>OX392463.1:117190310-119661992 GCA_947623515.1 Neoascia interrupta | reverse complement strand
TATAGCCGGGACTTTGGTCCGTGGTTTGTTTTTTATGTCCTTGAAAAAGACATGGTTCAGAATTGTCAGTTTCGTGAAAGATATCTTCTCATATATGTAGATATTACTCACAAAACAGATTATCAAGCTGCATACTGCAATCAAACTTTTACCTTAACCCATGCTCACTCAGCTTGTCTAATGACAGGGCTTGAGATACATTCATTTTTGTAACCACAGTCTTCCATTTTGTCCACGTTCGCCTAGCTCAAATGTAGTCTCTTTCAATTTCGTTTAAATTGTACACTAATCGCGCAAGTGGTCATTATCGTGGCTAAAGTATTTTTCCAATTATTTCTCGACAACGGAGTCTTCGATGATGTACGCCCCTTATTGCATGGCTGGCTGAGTCTCAAAGTGATTCACTTCCTTTCTCCATCTGGGTTAATTTTCAGTTTAGTACTTTAAATTTAAGCTTAAAATTTACCTCGGGCTATGAGGCTTCTTCACATCGCTTTAAACTTGTCCCATGCAAGCAAATAAAATAGATCTGTTCAATTTATATTTATGGGTGTCGTCTCTTCCCATAATAGTCTGCATAGCTTGGACAGTATCCTTCCGTGCATTTCCGTTTTTCGATATTTATGGTTTTCGATATTAAAATTTTCCGGAAAGCAGGACGATGCAGAGCGCCTATCCTATACTGTGGGCATTTTGCTGCTGTCTGTATATAGATTTTTTTGTATTTGCTCTTCTCTCACTTCGAGTCGAGTCGATGCGATGCGATGTCCTTGGTTAAGGGACGGAATTTTATCGCTACTGAATGTGTACAGCCAGCGGGCATTTCGATTATTGAACACAGATGTGGCCCGTTCACATCAATCTTAGATTAACTTCCAACCATCCAACCAACAAGTTCTCGATTAAAATGTGCTTAAGTTGCGTTCGGGGAGTTTTGTCTCTGTACAGTACATGGTACAGCACTTATATTGCACAGCACCCCCTTTGGGCAGTCGCCAATTTATACAAAAAGCAGAGATCGGTCTGTTGAATCGGCAGCAACCACTTGAGTTTGGATTGTGATTGTATTCGAAGCACTGTTTTATTGGAGCTCCGAAGAGAATGTAAATATTGGAAAATTTTATTTGTAAAAGGAAGATAAGGATTTTTTATTCACTCCCCTGTTTCTTTTGTAATTACTAGGACGACGCATTTTTCGTATTTATGATTATTTAGTCGTTAAAGTTTGTACGTGTGCTGTGCTCGGTAAGAGGCTGTGAAGGCTTGGAATTAATTATCCGAATTGAAGTGGAGTGTTGCGGTCATTCAATGGCACCTGGGGGAATTATAAATAAAGACTGTTGAGGCCCCCGGAAACTTTTAAAAACGGCAGAGGTTTTCCATCAAATGTCAAAAGAGGTTGAACAATGAGTTTTGTCTGTCGAAAAGTACGGTTTTTATTCAGAGATTTGAGCAGCTCTTTTCTATCCTTTATCCACAAGTGACAGATCTGTCTGCTTCGACAGTTCAGGTATATGACAAATATGTACATTTTCGTAGTCCAGTCGAATTATTAGGACAATTTCTTCAAGGGCAAGCCGAAACATTACCTCATCCGACAGTAAAAACTTCAACCATAGGAAGAAAAATAATAATAGGAATAAATAAGGACAACGAAAAACACAAAATTTAACAAAAAATTGGGTTTTTGATGTTTTTGAAAGAAAAAAGACGAAAAATTAGCAATCGCTTAAAATTTCTCGTTGTGAAAATGTGCTGGCAGCAAATTTTTATCCCAACCCATAGGATAGGAGGTAACACCTACATCTTTATACTTAACAACTATTATAAATATGAAAAAAAGATAAGGAACATAATTGGAAATATAACAAACTTTGAAGGAAAATACAACTAAAACCTTCAATACCAAAGCAAAATAAAACTAAGTCGGCTTAAGCTAAGCAGGTACATATCGGCGTAATAAATTAAAAATAATAAATAATAAGTAATAAATAGTAAATAATAGGTAAATAATAAACAATAAATAATAAAAAAAATAGCGTAAGGTTTGAAGCGGATAAAGGGCCCATAGCAATCTATCCCTAAGTAACAGATCATACTTATTGGTTATATGTGGCATTGACCTGTTAAGGTTAACACTATTAATAACATCGGAGCTACCTGGAAAGTGGATGTCGATTCTGCGCTAGAGGAAGTCCAGGAGCCATCTGATTTTTTGAGGCTGCCGGGCATCGTTGGATTAGTAGAGAGGATTTTCCTTAGTCTAGAGGCTTCGGAGGTTACTTCTATTTCGCCACAAAAGAGTTGCCAAGATAACCGTTTGACTTTTCTCAGTTCTTTTGTAAGATTTGAGGAATTTGTAAGCATCCCAGTTTGTATCTATGTTTGTGGCCTTGGCTCTGTTGAAGAGCTTCCTGTATTCTTTTCTGAATAGGCCAAGTTCTGAGGTCCACCAATACAATTTCCTCTTGCCTCTTGGAAGTATAAGGGGACAGGAGGAAGATAGTGCCGTGTTGAGGGCCAGAGTAAGTTCATTGGTGTCACAAGGAGGACTAAGGAGAGAAGAGTTCAACGAACGATTCAGTGAATCACTGTATAAGAGCCAGTCCGTCCTCCTGTAGTTCCTGAAGGTTGATTGGCGGGGAGGTACATCGTTTAAACTGAATTCAATTATCTATAGTCTGAGAAAGAATGTTCAGACGAGACTTTTCAATTGACAATCAGTTCAGCGATGGAGTCAGAGACAAGGATAATATCATGGACCTCTTGTCGACATTTGGCTATGAAGGTAGGTTCGATTAGGGAAATTCACCTCTATCGTTGATGTCGGAACTGCCCCACACTGAGTGATGAGCATTAGCGTCGAACCCAATGATGAAGCCCGTTTTGTGCAGTTCAGCTACCTTGATGGCACTCTCCAAGGTGTATCCAGGAGGACTGCCCACCATATCGTGGGCAAGGGCGGCAGAGGCCAGCCAGTAGGTGCCCATTGCCGTCTCTAGCCTCGCCACGGTGATGTCTCGGTCGCTGGAGTTAGGGTGTAAAAATACATTAAGACTACGTTTCAGTAGTATGTAAGACCTAGGCTTACCTTTGCCTGTCACATACAGAACGTAGTAATCAGGAGTCCTGAGTCCGCGAAACCCTGTGGCCAAAACCCATGGTTCTTGGATCAAGACAATATCTTCTCGATCTTGAGCCAGACGGAGAAGAAGGGTGGCCGAGGCCATTTTGGAGTGATGGAGGTTAATCTGAGCTAACTACAGCATGGTTGCTACGTTCAGGCAGAGAAACATTCACCAAAGTGTTGTTTAGGTCTTCCGAGTCGGACAACGAACCCAGAAGTTCGTCTTCGCTCAGAAGGACCGTATTTAGATAGTTTTCCATTTCCATGTCTGACGGAGTGTCAGAAACAGAGGCTTCAGACTGAGTAGGAGTCGTAGCAGGGACGTCGTCCAAATTTGGAAAGGTGACTGCAGTTCCGGGGTGCGGTAATGCAGACACCGATACTAGAGGGTGCGGAGGCAAGTTGCCAGTCTCTAACTCGTCCTTATCCAGGGATGAGGAGGCAACTTGCCAGTCTCCAACTCGTCCTTTTTGTACACTCGTAGGGTGATATGATCCCAACCAAACCTTATCACGCCTTTGGTCTCAGCTAGATGAGCAAGAGAATCCTGGTTGATTACTGTAATAGCAGATCTATAGGAACCTCTTTGCTTCTCCAGCTTAGCGACCTTCCAATCGTGAATCGGAAGTGTGGGATTGCAAAGTCTTACGACTTCAAGGATCTCTTGTGTTGTGCGGAGGGGTGTTCGATAGGGATCCAAGTGCGCGTTCTTGGCCGCTAGGGATATTCTCCTTAGCAACGACCTCGAGCTTTGCACCCGGCCAAACCCCGCCCAAACTGTTTATCGCGAGCTTGTTGATCCCTCGCACGCGATAAGCTTTACATGGCCCTGATGCCAACCGCCTTCGAAGGTGATCGGAGGTGGTCCGAGGTGTTCCCGCATGAACGTCAAAAAGTTGCTGGAAAGCTTCAATTTGACCATGTTCTAACTTTCGGGAGTGATTGATCCGTCCAGGTCGCTACGATCAATAACAGCAACGACAATACTTGTCTTTAAGAACTTCGTTTAAGGACTTATGAGATGTGACGGAAGACGTCTTAGGGGCAGTGATAGTGTTCTTCACCTTAAGACGCTTAGATACCGAATCGGTATCTTCCTCAGACCTCTGTCGCTTATGAGCGTCACCTTGCGACAATATTTTCTCTGCCCACTTAAGTTTAGCGATCTGACCTAAGCTAAGCAGGTACATATAGAGGTAATAAATAAATAATAAATTAAAAATAATAAATAATAAGTAATAAATAATCCATAATAGGTAAATAATAAATAATCCGTCTGTCTCTATACAGGGTGTCCCGAAACTAAACGTCAAAAGGGTGATATGGGAAGTTTTAACCATAATGGAAAAAATAATAAAAAACATCTTTTAGTTTAGTTTTTTTTTTTAAATATGAAGTGTCTAAGTTGGCTAAGGTATTGATTTTCATTATATTACTAAAACAAGCAAGATAGATTTTTTTTTATAATTTTCCCCAATACGGGTAAAATCTCGGCTATGACCCGGTATCCGCTTGACGTCGAGTTTCGGAACACCCTGTATAAACAACTTTAAGGTACTTATTTATTCTAGTGCGCTGAAATTTTGCAGCTTAGCTGGAAGTTCACGCAGCCAAATAAAAATTGATGATTTTTTCAAATCGGCCGACAGACACATCTGTTTTTACAAACTTGGGTTTTACTTTTCTTAAGCTAATACTGAACTTGGAGAAAACTACAATTTTTACCTGTGAACTTTTACTTTCAAACTCAATACCCATGGAAATCTATTTAAATATTACTTACATTATTTTGGCTTAATTTTGAGACCGAAATATGAATGCATCACTTACCTGAAAAAAGAGGAAAAAAAGCATTAAAAACATGATCCTTTAATTATTGCATAAAATGGGTAATTATTGCATAGAACAATGAAGAAGAAATTCCATACAATAACAAAATAAGTTCATGTATTGAAAATAATAGCTGTGGGGTTCAATGAGCAGAAACTCAGGAGCTACTGGTTTGGTTCAATGGGTAATACCCATTCTCGGAACCGCATTGTTATTTTTCTCACATAAAGTTTACAATGCAACCGGTACAAAGTACCAAAAAGTATGAGGTCGATATAAGAAAATCAACAAAACTAGAGATGGAGGAACGGATCGTAAAAAAGATTCGTACATGCACTTTTCTTTTTGCCTAAAGTAGTTAAGCTTTAAGCTTTATTGGTATACCTACTCATCATCATCATCATCTTCGAATGTCGCTTATCCTTTAAAAGGGTCGCGGAGCGAGGGTGGCCAAATGGTTTTTCCATCGTTCTCGATCCGCCACCAACTCAAGAGACTCCGGCGCAATCCCCTGGCTGGACTTAGAGAGGTTCTTTACCTGATCCCCTCACCTGTTTCTTGGCCTACCAGGGGGGCGACGCGCTCGCTTCTCGGCTAGCATGACCTGTCCAGGAAGTCTGTCAGGGGGCATGCGAACAACCTACCCAAACAATCGAAGATTTGATCGCTCCACTCAGATTCCCACGAATACTGACGTTTCTCACTCTATCCTTTAGAGTTACACCAAAAACGCACGTCAGGAACCTCATTTCGGCAGCTTGTACCCGCGATCTAATTCTTTCGGTCATTATCCGAATTTCTTGACCAGATGAGGGTCGGAACGAACACTGAATTAAAAACTGAGATCTTTGCTTTCACTCCAAGCTCAGCTTTCCTGATGACCGGCCGGCACAGTTCCTTTACTATTGCTCCAGCTTGGCCAATTCTACAGGACAACTCAGTATCACTCCTCCTATTTTTCGTGAAAAAGACCCCGAGATACTTAAACTTCTCCACCTGTTTTTAAGGAACTCCATTTATGTGCAAGGTACACTGCACAGGAGTTCGGGATACCTACTTTTTTTTCAAACACAACCTGTTTAAATACAAATTTCAATTCAACACTTTCAATTGCAATTCAAATCATTTTAAGTTTCGCTTTAGATGTTCACAATTCAAAGATCAAAATTCAAGTGATTGCCATGTGACAGGGTTATGCAAGAACGACACCAGATGTTGGAAGTGACATAACCAAATGACAGTTGAAGGGCTTTTCATTGATAATAGTGCAATGGAGTGGATGTTAAGTGAATTACCACTTTTTGCACTGCCTGAAATTTTTCGGGCTATACTCTATGCAGCTTTGGGCTAGCACTTCTATCTTTTTGAATTCGAAGGGAAACTAGAGCGGATTAAACATAAGAAACGTCCCCCGAGATAATTTTAGATGACTTTTCGCAAGTTTCGGTGGTTGTCTGGGCTAAAAATCGCCGGATGTTGAACTTAAAATTCTCTAGAGCTTAAAGTTTGTTTCGGTAGACGCAACTTTCGATCAATTTAAAGTTTGAATCTGTTCAATCTCGGCTAGGCTAACTGTATTTTTCTGATGTAGTCCTTTTATTTTACGAGAAGTTTAGGAAGCGTCACTAATCGCAGTTCAAGGTGACTGTTGCCAATGTGATTCACTTCGAAGCCTCATAAAATTTATTTATTTCACCCTAAAATTCACCCTCTCCACGAAAAGATTCTTTGATATTAGACAATCGATTCATGTTCCAGTGCCGTGGCAAATTATTGAAAGTCATTCGTTTTTCAGCAGCTTCAAATTTGGGAGTGGGGCAATTTTGGCAAGCCAATTTTCAGGGTCGAAAATTCTTCGTGCCCGGCTCTTAGTGCTTTCATTTCTAAAAGGGTGTTGATGATCGCCTTCTCACCATCAAAAAGCTCATAACACATGTTACTATTCTCAAATATTTGTTGTCCTTAATTTAAAATGAACACAAAGACATGCGGCAAAATTTCTTAGTTAAAAAAGGCCTTACGTTAGTTTTCTCTGGCCAGAACTGTAAGCTTCCATAGCCTTAATTATATCATACTGCTCATTTGTTTAACCCTTTTAAGCCATTGAAGCTAAAATGATAAAGAGCTTAAAATGTTTTTCACTACCGTACCGCATACGGAAAAGTTCTACATGTTGTCATTGATACACGCACCATTAGTCTCAATAGCAAGTCCGTTCGTCGGGTCGAAAGGACGAAAAAGAAATATGGAAAACTTTGTTAACTTTTACGCCTATTTATGTCCCCAAAGACGGAAAGAAATCGAAAAGCAACTTTTACCCTCATCCTAGTTGGATCGAATCAAGAGAAATTAGAAAAGTTTGCAATTACCATGATTTCCCGACAGAATTTTTTTCATCACAAAACTATAAGCAGTCCTTACGACTATGACTATCCTTAGGGGGGAAAACACACGTATGTGGAATATGGAATTCACTTGGCCCACATTGAAGATGACCCAAGCAGCAATTACTTAATTAACTTGAAGCGAAACGAGGTCATAACCTCGGAAGAAAACTTTATTTTAACATTTATAAAAAGGATCTCTAATGTTGTTGGTGACTCAAAGGATCCCCATTTAGCAGGTCAAGTGAAAAGAATTTCCTCACCACACGACGCTACACTGCAATTGTGTTTGCTTTGCTTGTGAATTGCCATTCATAATCCATGGCAATAACCGTTTTCCATTCCAATTTTTGTCCAAACTCTCTCTGACAAAAATGAAAAAGGAAAATCCCAAATAAATGAACGGAATGACAGCACATCCTTTCGCGACCAAATTACATTTTGCAAAAGGAAACTAAAAACGAAAAGAAAACCAGCAAGAAGGCAATCTCCTTAAGATGTGGCAATGTTATGTGTTCGGGTGGTGTGAGTTATTACAATGCGCACTTGTCATTTGCACACTCAATATCTTTGCATACTCTTAGGCTTATTAGCAGATGGTTTTCGGTCCTGGGGTTGTCAACAACTGACAATGACTTTTGATTCGATCGCATTCCAAGTTCCGACCCCCATTTGAGGCGACTGTACAGGGGGGTTGATGATGAGTGGGAGTGAATGCAATATTATGTAAATGGTAATGGCAGAGCTTTGCTTTGTCCTTGTTGTCGTTGTTTTCCTGGAGCATTTTTTTTTTATTTCGGGCCACGAAACGGCGGAAAAGGGGTCCTTTTTTAAGTAAAATGATGGTTGTTATCTTTTATGTGATACAATGCAATTCTTTGCGTTATGAGATTGAATCTGTTTAGCATAATTTTTTGATTTATACATAAATGTATACACATTTGCGGGTGTGATTTTATATTCATGGTGTTTGGAGAGAAAGAAAAATACAAATGGAAAATGGTCGTGCCCAATGGATGCCAGAAGCAGATACATAATCAAATGTGTAAAAATTTCGTATTTTGGGTAACTTAAAAAAAGATGTAAAAAAGTATGCTGCTTGTGTAGCATAATCATAATCTATTACAATCTTAAAGTCAAAATCATTCATGGACAAAGGCGTAAACAGTTTGCGCAGGAATGCGCATTTGGTTCAAGTATTGGAAATGAAAAGCAATTTTTACCGCAGTATAGACACACCTTGAAGTTATGGAGTGTCAGCAAAAAAGTGATATTTTGATATGTTTTCCTTGGTGGTCCCATTTTCTAGGTTAAGAAAATAAAAACCCCTGCAAGATCGGGGTTAGAATAGCCTTGAGGTAAGGTATGCCTGTCGTAAGATAAGATACTGTCAAAAGTATATACTTCTGGTGGAGCCACCCTTGGCAGTAAAGTCATAGCTGAGAGATGAACCTGAGGGTCTAAATAAAACCCAGTAGCTTCTGATAAATAGTGTGCGGCAAACTGGTCAGCGTCTGATCCCCGAGGGGCGGTAGCAATCCAATAGCGTCTGCATGAGCAGCCTCTGGATGAGCGGCTTCTTGGTCCATGTTAGAATCGGCCGAATAGAAACCTGGCACAATGAAGAGAAGAAAGAAAAAGCCTCGGATATGTGCTCATCCTGGTTAACCAGGGCACCATTGGGAGGTAGGCCTGAGGGGTGCACTTGGTGGTCGGAATGTCCCGCTCGGGTTCAACCCGAAGAAGTTACAAACAGCCCGGCAATGGTGACGCTATCCATTACGGGGGGCAGCGCTAAACCAAAATGAGGGCTTAGATGGTCAGTCTACATATAACGGTGCCAATTTAAGATGTGCACATGGAATGTCTAATCGCTAAGGGAGAAGGAACTTGAACTGGTTGAGGAGGCTGAAAAGTATCTGCTCGATGAAAAGGTTTCGGAACCAGAGACTTAGCTGATGGGGGAAGACTTTTTTGGTCTAGCGTCCCATATTACATGACTGCACAGCAAAGGAGGGGTTTGGGTTTTTTTTTACTCACAAGCCCCTGGCTGTCGAAAAACGTATGAAAATTTATTCCATTAGGAGGGATGGTTTTAACCTTAAAGCTTTAGCTTGAGCGATCGACTTTTGCTTTAGAGCAGGTGTACGCACCCAACTTAGAAAAGTATATGCTGATGCTGTTCTAGATAGAGTGGCAGAAATGGACTTATTCCACCTGATGGGTGCCTTCAATGCTCATGTGGGTACGGACGACAGTAGGTACTTGGAGAAGTACCTCGGGAGGAACGGTAGCCTGGATTAAAACAGGAACGAAGGGAACTTGTTGAACTTTTGCTGTGCTTATGGCTTGTCAATCATGAACACCTTTTTCCTACACAAAGACATTTTAAAACACACGTGGTACCGGCACAGTTTAAATCAGAGATCTTTGACTGATTTCTTCGTGTCTTCAAAAAATGATTTGTGATGTTCGCGTTTTGAGAGGAGCTGAGCTGTCAACCGATCATCACCTAGTGTCGTGCAAATAGGACTTTAGCGACAGCATTCCCTTGCTACCCACGCGAAAACCAAGACTCGTGACCCGCATACGGTGGGAAAGGTTATAATATGATTACAGGGAGGGAGTGATGAAGAATGACCGCTGTCACTGCCTCTGCAAGAAATTTTTGTGGAGTGAAGCGGCTTGGTGTGGCAGCTGGTGGTGAGAAAAAAACTGCTTGATTTAAGACTCCTGGTGTTTAAGAAGCCGTCAGAGAGAAGAAGAGAGCCTTTATTGTGTATGTAGAAACTCTATTTCTCAAGCCCGATATATTGAGGCGCGAGGAACTTCCAATATGGCAGTCAGAACAGCCAAAGAATAGGCATGGAAAAATTTCGGCGAGAGGTTGGAACACGATTCCAGATCTGCAAACAAGACATTTTGGAGGCTGAGACTATTTGCCGGCTGAGAGGAAGGAAGTTGAATATCGTTCAAGGGCTTAAATCCAAAGACGGTACACGTCTTTCAAATAAGAACAACGTCTTACGCAGATGGAGACAGCACTTTTCAGAGCTGCTCAATCTCCAACACGGGCACTGAAGATGGCAATCTCATTGCTGACGAGATTACGGCGAAGACCAGTCCTACAGTAGATGAAGTCACTACCGAGATTAAATCGCTAAAAGTGGGTAAGTCTGCTGGAGTTGATAAAATCCGGCCAAAAATGCTCAATGCAATGGGTGTAGAAGGTATTAAATGGCTAACACGTGTCATTAATGCGGCCTGGGAAACCGGGAAAGCACCTGGCGATTGGCGTGAAAATATTTCCAATAAATTGATAGCATAAAGAAAAATGTTCACATTACGAAATATTTTCTTGATTGCAAGCATTCATATTGCAAATAAACATTTTTTTGTTAAACTGCAAGTGACATGCGACCTCGCCCCAATGGGAACGTTTTTCTATTTTTTTTTGAAATGCCTACACTTAAGCAAGGATATTGCACACCAAATTTCAGCGTTCTAAGACAATTTAGATTTTTCATGCTATCAAGTAAAGTTGGGATGTTAGTAGGCGATTTTTAAAATGTTTTGCATTGTCCTTTACTAGTTCGGAGCTAGGAAAACGAGATATCATGATGCATTTAAAAAACACTTAGTTTTTTGTAATTGTATTTATATAAGGTTATGCGCCACGCCCTCATTTGGAGGCAAAATTTAAGAAAAACAATAGTTTGCCAAAATAAACATGCATTTTGACTGCTCTTAGATTTACTTTAAGAAAGAGTGTAAAAAAAAATCCACATAAGGCACGACTTTATAAAAGATTTTTTTGATACCAAATTTTGGGCGGCCACGCTCATTTGTAGAGGTAAATTTTACAAAATTGTTCCACGCCCCTTTTATAAAATGAATTTAAATACCTTACCAAATACCAAAAAGAGCTAAATTTTTGGTAAATTATAATGATTCCTGCATGGCAACGCGAAAAGGTATGGAATAGTAAGGGAAAGGAGAATAGGAATAGGCCTTACCGCGATCCATTACAGACTTACCGAAGGTATTACGCGTATGTAACTGTTGAACTTACTCTTTGATTTTAAAATAATAGCTTTTACAGAATCGGGGAAAAAGCGACGGGCATTTCATGCATTTTTTACTCCCTCTTTGAAAATACTTAAAAAAGAATTTCCCTAAAACTCCTTTACTCAAAATAACTCTTTTTCTCATTCTTTCACTTAAGAGTGACTTTGCAATAGGATTTTGTTTGATGAAGATTTATTGAAATACAAGATAGCTCCTTTGGGTTGGTCAAGAACAAGAACCATTGCCACATGTGCTGTGTGGCCCTGATTGGTTAGCTCCGAAACCGATTGAAACACACCACTATAGTAGACAGTAAGCTGAGTTAAAACGCGAGATGACAGTATCGTCGAGTTTGTCTTTCAAAAGGTTTATTGCAACACATGCTGTGTGGCATGTACCGCCGGTTGGCTCATAATGAAATCGATTGATGCAAACGATTTCAATGGAAACTCAACCGAAACGAGATGACCATTTCTCCGAGTTCGTCATGCCAAAGGTCTACTGTAACATTATGCTGTGTGGCACGCCGGTTGGCTCACAGCAAAATCAATTGATACACACTGTTTTAGTGTTGAGTCTCAATTGATCTCACCTTAACCGAAACGAGATGATACTTTCTTCGAATTCGTCATGCAAAAGGTCTACTCTAACATTATGCATAAAGTTGCTTGGTGTGCTCCTGGAAATAATAAAGGAAGAGAATATGACGAGAATTTAGTGAAAGTTGTGTGCTCGTGGGTTATCCACATCCAACATATTATGTCTACTGTAAACTATATCTACCTCTATGAAACCGATCACTCTTAGAAAAGGAACATTCCCAGTTTTTAGCGTTGAGTACCATCGAAAGCAGTTTTGATGATAATTTGCTTCTTTTTGCTTAAGGACCTTCCTTATACCTACCCATCCAAAAACGTGACAGACAACAAAAGCTCAGCCATTGAGACTCTCAACCAAAAATATCTCTTTCAAGCTTCATTCGCATTAAACTTGCGAACATTTCCCGCAGCCCATTACATCTCTCCGTCATTAATATTCAATACCACTTCTCGAATCTTTAAGGGAAAAAATAAACACTGCCCCAAATAAATATCACACAACCCATTCCCATATCTGTCTCTCCGATACCCCATGAGATCTGCCGACTGCGACTACATCCCTAATCCAAATCCAATATCCTAAGTGTCTATACCCCTACAGTGTAGTCTACACATTTGTTGCACCATACTCGTACAACAGTTTTTAGTAAATGAAATTTTCAAATTTCCCGTCACGTACCGGCCATGTCCAATTCAAACAATAAATATAACCCCCAGCTCTGTTTACAAGTTTAACATATATTTAACACCGGATCCGGTGTGGCGCAGACTTTTTTTTTTAGTCCCACCTGCATCAGGTAAATTTTGATGTTTCACGTCGCAAGCTAGATAAAGGAAAAATCAATTTCCTCAAGCAAACTTCTTTTTTTTTTTGATACTTTAAATTCGTCCTGTCGTAATTCGCAAAGCAACCCTTGGCAACACATCATGAATTATTCAAATGTATCCTTCTGGCTGCAATAATTCTTTCGGGTTTCTCAATTTTTTGCGCATAAATTTAGGGACGATTATCTAAATCATTTGGCTACACCGGAAATGCGGAATATTTTGCGTTTCGCAAATGAGAATTGCCGCTAATCCTCTTACAGAGCGGGGGCGTATCGCGCACAAGGAATCGAAATGAGGTTGAGGTTATGCGGCGAATGTACGTGTTTTCCACCATTCAGTCGGCTAGAAATTCCACAAGGAAATTCCTTCGAAACGCACATTTCTTATGCACTGCTTCCCCCCCAGTCATACAATAAGGATTATAAGCGTCCTCTAAAGTTCCATTTTGTAATGGAGGTTTTGGGTGTGTGTGCGGTAGGTGGTTTTCGAGTCTGTCGGAGAAACTCTATACGAGTGAATGTTTTGTATACTTCGCTGGATAAAGTGGCTGCGGGTTCCCCTAGCAATAGCTGATGTGGTGCTTCCAAAGTGTGGTTTTTACACAGGCAAGCTAAATGCTTGAGGCAACCACTGGTCTAAAAGTTGGCTGCATGCATAGTTCTTGTATGTGTTTTTTGGAGAGGGAACTTTTTACCTTCTTCCAAGGAGGCTATAGTAATAAAAAGGATAGTTAAAAACGAACTACAGCCCTTAGACACCATAATAGCCGGCGTAAACTGCATTTGAGAAGAGCAAACAATTGTACAGGAGCTCGTTATTTGTTCTTCTCGAATATTGGAATTAGTAAGAAAACTTCTTAGTAGCATGTAAGATTTTTCAAAAACGCAGCGACAATAAACCAGGTTCCCTATATTTGATTGGCCCTATCAGGGCATGAAGTTCCTGTTAGTCAGCAACATATCTGGCAACAACATCAAAAATTCCACAAAAGGGTAGAAAATTGTTTATGCATTGTGATAACTCTTACTACCTCCTTGAATAAGAAACTTTCTCCTTAAACACTTGCAACTTGTCGCGTTACAACGTGAAATTCGCATTTACACTCCGCGCTAATTGACCAATTTTGTGACTCTTTAAAGAACCTTAAGCACCTTACCAAAACGTTCATAAAACCTGAAAACGAGAAAAATTATATTCGTAGGTGGTCCATAAAGTCTTTTATACACCATCCCAGGGTATATTAATTTTAATGCGTTATTGGCGACTGCTAAACAAAACGTGTGAGCAATGCCCTAGCTTCGACATAAAGACTGTCCTAGGCGATATCAATGCCAAGCTAGAAAGGGAGGGCATCTTTGCTCGTCGGAAAGCACAGCCTGTACGACACAATCTTCGATAATGCTTTCAGGTTGATGGATGTGTTAATTAGGACGCGGTTCCCACATCTCAAAAACAACAAAAAGGCGTGCACATGGAGACCACCCGAGCAATCAAATTGACCCCATTAGGATCGATGTAAGGCATACTCTTCCGGTATGAAGGATATCCGAACTTTCCGAGAGGCCAACGGCCAACATAAGCCAATGTTCAGCTACGGATATCAACACCAACGCCAAGAAATAGAAATGCTGTAAGGAAGTTTGACGCCGGCAGGCTACAACTGCAAGAGATCGCCAGGTCATTCTCCAACCCGGTGACAACATTGACATGAAGAAGGACTATATCTGGTCGCGAGCTCTTCTAGCAGTTGAGCCCAGAGAAGCACCGGCTTCTCCCAAGGAAAAAGAGAGGGAGCACAAAAAGCGCGCGGTGGAAGAGAAAGACAGATACTACAACAGCTACTACTACAGATACTACTACAACAAAA
The DNA here is from genome assembly GCA_947623515.1 of Neoascia interrupta. NCBI lineage: Eukaryota > Metazoa > Arthropoda > Insecta > Diptera > Syrphidae > Neoascia > Neoascia interrupta. Next base: position 119,647,289 of record OX392463.1, on the reverse strand, counting down.
TGGTTATAAAGGGTATAAAGTTCGAACTGAAGGCTGTAAGGACCATCAAGGGAATACCGTTGTGGAACCACAGTCGGTGCTGAGGATTTGAAAAAAAACCATTTCTGCGGACTGTACAACGGCGAAGACGAACAGAATCCCACTGACAGGCAGAATGTACCATTCAACCCGGGCAAAGAAGTTACTGGCGAAGCATACGAACGATACCGCCCACCCGGCTTGGATGACTTTCCAAGTGCAATAATGCAGACGGAGCTGACGGCCTAGCAACCGAACTTTTCAATCCGCTGGCGATAATCTAATAAAGAGCATGCAGTCATCTCATCTGCAGGATATGGTAGGAAGAAAGCGTGCGCCATGAATGGAACCTCAGCATTTTTTACCCGATCCTTAAGAAAATAGACTCTTTGAATTGTGCCAACTCCAGAGGTGTTAGTCTCCTTAATATGGCATACAAGATCTTTTCTGCTGTACTGTGTGAAAGCATTAAGCCGTTTGGCAATAATCTGATCATCGATCAAATATTCGCGCTGCGGCAGCCGAAAGACCTTTTTGATAAGACCCACGATTTCCTAATCGACACACAATTTTTCATCGATTTCAAGGCCACGCATGTCATCATCTTAAGACACAAGCTGAAGCTATATAGGGACATGAAAACTCACGCTGTTTCTTTAAGGTCGCTAAAGACCTTACTCACCCCCTTGAGTGTGAAAAATGGATTAGGACAAGGCGAGGTGCCGTCATGTGAATTCCTTACCATTATATTTAAGATAATTGTGCAGAAATCTCGCGCCAACACCAGAGGCACAGTCTCCAAAATGTCCGTACAATTACCGGCTTTCGCAAACGAGATTAAGATAATCGAAAGAACACAGCGTGATGCCAGTGAAGCTCTCGTGAGTGTTGATATGTAAGGGGCGAATGTGGGCTTGCAGGTAACGAGGGCACAGCCAAGTATATAAAGTCATCAAAAGAAGACACCCACCGCCGACGTCTTGTGCAGAACATCACCATAGACAGCTATAACTTTGAGGTAGTAAGGAACTTTGTCTACCTGTGTTCCGTTATAAGACAATGACAAACGAAGGATAATCAGTAGCAAAGCCATCTCTCGAGCAACTTAAGTGTCCATTTATAAGACCCTCATCATCCCAGTTCTGCTTTAAAATGCAAAAGCATGTACCCTGTTAAAGACGGATGAAGACGCTTAAGGAAGCTTCGAAAGGAAAATTCTCCGCAAGATTTATGGTACCGTCTGCATAGACGGAGAGCGGAGGAGGCGAACTGTTCAGCGACGCCGACCTAGCTAGAAGACTCAAAATACTAGGAACGATTGCAATCGCTGGGTCACCTCGGCCCGGAAAATCTTCGAATTCACCCCCCAGGGACGGCGCAGTAGAGGTGCACCGAGGCTTAGGTGGCGAACTCAAGTGAAAGGGGACCCTGCTAGTTGGAGAAAGAGCTGGATGGCGAGCCTTGCTGGTTTGAGCCAGGTCTAGTCCGGGAAGAAGGGCCACCTTAAGTAAGTAAGTAGTATTTTAAGGGGAACAGCAATCTTGTTTAGGTAAAGTAGAAACATGCACAAAGAAAGCTGGCAGTGTTAAAAATTTTTCATAATTTTCGTTTTCAACCTTAGTTTTTCTAATCATATCTTAAAAACGAAGTCAAAAACACCTTGTTTTAGCGCTGTCTTAAGAATCTGTGCCCAAAGAATTGAAGAAAAACGGACAGTGCTAGCGCAGGTGGTTGGAGTATTGGGAAAAGGTCTAAAAGCATTTATGGATCTATATAAAAAAATATGCTACAAAATTTCAAAACATCAATGGAACTCAATTTCTTAACATCTGCACATGCATAAGCTGTTTGTGGCGTGATGGATGCGGCTTGGTGTATCGGCTGATGTTGGAAAATAAATTTCGTGGTTAAAAAACTTGGACTTTAAGAGACTTGTAGGAAGTGAACCTAAAATGTGAGATTGAAAGATGAGAATCTAACTTCTTGAGTTGGGCGCCTATAAGTCTTGGAAAAATAAAGTTATATAAAGTTATATACCGCTCGTCGAAGTGAAGTTTAGGTGCTTAAAGATGAGCTCCTTTCTAGTCAACGTTTTTTCTCCGCATTAGGGACAGGTTTTTTTTCTGTTATATGTTCCAAGAAGGAAGGGAAAGTCTAAAATATATTCCGATCCCACCTAAGACCTGAAACCTAGTCTGGCCTTTTATATTAGGTGGCTGCACGGGTGGGACTGGGGACACTCCCACAAGACCCCACTTGTCGAACAGTTAATTTTTGAGCCAAGCCTTGAAGATTGGCTTTTATCCTGGTACAGGTGTATTGGACAGGCTGGTTGGCAGATGCAGATTTCTCCTTATAAGTCACTTTAATGCTCAAGAAGAAAGGCAAAACCGCCAAGGGATAATGTGGTTGGACCCTGGTCAAAACGGCGATAAAGGGAAATTATTGCCCAAAAATATTCACAACGGCACGTCGTACAGTACAGCTTAAATCTGAGATCACTTATTGACTTCTTCGTGGTGTTGTCGTGTGTTCATAGGAAAAGGAGCGAAGAGACATTTACAGCCAATTTTTTGCCAATTCCCCACATGCACTTATGTAAATCACCCAAAACAATGCCTTCTTAATGACAGCAGTTATTTCCATCAGTATTAAAATCAATAAGTAACTGCGTGGAAAAAAAATCAATAACACGTCCCACGTCATTTTTGGGTAGAAACAAGGCCATACCTATGAAAACCAAAAATCCGTTCAAAAAAATAACCGCAACTGAAACCAAATAGTGCCGTAAATCATTTCCGACATCAATCTCTATCCCACAACTACGATACCATAGCAACCACAACCACTGCCTTAAAATATTCAAGTCCTCTGGCGGCAAAGCGCTCACAGGTGCAAATAACATACCCCCACAACAAAGCGCATGGTGAAACCAACTAAGCCTGATAAAAAAGAACCTAGCTCTTTATGATAGAGAGTAAATAAGCATCCCTTCACACCACCCACGGCCGTTCCAGCGAAAACAGAAGCCCCGTCTTGAAGTATGTCATAAATCGTACCAAATGCATTACCCAACCAACCAACCCCTCCTAGACTAGCGCCCTACACAGCCATAAAAACTCGGCACACACCTGAGGGGGGCATGAGACCACCATCAGCCCTACGAACACCCAACTTGGGGGCAAAAAACTTCCTCTGCAGGTAGGCGCAATAAAACTTGTCAAGCAAAAGTCTGAAAGTGCGCCAAAGAGTATGCAAAGTAGAAAAAGAAAACCGAAGTTATTCGCCGGTTAAAGTGAATATTTTCAAATTCTATCCAACAGGCGTCACAAAATATTAATAAAACATTTTTGTTTCTTCGTTTTCTTACCTCAGCAGGTGGTTTGGATGCACTGGCTTGAATGGGGTGGGGCTGGTGTGAGGTGGTGGAAAAAAACTCCCCTAAAAGGCTTGTAAATGGTTTGGATTGTCGGGCTGACAAAATGAATGGCTTGGCATAGAGAAGAGGGAATGAATTTTAAACAGCATTTAAAGGTGTTTACAATGCTAGAAATGTAGTGCGACGCGACAGTTTGGATTTAAAGTCATATGGTCGATATGGATTGAGCTAGGGATGAAGATGAAGGCTTTAAGGGGGGTGGAGATGGTAGGAATTCACTATTCGATTTGGGTTCTATAACTTGAAATGAGTTAAGCCCATTGTTTTTTGGAGCGCGAAGCTATTGGTGGTTCTATATTGGTTTGCTCTGCTCTATTTGTGTTGGATTGCAGTGTGCCGCGACATATTACGATCTGACATATTGATGACATTGACATTTCATGCCGATTATTGAAACAGTTCATTTTAAGTTACAGAACTTCTGGATGCATCTGTCTCACTTTAATTCGAGTAGCCAACAGATTTTTGACAACCTTGTGTTGCTTTTTTAAAGATTACAACGAATTAAGCTTTATCACAAGTAACTCCTAGGTTGAGAATTTCAGAAGTCGTCGGCACTTGAGTGTCATCGATAAAGTAAGTTCTTGAGGTTCGTGCAGAAGGTTTCCGTAATTGCTTGGCATTTATTGATGTCAAGGTCCAATAAGTTCTTTTTACACCACTCTGAAAACCTTTTAAGGTTGTTTTGTAGATAGAAGGCATCCAAGGACGAAGAAATTACCTTCGGAATACTCATGTCGCCTGCAAAATCAGATTATTAAGAATTCGTCATGACCATAGTTGTATAATTGATTAAAAGGAAGAAGACTGGTCCGAGAAGACTGCCTTACGGTACCCCAGAGTTAGCATTAATTGAATCTGAAACCAAAGATCAAAAGACGACTCTGTAATGTCGATCCTCCAAGTATGATTGGATCGATTTGACAAAACTAGAGGCGAAGCCAAGTGGTAGCGAGTTTATCAAAGGCCTTGCTGAAGTCGGTGGCAATGGCATTAACTTCCTTTTGATCTTCTAATCTACACAAGAACTTTGAGATAAATTTAGTAGGTAGGATAGTAAGAATCCGTATAGGTCAATGGAAATAAGTGCCTTACAGTGAGAAAGCGTTGAGTTGCGTTGCTGGTAGAAATGTTAAGCAGCTACTTTTCCGAGTGGAACGATCAATTCTTCGATGGTTTGGACATATTGTTCGCATGCCTCCGACAGACTATGAAGCCAGGTCATGCTAGCCGAGAGGTCAAGTAACAGGTGTTGGGATCAGGTAAAGATAATCTCCGAGACCCACCTGGGGATCGCGACTGTGTCTCTTGAGTTGCTGGCGTAAGATAGAGCAGGTGCTGTGATACTGTACCAAACGACATTGTACAAATCTCAAAATTTGTGATAATGACGCTTTTGAAAGTGACACTAGGCCGAATATTAACATTTGGCTAGTGTCGCTGAGGTGATGTTTAATAAGGCCAATTTGGCACCATGTCTTTTTTGACTTTAGGACCCAAAAAAGGTAAAAGAAAAATCTATCAGGGGGTTACATGATGTTTAATATATCTTGTTTCAATATATATTTTTATATGTAAACTTTCCACGCACTTTGCTCATTTCCTGATCGCGGTAAAACCCCGCGAATTCTTTTTCTTGTGGTTTCCTTAAGTCCCAAGTTTATGTTAATAAGTCACAAACCATATCGGCCCTCAAAACTAGCGTAACAATCAATACTTATGTTCATATTCAGCCTTTTTTACAAATATCTCACTCACACTTCGTTTAATTTAAATTTGAAGATAGGATATGCTAGATATTCGCAGATCTTTTAAAAAAACTTAAGACAAACGTAGTAAAATATGTCATACTGTGAGCAGAACACATAAATGCTTCTAGCTAAATGGTATTACAATTTATTTATTATTTATTATTTATTATTTATTATTTATTATTTATTATTTATTATTTATTATTTATTATTTATTATTTATTATTTATTATTTATTATTTATTATTTATTATTTATTATTTATTATTTATTATTTATTATTTATTATTTATTATTTATTATTTATTATTTATTATTTATTATTTATTATTTATTATTTATTATTTATTATTTATTATTTATTATTTATTATTTATTATTTATTATTTATTATTTATTATTTATTATTTATTATTTATTATTTATTATTTATTATTTATTATTTATTATTTATTATTTATTATTTATTATTTATTATTTATTATTTATTATTTATTATTTATTATTTATTATTTATTATTTATTATTTATTATTTATTATTTATTATTTATTATTTATTATTTATTATTTATTATTTATTATTTATTATTTATTATTTATTATTTATTATTTATTATTTATTATTTATTATTTATTATTTATTATTTATTATTTATTATTTATTATTTATTATTTATTATTTATTATTTATTATTTATTATTTATTATTTATTATTTATTATTTATTATTTATTATTTATTATTTATTATTTATTATTTATTATTTATTATTTATTATTTATTATTTATTATTTATTATTTATTATTTATTATTTATTATTTATTATTTATTATTTATTATTTATTATTTATTATTTATTATTTATTATTTATTATTTATTATTTATTATTTATTATTTATTATTTATTATTTATTATTTATTATTTATTATTTATTATTTATTATTTATTATTTATTATTTATTATTTATTATTTATTATTTATTATTTATTATTTATTATTTATTATTTATTATTTATTATTTATTATTTATTATTTATTATTTATTATTTATTATTTATTATTTATTATTTATTATTTATTATTTATTATTTATTATTTATTATTTATTATTTATTATTTATTATTTATTATTTATTATTTATTATTTATTATTTATTATTTATTATTTATTATTTATTATTTATTATTTATTATTTATTATTTATTATTTATTATTTATTATTTATTATTTATTATTTATTATTTATTATTTATTATTTATTATTTATTATTTATTATTTATTATTTATTATTTATTATTTATTATTTATTATTTATTATTTATTATTTATTATTTATTATTTATTATTTATTATTTATTATTTATTATTTATTATTTATTATTTATTATTTATTATTTATTATTTATTATTTATTATTTATTATTTATTATTTATTATTTATTATTTATTATTTATTATTTATTATTTATTATTTATTATTTATTATTTATTATTTATTATTTATTATTTATTATTTATTATTTATTATTTATTATTTATTATTTATTATTTATTATTTATTATTTATTATTTATTATTTATTATTTATTATTTATTATTTATTATTTATTATTTATTATTTATTATTTATTATTTATTATTTATTATTTATTATTTATTATTTATTATTTATTATTTATTATTTATTATTTATTATTTATTATTTATTATTTATTATTTATTATTTATTATTTATTATTTATTATTTATTATTTATTATTTATTATTTATTATTTATTATTTATTATTTATTATTTATTATTTATTATTTATTATTTATTATTTATTATTTATTATTTACTTTTTATTATCTGACTAACTTTTAACTTAAGTTACATGTTTAGAAATTACTACCTGACAAAAAAAGTTCCTAAACGATTAAATAAAAATTTACGAGATTTAAAATTTTAATAAATTTGTTCATTTTTACAACTTTTCGAAGACAGTCGAAAACCTCTCTCATACCCATCACTCGGGCTAATCTGGTTGTACCTTTTTCGGCGAAAATATAAATATATAAACTGCCATCATAAATAACCGACCCAAGTGCCTGCTTCAGTACATTCTGGAAAACTTTAAAAGTTAAATAATAATGTACTACTCTAGGAGATCCTTTACTGTCTAACATCATCATCGTCACCATCAACAACAACACAACTCTATATACACTTGACACTCGTCGTTCCTTCAAAAAAGACGAGACATCCTCGATGATAGCATAAAAACCGACTCCTTGTGCTACTTAACTTTTCCGGCGATTTCACTCTCCTTGTTGTTAGTCTACACTTCTTCTTGCTATTATGAATTTCCATGAAAACTCCGTGTCCTTTCTGGCATAAAGGATGTAATTTATGACTCATAATGTTGATGTTAACGCCAGCAGTGCGTCCGGAATGGCAGAGTGAACATGCTGGGTAAATTTATTTTTAGTAAAAGTTTTTAAGTAAAGAAGCTGACTTAAAAGTTCTGTGGGCGTGAGAGGTTTCACTGCCTTTACGTTGGTCGAACAATTTTATAGCGACGGAAAATAGACTAAATGTTAAAAAGAAAAACTTTATGGCCAATCCATATCCTCTTCCTTCAGCCCCTTTTTTTATTAATCCACGAGGGGAGCATTAAAGCCATGTTAACAACAAAACCGATAACCAACAGGTATTTGTCTCCCCAGGAGTAAAAGGATTATCGAAAACCCATCATTTACACATCCACTCCCCACACACACAAGAAGCGACGAAGGGCGGAAAAGAAAAATCTTCCTGAATCGGAAAAAAAAACAAATTACCAAGGCACAAGGTGAATTTTCTTATCCTTCAAAGCCAACCCCACACACAAAACAGGGCAAAAAGGACAATGGGCTTCTGTACCGGAAAATCGATTTAGGCCGCGTGGATACAAATTGATTTGGTTAAATCGCTGGGTGGTGCGGTGCCAGCCACCTTTGTCGGTCTGTTCTAATTCATTGAATCCTTTTATGGTGCGACCCGGTGGCATTCACTCTCTATAAGCTAAGTGGGATTAATTCCGAGAATGAATGACAACAAGGAATTCTGTCTCGGTTCTTATCGCTTCCACCGGGGACGATACAAGAAGTGAAAAATTAAATTGTAATGTGCTTGGACACATTTATGCGGCAGGTGAAGGGGGTGGCAAGATAATAAATTGGAAAAAAAGGATATACACGTTTGCGTTCGTCGCGTGAATAATTTAGTGAAGGACGTTAAGAAATGAACTTACCAGAATGAGTCTCGTTCGTTGTGAGCTGGTGCTGAAGATGGTGTTCGGCTGGAGTGGCTGAAATGACAGAGAAAAAGAGGTCTTTAAGGTGCGTTTTGAGGTTCTTGAAGTTGAAATTTTAAATAAGCGGAATGTCAATTTAAGCAATTTGAAAAATGTCTAATGCTTAATCAATAAAGGCGGGTGGATATTGAAATTAAAACGGGAGAAGACAAGCTGTTTAAAAATTTTTAAAATTCCTTACAACACAACTTCCTCGTTAGCGTTTTCAGATAATGAATAAAAAAGTAAAGTTGCACGAAAAAGCTTAAATAAAATAAAAAAAAAACCACGAAGACCCGAATGAAACACATTTTTTAAGACAAATTACTTTTTGATTATCTATATTACAGAATCTCGATGGAGAAAATATTTGAACTTAGGGGTAAGAACTTTTCTTTTCCCTACTACCCGTACTATATGGTATGGGCCATACTTACACCCAAAAATTGCAAACATTTTGCGAGAATCTAAAAATTAAAACCTTGCCTACGGCTACAAAATACTTCCTTTTCCCGAACTTCCTCCCGGAGTAAACTTCCAAGTTGTTTTCCCATATCCTGAGGCAACAATTGCATCACACACACTTTTCAAAAATAATTTCCCGATTTGTTTTTGATTTTGTTTGTAACGCAAACATATGCAAAGCAGCAGTCCCCGAGAAACAAAACCTTTAGGGATTTCCAAAAATTCAATAGAACGCACGTCCCACACAGCATAAGAGATGGGGACTATACAACTTGAAGTAAATTGAAATCTCCTTCTATTCGCCGCCCAGGAAAAGTTTTCCCATTCAAAGTGGCGGAAAGTGGTAAAAAATAGAACAACAAAAAACTTTTCTTTCATAGTTTATGCTCCTCGAGGGAAATTTACGACAAATGAAACTAAAACTCCTAAAAGGAACGCAGCCGTGGTAATTTTTTTGGTTTTGTTTTTGCAGGATGTAACTACCTCTTCAGAATTTTAGGTAATGAATATGAAATGCAGCCTAGGCTGTTATAGGCTTCAGAGGATAAACGACAAACAAAGACGCCAACGGACAAAGTTTTGCTCTTCAAATGTTTTGCTCTCTTGATGTTTATGACGGTGTCATTGTAAGAGACAATGTACAGAGAATAGCCCCACCTGGTGTAAGGGTGTTCAATTTCCCAAAGGTGAAGAGTTCAAGTTGTTTCGTGGAATTTTAGATTACGGGGGCAGCTGCTGACATCGGACTGACTACCGAAGCTCTTAACAAAATTGAGGTTAAAATGTGTGAATTATAGTCCTTAATGGGTAGCAATTTTGGGAAAAAAGTGTATTTCAAAACAAACAACACATATTAAACTTTTTTAAAAAAACAAAACAAATAAGCTACAATGTTGAATCCTTGTTTTTTTGTGCGTTTTTCTTAAGCTTAAAGGCTGTAAGATGTAAGTAATTTTTATGGTTTCAGTTAGGTTGTAAGTAAGTAAGGTGTCGTGTCGACAAGTATATTTAAAGCAAGAATTTTGGTACGATTTTCCTGTACACAGTACAGAATGAATAAAATTAATCCTATAAGAATCAAAGAACAGGAGTTGGCTCTGCAGTCCATATTTTTTCAACTGATACGTGTTTGGTAGTTGCACAAATAAATAAATATTTATTATATTTATAAATAAATATTGTGGGTTAGTACACTACAGGATCACAAAAGATAGGGTAAAACGGGTAAAATGGCGCAGCGGGGGAAATTTCGCACTTCAAATTTCCTTCCAAACAAAATTTGTGTGGATGCACATACCTACAACAGTATTATCTTCGGAAATCGGTTGGGATTCAAAAGGTCAACAAGAGTCAGTCCTGAAATAAAATTTGTCTGTGTTAAAAAAAGAAAAAAACACAAAAAGTCCAAAGTTTTTATCCTTCTTGGGATCCTTTTTTTTGTAAGATTTAAGCAAACGACGGGCGTTCGGATATAAAGGCGGGATTGGAAATATTTAAATGATTTTTACGTAAATTTATTATTATGCTTGAAAAACTGCACAGGTGCACTTGTCTGACGGTAATATGGCTGGGGTACCATATCCTCTACGTAGTTTAAAAATTATTTTACATAAGTGTGACCTTTTAAAATCTATTAAAACGGGCACAGCGATGGAATAAAATTTGTTTAGCTTTTAAAACTAGATAATTATAAAGAGTTTTTTTTTCTGTTATCTTTTTCAGCTCAAAAATGGAAAAAGGACCTCTTATGGTATCACTTCGTTGTCCATCCATCCGTACGCACTTGTACCTTATGAGCGGTGAGTCCTAGAAAGAATTTTTTTTTTTTTGTTTTTTTAATACTAGGGTGGACGGAGGCTAAAACTCCAAAATCTTTCAAAGATACCAATACGCCCACTATAGCAGATATATAATACCGAAGTGGCCGATATTGGTTATGCCGGATTCCACGTGCTAAAAAATCATCCATTTATGAGTGACACTATGAAACGCCAGAACGCACTTCATAGTAGTAAATTTTCGCTCTCTCATAATACTTCTTGACTACAACTAAGTTAACTTAACAAGTAGTTTACGCTTCCGTAGTGTTAATCGCATTGGATAGGTTGCTTTCCAGTGAATGCACCTACTAAGCCGTTCATTCGTGCGGCTTCACCCTACGTCGCTAGATTGAAGGGTCTTGTTCTTTGTAGTCGTCGCTCGTTGTTTACATCGTTAAGAGTCTCGTTTAGAGTACGGATCATTTCATTGTTGCAATGAACATGAAGGCGAGCATTTAGCTTTCGTGCAAAGTTTGTTACTTCTTCGCTCACGGTAGCTATTCCTAAATCTATGTGAATATCACTATTCCTAATATACCATGGAGCATTCACAATTGCTCTTAGTGTCTTGTTTTGGAAAGTCTGCAACATGGACATGTTGCTCGGCTTGGTACAACCCCAAAGTTGTATACCGTATGTCCAGGACGGCTTTAACACCTGCCTGTACAAGAGCAGTTTGTTATATATGCTTAATTTCGAAAATCTTCCGATAAGCCAATAGATTTCTCTGAGCCTAATCTCGAGCTCGTCACGCTTCTTCTTTACGTTTGGTTTCCACCTTAGTTTAACGTAACCTTAGTTTAATGTAAGTGAAATTCACATGCGTAGACTTGTTCTCGTTAGACACAAATTCTGTCCAATGCTCGTTGGAGGTTTCTCGTTGATGACTCGACTGATTCACCTGTTGCCAGGATGGCCGTATCGTCCGCAAACGTGGCCACGACAGTCTTGTCATCTAGAGGTATGGACGCTTCCCTGGGGTACGCCAGCCCGAATTTGCTTGAAACTCGAGTATTCACTACTACACCTAACACGAAAGAGTCTGCTTTCAAGATAATTTTCCAATATTTTAAACATGTCTTCCGGCAAGTTTTGCCCTACCATTATTCAAGCCGTAGCATATTTCAAGCCTTCGTGCCATACCTTGTCGAAGGCTTGCGATACGTCGAGGAAAGCACTTGAACATATTTTTTTCCCTTCTAAGGCTTTTTCAATTTCATGCGTTATTCTGTAGACTTGATCTATTAAGGAATGGTTAGGTCTGAAACCGAGTTGATGATCCGGGATCAAGCGCCTTTTTGCAATTATTGGTTGTAATCGCTTCAGCAGAAGTTTCTCGAATACTTTCGATATTATCGGCAGAGGCGATATGGGCCTATAAGATTTTTTATCATTTGCGCATTTCCCCGGTTTCGGAACCATAATGACTTCAGCAACTTTCCATTGTCTTGGAACGTATAGAAGTCTAAAAGAAGCGTTTACCATATAAAGTAGCTTGACTAGTGCCTTTTTTGGTAGTTCTTTCAATATTTCGCCTGCGATCAGGGTGTTACCCGGGGCCTTATTATTTTTAAGTTTGCTAATTGTCTGTCGGAGTTCAATTAGCGAAAATTTTTTCATTCTAAAGCTATCAGGTTCCGCGTTGTTGTTTAGACCGTTGTTTAAACCGACCGTTGTTTAAAAGACGTTGTTTAAAAGACCGTTGACTGTTGTTTAGACCGTCGAAAGGCTTGAATGTTTCTTCTAAATGTTCAGCAAACAAATTCGCTTTCTCTTTGTCTTCTCTTGCCCATTCGCCGTTAGCTCTTTTATTGGTGCCGAGTGGATTATAGGTTTCTTGATAGACTTAACTGCTTTCCACAGCGAGTACTTTGAGCTCCTATCCGCCGACAAGCCTTCAAGGTATTCAGTGGTCTCAAGATTTTTAAGATCTTGCAACATTCCTTTCAGTTTGTTAGAGAGGTGGTTCAAGAGGGTTTTGTCTGGGGGAGCCCTCGTGCCTTGCCATCTCCTACGCGCTCTTCTCTTTTCACGAATCAATTCTTCGATTTCGGGCGGATATGTTTTACGTACATGCCCGTCGGTGCTAACTGCGTTCTTTTGGGACGAAGTGTTGTTCGAAGCAGCGCTCTGAATTGCTTCAATGAATTTGTCAACTGCGGTTTCTAACTCGAAAGAAGTTTTCAATGGCACATTCAAGCCAACATCCTCCTTACAGTCCATTCTGATGGCGTCCCAGTTCATGTTTTTGCTAACTAATCTAAGAGCTCTTTCTATTTTCGCCAGTCTTCCACCCATCTTCAAGATTACTCCTGAGTGGTCTGAGCAAAGATCATAACACTCTTCAATTCGCGTAAGGTATTTGGGGTACCCTTTAGCGATGAAAAAATCGACAAGGTCAGGCTTTTTATTCCTATCGGTTGGCCAATATGTTGGCTTACCCGTGGAGAAAAAGTCCACCCCACGCTTCATACTATTTTTGTACAGTAATCTGCCTCTTGTTGAATTGCATCGTGAATACTTCTAGTTCGTCTATTTTATTCATAAGGCCGTTTGCATTCCATGTAAGTATGTTTTTAAAACAACTGTTTGATATTCATGTTCTCTTGTAATTTTTTCGAGGCTTAAACTCGAGCTTGCTCAGTTTGTCAAATATAACTTTGTTGATTTTAGTCTGATCCTCAAGTTTCTCCAAGATTACAGCGAGGATCTGAGACACTGCATCTGTTGTGGGCGATCTTGCCTTGTTTTCGTTTGCCGCAACCTGTGCGTATGATTTCGGTCCGACCAGTGGTGGTTTCTCCGCTGCACTTGAACTGGCGCCGCTCTTTTGTGGAGCTTTTACGCCTTTTGTCCACGCCTCCTTTGCCAATCTCGCACTTTTGATCGGCTTTGGCGTCGAGTTTGGCTTAGGAGTTTCAGCAGTTTTTGGACGACCTAGGCTTGGATTCTGACCTCGACTATTTTCCTTAAGAGGTCTTAGAAAGATGAAATTAATAAGTTTTAAGGCTTTCGCGGTTGTTAATTGACATGACAAGAAACTTTTCGGATTAACCGCGTTAGTAACTATTTTTAATGAGCACAATACTAGACTTACCCCGAACGTTTCGCTCAAGTTGCATTGAGCGTGGTCACCGGGAAAACATTTTGTACTCATTAAAAATAGTTACTAACGCGGTTAATCCGAAAAGTTTCTTGTCAGATGAAATTTAGTTCATTTATAAACACAGTACAGTTTGAATTTTGATGGAAAAAGGGCAAAAAGTGTTTTGGTGCTTATCTAACAAAGTTTTACAGCCTGAAAGAAGAAAATTAAAACGTACACTAAAAATTTATGAAAAATATTGAAAAGATGTTTAGAAATAAGGAATGGAAAATATGTGCCCGTTTGTAACGTGTTTAAGGTCATAACTCATAACTTATTAATTACTTCGTTAAAAAAAAGACCGTCAAGTATGAAGACACGATTCGAGCCGTCCGTCGGCTTTTGTTGAAGGCTAAGCTCATCTACAATGAGCAGTTTGTGTGAAATTCTATGTAATTATTTAAATTATTTCTGGATATATTTTACAGCCTGTCATATACCTTTTCCGTACTGTTGTCTAATGTTCTTATATTGGGTGATTGCTTAGTTTCGTAACTCTAGAAAAACGTTGCATTGGTAAAAAACTTTTCCTTTATTTTTTTTTTAGTTTTGTTTTGCAAAAAAAAAACTGTTTTATATTTATTGTTTTTTTTTTTTAAATCCGTGTGTAAGCTCTTGGCTAACCCGTGTGTAAGCTCTTCATGTGCCCCGCCTCTCCCATCCTCAAGGCAAATTCCCATCAATAATCCAACAGTCACGAGACCACCCTTTCTTCAGAAAGTCTCTCACTGGTCTCCTCAATATTGTTGACAGAGGTTCACACCGAAACGGTTACCTCCAGCTGTCATTACCCTTTTGTGTAAGTCCCCGACCCCAACCAATCAACCATTGATTGGTGACCTTTGGCACAGTTTTACACCGTCATTGGTTGCCTCGACCCATCTCACCCAAGCGGGTAGTTATAATTTAGGTCCTCGGGCTGGTTACTCCGGTCCTACAAAGCAATTTCACAATTGACCTTCTTTAGCCTAAGTGTGTCCCTGCCTAGCGGGGACAACCACCGAACCTAACCTAACCTAAAGCTTATATGGTTGAGTTTCAAATTTGGGTGATGAGCATCAAATTTGGTTAATGTAAAATAAGTGGTCCAGAATGTTCGATATATTTGCTAGCAGCATAATTTTAGTCAGTCATCTAAAGTGTTTGCAAGCACATCTGAGAAACCATTAACTTCAATACAGCATAAGTATTTTTTTAACTTCAAAACATGGACTACGTCCTTCATTTATAAAATCAAGTTTTTGGCTTTTACCGTTTCGACGGAGTCTAAAAAGATAATGATTTATCTTAACCCTCCTTTACATCATGGGGTCCTTTTGGACTCCAGAGCATGTTTGAATACTCATAACTTTTTTGGTTTTCTCGTCCTGGAATTGAAGCTCAGTGATCAAAATTTAATTTTCTATTAATTTTTACGTGTTTACTTTTACAGGAGCTTCACAGAATTTTCTGCAATATTTTTCTCAAAAAAACTGAGAAACCTGTCAAAGGGTCCATTTGGACCCCAACCGTAGCAGTTTTATTACAACATGTTATTAGTGAATGTAAAGGTATGTTTCATTTTGAATCGCTAATTAAGTCTTGAAGTCGTTGATAGTTCTGGAAAGCTTGTATGAATACGCTATAAGTGTGCCGAGGACAATGGTATATCAATCATCGCATGTGTTTCGGCTTTTTTTTTTTTTAAGTTATGATATTGCGACACCGGCCTCTTTTCCAAGCAAACCTTTATTCGGCAGTTCGTAAAGCCTGGTTTAACTTTACCTAAATTTCTAAGGGCACCCAAAGATGTTTTTCCTATTGCGTTACGTGCTGCAGGGTACGAACGACGCGCGTTCAGTTCCGACTTCATGTGTTCCTTCTCGAGCTCGATGAGTCTATTGTTGCTGAACAAATGTTTGTTTCTTGTAGGTGGAAAGAAGTACCGAAAGATGATTACGGTCGCCAAGACTGCTGCATCTAGTAACTTGTGGTACCATACAAACATTGGCAAGTGCTGCGATTGACGTAAGCCGAAACCATTTGGTCGAATACATCGACTCCTCCTTCTCTCCTGTGGTATTCGAGTATCATGTCGTGTTTCTCCGCGAGGGTCTAACAAGCCCTTCGAGAGTAAGATTTGTCTAGTAAAACCTCTCGAAGTGCCGTTCGGATTCAGCAAAACAGTATAGGTCTCCTTGTATGTAAAGAATACAAAACACAGTACAGCACAGCAACCATGTGGTTGAGAAGTTGGCCCTCGTTCACCTCAAGCTGTTGAGCCACTCTATTCATTCTATCATGTTAGGTTTATTTTGACAGCAGGAAGTAGATTTCTCAAAAATATGTATATTGGGCATAGATAGAAGAATAATTTGTTCCGCCTTTGGAATATAGGAAACCAATTATATTCTCTCTGAAAATCGAAATATTTGTGGGTGGATTTCTGTGGTTCAATTTCAAGGGCACATCATCATTGAATCTCAATGACTACATCATCACAAAACTCCTTAACTATAAAGTGTTTTGGCAGAACCCTTTTTTTTGCGGATTGCGCCAAGAATTGTGAACGGCAACGCCAAATCTAAGGGTGTGAAGAAGCTGTCGACAGTAAGGTTGCGTCCATAGAGTTAAAATATGCTGCCATTAAGGACAACAACACATCATATCCACGATCAAGTCCAGTGATACAAGATCAGACCTTCCAGTGTATATGGAAAACTTCAACTGATAGCTCGATGAGCTCTCGTTGAGCCACCAGAACTTTAATCCGCATTTTGCAAGCTTGCTTGGCATATATTGGCGAAATTTACAGCGGCCACGGAAACTTTTCAGATGCTGATCCAAAGTCAGTTTTTCAGATGGATTAGGTTTTCGCACAACAAAAATCGTCAACAAATTGTTACTAACTTATAAATGGTGCATCCTTTTATTCCTAGAGCTAAGCTGTTATATATCTGTACTTAAGGATACAATAAAACTACAGATCGCGTAGCAGAAGCGCCCATTCAAAATCAACAAAGCTTCTTCAAGAGTAAGATAACTCTTAGCAAAGTAAAGCCTTCGAACTCCCTACAAAATTGGACAAACTGCAAGGAAGTGGAAGACATCTTCACGGCTGCTTAGATTATCTACATAGACTATACATTGGCGTTGATGGTTGTTTCTATGGAGAATATAATTCAGGCCTAGAGTTTCAGTCCTAACTTTAAAAACTAAGCTCATTTGGTTTACAGTATAAATTCCAAAAATCGTCAACAAATTGTTACAAACTTATAAATGGTGCATCCTTTTATTCCTAGAGCTAAGCTGTTATATATCTGTACTTAAGGATACAATAAAACTACAGATCGCGTAGCAGAAGCGCCCATTCAAAATCAACATAGCTTCTTCAAGAGTAAGATAACTCTTAGCAAAGTAAAGCCTTCGAACTCCCTACAAAATTGGACAAACTGCAAGGAAGTGGAAGACATCTTCACGGCTGCTTAGATTATCTACATAGACTATACATTGGCGTTGATGGTTGTTTCTATGGAGAATATAATTCAGGCCTAGAGTTTCAGTCCTAACTTTAAAAACTAAGCTCATTTGGTTTACAGTATAAGTTCCAAGGAGAAATAGTTGTTTCCAGGGTCCCAGTGAGTGATTGAGTTGACTGTACAGAAATCTGGACGTGGAGGAATGAACGAACTCTGTGGAGGCTTTGCTGGTAAAGGAAGTCATCGCTTTTCCTAATACACTCATAAAATTGAGTCCTATAATTATCAAAACAAGTATTAGCGATATCAAGCATGACTCCATGGGCGAAAGTCTTCCTTGCAGCGAAGTTATCAAGAACTTCTTTTGAAGGTTTTCGTCGCGCTTATTCATAACTTTTGAAATATAGTCGGCATTTGCTTTTAGGTCTTTAAAATAGGCTCTTGCGTTGACCTATTTCGGCTTGATACTCCAAATATCATGATTAACTATTTACTTCTCGTACTAGAAGGTGGGGAAGAAATTGTTATCTTACAAAATTCGTGGGGTGACAAGGAGTATTGATTATTGAAAATTTGGTAAATCGACAAGAATAAAATTTGACACTTCGGATGTAATGTTAACTTGACTTTTGGGTAGTGTCCATATGGATGTTTTTAAGAGTCCGGGAGTTGCCATTAGTTCCAAAAACATTAGGTTTTTTTTTATATACGAGTATTCTTTTTAAGTACCGAGCAAACAGAGCTTTGTAAATATTTCATGGTCGTCCCACTTCATGAAACCTTCAAAATTATAAGAAAAAAGCCTAGTTTACACCGATGATATCTACGCCAGGTTTTCATTATAACTTGCTGAAATGTTTGAACAATAACCGCAAACTAAAGTGAAACCATATACCTAGGTACCTACTATCTTAACTCGCTGGCTTTGATAAAATTTTGTTGTGCAGTAACAACAAAAGGCCGACAAACACTCTTACCTTTCTATCTATTTTGGCACAGTAAATTTGCAAAACCTAAAAAAACGAAAATGACATCACTAGAAAACTTTTCAATTTTTTGATTTGTCATCGAATCATTCACAAGCAACAGCTATTTGATTTGCCGGGCCGTTTCACTCTCGGTGACAGAAGCTAATCATTGCCAATTATGTAGCAAAATCTAGCCCTGAAAAGGCATAGCCTTAGTCATCGATTTGCCCACGCGGCTGCAGAGACGTCAACAATCGATTTTGAATCGAACAAAGAATAAAATTACTTTCAAACAATCAATTGTGTGTAATATACGAGTATGTCTGGGTGGTGCGAACAGTTTGGCGTCTAAATATCAATAAAAACGTCAGATTCTACCTCAATTGGTGGACAGTGTTAATAAACCAAACGATCGCAATCGCTGTCTTTATGGTTTGTTTATTGAGAAAGAAAGGAATTTCGCAGATGTTGGAATCGGCTTTTTGTGTAAAGTTCTGAGAAAATTTACCGACCAGCTCCAGCCGACGCACGGGATCAAACTTGGACGGGTTGGATTGTAAGAGAATGTCTTTACATTTTCTCTGGTAATATACAGCTCACGCATGCAGTAAATATTTATTGACCCTTAAGATGCAATGCTTTACAATTTTACAAACCTACACATAGCGTGCACTTTACGGCTATTGAAAACTAATGGTTTTGAGCGGTCCGTTCAAAAATTGACAAAGGATCTCTTATAGTATCAATACCGTGCAGCTACTGGTGAGAATATGGCTGCAGCGCGAGTGGAGCAAGGCGAGTGGTGTGTCCAAGAGACGAGATGGCGGAACACCGGAAATCGGGCTCGTTTCTTGGATGTAAAGACAAAAGCTTACAAGATGTACTACTACGGAACTGAACAAGGTAGGAACGGAATCGGTATAATCCTTGCGACAGAGCTACTTGATGGCATCTTGAATATTTCAAAGCAAAGTGAACGGTTGATGTCTTTTTAGCTCGTGATGCAAGGTGAGGTGTGGAACATCGTTAGTGCATATGCTCCCCAAGTTGGGTGTGAGCAGGGTAGATTTTCATAATCTCATCAAGGCGATCCCAAAGGAAGAGCTTTTGTTTGTAGACGGAGACTTGAACGGACATGTTGGGAAATCTAACGAGGACTATGAAGACTGCCATGGTGGACTGGGGTATGGCACTAGGAACTCTTCTGGTGAAGATATCCTAAACGCTTGCAGGCCATACGGTCTCATCGTGCTTAATACCATGTTCGTCAAGGGAAGCAGGCACCTGATCACTTACAGCAGCGGGGGGAATGAGACCCAGATACTATCATTTGGTTCACAGTTCCCTAAAACCGCGGGTCAAAGATTGTAAAGTGATTTTAGGTAAGGCGATTACAACACAGCAGCTGCTGACCGTCATTTTAATGGAACCGTCAAAAAAGAAAATTAAGCAAGCAAAGCTATCTGGCAGAATCAACTGGTACAATTTGGATAAAGAAAGAGGCGAAGCATTTTTAAACACTACGCAAAACTACCTCTGTAACATCATTGACGAAAACGAAGATGTAGGGTGCAGCACAAGATATGTGGGATGACCTACAGCGAACGTGCATAGAGAAGCCCAAATCACTCCTAGGGAATCCACATGGCCACCGCAAACAGGTCAATGAAACCTGGTGGTGGTCAGATGAGGTGAAACTAGTGACCAGTGAAAAGAAAGCGGCATTCAAGGCATGGAAGAAGTGCTCCTCGAACAACAGAGATGAAATGCTTCGCCTGGAATTGAAGTATAGACACCTCAAGAGTCTTGCTAAAAAGAAGTGCGCCCAGGTTCAAGCAAAGAGAATGGAGAGCCTGTATCAGGAATTGGAGGAAGTTTCCTCTTTCACTGCTAATACACATCAGGCCACACAGGATCTTCGACAAAACACCTTGAATAAAGGGGCTTCAATCTTCAAAATAGCCGCTCAGAGGAGGAAAAATGCCCAGGAGATTCGATCGCCAAGTTCATCAACAATGTTCAGGGACAGCTTCTTGTGGATGACGACAAAATTCTTCACAGGTGGCGGCAGTATTGTGAGGGACTTTTGAACGAACATTTCCCAGGCACCACTTTCCAGAAGAGACTACACCTAACCGAGAAGAAGTACCAGACATCACAGTCGACGAGGTTGGGAAGGCGGTTAAGTACTCCAAAAAGCGAAAAGCGGTTGGGCCAGATCAGATACCCTTAGAGTTCTGGAAGAAAATAGGAGACAGCGGGTCCAGATGGCTTACGATCTTCAACTCAAAACTAGTAAGAGGGTATCCAATGCCTAATCAGTGGAGGGAAAGTTATCTCCTTCCTTTGTTCAAAGGAGAAGGTGATACACGAAGCTTTGAAAGCTGTTCTATCAAGATGTCTCACACAATTAAGATCATCGAGCGGGTACTTGGTAGTAGACTGCGGAAAATAATAAGACTATCTGAGGATCAGTGTGGATTTGTCGCGGGCAAATCAACCACTGATGCAATCCAAAGTATAAGGATCATAATGGAAAAATATCGGGATGCCCTTAAAGATCTGCATATGGTGCTGGTTGATTTTGAAAAAGCTTTCGGAAGACTTCCACGAGATCTGATATGGGTGGCGCTAAGAAAACGAGGGGTTCCAGAAGCCTACGTACGGATGATCATAGACATGTATGATGGAACAAACACAAGAGTAAGGTGTCCTTCCGGAGTCACTGATGAGTTCTCAATTAAAGTCGGTGTACACTAGGGAAGCGTCCTAAGTCCTTTGCTTTTCATTTCAGTCCTTGATTATCTACTTGAAGGAAAACTGACGGAACCGAACCATCTTCGCTGACGATGGGGCCATCATAAGTGAAGATCATATATCCCTGCAGCGAGCACTTGATATATGGGTGGATGTTTAAGAGGGGAATGGGTATCATATTAGCCAAAAGAAGACAGAGTACCTGTGCTGCGCATTTTCTGACCCACCCGAACCAACTCCAGACATTAAATTGAATGAAAAGGTGCTTCTGAAGTGTGAAAAGTTCAAGTTCCTGGGATCTATGATCAATAGCAAATCAAACTGTGATGACGACATCAATCATCGCGTAAGCGTGGGGTGGATGAAATGGCGAGAAAGCTCAGCCATCTTCTGTGACCGAAAAATGCGCCCTAAGCTGAAAGAAAAGCTCTACACAGCTCTACGCAGTTGTGCATCCGGCGCTTGCAAATGGTTCACAATGTTGGACAGCGTATAAGAAATATGAGAGCAAATTAACGGCAGCTAAGATGAAGATGCTTCACATGACTATAGGAGTAACAAAGCGAGATAGAATTAGAAGTACGAAGATCCGAGGAAGCCTCCATGTAAAAGAACCTATCTCCAGAAAAATGGTGCACGACCGGCTCAGTTGGTATTGCCACGTTCAAAGGAGAGATCCTACCAACCCCGTCAAAAAGGCAATGTCAATCAACATTCCAGCGCAATCGCGAAGGAGAGGAAGGCCTACACATTCATGGATCACACAAATGCAACGACAAGATCCAAAACCGGATGGCCTGCCGGTATATTCTGAGAGCAAATTGGCGTACCCGACAAGCGGACCATTAGAAATGCAGTAGAGTGGGAGGGTTATAATCCATCACTTCAGATTATAACCTCGCGCCTTAAAGAAAAAGAAGAAACAGAAGATCTCTTCTTATA
Organism: Neoascia interrupta; assembly: GCA_947623515.1. NCBI lineage: Eukaryota > Metazoa > Arthropoda > Insecta > Diptera > Syrphidae > Neoascia > Neoascia interrupta. The sequence continues at coordinate 119,625,204 of OX392463.1, read as the reverse complement.
GTATCACTTAACTACGTTGTCCGTCCGTTAAATCGTTTATTATACCTAACAAGTCGGCAAGTCGCAGAAAGATAATTTGGTATGCTTCTAAACCGCGGAAATAAGCAGAGAATCCAAAGAGGGCATTTTTAAAGATTAAATGTTTTTCAATGCCTTTTTTAAGAAGTTTGGCAGCCAAAAACTATGAAAACGAAACTTTGACGGAAAATTCAATTTTTTTTTTTTAAATACTGAAATGTTTTTGAAAAATTAAGAGTTGAAATTGGGTGACGTTTTTCAAAGTGTCTAAGACTATAACTTTTGTGCCGCTTAGTGCACTAAGCCAATTTTGAACACACTTATAAAGCAACTCAACTCCCTCCCTTATTGTCGGTGTTAAAAAAAAATTAAAAAAATTAAAAGTAGGTTGTAGGTATCAGAAATTGTCTAAAATTTTAAGGAAAATTAAAGCGAGTTTTGAAGTTTCAAAACATTTTGCGATTTAACTCAAAAACAGAAAAGCATTTTCAAACCAGTGAGTAACCTCAAACCCGATCCTATCGCAAACTGTAAATTACTGCTATTATTGTTATTTTTTGATGATTTGTGGCCACTTTAAACTTTAAAAAGGGGCGTGCTAAAACCACCCCTATTACAAACTATAGATATTTGCATAGATATCTCCAAGTAACACTGAAATGTACACAAAAATGCAATTTTTTTGTGTAAATTCTAAAATTTTGTAAATTTGACCGCTAAAAGGAGGCGTGGCCAAAAACTGTCTAAGAACTGTCTAAGAACTTCTTTCCTAAATTAGGCTTAAGTCGAAAATACGTTTTTTGGGGAAATTCAAGGTTTTTTTTTTTTAAATTCTGCCTCCAAAAGTAGGTGTGGGCTAAATTTTCTGTGAGCGAAATGTAGGGCTAAGTATATTCTACATAGTATATCGAGCAAAATTTTTTCGATTTCGAACAAAAATGTTGAATAAAATACATTTGAAAGTTTAAATTTTAGATCGGTGCCACGCCCACTGGAGGAGATTTATCGATTTAATATACTATACCCCATCCCATAGGATAGGAGGTATATTAAGTTTGATTCATAGTTTGTAACATAGGGAAATAATCACCCCCAAGACCTTAAGGGCACATGATCATGACCGAATTGTAAGTCGAATGTGCCATGTCCCTCCGTTCGTTTGTCTGTAGTTTTTAGGCCTAAAATTCTGAGCTGGGAAGTTGAAACTTGATATCTGTTCTTTCAAGGTGTAAAAAAGTACAGGTGTAAAAAATTTTGAAATCCGCCCACTTTATTTATTGGCATGAAAAATCAAAGTTGTCGTCGAAAATAAAAGTCAGTGTGCGATATTCTTGCTTAAGTGTATTATGATTGGCATTTCACAAAAAAAAATTTCAATCATATCATATTAAATTTGCATTCTAAGAAACGGTTTTTATTCCATATATTTTCTTTAAATCCAAAAAAATTGCACTATAAAATGTTCAGATATATGCGGAAGCTATCAACTGAAATGAATAAATTTTGCCACGCCCACTTTTGGGGGCGTTTCTAAGTATAAACCAATTTTTTTATATGGACGATAAGGATGTCTATAGTGGCATGCCTTTGTCCAAATCTCAGTTAAAGAAGCCCCTTCCATACTTAGCATATAAAGACGAGCAGGGCATACAACTTTTTACACATGAGCACTTCAGATCAGAACTATTTTTATGGCTTCCTCACCTGGCACAACCGCGTCACTATCTGAAATTGGCATCTTCCAAAAGAAGCAGATATGTGACTTATTATTATTTGGAAAAGGGATATGCTGCACTGCGACCTTTTAGTCTATTGTGACCCCAGCTATCGCCTTGGAGAGGTGCGTGCCCTCATTAAAGTTCCCCTCGCATTAAAGTTCCATTCGGAATTGTTTGAGGTTTTCGCAGAACTCTTCCTTCACCTTGGCGGAAGAAATCTGTCTTAGAGCGTTCTTTCCAATCCGGTTTCTTTAAAGGATCCAAGGATGAGATATGGCTCTAGGTATTTCCTCAACTTAAAATATTGGTGCTTGCCCAAATATTTATGTTTTGTGGTTAAGTGCCCCACAGCCATAGGAACCCAGCTGATTTGCTGGGGTTTCTCTGATCTCGTCATAAAATCTGCAGAAACTTTCCTCAGTTAACCCTAATTTCCCTGAGATGCTCCTTGAGATTATAAGGGATTATGACTACTCTTATAATGAGTTAACATAACAAGCGAAAGGGATCAGAAGAGTGACATGAGAGGCACTGGTGCACTTTAGCTTAAAACAGCTGAGGACTGTAGTGTAGGGCAAAAACGACCTGAGGAAGTCTCTTCCACATCCGTGATGTTCTGCTTATGAAAGAACTCCAATATTGCGCGGTTCGTCGGAAGTTAGGCTCAAGGGTGTATTGATGAGCATTCCTCCTTGCGCGGGTATTGCAGCTGAATTCTTTCAGGGGTGGAATGCAGCTGGCTAACTCACTGGAGCACTCTTTATAGAAGTAGCGATAAAACAATGAAAGACAAGAAACATTGCGACTGTGTTCCAAGGAGTCAAAGGACTCCGCAGTTCTTATGTCACCCATTAGTTTTAACCCATGTTTTTGGATTCTATCGAGAAGGTGCAAGGTGATCTTGGGTGCACCTGCCCTGACATGTGAGTTATACCGCAGTTTTGGTCGAACATATGCGTTGTAAATGTAAGCCAGATCAGAAGGTGTAAAAAATTTCTGGCATCGTTTGAGGAAACCCAGGCATTTCGCGGCATTCTTGACGACTTCGAATATGTGGTCAATCCAACGTAGATCGTCATTCACACAGATACCGGGGGTGAAAAGCTTTTCGGTTTCAGTAATGCAAGTGCCATTCATAGACAACGGCTGAAGGTTACTATTACACTTGCGAGACAGTAACAGTGTTGAGTTTTTGAAGCATTAAATTCTACTCTGCTTAAAGTCCTCCAGGATGATATGCTGTTCAAGTTAGAATTTAATGAATATAACATACGCAACCGCTTCCTTTCATCGTCTTAAGGACGGGGACGTTTTTCTGGAACCGAATATGAAAAATTGAGGGTACTGTAATCCTATTGGATTAGATGTGGCAGACTAAGGTCGTTGATAGAAATCAAGACAAGCGTTGGAGATAGAACTGAGCCTTGTGGCACACCAGCATTTATAAGGCGGTTGTTAGACTTGAAGCCGTCCAGGACCACTTGGATTGAACGGTTTGAAAGGAAATTTCTAATCCAATGAACAAAAGATTCGTCGACTCCAAATGCACGCTTTTTCGACAAGAGAGCCTGGTGCCAGACTCTGTCGAATGCTTTAGAAATATCAAGCGCAACAGCCTTGCTTTCAACATGGAGATGCAAGGAGTGATTCCACTTTTCGGTGAGATGAGCCATCAGATTACCAGTGCACGTTTTGCTTCGAAAGCCGTACTGCCGGCCATGAAGAAGCTTCCGCGATTCAAGATATTTCATAAGCTGATAGCTAGCCAGCGTTCCCATGACCTTGGGAAAAATGGATGTAAGTGCAATTGGTCGGTAGCTGGTTGGAGAAGAAGGATCGCCTTTTTTTGGTACTTGCTGAACAAATGCAGTTTTCCATCTACTCGGAAAGATGCCAGAAGAATAAGACAGATAGAAAAGCTTACGCAGTGGTTTTGCCAGCGTAGAAGAACACCCCTTCAGAATTAAGGGGGAAATACCATCTGCACCAGTGGACGGATAGTGTCCCGTTAGGAAGCCTGTTAAGATACGGAGCTTGTTCTTGCGCATGCTGATACAAGCTGTGAATCTTTTATGGTTGTATTGTCCAAGAAGTTTCGTTGCCCACTTCATACCTTGAGCGCTGTTCCATGTTTTAGCCCTGTTTCCCTTCTCTAGTCTCCTGAAGTCATTCTTGAGGGTATGATCAAGGATGAATCCCCTATTCCACAGAATGGTTCAAAACCTATGAAGGCTTCAGAAGGCGGCCATTTTATTACCCTCTATCCCTACATGATCAGCATAGGGTAATTCTGCTACTTTTACTTAGTTCATTAAGTTTTTGTAGGCATTTCCACACAAGTTTGGATTCAAGCTTGATTGTCTGACATTATCGCCATATAACGGCTTGTGAAGTTTCTGTCAAGATTGGTTTAGGCACATCTGTCTACGTCGTAAATCTAAGCCTGAAGGAAGCTGGTACTTTTGCCCATGCGGGTTCAGAGTATTTGGTTCTAGGCCCGAGCACTCCTGCTCCTGTTCCTTTATCAGTTCTTGAGCGATCTGTAATACCATTTTGTTGTTTTGTGGATTAACTACTTCATCTCCTTTTTTTTACCCTTGTAACGAAGTACCTTGCAACGTTGTAGGTATGTAGCGGTGTATCACAATCGAGGGGGTTCGACCAACGCAGTGGCTTGACTAGAGGCACACGCTTATCTACCGAACTAGCCAAGCGCCAGTATCGTCGTCGAACGTCGAAGGGTGTTGTGATCGATGACGAGCTAACGGAGGTCAATGAGGTGAGTGGTGGTCTACGCTGGAAAAGAATAAGTTCAAAGAACATAAAAACAACGAACGCGTTTACTTGGTAGTTCCTTTGTACAAACTCTTAAGGTTGCTCAGAGGCTAATCGCTCAACCGAAATGAACAATGACTTCCAGAGTAAATTTTATTCGTAGCCACAGCTTCTTTTATATGCATGAGTACAGAGCTTTTTTTACCATTGTTTGCTTGAAGAGCTTTTATTGACACAATTGCTGGAAGAGCTTTTATTTACTTTAAAGAACTTCTACACGTGGCGGTATTGCCAGCATTAAATTTACACATAAAAATTACTTTTGAAATTGAATGATAGTAAAAATGAATTAATGAAATAGAAATAATAAATGCATAATCTTCGTTGGAAGTGTGCGTGCTACACCCTCACAAAAAAGTTCTTTCGGAAGTCGAATCATTTAATGGTGCCATCCCTAGAAAAAGCCAGGAGTGGCAGTTTATAATCTATCAAGTCGCTTCGATATAATGCACCTATCTCTTCTTATTCCTTTTTTGGCTTTTACTAGGATTGTCTTGCTTGCACATCCCTCAACATGGCTGTGGTTCGGCAGGTTCTCATACCACCTGCTATGCAACGAGCCAGTCCTTGTACCTTGTTGAGTGTTTCTTTTGCAGTGGCCTAGCCAGACTACTCCTTTTGCCCACGCAACTGCTCCGTAGATTAAAATTAATCTCACAAAAAAAAAATACACCCACCTAAGGATTGTAGGGCTGCTTCCTCAGGATTTGTCTGCTAGACTCCGACAAATCATTAGAGCTCGCGTTACCTAAGATCTTTAGTAAACTGAGATCTAATCTAACAATTGATTTATCGCTATCGCCGTCTCGCTGTACATTTTCCGTATAGGCATTTCACTGATTAAGTATCACACTCTATCGGCAAACGCTCGGAGTAACGTCTGTGTTAATACAAGCCGAGTTAATTAATCTGAGTGCGGCAGTTCCTCCTGTCTTCACCTCGCAGATTTCGCTCTACTGCGGGCAAAATCTCGCAAAATATCGAGTCCGCAAGTATGGGTAGGTTCTCATTCGATACAGCACAAAAAATTACTTATAAAATGACACGCCTAGTTTGTAATATGTGCATTTTTTTTTCAATTCAACGATTTAGAAGAAGTTAGAAAAAGGTTTACTGGTTTGTAACCTTACTATCCCTTTAACAAATGGTATCTGAAAAGTATATATCTTCAAAGATCGAAGTCCCTGTCATGGCTTTGTGAAGTCAGAAGCTTAAAAAAGTTCTTTCAACCTTAAGCTTCTCGAAAGACATTAAATATAATTGACAATTCAGTAAATCCCTGAATATTGCAATTGCAACACTAGACTTTTGTTTTTAGAAAAGTCGTTTAGGATGGCTTTATTCGGAGAGCTTGTTAGTGTTTCCATATTCTCTACTCTTTTTTCACGTCTTGGATCATAAAAAGATCTTGTTGCTCGACAAAATTCCGCCTATAAATCTCATATTTAGTACGTTTCCATCACAGGCTAAGGATGCACTTAAATTAAAAATATTAAAACGATTCCCAAGGTAAGTGTGTGTTGGTATGCGATAACAGCCTCATAAAAATTATTAAGCGATTGACTCTTGCCATAACACTATTTCAATCACACTAACCGATCGCTTCCTGATAAGCCTCTACAAAGGTTATGATCTCGACACGCTGGTGGATTGGGTTTCTATTTCCCGGAAAACGTCAAACTGATTTTTATCACCTATGGAAACAGCCTTGATGCAAACACTCACAGCTCACACAGTTTAATTATTTCCATTCCATACTTTATAGCAAGTCTTCGAGTCGTGTAATCTCTTTAACTGCAAAGTGTCCCATTTTTTTGGCAGTCAAAAGTAGTTTTCCTGCTCCACAGAAATGCCATGCGGCCTACACTGCCGCCCATGTGGCTCCGCCACGCGCAGTCCAGTTTCGTGGTATCTCCCTATCGCATGGATATATCAGCTGACAAATAGCCCACGTTATTTTGTACCAGTTTCACACCAAAAGTGTGCTGTGCACTTTAGGTTTGCATTGGGACATTGTCACAGAGTGAGCAAACCTGCACCTTGTAAGGTGTCACTTTCATCCAGAGAAAGTTCTAAAATAAACGCAAGTCCCGAGAGCCTAGAAGCTGGATTTCCTGCGGTTGCATAAGTGCTCCTGCCAAATCCGATTGAGAGATGGTAATTTTTATATGCCCCATTGCACGAGTAAGTGACTTAACTGATTGTTTCCGGTTGCAGATGAATAAGTGGGTACGTTGCCTAGCTACACGGACGAGGTGCAACAACTCCGGCCAGCACTACGAATCTGCATCACTCTTCGGAATGGGAACCAATTTGACATGAAAGTTTGCCTGGTTGCTTTCAAAACCTGAACGAGGAGACAGAGACCGACACAGTCGAAATGACAGACTGCAGCTTGGCGAATTCGCATCTGACGACTGACTTTTTGGTATGGAGATCACGTTGAGATCTTGCACCGATCCCTCGGTCGCAGAGTGGGCTGCGCACACCATGTTCGGGCGACGTGATTTGCTAATAAAAATGTCTAATTCACACGGCGGTGTACATGTCCAAATGATGCTAGCTGGAGCAGCGGAGGACGCGAAATCCGAAATGAATACGTATGGCGGTTAATTGTCGGGACCTTCTGTACGTTGGGATCTGATGAATGTCAACCGCTTTGCGATACGAATTTGACGTGAATGAGATGTCATGGTGGGTTTTTCAAAGAAATGACATTTGACGCGGCTGATTGATATCGGCTGGATGGTGGTGGTGCGAACAAGTCAATGAACGGATCACAAGAGAATGCGGAACACTTCTCGCAAGGTGATGGCAGTTTGATAATGGTTTGACAAATTGCATTGTGTCGGCAAATTGTCTTACATTAATTTATAATAGTCCTGCTGAAGACGACCCAGTTTTCAGGCCATTGCTTTGCGGCATAAAAAGGAGCTTAAGTGCGACGTGATGTCAACCTTAAGTCGTATTCTTCTCAGCCTCATGCCATTTTATGACATTTTTTGCCGCCACTCAAGTCATATGTAATTCCAGAGAACAACTTTTAAATGACGGATCATAACATACAATGGCCCAATCATATTTATAGGATGTCATAAAATTAAAGCAAAATTATGTACCCATCAGCTCATAAGGGTGGCGGTTTTAAAAATAAAATTTAAGCATGTGACAACGGGGACTTAAAAAAAGAGAACATAAAAATTTCTTTTCACCACAGACAGGACACTCTTGTTGCATTGTCCTTTCCTCGACAACCTGGTGATGGTGGGGACATATTTATGTCCGCTTGGCCATAATTTTCTTCCGCCCTTGTGAGTTGTTGTATGCAGCCCAAGATAACACCTCCGTTTGGGGGTGCCATACAGTACACCTATTGTCGCCGGATGGCCATTTAAATTAATGACCAAAATTAATATATGAGCTCTATAAATTATTCCTAATTACAATTTAGTTTGCCAGGATGTATGTACTCATGTAGGTATATATTGTGGGTTGTAGCGCATAATAAAAGCCAAACGGCGGCGTCGGTGGGCTTAAGTCATCCTGGTGAAAACCATTTCACACGTCACAACCAATATGCAACCCGGGGTATGGAAAAGACGTGCACAGGGCACATTTCAGCGCGCAAAATACTGCACAGCCAGATGCAAATTTTATCGATCGATTAATTACAATTTATTTACACAAAAATTACCCATAAAAGTGTCAAGATGAATTGATTTTGAGTCGTTTCACGCCTCCGGGATTTCACATTTGGTTACCGGGAGAATGGACTGTTTTCTGTGAGTTGCATGTGTTACGTTCGTATATCTCCTGTGTGTTACGATTAATTTGTCATGTGATCGGCGTATGATACCGTCTTGTTTGCTGGATTGCAGTTTAGCAGAAGCTGCGGCAACACAGCCGAGTGAAAATAAGTGTAAATAACCGGCAGCGGTTGGGATCAGAAGGGGTTTGCTACCTTGAGTCAACGCGCCATTTGTGCGGCGGAGGATCACTTCCGAAACCACAAATCGTTGTTGAGACTGAGGCCCAGGAGTGTGGACCAAAAACACATTTTGTCCGACATTTAGAATTACTCTTTTTTCGTCAACACTATTAACTTTATCGCATACCTGTTTAGTTCAAATAAAAATATACTGCGTCTTGTTAAACCTATGAGTTATTCATAGGAAATGGAAAAAGGTTCTGGAACTTTCCACCTGGAACTTTCCAAAGAATTCTCCAACCCGCTATTGGTAAAGTAAGTAGGACCGCTGCCTGGCAGTGAGCTTTAGCTGTTTTTTTCTTTCAGTATTGCGTCCGGTAACCTTATTTTAGTACAGGTGAATGTATCGTACATTCGCAGGGAGTGACTTTTGTATGTCTTTTCTTACCCTAAGACCCTCGCTCTTTTAAAGATCATTTAATTGACGCATCACATTGTCCCCTCCTAAGTGTTTTTTTTTAGCCGAACGAGCGCGTCACTATCTTCTCCGTGGTTGCAATATGGTCGATCCACAAGGACGATATTTGTTTTTGCTCCTGGTTCTTTATAAATGTATATGGTTCTTCGCAAAAGTTCTGGTAAAATTGAATAAATCGTATATTAGGCCCTTGATTGTTAAAGGACCACTTAATTGATATATCACATCGTCCCCCTCTTAAGAGTTTTTTTAAGCCAAATTAGCGATCATTATTGCCTCCACTCATATTGATTTTGACAAAAACGGAAAAATAAAGAGCCCACAACATATAGGGTCCATTAGAATGGCAACTTATTAGCTTTAATTTTGAAGAACTATTATTGTTCTTTTAAAAAGTGAACACAATATCGGATAGTTCTTAAAAAACTATAAGGTTGAATCACCGATTTGATTTTGAGAAAAAATGGAAGTAAGTCATAATTTTTTTTTTTTTTTTCAAGCTGAGATTTATGCGGTGAAGAGAGCTGCACAGACAATTCAATCTATGGATCTTCCAGCAACTTAAATCACCATATGTGTTGATAGTCAAGCAGCACTTAAAGCCCTGGACTCCAACCTCGTATACTCTAATTGTGTCAAGGACTGCCTCATGGCATTAAAGGATATAATTTTCCTTTCAGCTTCCACACAGTTCTACTCTGCTGGGTTCCTGGGCACGTTGGCGTGGCCGGAAATGAATTGGCGGATGAACTGGCAAGGAAAGGTTCTGTTATGGACATAACGATGGCTGACCGACGGGTTTATCTCCCTTTCAACACAGCCAAAAGTCTTATAGATCAAAACACGATCAAACTAGCCGGTGAACGTTGGCAACAGTCTAAAGATTGTATCATAACTCACAGCTTATGGCCAGTACTCGACCTAAAAGGAACAACGACCCTTCTATCTCTCAGTAGAAATTTCATAAGAACACTCGTTGGTGTAGTCACGGGACACTGCACCATTGGTGTCATGGCTACACGAATGGGAATCTTTGCCAACGACTTCTGCAGAAGCTGTAGGGATGAAGAAGAAAAAGGAGTCTATAGAACACTTTCTCTGCCACTGCCCAGCTCTCCAAGAACGACGACTAACCTTTTTAGGAGTCAGGTTCCTTGATAGCCTGGACGACCTGGCAGGAATATCACTACTTGACCTAAAAAGATTTTTCAAAAGATCAGGCTGGTTCAGTTAGTAAGACATATTTCCAACCATATTTGTCTACCTCCCAAGGGTAATCACAATGGGCCAATCTGGCCACCGAGTGAACTTGCACTAGTTGCAAACAACCCTTTCCAACCTAACCTAACCTAACCTAAGTCATAAATTTCTATGGTTCGACGGAAAAGTTCTATTACAATAAAATGTCTCGTTCCATCGTGCGGCAGTGACTCTTGTTTATCTTTTCGCATCCCTAGACACTCTGTCTTTAAAAGGTCGCTTAGTTGGCGCATCACATTGTCCCCCTCTTACATCACATGGTTGGTTCACAAGGAAGACATTTGTTTTTGCTCATGGTTCTCTTTTGCTCATGGCAGTTCTTTTGAAAATTGGCGGAAGCACAGCGAAAAAGAATAGACAACACCGACTGGCACGGCTTTAGAAAATACTGCAAAGAAAACATAGCTTTAAATGTACCGCTCAAAACGCCACTTGAAATAGAAGACGAATTAGATAAACTCGTGAGAGTTATTCAGAGCGCTGCGTGGAATAACACTTCTTTTCGGAGGTCCGAATTATCGAACAGCGGAACAATATATCCGCGAGAAATAGAAGAGCTAATATGCGAAAAGAGGAGAGCGCGCAAGAGATGGCAACGTTCGCGAGCACCCCCGGATAAGACCATCTTGAACCACCTTTCTAACAAACTGAAGCACGAACTTCAAGATTTTAAAAGTCGCGAGACTACTGCTTACCTCGAAAGTTTGACTGCCGATAAAGGTTCGAACTACTCTCTTTGGAAAGCAGTCAAGTCCGTTAAGAAGCCTATAGCACACTCTACGCCATTAAGAAAAGCCAACGGCGAATGGGCAAGAGAAGACAAAGAAAAAGCGGATTTATTTGCAGATTACCTAGAAGAAACATTCAAACCGTTTGACGGGGAACCGTTGGTCAAGGAGCTCAATCCTTTTGCGGTACAAGATAATTATAGAATAAAAACCGAGTCATTGGCTGAACTTCTTCAAACGATAAATAATCTGAAAAACAACAAAGCCCCTGGCTACAACTTAAATACAAGCGAAATTCTAAAGGAACTACCGAAAAAAGCTTTGGTCAAGCTACTCGATATCATTAACGCTTCCATGAGAGTTTTAAACGTTTCCAGGCAATGGAAAGTGGCCGAGGTCATAATGGTTCCGAAACCAGGAAAATTTCCAAACGACAAAAAGTCATATAGACCTATTTCGCTACTGCCGATAATATCTAAGGTATTCGAGAAACTGTTGCTTAAAAGGTTGCAACCAATCATTGAAGAAAGACGATTGATTCCGGATCACCAATTCGGATTTAGGAAAAAGTATTCAACAATCGACCAGGTCTATAGAATAACAAACGAAATCGGAAAAGCTCTGGAAGCGAAAAAGATATGTACTAGCGCTTTTCTCGACGTATCGCAAGCCTTCGACAAGGTGTGGCACGAAGGCCTGAAGTACAAGTTAAGGCTTAGCTTACCAGAAAAACTCTATAGAATCTTAGAGTCTTACCTTAAAGACAGAATCTTTCGCGTAAGGTACGAATATGAGTACTCGGAATTCAAAGAGATAAATGCCGGTGTCCCGCAAGGAAGCGTTCTCGGCGCAATATTATTTTTGCTTTATACAAGAGACATTCCCCACGATGAGGGAACAATTTTAGCTACGTTCGCAGACGACACTGCTATTCTCGCTATTGATACGACAGTTGAATTATCAACAGGGAAACTCCAGCGCGCTTTAGACAAAATATGCGACTGGACGAAGAGCTGGCGAGTCGTCCTTAACGAGACTAAGTCAACGCATGTTAACTTTACTTATAAAAAGATAAACTACAAACCTTTATTCATTAACTCGGTACAAATCCCGTACTCAAATGAAGCGAAATATCTAGGAATGACTCTAGACGCAAAACTTAAATGGAAGCCGCACGTTAAAAAGAAACGCGACGAGCTCGAAATCAAGTTAAGAGAAATGAATTGGCTTATCGGAAGATTTTCGAAACTAAGCATATATAACAAACTGCTTTTGTATAAGCAAGTGCTGAAACCATCTTGGACGTACGGTATACAACTCTGGGGTTGTACTAAACCAAGCAATATATCTATTTTAGAAACTTTTCAAAATAAGACACTCAGAGCAATCGTTAATGCTCCATGGTACATAAGAAATAGCGATCTACACCGAGATCTAGGAATCGCAACCGTGTCTGACGAGGTAACAAATTTTGCTCGCAAACTTAGTACTCGTCTTCGCGGACACTGCAACAATGAAATTATCCGAACTTTGGATCAGACAAATCTTACGCGCCGACTACAACGAATGAGACCGTTAGATCTAGCAGCATTAGATGATACCGCATAAATTGACGGTATTGTAGGTGCCTTCGTTGGAAGGCAGCCTGCCACACGCGATTACTACAGAAGCTTGAACTACTTGTTAAGGAAACTTAGTCGTAGTCTGACGAAAAATGGGAGGTTTTTTAGTGAGTAAGAATCTCACACTACTATGAGCACGCGCGGCCGGTCCTCGTAGTGCCTATGAAGGTTTTTCCTACCCACGGAAAAAAAAATTAATGCTAGTTACTTATTGACTTACTAAGTACCTTGCCTGTCCTTCTGCATTCGGTCAATTTGTTCTCTCTACGACGCAACGTGGGTTATACGTACATACTTTATACATTTCTATAGTTTTAGCGAAAGGTTCTAGTACAATTAAATGTCTCTTACTATCGCGCGCTGTGACTTATGCATGTCTTTTCGCACCTTAGGGGTCTAACTCTTTTAAAGATTTCTTGGTGGACACATTACATTTTCCCCCTCTTAGTGATTTTTGAGCTGAATGAGCGCATCATTATTACCTCCGTCGTTACGACTTTGTCAATCCACAAGACAGATTTTTTTTGCTCTTGGTTCCCGGTGGATTTAAAAAACGATATCATTAATACGAGTAGCCATAATAATTAACTTGGTAAGTTCCTTCCCAGTCCTTCTGCAGTTAGGCAATTACCATTTTTGCAACAAGTAGAGCTGGTTATGTTGCTCTCGTGTCATAATAAGGGTTCATACGGTCTCTCGCAATTTCAATATTGATTGTAAAAAGATGGGTTTGGTTGGACCTGGAATCGAACCCAGGACTTTCCAATCGTCGGTCATAGGTGCTAGCATATGCACCACAGCCCACTTCCTTCTCGGGTGTGGAAATGCACATAAATCAACGTGTAATTATATTGATTGTAGTCCTCTGGAAGTTTGTCGCTGATCTATTCTCTAGGACCCTTTACGTAGTTCTCTCGTCTTTTATAGGGAAGCTGAGCTCAACACAAGGAAGAAATATCGCCACAATGTCTTGTTATTGGCATCGGTATAATCCTCGGCAACAACCTCCTTCGCCCAGTTGTTGGTCTCCTCAACCGGAATACTGGCGCTGGGAAGCAACGGCCTGAATTTGATGGGTGAACGCACCAGGAGTGTAACGCCCAGCGATTGAGGTCGTTTTGGTGGGCGAACGCACGTTAACCAAACGGACGCAAGGAGATAACATAGACATCTTGGGGATAATCAATGGCTGCGAAATTACGCGCGGCAAACATCAGCTCCTTCCAGATTTTGCGCAAGTTGATGATGTTAAAGTTAATGCCACCGGAGCGTGCGTCGCTTGAAAATGCACTGCTTTCTTTGGAGCAATTTCAAGCAGCATGTGGCAAGGCTTAATCAGTTCTCAGCCGCTGTTCGGCTAAGGAAAAAGCTGCTCAAATGACCACGCAAATTGCAAGGACGATGCGATGCCTCTATTCACAAACGAAGGTTCCCGAAAAACTATTCGCCAAAGTAAAAGAGCTCATATGCGGTAAATGCCATCCTGAATGTAGATCGTGAAGGAAATGCAGCCAGGGATACGCAAGAGAGGAAAAAGCACCTACACCAAACTCCACCGTCAGTATAAGGTAGCCCAAAAGGACTGAAAAAGAATAGAGTACTGATGCTGAGGGTAGTGAACATCGAGCAGTTCAAAGGACCGGTCGTAAACTCGTCGAGAAAAACGTACCGTGCGATAGTGAAAAAGCTGATAATCATCCGAGACCCACATCCCGCACACACAGATTCATAGCAACAAGTAGGTTGAAGGTCTCTTTCGAAACCACAAATTTATCGTGATGAAAAATTAACTTGCAACAGCAACTATCGGTTTCCTTATCATACGCAAAAAGAGACTCTCAACGTGTGCAACGGATTTAAAAATCAAATAACCCTTGAGACGGATGGCATCCGAAATTAAGCCTTTAAAGCAGCAGTTGACACCAAAAAAAACCTGTTTGTGGAACTGCATAACGCCACTTTAGTCAGGAAGTTTTCCCTGATCGATGGCTACGAGCAAAGACCCTAAAGAGACCAAAAATCTCACAGGAGACTTCATAGGCTACCGTCTGCTTTTATACTAAGACAGGGCGGAGAAAGCATTGAAGTGAATCATCTGCGAAAAGCCATATGAGAGTTTGCTGATAAACCTAGAGTCTGTTTTATCAGCAAGCCAATAAAGATGGATCTCAAAAATGCGCGCTCGACTGTAGTTGATGTCATTACGGCAGTGATTGACAAAACGCAAAGAAACAAAAATCCCATCAAAGCTGCACGTTTTAAATGAATTTTACACCGCGAGCTGGAAGCATATCTAAAGCCCTAACGAATAGAAGGTACAAAAAAACATCAGGAAGATCTTGATGACCGATTTCTTGCAGAGAATTTTATTTGACCTCACAGATATTGAAGAAAAGGATTACTTTGAGGCTGAACCATTATGAAGCTTAGTTCTGGGCCTGATGCTGTGAAGCCGGATATAGGATCAAGTCTCTAATACCCACCAAATCTGATATCGTACGATTAAGGACCGATTTCGGTGTAGTTGTAATAGCGGTTTCCTAAAACTTCCAAAAACTATTTTGGACAAAAAAGCAAACAAGGAAACCTTGATGTAATGTTTTTGCGAAATCCGCCAAAAAGGAAAAAAAGAAAATTTATTAATGCATACACGCCAAAATACTTGAGTGGGTTTTTGCCAGGAGAAAACATTCACCAGCAGGGTATGATCCTGCAACCTTTAACCAATTGAGCAATTGAGCTACGGTTTCACCCGATTTAGTCTCTGCCCAAATTCAACCAGCTCCTTTGCTTTTGCCTAACGTTTGCTGAAAATTTGTTAATAAAAAAAAAACAATTTTTTAAAATAATTTTTTGGCTCTTTTCAACATTTTTAAAATGAAAATATGACTTACAAAAATTGGAAAAAAGGCTGCATCAACGCCAAAATATTTAGGTGTGTTTTCCTAGGAAAATACGCTTACCAGCAGGGTATAGTCCTGCAACCTTTACTTTTCGTGGCTACCGCTCTAACCAATTGGGCCACGGATTCACCCAATTTAATTTTTGTCCATAATCGAGAAGCTCACAAGCTTTCGCCTTACGTACGCTGCGAGGCTTTGCCTTACAGAAAGATTATCTTTGCTTTGCAAAAAGATTTTCTGTGTTTTTTTTTTCTAAAACTCCAGTTTTCTGGCGTAATTTCAGAAAGACTGCTAAGAGCAATTTAAATAAGCCGTTATACTTATTCGAAATTGAAAAAGCAAAAAAAAACGGGTCGCCGCCTTTAGGTTCGCCACAGCTGCATACTTATTTTACGATCGTTCCGCAATGTTGCCTCTAGTGTGTTCAATCACACATAATTGAGTATGGCATCGTACACAAAACCCATTGCGCAATGTGCACTCTCGCCACTGTATGACCACAGAGATCTACACCAATCCCAATTGCCTACAATGGTGCACTTATACGCCCGTGCCATATCCTTCGTGACTGCTTTAACCACATTAATTCAAGCGGCAGCTACGCGAGTACTCTCAGGTAACAATATTCAAATCATAAGTCGATTAGGCCCGAAATATGCGAGAGGCTTCGTAAACTGAATGCATCGCCACATAATCGGCCGGTATTAATCAAATTTAATGGCAGGTTGGTTTGGTACAAGCTTTCGATTTTGTGGGAAACTTCCAGCGGGCGAGCATTGCCATCTCGGAAGATAGATCGATTTTGCCAATTTCGACTCGCAATGCTTGCAAGTTTTACTAGCGAAATTGATAAATTACTGTTTACAGACGCCTGATAACCGTATATGCTCATTATCCTTTATCTACACTGCAATATAAACAGCGATCGTCGTAATTAAGTAATTTAATGTGCGAGCTTGCGCGGTGCGGGCGATATCTGTACTATTTACCGGTCCATTGCTGAATATTAATTGAGCGATCATATTTCGT
Organism: Neoascia interrupta; assembly: GCA_947623515.1. NCBI lineage: Eukaryota > Metazoa > Arthropoda > Insecta > Diptera > Syrphidae > Neoascia > Neoascia interrupta. The sequence continues at coordinate 119,608,685 of OX392463.1, read as the reverse complement.
AAGAGCTGCGCGGCAATCAATTTGCCGCGACATCATTTATCTGAGTGAGTAATTTGTCCGACAATGATCGAGGGAGATAAATCCATATTAACGGGTTTACTGGAGCGGCCCAATGGAAAATAAATTAGTTTGCTGCATGACATTGGGTGACAATTTTACGCGCAAACTGGGTCTGTGTGTAGCATAAACATTTCCTTGAAAGTGCGTGCGCGCGTTGCGTAAGGCTGTCAAGATCATATCGATATGTAATTTGAAAAATAAAAAAACATATGGTGCGCGTCGGCTTTTGGTTAATTGCAATCAATTTTCTGTCAACTTTGGTTATACACTTTGGATATAAGATACATTTTATGATGTCAAATGTTAATGATAGCAACAGCAGGTCCAACCAAAAGAGATGAGATCAAGTTTGTTGGCATTTTTATGGGAAAAAAAACTAAGTGTGAAAATTGCATTTATAAAATTTGATTCGAGCAGCCAGGCCACACCTTTCCGCATTAAAAAAGAAACTCTTATTTTTCAATGTAGAAATGGAAAAATGTTTGGAGCTGAAAAAAAGCCTCAAATTAAGTACCAGAAATTTCTCGTAATCAATTTGACAACAGGAGTAAATTTTTCTGGATATTTCTGAGCATCTTAGGTTAGAGTCAGCAGTGAACGAGGCAAAAATAGGTTTACACTGCAAGAAAGAAAAACTAACACAGAAATTGTTTTAAAATTTTACAAAAAAATTAGCATATTAGTCAAATTTACTTTTGATATGTCTTCTGTGCATCGTTTCTTATAATAATCACTCTATGCACCATTTCGAGAAATAAGTAACGAATATTCGGCATAAGGAAAAGCTACTGAAGAGGCTAAATTTCGACAGATATTATAACCAGTCACTAATAGCTTAATTGGTTAAAGCAGTACGTGAGCAGTTGGTGAGTGAAGCTAACAGGATCGTGCCCTGTCAGTGAGCCAAAAATTGTTTTTTCTTTCGACATTTCGTCCGCTGATACTTCAACTCTACTCTACGACTAAGCGTTTGAATAGAGGAGCTTGTACTTATTTGTCAGCTACAAACTTGTCGGGCTTATCTGTAGTTGATGACAAGCAATCCTGAACTTATTTGTCATAAACATCATATGTGATTTTTCAAAATTTCATTTGGTCAGTGATCACAATTTGGATAACTACGCCGCCCGGCGATCTAGGTTCAAACCCAACCTTTACCATTTGAAAAAAAATGACTCCGTGAAAGACTGACAAATCCTCCGAGTAAAAAAAATGTTAGGTCCCCCTGCGTGTGAAGAATACAATACCCACCCATACATGAGTGAGAAGTTTACCTTGGTTCACCTGGAGCAGTCGCGCTACGAGTTCTTTTTATTTTTTGTAATTTACTGAACAAGATCCCCTTTCTTAAGATCATTCCGTGCAGAAAAATCTGCAATCTATTACGTGCGATGCTCGGTGGCAGGATATTTAATGCCTATATAGTGCCTTCAACCCAGCGCAACTGAACGCCACTATCAGGCTAATATCTGGCACCCTAAGGCCAACACCAGTTGAATGGCTTCCTATGCACTTTAAGATGGCCTTCTAACTTAAGAAAGCAAGGGTTCAATACCCAGTACCTTGCGATTGCGAGTCCTAGGTACTATCGTCTACGCCAAAGTTCTCATTCTCGGGAGAATAAATCAAGGTCATAGAAAATATTAATGAACCCGGCCGGCACTCCCCCAAGAAATGTGAGCTCGGTATAGTGGTCAGAAAATGTAAGTTAATTCCGCCTTCCGACCAAAAATGCGAGCCCTGTTCAAGAATCAGAAAAAGACTCGGCACATTTGCCAGAAAATTTAGATGAACTCGGCCAGTCGGAAATGTGGACTCGGTTCGGAAACCAGCCATGAACTCGGCACAGTCACCAGCAAATGTTAGTGAACTCGACCTTTCGACCAGAAATGGTTAACACTGTTTGAAAAGCAGAAATGGACTTGGTACAGTCGCCAGAATATTAAAATTAACTCAGCCTTAAGACCAGAAATGTAGACTTAGTTCAAAAACAAAACAAAAAAAGCTTTCCGACCAGAAATTTAAACTTCCTAAATTCTTCAAAACTTATTAAATTCGAAAAAGTCGCACGGAAATATAATTGAACTTGTCCTTTTGCGCAAAAATGTGAGCCCGGTCCATACACCAGAAAAGAACATGGCTTGGCACACTCGCGAGAAAAAGTAAATGAAATTGTTCATTTACCAGAAATTTGAGCTTGGATCGAAAACCAGAAAAGAACTCGGCACTGTCGTCAAATAATGTACTTGAGCTCGAAAACCAGAAAACACCTCAGCACAGTCACCCAGAAAATGTTAATAAACTCGTTTTTATGACCAGAAACATGGACTCTGTTCAAGAACCAAAAAAAAGACTCAGCACGGTCGCCAGAAAATGTAAATGATTTTCGACTAGAAATTTGAACTTGATTAAAAATTCGGAAAAGTACTCGACATAGTCGTCCGGAAATTTATCTGAAATCGGCCTTTTGACCAGAAATGTGAACTCGGTTCAAAAATTAGAAAATAACTTGGCAGACTCGCGAGAAAAAGTAAATGAAATCGGCCTTTGACCAGAACCCGGGTCGAAAACCGGAAAAGGACTCAGCAGAGTCACCCAGAAAATGTAAATAAACTCGTGCTAATGACCAGAAATGTGCACTCCGAAATCCATAAAAGAACTCGGCACAGTTTTTTTTTATAAATTCAAAATATGTAAACGAACTCGGCATTCCAACTAAAAATGTAGCTTTGGGTCGAAATCCATAAAAGAACTAGGGACACTTGCCAGAAAATGTTAATGAAATCCAGCTTTTGACCTAGAATTTAGACTTGGTATCGGCCCTCCGGCCAGAAATGTGGTGTGGATGGATTTTGAAAAAGGACTCGACAGAAGCCAGAAAAGTTATAACTCAGTCCAAAAAAAAGGAGGAACTCGGTTTGAAACTCAGAAAAGTGAAGAAATTCGGTCTTATCTACGTGGAATCGGTTTGAAACGACAAACACACTTGGCACAAATCCCGAAAAAATTAACTCTGTCTCAAAACCAGGACAAAAAGGCAGCCTAGGTTAAAAAAAAACCCAGAAAAGAACTCAGCAATAGTCAGGAAGATAAATGAACTCGGTCGTGTAACATGGAAAGTTGATTCCGTTTGAAACCCTGAAAAGGATTCGGCAGAGAAATGCAAAAGAACTCGACCTTTATACAACGAAAATGGAGTCAGTTCCATCAATTCCAACCGGAGAAATTGACACGGCCTAACTACCCGAAGTTTGACTCTGTTAGAAAACAAGAAAAGAATCGGCAAAAGCTAGAAATCTTTACGAACGGTGGACTCGGTTCGATAACCTAAAATGGTTTTGAGACAGTGGACAAAAAATATAAATGATTTCATTTAACGCCACTCGTCCGGAATTAAATCACTGGCACTGGGAGACTGGTTAACCATGATGATTACAAACGACTTTAAATAAAACGAAGCAATTTTAGGCTTTCAAACTTAAGTTAAGGAACTGCTCTTCAGTTGTGGATGCTTTGAATAGAATATCTTTTAGATTCGGTTCAGGGTGCCAGAACCGGTGTCCACCAAACCTGATAAGCCCACTTATGTGGAGGAGCACTATCTGTGACAGGAGGGGCAAGGATAAGAATCTTTTTCTCGGAAAGTAAAGACCCAATACAGAATTTTTTTAGAAATATTATTAAGAGAGCTGCTGGATGTAGCAATAGTAGCATATCACTACTATTGGACGGCTAGCTCATCAGTGGACTATGATAAAAATCCATTTTTTTAGCATTTTTTGAGCCAGCACAACTTGAATTCAATCAAAACTGTGATTCCTTTTTTGTCGGCGCAGAAGGAAGAATTGGGTCTCGTTTACACAGAGAAACATTGTATGCAGAAAATGTATTGGCGACAGTCTGCTGAAGGGCCAGCCGCACATATTTTGGTTAAATGCAATTTTTGCGAAAATTTCGCATGTTCCACCCAAAACCTAAGCGAGCTCCATTACTTAAGCGACAAACAATACATACTTAAAGTGTTTTTTTTTTTGCTAGAATCTTGATAAATTGCACGCAAAAGAAGTTACGCAAAAGAACCAAACCAAAGCACATATAATGCAGAAAGTCAGGACAATGCTTTTTCCAAAGAAGGGACGAAAAAATTCCTTTAAAAATAGACTTTAAAATCTACAACAAATAAAATTGTCAGCTAAGCCCATTAGTGCCGCAAAAAGTGCAAACAGCACCCAGACAAAATGTAAATACAAGCATCCTACGAAGACACGACGATACAATATCCTCCCAAACTCTTTTTCGCCTTCTACGTTCCACCACAAGTTTTGGAAGAAAAAGATTCGTAAGACCATTTGCAGCATCCGCATTAAATAAATCTCACATCCACTTCCGCCAAAGGGTTTTTGCCTGGCAAAAGCCTACACGTACTCCCACTATGTGACCTTTGGTGCGTATGCGTGTTATTATTTACACATGCCATTTGCACCCCAAAACAACCGTGATTTGTTAAATTTACCTGAAATTGAAACAACAAATTCCAGGCGAAATACAAACCAAAACAATTACCAACAGTTGCAAGGAATAAAAGGACCTCATCGCTGAGCCAGAGTAAAAAAAAATAAGTTTTGATTTATTGCCAGCAATTAATTTCCAGGGCATCCAGCTCCAGCATGCAGCATGAACGTATAGAGTGTCCTCTTGGTGTTTCTTTGTTTTTCTGCAATCCTTGCTGTCTGTGGGTGGCCAAACGCGGCGCGACAGGCGTGTAGGTATATCGTCCCGATGACAGTCCCATTGTGCGTGCCGAGTTGTGAGTGTGTAGTGTCGGTTTGGTGCTTTTTATGATTTATATCGGTTTCATTAAATGTTTTTATCAGTAGTGTGGAGCTTCGGTGGGTGTGGTGGACACTATGGAGAAAGTCATTCCGGACCATTGAATGCGACAGCCAGTGTTGTGATATGTGGGCTTTTGGATTATTTACCATTCAAGAGGGTTCCGCTCCGTGGGGAGCTTATGGCTTCTGTGCTGACATTTTAACTGCCCGTTTTGGAAGAATGCTGTGACGGTGTTCTTGTGGTGGGCGCAAGAAATGCACATAAATTTGCCAACCCAGGGGGACATAAAAATAATTAGCACGGGTGGGGGAGCAGTGTTAAAAGTGTTTTGTGGGTGAAAGTGGAATTTGTCCCAAAACTGTAACGAGGATAATAAGATTAGGGAAGAGATGAGAAGTGTATAGTCTTTTGACATGGGTTTCTAGAACTCTGTGGTCGAATGTCACAATAGAATTTGTGAAGGAGTGATTCAACTTTAACCGCAGAATGTTCAGTGACTCTTAAATGGAAATTTTAAAATACTCCATAACCAACAAAGTGACTGAAATTTTGTGGTCTTATACATAACCAACACAAGGAAATTTTCTAAAATCCTTTATCCTTGGATTTTGTCCAATATTTAGTTTTTGAACGAAATTTTTCAAGAGTTCGGGGAAATTCAAACCACGATCCATATTTCTGCACTTGAAAACAAAAGCAAAGTTTTCTAAAAAATTAAAAAACAACTAAAAAAACATACCATTTGAGATAACTCATATAGTTAGACAATGAATGCCTATTGCAAAAGGCGTTTGAAATAAGGTTCGCAGAACAGAGTTTTATACTAAGTGTCAGCCGGCCATAAAACTGCGAAAAGCGGGAGAAAATTAAAAATAAATTGTTATAAATAAAGTCAATAAAAATATATTAAAAAATAAATTTAAAAATGTGTCTCCACTGGGCAAATTCATGATTCGTCAGACACGTGGTCAGACACGAGGTCTGCGCAAAGCTTTTGGGAAAAGATTTAAAATTGTATGGAAAATCTGAAGATTTGTAGGAGATTCGTTGAAGATTTACGTTAATCGCGGATTTGTGTTCGGTGGAGACATGGTATTAGAGCGACTAAGGCCTTTCTACTTGATTTGTAAGTATCGTAGTAAAAAGAACAACAATTAAAAAGAAGTAATAATTAATAATTAAGAAGTGAAACAGTTGTATGGTTGCCGCACCTGGAAAATTACTAACAATGCCTGGCGAAAACTGAAAAAAATTCACTCACCAGTCAATTAAGGAATAATTTCGCTAAGCTGGACCTCTTTTAACCAGGAACACGGGAAGAGCAGGTCCCTTAGCCACATTATTAAGGTAACCAAAGGACAATGGACTGACCTACACTAAGAAGCATATGAATATGGGACCCTTGCCTCTTGCTTGCTCTACGGTGCATTACTTAATGGTCTGGAAGCGCTCACACAAAGTTTTGTCTATTGGAATAGAATGGAGGACATGCTGCCCCCTTGGTTCCGACAGGATTGGGGGTAAGTGAAAGTTTGGGTAATAGTAATTTTAAGCCGAATTTTTTAAATTTTAAGATGCTCAAAAAAATTGTGCGTTCTAAACTTTTTTTCCGAGATTTTGTCTTTCGAGATTTTTTGTTTCTAGATTTTCAGCATTTCACAAGATTTTGTCCACCTTTGATTTTGGTTGTTCTAGAAGACAGGGTGATCCCGTTTTAATTTTATAAGATTTTATAAGGGCGCCTACAGTTTACATATTACTGCTTATGAGGAACGTCCTATTAGCCTAATGGCACTTTTTAAGGGTTGAGAATCGCGCACCTTTAAATTAATTTTTTTTTTTAAGGAAACACACCAAACAAGTTTTAAAATACTGAAAAACTCGGCTTTTATTTAAATCTGTTTGTAAAAATCGCGCTGATTAAATATCTCGATCTATTTTATAAATCCCACTTTTTAAAATCCCATTTGATCGCGCTAGGCTCGTTCTAGAATTTGAATTTCCAGCATTTATTTACAATTTTAGCTTATTTAATCTTAAATCTTTTTCCATTTATCCAACCTTGCGACTACCCTTAATCCAAAAGTGACCCCAAAAGTAGGAGGCACCATTTTTCCCATAAAAATTAAACATCGGAGCGCCAATGATAGCAAAAGCGGGCTTCTATGAAGCCGGGATTATAAAAAGAAGGCTTTAATTCTGTCTTTGAGAAGAACTCATAGTATCGCGGCCAAAACCAAGACCAAAATGGAAGGACAACAACATGGAAACAATACGCCAGGTGGAGGCACATTAAGTTAAATCCACTCGTTGTTCGGAAACGGCAGGGTCACGGATTCTGGAGGACCCAACTTTCATGGAAGATCACACTGATAGTGAGGGGTGTAAAAGCAGATATCTACCGGATGAGAGAAAAACGATAAAGAAGCCTATAAGACAAAAGGCAACCAGGTGACAGAAGTCATCACTCAGTCGGAGAGTACCCTGCCATCTCCTCGAAGTCCAGTAACGTCTCGAAAATTGAATCCGAGACAGAGGAAAGACTTCTGGAGGCACGCTGGCTCCTAATATGCTCTTCAGACTGAATCAAAAACTGAGTTTTGGGCAAAAAGTTTTCGAAAACTCATTAAGCCATTTACACTTTCTAAACGACGACTAAAATTTGTTATCGTTTTTCATTTTTTCATCCATTGTCAAATTTTAGCGCATATTCTTATAAAGGCGCTTGAAAAGATCAATAGAAGTGATGTAACCTTTTAAGAATTTTACCCTGAATTCAAAACTATAAGCAAATTTCAAATGAGACATTCGATTTCGCAGATATTTACATCTAAAGGCCCAACCATAATGGACTTTGATGAGCTTAAGTCGGCTTTCCGAATTTTCTCATTCCACGCGATTCATATGCCACGACCATAAAAGTCTTATGTTGGGTTTCGCAAGCGTTAGCTTGTGTTGGCTTAAAGTTTTGTTTTTGCTTGTCATTGGGATACGCTGGTCCATTTTGTCATATTTAAGCCCATACATATTCATTTTTAAACGTGCTCCAATAAAACCGTGAAAGAAAGGAATATACCAAGAATTGTACGCTGACTTCAAAGGGGTAAACACATTTTGGATCTGACAATCGGTTTCGGAGATATTAACATCCAAAGTTGAAGAAAAAGTGACATGCTATTATGAGCACCACAATCTTTTGGCTGAACTTGAATGGGATTTTCGTTTAATTTCGACATAAGATCAATCCCGCTCAAGTCTATTATGCTTGGGCCTTAAGGTTGAGCCAAAAGTGATATTTTTTGCAAATTTAATTTAAAATTCTCAGGGCAATTTAATATTCGCGACTTCTACAGTGATTTCAAACGAAAACTACAAAAAAGCAGGGGTTTCCAAAACAAAAAAATTTAAAAAAATGGGAAAACTCAAGTTTTTGATGAAGCTTGTCCGTGTTTTTACGAAAACTCAGTTTTTGGAGCTGTGTGCAGAGGGCATAAGTCAAAGAAAATAGCCGAACAAAAAGCCAAATTAGGCTACAAGAGCTCTGGAAAATTCTTGGCAAGAATGAGGGAGAGAGATCCAGCTACGCTGACGGACAGGGATAGTCACCTGATCAAAAAGCACGCCAAAGTAGTCAAGGCATATAAGAGACGTTTTGAAAAACATGACGATTCTCAATTCTGAGACAAAGGCAGCCTTCCCTTCCAATCAGAAAACTGTAAAGGAAAAGACCAACGATGTCACGAAAGATAAGAAGCTCTGTCTCACGATAGAGACAACTTGTGCCTCAACATCGAAGGCCCCTCCTGAAAAAGACAACGCCAAATTCTCAGCGTCCACAAAGCCAAACAGTACTCCGAATGGAACCAAGACAAAGTCATCCCCCTCAAATTATCCAAGGAAACCGTCGGGTTCCAAGACCGATGACGCGGGACAGGTCAAACCTGTTCCCAAGAGATATCGTTTAGCTTAAGAGGCCGCTGGGAATATTGCAAAGAAGGCGAAAACAAAGCAACACAGCAATGAGGAGCTTTCTCTGGACATCATAGAGAAAAGTGATCTGGATGGAAAGCTAACAATGGACAAATGGCTGAAGGTCAAGGCTAAAACAGTAGTACACATAATGACTACAAATTCGCAGAAGCCGGCAGGCGAAATAGATAATAGGTCGTAATTATCAGAAATATATTCACTCCTCCACACCAAAAAGAAAAGTAAACTGAGAAGCTGCATATTGGCTAAGAAATCGGTTAAAATCCAATTTTTCTTGTCATTTCAGTAACAGCGACTTAGCAGGGCGGAGAGAACAACCTCTGGAAGCCACAATGTCTATAGGACACTCGACCATACTGAACATCTTAAATCAAAATGGTTTTGTAACCCGTCCAGATTATAAGAAACCTCAGTTTGACTTCGATAAAAGATTCAAAATTCGAAGAATCGATCGCTCCACTCGGAGAAGTAGCTGCTCAATATTTAGATTCCCACGAATACTGACGTTTCTCACTCTATCCCTTAGAGTAACACCAGCAACGCACCTCAGGAATCTCATTTCGGCAGCTTGTACCCGCGATCTAATTCTTTCGGTGATTACCTAAATTTCATGACCATAGATGAGGGTCGGAACGAACACTGAATTAAAAACTGAGATTTTTGCTTTCACTCCAAGTTCAGCTTTCCTGATGACCGGCCGGTGCAGTTCCTTTACTATTGCTCCAGCTTGGCCAATTTTACAGGACAACTCAGTATCGCTTCTGCCATCTTTCGTGAAAAAGACCCCGATATACTTAAACTTCTCCACCTGTTTTAATGGAACTCCATTTATGTGCAGGGTACACTGCACAGGGTTTCGGGAAACAGCCATCACTTCCGATTTGTTCACGTTTACTTTCATCCCAGCATCACCACAGATGGCTGCAAACCTATCCAGTGCTCGTTGAAGTTCCTCTTTGGATGATGCAAGGATGGCCAAATCATCTCATCATCCAAAAAGCCGGATAACTGCCATATGAAAACACATCAGCTCAAGTTGAGATCAAGTGTCAGCGGGTTTTTAGAAAAGTTGCAATTGCGCGTAGAATTGCAATTATTGAAATTAATCTAGCCATTCCGACAGAAACCAATTCGGCATTAACTCTCATGCTCGAATGATGCTGCTAGTAAATATATTCTTACTTCTAGGACTCTAAACCTACATCAACAATTTGTCATCAGACATCTTTTTAAAGCAGTTGAACCAGAACAATCTCTTACAACTGACCAGATAAGGAAAGTACGACCAGCACAACAGAAACCGACTGGAGCTCATCGCACCTGAACGAAGATAATGACTGTCTTGTAAGCTTGAAGACTCGGTGTATAATTTTCGAAAACATTTCACTTATCGTCAATTATTTCGAGTACCGTGTGCAGATCATAATTAAATCTTCAATGCCTGCATGAAAAACGCAACCAATACTTGAGCAACTTCCCCCATGGAGAATCGCTTTAATACTCGTATACCATTCAACTTTTGATCCCCACGACGAAAAACGGGCTGAAATCTAATAATGTCCCCCTAACAAGGATACGATAATTTCCCAAGTTCTTGTCTCTGTCCAACCTCCAATGGAGAAACATCCTCTCCAATTCACGCTAGAAGCCTTAAGGGACATCCTTGTAGTCTTGAAGATTTCCTGCGGCGTCATTGTACAGTTTACATCAAAGACCGAACCACACATCCCTTTGTTTGCTTCTATATGCCAAAAGCAGGACAAACAAAAGTATGAGTTGTCGTAAAGTGCTCGGTTTGTCGTTTTTCCTTCTAATTCTAATGAACGCAAGAAGATGTCCTTGAAGGCAATCTTGATAGTAGTTTGGCACAGCTCCCCATAGCATCGCCTTTAATAGCTTTGAATTGTTTCCGTTGCGCTCTTCTCTTCACCCCTATATAATACCTCTACAACTCGTCCATGTCTGTTGCGCGAAGTTTGATTCCATGCTTGCTCGTGGCCCCGCAGCAAAAAGGACGACAACACAACGCACGATTGCCCGAAAAGGGTTTCAAACTCGTACAAAATTTATTACATTATACTTTTAGTAGGTACAATGAACAAAGTAATATCCTGATGACAGAAATAGTTGGAGAGGAGACTCCTCCAGGCGGCCGAAACGGGTGAGGAAATGACAAAACATTGTCAACAAGGACATTTAAATATGTGTTCTGGCACGCGAAGAGAGACGATGCGACGCGACGACGACTCCGGTCGTTGTTAGGTGTTACGTGAGGCAATTAATAAAATCATCCTTTGGCATTAGCATATGGCTTAACACAACGGGCAGGGTTGTGGGTTTTATGGGGATGATTACATGTCGGTTGAGTGGATTAATTGAGATTCTGACAGCGCCACTCAAGGGATCATATTTATTTTAATAATTTTATGTGTTCAACTTGGTTTTTGGGTTGGGATTTATGGAATTAACTTGACTCTCGCATGGGATGTAGTTGTCATCGGGATACTTAATCAATGACATGGCGAGAGCTTTGGAAATAAGATACTTTTGGGTGTGACCAAAAACCCTTGTTTTTCCTTTTGTGAGATGGTATCGGATTGCCTAGATGTTATCCTTCTGTCAAACTTACAATTGTTGATTGAGAAGTTGATCTTAGGTGAAGTTGTAAGAATGCTGAGGAAATATGAACCGTTTTAAAGAAAGAGACAAAATGCTCCTTAAAACGCTTTATCCTTTTTTCATCAAATATTTTCTGTTCAAAAATCACTGTTTTTTCCTAGATCTGTCTCGAAAATATCGGGATATATTACCTTTGTCGGTTCCGCCTCTAAGTTACTTGCCAACACTTTTCGGCAAACTGGTGCATTCTATTTAAAAGCGTTCGGACCAAGTACTCTGGGATCTACTTAAACGGAAACGTTCTAACCGTAAATCTCGAACCTACAGCTGGGTTCGAAAATCCTATGCGTCCTCTGGCAAATAGTGTAGGGTGGAAAATCACGAATTAAGTACCCCAAGGGAACAAATAGGAAAAAACAGAAAAAAACTTTGATTTAGCAAAAAAATTTCCAAAAAGATGTTTCATCAACTTTGACAGGTGATGTCGCTATATTGTTGCGGCGAAATCGACACTTTTTTGAGATGTTGGCTATTTTATCATCGTCAACGGCAGGAACTACCGGTCAATTTCAATCAGTTTTTCTAGGTCCGAATTACAGGAAATGGACAACGAACACAAGTGGTTTCAACAGGACGGCGCTACGTACTGTCATACTTTGCACATGTGGTTTTCGGGCATAGTTGACTCATGCGGAGGCGAAGTGAGTTTTTCACCGAGATCGTGTAGTTTGACATAATGTGATTTCAACAGGACAGCGCATCGTGCCACTCAGCCCTTGCTACAAGAAATATTTTGAACAAATGTCCCTTGCCGAACTTCATGGCAAGGGAGCCGACAAAATGTGGTTTTGACAGGACGGAACTTCGTGCCACACAGCCGTCGCTACAAGAGATATTCTGCAGAAGGACTTTTTGAACAAAGGGACAACCAATGAATCAAAAAAAAAACAGTAAAGTAAACAGGAGAGTACTTTGCTCTAAGTTTAACTCATTTTATCTCAATTTTAGAAATCTAAAAAACAACTTAATAGCCAAGTTATTACCAAACAGTCATGTTTTTGAGTTAAACGACCCGTGTAACGTCCATCAAAGATTTAGCTCATGATGCCTGCTATTTGCTGAAAAATTAAAAACAATTATATTCGGATTAAGCCAAAGTTATAATTTTTTTTTCCAAAGCTGACATTATTACACGCGGAAAATCACCTCTTAGACACACACACAGTTGTGCAATACTATATCAGCGTCCTTTGAGAGCGTGACAAAAAAGACACCTAAAAGCTGCATTATGCCGTGTCATGTCGGCGCAAATTGTCACCCATTAAACCGATTAGTTATCTCACAAACGATACACACAACGAACAGAACCCGCTTCTAAAACAAGCCGACCGATGTATATGATTAAAGATTGTGTCCGGGGCTGACCACGAGAATTAATGACGATTTGGAGCAATTTTCTTTGACGTTTATGTGACCGAAAAACACTTGCAACTTGCAAGTGAATAATGAATGGATACAGTGCCCGAACGGGCAGCACTTACTTGTTATGGAAATGACTTGAGAAGTGGTACACTTTGCAGGATGGAATTTTGCTTTCATCAGCGTAGATGGGGTACCAGGGTGAGAATTTATTTAATCTGAATTAATGGTGGTCGTTGAAGTTTCCGTTCGGAATAAGAAGAGCACACAGGAAGTTTGAATTTGGCAATTTTTAGATGCAGTCTGGTAAGGGAGCTCTTGGCATTTTTTTTTTTTTTTTTCTTAAATAAAAACTTAAACCATTTTATAGATGGTAAGGGACAAATCCAGTCAAACATCAAAGAACAAAGAAGCCGTTAGGCCTTTTTTTGGTCAAAAATTTTAACTTTGAACCTGCTGTTGCTGCAACAAGAAAAATGTGGGTTAAAAGTCTCAAATTTAAAATTTTTCTGAGGCTTTTTCTTCTGAGCGCATAGATTTGCCCAATCACTGATGCCACTGAGTTTTCGTTTTATTTTAGGTCTTCTTCCTTTGCTTCAAACGTTCCGTCATAGCTTTCCCACCTTCAACTGACTCACATTCTGTCTTTTGTTTAATTCCTGACAACAAACTCCTCCTTGTCACCTTTAAAGCGTGTGACTGATCCTCTGCCATTTCTGGTGTTCTTAATTCTGGCTGATCTTAAAAAGTTTCCGGTTTTAACCTTATCTTTCATACGTTTATTGGCAGAATAACGGGATACCAGCTCTATAAAACATGTCAGATACACCTTTCACATACGCCAATGAAGCGCCTTATTTTGATCTAACTAACTTTCAGGTGCTGCACCCAGAAGCCTTAAATCTAACAATTTTGCTGTTCAAGCAATGTTTCGTCAAAGCCAACAGCAAGGAAATTTTTCCACCTGCACTAGCCACAGCCACAAACTTGTGCTAGATTCAATGATTTTGTTGCGAAAAGGAAGGAAAATTGAGATGTCGCTCTTATCCTTTTTTTGTGTTCTTAAAACAGTTCACTCATATGCACGCACTATCTGGCGCAGTCCAAAAAGAAAAATTGTAAGAATGCATCGAATTCTTTTACTACCAAAAGACGGCTACGTGGAGAACGAACTTTGCAGCAAGGCTGTGTAGAAGAATGCAATAATTTTTGAATATAATTTTCTTAAATGCTTCGAAAAATAATTCAATTCAATGGCTTCAACTTAGAAAAAATAAATCGGCATTCAATTTGAATAACAGACACTAACAGACACTAACATTCATGAGTGCATTAAGTCCATTAATGTCATTTGAAGCCACTGAATGTATTCAATTTTTTGTCGCTTGAAGCCATTGAAGTAAGTGAATGTAATCAATTTTTTGCGTCACTTGAAGTCTGAATTCTTTTAAAGTGCGACCAAAATTTTCTGCAATTAAAGAGTAAATGTCTAATGATTGAAATCTTTTTGACTGCTCTGCATTCAGTGAAGACACCTTGAAGTCACTAGCAATCATGTATATGCATTCAGGGCATTGAACAGTCATGACTTCAAATTGAATGCTGATTTATTTTTTCTTAGCTGAAGTCATTGAATTGAAACAAATCGACTTGAATTCCTATGATTTCAAGGAACGCATTCCACAATGATTGCATTCTTATACAGCCCTGCTTTGCAGAAGTATATGAAAAAGTGTATTTTTGCCTTATGTCACTTTGATTTTCTTTTCACACTTTACCCACATTCTATGTCTTTGGAGATCGGTATGAGTGGATCGGTTGCAGTAACAGGTTGATATCCTTAAACCTCTCTAGAATACCTCTACCGCCTAGGTGTGTCGTCAAACATATCAGATCTTGGCAAAAATATCAAACACCCTTTCGAATTTGTTTGAAGCCTGTAGTTCACGGCATGTGAATTGTTGCATGTATATGCGGCTTTGTTACTTTGACTGCTGTAATGAGAGGTATTTCTTATTTGCATAAGAATGCGGCACGTGCATTCGTGCTACACATTAAACACAACTAAATGCGAGATTCTTCTCCATGTCGCGAACTATGTAGTTTGTTAGTTTGCTATATGTGATTGAGAAAAACAGTTGAAATGTCACATGCAATCACTCGCTCATCGAAGAAATGCCAGTTTTCTGCTAAAATCTTGGAAGCCGTTGAAATCATTCTTGCGGGAGTTCTGATTCCGAAAAGCAATTTTTTAATTTTATTCGTGATTTGATCAATTTACTGGGTGCTGCGTTCATTTAAAACACAGCAATAAACCTGTTATCAACTCCTTGATCCCAAAATTGACTAAGCCTTCCCCGAGTGATGAGTAGAGGTGAGATCATGTAGGCTCTTTGTAAGCTCCGGCTCGATGTTCTGCTTTTACTGCACATGCTCTGGCTATTGAACATCAGTGCGGAGCAAAAAGAAAGCGCTAGTCCCGTCTATTTCTAGGGCTCTGCTTTCCTTCATTTTATGCGTCACAGGTCACGAGCACTTGGGCCCGCGTCGTCCTGCTGCCAGTTAAATTGACATGTGCTCTTTAATTTATATGTATAAGTTGCTGATGCTGTACAGTTGGGTTTGGGGTAGGTGCGAGGTTGGGTGTATGAAATAAGTTATTTAATCAAAATTTGAGACATAGCTTGGACACAAGTTCGAAGTTCTATGATGAGCTTAGCAGAATCAAAAGAAACTCAATAATGCGGGTTTATAATATTTTGGGATCCTAAATATGCGTGCTTCTTAAAGGCAGAAGAAGGATCATATTAAGGATCCCGAAATTTTACAAAACCCTCTTTTTTATAACAATTATATATTCTTTTGTTTTCAGCTAAGAATGCTGCCTCCTGCAAATACCCTGCTTGGGGTCTTTGTTGGATTTAGGGTAGGTGTAAGGTTGGATGTATGAAATAAGATTAAACATTAAATAAGATTTAGACTAAGGTTTATGAACTTGAATACAAATGCTGGAAATTTATATTTTAGGACGAACTTAGCGCCATCAAATCGGATTTTAAAAAATGGGATTTTTATATCCGACCACTAGTACTTACTTAAGGTGGCGCTACAGTCCGGGTTGGACCTGGGCCTCAGCCAACAAGCTTGGACAACCTCAGACAACAACCACTAGTACTATACTACTTAAAACACTACTACTACTAATCGATTAAGCCATGTCCGTCCGTCTGTCCGTATGTGTAAAGTTTTTAGATCTTTAAAATTCAGCTAGGACTCTCAAACTTAGAGTGTATCTTGGTTTTCATTTTGTACAGACAAAGTGTAAAAATCGGTTAAATTCGACAGCGGCCACGCTTATACTGGCTTCAATATAAGACAACCTCTATTTCAAATTTTCTTTCAAAACGCCTTTTGGTCAACTCAAATTTTCGTACAGAGCAATAGTGGCCTAAAACCTTTAAGGAGGCGAAAATTGGACCGCCCAAAACATAGACCATGTCCACTTTTAACATGTTAGACCTTCAAAAACCCGCTTTCTCAGAAAGTTCACCTCAAATTGAAAAAAAAAAATGTAAACTGCAATGGATCACCGGAAACTGCATGTCAACGTACGTAGGAACCACCAAACAAAAATTAAAGTATTACAGATATTACTATTTGCTAAGCATAGAAATAGTAATACGTTTAATATGCTTCGAACATACCCGGAAAAAGCAGTCCACCGGTAAACCAGGACTCTGTGAAAATTAAGAGCTTAGAAAGGAGAATAGTGAACTCTGAGCTAAGCTTACTAAAATGGAGCGACTCTCCCACGATCTAAAAATGGAAGTTGACTCTCTGCGAAAAGAAAACGAGGATATTAAAAATACTCGTTTAACGAAAGACTGTGAGGTAACGAAAGAAAGTGTAACACCGAACCGACCAGCAGTCGAATACTTCACGGACGAGGACGAACTTGCACTTGAGACCGATTCAGTCCTAAGGAAAAGGTCTAGCAAGAAGCGTAAGGCGAATTTCTCTCCCGAAGTAATACAAAAAGATGATGAGCCCTCTGGCTCAAACAAGTCTAAACCAGAAGTGAAAATTCGTCCACCTCCCGCAATAAACATCGTCGGGACAGCAGACTTCGGGAGATTTCGCAACCTTCTTGCAAACACGGTGAGAACAGAAAACTATAAGCTTACTTCGCACCGAAATAACGTGTGGAAAGTAAATGTTGACAACGCCGATTCCTATCGCGCACTGTCTCTTAGACTGAATGCAAAAAGAATGGGCTCCACCCATCATGCACAAAAGAAGACGTTGTAAAAGACGTAAAAAATAAAGGCCTTAAAATTATTGATGCCGTCAATATCATTAAAAGGAAAAGCAACGCACGGAAGGAGAAAGAGACACTGTGATCAGACGCGGCCTTCCAATTTCTATGCTCTCCTTTAAAAGAACTGAGAGCATAAACGATGTTTATAAAATAAAAATGATACTTAACATCAGGGTTAAAATCGAACCCATGCGAAAGGTCGACAAAAATGCAGGTGGGAACAACAAGTCTTCTTTCAAAATACGTCCAACAAAACCACTTTATCTAATTGACAAAATTTTTTAACAATGACAAAAAATTATTTTTCCGTATTGAGAAAATCCATTTGTTGCAACAACAAAAATTTTGTTTGGAACTAAAAAAAAAATTAACTGCCAACACTAATACTACTTATTTACTTTACGCATTGCCTGAAAAGTGTTCACTGTGATTTTTTTGTTTAATTATGGTTGCCTCCGTCAGGAATTGAGCCTAGGGTTTTCTTCAGAGAAGACGAGTTCATTGAAGTGTGCGGCCGTTGTTGCCACAAAATATTGTGTGCCAAGAAGTTACTTAAAGGAAGAAGGGAAAAAACTGACAAAAGTGAATTTTTCATATTGATAACGATTTTGTTAAATTGACAGCCTAAATTTTGTTGTTCTGATAAAAACCTCAAAATAAGCTTTTGTTGTTCGAACAAAGTTTTTGTTGTTTTGTACAAAACCGAATTTTCTTTCTTCTTTTAGAAAATCGACGGAAAATTGTTTCATTTAACACAAACGTTCTGTCATAATGAAAAAAATCATTTGCTGATGTAACAAAAAAGCTATGCTACCAAATATTTTGCCAATTCGACAAAAAGCTCATTTAAATGGATTGAAATTTGCTTAAAATGACAATTTCATTGCTAAATCAACAATTTTGCTTTTGTTGAATTTTAACAAAAAGTTTTTGTCAATATTACCTACAAAATTATTTTCAGTGTAATACCACAGTGTAAGCGATGCCAAGAATTCAAGCACACAAGTGCCTACTGCCAAAAAGAACCACGTTGCGTGAAATGTGCCGGAAAACACCTCTGAACAGAGTGCAAAGTGGACATAAAGGCTCCAGCAGTTTGCGCCAATTGCCACGGAAACCACCCCGCGAACTATCGAGGATGCGAAGTAGCCATAGAGCTGCAAAAGGGACGAGATCCTCTTAAGGAAAATACTAGAGGTCAGAATCAAAGCCTAGGACGCCCAAAACCTGCTGAAACTCCTAAGCCAAAGACTCCAAAGACTCCAAAGCCGATCAAAAGTGGAAGATTGGCAAAGGAGGCGTCGACAAAAGCCGTAAAAGCTCCACAAAAGAGCGGCGCTAGTTGAAAAGAGAAGAGCGCGTAGAAGATGGCAAGGCACGAGGGCTTCCCTTAGACAAAACCCTCTTGAACCACCTGATAGCTTTAGAATGAAAAAAATTTCGTTAGTTGAACTCCGACAGACAATAAGCAAACTTAAAAATAATAAGATCCCGGGTTACGACCTGATCACTGGCGAAATATTGAAAGAACTACCAAAAAAGGCACTAGTCAAGCTACTTTATATGATAAATGCTTCCTTTAGACTTCTATACGTTCCAAGGCAATGGAAAGTTGCTGAAGTCATTATGGTTCCAAAACCGGGGAAATGTGCAAATAATAAAAAATCTTATAGGCCCATATCGCTTCTGCCGATAATATCGAAAGTATTTGAGAAACTTCTGCTGAAGCGATTACAACCAATAATTGCAGAAAGACGCTTGATTCCGGATCATCAATTCGGTTTCAGACCTAACCATTACACTATAGATCAAGTCTACAGAATAACGCATGAAATTGAAAAAGCCTTAGAAGTGAAAAAAATATGTTCAAGTGCTTTCCTCGACGTATCGCAAGCCTTCGACAAGGTATGGCACGAAGGCTTGAAATATAAGCTACGGCAAAACTTGCCGGAAGACAAGTTTAAAATATTGGAAAATTATCTTGGAAGCAGACTCTTTCGTGTTAGGTGTAGTAGTGAATACTCGAGTTTCAAGCAAATTCGGGCTGGCGTACCCCAGGGAAGCGTCCATACCTCTAGATGACAAGACTGTCGTGGCCACGTTTGCGGACGATACGGCCATCCTGGCAACAGGTGAATCAGTCGAGTCATCAACGAGAGACCTCCAACGAGCATTGGACAGAATTTGTGTCTGGACGAAGACTTGGCGAATCGCTCTTAACGAGAACAAGTCTACGCATGTGAATTTCACTTACAGAAGGGTTAACAATTTGCCTCTGTTCATAAATTCTGCACAAATACCTTATGCAAATGAAGCGAAGTATCTAGGGATGACACGGGACGCTAAACTAAGGTGGAAACCACAAGTAAAGAAGAAGCGTGACGACCTCGAGATTAGGCTCAGGGAAATGTATTGGTTTATCGGAAGATTTTCGAAATTAAGCATATATCACAAACTGCTCTTGTACAGGCAGGTGTTAAAGCCGTCCTGGACAAACGGTATACAACTTTGGGGTTGTACCAAGCCGAGCAACATGGCCATGTTGCAGACTTTCCAAAACAAGACACTAAGAGCAATTGTGAATGCTCCATGGTATATTAGGAATAGTGATATTCACAGAGATTTAGGACTAGCTACCGTGAGCGAAGAAGTAACAAACTTTGCTCGAAAGCTAAATGCTCGCCTTCATGTTCATTGCAACAATGGAATGATCCGTACTCTCAACAAGACTCTTAACGATGTAAACAACGAGCGACGACTACAAAGAATAAGACCCTTCGATCTAGCGACGTAGGGTGAAGCCGCATGAATGAACGGCTTAGTAGGTGCATTCACTGGAAAGCAACCTATCCAATGCGATTAACACTACGGAAGCGTAAACTTCTTGTTAAGTTAACTTAGTTGTAGTCAAGAAGTATTATGAGAGAGCGAAAATTTACTACTATGAAGTGCGTTCTGACAGTTTCATAGTGTCTCTCATAAATGGGTGGTTTTTAACACGTGGAAATCGGGCATAACCAATATCGGCTACTTAGGTATTATATACCTGCTATAGTGAGCGTATCGGTATCTTTAAAAGATTTTGGAGCTTTAGTCTTCGTCCACCCTAGTATTCAAAAAAAAAAAACTTCAGGATCGTACCCTGCCGGTGAGCCACACCCGCTTTTTTCTTTCGACATTTCCGTCCGCTAACATTTCAGCACCACTCTACGACTAAACGTAAAAAAAGAGGAGCCTGTACGGCTTAGTTGTCATCATAATTGTTATAATTTACTTAACAAGACATGTTGGCAATAAATAAAAAAATAAAAAGATGATCGGTTGGACCTGGATTCGAACCCAGGACCTCCCAATTGTCGGTCATAGGTGCTACCATCTGCACCACAGCCCACTTCCATCTCGGGTGTCCAAATAGCCTACATGATCTCTCTGTATAGATAATGCACTTAAACCAACAACAAAAAAAACTATTTGCTAAGCTTGTTCCATACAATGCTTTGAGCTCCGCCCATTTTTAGGGGACGTTTTTACGAAAAAACGTTTTTTTCCGAAATAATTTTCCGTTTTAACGAATTTCGTCATGATTCTTACGAAACTACAATTAATTGATTTTAGTTTTTTAGCCTAGGTCCACTTTTGAAGGCGTCGCCTGTACAAAAAATATTGAATTCTTTGATTGAAAACTTTGAGATTTGGTGTTACACGGTATATAGGGTCGGGTATATTCATAGAAGTTTGTCACAGATGAACTCTTACACTTATTCATTTCTTTTTAATTTTCTTCTTAAGTCGACTTAAGAAGACTTAAGAAGACTTACGACTAACTTATGTATGTCATGAAAGTTTCTTAAAAATGCAGGCCGCCGTACGGAAACGATATAAAATATCAGGCCCCCCCATGTACGTGAGAAATATCCGTAAGGCTATGCAAGTCGGTGAGAAGCTAGGCCTAGGTTCATTTCGAGCTGTTCCACTTATTGGTACAGAAGTCTGTCGAACTTAAGTATAATAACTTTAACTTACTGAAACTCAAGTAAGAGCATAATTCCTTCACCAAACGCATACCGTAAAGCTGTCTGCCTTTCTCAAAAAAAAAAAAAAACGGCCGCTCAACTATATAAATAATTGTAAATTTTTTGTGAAATGTTGCTTAGCTTGCGCAATAATCCTTCAAAAAACAATTCGTTCACTTTAACGACCACAACAAATTTGTTGCCTCTATTACAACTTCAACCAGACCAGTGCAGCGCGGACGGCCACACAGAAAAAAGGTCAAAAAGCCGCACCACTCATCCACACTGCAAAAATGTTTTGAGAAACTTTTAGCGAATTCATAAATCCCACCAACGACTTAAGTGCCACAACAATCGATTTCTTGTATTTATGCAACATGGCGAGCATAGTTTGGGGCACACGTCAAAAACACTTGTCAATTATTGCTGTACTGTTTGCAAATTGAAGTCGAACAATTACATAGATACATGTGATCTACGATTGGACTTTAATCACATGTGCCTAATAACCACTACGTAAAAGTTGAACAGGGTATAAGTGGGAAAAAAGCGAATGTCTACTTTTTTCAAGGAATCCTAAGACCTCTGTGCTTCCATCCAGACCAAGTCCAGACTAGATCGTGAATATTTTGATTGTAGGCACTTTAATAACTTCACATGCGGCAATGCATATGAGTGTCCAATTGCAACTCTCTAGCGTCAAGTGGCCCATGCGAACTTATAGACGGCGACGAAGTCGACTGCTTCTGGCTACTGGTACTATGGTACCTCTCCAGTCTCCGCCGAATGCCAATCTGTCAATAAGTGTCAGAAGTGGTAGAAATTTGTTTTCCCCACAGGTAGTGGAGTAACCGCAGCATACACTTGGGGGATATTGCAAATGTGACACCATAGTCTATATGCAGCATAGTGTTTGCCTCTTAAAAGTGGCGCATGCATGCAGCATTTTGGATTACACCTGAAATCTGATCTTTGCTTACTGATTTATGCAAATTAGGCTTATTGTATTATGAAGCTTACAACAATGTTGACTCGCAGTAATTGCAAATTGCTTGCATTTTGATGGCTTGAGCGAATATGGGCTTATGAGGACCAGCAGCATAAAATGCTGAGTTAAAATTAAGTTTTGCAATTGCTTTCACGAATAGAAAAATAAAAAAAATACATGTGATGTGGCGCCACATAAATGGATCACATTCAGTATGCACCACGTTCGTTAGATGGTTTGCACGGAACCTCCCTTTGACTGGACCCTTAGAAAGTATACCTGAAGCTATCACGTGGCTTACAAACTAACAAAACTCTATATACGCGGAATTATAGTCCATTTGAAGAACTGGACCGAGGATCTGAGAATAGGGCAAAGTCGGGGGATGTGGCGAACTTTTTTTTGCTTTTTTATATTTTCAAGTAAAAAAAATCATTTTAAACAACGCAATATTCGTTATTTTATCGTTAACATACATACTGGATAAGAGGGAATATTCGATTTCGTTTTGGGGGAAAAAAACTAGAATGAAATCTATTGCAAAAATACATCCCCCCGAGGGCGGGTAATATGGTACACCTCATTAAGAGAACATGTTTGGATTTTTGTACACGAGCCATCAAACTAATTTTGGCAGATAAACGCAACCAAATATAATTCTTTCCCGAAATACTGTAGCCCTGCTCAAGAGATTTCTCCAAAATCCTTTTGTTAGACCAGTAGAAGTGGTGAAGGGTGATTATGGCGATTTTGGTGTTCGATTTTTTGTCATCTAAAAACGAAAAAGTATTTTTCAATGTTATTAGTTACCCTTTAGCTTCAAATACTTCAAAATTTGCTGCTCCATGTTTTCTTGTGATGTCATAACGGGAATGGCGTTTAAAAAGTTTTTTCGAGGAGTAATCGCTGAGGAACAATTCCAATTCTAAAATTTTCGAATAAAAATTCTAAAATTCTGCCGAAAAGAAAAGAAAGCAGAAAAAAAGAAATCGAAAGCAGAAAAAATTCCTTAAATCTGAACCATTTTTTACTCTTGGTATTGCGTCTTTCGATTGATGTCAAAACTAGTGATCAAAGCTAAGTAAAATTCATACGAAACTACGTCAGCCATATCACCCTCAAGCCATATTGATTTACATTTACGTATGAAATTCTTAACACGTTTTCTACGGCGTATTTTTATTTGATACGACCGCCAGGCCTTATTGAAAAAAAAAGCAACAAAAAAATTACAAAAAAAGTCAATAAATCTTTTTATTTCTTTTAATATTTACAAAATTTTACCCGGTATAATTAGAATAGCTGGGAATAGCTGTGGTGTTGACACTTTCCCTGCGAGGACCAAAGAGTTTTGCTGAATGTTGGGTGGAGACAGATTTTATTTGCGCCATTTTCCACCATGCGCCATATCACCCTCTATACTCTACAATAGCACGGAACCAACAGGGTCATTAAAATGACCCTGATTGGCTCATCAACGAGAGAAAAAAGCAACAGCCAGAGGACTGCCAACACTGCGAAGCAAAGTCCAACTGCCCAACAATGTACGAGGCAAAAAGCTGGCCGAAAGTGTGAACCCACTTCTTAGCGACCATGACCAAAAAGCGAAGGCAGGTAAACCGAGACCGGTCCAAGAAACCCTCACTTTTGTTGAGCGAGTTTTCTTTACTTTCAACGAGAAATTGGGTTTGTCCCAATACCAAGACACCGCGATAACAAGGCGGTAAAGACGAATCTCTCAAAGATCATAAGTTGCTCGAAAAAAAGTCAACACCGGCGCGCGGTAAAAAAGGAAAAGCTTAAGAGCCAAATAAGGTCTAGGGGAACGCGTTTGAAAAGTCCCGAGCAAGGACTGTGAAAGTCAACACTGTCTCGGCAGGAAAAAACTACGCTGCGGCAGTGAAAGCGTCTACTGCTGGCAGAAACCGGAGTGACAAAGTAAAACGGTTTGCAGTACATTCTACCCCCATGTGGGCGCCCGTTTCCGTCATAGTGGTGTGGCTAGTGCCGGGTTACTATGCGCGAGATCCAAGGTTCGTATCCCGCCTGGGGCAATACAACATTTCCATGGCACCAACTACGCGAGGGTCTGAAAGTCGGAAAAACCTTCGGATGATACCATTTGTCATGACAGACTTTTCGATTCGTCGTTCAGATTTACAACTTTAGGTCTCTACCATGTGTGTTATAACGCCTATAACGCACGTATCATATGATCAGGCTATGGCTTCTCTGAGTTGCAAGCGCCAGCAAGTTTTGAACTATACGTAATACGCAGTCATCAGGGTGGCGAGGCACTCTTAAAAGATGCTATTGAGATAGAAATGGTGATGAGCTGTGGACCCGTAAATATCTACAGGTTCCAATGCCTTTATTGAAAAAATGCAATTCCATTAATGGACGATTGTTGCACAAACGCTGAAGATATGGAAAAGGTCTGGGAGGCTTCACGTTATCTATCTTTCTTCCCCAAAACGCTAAGCACAAGCATCAAACACTGTTTGCGCTTTTGGAAGTGCAGAACAAAAATGAACTGAGAATCTCGCAGTTAAATAAAAATCGTAACACACCGCCAAAGCTCAATAGTATAATCAGATGAATGAACTGATGAAGATCTAATGGGGTAGCGAGGTCTACATGAGTACGTGAATTCCGCTTTCCGGAAAACTCTATTTGCAGCAGAGTTAAAACCCTTCCCTACCGAAAAACGAATTATTAGCCTCAAACTGCTCTTGTGGAAGAGTAGTCCCTCTCGTAGCTCTACTCTTCTACTCTTTATTGAGGGTGAACTGGCCGAGCAATCGAGTCCAAGCAGGTACGATACGGATCAGCTTGAAAGGTGTTCATCTAAATAGCAGTCTGTGCGATAGGATTAGACTGATGCGAGCCATTAAGTAACCAAAAGATACTTAAATACATAAATAGCACGGCAAAACAGCTTGAGGTGAACCAGGGCCAACTTTTCAACTATGTAGGCGGTGTGTGTTGTATTCTTCACATACAAGGGGACCTACAATCTTTTTGTCAAATCCGAACGGCACCCCCAAAGATGTTTCAAGACAAATCTTAGTCTCAGAGGGTTTGTAAGACCCTCGTGGGGGTAGAGGCCGTGAAAATTAACGAGTCTTTTTTTAGGTGAAGACGATAGGCCGTGGCGTCACGGCTTATATGGATCCTGTAAATTGCCATTTTACTGTCTTAAACGCTATGTTGAACTTCTTTGGCCTTATTTCAGAACAATTTTCCTTAGTTCTAAGATATGATTTTAGCAACGTGTCGACCGTCGAGGACTGGGAATGAATCCAACGCAGGCATTGTTGGTAAGTCACATGCTGTAGTTAGCATTGTGACTTTAACGGTCCGACACGTCCCTGTGGTTTGTTTCCATAGACGCTCCAGTCATGGAATATCAACCTTCGATACTAGCTTTCAGCAAGATATTCGGCACCTAAGAACCAGGCGGAAATTTATTGGATAGGAAAACAATTGCAGGAGATCGAGATCGCATACAGATACCACAGACACAGGCATCTTTCGCTCACAGGTTGAGCATATCTTCAGGATCAGTGATTACAACAGAGCCTTTCAGGTGGAGTTTGTGTACACTGTCTAAGGCGCGGATACAAGGGAGCGATTGCACCCATTGCCGCTCCTCTTCGGAATCAGGAATGAAGGAAGTAACTTTGGACATATAACCTTGGGCCTCAAGGTCTCCCTTTTGATGAGACAATCGATGTATTTCACCCCTATCGGGTGAGCTGTTTTTACGATACTTTCTTGTCAGATAATTGTGGATTTTGTCACTTTTGTGGAATGCCAAGAAAGTTAACCATCCATCAAATATTCGTTAAGTAGGTACTTTAAATTGATACCCACCATATTTTCATCGATTTAAAATCCGCACATAAAAACTCAGGCTCATTCAACAAGGTCGATTGAAACCTTACCAACACCCTAACTAACTTTTGATGCAAGCAAAAAGAATTAAAACATGTAATATCTCATACCTGTAGCGCCACCTTAAGTAAGTAAGTAATATCTCATACCTGATATTTTCCGGTATATCAGTGTGCCCTGAAAACGAAAAGATCGGACTAGCCCGTCCTCACTGCATAATGACTATTACAGAAACAGCTGGGAGGGTCAAGTTAGTGGATCTGTTCGTCGCCTGCTATGCATACGGCTCTAAATATGATAAAGCGAAGGACCCTCGCAGTTACATCTTCGACGGGATGGACGATCCAAGCAAAGTAGATATGAAGGACCTCCTAAGATTTGTATTTAAAACTATTGAAAATTTTTTGGCATTTTCAGCCTCTGACAAAGGTTTATGTCTGTTTCAAGGCACAAGGGCATTCATAAACTCCTGTCTGCCAACATCGCCTGACAAAGAACGTGCTTGATCTCGAGCTGAATTAAAAGAATGGGGAATTCGCAGAGAGAGGAGCATAATTGCCGAAGGATCACTTGCTGGCAGAAAAAAAGAAAAACACAGATAAATCTCTGTTTCTATTTGTAATCTGGGCTTCGTCTTGATTTACGATTTAGACATGGATCGTAAAAAGGCTTTTCGATGGATTAACGAGAAACAAAGAATAGGAGGCTTGGGACTTGGGACATAAACGTGCTTCAACTAAGATCAAGCATACTTTCAGTGTATGAGCTGGTGACCTAACAACGACCCGTTGAAGCCGAGGGAGTTTGTGGTGCCATCATAATTACCTGCGCCTAGTTAGCTGAGGATGAGCACGAACCAAGACCATCGATCAGTCAAAGGCAAAAATCTTTGTGCGGCTTTTACGTGAAAAAAAAATATTTTTTGTTGTAAACTCCACTTGTAAATCAGCGTGTTTAGTTCAACTCTCTTGGCTTCTGATTTACTTTTTTTCTTCTTTTAGAACAGAAAAACGAGTCATACAAAACTTAAGAATAAAAGAGGTTTCGATGCGTTTAAATTTCCTTTCTCCTTAATCGAAGTTTCAAGCTTAATTAAAACTGAAAGAAGGTTTCAGTAAACCTTTTGTCCAGAGGTGGATACCAATTCTACGTGGATGTTTTGTCGGCGGTTTGCTATGTATGCCATATTGATGATCGCTGAAGAGAATATGTTTTGCGGTTTAATATTGCTGAAAGTCTTTATTATACTTAAATTTCATGACACAAGTCAGGGAAACCACACGCCCTATTAATAATTCTGTTGAAATCGGAATTCCCCCATCCACAAGTCTCATGCTTTTACCCCAACCAAAGCAAAACTCTCTTTAATCCTTGAATTTCCACAAAGTTACAGAGGGAAGATTTGTTTTGTTTTGCCACAAAACCTCGATACGTTCAAAGAATTTCGACGAACACAAAAATTATGAACAACTTTTAAAGAAGCGATAAAGTTCTTGTTCAACACTTTAGGACACACGTATCCTTGCCACAAGAACTTTCACGGTCGTCGTTTCGCCATCAATAATGCACACAAGCATCGAAATTAAACCGTTCCTTCATTGTAGATGCGCTCATACACACCGCGCGCCGGGCAACCGCCCAACCCTATAAAAGTGCAATAAAAGTTGAAATTCGAACATGTCCAGGTTTAGAGACCTGGTCTCTAGACCGTTGCTTACTCGTAAAAGCAATTGCTGACCACAAACATTGGTGCACATAAAAGATTCATGCACGGAGGACAACCACAGGTAGGTGGGTGGGTGGACCTGGACATGAACACAGGACAGTGCTGTAAATCTCATACATAAAGAATACAAAACTCACCCCAGAAGTGTCGTGGTGTCTGCCAATGTTGCTGATGTCTGATGATGGCTGGAACTCGTTGTGGTCGCTGTGGTGGTGATGGTAGAACCCCCCATCGACTGGAATGCTCCTCGATTGCTGTTCGATGATTGTGCTGCAGGTGCACCACCTGACCGCAATGGTCCATTTTGGCGGAGGTTGCTGCTGTTCTGAAAGCGATGGTAATAGAACTCCTGATTAAGACGGTGGGACTGCTGCTGCTTTTGGGCTGAGTAATGCTGCTGATAGTAGTAATGGTGATAACGATGCTCGGGCGCAGGAGATTCTTCTGTTGTCGCTGACACCGATTGCGATGGAATTATTTGCACAGACTGATTGCTTCGGAGGAATGCGGAACTGGAACCACCATCGGTTGCACCACCACCATCGACGGTGGATGGCGATGATGAGTTTGACGAGTGTGACGCTGGTGGAAGGAGACGCGAGCTGGGGGACGACCGGAGATCATTTAGCATTATATCCAGGTCGGTGGCCAGTGAGCTGAGGAGCTGCAATGAAAAATACGAAGAGAAATATAAAAAACTAATCAAAAAGTCTATAAAGGTCTTATTTCTAGATTGTTATTGAGAGCAACTCGGATTGAAGGAGATCTGGACAGACTCATCCCGAAGGTGGACGAAGGATGGGTGGAATCATTTTCGGTTTTAACCCCTGTCAAAAAGAGACGTCGAGGAAATTTCTTAAATGAGAAACCAACAGAGCAAGCAGTTTCGGCGGTAGCCTATACTGAATAAAGCTAAAGCAAGAATCTACCTTTAGAGAGCAGAGGTATGAAGCCGTGCCGCAGGATATTTGGATAGAGAAGAAGATGGAAGAAGATGTAATACAAGGAGTTTAGAAATGAACGCGGAAACTGGTAGCTCAGAATTTCTGTCTGACGTCTGAAAATGACTCGAACTTCTTTTCCTGAGTTTTTCTATATGAAGTGAAAAGTGGGGAGAGTTAATAATTTCGAGAGTCGAAGATTTTGACGTCTTTACTGACGGAGAGGTAACTCTGCACTGAAAAACTATCAGCTACCATCGTGAACTCTAGATTCGTTTTGTTTCGAGAGCCCAGTTTAAACAGCTCTTGTTTTAAGCTGGGCTTAACTCAGCACTGAAAAATCGTCCCTAAAAACTAGGAAGCTTTGTCGAACTCTTGGAAAAGTCTTAAACAAGAGAGAAAATAAGAACTCAAAAGGCACCAAATTTTGTTGAAAGATCGCAAGCATACCTAGTGGGCTTAGGTATGCTTTTCTCAATGCGTTTCTGGCAATGTTTTGAAAACATCACAACTACTTCCTTCATTGGCTTTAATATTATCCACCGCAAGAAGCAAGTGTATCTGTCAAAACATTTGTGGTTAAACGTGATTCACAATCAATCAATCAAACATGCAGATCCAACATAAAAAAAAACCAACCGTAATCAAAGTACCTGTGTGGTAATGTCGTTTGTGGTTCTCTCAACTCACAAACACAAATCTAATTGTAGCCCCGTCGTGCAGTGCAATTGAAAACCTCATCAATATGACACGGGACAACGCAGTGCTGCTGGCTTTGACGTACAAGTCCATGTGTATGTAAAAAATCATTTTTTTGTTGTTGTAATAGCAGTAAATAAAAATCACCTAATGATGACGAGAGACCAGAGAAGCAAAAAAAACGGTTTCCATTACACCCCTGTCCTGCCTGGGACAGAGGCGCTTCTGCTGCAACGAGCGCAGCTATCAGATTTCATGCCAATGGTAGAGTATAGACCGCTGCACATGCAACTCTCGGGTTAATTAATTTTACCGTCATTTGCATGTTTTTCTTCCCCCGGCGAACGCGGCAGTTATTGTATATTCACTTTGGTTTAACATTCTTCAGATACCTACTCTCTCTAATCGGATTTCATAAAATAGAAAAAAAGTTATGTGCAAACGTCATCAAAAAGCGGGCGGCTAGTCGAAACATTTGTAAATGTTTTGGCCGAAGAATTATGATGATGAAGAAATATTTGATTGACAGCTTTAAGCGAGCTTAGACAAGGAGAATATGGGCTCCGAAAAGAGATGAAAGCAAAGCTGTTGTGTTAAATGAGATAATGAAACTGAAAAAGCGATAGTAATTTACATGTTTTACTGAATGACTTAGCTGCGACTTAGTAGCTAAGACTTAAAGTTGTATTCAGCAACAGAAACTGACTGAAACGAAAAGGCTATGAAAATAGGTGAGAAAACTAATCCATCAACCCTGTTCCACTTTACTGTACTGGCACTGGCAAATATTTCAACTCTTCGAGACCAGTTTGTTTGGAATAAATTAGAAAAAATTATGGAACGTAGATTCTTGGTGTTTAGCTTACAAGTAAAATAATTAAATAATATTTTAACCATTGCCGGATTTTTTAACACTATAAAACTATTTACAAGAGTCTTCCTCCTATTTGTCGGACCTACAAGACTGAATATTAAACAATTCAACAAAATCAACAAGATAATGTCCAGTCTCCAGTGTTGAAAACGGTCGATTTCAGATCCTGCATCACAGACTTACTATGTGTTGGGCGTTATTGTTTATATTTGGCTCAACTCTCTACACAAACAAATTGAACTGGGTTGTAATATTTATACCCCCAGGATAGGAGGTATATTAAGTTTGTCACATAGTTTGTGACACGGTGAAATAATTATGGTAGACCCCCAAGACTTTAAGGGCATATGATCGAGACCGAATTCTGAATCGAATGAGCCATGTCCGTCCGTCTGTATGTCACATGTTTTTAGGCCTTAAATTTTGAGCTAGGGTGCTGAAACTTCGTATGTGAGGTCTACGTCATGCGAGGCAGTACAAGTGTAAATTTTTCCGCCCTAAGACACGGAAATCCACCCTTAGACACGCCCACAATCGGTCTAAATGTGCAACTACCTCCAGAGTTTTCAAAGCTATAAGACGTTCAAAAAGGCTGAAATTTGACAT
This sequence comes from Neoascia interrupta, assembly GCA_947623515.1. Taxonomy (NCBI): domain Eukaryota; kingdom Metazoa; phylum Arthropoda; class Insecta; order Diptera; family Syrphidae; genus Neoascia; species Neoascia interrupta. The sequence goes on along the minus strand of OX392463.1, from coordinate 119,577,702 downwards.
TTAGCATCTCCTGATGAATGTAAGATACGAAAAAGACAAATTTAATTGGTAATCCTCCTCTAGTGGGCGTGGCATCTATTTTAAGGGTAAATTTTCAAATGCAGTTTACGCAATATTTTTGCTCGAAATTGAAAACAATTTGCTTAATATTTTATGTAGTTTGAAAACACTTAGTTTCACATTTTGTTCATACAAGACTTTGGGCCACTCCCACATTTGGAAGCAGAATTGAAGAAAAACCTAAAATTTTCCAGAAAAACTTAATTTCGACTGGCCTTGAGCCTAATTTAGGAAAGCCTGAGACAAAAAAAGTAGCAGGTAAGGTAAACTAAACTTCAGTCCAGATTTCGTTCATATAAAGTCTTTAGCCACGCCCCTTTTAGGGGTCGATTTTTCAAAAATATTGAATTTGAACCAAAAATTTGCATTTTTACGTACATTTAAGTGTAAGTTGGAAATATCATATAGTTAATAGTTTGTAATTAAGGGCGGTTCGACCAAGCCCCTTTTCGAAATTTGCATTACTATAATGTCAAAAATAACTATGCCATCAGCATTTTACAATGTGGGATAGGATGGGGTATTCAACGATCCGTTTTACGGACTGTAACTTTATACTCTATCTCACAGGAGTATATAATGTTGGTCTCATAGTTTGTAGACCTCAAAAGGTGGACCCTCAGGGCAGGTTTGCCCAAGATCGAATTCTGAATCGAATAAGCCATGTCCGTACGTACGTCTGTTTGTCTGTAAGTCATATGTTTTGAGGCCTAAAATTAAATTAAGCTAGGAAGCGTGCATATCGTACAAGAGACTCTCTATTAACCGAAGTAGTACAAGCATTAAATTTTTTGAAACCCACCCATAGACACGCCCACAATAGCTGTAATTGTGCAACAACCTCAATAGCTTTCAAAACTGCAAGTCGTTGTAAAAGGCTGAAATTTGACATTAAGCATCTTCTACTGATTAGAAGACCATCATCATCAGAATTTTCTGTGACCGCTTATCGTTAGAAGGTTCGCGGAGTGATGGCCGCTGAATGATCTTTCCATCGTTTCCGATCCTCTGCCACCCAAGCAACACAGGCGCGATCCCCAGACAGGTCTCGGAGATGTTATTTACCTGATCCCAACACCTGTTTCTTGGCCTACCAGGCGGGCGCCGCGCTCGCATATCGGCTAACATGACCTGTCTATATTAGGAAGTCTGTCGAGGGGCATGCGAACAACGTGTCCAAACCATCGAAAATTGATCGTTCCATTCGGAGAAGTAGCTGCTCAATATTTCTCACTCTATCCCTCCAAACCAGCGACGCACCTTAGAAATCTCATTTCGAGAGCTTTTACCCGCGATCTAATTCTTTCAGTCATAACCCGAATTTCCTGACCATAGATGAGGGTGGAACGAACACTAAATTAAAAACTGAGATCTTTGCTTTCAGTCCAAGCTCTGCTTTCCTGATGACCGGCCGGCGCAGTTCCTTTACTTTTGCTGCAGCTTGGCCAATTGTTACAGGAAAACTCAGTAACACTCCTTCCATCTTTCGTGAAAAAGACCCCGCGATACTTAAACTTCTCTACTTGTTTCAATGGGACTCCATTTATGTGCAGGTCACACTGCACAGGAATTCGGGAAACAACAATTACTTTGGATTTGCTCACGTTTACCTTCATCCCAGCCTCACCGCAGATGGCCGCAAACCCATCCAGGACTCGCTGAAGTTCCTCCTCGGACGAAAGCAGATGGCTTATTTTGACGCCAGCCATTTCGAAAGTTTCCTCCCCAAGACTGCGGTTCACCATATCGAGTCCATATATGCTATTAAAAGGAGAGGCAATAGGACACAGCCCCGGCGAAGTCCAACGCACACATCAAAAGGTTGGGATTTGACGCCATTTATCCGAACACAGCTTCTGCAGTTCCCATACAAAGGCTGAATGGTCCCGCAAAACTCTCCAGAGTTTATCCCGAGGAACCCGGTCATCGAGCTTTTGCAAATCTACATAACAACGCGTAGACCGGTTTGGCATATTCCCAGGCCTTCTCAAGAATAACCTTTAGAGCAAAAAGCTTGTCGGTTGCGCCTTTGCCAGGCCGAAAGCCGCATTGATCTCCCCGCAACAAAGGATGGATTACAACTCTGGAACGCGCTTCCAAAACCTTTGTGAATACTTTTCCCACCGACGGGCATGTACGCACAACATATCCGCTCGAAATCGAAGAATTGATTCGTGAAAAGAGAAGAGCGCGTAGAAGATAGCAAGGCACGATGGCTCCCCCTGACAAAACCCTCTTGAACCACCTCTCTAACAGACTGAAAGAAATGTTGGAAGATTATAAAAATCGTGAGACCACTGAATACCTTGAAAGCTTGTCGGCGGATAAGAGCTCAAACTACTCGCTGTGGAAAGCAGTTAAGTCTATCAAGAAACCTATAATCCACTCAATAAAGAAAGATAATGGCGAATGGGTCCACCGTTGGCTGACGTTCAAAAGAACAACGCCGAACCTGATAGTTTAGAATGAAAAAATTTCGTAAGTTGAACTCCGACAGACAATAAGCAAACTTAAAAAGAATCAGGCCCCGGGTTACGACCTGATCATAGGCAAAATATTGAAAGAACTACCGAAAAAGACACTAGTCAAGCTACTTTATATGATAAACGCTTCTCTCAGACTTCTATACGTTCCAAGGCAATGGAAAGTTGCTGAAGTCATTATGGTTCCGAAACCGGGGAAATGTGCAAATGATAAGAAATCTTATAGGCCCATATCGCTTCTGCCGATAATATCGAAAGTATTCGAGAAACTTTTGCTGAAGCGATTACAACCAATAATTGCAGAAAGACGCTTGATCCCGGATCATCAATTCGGTTTCAGGCCTAACCATTCCACAATAGATCAAGTCTACAGAATAACGCATGAAATTAAAAAAGCGTTAGAAGGGAAAAAAATATGTTCAGGTAAAATATGACAAGGTATGGCACGAAGGCTTGAAATATAAGCTACGGCAAAACTTGACATGTTTAAAATATTGGAAAATTATCTTGAAAGCAGACTCTTTCGTGTTAGGTGTAGTAGTGAATACTCGAGTTTCAAGCAAATTCGGGCTGGCGTACCCCAGGGAAGCGTCCTCGGTCCGACCCTGTTCCTGCTCTACACAAGAGACACACCTCTAGATGACGAGACAGTCGTGGCCACGTTTGCGGACGATACGGCCATCCTGGCAACAGGTGAATCAGTCGAGTCATCAACGAGAAACCTCCAACGAGCATTGGACAGATTTTGTGTCTGGACGAAGATTTGGCGAATCGCTCTTAACGAGAACAAGTCTACGCATGTGAATTTCACTTACAGAAAGGTTAACAATTTAACTCTGTTCCTAACAGAGGTAAATTGTTAGTTAACAATAACCTCTGTTCATAAATTCTGCACAAATAACGTATGCAAATGAAGCGAAGTATCTAGGGATGACACTGGACGCTAAACTAAGGTGGAAACCACACGTAAAGAAGAAGCGTGACGAGCTCGAGATTAGGCTCAGGGAAATGTAGATATTGGCTTATCGAAAGATTTTCGAAATTAAGCATATGTAACAAACTGCTCATGTACAGGCAGGTGTTAAAGCCGTCCTGGGCATACGGTATGCAACTTTGGGGTTGTACCAAGCCGAGCAACATGTCCATGTTGCAGACTTTCCAAAACAAGACACTTAGAGCAATTGTGAATAGTATATTAGGAATAGTGATATTCACAGAGATTTAGGAATAGCTACCGTGAGCGAAGAAGTAACAAACTTTGCTCGAAAGCTAAATGCTCGCCTTCATGTTCATTGCAACAATGAAATGATCCGTACTCTCAACGAGACTCTTAACGATGTAAGCAACGAGCGACGACTACAAAGAACAAGACTCTTCGATCTACCGACGTAGGGTGAAGCCGCACGACCTGACGGTTTTAGAAGGTGCATTCGGGGGTAGCAACCTACCCAACGCGATAAACACTACGGAAGCGTAACCTACTTGTTAAGTTAACTTGGTTGTAGTCTAAAAGAATTATGAGAGAGCGAAAATTTACTACTATGACGTGCTGTGGAAACTACTATGACGTTCTGGCAGTTTTCACATTGTCTCTCATAAATGCGTGGTTTTTTAGCACTTGGAAATCGGGCATAACCAATATGGGCTGCTTCGGTATTATATTTCTGCTATAGTGGGCCAATTCGTATCTTCGAAAGATTTTGGAATTTTAGCCTCTGTCCACCCCAGTATTAAAAAAAAAAAAATTTTTTTGGAAGACTTAAGACAGATAAACCCCTATACCTAGTTAGAGCAATCTCTCCTGTCTCCTTTTTTGAAAGTAGGCACTATTACTCCTGTTTGCCAATCGCTAGGTGCTTCCCCACTTTTCTAGGCCACCCTAATGACACGTTCTCATTTTTTCACAATTTGATTTCATCCACTCCAGCAGACTTACCTACTTTTAGGGATTTAATCGCGGCAGTGACTTCACCTTTCGTACATGATTCTCCCCAGCATTGGATTGCCATCTTCAGTGCCACTGTTGGGGATTGAACAGCTCCGAAAACTGCTTACTACATCTGCGCAAGATGTCCTTCTCATTTGAAAGAAGTGTACCGTCTTTGGGTTTGACCCGCTTGAACGATATTCAACTTCCTTCTTCTGAGCCGGCGAATAGTCTGCGAAATGAAAAAATAGTCTTGTTTGCAGATCTTTATTCGGGGGCTATTATCCCTCGTCGAACTTTTTCCAAGCCTGTTTCTTCTCTGTTCTGACCGCCATTTTGGAAGTTCTTCGGGCCTCAGTGTACCGAGCTCGAGAAATAGAGTTCCTACATTGATTCCACACAATATAGGCGCTTTTCATCTCTCTGATGGCTTCTTGAACACCAGGTGTCTTAAACCACCCAGTTCTTTTCTCACTACTAGCCCCAACACCAAGCCGCTTCACTGCACAAAACATTTCTTGCAGAGACAATGACTGCCGATGAAAACAGCTGCCATTCTTCCTCTACACTTAAAAGGTCAGTTGGAATTCGTTCAAACTCCTCCGAAACGTGCCGTGTTAAACCTCTCTACACAAACGGAATAGAAAACAACAACCCTTTTCAAATCCAAGGGCTTTTCATGAAATTCAAAAAAAATTCAAAAACGCAGAATTTATGAAAAGTGGTCAATGGACGTAGGTGGTTGTAAAATTAAAAAAAAAGGATAAAATTTTAGCTGCATGCGTCAAGTTGTTGACATTTCTCCCTGCTTTGCGTTTTCTAACATGAACAACTCAAATTTTTACTCATAATACAATTTTAAAGGAATGCATGATGACAAGCATATATTTTCCCAACTTGCGGTCACTTTGAATATTAAACCCATTTATATTCACTTTCACAACCGCCTACCCATTTCCATTAAGAAGACATGTCTCGATTATGATTAGTTTTTATTTAGGCTAAATGACTTCTAAACACTGTATTTACAACCTTAATAATAAGCTTCCACCTACGATGCCCAGCGGGCTACAACACAATGAATAAGAGTGAGTTTATCTATCGACTTTGATTGGGCTGAACGCTTTCAAGATCTCAAACTTCATTATTCATCGACCTTTTGTCAAGATATCCAACCGCGATGGCCAACAGTATTTTCTAGTTATTATTGCCCAACAAACCGCTGCACCATCCCGTAGAATTTCATCACCTCCCCATCTTTGATTAATGATTTCAGATATTCTCTAACATTATCACACCCAACTTGTTGCCGGAGCACACACCTCTAAAAAAAATTATTCCCATGACTCCAATAAAAAAAAAATACCGAACGTTGTGTATTCCGGATTTTCTTTTATGTAAATATTTGTTCAAATCAACAATAATCCGCAGCGCTTAACATAACTTCAACTTATTGTAGTCCGTTGTGTGTAGTATAGCTGGAGTATCTCATTATTGTTTTTACAATCTACTGGATTTGTTTCCATTGTTCCTCGCGGGATTTTGCCTTGGTCTCCTTTTTGTGGCCGAAATTTTAATTTGATTGCCACTTGAGAGCTCACTTACCTTTAGCAAAAACTTAAGAATCGCCAAATGGACAGGTTCGGCCCTAAGGCCAAGTGTTGGCGAACCGTACTGAAGGTTCGTTTTAGATTCGCAACTGACATGATAATTAATATCGCACTGATCAGTTATCGATACCAATGAAGACAACAAGCTGTTGGTATCACTTCTGTAGAGCTGTTGGTCGGCAGTGCGACCTATGGGCATTGTCTTGTGAATTCCATACCAATATCGACTTGAAGTTTTCAAGTGCTCGGACCTCTTTGGGCAACAGTTTTGCAAGTGCGAAATATGCTGATGTCTAGGCCAGAGGTTGGAGATAATTGCTCGTTCTTTCAATGGGGTCAACAAGATGTTAAGGGTAAGGTGTGATGGCTTTTTTAGTTTTTCAAAATTTAAGAAAGTAAATTCTTAAAAAAAAAGCGGTTACACTAAAAAAGAGCACCAATTTCTGTCTGTTCTTAGTGAAAAATGAATTCCTTAGCAGTTCCCTCAACGCACACAAAAACTGATGCGATAAAGACTCACTTACGATCCTCATCAACGACCCATAAAGCCTCAACTTAGCCAAAACATTCCCACTGAAATCAAGCGATAAACCCCCAAGTTTGTTTCCTTTTTTATATGCCCGATGTAAAAGAACTTTTATCTCGTCAAGTTCACACACATATCTAACCCCTCGGCTGTTGGCACTTTCCATGACAACTGGCAATTATGCCACACTCATAGCAAAAACCACAATTAATCGATTCATAGATATCCCCGACTTCACCCATGTTTAACAGCTTCACATCGCATTGTATACAATAATTATTATCCATGAGAACCGACATGCTATCATCAGAATAGGACACGCGACATCCCATCTCATATTTCTGGTAATAATTTATCTGACATTTCAATGTCATTCATATTAATGACGTTTTTAACGACTCGCTGTTCCTAATTCTGAAATAGATACTTTTCATCCCACTTAGCTTTAGGTCGTGTTGACAACTCTTTACATTAGCCCGACCGTCGGGGCTCCTGCATGAGTTCTATCGAATGGAAAAAACCGCACAACAAATCGCTCAGAGAATCCTTGTAACGCATGTGTGTGTACCCGTGTACCGTCTTCAGGAAAGTATCAGCGATATGCCTGGTCGACACTTAAGTGATACGGTCTGATGGGTTTGGCAAAACTGGCTATTTGCAGGCCTTATATTCCTTGTTTTTTTTTTATCTTATTGGCCTTGTCAAGTGGACGAGAAATTAATGTATCTTTTGTACCTATTACAACTGCAGCAACTGCGTGTACTTGCAACACGCTTTGGAATTCCAGCGTGAATGGAGGAGGACTATTAATTAAGATTTGGACATCTTCGTTTCTTGCTAGGTGATCGGGTACAATGGAGCTACGACTGCGACTTTGAGTTAATTAAAAACATTTAAATGAAGATTTCTGTGTAATCTGGAAGCTGTTGACAGTAGATTACAGTAATGAGGTTTCTTTGAAACGGTGCTGATTGGATCTTTTATTTTTGAGAGAAAAGGAGTCTTGGCTTTTTAGGAAATATAGCGATACGAAGATTTTACCTTGATAAATAAGTTTGTTACTTTCGGTAGAAAAAGGCTTTAAAGCCGTTAAAGTCTACTAAGAAACGAGAATTTTATTACCCAAGGAAAGAAGTTTTTAATGAATTGTTATAAGCGCTTTGTTACCTATAAGGTATTGGACAACGATCGTTTCAAAAGCCCTTTCAAGGTCTTTTAACATGAACAGCAGGACCGCTCTGTTGGGCGCTGCATTTTATCAAAGTGTTTACAAGAGACAAGGGTTGTCTTGCAGCGTTGGGCTCAAAATTCTTTTTACAAAATTCTGTCTTTTAAAATTCGTGTTTTACAAAACTCTGAAAATGTTACTTTTAAAAAGCGACAAAATGAATGTTCGGGTTTTTTGTCTCTTTTTTAGCGTCCCGCACCTGTAACTTCTAAGCGACGAGTCGTAGAAAGATGGAATTTAGTACACTTATAAGGTCCGTGAAAAAAATGAGAACGCATAGAGGGGCAATTTTTTAAATACACACATAACGGTTTAATTACAGTTTGAATTTTAATGTTTGAAAAGGAAAAAAGTGCTTTGGAACATATTAAAAAGTTTTGCAGCCAAAAAGAAGAAAGTTGAAACATACACTATGAGCAAGTATTGAGTCTTCATAAAAATTTCGAATTTTTGCAAAATTATGAAAAGTTTTTAAGAAAAAAGGAATGGAAAATATGTGCCCGTTTGCAACTTTTTAATTACTTTATTTAAAAAAGCCGATATTGGGCAAACATATTCATATATAGCAACCGCAGCATAACCAAAGGCTAAAATCAAGTCTTGGGTAAACCGTTTTAAAACTGCGGTTTTAACGAATTTTCGAAAAATAATCATGAAAAAAAAATTGTACCCACCACTATCTGCGATGTTATCGCAGGCCAAATGATTTGAAAAAAATCTTACACATCAGAAATTATGTGTAATTTCGGGGAAAACTTTAAAATTCTTTTATTGCAGAGCAGATTCCCAGGTTAAGCTCGAAAGCTTGAAAAAATAATTTTAAAAATTTTCTGGTACCTTACCCGTAGAACCGATTAGAATGTTTTTTGGTGTGTATATAAAGCGTATGATCTTTTGAAAATGCCGTTTGTAACTTAAATTTTGTGAAACGGTTTAATGCCATATCTCCACATGGCAGTAATCCACGATTAATATAAATCTTCATTAAATCTCCTACAAATCACGCGATTTACCATACAAATTTAAATCCTCTCGGCAAACGATTAAAAATAAATCCTCTCATAAATCTCATTAGCCCTATTCACAAACCTATTTTGTGCACCTTTGTAACAGTTTGAGAATCAAAAAAGGAAATTGAAACTGCCTCTGTGCGACAATTCTCTCACAAATACGTTTCCCATTGATGTTTTTATATCGGAATTTTTTTTCGCTCCTAGGAAATGATAACGTCACTTTCTTTTAAGAGTCATAATTGCAGAAAAAGAGTGCTAGTGTCTAATCCTATATTTGACCGGTGGAGCAACTATTGAAATAAATCTCAAATCGTCTCCTGATTATCCTCTTTTTACAGCCGGTGGAGACATAGTATGAAAAGCAAATTAAAAAACCCGAATTTACATCCGATAACTGAAAAACCTGTGCCCACAGTATTTGAAAAAAGAAGAGAATAAAAAAAAATAAAAATAATAAAAAAAGATTCTTTATAGCCGTTTTATTATTTAAATTATTAAAAATCAATAAATAAAAATAATAGAAAAAAGCTAAAAAACCCCGTTTTAAAAAAAATTATCTGTCACTTTGCGTTTTTTTGAGTACCTTAACTTTAAATTTGCCTAAAATAAGGATAGAAGACTTTAAAAAAATTATCCTGCCTTAAAGTTAATCAAAGGATATTTTTAAACCCGAATTTTAAACCCGAAAATCGGGCAAATAGTCAAAGATGTCCTCTTTATTTGTTCACTACTGCAATGGCAGCATTTAAAAACTCGTAAGCACAGATCTAATGTATATATCTTCTTCAAATTAAACTCGAAATATTATATAAGCGAAACAAATGAGTTACTGAGTTAAGATGCGCCTAAGAAAAATGCCAAAAAGTTGGAAATTTTCATTAAAAGAAAAGAAAAACATAAGGTTGCAAATATACTTAACAAAATTTTAAATGTAAATTTAGCCATAATTGTACGCTAAGCCTTCAAAAAGTAGCGGACGAACCGCTCCGTGTATGACTTCATACTTGACGGTTTTGTTTTTTTTCAATAGATGGACTACCTTTGTTATTTTTTTCAAATTTTTGCCTTTTACCGCTTTTGAAATAGAGGAAAGGACATATTTTTTACAATTTTTTTAAATTTAAAATCCATAAAACAGCAATTTAGTTTTTTTTTAAGTTAGGCTTTTTTTTAAATTCAACAAACAGCTGTGTTCCATTGGCCACCTTTTTTAAATTTTGCGAAAAACGGTAAAAAGTGTTATACTATTTCGTTTTTAAATACGTTTAAGAACTTGAGGTTGGAAACGGTCATTTTTAAACATTTTAAATGCAGTAAACTTGCGTTGTAAACGCTTTATCCTTCAGCCAAATTTAAATAGCAGCAACCTTTAAAAAATTGGTTTTGAAAATGTTTTTACGTTTTTGAGTCAAATCTTCGAAGTTTTTGAATATTAGAAGTTCCCTTTAGCTTTGCATAAAATCTCAAAAGGTGGACTTTGTCCGTTATTTATTTAAAAGTTATATTTTATACTGTTTAGGAGCTAGAGGAAGAGACGTACCTTTCTAGACTTTTTTATTTTTCAAATCCATAAAACGACTGTTTTGAATTTTTTTTTTCATCCCAATAAGACTTTTTTTTAATAGAGCGCAACTATTTGCGATAGCATTGGATGTTTTTCTTAAATTCTATGACCACCGCTTTTTGCGTTAATGGTAAAACAAGCATCCTTTTTATACCGTTTTTTTAAATAGACTTCAAAAAAGTAAGGTCAGAAACGGCAATTTAAATATTTTTGACGCAATTTTTTGTACGCTTTGTACTTTAACAGAATATGGACAAGATCGCTTTTAGCGTTAAGATATTGGAAGATTTAAGAAAAATGTTTTTGAAAATGAAAGTTTTGACACTTTAAAATTCACTATTATTTTCCACACGAATTTTTTAACTAATTTCAGCGTTTTTTTTTCGAAAATGCGTATAAAAGCTCTTTTTGAAAAATATGACTTAAGCACTTCGTTAACTTTGTATTGCGTTATACATGTGCTCAATATTGGCTTTATGCACTGTGGGGTTCAAAAGTTATGGCCTCAAGCACTTTGAAAAACGTCTACCATTTTCAACTCTTCATTTCTTAAACACTTTTCAATATTTTCAAAACATTGTATTTTTTCGTTAAAATTCAGTATCTGCTTCGCTTTTTTTGTTCTTGACTTCTTAAATTGCTAAAAAAAAGTATTGAAAAAAATTTAATCCATTTTTCCGTGAAATTTCAAACCGTAATTAAGCTGTTATTACTGGTTAAAAAAAATCCATTTTTTTGTCCTATTTGCTAAAAAAAAGTAAGAAAAGAGCCATCATCTGACCTGTCACAACAATGTATGCTCTGTGTGTTTCAGGTGTTCCTGTATTCTTACACACACAGAGCGGTCCTACGATTTTTTTTTCCGATTCCGAACGGCGAATTGAGAGGTCTCTCATGGCAAATGATACACTCGAAAAGCTTGTTAGACCCTCGCGGAACCGAAAAAAATGTTTAATGTCCTGCTCGAGATTCGAACACGGGATCTCGTGTACAGAAGTCCGACACACTAACCACGGCGCCCGCAAATTATATACTGCAAAGAAATTTGTTATACATACGTTTGGAGCTATAAAGTAATAGTCCCTCATTTAAGATGTTTAAGGATGGCAAAAGGACATTCATAGCCAGGTTGTAGATCCTTTTATAAGGGAAAATGATATTAGCTGTCACCGCATTACTATCTACTTGTCCCAGATGAATCGTAGTTGGAAACTGTAATTTTTTCTTTACTTTACCACAGCTAACTTTACCTATTTTGACATCTACGGACATGATTTTGACGTCGCACTTAGGGACAGGCCCGCGTAGGATCTGTGTAAAACTTTATAGAATTCCGCTTTGATGGAATTTTCAGCCAATCGAGTGTTTTCTGGGTTTTAATCGATTCCCGTTCTCCACGACAAATTAAACCACAATAGTAACAATAAACCTTCGAATTTCTCTCCAAAATTTGGCAACATCCTGAAGGGATATACTGCCTTGTAGTGGTTCGGCGTTACTTCGTCTTAAAGTTGGAAAAATGATTTAAAACGAGGATTAAGCTCACTATTTAAGAGTGTTACAATGTTTTGCTTTTACACAGCCTGGCAATGTGTAAGTCTTTCATTGGAAATTTACTCATTACGACTGCACATTACTAAGACTGCACATAAAGCTTTCATTTCCTTCAGGCGTTAAACAATCATTCCTTTTTTGTGGCAAAATCGTGTTAAATGTTTCGACCAAAAAAGCCCGCCCTCAAATTGGCAATCGAAAACAAACCCATTAGGAAAGGAAGTCAGCACCTTCTTGTGTGTGTAGATTTATGCCTCCCGTTTCCTGCTCAATTCACATCGAAACAAATTAACATTTCCCCTCCCCAGACATATTGTGCAACACTAGAGTCGAGTCATGTCGCTCTTTGACCTCGTTTGTCTTTTTTCTAACAAATGTGAACCGAACGACACGCATTTGTGAGGCTGGAAAACAAGTTACACGCTACTGCACCTGGGAATGCTATTGTAGGCGGCCTTTGCTGCACCACCCACTTTTCCTCAGAGCCTTTCACGGGAGTCTGGTTAAGCGATTTCTTCTTTTCAGCAAGATTTAACGACCTACAACAGGAAGGGATGCCACTATTAATTAACATTGAGAAGTAATCAACTTTTAGAGATGCAAAAAAATATGCGACAACTTCCAGACGTTGGTCATCTCGACCAGAGACCCTGAGGCTATTTGGTTCAGTTTAGAAGCGACGATACACCTGTTTTTTCAAATTTATTATCGGCGTGTTAATGATAATGCCACATGTTACATGTACCCCAGAGTGTTTGTGTGTGTCACTGTGGGAAATTGTAAAATTTTATTGAGCCGTTAATATTTGCAAGTGCTTTTCAATCTTGATTACAGCTTGCCCAAGCTGCGAGAAAATCGTGCGCGCACACTCTGCAGGACACCCATCACCAGACTCGAGAGTCGTGTCGTGACTTTGTCAGAGTGACATTAGACGACAGAGTCTGCTTTGGACTTTTGTACGACCCATTGTGATTATGACTTTAAATGGGTTCTCCCCTCCCTTCCCCAAGACCTTGGCGGTCATGATTCAGTGCTCCAAAGGCAAGCAGCCGGCGCAAATGTACGCGATAATGCTAATTCTAATCTTTTGTACAATTGTTGTAAGTAATAATAGCGGAACGTGGTGGAACATGTAATTTGCTGTGCTGGGGTGCTCCACCATCGTCGACCCTGTGCTGGAATCGAATATTTAGTGAAAGAAAACTGCATTCTGCGGAAACGGACAGAAACACTTGTTCGGGCTTCGCGGACAACCGCATATGCCAACGGACGTGAACTGGGTGATAGGGTGCCCCTCATTTTATAGCACCGATAGTTGCGAGCTGCAGGCTTTGTTGCTGGATGGTGGCCATGTGAATCATGTCGATGCATGTGGAGTGATTGGAGTTTGTTGTACTCTCTCGTGACAGCAGAGTTGTTAGATGTGTCATTCAAAAGTGGAAGAGAACGTCGAAGCACTGGGGCTTTGTTGCGATAGATGTCAATTATGAGGACGTAGACTCTGGCAGTTAGATTCAGATAAGCTAGATTTTTCAATGAGCGTAGTTTTGCTTTTGTGGTTTTTTGCGTTGGATTTACGATATCATTTGTTGTTTAACGTGCAAACTAACTAGACTGAAAAAAGCCAGAGAGCTAGAGAAATTCGAACAGGGAATAGACTGTCCACTAGATAGCTGGAAGGTTAAAGCAGTACCCGCGAAAGGTGTATTTATAGCAAGTTCATTTCCTGGAGAATCGCTTTGCATAGACTAAGGGCTTCGCCATACCTAAGTTTGCCGAAATTTGTTTTTCAGGCTCAATTTCGTCATATTCTACCCAAACGGACAGGCGGATCTTTGGGAGATATTAGTCACTACTAGCTAATATCTAGACCTAGTTTCAGGAACATTGAACGCCTCATCGAAGCCCCTTGAAGGGCTCATCCCTAAACCGCTCTCCACCTGTGAAAGCCCGGTTCCCACATTTGGTTTTGAATTGAAAGTTTGGATGTAAAAACCTTTTCAAAAAGTGTGGGGACCGTGAGAGTCAGTGCCGTAAGCTGTGCGGTTGCTCTGCCGCCGCCCAATGCTGTGATACCAGGCATTGCCAAATAAGACAAGTAATAACTCAGATCTCTGGGAAATAAAGCGCCAATACCAGTTCGCCATCCCAAGAAACCGTTGATGTTACTTTAGAGTTTTTAAAACAGGTAATTTATCAACCGCCGAAACGTTGGTTTATCCATTCACAGGCATCTATTACCGCCGATATACCCCAGATACTTTATTTCTTTTTGTATTTCTTTCTGCAGAATCCGTTCATGTCAAAGTTGATGGTCAATTCCGCTTCTCTAAGGCTTTTTGCAACCTCCTCGAGATATGCATATGAAGGCGTCATATGCATATCAAAGTCTGGAGAGCAAACCAAGAGATCTATAAAAGAGTTACTACTTCAGACGGGCAGGTATGACTTTGCCCACCAGCTTGCACATTCTCTACGTGGCATTGCACTGCAGTCTAGAATGGACCTTGGCCACGGCAAACAAGCTTGCCCGCCAGCCTTGTTTCCAGCTAGCCGTCTTAAACCTTACGCGCGTATTTGGCTGAGGTCTCCTTCCATTTGCAGGCACCACCTGATGCTCGGTGCTTATCTAATGACCCGTCCATGCTGGTATAATTTCAGACGGGCGTTGGTGTCCGTCCGCTCTAGATGAGAAAGTCATCGTAGCCGTTACGTTATGGCTTTTCTGGCTAGGTCGGTGTCGCTGTACAGCCTGGAGACCATTATTATGCCAAAACCAGACACTACCATAGCTCATCTCTATAGAAGCTGTTAATCGCGGCCATGAAATCGATGAAAAGGTGTTGGTTATCAATTTGGAATGCCTGAATTTTTTCCAAGATCTGCCGCAGTGTGAGTGTTTCATCGGTGCTGGACTTTCTTGACAAAAGACCACACTGATATGATCCCATATGATTTTTCATAAACGGTTTTAGGTAAGCGACATGACCATGAGCTGCTATAATGGCTGTCCAGGGACTTTGAGCTCTCTTAACCTCTATACATCCTTCTCATAAATTTAGTGTCTGGGGCTTGTTGATACATATAACCTTCAACATGCGGAAGCGGGAGGCACTGGGTTTGGTCCCAGCGTTGATCTTGAGTCCAAACACAGCCGATTCTTTCCCAATTACATAGAATAGCTGGAGAGCTATTCTCCAACTATTTCACACTTGCTTTTCCCGAAGCTCAATAAGGATCACTGTTGCTTTCGCAAAGTTTCTCCCTGCTGAACTGCTCGTCAATAGAAAATTCTGGCATGGCTGAAGAGACTGGGTACTGCCTCTGTTTAATAAAAATCATCTCATCATCCACCTCGATGATTTTTTCTTCGAGGTTTTCCGACTATCGCGTACAAGGGAAACACCTGCCTCCAGTAGCCTAGCTGCTCGGCTATAGTCTAGCTTTCCCTACCCATCTTTTATGAGCACATAGAGTTTTTAAACGTATTCCAAAATTTAACCCAGAGACTCAATCGTTTTTGCAAATCAGGAACCACATAAAAAAGAAGTGATTTTTGAAGAGGTGCGTTTTCAAATTAGTAATAAAACACGCATTTGATTTATTTCTTTAATAAAACTTTATTCTGGCACCAAGATTGGCTTATGACATTAACTTTTCAGAGATAATTTCATGTCAATCTTGACCGAACCTACGTTTTAGGTCAGCGATTCTAAAAGATAATAATTTTTTGGCGAATCTTTTCAACATATCGGCCGGTATTTCAGCCATGGAAGCTGCCAAAAAATGTCTAGAGTTCAAAAATTTCCTTACAAAGCATTAACATAAGTATTTTAATATTTTTTCCTGCACTTGTCATTCATTCACAAAAAAAGATTCAAAATTTGGTAAACAAAAACAAAAAACTTAAAAAATACTCCCAAGAAATTTCATTCAATTTAACTTTTCCCATTCATCTCATCACACTTCAAGTCATTTATGAGTCTTCTCCCCAGTCATTTCCTTGTTCATCTCGTAAAAAAGACGAAAGGGAACAATCAGAATTCAAATGAAGAAATAAATAACCCAAACATGGACTTTTTTCTTCGTCTTCTCCAGGTTGTTAATAATAATGAAATTGATGTTCAGCTTTGACTGCACTTTAAAGTACCCCATATAGTCGTACCGACCGCAGGGGGATCCAAATGAATATAAGAAGCAGGGAATACTCCCTGTGGAGAAGGGTTGCAAGTAGTATCTCCTTTCAAACTCGCGTACTCACATCTCAAATAACATAATAAGGAAAAAAAAAGCAAACGAAGAAAACTCAGACGACTCAAGTGTTAGTTTCTAAGCAACGTTTCATCGAAGAAAAGTTTTTGCCCTGGGTGTATACAAATGTCTATGAATGCGGTCTAGGATTCCAAAACACTTTTGGGGATTATTTGAGTTTTTTTTTCCTGTTTTTTGTTCTATTCATTCCCCCGTGTCTTTGGTCGAAAAGGGATATTTCAAATTCCTTACCAGGGCAACCAAAACCACAATAACATTTATTCAAGATTATTACGTGAGTTATGATCGCGTTTATTGGATGAGACGCCGGAACACAAGTCTTATGTATGGAGCCAGCTCGCGATGGAAAGGATAACTACCACGAAGAGATGCTTTCACCGAAAAAGGATACAAGTTGGTTATTTATGGTGGGAGAACAGGCAACCAGACGCACTTGTTCGTCGGGGGAATCGTCGAAAATACAAACGCCCGCCGCCACCGCCGGTAGCTAGGAACAATTTGCACCTTGTATATTTGGGGTTGAACAAGGCAGCCAGTTTGCCGGATTTTATACTGAATATAATTACGTAATGGGATTCAGGTGAATTAAATTAGTGAAAGTTTTGATAATAGATTAAACTTAGCCAGTTCACGTTATTTAAGGAATATAATTTTGATTTCTCAAACAACATCAGTTTCGAACAAAATAGCTTACTTGCATTCAGTCCAGACGTGATGCCTTATACACTAAAAATAATTTTGTAGGTAATATTAGCACAAACTCTTTGCTGCATTTTACTAAATCCAAAATTATTGGACTAGCAAAAATAAATGTTGTTTTAAGTAAATTTCAACCAACTCAAATGACGTATTTGTCTGCGTAAGGGCATAACACTTGCGATACGTTATGGTTATGCAGTATCGAGTTTTTAAGTTCTGCGCTGGCTTTAAGTATTTGCCTTTTTTCTATCTAGTTCCCTACGCTTTCTAAAAGTAGTCACAACCCTTCGACCACGTGCTTATTATAAAACAAAGATCGTCAAGTATGAAGTATACACAGATCGGTCCGTCGGCTTTTGTTGAGGGTTAAGCTCATCCTTATTCCGGAGTTTGTTTAAATTCTATTTGCCTGGATATATTTTACAGTCTGTTTTACACTTTTTTTGTAGTGCAGTCTTCTGTTCCGTCCATCCGTATGTTATCGATTTTGAGGCTTTTAATTTTGAGCTAGAAAACAGAAGTTTTGTACGTTAGCTCTGTGTCATCTGAAGCAATACAAATGTTAAAATTTTTCAAATCCGCCCACAGACACGCCCACAATCGATCTAAATAGGCAACTACCTCCAGTGATTTCAAAAGCTGAAATTGAACATGTAGCATCTCCTAATGATAATAAAACACAAAATATAAAAATAAAGTCAGCTGACAACCCTTGTGGGCGTGGCATCGATTGAAAGAGTAATCTTTCAAATGAAATTTTTTCAATATTTTCGTTCCTAACCGAAAAATTTTCACTTAATAAATTTTATAGAAAATATTTAGTTCTACATTTATTTCATACAAAGGTTTTGGCCACGCCCATTTTGAGGGGCGATTTTACATAATTAATGAATTTAAACCAAGAAACTAAATTTTTGCGTACATTAAGGCAGCAAATTTGAATATTTCTCTGCTTATATTGATTTTTGGTTACGTACGACGCGCCCTCTAGAGAATAAATTAAAAAGCCTTATGCCGAAAGAATAAAAGACTTTTTCTTAATTAAAGGTTGATTTGCGAATGGTAACGGGAAGGGGATGGGAAAAAAATAAACTGAAATGGGAAGGAGAATAGGAATAGGGATAGGGTATAGCGCGGTTCATTACAGACGTTCAGTTTTTAAACCTATTTGTTTAAATAGATTTAAAAACTTGAGTATGGAAACGGCAATTTTGAAATGTTTTCAAGTTTGCCTTTTAATCGTTACATACTTTAGCCAAATTTAATCAAGATCGTCATAAATGTTTAGGGATAAGTAACCTTTAAAAAATCGGTTTCGAAAATATTTTTACGTTTTTGAGTCAATTTTTGAATATTCGAAGTTCGCTTTAGCTTTGCATAAAATCTTAGAAGGTTAACTATGACCGTTATTTATTTCAAAGTTGTACTTTATGATATCTTCGTCTTTGGGAGATAGAGGCTAAGATATGTCTTCTTCTGACCTTTTTTAACTTTTTTTATTTCAAATCGACAAAAAAAGCTATTATACATTTTTTTCAGTTCCTGTTATTTTTTTTTCCAATAGCGCAACTATAAACCTGCCCTAGGATCATCATCATCATTTTCGAATGCCGCTTATCCTTTAAAAGGATCGCGGAGCGAGGGTGGCTAAATGGTCCTTCCATCTTTCTCGATCCTCCGCCACCAACTCAAGAGACTCCGGCGCAATCCCCAGGCGGGACTCAGAGAGGTTTTTTACCTGATCCCACCACCTTTTTTTTGGCCTACCAGGGAGGCGGCGCGCTTGCATCTCGGCTAGCATGACCTGTCTAGGAAGTCTGTCAGGGGGCATGCGAACGACGTGTCCAAACCATCGAAGAATCGATCGCTCCACTCGTAGAAGTAGCTGCTCAACATTAAGAATCCTACGAATACTGACGTTTCTCACTCTGTCCCTTAGAGTAACACCAGCAACGCACCTCAGGAATCTCATTTCGGCAGCTTGTACCCGCGATCTAATTCTTTCGGTCATTACCCAAATTTCATGACCATATGAGGGTTGGAACGAACACTGAATTAAAAACTGAGATCTTTGCTTTCACTCCAAGCTCAGCTTTCCTAATGACCGGCCGGCGCAGTTCCTTTACTATTGCTCCAGCTTGGCCGATTCTTGCCCTAGGATGCTTTTTCTAAATTCTATAGCCATCGATTTCCGCGTTAATGGTCCTTTTTTATTTAGTTTTTTTTTTAATAGGTTTGGAAAAACTTAGGTTAGAAACGGCAATTCAAAAATTTTTAACGCAGATTGCTTTCTTTTTGCTTTCTCCTTTGCACTTTCACTAAATCTGAACAAGATCGTTTATACCGTTAAAATACTAGAAGATTTAAAAAATTTATTTTTAAAAATGCTTTTCTGTTAATGAAACTTTAAAATTCGCTAAAATTCTTCTTAAAATTTTTAGTAATTTCTGATACATATGATTTGAACAAACAACACCGGAAATAAAGGAGTGGAGGCACATGTTTTTTCATGCATTTTCGCAATTTTTTTTTGGAAAATGATTTAAAACGGCAGTATTAAAATTTTTTGTGAAAAATATGACTTAAGCACTTGGTTAATTTTGTGTTGCTTTATACGTGTTTCAATATTGGCTTTGTGCACAAATCGGTTCAAAAGTTATGGTCTCTAACACTTTAAAAAACTTCACCAATTTTCAACTTTTCATTTCTCAAAAACTTTTCAATATTTAAAAAAAAAAATTGAATTTTTTCGTTAAAGTTCAGTATCTACTTATGCTTCGCTTTTCCTGTTCTTGTCTGCTTAACTTTTTCAAAAAATTATTGCAAAACATTTAATCAATTTTCCCATGAAATTTTATACTTTAATGAAACCGTTTTTTCTGCTTAAAATAATTGGATTCTCTGGTTATTTCCAAAATCCAGCTTACCAAATTTTGTCTTTCTACGACTTGCCCTTCAGAAGTTATAACACAATTGGACAGACAACGTAGCAATACCATAAGAGGTCCTTTTCCCTTTTTTGGACGGACCGCTAAAAAACAGAAAGAGGCAAAACCGTCCCGCGGGGCAAAAGTTCAGTTTTTATTGTGGAGAGCAGAATTAATTCTTCGTTGAGGTGCCTTGAGAAAGCTTCATTTCGTTCGACTTTTAACCAAGTCGGGATCGATTTTATTTTATTTATAAGGTGGTGGCCTTGACGTACCTTGTTTCCGGAGTAAGTTCTATGCTCTTTGGCTTGTGTGTTTGCAGTTCGAAACCCTGTGTATTTGAAGGCACAGCTATTCAAAGAGTCTTACAAATAAAGATAGGGAACAATTTGACTCCTAAAATGCAAGGGACCGTCTGGTTGTCTCCGCAAACTGCCCACTCTGCTCTCTCCTCTCACTGAAAATTGTTCAACAAAAACATATGGAGGCCCCGTTGCGCAAAGCTGCCTCACACCAAGATTGACATCCAACTAAACAGTACCGTGGGGCCAATATCTGTTTCCAGTTCTCGTTTTGTTCTTTTGCCATTTGTTCTTTTGTTCTTTCTCCATTTCAACAGAACTCTTTGTACAGTCTGCCACTATCTTAACAGCAGGAGACGGGACGTATTTTTGCTGAAGCTAATTGTGAAGCCACACAACTTAGCCGTTAGTAAAAGAAGGCCAGTTAACCGATCAAAATTGAATGGTATTGGAGATTGGCCTGTTTTCAAAGGTGGTCTCGTCTGGCTGGACACAGGGTATCTAGGTCCCTCTGGCCACGACTAGACGAAAAAGTGTCGAAGGCACTATTAAAACTGAGCAGGGACAAGCTTAGGGCTTTAGTGAAATTTGTCAATTCTGCAGTGATCTGCAGGCGGTTGAGGATATAGCACACATAACGTGCGAATGCGAGGCAATTTCTCGAGTGCGCAGAAAATATTATTATTTCAACTGGTTCCCCAGGGATCGCGGTGGGCCTGTTTTGCTGTCCAGTGTCTGTGTGGCCCTTTTCACCACACCCGTGTTCAACCTAACCTAACCTATGCCTGTTTTGCATCGAGGACATCTGTGTCAACCCAAAGCGGTGGCGATTGTAACCCACCACCTAGAGGGTTGGGTTGCAATCGAATCGTTGGATAAAATCGAATCGTTGGATCCGTAATCACTCCGTAATCTGATCCGTAATGTAATGACAATCTTCTTCAGTAAAAAACCTATACAGAAATATATTAACATATAATGCGTCACGAATTTAAAAGGTCATAAATGAAGTGTCAAGTTCCGAGCTCAAAATTTTAGACCTAAAAACTGCCGACGGACAGACATGTCTCACTCGAGTCACAATTCGGTCTCGATCATATGCCTTTAAAGTCTGGGCAGACTAGGATGATTATTTCTCTACCTTACAAGCTATGAATCAAACTTAATATACCTCCTATCCTATGGGATGGGGTATAAAAAATCGTTAGTAAGTACGCAATGAAAGCGAGAAACCGCGACGGCTGTTTTGACTGCAAAGTGACAGGACATAACATATTTGTAATTATATATGGTTGATCCTTCAAGCTAGTATAAGCCTGTAAGGAAATAAACGCATGTTCAATAGCATGTCACAGCTCACAAAAGCAAATGTCAAAAGTATCGTCCGTTTCAACGAGGGTGTTTTAATGTTTCGAAATGGCCGGCGCGGCGGCGTCCGAGCCCGCGATTACGGTGGCATTTCAAATGATTCCATACATTGCCATTAATTGAAATTTAAAACAGCCTCATCGGTATAACTAGAAAATCTTTCCCAGTTTGCCTTCTGTACATTCGATCTTGCTTTCAACGTCGAGTCTAAATACGTTTCTGGATTCAAGTCGAGTCGGGAATTCAGAGCTGACAGCTTTTATGACAGGCCTTTGTTGGCAGTTTGCAAGTCTGCTTATTGGCCTTACGTTAAGCGTTTATAAGCCCGCCTTCTGATTTGCTCACCAAACCTTGGCCCGAGTTGTATAGCCTTTAGGCCATTTAAGTGAGTTGAAAGTAGCCTTGCCTTAAGGTACTCATCTTTTTCATAGCGCGGCTATTGAAATTCTTAATATAAACACATGGATGAGGATAGTGGCTCGATCATAGTTAAGGAACATTTGGGGTTAATAGGCCTTATTGATGGCCGCGCCCCTGATAATTATGGTGTAAAGAAAACATAACAGGAACCTTTGTACTTAGCTACTTCCACGTACGTCGTTCATGATGCACTTGACGTAAAATGTGGCCGAACCCATGATGGATGATTGATTCAAATCTGTGAATTTCCCCGCAGATAGCCAACGCAACGTATCATTTGTTGGGGTGTGAGTTTTCTGGATCACTTATAAGTCTACATTTTTTTCTGCCAGGAATTGGAAGTTGGAACTGGTATTTTGGCCAAAGGTGTGCTTAAGATTTTTGTGAAAAGAACTTAAAAAAAAGGAACAAGAGCGGACGGCGAATCCTTTCACCAATGCGTTCCTGTGGTTGACTTTTGTTTTGGCTTAGAGCAGGCAATTAAACGTATACTGAGGAGTTGGCCGAACTTTATGCGTTCCGAGTTAGTTGAACACCTATGAAAACAAAGGTACAGCATGAAGAGCGGCCTCTATGGCAAATCCTTACAAAATTAAATTTTATATTGAGAGCTGAAAAATTACAACAATTTACAATTATGTTATAATCGACAATATACATAGTTTATTAGTATAGGAGCGCATTAAGTCTAATCAACTACAATCACGATGTCGTGCGCCATAGTAATATCCTTTATGATCCCTTGGGCCATTACACAGTGTTAATCGAAGCTATGAAGTCTAGTAATTAAGGAAATTTATTGAAGGCAGACGAAATGAAACTTACCGCAATGGCATCCATAACAGCGTTGACCATTTTGTCGTAATCCGTTTATATTGTTTGAGCATTTGTTGTTGTTTTAGTATTTAAATTAAATATTTCACTATTTTTTGAGATCTTTATTATTATTATTATTTTTTGCACTATTTTTTGAATATTCTTTTCACTGATGACATTTAACGAATTGATTTCTTTTCAATAACACAAAGTTTTTTTTAGAGGTAGCAAACTATAGAGATAAAAATTCATTATTACTATTTTTTATTTTTTTCGGGTGATACTGATTATTGCAGAATCGACTCTGGCAAGTCTTCGGAATTGTATTTTTTGTGGAAGTAAATATCAGTCAATGAACCGTGTTTCACAGAGCCTATACACTCATTACTTAAAAGAATCCTTTTTATTTCACTTTGCATTGTTTCCGTGTTGTTATTGTGTTCCTGTGTTTACTCAGCGTTGTGCTCCATTAACAAAAGACCGCAGGATAAAAAACAGAAATAAAAAAAGGATTTTTTCACAAAGAATACATTTACGGTTCTTTTTCGAAACTATACGGTTTGTGGCTATGGAATAGTGGAAGCCCATGGTTGTAACGTGGTTACTGTTGGTGTTAAGAGATAGACATCAGGCAGGTTTTCTTTTTTAAGGACAATAAAAACCTCCTGTAGCACTCTTATTCCCCAGACTGCAGAAAATATACAAAGAACCGAAGTCATCAAAAATGTGGATATGGTTGTATTAAAGTGTTTTGGGTGGATTCTTGATGTAAACTTAAGGAAGGAACAGGGATGTATGCACTTCTATTTCTTTGTGGAAAACTATATAAGACTTTTTTGAAAAAACGCAATGGTTTAAATATTGAAACCAGTATGTTTATTGAAACCAGTGTTGATGTTTAATCCCAAGTCAGGAAAAACTCTTCCGCACTAAGAGTTTACGGAATAAAAGATTTAGTCCTTCAGTGTTCACCGCACTGTAGAAGACCGATAATAACCCTACGTGGGTCAATATTTATTCACTGTACATAAAAGTCCAATTCTAGTCCACTACGTAGGCAAGATCACGCATAGTGAAGCTACATAACATCCTTAGAACATGACACCGAGACATGGTGTCTCTCTAGTGCAAACTAGGATGTGCTTCTTTGGTTTGAGGAAAAACCTCTTCCTCTATAAGTTTGTGGGCATATTACGCGGTATGTCTGGGTTCGGTTCTAACCTTCGCGTTTTCTGAATAAAGACTACTTCTGTTTCACGGTAAGAACCTTTTCGCGGCCTCGGCCGTTTGGTTTCACCTCAAAATTTTAGGCCCCTTTGCATGTAGAATACAACACACACAGCATACATTGTTTAGAAGTTGGCCCTGGTGTACTTCGAGCTGTTGCCCCTCTTACTCTATCTTTCTTAGCGGTTAGTCAAAAAATGGAAAAAGGACCTCTCATTAAACATCGCTAATATTACACCTCACTCACTTAAGTCTCCGTCCGTCTAATGCAGTAACTTCTGAACAACTGTCACCATTTAAGCCACGAGTAACTCATGACGCGCCATATTGCCCACGGACGTTTGGGCATCTTAAAGTTTCTTGGCCCAAATTCATCTCCTATTTGTATAAGCTAAAAATTAAAATTAATTAATTCTAATTTCGATAGAATCATGAGAAAATACACTAAAAGCGAAAATTATTTCAACAAATAGACAGTTTTTTCTTAAAAACGCCCCTTAAAAGTGGACGGAGTTCAAATCTTTGTATGGAGCAAGCTTAGCAAATAGTAATATCTTTAATATTTGTCTTAAATTTTTTTTTCGAATTGGAGTCATTTTTCCGAGAAATCGGGTTTTTAAAGATCTAACAAATTAAAAGTGGACGTGGTCGATATTGTGAACGGTCAAATTTTTGCCTTGTTAAAGGTCTGAGGCCAATATTGCTCAGTACCAAAATTTAAGTTTTTGTGCCTTGTTTAACTTGACCAAAAGGCATTTCAAAAAATAATGTGAAACAGAGATTGTCTCACATTGAAGGATTGAGCCAAGTTTTGTCTGTGCCACCAAAGACTCTTATTTGGTGGCAGCTCTTTAAAGAGCTCTTATTTATTTCACTGTGTTACAAACTACTGAATTATCCATTAGTGCATGTACTTAAAAAAGCTCAGAAATTCAATATTTTTTTATTTTAAGTTAAAAATACAGATTTTTTCCCGATTAAAACTGATCAATAATGCAAAACCTCCCGCAAGAGCCTTAAAAAAGCAAAATATTAGAGATCAAGTATTTCAACACAGACCGAAGGGCAAAAATTCAGTTCAGTTCATTATGAGTACATTACAGAACTACAAAAACCGATACTAGAAACTGACGTCTTTGAGGAAGACCTATGCGGGGAGGCAGGCAAACAGCATTGGTAAGCCTACTAAGAAAAGTGTATATGTAAATTTAGACCTACAGGTAATGCTTCTTAATTGAAGCTTGTCTTGTCAATAATGCAAAACCTTCCCTGGGAGCTTGAAAAAGGAACACGTTAGGTGCAAGTGTTTCTTTCCAACCAGACTAAAAGTAAAAAAACATACTTTCCTGTATTGACTTTTTTTGTGTAGCATTCATTTGTACCAGTTTATTATGAGTACATTACAGTGTTACAAGTCCTAAGCGGCGACGCCAACAGCAATGCCAGCTGGCATCGCCAACAAATCGTTAGCGATTGGTAAAATGAGGATCGGCTGGGTAAATTGCTGATTAAGAGGAAATCGGTAGCAGTTCTAAAGAGATGGGCTTCCTGGGAAGATCAGCCACCTGCTAGAACAAAGATCGGAACATTGCTCTAAATCCAGAGCAAAGCACAAAAATCCAAAGGATTGTCCTTCAGATCCGGAGTGCATACTCTGCAAAAGAAGCAGGCATAATGCCAAGCATAATATTGGAAGCATAGAAGATGTCCCGCATATTCCCAAGAGCATGATTCGGACAGTGCTATACTCAGCGAGTTCTACACGCAGTTGAACCAGAGGGTAAGGGGACGCTTAAGGCAAAGCCCCAAAAAGGACTAAGCAACGAGCCTTCAAATAAAAAATTGCCATGCAGCCGGCAAGCTTCGTGAGGGCCAAAGTCAATGACAACTACTTTTTCAGTTGCTATTCCGCTCCCAGAAAAAGATACGAGGGATTTCATGCTGCTCTAGCATAACAGGAGGAACGAAGAGTACGACAACATCGCAAGCACTGCAAAAGGAAGATCCCGTTTTGTCACTGCAGGTGACTAAAATATAGGGGCGGTTGAATGAGGTTTACGGACGCGCTACGAACACCAGGAAAAAAGCTCTTGGAGCTGATGGCCCCATAGCTGGGCTCAGAATTCTAGCAAATACAGAAAACGTGCTGACTTTCAGCAAAAGCGGAAGGGGGTCAATAGTCGACATCACCTTTATGAGCCCATGTTTGGCGAGAAATGCGGTGTGGAGTAGGTACGGCCCGATCATGCAGGTCGTACAGGAAATATAGAAGAGCAAAGAAGACACTTTCGGAATAAGAGGTGGAAATCGCACACCCTCGGCGTCGAGGTACTCCAGCTGATGATGAAGTATAATATCCCTCTATGGATCAACTGCCAGTAAAGCAAAGCAGCTCTCTAGAGGAGTAAAAAGAGAGCCTGTGACATATAATGGAAAACAGCGAAGCTCCAATGGCCACTGGCCAGATCGTCCGACTACCGAGAACGCATTTTGCCAGCGCTGGAAGAAACACACCAACCACAGAAAACTCAATGAATGATTAAAAATCATCCTTACTCAAAAACGGCTATCAAAGACGGTAAAAAGCAATCAAAGACAGCTTTGATGAGCTGTGCAATGAAGCTCATCTAAACCCGTAGGAAAAAGTGTACCAAGTGGTTATGACGAAGTAAAAGGGTGGAAGGAAACCCCTACTCGCGTCCGCAGTGTTTCTCGAAAATATTGCTGTTGTACTTTTTTGACAGCAAGAGAGAGTTAAAGAGCATGCGAAGACGAGAAGCATGGTGGGGGGGGGGTCAAAAATACCTGTGACGGTGGCAGAAGTTCTTACGCACTGGTTGTCGATGGAATCCCCAACTTTGCATCAAAATCAGGAATTAATGAGCACCCATACCTTTTTGCAGATGTCTAAAACGCTTGCATCAATGACGGAGGGTTTCCAAAACAATAGAACAAACAAAGACTAGTTCTCATGCCAAAAGAATATGTACCGCGCGCCGCAGAAACCCTTATCATACAGGCCTCTATTCATGCTGGACATAATGGGTAAACTACTGGAGCGCAAAATAAGTAACAGGACTGGAGAGTGCGAACGACGCAGCAGGAGGTCCCATGGATGGCCAGAATAGTGTCCTCAAGGAACGTTCTATAATCGTTAATACAGCAAAAAACCATAGAAAGAAGACAATGGAAGTGTGGGAGAGAACAGTACTGTGTATTATCATCACGCTCGTTGGATGTTAAGAACACTTTCAACGCACAACTTGACCAAATTCTGGAGGCATTCACCGTCAAGAGAGTACCGGACTTCCTATAGAATATTAAGTCGGACTACTTTAGCAACAGAATGCTGAACTACAACACTGACGACGCCGCACCAAGCGTAGCGATGAGACAAGCGGCGTCCGCCAAGGTTCCATACTAGGACCTCTTCTGAAAAATTTTATGACTACGACGTACTCAAACTCCGGATACTCAGGTCCTCGAAAACAATTGACTTCGCTGCCGATATGTAGCGATCGTTATAGTGGCCAAATTTCTTGAAGAGCCAGACGCTAGAGCATGACTGTTGTGTCCAGCATTGAAAGACATCTGTACGAATAGGAATCCTGGCGGCGCGGTTTATTGGCTTTTGGCAAGAGAACAAGTCTTGCATTGTTTCGACAGTCCATCTTTAAAGTCATCGGAATCGTACAAGACTGGCTAGCAAGCATGGACGAACGTCTAGCAGAGGAAAAGACGAAAGTCGAAGCAGACGAGTAATGAAAACTGTAAGACTGACCGTGGGCGACCATGTTATTACCTTGGGTTCTCTATCGGTGCGAGGTTAGCTTTAAAGCAACATCTTCAAGCATGGGAGAAGGCGGCAAAAACAACTGCTGCCCTGGCAGGGATCCTTTCGAGCATCGGAAAACATAAACAGAAGAGGGAACTATACTGTTGGAAACGGGGGCAAAGATACTTTATGGCTTCCAAATTGTTGCAATGATAACGAAGTCAGAAACAGAGGCCGCCTACAGAGCCAATGCATTGAGAGTAGGTACGTAGCAGCTTACGATCAAACTCATATAATGCTGATGCGTTGTGGCTGGAACGATGCCAATAGACCTCCTCGTTGAAGAAGCTTAAAGAAAACATTGTGCAAGCAGGCTCTTTTGAGAGGCAAATCTTTCGGGCGATTTGTGGGCTCGACTACAACGACGGAGGAGGAAATACAACAACGAACTGTGCGGGCTCCGCAACCAAACCGACCTTGCCAGAAGATTCAGAATACAACGGTTGCGATGCCTAGGTCGTCTAGATTGTATGGCCACCAACACCCCGGGAATGAAAATTTACGAATCCACCCCGTAGGGACAGCACAGAAGAGGAGCATCAAGACTCAGGTGGCGCTTGCAAGTAAAACGGGCCTCAGCCAACTTCGCATGCAAAACTGGAGATGGCTAGCTGGAGGCAGAGCTGGCTGGCGAAAGTTGTTGACTGAGGCCCAGGTTCACCCCGAATTGCATGACATGTTGGGAGATGTCACAGTTTCGAGTACCCACATTTCTTTGCTGTCAGGAAAATGCGATAAATACTTTTCCCTTTTTGCTGATAGCCTATGAGACATGGTCCAATCCCAGCTGACCATTTAAAGCTACTGATTCACTGATATTGGGCCGCCTACCAAAAGTTTCGCGATCAGTTTGTTTGGTCTTGTGATCCATTTCGTACACATGTTAAGAGGTATACGATTACCATTTAGGACTATAAAGCCGAGAAAAAAATCTCATCAGGAAATCTGTTCGACATCCGTAATGTTCTGCTGATAAAAAACGTCGTCACGACTAAGGATATTGGGCCGTTTAACTTGAATGCCAAAGTCAGCATTTGGCGGAAATCAGCGAAAATCTTTTAGAAAAGGGGAAAGACGTATGTTCGCGTGCCAACGCCAACGCAAAAGAAGGGTCTTAAAAGTCATTAAAAGACGTAAAAAACAGGGCTTTTATTCGTCTAAGAGCGACAAAGATCTATTCTCAGCGAGTTCGAAAATAGCTACATTGCGTGCTTTCAGAGCGCTTACAATCCTCCTGTTTGAGCCTGACGCTTCCAAAAGGACAAACGTAGCGTATGAAATTTTGTTGTTCGCCCAGAATGACCTTCATTGATTACCTTAAAAGAAATCTCTGTAAGGAACGGCTATTTAAAAATTGGCACTGTTTAAAAGTTCAGAGATGCCATAACCTTAAAGCTCGTGTGCTCTGAAAACTTTTGCGCATTTCTTAACGATTGCTATACAAAACGTATTTCCGTGTAGGAGCAGTCACCTATGCAAATTATCTTCATCCAAAATAAGCAACCAACACCACTCGGCGTCGTCGTCGTCCATTGAACTGTCCGTTGGTCGGCGATAAAACAATTCCATTCGACACGATAAATCTCCCACCTTGACATTCGCATGGATTCGCACACACAAGATCGAAACTCGATCGGCCTCGCGACATCAAAATCTATCAAACCTTTTGGTTCTCTCTTCTATACTGACCCATTCGCAGTGCAAATGTATCTAATTGAAATTCGACAGCAAACAGACAGACAAACTCTTGCAGTCCACCGAGATATGTTCGCGGAGATAGCATGCCTCCATGTTGCGCCAACGTGCATGCGGTGTGCATTCAAGATTTGTATATTCTGCTCGACGACGATCAAGGAAGGAAATCCCCAAAAAAAGAAGAAACCAAAAAAAAGTACGATTGCCAAATTTGTTCCAGGAAGGGACAACGACGACACGACGGACAGACAACAAACAATACTAAGGAGACGTTTACATTTCGACAGCCGACCAAAAAGATACGTCCCGTTCAACGCACACGCTGCACAACGTTATCGCAACGATATTTCCCTTTTTTTCTTGTTTATTTTTCCTTTGGCTCCTTTAGTTCGGCTTTTGATGAATTTCAATTCGCGTTGCCCTAATTTGGGACCTTTGTGCGCGATTAATCTGCCATGCGGTGGTGTAATCTTAATTGTTACAGAATAGAGAGGCCAGCGCGCGCTATCTACAGTGGCTTAAGTAAATATAAATCCTCGAAATGAAAACTTAAAAAAAAAAAACAAAAAATGCAAATGGAAAAAGGAAAATATACGCTTCCAGAGGACGGATTAAATTTGTCTAGTACCATTGTACTCTATACCCTTATCGTTTGGAGTGAGCACGCTCTAAATTCTTTTGACGAGGGTTCAGTTTAAATATTGGGATTCCTTTTTTTTCTGACCAAAATCAACATAACCAAATGTTGAGTGCCGAGGACAAAGATGAGTCTGAGCGTAGTTTTCTGACGAAGGAGGAAGTCTGGGATTGGGTTATGCAGATTGCATGTTAAGTTGGAATAAAACGCGAAACATTTAAGTCATAAAACGTCCGACTGGTGAAGCAGTTTGCAAAATTGTCTGATACATAATTCAGCTTTAAATCGTGACCAGAGTCTTAAGGATCGAACCAATATTTACGACGGAGCTGTAAGAGATAGGGTAGCGACAATCGGAGCTTGTACTGTTATGGAAAAAATAAAAAATGTTCACATACGAAGCTTTGAGGTTTAGACATTTAAGCATCACCAAAAATAAAGACCGAAAATTGGTAATATATTTATTTGGCAGCAATTAGATGTTCTTGAGCTAGAAGCGGGACTTAACGCGTCTACAAGCGTTAAGCCCCACTTCTAGCTCAAAGGCTGCACGCTTCGTTGTGTCTGAACCCAAAGTTGAAGCAAAATCGAATTCATACCTTCGTTTGAGTCGATTTTGTCCAACTAAGTCTTTGGTGCCCCTGCACAGACACAAGAATTGTAGTTTGTAGATTTCGACTTTAAAAGCACAAACCGTCTCGACCGTTTGTTGCGCTCTTTTGAGTTTATTCCCGTTTTTAGATCGACAAGTGTAGGGTTAATTTTATTCTACCTACCCAGACAAGAGTATTCCATGTCTGGGGTAGGTATAATTCAATTGATAAACGTTACCTAATCCCTATA
This sequence comes from Neoascia interrupta, assembly GCA_947623515.1. Lineage (NCBI taxonomy): Eukaryota > Metazoa > Arthropoda > Insecta > Diptera > Syrphidae > Neoascia > Neoascia interrupta. Next base: position 119,546,696 of record OX392463.1, on the reverse strand, counting down.
TCGAAAATTTCTCACGACTGATGTAATACACACGTTGTAATATCCGTGTTTGAGTCGAAACAAAGCAGCGTCATTATTAGTGCCCTTTCACAGACACGTGGATTGCAGATTTCAATTCAAAATTTCGTCTTCAGAAACACGATTCAGATCAAAACAGTTATCTGAAGACTTCAATACGTTTGTTTTACTCCTTTTTGCGCGCTTTTAAAAAAAAGTAAGTGGAACGTCGTATCTGGTGCACCTACTCAGACATGTGTATAACAATGGGTACAAGCCCCAAACTCAAGACTTGGAATAATACGTTAAGCGCCACAGCTAGATTTAGGCTCTACGTAACAATAATTTCTTAAGAGACTTAAATTGACTTACCAACGTAGCTTGCTGAAGCATGGGCACGTCTGCTTTAGAAAGGATGAAGTTCAGTAAGTTGTGTCAGTTAGTGTAATCTGATTTTGACGTGGCTAAGAAAACTTGTTGTGGGATGGGGTGCCGTGGCGTAGTGGTTAGTGGTTAGTGGGGTGCCGTGGCGTAGTGGTTAGTGTGTGTGCTTACTACGCCGGAGGTCTGGGTTCGAATCCTGCCATCGTCACCTGAAAAAAAAACTTGTTCTATTTCACGGCCCCCACCTCCGCGAGGGTCTGACAAGCCCTCCGAGAATATCATTTGTCTTTTTTAAGGCCGCGTTTAGATCGTGGAAGTGGCAACGTGCTATTTTTTGCACCTACGCAGACATGTGGAACGATTTCAGATATAAAAATATCTAAGAATGGTACAAATGCCTTCAATACGTTTGTGTCACCCTCCATTTTTCATATGACGCCAATTTTGAGAGCCATTAAGTGTCATGCCATGAGCTTCTTTGTGCCCTTGCCCAGACATGTCAACTCAGCGAACGACGTTTGGGTGTGTTTCTTCATATGCATAGAGGGATTCACCTTTTTTCCGATTCCAGTTACATAAAGTCTTGAAGTTTGTGAGCCCCCCATGAGTGTAGAATTCTGAAAAATAAACAGAAAGATTTGCAAGATTGGGTTGAAAACTGACAACTGCACTACACATTTTCGGCGACGTCCAAACTACCATTTTGCAGTTATGGTAAGGTTAAGTGTTGGTCAGGTTAAGCGATTCACGTGATATCGAGAAGATATAAGCATCCAGGGGTTTTCTAAACAAGTTCTGTTTAACAACTCCTACTCTGCCTCGTGATGAACTCCGAGTGCCTTGTATCCAAAATGGATCTTGTGAAGTCACACAACGATTCTGGTTCTCCAGGCAGCCGTTCTGGTGAACTTTTCGAACAATTAAACACATTTAGTTACGATGGCTGGAAGTTACGAACGGGTTTGCTGATGACAAACTATGCAAATGTTCCAAGGACAATGAGCTTCGGATCTGCACATAGAATGTAAGATCGCTTAACAGATCACATACAGCCAAACAGAACGGAGGTCATTAACCGTTGCAAGGCAGAGCAGATCACTGCCATTCATGAAATGTGGCGAGTTTGCTGGACAAAAACAGGATGACAAATTGCGATGTATAAACGGTGACTGGTACCGACAACAAAAACAAGTCTTTGAGTTAAAATATGTAAACGGGCGTCTTATCACGATTCGCATCAAAACTTATTTCGTCAACATTAGTCTTATATCCGCGCACCAAAGATATGTCCAATGATCCCTTAGTCAAAACGTATGAGCAGCGCTGTAGCTACGACATAGAGATTGAGCTAGGCAATTTAAGTACCAAGTTCGGCAGGTTCGTTTTTTGCCATCTTTTGACGCCCGATAAAGGATTCATGGTGATCGAATTTGCTTACTAGAACCACGTTGTGCAAGTAAATACACAATTCTTTAATCTCAACATCCACATTGCGATCGAGAAAACGACTTATACCAAGGACGTCCGAGTCTTCCGAGGGGCCAAGGTTAAATAGGATCACTACCTCGTTGTAGCTAAGGTTCGGCTGAGGATCATAACTAAGAGACGCAAATACTAAAATAAGATTGACTTCGGAAAGGCACAATCAAAACAGATAGTCAGGTCCTTTTCCAATCGAGCCTCTCAAAACCTTTTACGAAGTCCTCTGCTGCCAGCGTCAAGTATTAAAAGAACGAGATCGAGAGGGGCACCAACCGAAATACCGCATCTAAAATATGAATTTCACATGGCCACCACAACGAACAGATTGACGATAAATTCAGGAAAGCAAATGCAGCTAGACAGGAAGCGCATATTAATGCATAAAATGCGTCAATCGTGTACAATGCTTCTGTGGGTGTTCCGTAGGGATCTGTGGAAGAGGCGACATTATGGATCATCATATTTGTCAGCGTCTTACAAGTAAAGCTTCTAAAAGATGTTAAAGTAATTGGATGCAAAGCTCATTCACGAAATAGAAGGAGCCATAAATGAAGCAGTGGGTAAAATAAGGCGGAATAATAAGGCGGAAAACTGTAGAACGTATACCTAAATTTTACGATCGAAGGACCTAGGAATCAAGTGCCTCAGAGTGATGATTGACATAGACAAACTCTACATTTCTTGTGTAAAAAGGCATCGAGGATACTTCCAAATATTGAGCGTCTTAGGTTAGGTATCCTAGAGGAATACTGATATCAGAGTAATCAGTCAATTCTATTGTGTGCTGCCCCGTTGTGGACAAGGCTACTTGCGACGATGGAAACAAGAAGAAAATTATAGCTTGTCAACAGCCTATGCGAGCTTAGAACTACCTGCGGCTTTCGAACGGTTTCGGATGAAGCTGCATTTGATACAGCTGGAATGATCCCCATCGATATTCTGGCGGATGAGATGCTTAGGATCCGAACAGGGTAAGCTCGTCGCAGCAAGAGTCAGCAGCAACGAAGACAATCAAGGAAAAAGAAAGAACAACTTCAAAATCAACGTGGCAAGCTCGGTGGAACAGCACTATAAGAGGGAGGTGGGCCCATATTCTGATCCCGTAAATTGCGATCTGGATAAAAAGAGGCCCTGAAGACTCCAACAGACATTGACCACGTAATTTTATATTGAAAATGCTTCACGGAATCTAAACCGATTCAGTATAGAGCCTGCTCATAAAGAGCAGAGAAGGAGCAGATAGGAACACCGGCTTCTCCGAAGGAAAAAAAAGAGCATGAGAAATAAAGGGATGATAAAACAGGAAAGTCTTACCATAGAGTTAAGGGGACCTATCAAGGGTATAAGGATCGAACCGAAGACTGTCAAAGAAACATAGTGTAAGCATGCAAAAGCGAACCGAACCCCGCTATCAAGCAAAACTAACCATTCAGTCAGGGCGAAGATTACAAATTTATCACTCACTCGATCTGGATGAAGTGATAGCAAATCCGCAAGTGTTGATTTGGTTGGCAGCATACAGCAATTAATCTGCAAGGTAAGGTCGGAGGTAAGCATGCTTGTTGAATGTTACCCCAGCATTGTTTGTCCGATCCTCAAGAAATGAAACCATGTGAATTCCACTAACTAAAAAGGTCTTTTAACATAGGATCCAAGGTATTATCTGCTGTACTATGTTATCGGTCGGTTGTCAACAACCTGATAAGTGCATTTCAGTTTGACTTCAGCCCGGGAAGATCTAAAATCGATCTTAGAAAAGTTAATGGGCTTTGTCTACCTATGAAGTTACTATAAATTCAGACAACGACGTCAGCGCTGAAATAAAATGAAAGCTAACTCTGGCCAATCGCAGCTTGTTGGGTCTAGGGAGGCATCTCTCGAGCAACCAAAATGTCCACTTATAAGACCCTCGGATGCCCAGCCCCCTTTTACGGTGCAAAAGCCTAAACCCTGTCAAAGGCGGATGAAAACGCTTAAGACTGCTTCAAGGGGAAAGTCCTTCGGGTAATTTATGGTCCCGTCCGAACAGACGGAGAGTGGAGAAGGTGATGTAATATCAAACTGTGCGGGCTACTCAAGGACACCAACCTAGCCAGAAGAGTCAAAATACAACGTCTGAGATGACTGGTGTCATCTAGAGCTGATGGACACCAATGCCCCGAACCGGAAAATTTTCGAATTCACCCCGCAGGGACGGCGAAGTACACCAGGACCGATACTCAGATGGAAGCGAACCTCAGTCAAATTCGCGTGCAAAACTGGAGACGGCTAGCAGGAGAAGGTTGTAGGCTGAGGCCGAGGCCCATTTCGGACTGTAGCGCCAAAAAAAAGTAAGATCTCTTCTATGGTTGATGGTCCTGTAAGGGAACGCTCACCAGATATGGAGAGCTCCGGCATCAAATTATCCAGAGTGGACCAAAAGCACCACGATAATCCAGGATGTTTTTCTGAAAGCGAGCAGCTTTCTGGTCGATGTCCGTTGTACAGATTAGGGTCACCCGATTGGTAATCATACTATTTGGGCAAGAAAAAACAGCGTCTCTCTTGCGCGTCCTATTTCCCTCACAAGTAACTAAAACCTGTTGACGTTGAAAAACACCGCAAGCTGTAACAGAATATGCTGTTTGTTATAAGGCATAACACTTGCGGGAGCAATTTTCTACTCCAGGAACATCTACGTGAGTGGAACTCTAGCTTTTCTCCGCTTTAATCTATTTCTTTCCGCTTGCAATATGCTTTCGCATTTGAAGCGTATAAGGGTAAACCCCTTGTTCTCGAGCTCATTATAAAAAAAATTGAGATAGCAAAGCGTCTAGTACCAGCCTAGCTGTTATGCTAGAATTACTTTTGATTTGAAGTTATGTGCATCAGACTCCGAGGATTTGTGCCTGGCTGCCTGTCCGACGGGAGTTCTTAAGGGTTTTAAGATGTGATAGTGATGACATCGCAATCATCTTTGAACCGTCAGAATGGATTTATGCCTCGAAATCTCGGAGGAAAATGAGATTTCTAAGGGTTTCCTTCATGTTCGGTTCGGGAGTGATATTTTCGGGGGAACTCAGTCGAATATTTGGGCAGCGCCCCACAGCATTGCTCTTTCCTCATACCTACTTCATACGATAAAGTGTAAAAGGGTAAAGCCGCCTCGTCAGAGCGTCTGACAATGCTCACAATAGGACCTATGACCTATCGATCCCGGCCTTTCTTATGTATGTTTCTATGGTTACGTGCTGACGATTCAATAGATCACTAGACTGGTTTCGTGATCTGTCGAATCGTGTACCTAATGGGCGAACTTCAACTGTTAACATCCATCGCATAAGTTTTGTTTTAGACCCACCTTTAACCAAGAGTCTTGCTGCAGGCGAAGATATGCAGGCTTTTTTAAACTCGATATTTTCTCCAAGTGAGCTTGGGACCCGTTTTGACACCTGAGTATCACTGTTTGACAGCCAAAGAGAGTGATTGGCCCCAAAAACAAGACGAAATGATTTCAATTTCGTATAACTAAAAAATTGGCCGTCACAAATGCGACCTATGAATGCCGAAGCTCGTCGCGTTTTCGCAACGTTGACCAGAAATGGGTTGAAATGAGATTGTTGAATAGAGTTTCTGGAAAGATATTCGGTGTGGTGTATGCCAATTGCTCATAACGTTTCTAGAGACTATAGCCGCCGTGTTAAATATTTATGACGCAAAGCATAAGTTTTTCTGAATTTTAGCCATGTTAAGGCAGATTCCTAAGGATGATCCCACCTGCTTGCCATAGATAGGAAATTAATCAAATTTCGTTTGTAAGTAAATTGAAAACCTCCATAGATCAACAGGGGATATTATAAAGTCTGCGAACAGAATGCTCCATTATTGTCGTCATGCTAACCACTACCCCCCTTCCCCAAAGCATACCTTACATGTCGTCGTGACCTGCAAGCGAAATGGCAAAATCCACAAAAAAACGAATCATTCAACTGAACTACTTGTCAATGCCGCACTGTGGTCAGTGTCTCGTTGTCTCTGTCATCGTTATATGCAAATTTAAGCTCAAATATTTACTCAGATTGATTGATACAGAATCGTCGTCGTCGTCGTTTGCTCCATTCAATCTGTCATACACTTGTGAGTTTCACTTTCACTTGGCCCCTCTGTCAGTTTGTTCGGTTCTCTTCATTTTTTTTCCGTTTCGTTTTCACAACTGAATTGCAATTTAAATTTACCCGTATTTTATACGATCGTCCACTTGAGCTTATCTAATCATTTTTTGGTTAATTTAATTTGCCCCCAGGTCTTGGAACGCGGGGTTATCCGCCTTTCTTGTCCAACATTCAAAGAGTAATCAAACAATCATCAATCTCTGGAGCAGACGATGAAGGGCTCTTGTGCGAACAATGGAGCTTGGACCGAATAATACAACATAGCCAAGAGGCTATGGCTACCAGAGGATATACGGCCAAGAGCAAAAGGGTTTCACTTTCCGATTAAGAAAAAAAAAAAAGATTCCATTGAAGCTACTGGTTTTGTTAGCCCCTTGCGTCTTAGGCCCGCTCTAGTGATTCTATTTCTGCGGAACGCATATCGGATGGATTCCCTTTTCTTGGCTTTTTTTGCTGCGCGGTTCTAGAAATGAGAATGATAAAAATAGCCCACCACCAGATTAGCACAGAAAAGACCTACACTTTGGCTGCGCGAAAGGAAATGGCAAGTTTTCTTTGTTTGCCAGATCAACGGTGGATAGGTGAGTGAAGATGAGGAGCCGGAGAGGAATGTCGTTTTCGTTTTTTTTCAGGCTTGGAATTAACAAGATTTCTGAGGGAATTTATAGGCGACAGTTTGTGGGTTAGAAAGTGGAATGTTGGGTGAACAATTAGAATGCCTTCAAATGCGGTCATGGTTTGGAAAGAGGTTCGAAGAGGTATAAACATATCAGCCAATGAGAATTGAAGTCAGAAATCAGAATGTCAAAAAACTTTATTGACTACCGTCGAACCATGGGTTTAGAAGGAAAAATTGGCATGTGAGCGATCGGGAACGTCCTTTTATAACTCGCTCTGGGAACGTCATTCAGTCGCGTCCTACATCAAATTTTTTATATCTCTTTGAGATTCCGTAGACCATGATCTGAACCTTCAACCTCCTCCAAGTGCTAGTCCTTCGTTCGCACACTAAGGCCATCTTTCGAAAACGGGCAAAGCAGACACTCGTCCTTTATATATCATGAAGTTGGCATTTGTGGGCCCAACGAACCCGAACTAAGTTGACATAAGAAAATTTTATGTTCGATTTGAATCTTTCATCACTGCTGCTTCGGTAAAATGTAAGATTGGATTAAAAATTAGAAATTCGTTCGTGGCGCCGGTAAGTCAAGAAGACTTGTCTTAAAGTAGTCTCAACATAGTCTTCGCTGCGTCCAGATTTGCTGTATAATTAATTGACAGTGTGATTAATTGTTTGCTGCACCTGCACAGACACTGCATATTCTTTAATTTAGATGGAGTATAAGACAAGTCGTATAGCGAGCCGAGCGTTCCAATCATCGCCTGAATATAGAAAACAACAGTCAGAAAAGACGTGTTAAGACGCCTGTACCTTTGAGACCTTAGAAAGTTGCTGCGAGTGAAAAACAATGCCGGCAATGATCCTGTTGGATGGATCTAAAGACGGATTTAAAGTTCGCTTGCGACATCGTGACAAAGAACTCAGTCAGCAATGGCAACGGGAGTGACAATCCCGGTAAGTGATAATTACAGTTTCGCCTTGCGCGGTCAAAAAGTGACAGAAACGAGATTGCTAACTCCAATGGCATAAGTTGCGGTTAGGAAAATAAATTACTGTCTTGACCTGCGCTGAGGATACCGAAAACATCATTCCGGTAGTAAGCGATTTAAATCAACTTGGAGTATGTAAAGATCAAATAGGAAGTCACTAAAATCCAAGGAGACCCAAAACGAAACCCCCTGCAGGGTTTTCCCCATCACTAAAGGCACAAACAAAGAGGTTAAATCAGACTATAAAGAACTATCCATACTTGGGGACGTCCGAACAACGAACCTTGTGTAGTTATTGCCTGTGAGCACTTGACGTCAGGCTTACAGATCGCGATGAAGCTTCCTTCATCGCAGAGAACGACGATCGAGTCTGCTCCACATATAAATCTTTGGAAGTGTCAACGGGGACAGCAGTGACGACTCGCTTCATCGCACGTCAAATGCCAACATTCGGCCGTCCCAACAAAGATTGCCTCAAGATCTCTGCTCGATTCGCTGTACTTGAACGCCCCGCCAAGCCTCAATCCATACGGCGAGTTGGTTTAAAAACATGAAGCACGGCTTAACTTCCACAGTGTCACACGATCACGGGCAAGACACTTGTTAAGCTGTTAGAAGCTTGTTGAGAGTAACAAGAGTCTTGCCCGTAATCGGAATCTTGCCGAAGAACAAGAAAGAAGGTGACATGCTGCTGGACTAATTCCCGATGGCACCCATCTTCTGGTGGCTAGGTTAGTTAGACACACTTAGACCAAAGGACATTGTGATACCAATTTGCAAGACCGGAGTTAGCAGCCCGAGGACCTAAATGATAACTACCCGTTTTGGGGTAGTAAGGGTCGAGCAAGGATAAGCCTATACCGAAGGTCACCAATCAATGTTTAGGGACTTATTCAAAATGGGTAATGAAGGCTGGAGGTAACCGTTTTGGTGTGAACCACTATCAGCAAGGCTGAGGGGCCCAGTAAGAGACTTCCTAAAGAAAGTGTTTTCGTGACAGTTGGACTACAGACGGCAATTCGCCTCGTGGGTGGGAGAGGCGGGGTTGGTACGAATGGGGGGAAGTAATTTGAGGTCGAGGGCAACCGTTTTCGGTGTGAGCCCCCGTCAACAAGGCGGTGTGGGAGGTCAGTGACGAGTAGTTCTTATATGAGAAGACACGGCAAGGGCAACCGATTTCGGTATGAGTCCGTGCCTATTGCTCCTCAAGTAAGAATTATCCTCAAGAATGGGAAAGTGTAGGAGTAACCATGTTCCGTATGAACCCCTGCTGGGATGGGAGAATTCTTAGTCAAGAAGCGGAAGCAGGGGAACCGTTTTCGGTATTAATCCGTACATCAGACGACAAACATCAGAATACACCCTGGGAAAGAATGGGAAGGTAGGGGTAACCGAAACAGTATGAACCCCTACCAGGGGAAGAACATGCTTTTGTTCCCGCAAGAGGTGACGGCAACCGAAGCTGTATAAACATATACCGGGTCCATGGGATAAGGTAAGCTGGGGATGGTGAATATGGCATTTGCTGCAGGTATTCTACTATTTTGTTCTCCGGTGATATAACGGACAGATTGTGTGTTTACCAGTTAGGCGTTTGACCTAATTTAACCAGCGATGAAAAATTATCCTCTTTAAGTCTAGTCTAACTAGATATTAAAATCTTCTATCTAACTATTGCCATTGAAGTGAGAGATTGCCATAGCCTCAAGGATGCTCGCCAATTGTAAAAGAACAATCATTCGTCATGTTCTATTGCATCACAAAAACAGAATGAAAAAATCCTAAGAAGCATAACATCGAGCATTGGATGTACAGAGTATAATCTCGCCAACTGTATTAGAACAATCGATTGTCATCTCCTAGTGCTTCTCCAATATGAAACGTAGTCGTAAAACGGCCATGAAGCACAACACCGAGCACAACATATTTTTGGATTTTATAGACACCATAACCTTGACAGCTGTATTAGGGCAATCGTTTGTCATGTCCGAGTATCTGATCAATCATTTGCCATCCCCTTGTCTCTAAAATTGATGGTTAAACTTCATCATCGAGCACATCATGATCATACCGATGGATTTTGATAATGTGCAAAACAGAGTAAAAGCGCGTGAGCTGTTTCAAAACAATCGTTTGCCATTTACGAGTACGCCGCTAAAGTGAAGCGTAATACGGCCAAGAAGCACATCATCCAGAAGAACCAAAAAAAACAGCCGCCATCCGCTTCGCTGTTGGCCTCTTCTGCCCTTACGCCGAGGAGCAAGCAGCTCAATCCAATATAACGAATATAATTTTTTAACATTTAATTGTATTGTCAAAAGTTTTAGGAGAATTTTCGGGTGCACATGCCCAGCCATGATAACAGTTCAGATAGAGTATGAGACGACTTTCATCCAGACCCCAAATAAAGGCACTTACAAAATTTCTACGACGACCACCTTAATTCCTTGTCATTGCAAATTTTTTGATCCACTTGCCCAGACGTGAAGGTGACGCCCTAGATTAGGGAGACGAATTCAAAACGATACCATACTCGCCAGCTCGAAGACTGTTAATAATGAGCGGGACGATGACAAGCCCAGGCAACTTTAGAAGTTTGAGTCTGACAGGCCTTAAGTAAACCTACCCAGACATGGTAATTACTTTTGATCCCGAAGTAGATATATAAAACAGTCAATTAAGTCTCGGAATCAATTAATACTGGAAAAGTAAAAATGCCAATTAAGGTTATTGAAGTAATTGTTCACTCTTTGGTGCGCCTGCCTAGACATGAGAGTTACATCTACTTGAATTAACTGCCTTGATTTTGGTTTTTTCACAGTAAGGTGTATTCGTAAGTGATGGACGAGCACTCCAGAAAAAATGGAGACAAAAGTTCCCTTACCTTAAGTATTCTTGGTAAGTAAATTGTATTTTTGGAGGCTCCTACCCAGACATAAAAGCCATAAGGACTAGCGTCCACTATAACTTTTGTGGATCCTTATAGACGAGTACCTTAAGACGAGGTTGGTATAGAAAGACTCTCGCAGTGACGCCAGCGTTGAATTGCCTCAAATTTTTGGCAGTGCCTGGGCAAGTGTTATTTACTTTATTTTCCTACTTGGTTGGGGCTTATTTATTTTCTTTCTTAACTATATCTACTCTACGTATTTGGAAGTGTGTTGAAGGTGGCGCTACAGTCTGTAGTGGACCTGGGCTTCAGCCAACAAACTTTGCCAGCCAGCTCTGACTCCAGCTAGTCGCAAAACGCACCTATTCGAAAGGTGGATTTCAATCGATTTTTATCTAAGGAACTTAAGTAAATTTTTAAATTAAATAAAGCCGATTGAAGGCAAAACTTGCCTGTTAGATCAGAAGAAGGCCATGTGTCGTGAGTTGGTCCATTGCAGCAGCTTTCTTATGATCACAAATGGTCTAAGCTTGCCCAAAACTAAATACGTCGTATGACTGTTTTAGGTCAAAGGCGGATGAAAACGCTTTAGGGTGCTTCGAGAGGAGAATTCTTCGGACGATGTACGGTCCCGTCTGCATAGACGGAGAGTGGAGGAGGAGATATAACATCGAACTGTACGGGCTGTGCAGCGATACCGACCTAGCCAAAAGAGTCAAAACACAACGTCTACGATGGCTGGGTCCTCTAGAGCGGATGGACCCCAACGCCCCGGCCTGGAAAATCTTCGAATCCACACCGAGGGACGGCGCGGTAGAGAAGCACCGAGACTCAGGTGGCGCAAGCAAGGAGAAGGGGACCTCAGCCAACTTCGCGTGCGAAACTGGAGACAGCTAGCTAGAGACAGAGCTGGCTGGCGAAGCTTGTTGGCTGAGGCCCAGGTCCACCCCGAACTGTAGCGCCACCTTAAGTAAGTAAGTAAGACTGTTTAAGGTCCTGATTCCTAATGGCTAAAGGTATTGAAAACTATCTCAAAAAGTACATTAAACTCAGTTGTTCCTTTCCTAAGGATTTGCTTTATTTTTTTAAGAACCGACAAACCTCTTAAAAGTGTTTGCTTAGAAAATAAGTGGCCGCTTTAAAGTTTCCTTTCAGCTTTACTTTTACATATAGAGACAAACACAATAAACGCGTCATTGTACGACGACCACCAATCATCAGCAAAGTGGCGATAAGAAAGGTGGCCTCCACCACTAGCTGCGCAATGTGCAATCATCACATACGGATACGGTGTGGTGTGGTGTGGTGGGTGCGCATTAGTGTATCCTCCTCTTTTTTATTATTATTCTTTCTTATCAACGTGTTTACTTTGAGCAATCATTATCTTATTCGTTCTGTTCAGTTTCTTGTTTGTGTGGTTTCATTTGTGTCACATGAAGAAGGTTTCTTCCTACCCAAACGGAAAATGAGTGAAGCGACCTTATCAGTAGGCATTCAGTAGGTACAAATGTAAACAATCTCGAAATTGAGGTAGGTTTGTTTGAAAAAAGAACAAAAGGCTGTTATCAGGAGCCGTCGTCAAAAGTTATCTCCCTAGTCATATGGAGCGAAGACAAAAATGTTGACGCATACGAGTAACACATGTTGTCGTAGGGGTGGAATGCATAATTTTAATCGGCCAAATTTTATCGAAGATACACCTATTTGGAATTCATTGAAATACATTTAGCAATCAAGATCTAAAAAAACATTTGGATACGACGAGTTTTTAAACAAGAAAAAAATCCTAATCCTTTTTGGAATGAAAGAATATCCCGAGGTTTTAGGTAACCTTAGGAAAAGTACAAAAACTGTCGGCGAAATACCTCGTCTGTTAAAAAAAAATTACACTATCTGTTAACCGCAAAATAAAAATAGTTTTGGTCTTCTTTTCAAAAATATTTAAGCTAATGACTTGTACAAAAAAATAAGACTGGGTAAAAAGCAAACGTTTTTGAGAATATCTGGGAAGGAAAAACAGAAAATGTTGTTAAAAAATGTGAAATACAAATACAAATACAACATTACTATCCGAGGTCATAAGTCTTACTTTGATCTGCCTACGAATATGGCGCCAAACGTGGGGCTTAGTAGGAGTTGCTACACCAAAGTAGCTTAATATAGCGTCATATTTTCTAAGCCTGTATAATGCAGCGAATACTAAGAAAGATTAACAGGGCATTGTCTCTATTGAAAATAGAATGCATGCTGCAATTTGAGTGAGTGCAATTCAAGTGTCTTATGTTTCTTCTGTTGAGGAGAATGGCGCCCAACGTGGGGCTTAATCAGGCCGTCATATAAAGCCTGCCATATTTTTATATCACGCTCTGCTTCAGAGAATATAATTGCGTTATTCTCTGACACAATCAAACGAAGTTCAAACAAATCCGCCAAGTTGAGCATCAAAATAAATTGTATACGTAAAAAACGCGTGTGTCAAAAATGCACAGCATTGAATTTATAGCATGTCCGAACTCTTGTTTAAAGAGTCTTTGGATAAGTCTTAGCATTCGGCCAATTACATTAAATAACGAACACATTTTCCAGAACGCTGCTTATTTGAATCTAGCTCAGAGGGACAACGTAACAGAGACTACATCGTTTAAGGTGGCTCGCATAAGTCGACAGTCACTAGAAGTACTCAACTAAAGACAGCTGCCACCTAAAGGCTCATTTTGCCCCTTACTTAAACACAAAAGAGAGAAGATATCTTCATAAACGGAATTAACTCTCTTCCCCTCTTTATAAGAATGAATTTCGTCAAATACTTTTGCAAAAACTTGTATGAGAAATATCAATTTTATTTGTTTTACCCCGTATGTAATTCCTCCGCCATTTGACGAGCATCATCCCTAACAATCAGTAATTTCCATATAACAAAGAACAAACTTTTCAGAGTGCTGATCCTTCGAATCTAGCTCGAAGGATTAACATAGCAGAGATGAACTTGTCTAAGGTGGTACCGTACGAGACCCTAAGAGTCACATTTAGCTATAGATTCAATTCTCAGTTTGACTATGACTACAGCACAGAAGGAAGAAGAAATTTTTTACTAACCGCTCCCCCCATCAGCTTGATGAGACTGAATTTGATTCAACGATTCTCCTCATCGGGCCCAGGAATGTTGTGTCCTGTATAAGCGCTTACACGGGGGAAAACTATCTGTTGCAGGTGTTACCGGAAGACCAAAACTGGTTCAGATTACGTGAGAGCGCCTGCCCGGACATGAGAATCAGTTCGGAGCATCTGTCTTAAAATGAGCGGCTTCCTGGTAGGCGTCTGTTTTCCAGGTTAGGGTTGGCCGACTTTTAAAAACTGTTTTCTCTTCCGACTGGCAATAAGTAGAACGGACAGCAAATTGGATGTAAGCCAGATGTTTTTGTTGAGTATTCTGCTATTACTACAACACTGAGTAGGCATATTGCTCTTCTCTATAAAGGCATAGCACTTGCGGGGATAAGCTTTGGTGCTTATGTACAGGGTTTTCATGTTCCAATCTGGCTCATTGGCGTTTTTGCGTTGGATCAAAATTACATTTTCTCCGCTGTCTTCACATGTTTTTTGCTCGCGATGAGCTAAGCGTTTTTAGGGTGGTCATAACCCCTTGATCTCGAGCTTATTATGAAAAAAAATGAAACAGAGATTGCAGGTAGTGACGTTGCTATTTTAAATTTTGTCATACCAGTGCCCGTGGGTTTTTGATGCACTTGCGCAGAGGTGAGAGGTGTCCTACGATATGGAACTCGTTGACGCCTAATGACCCTTAGCGAAGAAGCTGAAAGGCGATTGATCATGCACGAATAACAGTGGGCAAAAGCCCCTAATAAGGAAAAAATTCCGTCGTCTTTAGTCCAGATAAGCTGGACAACACTTGAACAACACTTTTTATGACAATTGTTGCTAATGTAAGGGCTTTAATAAGATTGAATGTAGGGGTAATTGGGGGGGGACTTAGGTTTTTTTTCTAGACTTTTCCAAACCGAAATAACGTTTTTCACGAAATAACAACGAAAAGCTATATTGGGCGGGTAATATGGTTTACCCTGTTAGATCTGTTATTAATCTTCTGTTATTAATAATCCCTGTTATTAATCTTTTTTAATCTTTTACAAAAATATTTACAAAATTTCAATACTTACAAAGCTTTACAAATGCATTTTGAAAGAAAATTTCTTGTAACATCAGACCTTGAGGCGTTTGTTTTTTGGAATTATCCTGCTGGAGTCAATTATCGGCTTCCAGTGGCGTCCAAAAGTGTCATAAAAAGTTTTATTGCTTAAATATTATTAAATTTTTTTAAGAGTAGGTAATGTCTAGGTTGTCTAGACAACATGAAAAGCCTTTTTCAAACACGTTTCTAAAGCAGAAAGGTATCGCAGAAAGTACGGCCGCGAGTCGGTAAGGACTTACTGGAAAAAACAAAGTTTGGAAATGAAAAAAAAAATTGATTTTCCATTAAAAACGCACTAAATGAACTTTAGAGTCCCAAGCAAAGACCGTAGAAAATATTTCTGTATACGTATTTTCTGTGTGCGTACAAATTTCAAGTGCGCCATTTTCCCCGCTGCACCATATTAGACAACATTACCCCAGGAAACGATGACAAACCTGTTATTTCGCTTAAGTACAAGCACGGGCTTTCTGATAAAACCATACCTACATCAGTATTTGGTAGTCGCTAGAGAGAGCTATGGCCATATGACAAGCTGGCCATATGACAGCTCATTGGACATTGACAGCTACCGGCTGCATCTTCTGCTTCATTGATGGAATTGCGCTTGTCACGTCTTTTGAGCACTCTACGTTCATTGTCTGCTGCCAGGTATGTTCTCGCAGCCCTACACTATACCTTCACTGTAATCGACCAACAATTTGAATTACGCAGCTTCTGAAAGCGGCTTTTGGAGGGTAAGCACCATCATGGTAAGCACTCGTTGGCTACTTCGAGGGTAGCATATTTCCGAGATCTATTGTCAATGGGGACAATGAACTTCACTATTAAATCGAAATTTTATATTTTACGGATAACAAAAGATTTATCCCAGCGGTTAATAAATGCAATTTCTCCATATTACCTCAATCTTACTTACAAAAACCTGAAATTCAAATTTATTAAAGCCTCCAAAAATTCCAAAAATACCATAATACACGGCTAACTCTCGTTTTCAACGCTCGTTTCACGACCGATTTGAATAAAACCAAATCTGAATGTCAAATTTCTCATCAGCAATGCTGAAGCGTATAATCTGAATCACCTCCAACTTCACACGCAATGTTCCGCTTTTTATTTTAATCTGTTCAAGTTTTGTGTGAGCCCAGTTCCGCCCCTAAAATTATTCACCTCGCGACAAAAATAAAAAACACATGTAAGAAAAGTAAAACTTCTCTTTAGAGAACCATAAATAAATTTAGCAAAACAAACAAATCGCAGCACTAAGCCTAAAAATACAACCGTGATCTGCCAAGCAAACAATTTCTATCGATTATGTCACATCGAACAAAAGCCACTTGTCATGGCCGGGCTTGAACCTGTTGCAAAAAAAAAACTAAAGTAGGAGAAATCTAATAAAAAAAAACAACAAAATTTGTTGGCGGAACAAATCGCAGACTTTCATTACAATCCGAACATGTATATACACAGCCGCCAGAGAGGTGTATTGAAAATACCTAAAAGAAACAGATCAATGACAACTCGATCAGCATGATCATCGTTGCATATCAATTTTCAAAATTATCAAAAAAAAAACTGTGAGTAAGTGGTGTACGCCCACTCAAAAGTATCCACACACAGTTTTTTGGGACTCCGCAGTGTCGATTAAAGCTGTAGAAATTTGCATTTAAGACTGATCGTACATCAGACCAACGATCGGGAATTAATTCGTGGACCTTAAATTTGCCTAGGCCACTGCTTTCTCGTGCGTTGTTTGCCGATCACTAAACGCACTCAACGTAACCACTTTTAAGCTGATAAAGCTTTATTTCTATAATTCTGGGTCATGAAGATTCTTTTTCTGTTGACCGATCGTTTAAAGGTAGTGATCTGCCATCAAGTGATCTAGTTCGTTTACGCACCCACCCGCTCGTAAAGAGTTATAAATGTTTAAGTTCCCTAAATGGGTCATCCTCATTAAAATCCCATTTCTCTTCCAATAAAATTAAAACGAGATAAAAGCCAAGAAACGCCGGTCACACGCCGGACTACATGACCTGTTTAAAGAAGGCCCAAAAAAGCCACTTGCAAATTACCTCAGGCAGTTAATCGAACTGCCAGGTGATAAATAAAATGTTAAGTCGTTAAATTACTTTTGTTTGACACAAAAAAAAATAATTCAAACTGGTGCACGCTGTTTTGGTTGCAAAGACCGAGGCTGAATGCAGGTTGAATGGAATCTTAATGAGGCGTAAAGGTATTAATCGGCACGCCCAGAATAATTTCAAAAGAAAATACGAGCTTTTGAACCGAGTCAATAGTATCGGTAATGCAGACCAGTTGACTCCGATATTTCTTTTGTTATTTAAAGGTCGTTGCTGGAAGGTTCAGGTTTTCTGAATTCAGAATCTAATAAGAAAATTTTGAACTTTTTGGTGACCCGCGACAAAAGGTGAGAGTAGTCTTCAGGAAGAAGTCGATTTTTCAAGATGATGGCACGAGGTCGATAAGTTTATCAACAGTACTAATTTATGAGTCTGTGAAAGCAAAATTATGATTGGCAATTGTCATGAGTAAATCACGAATCAGAGCAAGAACTCATCAACGTTTTCAAAAGATCTTTGCTGGAATAGGTTACGCCATGTCTGCAGAAGTGCTGTTCCAAATTGGCATGGCAGAAAGCGAATGCTTTTGTATTGCGTATCTTTAAGGCCCAATTTTATCGAAATCGATGGTGACCCTGCGACTTCCCACACAGTTAATAAGCACACTAACTATTGAACCGAGGTACCCACCTTGAAACATTAAATTCGAGCTTTGAAAACTTGATTTCAGCGCTTTAAGGTGCTGGTGTAAGGGCTCTACTTTTAACTTAAAAACGCCAAAAAGTGGGTAGCTAAGGTCTGGCTGATAACGCCGGAATAGCATTCGATCATAGTAAGAACACTCAGATATTTCTACCTTATAGACTTGTCAAAATAAGAATCAAGACGAAGTGAAAATCCCTTTTTGAGAGATAAGAAATGTCAGGAGTCTGTTCAAGTCACCTGAAGTCGGTCGAGACAGCGTTTTACCACGTGGCCTGGTTCTTGATGCAGTAGCATCGCTTTCAAGCGAAGAATACACCCTTCCCGCGTATCTCATTGGAGAGGCGCTCAAAACAACTGGTATCATCAAAGAGGGATGTGACTTGCTAAAGGCCGGATAATATAATCCAAACCCAGGTGACCTGTACCTAGCTTTATTCTGGCAGTTTACAGGTTTTGTAGGATTTTTTGCCTTTGATTTCTTGTGTATTTTTGCAAATGGAGAGAGAAACTGAGAGTAAATACCTATAGCGACATTACTCCTCAAAAAATGCTTAATAATATTTAAGAACTAAGACTTTTTAGGACAATTTCGGTAATCAACTTCCAGGGCCAGCAGGCTAAAAAAAAACAATTTTAATTCTAACTTCTCAAAAAAAAGTCTACAGAAATTTAGCGGAAAAACCTAAATCCTTACAAAAGATGAAATTTTTTCAAGCCAACGTTTCTTCATCACCTGCCGAAAAAAATCTAAATATGTCCCTTGACGGCGAATCTGATGGTCCAAGGGACTTAAAAAGAAGCCTTTGTGTTGCATGTGGAGAGGACTTGCAGTAAGCAAGGCAAGGATAATATGTAAGAAAGTCTAGTGCGCCAAATTATCTGATATTGTGAACCAAATTACCCGCTGTCGGGTGGAATATTACGTACCCTTTGTTGTTTCGTAAAAAAAAAGTTATTTGGCTTTGGCAAATATTCAAACTTAAGCCCCTCCCCTTTAAACAACATTCAATCTTATTAAAGCACTCAGACGAACCACAATAATTGCCTCTTTGTCCCATAAAAAATTTTGTTCCGCAGCTTATCTGGACTAAAGACGGTGGCAGTTTTGGATTATTTAAGGCTTTTACACCCGCTGTTATTCGTCCAATTTCTTTCGCCTATCAATTGCAGCGTTTTGGTCTGAACAATTGGAAGTAGCGTACCCAGGGAGTGCATATGATAGAAGGCTACTATAAACCAGGTAGAGACCCTCCATTGGTCGGGAGCCCTCTAAGTATGTTAGTGAGGTGACTTGTTCATAAAAGAATGTTTACTGCCACAGAACCTCGCAGGATTGAGTACTTTCACCTTTGATAAGGCTTTTGGTATAAGACATCTATTTAATGCTCAGAACCTCACCAGTAAAACCCATCTTTTAAGCTGCAGATCCTGTGCTTATGATTTGCCAGAAAATTCTGCCAAAACTTGTAGGCGGCACTCTCCTACCGAGCATGCGGCTTTATCTGTATGCAATCTCCCTACCCGTATCCTAGCTTAACCCCACTCGCACAACAAGAATTCCTTCAGTCCTACATTATGCCACAGTTCTATTGCCTCTGTTAAAGACCCAAAGAGGCGTGAGGGCGCTTTAAGTATCTTTGAGAGGAAAATTTCTATGGGTGATATTTTGTCCCGTGCTTGTACAATGACCTAGAAGGACTGTGCGATAAAATTTGAGACTCGAAAAAGGAAACTGAAACATTACACGTATGACAGATCTGTCACGAATACGTTTTTTATTGGGATTTTGACAACGAAATCGTTTTCCCACTATTGGAAAATGTCACCGTCACTCTCCTTTGAAAGTCAACATGGCAAATAGAAGTTACTCGTGTCAAATAAATTTTATGCTTGCCCGGTGAAGAAACTTCGGGATTTATTTTTAATCGTCTCCCGATGATTGCAGTTTTAATTATTGGCGGTTGAAACACAGTGTAAGACTGAAAACGAAATGGAAATAGACCTAAAATCTAATCACACATTTCGTTGCTTACGTTAAAGAACTGCTATTATAGAAACTGAAATAATGATTACATCTGACAGTTTTCGAAGTGATCATCGTACCACATAACTTATATCTTTTCAACTAAAATGGCGGTTAGCTTTGTCTATCTAGTCGGTTCTCACATAAGTTCGTGTTGAGTTTGTCGTATGAGGCTCGAGCACCTATCTACTGGTTTAAGGCCTGGGACACACGATGACAAAAAATTGTGCCGCAAATACAATACGGCTCGATTTTGGCCACTAGCGGACTTAGCACACGACCAATAAATTTCCTCTATCTTAATGACAGCTACAATTTTTTATAGTTGAAAAAAATAGTTTTCAAACTTTTTACCTACAACTTGCACGAGTCGTCGTTTGAAAATGATCGCAGCAATCGTATGCAACAAACCGTCGTAGCCGCAATAGCTTGATCGCTAGTCAGATGATATATACGCGGCACAATTTTCTGTTGTCGTTTTCACTTTCTGCATTACAGCATTTGATTATTATTTAAGCCGTTTAGTTCCTCAAACAGCAGCTAGAGGTTGCACTGCTCTTATATCGTCGGCATTTGAAAAAAAAATTTTTGAGAGGCGGCTCGCTTTTGTGCAAACTTTAAACTTCACAAAACTTGTATATCTATGGCGCAGATACTCTTATAGATACGACTATCATGAGACACCAAAAACCGGCAAGGTATCGAGAATTTCTGCATAATAAAATTCTAACTTTTTGTAAAAAAAAGTTGTGTTTATATAAATTAAGCCTTGCGGAATCCCGCTTTTCCTAAATTCTAACAAGTTAATTGCTAAAAAGTTGAAATAATTAGTGTAACAACGAATATTCGGTTGCTATTCGGTATTTGGCCGACATTTTGCTATTCGGTCGAATACCGAATATTAAGTTAGCTTTCGGCCGTTTACCGCAAAGTAATTTTGAAAAACTAAAATATCATAAACAGTCTTGTTTGGAGACGATATGTTCAATACAAACACGGCTTAATTTCAAAATCTTCAAGTCAACATAGTTTCACAAAAAAAAAAATACTTGGAACAACGATAGCTTTGTTCCCTTTTGTGCATTTTTTGGGGGAAAAACACGAACCAACCAAATAATGTTTCTTATTGCATAAAGCAATAGTTTGTGTAGAATGATTTGATCGTATGTGCCGTTTCTTGGAACTTTCATACTTCTTAAGGACTTCATAATCTGGCCGAATAGTTTGGCCCCGCTATTCGCCGAATATACTGTTCGTTTCAACACTAGAAAAATGTCTAAAGGTCTTGTTGGCTGGTTAATCGAAGAGTGATCATCAGGTGAGGTCACAGGGCTCTCGTATGGCAGTGTTCAAAGAATCCTTGCCTACGAATTCCATTTTCGGTGCTATAAAATTTTCACCGAATAGAAAATAACTAGAGAGTAGTCAGATCTAGATGAATCGTAATATTTGAAGGTAGATCAGAAGAGTTTTCAGTCGCATTTTGTGACCATGAACAAAACATGGGTCCAAATTTTTGATCCTCTTCACAAACGCCGAAGAACCTCATAGTTCAGAAGGAAAGGTAAGATTATGTTTAATAGGCTTAGTACGGACGCTTAAAAATGCTGGACTAGTAAAAAGGGTTCTACGCTTTGTATAACAAGCAGCGAAGTAGGAAAAATTGCTGTTAAAGTAAAATGGCCCGCCAAACTGTGAGACGGATTCTTATATCAGACCACCAGTTTAAAAGGCTGACCGAACTACTTGAATACCCGTCCTGTTCACCAGATCCAGCTCCCAGGCTTAACTACTATTTTTCTTGACTCAAGAAACGCCGTGGGGGCAAGAAAGTTAAGGATGATAGCGAAATTATGGCCGCTGTTGAGGGTGTCAACATAACATGTGTTATGTTAAAACAAGATAGATTAAGAAATTTTTTTAAAACACTTTTTTTGTTACGATTGTTTCCACAACCTCGTTCGTGAGGGTCTTCATTACAAAAACATGCTGGGTTGGATATTCAACAGGTTGAATCTATTCCTCTAGAGGCTGAAATACTTCCTTGGTATTTGTTCATAAGACCCTGACCAAAGCGCTTGCAGTGCCATACGGTTCCAAAGTTAGACCATTGCTCTTTTATGAATGATATGTCTGCTGCATAAAAGCTACGAAGGTATGTCTTTGATTTAAGAACAAAAACCCATCTTGGTCGGTAGGTAGGCCACACAGGTCAACATTCTGGACAAAAATCTGTAGGTTTAAAAGTTTTGACTTAAACCTAATTATTCACACAGTATGAAACCGATTTTTTCTCGCACCGTTTCTCGAAATGTCTAGAGAGAATTTCGCATAAATTCTTATTTTACAAAGAACTGACAAAATCTCATTAGAAAATCTGCCAAAAAATAATTTAAAACCCTCTAATCACCCACAACAAACAATTTAAAGATGAAAGGTCGGAGTCACCCATGTGATAATCCTCATAAAAATCAATAAACTCCATAAAAACCGAAACCGATTCGATGCAAAAATTTATCCATCATTCTTCCTGTCTTACCACAGCTGTGGCATAATTTTATTTGTTTATTTTATCCACATTAATTCATTCCATAAATACGCGGAAAACCGACTCTTCTCTGCCACAGCCAGTATCACGCCGAAAAAAGGGTAACAAAACAGTCACTAATCAGTCTGTATGTCTGCATGGGGTCAATAATTAGCGTGGAACAAACAGTCCGTCCAACTAGACACTTAAGACTCTTCCGAGCTCCGACCCGAAAGCCAGAGCAGCAGAGTCATAGCAGAGGCGCAATGCACAAAGCATACAGTCGGGTTATCCATTAGATCTTTTTATCCATTGGGTGACTTAATCCTTTGTCTCTTTGGTTAGAGGGGATTTTTGCTTTTTTCGCTCGCCTAAGTAGCTGCTGTTGGTTAGATAGTTATCCAAAGTGGTGATTATGACGTAACACACGATCGAGACACGATCTTGATAGTATCCGAGAGGGATCACTGTTTTTTTTTCACTTCCACTTTTTTTTGACACGTTTGGGAAACAGGTAGAGGAATATGCATGCACACCTCTTGTGTGTGTATTAAATTGTAGACACGGATGCACTTTAGCAACAAACCTTGAACTTCACAAAACTTGTGTATCTATGGCGCAGATACTTTTATAGATGCGACTATCATGAGACACCAAAAACCGGCAAAGTATCAAGAATTTCTTGTTGATTTACCATAAAGACCGCGCGCACACACAAGCCCCTAAGATCACCGCGCCGCCGCGAAAATATGAAAAACCACGAGGATTTGCACGGAGCTCTCCACCAGCAGAACCCCCAACCAATAAGGAAATTCAATTCGTATCTGTGTACACAAAGCTAAACGAAAATAAAAACAGGGAATACAAAAAAAAAAAATCGCGTTGCACCGAGCAATCCTTATTTGATTCGCGAAATTGCGCGACCATTCAACAACAAATCCGTCGAGAAGCAACTAAAAGACTGCGGGTGCGGCAGCATAAATTCATAACGCAATGCCATGCGGATTGTGGAGCGAAGGCCTAAACTTGTAGACTACACATGTATCTACGATCGAGTCAGTCAAACAAACGAATCATACAGACGAGACACCGGCCGCAACCAACTTCGAACCGCACCAACCAACCGCACACCGACACAATGACGGCCGGCCGACACAATCTGCAAACAATAAAGCCGGTGTTTGTTGTTGTTGTTTTTTTTGTATCTTTTTATTCGCTGTTTTTTCTTTTCTTTATTCAATGTGCCTCGTAGTGATGTTCTTCTTATCATAGAGTGAATCCAACCAACACAGGCGGGTGGTGTGGTGGTGAGCCCAAGCATACTTGTGCAGCAAAGTATCTGTAGGCTTTACAATTACACTAGAAGTTGCGTTTAAAGTGGAGACTTTATGCAACCATACCACCTTGTCGTCGTCATAGCACCGCATAGATACTTGCACTCTAGATGCATTGGTTTTGGTGGTGTGCAAAAACCACGTCACAGCTGTGGTTTAAAATCTAAACTATGGAGAGTTTCCTACCGGTCGTCGGTGATAAGTTGCATGCACTATGATGTCCCTTCACGTGTATGCTACTCACGGTTCATTGCTCATCGCGCACTTGTGCAGTTGCAGTTTTATACACAGTCATGTGGGCCCTTAAAAAAAATCAGCAGGGGGTAACGAATCGATGGAGTCAGAAATTAGTGTGATTATTTAAAGTTACTAAAAATGTGCCATCGTTTAGTGACTCACTCATAATATAAAACAGACAATTCAAGTTTTGAGCAACGGATTCATCACAAAAACATGTTTGCGTTCGATATTAAACAGGCATTTTAGGTTGGTATTTGTCCATAAAATCCTGGCCAACGAGCTTGGAGTGCCATAAGGTTCCATACTTGGACCATTGTTCTTTTACGCATGACATAGCTACTGTAAATTTTAAGTCTCGTCTCAACTTTCATGTTTTCTAAGAATGTCAACATTCTTGTTTTTTCTTCCAGTTTGTTTGTGTCTGAAACTGATAATATAACGGTTTTGACGTCAAACATGATCGTTCTGATCATTTATCTGATCTGCGATTTTTAGACGTCTCTAAACACATCCTAGAGGAGAAAAACCACCAGGCAAAAACCAACAATCCTACCGAAGTCACAAAGGAATTTGACTTGTCGTGAATTTCAGTTTTGAATGGAATTCAATCATGATTAATGAAGAAATTCTTGAGGGTTGAATGGAAGAAGACTGTAACCTGACAACATTACACTGAGCCGGGTGCCAAAATAGTTTAGTTTTACAAGTCAGAGAGTTGACAAGCTGTTTAGAATATAAATTATTGGGCCAAGATGAGTCCCTTGGGGCACTCCCGAGAATGCCTTAATTGTATGTGAAGAATACAACACACACACAGACGTTGGCCCTGGTTCACCTCGAGTTGTTGCGACACTTTATTTAGGAAAAACAAAGTTGTTAGTACTTCTCAGCACGATTTCAGCACTAACAGAAGATAGGGGCCTGACATCACGAGAGTTCAAATGTGACAGTATTATTTAGGTCAGATTCCGGGTTCCAGTACGCACACGTATGCCCATTTGGTATTAAAAGGGTTTCTGAGGTTGAAGAACAGCTTTTATTTCCGTCTTGTTGCTGGTATCGATTCGATGCCAAAATCTGTTCATTGTGTCGACAAGGAATATTTCTTGGAAAGATAGCGACCATAAAGGGGCTCAAAACTGAAATAAAGTAACAGCGACTATTCATTTTTTGCACAGCAGCAAAACGTTTTCACAAGCCGTCAAGATTCGAGATACCTAGTATACGCAACTTAACATAAAGTATACGTATACAAAGTTTCTGTGCATAAAAGAACCAAAGTTGTTCAAGAAGAGGACGGTGAAACACCGGATTTTTAAAATAAAAAAAAGACCGCCAAGTATGAAGACATGCACAGAGCGGTCCGTCGGTTTTTGTTGAAGGTTAAGCTCATCCTTATTTTTCTGTTTTGGGTAAAATTCTATGATTCTAAAAGAATTATTATATTATTAATTAAATATTATATATATTATATATATTCATATTATATTAATTAAAATTTAAGAAAAGTTCATGGACAAAAATTTACAGTTAGTTTACAAAATTAATTAGTTATTAAAATGAATTATATTGTGTGTATGATGTAGGTACATGATGTATAAAATTTTGAGATAGTTTTTTTTTTTCATTTTAATGGATATGGTCATATGTGCCTATGTATTTTCGTGTTTAATTTTAGATGCATAGGTACATACATGCATGCATATGCGTATAGTCTTAAAGCCTACAGCAGATTTTGGGAGAGGTAGTTATAGCCAAAAAAGTTGGATATCAACTTGGAAAGGTATGTGCATTGTATGTTTCAAGCGATTAAAAAATTGCAAAGACGTGAAACTACCTTTGAGCCGTGTTAACTAAGGAATGATACTTTTGTTATCGAGGGTGTTACCACTTCAAAGAAGACTTTAAATAACCAACCCATTGCCCTGATTGCAAATACACGGGTTTCAGACCTTTTTAGTTCAGCTTTCCTTCTGGTATGTACCACTGAAAGTTAGTTGTTTTTTGGTTTTTTCAGCAGCGTCTGCTAGATGGAAACCTGCGTTAAAAATGGTAAAAGCCTAAATTCTTGCAACACCATTCTCCTATTTTACTAGCACTGCTAGATAAACATAGTAGACGAAGGCGACTGGTGTCTTAGATCTTTTATCAGAACATTATATTCGAGACCAATAAAAGACTTTATTGGTTTGTGTCCGTCCGTCGGTCAACAACCCTTAAGGCCTTACCATAATAGACCTAAGTAAGATTAATATAATGTCAAAATACATCGAAAATCCCGCTGAAGTCTTGTCAATTGCTTGCGATGGCCTTAATAGACTTAAGTAATAAAACGATTAGGAATTCGTATGAGATTTGTTTGCTTTTCACCAGCTCTCAAACACTCTGCGTTGAACCTCTAAGCGGACTTAAGCTCATCTAAGTTTTTTATCATTTATAAGTTTAAGCCTTTAAGCATTTATGTTATGAGCCAGTGCCAACATCTCATGTATCTCTTTCAGTGCTCACCAAAGCACGGTATGCTGCCTTTCGGGATTCCTTAAAAATTTTATTTTAAGAAGCCAAATGTCGATACGCTCACAACAGGATGTGTATGTTTAAAATCATTATTTCGGAAGTCGGAACGATTCTCGAAAACCCTAGCCCCTAAAGCCCAGAGCCAATTAGGATTGTGAGTTTTCAACCCAACCCATAATTTCCATGAAGTTCCTAGGGCCAGCTAGAGTCCCAGGCAATTTGGAAGCCGCCATACCCTGCCAGGCGCAACTTATTGTCGCAAACTGATTTTATGCACTTTTGGATGCGTCTGGCAGGGTATGGCGGCACTTAAATTTTCTGGGACCCCAATATTCTAAATTAAGGCATAGTTCTCTTTAGTTTGTATATGTTAAAAAGTGGCTGTATCTCCTAAGCAAAAATCTCAAAAATCGCTGTTTTTTCAGTGATCCGCAACGGGGATTTCAATCACCCCGCAACGGGGGCAAAAGTATTTTTTAAGAGCATTTTGATTAAGCCCTGATTGCAAATACATCAGCATAGGCTTCGGATCTTTTTAGTTCAGCCTTCCCTCTGGTAGTACCACTGAAAGTTAGTTTTTTTTTTTGTTTTTTCAGTGGGGTCTGGTAGACTGAAACCTGCATTAGAAATGATTAAAACCTACGTACATATATATTTGCAATTAAGACAGCGTGTTTCTTATTTTGAGTCAATTGAAGTGGTTGGACCTTCGATAATAAGGTATCCATTCTTCGTGTAAGTAAAATAACTTACACTACTACGTTAACATAATAGAGGCCTGTGTCGCTAGGATCTTTTAGGTTACATTTGCATTACACATACTCGAGAACGACAAGAGACTTTATCGGGTCATGTCCGTCCGTCAGTCAGTATGTATGCTAACAACTCTTAAGCCCAACCATAATAGACTTAAATTGAATTAATCTAATGTCATTAAAATGAGTGGAAAATCCCGCTCAAATTTCGCCAGTTGGTAGCGATGGCCATAATAACTCTATAGGCTTTATAGAGTATAAAGTAGTACTACAGACTTATTTAAGTCTACAGTATTTTATAGACTTAAATAAGTAAACAATTCGGAAATCGTAAGGGTTTTCTTTGTCAAATCTCTCCAGCTGTCAAAGTTCCGCGTCGAACCTCTCACTTGATTGGGGTTTGATTGGGACTAGCTTAAGATAACGAAAACCTAACGAAATCGAGCAAATGGCTATGGTCATGGCAAACGAACTGTGTGAAATGGTGCATTTATAAAAGCCAGCGTACTTTAACTTAAAGGATTGTAAAGAGCCAAGCAATGGGGTTGCATTTTCATATTTCACTTTTAAGATAATATAATTATATATTTAGAAACTTTGGTTTTTCGGGGTTGTGAACTTTTAACTCAGCCCATAAATTCCATCACATTAACAATTAACGGCGGGAAGAAGTTCGCCGGGCCAGCTACTATTATATATTTCACATAGTATTGTATACTTTTTTGTAGTTTGAAGTCTACGCAGTTCTTATATTTGATGACTTTTAAGTTTCGTTACTCTAAAAAAAAAAGATGGCAAAATCTGTCTTTAATTTTTTTTTTCTATTTGTTTCTTAAAATATATGTTATAAGTTAATTGTTTTTTTTTTTTTCAGTTTAGACGTCAATATAATACATAGAAAATCTTAAAAAAAAAACATTTTCGAAAAAGCTTTTAGGTTTTTGAGTCAAATCTTAAACGTTTTTGAATAATCAAAGTTTGCTATTATTTTGTATAAAATTTCAGAAAATAGGCTTTAGCCGTTATTTATTTCCGAATTATACTTCGTACCGTTTGCGAAACAGAGGGGCGGCCATACGTTCTTCTCACCTTTTTTAGCATTTTTTAAAATTTCAAATGCAAAAAACAGCTATTTTGAATTTTTTTCCAATTGTCATTAGATCTTTTTCAAATCGCACACTCACATTGATTAGCATTGGCTGTTTTTCTTCAATTCTATAACCATCGATTATTTCGTAAATGGTAAATTAAGCTCATTATTTTACTATTTTTTTTAAATAGGCTTAGAAAAACTTAGGTTGGAAACGGCAATCTTAAATTTTATTAGCACAACTAGCTCCATTTTTGTACTCTTTGCCCTAGTATCAAATCAGAACAAGGTCGCGAATACCGTTAAGATGCTAGAAGATTTTAAAAAATTATTTTTGAAAATGCTTTTACGTTTTCGAGTTAAATTTTAGAAGTTTTTGAAACTTTAAAGTTCGCTATAATTTTCCTTAAAATTTTGGATAATTTCTGATATGTGTGATTTTTTCATATGATTTCTCCAAATAGCACCGGTGATTAGGGGGAGGGACAAACACGTTTTTTCGTGAATTTTTGCATATTTTTTTTTTCGAAAACGTTCAATATCGGCTTTTTACACTGAGCCGTTCAAAAGTTATGGCCTCAAACAATTTGAAATCCACTTTCAACTCATCATTTCTCAAAAACGTTTCAATATTTTCAAAAACCTATCTTTTTTCATTTAAGTTCAATATTTACTTGACAGAGGTTTCTATTTTTTAGTTATTGCTTGCTAAACTCAAAATAAGTATCTAAAAACTTTTAGTCCATTTTCACATGAAATTTCAAACTGTAATTAAACCGCTATTTGTGTTTAAAAAAAATTGCCCTCTTTGGATTCTCTGACTATTTCCGCAGTTTATACCAAATTTTGTATTTCTATGACTTACCGTTCAGAAGTTATAAAGCGATTGGACGGACGGACGGACGGAGAACGTAGCGATACCATAAGAGGTCCTTTTACCATTTTTGGACGAAACATTTAGATCAGGGCAGAGAAGACCAACAATTCCGCCCACCTAACCTAAATGAATGGAAAATAGCTGGGTGTATGCTTAGGTGTAATAAAGCTTCTAGAGCTTATACAAGTAGCTCTCCCCACCTCACGTGTATTTATACTTTTTGTACTCTTGAGTCTCATCTTTCTCATGTTTTTACCCCAGGACATAGATTTTATTGCATGGATTGTAAAACAAAGAAATATGCTCGAGACAGTAAGGTAAATTGATTAAACCATGTCTGTCTGTCGGTTTGTCTCTATATGTGAAGTGAAAATTGAGCTAGAGAGCTAAAACCACGACAAGGTATGAAAATTGTTCAAAAACACTCCTTAATGGCTTTCATGCTTTTTTACAATTTTAAAAGGCCTTTTGACCAAGTTAGACACGAGGTTTTTGGGACAAAAACGGTTTTTTAAAATTAATTTCTGCTTTTTGCGCGCATTTCCTCATGATGGTTATGAAATTGGAATAGGAGCGAATAACGCCAGTTTGTGGAAGCGGCACCCATACAAATAATAATAATAAGGATACGAATACGATGTGCGAATTCAATTTAAGATGTTCCTTACCGACGAATCCAACATAAACTCACTCGTTTTTGTTTCATCCAGAAAATGTTTAACTTGTAAAAACTTTAGCTCCGAAATGAAACTCTCCAGCTGAATACTCATAAAAGTCTATTTAAAATAACTTACATGGTGTGGTTATTGTCATTTAAGATCAAAATTTAAATGCATCACTTACCTGAAAAAGAAGAAAATAAAGCATTATAAACAAGGTTCAAACTCGATATTTAGATGGAAGACGAAACGTAGAAAAATGTAATCTAACGATATAAGAGCAAATGGCTTGTAGCTTAACATTCAGTTCAAGTGCTGAATATATAATGGATGCTGCCGATTCTCTTTCACTTACAATATATGTTTACAAAAATTATTAGCATACCCATCGCAGTTTAGATTCAGATCCTTTCATCCATCAAGAGTTATGAAACTGGATATAAGTATACCCAGTTAGAAGTTATATAGATTAAACTAAATGAGGTGAACACAAAAAAGCGGTTCACCTCAAAGCAAGCAATATACACTCCTCGTCATTAGATTAGAAGCAGTCATTTTTGAAAAGTTAACTCGCTATTTCTCCCGTTATATGATGGATTAGAGAAAAACGACTATGATAAATGATGGACTATTTTGTTGACAACAAAATACAAAAAGTGCATATACAATAGATTTAGCTAATGGCACTTAGACGACAAATCGTAAAATGAGTAAAGAATAATGCGGAAAAAATCGGTTCATTAGGTTAGAAGCAGTGAAAAAATCAACGTTTTTTGGATAGTGAATCCATTTTTTTTTCGGTTCAACCGGTACATTTCATAATGTGATTTATCTAGATTGAGTGTTAATAAAATTTTTCTTTCCGTGGGTAGGTAAAAACCTTCATAGGCACTATGAGAATCGAACGCGCGTGCTCATAGTAGTGTGGATTCTTACTCACTAAAATACCTCCCAATCTTTGTAAGACTACGACTAAGTTTCCTTAACAAGTAGTTCAAGCTTCTGTATAGTAATCGCGTTTGGCAGGCTACCTTCCAACGAAAGCACCTGCAATACCGTCATTATGTGCGGTTTCCTCTTACGACGCTAGATCCAACGGTCTTGTTCGTTGTAGTCGGCGTGCAAGATTTGTCTGATCCAGAGTTCGGATTATTTCGTGGTTGCAATGGCCATGAAGGCGAGTGTGAAGTTTGCGAGCAAAGTTTCTTACTTCGTCGGTCACGGTTGCGATGCCTAGATCTCGATGTAAATCGCTACGATTTACATCGAGATCTAGGCATGGAGCTTTTACGATTGTTCTTAGTGTCTTGTTCTGAAAAGTTTCTAAAATAGATATATTGCTTGGTTTGGTACAACCCCAAAGTTGTATACCGTACGTCCAAGATGGTTTTAGCACTTGCTTACACAACAGCAGTTTGTTATATACGCTTAGTTTCGAATAACGTCCGATAAGCCAATTCAGTTCTCGTAG
This sequence comes from Neoascia interrupta, assembly GCA_947623515.1. Lineage (NCBI taxonomy): Eukaryota > Metazoa > Arthropoda > Insecta > Diptera > Syrphidae > Neoascia > Neoascia interrupta. The sequence continues at coordinate 119,515,689 of OX392463.1, read as the reverse complement.
CTTGATTTCAAGCTCATCGCGTTTCTTTTTAACGTGTGGCTTCCACTTAAGTTTTGCGTCTAGGGTCATGCCTAAATATTTCGCCTCGTTTGCGTACGGAATTTTCACCGAGTTTAATAGAGGTAAGTTGATTACCCTCTTGTAAGTAAAATTTACATGTGTTGATTTTGTCTCATTTAGGAGGTCTCTACTTGAGGTACATCTCTTGTAAAAAGTAAAAACAGTGTTGGACCGAGGACGCTACCTTTTGGAACGCCGGCTTGTATTTCTTTGAATTCTGAGTATTCGCTCCCGTATCTCACTCGAAATAGTCTGTTGTCAAGATAAGACTCTAAGAGTTCATACATTTTTTCCGGCAAAACTTTCCGTAGCTTATACTTTAGGCCTTCGTGCCAAACTTTATCAAAGGCTTGGGATACGTCAAGAAAATCGGTAGAACATATCATTTTCGCTTCTAAGGCTTTCTCAATTTCATTAGTTATTCGATAGACCTGGTCAATTGTTGAATGTTTGACCCCAAAGCCGAATTGGTGATCCGGAATCAATTGTCTTTCTTCAATTATTGGTTGCAGTCGTTTAAGCACAAGTTTCTCGAAGACTTTTGACATAATCGGCAGAAGTGAAATCGGTCTATATGATTTTTTGTCGTTCGGGCATTTCCCCGGTTTGTGTTAATAAAAATGGGCAAGAAAAAACGGTCAACAGAGGAGAAAGGGCAATTAACAGATGTTTATTCCTCTGAAGGAGGCTTGTGTTCCGTAAAAGATCACACGAGCTGGGATATGCAAAATGCAATATCCCAGACAGACCCATCTATAGACCCTCATTCGTTCAGGGTGAAATCAAAGGATGGGATACCATTATAGGTGCATACGCGAACCCCCATCACTTTCGGGTAGTTAGCGATATCAACAGCCGAGGTCAGTTTTTTTTTAACTTTATTATAGGACACAGCCTCGTAATGTCCTCCTAACTTTATTATAGGACATAGCCTAACCTAATAGGGGACATGAACCCACTTTTATTATTAAAAATCGTCAAGAAGTTATCGATGTGAAAATCTCCTCTAATACTGATACCCTCTCCTTGAGCAACTGGAGAGTATCAAATTATCACAGCTTTTCTGACCACTCTATTCTGTAATTCGACGTCTTAACCCCTGCACGGAAGCCCGAAAAATTCCGCGTAGAAGATATAACCTCTACTTCTAAAAAATATATTTGATGAAACGTGCCCTATTAGCCGTAAAAAACCTGGTTTTAAGACCTTATAGTGGCCAATAATAAACAAGCCAAACAAAAATTCAGTAGACCCTAAAGATCTATCGCAGAGATTGATTGGGAAGCTTATAAGGCTCTTAAGAACTTTAACAAAGAAAACCAAACGGCGAAAAGAACACCTTGGAGGAAATTCTGCAGTAATATAGGAAATAACAACGGTGCAGCAAGACTGAAAAAAATTATATCCAAAGAGCCAACCGTACCCAGCTTTATTAAAGACATGAATGGAATCTGGGCAGGATTTACCTCGGAAACACTTATGTGTACGCATTGCTCCCAATTGCTCTGTGGTAGTTCTGGAAAACGAAAATGTCCGAAGTAATCAATCTCCACCACCCACAGATATGGAAACACTAAAAGACATTATCTACATGAGAAAAGTCAAATGGGCTGTTTACTCATTTGAACCATAAAAGTCAGCTAGACCTGACGGCATACTTCCAATTATGCTGCAGGTGGCAAAAACATTAACAAGCCCGAGGCTAACATACAATTGCCGTGGATGTCTCATGCATAGGTACTTCCCCAAATCGGGGCGGAAAAATAATGTAATCTTCATTCCTAAGGCAGGTAAAAGCAGCCACCATTAGGCAAAAGACTATAGACCTATAAGTCTGTCATCCTTTCTGTTGAAAACTCTCGAGAGGCTCCTTGATATCCACATACGCAGCAAACTAGATCCGATCAATTTGTAGAAGCGTCACTTCAAGTAAAGGGATAGCCCTCGCAGCGTTGCTGTGAATAGAAGGCCTTCAACAATGTAACCACTAAAGCCATTGGAAAAAGTTTATAATCGCAGTCTTTAAAACCGAATAATATACCACGAGGAACCCCGCAAGGTTGAGTGCTCTCACCTCTTACATGGCTTCTTGTTATGAACGCATATGTAATGAAGCTCAACCATTCACCGGTGAAACCTTAACACTTTCTTCGTAGATGAAGAAAGGGTTAAAAAAGAATATACAGCCCTATATACTTGCAACCGAATTTGCGGGAAAAAATAGGTTCCTTTTCCTAGCATAGCAAACTGACTCTACACAGCTATAGCAAGAACCATACTCGCGTATGGATGCTGCGTCTGGTGGCCAGCTGTGTCTGATGGCCATAACCAAGCAGAAAAATCTCAATCATTAAGGTCCAGAGGTGCTCTGAGACCCACTCCTACCATGGGGTTAGAAACCATTCCAAATCTAACTTCTATTCATTAAATTAAGCACTGCAAAAAGCGCAATAGGACTTCAAGGCACAGGCAATTGGAGTACAACATCCACAGGACACAGTTCAATCATACACACTCTGGGTTGCTGTGTAGGTATACAACAGACCACAAAACAGCTTTTCTTGACTTCAATCAAGATATCACCATTCACATTTCTAGCAGAGAAGACTGGAGAGGCTGGTTAACGTTGTAATCCACTCCGAGATAGTGATCCACACAGATGGCTCTAAGTCAAGTAAGGGCACTGGAGCAGGTGTATGCTCTGAGAAACTCGGTATCCTAACAAGCAGAAGACTGCTGAACTCCTGCAGTATCTTCCAAGCGGAAACACTAGCAATACTTATAGCCGCCAAAAATGACAGATTATTGGAGCTATCACAGGGGAATATTTCCATTTACGTAGACAGCCAAGCGGGGATTAAGGCCCTGGCAAAATCAACAGTAAAATCTCGTGTAGTAGGACTCTGTCGCTCAGAACTAAGGGCTCTCAGCAGACAGAATAATGTCCTCATTGTTTGGGTACCAGGCCATAGGGACTTCATCGGAAATGAAAAGGCTGACGAGCTAGTAAGACATGGCTCACATCTATGTATCTTTACAGCGGATGAAAGGGCTCATCTTCCGCTCTCTCCCATCACCCTATGTAACAGCGAGAGGCTATGGAGTCCCTCGGTTCGCCAAAAAAGGGGGCAAAGTGTTATGATGTTCCATGAAAAATTATGCCAAAACAGAATTTTTGGTTGATCACAGCTGACTTGCGATAGGCTTCATGACGATGTGCTTACGTCTTAAGAGAGCAAGTCGAGTCAAATTTTCTTTGGGAGCTTGAGTTTCTTTAGTCGCACAAAATTGAGGAAAATACAGAGCAGCGCGTAAATCAAAAACATAAGAATAACTATATTTATATATATTTTTTAGCTTGAAAAACTTTGAGCATAAGAGAGGTATATGTTCACATAGCCATCAGCCAAAAAGCCCTAGACTAAAGTAGTATCTCACCCACTGGTCAAACTGTACGAAAATAATTATTTAACAAAGTTTCAACACGAAAGTTGAGTGAGAATCCTAAAAATTAAACCCCATCTCGCAAAAATTTTGAGAAGCAATATTCCTATCCATTTCCCCTATAACTTTGACTGAAGCCAAAGCAAGTATGCAGCCTGTCTTGTCTATCATAGATCTCCAAAATGTACGACTGCCCTGCACAGTTAACTTCGATCACTGCAGTAAAAGTTACCTTCTTTCGAGTTTTTGCTGGGGCCATAACACTCATAACCTGGTCATGAGCGATTGAAGAAATGTGATAAGAACAAGCCTTACTATGAAAACAATAAAACACCACGAGCCATAAATCCGTTGCATACTTCATAAATTACCACTTCGCGGGCTCAGCGTGCACAGATGCAGTCAAATGATATTCACACCGATCAACCGATCGATTCGAATAGCCAAGCACCCAGTATAGAGTAGAAGAGTATACGCCTCTCCTCCATGCCACTATGCCGCAACGCTCAACGGCGATGCCACAAACAACTTCATAATTCAAAAAACTGTATTCGCCGTCGTCGTCTGTCCATCGACAATGTTGAATGTGACCTAAAGCGGTTCCACATCAGAGAAGCGATCTCTTTATCACGAAGAGTGGAAAACCGACTTAGTCGCCACCACCTGGCGATGTCATTCAACAGAACGGCACACTGTGCTCGCAACAAGCCCATGATTGATAGCGCCGTGGACGAGGACCAGCAACAGCAACCCGCCAGCGCAGTCGATAATAATCCTGCTCGAACTCATGTGATCCTCAGTAGTGATCCTCTCTCACGTGATCTATACAGAGCACCAGAAATTGGCAGCCTTGCAACAATTAATTTGCATAATCTCCACACGCATGTTGTACACCGTTTTGTCCAATGGCCATTTGTTCCACCATTTGAGAGCGGTGTTCAGCTCTGGTATCCAGTTGCATTGGTGTGCTAAGGAGCTTACGAACTCGATGTGTAGCAAAGACCCTCCAAGAGACCGGCCGCTACAACGGTTGCTCTAATAAATTGTAATGCAAATGCCTTCACTCCATCACAATTTTGCGATGACTTCCTTTAGAGAAAAGAGTGAGCTCGGAGATATTTTGTGGCAGCGCTGGCCATCAGGCCTTAGAGCAAGTACACGTTTCTGCGTGACTCTGGCGTCTTAGGCACAGAACGCATGACAGAGGAATATAAGAGGTGGAACAAACGATCGCATTAGCACCATTTGACAGATGGTCTTCGTGTTTTGACACTGGTTATAAATTGCATTTTCCACAGCCCGCAAAACAGGGTGATTCACTGGTTCCTTTTCTTTGGGTGCATAGAATTGAAATATTCCAATGACTGTGGTCATTTGTCAATTGCTCGTTGTGGTCTTCACCAACGATGATGATGTGCACGATGGGCTGTAAGAAAGATGGGGCGACGCCAAAGTTAAACAAGGTATGAGCCAAGTACTATACGTTCATGGGTCAATGGGAGATGGACTGCATAGTCTTCCTCTCGTGATCTTTTTCAAAAAGCCAGGCAAACGTGTGAAAGGCATGTTCATAGAACAACGATCTTACCTTTGATCGTATAGTTTATTTGGCGTCAAATGTAAAGTAAGACTGGACGATTAAATTGTCCGGTCGATGAGGCTGAGAATAAGGGAATAGTAAAGCAACATTTGTGTTGAATAGAAGCACTAATCATCTAAGCTTTAGAAAGGCATAGGGGCCATTTTCGCACTCTGTTAACAGTAAAGATACTTTTGTGGATTGAAGTCATATTTTATGTCAAATGCTGGCAAAAACGTGTTATGACTTCGATCTGAATGGGCTTGAACAATTTTGGATCCGGTTCAAGTTGCAGCATAGCCTTGAGGCCTTTATGTGAAAGACTTCAATCATCTTTTTGTATTCACTTAGATCTTAGACATGACCTGACCTAAAGGATCACTTGTAAGTTTCTTATTGTATTCAGCAAAAAAAGTTTTTATTCTTTGCTTCCCCCATCGTGGTAAGAAGTCATTCGAAAATTTTGTTTGCTGATCGCAACGTTGGTCCTTGAGCTGGATATGAGTAGACAACTTTTGGATATACTGTCCACTACTCTTACGTTCTCCTTAGTGTACTTAAGAGCAGTACTCAGGAGTAATGGTGCTCGGATTTGATGAAACGATACCCCCTAACCGTCTTTATGGAACCAAAAAAAGTCCGATGCCCTTTTTGTTAATCAGGTGATCCATTGCCATGTTCTCAATGTTTCCCAACGCCTCGGCTATATCTTTGGCGTTTGGCGCAATCACCTCAGTACGGCCATCACCGAAGAAGATGGCGATCAAATTGAGTTTCGTCATCTTCTATGCGAATTTCCTACCGTACTGCTTGTAGACCCACAGTGTTCTCCCGTAAGTACTTTGATATTCTTGCGGGCTGGGCTACTCCGACTATAAATAGGCTGGCCAAAGCCAAACATGGCGTTCTTGGATGTCTGCATGTTTCAAAATCTTCCCCAAACAAGACAGTTTTACTAAAAGAGGCAGTTTCTCTGTTACGTCCGATCGGTAGTCTCACGTAATCAATCTCATGGATTTGAGGTTTAGAAATGCATTATTCATCTATGACCCAGATCTTGCAAGCTTGTCCGCATCTTCGTTTCACAGGTTATTGGTGTTACATGGCACCTAACACAGAGTTACCGTATTGCCAAGTGATATCGTGCTTAAAGTGTTTTACCTAAAAGCACTACAGTCGTCGATGACCCCGGAATGATTTTCCTAATCGCAGAGCTTTACAGAAGATGCCTCAGCCTGTTCACATCTAGCACCCGTCTTCGTTACACTCGGGTGTACATCGTTACACCCGTCACATCTTACATCCGCCGGTCCACATCTTACACCCATCAGTAAAGGTCTTTCTTTCCCATTCTCTTCAATCCGGTATTCTGGTATCAAAAATAACACTACGGAGTTTCCACAGAGGCGCGTCATTAAGACCTAGAGGACCAGAATATCTCGTCGAAGGTTACTCGGCTTCTGGGGGTTCTGTGCTTGTAGCACGCGGAGGATGTCGTCTTTAGCCATTCCTACCTCTGGAATATCTGGTCATCCCCATGTTCTGTTTGGACCTAATCTATGGGGACAGCTTTGAGTACCACACCATCCAATAGCTCAAGTTTGTCCGCTACCGATTTGGCGCATAGGACCATTGTTGCCTGGTCCTTGCATCAATGTAGGTGATGCTTTTGGACCATCGCATCTTGCCGTGGGTCGAGGTACTACTACCTGTGTTTTTCAGAATGTTGCTGATGATAGCGGCCCCGAGGACCTGCAGACTCCACACTGCTCTGTCTGAACGGTTCCTTGAAGTCCGGTACAGCAACCCTTTGAAGTTCCTCGTTATTTCGCTGTGCTGGTCCGCCAGACTTTTGTTCGGTTTGTTTTGAATTCCTAAGTAGAAGCGTCCCGAAGGACCGCAATCTCTTCGAGGCAAACGCCTCCCGTCTCTGCCTCTCGGCATTGGCTATCTGCGAACCGCTTTTTCCCCGTACACCGCTAAGTCTACTGGCAAAAGACCCTCTGTTGGCCACGAGTGATGTCCCAGTAGCGACATAATCCTTCGGCCTTCCAGACGTTCCCTGTTTGCCGTCCTTATGCAGTGGCCTTGCAGCAACGTTATTTTTATTCTCTCTCTGGTTCATGATAGGGAGGATAGACTCCTCGGTATGAGAGAATAATTTTCCCTGGCTGTAGGGGACAACCTTTGAACAAGCCCTTTCTCTCTAGGCTAGGAGCTAGACTTCTAGGGTTCCTCCCGGGCTTGATCACTTTTTTATTGCGGGATTTCTCGCCGCAATCATTTGAGTGTTAAGCGGGTAACTGTTTTTCTTTTTGCTTTGAAAGATTTATTCAGAATCAAATAGGCTTCTAGCTCTTTGTTATGGTTGCACGATCCTTGCCTTTGGTACTTATAGCGTCTCCTCTCCTACGTCCTTGTTTGTAGTTTTGTTGACGATAATTTGTTGCCACAAATATGGCAGGAAAGCCGCCATATCGGGTCAATGCTTTGGTGCATCGACAGATCTTCGCCTAAGCACCTGAAAGACCCCGTTAGGGACTGGCTTCAACACCAGCCTTGCATCTTTCGTCACGGTTTGCAATAGCCTATATTACACCGCCCCTGAATTCAGGCTTGGCAGAACTTACTTTGTCGCTCGACAATCGACCGCAGACGGTTTAAACTTCGCGACTTAGATAACGTTCTCGACAAGGCGTTTCTTCGAGAAAAGGATGAAATCAGCCACCAACGAGCTCCTTTATTTATATGACCCTCATCATCCCTGTCTGGCTTTACGATGCAGAAACATTGACCCTGTCAAAGGAGGATGAAAACGCTTTAGGCTGCTTCGAAAGGAAAATCCTACGAACAATTTATGGTAGGATAGACGGAGAGTGGAGCTGTAATATCGCACTGTACAGGCTGTAAAACGACGCCAACCCAGCCAGATGAGTCAGAATACAATGGCTGCAATGGCTGGGTCATCTAAGGGAATGAGAATCAACGCCCCGGCCCCGATAATCTTCAAGTCAACACTATAGAACTTAAATGCTACTCCGATGGAAGCAAGTGGATAGGGATGGGACGCAGCCAAGTACGTGTGCACAACTGGAGACAGAGCTGGTTGTCAAAGCGTGTAGGACTGTAGCGCCACCTTAATAAATAAATAACTAACAAGTTCCGTCAAATGCTTTCGCAAGGCTTATCGTATAAGTGGCCCATTCTAGCAAAGCCATTCACTCCGGTTTATTTCGTGGAGAATCAGCTATATGAAATCTTTAAAGCAATTAAGACAATAAAGTTAATAAGGCATAGGCAAAAGAACGACAGCGACTACACACACAGCAGCGCGAAACTAGAAAGGTGGATAAACAGGTTTAGAAACGATTATGATACATCATATGACATCTGCCTCCATTGTTATCCGACCTGCCACCAGGAAACCTTCCATAGCGAGGAGGCTTCTGGAAGACGAACGCTTTGTTGCCTTTGAACCCATGACGGCATCAGTTACTGAAGCCGCCATAGCTTTACTTCCTGCGACAGGATACGTCCTGCGGTAGTAAAACAAAACATGAAAACAGGACTGCCTCAGTGTTTAGCTTAAGATCTGCGAGATTCTGCCAGCAGCGTTTCCTGAAAAGGAAGATGCAAATTGTAGTGAGAGCGAACGAGAGTCATCCAGTCATGCCACTGCACTCATCTTGAGGGGAACTTTAGTCATAGACCATCAACAAAGCTTGAAAAGGCTATTCTTCAAAGGTATACGCCACCTGATGAATCTGATACCCTTTTGCGAAGAACTCGATTCGGGAAGGCTGTCATATAATTACATTGGAGTTGGGGACAGAATCCCGAAAACTGAAATGCCGAAACCCCAAAGTTCCGAGAGTCAAAAATATCCTCAATTACCAGCCCTTACGCTAGGTTCCATCAGCGTAGGTTCCCTCGGAAATTTAAAGAGCAAAAGTGGAGATCTGCAGGAGTTCACCAGAAAATGTATTTCAGAAGATTCAATCTGAATCACTAAGTCCTGTACACTACATTAACAGATTGTGACAAAAGTCCTTACAGAAAGTATTCGGTCTTATCATATCTAAAAGCTCAGATTGCGTAGTTTGGCTATTAAAAAATCATCGTAACGTCTCCTTAAATCCCCGTATTGTCAGTCTTTTAAAAATTAAAATTTGACACCCTTGTAAGAAGGATGATGATCAGTCAAGTCTTTCTAGTGACTTGACTGATCGAGTGACTTTCTCGCTTACGTTTTCTCGATAGAAAAGTAGTCATAAGCTCATATTCTCCAGAAGCTATCAATAGACCTTGTTTAATCCTTTGTATACGTTACCCTTCTGGGTTAGATTTAAAGGCCTTGCCGACATTGGATGTTGGTGACAAACTGTTAAAGTTTTGTAAAGTTGTCTGAAAAAAGGGCTTTTCTCAACATTTTTTCCAAGATTGTTAGCAATGCAAATGCTTACTATGTTGTGAGCATTACTTTGCTTTGCTTCCACGACAGTCTATAATTATTTTTTTTTCCCACCTCCTGTTCGATCGGCCACGATCCTTGCATGCTCTCCGCAATTATCAGGTGCTGGCGCGGTGATCTTCATAACCAAGATAATTGTTCTTATGTCACGACATTCCACGAATCGACAATCGGCACAGACCGCGAAACAACAAAAGAAACTAGCCCGCATTAGGTACTGTCTGTGGTGGATCTTTCATGGTACAGGACAACGACACGCCACAGATCCACCAAGCTACTCTATACCCGATATGATCTATGATGTTTTGCATGCAACGTCTGCATTCATGCAAGAGTGTTGCATGTCCTATGCAATGCTGCACTCAAGTGCTAATTTCCAGCGCTAGTATATCTCGAGCATGTTTTCGGTTTCACCTTCTTTTGCGCGGAAAGTAAAAGGCATATTGCTGCTCTGCGCGAATCCTTTTGATCCATCCACAAGTCTGCTTGGGGTCGCTAGCACTACTATACTGTTGTGTCTTACAACGGGCCTATGTTTATTTTAGCGCCGACTTTTTGTACTATGCCGTGCCCGATAGCACTAGACACCGAAAAAGAGGAAAACATGTTGGCATTCCTCGGTCTCCCTTTGGCTTCCCTGACTGGCGTATTATTGCAGCAGAGTTTCGCTTTCCTATTCCATTTCGAGAGTGCACGACAAAATGACAAAGTAACCTACGCGAAGAACTTTATACATCGATGGCTCTGCAAGATTCTTTTGCGAGTAGTTTGCCGCGCGACTACTGTGTTCGCGAAGCAAGCAAAACACAGAAGGCCATCCTCATCCTCATCACAACTAGGTGATGCCGCACTGCTGATTAGGGAGAGACTCCAGACGAAATGCAAGCAAAAAGTCAGAACTCGATGTAACCTCAAGCAGGCAAGGTGAAGGCTATTTATAGACCCACAACGCGCCTTAACTAGAACCAGCCTCGCATGGTTTGCTGCAATCGAGAGTGACAGAGGAGTTTAGTTGCTACTGCAACACCACCGAGGTTCAGGTTCATTGACGATATGAGGAAGGAACAAGCGATGACGAAGATGGCGGCAGCATCTTCTTCTTTATGAGTGTCGTGTCGTCGTCGTCACTGGTGGGAGTTTGACAGTTTCTCCCTTTTTCCCTTTTATTGCTGTTTTGTCAGCGCGAGACTATTTCGGACGTTCTTTTTTAGGTGCAGCCCGATCGCATCACATCGGTGCGCGACTTTCTATTTTCGTCCACGATGCAGAATCAAGCGAGGTGATGCTGCTGATGAGGCGTCACGGCGAAATTACACCGGCTATTAATTTAGTTCGTAACGACAGTTTTTGACATGTTTTCTGTATTATGTTTCCCTGGCGCGCATTATATTGTGTGTGAAGGCAGGTCGGGCACATCATCCAAGGCGAGCATGCATGCGGCTGATGCGGAGGAAATGATCATCAGGTTAAGTGAGTAAAACGCTAAGGCACTGCCAGCGCAATGAAAAGTAACGATATAGCGAAGAGTTTAAGTCACTCGATGCGATGAATATCAATGGCAGAGAAGATTTATGGAATTAAGGCAATTCGTTTGGGAGAACTTGAACTAACAAGGTTTAATGTTTACAAGACGGCATGGCTTTGAGTGTGTGTTATTTTTCGGAACTAGAGATGGGGTAATGGCCCCGCGGAAAACGTCAGTTAAAGCGCCTTTCTTGACTTAATTTTACTTTCGCACTGAAACGAGAATGGCTTTTTGTTCGAGTTTTTGCTGAGCTATTGTAACAGATTCTTTAGCAAGAGCAATTCGGTAACGATAACAATCCCACTGAGCTGGTGAAATACACCCTTAAAGCTGAGATAGACGGCAGTCGGATGCTTTATCTTCTTTGTAAGGTCGGGTTTACTAAACTCTTTTTTTTTAAATAAAGTTGAACTTTGTACACAAGATAAGGCATCAGGCTTTAAAAATTTGATCTAACTCAAAAACCAACACCAGATCCACTGCTGTGGTGTTTAGTGTCATTTGCATTAAATCATAATGGGGAGAAAAATAGAAACACCGAACTTAATAAGCTGTGTATTGACCGGTTGAGCTGACTAGCGTTGGGGGGGGGGCGGCAATGTTTACATTTGATATTACGAAACGTTTCAACAGTTTTAATGTATTTTATAATAATTAGAATATTGAGGTGCCAACGCCGCGGTACAGTGGTTAGAGTGTCGGGCTACAGTGCTCGAGGTTTCGGTTTCGAATCCCAAACGGGGCTCAAAGCCAATCAAAGTTTTTTCACGGTCCCATATCCGCAGTCTTTGACAAACTCCTTTAGAGTATAATTCGTCATGCCTCTCAATTCACTGTTCGAAATCTGGACAAAAATGTTTCAATGTATTTTCCAAGTCCGTCAGAATACCCGTAACTCACACAGCATGCATGGTTGTGAGAGCTCGTGTGGTGGCTCTTCTTAATTTTAGGTGCCATAGTTGGTTTTTTCGTAGATTGAAGTTGAAACTAATGGTGGACGAAAATTCCACAGGAAAACCCGTTTTTGGCCCGCTCGCAGGGCACGATCCTGCTAGCATCACCTTTAATAAGTACTGCTTTAACTAGTTAAGCTACGGTGACCGTTTTTTGGTTATAGTATGTTCTTAAATCAGTATAATAAAGAAGTAGAAAAAATAATGCCCTATTTTAGAAAAGTTAACAAGAAAAGCGAAGTCATAAATAAAAACCAGTGAGTAAGTCCTGCAGTGTGTACACACTACACAGCCTTTTAAGATGTCTTCCAGTTTTGAAGGTTGTGGGCGAGTCTGTGGGCGGATTTCTTAACTTTTTACAAATATTCTGCTTCGGGTAACAAAGAGCCTACCCACAAAATTTAAGCTGCTTAGCTTTAAAGTAAAGGCCACAAAGCATGTGACATACAGACAAACGGGCAGACATGTCTTATTCGATTCAAAATTCGCTCATCACATGTCCTTAAGGTCTTGAGGGTCTTTCATTATTATTTCAAACAAACTTTTTGCACCTCCTATCGTACGGGATAAACAAAGCGTAAAAAGTATGTAAGTGCATTATATTAAGGTTGTAATTACACTTTGCTGTCAATTGACAGCTCCTAGTAACGCAGTTAAGTGACTCATCCTTAAAAAAAGATACCGATTGAAAACAAGTGAGTAAGTGCAAGAATTCTTCTATATACCCGACCCTATATACCGTGTAACACCAAACCGAAATTCATATATTATTTATATAGTATACGCCACGCCCGCAAAAAGGAAGCCTGGGCTAAAAATTAAAATCAATAAATTGTAATTTCGTTAGAATCATGAGAAAATGCGTTAAAAGCAAAAGTTATTTCGGAAAAACCCGTTTTTCCGAGGAGAGGAGAGGTACTGGTGCACTTTAATTTTGAATTGCGGTGGACTATAGTGAGGAGGAAAGACGGTACGTGGAAGTCCATTTCGCATTCATGTTGTTCTGCTAAAGAAGGAATTCTCCAAAGCTATACTCAAGCTTTGGTGAATTAATGAGCAATCGTTCTAGCATGTGTGTGCGGCTGAATTCTTTCAGAGTTTGGATACAGCTGGCAATTGCGCTTCAACCGCCCTTAAAAAAGAAGCGATAAAACAAAGTGAGACACGAAACATTACGATGGTGATCCAAGGCGTCAAGTGACCCTGCTATGTTTGGGTCCCCTATATGTTTTATCGCTCTCTTTTGGATCCAATCGGGTCTCTTCTAATTTAACCTTATGTAACTTCACTTTAAATTCTATAATCAATGCAGCGCGGTCTTTGATGCATCTGCCCAAACGTGGGAGTTGTATTCTATATTTTGGGGGGTATGAACGCTTTGTAAATTATTGCAAGATCTAATGGTCTGAAATATTTTATACATCGCTTCAAGAATTTAAGGCATTTCGCAGCACTCTTGGCAACATAAAATATGTGGTCATTCCAACGTAGGTTGTCATTTACAGACATACCGAGTACAGAAAGCTTGTTGGTTTCAGCGACGCAAGTGCCGTCCATGGATTTTGGCAGATGAGTCCTATTTTGTTTAGGATGAGGCAGACAGAAGGCAGCATTGAGTTTTCGAAGCGTTGGATTCCATCCTGTTAACGAAACCCCATCTTGATATGATGTGAATGTCAGAATTTTAAGAGGCAGTCATACGCAATCTTGCTGTTTCAATATACGTATGGGGCTCGGACATTTATTTTGGAACAAGTATGAATGACCAAGATCACTGTCATCTGCAAATGGGTGGATCGTATTAGATGTGGTTGATAAAAGGTCATTAATTAAGATTGCGAAAAGTGTTGGAGACAGAACAGACCCTTGGGGCACACAAACATTTATGGAATGTATGTCAGATTGGAAGCCGTCCAAAACCACTCGGATGGAGCGCTCAGAAAGTAAATTGCTATTCAGAAAAAAAGTGTGGCATCGATTCCGTATGCACTGAGTTTTGATAGAAGGACCTAATGCCGAACTCTATCAAATGCCTTTGAAATATCTAGTGCGATTGCCTTGCTTTCACCCTGCAAATGCAAAGAGCGATTCCACCATCAAATCACTAGTGGATCGCTTTCTGCGAAAGCCATATTGACATCAGAAGCTTTCGCGAATCAAGGTATTTCCTCAGCCCACGGGGTTTTAATGTTTCCGTGACCTTAGAAGCAATGAAGTTAGCGCAATTGGGTGGTAGTTAAATGCTGTTATAACGATGAAAAGAGGGGAAGGAGTGCTGGATCTCATTTGGTTCTGGCCATGACTTTTGACTTCGTGGGGTTAAAAAAAGGCAATTTTTATCCGACCCAGATCGAATTAGTTCAAGACCCTTATTTATTTGCTATGCGCAAAGATTTTATGATTCTTGAATGTTGCAAGATTTTAAAAATCGTGAGACCACTGAATACCTTGAAGGCTTGTCGGCGGATAGGAGCTCAAACTACTCGCTGTGGAAAGCAGTTAAGTCCATCAAGAATCCTATAATCCACTCGGCACCAATAAAAAAAGCTAACGGCGAATGGGCAAGAGAAGACAAAGAGAAAGCGAATTTGTTTGCTGAACATTTAGAAGAAACATTCAAGCCTTTCGACGGTCCACCGTTGGCTGACCGCCGTTGGAACCTGATAGCTTTAGAATGAAAAAAGTTTCGTTAGTTCAACTCCGACAGACAATAAGCAAACTTAAAAATAATAAGGCCCCGGGTTATTGGTTATGATCACTGGCGAAATATTGAAAGAGCTACCAAAAAGGGCATTAGTCAAGCTACATTATATGATAAACGCTTCTCTTAGACTTCTATACGTTCCAAGGCAATGGAAAGTTGCTGAAGTCATTATGGTTCCATAACCGGGGAAATGTGCAAATGATAAAAAATCTTATTAGGCCCTTATCGCTTCTACCGATAATATCGAAAGTATTCGAGAAACTTCTGCTGAAGCGATTGCAACCAATAATTGCAGAAAGACGCTTTATCCCGGATCATCAATTCGGTTTCAGACCTAACCATTCCGCAATAGATCAAGTCTACAGAATAACGCATGAAATTAAAAAAGCCTTAGAAGGGAAAAAAATATTTTCAAGTGCTTTCCTCGACGTATCGCAAGCCTTCGACAAGGTATGGCAAGAAGGCTTGAAATATAAGCTACGGCAAAACTTGCCGGAGGACATGTTTAAAATATTGGAAAATTATCTTGAAAGCAGACTCTTTCGTGTTAGTTGTAGTAGTGAATACTCGAGTTTCAAGCAAATTCGGGCTGGCGTACCCCAGGGAAGCGTCCTCGGTCCGACCCTGTTCTTGCTCTACACAAGAGACATACCTCTAGATGACGAGACTATCGTGGCCACGTTTGCAGAAACCTCCAACGAGCATTAGACAGAATTTGTGTCTGGACGAAGACTTGGCGAATCGCTCTTAACGAAAACAAGTCTACGCATGTGAATTTCACTTACAGAAGGGTTAATTTGCAAATGAAGCGAAGTATCTAGGGATGACACTGGACGCTATACTAAGGTGGAAACTACACGTAAAGAAGAAGCGTGACGAGCTCGAGATTAGGCTCAGAGAAATCTATTGGCTTATCGGAAGATTTTCGAAATTAAGCATATATAACAAACTGCTCTTGTACAGGCAGGTGTTAAAGCCGTCCTGGACATACGGTATACAACTTTGGGGTTGTACCAAGCCGAGCAACATGTCCATGTTGCAGACTTTCCAAAAAAAGACGCTAAGAGCAATTGTGAATGCTCCATGGTATATTAGGAATAGTGATTTTCACAGAGATTTAGGAATAGCTACCGTGAGCGAAGAAGGAACAAACTTTGCTCGAAAGCTAAATGCTCGCCTTTATGTTCATTGCAACAATGCGATGATCCGTTCTCTCAACGAGACTCTTCGATCTAGCGACTTAGGGTGAAGTCGCACGAATGAACGGCTTAGTAGGTGCATTCACTGGATAGCAACCTACCCAATGCGATAAACACTACGGAAGCGTAAACTACTTGTTAAATTAACTTAGTTGTAGTCAAGAAGTATTATGAGAGAGCGAAAATTTACTACTATGAAGTGCGTTCTGGCAGTTTCATAGTGCCTCTCATAAATGGGTGGTTTTTTAGCACGTGGAAATCGGGCATAACCAACATCGGCTACTTCGGTATTATATACCTGCTATTGTGGGCGTATTGGTATCTTTGAAAGATTTTGGAGTTTTAGCCTCCGTCCACCCTAGTATTCAAAAAAAAATAATAATTTGCTATGCGCAGTCATCAGAATTGATTTCTTCGCGATTTGTAGACATTTTAAAGGAATAAATTTAAGGAAATGTGCAATCATTTCGAAACGTCGGGATATGATAAAAAACGATCGCGGTGAATCCGAAAAATCAAAAAATTTATTCCTTGCAAAAGGAAATATCTAGCTGCATGTCATAAACACAAAATGATTACGTGCATTTAGTAGGTCTTTCAAAAGTATAGGCCAGAAAGAGTATAGGACCGAATGTGGATATCTTGCGGAACCCCACTAGACACAGGACGGAAGCTGAAAGTTTCTCGATGGCATAATACACTGTGATCTGCCAGTAAGGTAGGAGAGAATAAGCTTAGCCGAATTTTACGAAAACCTTAGCTTCTGTAGTGTTTCCTGGCAAAGCGTCGAGGAAGAAGGTTAAGTAAAAATAGCATTGAGCTGCTCAAGGTCAATATGGTTAGGAATTTTTAGCTTTTTGCTTACCGACGGCGAATTGCCGTATGGTCTAACATAGTTTTAAGCCTGGAAGCAAAGCTTTCAGCCTTGTAACGTAGGACGAAGTTTAGTAAATTCTTTTTCTATGCACAACTAAGTTTCGCAAGCTGCAAACGTCGACATCACGGGTTCTTATAAGAGACTCCATTTCATCGGCAAATCTTCGAGGTTATCTTGGCCTTCTTCGGGGTTTGAAAGAAGGTTTATCCTATCACCTGTGTCTTTTGGACATTGAAATTGTGACATAAGGCTTAATTGAAAGTCCTTCCGAAACGAGGTGACTCCTCTGCTGAATTTTTTTTAGCAGAGGGAGGATGGCTTTAAGGTGGTGACGCTTTCATTTGGGACCACCACCGAAACAGTAGAAATCTAGAGTAGCCAACATCTCGGCTAAAATCTAGAACAAACATTTTTTTTTAATTTTTGAAATTACAAAATTTGATTTTCAAAAAAAAAATTTAAAAAAATAGGTTCTTTTCATGATAAATTTTTTCGTCCACAGTTTTCCGTTTATAATTTAGTTTCTTAGATTTGTGTATGTAGGGTGGTAGGGATGGACTCGTTATAAGAGAATTTCCTTGTCAGACACATATTTCCAGGCAAATATGTGCGGTTCGGATTTCTACTTCTTCCAATTACTAAAACCAACAAGTAAAATCCAACATTCGTCTATCAAACTACGAGTACTTATAAAAAAAAATCCCATTCCTTTTTTAACACAACTGATAGCAGGTAGTTATCTGTCTCGCCCCTCTCAGCAGTCTGTATTATATTGCTGTGTAGCAGCGGTAATTCCTCATCATAATGCACATCATGAACGTCATATTAAGGGAGAGAAAAACGGCCCCCACCATCATCGTTTCATTCAACTTATGACCGCCGCAAGGGGGAACGCGCGGAACGAATAACCAACCAACTCCGACCAACTGCTCAAACATCCATTAAAATTATGCAACCTGTGAGATGAGTGTACTCTGGAGGCGAAATGCAACACTTTTCAAGCTGGGCGCGGGAGCCTTATGGCTTCTGGTTCTGTCATCCAAATGCACGAAGAGATTTTTTTTTCGTGGCTAAGTGTGGCTTTTAGAGGAGATAGTTGGCACATGAACACAAAAATATCAGCGGGAACGGTGGTAACGCGAGTTGAGTGTCCTTTGCAGGCGTGAGTGGTTAGATTTTTGTATATTCCTCCCGT
Source organism: Neoascia interrupta (assembly GCA_947623515.1). NCBI lineage: Eukaryota > Metazoa > Arthropoda > Insecta > Diptera > Syrphidae > Neoascia > Neoascia interrupta. The sequence continues at coordinate 119,497,682 of OX392463.1, read as the reverse complement.
TATCTGTCTGGCATTAAACTTTTTTTTGAAAGCAGAAAACTACATCTCTTTTGGAATTATTAATGCCCCAGTTTCTCAATAAGTTTTTCTGTAGAGCGTAATGATTCTAGGGATAAAATGGTCTTTTGGTTCTTAAAGTTGGCATAATAAAGTAAAGGATTTCAGGATGGCAGAATGCCTAAGCTTAACGTAGATTGTATTCATTTGTAGTAGTGATATTTCTGGTTAACAAGTCTAGTAGAACAAATGTAGAGTTTAACTTCCGCAAGTATTTAACCGAAGGTTCAACATGGTCATAGCGATTTGTAAATAAAATCATTTGCCGGATTTCGCCTCTTTTTAACGCTTTTTCAAGTAGAGCAAACACTGCGCTCCTATTTCTTTTTCAAGCTTAGCTACAGTCTACAGTTTGCAATAATATAAACGGTTTCTAACATCTTTAAGTTAATGTTAAGGACTGAACTCCTTAAAAAGAACTTTTGGACTACTTAAAAAGACTTTGGAGCCTGGTTAAGGTTTAAGATTAATTAAGACATGTGGATAGAGCCACACTTTTGTGTGGCCGCCTCACAACGCAGTGCAGAATAAGCACTAGTTAGGGCGTCGTTTTTGATGGGGTATGAACAGTGTAAGTACACGATACGTTGCAACACACTGCAAGATAGTAGTAAAGTTTTCGTATACTTAATAATCTCCCTCGCACCTATCCCAAATCCATCAGAGATCTCAAGCAGGGGGCAGCATGGCATCCATACTATTCACCGATTCGAAGAGGAACGTTGTAATTGGGGGCAACGCTACCCCTCTAAGCGCCCCTATACCTCCTTGCTCGCTGGTGGATTTGGAGTAGGTGCACGGTTGGGTGTATGCAAAATATGTAAGCGTGAATCGTTTCGGGGAAATAGGGCAGTGAAATTTTCAAATCAAATGACAAAAATTCTATTAGACCCATATCGCTTTTGCCGATAATATCGAAGGTCTTCGAGAAACTTCTGCTGAAGCGATTTTAACCTGTAATTGCAGAAAGACGCTTGATCGCGGACCATCAATGCGGTTTCAAACAAAACATTTAACAGTAGATCAAGTGTACAGAATAACGCATGGAACTGAAAAAGCCTTAGAAGGGAAAGAGATATGTTCTAGTGCTTTCCTCGATACAACGCAAGCCTTCGACAAGGTATGGCACGAAGGCTTAAAGTACAAGCTACAACAAACCTTGCCGAAAGACATAACATTGAAAAACAATCTCGAAAACAGACTCTTTCGTGTTAGGTGTGGCACTGAATACTCGAATTTCAAGCAAATTCGAGCTGTCGTACTCCGCAGTAAAGCGTCCTCGGTCCGACCATGTTCCTGCTCTACACAAGAGCAATGCTTCAAGATAATGAGACAGTTATGGCACGTTCGCGGCCGATACTTCAGCCTATTGAAGGAGATAAGTCTCTTTGTTTTCCTACAATCGAGCTCTGGCCAGATTTAGAGGAGAGACATGTGCTGATGTTATTCCACCTATTGTTTGCCATTGTGATGGCTTTGACGTCCAGGTGGAGCTTTATCGAGTTTATGGGTGCTGCCGGTTCCGTTGTATGAGTCGGGTTGGCATAAGCACCGTCTCTAGCTAGTTCGTCGACTCTGCAGTTGCCTGGAATATCCCTGTGGCCAGGAACCCCGCACAAGGATACGTCGCACCTGACAGCAATCTCGTTGAGAGATTTGCGGTATTGCTTTACCAACTTGGATCGTATTGTTGGCGATTCCAAGGCTTTTATTGCAGCTTGGCTGTCTATATAGAACACAATAGCGCTGCAGTCTACTGAGTTAATTGAAAACCAGGCCGCGGCTTCACGAACGGCTGTGATTTCTGCTTGAAACACACTGCAGTTATCTGGCAGAAGTACTGGAAAAGACTCCTGATCCTACTCCAAGTGCTGTTTTCGATCCGTCAGTGTAGATTTCTATTGCAGATGCATTTAAGATCTCACCAGACTCCCAGGCGGTTCTGCTTGGAAATTTGGTCTTGAATTTGACATTGAAGTCGAGGTATGGGACAACTTTCGCTGCCTTCGCTGAAGATGTCAACGGGAAGAAGATGGAGCATTGTGTCGAGCGCAGCCGACGGAGTTGTTCTAAGAGCACCTGTGATGTAAGCACAGGATAGTCTTTGAACTTGCTCTAATATAGCAATGTTGCTACTATTGTCTAGTGCCTTCCACCAGACTAGTACTCCGTACATAAGTATGGGCCTAACGACTGCCGTGTGCATTCAGTGCACAATCCTGGGTTGGAGTCCCCAGTTTGGTCCTAGGATTTTCCTGCAGGAATACAGGGCAATAGAAGCCTTCCTTGCACGGTCTTGTATATTCAGTTTCCAACTGAGTTTCTTATCTAATGTAACTCCCAGGTATCTAGCGTGATCTGCAAGTGCCATTTCAACGCCTTTCAGTGATGATGGAATTATGGGAGGTATTTTATACTTTCTTGTGAACAGTACTAGTTCAGTCTTTGCCGGGTTTACTCCGAGACCGTTACTCTCTGTCCACCTAGCTAATTTGTTCAGGGCAAATTGCATTATGTCCCTAATAGTGGGGAGGAACTTGCCAGTTACCGCTATCGAAATATCGTCAGCATAAGCTATAACTTTAAGGCCATTTTCCTCTAGGATCAAGAGTAGTTCGTTAACTACGAGGAGCCACAGTAGTGGTGATAATACCCCGCCCTGTGGGGTTCCTCTGCACAAAGACCTGTCAGCTAGGCAACTCCTCAACTCGGCATGGACGAGCCTGCTTTTAAGCATTTCCTCGATCCGATAGTTGTCAACCTTCAGCTTAAGGAGTGCAGCTGTAATAGTTTCTGTTCTGAAATTGTTGAAGGCTCCTTCAATGTCAAGGAATGATACTAGAGTGAAATCCCTGCTCTCAAAGGATTTCTCAATGATGCTAACCAACGAGTGTAGGGCCGTCTCTACCGATTTTCTCTTGCGGTACGTATGTTGGGAGCACGAAAGAAGACTGCTGTCTATGTTGGTTCTGATGTGGGCGTCGATCAGCCTCTCTAGGGTTTTTAATAAGAAAGAAGAAAGGCTGATTGGGCGAAAGTCTTTAGGAGCTGCATGGGAGATCTTACCAGCTTTTGGTATGAACACCACCTTGGCCCTCCTCCAGGATTTGGGGGTATAGCCAAGGCTTAGGCAACTCCTAAAACTAGTGTGGAGCCAAGGACTCAGTAATCCGAGACCTTGTTAGAGTTCCACTGGTAGTATGCCATCGATTCCAGGTGATTTGTACGGAAGGAAGCTGTGCACTGCCCACTGTATCTTCTTGGGTGTGACAACATCTTCGGGTACAGCTCGAAATTAGACTCAGAGAAATGAAATTGCTTTTTGGAAAGTTTTCGAGATCAAACATAGCAAACTGCTCTTGTACAGGCATCAGGAGTTAAAGTCGTCCTGGACATAGGGTATACAACTTTGTACATACCAAGCCGAGCAACACGACCATTTCGCAGACTTTCCAAAAGAGACCACTGAGAGCAATCGCGAATCCTGCACTGTATATAAGGAGTAGTGATATTCTTAGAGATTAAGGAGAAGCTACTGTGATCGAAAAAGTAGCAAGTTAGGAGCATGCGCCAGATTTTTTGCAAGATATGGTCGGAGCAAAGCATGCCCGACGAATGAAACCTCAGAATTGTTTGCCCGATCCTAAGCAAAGGAGACCCCGGCGAATATGGGTTAACAACTCAACGAGGGCAAAACCAAGTATATGCTGCCATTAAGCAAAGACACCCAACGCCGATATCCTGGACCGGACATCACCATAGACAGCTATAACTTTGAGGTAAATAGGGACTTTGTCTGCCTAGGTTCCGCCATCAATTCAGGCCATGCTGCTGAATTGATGGCCTGAATTGATAGCGACTTGTTGACTCTTGCTGAATTCAGGACACTTCCGCTGAAATTAAACGAAGGATGGCAATTGAGAAGCAAAGCCCTCTCTCGAGTAACTAAAGTGTCTAATTGTAAGACCCTCATCATTCCCGTCTTGCTTTACGGCGCAGAAGCATTGACTCTGTCAAAGGCGGACGAAAGCATTTTCGGTTGCTTCGAGAAGAATATTCTACGGACGATTTATGGTCGCGTCTGCATAGACGGAGAGTGGAGGAGGATATAATATCGGATATAATATCGAACTGTACGGGCCGTACAGCGACACCGACTACGATAGCTGGTTCACCTAAAGCTGATAGCCACCAGCTCCCCTGCCCGGAATATCTTCGAATCCATCCCGCAGGAACGGCGCCGTAGAGAAGCACCGAGACTCAGGTGGCGCCAAGTGGAAGGCTATCTCAGCCAACTTAGCGTGCGAAACTGGAGATGACTAGCTGGAAACAGAGCTGCCTGGCGAAGCTTGCTGGCTGAGGCCTAGGTCCACCCAAACTGAAGCGCCCTCCTTATGTAAGTAAGTAAGTAAGTAAGGATAGAGTTCGTCTTTAGTATAATGTCAAAATTGTACTCGGAGACTTGAATGCTGTGTACAGAAAGGAGAACGTCTTCGGTGTATTAGTTAGTACGGCTACCGACTATAATAGACTTTGCAGCAGGTTAGCAACATTGCAATAAGCAGCACTCTGTTTCCAAGAAGCTGTTTAAGTACAGAGGTGATATTTTGATGGGATGCAGTTAATTGTTACTGAAGTGCGGGTGACAGAAAATATATACCCGACGACGACCTCGTGTCTGTGTCTTGCAATAGCGATCGAGACATACCCTTGCTAAACTTTCATATTAGGTCCTATATAACATATTGTATGAGCCGTTACGCGACACTGTAATCGGCAAGTTGCAGAGTGGCTTCCGGCCCGGCAGATGGACCATACCCCAGATGAACTCACCAGTCGGTCTCGATCATATCTCTAAAAGGTTTTAGGGGTCTACGGTGATTACTTCACTGTGTTACAAACTATGCATTAAAATTAATATACCCTCGTTCGGGTAAAAAAACGAGATAGAAAAAACTCCTCTGTTTCGATAACAGGAAACCATTAGTAGCAGCATTCAAAAAGATATTTGGACTAAAGGTTGCGCCAATTTTAATTTCTCTTGAGCGAGCACTGCAGTCATTCCACTAGTGATTCTAGAGTCTATTACAAGATCATTGACACGCCTGATGCCTACTTGCCCAACCACTGCATAAATAATTCACTTTCCTCTCGTTTAGGCGCACAACAAATTGAAAGGAATTTATATTCATGCTTGTAAAGTAGGAATGTGCGTAGCTCCTCTCGCTCTGTCATGGGTCTGTTTATTAAATTGCATCCCATGACGTCACATTCACATTTGTAGATATATTCCTCTCCAAAGCGAAGGGCATCACCAAACGCACAGGCAATTGACGGTTGCAATTGAACGAAATGCCTGCGGGATGTAAGATCACAATTGCAACTTGGAGATTAAGCTACTAAATAAAAACAATGTGCGACGGGATCGGTAATTGAAATAAATGAAAGGCATGCCCAACACTCAGAGCTATGAGAACTATACGCCAAGTTGGCTCATGATCGGCCGACTAGGCCAGCACAATAATTTGAATTTGTTTAATAGGCAACGGAATGTCAAATAATGAAAAAAGGAAACTGTTTTTGAAAAAAACTCCGCACATGCAAAGGCGTGTGCGCACAGAAGGCGTCAGATTGGCGGAAAAGCCTTCACGACGTAGACAAAATCTCGCGAGTACTGTGAGACTCCAAGCAAGAGCCTAATCAACTTCAACTTCCATTTGAATCTCGTCGTTGAACTCCTTTCAAAGCAGTGGCTTTAGTCAAACCCCATTTGACTCCTTATGGACCATTGCTCGGTGAAAAATCACGATCTACCGGTAAAATCGTACGTCCCGACTCAATCCAATTATGACTCCTTAATTGATCGTAAACATTATGAATTAATCCGCTCGATTCCCGGAAAACATCATTAAATGTCATCTCAATCTCAATCCACCAAGAGTGTGCAGCTAGTTTGACTAAATACCCATAGCAGAGAGCAAAGCACGACACGGCAGCAGCAGTCCAGCAACGGCAGCGGACATATAAACTGCATACATATAACCCGTCGCCCCGTCATGATGATCAAAATCACCAGATATCCAAGCGCATGAGGTGAAAATCAGATTGATTTTCAGTTCACTGCGGCTGCAAGCAGCGCGCCCCAACACGTGGGCGAACCGGATGAGCTGCAGAAGAAGAGGTTGCACGCCTTGCTGCCCAGTTACCTACACCGACTCTCCGCAATCGAGAATGATGAATAAAATTTGTATGCACGCATGCTCAGACAAACGCATGCGCACATCTCGTGGATGCATGCAATTTCCCCTACCGCCCAAGAGGAGAGCAGCCACCAGTAAAGTCAGCGTCAGAGCTGCGGCATAAGGTTCGATGGCTGATTAATGAAATGCATACAAAATGAGGCTTTCTGCGTAAACGTGGGCTTGAGCCAGGTACAGCCCCAAACGAGCATCGGGCAAAAACTTGAGGTGTGATGCAGAATGAGCGCATATAAACGTATATCTGCATCTTGTGATCTGCGGAACCAACTGAGCGTTGATCGCGTGTTTGTGAGTTGCATCCGCGCCAGATATAATCCTGCCTGGCTGACAAGTCACAGCACCGGTTTAGATTATCTTTTTGTGACTTTTGATGAGATTCGCTAGTGGAAAATGTCGTTCTTGTCAATAGATGCATATCAGTGTTACAATATCAGTGATATCAGTGATATCAGTGAAAATATCAGTGATACAAATTTCGAAGGTAGTCGCAAGCGCCAGTCGCTGTCTGGTCGTAGAGGGTAATTGAAATCGCAATACAAATGGTGGAATAACTATGTATGTTTACAGGTGTTAGGCAGTAAGATTTACTATGAGAGTGGGTAATAGCAGCACCTGCCCAGACATGGCATATGGCAATCGAATGCCAGTCGGGAGCGCGCACAATCATTAAGAAATCTGGAACTACTTTTGTCGAAAAATTTACTGTAGATAGTTTTAATTTTTCCCAAAAGACTGTCATGGAACCTTTAGTTGCCCTGAAGTATACAAGAGATAAGACGACCTAAAAAATATCGCAGTGTACTATCCTTGGTGGCCGTCAAGGATGGATGTTACCTCTTGAAAGTGGATGAACAACAATTTTAAAAAATCTGTTCCTTTTGAGAAAATTTGGCCTAGAAGTGATGCTTGTGAGGGCGGAGACTGTCATTGAAGACTGGAGAAGCCAAGTTTAGATGAGTATTCACCATCCTTACAAGCAGACAATGAGTAGTTGCTCAGCGAGCAAAACCAAGCCTGTGCAGAGAGCCAATCGCAGCCCCCGAAAAACGTACAAAGGTTAAGGTACCAAGTAAGGGATGTAAAAAGCTGCAGTATCACTAGATACCAGCTTAGGCAAATTAAGACAAAACAATAATAACAAAGCTTCAAGAGTCCGAGAAGTAAACAAGCCGGTGATAACAAGGTCCACATCAGGGTAAGGGTAAAGAACGCTGAGCATGATGGGAATATATAACGGTAAGCCTGAGTGTACTTTATGCAAAACTTTACCTTAGATCAGTTTTTTTCGGGAACCAAACTTAAGATCTAACTTTGGCAAAATTTGTTTCATCACCAGGCCATAGCACCATCGTTATGGTTCATCTAAGGTTTGTTTTAATATATTTTAGTTCAGGCTGAAAGTTTTTCTTACAGTTTCCGGGAATTAATATTAAACTGCTCTGAAACCCCCTTCAGAGGCCAACCAGTCTCTTATTTTACTTACTTACTTACTTAAGGTGGCGCTACAGTCCGGGGTGGACCTGGGCCTCGGCCAACAAGCTTCGCCAGCCAGCTCTGTCTCTAGCTAGCCGTCTCCAGTTTCGCACGCGAAGTTGGCTGAGGTCCCCTTCCACTTGCGTGCGCCACCTGAGTCTCGGTGCTCCTCTACCGCGTCGTCCCTGCGGTGTGGATTCGAAGATTTTCCGGGCCGGGGCGTTGGTGTCCATCCGCTCTAAATGACCCAGCCATCGTAGACGTTGTGTTTTGACTCTTTTGGCTAGGTCGGTATCGCTGTACAGCCCGTACAGTTCGATGTTATATCTCCTCCTCCACTCTCCGTCTATGCAGACGGGACCGTAAATCGTCCGAAGAATTTTCCTCTCGAAGCAGCCTAAAGTGTTTTCATCCGCCTTTGACAGAGTCCATGCTTCTGCACCGTAAAGCAGGACTGGGATGATGAGGGTCTTATACATGGACACTTTAGTTGCTCGAGAGAGGGCTTTGCTACTCAATTGCCTTCTTAGCCCAAAGAAACAGCGATTGGCAAGAGTTATCCTTCGTTTGATTTCAGCGCTGGTGTCATTGTCTGAATTGATAGCGGAACCAAGGTAGACAAAGTCCCTAACTACCTCAAAGTTATAGCTGTCGATGGTGATGTTTTGTCCAAGACGTCGGTGTTGGGTGTCTTTTCTTGATGACAGCATATACTTGGTTTTGCCCTCATTGACTGCTAAACCCATATTCGCCGCTTCCGTCCCAATACTCACGAAGGCTTCACTGACATCACGCTTTGTTCTACCGATTATGTCAATGTCGTCTGCGTATGCAAGTAGTTGAACGGACTTTTGAAAGATTGTACCTCTGGTGTTGGCGCGAGAGTTCTGCACAATTCTCTCAAGTATGATGTTAAAGAAGTCGCATGACAGCGCGTCGCCTTGTCTAAATCCTTTTTTGACATCAAAGGGGTCGGTGAGGTCTTTGCCGACCTTGACGGAACAGCGTGAGTTTTCCATCGTCATCCTGCACAGACTGACGAGTTTGGCAGGGATGCCAAAACTAGACATTGCGCTATATAGCTCGTCTCTATAGATGCTGTCATACGCGGCCTTGAAATCGATGAAGAGGTGGTGTGTATCGATTTGGAATTCCTGGGTTTTCTCCAAGATCTGCCGCAGTGTGAATATTTGATCGATGGTGGACTTTCCTGGCCTAAAGCCACACTGATATGTGCCTATCAGATTGTTGACAAACGGCTTCAGGCGTTCACACAGTACAGCAGAAAAGATCTTGTATGCGATGTTAAGAAGACTTATGCCTCTGTAGTTGGCACAACTCAGAGGGTCTCCTTTCTTCAGGATCGGGCAAACAATGCTGAGGTTCCATTCGTCGGGCATGCTTTCTTCCGACCATATCTTGCAGATGAGGTGGTGCATGCTCCTAACCAGCTCATCGCCAGCGGATTTAAAAAGTTCGGCAGCTAGGCCGTCTGCTCCGGCTGCTTTGTTGCACTTGAGCTTAGACACAGCTACTTTCACCTCCTCCAGGTCGGGTGGGCGGTATCGTTCGTATGCTTCGTCGGTAACGTCTTCGCCCGGGTTGAATGGTTCGTTCTGCCTGACAGCGGTATTTGGTTCTTCCTCGCCGTTATACAGTCTGCAGAAGTGGTCTTTCCAAATCCTCAGCACCGACTGCGATTCTACAACGATGTTCCCTTGATGGTCCTTACAGGCTTCAGTTCGAAGTTTATACCCTTGGCAGGACCTTTTGATCCTTTGGTAAAACTTTCTAACCTCATTCCTGTTGTAACATCTCTCTATCTCTTCAACCGCGCGCTTCTCGTGCTCTCTCTTTTTCCTTCGGAGAAGCCGGTGCTCCTCTCTCCTCCTCTGCTCGTAGAGCTCGCGAGCAGCTCTAGTCCTTCTGTGCAGCGCCGCTTTGTATGCTTCCTGTTTAGCTGCATGTGCTTGCCGGCATTCATCGTCAAACCAGGGGTTTCGTTGTGGTCGCCGTGTGAAACCCAGCACTTCAGAGGCGGCGTCTCTGATGGCATTTTGGCAATGTTGCCACTGGCTATCAATACTTGATGCTGGTTGCATAGGACTTCGTAGAAGGTTTTGAGAGACTCGGTTGGAGAAGGACCTGGCGATCTCTTGCGATTGTAGTCGGCCGACGTCAAACTTCCTCACAGTATTTCCATTACTTGGCGCTGGTCGGGATATCCGCAGCCGTACCTTGGCTACAACAAGGTAGTGATCCGAGTCAATGTTGGCCCCTCGGAAAGTTCGGACACCCATGATACTGGAGGAGTGCCTTGCGTCGATCGCAATATGGTCAATCTGGTTGACGGTTGATTGATCGGGAGATCTCCATGTCCCTTTGTGGATATTGAGATGCGGGAACTGTGTACTAGCTACCACAACGTGTCGCCCCGCAGCAAAGTCGATCAGCCTGAATCCGTTATCGGAGGTCGTGTCGTGCAGGCTATACTTTCCGACAGTACGACCAAAGATGCCCTCCCTTCCTAGCTTGGCATTAAAATCGCCTAGGACAATTTTAATGTCGTAGCTAGGGCACTGCTCATAAGTTTTGTCCAGGAGCTCGTAGAACATATCTTTGGTCTCGTCATCTTTCTCCTCTGTGGGGGCATGTGCGCATATCAGGCTAATGTTGGCGAATTTAGCCTTGATGCGGATCGTCGCAAGGCGCTCGCTTACAGGGTTGAAGCTCAAGACTTTTTGCCTAAGTCTGCCTCCAACAACGAAACCACATCCAAATAGGCGCTGTCTTTGATGCCGATAGCAGTCGCCGTAGTAGATGTCGCAGTTTTTCATCCTTCTTTTGGCCGGCCCGTCCCACCGCATTTCTTGGATGGCAGTAATGTCTGCCTTGCAGTCGTTAAGGGCCTCCGCTAGTTGCTCGGCTGCACGTGGTCTGTTAAGGGACCTAACATTCCACGTGCAGATCCGGAGCTCGTTGTCCTTTTCTCGTTTGCATTGGTCGTCAACAGTAAATCCGTCCGAATCCGAGGCTTGTTTCCGCTTCGTGACTGGTGTTTCTTTACGTGGCCGGGAAGTCACCCCGACGGCACGACCCCCAACCTGGAGGACCAAATCCTTTGCTTAGCTCTAAGGACGGAGAGCCGGATAGCCCGCTCCTTATAGGCCTGAGCTCCGAATACGTCGTAGTAGCCCATATAAGGTGTTCACTAAGTAGTTCGGCCTGACTGGAACTATGGACGCCACCGTTGATTCCATCTGGGGAATTCCTCCGCTGCCGTCCGGATGCAAGGAGAAGTGCCTTAGTGGGAACACTCCTCCCCCCCTCTCTCGTCTGCTACCCCCAACAACCTTCCAAAGGGGTTGGAACCCAATCTCCAGTTGAGGTACTAGGCACCCGGTGTTCACCACGGGGAGGTGAGAGTAGGAGTTGATAGACAGAGGTGGGTTTAGAAAACCTGTGGATGCTTGTATCCTCTTGAGTGCACATGTCTATCCTTTGACCACCAGTCTCTTATTTTACACTTCAATATTAGTCTCCTGATAGATGTAAAAACCTAAAGCGAAATCTGCAAAAAATTGTGAGCATCTGCGTACTTTGAGGAGAGGCACCTAAGGAAGACTGTCCATAAAAATTTGACCAGGTCTGCCATGCCGGCATCATACGCGTAACGGCGAGCTTAGTCGCATAATTATTGCAATAGGGTATTTGAAAACCGACTAGTCGTATAAAAGTCAACTATAAGTCGGTAATTTCTTTTATCGTGTTTATATTTAAGACGCAACTTCCAATTCTATTAAGAAGTCGCAGAATAGTCGCTAAAAAGTGATATTTGTATCGGCCGGAGAAAGAAATGTAAAACGTATTTGCGACTGTTTGTGTAAAGTATATGGCTTTCTAGAAATCGCATACAAGTATGATGCGAATCGCAGAATCTGAATCCTCAGCGCCGACTGCGTATGATAGAATCGCAGTCGGTGCTGAGGATTTGGAAAGACCACTTCTGCAGACTGTATAACGGCAAGGACGAACCAAATACCGCTGTCAGGCAGAACAAACTAATCAACTACGGCGAAGACGTTACCGACGAAGCATACGAACGATACCGCCCAGCCGACCTGGAGGAGGTGAAAGTAGCTGTGTCTAAGCTCAAGTGCAACAAAGCGGCCGGAGCAGACGGCCTAGCTGCCAAACTTTTTAAATCCGCGGGCGATGAGCTGGTTATCAGCTCATCTGCAAGACATGGTCGGAAAAAAGCATGCCCGACGAATGGAACCTCAGCATTTTTTGCCCGATCCTGAAGAAAGGACACCCTCTGAGTTGTGCCAACTACAGAGGCATTAGTCTTCTTAACATCGCATACAAGATCTTTTCTGCTGTACTGTGTGAACGCCTGAAGCCGGTCGTCAACAATCTGATAGGCACATATCAGTGTGGCTTTAGGCCAGGAAAGTCCACCATCGATCAAATGTTCACACTGCGGCCGATCTTGGAGAAAACCCAGGAATTCCAAATCGATACACACCACCTCTTCATCGATTTCAAGGCCGCGTATGACAGCATTTATAGAGACGAGCTATATAGCGCAATGTCTAGTTTTGGCATCCCAGCCAAACTCGTCAGTCTGTGCAGGATGACGATGGAAAATTCACGCTGTTCCGTCAAGGTCGGCAAAGACCTCACCGACCCCTTTGATATCGCATGACAAGGCGACGCGCTGTCATGCTTGTCTAACATCATACTTGAGAGAATTGTGCAGACCTCTCGCGCCAATACCAGAGGTACAATCTTTCAAAAGTCCGTTCAACTACTCGCATACGCAGACGACATTGACATAATCGGTTGAACAAAGCGTGATGTCAGTGAAGCCTTCGTGAGTATTGGGACGGAAGCGGCGAATATGGGTTTAGCAGTCAATGAGGGCGAAACCAAGTATATGCTGTCATCAAAAAAAGACACCCAACACCGACGTCTTGGACAAAACATCACCATCGACAGCTATAACTTTGAGGTAGTTAGGGACTTAGTCTACCTGGATTCCGCTATCAATTCAGACAATGACACCAGCGCTGAAATCAAACGAAGGATAACTCTTGCCAATCGCTGTTTCTTTGGGCTTAGAAGGCGATTGAGTAGCAAAGCCCTCTCTCGAGCTAGTAAAGTGTCCATGTATAAGACCCTCATCATCCCAGTCCTGCTTTACGGTGCAGAAGCATGGACCCTGTCAAAGGCGGATGAAAACACTTTAGGCTGCTTCGAGAGGAAAATTCTTCGGACGATTTACGGTCCCGTCTGCATATACGGAGAGTGGAGGAGGTGATATAACATCGAACTGTTCGGGCTGTACAGCGAAACCGACCTAGCCAAAAGAGTCAAAACACAACGTCTACGATGGCTCGGTCATCTAGAGCGGATGGACACCAACGACCCGGTCCGGAAAATCTTCGAATCCACACCGCAGGGACGGCGCGGTAGAGGAGCACCGAGACTCATGTGGCGCACGCAAGTGGAAGGGGACCTCAGCCAACTTCGCGTGCGAAATCGGAGACGGCTAGCTAGAGAAAGAGCTGGCTGGCGAAGCTTGTTGGCTGAGGCCCAGGTCTACCCTGGACTGTAGCGCCACCTTAAGTAAGTAAGAACTTTGCTCATTATTTATTTTAAAATTATAGCTGATAACGTTTGGGAGATAGAGAGGTGGCCATACGGTTTTTAACGGTCCGTCCAAAAATGGGAAAAAGGACCTCTTATGGTATCGCAGTCCGTCCGTCCGCACTTTTAACTTCTGAACGCTGAGTCATTCATCACGCCGAGTCTAAGATTGTATAGTTTTTAAGATACGCGTCAAATCATTTTAATTGATTTACTACGATGCTAGTGCTAAAAAATGCCTTTAACTTCTGAGTTGTTTCTATCTTATCGAATTAATTTTACACAAGCATAAAGCACTTAAGAAAGCAAGCCCCAATATGTAAAAAAATTGAAAACAAAAAACCCGTTTGTCATTATTTTTCAATTTTTTTAACGCATAAAAAAATCAAAAAAATCTATTTGTTACCCTGCGTTTCGATAAAAATGTGTGTTACTTAAATACTTAAAGTTCGCCTAAAATAAGAATTGCAGACTTAAAAAAATTAAAACAGTTTCACCTAAAAATAAATAAAAGAATATTTTTAAGAACTTTAACCCCGGAAATTGGACAAATAGTCAAAGATGTCCTCTTTTTTTACTACAGTGCGATGGCAGCAATTAAGAGCTGGTTAACACTGAATTCACATAACTTCTTAAAATTGCGGTCGAAATATTATATAAGCGAAACAAATGAGTTATCGAAAAAATGAAAAAATGAAGAAAAAATGCCATAAAGACGGAAATTGTCATTAAAAGAAAAAAAAAAACATATAGTCGCTTATATACTAAACAACATTTTATATGTAAACTAAGCCATAATTTAAATTATAACTAAGCGTACATAAATTTATATGTACGCTTAGTCTTCAAAAAAAAACCGACGGACCGCTCCGTTTGTGACTTCATACTTGACAGTCCCTCACCGCTGTGCGCTGGCAGGCAACAGCACTCAAGTTAAGTAGCATAAAAAGCGGACTTCTTTTAATTCAAGCCAGTTGGTTACCCTTTCGGTGTTCATAAAAATATAAGATGAGGCCAGACAAGATTCATTGGGTTACCGCTGAATCTCGATTTCTCTAACATAATTTTCAATAGAAAATATTTTCAAGTTTCTCGAAAAGTTTCATTCTTTTTCATTTCCTTATGGTTACCACCCCTTGTCTACAAAAACTGATCCCGATTTACGGGAACAACACTTAAATCCTTAGCTTATCGCGTGTTGAGTTCATTTATTGGCATTCAAAGGTTATCAACCGTTTTAATCCGGTCATGGGTATCAGAATATACGTTTGTAATCAATCCATCAGAGTGAAGCTCCTAAGTCCTGATTTAAATAGCTAAGCTGATGTAAACACCTCAATGGCTTCAAAATGAATCCACAAAAGTTGACAAAAAATAGGTACATCAACATGTTGACCAGTCCAGTCATGACTAATGCCACCAACACAAGTGACACGTTTTATTCTGATTCGAAACGCCTTATGATACAAAACGGACGTTAAGTCAATTTTAACGGCGTAGGTAATCCCCGCCAGTGAAGCCCGTGATTAAGCTCCAATGTTCATGGGGAGTGTAGGAATATAAAACCGTTTTTCGTTTCCATTCAACTGTGTCATGAAGAGCAAAAAAACACCTACCCAACCACCCAGGCAAGTGGGCTTACGATTTTGATACATTGTGTCCCTGCATGCAAGCATCATGTAATGACATTCGGCTTAAGAATTTCTTCCTTGAACTGTAACCAAAATAATTAGTGGTTTTTGGAAAAAAAAAACAAAATTTGTATTCCTACGCTTTTGTTTCTCCTGTGCTGCTACTACCTCAAAAAGCCTTTACCCCACTCACAGGCACAATGCCCACAAAAGAATATTCGATTCCAATTTAAAGTTTCTTCAACTTCAACATCGATTTGCATAAAACATAATTTTCATGTTAACCTCCACGGAGAAGAGGAATGGATCTGATGTCTGGCTGGAGGAGTGGCCGAGGCTTGAATAAGTTTTGATGCAGTTGCAATATTGCACAGATTGGCTATTCATTGCGGGGATAAATTGAAAACAAAGTTTCTCTAGATTCGAAGGCTTTTAGATGGTCGTGTTTGGTGGTGTATTGCGACTGCAGGCCAGTGAACTTTGAAGATTTTGATTTAAATTGCAGAATTGGCTTTAGCACTTTAAGAATGTTGTACAGCTGATCATTGTTGCGGGTGGGCTGTGTACATTAGGAATTCTAAAATCTGAAGTGTTACAAAGCCAGTGTAGCACGTTTCGCATGCTTTATTTTTAATGATATCAAAGAGCCTTTCGAAGTCAGCACAACTTGTATAGGCATCTGAAAAAAAGGCCGTCAAAGGAAAAAAGGCTTTCAGCGGACAGATATGAATTAAATTTTCTCTTAGAGGACAACAATACCATATGAAGACCGGGTCATGAAAATGATAACAATAAAAATGTTCGTACCCTCTAGTGACCCTTCAAAAAGACAAATGCAGCACCTTGTCAATAACCATCCCTAATAGGTGAAGCTAAAGGTTTGAAGCCCAATATCCATCCTTTAATTGTAGTAACAGTTAGAGTTTTCGAAAAATTAACAATTCCATTCCTAGAAACCTATGTAGAACCCATAAAGCAAAAACCCTTCTCCTTGTTTTACAATAAACTTAGATTAACTCCATAGTCAGAGCAATGCACGAAGGTCAAGGACTAAAAATACTTCAGCGAAGTTATAACTCTAAATAAGCCCTTCTGAATTGGATTTCTTGTTGCGTCAGTAACACGCAGCTTTATTATCCACATTTGCGTTCTTAAATTTTGAAGATTTGCCTTTCTTCACTTTTCTCAAACTGATTACATTCGATGCTATATTCAACATCATCAGTTTTACTTTAAGGATCTATTAATTTGGGCATTGCACCTAAGTTCGAAAAGTAGAAACACACATTGATATCATTCAATATATTAAGGGTAACCGTTTTTTTTCGCCACCTTAAACGGGTCAAGCGCCATTCTAAACCAAATTTCATAAGGCATATTTATCTACTGAGGCGGGAAAAAACTAAACGCACCCATCGTCTCACTCACTTAACATACTCACCCACTGAACTGTCATTCCAGTCAGCTCACAGCAAACCGACATGCGAAATTCGAATATCGATATAGAAATTTCGGATTGAGGTCAAAATTCTGCCCGATTTAGATTTCAAAAATTCTGCGTCTCAAATTCTCTTTAAAAATTCTGGAAATGCAGTGACACAGTGAGGTATGAGGGCTGGGAGGCCCCTTCAACGCCCCCTTCAACCGTCAACTTGCAAATTTCTTAGCTTTTCTTTACTTAAAAAAAATTTCAAAAGTTTTCTTAGAAAAGGCAGAATTAAGAGAATTTTGTTGTTAAAGTCAGAATTTTTAAAGCTGAATTTGGCCGCTCCCCGAATTTTCTACCAAGCGGGGAAATTATGGAAGGAGACATTTTGAGAACCTGGTTGAATTATATGAATATGCAGATAGTTTATCGTATTAAAACTTGTCAGCCTCGATTAGTTAAGAAGTTATAGGCAAAAGCAGTTTAACAAGAGTTCAACTTTAAAATACTTGCATGCCAACTGGCACAGCGACAAAGTCACAATAGCGGCTTAATCCTGCGAAAAAGAGAGCTTAAATCCTTTAAACCTGCTAAGCTGACCACCCAAACAATGTTGACTACATAATTTTTGCAGAGAAAACTAGCCAAATTTCAATTGCATTTTATTAGGCGAAAATTTTTAAGAAGTGTAAAAAAGAATTTGTAAAAAGTGTAAGATAAGGTAGTTTGTATTGAAAAATTTGAATTTTGAAAAGGTTCTTCTTCTTCTTTTTCTCTTAGGGGCGGGTTATGGTCTGAAATGATGGATCATAACCCTCCCACTCTACTGCATTCCTAATGTTTCGCGTCCTTGACTATTAGGAATGCTATTAATTACCATTTGATTTGAATAGCTATAGATTTTAAACTAAACGAGATCAACAATTCTAATAACATTAATAAGGATACTCAAATACAACCATAAAAAAGAGGAATTCCACTTGGACTTACGGTATAAACTTGTTTCTTTACAGTTGTATTTGTGTCTTTGAATTGTGAACATCGAGAAACAAGGTTAAAAGTGATTGAATTGCGTGGAGCAAAAGTTATCCACCTCTTTCTTTGTACAATGGAAAAGATGATACTGTGGTTCTGTCAAGCTGATCACAATGGAGATCTTCTCACGCAATGAAGTGAGGTTGAAGTGGCTGTCGGATGTTAGTAAACCGACACCATTAGGCCTATAAACGTCCATTGTGGTACCTCGTGATCTATCGAAAGTTGCGCTTACTCTTTGACCCATTTTGAGAACCTAATGAAGCGTGGAAGAGGAGTTAGGTCTATCGTGTTACATAGAGCAGGACACATGCAGAGAAAGTGAAGGGCGGTCTCTTCTTGCTCCTTATCCTTGGAGCGTCTGAGATAGTCACAAGAATAAAGGCCAACCGTGTTGCATGCTTAATTATCAGACAGTGTCCTGTATTGACACCGGGTACATCGTAGTACCTACTAATGTGTGATCTGTTAAGGGTTAAACAAACTCTTAGAGCGTTTAAGATCCAGTGGTGGAATCGGCTAAGGTTATCTGTGATAAGTGATGTCACAAATCACAAAAATTCGGCTGCGTAAAGTGTGATCATCACAATTTTCTTGTGACAGATCATGATCAATCATCGTCAAAATCAGCTGGTCCTCTGTTTTCTAGCTTTCTGGTTAGTTGTTTTTTTGCCTACTTTTAGGCTGATTTTCTGCATGCATGAATAAAAAAAATTATTCTTACACCACAAGCCTAAAGAAAGCAACGATTCGGAACAATATTTTTGTGATCACCTTTCGCAGACGGATTATTTTATTTGATCACATTGACTGCCACAAAATGTGAAAATCAAAGGTCACCAGAGCCGCAGTTATCTGCAGTCGAATCTGTTTCGTCACCAGACAAGTGGCAATCAGTTTTAGTATGGAAGATTGGTATGTGAAGATTGGTATGTGAAGATTGGTATACCAAAGGAGCCAATGCAAGACTGAGGGAGTAGGGAGAGGGATTTCGAAAAATTTAGGGATTCCCTAATTGCATTGGGTTCAACGGACCTAGTACTGATCGGGGACTTTAACGGAAGGAAAGGCATCTCCCAAAATAGCTTCTACAGCGGGTCCAACTTACCGACTCTCAGAAGTGTTCGCAACTCAAAGGACGAAGAAAGCAGTGACAGCAAAGGTGCGAAAATTCTCGAAATTTCAGATGACTTTGACTGTTGCGTTTTGAATGGTAGCTGCGATGGCGATGTGGATGGTGAATTCACCTTCCTTCGAGGATCAGCTTGCTCAGTCATCGATTATTGCTACTTATCTGGACTTTGGCTCGGCGAACTCCTTTGTGGTAGCCCCTAAAACTTTTTCGGATCATATGCCACTGAAGCTTTTTTTTAAATTGAGGTTTTCGCCCGCATCCACCTCTTCGGAGCTTTCTTTGCTCCCTAAACTTCCTTGGAGGCATGATTTTCGCGACATTTTCCGGAAAAATCGAAATTTGGAGCTAGCAAGTTGGCGCGATGCTTTATTCCACCCCAGGATTGATGATTTAACGGCGTTATTACGCAGAGCAGTGCCCCAAGTCGTTCCAAGGACCAACATCAGGAGAGTCAGCAAGCAAAGGTGGTTCGACTCCGAGTGCATGAAGGCTAGAGATCATCCGCAAGCAAAACACAACTACGTTTACATTTCTGTATGACTCGGCAAACAAATTTTTTAAAAGCCTTTGCCGCTCGAAAAAGCAGACTTATGACTTACAAATTATGGCAACCCTAAACAACGCAAGATCGTCAGCGAATTTTTGGAGAGCAGCGAAGTTAGTTAACGGAAAGAAGAATCACATTTCTGCTTCTTTTCAAGCCGAGAGCCTTGGAACTCATTTCAGAAACCTTCTTAATGCCAAGCAGTTCTCGCCTCTTTTCCTTTATGCTGCCCCACTATTACTCGATGAGTTCTTAGACGCACCGATATCCCAAGACGAAGTCCAGAGAGTAATCGATAAGGCTAAAAACAACAGGGCTCCAGGCAAAGACCGAATCACGTTCGAGTTTCGTCCGTTCTGGGTAGAACGGAAGAATGTGCTCCACGAGTTTCAGGCTGGCTTTAGGCAGGGCTACTCAACGGTTGACCAGATATTCTCTCTTATAAACATAGCCGAGATCTATAAAAGGAGGCACAAGAAACTTTAAACATTTTTCGTCGATTTTCGAGCAGCTTCCGATGCTTTGGCCCGTGAGGCCCTTTTCTACAAGCTTCTTCAGATTGGTTTCTCTACCAAGGTGATAAATGTTTTGAGATAAATGTATGAAAACAACGTTGTCTCTGTATGGAATGGCGTCCACCTTTCGGAGGAGTTCGAGACCACTAAGGAGTTAAGCAGGGCTGTATTCTAAGCACGCTGCTCTTCGTTTGCCTTGTCAATGACATTACGGATGCAGTAAAAGGTGGAATTGAAATAGGACACACGATAATACCGGGCCTTTTGTATGCAGATGACATGGCCTTTTTTGCAGAGACAGTAGAAGGTATGCAGCTAATGATCAACAGATTAGAAATATACTACATAACATGGAACTTATCTGTGAATCTATCAAAGTCGAAGATAATGGTATTTAGGGGTGGTGGAGGTCGCCATTGCCAACGCGAGAAGTGGAGATTTCAAGATGAACAAATTGAAGTGGTGTGGGAATATAAATATCTGTTAGTTCTAATCACATCAAATCTGGGCATGAACAAGCATTTAAGAGTGAAGCTAAACGGGCAGTTGCTTAAATGGGCGAACTGTATAAATAATAAAAATATTACCCACACTATGAAGCAAAAGCTATTCCATTCAGCTGCTTCCTCTATTATCCTGTATGCAGCCCAAGTATGGGGTTACTCTTCTTTCGAGCTCGTCGAAAAATGCCTACGCTATTACTCAAGAGGATTTTTAAGCTCCCTAGTAATACGCAAAATTACATGATCCATCTAGAGACTGGAATAGCGCCCCTCTTCTTAGACATACTCAAACTACACATCGACTATATTGTGAGAGCGGAACGAACGATTAACAAAGGTAGTGCTTTTGTACATGCTAAGAAATCGGGGCAGCTTTGTTCGAGGGTGGAGCATGCGACTTTGATCTTCTAATCGACCACGAAGACGCACCTTCTTGTCTAAAAGAGAAACTATTTTCCTTGCTGGAGAAACAGGAGGGCGGCTTTTCTACCAGTTCATTAACGAAGCCCGATATTCGCAGCACAGAACTTTCTAGAGCAAGTTAAGCCTCCGTCTGGGCAATGGAACCTATTTTTTGGGCAACAGTACTAATCTAAGGATGAGTCTAATTTTCAAAATAAGGGCAGAGCTTTTGCCGCTTAATTACATACCATCGCCCTGATCTTCCTTTTCAGTGCAGTTTATGTAACCGAAGGGAAAGAGAAGATATATTCCACTTCCTTGCCGCGTGACCCATCCTAAGTGAATTCGGTCTGCAGATCTTCGGTACTGCTACACTCTCCGCAGAAGAAGTTTTAAGCATACTTAATGGAAATAGAGGATGGGACCAGCTTTATAATTATGCCACTAGCGCTCTATCTTATAGAACCCGCATTTTGAACGAAAACTTCTAATTGTAAGAATATAATCAGTACAATTATTTTAATGTCAATCTGGTAGACGGCTTCCTGCCAAACCAAATCGGCTTTAGATTCTCTACAAATTGCAATGTGTTATTTTCTAAGAGGTTATTAATATTGTAAACCCAAAACTGTTAAAAATAAAGTCACTACTACTACTGCTACTGAGGAAGTAAAGTACCAAGTTTGGCGAGCACGTGAGCCTTGCAGTCTCTTAGATTGTCGCTATGACCGCCGGCTTCCAGTAAAGGTGAATGTTCAACTGCTCTGATCCTTTTGATCGATGATCCTCAGCTAAAATCAAAACTTCAATCACGCTCACAGATAAAAGAAATTGTTTCGGAAAATTATGGGGAATCCCTAAAAGTCTATTTTTCGTTCACGATAAGAACTATTCTTCACGATCTACAGCTCAAGTAAACACTAAACAACAATTGCATGTCCACCTTGAAACCCCTCGCACTACACTATTTCGAAATGCTTGCTTCTACTAATCAAGTATTCTTTGATAAATATCTTCTAGTATCTCGGGCCCCTGTTGCAGTATTAGAGCAGTTGCACTATCGCTTATCCTAAAAGAAGAAAAAAATTACATCTGATCGGCGTTATCTAGAGCTACTTTTGAGTTTGAAGAGATGGTCATATCACCGTCCAAAAATAAATCGTTTCGCCTTGGACGATCGTCCCGTCATTCTTAAGCCTTTATCGCCATGACTTCCACTTGAAGGCGGCTTAGAAGAAAGGCTTAGATCTAGACTTTTTGAAAAAATGCGATCGTTTCATCTTCCAGAAAGGCACAGAAAGGCAAGAGGCAAGCCCATCCGAAGAGGATCTACGGGGTTTGGATTTTATTTTCAACTTGAATTTGGGGTATTGTGGAGTATTTGTTCTATGACGTATTCGGGCTGTGTTCAGATCAAAGCATCGTGTAAACAGAAAAAAAAAGAAAGTTCAAGTCAAAAGCGTTCCTCACTCCGAATTGTGGAACCTGTCAAAAATTAAATCAATAAAAACACCGGCAGGTTTTTCTCTTGATTGTGAATTTTGTTATCGCAAGAGGGTAGCTGCGGAGGGTCAACTCATTCAAAAGCCGGATAAACCATGCACGATTAAGTTTTGCGTTATTTACTCGAGAGAGAAAATCCGTTAAACTGCGCGCCAAAAACAGAACACAGGCATCCGTTTTGGTTTCTTTTTTAAATTATAAGAAACATTTTTTACTTAAAAATTTCAGGCTTGCAAAGAACCAATTGTAAAGCTAACTCGATGCGTTTAGCGTTTTTTTCTGACCAGAGCTTTCAAGAGATTCCGTGAGCGTTTTTTTTTTTTTTTTTGTGGAAAATCCTACAATTGATGTATTAATTATTATTTATATATTTTTACAAATTTAAAATATTATAAAAATTCAAATCCCTTTAAAAGATTAGAAAACACTTACTCCTTCAGGGAAGCTCATAACAAGTTAACATAAAGTGTATTACTCACCTGAAAAGAGAGGAAAAATAAAAAGTTAGTTGTGGCATAGAAATATCATTAAGAAAAAACAATGCACGATCGTTGTCATACTCGATAGCACACCTCAAATGAATAGAACCCCAAATAGCAATAAAGAGAAAAACGAACGATAGATAAACTTGTCTTGAAGGAGTTTAGAAACTGAAAAGAGCTATTCGCACCCATTTAACAAAAAACAGAACTTTTTTGTATTCGGATTACACTGATCTGAGCTTGGATTAGTCAAAAATCGTAAGCATTCATTGCATTGACAACAATAAAATCAGAGCATGCCTCAAAAATATTGGCGCTTTATCCATATCAAGTAAACGAAAATGCTGGATCAGTTAGCACAATTTTATGGATCCTCGTAAGCATTCATTGCATTGACAACAATAAAATCAGAGCATGCCTCAAAAATATTGGCGCTTTATCCATATCAAGTAAACGAAAATGCTGGATCAGTTAGCACAATTTTATGGATCCTCGGTTTACGAAGGTGGGACTTAAATAATGTCATAAAGTTCAGAACTGCAGTCATTAAAAAGTTCTTGTAAATTGATATTATTTGCCCACTGAGACGGAATAGTATTTACTAAAACTGTTTCTCTTTTTAAATTCTCTTTAAAGTCACTCGCAATCGCAACCCATTCCATAAATAATCATCCATTCTCAAGTTATCAAAGCAATACCGAAATCCCCTTGAACTTATAAAGTTGAAGTAATTTACATTCATCCCGAAGCTATTTGCTTTATTATTACATTCCTGACAACTAAATAGCAATATTTTCCGACAAGCAAACCCAAACAAATCAACGTGTACCAGCAACAACAAATCTATTCACTCGCGCGGAATATCGTTTTCGATACTATTAGCCCCTTCGAGCAGATATCAAATCTGCTATTAGTAACGATAGAAGCTGCTCCTTCCATTGACGGCGCGCAGTCAGCAAAAGACTCTAAATTCCTATCTCAAGGCGTGTGATATTTCAAAATGATTACCTCATCTCGGTATCGCCAGTAAATAAATCGTTTTACTGCACTCCCTTGTGCATACACCGATCTTACCTGACCATAACGCGAACAATTGTATAGCAAGGAATCCGCACAGAAGATCAGCCGGCAATTGATCATAATGGCGTAGCATTAAGGAGACGACAACGATCCAAGACGATCGCCAAAAGCACAA
This sequence comes from Neoascia interrupta, assembly GCA_947623515.1. NCBI lineage: Eukaryota > Metazoa > Arthropoda > Insecta > Diptera > Syrphidae > Neoascia > Neoascia interrupta. The sequence goes on along the minus strand of OX392463.1, from coordinate 119,473,869 downwards.
GGGGATTACCACATCTCGATGAGATTGGGGCGTGGGTCAGCATCAGCATCAGCACAGCACACTTGTACTTACATTTTCTCCTTTGGAATTTGTGTTATGCGTCGGCGATCGAGTTGATCTTCACTCGAGATCTAGTTAAGAAGTTGACGCAATAAAATTAAGTCACACTCGTAATTTATTTAGATTTAATTTGCAAATTTAACTGTAGCGCCGGACGTTGTGACGTCTCAGGGCTGCACGATCGTGCTGCATCCTTTCACTTGTGATCGCGCGGCACGGACACATTATCACATGTGGATGGATAATATTATGCTTTGGTGCTAAACGATCGCGAGTTGAGTGAAAATTTTAATTAAATCTACATTTTAACGAGCATTTAATGGAAGATTTACGCTGAAACGATCGTTTAACTTTGGACAGTTTCCGCAATGGTTGGAGCAGTTTTATGGGGTATGCTTACTTTATTGAGCATCTGCTGTCGGGAGGAAAGATTACACCGTAAATATTTTTGTGTACGTTCCGTTATTAGCATGTGAATGAGAATGAATGATCTTGTATTTGATGGTGAAAAGATCATCACCGATCTGATCCTCGCAGATCGTAAAAGGAATATACATCGTTTTTCAACATTGACTGACAGAAATTAATTGAGGCCAAGAAACTTTAGAAACTTTAGGCCAAGAATAATTAATAAGGATGCGGGATTTTATTCTTACTCAAAGCAGAACTGGAAGTTACACTAAAAGTCCTCCAAATTATTTTTCATTTTTCGGAGAGCCAAAAAGTCAACACGTTGCTCCTTTCTAATTACGTCCAATACTATCACTATCCCCATTCATCATTATTCATTGTCAGAGAACAAAAGGTCAATTTCCTATTCTGGGGTGTTGCGTTCAACCCTTTACCCCATCAGTCGTTAGTAATTAGAAACAATACACGTCGCCGGTGAAAGACCAGCTCAGTGCGGTGTACACCAAACCGAGTTGAAAAAGTCAAAACCATTGCACTTCCGGACGAATGGTTGGGTCTTTGTCCTTTTTTCGTTCAACAAACCGCCCCCTCTTACAACTCTTCTCTGTTTAGGAAAGCACAGCTAAAATCAACGTCTATTGTGCACTTAGATTACATGTCTGTTCGAAAAAAAACAAGAAAGGTAAAAACCACATCAGGAACTCACATAATCGCATATCCTGCCATTCAAAGAGATAGAGTCTGTTTGTATGCCAAACCAAAACCATCATGAAGCAGAAGCACTCGTCTTCTGTCGTTTGTTCATTTCCCAACCGCCTTCCGGCACGAGTACAGGTTGACATTGTTTTTTTTTTTTCTAAATGGGTGCGACTACCACCCACTTTTAATCCTTTTTTGGAAGTTTTTAGAAATTCCATGCGTTCACCCAAAAGTTTTTTTTTTTGTATCAAGTATGAAATCATACAAAGAGCGGTTCGTCAACCTAAGAAAAGTTAAGTTAGGTTTGGATTAGATATTGGTTTTAGACAGCTTGCGACTGCATCTCGTTGCATGTATAAAAACATTGATAGAATATGACATGTGGACTCTGTCCGAAAAAAAAGTTCGCATGTTTGTATGCGGACTTGCCAATTATCCAGATAGAAACTGATTGCATGTGCTGCTGCATGCTTTTTTGGCATATGCGGCGTTAGCAGATGACATGTAACACATGCAAATGCGTTTTGCACGTTTTTTCTGCCATCAAGTTGTCATATAAAATGACGGTACAAATATGACGTTTTCATAAATTTGAACCACCAATTCACGCATGTTGGCTCATACGGCTTGTAAGGAAGGAAAAATGTAAATTGAATTTCGTAGAGGTGACAGTTTTTATGTCATAACTCATACAATAATATAAAAAAAACATCTCTTATATAAAATTTACGATCGATTCCTTCGGTTCTTAAGGTCAAGTATTCATTCTAAAAACCTGTCAAATTAAAATTGGATCCCATGTTTTAAGTTTTCTTCATGAAAATTCCTTCCCTTTTATGGGTGCAGTACATGAACCGGACATTTAAATTTAGTGGTAAAAAAGCTGGGTAAACTTGTTTTCTATACAAAACTCACAGATTCTAATTTCTCTCTTAGCCAAAGCTTGTTACGTAAAATATATGAATATATATGGTAAAGTTGGGTAATACGGCGAACCTTTTTTGTGAATTTAGTGAAAAATTGGACAAACCGTGGAAAAAGCCCAGTAAACCTGTGTTTCTTAAAGCTTACAGATTTTCCTCTCTACCAAAGCCACCTTATTCAGATACAACCCCAAAATAAGCTTTTATAGCGTAAAATCGGGGAATATGGCGAACCGTTTTCAGGGGACAAGTTTCAAATATTGTAAAAGTTTGAAAGTATTTAAAATTTTTATTTTTGCATATAAAAAGATTATGGATATCTATGTGAGGAAAAGGTGTGACACGATCCTGTGACAACTACCGTTTTATCAAACTCATGTCACACACAGTCAAGATCGTCGAGCAAGTACTAGATACGCGACTATGAAATATAATAAGGCTATGTCGCGGCTAGTCAAGGCTTTGTCGCGGACTAGTCAACCACTGATAAAATCCAAAGTATAAGGATCATAATGGAAAAACATCGTGATGCCCTAAAACACCTGGATTATGGTGAATGTTGATTTTCAAAACGTTTTCGATAGCCTACCACGAAGCCTGATATGGGGGGGGGGGCTAAGAAAACGTCGAGTTCCGGCCGAAGCCTACGTGCTGATGATCATGGACATGTATGATGGAGCGAAAACAAAAGTAAAATGTCCTTCCGGAGTCACTAAAAAGATCCCATTAAAGTCGGTGTACACCAGGAAAGTGTCCGAGGTCCTTTGCTTTTTATTGTAGTCCTTAATTGTCTGCTTAAAGGAAAACTGACGGACAAATTAAGCAGCTATTCTTCGCTGAAGATGGGGCTAGCCTAAGTGAAGAGCAATTAAGCCAAAAAAAAAGACAGAGGACCTGTGCTGCCCATTTTTTGACCCGCCCCAGCCAATTCTAGACTTTAAATTGAATGGAAATGTGCTTCTTATGAGTGAAAAGCTTATGTAGCTGGGATCTGTGAACAAAAGCGAAGCAAACTGTGATGACGACGCGACGCGAAGGCAATTATCACGTAAGCGTAGGGTAGATGAACTGGCGGGAAAACTTCGCTATCTTCTATGACCAAAAAATTCCCCCCGAAAGGAAGGCTCCACACAGCTGTTGTGCATCCGGGCATCCGGGGCGTTGAAGCCCAACGAAATAAGACCCAATGAGAAAATGGGCCTTATACGGATATAAGTACTGAGAAAGTTTAATTCCTTTTCCCAGTACTTATATCCTTTTCTGAATTCACATCGATTTAATACCTTTTTCCAGTATTTATATCCTTATCTTAATTCGATGCTTTTGAGAATTTGATCAAATAAAAATAAATCAAAATCGCGCGATTTCGAAAATATCGAAAATGTTTCCAACTGTTTGTTTCATTCGGGACTTGTGTCTCATTTTCAGCGATGAAAATTCGGGACTTATGTCCCTTTTAAGAGAGTTATAAGTCCCGAATCGATTTCGGGACATAAAACCTACTTGAGTGGGACATAAATCCCGAAAAATGAATTCGGGACTTATGTCCCAGCGCCAAAAAAAGACTAGGCGGGGGGGTGGCAGGCTATTATAAACCCAGACATATTTAACTGTAGAAGTTCAAAACGAAATAAAGCCCCCTGGGCCTTATTTTGTTTTGAAAAGCGAAATAAGGCCCAATCGAAAATGTGCCCTTGTTTTCATTTTCAAAACGAAATAAGCCCGAATTTTTCATTTTAGGCTTTATTTCGTTTGGCTTTATTTCACGTCACCCCTTAAATCACAGCAGGTGTAACAAAGTGGGATACAATTAGAAGTACGAAGATCGGAGGAAGCCTCCACGTAAGAACTCCAGAAAAATGAAGCCCGACCAGTGGTATTGCCATGTTCAAAGAAGATCCTACGAACCCTGTCAAAAAGACAATATCAATCAACATTCGTACACAATCACGAAAGGGAATAAGGCCTAAGCATTCATGGACCACACAGTTGCAACGAAAACAACATTAAGTTGGACTAAGTGACGAAGAGATCCAAAGCCGGGTAGCCTGTCGGTATATTCAGAGATCCAATCGGCGCACACCACTAGCGGACAATTGAAGAATGCAGTAAGAGTGGTCAATTCAGATCATAGCCTCGCCCCTAAATGAAAAGAAGAAGAACCACATAAATTGTACAAACTAAGAAAAAAAGGAACACAAATTTCGATTAAATGTTTACGAAAAAAAAATTCGAAAGCAAAACTATTGTAAAAACCATGTACCCGAAGGGTGGGTATTATGGTACACTCTATCGGATAATACGGCGTGTTCACAATGTTGCTACTACAACGAACGAGACCGTTCGATCTAGCATCTTAAAGACGGAACCGCATTGCATGACGGTATTTTAGGTGCTTTGGTTGGAAAACAACCTGCTAAACGCGATTACTAAAGAAGCTTGGACTACTTGTTAAAGAAACTTAGTCGTAGTCTGACGGAAAAGGAGAGGTTGCGTTCCGACACTACCATGAGCACACGTGGCTGGTCCTCACAGTGCCTATGATATTTACGTACCCACGGAGAAAAAAATATTTCTGCCTTACTATTGTTAGAATAAGCAGGCAGTACAAGAGCCATGAGACCACATTAAGCACAGAACAAGAGCACATTGCATTTCTCGTAACATTGTAGTCTTCTCCAGGTCCTGAACAAAGGCTTTCATCAAAATCCTAAAAAGGAAGGAAGGAAGATGCCCTATGAAAATACATATTAAGACCTAGCAACGCCTTGGGATGTCAAAATTGTGGTGCAGTGATTATGGTGTCGTGTTCATGTCGGATGACCGGGACAATAAAAGTTTTTTTTTTGCAACGGTCTCACCTCCGCAAGGGTCTTACAAACAATCCCAGAGTCAGGAGTATCATTTGACATGAAACACCTCTCAATTCGCCGTTGGGAATCGGCAAAAAAAAAATTAGGTACCCTCCATGTCCGTAAGAACACCTTTTACGCACTCAGCATGCTGTTCTGGAAAATTTTATTTGCGGAGGCATCTATTTTGCCTTTTATTCCAAAGACTTAAATTTTTGTTTTCCTGTAAAGTCATAGCGTTTAACATTAATTTCGCATAAGTCGCACTTTCCACTTCCAGGTAGGAAAGGCTTCTTTATGCCCGACCGAGGGTATATTAATTTTAATGCATAGTTTGTAACACAGTGAAATAATCACCGTAGACCCCTAAGACCTTTTAGAGATATGATCGAGATCGACAGGTGAGTCGATTAAGCCATGTGCGTTCGTCCGTCTGTCCGTATGGATGCAGTTTTGAGGTCTTTAAAATTGAGCTAGGAAACTGAAACTTGCAGCGTTGCTTGGTCCTCATTTTGTACAGACAAAGTATGAAAATTGAGAATATCCACCCATAGCTACGCCCACAATTGACTTGAATGTCAGACAACCTTAAATTTACATTTCATTTCAAAATGCTTTTTGGTCGAGATAGACTAAACATACGAACTTAAATTTTGGTGGAGAGTAATATCGGCCAGAAGCCTTTAATTAGACAAAAATTGGACCGCCCACTCTATTGACCATGCCCACTTTTAACATCTTAAATCTTTGAAAACCTGATTTCTCGGGAAATTCATTCTAAATCGAAAAAAAAATTATATGACAAAAGGTATGATCTGAACCTGAATCTGGATGAGGTTATGATATGATCCTCACACTTTCCTGCATCCCTAATGGTCCGCTTGTGGGGTACGCCGGCCGTGGGGTTCTTCCGCCTTTTTGTCATAACAGAAATAATGATTACCTCGAAACTTATCATGTTTTTTCATTGCTATTTACACATGCAAGTCTTAAAGATATAAGGTAGAGCCATTCGCTAAAAACTAACTGAAAAACACAAAAATGATTTTTGAAAGATCGATCAGAAACGCACACCTTTTTTTAATTATTTATTGTAAGACAAACAAAACTTAACTCAGGACTGCATATTTTAGATTAAGACCCTTTGAACTCCAAGCGATAATACCTTTACTTTGTGTGTTGATATACACATGTTGGTTGGAAGTGAAATTTGGATTGCGCCATATTACCCGAATTTATCTACGAACATAATGATAGCCCAAAAGCTGCATTTGCCTGGTTTATTGCATACATTTAAGCGAAATAGTTAGGCAGTGTAGCTTTTCAAAAGCTTAAAAGTCGAAGTAGCCCACTTTTTGAAAAGTTAAGAGAGAAATACCAACGTTGAAAAGGCATGGCCCGCAAACCGGAGCAGAGAAAATGTCTTCTTTGGATGTAGGTTTGTGGAAGTCACCTTCTAAGCACTCCCTTAGAATCTTTTACAAGTCTCCTACAAGATAAAAGATTTTATTTTCATTTGCCATAAGAACTCTACTGGTTTAGGCGGAAAAACGGTAAATCAGGCTAAGTTGAAACAAAACAGCAATATGGATCCTACGTTCGGCGATGAACACTATGACCCTGGCTGGGAAAAGAAAGTAACTAGGTAAAGGTACAAGAATATTGGATGGATTTAGAAGAGGTTGGGGATAGGTATTTGCCTTTATGACCAGTATGATTAAGGCATAGAGGTCCCTTCAGAGGCTATAAGGGACCTCTATGCTTTGGCTTCGTCGGAAGGGACTATAGTTATTGGTTTTTTTGTCGCATCTTTCATGTCGTCGAAGTACTCCATGTAATTGCTCGAAGGCTTATACTGCGATTTCAAAGAATTGTAAAAATTTAACACTGTTGTCTGATAGCCCAGATATATCCCTCCTTCTACTCCTAATGACGGACCGCTTAAGTCCCACACAATTAATTCAAATATTTTTGCATAGTTTTTGTTGTGGAAATAATTTGATGAGCACAACCGTTCGCCTGAAATGCCCCCAAGTAGCATTGGTATTTCTGAAGCATATTTTTAGGACAATTTGTGGGTTTCGCCTAAAGACGGTGGCGTGAGTAGAATTTAGATTTTTTTGAAACACTTCTGCGTGGGTTTGAATGCAGAGGAGGCATACGACATGGACAACTTTTTAGACGATTTGAATTTCATTTAGCTGATGAATCTTAATGTGGGGACACCGAGATTTCCCTGAATAATTTTCCAAATTAAGTGCCTGGGCAGAGTGTGCTTTGCTGAAAACGAAAGAATACCATATTCGTATTCATTTGGTCAGCAGAGTGGAATAAGAGGATGCTAATTTTGTGGAGAATGATGGTTCCAGAACGGTTTGTTTGCAATGGTGACAGTTAAAAGGTTCAGGGTTGTCAAATTAACGATTTAGTTTGTTGCTTTAATTTGAAGCAACGATGGAAGGGAAATTAGTTTATATTGAATCCCCGACAAAGGAAAGGAGTTTTAACCGGCTTTTGATGAGACTCGCGCTCGAGGTGATTGTGGTAAAATTTCATCTAACAAATTAGGTCACTTAAAAAAGACTGTTGAAAAGAGGAAAGGTTTAAGGGTCTCCCTAATGTTTCGTAGAATAACAGAGCAATAAGAGGTTATTGCAAAAGGATAAGGTAATGCGCAACAGCTCGATTAAATTAAGGAAGTATTGTCTCGCAGGAGTCCTCGGAGTTCATTGGAATTTGGATCCGAGAGCTTTTGTAAAGTATGTCCACAAAACCAGCAACTCCACTATAATGTCGAAAAGCATTTTTGTAGATCCATTTTAATCTAGTTTTATTGAACAAGCAGCATATCATAGGCTTCTGCGCTTTTTCCACGATCCTTCGAGCCGGATAACAGTTTCCATAACAAACTTTAAAAACATGTTATACTTTCCAGATGCTTGTTCTATTTTCTACGTGTGGCGGTTAAAATAAGGGCATGCTGCTATTTAAGCCCTTATGCCTAAGTTTTAGAACAAAATTTAAGCACGATGCGACAACAAAGTTCGTTTCAACTCCAAAGCCAAGAAATTGTCATGTTTCGTCTAGATCTCAATATTATTTTTTACACCAGGAAGTCGGAAAGTTTAAAACGTTTCTTCTTTTGAGAGCAGTTTCTTCGATTCTGCTGTTCACCAGAAGCAGATGAACGGGTTATCTAAAAGTTTCTCACCTTCTGGAGTTTCTCGTCCCCGATGGGGTGTTTTCGCGGATGGCGGCTAGAGTGAAGCTCATCCGATATGGTGGGTTCACACATAAAAATACGCGGGCGGACAACAACCACAAACAAAATAAAACCTGGAAGCGTTGGTCTCAAATCGAGCGGCCTCTTGGTCGTCTGTTGGCCGGATATTAAACATCCTTTACTCTTCTTCTAGGGTAACGTTAAGGTTAAAGGTAAATAATTTTTTGAATACTCTGCTGGTTATACCAGTGCTTTTCGCCGTAAAGGCACAACACTTGCAGTCATAAGGTTTGCAGTTTCTCTGAATGGTTTTAAATGTTCCGTACTGGCAGAGTACAGTTTGTGTTGCATTGTGAACACCTTTTCGTCTCTTTTCTCTAATTCTTTTCGGTTTATTCCTGAATACATGTTTACGGATTTGAAGAATAGACAAAACGCCTTGAGATTGAGAAATTTCGGATTTTCATGTGGTTGGCCGCAGATCCGTTTAGGTTCTCAAAAAAAAAGAAATTAAAAAAAATCAAGAGACAACGTCAATATCAACTGTAATAGGTTTAAGTTATCTTAAAAATTTTAGGCGAGATTGCATATCGCTAATGCTAAAGACCAAAGAGTCTTTAAATTTCACCAGGGCGAAGGATAAAGTTTGTGTAAATTAAAAACAAATTCGAAAGAACAAAGCATTAAAGTTCTCGAATTTCGGAACAATATACAAGCGGCAAACGATAAGGAATATTGCAACAAAGCAATTTAGTTGAAAACCAGGCTCGAACTGTACTATTAGCATATATTCTCGAACAAAACATAAAAAAATCAAGCACACAATGATATTGCAACGATCTGGCTGCTTTATCAGTTAACTTTATGAAATGAAAATGTATGCTCCTAAAGTGATCACATTTAGTCGCCACATCACATTGTCCCCCTCCTAAGCATATTCACTTCGAACAAGCACAATCACCACCATTACGTCCATGACAAAAATTTTGTAGGTAATAGTCTTTTGAGACGCCTTACTGTGCGGAAGGCCTTCAAGTTTCTGTAGCGATATTATACTTTGTGTACTTGTTCTTCAACTTTTCGCTGTTCTTGACACTCTGATACATTTGACCAATCTTTTGCGTCCTCTTGAAGCTATATGCATTCTTAACCTTCCAAGAAAGTTTTTGAAGGTGTGATTTACATTCAGTCGAATCTCGAGTATAAATCCTTTGTGTCAGAGCTTCTGCTGCGACAGCGCGTGATCAATTATGCTCTGAGGCACCGTAGCACGTGAGGAAATATTAAAACTGGAATTTTTGACTTTCTGGTTTGTGTTTTTGTTGCGTTCTTGTCATTTTCTGTGGTTTTTTACTCTTTTCGAATGGTATATTTTCAACGCGATTATAGAACAAAAGCCATGTAATGGGACAGAGTAAACGGCAACGCAGCTTCGTGGCATGGCCTTAAATTAAACAGTACAGAATTCTACGTGTTCGCTTCGTTTTCTGATGAATCAAATCAAACAAAATTTTTTTTGACAGCTGGGTATCATCAACTCAATTGTGGTTGTTGTGTTGTGTAAGGGGATGTGCGGACCTGTGTGGTTGGACCTGTCAAAAAAGTTAAATGCACTGAGGAGTACACACTGCAACGGAATGATGAATGGTAATATTGATCAAGTTGGTCTACTATCATGTTTGAGGACCCAAATCCCATCAACATATTTCACGATTTGTTTCTTTATTTGTTTTCGGGTTATTTCATTTTGTAGATTTAAAAAATCAGTGGGAATTAAATACGAGTTAAATTATTTTTGATTCTGTTTCCCGGGAGCCAAAGAAACTTAAGTTGACAAGGAGAAGCGCAGAGGACGTGACGACTAGACATTGCTAGTTAACACTACAGAATGTCTCCTCTCAATAAATGTAAAACTTTCCTTTCCCGGTGGAAGCACTTTGAGATTCACTTTAAATCTTATCTACCGACCTAGCTAATGACTACCCCCCAATTAAGTGAGAAAGGCGGAGGCAACTAGTACCGGTCTATGCCTGTTCCACAGAACACCAATCGATTTATTGATTGATTGATGATATGGACTTACCCGAAGAGTAGTGATGGCTGGAGTTAACCGTTTCGGAGTGAACCACTTTCAGCAGAGTTAAAGTTGGCCGGTGAGGGACTTTCTGCAGAACTCCTGTGTTCACGTGACTGCTGGACCCTAAATAAGAACTTGACTTGATAATGGGAGGGTGGGGTTGGTATGAATCGGAGGGTACCTAATAACTTGATGTCGGGGGTAACCTTTTTGGGTATGAAGCCGCGTCCACAAAGTAGGGAAGGTCAGTGGGGAGTAGTCCGAAATGAGCTTGATGAGAGGACAAGGCAAGGCAATCGGTTTCAGTATAAGTCCATACCTTTTGCCGCTCAAGTGAGTATTATACTCAAGGATGGGAGAGTGTAGGGGTAACCGATTTCGGTACGAACTCTAGGCGAGATCCTGATGCAAGGTAACCGTTTTCGGTGTAAAACCGTACTTCAGGCGACTCAAGTTAGAATAAACCTTGGGGGAACGGGAGAGGTAGAGATAATTGAAGTGGACACGTTCCAAGGGGAAATACGAATATATACCGTTGTTTCCGGTTTCTTTCCGTTGTTTCTTTATTGTCTCATCTCTTTATTCTCTTCTATTGTCTTGCTAGACCGTTTAGACCTTCGAAAAAATATTCACTTTAATAATTCCTTCTTAAGGTCGCTAGGACGACAATTTTTTTTAATAATTAGCTCGTGATCAAGGGGTTATAACTACCCTTAAGATGCGTTACACATTGCGAGCGGAAAGAATTTGAGGATAGAAAAGGTAAAAGAGAAAAGAATTTCTCGATATAACACAAACACTGATAAGCCAAAAGTGAAAGATGCAACCTGAAACATCAAAGCTTACCCCCGCAAGTGTTATGCCTTTACCGAGTATTGCTTTTACCTTTGCTTCTTGTATAGACAGCAATTTATAAAAAGATCTGGCATGCATCTTATAATTGTTGTCCATTCTAATATTTGCTTATTGTAAGAGAAAAAGGTGTTTTGTATTCCGCCGACCCTAACACCTAACCTTGATAAGAAGCCGCTCGTTTTAAGACAGACGCTTCTAGATTGTTCGTTTGTTGCTGGTTTTGGTCCGCCTTGGATATTTTTCATGCCACTACCCACCATATCTGCTAAACATTCCCCTCTCCGCCACCTGGGGATTCGCACAATCGGGGACCAGCAGCCCCATAGTTTATTCTTCCTCCTGGTCTCTCGAACTTCTATAGAAATCGTTTAAGGAAGCACCAAGTTTTCTGGTATTACTCCCTACCAGAGACCATGGCCTGCGAGGGAACCAATTAAATTTTTAAGATTCAGCCTATTAGAGGAGATCGGTTTCTTTGTTTTCCTACGATCGATAACAGACCAGATTTTTTTTGAAGCTGTTGTTGTCCATTGTGATGGCTTCGGTGTCCAGTTAAAACTTTATCGAATTTATGGGTGCTAACGGTTCCGTCGCATGAGTCAGATTAGCATTAGCACCTTTTCTAGGTAGCTCGTCAGCTTTGCAGTTGCTGGAAATATTCCTGTGGAACCAAGCACAGGGATGCGTCACATCTGACAGAAATCTCTTTTAATGCAGCTTGGCTGTCTATATAGAAAACAATAGCGCTGCAGTCTACCGACTTAACTAAAAATAGGCAACGGTTTCTTGAACAGCGGTGATTTTTACCTGAAATGCATCTCCCAAAAGCCAGTCGGATACACTGCAGTGATACGGCAGGCATTGGGAGATGTATAAGTCAAGACGACTGGAAAAATGACTACCCTAGCTGTTTTTGATCCATCTTTGTAGATTTCTATTGCAGACGCGTTTAGGACCTCACCCGACTACAAGGCAGTTCTTCTTGGAAATTTCGCTTTGAGTTTGACATTAAAGTCAAGGTATGGGTCCGAGCTATCAGGGACAGTAATGTGATGTGGCGACAAGACGTAAGAACAGATGCAGCAGTCATTATTTTAAAAGCTAACCGATAGTATCGTTGCTTATATTGGGGAGCGGCCCTATTACAAAGCCATACAAATTTAAATTTAATATTAAAAAGTAAAAATTACAACAATTTACAATTTTACAAACATTACCTATAATAATGGCTGGCTCTAATAATGCAGGAGTCGCTGAACGCACCAATCGATTCAATTTACGAGCACACCCGCTAGAACCTCTAAACCTAACTGTCATTCCAGTCAGCTGACAGCAAACTGACGTTCGAACTTCGACATCGAATCGCCCTCCAATGGAAAAGTACCAGTGCAAAATTACCGAAGGGGAAATACAGAAAGTGCTAGAAAGGGATGAATTTGTATAAATACACGGATGACAGGCTCGTACGGGGCAGATATATTTGAAACGTTGACTTGTGAAAACCGAGAGCAAAGTAAAAAGTGATTGAATTGAAATTAAGTGCCGGTTTCTAAGTAGCGAATTTAAATAAAGTGTGATTTGAATTTAAATAAGTTTTGTTTGTTAAATAAAGTGTTTCATTGTGTTATTTTGAAAGTGAAATTGAGTTTTATTCGCCGAACCCCAGGAAAAAATATTACAGAAACTTGGCCAGTTAGGATGCTTGCATGACCCATATTATCACGAGCTTTTGGCATCAGTTGCAGGGATTACGTAAGCCTAAGTGTTGCCTTTGCTGCCATGGTTTTCTCAAAGATGCCAACGGGAAGAAGGCAGAGCATTATGTCAAGTGTAGCTATGCTGAATTGTCATTGCAGACGAGTGTCACAATGAAGGATAAGGAACGTTTTTTCACAATTTTAACGAATGACCGAAAGTTCTTATTACATTTGGGACAATATAGAATTTTCTACCTCAACTTTTGGACATTAAAAATTTTGCACAACGGATGTGAACATGGCAATCATTTATGGCTCGTTTGAACTTGTTGGTCTTCCAAGACGGAAAGTAAGACTCTTTCAGCTTGAATGCCTCTTTACACCTCCTCCATGAAGAAGCTTAAACCCCATAAAACAGCATTTATACGTTAAAAAAATGCACTGTAAATTTGCCTCAAAACTAAGAAAGCCAAGATTAGCTCGAGGTAACCTTTCACTCCGACGAGCTTCACTCCAATATCCGTCCATCAGCCGCCGCATTTTGATGTTAATTTTTCCACCCCCGCGCCCTCATCCATCCCGTAAGTAACAACCTCTGCTGCTAATTTCCCAGCTCCCACTACGACACTTCCTTAACAAATGCAAAACAAGTTCCACATCTCTATCTACCCCCGAGGTGACGTAACAAAACCCACAGGCCTTTTAGGGCGCTTTTAAAATTTTAATTCGCTGCCAGTTTACGTGTAATAATGCCGTAAAACGCGGCATTTCCCAAGCATGGAAATCGTTTTAAAGTGATGCCGCCTCGTGTACGAACGACGACGCCATGTCTGTGGAGTTGGGGTCGCTCCCCCCAGAACACTCTAATCCTGCGGAAACATCATTGAAAGCACCTGCTTAATCGCAAGTAATCGTCTGGCACACGCATTAAGTATATGAACTCATCAAAGTACATCAACGTAATCTCAATAACGGTGTTTTGGAATGATTTGGGGAAGCCCCATCCACCAGGCAGCCTGCTCCCCCGTCAAGTTTATGTGATAATCCATTGAAATGGACTTTTGCCTGGCGAACAGTGTTTAAGGCAACTACTACTAACTCTCGTCGAGTAGACGCTGCAATTTACTCCTCGCCATCCACCTGTGCAGGACTCCACGGTGAAAGCATCATCACCCATCACAACCACCTGTGCTGCGCGCCGGCTTTGTGTTCCTGTGCAAGTTTTCATTATCGTCCTGCAGTCACAGGATCACGAGACAGAAAAAAAAGCAAAACTAGGAGGGAATAGAAAAAGTGGATAATGGTAGGGTTGTGGAAGGAGTTTAAGTGAAAACGCATTATGAATGCCCTCGGTGCTGTAGCTCAGAAAAATCTATGAAGGGATTTTCACTTTCACATCTAATGGCTGCAGAAATGAAAAAACTTTCGCGCTGCGCTGGCATGTCCTTGTAACAAAAGAAAGGTCCTACGAAGTAATTATTGAGAGAAAATGGAAAAAAGTCCCACTGCGCAATACGGTGCGTTGTAAATCGCGTTTTTGTTTCATAAAAATGGAATTACGGGTGTGAGACAGATGATTTTCTGTCCTTAAATGTGTTAAGAAATAAAAAAGACCAGACTTTTGGGCAAAGAAGTCGACTTACCTACACAACACATTGCACCGAGGCATTTGAAAATTCCTTGCAAAATGTTCAATACGGGTGCACAACCTATTCACAACCCGACAAAAACATACGGTTCACATCTCAAACACAATTTTTTCACAGTTCAATAAGAAACCCGCACTCAAAACTCACATTTAAAAAAAAACTTCTTTGCAAATTCTTATCAGAAGAAGATGTTGCCATAAAATTCCAACACGAAATGGCGGCCAACAAGTCAAATAGACAGCCGCTCGCACTTCAAATGTCAAAAACTGTGGACGATCGGAGCTCGATCTGTTTGTTTTGTATTTTTGCGCTGTTTGGAGCGCTAGCACATTTTTTACAGGGTGGGTCAACTTAACGTTTTATGTGATAAAAGTTCTACTGTACACAAGTTTCATTTGTGTATATATTAATTTGTTAATGAAATATAAAAAGACGAGAGAAACACTGTATATTGTGAAGGTGCGAAAACATTTGTTAAACAAAAAAATAAATCGTCTTTCGTTGAGTTTTATTCTACGTCTGGATTTTGGGGCCGAATTTCCTTAAGCTACCCTTGAGCGGTGAAAAAATAAAGGTTGCATTAGTGCTGTTTTCGACTTAAAGAAGTTGAAGGTATTAAGAAGCGAATTAAAGTGTGTTTTCTGACGCGTAGGTGTATTTAAAACCGGGGTTTTACTACTTATTATTAAATTCGGAAAATTTCGTTTTTGAAACTACTGTTATTTCATTTTAATGGCTAGCTTAAAAATACTGTAATGTTTTTGCTTGGTTTTTCGTAGAATAAAACTCAATTTCACTTTTATAATTACATAATCAAATAGTTCACTTATCAAACAAACTGATATTCAAACGAACTTCGAATATCAGTTTGCTGTCAGCTGACTGGAATGACAGTAAAGTGCGCTCGTAAAGTGAATCGATGGGTGCATTCAGGGATTCCTGTATGTTGTTTTATTTCTTGTTGCCACATTACAGTACATCACCCGAAGTTCTGTAAAGCTTGAATCCTTGAATCGAACATTGAAAGCAAAAGTTAAATCAGTTTAGTTCAAATAAAGTACTATGAAGTAGATAATTTAATTGTTGTGCCATTAAATTATTTGAACTGAAATAAGTGATGTGTGATTTATACGTGTGATTTATATGTGTAAAATACATATTACACAATTAGTTTACTGAAAGAAACGTTTGAAATTTAAAAAAATGAGTAATTTCACTAAATGGACGTTTTACTTGGCCACCTCGTTTCTTGCAAATTTTCACCATTCTGTAATATCTTTATGGGTTAGTTGTCAAGTCACATGTTTTTATACGATACGCCAAAAACAAATGAAAACATTGAAGCAGCATTTGAAAACACGTTGCTTATTTATCAGAATACGAAATATACCTTAATGACACTATTGCTTGAATATTATGTATGTCAAATGCCATATACAATTATATGGCAAATAAATCTTTTACCATGTTTCCACCGGGCACTGATCCGCAATTAGTCTTAATCTTTATTAAATCCTCTTAAAATTACGTGATTAACCGTACAAATTTAAATCCTCTCGGCAAGCGATTAAAAATAAATCCCCTCATAAATCTCATTCACCCTTTTCAAGAATCACTTTCAACCCTTTTCGAACACCTTTTTAACAGTTTGAGAATTAAAAAAGGACACTGAAACTCTCCACGTATGACAGATCTATAATATATAAAGAAGACCAGAAACCACCACCTGTCCTGCCTGTGGAGAGGACGACGATACAGCGGAACATTTCCTATGTAGTTGTCCTGCCTTTGCTCGCATCAGGTGGTGGATCTTTGGCACTGGCGTGGTGAGTGCCGAACACCTAAGCTCTTCATCACTCTTCATCAAATACATTAAAGTAAGGAATCCGCGTGGTAGTACAATGGACCAGTAGTTGTGTCTGGGTACTCCATCAGATAGTAGCAACCTCCGACAATAAAAGTAATCTTATATTTGTCTGGTCGAACCACTTTAGGATTTATTATGAATCGTCTCCCGCCAATCCTCGTATTATTGCCGGTGTAAGCATAGTATAATGCAACAAATAGAGCTGAGAAATAAAGCAGAGAAGCATAGACCTAGAAAGCAGAGAAGTTTGGCCAATGAATACGAAAACTAAAATTAGTTCTTTTCATACATACAGTGCTTTCGATACTATGTCTCCACTGGCCATAAAACTGCGATTAGCAGGACATAATTAAAAAGAGATCCCGAAGTGTCTTCACCGGACAAATGCTTATTTGCAAAATGCTTATTTTGCTTAATTGTTTAAAATTGTTTCAAATTAATATGCTTAATTTAACGCGAACACTCTTTCGCGTTATTTAGGATCTCAAATGAGTCACATTTCTTAGGAGCAAGGAAACAATTTCGTTGTAAAAAATCCATTGGAAAACGTATTTCTGACAGATCTGTCATACATAGCGTTAATCTAGCGATTTGAAAAAAAATTATTTTAACCGCGGATTAGTGCCCGGTGGAGACTTAGTATGATTGCAGGATTTGTATTTGACGTTAACTGCACCCAGGGCTACTCAAACACGCCTAATACCTTGACCACATCTAGTTTAAAGCCATTGTATGAATACCATAGTATCTTGAATATCATTTTTATAGGTCCACTTCACTCCGAAGCACAAGTCACGGAACATCGGATTGCAAGAGTTTGAAAAAAAAATTCATCATCTGCGCGCAACTTTATTGGCATTTGAATGTAATTAATTTATCATTTGTGATTGGCCAGAGGTTGTTGACAAAACTACTAAGGTTTTTTCACCCCGCATGATTTGACAGTTGAATAACACTGACATTGAAATATGCCGTAGCCTAACGCAATCTTTGTATTCTTTCATCCATGATTGCGCAGCATACAAAGTTTGCTGCCATTGCCAGGTTCTGAAAATAGTTGAATATGAAATTAATTCATTGCTTTTACTCGCAATAGACCATGGATTCAGATAGCGAAAGGATAATGTCCTAGTACAATTAAGAAGGACTTTTACCTTCGATGGTAGAACTTCACAAAACTCTTCATTTGACTCCATCCCTTCCCAGCAAATAATACCTTTTATTTTATTAAAATAATTTAATTTAGACAATTTGTAGTCCAGACTTTATTAAATGCAACAATAACAACAAGCAATTATTATCATCTTTGAAAATAAATTTTTAATGCACATCCTTTGCAACGTAACGCTTTTATGATTTCAATTTTACTTTTATGCTTTGTGACTTTGTCAGAATAATTAAATAACCATACAACGTCTTCGGACTTGCAAGCTTCGTAGAACGAAAAAGGGAATAGGGAAAATCATTAAATGCCAATGAGCAAAAGATGAATACTAAACAGCTCCGGGGCCGACAGGACACTCGCCAAGTCATTATCGCCGTGCCGCACTCCTGAACAATGCAGGATAAAATAATAAGGACTCTATTTTATAAAAGGTAACCAAGTCCTACGACGTTGCTTAAAATTGCTTTTATCCTCCCATTCCCCCCTTTTATAATTTCCAAAGAATTGTCTAGACTTACCGCTAAGTAGGTGCTCTGTCCACGTAGCCTGGGGGGTGGTGGTGGGTCTGTTGTTTCGCAGCCATTCTCATCGGTTGACCTCTGTCGACTGAAATAAAAACAAAAAGAATGATGATATTAAATCCTTAAACTGTCTTGCTTCAACGGAAATCCAATCACTGTGCCGGATATTGTCCTCAAATAAAAACTACCACAAGTTCCAATTTGAGTCAAAAGCATACAGTCAGCTGACCTTAAGTATGTTCAGGAAACCAACACACAGAAATGAAATAAGGATCTACGAAGCTGGAATAAAACATAAAAGAAACTAGAACAATTCTCATTGTCGTACGGACACGTCCATTCAACCTGCACTATATCATAACTCCAAGAGTCGGATCGTCCCCAATTTTCCTCGTCGTCTAGCTTTTCGTCCTTTTAATTTAAAAACAAAATCTCAGTCTTTCGGACGACGAAATAAAAAATCAAATTTGCACCGCAGTTTGCTCTTGAATTGGGGTGGTGTACTCAAAGAAATTCCGCAAATGAAAAAGGACATCCTTACGGCAACTACTAAGTGGTGTTTCTTCCTTTTTTTCTAATTTAGTTTAGATCCCATTGCTATATATGGTGAAGGATACTTTCTCCACTTGTGGAATTTTTGCTGTGTTTCATTTTATTGCCCATACACGCCGGCCGGCCATTTGATGGTCAGGATAAATGTGGCCATAATGAGTTTTTGGTGGCGTCTGAAAGATAAGCTCACTAAACAGGGAGGGGGAGATCTTGGGGCAAAATTGTTTTTATAACATGTACAAGGAGCTTGACTCGTTAAAATTCTTTATGAGTTCCTATACACAGTCGGATGCGAGTTGTTGTCAGTTGGCAGAAGATAGTTTTTGGCAAAAGAATGCCTGCAGGAAGGGAGCTTAGAAGCTTGTAAAGATTTATTACATCTGTGGAAAAGTTAATTAGAGGAGTTTTGTTTAGAGTTCTCCTTTGTTGCAAACAGTTACCAATAATGGGGGAAATTAAATGTGGTCGGAGAACTGTCATAGAAATAGGAGGTCAAGTAAAAGTTGTCGTACATCCTTTAACCGTCACCGCACATTTTGGATGCAAGTTTCTTGCAACAGAAGGACTTGACTTGCTCATATTCTGTCAAAAAAAAATTTTAAGTTGGCCCTGCTGATTTTTTATTTGAAAAAGATTAAGGATACAAGTACACAAGGATCCAACTGGATGCGACTAAAATTCTGATTCATGGAATCCGGAATATTACGAATCCAATTCCCTGATTGAAAAGAAATAAAAAGTTTTGCTCAGCCCTTTTGTTCATATTTACAGGAGATGCTTGAAAACTACTCTTTTTAAGACCACTTAGCGGCATTTATCTACTTTTGACGCATTCGTTTGCATGGCTTTCTTAAACGCGTCAAATCTGCACGGTTAAGGATTTGTCGGGGCTGCTTTCACTATAATTTTTTAAAGCGTCTCAAAATTTTAGTAAAGGTCATTAACACTTCACCTTCACCAAAAAAAATAGAAATTCATTTTTGCTGTTTATGTGTATTAATACCGTTTTCACAGCAAATCAGAATCTAGATTCAGAGTAAAAAGTCCCAAATCTAATTGAACTATTAGATTTCCCATATATTTGTAGAATTCAGAATCTAGATCAGAATCTAGATTCCCACAAAATCGAATATAAATGTAAAAGATTGTATCCGATTTTGTGGGAATCATAGGAAACTAAAAGCAAACACTTTTTTTTAATTCAATCAAAAGGAGACATGACAGCCGGCGAAGTTTCTTTATAAAATTAAAAGGAAAAATATGTTGGTTTTTTTATACTGTTTAATTGTGCGGTGATTTTTATGTATTTTCCAGTGCTTCTTTAGTTATCTACAATTGTTTTTTACTTATTTGAAGCTGTTTAACTTGTGACAACTGTGAAAATTTGGACAGTTGGTGTTTAACTGATCGAAAAATCAACATAATCTAGATTATTTTCGCAGTGGAAAGGGTCAAATATGTTCGCTTTTTTATACTATTTAATTGTGCGGTGATTTTAATGTATTTTTCAGTGCTTCTTTAGTTATCTACAATTGTTTTTTACTTATTTGAATCTGTTTAACTTGTGACAACTGTGAAAAATTGGACAGTTGGTGTTTAACTGATCGAAAAGTCAACATAATCTAGATTATTTTCGCAGTGGAAAGGGTCAAATATGTTCGCTTTTTTATACTTTTTGATTGTGCGGTGATTTTTATGTATTTTCCAGTGCTTCTTTAGTAATCTACAATTGTTTTTTTACTTATTTGAAGCTGTTTAACTTGTGACAACTGTGAAAAATTGGACAGTTGGTGTTTAACTGATCGAAAAGTCAACATAATCTAGATTATTTTCGCAGTGGAAAGGGTCAATTCGATTTTGAAATCGAATTGCTCAGAATCTAGAGAATCTAGATGAAAACGGTGTGAAAACGGTATAAGTTTAATTATAAGTGGCAGCTAGTTCAAAAACTCAAAACGTGTACTCGTATAGTTTTTAGCAATTGAAAAGACCTGCAGTCAAATTTCAAAAGGCGACTGAATGCATAGATTTACAAAATTTACCTTAGAAAATTTGGACTGAAAGAAACGTGTATTTTTATTAATGTTTTTGATATTTCAGAAAAATTTTTCAACGTCTAATGAACATAATGTCAAAATGCTCAGTATTGACATTGTTGCAGGTCTCTACATTACTTCTATAACCCACTACACCAGGTATCGTATTACTACTTTTCCATTCGTCAACTGGCGAATGAAGGCTTGCACCTGGCGGTCAAATTTGGAATATGCTAAGATCATGTGCTGTCATCATCATCACATTTGTCAGACTAGTAGGTGCGAAATGTTTACCAAATAAATATTCCTTTTATTGGCGATTGGTGGCAACCTCCCGGTGGAGAATAAAGAAATAAGTCGCGACCTGCAACAACGCCATCTTTCAAAAATTTACCAAGTTTATTATCCGGCTTTAAATATTGTCAGTTTTGACGTTGTTTGTTGTGGTCTCTACATATTTCTTTCTATTTCTATTTATAATTCGGTTTGGATTAGACTTACATGTCAATTGGGTGAAAAATAGAAAAAATGACCGATAAAATGGATAGATTGTTGTTGGTTTTTTCCATTGGCGATCCGAATAAAGGCGTTCTTCTCCCGAATTGGGGCTTACAGCCGAACAGCCAAACACGTTCTTCTTGATTTTGAAGTTTATCTGGCGTTGTTTGTGAAACCAAAGCTATTCTACATGGTTCGAACGATATTTATCCAACTTAAAACTTTCACTGCACGTTGGTGTGCATGATTCTGGTTTTAAAGCAAATTTATTTTCTTTTTAGAAGAGGAACAACTGTCTAACGAGTACCAAGCCAACCGGTACGTGAGATTCCAAAATCTCCTGGATGATTATGGACGACCAACCGAAAAGGTCGAAGATGTTATCAGTTAATGAACAGTCAAAATTCTCCTTTTTACGTTGTTGCAGGTCTCTACATATTCGTCTACTCTTTACAGGTATCGCATTTGGACCTTTCCATATGCTGATAGGGTATTAAAAGTAACGCCCCGATGGAGAGAAGAGAAATATGTACAGACTTGCAACAGCGTTAGCTTAAAAACTTTCCAAAATTTATCATCCGAAAAGTAAAAAAAAACGGGATGTTTTTGCCACTTCAGAAAAATTTTGACAAACAGTCAAAATATTCAGTTTTTACGTTGTTGCAGGTCTCTTCACATTCTTCTATAGACCCTTCAACAGTTTGACGTGTACTACTGCTATTTTCAGTGAGAGATGTCAAATAAAGTTCCTTTTTATATTTAAAACGAAAAAAAAATTACACATAAACATGAATAACTATTTAAAAAATGCAACTTTGTGTTTCGATGAACGAGAAAGTTGTAGACTTGATCAGCCCTACGTCAGGCTAAAAATATTTTTATTAAAATAAGCGGAAAGGTTACGGAAATTGTTGTTTGTGTTGTAGAAACAGTATATACGACTACAAAAGGGTACCAGGATTCAAGGAGATCACATTTAAGGAAAACTTTTTCGATATTTTCCACTTCTTTCATTAAAATAATTAAAATAGTTTTTATATCAATACAAAAACAGAAAAAGCACAATAATTAATTACCTTATCGGAACACTCTAGCTTGAGTTACTAGTTTATTAATAAATTCGCACTTCTGCAGGAACTATTGAATTTTTTCATATAACAACATGATTTGCTTGGCATCCCTGGTCGAAAAATGTGAAAGATGTCAGATTTTGACAGTAGTGCTAAAAGGGGTGTTACTCACCTGGTGTCGCATTGTTACTCTTCCATTCGCCGGTTGACGGCTAAAGGAAAAGTCAAAATGCGATACCTGGTGGACGGTAGAAGCACAATGTGTCAAAAGTGAATATTTTGACTGAAAAAAACTTCAATGTAAATACAATCGTGTGTCTTTGTGTGTGTTTGTTAAGTTTTATTGATCATGATAAGTTTGTGAAGCTTTTGACAGTTGCGGTTATTGCAGGAATACATTTTCCTCTATTGTACATCGCGGGTAGCCTTCAAACGCCAATTGTTTTTTTTATAAAAGGACAAGCTTTTAAATTCACAAACCAATTTGGTAGCTTACAGACCAAATTTGGCATTTATTCATCGAAGTTAGATCAAATGTTTGTACATACATTCTATACCTAGGTATTATCCGAAAATGTTTTCTATTTGTACATGAAGTATTACATCCGTTGTAGATTTTATGTGTCAATTATTAAACAAACCATTTACCATTGCTTTTTGACAATGACAAACCTCTGTCGTTCAATGCTGTCATGTCAGAATGTTTAAAAACACAGTGACCTTTTTCCTTAGTCGTCTAGAGAATCACTTTAGCTAATGTTCTATTCTACTGAAGACAGTAAGATGGCCATACAAACTCTGGGCAGCATTGATCTACTCCAATTAGCATTAACATATCACAATAGAATAAACTTGTTGTTTTTGAAATAATTGTTCAACAATGACAGCAATTAAAATATACGCAAGAAAAAATACTAAATATTCTATATGTTCGACATCTTTTAAGAAGTTAATTTCACTGCTGTGCCAGAGCGTTGCAGCAATTGCAGCCACATGAGAAACTTAAGATTTAGGTATTTGACAATACAAAGTACTTGATGTTCCTTCAAATTTTTCAATTTCGCGGTTGTCAAGTAGGTCAGTTTTTTTTTTAACTTTTTCATACACAGGCAAGATTCTTTTCAATACCTGACAACGGCGTGCCAGAGTTACCATCACTTCAACCTTTTAGGCCAGGGACTCACGACAACAGCGAGCTCTGGGTCGAACAATTGTCGTCTAAATAGCAGCTCAAGCGTTTGTAAGGCAAACAACAATCGATTTCAACTACGAAACTGTGGTAGGCTCTAATAAAAAATTTAAAACGTTTTTGTTTTAGATGAGGAATTTGGTAGCTGTCATCAAAATTGTCAGGAATTGAACGGCATTGACCCTGCCCCTGTGTTAAGTATACTTGCGGCAGGAAATCGTCCGGTTATTTTCAACACGGTTTTCTGTCGTCGTGTGCCGCATGTTTAAAGACACCGAGCCCTGGGTAAAATAATTCTTGTCCAAAGGAGCTCAAGCGTTTTTAAGGCAGACAACAATCGATTTCGACTGCAACACTTTGTGGCTTGAATTAATATGCGACAGTTTTTAAAACTGCGGCAGGCAGAGGAATATGGAATCTGTCATTACAATTGACAGAAATTGAATGGCGTCGATCCTGTGTTTAGTATGCTTGGCACGATTTTCTATCATTCCGTGTCGTAGGTTTAAAGCTAGGATCTTTTCTCCCTCAGTAAAGTTTAGTTAATTTTATAACTATTGTTCTACTTCTAATAACGCCAATTTTTAATCATTCACCTGGAAAAAAATAGTCGTTGTCCAGGAATCCTGAAAATTGTTGGGGCACCATTAAGAGGGGAGTCCCTTGAAATCCATTGTCAAAGAATCCCATTGTAACGATATCCCTCGTTTTTTTTTCGATCCCCTGTGTCGTAATCTTTTATTGTAAAAATCTCTCGTTTAAAAATACATTTTAAAAAAAAATGCTGTGTTTCAAAATCCCTCGAAAAAAATGCCTCGAATTTCGAAAAAAATCCCTCGTTTAGAAAAAACAAACTTACTCTTAGCGTAACCCGAACCAACGACGTGGACGTGGTAAATAAATGGCTTCTCACTTTACCTAGTTCTTAAAGCAAAAAAATTACGTAATTCTTAAATTTTTAAAACTAAATTGTGTCTTCTTTTCATTTAAAATAATAACTTAAATATGTTTACATAGGAACAATATAATATAATTCACTGGACGTTTAAATTTTTTTTTGAGCGAGATAAGAAAGTATTTTTGATTGGCAACATTGCAGCACTTTTAAGTATACTTACTTAACAGAAGTCTCTTGTCTTAAAATGCCTCATTTTAAGACAAGTGATTTCTTTTTAAGGTATTCTGATACAAGGTTTTTTTTTTTGAAAAGATTTCTAGGCAAGGGATTTCAATACCAACCCCATTAAGAGTTCAACGGACGCATTTCTTGTCGAATTTGCACTAGTTTGGATCCGAATGCCTTAAGCTGATACTGCAAGTAAGCTTCGTATTAGTTCCGCTACAATAAACCAGCTTGGAAACTGCTTTGAAATGAAATTTCCTAAAAAATACCTTTTTTCCAGACTTTTTTTATTTTTTGTCTTTTGCGTGCAAATTTTGGTTGTAAATGCACAACAACCAAGAATTATTACCCTCAATGCGTGAACTAAAAAATCAGTTTTAGTTTTTTTTAGCTGTCATACGGAGCAAAAGTTCAATATATTTGATTTAAATAGAGCTTCAACATTGTGCATTTCCTTAAGGGCACGTCTCCACAGGTCAGCTTCATGACTTACCGATTTACAGGGCTGGATGATAACTGGAAAATGACAGAAAATAGTCTTGTCAATTGGTGTCTCCTCCACTAGATGTTTTCCAGTCACTTTCCAACAGTGGAAGTCGGCCAGACATATCCATGATTAAAGGAGACACTAACACTAGGTGACCTAGTGTGGATGTATCTGGCCGATTTCCACTGTTGGAAATGACTGGAAAATGACTGGGAAACATCTAGTGCTGACCAATTGACAAGACTATTTTCAGTAGTTTTCCAGTAATCTTATAATCTGAGGCGACTTTGTGTTAGGTATGTTTGTAACCTAAGATATCGTATGGCTAAACGTTTGCTTGTGTTTGTGTTTTCATCTTTATAGCCTCATTTTTTACTCTGCTAAACAAGTCAATGTATGTCCCCAGATTCCCAGACTTTTCGCCTATTTCGAGTTATTGTTCTTTTCACTTGGACTCCCAGGTTCAGAGATTAACTACTCATGGCTTCCCAAAAAATGTAGACATCCTTGATACAAATCGCCTCTAATTACATCGTATATGGCAACGTACGATAATGACGAACAATCATCATTAGTATCATTTGATGTTTGATTACATCGCCCGAAACGTTTTGATTCAATTTCCTTGAATAATTGCCCAGCAATTTGCAAGTGATTCTCGCTTCCAACAAATTACGTCGTACACCCACGAGCTATACGGCCAGATTCGGTGAGATAAGGACATCTACTCCGATGTGCTTCCCCCACAGGACAAATGAAGTGATTATCTCCTATATATAGCACATCCACCCATATGAATACGAAGGCAAACTAATCAACTTTTTTTCCTTTCTTTTTGTTTTTTTTTCTGCCTTTCAAATGGTTATCGATGCAAAGGATTTGCTTCGTCCTCGTCGGAAATTCTTTTCTTTGTTCTCTCAAATCGACGATATTATATTGATTGCCCCCGTTGTGAGAGTTCAAGCTCTTTGCTGCTGCTTCTGTATCCACATCACGATGAAACAAATCGAAGCAAATTTACCACCAAAGCCGCACGAACAATTCCGGAAGGATCTATAATGTTATGTCTGTGCGAGTGCGGGTGGAGCGGGACCACCAGCATAACCAGACTGCCACTGCAGCAGCTAATAACATGGCATTCTTTCTTGCATTTGCGTTTGGTGGATCCCTTATTGTTTCCCTGTCGTCCTCTCGTCTGTTTATGGCATTTTTAAGCTATCATCCTTTTTTTCCGTTGCCAGTTGTAGAAGTGTGTGTGTTTTGTTCACATAAGGAACTTTGATTCAGTGATCGTTGATGTGCAGACAAGGATTTGCAAATTGCGGCAATTTGTTTCGTTGACAGTGGTTACAAACGAGCGCTGCCGAGTAAAGAATGGGCGTGGTACGAGCAATGGTTTTCAATTACCACTGTTTTATAGATTTTGTGAATCAATGTTTGACACAGAGTTGACAGTTTGATGCATTGAAGTATTTATTTCTTTGGATGTGGTTCTTTTGGGTTTTAGGATCGGAAATTATTAACACAAATGTGTTATAGGTACATACTCGTACAGAAAAACTGAACTGTCAAAGTAACTTTGACAAATAAAACTGTCAAATAGATCTCAATCTGAACAAGATATTCTCAACCAAAAATCCACAAAACAAGGTCAATAAAACTCGCCTTAAAGTAGTCTAACCTTGAACTCCTAATCCTTGGCGTTAAATGTACCCATGTCTGTCAACTTAAACGTATGTAAATTTATCGGTTTTTAGTCATCAAAATGGCCTAAAAAGTCATTTACAACATAATCAAAAGCCATGCCACAACTCAAACCATCTCATTACTATTACTCAACCCAAGATTGTATTTTCGGTTCCACTTCGAACACTCGACATTATTACAACATTTTTTCGTCATCATCACTAAGAAATTAGGAGCGAACGTCGACACCAATTTCAACAAAACAAATGTCTGCAACTTTGCATTAAAGTTAAAGCTTTTTTTCTGCCAGCCTTATAGACTTTGAAAAAAAAAAAGTGAAACGCATGAAAATTCAGTGAATTCCACCTGATGCTCAGCTGACGACACTAATTGACAATTGGAAAATTACCCTGCATTGCACACATACGTGGAGTATGGATTCAGTCTTTTATGTTTCAAGAAAATTACTTCAAATAGATTACGAATCCATCGAGATGTGAAATTACTCAGGGCTTTTCCTCGTAGGCTTTCCATTTTTTTAATAAAACTACCTGCTGATCCCAGTGGTGAATCAGTTTGATTTCGGTAAATTGACATTAAAGACGTTAAACATGCGCAAGGAAATGGTTCGGTTTGTAGTGGTTTTTGTGATCCTTGGTCTGAGCCTTTGCTTGGGTGAGGAGGTGAGCACGGCTCTGCCGATCTCGATCGTCGCGCCAAAAGGATATACCAAAAACGTAACTAAGGATGGTCCAATTAAGAGAGGAATCAAAGTAGAGGAGGCAGCTGGGAAGAGTTATGATCCCCCACCGGAATATTACAGGTGATAGTGGAGGTTTTGACCTCTTTTTGTGTTTTCAGGACACGAGTGTTTCAAATGAAAGTCAGTGCTTTGATCATAGTTTAAGTGAAGAAGCGCGGAATCGACTTTTGATGATTGTGTTTTGTTTAATTATTCCCCTAGCACAAAACGTAAGAGTAACGTGACTGAAAAGAATTAGAGAAAATGTATCGGGAGTACTGATTAACTTTGACTTTAGTAAACGCTTGGGCTAGCATAGGGGATAAAACGTTTCAGTGTCAAAACAAGTGGGAAAGTGCAACAGTGCGTATGTAAGAGTTTCAGTCCATCTACGACGGATGGCAAAAAAAATGGCCACGCCTCCAAAAAGTGGGCGGGATACAAAAATATAACTGTTGAATGCTTTATACTAGTTGGTTGCATACATTTTGGTCTAAAACTCCGCCTTTTTAACTTAAAAAAATCACTTTTTTTAACGCCACGCCCACAAAAGTGGGCGGAGGCACATAGTAATTATACATGAAAGTTAGAAAATGCTAATATCTGCAACTTTTATCATAAAATTTTTAGTTAAATTTCATATATGCATTTATTGAAAAACAGCCATTTTAAACTAAAATCCCTTAAAAAAGTGGGCGTGGTCAATGAAAAGGCTAACATTTTTTGGCCACTTCAAAGACAATTACAAGGCAGTGTTACATACCAAAAATGAATGCGCTAGCATTATTGTAACATAGCTAAAATTTAGAAAAAGAATTTTTTTTTTAAATAGAGATGGTCGCACATACAGGCTTGTAGTGGGCGTGTTTGTGGGCGAATTCGGCTAATTTTCAAACTTGATCTGGTCCAATGGGCTTCCAGCTAACCCGCAAAATTTCAACTTTGTACCTTAAAATTTAAGGCCTAAAAGTTGTTTACATACGGACGGACGGACGGACATGGCTTAATCGATTCTCCTGTCGGTCCCATTCCTATCTCTAAAAGGCCTTAGAGGTCTACGGTGATTATTTCACTGCGTTACAAACTATACATCAAACTTAATATACCCTGGGTCGGGTAAAAAAAGAGAATGGTTCTATATCGAATACTTCGGGATGCTCTCAAAAAAAGTTGTTTCAAGCTGGAAAAACTAGAACTTAAGCTATTTGACCTGTCAGTCTTCTTGAGTAAAAATATTCGCTTTCTGTTTGTTAGTAAAAAAAACTTGAAAAACGTTTTCAGTGTCAACAATGTATAACAGAGTAAGTCTTAATTTTTTTGTAGCCAAAACGTCCATTCCAAATATGCAATCAAATCTACACCGAGTCCCCGCCGGTGCATTTTATACCTAGCTGCCAGGTTTCTATCCGGCCGATCCTAACATGGACAACAGACGCCGCCTAAGAAGCCGCTCATCCCGAGACAAACGCTCTTAGAGTTTAACTGTTTAGAGTTCAGCCGCCCCTCTGGGATCAGACGGGCGGCAAACTGACCAGTTTGCCGCACGCTATGTATCAGACGCTACTCGGTTTATTAAGACCTTCAGATTCATCTCTCAGTTCTAACTTTACTACCAAGGGTGCGGACCCCACCAGAAGTAATCCTGACAGCATCACTTATAAAATGCTGAAGACTACTTCTTCCAGTGGGTTTTAGTCGGCGCTTACGAGGGGCATACCTTTCCTTAAGGCTATTCTGACCCCGGCCTTGCAGGGGGCGACGATGGAGGGACCATTTAGCCGCTTTCGCTCCGTGACTCTTCTAAGGATAAGCGGTAACGGAAAATTATGATGATGATGAATACTTTGTTCTACATTTGGTTCCTACAAAATTTAGAGCCACGCCCACATTTAGAGGCAGAATATAAGAAAAACCAGAATATAATTTTCTGGTATTTGTACCTAAAACATAGATTTCAACTGCGTTTTAGCCTCACTAAGGGAAGCATAAGTAATAAAGTTTAGCAAACAAGATACGGATAATCCACTATTCTAGATTTCGTTCATTCAAATTTTTTTGGCCACGCCCATTTTCAGGGGCCGATTTTACATTAATAATAAATTTGAACAAAAAAAACGTGAATATTTCTGTGCTAATATTGATTTTTGGTTAAAGTAGCTGGACATGCCACGCCCCTTTTAAAAATTAATTTAAAAAACTTTATACCTAAGGAATAAAATAGTTTTTTTGTTAATTAATGATTCACGAGTGGTAACGAAAATGGGATAGAAAAAACAAGTGGAAAAGCGCAACAGGCCATATGTAAAAACCTCAGTCCATCTGCGACGGAATACAAAATACTTCACTGCCAACGAACTCTACTGCAAACTGCCACGCCTCCTTAATGTGGGCGGGATACAAAAATATAACTGATGAATGGTTTATGCTAGGTGGTTGCAGACATTTTGGACTAAAACGCCGCGCTTTTAACTAAAAAACACTTTTTTGAAGCCACGCCCGAAAAAGTGGGCGGAGGCATATACTCAACATACGAAAAAGTTAGAAAATGACAATTTCAGCAACTTTTGTAATGTAATTTTTTGTCAGATTATATTTATTGAAAAGCAGTTATTTTAATTGAAATCCCTTAAAAAGTGGGCGTGGTCTATGTAAAGGCCAAACTTTTTCTTCTACCTCAAAGAGGCAATGTCACATACCGAAAATGAGTGCACTAGAACCACATATATAGCCAAAATTTTAAAATATTTTTAAAAATAAGAGGTGGTCGCACATCCAGGCCTTTAGTGGACGTATCTGTGGGCGGATCCAACTAATTTTCCAACTTGATCTAAAGGACTGGACTTTCAGCTTACTCACCAACTTTCAGCTCAGTGATAGGGTAGGCGATTTAGAAGTTTTCTTATTTGTTTTCAAACCACACCTGGCATCAAATGATTTTGGATCGGGCACGAATAAAAAAAAAGACCGTCAAGTATGAGGACGTACGCAAGGGAGACATTTTAAGGCTTTTCTGTTGGTTAACTTTCATTTGGTTGTACCTGCGTCAAATTCGGTTGATTCGGAAGTTACAATAGATATACACACTTGCTAGCAGCATCATTTTAGTCAGTCAACTAAAGTGTTTTCAAGCACAACTAGAAAACCATAAACTATTTCAAAAATGCTTCATTTTTTTGCATTTCAAAAGATGGACTACGTTCGGTATTCATTAGAAATTTTTGCCTCTTATTCTTTCGAGGTTTCCCTCGGTTCCCTAAAATAGAGCGAAGGGTAAACCTAAATTTTCTTGGCCTTTTTTACCATTTCTGAAATTTATAATCCATAAAACAGCAAGTTTATTTTTTTTTTTTTCAATTACCGTTGCAATTTTTTTTAACTTTACAATAAGCTGCGTTTTATTGGCCACTTTTCTTAAATTCTACGGACATAGATTTCTGAGAAAACGCTAAAACATGTTGTTTTCGGTTTCGTTTGCTTAAATAGGTTTTAAAACTTAAGGTTGAAAACGGCAATATTGAAACTTTTTAAATGCAGTAAACTTGCGTTGTAAACACTTCATACTTCAGCCAAATTTAAATTAGATCGTAATTGCCGTTAACAGACTAGCAAACCTTTCAGAAATCGTTTTCGAAAATATTTTTACGTTTTCGAGTTAAATCTTCGAAGTTTTTTATATTTGAAGTTTGCTTTGGCCTTACATGAAATCTCTATTTTATTTTAGATTTCAAAGCTATACTTTATACCGCTTGGGAGCAAGAGGGGGAGACATAACTTCTTTTGAGCTTTTTTTTAAATTATTTCAATGTCAAATGTTTTAAACAACTATTTCGATTTTTTGCGGTTCGCGGTAGACTTTTTTAGCGACTACCTGCGTTAGCATTGGATTTTTTTTGTCAATATGTTTCTCAGTTTGCAATTCTATGGCAAACGGTTGTTGTGAAAACGGTTAAAACAATCTCCATTTCTATTTCGTCTTTTAATAGACTTCGAAAAACGTAGGTCAAAAACGGCAATTCAATTTTTTTTAACGCAGATTGCTTTCCTTTTGTACGATTTGTACTTGAATAAAATCTGAACAAGATAGTTTTTACCGTTAAGAACTAGAATATTTAAAAAAAAGGGTTTTTGAAGATGCTTTTCTGTTGTCGAGTTAAATCTCAGAAGGTTTTGAAACTTTAAAATTCGTTATAATTTTCCTTAAAATGTTGAATAATTTCTGATACGTGTGATTTTTTTTTTATATGATTTGTCCAAACAACACCGGAGATAATAGGGGAACGGGACATAAACGTTTTTTCATGAATTTTTTAGATTTTTTTTTCGAAAATGCGTTAAAGCGGCAATATTAAAAGTTTTTCTGAAAAATATGACTAAACATTTGGTTTACTGTGTGTTCAATATTGGCTTTGTGCACTAAGCGGTTCAAAAGTTATGGGCTCAAACACTTTGAAAAACGTCACCCAACAATCTAAAACTCTTCATTTCTCAAAAACCTTTCAATATTTTGAAAAAATTGAATTTTTTTCATTTAAGTTTAGTATCTACTTAACTTAAGTATAGCTTTTATTGTTCTTGCCTGCTTTTCTTCTTAAAAAAAAAAAAATATCGAAAAACATTTAATCCATTTTCCCATGAAATTTCAAACTGTAATTAAACCGTTATTACTGTTCAAAAAAAGTTGCCTTCATCGGATTCTCTGACTATTTCCGCAGTTTAAAAGCAGACCAAATTTTGTCTTTCTTCGACTTACCGTTCAGAAGTTATGACACGATTGGACGGACGGGCAACATAGCGAGAGGTCATTTTTCATTTCTGGAAGAAACGCTAAAAATCACGCGTATATCAAAAATAATACAAAAGATTAGAAAAAATTTCAAAAACGAGTTTTCAAAATATTCTCGTATATTAACGGCAGCGATTTTGATCAAACATTAGTGGTCAAAAACCTTTTTGCTCCAAAACCCTTGGTAACAATAAGAATACATTTATTAAAAAACTGACCGAACGTATCATTGCTTATATTGGGGAGCGGGCCCTATGGCGAAGTCATACAAAGTTGAATTTAATATTGAAAGGTGAAAAATTACAACAATTTACAATTCTACAAACACTTTTAGGAATGGCTGGCTCTACGATAATTTCAAACACTGCCAGGCGAACATCGTTAGAAACCTTTATGGCTTAATGATGCTAGAAGTCTTTCTATTTGAAAAACAAATGAAAGCAAACCAACCGTATCAAAGCACACAAGTGAGGCTACCAATAATACGAGCTACCAACTGCATATTTAAAGACAATGACGAAAGCATTTTATGAAAAATTATAAAACTGCTGCAGTTTTTCGGTCTTCGATCCATTTCTCTCTCTTCGGAACTCATGCCGGAGTATTTTTCTAATCAAGTGAGAAGAAAGCTCACCGAACGTATCGTTGCTTATATTGGGGAGCTGAAATTCGAATACTGTTAAGCATTAAAGTGTTTTAACTTGGACGATTAGGCGCCGACTCATTGAAAACGGACTTCGGGGATGCATTGCCCGCAGGAAACCACATGAGGAAACAAAATGTGGTTTGCTTGAATATTTAATTTAAAGAACAAAAAAACTTGTTAGAATTTTCGAAACGAAAAAATCTTAAGCAATGCCTATTTTCTAAAATTTCAAGAAAATTTTTAGCGGGACTCAAATACGTAATGGCTTTCGAGATACGGTTTAATAAATGGTTAAATGCCAGTAAAATGCTTTTAACTTCTGAGCTACAATAATCTTTGACGGAGAAGGATCAGTGTTCCTATTTTTGTTTGCTCGAAAAGCTCTATAAAAGATCTCGCTCTTTTTGACAGTATCGTCAAAAGTGGGTCCATATGGGTACGATGTCTCTGCATGATTTAATTCATTTTTGCAAGGCCCTTACCCGAAAAAAGACGAATTTTCTTAGGCCCTTTAGTTTAAAATGTCCCTTAAATGTCCCCGAGTAAAATTTCCCACTCGGTAAGAATGAGAAAGTTTGTTTTTGTTAAGGCGCTTTGAACCTTTTCTCGTTTGTTATAGTTTTCTAGTTGATAGTTATGCGTCGAAGATCTGAACAATATTGTTGAACTCATAACCAGCACCAGTGGCACAATTTTCCTCTGTTTGGCATGTGTCTTAATAACAGAAAATGAATACATTCGAACAACTCTGACGCACCCGTGTTCGTGGTCTGATATTTTCCTCATTTAAGTTGGCAAAATAGATTTAAAAAGAATTTTGATGTTGTAGGAAGTTAGATGTTCCTTATCACTAACTTCGCTATCAACAAAGAGCCCACCTGAAGTCTTTTGAACTTTTTTATTCGATACGAATAGTTTCCATAAGATATAAAGGCAATACGCTTACCTACAAAGTTATTAAGAGAGAAGATATGGTCATAAGAAAGACCAAGCGACAAAAGGCCTACTTACATGAGAAAATGTCTTCTTTTGCCACTTTTACAAAGTAGCTTAGGACCAAATGTGAAAATTTAGTCTTAGGTCCTTTGGTCTTATGTCACGGCACTCTTACGAAGGAGTTTCGGGATTTTTTTCTTTCTTTTTAGTTCAAGACTAGCTTTCCTCTGTGGGTATGTACCCCTCTTTCTGCAGAGTAGAAGGATTTTTTGTATGATCAGGAAAGCTACAATTAAGTTTAAGCCTTTTTGATTTCACTATACATTCTTGCATTTACTTCCAGTAGATATTATCAAACTTTAAGCCGAGATCACAAATCACCTTAAAACATAATTCTATCCAGCTTCTTCTACTTACTTCGTCTTCTTACCCTCCTTTTCTGTTGCTGCACTCAACCCATGTGTGCATACGTTGCGCATTTCATGAAAATCAAAAATAAAAATAACTCTTGTGTAAATCCCATTTAGAGGGTGGATTTCCAAAAGACCTAGACATACCCAGAGCCATAACCAATCTCGTCCTTACGTAAAACCCGAAAAGAATACTAAATCCCTCGGAAACAAATCCTTAATTCATGACATAACCCATTCCGCTTTCATCCATAATGAAAGTCAAAGAATCGAAAAACACACACACACACATCAATTTACATTCCATTCCGCATGGAAAATAATCCGAAAAAAATGTCACCCATAAGAAAAAAGGACGACAAAAAAGAAATGTCCATTCTCCAAACATTGGAATGTCCATTCCGATTGGCAAAGGACGAGCAACCGAAAAAAAGATCTCCTAATCCAACGAACAAATTCACCTTAATACCCATTAAGTTTGGTGCTGAGCGTTTGGAGTACACATACGGCAGGACACGAGGAAGGAACACGACCAAAGGACGAGAACAAACGACAAGAAAAAACACATAACAAATTATGAACACGCATTCATGCAATTTTCGTCGCAGGAAATGGGCACTCACTGGAGCTGGACAATGATGATGAGGTGGCAATAAAAATATTTGCGACTAGAGAGTAAAATTCCTGTGGGTTATCAATTTATGTCCTTTCAGTCGAATTCATTTGTTCTCTCTCTAGAGAATGATACCTACTATAATCCTTTTGCAGAACTACCTGGAAGTCCTTTTTTATGGGGTTTATGGGCGGAATCAGGGCTTTACCAACGCTGTAGGGATAATTTTGAAATAATCCTAACATGATTACATTTTCCAGGGGACCTGCATCATACTCGAGCTCGTCCTCGTACAACAGCAACAGGGACAATACGGTCGGTGGAGGGCATTCATCCCGACCAGTTGCATTCCCCGGCGAGAGTTATGGCCACAAAGGTGGCAGTTGGTCCAACCATGGCAGTGGAGGCGAACGTAAGGGATTGCATGACAGGGTTAGTGTTGGTAAGTGTGTGGAAAGAACATCAAAGTGGGTAATGCAAAAAGATGACATTATCCTTTCGCTTGCAGGACACTACAGCACAGGTTCAAGTCATTCCGACTATGGAGGCGGCAGCCATAGCTATGGATCTTCTACAACCGCACATCCTTATGGGCAGCCACAAGCAATTGAATACGATTACTACGCGCCGACGGGGAACAGCCACGGGTACGCGGAAGGTGGTGATGGAATCCCAATCGAGCTGTACAACAGAGGCTACGGAGGATACGGCCACGGCGCCGATTACACCACCTATACGGTGGCTACTGGACACGGCGGAGTTGGCGGCCATGGTGGTGGATATCAGACCGGAAAACATGGCTACGATAAGGCGCTGCTGGCCAAGAGTTTTCTAATCCCACTGGCAAGTGCTGCCGTGCTGGGTATTGCAGCAGCTTTGGCCAGTAATCCACTTCTACTACAACTCGGGACGGTGTCCAGCATTGGCAAGCGAAGGAAGCGGGAATTAGACGAAAAGCTGGTGCATTCCATGGCTTATCGTAGTCAGGGGAGGTATTAAGAATTAATCGCCGGGTTTTTGTGTTTCGTTCTTGAGTCTTGAATTCAATAAAAAATCAATTGAACGGAAATCGGGACGGGATTTCTTTCTTGTATGGTGCCGAAAATTATGTTATGTGATTAAAGGATAAAAGATCAAAAGATGCTTTGTTCATGTTAAAGGAGATCAAGGATTGTGGTTTTGGCAAAAGGGAAAATTTTAAATATCCATTAAGCACATTTTCTGTGCCCCCATAGAGAGGAAACTAAATTTTGTTAATTGCATATCTTTTAGGCATATTAAACTTACCGCAAAACAACTTCATCTGATGTCATGGCGATGATGGAAGATCTTTACTGGTGCATACTTTTCGGCGGCCAGAAATATGCGTAGAATGCACTACGAACAGTAGAGGCAATGAAAACAAAACGGATCACTTGATGATGAACTTCGTTCGCCTGCAAACAATAAAAAGGAAAATTTGTTAAAAATTTTTAGTTAGTGCATAACGAAATTGTAAAAATCAATTTTAAGTACATAAGGAGGCGACACCTCAAAATCGGTCCATGATGCATGGGTTAAAAAAAACTGCTTGAATTGACATGACAGAATCATGACATTTAATGTGTTTACATTCCGATACCAGTAAATTAACAGGAATGTCAGTTTTCTTTCGTTAAGTGTCTGCCGATAAGGCGATTTTTTGCGTGAGTTCAATGTTTCTTATTTAGTGGATCGGTGACTTTGTCAAGCATTACTTGATTAGCTTTGGTTTGTTGTACACAATTTTCCAAATCATAACCAGAATATGAGATACAGTCTTATCTGTTGAAGCCGATTCTTGGTTACTATCCTGTGAAGTGGCTTAAGCGGCAAACGATCTTGGACCAACGAGCACGGCGTTGGTTTTCTGTTGAACTCTTCTTGTTCGATTCTATCGAGCAGACGAGCAGAGGAGTTGGTAAAACCGGAAATGAATTT
Source organism: Neoascia interrupta (assembly GCA_947623515.1). NCBI lineage: Eukaryota > Metazoa > Arthropoda > Insecta > Diptera > Syrphidae > Neoascia > Neoascia interrupta. The sequence goes on along the minus strand of OX392463.1, from coordinate 119,437,140 downwards.
CGAAAGTTTTGCAAAAGTTCGATCTGAAGCTTCTAAAGCAAATCAAAAAAACATTGCAGTGAAATCGCAGTTGGTGCTGAAGGTTTGAAAAATTATTTCTGCAGACTGTTTAACGGGAAAGACGAACCGAACTCGCTGTCACACAGAATGAACCATTTAATCTGGATGACACCGACGAAGAAATCGGACGATAACGCCCACCCGACCTGGATGAAGTGAAAGTACCTGTGTCTAGCGCAACAAAGCGGCATTAGTCGAACTTTTCAGATTCACTGCAGATGTTGGATGCAACAGTTCATATACGCCCTGCAACCTGAGAAAAGTATGCCCGACGATCGGAAACCAGAGTTGTATGCCGATCATCAAGGCAGGAGACCCTCTTGATTGCGACAAGTACAGAGGCACCAGCCTCTGAACCACAAAATCATTTCTGCTGTACTGTGTGAACGCCTAAAGCCAACAATCTGGTAGGTCAAATTAATGTGGCTTTGGGCCAGAAAAGCCCACGTCGATCAAATATTCCCACTGCCGCAGATCTTGGGGAAAAACACAAGAATTCAGTATCGATATCGACCAACTTTTCATCGATTTCAAGGCCACGTATCACAGCATCTATTGCGACGAGCTAAATAAGTAATGTATTTCAAACTCGTCAGTTTGTGCAGGATGACGATGAAACACTCACGCTGTTCTGTTAACAACGGCAAAGACGACGCGGTGTCATGTGACTTCTTTCGCATCGTACTTGATAAAATTGCGCAGAACTTCCGCGCCAACACCAGAGGCACAAATCTTCCGTACAATAAGAGAAACCCAACACCGACGTCTTCGACGAAACATCACCATTACAGAAAGGGTATTGGACTAGCTGGGTTCCGCAATAAATTCAGACAAATACACCAGCACTGAAATTTGACGAAATTTTAGCTACTTCTTTGGGCAAGGTTAGTTAACTATCCCAGCTCAGCAGGGACAAACTTAGACCAAGGGAGGTCCATTGTGATACCACTAAGTAAGACTTGAACACCAGCCCGAGGACCTACATAATGATCGCCCAATTAGGGCGAAAAGGTTGAGACAACCAGTATCGGCATAAACCTGTTCCGAAGGTCACCAATCTTTGGCCGATTAGTAAGGGACTTTCCCGTAAAGGGTAATGAGGGCTGGTGGTAACCTCTTCGGTGCGAACTGTCTCTAACCGAACAGCAGAATTGTGCTGCAAAGAAGGCCACATGACTGCTGGACCCCATAAAGGAATTCGCCTTGAGGATGGGATATGAATAAGAGGCAACAATTTGAGGTCGGCAGTCACCGTTTGCGTAACGAGCAGTAATTCTATGTTCAGAGGACAAGGCAAGAGCAACCAATTTCGGTGTAAATCTATACTTTTGGGCTAAGAAGGCAATTGAATAGTAAAGCCCTCATTCGAGTGTCCACTGATAAGACCCTCTTCATCTCCGTCCTGCCTTACGGTTCAAAAGCATGGACCCTGTCAAAGGCGGATGAAAACGCTTGTGGCCGCTTCGAGATGAAAATCCTTCGGGTGATTAATGGGCCCATCTGATAAGGTGGAAAGTAGAGGAGGAGATATAATACAGAACTGTACGGGCTGTACAGCGACACGGACATGGCCGAAGGAGTCAGAATACTGCGGTTGCGTTGCGATGGCTGGATCTTTCAAGGCGGGCCTGGAAAATATTCGAATCCACTTCACAGCTACAGCGTAGTCGAGGAGCTTAGTGACGCAAAACAAGAGACGACTGGCTATAGAAACAGAGAAACATCCCGATCTGAAGCGCCACCTAAAGTCAGTAAGTAAATAATCCCGTCATTTTGATAGACCTGAGGTTTATGGCTTATAAGCTTATCCGACGTTTTTGTAACTCTATTGCGATTTCCAGACCTCGGTATTTCAGCGGGTGATCTCCCTTACAATTGGTATACATAAATCACTGAAGCCTTAATGCTAACGTTGCAATCTTTCGAGATCTGTTCACCGGCTCTTTTAACGCATCGCGGTTATTTCTAGCAGAAGGTACACTTGTTTTTTTTTTGCAGAAGCCTTGACATGGTTTCTTTCTTTCAATGTAAACGAAACTTTTATTTTGTAAATCTCGCTTATGTTCTCAGTTCTATCAGAAGATAGCATGAAAATTGGGAGACCGCGCCTGACAACAGCAGAATCTTTACCATCGTCCGGACGTTGCTTCTCTTTCTTTATTTTGTTCACGGCGTCAAGAATTTTAAAGCCTTGGGCTTGAACATCTTCTATTACATGTTCCTTTGTGCACGATGGGTGTAGTTCCCTCGCGATAACCCGCAGTGGCTTTTCGAGGTGATTTTCATACGTAAACCATTGAATTTTCTCTGTATTCAACTTTTGTGACAGCCACCGATAGGCGTCAGAGTCATCGACGTTAACTTTCCATACATTGTTCCGAAGGGATGTTAAGTTATATTTCGTCCCAAGAGTATTTTTAAGAATCTTTCGCAACTTTCCGTAGTCCGCGACCCCGACGACATTTATTGCAGGTGGTCGGCGGTTTTTTTCTTGGGGTATTCCTGTCGCTTTGTTTGATACGACTGGAGTTTCTTCTTTTGGCTGCACGGTTTCTACTTCGGGTGAAGAACCGGCCTTCCGTTTCTTGGTAAGCCTTTCGTTTCGTTTCGCGTGCAAGCTCTTCCTCTTCCGTCTGGTATTCACATTGACGTCTCGGCGTTTCCTCGCAGTCTATAGTACCACGGGGGTTCCTTAAGGATTCATTTTCTTTACGTAACGAATCTACTTCGCTTTTAAGCTCATGGTAGAGACGTTCTATTTCATTAAGCTTAGCGCGGAGTTCGTTGTTTTCCGCTTCAAAGCATTTACTTTTCGCTGAGTCCTGATTAACCGGCGGTCTTCCTTTCCCGGAGACCTTCGATCTAGCTGGTGGAGATCGAGGCACCCTTGATTTTTTTAATGGCTCTCCCCAGAACCCGTAGAGCCTACCTCCGAAGAGGGTGGATTTGCCAATGAAATTGGTTTGTTTTGTCCATTGCATAGTTTGTATGCGCTACGCGCTCGGCATACGGAGGGTGGATTTTAGTCGCCTCTTACGACAGGCATGCCTTACCTCGGGTATATTCTAACTCCTACCCGAAGGGGGCTTGTCTACCGCCTTTTGAGTAATTAATACGTCCAACTCGCATTCAGAAAATTAAGTTTTTTTTTACAGCTATTGAGCTGTCAGACGGAGGAAATGATTCAGGACATCTGAATCTGAATCTTATCTGAAGATAACGTAACATTAATTTTTTTTTTAGTTTTGCCAAGCTTTTGTTGGAGCCGAAGCTTAATTGTGTTAATCATTGAAATCGTATGGTTGAACTCGTAAATGTCAGCCCGAAACGGAGCCAAAACTTTTTTGTGAATCCCGCTTAAAGATGTTTGAATCCACCAACTAAACAAATTCACCAAAAAAATTGTAGAAAAAAGAGCTTAAATTTCATGCATTGCTCTAAGGAGAAATTAACGAAGTTTTATTGTATCTTGTTTTTGTCTTTTGTATCAAGAGACGTCAGGACGAGGCGAAACCAAATGACAGGCATACAAATAAGTGCCACTTAGGAAGGCCATGAAAGGAAGGTAGCTGAACCACGTTTAAAATATGTCCGGGATTCGCCGAAGGATTCTGCCAGAATAGTTCAGGTTAGTGGCGGATGATCAATAAAGACGGAAGGATAAAGATAAAGATTTTCCGCTTAATAGAAAACGATGATGTAGCGAATGATCGGGATGATGATCGGGACACAATGTGTGGAGTGGAAAAGGAATGCGAGAAAATATTTGACATGCCTTAACAAGAGGCAAGATTTTTCTCTGATATTTTGAGATAGAGACAAACGCGAAAAGCTCAAGAGGCAGCCAAACTCCTTGTGGGGTTGCAGGTCCCCGAATGCGCTTCTTCGCAGGTATCCGATAGAGAAACTATCACCAGATATGCTGGGTAGCGTGAACGGCATAAAAAATATAAAGGGCTCCTGAGCTTATATATTATTGCTGGTTTAAGCCGCTCATTTTAACGGTCTCCTAGTTGGCGTGTGTTGCACAAGTCCGGGTCGAGTAAATAATACACATTCTCGTCTCTTCCTTTTCTCAAACGACAATTAAATGGGCAACTATCAAATGTACCTATGTTAAATTCTGTAACTGAATGCTTTCGATTGATTTCCTGTGTAAAAATCCTGTGTAAAAAATATTTGACATGCCTTAACAAGAGGCAAGATTTTTCTCTGATATTTTGAGATAGAGACAAACGCGAAAAGCTCAAGAGGCAGCCAAACTCCTTGTGGGGTTGCAGGTCCCCGAATGCGCTTCTTCGCAGGTATCCGATAGAGAAACTATCACCAGATATGCTGGGTAGCGTGAACGGCATAAAAAATATAAAGGGCTCCTGAGCTTATATATTATTGCTGGTTTAAGCCGCTCATTTTAACGGTCTCCTAGTTGGCGTGTGTTGCACAAGTCCGGGTCGAGTAAATAATACACATTCTCGTCTCTTCCTTTTCTCAAACGACAATTAAATGGGCAACTATCAAATGTACCTATGTTAAATTCTGTAACTGAATGCTTTCGATTGATTTCCTGTGTAAAAATCCTGTGTAAAAAATATTTGACATGCCTTAACAAGAGGCAAGATTTTTCTCTGATATTTTGAGATAGAGACAAACGCGAAAAGCTCAAGAGGCAGCCAAACTCCTTGTGGGGTTGCAGGTCCCCGAATGCGCTTCTTCGCAGGTATCCGATAGAGAAACTATCACCAGATATGCTGGGTAGCGTGAACGGCATAAAAAATATAAAGGGCTCCTGAGCTTATATATTATTGCTGGTTTAAGCCGCTCATTTTAACGGTCTCCTAGTTGGCGTGTGTTGCACAAGTCCGGGTCGAGTAAATAATACACATTCTCGTCTCTTCCTTTTCTCAAACGACAATTAAATGGGCAACTATCAAATGTACCTATGTTAAATTCTGTAACTGAATGCTTTCGATTGATTTCCTGTGTGAAGGCATAACACTCGCGGGGATAAGCTTTGCGTTTTTCTAAGCAGGGTTTTTATGTTTCGTGCAAGCTCATTAGCAGCGTTTGTGTTGCATCGGCAACTTTTCTTCTCCAGCTTGCCATGATTTTTTCTACTCGCGACAATCTTAATCATTTTACTAATAGCCCCATAATCGTGAGCTTATTACGAAAAATAGAGCCAAAATAGGCATCTTAAATCGAAAGACAGCGAACTACTAAAGTAAATATCGACAAAAAGACGACAGACTCAACAAAGACTTCTTGACACCATTCATGTTAGGTCCAGGTGATGGAAATCTTGAGGTAGTCAAAGAACCAAGGCCAGGACTCCAAACACAAAAGACGATTGTGAAAAAGTAATTTACTTTTAAGCTATAATTTCTTCAGCGACAAATGGATTTTCGGGAAAATTCGTAAAGTTCTAGCGCGTGTTCAGCTTAGAGTCTACACATGCTGGGTCAACGAAAGCACCTTGAAAGTCTTCTGGAGTCTTCTGACAGGCTTTGTAAAACTGATTCTTCAACCTCATTAGGGTAAGCGCTGTGAAGCAGTGGTTAAATTGGCGTCTCTATTCGACAGAAGAATGCTTTGCCGATTTCCATGATTGGAAGATTATTGGAAAATGAGTGAAAGTAGTCTTGTCAATAATAAGTGTATCCACTAGATGTTTTCCAGCCGTTTCCAGTGGCTTTCTAATGGCGGCAATCGGCAAGGCATCTATCGAATGAAGACGCCAAGTAATGTGACGGACTACGGTGCACGTGGCACCGTGCTCGAGTCCTGAACGGGAAAAAAAATTTTTACAAGGTCGCACCTCCGCGAGGTGTTATTTTGGTAACCATTCGCAATTCGCCGTTTAAAATCGGCAAAAATTTTAGGTCTCCTCCACTGGTGTAAAAGCACCTGTAACTCACGAAGCAAGCATCGATGTGAGAGGTCACGTCATGGCTCTTCTGAGCTGTAAGTGGCAGTTAGTTTTTTTTTCAAGTTTTCCACCTTTTGAGGACCGATAGAGTTGAGGCTAGCTTGAGTGTCATGAAAAACGTCCTCAAAATGATTTTTAATTTTTTTATCTCATCATTCGCACCAAATTTACCTTACTTGAACTCCGTCTTATAATGTCTCCTGCTTATCGTTGTTTTCTCTCCTCTCATTCTCTGCAAAAGTTTGCAAATTGTGTAAGTGTACATACCAGCTGCATTAGATCTTCCTATAACAATTTACCTGCAATGACCGCGCAAGATGGATTTCCTCGTCACTTCAGCCTTAAGCCCAGTTTCGTAACACTGAGTCTGTACAGCGAGCTTTGGTGTAGGGCCAACTTCTCAACAATGTATACTGGTGTGTTAATTTCTTTACATACAAGGGGTCCTAAAATTGTTTGCCGAATCCGAACGACACTTTGAGAAGTTTTTCAAGACAAGTGATACTCTCGGAGGGCTTGCGTCAGACCCTCGCGGAGGTGGGGACCATGAAAAAGACCAAGTCTTTTTTTCCAGGTGACGATGGCAGGATTCGAACCCAGACCTCCGGCGTAGTAAGCACACACATTAACCACTACGCCACGGCACCCCACTTCCAGTTATAAAGGCTGATTTCGTAGGGTTGCACAACAAAAGAATGAATCTATGAAAAGAATGGAACAACCTCCAGATCCAACTCACAATCATGCAAAAAATTAAAAGGAAAGTTAAATGTCGAGTTCCGAAAATGTTGTTCGGTTTTTCATTATCAAAAGCCCCATTCAAGCGGGAGATGACACCGAAACCTCATTACTGAAGCTCTATCTAGACAAGATGATTTAGGTATTCCCATTCGCACTTGCAATTCAAAGATGCTAATTAATGCTAAAAAAGCGACAATCAAATAACCAAATCTTTCGGCAGTAGTCCTCTGGCTACGGATGGCCTTTCACTTTTAGATTAAGCTTCTTTCGCGTCTCACAAACCAAACCGCGATTGAAGTGTGAATGACACTTTTATTGGCTATTAATTTACGCTTTCGCGTCTATTAAGAAAAGAGTGTTAAATAATAAATAGAACTACAGCCACGCGAACGATTCCAATCAAATATCCATTTTGATTAATTCAACTATTCCATCAAAGATCCCCAACGCTGCAATCCCCTAAAAATTCTAGACCCGTAGCATGGCACTGCATATCGTCATCGGCTCATCATGCATAATAAGTTTCTTCAACTTTAACCCCCAATTGTATATAGGAAGGGTGCGACGACGACGACGACGCTAAAGTCGACGTGTGGCGTCTACATCTGCTGTCATTTGTTTGAGCTGCGAGGGTTTCACACTCCGCAAGGCACTAGGCAATCTTGCTTTCTCAGATCCCAATCGAAAATCGTGTTTCGATTTCATTTTTCACTAGAAAGCATGCAGCGTGTAGACAGCGCGCAAAAATATTTATTAAAAACACTACACCCGCTGCATAACAATTTAGATTGTTCTGCAGCAGTCCGTCCGTCTGAGCGTCTGGATATAAGCTCGTATGTTGTTACTATTATTACTTTGCCGGCGGCGGAATTAGCATTCAATTGATTCCAATTGCGTATCATGAGGTGATGAAGGAGCAGAGGAAGGAGAAGGAGGAGCAGTGTGTAACATGCTTTTGCCATGTGGGGCCGTTTGCATTGGATGACGAGACCGTGTATACTGTCAACTAGTTTAAGTCGTTTTTGACAAACGAATCACAAAGAGAACAATCAAATTCCAATTAAGTGTGAGATGGACGTGATGTGATCAAGGGAGCAGGTATATGTCGGATCCGCAATGCTTTCGACGTAGGTACCTACACCACACACTGTTTGCGAAAATTTATAATTAGACATAATTATGGAATATGAATAAAATTACGCTTGTTATGTTGATTATATCGTGGGAGTTATGCTCTACATCTTACGGTACCTTTGTATTCACTCTGTGTGCACGTTTTTGATACAATGATAGAAATAAACTCGAAAGAAGGTAAAACGACAGACATGTGGTATGGTGCAGAGGATGTGGCTAATGCGTGTCGATTGGTAGATAGAGCTGCTTTTTAACCCTTGTGGGTATCATTCGTTTTTCGCTGCGACTTTAAGCAAGACCCGAACGGTCCTGCGTCATTGTGTGTCTTGCGTATCTCGAACCGCATTTTTGGCATTTGTTTGAACAAAACGGCCGGCGCTCACGATGCATAATGCAACAATGCACATTCTGTACCAGCAATTTGAAAACTTGGAACGGAAGAAACTTCCACTCTGAATTCCTTGGAACCTCCAAGTGCAACCTAGCAATAGGATCAGGATCACTAACTCGACATCACTGCTCGACAATAAATCGGAGGCGGCAACAGGCGAGAAAGGGGAAGCAAAGTTGTAACCAAACTGCCGGGAAAGAGACAGTCGAAGCAAAGGTGAGGACGGGCCAAAATCTTCCGAACATTTACTAAGCAGTCAGCAAATAATTTAGTGTGCCTAAAAACACCATTACGTAGAATGCCACGAGACAAGGACTGACTTAATCAGTTAGGGAATTCAAGAAGATGGCGAAGGTATCTCTGCTGCTTGTCAAATGGCTTTGTACCTGAGGTAGGCAAAGGGGACTATTTATGCTCCATGCCACTAATACTCTCGATAAATCCTCCTGCGTTGAAAACGTTCTAGAGGAAGACAGAAAAGCCCTGTAAAAACCAACACTGCTATGTAAAATCACGCTAATGCAGTAAAGGTTAAAATGCTTAACTTTCTGTGGGAAACTACTTTATTTACTTCAGATGGCGCTACAGTCTGGGTGGACCTGGGCCTCAACCTACAAGCTTCGCCAGCCAGCTTTGTTTCTATAGCTAGCCGTAGTAAGTTTTGCACGCGGAGTTGGCTGAGGGGTCCTTACACTTGCCTGCGCCACCTGAGTCTCGGTGCACCTACACCGCGTTGCCCGGTCTTGATTCAAATACTTTCCGGGCGTTGGCGTCGATCCTCTATACACTTAGGATATAGAGGATCGACGCCTCCTATACACACCATAGGATAGGAGGTATATTAAGTTTGTCACATAGTTTGTAACACGGTGGAATAATAATGGTAGACCCCCAAGACCTTAAGGGCATATGATCGAGACCGAATTCTGAATCGAATGAGCCATGTCCGTCCGTCCGTCTGTATGTCACATGTTTTTAGGCCTTAAATTTTGAGTTAGGGTGCTGAAACTTCGTACGTAAGGTCCCCGTCATGCGAAGCAGCACAAGTGTAAAAATATTTGAAATCCGCCCAAAGACACGCCCACAATCGGTCTAAATGTGCAACTACCTCCAGAGTTTTCAAAACTGTAAGACGTTTTAAAAGGCTGAAATTTAACATTTAGCATCTCCTAATAAATGTAAGACACAAAAAAGAAAAAATTTAATCGGTAAACCTCCTCTAGTGGGCGTGGCATTTATTTTAATACTAAATTTTCAAATGCAGTTTACTCAATATTTTTGGTCAAAATTAAAAAAAAATTGCTTAATATTGTATGTAGAAAACGCTTAGTTCTACATTTTGTTCATACAAGACTTTGGGCCACGCCCATATTTGGAGGCATAATTGAAGGAAAGCCTAAAATTTGCCTGAAAAACTTAATTTCGACTAGCCTTGAGCCTAATTTAGGAAAGCATGAAACATGAAATGTAGCAGGTTAGGTAAACGAGACTTCAGTCCAGATTTCGTTCATATAAAGTTCTTAGCCACGCCCCTTTTAAGGGTCGATTTTTCAAAAATATTGAATTTGGACCAAAAAATTGCATTTTTACGTACATTTAAGTGTGGATATATATGTGGATATATATGTGGAACTTGGATATATATGTGGTTTCTCATTAGGGGCGGTTGGACCACGCCCCTTTTTGAAGTTTGCATTACTTATAAAATGTCAAAAAATAAGCATGCCATCAGCATTTTACAATGTGGGATAGGATGGGGTATTCAACGGTCCGTTTTACGGACTGTAACTTCTGCGTAAACACTGTAGCACTTACACACTGGTTTTTTCTAGGACGAGGAGCAAAAACTTTTGGACCTTTGGAAAGCTGAAGAAAAAGAGATAAAAGGTGAAAAAAGGAGTTAACCCGAAAAGTATCGCCATTTAGAATAGACGAAAACTTGTAGAGCTCCAGTTTTAGCTTGCGGTTTAGCCTACCAGTGAGCGAAATAAATGGGCCTGATAAAAGTAATGGACCAACGACCAAATTGAATTTAATCTCCCAGGCGATTAAGTCTGTAACTGAGGAATACTCAAATAGGAATCAACGTTGCAGTCAGCAACTAGGGCAACAACTACCTTAAAAGGTAAGAAAGGGTACTGGAACATATACGGTGGCGGATGAGCCTTGCTTGGGTCAACGGTAGCTCGCACATCCCCGAAGTGGGTTACTGACTCTGGTGTGCCAGGCCCCTGTCCTACGGTTGAAACAAAGACCTGAAACTCCAAGTTTCGGGGGTTGTGCCGCCGGGGGTAACTTCCCGGTCACGTAAAAAAAGTGCAGTTATGAGAAGGGAACAAGTAGCCTCGGACACAAATTCTCATAAATATTAATTCTCAATTAATAACAAGGCCCGGAACGTTAAGGCACCACGATTCGGGAGCCCTAAAAGAAGTTTTTAAGAGATGCATTTGTGAGTGTTCTAACGGAAACGGCACATATGGTTTGGCTGTCATTAAGAGCAAAACCGAGTAGATGCTGTCATCAAGAACAGATTGCCAACACCGACGGCTTTAACAAAATATCACTAAGACAGCTATAACTCTGAGGCAATTGGCGAGTTCGTCTTCCTAGCCTTCACTGTCACTGCATGTAACGACACCAGCGCTGCTTGTTTGGGCTAAGGAGCCAGTTGAGCAGCAAAGGTCCTTCTGAGCAACTTAAGTGTTTGCTTATGAGATTAAAGTCCTGCTTTCCGGCGCAGAAGCATGTACTTTGTCAGAGACGGATGAGGACATTTAAGGCGGTTTCAAAAGAAGAAAATGCTTTGGGTTACTTTCACTCCTGTCTACATGAACGTAGAATAGAGGAAGACACCGACCTAGCCCAGAAGTGTCAGGACACTCAGGATACACCGACTATGCAATCAATGGCTTGGGTTATTTAGAGCGGATGGACATCGATGACGTTCCGGTTCGGGATAACTTTGAATCCACCCCGGAGAGACAACGCAGCAAGAAAAGACCGAGGCCGTTGGCACGTGCAAAACTGGACACGCGCAGACAGAGCTGGTTGGCGGATCATGTTGTTTGAGGCCCACCACCTGTTTCTTGGTCTACCAAGGCGGCGTATAGGACCTATATATAGGCGACCTGTATAGGAAGTCTGTCAGGGGGCATGCGAACAACGTGTCCAAACCATCGAAGAATTGATCGTTCCACTCGGAGAAGTAGCTGCTCAACATTAAGATTTCCACGAATACTAGCATGGGATCTAGTATAATAATCTCACTCTATCGCTAAGAGTAGCACCAGCAACGCACCTCAGGAATCTCATTTCGGCAGCTTGTACCCGCGATCTAATTCTTTCGGTCATTACCCAAATTTCATGCCCATATAGATGAGGGTTGGAACGAACACTGAATTAAAAACTAAGATCTTTTCTTTCACTCCAAGCTCAGCTTTCCTGATGACCGGCCGGCGCAGTACCTTTACTATATTGCTCCAGCTTGGCCAATCCTACAGGATAACTCAATATAACTCCCTCCATCTTTCGTGAGAAAGAACCCGAGATACTTCAACTTTCAACCTTGAAATGGGAGGTTGCACATAAGTGGAAATTCCCATTGAAACCTGCACATAAGTGGTTTCAATGGGACTCCACTTATGTGCAGGGTACACTGCATAATGCTTGCATAATTCACTCATAATGCTTGAATATTTTTATAACAAAGCTCAAACACGATCCCTCGATTCCGAGGCAATCACCAGAAAATAAAACGATAAAAATAAAAAAACACCAGAAAATTGGCATTATGAAAAGTGTCGTTGGATGAAACAATTGGTTAAAATTAGGCAACTATCAAAAACTAACATTCTCATTCTCAATCAAAGTGTTTCCACTGAAACACATTTCTGGGTCAACAATTTAATTCATCCACTTTTGTGTCTTTCCTTGTCAAAGTTTTTTTATCAACGCCCAGCCACGACTGGGAGTGTCTTAATCTCTCTCAAGTTCATCGACAAAAATGAAATGAAGAACGCGGTTGCTCATTTATCTCATACGCAAACACAATGGATGAAAATTCTGGGGAATTCTCTACTATTGTATTGCTGAGGGTATATATATTTTTTTTATTTGTTGTAATTTTGAAAGATACACACTGTGCATGTGGTGTGTATGTGAAAGTGGGCTAAGCCGAGGGAAATGCTGTGCGACGAGATGTTAACATGACATTTAGTCATCTTGGGTTCGCCTCTAGTGGGGGCTTATCTTTTTTTATCATGGGAACTTGATGAAAGATAATTAAGAGAAAAGAACCATATAATTATGATTAAGATGCATAAAGGTTAAATGAGCCGTTAGACAAGAAAGACATACGAAGTTCACGAGAGCCGTTTTATTGCGGGAGCCTATATGCTTTTGGTGTACAAACCTTTGTTGCCTGAAAAACTTTTATTTTTCCGGGGTGGTGACCGATGATGCTGGGTGGAGTTTAGCCAGTTATGCTTAAACAAGGTAAAGGTCAACCGATAAAGGTCGTCGCTCAATATAATTTTTCAGTATAAGCCTTATCTTGTCTTGTCTTACACCTGGTTTAAGGCTGTGTTCAAACCAAAAATTGATAAATCCGGCTCTACTTCAGTTCAGATATATAACTCGCGTTCCTTCTTACTGGAAAGCTTGGAGAGACTGGTTTTACTACACTGTGCAATTTTACTCTGCTCATTTTATCTTCTTTAGTTGCAACAACGTCTTGCAGCGCGAAAAAAAACCTGCGATACGGTGCTCAAAATAATGTTGGCAGAATTAAAATCGTGACCAATAATTTAAAGATCCGAAAATTTGTTGATTTCAAGGATGCTCTTGACGCGATAACGCGATTTCTGACAGCATATGTGGAACTTTACCCAATTACATGATTTAGCGTCCCTACACATTGTGATAGGAGCTGAGGCAAGGTGGAATATTGTCTCCCCTTCTATGGTATACTATGGGAGAAATTCTACTCAATCTTTCTGGGCTAAATAAGCCTATACGCAGATAATATGCCGTTCTTTCTGTCGGTTCTAAGCTAGAGAATATGTCTCAGACATAAATATTTATAGTTGGTGCAATAGAACTTTCAGTGAATACTCTTGGAACTACGGGACGAGACACGAAAGAAGATCTTCGATAAAATATCTGGGAATAATCCTGGAAGTTTTCTATCTCTGGTTTAACCATGTTGAGTTCAAAACCTACAAGGCGCCGTCAACTTTCAAGCAGTGTAGAAGCGCTTTTGGCAAGACATGGGGTCTGAAAGGGTCCTTAAGATCCACGGCCATGGTAAGACTACTCCACTCATATGCATCGGATGTTTGGAATAGCAGGCTTTCGCGGAAGCATATTCCTACATTTTTTAACAAACTCCAAAGAACAGCTTGTCTTTGCTGCATAAGACCTTCTCTAACGGAGGGCTTAGTTCCTATGTTATTAAATCCAAGGTTGTGTGGATATGCCGCGACTTAATGAACTATAGGTAGAAGAAAAAACATTAGCCTCTTTAAGATTAGAGGCCAGATTTTAAGGCCAGGGTAACAAAATGGCCAACACTCTGGCAAAAAAAGGTTACATCTGCGGCCTTAAAGGCCGTGAATAAGTAAACTTGTCCAATAATAGGCTCGGCGGTAAATAATAAATAAATAGTCACATCCTTAAGGACCAGAGAGGGAAAACAGGGCAAGAAGCTGGGAAAATACTCAAGGTATAAGGCAAGCTTACAAACTTCTAGAGCAGCTCAACTATAAAAGATATTCAAACCTCCGTATCTTAACGAGCTTCCTTACGAGGCATTGTGAATTCTTGAGGAGCTTCTTAGAAGAATGGGAATAACTGAGGAAGGTCTCTGCAGATTCTGCGATGTGACCAGTGAACCTCTAGACCAGGGATGGCGAAACCCTTTAAGAGCCCCGTGCCATTTACAAAAAATAATCAGTTTGCAGTGGCTTTGGCGTGCCAACATGCAGTACTGATGCTTTCTAAAAAGATGTTTCCATCGCACATAAAACAGAGATAAACGAAAGAAGATTAAAAGTAAACCACAAAGTGTTTTTACCGGAAAAGGGGAGATTAACTTTAATTTGATTTGATTGATTTAATTGATATTTATTCAGTTCCAACTTAAAACTAGTGCCTTAACAGAGTTGAAATAAAGATTAATTAAGGGTGGATATGAATAATAGAAGTCATTCTATAGCTACAAGAGCTAGAGGTGAATGATCCAAAAATAAGAAGCAAAATAGTATCAAAAAAAAGTTATCTGATGTGGGGAAGTCAGAATCGGAAGTATAGAGTACAAAATTATAAAAATACAAAAAGCAGAAAAATGTTATGTACAATTTTATCGAAAAAACAAAATGCAAAAAGATTATAAATCTAACAATAAGATATGCCTGAAGTTATACATTTTATTAAGCGCTTCGAAAGAGTATTTCAACGTTAGCGCAATCGATTGAGAATAGCCAATGTTTAATTTGATTTAAAAATGAGTGAAATGTATAAGTAGATGACCTTATTATAAACGGTAATTTGTTGAAACATTTCGGAGCGGTTATGGTGTAAAAGTTAGTAAACTTGGTTTTGAGGGTGATTGGTATCTACATTAACCAGAGAAAGGTTGCTAACACGTAAACGATAGGTTGTCGAGTTTCTATTTGGAATATTACCACTTTGCTTATAGAATTCACGAAGTACTTTAAAAGCGTAGAGGTGTCTTAAAGGCAGAATGCGCAGTCCCTTAAATAGTGGCCAGCTATGAGCGAAGCGGTTCTTACGACAGACGATACGAATAAGATGTTTCTGAGCCAATTGCAAAGGTCTTATAGTATTTGCATAAGTTCCCCTCCAGCTAGAGATGCCGTACTGCAGTTTAGAATGACCTAGGCCATATTAGATCATCCTCAGTGTACTTTTTGTGCAATATTTCTGTAGAAGATACCATATGGTGGAAGCCTCATCTGGGTGGACATAACTTTGACTTTTCGGCTGCAATCGTGTTTCGATTTGTGAAGAAACTGTTGTAGATTTATGTAGCGATTTACGACGATGTTGTGCGCAGCTACAGCATCTCCACACATCTTTGTTATCCTTCATGTAGTCAATGTCAACGGCAGTTAAATTAGCGCACTTAGCATTAACATGAAAAACATTTTTGCTGTCAATACAGATCACGAAAGCTTTAGACCTATCAACTTTAATACAGCAAATTGAACACAACATTCTGTTAGATTGTATTTACGACAGAACTTGAAAAATCTTGGATGGTATAAAAAAAACGACTTGGATTTGTACTGAATAGTATCCAAACGTTTGTACCCCACAACAGCTAGGCGGAAACTGTTTTTAGAGAATTTAGAGAAGGAATTATGTGGTGTCAAATTGCTGTAAAAATGATGATAACTTGAATTGTTTTTTTTTGGCTCACATGCAACTTAGAATCAAAAAATAATTTAACTCATATTTAATTATGCCAATAATTTTTTAAGTCTGCGAAACGAAATCACCCAGAAATAGAAAAACAAAACGTGAAATATGATGATGGGACTTGGACCCACAAAGTCGATAGTCGACCAACTTACTCAACATCAACCTGCAGTATCATAACATTAAAATCCATCATGCTGTTGCAGTGTGCACTCCTTAGTGCATTTAACCTTTTTCACAAGTTCAACCTCATCCACTTCAACAGTATAGTTAACCGTTCTGCACATCCCTTTACACAACCCAACAAACACACGACACGCCCAAGTTATTGATACCCAGCTGTCAAAAAAGGGTTTGTTTTATTTGTTTTGTCAGGAAACGCACAAAACACGCAGAGTTCCATACGGTTTGATTTAATAGTACATTTACACTAGCACCTTTATTCAAAATGTGCAAATTTCGAAATCCAAATTTGCTGTTAATTATGGAAAGCGCTCGGCTTTCACCCTTGTTTTGTCAAATGGATCAAATCATACTTGGAGGATCGAAAATACAGAGTCGTTTTCAGATCCTCGGTCTCAAACTCAATTAATGCAACCTCTGGGGTACCTCAAGGCAGTCATCTAGGACCAATCCTCTTCATACTTTCAATCAATGATGTTAATATGATATGATAAACTCTGATTTATCTGCCTTTACAGACGACATGAGAATCTCTAAGGTGATCTCCTCGCCTTTGAATGCCTTCTATCGGTGTAAAAGGAACCTTTTGGACCTTTACGTCAATAAATGCCAGGCAATTACTTTCTCCCGCAAACGTACCGCTTGACCCCCAAGAACTTACTTTATCATGACATACCGGTGCTGACAACTACTGAAATTTCCCATCTAGGAGTTATTTGTGAGAGCGAGCTTAGCTTCCGTAGCCATTTCAGCAACATTATAAGCCGCGCTAACTCCCCACTTGGTTTTGTGAAGCGATGGTCAAAAGAATTCTAGGACCCCTACGCTACCAAAGCCCTTTACGTGACTTATGTTAGACCTCTCCTTGAATATGCCAGTCAAGCTTGGTCTCCCTATCAACAAATTCATCTACAGAGAATAGAAGCAGTCCAAAGAAGATTTCTTCGCTTCGCTCTGCGTAGCCTTGGTTGGACAGATCCCATAGCTTTGCCATCCTATGAAGATCGATTAAAATTAATCGATATGCAGTCCTAAAAAGGCGACGCAAGATTGCTGATATTCTCTTCACCCAAAAACTTCTTACTAGCAACATTGATCACCCACAACTCTTACAGCTAATCACCTTCAATCCCAACACCCGGAACCTTCGATCAGTACCTTTGTTCCGACTGAAATCCCATCGCACTAATTATGGTCACTATGAACCTATTTCTAGAATGTTACGTATCTGTAACAAGCACGCACACACAATCATTTAACCTTAATATTACCAAGAGCACACTTAAAAAGAGTCTTTTAAATCTACCCAATCCCGAAAACCCTTAATATCCCAAAGTTCTAATCTCCCTTTTTTTTCTTAGCTTTAAGTTACAGTAAGTTTAGATTGTTTAAATACTTAGTTTTAAGTTAAGCTTGCAATAAGAGATTTAAAATAGGTACATCAGAGCATTTTTATAAAATTATTCTGTCAACTGCCTTGAATTCTCTTAAAAATAAGAGAGTCTGAAGTTTGGGAGGTTTGTTCAATTCGACAAATTTCTAAATGCCCAGCGGAAATTTAAAATTTAACTGAAATTCAACATTTATAAATCCTCAAAAATATATGGCGAAACGCTGAAAATTTAGGGTGAAATGTTGAATTTAGCTTAAATGTTGAAATTATGTATGGTGTAAATGTACTAAGGCTAAGGCTCTGTCACAAAGCTGCATTACCGTTTGCCGTTTGTCCCGTTATGTGGCCTTTATTTTACAACCCCGTTGAAAATATACCGTTCGAAAAGATGGTTGAAAATCATAGGCTCAAAAAAAAATCAAAGGCTAAATTCCCTAAATCTTGTATAGGTCCCAGCTACCATGTCGCACTGGTATCTAGGAAAATTAGCGCTTTCCTTCTTCGATATAGAGCTCTTCCCTTCTTCGAAAGACGGGAAAGCTAAATACATTAATAAATGGCGGACCAGTAGTTAGTTGTGTCTGATAAGTGCTCGATTAGATAGTAGCAACCTCCGCTCCGCCAAAAAAAAAGATTATGTCCTGCCAAAAAGCCAATCTATTTAACATCATAAGATTAACCGAATATACAAAGTTTTCATAATCCATGATAAGATTGACACGAAGAAGCTTAACAACGGACGGCCGAAAGGGTCAGTACCTGCACCAACTCTATTCAACTTGTAAATCTGTCATATTCCACTTACTTTGTCCAGAAAGTGCTCATACGCTGATGACACTAAAATGGCAGCCCAACACCAGAACTTATGAGGAGCAGAGAAAAACTCAAATGCTGATCACGAAGTCCTTTATTAGTACTTAAGAGAAGAGCGATTAACACAAGGATGCCTAAGACCGAGCGCCTAGGTTAATTTTTACATCTCAGCTCTAAGCCGGGTTCGTACACATTAAGTATGTTTTATAAGACTTTTATAACACCTAACTACTTTTTGGGGTGACGCTGAATGGATCTTGACTGAAGTTCTACTTTAACTAGCTCTCCTACAATACAGCTGCCGATGAGCGGTGAAACAAAATTTTTCTGTCATGATTTCGATTAATTGAAGGTTTACGATGCTTGTCTTCACATAGATAAAAAACTCGCTCATTGAAACAGAATCTTCCTTACTCGGACTTGTAAGCTCACACAAAAATGTTTCATAAAACTCATGCAAAAATTCTAGTCTGTATGACTTTAAGAATTATAGTTTCATATTTTTGAATAAAACACTAGACAGCAGGCATCATTTACAAAATGTTTACTTTGTATAGTGCAAAAGACACACACTTTGCCATACACGCGCAACTAATTTTTATTATAGAAGAAACACCCTTCGGCTAAGAAATCCTAAAAATAGCGTAGGCAAAGGTCACGTACTGAAATTCAATTGCTTCCATCTAAAGATGCATTTTCAAGAGCACACTTCAGACCGTTCCCGGCAGGAATATCACTTTTACATCTCACACCACTTGTCGGCCCATCTGCAGATCTACCATTAAGTTACCCGATAGACAAGACGTTTCGCTATAGTGACTCGGAATCTGAATGAAGACAAATGAAGTAGGTACATACTGCATAAGCCACTCGTTTTCTGGTCATTCATTTGAGGAATGCCCCTTAAAAAGACAAACACTCGCCGTCCATCATCTTCCCCAGCGGAGTTGAAGACGATTGCTCGCTCGTTGGAAGACACAGCTCAACGCTACTCTCTGACAAATGAGTTCCATGAATTAACTGCAATTGATGCTTTCACTTTGCCGTAATGATGGTGATTATCACGACTTTGGCTCTGGCCTCCTCTCATCCAGTAGCTAAACTATATGATTCCCCGGCAAACAATGTGAATCTATGGTGCCTTCATGAGGGTCCACATCTGACCTGCCGAACATATGCTGGCATCGTGACGACGCAGGGGGAATTCCTTCAAACTTTTGCCTGACACAACACAAACAAAATAGTTCCCCCTTCTCAAAGTTGCCTTCAACTCGATGATTGATGCTGGGAATCGATTCTTTTTGAATGGAATTCTATTGAAAATCAGATTTAGATCGTTCCGGACATGGTTGAATAATGTGACTCATAGCAAGATCGTCGATCTACTCGGTCTGTTGTTTTTGTGATCTTGTTGTGGTTTTATTGCTTTTGCGCACGTGCATATGCGGTAGGCATGCTTAATTCTAAACAATCTCTGGTTGCGTGTTGAACGCAATTTTGTGGTTAGGAAATTATTTTTGCAAATTATTGAAGCCGGCGAAATCTTATTTCAAAGAAACCACAATATCATCGCATCAGTCAGAAGTGAATAGATTTAATAAAAAAGAAGGTTCTCATTCTTGTCTATAATTGATCTTTTGTCGTCCAATGGCATGATGAAGACGGTTAATGCTGTGCGTGTGGTTTTTGTAGTGTTGGTGGCAATTGATTGCTCAAATCTCAAATTACAATGACAAGGAGGAAGCAGAGAATTAGATTAGACAGACAATTTTAAAGCTTGAACGAACTATTTTTCGAATTTTAAATCAAATAAGACACTTTACTTGAATGGTGCCCACAAGACAGAATTGTAAAGTACTTAAGTACATTAGTACTGCAGTACAAAGTAAGTACCTAGTACCTTGTACTTGAACTTGAAAAAAAAAAAAAGTACCATAAACTTGATACCTGAAAATCGCAAAGTACAAGTACATTTCAAGTACTTCATTCCAACTACGGGTACTTTAATACTTTCCAGTACATTTTCAAGTGCTTTTCCAAGTTTAAGTGAACTTTGAGCTCTATTCCACAGAAATAGCATATATTTTCGATTCGTAACGTATTTATTCAATACCATTTTATTCGATACTTTTCAAAGAAATTGACAAATTGTTGAATGCTTAATATAAAATGTATAATACACCAATTCTACATTTTTTTCATACAAATTTTTGGGTCACGCCCACATTCGGAGGCAGAATCCAAGAAAAACCTTGAATTTCATAGAAAAAACGTGGATTTCGTCTGTACTTAAGGCTATTTAAGGACAGAATAAGTAATAAAACTTAGCACAGAGGATAAACCAGACTCTATTCTAGACGCCTTTTGTACAAAGTTTTTGGTTAGGCCCATTTTAAAGGGCCGATTTTACAAAAAAAAATTCAATTTGAACCAAAAATTACACTTTTGTGTGCATTTAAGTTTAACCTGAAAACATGCCAAAATGCACTTGTACTTGATAAGGCACTTCAAAATGTTCTTGCAAATAGTAGAGTACCCAGTAAATGTAGGTAAAAGAAAGTACTTGAAAACTTGTACTTTGCAATTTTTAAGTACAAAGTACATCATGCTTTCTTCAAGTACGAGTACAAGAACAAGGTACTGGGTACTTGGATTGTACTTGTACTTGAAAGTTTACAGCTCTGCTATAAGAACTCTTAATTCCATATGAGGCCAAATCTTAGTAGAATCAAAGAATTTCAAATCGACAAGAAGGTACCTAACAACTTTTAGTTGAGTATAGTTGGGTTCCCTCACGTGGCAGGCGCCTTGACGAGTGCGTCATCTTCTATGACGCCGGTGTGGGGGCTTAAGTTGCGGATTTTCAGCCGGCGTTGGTCGGCTGAGGAGCGACGAACTAAGTCCGGCCAAATGTGACTCCAGTGGTGGTGTGAGCGTATTGCAAACCGTGCCGAAGGATGCAAGGCTGGGGGTTAAACCAGCCTCTAACGAGCTCTCTCAGGTGCCTAGGCGAAGACCTGCAGATAAACCTTAGCCTTACCCCGGTATGGCGGCTCTACCGAGGGGACCACCCTTTCCGGCCATTCTCGTGGGGCCAAAATAGCTGAGGGGGAGGGCATGCTATGAGCCAAAAACACGGACGACACCCTAACGGTGGTTCCGTGCGATCCAAACGTGGTACTACCAGCCTGTTTGATCGAAACTGAGGAGACCAAGCGCGGGAGCAAGTCCTACTCTAGGACTACTCCCGGCCTGGAGAGGAAGAAGCGGTTTAAGAAGGCCAAGCATATTTATGGCATCTTAACAACCAAAGAAAAATCTTCCCTCACTCAGAAGGAACTATCTTCCCTTGAGTGGGTCCGGGAGACCATAGCTAACGACGTTGCCATGAGGCCTACGCCTAAGGCAGCTCGTTCAGCTAAAGGTACGGGTGGTAAATCGGGAAAATTGGAAGGCCGAGGGACGATGCCGCTACTGGGACATCCCTCGGAACCAACAGAAAGCCTGTTACCGGAAGAGGAACTGCAACCCAAGGACCCAGTGACAAACCGGGCCCAAGCGGATTGCAGAAAGGTAGTGCCGGGGGGCATAGAAGAGAAGCGTTCGCCTCGAAGAGAACACGATCTTCTGAGGACGCTTCAAGGACGCCGAAGAAAGCGAAATGGGGCGCCACCACAGTGGAAAGTCCCAGCAAGCCAAGTACGAGCCGGGCGGGCCAGTATAGCGAGGTGACAAGGAATCCACTACAGCTTCCTGTAGTAGACTTCAAAAAACCAAGCGGGCAGTACAGTGTTGAGTGTGGCAGGAAGATTGAGCAGGAGCAGCTATCATCAGCCACATTCTGAAAAACACGGGTACTAGTGCCCTGACCTACGGCAGAATGAAATGGTCTAAAGGCATTACGTACATCGACTGCAAGGACCAAGCTTCAAATGACTATGCCAAGACAGTAGTGGAAGGACTACAGCTTTGGAATGGTGCGGAACTTAAGGCCGTTCCCATAGACCAGGTCCCAAACAGGGCAAAGGGTAGGCTAACTATTCCGGAGATCCGAATAGTTAAAGATGACATCCTCCGCGTGCTGCAAGCACAGAACCCCCAGATTCCGACGTACGATTGGGAAATTATAAGCGAGGAAGAGCCGAGAAATGGTTTCAGGGGCTATATTGTCGCCTTAGGCGAGCTGCCCGGGAACCTAAAGGCGGAAAAACAGCTTCTGGTGTCCTTTGCAGCTAGCGAGGTTACCCTCAAGCTGATTAAGCTCCAACGAAGGCGACGGACACTGCGATGGAGGTGGAGAACAAAGATGAAGGTGATCCAAATAAACCTCCATCACAGTAGGGTTGCCACAGCAACCTGAGGCTGTTCCTCGAGAGGGAGCAGCTGGACCTAGCCCTAGGGTTTTAGGATTAGGTTTGAAAAATTTCTCACTTTACAATGTAAAAAATAAAGGTAAGGCGAGAACCTGTATCGTAGCAAAAAAAAAAACCTTCATATATTAATGTTATCTCATTTCTGCACAGGTGACCTAACGTTGGTGGAGGTTAGAGGGACGGACGAGAACTACACGGTAGCGTCCGTCTACATGCCATTTGACGACGGTACCTCGGTCCCCCCGGAATCTTTGAAGACGCTAGTGACAGCGTCCGAACAAGGTAAGAAGAACTTAGTCTTAAGCTCTGATGTCAATGCCCATCATACGATCTGGGGAAGCTCAGACATTAACGCCAGAGGCGAGGTTCTGTTTGATTTTGTCCTTAGCTCCAACCTTTTAGTATGTAACAGGGGAAATGATCCCACCTTTATTACAGCGAATAGGAGGAAAGTTTTGGACGTAACTTTCGTGTCTCAGAACAGCTCTGTTCAAGTAACGAACTGGAGAGTATCTAAGCAGGCATCACTATCAGATCACTGCTGGATACTCTTTGAGATACAGGTAGGCTCGCAGGCTAGGAATGTTTTCAAAAACCCAAAAAGAGCAAACTGGGTGAAGTTCAATAAAGAACTGCGGAGGACTATCTCCATTGGTAAGCCTCCTCTAGTGGGCGTGGCATCTATTTTGAGGGTAAATTTTTAAATGCAGTTTACTCAATATTTTTGCTCGAAATTGAAAAAAATTTGCTTAATATTTTATTTAGAAAACGCTTAGTTCCACATTTTGTTAATACAAGACTTTGGGCCACGCCCACATTTGGAGGCAGAATTGAAGAAAAACCTAAAATTTTCCAGAAAAAACTTAATTTCGACTGGCCTTGAGCCTAATTTAGGAAAGCATGAAACAAAAAAAGTAGCAGGTTAGGTAAACGAGACTTCAATCCAGATTTCGTTCATATAAAGTTTTTAGCCACGCCCCCTTTTAGGAGTCGATTTTTCAAAAATATTGAATTTGAACCAAAAAAATTGCATTTTTGCGTACATTTAAGTGTAACTTGGAAATATCTGTGGAAGTATCTTATAATTAATAGTTTGTAATTAGGGGCGGTTGGACCACGCACCTTTTCGAAGTTTGCATTACTTATAAAATGTCAAAAAAGAACTTTGCCATCAGCATTTTACAATGTTGGAAAGGATGGGGTATTCAACGGTCCGTTTTACGGACTGTAACTTCTGCTTCTCACACTGTAGCACTTACTCACTGGCTTTTTATAATTAACTCGCGATAAAGAAGTTATGACTACCCTTAAGATAGCACATCGCGAGCGGAAAGAATTTGAAGATAGAGGAGAAAAGTAATTCTCCATCCAACACGCAAATGCTGATGAGTACGGAACATGCAAACTCTGCACAGAAACACCCGCAAGTGTTATGCCTTTACGGAGAAAAGCCATAACATAACTAGCAGAGTAACTGCGTCTGGCAACACATCTAATTGTTGTCCATTCTATTTGCGTGAAGAGAAAGAGTGTATAATATTCGGCCGACCCTAACCTGGATAGCAGACGCCGACCGGGAAGCCGCTCATTTTTAAACAGACGCTCCTGGATTTTTCATTTGTTGCTAGTTTTGGTTCGCCCCGGATATTTTCCATACCGGTACCTTCCATATCTGGTGAGCATTCCCCTATCCGCCACTTGGGGACCAGCAACCCAAGAAGGGACTAGTAGTGAGACGCATCTTCTCTTCTTCCAAACTCAACCTTTGAACATCTAAATAAGGGGCTGCTAAAGTTGCCGGTACCACTCTAGTTGCAATATTTGCTCTGCAGCAGTCTAGGGCTCAGCTAGTTGTTCGACTGCACTTGCATGCTACGGGAACCAACTGAGTTTTGTTGTCTCTTTCTTGTTTGCCTCGCCATCTATTAGTCCGTCTCAAAGTCTTGGTATTGCTGCGTAGCTTAAATCCTCACTTGACAGGGATGTTACGCCGATGACGGCATGAACCCCAACTTGAAGGACCGGAACCTTCGTGTGACTCCAAGGATGGTGCGACGGATTAAGTCGCTCCTTATTATAGGCCTATGGCCCCAACTATGCTTAAATTTCTCTTTTAAAAAATGTTTTTACTTCAACAATGCATTTCTCAAAGCATAACTTTATTAAGTGTAAAAAAACCAATAGAAATCTTCTTTTTATCGTCGTTTGCTATCTGCTGGAGAGACTCTATTCAAAAGTACTTAACCCGTATATGGGACAGGTTTTCACTAACCGTTCCGTATCTTTTTTTGCTTTTCGCGGTCTACTTGCATTAACTCCATTATGCATTCGCAGCATTAAAATGAAAAAAAAAATATTATAAAATGCCCACAACTGGCCACTTGAATGGAGGACAAGCTCGCAGACATTCAGACGGAACGGATGCATTCAAGAAACCACTTGCGACAACAAAATACTCAGTGCAATGGATTAGTCGGTCGAATTCGAATCCGTCGTTCCGTATACTTAGTCTATAGTCCGATCCGATTGAATACGCACTTTTTGTATATTTTTCTTTTCGTTCGTGGAGACGGATTGGATTTACAAAAGCCCACGTTTCTAATTTATCTGGCAAATTTGCCAATGTGGGTATTTATGTACATAGCTCGGCTCTTTTGTTTTTATTCATTTTGAATGGCTTCCCGCATTCGAGTCGATGGTGGATGGGTGACCACTGGAGCGACCACTCTCGGACTCTCCGCGTATTAAGGTGCAATGACACTTTCATACTCCAAGTAATGGGAAAACTCAGGGGCCACCTTTTATTGTGTTTCGTTGTGCCTTTTCTGGTTTTAGGTTAATTAAATGAAAAGAGCGAGCGTCGTTTTTCTCTCTTAAAAAAATAACTTAGCTATAAATTGGTTGTGTCTGGTTTAATGG
The DNA here is from genome assembly GCA_947623515.1 of Neoascia interrupta. NCBI lineage: Eukaryota > Metazoa > Arthropoda > Insecta > Diptera > Syrphidae > Neoascia > Neoascia interrupta. The sequence goes on along the minus strand of OX392463.1, from coordinate 119,411,764 downwards.
ATTTTGTATTATTTTTTTTTTCTCCTGGTTCACATGGGCTGACGATTCACTAAATGATTCATACCGAACATGAGCGTGTACCGAAGACGAAAAGGATACAGATACAATGTCGTGTTCTTTTTTTCTTCTTTTGGATAATGTCAGTGCAAGAAAGAATAACTGACAAGGTTACGATTTGGCCTTTGAAAACGATCGGCGAGACTTTTTTAAATGGATTCATGCTGATGAATAAAGAAAATATATGTATAATTGGGAAAAGTTCTAAAAATAATAATTTATTTGCTCTGTTTGTATCCTTCTTTGTCATTTGTTTGTTTCTTTGTCTTCGTTTTAAAAATTTTAAAAATATTTAAAACGTGAAACCTATTGTTTACCTCATCGGTTCACGACCTTCTTTTGAACAGAGACCATATTTTCATTTCTTTTAAATATGTGTTTTTACATTCAACTTTTGCTAGTTTTATGTTCTGTTTCTTTTGCCAAAAGACTTGACTTTCTGGTAAATCTTAAAGGGCAAGCAGAGCGGCTTTTAGTCTGATTCAGGCGATGATGCAGCAGACTATGGCGTTGTTTCAGGAGGTGCACAAGCAAGGTGACTACTAATAGCTTGAAATATTGAAACAGATATATCTATTATAAAGCAGTTTCAAATAGGCCAGCAGCCTACATGCGTGTAAAAGACGCCCTATGATCGACGAGAGAGCTCCCCGACCACTGAGGGCCATTTGCACTTTGCAGCGCTACCAACTTTTCATCAAAGGTGCCGCACTCAACTGCGCTCAAACCGCCAACTCGAGACACTGGTTAGACAAAGACCACTGGCTGACGTACGTAAAAATAAAGGGGCACAAGAAAGAAGCTCTTGTGAAGAAAGAAGCAAGAAGGTGGATTATGGAAATTCAATTATTGCTGTAAATAGTAATAGCGAAAAATCAGGTTTTTATTAAAGGCAGAATGAAACCCGTGGAAGCGATGAGTAATTTCTAAAATTCACGAACTAACTGACTTTAGGACCGCAATGATATCCTCATAGTTGCCATCCAAGGACCCAAGTTTACCTCAAACTCAAACAGATCATCCAGACTCAGGTCTAACAAGATTGGCAACTATTATCACACCATAAAATACAGCCCAATGCCTCTTCAATCGCCGCCGAAGTTGAGCAACCAGGCATCTCCATCATATCCAACCTAAACATTGCACTGCATAAAGTAGCAGCTGCGCTTCTTCTGTCGTCGATTGGCCGTCTCATGCACGGAAACCACGATATGTGGTTCTCAGCTTTAGCCACCGAACATCGTGTTACAGAATCACCAGCAAATGCCAAAGCTCCCCTGATATCAGCCTAGCCAGCGCACCTCTCCTAACCAGCCCTACCTAGAGAACTGATATTATCCTGGGCTCTGTCCACCTGCCAATCACCATCACCATCGAAACTTCCGATAATTTCCAGGTGCCCCAAAAAAGAGCTCTCAATGCCTCGGCCCGGAAAATCTCCAAATCTACCCCGAAGGGACGGCGCAGTAGAGGAGCACCGAGTCTGAGGTGGAGACAACTAGCTGGAGACAGAGCTGGCTGGCGAAGCTTGTTGGCTGAGACCCAGGTCTACCCCGGACTGTAGCGCCACCTTAAGTAAGTAAGTAAATAAAGCTATCGTCCAAGCAGCAGCATAATCTGACAGGAAGGGTTCCCAAAGTACAACTAAACTTCCCCGCCACAGCCACCAGATTAGCCGATGAGCGTGACACCAAAAGACTAACAAACTCAGCTGATGCTAGAATTCAACACCTCAAAACACCACAGAAAGAATCGGTACGAAAGCCTCGACAACTGTAAACTTGGTTCAGGTGTCAAAAACTGTCGGTAAAAGTCTCGGTAACCATACTTAACAAACACCGTAAGCGACCCAAGAAATGCGCCAAACTCTACAACCGACAGTTCATTGAAAACCCGCAAAACATTAGCCGCGGCTTCACAGTGGAACAAGTTGTGGCTGCCATAAAGTAGACTATTCCCTCCAAGACTTTCAGTGCAGACGTGATCGCGATGCTGATGCTGAAAAAGCTCGACAAACCGGGACTTGATTACCTGACATCTGTTTTAACCCTCTCCTTCAATTCGCTGCAGATCCCAGGATGGGAGGTCGCTCGGATAATCCCTCTTAACAAGCCAGTAAAGCTTTCTGCCCAAGGCAAATCTTCCCGGCCTATCTCACTTCTCTATTTCTGACCTCACCGAACATCTGACGCTAGGTGCTAGCACAACATCAACACGGTTTTGTGAGCACAGTACCACCAAATCTCTTAACGAGATTACAGCGCAAATCACAAACGGAATGAGCCAAAGGCAAGCTTGTCACAGGACTGTCACTGTCGCCCTGGACCTTTCCAAAGCGTTTGACTCTGTCGATCACGCCAAACTTCTATGCGACATTCTGGACTCCTTTATACTTAATACACACAAGCGGTGGATAGTCAACTACCTAAGTGGCTGCCAATCGTACGTCGAGTTTCGAAACGTCAAGTCTCGGCATAGACGGGTCAAACAAAAAGTACCCAAGAAGGTGTTCTCTTGCCTATTCTCTAAAATTTTTATTTTTCGCCACACGGAATAGACATTGTGTCATATGCCGATGACTGCAGTATTCTTATCACTGGCCCCAACTTATCCAAGCTATGCACAGAGTTGAAACGGTATCTCCCGGCCCTGTTAAACTTTTTCAATGACCGCAACCTCTCACTGTCGGCGGAAAAACCATCATCTTTTTACAACCTGGACAAGGGAAGTCAAGTTAGTTTTATATGTCAACAGATGTAACAGGAAATTGTATCCCACAAATCATCCAAGTCGTCTCGGTGTTACCTTTCACATCATGTTCACCTACTCCTGAGAGATAGCAACTCCTGAGAGATGCAAAAAGAGGTGCTATACTTGCCGATTTGCAAGGCTATTGGACGCTACGTGTTAAACTATGCTGCCCCAATCTGGACGGCGGGCGCGACGAAGTGTCACAAGCTGGCGGCATCTTCAGACTTGCTAAAATTTAACAATGAGGACAATCACAGGATGCCATCTGATGTCCCACCAATATCACCTCCACTCCGCCCAGACGAAGCTGATAACATTAAGGGACCACAACACCATGCTTATTAAACAGTTCCTTTTAGCGTGAAACCTCCAAGAGAACCCCAACCCGAACACTTAATCACAATGGTACCACAACCAACTTGTACCGTATGCAAGGGACTTTACGTACAAATGAAAATCGGGGCATACACGGAGCGCCATGATTTCAATATGTAAATCTGCAAAGCCTCTATATCGAGCATTTTCATCACACAACCGTGTCCAACAGCATGGGAAGCTTTCATCCTAGCATAGTCCTTGGTGGCTGCCCACTACCCATTGCAGACAAGGAGCATAACCAATGCCCATCCTGGCCCAGCTGCGCTCTGATTGGTACTGCTGCCTCAACAACTAGACCATTTTCGACTGCGCAGCAAATCCAACCAACTTGCCAACCAACGAGTGCACCCTGGCTTAAACCTATCGACGTGGCCCATTTCTAGAAACTCACCTGTCAAAAATGGGATAGTAGCTGCTACAACAACAACAAAAACCTGAGTTCGATCAGTGTTTCAGCATTACTTAATTACTTAATGTGGCACTACAGTCCAGGGGTGGACCTGGGCCTCAGCCAACAAGCTTCGCCAGCCAGCTCTGTCTCCAGCTAGCCGCCTGTCTCCAGCTATCCCGACCATGGTTGTTGTCTCGACGCGGCGGTTCGGCCTAGTAGCCTGTGAACGGACCTTAATGCCTCAATCATTCTGGTCGTCGACGGTGAAGCCAAAACAACCACTCCCATTCCATACCCCTCTCCCCTATCCCTCTAAAATCCTCTCCTTACCCAGCTCTTTCCATTTCCAAAGCCAAGATCATCGTGTCTTTAATACCTAGTCGCGAACGGTAATACTCCGGATACCGGGCGTCCTCCTGTTTTAACTCTAGCCTTGTCCGCGTATTACGGGGCTCTGCGCGGATGGACCGTCTTTCCCGCGTTACTCGTGGGATCCTTATGTCCAAAAACAATAATAAAACTATTCGTATTGAAGTAGATACTAAAGTACTTCGAAAAGAGTGTCTGGAAAGTGGAAGAAGTTTCTCATCCGAAGAGAAATTTCTCTTTGGTCTGGGTGGAAAGCAGAGATCCGGCACAGACACGGCGGAGTCGGAGGAGGAAGCAGAAACCATGCTTCGTGAGGGAGAACTTCTCAAGGATGGTCATAGCTCCTCTTCCAGTTGCTTCGGGAGTGCGCTGTCCGGAAGCAGTGCAAGGAGGGCGTTAGTAAGCATTAAAGGAGGTGCGAAGGCGTCCTCCAGCAGTGGCCAGGTACAGCTTGGTCATGAGATTCAGAGAATTGCGGGGCCAACATTTTTATAAGACATAAGGCCTCAAATTTATTATAACAACAAATTTAACGACAAATGTATTATAAGATATAACCTCGTTATACATAGCCGGGGACAAGAACCCACTTTCATTGTCAAAAATCGTCGAGAAGTCTCGATGTAACAATCTCATCTAACACTGATACTCTTTCCTTAAACAACTGGAGGGTATCAAAACATCACAGCTTTTCCGATCACCGTATTATAGAATTCGAAATCTTGACCACCAAACGGAGACCGGAAATATTCCGCAACCCAAGAAAAGTCAACTGGAATGAGTTCTCAGACAAGATAAGAAATCATAATTTTAAAAAGCCTTTCGAATATTGTAACGGATATTGACATGGCAATAAATGACATAACTTCGACCTTTCATAAAGCATTTGAAGAAACATGCCCCATTAGTCGCATTAATAAAACTCGGTTTAAAAACAAATGGTGGTCTCCCAAAATAAACGAACTTTGGAAAAGGACCAAACAAAAATTTGGCAAAGCAAAAAGGTCGAAAACCGAAAATGACTGGGAAGCTTACAAGACTTGCTTAAAGAACTTTAAGAAAAAAATTCGAAAGAACTTCTTCGAAGCGATTCCGCAATAATATAGAAAATATAAACGGTGCTGCAAGACTGAGGAAAATTATGTCCAAAGAGCCAACCGCACCGAGTTTCATCAAAAACGCGAATGGAATCTGGACAAAATCTGCCTCGGATACACTGAAACTTTTGCTCAACACACATTTTCCCGACTGCTCTGAAGCGGTTGATGAAAAAGAAACTATCCCAACTATCCAAACGAATGAAGCACCACCAGCTACAGATATTGAAGCTATAAAGGGCATTTTCCATGTGGAAAAAGTCGAATGGGCTGTAGACTCGTTTGAGCCATACAAGTCAGCTGGACCTGATGGAATTCTTCCCCTTATGCTGCAAAAGACAAAAACATTAATCAGCTCGAGGCTAACAAATATTTTCCGTGGATGTCTCATACATGGTTACTTCCCCAAAGCGTGGCGGGAAGTTAAAGTAATCTTCATCCCTAAAGCAGGCAAAAACAGCCACCACCAGGCAAAAGACTATAGACCTATTAGTCTGTCATCCTTTCTGCTGAAAACTCTCGAGAGACTCCTAGACATCCATATTCGCAGCAAACTTAATCCAATCAATATGTCCTGTAATCAACACGCTTACCTGAAAGGCAAGTCGGTAGAGACAGCGCTACACGACGTGGTTCTTAGCATAGAGGCGTCACTGCAAGTTAAAGAATACACCCTTGCAGCGTTCCTTGACATCGAGGGTGCATTTAATAATGTTACCACCCAAGCTATTGAGATTGCGCTCAAAGGCACTGGTGCCATCAAAGTGGTATGTGACTTTATAGTTGTAATGCTAAAGCGCCGAATAATAACATCTAAACTAGGAGACTGGATAAAAAGAATGTCTACCACCAGAGGAACCCCGCAAGGTGGAGTGCTATCACCTCTCATATGGCTTGTTGTAGAACTGCCAACTCTCCAGCTATCTAAAAGTGCCAAATATCTGGGTATCATCCTAGACCGTAAGCTAAGTTGGAATCCAAACACAGAAGAAAGAGTTAAAAAAGCGTACACAAGCGTTGTAGAACTGCCAACTCTCCAGCTATCTAAAAGTGCCAAATATCTGGGTATCATCCTAGACCGTAAGCTAAGCTGGAATCCAAACACAGAAGAAAGAGTTAAAAAAGCGTACACAGCCCTATATACGTGTAACCGAATATGTGGGAAAATATGGGGGCCTTCCCCTAAAATATCAAACTGGCTTTACACAGCCAAGTTTATAAGACTTCAAGCCACAGGCAATGGGAGTATGCAATTCACAGGGCACAGCTCAATCCTACACACACTAGGATGCCATGTAGGATTGACAGACCATATAACACCTTGTCTTGAAGTCAATCAGAACTACTCCATTCACATTCCCAGCAGAGAGGACTGGAGGCTTAATAATGTTATATCCAACTCCTAGGTAGCAATCTACACAGATGGTTTCAAATCAAGTGAGGGTACTGGAGCAGGTGTATGCTCTGACAAACTCGGTATCCCTACAAGCAGAAGACTGCTGAGCTCGTGCAGTATCTTCCAAGCCGAAATTCTAGCAATACTTATAGCCGCCGAAAAGGCCAGAGTATTGGAACTATCACAGGAGGATATTTCCATTTACGTAGACAGCCAAGCAGCCATTAAGGCCCTGGTAACACCAACAGTAAAATCTCGCATAGTAGGACTCTGTCGCTCAGAACTTAGGGCTCTAAGCAGACAGAATAATGTCCGCATTGTTTGGGTACCAGACCATAGTGACTTTATCGGGAATGAAAAGGCTGACGAGCTCGCGAAATATGGCACACATCTATGTATTACTACAGCGGACATAAGAACCCATCCTCCGCTCTCCTCTATAGCAGGCGAAATGTCTGCGACCATGCACAATATAGCTAAGATGTGAAACACCTCCTCTGCCAGTGTCCAAGTGGCAGCAGACAGCGTTTTCGACTTCTGGGCCACTTCTTCGAGGAATTGAACGAGCTTGCAAGTACAGCGGTGGCGAATATTGTAAATTTCAGCAGAATGTCCGGCTGGGACAAGTTTCTCTTCAAAGCTCAGGATACTTCAACTGACTAAGTATCATAGTTAAATTAAAATCTTTATTCCTTTCAGGTTGTCTCCATGGGATGACGCTAAGGGCCCTCGTAAGCCTGTGCAAGCCGGTGGCTTCTGCTGCCAGCAACCCTACCTAACCCAACCTAACCTAGCCGCCTTTAGTTTTGCACGCGATGCTGGCTGAGGTCCCCTCCACTTGCGTGCTCCTCTTCTGCGTCGTCTCTGCGAGGTGATTTTCCGGTCTGGGGCGTTGGTCTTCACCCGCTCTAGATGACCCAGCCATCGCAGTCGTTGTACTTTGGCTCTTGCTCTTCTGGCTCGGTCAAAGTCACTGCACAACCCGCACAGTTTGCCGTAAAGCAAAATTGGGATAATAAGGGTCTTATCAATGGAACTGTGGTTGCTCGAGAGAGCGCTTTGCTATCCAATTGGCTTCTTAGCCCAAAGAAACAGCAATTGGCAGGACTTAACCTTCGTTTGATTTCAGCGCTGGTGTCGTTTTTTGAATTTCTAGCAGAACCCAGGTAGGCAATCATCTTGATGACAGAATAGGCTTGGTTTTGACCCCGTTGACTGCTAAGCCCATATTCGCCGCTTTCGTCTCTAATACTCACGAGGGCGTCACTGACATCGCGCTGTGGTGTTCCTTTCATGTCAATGTCGTCTGCGTATGCGAGGAATTGAGCGGACTTTTGACAGATTGTGCCTTTGAAAATTCTCTCAAGGATGATGTTAAAGAAGTCATATGAAAGCGCGTGGGCTTGTCTAAATTTTTTTTTTTTTTTTTGTCTTTACCGATATTGACCGAACAGCGTGATTTTGCATCGTCATCCTGCACAAACTGACGAGTTTGGCAAGGATGCCAAAACTAGAAACTTGTCTATATAGCTCGTCTCTATAAATGCTGTCATACGCATACGCGGCCTTTAAATCGATGAAAAGGTGGTGGGTATCAATTTGGAATTCCTGAGTTTTCTCCATGAACTGCCGCAGTGTGAATATTTGACCGATGGCTGACTTTCCTGGCTTAAGGCATTACTGATATGGACTTATCAGAACGGCTTTTGGCGTTCACACAGATCAACAGAAAAGATGTATGTATGCGATATTAAGGACACTTTCCTTCAGAGGGTTTCCTTTCTTGAGGATCGAGAAATCAATGCTGAGGTTCCATTCGTTGGGCATATTCATCCGACCATATCTGCCAGACGAGGTGCTACATGCTCCTAACCAGATCATCGCCAGCGAATTTAAAAAGTTCGGCGGCTATTCTGTCAGTTTCGGCTGCTTGGTTGCGCTTAACTTAGACACAACTACTTTCAGCTCAACCACGTCGGGTGAGCGGAATCGTTCGTATTCTTCATGGGTGACTTCTTCGCCTAGGTTAAATCGTTTATTCTGCCTGATAGCGGTATTGGTTTTGCCATGGCCGTTTTACAGTCGGTAGAAATGGTTTTTCTAGTTCGCCCTTACAGGCTTCTGTTCGAACTTTATACTCCTGGCAACGCCTTTTGCCAAGGTCCACTGATAGAGTTTTTAAACCTCACTGCTGTTGTTGCATCTCTCTATCTTTTCAATTGCACCGTTTTCGTGCTCTCTCTTTCATCTTCTGAAAAAGAGGTGTTCCTGTCCCATCCTGTGCTCGTAGAGGTCGCGAGCAGCTCTAGTCCTTACATATGTGGAAAGTCGCTTTATATGTTTCTTGTTTAGCTGCATTTACATGCCGGCATACATAGTCAAATCAGGGATTTCGTTAGGGGGCCTTGTGAAACCCCAGGAGATACATCAGAGGTGCCATCTCCGGTGTCATTTTGGCAAAGTTGCCACTTGCTACTGGCTGCATAGAACTACGTGGCTTTGAGAGACTTGATTGGAGAGGTATCTGGTAACGTATTCAATCTGGTTGACCGTTGCTTGGTCGGGAGCTCTCCATGTCCATGTCACTGCAAGGTCGCAACAAGTCTGAATCCGAGATCATGTCGCGCTCGTGCAGGCTGTGCTTTCCACAGGACCAAAAATACCATCCCTTCCCAGCTGGCTTTGTCCAAGAGCTCGAAGAATATACCTTGGTGGCGTCACATTTCTCCTCTGTGGGGGCATGCGTGCATATGAGGGTAATGCTGGCGCATCTAGCCTTGATGCGGAACGTCGTAAGGCGCTCGCTCACATAGTTAAAGCTCAAGACTAATTATAGACTAACTATAGCATGTCGCAGTAATAAATGTCGCAGATCTCTCTTCTTAAAATTAATAAAATACAAGAAACTCTTCTTTAACTAATTTAATTTTAAATTGAAAAGTGAAAGAGGGGGTGGGGGGGCGCTCCCCAATAAAAGGAACGATACGTCCGGTTAGCTTTTTAATTAATTTAATTTTAGTTATGTTTTGTTTAGTTATTGAAATTCTAATTCTACGAGTGCAGAGAGAGAACACCCTGGCACTTTGTATCTATTTTTGGTTATACTTCCTGCGAATTGTGTGAATATAATGGCAGTCGCTACGACCACACTCAAAATGATCTGAAATACTGTGCTTCGGTCCACTTTTAAAAAGCCGCCCATGGTTGTGTCCAAATTTTCGATGTGGTGCTGCCTCAACACGGTCTCAACCTAAAGAAAAATATTTCTTACATCCAATTAAATATTTTATGTTTTTGACAAAATGCAATTTTCGAACCTGCTTATGGTGCACCTTGCACGTTGAAATTTCGTAAGACTTTTGCAAAAGATTTTCACGAAACTTATTTGCTTTTCTGACAAAATTTTCTGCCATAATTCCTGTTATCAGATAATCAGCTAAATGCGGGACGCCACACAAAATCAAGAGTGTAACAAATGAATTATCGCAAAATATTCGATCAAAAGTCCCTGCATTTCCATAAATCACACACGTTGAGACAAGGTACATAAAATAGATTACGCGCGAAAGACAGACATATTTTGTCCAAAAATAAGCCTCGTAGTATTCGTTAGCTGCCTGCTTAATTTTGTAAATTTTCGTGCATAAATGCGATAGCTTGAAAAGGTCCTTTTTCTTCATCCGATTGCATCTGTAAAGCGAAAATTTGTTGAGCCTTACGTATGCGGTGCACAGGTATGAGTCCACAAAATGCTGACAAAACGAAGCGGATGTCATGGAAATGTTGAGCAAAACATCGATTGCGAATACAAGAGTACGATTGGCACCTGGAAAAGCATTTCCATACAATACAGTAACCAAAACATCCAAAGCCTTAAAAAACTGTTTAATTCTATAGATTCGCCTGGATCCTCTATGGTGGCTAAAGACGATGCCAGTCAACCTTAGTATTTGTTCATCGATGACAAGTATATCATTTAAGATTTCTAGCTCCGTTTGTCTCAGTTTTATGCTGTTAAATAGCAGACACACCAGCATAAAGTATTCCAAGCCAATTACTGTAAAAAGCATCATGACCTCTTGATACTGCGCTTGGTTTCCTGTGCATGTCTTTAACATGTACCTTGCGTTACAGTACAAATAAGCGTATAAAAGAAAACACCAACAAGCTACATATGTCAGAATATACTCGAGGAATAAAACCACACGGCTTAAATTAAAGGTTTTAGTTTTGTTGTCAAAATAAACGGGCGACAGACATATCAGTCGTGATAATAGAAAACTCGTTTTAATAGCCTTAAGCACCATTTTGAAGCCGACTGACAGAGAGAGACTACTAGAGGTAAAGTCCTTTCAACCGATATCGACCATTGCGAAGAAATTACGAAATTTATTATTCGGATTGTCTAATTAATTGTAATTAGATTCGACAAATCGATAAACTTGGTGGTAGCATAACGTAAAAACGTTAACTCCTACTCTCACCTCCCCGTGGTGAACACGGGGTGCCTAGTACCTCAACTGGAGATTGGGTTCCAACTCCTTTGGAAGGTTGTTGGGTGTAGCAGACGAGAGAGGAGGGGAGAAGTGTTTCCACTAAGGCACTTCTCCTTGCATCCGGACGGCAGCGGAGGAATTCCCCAGATGGAATCAACGGTGGCGTCCATAGTTCTAGTCAGGCCGAACTACTTAGTGAACACCTTATATGCGCTACTACGACGTATTCGTCCTTAGAGCTAAGCAAAGGATCTGGTCCTCCAGGCTGGGGGTCGTGCCGTCGGGGTGACTTCCCGGCCATGTAAAGAAACCCCAGTTACGAAGCAGAAACAAGCCTCGAATTCGGATGGATTTACTGTTGACGACCAATGCAAACGACAAAAGGACAACGAGCTCCGGATCTGCACGTGGAATGCTAGGTCCCTTAACAGACCACGTGCAGCCGAGCAACTAGCGGAGGCCCTTAACGACTGCAAGGCAGACATTACTGCCATCCAAGAAATGCGGTGGGACGGGCCTGGCAAAAGAAGGATGAAAAACTGCGACCTCTACTACGGCGACTGCTATCGGCATCAAAGACAGCGCCTATTTGGATGTGGTTTCGTTGTTGGAGGCAGACTTAGGCAAAAAGTCTTGAGCTTCAACCCTGTAAGCGAGCGCCTCGCGACGATCCGCATCAAGGCTAAATTCGCCAACATTAGCCTCATATGCGCGCATGCCCCCACAGAGGAGAAAGATGACGAGACCAAAGATATGTTCTACGAGCTCCTGGACAAAACTTATAAGCAGTGCCCTAGCTACGACATTAAGATTATCCTAGGCGATTTTAATGCCAAGCTAGGAAGGGAGGGCATCTTTGGTCGTACTGTCGGAAAGCACGACACGACCTCCGATAACGGATTCAGGCTGATCGACTTTGCTGCGGGGCGACACGTTGTGGTAGCTAGTACACAGTTCCCGCATCTCAATATCCACAAAGGGACATGGAGATCTCCCGATCAATCAACCGTCAACCAGATTGACCACATTGCGATCGACGCAAGGCACTCCTCCAGTATCATGGATGTCCGAACTTTCCGAGGGGCCAACATTGACTCAGATCACTACCCTGTTGTAGCCAAGGCACGGCTGCGGATATCCCGACCAGCGCCAAGTAATGGAAATACTGTGGGGAAGCTTGACGTCGCTCGACTACAATCGCAAGAGATCGCCAGGTCCTTCTCCAACCGAGTCTCTCAAAACCTTCTACGAAGTCCTATGCAGCCAGCATCAAGTATTTATAGCCAGTGGCAACATTGCCAAAATGCCATCAGAGACTGAAGTGCTGGGTTTCACACGGCCACCACAACGAAACCCCTGGTTTTGACGATGAATGCCGCAAGCGCATGCAGCTAAACAGGAAGCATACAAAGCGGCGCTGCACAGAAGGACTAGAGCTGCTCGCGAGCTCTAAGAGCAGAGGAGAGAGGAACACTGGCTTCTCCGAAGGAAAAAGAGAGAGCACGAGAAGCGCGCGGTTGAAGAGATAGAGAGATGTTACAACAGGAATGAGGTTAGAAAGTTTTACCAAAGGATCAAAAGGTCCTGCCAAGCGTATAAGCTTCGAACTGAAGCCTGTCAGGACCATCAAGGGAACATCGTTGTAGAATTGCAGTCGATGCTGAGGATTTGGAAAGACCACTTCTGCAGACTGTATAACGGCAAGGACGAACCAAATACCGCTGTCAGGCAGAACGAACCATTCAACCCGGGCGAAGACGTTACCGACGAAGCATACGAACGATACCGCCCACCCGACCTGGAGGAGGTGAAAGTAGCTGTGTCTTAGCTCAAGTGCAACAAAGCAGCCGGAGCAGACGGCCTAGCTACCGAACTTTTTAAATGCGCTGGCGATAAGCTGGTTAGGAGCATGCACCAACTCATCTGCAAGATATAGTCGGAAGAAAGCATGCCCGACGAATGGAACATCAGCATTGTTTGCCCGATCCTGAAGAAAGGAGACTCTCTGAGTTGTGCCAACTACAGAGGCATCAGTCTTCTAGATATCGCATACAAGATCTTTTCTGCTGTACTGTGTGAACGCCTGAAGCCGTTCGCCAACTATCTGATATGCACATATCAGTGTGGCTTAAGGCCAGGAAAGTCCACCATCGATCAAATATTCACACTGCGCCAGATCTTGGGGAAAACCATGGAATTCCAAATCGATACACACCACCTCTTCATCGATTTCAAGGCCGTGTATGACAGCATCTATAGAGACGAGCTATATAGCGCAATGTCTAGTTTTGGCATCCCTGCCAAACTACTGTCTGTGCAGGATGACGATGGAAAATTCACGCTGTTCCGTCAAGGTCGGCAAAGACCTCTCCAACCCCTTTGATGTTAAAAAAGGATTTAGACAAGGCGACGCGCTGTCATGCGACTTCTCGACTTCTTTTGAAGTCGAGAACTTCACGTGAAGTTATATGGATAGTTTTTAAAAAACGTTGCGAAAAATTTTTTGATTTCCCGGATAATTTACGGTTAATTTACGGCTAATTATCCTGGCTGGTTAACATTACATCCTTCGGTACACTTTGCAATATGCTCACAGCTCACACCACCACTGGAGGTAGGTTTGGCAAAACCTAGTTCGTCACTCATCAGCCGCAGGTTGAGACTCCGCGACTTAGGCCCCCACAACGATGCGACAAGGTTACTGCTTCGTGGGGCTCTCCAGTCCTCAGTAGAAAGCTCTCGTTAGTATTGCCATATAGCGTCCGTTGAACCGGTGTGAAATACGTTCTCACGGAGCAGGGTCTGGCATATCACCTTCAACTATCCGCAGGTTAGTGTTTTCGCAAGGCAAGATTTTTTGGTCGATGTTGATGGCTTGCTAATCTTTGGTGTTTATGCCTTATCAGTTGGCAGTTAGCCACCCATCGTTTTTAAGAACGGACCAGAATTCTTTTTTGAGGGACATCTTCGGAGAGATTATTTACCTCCTTAACATTATGTCATCTTGCAATGTTTGTGGGTGTTTTGGCTCAAGACTGCTAACTTAAAAATTTCCTAGTAGAAGCCCTTTCTTGAAAAAAAAACCCGGCACAGAAACACCGAAGCTTATCCCCGCTGGTGCAATGTCTTTAGCGAGGAAAGGAGCACTATAACCAGCAAAGTATTCCGTTTCAATATTGGGCACAAACTTGAATAGTGTTCATTTTACTTGTGAGTTGGGAAGAGGGGAGAAGAGGATGTTTAATATTCAAATTCCATCGACCCTAGGCTGGAAAACAGACGTGCGCCGCCACCGACCAAGGAACCCGCTCATTTTAAAACTGAAGCTCCTAGATTTTTCGTAATATGTGGCAGTGTTTCAAACGGAAAACCTCTCACCCAAATTAAACTTTAATTAAGGTTTTCGTATACAGTTTCTTACCAGAGCTCAGTGAAGGGGGAACAAAATAGTGAAGAACATCGACACGGTCGTATGCACCCACGGATCTAAGCTAAACTGTGCTTCAGGGCTGGTATCTAAAAGGAATCTAAACTCTGGTTGAATAAAAAGTTTAAACTCTGGTTGAATAAAAGTTTAAAAACAAAAACTACAAAAAAGTATGTAGGTACACAGGTAAAAAATATTTCTTAAAATCATTATAGCATTTTTCGTTTATACGATAATAAAAATATAAATTGAAAATCTAACCGCATGTATCGTTGATTATATTGAGCAGCAACAGTTGAGGAGCAAAGCTACAAAATATGTGTGCTTAAATTTAAAAAAAAAATGCTTTTATTTGATTTTTACATACTTACTCTCTCAAGGAAAGCCGTAGGGAGAGTTTTTACTTAATGCGTCTTTGTCATTAAAAGAATCTTAGGCTAAGGCCGGATATTGTTGTAAGTATCTCCGAGGCAGTAATCTAACTACAAAGATCGTTCTACATCAAGTGGGTGTACTGGAGCAGGTGTATGCTCTGAGAAACTCCGCATTCTAAGAAGCAGAAGACAACTGAAATCCAGCAGTATCTTCCAAGCTGAGATTCTAGCAATACTTATAGCCGCTAAGAAAGCCAACGTTTTAGAACTATCACAGGAAGATATTTCCATTTACGTAGACAGCCAAGCAGCCATTAAGGCTCTGGCAAAAGCAACAGTAAAATCTCGTGTAGTAGGACTCTGTCGGTCAGAGGTAAGGGCCCTAAGCAGACAGAATAATGTCCGCATTGTTTGGATACCAGACCATAGTGACTTTATAGCAAATGAAAAGGCTGACGAGCTAGCGAAGCATGGCTCATATCCATATTTATATGTATCACTACAGCCAGCGGGCAAAAGGGCTAATCCGCTAAGCTCTCTTGATCCAAGCAAAGTATCTACAACTACTCCAAATTTAACCCAAAATCGATGGGAAAATTTGCAGAATTGCAGCTATACAAATGTGTTATGGCCAAAACATGGTTGCAAGTCGAAAAAGCTTATAGTTAGCACTGAAAAGGCCAACACGGCCCATAGCCACAAGAGTGATAACAGGGCACAACCTGTTGCGGGGAAACACTCAGCAAAATTAAGAATCATTAAGACCAACTAAATTTGCAGGGGCTGTGATGATCAAACAGCGGAATAGGACAACGTTCCTGCAAGAAGCTTTTCAGGAGACAACATTTTTGGCTTGCAGGCCAATTTCGTTTTGAGAAGCTGGACAAGCTAGCAATACCGATGGAGAATATCGTGAATTTCAGCAGTTACTCCGGATGGGCCAAGTTTCTCTTCAGGTTACTTCAACTAGCTAAGTGTCACTTACTAACTTCCCTTCCATGGTGCTCTAGAACAGATTCAAGGAAAGATTAAGAACAAGTTCGGCTATAAATTTAGATGAATTGATCTTTTTTCGATTCTTGTAATTTTTTTTATGATATCCAAAAGTAGGTTTTTTTAAGTACCTAGCTACATTTTGCCATGTTTACGCACAAGTTTGTTATTTGTATTTTCTTTAAGACTAAGGTTAAGAGTTAGAAGATTAAGAGTCTTTAAGATTAAGAGTCGATTAAGGTCCTTTGGGTTTGCAAGTTTCATCAGGTTTGCCACACAACCTGTCCAGCGAAGTACTTTTTGGGCGAGTTATACTTTGAAGTTTCATCTCCAGGAAAATGGAGCACGACCGACTCAGTTGGTATTGCCATTTTCAAAGGAGAGTTCATACAAATCCTGTCAAAAAGGCAATTTCAACCAACATTTCAGCGCAATCGCAAAAGAAAGGAAGGCAAAAAAGTCCACACAAGGCCTCAGTGACGAAGAGATCCAAAACCAGGTGGCCTGCCGGTATATTCCGAGACTGCGGTCAAATTGGTGTACCCGTACCCCATTTTTAATGCAGGGAGGTAGAGGGAGAGGGTTATGATCCATGACCTTAGATCATAACCTCGTGCCTAAAA
Organism: Neoascia interrupta; assembly: GCA_947623515.1. NCBI lineage: Eukaryota > Metazoa > Arthropoda > Insecta > Diptera > Syrphidae > Neoascia > Neoascia interrupta. Next base: position 119,395,412 of record OX392463.1, on the reverse strand, counting down.
GAAGAAGAAAAAAGATCCTTTGAAGCGGCGTTCCTATAACGTAATTCCTTTTTTTTCTGACTTCAATTGCGCGATAGGTCTTCAGCTTCTTATTTTTCGTTTGCTTGGGGTCCATAGCCTATGAAATAGTATCATTTTACATATTTATATTTTTTGGGTGCCCGGATACTGGTGTTGGTGGTTTAAAAAACCGACCATAGCAGTCTTCTGTAATACTGTAACTAAATAAATAAATAAATAAATAAATAGAGTGGCGCAACAGCTCGAGGTGAACCAGGGCCAAATTCTCAACCATGTATGCTGTGTGTGCTATACTTTTTTCACATACAAGGGTGGGTGCCGTGGCGCAGTGGTTAGTGTGTGTGCCTCTGACGCCGGAGGTCTGGGTTCGAATCCTGCCTCTGCCACCTAAAAAAAAAAAGACTTGTCCTTTTTCACGGCTCCCACCTCCGCGAGGGTCTGAAAAACCCTCCGAGAGTAACATTTGTCTTGAAAAACTTCTCAAAGTGCCGTTCGGAATCGGCAAAAAATTGTAGGTCCCCTTGTATGTAATACTGTAACTAGGCTGTTTAATTTCCTCCTCCAACTTGCAATCGAGAACTCAAAAACGCACTTTAAGCTTTCGCATTTAACTTCAAACTTTGAACATTTTTTTCGATAGAAATATGACAAACATAACCAAAGTATAAAATGGAAACACGAATTATATGAATTTCTTATTATTGATCTTTTAATAGAAAATGGCCGCATACTGGTACATCTACCCTATCAGATTTGAAAGCGTCCAAACCAATTCGGATCTTGCGCTTCAAAAAATAAGATCAGATCCATGTTACATGAGTGACGCTTATTAAAAATGCAAGCGAAGAGCTTGATGCCAAAATCTATAACACGCCTTGAAGTAATCGAAGGTATAAGCCTTGCTTTTACTAAGATACATATCTACCATAACTATGTACTTTCCATAATCTTACATATCTATTATGGCAAAAGCGGTTCGAGTTTTCGGTAAGATAAGATCAAGTCTCCAAAACTTACACTTTGTCCCCACCGGCAAAAAGATGAGGATTAGCGGGAGACTATTAAAAATAAGTTCCAAAGCGGCTCCACCGGACAAATATAGGATTTCTTTGACGCGATCACTCATTTGCTACCATTTTGGCTCTCAAAAGAGAGTGACGATGTCATTTCCCAGCAGCGAAAGAAGATTCCCGTTGTAAAAATCCCGATAGAAATCGTATTTGTGTCAGATCTGTCATTTGAGTTTCAAAACCCCGATTGAAATCGTATTTGTGACATATCTGTCATTTGAGTTTCCTTTATAGATTCGTAAACGGTTTAAAAACTGTTTTAAAATGTTTAAAACGGTGCGAAAAGGGTTGAAAGTCGTTTGTGAAAAGGGTAAATGAGATTTAAGAGAAGTTTTATTTTCAATCGCTTGCCGAGAATAGTCATAAATCGCGTAATTTTTAAGGGATTTAATGAATTTTTATATTAATAGCGGATTAGTGCCCGGTGGAGACATGGAGTTATTCTTATATGTAAAACTTATATGTATTCCCATATGCAAAAGTGAATAACTACATACAACCAATCAACGTTTATTATGTGTGTGTGTTAATTCAAAATAATCTGTGAATCTTACCCCAAAAAATTTATGTTATCCAATTAGTTATCCAACAGCTAAACCCTTGAAATCGTCCAGTGTCACCTTCTAATCCACTTGTTTCAATCACTCCGCCTACGGTTTTTAACCCAGCAGCTAATTTATTTGATTTTTCGTGTCGTGCGTGTTGGATTTTGTATTTTTTTTACGTTATTTCGTTTTCTTTACTATCACTGATAAAAATTGAAAATTGGCTTTAGCCCAAAAACTACACAAAACACAATCGTTTTGACGATTTTTCACCTTCACAACTATAAAAAAAAAATTAGAAACAGAATGGAAAAAAAATTATCTGACTTGTCAAACACACCGCAATGTTTGTAATAGGTAGGCAAGCAAGGTACATGTATAACGGCAAAAAAAGATGAAAACAAAAAACTATCTAGCTTAGTCACGGAAAGAATTATTATAATTAATTTCCTAGAAGCAGGTAGGTATATTATTACGAGTTGGTACCTAATACCAAGTTACACAAGTGACACTTTGTGTATATAAAAACAATGACGTGCACGTAGATGGTAAACAATTAGATTTTCTTTCGTTTCACTTCTTTCTTTCTTTGGTTTGCTTGGTCATATTCAAGGTTATGATGTTGTTTATGAACATCGGACAAGAGGAAGAGTATTTTTTCACAGTGAAGAAAAAGACTTTTTAGGAAAAAGGAGCACGCTTTAGAATAGAACGAAAAAGGTCACGGTGCACCCTGTTCGGCATAAAATGTTCTTATCGGAAACGCTGCTATTTCTACTACAATTTGTTCGACAACCAAAAAACGCACAGCGCACTTTGTTTATTTTTTAATTTCTCGCACAACTAGAAAATTTAACCGGTACCCCGAGAAGATACGCAATTTTCTTAAATCCTTGTTCCACTTTTTCGTTGGAAATTCTAAAATCTAGAATTTTATAAACCAGCTAGAGCTACGCGGGCAATCAAAATATTTTCCTCGTTTTCTCGGGAGGTATTCACGCACGTATTAGTCAGCATTTTTGACACACTTAATCACAGATAACGCATACTTTAGATACACACCACATACAGACAGATGTGCTTGGCGGAGAGCATCTGCAGATGAAAAGATATACAGACTCAGACAGTGTTTTTGTTGATCTTTTCATGCTCCATTCGCCTATGTGGTTCAATGATCATAAAAACGATCCATCACCACTTCAACAGATATGTATGGTGCGTGTATCTGTGCAGTGCTCTTTTTGCAGTGAATAAACATGGAGGAAAATTCTGACGTTTTTCTTTGATATTTATTCAGGAGGAGAGAAATTCAAGTTGCACGCGATCACCGCACAAAAATGTTGTGAATTTTTTAACACTTTTGAATTCGTTATCACTGGAAATACTTTTCGCAATCGATCATAAGGCACGAATTAACGGCTTATTTGCATTTATTTTTTGCACTATTTACCGTAAACACAACAAATATATGTAGGTACACAACAGAAAAAGTCGCGATCGCAATTCAGAAGCCGACAAAACAAACGAAACGTTATTAAATAAACCGATCATCGAGGCGATGAGAAGCCGACTGTATTTGCCCCGTTGGAGTTGAAGCGGAGACAACCGGCGGCGGCGGTTTGTTAGTTAAATAAGAGAGTTTTCTTTTATTAAGAGAGAATGATCATAAAATAAACTTGATTACAGAGAATCACCAACACGGATGCAATTACATTGCACAGGGCAGTCAGTGCAGTGGCGTTGCGTCGGTCTGTCAGCTGATGCTGATTTTTGAAGAGGGTGTGGCGGACGATGTTTGGTGGTGAAAATTTCCTACGAGTGTATATTTGTAGTGGTCCGTCTAAGCGTTGGAAAAAGGGACACACGTGGTGTTTATTTTTCAAAAATTCTTCAAGTTTTTCCGAATTAAATTGAAAAAAAAAAATACGTTTTTAATTGAACGAAAAAAAGGCCGTCAAGTATGAAGACATACACAGGCTTTTGTTGAAGGTTAACTTACTTACTTACTTAAGATGGCGCTACAGTCCGGGGTGGACCTGGGCCTCAGCCAACAAGCTTCGCCAGCCAGCTCTGTCTCTAGCTAGCCGTCTCCAGTTTCGCACGCGAAGTTGGCTGAAGTCCCCTTCCACTTGCGTGCGCCACCTGAGTCTCGGTGCTCCTCTACCGCTCTAGATGACCCAGCCATCGTAGACGTTGTATTTTGACTCTTTTGGCTAGATCGGTATTGCTGTACAGCCCGTACAGTTCGATGTTATATCTCCTCCTCCACTCTCCGTCTATGCAGACGGGACCGTAAATCGTCCGAAGAATTTTCCTCTCGAAGCAGTGTTTTCATCCGCCTTTGACAGGGTCCATGCTTCTGCACCGTAAAGCAGGACTGGGATAATGAGGGTCTTATACATGGACACTTTAGTTGCTCGAGAGAGGGCTTTGCTACTCAATTGCCTTCTTAGCCCAAAGAAACAGCGATTGGCAAGAGTTATCCTTCGTTTGATTTCAGCGCTGGTGTCATTGTCTGTCATAGCGGAACCCAGGTAGACAAAGTCCCTAACTACCTCAAAGTTATAGCTGTCGATCGTGATGTTTTGTCCAAGACGTCGGTGTTGGGTGTCTTTTCTTGATGACAGCATATACTTGGTTTTGCCCTCATTGACTGCTAAACCCATATTCGCCGCTTCCGTCCCAATACTCACGAAGGCTTCACTGACATCACGCTTTGTTCTACCGATTATGTCACTGTCGTCTGCGTATGCGAGTAGTTGAAGGTTAAGGTCATCTTTATTTTTCTGTTTTGTGTAAAATTCTATAGTTCTCTAAGAATTATATTGCCTGATATATACCTAGTTATTTAACATTCTATTGTAGACTTTTTCCGTAATTGAAGTCTACGCAGTTCTTATATTGGATGATTTTTAAGTTTCGTTTCAATAAAAAAGGGATGGCAAAAAATGTTGCTTTACATATTTTTTCCATTTATTTTAAAAAACTGTTTTAAGTTTATGTTTGCTGTTTTACTTTCTTCAAACTGTTTTACTTTTTTGTGTTAGCTAAACGCTCATATGGTAATGCTTGAGTCAAATTTGGTTGATGTTGCATCATTTTAGTCAGTCAACTATAGCGAGTTTTCAATCACATCTCGGAAGCCATTTACTATTTCAAAACTGATGAAGCTTTTATTTTGAATCTTAAAAGATGGACTATACTCCCGTTACATATGTGAATTTTTTACCTATTATCGTTTTGAAGATAGAGGGGGACAGAAACGTTTTATTGGCATTTTTGCCCTTTTCAAAATTTCAAATCTATAAAACAGCGATTGCGGAAACAATTTTACGTACTTTTAGACTTATTTTCAATATAACAACCGTAACAACTACGCTCGCGTTAGTTACTTTTCTTAAATTCTGCAAACATGGATTTCTAAGTAAAAGGTAAAACATTATGTTTTTTATTTCATTTTAAATGTGCTTAAAAAAAATTGGGTTAAAAACGGCAATTTTGAAACGTTTTCAGTTGAGTTAGCTTGTCTTGTAAACGTTGGGCACTTTAACCAAATTTAAACAATATCGTCATAGCCATTAAGATAACAGAAACTTTTAAAAAACCGTTTTGGAAAATGCTTTTGGTTTTTGGGTCAAATCTTTAAATTTTTAAATATTCAAATTTTGCTATATAGTCCAGTAACAGTAAAATTAGACAAAAAATAGCCCGTGAAATGTCGAGGATGATGTCTCAATCAAAATCCAAAAAGTCCCAAAAAATCCGAACTGGGGGAAAACTGCCATCTTGAATTTTTCCAGTTTTTTGTTTGACGACCAAACGGACAATCCTTTTGCTTTAGTTTTTGCACCTTATTCTTTCCTTATGATTCTAAGAAATGCAAAACAAAAATAAAGTCGGTAGACCTCCCCTTGTAGGCGTGGCATTTATATGTTAATTTTTAAAACAAATTTTATTAAATTTTTTGTTCCAAATTGAAAATCTTTTACTCAACGGAGAAAAATATTTCTACAAAATGAAGTATTGTTTATATCAAGTTTATGGACACGCACACATTGTAGGTAGCATTTGAGAAAAACCTCTTGTTTGTTCGAAAAACATGGACTTCGACTGCCCTTACGCTTAATTTAGAGAAGAATAAAATATAAAATTTTGTACATAAAGTACACACACTCCATTTTCGATTTTGTTTATACAATGTTTTTCGCCACGCCTGTTTTAAGGTGTCGAACTACATTTTTTTGCCGCAAGATTGGATATTTCTATGACAATATTGATTTTCGTTACAGGGGCTGCTCATGCCTTTTATAAAATAAACCTCACAAAGAAAACGTATTTTACCTATTTAATGATTCATAAATATAAACGCGAAGGAGATAGAAAATAATAAGATAGCAATGAGAAGGAGAATAGAAATGAATCTATTACCTACCTACGCACTGTTGCACTTAATCACTTGATTATTCTAATATAACCTTTTGTGTCCAAGAGGCAAATAGTAGATAGTCCTCGTTGCGGTAAGCATTTTGGTATAGGATTGCCTCTCGCCTACCAGTCGAGACGTCCAGAAATCGGATAAAATGTTCGCAGAAATGTTGGTTTTTAGTACAAATTCAATAATTTTTTTAAAATGACCGCTAAAAAAATAGACGTGGTAAAAAAATTTTCATAACCATAATCCAGAATAGAGTCCAGTGGCACTTATTTGCTTAATTTTATTTTTTTTTTTTCTTCTTCAAATCAGACGTAAGGGTGTCAAAATCCATGGATTTCTGACAAACTGGGCATGGGCCATAAAGGATCATAAGAACAAACTGTAGAACTAAGTGTTTTTTACAGGAAATATTAAGTAACATTTTTTTGATTTATTCCAAAAAACTGAATAAAATTTATTTAAAAATATACTATATAAATCGATGCCACGCTCACTTGGGGTGGTCTATTAATTTTATTTTTCTTTTTTATGTCTTGAGCTCATTACAGGAAACGATTAGTTGCAAAAAAGAAAGCGATCGAAATGTCCCTTTGGACGCTATACGGAGAACTGGAAAAATCCAAGATGGCGGATGTTTTTTCAAGAAGACAGATTTTCCCCACCTCAGATTTTTTGGGGCTTTAGGGATTTTGATTGGGACATCATCATCGACATTTTCACAAATTTTCAGCCTGTCACTCCAAATGCCCGGGCAAATGTCTAATTTTACTGGACTAATTTATAAAACTTCAGAAGATAGAATTCGGCTGTTATTTATTTCAAAATTATATTTTATAGCGTTTGCGAGATAGAGGGGTGACATACGTTCTTCTGGCCTTTTTAGCATTTTTTAAATTTCAAATTCATAAAACAACTATTTTGAATTTTTTTCCAATTGTCGTTAGACCTTTTTCCAATAGCAAACCCACCTAAGCTAGCATTGACTGTTTTTCTTAAACCGATTATTTCGTAAACGGTAAAACAAGCTCTTTATTTTACTATGTTTTTTAAACAGGCTTTGACCTAGGTTGAAAAGAGCAATTTTAAATTTTTTTTAACTCGCTAGCTTAATTTTCGTACGCTTTGCCCTCGTATGAAATCTAAACAAGATTGCTAATAGGTACCATTAAGATGAAAGACGATTTAAAAAATATTATTTTTGAAAATGCTTTTATGTTTTCGATTTAAATCTCAGAAGCTTTTGAAACTTAAAATTTCGCTATAATTTTCCTTAAAATTTTCGACAATTTCTGATACGTGTAGTTTTTTGCACAATGATTTCTCCAAATAGCACCGAAGATAAGGAGACACACACGTTTTTCGTGAATTTTCGGGATTCTTTTTTTTTTCTTAAATGCGCCAAAACGGCATTATTAAAACTCTTTTGCGAAAATATGAATTAAGCACTTGGTTACTTTTAAGTTGCTTTATACGCGTGTTCAATATCAGTTTTGTGCACTGAACGGTTCAAAAGTTCTGGCGTCAACCACTTCGAAAAACGTCATCCATTTTCAACCTTTCATTTCTCAAAAACTTTATAATATTTTAAAAAAATAAATTTTATACCCGACCGAGGGTATATTAATTTTAATGCATAGTTTGCAATACAGTGAAATAATCACCGTAGACCCTAAGACCTTTTAGAGATATGATCGAGACCAACAGGTAAGTCGATTAAGCCATGTCCGTCCGTCCGTCTGTCCGTATGTGTGAAGTTTTTAGGTCTTTAAAATTGAGCTAGGATGCTCAAACTAGGAGTATATCTTGGTTCTTATTTTGTACAGACGAAATGTGAAAATTAGTTAAATCCGCTGACGGCCACGCCAACTACTGGCTTCTATGTAAGACAATCTCTATTTCAAATTTTCTTTCAAAAGGCCTTTTGGTCTAGTTAGACAAGGTATATGAACTTAAATTACCATCAAGGGAACATCGTTGTAGAATCGCAGTCGGTGCTGAGGATTTTGAAAGACCACTTCTGCCGACTGTATAACGGCGAGGACGAACCAAATACTGCTGTCATGCAGAACGAAGCATTCAACCCGGGCGAAGACATTACCGACGAAACATACGAACGATACCGCCCACCCGACCTGGAGGAGGTGAAAGTAGCTGTGTCTAAGCTCAAGTGCAACAAAGACGGCCTAGCTGCCGAAATTTTTAAATCCGCTTGCGATGAGCTGGTTAGGAGCATGCATCAGCTCATCTGCAAGACATGGTCGGATGAAAGCATGCCCGACGAATGGAACCTCAGCATTGTTTGCCCGATAATGAAGAAAGGAGACCCTCTGAGTTGTGCCAACTACAGAGGCATCAGTCTTCTTAACATCGCATACAAGATCTTTTCTGCTGTACTGTGTGAACGCCTGAAGCCCTTTGTCAACAATCTGATAGGCACATATCAGTGTGGCTTTAGGCAGGAAAGTCCACCATTGATAATATATTCACACTGCGCCAGATCTTGGAGAAAACCCAAGAATTCCAAATCGATACACATCACCTCTTTTAATTATTATTTCAAGGCCGCGTACGACAGCATCTATAGAGACGAGCTATATAGCGCAATGTCTAGTTTTGGCATCCCTGCCAAACTCGTTAGTCTGTGCAGGATGACGATGGAAAATTCACGCTGTTCCGTCAAGGTCGGCAAAGACCTCACCAACCCCTTTGATGTCAAAAAAGGATTCAGACAAGGCGACGCGCTGTCATGCGACTTCTTTAACATCATACTTGAGAGAATTGTGCAGAACTCTCGCGCCAACACCAGAGGTACAATCTTTCAAAAGTCCGTTCAACTACTCGCATAAGCAGACGACACTGACATAATCAGTAGAACAAAGTGTGATGTCAGTGAAGCCTTCGTGAGTATTGGGACGGAAGCGGCGAATATGGGTTTAGCAGTCAATGAGGGCAAAACCAAGTATATGCTGTCATCAAGAAAAGACACCCAACACCGACGTCTTGGACAAAACATCACCATCGATAGCTATAACTTTGAGGTAGTTAGGGACTTTGTCAACCTGGCTTCCGCTATCAATTCAGACAATGACTCCAGCGCTGAAGTCAAACGAAGGATAACTCTTGCCAATTGCTGTTTCTTTGGGCTAAGAAGGCAATTGAGTAGCAAAGCCCTCTCTCAATTGCCTTCTTGAGAAAGGTAGAGACTCAGGTGGCGCACGCAAGTGGAAGAGGATCTCAGCCAACTTCGCGTGCGAAATTTGAGACGGCTAGCTAGAGACAGAGAGCTGGCTGGCGAAGCTTGTTGGCTGAGGCCCACTCCGGACTGTAGCGGCGCCGTAAGTAAGTAAGTAAGGAACTCAAATTTTGGTATAAAGTAATAATGGCCCAAAACCTCTAAGAGGCCAAAAATTGGACCACCCACAATATCAACCATGCCCACTTTTACCATGTTAGATCTTTAAAAACCCGATTTCTCGGTAAGTTTACTCCAAATTGAAAAAAAAAAAATTATAACAAATATTCAAGATACTACTATTTGCTAGGTTTGCTCCATACATAGTTTTGAGCTCCGCCCACTTTGAAGGGGCGTGTTTAGGAAAAAACGGCGTTTTCTGCAATCATTTTCGATTTCAACGCATTTTGTCATGATTCTAACGAAATTACAATTAATTGATTTTAATTTTTACGCCAGACCTACTTTTGGGGGCGTGGCCAATACAAATAATATATGAATTCAGGCCAAAAAATTTAAGATTTGGTGTTACACGGTATATAGGGTCGGGTATATAGAAGTTTGTCACAGACGTACTCTTGCACTTACTCACTTGTTTTCATTAAAGTTTCTATTTTTTAGTTCTTGTCTGCTAAACTTCTCAAAATAACCAGGCGCCTAAAAACTTTTGTTGCGTTTGAAATTTCAAACTGTAACTAAACCGTTATGAGTGCAGGCTCGGGTATATAGAAGTTTGTCACAGACGAACTCTTGCACTTACTCACTTGTTTTCATTAAATTTCAAAATTTACTTGACTTAAGTTTCTATTTTTAAGTTCTTGCCTGCTTAACTTCTCAAAATAAGTAGGTACCTGAAAACTTTTGTTGCGTTTGAAATTTCAAACTGTAATTAAACCGTTATGAGTGCCTGAAAAAAAAATCCCCTAGTATGCGTTCTCTGACTATTCTCGGAGTTTATAAGCACACCATATTTCGACTTTCTACGACTTACCGTTCCGAAGTTATAAAGCGTTTGGACCGACAACGTAGCGATACCATAAGGGGTCCTTTTTTTATTTTTGGACGGAATTGAAAAGTCTTGTGGCGTATTCTTTTAAACGCCGAATCGTGAAACTGATGTGGAATACAGAAAAAATTAGTTCTTTTCACGTACACCTGAACGGAATCGTGCTCATGTCAATGTCCTTTTAAACTACGAATTAGTTCGGTGTCGACACCGAACTAGAAATTTCGCCACCGTCGTATTTGACGGTGGAGGCTGGGTGTAGTTTTGATTGTATATGTGAAGTGGCGTTTCAACTTAATTTTCATTCGTGATTTCTTACAACACGATTGAAATTATATGAAATCGATAAAAAAACTAAATATCTCAAACTCAAAGCTATCAAAATTAATTTTAAGTAGAAAGTTCAAAAAACCGACGGCAACAAAATCACTCGGCGAAATGAAAAAAGAGTAAAAAAAATGAAGCCAAACCGTTTGACACTTAACGTGATTATTGAGTTCTGTACACAATGAAACCGAGTGTACTCCACGCTGGAATTATGGCAAACACAGAGTTTTATTTGACAGTTCGGTGCGGCAGTTCGGTGTTCAAAAGAATACGCCATTAAGTGCTTTATACTTAGTTCGCATTTTTTAGCAGCTTTTTTAGCTCATCATCACATTTTGAAATTATATTGTAGGTAACGGTACCATTTTGGTTTAAGAGAGCATTGATTAACCCACCCCATTTTGTAAACATTATGTTAACATTATGTATGTCCACGTCAAATTGTACAAAGTGACAATGACTGTCTTTGTAATAACATATTTCGGTCCGAGGTGGCACAATGTAGTACAATGTGTCGCTTTGTTAAAGTAGCATTTCTAGAATTTTTTAAGAGCAATTTTGATAAAGGAACACTTTTATTATACCTACTTGTCATTTAGGCAAAAAAAAATCTCTTGTTTTAAGTTTAAGCTTTAAAGCATTGCCATAAAGATCACATTTTTTTCTTGCTTTTGTTTATTTAAAAAACTATTTAAACGATTCTATCAGATTTACCATATAAGCTTGGTTCCCCACATTGTATGCACTTTTCAATCTGCTTTCAGCCAAGTGGAATAAACACATTTCCGAAATTCTCCATGAAGCAACCCTAAAATGAGAAGCGTCTGCACACAGCACTGCACACACTTAATTAGGCAATCGCCACAAGAAGCAGGAAACTATCAAGCAGAAGGGTCTATGACCGGCTCTTGCGGTAGACTCATCATTAGAACTTGTATACCTTTAGCTATACCACCTTCGTCATTGCGGCGTGGAAACTAAAAAGATGCACTGCCTTTGTTTACTGTTTAGCTTTAATGTCTGTCGACACGTTAACCCTTCTTTCTATATTTTCGGTCGAGTGAATTTATTTGAAATATTTTCGGATTGCATTTATCACCCACCTGGTATCTTTAGGAAAATGAAGAGATTATTATGCTTTGTTGGAAATGCTTAACCGGGATCCAACCGGAAAAAATCTTTGGCGGCCAAGTTGGCGTACGCATTGTCCGACCTCCGAGAAACAACAATAATAACCTCACAATGATAAAATATGCTATTAAAAATGCCAATAATATTAAAGGTTTGCAGGCTTACCCGAACAAATTAAATCTCTGTATGGTGAAGATTGTGTGTACATCACATGAAATAGGTGACAGCAAACGCATGTGCGAAATCCTTGCGTTTTCAACACATAATGATTCTAAGGCTGAAAAATTAAGACACTCTAAAATCTATAAGATCTAAGGGAATAGAAGGGAGTAGATGAAGTATTGCCGGCTTTTAAACGCCATCATGCTAGAATTTCATACTAAAACAAACTTCACAGGATGTTAGGCTTTCGGGAGTAGCAACCTGAAAGTCATATTGTCGGTAAAAAACATACATATAAAAAAAAAATAAAAAACAATAAATGTAGGTTTTAGATTATAAGACGCGGAAAACTTTCCTGGATCTTCCAGTCTCTCCAGATTGTTGCCTTTTTGTAGGTAAAATAAAAGAAGTTTGATTTCCACGTTTAAAAAAAGGATACGTTTTTCCAAAATCCAATTCTGGGTCTTAGGAAGTTGATTTCTTTCTTAAGCAATTGTGCACAGGTGTTACAAGATCCGACAGACTTAAGCTGTTTAAATCTAATGTGCCTTAGTATCGCTCCTTTTTCTCCTCTGACCTTTTGCTCTCGCGTCGAAACCATTAAATAAAAAAGGTTCATTGCTCATCTTGTCAAGCCTCTGCTATTAACGCAGACAACAATGCCAACGGCGAGATCCAACGAAGAATGACTCTTGCCAATCGTACTTACTTACTTAAGGTGGTGCTACAGTCCGGGATGGACTTGGACCTCGGCCAACAAGTTTCGCCAGCCAGCCTTTATGCAGCTAGCCGTCTCCAGTTTTGCATGTGGAGTTGGCTGCGGTTCCCTTCTACTCATCAGCCGTCATCAGTTGTGCACGCGAAGTTGGCTGAGGCACATTTCCATTTGCATGCGCCAAGTCTTAATGCTCCACTTCTACTGCGCTGGCCTGAGGTATGAATATGATCGAAGAAGATCATAAATCGTTTACGTCCGCCTTTGACAGGTTCCATGTTTTTACACTATAAGGCAGGGATGATGAGGGTCTAACTAATAGTTGGATACTTTAGTTGCTCGAAAATGTGCTTTGCTATCCAACTACTTTCTTAGTCCGAATTGAAACAGCCATTGGCAAGAGCTAACCTTCAAATATTTGAGCCTTGTGTTGTTACTTGAGTTCATAGCGGAACCTATGCTTGACAGGGTCCAAATCGAGCGTTAAAACTTAAAGGTGACCCAAACATTGTGAGCTCGATTGACTCCTGGGAGCACATCGCAATGTGTCATGCCTTTCATTGTTTTATCGCTTTTTCCATAACGGGTGCTTCGGTGAAATAGCCATCTGCATTCCACCCCTTAAAGAATTCAATTTACCCTTGAGCCGAATTTTAGTCGTACCGCATTGTATTGGAGCTCTTTTAAAAGCAGAGTTCCACGTACATATGTGGAACAGGCTTCCACAAGGGGTTTCTCCACGCCATTATGGTCTCCCACAATTCAAAGCCAGAGTGCACCAGTACCTATCCTGTCTCTCCTCTAATCCTTTCGTATCGCATTATGTTAATGCAGTATAAGGATAACCATAAACCCTTGAACGCCCTTAAAGCCAAGTTAGACAAAGTCCCTAACTACACTACATTTATTTCTGTCTGTGGTGATGTTTTCTCCAAGACGTTAGTGTTAGGTGTCTCTTCTATGATGTCAGCATATACATACTTGGTTTTGCCCTAGTTTTTCCCTGGGCTAAGCAGTCAACCGATATTCACCGCTTCCGTCCCAATACTCACAAAGGTTTTACTGATGACATCACGCTTTGTTCTCCTAAACATGTCAATATCGTCTGCGTATGCGAGTAGTTGAACGGACTTTTGAAAGATTGTGCCTCTGGTGTTGGCGTGGGAGGAGTTCTGCACAATTCTCTCAAATAAGATGTTAAAGAAGTTACATAGCTGCGCATCGTCTTGTCTTAATCATTTTTTGACATTAAAGGGGTCCGTGAGGTCTTAGCTGCATGAGTTTGTCATAGTCATCCTACAGAAACTGACGAGTTTGGCAGGTAGTGGCAAATAAAAAATTGCATTAGTTCGTCTCTATACGCGCTGCCGTACGCGGCCTTGAAATCGATCTTTAAAAGATTTCCCGCTTTGTAAATGGTTGATCGAGGTCCACACTGATATGGACCTATCAGATTGTTGAAAAACGGCTTTCACAAAGTAGAACAGAAAAGATTTTGTATGCGATGCAAAGAAAACTGATACCTTTGTAGTTGATGCAATTTAGGGGTTCTCCTTCCTTGAGGACAAACAATGCTGGGGGCAAGCTTACCTCCGACCATATCTTACACATGAGCTGGGGCATGCTCCTAATCAGATCATCACCAGTGGAATTGAAGAGTTCGATAGCTAAATCGTCAGCTCTGACTACTTTGTTACACTTGAGCTTAGACAGCTACTTTCACTTATGCACATCGGGTGGGCGGTATGGTTCGTATGTGTCGTCGGTAACTTTTTCGCCCGGGTTGAATGGTTCATTTTGCTTGTCAGCGGGATTTGAAATGATTTTCAAAATCTACGAGCTGGATTTTTCTTCACGAGCTGTCTATTGAGCGGCTTCGCGCTGTCTTTCAAATAAGCTGCTTCCTGGTCAGCGTCTTTTGTCCAGGTCGGTCGTGTATTAAACATTTTTTTCTCTGCCAACATGAATTGACAACATTCAAATGGATTCCAGATGTTTTGATTGAATTTGAATACTCTGCTCTTGATATCATTGCTTTTTTCCTTAAGGGCATAACACTTGCGGGGTTAAGCTTTGATGTTTCTGTGCAAGGTTTTCATGTTTTGCACTGGCTTAACAGCGTTTTCGTTTGATCGGCCCTTTTTTTTTCTCTATCCTCTTTCTCTTTCCACTCGCGATATGCTACGTATTTGAAGGGTAGTAGTAACCCATTGATCTTAAAAAATAAATAAATAGAGTGGCGCAACAGCTCGAGGTGAACTAGGGCCAACTTCTCAACAATGTATGCTGGTGTGTTAATTTTTTTACATACAAGGGGAACTACAACTTTTTGCCGAATCCGAACGGCACTTTGAGAAGTTTTTCAAGGCAAATGATACTCTCGGAGGGCTTGTCAGACCCTCGCGGAGGTGGGGACCGTGAAAAAGAACAAGTCTTTTTTTTCAGGTGACGATGGCAGGATTCGAACCCAGACCTTCGGCGTAGTAAGCGCACATACTAACCACTACGCCACGGCACCCCACAAACCCATTGATCGCAGTCTTACTAAAAAAAAAACGTGGGAAAGTGAAGCAGTGCGTATGTTAAACCTTTAGTCCTTCTGCGATGGATTGAAAAATACCCTGCCCAATTTAGAAAAGAAAATGCCCCGCCTCCAAAAAGTCGGCGGAATAAAAAAATACTACCTTGAGATGCTTTACGCAATGCGGCTATATTCAATTGGGGCCGAAAGCCCTGCCTTTTGACTAAAAAATACACTTTTTTTATCACGCCCACAAAAGAAGGCGGAGGCTTACATTGTTCACCAAGAAATGCAGCAAATTTTTATATCTACCTCCTTTTTCTGTTATATAATATTTTCCCAAAAATTTTGAATATTATTTAAAACTGATTTAAAAGTGGGCGTAGTCAATGCTGGGGTAAAAAAAAAATCCATCGCCCTAAAGGTGATTCCATTTCAATGCGTTTCAAACTATGCATTTAACTTAATATACCCTTATAGGGTACAAAATTATTTATGGTCAAGTCGCCAGACTTTAATGAAAGGAGTTCCCATAAATGTGTCTTAGCCTTCGATTAAGAATACGCTAGGTAGAATCATATAGGCGACATCTAGCAGAGATTACTGAATATTACCAGCAAGAGTATCCTTTTTGGTTTTCTTGCTATAAAGGAGCTTATAGTTCCTTTTTTTAGTCATGGGGCATGTTTTCTTCTACCAACACTTGACTAATGATTTTGATTTTGTGCCTTACTATTACTTTTAGGCCCTAAAACTTCAGCTAGAAAGCTATGAAAGCTATTCTTCACTTTTGTGCAATTCCTCCGGGATAGATTCGAAGACCCTGTGTTTTCCAGTGTTGGTTTCGATTCGACACTTTTGCCATCTCAAAACCTGCACGGTTTTGGCTAGGTTTATCTGTCAAGCTTTTTCGTCTTCTTAAACATGAGGTCCTTAGATCGCACCGAATGTCTTAAGCAAAAATGTTCGCCTAAAACTTTCAAAACTGTTCTTAGGTCTTCATTAGGTAGAGATCTCCGTCTGGTAGCTGCCTTATATTAAGGTAGAGTTAAGTTCTTACGTTACTCCGTTACCCTCAAGCTCTAAAAGAAACTGCAGGCTTTGTGCCGCTGGTGTTGGCTTAATAAAAAATGCAATTTTTTTTATTGATGAACAGCAAACATTGTTGTGTAAGATAAATTGATTGATTTTAAAGAATCGCAAGTGCTTCTCCTACTTTTGTGTGTTGCGGTCATATAGGGGCCATTCAGGCAGACAAAAGTATTCAACGACTTCGGGCAATGCAATCAAATAATAAGCACAAACTGTCCATTTTGTGCCTACAAGTTTAGTACGTGTCTAAAATGCTGGTAAAGGCTAAAAGGACGGATAAGTGACTTTAATTTACTTCAATCTGACGAGCAACGTAAAAACCGAATAAGAATACTTCATCACCTGAAAGAAAAAGACAAGTAAAGACAAACTCATGGATCAATCTTCAAAACCTACCAACAAAAAAGTTGGAAAATCGACTGGAATATAATTTCCAGCAAATATAACATTTTGCCGATGGCTCCTCATAATGAAAAAAACCAAAGTTTTCTTAAATTTAGTCGATTGCTCTGTCCAATTGCAATCGTAGATAGCGTCGGCCAAATCCTCACTCTCCTGCTTTAAAGCGTGACCAAAGTAGCAGATAATGAATATCTCTAAAGTCACTGCCAAAAAGAATATCCCCGACAGAATCAGAGCGGAAATATCTTTGTCCTCTACGATGAACAGAAAGTAAATACCCACAGTGCATTGCACCAGAGCCGAACAAATAAATTGAGCCAAACACGCCTTTGAGATGACTTCCTGGATGGTTCTATAGAGTCTGAAACACAAAGAATGTTTCCACCAACTGACAAAGAATTAAAACTCGACTTACTCTAGTATTGTTTGGTGATCCCTTATGCATGCAATCAGCGTAGCATAATTCTTTTCCAAATCTTTGCAGCTCTTTCCAATCATGCGCACTCTCAAGCCCAAGGCTCGAAGATGGCCTGTAAGAATGCATAGATATGCCGGTGGATATGAGTCGTTGGCAACATCTTGAACAGCTTGTACAATTAATCCGAAAAGCTGATAGCCCAAGGCAATGGCATATTGTCCCGATGAGTGTTGCCAGTCCAAAGGTATCCAAGCGGGATACAGCAGGCTTCTTTCAGCAGCGATTGCGATTTTGCACAAACTCAAGCCGGTACCGCAACAGTACAATAGCCAAAATATCTTAAACGATGTCTTCGCCACTCGAACAGCGTCTTGAAGAACTCTTTGCTGTTCCGAATCGTTTTTAGCCCGTTCATCCAACGCGCTGACGATCTTTCCGATTCTAAGTAATTTCGAGCGAACGAAGAACACGTTCAAGAACTTCAAATTAGCGATGGTGTCGGTTATGGTGATAGTTAGATTCTCACAAACCCCTTGCAAGCCATCGGTGTAGAAGAGGTTGATTATGAGTGTGAAGGGAAACAATATGGTAACAACCAGATTTATGAAAACAGCATAAACTGTGTAAAGTTGTTTTGGAAAGCGATTAGGCGCTTTAATCCCGGTCAGTTCCCAGACCATCCAGTGGTACTTAAACGCTTCGTGAGTGTGAATAAATGACATATTTGAAAATGATTGGTTTTGCAGGAATCGTGGAGTTTTTATGGCTCCGCAAAAGCTTGTTTTGAAAATTCTTATTATTGATTAAACGGTTACACGATTACGTATGCAAACAAGAACAGTTGGATAACTTCAGGCGCTGTTCAAAAAGTTTCATACTTAATTTGACTGAAGTTTGGTACCATTTTTGATTTGTTGCTAATTCAAATTGCTTCCGCAGATATTCTCAAAGACAAACCACTGAAATGGATTCAGTTTTCTTGCTAACAACAAGGACTTTTGTGAATATTCTCAAGGTTGCTTTGGAACAAGTTCTTCAGATAATGACCCTTTCTATAACTTCCTACCTCATGAATGATAACCCACCTTTCCTTCACAATAAAATAAACCTCGGGTTCACATAACTAGAAGGGGTTGCTTCCTAGTTCACAGACTGATATACCTTTTCGAAACCAAAAAAAAACAGGGAGTAAGTGCAACAGTGCGTTTGTAATAGCTTCGATCCGTTAACTACTGATCGCGGTATACCCTATTCTTATTCTCCTTCCCATTGCTCTCTTTTTGTTCTCCATACCCATTTGCGTTGCTTTTCATGAATCAGTAATTAACTAAGAAAATTGCTTTATTCCTTATACGGTTTTTTAATTTATTTTATTAAAGGCGCGTGGCATATCAAGCCCCAAAATTTCCCACTTTGCAGCTTAAATGCACGCGGAAATGAAATTTTTTAGATCACAATTAACAATTTTGGAAAATTAACCCCAAAAAATGGGCGTGGGCTAAAATGTTGTAAAAACAAAATCTACCATAGAGTCTGGTGTATCTTATGTGCTAATTTTTTTTTCTTTAATAAAAAAAATGTTTAAGGCGAGTCGACATCCCTGTTTTTCTGGCAAACTTGTGGCTTTTTCCTTAAATTCGGCCGCCAAACATGAAGAAGCTTTAAACTTGAGTGAGCAAATTATAGAATTACACAAGTTTTTGTTATTCTACATAAGTGTTTGTAATGTAATTTTATTCTTATTCTTTAATAAAAAAATTTAAGGCGAGTCGACATCCCTGTCTTTCTGGCAAATTTTTGGTTTTTTGCTTAAATTCGGCCTCCAAATGAAGAAGCTTTGAACTTGAGTGAATTAGTAAAATTAGTGTTTACAGATTATAGAATTACATAAGTGTTCTCTGCATAAAATAGTATGATCATTTTCTTACGATTTAAAATAAAAACAAGTGAGTAAGTACAAGAGTTCGTTTGTGACAAACTTCTATATACTCGACCCTATATACCGTGAAACACCAAATCTTTAAGTTTTTAAGTTTTTTGGCCCGAATTCATAAATTATTTGTATAGGCCACGCCCCCAAAAGCGGGCATGGGCTATAAATTAAAATCAATTAATTGCAATTTCGTTAGAATCATGAGCAAATGCGTTAAAATCGAAAATTATTTCAGAAAAAACTGTTTTTTTCCAAAAATCGCCCCCTAAAAGTGGGCGGAGCTCATAACTTTTTATGGAACAAACTTAGAAAATACTTATATCTTAAATATTTGTTATATAATTTTTTCCTATTTGGAGTGAAGTTTCCAAAAAAATCGGGTTTTAAAGATCTAAGTTGTTAAAAGTGGGCATGGTCGATATTTTGGGTGGTCCAATTTTTGTTAAAGGTCTTGGGCCAATATTGCTCAGTACCAAAATTTAAGTTCCTATGACTTGTCTAACTTGACCAAAAGACATTTTAAAAGAAAATGTGAAATAGAGTTTGTCTCACATTGAAGCCAGTAGTGGCGTGTCCGTTGACGGATTAAGCCAATTTTCACACTTTGTCTGTGCAGCAGAGGAACCAAGCCGTGCACCAAGTTTCAGCTCTCTAGCTTGATTTTGAAGACTTAAACCTTCACATATACAGACGGACGGACGGATATGGCTTAATCCATTCACCTGTCGGTCTCGATCATATCTCTAAAAGGTCTTAAGAGACTACGATGATTATTTCACTGTGCTACAAACTATGCATTAAAATTTATATACCCTTGGTCGGGTATAAAAATACCGTCAAGTACGAAAAAGC
Source organism: Neoascia interrupta (assembly GCA_947623515.1). Taxonomy (NCBI): domain Eukaryota; kingdom Metazoa; phylum Arthropoda; class Insecta; order Diptera; family Syrphidae; genus Neoascia; species Neoascia interrupta. The sequence continues at coordinate 119,375,550 of OX392463.1, read as the reverse complement.
CGAGCGGCTCGTCGGCTTTAGTTAATTGTTTCGAGCAAAACGATTCTTTTCTCCTCCTCAATTACTTTTAATTCGCAAAGCTCAGATAAGCCGGCATTAGAATACTGCTCTCATTTGGAATTCTGCTCCTAAGCATTCTCTCCGCCTTCTTGATTCAATTCAGAATAGAGCCATTCGTTTAATCGATAAACCTGAGTTAACAACCAATCTCCAATCACTTACAACCCGTAGACGTGTTGCTGATTTATGTCTTTATCATGGCAAATGCTCTGAAGATTTAAGAAATTTAGTTCCTGAAAACTCTTCTTTCGTTCGATCTTCAAGGCACGCATTAATCGCTCATCAGTTCCATGTTCACCTCGAAACACCTCGCAATACACTGTTCAAAATTCTTTCTTCTATAGAACAAGCACTCTTTGGAATTCACTACCTGAATACATATTTCCCCACACATAAAAAATGCAAACTTTTAAAAATAAAGTAAATAAGTATCTCCTCACACGTCGGAGCACTGGTTCAGTGTTTTATGCGGAAACCACAAAGCGGGGCTTGACGTTTGCAAGTTTAGCCATACTTATTCAGTTTTACCTAACACAATGAAGCACGGTTTCAAAATTTTGTTTGCAAAGAGAAAACGTAATGCTACGAATGAGGCTCAGAAGCCCAGCACGAGTTCAGGTGTGCTGAACTTTTGCTTCGTGTGAAGCAAATGGGGATTGATTTCCATCGCATACACGAAGTCAATCAGCGCAACAACTCGAGGTGAACCAATTTCTCAACAATGTATGCTGTGTGTGTTAAGTTCTTCACATACAAGGGGACCTACAATTTTTTGCCGAATCCGAACGGCACTTTGAGAAGTTTTTCAAGACAAATGATATTCTCGGAGGGCTTGTCAGACCCTCGCGGAGGTGGAGACCGTGAAAAAGAACAAGTCTTTTTTTTTCAGGTGACCATGGCAGGATTCGAACCCAGACCTCCGGCGTAGTAAGCACACACACTAACAACTACGCCACGGCACCCACCTAGTCAATCAGACTGCATTTGGCTATATTTGTATAATGGTGTTGGTCATGCACGGATATGACGCAGAATATCTAAGTGTGTCTACATTTTGGGCCAAATTGCGTATTATTTGTATTAATTAGTTGGACATGAATGTTCGATGTTCAAAAGTTCTCTCTCGATGAGCGCAATGTCATTGCAAAGCCGGTTCAAAGCCGACGTATTGTAATATGACGAAGCCAAAGCGTGAGGCTGCTTTGTGGTTCACGCATTAGGTTCGCCTTTCCTGAGAGAAGAATTAGAAAAAAATAAGGTTTTCCAGAGCATCTCTTTTAAAGAGGACACGTTCTCTTTTTTGCCAGGGATCTTTATACTCACTTTATATCTGGATCTTTTTTGTCCTCTTTTCTTTGTGGGGAAACCTTTGTCCCACTTTTTCATAACAAGAAAGTTTTTATAAAAAGACAAAGCAAAAAAGGAAAAACTCACTTTTTAAATGTCAATGCCCACTCTGGTCCACTCTGACCAAGAGTTTCACACCTTTGACGAATAAACCTTTTCTCTCACATGAAAGTCGTCCCAGCTTTTTTATGTGAGTTTCTCAAATTCAAACAATTTAATTTTTATTCCCGACCCAGGGTATATTAAGTTTGATTTTAATTTTGATTAACGCAGTGAAATAATCACCGTAGACCCCGAAAACCTTTTAGAGATATGAATTGGAACGACAGGAGAATCGATTAGGCATGTCCGTCCGTGCGTCCGTCCGTATGAAAATAACTTTGAGGCCTAATATTTTAAACAAGAGAGCTGAAAGTTGGTGAGTAAGCTGGAAGTCCAGTCCTTCAGATCAAGTTTAAAAATTAGTTAAATCTGCCCACAGACATCCCAGCCCACAGATCCGCTCACTACAGGCCTGTATGTGCGACCATCTCTAATTTTTGGTATGTGACATTGCCTTGTGATTGTCTTTGAGCTAGCACAAAAAGTGTGGTCTTTACTTTGACCACGCCCACTTTTCAAGGGATGTTAACTTAAAATGACTTTTTTTTCAATAAATATATATGAAATTAAAAAAAAAATACATTACAAAAGTTGTAGATATGTATTAACATTTTCTAACTTTTTTATGTATGTAGTATTATGCCTCCCACTTTTTGGTAGGGTCGGGTATTTTGCAATCCGCAGACGGACTAAAGTTTTTACATACGCATTGTTGCACTTTCCCACTTGTTTTTCATTTTGTTTCTTAAAACGCGCTTTTTGAATTTTGAAACGTTTTAAATTCAGTTAGCTTGCCTTTTAAACGTTACATACTTCAGCAAAATTTAATCAAGATTGTCTTAGCCGTCAAGGGACTAGAAATCTTTAAAACATCGTTTTCGAAAATGTTTTTACGTTTTTGAGTCAAATCTTTCAAGTTTTTGAATATTCGCAGTTTACTACTGCCCGTTTTTTATTTCAAAATTATACCTTAATTATACCGTTTGCGAAAAAGACTGGGAGACATAAGTTCTTTTGACCTCTATTATCATTTTCTAAATTCCAAATCCATAAAACAACTTTTTAAATTTTTCCCAGTTCCCGTTAGACCATCTGATGTCTGACGCGTAGGCGGTGAAATGCTCTCTCGTTGATGCGAAAAAAAAAAAAATCCAAGGCGGTTTTCGCTGGTGGTTGTGCTATTGGAAAAAAGTCTAACGGGAACTGGAAAAAACTTCAAAATATTTGTTTTATGGATTTGAAATTTAAAAAAAATGTCAAAAGAACGCATGTCTCCCCCTCTATCCCCCAAACGGTATAGTGTACAGCAGACTTCGAATATTAAAAAACTTCGAAGATTTAACTGAAAAACGCGAAAACTATTTTTTAAAGATTTCGAGATCCTTAACGGTTATGACGCGACCTTGTTTAAATTTGGCTGAAGCATGTAATGTTTAAAAGGCAAGCAAATTGCATCAAAAATGTTTCAATTCGCTTGCCTATTCTATATCTCATCAGAAATATTTTCAATAAATAAATAGAATGTTACACAAACTGCGCAATATAGATGACCATAACCTTCAACAAAAGCCGACGGACCGCTCCGCGTATGTCTTCATACTTGATGGTCTTTTTTTTAAATAGGCTTCGAAAACTTGGGTTAGAAAAGCCAATTTAAAACATTTTTTCATGTACGTTTGCTATTTTTTTTTTTCGAAAATTCAGTATTAAAGCTCTTTCCTGAGTTGCTTTATACGTGTGGTTAATATTCACCCCAATTACGCAAGTCGTATTCGAGAGTCACATACGAGCTTGCTCGTATTTCGTTATTATGAAACTGAGAGTCACTACGAACATACTCGTACGCTAACGAGTTTCATGTCAAAAAGAAAAACGCGAACCATCGCGTGCGGTATCCGGTTCACATCGGTAATTATGCAAGTCGTATTTAGTCGTTTTTTCAAGGGATCTAGTCGTGTTTTCTTCACTTGACATTTTAAAAGTGACTTCAAGTGAACCTTATCAAAAACATGAAAAACAACAGATTTTTTTTAATGTTTTTATATCGATATGTTACTGGACATTTTCTTTAAAATATTTGAAAACATTGGTTGTGGTATTGCTAAAGTAAAATAGTTTTCAGCGCTTGTTTGATATGCTCCTTTAGCGAAGAAATAGTGCACAGCCAGCAACTTCAAAATTGGTGCCACTGACGTTGTGTGTACTCTTTTCACAATGGTCTTACTTCTTCCAAAATTTGTTTAATTGTATTTTTGGGAAGTCGAAAAAAAATAATAAAACTGCGATTAATTTCTTGAGTTGGAAATTGGTTTGGAATTTTTACTTTAAAGACACACCATGCATTCGGCAAATTTATTGAAATAAACTATCTCTGGTGGCTCTGTGAATATTTGCCAACCGTTGTGTTGGTTCCTCCACATAAATGCGGTCATCAAAAAAAAATTGATTGATTGAATTGATTCTCCTTTTTCGTTGTTCAATTTGATATTTTACATAAATCACCACACCTTTTAAGTTTGCTTTAATTTTTTACATCTGAAATTTTGACACTACTTGTGCTTTTGAAGTGCGATGAAACGCGTTGCTGCCCGGCTGCATCTGTGATGGAGTCGTATTCAACGCATACGACTTGCATAATTGCAAAGCAAATACGATACGAGTACGAGTCGACGTGACTTTTTGTCTACGACTTGCGTAATCGGGGTGATTGGCTTTGTGCACTAAGCGGTTCAAAAGTTATGGCCCCAAACACTTTGAAAAACGTCACCCATTTTCAACTCTTAGTTTCTCAAAAAATTTTCAATATTTTCAGAAAATTGAATTTTTTTCAACAAAGTTTAGTATCTACTTAACTTAAGATTCGCTTTTCTTGTTCTTGCCTGCATAATTTAAAAAAAAAGTATGGAAAAACATTTAGTATTTAAATCGTTATTCCTCCTTAAAAAATTTCCCTCGTTCGATTCTCTGGCTATTTCCGGAGTTTAGAAGCACACCAAATCTCGTCTTTCTGCGACTTACCGTTCAGAAGTTATAACGCGATTGGACGGACGGACAACATAGCGATACCTTAAGAGGTCTGTTTTCCATTTTTGCACGGACCGCTAAAAATATAGTGTATACAAAACTACAATTAAAAGAATTAATACAAAAAAGTATTACATGATCATATTGAAGACAAGAAGGTGAGACAATCAAATAAAGCAGCTAGGTTAAGAAAGAGGCAGAACAACGTGTGCCGGGCCAGCTAGTAATTTTAATGAACAAACAGCATTTTACATAAACTGTGCAATAAAGACGAGCTTAACCTTCAGCAATGTGTATAAAACATTGACTTTTTTTTGCACACCAGAGGTATTGTTCAGCCTCACAAAACTCCTGTGCACTAGCTGGATACCTTTCAAAATGTCTGCAATTCATTTTGTGTTAGACAGACTATAGTATAAATATTGTATTTCACTCACTTTATAAAAAAACAAAACACTCCTTCTTTACTTTGAAATATATATCTATGTATTTACTTTAATTGATTTTGCTTAATCGTAGTGTTTCTTTTATATATACTTTTTTTAATCGTGTGTTTTTGTTTTTCTTTTGCGTTTTTCACTTTATTCTTATTACCTAGTTAACTCTTTCATCCATTTAATTTATTTTTTAAAATATAAAAATATACAACTTTCACAATATTTATAAAATTACGGCAAACTTAAGAGAAAAAAGAAATAAACATACGATTGGTAATTTTAAACAGTTAAATATATATATTTATTTGTATAATTTATTATGTTGTTCATAATAATTTGTTGTTTCCTTTTTTCTTTTTTTTTATTATTTTATCCACCTTATATAATATTTTTTACACATAGCAAATGTTGTACACAAAATATTTAACTAGTCCATAGTTAAGTCTTAATTCTATTGTTTTTTATTTTTATTGAATTTTCTGTACATGTTATGAGTTTTCACTATACTTACCTATTATTTATATTTTATATATATATATATTTTAATATGTTTTTTACTTCGAGAAAATAAGACGAACAACACAAGAACTTAATAAACATAAGCATTTAAGATTTATAGAATTTCTTTAAGTGCTTTAAAAGTAAACTTTTTTGTTTCATTTCGTAAAAAAATATATATTTAAGTTGTATTTAGTTTGAAACTATATATTTTTTTTTTTTTTTTTTTTTTAATTTCTTAAACTATCACTGCGTAATGTCGGTGTTAATGTAGAAAAAAAATTAAATTAAAGAAATATAATTTGAGATTTGAGTGTTTTTCTTCTGTTACAACAGAATTTTTATTTTAGTAAAGACTTTAAGTAAGATCAGTTAAAGAAAAGGTTTAACTAGATTTGAGTTAAGAGAAATGAGGTCTTAAGAACATAATAGGGCTGAAGTGTTTCAAATGTTGCAACGGTTTTATTCTGTGTTTAAATGGGGGCAATGAAATGCAATAACTGAATCTTAATTTATGTTCACTAAATGGATATGCATATAAATTGTATGAGTATAAATAGAAAGGGGACACGAATTGGAAGGTGCCTTAGCCAGAGTAGTTGAAAAACAAAAAGAAAATTATTTCAACTATTTTCAACTCTGATGGTGCAGCCAGTTGCTTCTACAAATATTTAATACTTTTAAAAGAGGATAAAATAGGACGAGGAAGCTTCAATGTCGCAGTTGTTATTTTAATTTTAGGTGTAAAAGCCTTAGGTTATTTAAGGAAGAGGATAGGTAAATAAAACCTGACTGCCAACCTACACCACAAAATCTAGAAAAAAATAAGAGTCAGACTGGAACTTAAAAGGCACGAGACCATTATTTATTATTCCCACATTTTCTCGACGTGGGACACTAAAACCGAGAAAGACCCACACCTTTCTGGCTTTGATGCTAAGTCAAGCAACCACCTGCTAAACAGGAGAAGAGTTTTGACCATTCTGCGGAAGTTGATTTTCAAAAATGTGAACTTGGCTCAGTAATTCTCTTTGAATTTACTTGTTCAAAATAAGACCACAACGTTACCCGACCAATAACAAGTATTTACCGGACTTACAATTCAGAAAGGCTTTTAGAGCTGACGCAAATGTTAAGTTCGTCAGAATTTTGTCGATTGCTTAGATACCACATTAGATATTCACATGGACGGGTTGGCTCAAACTCAAAATCCGGATGACAAAATCTCGAATGTCAAAATCCCAAAACAATACGAATTCTTAAAAAAGGTTTCGGGCGACTCTTTTACTCATACATCTGCCGGTCTTTGACCTGACATGCATATGCTTAGGGCGGAAACCTTTGGGAATTTAGAAGATTTGAGTTTCTCGGGATTTGCCAAAATTTAAAGTCGGAATTTTTAATTTCGGGCAAACGGTTCGGTGCCTGAAGGTTTACCGGCCCTCCAGCTTGTTAAGTCTTAAAAAAGTAGATATCATATTCGAAAGTCTGATAAACCGCCGATGACTTGATTTACTGGCCATAAGCCAGACTGAAGATCGAGCTAAGTGGAATGGTATACTATTTGAGGTCTAGAAGCGCCGCGCATTGTGGTAACTTCAAAAGTAAATTTATTTATATGATCGAACTACTTGATTCCAAACTTTTATTTGGAAAAACCGGCAATATATATCTTAATTGGCCAAAGCAGTGGCTTTGTTAGGTGAAGTAAACAGGATTGTGCCCTATTGGTGATTCAAAACAAGTTTTTTTTGACATTTCCTCCGCTTGTATTTTTACTACACCTTACGGCTAAAAGAGAAGTAAGTTCAGGGCGGGGTTGAAAGAAAAAGAATGGATTTAGACTGTCTAGAAAGATTTCTATACTTTTAAATTTCAAAGTCTCCGTCAATAGTTGAGATAAGCCCGAAAAAACATTAGGTCTTATGGGAGCTACTGACGCCAAAAGCTGTCACTCGTGGAAGGCCTCTGATAAGACTTAATGTACCCGAAAACTGTTTCGTTCGTGACTCGTGGAAGCCGCTTGCTATGGTGTAACCAGACTAAGGAAACTTCAATTTGACAGATTTACCAGTGAAACGAATGCGAAAATCGTCGAATTTGTTGTTATACCTCATCGCTCTTCTATGAAAGACATGAAAATTATTCGAGGCGAAAGAGAACAAGCAACAAAAGAAAGATTCAAAAATAACTGACTTCTTAGTTCACGTCATCTTTTCAGATCAAATCTGGCAGGTAGCTTTAAAAGCCAGCTTCAATATTTGCTTTGATTTCGTCATGACACGGCAACAAATTGGGAAACGTCAAATGTAAGGTGGGCTATCACACTTGTTTCATTATGGTGGTGACTCTTGCAGGTGCTCAAACTTGCCTTCGAGTTTTTAGTCCACGGTTTCTATGTTCCGGGCTTGTTAAGCAGAGCTAACTTTTCTCCTATTTTGCCTGATCCTGTCTGCTAGACATATGCAAGCCCTAAATCGACAGCTTTTAACCTAAGGACAAAAAACTCCTATATCGCTGGGGATATTAAATTATTATTTTTTTGTATCTAAGCTTTTAGAAAGATTCGCCCCAAGAGGCTACGTTATCCTCCGATGTCGGAAAAAGACCAATCTAGAACACTCGCCAATGAAATTTCTCGTTTCCCTGAAAATGTGCCGGAAATATTTTTTCTAAGTTTTGTTCTTTAGAAAACACTCGGACCACGTTGACGCTATCGACTCTACAACAACAAAATAAAAACAGTCTTCGAGCCGAAGTAGCTGATATGATGTGAGACTTGTGTGGAATGTCAAGTTCATCCTAGTCTTTAGCCAGGCGTACATAGGCTTTCTTCTGTCCATCGGAAACGGATATTCACGTTGGCCACTTTAATGCCGTGCAATTTACGGAGAGCGGCGCGGATTCGGTTCTTGTTTTGCCTTTATGTGAGTCAAGAACACCAGTGTCGTATTGTCCTCGATCTTCTTCACTGTGGCTTCTGTGGTCAGTGGATACTTGATGATGTTGTAGGCATCCACACGGTTTCTCGGGCACTTTTGGGCATTTATTGTTAAAAGCTAACACAGCATGTCAAAAACAGACATCATGTTTCGTTATTAAACCGACAACAACCTCTCTTGGCAATGCAACAGATGAATGAATAAGCCATGTTTCGCAGAAATTTTTACAGAAATCCCGAGGCAGACAGCCATCCAATCGAGCGAACCTTTTGTAGAAATTCAGCGTTATGTGACGATTTAAACGAAAGCCTGAGAACGAGTGGAGAACAACAATTCTTAGGGTTATCCTAAAAGTTATCTGAGATTAACCTCAGAAATCAATTTTTCAGTGAATATTCCGGGATTAATCGGCTTAATTCTGTATGAAATGGCAGTGGCTTTGCGTTTTTCTGTGAAAAATGACATCTGAAAATGACTCGAACTTCTTTTCCTGTGCTTTTCTATGTGAAGTGAGAGTTGGGAGAGTCAAAAATCTCGAGAGTCGAAGATTTTGACAGCTTTACTGACGGAGTTAACATTGCACTGTAAAACTGTTCGCTGAGTTAACTCCAGATTCTTTTCGTTCCGGGATTAACAGATCTTGCTGGGCTTAACTCAGGAATCCTTAACGATTACCCCAAAGAAGGACATAGGCCCATATAGAAAAATCGAGAAAAATTTTTAATACAACTGAATACAACAACACTTGCTTCTGCGAAAATAAAATTTTATTTTTTCCAGATTTTGAAATTCATGATTTTCATGGCTTTTTAGTGAATTTTGCTTTGTGAAATTGGGTTTCGGTAATATGTGAATCCGTGATTCCACTTTGGTGGTTCCTGTGGTTCTTTGTGGTCGCAGAACATTTTAATTTATCCATTTAGTAAATGATTCTGGTTATTGCCAGACAAATTAAGTGCTGAGATAATGAATTTGTATTGGTACAAGGAAGGACATAGGCTTATAGAGAATATACAGGAAAAATAAGGATAAAATTAAGGGTGCGGAATATAGTAAAATATTGTTCTTTTCTCGTACACCTGAACCGAATCGTGCTCATGTAAATGTTCTTATGATCTCCAAATTCGTTCGGTGTCGACACCGAACTTAAAATTTCGCCACCGAGGTATTTGACGGTGGAGACTGGTTGTAACTTTGATTGTGTATATGAAGTTACGTTTTGAGTCAATTTTCATTCGTGATTTTTTACAATGCGACTGAAATTGTATAAAATCGATAAAAGCTTACCAAATATCTCAAACTGAAAGCTATCAAAATTAATTAATAATTAATTAAATCATGCTAGGAAATGCAAAAAAATTAAACAAAATGAAGTTAACCGTAGGACCACAATGCCCGTAGCGGTGGTATGTAGCAGTAGTACGTAGTACAGCCGCGGAACCATGTGGCGTTGTACGGAAAAAAATTGAACACAATGGTATAGCGCGGCTATGTCGAACAAAAACCTCGTTTATAAACAATGGCCGATACTCTGAGTTAATGCGAGCTAGATTGAATATTTTTGTACAACGGATGACACAAGTTCCATAAAATTTCTTTAGATTTAACCATCTCAATAAACTTTTCGACGTCCTTTTCCTCCATTGTTTACTTTACTTGTATTGAACTGTCCACCGTGTAGCGCTTGTCAACCGTGTTGCGCTACGAAAGTTAAAAGTAGGCCAACTCTTACTACCGCCACAGACACACATTGTGTGTGCAATACACTGAGTACATGTGTTTTTACTTTTGACAGCGCTTACTTCCGCTACTACTGCCGCCACAGCTACATCACTGTGGTTCTACGGTAAAGCAATTTGACATTGAACGTGATGACACTTGATGACGGCACCGGTACAGTATTTGTCGTTCTGGACACAATGAAACCGGGTGTACACCACGCTGAAAGCTGAAATTGTCGCGAACACCGCGTATTATTTGACAGCTCAGTGTGACAGTTCGGTGTTCAAAAGAATACGCTATACATTTTTTACACATTTTTCGTTGTGTTCAAAGTCAACCGAGATTTGGTAGGATTGCTTTTACTTTTGTTTAACGTCAATTTGGTAATTAGTGATTCAGTGGAATTTTTTCGATTTATTTTTAGTGATCATGCCACCGCCAGTGAGAAGGTCAAACCATTCACGTCGCAGCTATAATGCACAAAGTTTGGCGATATTCCGTAGAAATGAAAATCCACATAAACGCACAGATCGGAGTAGACACAATTGAACAAACATAGTAGCGACATGAATAAGGTTGTCGCAAGAACAACGCGCGGTCAAAAATTAAGTCAGCAGGGAGTTCAAAGAAATGAAAAAAGATTAAGAATAAGAAACGGTGTGATTGTAGAATTGCAGCGAGCCGGATTCCACTAGGAGTGCTCAGTTTCTTGCATGCCCGATCTTCAGATACGGGTATGCATGACAAGTGGCTAGGCATACTACAAAACGCTTACGAAATGCTCAGGAGTGGTGCTGGAGGGACGTTGAAGAAATTGAATCTGTTCATCACTTGCTTTAGGAAGGTCCGGCCTATAATAGCACTGCGCGAAGGATCCACGACTGTCACTCTTTCCATGAGCTGGAGAATATAAGCAAAGTAGAGCTGAACAGCCTCATAAGACTTGTGTTAAAAGAGTTTTCAAAAGAGTGAAACTATTAACAGCGGTTTCTCTACAGATATTAAGAAGTTTACCCGAAACCACCGCCACAGGGATTACAGAGGGACAGAGAGGTTTCACCTTTCCTGTGATAATTTATGAAAGTGTTTCAAGGTTTTGTCTTGATTTTAAACCTTAAATAAATTAAATAAAACAAAGCAACATGCTTTTGATTTTGATAGGTTTCCAGATCATTTTCTTAAGAGATTGAGTTCCTCAAACTAATCAACCATCTCTCGAACGAAAGCTGCACTCCCTAATTTAACAAACCAAAAAATAAAGAACCAACTAAACAGCTGGAGGTCACAATGATTACCTCGCCAAATCCAAATAAGAGATTTAACCCTACCTAAGTTCTAAGCCCCAAACATTCAAAAATATCAAAAATGTCAAAAATTAAACCATTTTCTTGCATGCCCGATCTTCAGATACGGGTATGCATGACAAGTGGCTAGGCATACTGCATAACGCTTACGAAATGCTCAGGAGTAGTACTGGAGGGAGGTTGAAGAAATTGAATCTGTTCATCACTTCCTTTAGGAAGGTCCGGCCTAAAATAGCACTGCGCGAAGGATCCACGACTGTCACTCTTTCCATGAGCTGGAGAATATAAGCAAAGTTTAGCTGAACAGCCTCATAAGACTTGTGTTAAGAGTTTTCAAAAGAGTGGAACTTTTAACAGCGGTTTCTTTACAGATATTAAGAAGTTTCTAAATAGACACAATGGACCCAACTGTTGGACCCGAAACCACTGCCACAGGGATTACAGAGGGACAGAGAGGTTTCAGCTTCCCTGTGATAATTTATGAAAGTGTTTCAAGGTTTTGTCTTGATTTTAAACCTTAAATAAATTAAATAAAACAAAGCAACATGCTTTTGATTTTGATAGGTTTCCAGATCATTTTCTTAAGAGATTGAGTTCCTCAAACTAATCAACCGTCTCTTGAACGAAAGCTGCACTCCCGAGTTTAATAAACCAAAAAATAAAGAACCAACTAAATAGCTGGAGGTCCCAATGATTACCTCGCCAAATGCATTAAGAGATTTCACCCTACCTAAGTTCTAAGCCCCAAACATTCAAAAATGTCAAAAATTAAACCATTATTAAAATAAATTAAAATTTTGTGAATAATTAGAAATAAACAAAAAAATTACTCATAGTTCTTTTTAAACTAAATATTTAGAATTTTCGCTTTAGTTTTTTTCTTTCTTTTTTAGTTTTTACATAATCTTACTAACTAAGCAAAAATTTAAATTTACAAAAAAAAACAGGTTTCGATTTCAAACTAAATATACAATGATTAACACATTACTGCATACAAAAGGATACAATATAGTTTTATCTTATATAAAAAGGATGTTTTGTTCAATAAATTAACAAAAAAAAAGAATAAACTAACCTAATTTATGTACCGTGTTAAGAGTAAAAAAAAAACAGTATAATATAAAACGAAAAATCTGCGGTGTTTTGTGGGTTTTTTTTTTTTTGTTAAGGGGTATTAGTCTCTGCTCATAGAATTTCTTTAAGGGTATTTTTACTTAGTCAATAGTTGTTTTGTTTAACATTAGAAACTAAATTTTTAATTAAATTATATTCATTTGTTATTTAAACATAAAAAAAAATACAAACTACTTACAGGGACGTTGCCGTTCCTGTTGCTGCTGCTCTCGCAGCTTTTGTTGATGATGCAGTGGAGGCGACTTTTGGTTTACTTGGAGCGGGTGATAGGACAGTGTTGAGGTTTTGCGGCGCGGGCGTAACTATCGCCGCAACAGGCGGAGGTGGTGGTGGCGGTGACATTTGTTGATTATTGTGAGATGACGCACCCGTTGGAGTATTATTTTGGCGCTTCGCATTCGTTTTGTATCGGGCGCAAGGCACACATAACATTGAACTGTGCTCGCGCAACTTGGTAATGTGATCGATTCGGTACTCGTTGATCCATTTGACCTTTTTATGTTTGATGGGCTTGGCCACAACACCCTCGGTCGGTGACATTACAAGCGGCTGAGCATGACCCTCTGGTTTAGTGGCACCACAACGCATGCACACTGAGCACCGTTCGCAGTTCCATCGACCTTTTTGATGAGCAAACATAAAATTATTGAGGTTTCCATTTGGATGTCGTTGCGACTTACCATCAGGAACAGACTTAACACCAAGGCAGTAGATATGAAAGCCACGATCACATTGTTCACAGAACAACATCTTGTTCGGGTCTTGTTTTCTCTTGCACTTTATACAGCATTTACAGTCGGCGCATTGCCAATTGTAGTTTCGCGCTCGGTATACCATTCGATTTGGCATTTCTATACAACTAGGATGTGCTGAAATGCAGAGACACAAGAGTTAAGACTACGATAGCGGAGAAACGTTTGATTCGACTTACTTCTTCGTCGGCAGGTGAAACAGCGAATAAATACTTCCGGCAGTCCCTTTGGATTTCGATTCTGCGGCTGATGACAGACACTACACTTAAGCCCATCCGGTGGCTTGTCCTCATCAGATGATTGGCATGTGTCATCCGAGTCCTGCAAGATTAAAACCATCAAAATTTGCTCTCAATCGCGACAAACTCTCAACTTACAGAATCATCCGAGCTAGAATCCGATGAACTACCACTGCTGCTCGAACTCGAGTCATGAGCTTTCCGGTCCTCGTTGGCGTTTTCGCACGAAGACGCTTTTTCAGCCTCCTCTGATGCCTCGTCTTCAGTCTTCACCGAGATGCTACCAAACAGTCCCATTGGGTCGTCAAGAATTGTGTTTATGGGATATGCTCTGGAGAAAAAAAATCCCATTGAAAGTTGAACAGCCCTGCCTAAGTGCATTGTGGATCTCACCTTAGTTCCTGAGGCGTGTAATGTCGATATTTTTCACAGTACTGCCCTGGCACCAATGCCAATGCATAGCTACTTGAGGGCTCCATGGGCTTCACCGTAACAGGTGCTGGACGGTTGACTAATTTCGCCGGTAATGGAAGATTGACGACCAACGTCTGAAGATCCAAGCACGACCGACGCTCCTCTTTGCGACTTTAAAAGAAAGCAAACCATTATTTTATCCACTTGGATGGAGGCTTTTTTCAAACTTACGATTTATTGAAATGAGCATTCCACTTTGATGTATTGTGTAATGCTCTGTCGCGTGTCGCCATTCCCCGTCCCGACACATTATAGCTCATTCCCTTTGCTTTAGCCTCGAGTTCACGTAAATGCTTCTGCCGCACATAGTTTTTGTACTCCTCGTACTTGTCATAAAAATCCGTGTACATAATGTCCAGCACATCGGAAGCCCACACTGCGGTGATACCAAGGTCGCACATTTTTTCGGTGACCAAACCCTTCTCCTGTAAATAGTTGCGTTCCTCCATATCGACCTGTCGTCGCGGCAAATCGGGGTACTTTCGTTTAAAACTCTTTATACCCAAATACAAGGCGATTTGTTCTTGAATCATGAAGGTATCACGATTCTTGGCGGGACAACATCCTTTCGGTGGTGGCCAATCATACTCGGCGATATGATCCGCCGTGTACTCCGTTCTGTAAAAGAAATTAATTTAAATTAAAGAAAAATAGTCGCACAAAAACAAACAAAACTAACCCTTCGGTGGCGACAGTTTCGAACTTCTTCTTTTTAACCTTGCGAAGGCTTCCTGCTGCAGCGCTGGTATCCAAAATGCTGGTGTTGCTGATGACAGAGCTTTGAGTGTCGTCATTGTTGAAAAACTCCGTTTGCCTAAAAACAAACCCAGACGCATAATACTTCTAAACTCAATGTTCTTTATGAATCTCTATTACTTACCGCAGAGGAGTGGTAAAATCTGCACTCATCCGAGTATCTTCTTCATACATTTGCATATCCGCTGGCGTGCGGTTGCTGAGACCTTCAAGATATTTTCGACGATCCTTTAAAGAGGAAACAGATTAAATGTTTCCTGTTTCAATGTTCTGCGTTGGTGGAAATTTGACGAAATGGAGCAGAGATTACAGCAAGTAGGTGGTGAAATTCAATTACAGCCAAACTTTTATCTTTTCTAAACACATAATTGCCTTTTGATTCATTGTTTAATAAAGAGCAGAAGCTATTGGAACCGGTGTTTGAATAGACTTTACACACGAAGTTTCTTCTTTCATTGAAGCAAATCAATCTCTGTTTTAAGTAATCTAGATTAGACCAAGAGAAATTCTGTCAAATGAGCTAGTGTGACTTTGTGCCTCAGCCAGAACATTTTGAACACATACTGAATGACATCAACGTGGATTGGTTAAATTAACACAAGATACTAGTACCATAATTGACAGGCGGTCTCTCATTGATTCAATTCGTTGCGAGATCTGAGGCAGAAGTTCTAGAAGGATATGCAAATCTCATTTTGTCGACCTTCCTTACCATCCTATGGTGAGGTCCACTATGGGAGCGGGTTGCAGGGTCGGGGAAATAACACTCTTTGAGGTAAGGTATGTCTGTCGTAAGAGCGACTTAACTCCAGGTGAGGAAGTAATCATCATGTCATGATGTAAGCGAGGACGTTTGTAGGATATATAGCCGCCTGACCAACCTTAACGGTAAAGTTACAACTGAGAGATGGAACAGAAGGTTTAAACCATACCCAGGAGTGTCGGATACATATCGGGCGACCTAACTAGGATAGCCCCCACCCTGGCAAAACGGACAAGACGATGACCAATTCAACGACGACAACGGATATATTACAACGGAGTGGACGTGAAACCAGGTAGGCGGACAAACAGCTTTATAGGGTGAGCATTGATGATGATAGCTCGATCTCACTGTCGGAAATGCACTCAGATGCGAAAACATCGTCTACTGCGGAAGCCGCCACCGTTGTTTCCGACCTGGCGCTAAACAACCTGCTCCAGCAGGAAGCCCTGTGGCAGGGAACAAAGCCCTGAAAAAGTTGAGCCCCAGCGCTCTATTTTTTTAAAACCGCAGATCTGTGAACCACACTCACTCACTGTGAACCACACTCACACACTTGATAAATTGAGAGGAAATTTGAATTGAGTCTGACCGAGAGTCTGGAAAGCCAAATTCTAGGGGTAAATGGTTATCTAACTGCTGCTAAGCGAAGTCAAATTGATTCGAGAGAGCTTTCAAATAGCAGAGGAGTCAACTCGTTTCGGTAGGCCCTCTTATAAGCCAGCAACCTCTAGCCCGACGCCCAAAATATCCAGGTCACAAAACGGTTCGCCGAGGAAGGTCGAATAAGTTAGGATAACTGGAGGTTTTTTTTATTATTATTATTGTAAATTCTTTACTGGAGGTTACTGGAGGGCAGTAATCATTCCGATCTTCCCAAAAGGGGTGTCACATCGGAGCTTCTATATTTTTTTTCGTCCCTGCTGGGCGGGGACAGCCGCCTAGCCTAACCTTTGTGTCCCCGATAAACTAAGTCGATACGATATTTAAGCCAAAAAAAAAAAAACATGCATTGCAAGCCGCTTACAAACACCATCTTCTAAGCTCCTTGGAAGAATGACTTTATGTTACGCCTCCTTGAATTCTGGGTCTCTTATGCTTTATTGCCGGTATTGGACTTCTTAAATTTTCTTAAATTAAGTTTAACCTGCTCCGAAATAAAGTCGATACACTTTCACTTAACACCACAGAATGGTAAATAAGTCGACGAATACCTCTTAGTTTTAAAGTTCAGGTAACGTCAAAATTAGTCATAAAGATTGCATGTTTATACCTGACTCAGGGTATATTAAGTTTGATGTATAGTTTGTAACGCAGTGAAATAATCCCTAATAATAAATAGACCCCTAAGAGCTTTTAGAGATATGAATGGGACCAACATGAGAATCGATTTTAGCCATAGTCTGTCCGTTCTTCCCTCCGTCCGTATGTAAAAAACGTTTAGGCCTGAAATTTTAAGATAGAGAGCTGAAATTCGATGGGCTGGCTGGAAGTCCAGTCCTTCAGATCAAGTTTGAAAATAAGCTGAATCCGCCCACAGACACGCCCACTACAGGCCTGTATTTGCGACCATCTCTAATTTCAAAAAATACTTTTTCCAAATTTTAGGTATGTTACAACATTGCCTTGTATTGTCTTTGAAGTAGCCAAAAGAGTTTGGCCTTTTCATTGACCACGTCCACTTTTATAAGGGATTTAAGCTTAAAATTACTGTTTTTCAATAATATATATGAAATTTGACTTAAAATTATATGACAAACGTTTAAGATATTAACATTTTTTAACTTTCATGTTTATGTAGTATGTGCCTCCGCCCAATTTTGTGGGGGTGGCGTTAAAAAAGTGATTTTTTAGTAAAAAATTCAGTTTTAGGCCGAAATTTATGCAACCAATTACTATAAAGCATTCAAGAGTTATATTTTTATATCCCGCCCACTTTTTGGAGGCGTGGCAGTTTTTTTTTTTTAGTATGGTCAAATCCGTCGTAGATGGACTGAAGCTTTTGCATACGCACTGTTGCACTTTCCCACTTGTTTTTACATGTCTTACCTGTATGCCGTGATCACATGTACGTATGTCTATGCGAAACCATCATCGCAAAGAAACATGTGACTATTTTACGTATATATGTCGTCAGAAATATTACATGCAAAATAAATGCGGTGCCGTACTACCAACACAAAGTAAATATGCTCATTCGGGAGTTGATGTTTAATTACAGAGGTTTTTGTGGACAAAATAGGGACCCAAAGTAAATATTTTGCTTCGTTTGGTCATATAATCATTAGTTAGCTTAAAACTAATAAATTTTGGAACATTGGAGAGGTACGTCTGGATACGAAACGTCAGATTATCACTTGGTAACGACGAATAGCACCCTAGCACCCCACATACTTTTTTATGTTTCTTCAATTGCAGCACATGCGGACTGTCCTATATGTGACGTGATAAGCACCGCATGCACTCGTGCATTTAATTACAAAGTGGTCACAGCGTTCGTATGGGAATATGCGACACTCTCATTGTCAACCAGTGACATGGACTTTAAATGCTTCCACTTGCAAACATTATGCAGTTCAAATACAAGTTTTTACGCATGTAGTATCAGTTCCTACTTATGCAACGCTTTACCGTCATTAAAAAAATTTCCTGGCAACAGTTTTTTTTTTTGTTTACTTTACCTAGGATGTAAATTATGTTTGTATTTATCTCGGTAACTTTTACGAGTAGTTTTGCAAAGCTCAACAATAAGCAAAGGCTTTTGAACATAAAAAAGTAAAAGTAGGTAGGTACGTAGATTTTTTTTCACACTGTAAATGCTCAGAAAATTCACCACACTCTGGTTTGAACTTTTTTCTCTGTCTGAATTTCCCCTTTTATAATACAACTAAAATTAAATAGTATGGAGCAATGGCAGATACATAAACTCTCTTGCTCCCAGATTTATGTGTTAAGTTAATATGCCGCTCCAATACCAAACCCACCACCGAAAGACTCAAATAGAGCGTAGACATACGGCATTGTGCTTTTCGTATTTCCTCCTCACATTCATTTTCATTTTACTCACTCGCGTGATGTATACGCGAAGTATGATTTCGATGCACTGCACACAAGTAAAATTCTTGCTGAAAAATAAGAAATTTTCGTCGATGATGAAGACAAGAGCAACCTTGTAGTTCCGATTCCTAATCGTTTCTATTAACTTGCAAGTTTTATTTCTCCACCTGCATGTTCGAATTATAGATTCGCTTAGGTGCACGTGCACCTTTAAGTCGGAATTAGGCTTTCTTTGGAAGTGAACATGTGTGTATAACAGAAGTTTGAGGTACAATGTATTTCTTCTGTTCGAATAACCAGGCGAGCTGTCTGGGTGTATTAGTTTAGTAATGTCAGTATTAGGTACCTACCAACTTTTATTTTAATTGCGTAAGCGCCTATTGATCCTTTTATTTTGTTGTAGGCATCTGATGAGGAATATTTTATAAGAGATATTTTTTAAGGGTAAGTCTTGGTAGGTACATTTTACTCATTTTCATTTCATCCACGAGCGTAATTTTGTGGGGGATGAAACGAAATCAGGACAAGAGAGAACTTTTATTCAAAGCACTTGTTGCGTTTTATGATGAGTCAACAGGGCAGCTTGCAGGAATAGTCTGTTTATATTTAACATATAAAAGAAGAATCTGAAAGTCGGGATTTTCGTGTGAATGCGGCTAGTAATTTTGAATTTACATGGAAATGACACCTTGTTGTGTTGAATTTACATGGAAATGACACCTTGTTGTGTTCTCGTATTTACATGGAGCACAATCGCGCACAAGATCCTATAAATTAAATGTTTTCCAATAGGGATTACTGAGCTTTGACTGGTGACAGCGGCCATATTATTGAAGCTTCATCTGTCAAGTTAGATAGTTACCGTTTACTTAGTCCTGCCAAATTAGCATAAACATTTTTAACGTTCTACCAACAACATTTGCAAATGTTTTAATTTAAAAAAACATGGCAAAGGTATATTACACCAAAATCGAAATAAAGTAAACGTTTAAAATTAAAAACCATATTTAGCCAAGGTTTCTATTTCGTGATGAATGACAAGCAAATGTCAATCAAAATTTACCCAGATCCCCCAAATGCATTCAGAAAAAGTCACTGCCAAATGACATTGGACTGACCACTACTGCTGTCAATGGCGAGCGCTATCGGTTAGGTTAATCGCACACTTGCAATGAAGCACGCAATTTACCCACGATCCACGAAAGCAGCGCACATGAGCAACTTTCTAGTTCAGAACAGTCAAAATACAACGGCTGCGATGGCGAGGGCATCTAGAGTGGATATATATGTAGAGTGGAAATATACCTCAGCCAACTTAGCGAGTCAAAATAATAATAAATGCCCCTGAAAAGTCGAAAAATATCAACAAAGCGTTGGAAGAAAATGAACGACTCTTAAGTTCTTACTGAACGTTTGAGGAATAATACTTTAATGGTCTCATCGACCTTACTGAAATGCGTTCTTACACAAGTGAAGGGGATCTGAACTATTATTCCTATGAGTCCTCCAAGGTCGCGAAAAAAAATGTATTTCGCCGGTCGGGATTTCGACCTGAAAAGTCTCGGGTTGGTTTCAAAGTAATAAAATGTACTTGTAACGGAAACTATAGACTGCGGTGATGATGGAATATGACAGAAGTTCCGAAAAAAATTTATATCTTAGATTTTAAAATTCACATTTTTTTTACCAAATTTCACCACAAAACTTGCTGCATTCTTCAAAATATTTAAAAACAATGATAAAAAATCAAAACCAAAAAAAGTACTAACATTTGAACAACTTACCGGACTGAAAAAGTTTACACCCTTCAGCCGTTCAGGGTCGGGAGTGTGCTTAAGACCACCAATACACCTTGGCCGATGAACGCCTCTGGGGCTTCCCCTACCACGGCCCCGTCCTCTGCCACGACCACTACCTCTAGCACTGCTGCCGCTGGCGCTGCCTCGTCCACGACCCCGGCCTCTGCCACGTCCTCGTGACGGTGTACGTGGTGAATTGGTTCCTTCTGCAACGCTCATATGCCATTCACTGAGATTTTTTTCCAAGAAATACAACTTACCACTGGATCCATCTTGAGATTCGGTGCGTCTTTTGTCCTCAGTCTTCGGAGTCATAAATATTTCGTCAGGAAATGGCATTAATCCCGCAGTAAGGGGAGACTTCTGGGACTCATTTTCGCCGCCCGCAACACTGTTGTCCAATTGCTTTGGATAGATCATCGTTAGGCTTTTCGGCGTTTCGATTTGATTCGATATGGAAGAGGAAGAAATTGAAGACGACGAGCATGAAGATCCAATGATATACGTGTTATTGTTCGGCGGTTGATCTTGCGATGACTGCGAAGATGACAAAGACGACTGTTTGCTGATCTTTGTCCACGGCTGGGGTCGTTCACCGAAGGAGTTTTCTTGTGGCGGCACAGCCCCTCCGCTTTGAGCCTCACTGCGTCGCGAGTTTCTAAATGGCGTCCGGTGTGTACGCTTCTCATTGAGCAACCCATCGTCCAGCTGTTCTGCTCCGACCAAATCGATGGCCAAACGCTTGCGCAGCAGAAGAACACGCTTGGCCTTGGCGGCTTTAGTACATTCCGAATCTTCGCTGGTGTGAGTTTCGGGGTGTCCTGGAGTCGCCAGTGCGTATTTTCGTGGCCTCCCTCGATTTCTTTTGACCGTCGGGGGTGTTGGCGCCGCTTCAGGTACAGTACCAACCGCTGAAGAGTCTAATCCCATAGCAGTGGATTCATGCGAATGCGAAATTTGGCTAGCCGGAACAGCCAAGGGATCTAACGTTAGTTTCTTAGGCAAAAGGACATGATTGTTCGAGGGTAGATCAATGTGATTCATGGCAGGTGAAAGAGTTACTTTGTGTACGGCACCATGACTGTCGGAATAGTGATGCAGTTTCGGCATCTTCTGGCCATCGTTAGGGTACCTATCGTCGGGTGAAGCGTGCCTTTTGAGGTTGTTGACGCGCCCCTGGTGCTGCTCCTCTTTGTTGTTGTTAATCGTGTGGTGAGACATGTTTGAGTGGTTTACTGTGTGATTAAGTAACGACACTCGATGGTTCTCTTTGATTTGTGGCTGGGCAGCCAAAGGGTCGGCGGCTTGAGCTTTCACTGCTCCTGGAGGGGTGTTTGACGGCGGATGAGCGGGTTTCTTCACAGGCATTTTCGCTTTCACGGCTGTTTCCTTAACCGCCTTGAAGGCATCATCAAACGAGGACCTGCTGGCATCCGAGTCTAGAATTTCTATCGACTCCATTACTGGTGTTGAAGGAGAGATTTTGCGCTGATGTTGCCCATTGGGTACAGTTTCGCTTTGCAGCACAGATGCGGACGCGATGATAGACGCTGGTGGCGTTACATTTGTACTTGGAGGAGGAACAGACTCAACCGATTGCTTCGATTTTCGCATCACTATATCCTTCCGCTGCAACCGCTCCATGAGTAGATTCATGGAATCGGCTTTAGGCTTCTCGGCGGCTGGCACTTTCGTCGCCCTCTGATCCTCGAAAAAATGAGCCGGTGACGAGCCAGGTGACGGCGATGATGTCAAATCCACGGTATCCATCGTGGGCGTAGCTTGCGCTACCGGAATGCTTGGCGGGAATTTCATATTCACATTGTTGAAGGTCTTTGGGTCGTGATTAAGCAACGTCTTGTCGATATCCATGTCCGAGGAGTTCTTGCGTTCTCCATCGGCACTGGCGTTGGTTAAGGGCGAGGACGCCGTCGAGCGCGACCCAGAGTTGTGATTCAAAATAACATGGTTCTGCAGCAGGCTCTCCACATCGTTCATCATATATTGACTCATCATATCATTCATTTCATGGTTCTCCAAAACTACGGCTGCTGATGATGAACTATTTTTTTCGCTGGCGTTGAGCTCGTTTGCGTTTTGTTTTTCTTCGGCGCTTGCTACTACGTCGCTTGGAATTGCTTTTATCTTTAGTTTTGGAGATGATAAGTTTTTTATCGTCAGCTTGGGAACGATTTTGTGCTGCTGCTCGTCGCAATTATCTACAGGATCAGTCGCATTCGATTGCGTTTCAGAGACGACTGTGAGCTTCAGTTGTTCGACGCTGTTTTCCGAAGTGCGAATCGTAAATTTGGGGATTTTCTCTTGAGCCTCATCGGATACGACGTTCACACTGCTAGTACTGGCTCCCGTTTTGATTGTCAGCTTCGGAACTACCTGCTTCTCCGACGAGGAGGTTTCAGAATCATTCGACGAAGGAATGGGCTTGATGGTCAGCTTGGGGATCTTCTCGGGCTTAGGCACTTTTTCGGAGTCCACGGAGTGGTCTTCTTGACGCGTTATCATCAGTTTGGGTACGCGATCTGGCGACTGCTCGATCACTGTGCACGTTTTGCTTGATTCATTCACCGAAATCGTGAGCTTTGGAACCGATTGACTGGACGTAGCTGACGTGGACGAGCTGGAGCTTGAAGAAGTCGGCATACTGTTGTTCTCCTGAATGGTTTTGATGGTGAAACTGTCATTGCTGTTGTTCGACGTTTTGATGGTGATTTTGGGAATTTTCTCCACCGGCTCGGAATCGTGTATTTCCAGAGACTTCGTCTTGATTGTCATTTTCGGAATCGATTGACACTTTGACGAATCATTGTGCTGGATAATCACCGCGTGCTCTTGACTAGTTTTGATAGTCAACTTGGGCACCTTAGCCTCTTCCTCGGGCTCCGAAGGATCCTCTGTTGGCTTCGGAATACTCTTGATTGTGATTTTGGGCACGGTCGGAGAGCCAGTGCTATTGACGGCTGATGTCGAACCCACGAAATTACACTGTGACGGTGAGATACTAGAAATTTTCGCCTCGCTGCTGCCATCAATCGCCGTTTTGATCGTCAACTTTGGGAGCGGTGGTTGCAGAGCTGAGCCCGATGGTGGTGAGGGTGAGGAGCACGATGATGTCGAGGATGAGGACGACGACAGCTCCACGTAGTGCGTCTTATCGTTGTTGATGCAATTTTTGCCGCCACTATCCATTTTAATCGTCAACTTGGGCACCACCGTGTGCTGCGACGTGCTCGACGATGCGATTGTCGCGTCGTTCGTGCTTGCGTCATTCGCTCGTATGGTCAGCTTTGGAACGATGTGGGGTTCGCTGGGCGCATCATCTCCTCCCGAGGCACTGATCGACTTAATGGTTAACTTTGGTATCGGAGAGTTCCGATTGCTCTCGGCCTCCAAGGGCGAGCTCAACGTTTCCGACGGCTTGACAATCGGTTTGATTGTTATCTTCGGGATTGTTGGCTCATGTCGCATCAGATTTATCTTGAGGGGCTCGACCTTTCGTGTGTCCTCTTCCTTTTGAGATTCACTGTGATGAGTGTACTTCTTGCCACCACCTCCTCCTCCGCCGTCATCCACTCCGCCGCCTCCATCGTCGATTTTGTTAGAGTTTGTACCCGTGACTTCGTTCGTAATACTACTACTTGCGCTGGTCGAAGCGACCGCTACCGTCTCGCTGGGCGTCTTACGCAAAGCAACCATTTCCGCCGGTGATGCCTTGGTTAAATTAACGGTATTCTTGTTTAAATTATTAATACTACTTTTTGATCCTAGGGATTGCACCGTATCTTTCTCGGTTTGTGGTGCGGCTGCATCATTGTTATCACTGCTCCGACTGCTTTTACTGCAACTGGGCTCATTCAATCCGTGTGCGGACGGTCTGTCGTTATGCTGCTGATGATTAGAAGACACATTGATGATCGAATCATTGCTGTTGTTGCCCGTACTCGATGTCACACAGATTCTGGCTGGCGACGATGAGGTTGTGGAAGAAGCTGCCGCCGTATTATCGTGGCGATTGATGCTACTGATGCTGCTGTTACTGCTGCTTGCGGGCGAATTTATTACTGCAGCCAATGTCGTCGCCGACGGTGATGTGATATCATTTGAAGTTGACGAAACAAGTGGTTCCTCGTTGTCCTCGTGAATATTGTGCTGCTGCTGCTGGTGTTGTTGCAATGTCGAGTTATTTGTATCATTCATTGCTTTGTTGTGTTATACTGTGCAAGTGGCTTGACTTTTCTAGCGGACAGTTCGTTTAAAATTCTTTTCATATGGTTTTCAGCATGAGAGGAGCGTTTTTGTTTTTAAGAACTTCAAAATGAATTCTTGATTACAGATGGGGATATAGCCTGTAGCAAATCATCATTTGGTTTAGTTGATTTCAAGCCGGTCGTCTGGAAATAAAAATAAA
This sequence comes from Neoascia interrupta, assembly GCA_947623515.1. Lineage (NCBI taxonomy): Eukaryota > Metazoa > Arthropoda > Insecta > Diptera > Syrphidae > Neoascia > Neoascia interrupta. Next base: position 119,350,714 of record OX392463.1, on the reverse strand, counting down.
ATAACAAATTAAAATGTGGACATTGAAATAAAAATGTAAGTAAATATTATATTAGAAGCTTATTTTCGAGCGAAAATTCTTAAGATCCTACGACATCATCAGTCACCAAAAATGTGGATTCCATTTCTCCCAAAATTTGATAACCAGAGATCAAATATATATCTCCGGCATCAGAGATATTTTCTGATGCCGGAACATGTCTTAACAAAACTAAGAGGGGGACAATGTGATGTGGCGATAAAATGTTCTTTTTTGTGTGATTCAAAGTGCCCATTCGGTAACGATCACTCGTTTAGACATCTAAGGCGAAAGCACAACCAGTGCAGGTCCCAACAGATGTCAGGACCAGCGCCTCAATAACAACAAAGAGCTAACAGACATGAGAAATAATCCAAAAAAAATATGATGCCACCAATTGTGACGTTTCAAATAATCCAGCAGAGCTTAACAAGTACGTGAAGAGGCAAGGACTGAATAAGCCTAGTGGCACTCCACAATTTGACTATCAGACGGATGACCCAGGTTCGAATCTCAGCCTGGGGCAAAGTGTTTTTTTTTTAACCTTTTCTCGAAGATTTGTTCTAAAATAGCCACTGGCAACAATTATGATAAGGCTTGCAGCAGGAATAACATTTAAAATCTTTGCAACACCAACAACCCGTTTTTGATGCAACAGATTACATTTCTGTTTTGACATTTTTCATTTTTGAATCAAGAATATAAGTTCTTGTTCAAAGTTAACACTTTCATTCTTAAACCAACAATTTAAAGTACTTGGGTTCATTTTAACCTACGAAAATTGATATAGCGACAGCTTTTGATAGCGTTTGGATAAAGGTCCTGAAATTCAAATTAAAGACAAAAGGCATAGGATTTCCACCCTATTTGGGAAGATCTAATATTTTTTTAACAAATAGAACTTTTTTTGTACAGGAACGCACAGAAAAATCTACAATAAAGATTATCAGGTGTTCAACAAGGTTCGAAGCTTGGACCGATTCTATTTACAATATACACGAAAGATCAACTAGGGAACGTGACAGAACTAAAACAACCCTACTTGCTGACAACTCTGCCACATACGCGGTCATGCTGTCCCCTGAGATAGGTGCCGGCAGAATTGAAGAACATATAAGGAATCTTTGGGGGTACTACTTCAAATGGGGGCTTAAGAGCAACAATGACAAAACGGATCTCAACTACTTTAGGACACCAGTGAAAGCGATCAGGAACAGACGTGTTTTCGACACCAAGGTGCAGGAATATAACACCTAAACTGCCGACGACACTGTTATTTCGCCGATGGAAATTGTAAAATATTTAGAAGGCAACTCCTAGGATTAGGAAGTAAAGGAGGAAAAGGTTTACTAAATTCACAGGATACCTTTGTTGGCGCATTGACTTTTGCTTTAACAGAAGTTAATAGAGTCAACCATAAGAGTTTCTGTAGATAACTTTTTAACCGTCATACGAAGACGACAAAGCCGAGCCGCTATTTGTTTGACCGTTTTAAACAATAGGTGCAAACAATGATAATATAAAACTTCACTAAAACTGGGCAAACAAGAAGCAGTGACATCGAAACAGACGCGAATTCAATAAGGCGCGTAAAATAGGTTCTTCCCCTTGAAAATAAATCCGTAAGGGTTTCATTCGGACCACATGAAAAGCAAGTCAAAACAATAACAAAAACAACTCGAATCAGCTGACTATACATAGGACAAATGGCAAACATGTGTATTTATATCTATCACGACACCATCGACTTCACCATGACCAACCCAGCAGAATTTATGCATGTACCTACTACCTACCCAACCCACCTACAAAATTACACAATCTTGTTCCTACTATTGCTTATCACATCAACCCAACCACACTCTCTTCCTTGTCGTGTATGTTCTAAATATTTCTCTCCTCTATCGATGGCGCGCACTCATTTCACGCAAATATCTGTGCCGACGACGACGCCGAATGTACCGGCAACTGAAACTAAAGTTCAACGACATCGAATCAAAACAAAAAGTGCTGCCGCCTGCTGGGCTAAGGCAAAGATACCTTCATAGCTCGCCGTCGTCGGTGTTGTTAAATACTCCTCTCACGGGGAAAACGCACGAAAAGTCATCCATGCAAATGCAGAATACAGAAACCGGTCTACCGCTCGGGCCTCGGTTCTCGAGGTCCATTTTATCGAAAGACAACGCACGTGCTTCATGATGTATGGCAGCCATGCTAGTGGTGGTGGAGTTATCTCACAGGGGGTTTCCTCAACCCTCTGAAAAGTCAACTGACAAAAAGGGTCAATGCCCTTTGTGGAACTCAATTCGGTGACTACCTCACCTTAAGGTCAAGTGCACCGCAAAGATAAGACTGTGATCGCTGTTTTCGAACAGCCAGGTGCCAAGGTACCGCACTAATGGTCTAGTGACAGCGCTACAGACTCACTTATGCGGTGGACGATCTCTTTACACGAGTGACGACGACAATAACAACAAAAACAAATATAACCCAAAGCACAATCCGTATATCTATATCAGTTTAGTCGGTAGTCTCATTCGCCTCTGCTGATGGGGAGTCTCTCTCGCGCCCCTTAACTCTAGCTGGCTCTCCTGTTTCAATTTCGGAATTTAATTTTAATCTGCGCCTGCATTCGGTTCGCACTCCATAGTCAGCTATCGGGTCGACATTTGTGAATAGCTCTTTGATGCGGAAGGTACACCACGGGCGCTACTACTCCGAGTATAGATGTGGCGGCTGTCGGTCGTGTCGGTTCGACGCAACTATTATTCGTTGGAGCCGGAAGGAATACCCCCGACTAACACAATCGCGATGGAGTGTCGTCGTCTTGCTTTCGTCATCGCGACATAGATGACATCGACGAAATCTTTTATTTTGTGGGTAGTCGCTGGTGTAGACGACTCAGTGTCGATTGATTTGCTTGGGGTAGGTAATGTTACACAGTAAGCAGTTTTCGGCTGGTGAATTCGATCTATCGCTGAACATTATTCGGCCAAGAAAAAAGTAAAAGATGTCGCCCTGTGTTTGCATAAGTAATAGGTCCTCGTATTATGCTTGATTTGTAAAATTATAGTAAGCACTTAGCACGTTGTGGCAGGTCATGATGACCTGATAATATCGCATGACATTGCAATACTTTTAGGCTTTAAGGTGTTTTTCCTTTCGGTTCTAATGAAAAGTTGGACTATTTTCGCTGTCTTCTAAGAATTTTTCGAAGCCTTTTCTAAATTTCAATAAATGAATAACATGAAGCCTTTAAAACAAAGTTCTGGTATTTCAAGTTCTGGTCGAACATCATAATGGGTCAGCATATGCTTAAAAATGAACAAAAAGAAGTTCCCCGTCAAGTTGGTTTGATCGTTCATTGGCGCCTAACGTGGGTTTATACAGTAACTCTCAAAATTGAGCGTACACCAAAAGAAAAATAACAAAAATGCTATTTTTATAGGCGGGAATTGAGATTTTAGAGGAAAAATTTTAACATCACCAAAGTACATCTTTTCTCTTTTACTTTAAATTTGCGTGGAATTTAAAAAAAAATCCCCCTTTTTTAAGCTCAAATCAAGCATTGGCTTGATTTCCAACGCACAAAATTGAGCGTACACTCAATAAAAAAAAACTGCGCACAAGAAAATTTTAAGATTTTTCTCAATTCGGAAAGTGTCAGTTGTTGTTTGCATTGATCCCGAAGATGATTTGGAACTCAATTCGGTGACTATCTCACCTTAAGGTCAAGTGCACCGCAAAGATAAGACGGTGATCGCTGTTTTCGAGTGACGACGACAAAACAACAAAAACAAATATAACCCATACTAGTTTATAACCCATAGAGTTTTGGTACTATCAAGTTAGTGATTTTTTAAAGTTTTTTTGCGAATATGAAAATAAAAAGAAAAAAAAACCGATAATTATACGAAAAAACTTATTATAGATATTTTTTTGTAAAAAAGCCGTTTTGGACAATAGGTGCTATTGTTGGGCGAACGTATTCCAATGTGCAAAAAATTATTATTAAATACCGAAAAATTTCTAGTAGAGGCTGAAACAATCCTAAAGGAACACGACGCGTGATTTAATGTGCGAAAAATCAAAGCGAATCCCAAAACCAGTGTTCCAAAGTTAGCATTACAGAATGAATCGTTGACTCAGTGATCAATTTCAGTTCAGAATTTCTCGAAAAAGACCATAGGCATCAGTGGTAAATCAACGATAGCGCTTGAAGTTTTGCTAAATACCACATAAATTTGCAGGCAAGTTTTTTTTAAGGGTTAGTATCTACGGAGGAGATAAAAATTTAATTAGTTGGCTCCAATGGTAGGCAAATAGTCTAGCGGTAGCCGTACACGGAGCTAAAATAAAATAATATCGGTGTTTGACAGTAAAAGATGGAGGAGGTTGCGTCACTTTGTGGGGTTCTTTGGCTGCCGGAAGTCGAAAGTGGTACCGGAAATTGGGAATTTATTGAAAACAGAAAGAACGCAAATATATGACCCGCTTTTCAAACAAATAAATTGTATAAATCGGAGGAAAAATTAGATTTATGGTCAAAGTTTTACTTTTAACAAGACAACGACTCGAAGTAGAATCCACATATTGTACGTGAATGGCTACTCTACAACCTTAGAAACCAGATAAAAACCCCACCACAGTCACCGGAACTTAATCGAATTCTGAATTTGTTGGAAGTAATTAAAAGGCGGCTGAATAATAGTAACCGTAATCACAAATCTGAGCTTCAAAGCAAGGTCAAGGAAGTTTGCGAAAGTATTCTACCATCATTAACAAAAGCTTGGTGAAATCGAGTCTTGGCGTTTGGAAACAGTAATAGATGCTCTTGGTAAAGCAAGGTACAAAGTACTAAGAAATAAAGTTGTAAGCATTTTAACTTTTTTTTAAACTAATTTATTGGCAGTGTACGCTCAATTTTGTGTCATGAAATCAAGCACTTTTTTGTTTTTTCTTCGTTCAAAATTGAAGTACTTTTTTTTGTGAATTTTATCTTGAATACTATTAGTAAATAGTATTTTTTTTTTTTTGAATACTAGGATGGACGGAGACTAAAACTCCAAAATCTTTCAAAGATACCAATACGCCCTCTATAGCAGGTACATAATACCGAAGTAGCCGATATTGGTTATGCCCGATTTCCGCGTGCTAAAAAACCACCCATTTATGAGACACTATGAAACTGCCAGAACGCACTTCATAGTAGTAAATTTTCGCTCTCTCATAATACTTCTTGACTACAACTAAGTTAACTTAACAAGTAGTTTACGCTTCCATAGTGTTGATCGCATTGGATAGGTTGCTTTCCAGTGAATGCACCTACTAAGCCGTTCGTTCATGCGGCTTCACCCTACGTCGCTAGATCGAAGGGTCTTGTTCTTTGTAGTCGTCGCTCGTTGTTAACATCGGTAAGAGTCTCGTTTAGAGTACGGATCATTTCATTGTTGCAATGAACATGAAGGCGAGCATTTAGCTTTCGAGCGAAGTTTGTTACTTCTTCGCCCACGGTAGCTATTCCTAAATCTCTGTGAATATCGCTATTCCTAATATACCATGGAGCATTCACAATTGCTCTTAGTGTTTTTATTTGGAAAGTCTGCAACATGGACATGTTGCTCGGCTTGGTACAACCCCAAAGTTCTATACCGTATGTCCAGGACGGCTTTAACACCTGCCTGTACAAGAGCAGTTTGTTATATGTGCTTAATTTCGAAAATCTTCCAATAAGCCAATACATTTCCCTGACCCTAATCTCGAGCTCTTCACGCTTATTCTTTACGTGTGGTTTCCACCTTAGTTTAGCGTCCAGTGTCATCCCTAGATACTTCGCTTCATTTGCATAAGGTATTTGTGCAGAATTTATGAACAGAGGCAAATTGTTAACCCTTCTGTAAGTGAAATTCACATGCGTAGACTTGTTCTCGTTAAGAGCGATTCGCCAAGTCTTCGTCCAGACACAAATTCTGTCCAATGCTCGTTGGAGGTTTCTCGTTGATGACTCGACTGATTCCCCTGTTGCCAGGATGGCCGTATCGTCCGCAAACGTGGCCACGACTGTCTCGTCATCTAGAGGTATGGTAGTAAATAGTATAATGTACCAAGTAATAAAACATTTTTATTAAAAAAACTGTTTCTCTGTTGTCAATAGATAAAAAAAATGCTTTAACTCATTAGTGTAAGCTCAATTTTGAGAGCAACTGTATGTGTACTTTTGGGGGTTTCTATGTATTTTCATGAAATTCTTGACAGTAAAAATTTTATCTGTTTGCAGTTGTTTCGAATTCGATATTTTAATAATGATTAATGTGTCTTAAGTTTTGTCAGGTTGTAGGTATTGTCTGATTATAATGAAGTTTTGAGAGTGTGCACCGAGGTAAAGTAAATTTTGTTTTTAGGATGTTTGCGCGATCATGAGCCTGGAATTTCTACATGTTCATGACCCTTATTTGGTTCGATCGCCCCATTTCCTAAGTTCGAAGACATTGGATATCAGTCATGCCTACCCCAAAATTATATTAAACCTTGAACAAAATTTATTTTGCATTCTTAACTCTCTATTGACTACTTGTAAGCCAAGGATTTCGAGGTCATTAGGCAAGATGATATTAGGCAAGATTTAGGAAATGACAAAAAGCTCGTGACACTACCCTGCTTTTTTGGATTTTTCGAAATCTTTTGACAAAGTGAATCTCTAAATTCTTAAAAATCTTTTGGTTTGGCGAAAGAACTCTAAGACTTATGCAAAGTTGCTTGTTTAAACATGTTAATTTAAAGGGTCTTTTTGCCCTTTTTACAAGGTGTTCCCTAAAGACTCAATCCTTAGACCGATTTTATTTTCAATGTTTGTCTACGATTTTTCATTGGCATGTCACTTGGTAAATTTTTTGTTAACAAATACTTTTCATAGATTTTAAGTTCGAAGGGGAACAGTTTCAAAAACTGGCGCCCAACGAGGATTTCCACACGCCAAAGCGAAACAGCGATTTTTTCGGTAAAAATGAAACGAGGCACAAAGGACAGGTTTGCGCACACCTGGTCGAGAAATTAAAGGACGAAAGAGGGTTAAAAAATTATACCAAAATCACGTATTTTTTTATTACTTCTACCTAAAAAATTGTGTTTATATAATAAAAAGCTTTGCTTATGACTCTTTTTATTCAATGAAAATAAATTTCTTCTCAGCATTACTACAATTTTATTGGCATCAGTCCTGATTAAATTTTTTTCATTAAAATTGAAATTTTCAATTGAATAAATCAATGTGAATGAAAAGTAATGCACTGAGCCTTAAAAATAAGTAACAAATGCTTTCAGAGCCCTTAGGTAAGTTTTTATACCCTATTCCACAGGATCATACTGAATCTGCCTGTATCAAACTGAATATACTCCATATATTCAGTTTGATACAGGCGAAAATGTAAGATAGAGAATTATAACGATAGACACCCAAGCCTTAAGGGCATATGATCGAGACCGAATTCGGAGTTAATTGAGCCATTTCCGTCCGTCAGTATATAACCAATTTTTAGGCCTTAAATTTTGAGCTAGAAAGCTGAAATTTTGTACCTTTGTCATCGAAAGCAATACAAGTGTTAAAATTTTTTAAATCCGCCCACAGACACGCCCCAATCGGTCTAAATGTGCAACTACCTCCAGTGCTTTCAAAACTGTCTTACCTCATGAAAAACTGAAATTTGACATTTAGCATCTTCTTATGATTAGGTAAAGGGTCCGCCAAATAACTTTTTTTTTGAAAATGCTATAAAAAAACACTGAATATTTTTTTAAATTTCTTTTCTTTGTACAATCCTAAATCGAAAATAATTTCATTCAAATGGCTGTCTCGGCTGGCCATGCAGTAGCTTACGCGATCGGTCCAATTTTTAAGCACATTATGAGAACGACGGTGAATTGATGTTGATGGCGCTTCACGCATCACGGGTGTACGCACTGTTTTTGGCTTTTCACGCTTTGGTTTATCGATGAGGATGCCAGTTTCTTTCACTTTTTTTCACAAGATAACGAACATACGGAGCGGACGGTGCTTCTCTTCTTCCAAAATCCGTACGCAATTTTCGCACACATTCTGCAACGTTACCATGATTTTCAAAGTAATGTCGCCATATTTTCCAGCGTTATTCAAGCGTATACACAACCATATTCGTTCAGCAGAAGGATAAAACTAATTATCTGTCAAATCAGGCATGAGCAAAGTGTTACCATTCACGAAATAAGCACTAGTTGAAAAAAAAAGTAAGATGGCGGCGGACTCTTTATAAGATATAAAAAGTAAATACGAAATCGGCAGGCCACCCCTAGTGGGCGTGGCATCGATTTAACCCTTTGCTTCCTAGTGGTTTCAAGGTGTAACCACTTCCTTATTATTTGTTCTCTAGAACGAATTATTCGGATGATTTCCAGGATTTCTATAAAAAGAATTATCTGAACCTAATCGGACAAGCTCTTTCTGTGATGTTAGGGTTTGCCTATACGTCAAAAATAAACTGTTTTATACTCTTTCACAGCTTTTGAAAATTTCTGTAGTTCCCTAGTGGTTATGTGGTGAGACCAATTTGGAATAACGCAAAAAAGTTTACATATTCGAAAAACTTGATACCGGGGGTAACCGGAAACAATGGGTAAACGTTCAAATGCAATTTATTCAATATTTTTGGTTCAAACCGGAAATTTTTTTCTTATTATAATATGTAGAAAACACTAAATTCTACATTTGGTTTATACAAAGTTTAGGACCACGCCCACATTTAGAGGCAGAATTAAAAAAAAACCTATAATTTTCCCCGAAAAACATTGAATTCGACTGCTTTTTAGCTTTACTAAAGAAAGAATAAGAAGTAAAATTAAGGAGATAAGGTACACCGGACACTATTTTAGATTTCGTTCATACAAAGTTTTTGGCCACGCCCATCTTTAGAGGACAATTTCACAAAATTATTGAATTTGAACCAAAAAAATTACTTTTTGCGTACATTTTACCCATATACTTGGACATTTCTATGCTTATATTGATTATATTGAGGAGTTGGACATGCCACGCCCCTTTTAAAAAATAAATTAAAAAAAATGTTATAAGGACATTTTTTTTTATTTAAAATGATGCATGACTGATAACGGGGCGGGGATCTAAAATAAGAAAGTATACGAATGGAAAGGAGAATAGGAATAGGGTATACAGCGGTCCGTTACAGACGGACCGAAGCTTTAACATACGTACAGTTGCACTTAGTCACTAATTTTAATTAATATAACTTTAAATGAAATATACTAGGATCGTTCTTAATAAAAATAATTTTCACTAAGCATTTCCTAACTTGGTGGGTGCCGTGGTAAATGTTAAGAACTACTGTGCAAGAGGTCCCGGGTTCGAATCCTTTCGAAAAAGCCTTTCGAGATTTTTTCATATTTTTATAAGAACGTTAGGACGAAAAGAAAACCAAGTACTTAAAAAAATGAAAATCGATTTGTACGATAACGATTTATATCTCATTATGTTATCACTATATTATTCTCTTTTCCATTGCCATTTTTCTATTCGGTCTGTTTTGAGTTGAAACGAAAGCTTTTTGGTAGCCCTTTTTGTTGAAGAAAAAGTTGAACTTTTTTTACAGGCATAATGGCCGAAGAAATGAAGTTGTCTTATAAGGCTCAAGACTTTATTATCGGAGCAAATCTCTCCTTTCAAGAGTTGCACTCTTATTACAAGATTTAAGTTTTTATAAGATTCTTATCACAAAACTTAAACTCTACAAGATTTGAAGTCTTATAAACAAGAGCCTTAGAAAAGCAAAATATACTCTTGTAATAAGAGTTGAGTGCTAATAGGAGTGATACGCCTTTTAAAAGAGTGCTACAAGACCATTTTTGAATCTTATAACAAGATGTTATGCTCGAAGAGTATCAAAAGCATTATAAGAGTTTAGAAGAGGTATTTTGATGTTTTTATAGAGTAACTCTCAAGAGTATGTTAGTTGGGAAAGAAATGTATTCGTAGTTTTTAAAAACTATAATCATGTACCTACCTTTATGAAGAAAACTTTAGTGAAATATATTTTATTTATGCGTTTGCTCTAAGGTTTCTTTAGTTTTGGCCAACATTGTAGGTAGGTGGTACCTATGTCTGCAAACTAAATTTTACTGTCTGGGTAGGTACTGAGGCAAAACGATATTTTAACTACATATTTATTTGTTTCAAATTTTTTAACATAAATACCAATTATATGTTAATGCTGCAGGTATTAATAAAAAAAACATCCACACAATTGCACCTAGTAATTAAAGGAATTGCAGTCCAATTTAATAAATGTCCTTAGTCTAGTGCCTTTCCCATGACCACTTAAACTTAGTTCTTATGAAATGACCTTGGGGTATCTATATATTATGAGCACACGAACATTTTCCTCCATACAAGCTAGCTATGGGTACCTACATAGGCTACATACCTACCTACCTACATTTAACTATTTATTAAAGTAAGAAACAAAATTTAATTATGCACACTTCACCTGTTCGGATTAAAATTTTAAATTGCAATCTCATGCACCAAGCAAAATTAAAAAAATAGAAGGCGGGAATTCGAAATCAGTAGATACCTGTAAAAACACAACTGTGCTGCTCATAGGGAAAACACACGAGGTGATATGTGAATGGAATTGTTTGACTCAATCACTCTAATGATGACACTCATACAAACTAGCAAAACTCACCACACAATTCATTCACAGATAATGTTCATAAATTTTGCACAAGCAGACAGACAAGCCATACCCAAAGGTCTGCCACATTTTAAATTATTACAATTTTAATACGTTTAGTCATGTAATTTTAAAGTGAAAAAGTGTATCCACAATTTTACAAACGAAAAGTACTGACGAAAACGTCTACGAGTCTGCCCTTCTTTCCGCCAACACATTTACTATTATAAACTCACCACGTATTTACTTCATTTCACATCATTCATTGCACCATCAAACTGGTGTGCGGCGGTGTATTATTCTTTTTTTTTATTAATAGTCTTGTTTGTATTGTGAACAGATTGTGGCAAGTGAAATTAGCAGAGCTCCACCACCGATACCGAACGTCCCTTGTCCACAAATTCACAATCGACTGTGACCGATTGGTTGCAAATCTCACGCACTTTCTTCGTCACTAACGGTATATTCTAATTATTCTTTAGCTCGCCTTTTTTTATATTTAACACACGAGAATCCTCACGATAAGATAAATGTCAAACTATAAGCGAGAACGTCGGTCGTCGCTGCCGTTTCGACGTTGTTCAACCTGAAACCGATTGGTATGTTGGTTGGCTCGTCTCGACAGAATAGGAGCAAAAGAGACGACAAACACATGGAAAGAGAGACCGAGAAAAATGCACAAAGAGACCGAGCCGAGAACGAAGAAAATTTACTTGAAAATCCACTCGTTTTAGATTGCCTTACCGCGCCACTCTCCTGCCGCATGACAAAAATGACAAGAAACCAAATTATGGTGTAGAGAGAGAGAGAGAGAGTTGAATACAGGCCAAACGCAAAAGCCAAAGTGTAAATAGAGAACACAAAAACAGTATTAATAACAATAATAATATAAGTAAAGTCAAGTGAAGAACAACAAAGAGAACGGAATGCTAATAAAAAATAAAAACAGGGCACCAGCGGCAGCCTGGCAAATAATATGTTTCTTTGACCCTGTGGTGAGTTATTGAAGTTGTGTGATGTGATGATATGTCGCTCTTCAAGAGCACACCACACAAAACAACATGTACTCGTGTGATATACCTAAATGTATAGGTAAAGGCGGGCTAAAGAGGTTCCACTCATGGCTGGGCAGGGTCGAGTCCGAATGTAACCAAAAGGGGAAGTAGGGAACAGAATGTAAGTTGTTCTGGTAGAGGTATACGAAAAATGACAAGCAGAAAGTGTAGCAGAAAAAGGCGAATGAGCTCATTTCGTGTCGTTGGGTTGATAAGGTATTTTGGAGGCAGGGTTTTATTTGAGTACAGACAAGACCTTTCTAGTGAAATCAGAATAACAGGTATGTAGTTATGTACGTACCTAGGTACCTACTTATATAGAGGAATATTCCAGCTTAATAAACCTAGACATTTAGAGCAGTCTGTGAGACACCTATCCTTTACTTGAAAAACTAATAGGTATTCCTACACACGCCCCCGAAATATATGGGCGTTATAGAACATGGGTTAAGGTGATGGATGCTCCTGTGACAATAGTCACGGCTCACTTAGACCAGCAGTTCGGTCAATTGTGCCCATTTGGGAACGGGAACCTTCTTAACACCTATGAAATGAAATCAGAAATAAATCGCTGTTAGAAGTTCAGAGTGCCGGCCTCTTGGACCCATCCGGATTTGTATTCAAATCTTAGGGGGTCCTTTGAATCTAAATTACTTAGATTTTCGAGCTCGTTGAAGAAGTAACTGCCGAGGATACTAAGGCTAATGCTTTTTCGGGCTGGGCATACGCGTAGCAGGTTATGAAGAGGTTCAAATTTTTTAACGTTCCTGCAGCTTCTGCAGTAATCGTTATGCGGTATGCCTAGCCGCTCAATGTGTAGACCCACAGCGCAGTGCCCTGTGAGGATTCTCGTGAGAGCCTTGATATCCCTGCGGGCTTATCCGATCATAAATAGTGATCTCTCTTTGTTTACCGCTGGCCATAGCTCCCTTGTGTGTCTGCACGTATCAAGTTCTGTCCATTGTAGGTTATTTCTACTCAAGTATTGTCACTGAGTGCTATCGAACTCAGCGGAATTCTTATAGGTTCGAGGGCTAGAGATGCATTCATCCCTGACCCAGATCTCGCAAGTTTGTCCGCATCTTCGTTTCCCGGGATATCGGTGTGACCTGGCACCCAACACAGAGTTACAGTGTTGTCAAGGTATAACCCGACCAGAATTTCTCTGCATAGTTCCACAGGCCTTGACTTTACTACAACTGATTCCATGGCTTTAATTGCCGCTTGGCTGTCAGAGTATATAGTGGTAGTCTTATTTACGGGACTGAGTTTCTTCAGCTCAGTGACAGCTTGGATTATGGCTGTCAGCTCCACCTGAAGAATACTGCAGTCGTCATTGGTCCGGAAAGATTTGCTTAGCCCCAGAGCTTCACAGAATATGCCTACGCCGGTTCCGACGTCCATCTTAGACCCTCAAGTATATACGGCGATCTCGTCAGCTCCTGTGATAGTCTTTCCTTTTCATTCACATCTTTCAAGCATTCTAGTTGCGAATCTTCTGTTGAAAGCGAATGTCATAGTAAGGGGTATCTATGGAGGCAACCCATTGAGTTTCCACAGAGGCGTTTTCATAGGATCTTGAGGACCACAGCCCGGATTACCTAAGGCGAACAGCTGTTTAAGCTGCCTTGCTGCTGCAGTATATGTCCAAGGGTGTGAGGTTAAGTAATACCTTCAATGCTGCGGTGGGTGTGCTTAGGGACTCTCTTATACCCATGCAGGCTGCTTTTTGAACCTTGCTGAGGTTTGAGAGATGACATTTTCTTTCTGTAGCCTTCGACCATACAGCTGCATTGTAAGTTAGGATGTGTCTCACAATTATAAGCAACTGTTTATCCTCCGTAACATGAGCCCTATCCAGTCCCATAGACTGCTATCTAGGTGAGCGTTTCTCAAGTTGCGCAGTGTCGCGTCTGCCTCAATGTTATCAAACACCCCCTCTATATTTAGAAACGCATCCAAAGTGTACTCCCTGTGTTCCAAGGATTTTTCTACCACTGCTACTACTCTATGTAGTGCAGTGTCAATCGAACTGCTTCTTATGCACGCATGCTGTGATTTTGATAAGTATTTATCGCCAATCACCTCTCTCACATACACGTCGATAAGGCACCCCATCGCCTAGAGCATGAATGAAGACAGGCTTATGGGTCTATAGATATGCAGTCGTATGTTACAGACCATAAGTTAAGAAGTTTTAAAAATCAAATTTTTTGTCGAATTATTTTTTCTGTTTCACTTCTTAGATCACTTTTTCTGGAAGATCCATCCAATTATATTGAGTCTTGCAGTGAAATTTCCGGTGAAACAATTAGCACCAAAAATTGCAGAAACACGCTTGTTTCCGGATCATCAATTCGCTTTAAGGACTGAACACCCACAATAGATCAAGCCTAGAGAATAACTCACGAAATTGAAGAGGCTTATGGGAAAAATACGTTCTTATGTGCTTTCGGCAAGGTTTGAAACGACAAGGCACGAAAGCTTAAAATGTTAAATTGGCAAAAGTTACCTACAGACTTTATATTACGTTTCGACTTCGATCCGTGCGGGCTTTTAAGAACCGACGCATTGTTGTTTGATACGGCAAAATAAAACGTTTTGACTGATCCGGTGCGTGTTAAATCTGAAACAATTTTTTTTTATTCACCAGAAGAACGAGAAGGAAATTCATCACCCTCAAAGCAACTTCCATGTTCTTCCAACAACCACACAGAAATCTGTTCTGTAAAAAATTGGAATATACCTACGAGCGGGAGCATTATTATTTTTATGCATAACACAGAACACTACAGAAGACAGAACAGAGTACAAAAACACCAGCCGCGCATACAAGGCCAAGCGGGCAAAAAAAAAAATTGTATGCTTTCAGAAACTCACCACTCTGACGAAATACTTGTGTGAGTAATACATTATTTGAGAGTATTCGTGGTGAATGTGATGGGAGACGAACGAAAAAATCAGCAAACAGACCCCACCAAAACAGTGGGAATAAATTTCGATCTCTAAAAATAATCACATGTTGTTTGACGGGGATCCGAGATGGATGTGATTCGTGGTGCACAGATGGTTTCACATCTGATAAGTGTTTTAGATGCAACAGCGCGTGGCTACGTAACAGTTCAATTATTCCATGCAGCTGTATCGTTAGAGCAAAGCAAACATACTCAAAGCAAATAAATGAACATCAATGACAGTGTTGTTGCCAGTGTGCTGTGCCTGTGAGTTTTTCTTGCTGTGCTGTGTTCTGTGTATATTGTACGCATTCTGTCGTACTATGTAGTTTGTATGGCGAAGGCGCATGTAAACGTATGCGAGAACACCTCCATAAAAGATACAAATTTAATAAGAGAGAAAAAAGGAGGGAAAAATATACATGCAAATGCATAAACATAAAGCTGTATGTCAATTAGATGGGTTACATTAATGTAATGAAATTTAAGCAATTTGTTTTATTTTTCCACGGGATAAATGTTGCAAAGGTTCCACGGGAGAAATACCCAATTGAATTCGACGAAGAGCTATACGTAACGGCCTCATCAAAGTGACTTGACTTGGCGTGAACAGGTTTTCTTTGTAGGTATTCCACACATTTTTTCAGCAACGCCAAAATGCGAGTTTGGCTCTTCAATTTCTTTGTGGTAAGAAGTGGGAGAAAGGGCACAAAATGAATCTCCAAGGAGCAGTGGCCTTTAATAAGGGTCATCACTACTGCAAATTGTGTAACGGAATAATCAAGCTTTATCAGGTGCCTAAACACCAATATAATTTTGGGGTGTATTATACTGTTGACTTACTGAATACAGGCATGTGCTGCATGGGTATTTTTTTTTTTTTTTCTTGTAAAAAGGTTACTGCCGTTCAAGGATGTATGGCTACCCCCATACTTATGGGTACTGGTAAACTTTGGTTTTGAAGAGTGGAAGAATGTGATAATGAGGAAAAAGCTCGAGTGAAACTACTGACCCGTCAAAGGAAGCCAACAAGGGGAAAAAGTTACCCCATCCCAGTTGACCACTGTCAAGCTCCGAATTGTGTCATAAATCATGGTTATTAGATTTAAGCTTTTCTTAGAATGATATTCAGAATCTTCTTCCATCAAGAAGGGGCGTGGCATCAACTTCATTTCAATAACGTCGTATTTTTTTCAGATATTTTATCAGATGTGATATCACGTGCTGCTTGCATTTTTATATTAAAAAATTGATTTATATCTAAAAACGCCCCAAAAGTGGGCGTGGCAAAAATTTATTCAAATAAGTTGATCGTATACGCATATAACTGAACATTTTATGGTGCAATTTTAGATTTAAAGTAAATATAATGAATAATAACCGTTATTAGAATGCAAATGAAGTATGACCTCGCCCATATTGGGGGCAGTTTTTCCTTTGTTTTGAAATGTCCAGAAGAATACACTTAAACGACGATATCACATACCAAATTTCAGCTTCCTACAACTTTGATTTTTAATGCTAAATAAGTAAAGTGGGCGTGTTAATTGGCGGATGTCAAAAATGCTAACACCTCTACTGTAGTGTACCCTTCGGGCCTAGAAAGAACAGAAACCAAGTTCCGAGCTCAAAATTTAAGGCCTAAAAACTACCTACAGACGGACGGAAGAACGGACATGGGTCATTCTACTTACAATTCGATCGCGATCATATGCCCTTAAGGTCTTGGAGGCCTAAGGTGACTATTTCAGTATGTTACAAACTTAAATCAAACTTAACATATACAAACCATCCTAGAGGATGGGGTTTAACAAGGATTATGAAAAAGCAAAAAATATTAGGCCGTAGCGGCAGGAAGAGATGTCAAAAAACTTGGTGCTCCTCCAACAAGTTCCGAAAAAAGCTGTAGCTAATATAAAGACGACAAATAGCGGGTGAAACCATAATCCATCTACTAAAAAACTGATATTGCCCCATCGACTTTTTACATACTTTTATACAAAATCTCAGCGATTCTTATGACTCTAGGAAGGCTGTACTTCAAAAACTCTGTCAGTTCGTTTGTTCTTTGACACCACGAACAGGCTTCTCCTATTTTGACTGATTTAAAGTCGAATCGCATCTAATCTAAAATGGGAGTCAACAGGTAGTGTGGATATTAGATGCAAACTACTCTAATTTACTGTATTCAATGTGGCTAATTTGTTTGACAGTTGATAATCGCAGCCTTGGGCAACAACGGCGTGTGTTTAAAAGCAGCAAGGCACTTTGCGGTCTTTCATATCGTAGCCGTTAAGGCTGCAGAGTTGTTGCGCTATGGTTGCGTTTATGGTTACACCGTTTTTTTTACCCGACCGAGGGTATATTAATTTTAATGCATAGTTTGTGACACAGTGAAATAATCACCGTAGACACCTTTTACAGATATGATCGAGTTCGACAGGTGAATCGATTAAGCCATGTCCGTCCGTCCGTCCGCCGGTTTTAGGTCTTCAAAATCAAGCTTTGTTTGTTTGTTTGTCCGTCAACGGCCACGCTAACGAAATTACAATTAATTGATTTAAATTTTTAGCCCATGCCCATTGGGAGCGTGGTCTATACAAATAATATATTAAATCGGGCCAAGAAACTTTAAGATTTTGTGTAACATGGTATATAGGGTCGGGTATATAGAAGTTGGTCACAGACAAACTCTTGCACTTACTCACTTGTTTTGTGTGTGCTCTATCAGCAAAATTCCCTTTGTGTCCCAAAACACTGTAAGCTTTCCATTCCATGGACTCACGTTTATATTAAGTGTCATAACGATGAACCCACGTTTCGTCTGCGTTAAAAGTTCTGTTGAAATTTCTTACCGGATCTTAATTCCATAGCTCCGCGAATTCCGTCCAACACTCTATTCGGTCGCACCTGTTTGTTAGGTTCTGCAAACATTCGGGGCTCCCTTCAAAGACTTTTTAAAGGCTAAGACATCCCTGAAGTGTGGTGTTTATGGTGACAATGCAAAGATTATTGTTTTCAGCTTTCATTTTAAATTTTTTTCGGGCAACCTGAAGTACAAGTGCTTCGACTTTTTAATCATTGTCTTCGGTGCAAGCAGTTAGCGGGCAGCCTGAGCGAGGGTCATTTCAATGCTCATCCTTCCCATTTCAAATTTCCTTGATCACTTTCGAGCTTGGCCACTTTCGGTTGTCGAAAAAAGTGGAGAATTCCGATTAAAAGCCACCACCTCTTTTTGGACTTGGAACCACGAAAACATCTTGACTACGCACAGACGACTTGTGTTTACTGTCACATAGAATAATCAACCTCTATCAAATGACAGCAAACGCAAAGAGACATATGTAGCTGGGTTGAAAATCAATGCCACAAAAAGCAAAATGATAAGTCCATCATCAACAACATCGAGTCGAGCTAAAATAAGGGTGTCTGGACAACCGGTAGAAACACTCGAAAGCTTCCAGTATTTTGAAAGCATTCTATCTACTGATGGTGGAACATGAACCCGACGTTGCCAACCGGATTGGCAAAGTCAATTCGGCGTTAAGTATGTTGTCCAAGATATGGAGAAACAACGTCATCAGCTTGAGCACCAAGCTTCGACTGTTCCGCTCGAATGTCGAATCTGTACTATTGTATGGATGCAGTACCTGAAAAGTGACCGCCACTATCAAGAGGAAGCCGCAAGCATTTGTTAATAGATGCCTCCGGAATATATTAAGGATTTTCTGGTCAAACCGGGTAACGAGCATAATCTGAGAACAGATAAGGACCCTATAGGCACAATCATCCAACGACGAAAATAGCAGTGAATCGGCCACACTCTAAGGAAGAGTGACAGTTCCATTGCAAGATACGCAATGGAATGAAACCCATTAAGACAAGGTGACAGAAGAGCCGGTCGCCTCCAAAAAAAAAGCAAAGAACCGAGAAGGAGGAATGCAGAGAACTGGGGAAGGAGTGGAGAGAGCTAAAGCACATCGCTGGGAACCGCAAACGATGGCTCGCAAGCGTGGTGTAGGTCTTTTGCCCCTCAAGGGGAAACAGAAATTAATATACATCTCTTCTTGGATAATTTTTTGGCTTTTTCTTTGGTTTGTGAGAAGTTTAATAACAGGGTGAAGATCAATTTTCGCCATCGTCGTAACACCAGCCATTTAGTTCATGTTTAACGCGGAAGTTAGGCATCAAACGAATCAGCCGAATGTAATTTTACAGCAAAGAATTTGAAAAACGGATTAACTCTTCCCCCCTCCCCCATACCGAGAATATTTTGAACTCCTCTCGTAGACGTCTTCCTGTCGTATTATTTTAAGAGTAAGCTTCTTGCAAAATATCCAGCGACTTTCTCAAACGTATATCTACTGAACGCCCAGCCTCTGGTAACTTTTTTTTTAATTTTTTCATGACTACTTACATTATTTAGTCTTCAATAGGTCGCTTGCATTGTAAGCCGTGATCACTTAAACGATGTTGTGTCCTACTCACAATTGCCATGGACCATATTTCGTTAATAAACAAAGTTCTATATAGAACTGATAAAAGATGTTCGTTAAGTTTAGTAAAAACTTCCACACTACATGTTGGCTTAACCTATTCAGCCTTGGTTGCGTTCGGAAATTTCTCACAAGGAGTGGTAATATCGTTCGTCTATACTGCAATCGATTTCCTTTTGATCTAAGAGTTGGCCTGCTTAACATCTAAAATGAAATTCCAGCCATTGATCGACTTTTTATTATTTTATCATCCGGATGGCCTCTCGTAAGAAAAGCCATGGTGGCTCCGTAAAAGATGCTGTGTTCCACTCTCAATTGCCATCGACTGAATTTCATTAATTAACAAAGTCCTTTATTACATGCAAAAAATATGCGTTTAGTTGAGTAAAAACTTCCGCACTACCTATTGGCTCACTCTATTTAGCCTTATTTCGATACGGAAATTTCACAACGGAAAAGTGGCATTTCCAGACTTTTCACCCAAACCCACCAAAAGTCTAGAGCAAATCGGGAGGATGCAAAAATTGACGAGCACAAACGGCAACAAGTATCCGACTGAAACCTGTATTGACCGACTGAGCCAATACAGGTTTTCACAGTCCCACTTCCGCTTAAGTCTGAGAAATCCTCGGAGAATACAATTTGTCATAAGAAACAAACTTATCTGCTCGGATATGGCAAGAAGTTAGAGCGCAGTCCATGGCTCCTCTAAGTTATAAGCGTCATTTAATGTCAGCGGAAGAAACTGTGGGATCATTTATTAGAGCTTGTCATTAAAAAAACCCTAATTCTATCGCATCCACAGACATTGCTGTTTATGTGTCATCTAAAACTTTCTTATAGGAGTTTCCACTCAACAGAGACACACTTTGACCACAGGAGGTCCATTGTGATACCACTTTTTCACGTAGAAAAATATAGTGCGTTGGCGTACGAGTCTTGTAATTTTTTCCACGCTTGGAAGATGTAGGCGTACTAGACCCCTTTCATTTTTAAGTTTCTATTTCACCTTCCTGCACACACCATATTATTTCAACAGTTTGCGCTGATTTTTTTCATATGTTAAAAAAGTAGTCAAGTTAAGGATAAAATATAGGTTTGTACCTACATGAAATTTAAAAAAAATACCAACGACCCTTCCCTTAGCATACGTTATGCACAAACATAATGTATGGCTGTACATCAAACAAATCAATAATAATAGTAACTTGAATATATCTACACCACTAGACAGCAGCAGTAAAGTTGAATTGAAGCCATCGGAAAAATTAACAATGTACCTAACTACCTAGACCTATCTACTACTGCTATTGTGTAGTGTTTAGGGTTCCCCAGCCCGCATTTTTATGCTTCGTTCACAGACAACAATAACGACCAAACGAAAACATAATTTTCCAATAAGGGTAGGTATGCTCTGTTCTCTGGACGAGCAACAACCAACACCATCAAACGAATTATTATTTACTGCGCGGGTTGATGCGGTAGTACGGTGAAGTTCGGTCAGGGTTGCCGTTAAGGAAAACAGTAGTAGGTATATGAGGGATGTTTCTGCTTAGGGTGGTACTCGCGTATATACACCGTACAATATTTGTAAACACGCACATCCGATATACCAACATCTTTAATTTTTGGCAGCGGCCAGATTTTTCTTTTTTTTCAGAAAAGATGACACATTGATAAACAAAACAACAACATTTTTGGACTTCCAAGAAATTTTATTCCTAATCATGTTGCTCGAAAATGTCTGCAAGAATTTCATATCTAAGGGTGACACATGGTATCCTGGCAGCAAAATGCGAATTACCCGTTTAACAATCCGAGTAACTCCATACGTACTACCCATACCTGTTTAATACTAGAAGTCATAGTTATAATATATCAACAAGTGGAAAAGCCTAAGTTGAATAAAATTTCACGAATGTAAGACTCACATCATGGCTGCTTTGGAGTGAGGTCAATTTTTTCGGTGCAATGTAAAGCGAGTTTCTGAAATGAACTTAAGTGAAAAACAGAGCTAAGCAGAGTGTGACGCTGTTGTGAGAACACCATTATTTGAGCCCGGTGGTGAGCTAAAGCGGCTTTGTAAAAACAAGGAGTTACTCCTCGGTACTGTTCCAAACATGCGCCGGAGTTCTGGAAGGGTGCAATGCGGTGTGCAATTTTTGGCAAAGGCTAAAGCGGAAAGCGCTTTCTTCGACAGATCATAGAAAATACTTGGGTATGCGAACTACATCGACACCATTTAACACTCTAAATAAACATTTGTCGATTGGGACAAAACGTCACTATTAATAGCCAACAACTGGAGTTAACATAAACTTAAATTGTCCGGATCAAATTGTTGGTCGATTGCAGCGAAGACAGTGCGTGGCCGACAGAAGATACCAACCAATGAATCAACGATCGTAGAATGCTCGAAGCTTGTATAGCTGGTTTTTCGGGAGCAGGGAGAAATGAGCTCCAGTATCGCATAAAATCTTAAAGAAGTACAACGTAGTGCGCAACATGATAAGCGCAATTACAACAATGCGCTTGCTGAGCAGAAGATGCAGCTTCGGTAGGTGTGACAGCAGAACCATAGCTTCATAGCTCTCCGTACCTTCCTGTGAAAGGCTTAAACGGATAAGGACCAATTCAAGCGGTGGAAGGAACATTTCACATTGGTTTTCTTCAACTGATGTGACCCCAGGCCAAAATGAATGGGCCGAAGTGAGAATTTTTGAAACAATTTGTCTAGTATAAGGACTAGACAGAATTCCAGAGAATCTTCAACGTCGTCGGCGGAGCTTTGGCAGCCCTAGCATAGGTGGCAGACATTTTCCTCCGAGGAGTGGAAAAATGAGATGATCGTCGAGAGGCATCTGCGTGCTACCTGTGATAGCTAAGATAGTATCAAAAATTATTTTAGACCATCTTAAAGATATGCTGGACGCAGAAGAAGCAGGTTCCCTTAGTGGTTCTTCTTGTGTTGATCATAAACACCCTGCAGACTGTTATTGAACAGTGTGTTGAATGATGACTACTTCACCTACTCTTTATAATAGACTTCTGATAGACAGAACAAGATAAGGCTGCGACTTGTCACCAATACTCTTCCTATTGGTGATAAGTCATATAGTCCGTGCAGCTTTGGACAATTCAATTCAATGGACTCTAAAAACTTCCTCAAAACATCTTTACTACGAAGGCGACGTGTGTTTACTGTTCCCTATTAAGAATTGTGGACCTCTATCAAATGACAGCAAACGTGGATACGCGGAGAGAGGGAGGCAACCCTAGTTGGGTTGAAAATCAATGCCACAAAAAGTTAAATGATAAGTTCAAAAACATCGACTCCAGCTGAAGCCAGAAACTCGAAAGCTTCAAAGCTGCCTTGGTAGCATAGTATCTATACTGATGGTGGAACCGAACGCAACGTTGCCAACAGGTAAATTTGTAAAATTGACAAATTTAATTTTCATCGAAAAAAATAAACACTTTACAAGGTCTTTGAGGTAAACTCAGCACACAAACATTCGTTTGCTGTGCGATTCCAGTGAATTGTGGTGAAAACCGTAATTTTTATCGATAAATAAAATAAATCAGTGCGAGAGTCGCAATTCGGAAATTTGTCGCAAATCAAGTTTCGCGACTAATTGTCGCAGCCGCAATCGTGTGTTGTCTGCTATTAAAACGCTTGTGTTCTAGTCGGACGGCAATTAGACGCGCATTTTTCTATCGCCTTAGGCACAACGACGAAAATGACAGTTGATCGGCTATACTTTAAAGAAGGGTGACAGTTCCTTTGCAAAATACGCAATTGTAATGGAACTTATGAAACCAAGGTGGCAGAGGAACCGGTTGACTCCGAACGCATGGCGTACACCCGTGAAGGAGAAATGGGGAAGACAACTGGGAAACAAATGGACAGAGTTAAGGCATATCACAGGAAACAGTGCCACTCTATTTAATTATTTCGCGGGTTTATTCAAGCACTTTTAATAATAAATATTGGATTGAAAGTGGGAACTGACGAGTTAATGAGAATATTTTGTGGACCCGATCCAAACTTTCTCGTCTGAAAATTTACCTAGGCTATGAGGACCTGCTGATTTTTTGTTTTTGATTACAGTTGGATCAAAGTATTGAGACAAAAAGAAGGTTAGGTAAGGTTAGTTTGGGGAAAATAACCTCTGCCTCATAGCGCTTAAGTCTCTGGAGCATCATTTTGATTCCCATTGAAAAAACGTTCTTGTTGTTGTTCCGATGAGCCTAAATGACTACGTTACGACCGACCTTCTGTCAGTCTCAATGAGTGTATTAGTCCGGGACTTCTTATATTTAGGCCAGATTTGCCCAGAAATTTCACAAGTGTACAAGAATGTCGTTTTTTATTGTACAGGGGGTAGAAGACGTCATGCGCGCTGTCATGCGACTTCTTTAACATCATACTTGAGAGAATTGTGCAGAACTCTAGCGCCAACATCAGAGGTACAATCTTTCAAAAGTCCGTTCAACTACTCGCATACGCAGACGACATTGATATAATCGGTAGAACAAAGCGCGATGTCAGTGAAGCCTTCGTGAGTATTGGGACGGAAGCGGCGAATATGGGTTTAGCAGTCACGGAGGGCAAAACCAAGTATATACTGTCATCAAGAAAAGACACACAACACCGACGTCTTGGACAAAACATCACCATCGACAGCTATAACTTTGAGGTAGTTTGGGACTTTGTCTACCTGGGTTCCGCTATCAATTCAGACAATGACACCAGCGCTGAAATCAAACGAAGGATAACTCTTGCCAATCGCTGTTTGTTTGGGCTTAGAAGGCAATTGAGTAGCAAAGCCCTCTCTCGAGCAACTAAAGTGTCCATGTATAAGACCCTCATCATCCCAGTCCTGCTTTACGGTGCAGAAGCATGGACCCTGTCAAAGGCGGATGAAAACACTTTAGGCTGCTTCGAGAGGAAAATTCTTCGGACGATTTACGGTCCCGTCTGCATAGACGGAGAGTGGAGGAGGAGATATAACATCGAACTGTACGGGATGTACAGCGATACCGACCTAGCCAAAAGAGTCAAAACACAACGTCTACGATGGCTGGGTCATCTAGAGCGGATGGACACCAACGCCCCGGCCCGGAAAATCTTCGAATCCACACCGCAGGGACGGCGCGGTAGAGGAGCACCTAGACACAGGTGGCGCACGCAAGTGGAAGGGGACCTCAGCCAACTTCGCGTGCGAAACTGGAGACGACTAGCTAGAGACAGAGCTGGCTGGCGAAGCTTGTTGGCTGAGGCCCAGGTCCACCCCGGACTGTAGCGCAACCTTAAGTAAGTAAGTAAGGGTACAAGACGTGCCATCGAGTGGTTTCTTTTTAAATCATGTTATTTGATGAACCAACTTTTGGTCCCCAATTGGGGGCATCCCCAGGTCGCGGATAGGGTATCAGTTCCGTTATTGTAATACCAGCGGGGATCACTACAGCAACAAACAAAAAATATAGGAGCGTCTGTCTCAAATTTAGGGGAAGTTTCCTGTTCAGCGTATGTTATCCAGCTTAGGGTCGGCCGAATATTAAACATTTTTTTGTCCCCCCCCCCCCCCCCACATACAAATAGAATGGACAGCCACACCGCGAGGTTCACCGCGAGCTGTTGCGCCACTCTATTTATTTAGTACGAAATCTCTACGCTTGAACAACGTTACGAAATATCGAAAATTCGCAGGGCAGAAGGCCTCAAAGAGGCACATTTCAAAATTCGCCGCGTCGTAGCTAAAAGTTTATTCTTTTGGACTTTTATTTGTGTGTAACCGTGAAGGACCGATTTTGTGCCAAGAACCCGGAAAGGATTCAAGCACATAAGTCCGAAATAATTTAAGGAACCCGTGAGCTACAGCCCGAAAGAATCCACAAGGTCTTGGAAAATTGAACGACGTTGTGTTTTATAATTAATTGGAATATAAGCTCTTACTTATACAGCCGCAATATATATAAGAAAAAAACATAATTCCGTCAATGCAAATGGTAAAATTTGAAATTTAAAATTTTTATGCTGGTCACGGCAGATAAATCCTACACGAACAAAATGTTCGAATTGAGCATTCGTGCAGGTCTTATAATTTACACTGCGTATTTGCAGTGAAAGTTTTAAGTTTGGCTCGGCTTTTGCCGAAAAAGCGTCTGTATGGGAAGGCAATCTTGGTGTTTCCCACTGATGAGTCTCAGCCAAGATTGTCGATCGAAACAGACCTGGTTACCTAACTAGGGTAAAGACCATTTTTTGATCTTTTTTGATAATTCCGTTTATTTTATTGTTGGCGCCGTGCACGAGGTCCCGGGTTCGAATATAAGTTTTTTTCACGTAGTCCCACCTCCGCGAGGGTCTGACAAACCCTCTGAGTATAAGCCAAAATGAGGGCTTAGATTGTCAGTCTACAAATCGACAACCGCACCAACTTCAAATTGGCACATGGAATGCCGATTAAACATTGCAAGAATTTAAAAAAATGAATCTTCTTCCAACCTACTAAACCATATATATAGGGCGCACTCGAACAGCACTGCAGATTCTTGTGAAACGAGGTCGAGGAGTCTTAGGTTTTGTATAGCTTCCAGATCCGCTGTGGACGTTGTTCTTACTTCCTCAGTGCAAACCATGGGATTTTGATCAGTCTTAAGGTTTAAGTCAGCATGCACTGAATACAAGTTTAATTTTAGATCTTGTTGAAGAGAAGTTTTCCACCCAAGTAGACTCCAATATTCTTAACGTTCTCAAAGTACAATTGGGATTCTATTGAAGTAGAGTACAGGAAAATTGAACTGTTCCTCTGGGTACATAAGTATGGCCTTTGTTTTTGTTGCGTTCATTCATTCAAGTCTCCTTCTTATTCAAGTCCCCCTTTACCTGTCTAGCTGCCCGAGTGTTTAGGGTTCTAGAAACCCGCAAGGTTGCAGTTAATAGCACAGCCTGTCTCGTTTATGTAACATATAAAAAGTAGAGGCCCAAGAACGGATTTCTGAGGGACATCCGAAGAAACAAAAGGAGCTCCACTATTACTATAATTCATTACTAAATTATACCGAGGGTATGTGCTCCTGTTTGGGCTTGGTTGGAAGAACTCATATAGCACATTCTAAGGTCCAGTTTCACGTAGGAATCTGAGAATAAGAATTGGGTCCAGGGTGGGTATCTCTCTGTCTGGTATCTGGTATTGGCCCAGACATTTCATTCTCTTGTGGTTCAGAGCCCCACAGGATTGCAAAATGTGTTCCGGAGTTTCGCTAGCCTCATCACAAAATCTGCAAGAGAGTCCTCCGTTATACCAATTTTCCTTAAATGTTCCCTGAGTTTACAATGCCCCGTTAGGAACCCTGTGAGAATGCGTAGATAATTTTTACTAAGGCCGAAGCATGCCTTGAATCTTCTCTGGTTATAGATCCCTAGAAGTTTCTTTGCTTGCCTAAGACCTTGAATGCTTTCCCACATCTTAGCTCGGTTTGCCTTCTCTGTTTTCCTGAATTCTTCCTTGAGAATGTGTTCCCCTATCCCGCAGAAAGATTCAGGTCCTATGAAAGGTTCTGCTGCTCCTCGTCTTGCCAAGGAGTCCGCTGCTTAGTTCCCTTCTTTTCCAACATGGCCAGGTACCCAGTACACTTTATTGACCTTACCCAGATCATTAAGCTTGTGTAGGCAGTCCCATACAAGTTTGGACATGACTATCTGGGCCTTTAGGGCCTTAATGGCTGCCTGACATTATTGCTATGTCGCAGTTCCTGTAATTTCTGTCAAGACTGAATTGAACACATCTGTCTATAGCGTATATTCACGCCTGGAGGATGCTGGTGTATTTACCCATGGATTCGAATTCCAGTTCCATCATCAGTTTTTGGCCCATCTGTACACCATTTTATGGTGCTGTTGCTCAGTCTATATGTTGTGGATTCATTGCTCCAGCTCTTTTTGGCGCTAGCCTTCACGATGAAGTTCTTTTCGAAGCTAAACTTCCTCAAACTGTCATCCTATAGGGATAGCCAGAAGGGGGAGTTAATCAAGAAGTGCGTCAAATTCCTTCGACCCAATGCACCTCTTCCTCCCAGTCCCCTCTTTAGCCATCCTGAGGATCGTTTTCCTTGCCGTTGCTACCACGATGTGTAGTGGTGTCAGTTCCAAAAACACTTCAATGGATGCGGTCGGACACGTTCGCATAGCCCAGGTTACGCAGAGGCATGCCAGTCTTTGCACTCTGTTAAGTGTTTCTCTCGTTGTTTTCAGGCTTGTTCGTTTTGCCCATGCTACTGCTCCGTAAGTGGTCATCGGTCTCACGGCAGTGTACATCCATCTTATGATGTACGGGCTGCATCCCCAAGACTTTCCCGCAAGGCTCATGCATATCATAAGAGCACGAGTAGCTTTTCTGGAGATCTCTTCTGTGTGCGTTTTCCAGATGAGTTTACTGTCTAGGGCTAAACCTAAATATTTTACCTCTTTGACTGGTATCAGTCTCATGCCCGATAGTCTTATAGGTTTCATTTGAGTATTTCTTTTCCTTGTGAATGGTACTATAGTTGTCTTTGCCGGGTTAAGATTAAGCCCGGCCGTGTTGCACCATTTTTGGACGGTTTTGAGTGCTCCTTGAATAATTTTACAGAGCGTTCCTTAAAACTTTCCCCTGGCAATTAATATTATCATCAGCACATGCCTGACAGCTGATGCCTAGGTTGGTTAATGTATCAAGTAGTTCATCCAACAAAACTTCTCCTTGTGGGCACCCTCTTGTTGTGCTGACCTTGATAATTTCCTGCGATGTATGCTTCTCCGCTGATCTTGTGCTCAGCAGTTCCTGCATCTATCTGGCAATTGTGCTATTAATTCCATTCCTATCTAGGGCTCGCCTGATGGCTTCGTGTGACTGGGAGCCTTATCATACCCTCAAATGGATCTTTAAACCCAAAGCGGATCAGTACCTCTCTAGCAGACATGCGTTATTCTCTAAATTGCCTAATTGTCATGTCTAGAACCAGCTGCGATAGTTGACACGACACGGACTATTAGGTTTCAATAGCTTTTCGAGCAATAAATATTTTTTAATTAATTAAAAAAATACACTAAAATGAGTAATGGACAACATGCCTGCAAATACGTATGCATAAATATTTACAGCTAAAAACCTAACGATGACAAGCACATAAGCTAACCAGCCCGTGGTAGGAGAGACCTAATGTTGTCGGTATTCCCTCATTTATTTGCGCGCGAAGATTAAAAAAAAAACTTTTTCTGCTTCAGCAAAGCAGTTTCTCTTGTTTATCGAAATGTTAATGTGTCGTGCTTCCTGAAAGCGCGGAATAAGTAGACTTTTCTAAGATGTAACACAATCTCTTCCCAGTAATAAAAACAAATTAATTTTGTAAAAAATTCCACCAAAAAGCATAATTTCACGGATTGTACATAAAATTAAAAAAAAAAAAAAATAATATACACTCCTGTGTCTGTGGTGGTTTTTGTTCTGTCATGTAGGCAAGGCACACTCCACATATTTTTCTCTTTCTCTTGTTCGCACCATTCTCTCCTCTTTAACAAATGTCTGTATATTTAATATCAGCCATTTGCAATAAATTGAATTTGCCAGCACAAAACACCAAATTTCTTTTGTTGCAGTCGAAATTGTGAGGAAATCACTCCTTTTTATTTTGGAAGCCAAACAAGATCTTCCGCCAAGCATGAGCCAACAAAATGACAACCAACCCGAGCCAAAAATGAGAATCGAAAACTAGTTCCACCATACACGGCCATGATGGAATGGAGGCAGTCTTCCCAGTCCCATAACCCAGCACCAATTTGTAAAATGAAAATGATTGGAAAACTTACCTCGAGCCCAGACACTGAGTAGACAAATTGTTTTGCGATTTTCCGGGGTCTTTTCCTGCACATACACGCCGCGCGATAAGAATATTTTATGCAATAACCTAACCACAAATGTAGGGACTTTTCGTGTCAATCTCTTTTTGTTCCTTTTTTTACACTCGGTTCACCTCAGCCAGCTGCCGCAGTTGCTGGTGGAACAGACACGCTTATTTTTTTTTTAAGAAAATTTATTTCAAGTTTCTATTCCACATGGAAGTTTCACTGTTTTAACTTTATACTGCAGAGGGTTTTTGCTCGCGCATATTTTCAAAATAAAACATTAATTAACGAACGCACAAATGCAGTGACGTTTTCTATTTTCGCTCGCGCTGGTGCTGTGCCCCACTTCGAGCTCAAGAGAGACCAACGGCACAAGAAAAATTGCTTCGTTGAAAATTTGTTCGTGCCTGAAATATTTGGGGGTTTTTTTAAGCTACCACATGAGTTTTTCGATTTCTCAACTATGCACAATATGTCACTGGCGATTTGGGGAATTGATTAATCACATTTAATAGAATGGAGCACGGGCTGATCTCAGTGAAAAAAATAAAAGAAAAAAACTCGAAGAGAAAAAATTTTCCACACAAGACTACCCGGCGGACAAAAGGCTTGTTTTGTACGCCATTTTTAAAAGTAATTGAGCAATGTGCGAATAGGCGCTATTGGAAGATGCGAACGAGAGAGTGAGATAGACGGCTGAGTTTTCTCCTTTACAGCGGTTGCTTAATATATTTTTTTTATTGACGACAGCGACGCCTGTGGAGAATTTTAAGGCGATGAATGTACTAGATTTTTTGAATCGAAAATGTGTGCAGTTTATGGTAGTATTTTTGCCTGTAACTGGTCGAATATAAATAAGCTTCAAAACTACGGAATAACTAGATTTCAACTTCCGTCCCTCTTACCCTCCAACAGAGGGTAATTTGAGTAATTTGTTTAGGTTTTTGATTAAGTCAATGGCCTCTAGCCCCCCTCTCCGGGTGCCTATGCCGCGTTGTCACAAGGAACAGAAACAGAAAAAGAAACAGAATTTCATACATTAGCAACGCAAAAAGCACTCCGCGAATTTGGGTTTCAGTTGCCAATGTATGAGATTCTGTTTCTGTTCCTGTTTTACGTGGCTTGTGACAACGCGGCTTTATAGAGGGCGTCGAGAGAAGTCATCCATACCGTTTAATCAATGCCGCCCATCTTGACTTCCTCTATGCTCACTACTCGCAAGAGCTTCATTATTTTATTTCCTTGCAGTAACATATTAAGCATAATTTATTAAAGCATTATGTATGATAAATTAAAATAAGTTTCGAAGCGCATTTTGAAGTCCTGCTTTGAAGCCAAAATGTAGATCAACACATTTGTCACAAACTGCTAACTTAATTCTAAATTTAACAGGAAATAAAAGCGTTTGTAACCATAAAGAGTAATTTTTACCTTGGAATGTGGAAAAAGAGTAGTTTTTCTTTTTTCCTTAGACACTGAAAATCGGAATCCCTCAAAGCAGACATCGCATTTGGCCAAAGGCGAATCACTTAATTCGTAACGCAAACTTTTAGGCTATGTCACAAAGCTGCGTTGCTGTTTGCTTTCCTTCGTTATGTTCCCGTTGCTTTACAACCACGTTGAAAAAAGATTAAAATTCATAGAAAATGCTAATAAATCAAGAAGAACACAAACCACCGCGAAAGCCAACAATTCCAGCTTCACAGAAACGTCAACACGTACGCAAAAATTCATCGTGTTGAACTTTGCTACATAAAAAAACGTAACGACGAAAGGTCGAAGCAACGTTGTGACATTTGTTTGGCTAAAGTAAATTTAAATCTGACGTCATGGATTTGTGTTCATTCCGTGCTGGTCAATCACAGACCATGGAAATTTTTTTTCTTCATATGTCATAAAATCTTCTTTTCTGTACGTGTGCGTCAGAATATTATTTTTATTTGGTGAACAAATTCGTATGAAAACATTTATCATGAAAATGTAAGTTGCAATTTAAGAATCCATTTATAATAAAAATATCTTATTTATAGGTATACTATCTATAAACTGCTCGAGTTCATGAAGAGTATCCCAATATTGCCAAAAGCTTTGTGATGAAAAAGACTCAGGGAAAGGCGGAAATTTATAAACTTTCAGCAGAATTAACTCGGAAGAGGAAAGCAAGTGATGATTGGGTTGGGAAGGGATGTTTTGAGTTTATTTTAACTTTATTTATTTTGACTTTCAATAAAAAAAAAATTTCGCCAGAACATTCCTTTATTTTTTTTTAATAATTTGGAATATATTTGTAACTTTTTAGAATTAAACCCACATCAAAGCACTTTATAGAATGCAAAATACAAGGGAAACGATACATATTTTGCTATCGTGCAATCGCCATCGACAAGACGATAGAGCTTTGAACAGTTTGACGTCTACTGGTATTATAGAGTGTGGGATGCCAAACAAGTACCTTTTTATATGGAAAACGAACAAAAGTTACACATAAACGTAAATAACTATTTAAAAAGTGCAACCCTGTGTTTCGATGAACGGGAAAGTTGTAGACTTGATCAGGCTTCCTAGGTACCTAATGCTAAAAATATTTTCATTATATAACACGGAAAGAATACACGGATTCAAGGAGATCATATCTTTGAAACACTTTTTTGATACTTTCCACTTATTTTATTAAAATAATTTTTGGGTCAATTTAAAGAACGGAATAAGCACAATAATTTTTTTCCTTATCGGCAGGTTGAGTAGTTTATTAGTAATTCGCACTTCTACAGAAACTATTGAATTTTTTCGTATAAAAACGCGGTTTGCTTGGAGTCCCGCGGTCGATAAATGTGAAAGACGTCAGATTTTGACAGCCATGGTAAAAGGTCTACAGTACTTGACAGAAATTGTCCGTACGCGAAGCAAACAGTCAATCTTCAATTCGCTATCGACTAGACGATAGTTATGTTTTATGCACGCGAAGCATAACTATCGAAAACGATATCGTCGTGCTAACGCAATGAGGGCCTCGTTTTTTTACGCGACAATCTGTACTAGCCAATCGCAGATCAGCAATCTGTTTTGCTTCGCACCCAATGACGAGCCTGATTTGTGAATGAGTCATATTTTATCCGAAAGGTTGTAATCTTATATTTTGTGATTTGTGGATAGCTCCTACTCACACAACTTAAACAGATGCTTCACTTTCCTCCCAAAATACCACTTCCTTGTCTCTTTATTCATTGTCCCGGGAACCGAAAATGTATGTCATTAATAGCTGGTCTTCTCAGCTGAACTCCACCTCCGATGTAAACGTATTGAATTCTAGCTGTCACTGTCAGTGAAGAATTTTTTTACCTTTCAACCAAGCTCATTTTGCCCAGAGCCGGAGATTCAGAAGTCCTAAACAAGGAATTTTACGTATTTCGTAAATAAAAACATTTGTAATTCTGCTTAAAAATGACCACTCTAAGGCCTTTCACATGCGACGATATGTTCAAGTTCAACAATGTGTAAGTAGATAACCCTTCCACCAATGATGCTTCCAAAAGCACCTGTTTCACTATTGTTCTTTACTCCGGCATGGTTCCTGGGCTCAATTTTGTATTATGTGCGTCTAGGAACTTTGATCCATTGACTGAAACTTACGGCTTGACTTTCTACACTCAATACCTTGCTCGTTGGCCAGAGTACTTCCAAGTAGCCGAATCGCCCAGTGGAGAGATCATGGGCTATAGTAAGTAGTTTTATCTTGTTCGAAAGGATTGTGTCTCATGTTGATGGGGACATTTCACAGTCATGGGAAAGACTGAAGGTCAGCGGGAAAATTGGCATGGACATGTGACTTGTTTGACTGTATCACCTGACTATCGCCGCCTCGGACTGGCTGCTCTTCTAATGAACTTCCTCGAGGATGTTTCAGAGAAGTAAGTTCGTAAAACCCACTCGTAAATGTATTGTGTAAACAAATGTTATACCTTTAAGGAAACGCGCTTATTTCGTTGATCTCTTCGTCCGAGTGAGCAACAAAGTGGCCATCAACATGTACACCAATCTGGGCTACATAATCTATCGAACGGTACTGGAGTACTACTCAGGCGATCGAGACGAAGATGCCTATGGTAAGACCATAGTCCCCGATATCAACAGAATGTTCTAATAAACTATTTAATTCCAGACATGAGGAAGGCTCTTTCGCGAGATGTAGAAAAGAAGTCGGTCATACCATTCACGCACCCAGTACGGCTCGAGGATGTTGACTGATATTAACTTTTTCGTTTTTGTTTTTTTTTTTTTAAGTTTGTTTCTGTTCTTGTGTATCTAACTACGAAAGCAATTTTGTGTTCGTGCCGATTTCTTTCGTTTTCCTTTCGGTTGTTCTAAATAACTTTATTTTTATATTTTTTCCCTTTTGTAATTAATATTCGTTGTTTTTTGCAAGAGAAATTTAGGTTGATTTATGAAGAATTGGTTTTCTGCAAGAATTGTGTAAGTCTAACTTTTTTTCGACGTAAATAATCAATTAACACGTAGAAGGAAGAGTGGATAGTAAAATATTGATTTCTTTTCAGATAACCATGGCTCAACTGAGGAATTCTATGAACTATTGAAATAAAGAATAAATTGAAGAAATTCACAATCCCAGAGAAGACGAGTTTTATTGGTTCGAAAGGATCACATTTTGTGACAATTACAAGCAACGGCTCTTGGGGTCCATGAATCAGGAAGTAGACAAACAATCGGAGAACTTGACATTATGATGACAATGACTTGGGCGGCGTAGGAAGTAATTGGCACAGGTCCTGTAAAAAGACATGCAAAATAGTGCGATAGGGAGTGCGAGGAAGCGGTTCAAGCTAAAAAGGGCAGGGAAACGGATTTTTAGAGCCAACACGTCGGAAAAAAAAGCAAGCCAACAAAATAAAAATAAGTAATGAACGGAGGAATTTTGTGGAAAAACACAGGTTTTCAGACAAGTGTACATTGCCATGGAAGATGGAAGAAGAAAGAATGATAGATTACAGAGAACGAAACAGCACGCCAAATGAAAAGTCTACGGAAGAAACATCCATAGAAGAATTAAGAGAGGCCATTAAGCAGATGAAAGGCTACAAAGACCTGTGGCACATGGTATTACAACGGAACTGATCAAATTCTTTGGGAAAAACAACAACCACGGAAATTTATACACTCATTATACGGGTTTAGGACATACTTACAAAAGTTTGGCTTTCAGGTGTTATCGTGCCTTTGCACAATAAAGGCCACAAGCTTAAATGCAAAAATTACAGAGGCATTACAATACGCGGCGTTTGTTGCAAAACATTCGCGTTAATTCTCAATAAAGGTAGCAGGGAGTATCCTGGGAGACTAAAAACTAGGCTTCAGGGTAAATAGATCTTCAACTGTTCAAACGGTTCTGCTAAGCAAAATCTACAAAATTGCCACGAATTTAATGCAATGGCGGATATCCTTCTTGTGGACTTCAATTAAGCTTTCGACAGTATAAAGAGGAGCCAGCTGGGCCAACAAAAGAAAAACAAAGTACATGAAGGTAGCAAGAGATAAGAAGAAAAGAAAAGCACAAAACATACAAATAGCCGGCTGCACTTTCGGCGGACTTAAAAACTAAATATCTAGAAATAAGCATCAGCAGCGTCAACGAAACAAACGACTGCCCTTTAAAAAGCTTCACGCAGTTTTGTTGATCTGTATACTCAGCTGTGGAAATCCTGGGAGATTGAAGAACCTCCTTCTTTTTCTTTTAGGCGCAAGGTTATGATCTGAAGTGAAGGGTAATAAAAGCCTCCCACTCTTCTACATTCCTAATAGTCCGCTCGTGGGGTACGCCGTGATTTGACCTCAGAATTCCCCACCAGGCCATCCGGTTTTGAATCTCTTCATTACTGGGGCCAAATAAATGCTGTTGTTGTTGCATTTGTGTGATCCAGTCATGGTAAGGCCTTAACATTACTTGATCACGCGGGAATCGCTGGCAGTACATTAGCCGGTCACGCTACATTTTCCTGGAGGTAGGTTCTTTTACATGGAGGCTTTCTCGGATTTTCGTTCTTCTATCTATTGATTGAGGAACTTCCATTTTAGGTTGATTTAATGGAAGATCTCCTGCGAGTCACGAAGGCATACTTCTAGGAGGCCAGACGGGCGATGTAAGATTGTATACCCTTTGAAGGAGGAAGGCAACCTGGTCTAGGGTCCAGCAAAGAAGGGGCGTAGAACTCGGGGGCACTTTCAACATATGCATTATGGAGTACCTGGCTCTCGGTCAAATGAAAAAAGTGGAATTTTAACTCGACATCGTCATATCTTTGCCAAACCACAAGTTCCTCACACACCACGCAGTTTTTAACTAAGCGTGCTCCACGCCGAAGCTTTCAGCTTGTTTGACGCCGATTTCAAGACCTTAAGCGTCACTTAACGACCTTTGATCCCAAAGTCCAACGAGACATCATCGACTTTAAAAATTACAGTCAAGATTATAGCCTTGTGGTATCTCATCGGCGTTACTTTCCTAGCAACCGAGTTTCAGAAATCCAGAGGATCATGAACCATGTACCAACGGATCATCGAGGTGTTATGCCAACGGCGTTAGCGGCACAGGAGTTATGGTGGAAGGCCGGGGTTCTTGACAATAGACAATTGAATTGGACAATCGAGCTTCCAGAGCAACCATCCATGAGGGACACAGATGAAGGAAAACTGTAAATCGAAGCTCATCATGCTGCTGTAGGCAATGTACTCGGGGTGAAATATTTCCCTGAAATCATCCGAAACCATTACAAGCTGCAAATGCTCATTTAGGTCGTATCAATCTGCCAACACAATTTTTTTTTTGCACACAATTGCAGATCAACTGAGGCATACAATATTGAGTTTCTTGCTCTGGTCTGTCGACACCAGAACAAAGTTAAAGCCAGAGTTACCAAAGTCTTTTTTTTTCACAATCTAAACCTCAAAATTAGACGAGCTAAAGGACAGTTATAAAGAAATTTGCAAATAGTTTAATGTCCTTTCAAGTTTGGACTATAATCTTGGTTCTACTGTTTCATGAAAAACAAATAGAATTTTGGCTCACAGCTGTCTTCCTGCAATCGGAAATCTCGAAACGACTACTAACATTTTTTTTTTAATAAGTTTTTCTTAAGAAATTTCGTTTTATTACTCTCCCTTTTTGTTAACCGGCTCTGGCATACTTTCATCCTCACTGCTGTCACTGGACGACGACGACGTCTCTTCTTCCCCTTCGCTGGCCAATTGTGTTTTTCTTTCCGGTTCAACAACGTCCACGACATCTTTTTGCTTCTTCCACATCTTGGCAGCGGCAAGAAGTTTCAAATTCGGTCGTGCCATCTCATCCTCTGGGAATATATAATCGAACACCTCCTCCCAGCCCTCTTCGGCGCCAGTGTCGGATATAATCTTTTGTCGTTTCTTCACACGTCGTGGCATTCTTTCCATAACCTTGTCCAAAGTCTCTGCATCGCCACTTTCCTTCTCGAAATCTCGCCACGCCTCCAGCAACAGAACTCGCGACTCTTTGTCGCCAATTTGACGCAATGTGTCGTTTGCCCGTTCGTAGACCCTTCTCGCCAGTCTTACGTTCATTTCGTCATCACCATCGCCTCCTTCGTTGGAAGCCAATTCAAACTTTGCGTAGGACATCCAAACTTTGACATGGTGTGTCCGTTCGAGGAGGCGTTCGTACAATTGTCGGGCAAGTTCTGTCTCTCCCTGGGCTACCTCGAAGTCAATATAAGCTTTCCACAACAGCTCCGGCATGTCTAGTCGGTTTTGCTGCACGGCGAGCTCGAAAATTCCACGAGCACGATCGGTGTCGCCCAGAAGGTTCTCCAGTTCGGCAAACTTCATCCAAGTCACGCAGTTCTCAGGGCCGAACTCCAAGAATTTCTCGTATAAAATACGGCAGCGGTCAAACTCTCGCAATTGAATCTCCAACTCAATGTAGCCACGGAAGAGCTTATCCCTCGGGCACATGCCAATTGACATGCCCAGTGTTTTGCGCGCTTGCTGCAGCTGCTTGCACCGGATTTCAAATTGTGCATACAAGAGCCATACCTTGCTGAACGTGAATATCTTGTGTGGAATCAGCTCCAGGCACGTGCGATATATCTGTCTGGTTCGTGTCTCATCCTCTGCCTCCAGCTCTTCGAACAGGGCGTAGTTTATCCAGAGGTAGATGTATCTCCGCCAAAGGTTCTTCTCATTACCAGGTGGAACGTTCGCAATGGCTCGCTCGTAGGTCTCTCGGATCGCACCAAATTCCCCCTCACCTTCGATTAAACGAAGATAGTCAAACCAGGCATCGTAGTTCTGAGGGTTCTCCGCTACTTCTTGCTCGTATTGGAACTTGCGCTTTGACACAATAACGTCCTCTATGCCCGCTCGGTCTCCATACTTCTTCTCGTGAATTGTGTACGCCTTGTACAGCTCCTGGGTGCGTTCCTTGGGCAAATGGTCCAGTGCGTACTTGTAAATAACCCTCGCTCTATCATGTTCCTTTTGGTTCTCCTCAAACTTGGCAAAAGCTATGAACAGCCTTTCGTCGACGTAATCATCGCCAAAGAACTCGACGGCCTTCTCATACACCGACCGAGCACCTTTGATGTACCCGTGATTCTCTTCGAAGCGGGCGAATTTTATCCAGTTCTTCACATCCGGATGGACATACACAAATCTCTCGTATATAGATCGTGCCCGGTCGATCTCCTTGTAGCGTAACTCAAAATTAACATATGTCTGCCATGCCTGCTCCTCGGGCTGCCACTCCATCCAGCGTTCGAAAACCGCTCGAGCTCCGGCGACATTCTCCAGCATCTCCTCCATGTACGTATACTTGTACCAGAACTGATTCACTCTGGGCATGATGACCACAGCTCGGTCCCAGAGATTTCTCGCGTGGTTCACCTGCTTGTTCTTCATTTCCATCTCGGCGTACTTCAGCCAAATGGTGATGTTTCTATGATCGTTGTCGAGTGCACGCTCCCATATAGAACGCGCTCGCTGTATTTCCTTTTGCGATTCCTCCCACTGGGCATACTTGATCCAATGGCTAACCACCATACGATTCTTTCGCAGAGCATCTTCGAAGCCCTTCCGCTTGCGCTGCTGATAGTCGGCTAACTCGGCGGGATCAGAGATTTTTTGTTTAGGCGGCGGCGGTAGAATTTCGAGGTCGCGTTCTTTGGCTTCGCGAAGGAGTTGTTCGGCGGTGATTTGCACTTCAGCTGGAGCTTTGTTTTTTACCTAAAGGTGAAACAACAATGAAGGAGCCAGTGGAGTTTGCTTGAGTTTATACGAACCTTTGCCACTTTCGGCATTTTCTGTGATTTTTCCATAGTTAAAGGTTTTTTTTATACGTTAGTTAAGGAAAGTTTTATGAAAACGTTTCGAAAAAACAAATGCACTGCTGATACTTGACAGGACGTCAGAGAAGATGTCATGTGTCAAACGTATAAATTTGTTTAAGTTGCATACTTTTTGACAGGTAGTGTTTTTAGAGGACTGTGTTGCCGTGGGCCTCATTTTAAGCCCTTTAAGCTAGTAGCATAAATTAATGATTTAGAGTTTTTCGCGTACCTATCTCGCTCGCACCTCTCGTCCTAACCTTTGAGGGAACCGAAAACAATGATTTGTCTCTCAAAAGAGAGTGGCGAAAATATTTTACTTATGTACTTGTCCGTTGTAAAAATACTGTAGGTACGTGTACTTGCGAAAGCTTTTGTTCATAAGAGCTACATTTTTTAAGAAACCTATTGTTATGTGGCGACAAGAAAGAAAACAACTCGCAGGAGTCCCAGAATGCACCCATCGATTCACTCTACAAACGCACCCGCTCGATTCACTAAATGAACATAAGCAACTGTCATTCCAGTCATCTGACAGCAGCTGTCATATTCGAAGTTCGAATTTCGATTTCCCCTCCTTGGAATTCAGCGGAGGAGTACCAATGGAAAATTACCAAAGGGGGTATGGAACGTACTAGAAGGTGCTTAATTTTGTATAAATACACGGGTGACAAGCTCGTACGTGACAGTTTTATTTTAAACGTGGACTTGTGAAAATCGGTAATAAAGTAAAAAGTGATTGAGTTGAAACAAAGTGTTGAATTCTAAATATTAAAGTTGAATAACAGTGTGATCTGAGTTTAAATAAGTTTGTTTGATAAATAAAGTGTTTCATTGTGTGATTATAAAAGTGAAATTGAGTTTTATTCGACGAACCCCAGGCCGAAAAGATTACATTGGTGTCAGAAGTGGGATAAAACTCATAATTGTGCGGGTAAATTCTACAGTGGAATTTTCCGGAACAGTGTTAGTGTGTCAAACAGTTTTAAGTGGAAATTTCTAGAAAAAGTGCGCGTAAATAGCGTCGGTGACTAAAACGATTTATTTGTGAAGTGGAATTTTCTAGAGATATCGTGTGTGTAAGCAGTGTCGGTGACTCATACAAATTTGATTGTGGAATATTCCGGATACATTGAAGCTGATTGTGCGATAAAGCTATAATTAACCAAGTTATAAAAACGGTTTCAGTGATTTGTTTATTCGCGAGTAAATTTTCTGGAACAGATATAAGACATAAACTGATTGTGTTGTGAAAATTGTGTGAAGACAATTCAAAATGGGCCGAAAAATTGAACAATTGACAACAGCTGAGTTAAAAGCGGAATTGGGTAAAAGAAACCTCCAGACTTCGGGGCTCAAAAGGGAATTGTTGCTCCGACTCCAGGACGCTATTACCGAGGAAGGTGGACATCCAGACACGATGCTGTTCGAAGTTCAAGAAGAACAGCAACAAAGCACAGTAAGTACTGCCGATGAAATGCCCGCTTTCATGAAGTTGCTTCTGGAGAAATTCGAAAAGATGGAGAGTAGCCAATAGAATGCTCTCGAAGAACAAAACAACGCTCTCGAAGACAAATTCGAGAAGCTGGAGAGCGGCCAAAAAGAACAAAAGAAAGCTTTCGAAGAACAAAAGAACGCTCTCGAAGACAAATTCGAGAAGCTGGAGAGCGGCCAAAAAGAACAAAAGAACGCTCTCGATAAAAAGCTAGATACTAAGTTCGATGAGCAGAAAAAAGCTCTAGAAAGCAAACTTGATTCCCAGAATGCGTTTTTTTGAGGAGAAGTTCCAGGCAGTAGATCAAAGAATTGAAAGCGTGGAGGAAAAATTCACTGAAGTCAAATCGGAAGTAGAACAATTGGCTAAGGAGCTGGAGTTGGTTAAGAAACAGAAAGTGCGAGAATATTTGCCCGACGGTCCACTACGCAAAGAAATGCAGCCGCCTGTCTTCGATGGCCAAACATCGTGGCCGATTTATTGGAGACAATTCGAAGCTGCAGGGTTGACTGGGACAACGAAGATAAATCAATTGCTCTCACGCTTGCGCTCAGAGGAACAGCTGCCGAACTGCTGCAGACCATCCCTGAAGAAAAACAAAAAGATTATGATGCCATGGTGAAGGCCATCGAGATGAGGTTTGGCGACGACCACATGCAACAAGTTTACCGGGTCCAGTTGCGCCGAAGAGTTCAGACAAGGGGTGAGACGCTTCAACAGTTGCAAGCCGACATCGAGCGATTAGCGAATTTGTCTTATCCCAACGCCAGCAGGGAGATAATAAACGAGTTGGCAACCGATGCGTTTACCAATGCCATTGCGGAGTGAAAGCTACAAATGGCTGTAAGAATGGCAGGTAAGAAGACTCTCGCTGAAGCACTAGCATTCGCCCTGACAATGGAAGGGAATCGCATAAGGGAAATGGCTGGTCTAGAGTGCTCATGTCAACGCATCGACATCGAAAGGCAAAACACGAACACCACTCGGGGACAAATGAGATGCTGGAACTGTAACAAACTGGGACACCTGCAGCGACAGTGCCGAGCCTCAGTTAGACAAGCGGGTTGCCCACATTGCGCTAGAAGGAGACAGAATGAAGAAGCATCTGGCAGGACGTCGGGGCAGAAGTTGGTTGATGGAATCGACGCCCCCAGGACCATCATCCAAGTCTCGCAAACAAAACGCTGCAACAAGAGTCTGACAGTAGAGGCAATCATCGCCAACAGAAGACGCGTGGCCACTATTGACACAGGTGCTACGGCCTCCATCATCCGAAGAGACCTTGTTCCGACGTCATGGCTACATAACACCAGCTGCTACAGTCTGAAGACAGCTACAGGAGAAGCGGCGAAAGTATACGGGGAGGTGCAGCTACAGATACAACTAGAGGGATTGACCTTCTCACATGCATTCTTGGTAGCCGACATATGCGACGAATTGGAGTGGACTTCATGAAGGCACACGAGGTAATCCTCGACCTTCGAATGCAGGTGCTAAGGTATCGAACCATCGAGATCCCTATGGTATACGGAAACGACAACGCTGTGAATCTTCGAGCAATACTGGGAGGCGATGAAGTTCTGCGGCCCTCTTCAGAGACAGTTCTTTGGACACGTTTGGAGGGTGATCCTGGGAACCACCGATTCTATCTCATCGAGCCAGACAACAAAAGTGAATTTAAAAGTTACGTCGCGGGAAAAATTCTTGCAGAGCCCAGGGATAACATGGTGCCGGTAAGACTGATGAACCCAAATAAGCGCACCGTTAAGCTCAGAAAAGGAGAGGTGATCGGAAGATATGTGCCCGTTGCAGCCATTTCGACAATAACTGAGTGTGAGCCTGCAAGTCTCCATCTAAATTGGCCGAGGTATGTAAGACTATACTCGGAGACTGTGAGCTAAATCAGGAGCAGCAAACCATAGCGGAAAATCTAATTTGCGAGTTTGCTGATATATTTGCCTCACAGGATGGAGACTATGGTCGAACACACTTAGTACAACACCGCATAGACACCGGAGATGCTAGACCAATCCGCCAACCTGCCAGACGACTTCCGTTGGCTAAACAGGACGAGGCCGCCGAGATGATATCGACCATGGAAAGAGAAGGTTTGATCGAAAGCTCGAAAAGTCCGTGGGCGTCGCCTGTTGTACTGCTGAAAAAGAAAGACGGCAGTACTCGATTCTGCGTGGATTACCGGAGGCTTAATGATGTCACAAAGAAGGACAGCTACCCTTTACCTCGAATGGATGACACATTGGACACACTCTCTGGAGCAAAATGGTTTTCCACTCTCGACCTGAAAAGTGGCTACTGGCAGGGGCAGATCCATCCAGAAGACAAAGAGAAGACCGCTTTCACAACTGGCAATGGGCTTTGGCAGCTTACAGTAATGTCATTTGGTCTGTGTAACGCTCCGGCCACCTTTGAGCGTCTTATGGAACGTGTCTTACATGGTCTGACGTGGAAAACCTGTCTGGTATATTTGGATGACGTCATCGTTTTGGGAAAGACGTTTGCAGAACATCGCGACAACTTGAGGGAGGTCTTCTCACGACTTCGAGCAGCACACTTAAGGCTCAATCCAAAGAAGTGTGCGCTCTTCAGAGCAGAAGTAAAGTATCTGGGGCATGTGATATCGACGGATGGCGTGAAGACGGATCCAGAGAAAATCGAAGCTGTGAGAAGTTGGCCAGTTCCCAAGGACAAACACCAGCTAAGGAGCTTTCTCGGTCTTGCTACGTACTACAGGAGGTTCGTCAAAGATTTCGCCGGGATTGCAAAGTGTCTGCACCAGCTCACTGAGAAAGGAAGACAATTTAAATGGTCAGGTGAGTGCGAAAGAAGCTTTCAGCATCTGAAGCAGCGACTTTGCGAAGCACCGGAACTAGCTTACCCCATCCCCGGCAAGACATTTATTGTGGACGCAGACGCTAGCAATGTGGGTGTTGGCGCAGTATTGTTGCAGTTACACGATGGGCAGGAGAAAGTCGTAGCATACTTCAGCAAAGTGCTTACCCGAACAGAGAGAAATTATTGTGTTACCAGGCGAGAACTCCTTGCTTTAATACTGGCGACGAAACATTTCCAGAAGTACCTGAGCGGCCAGAAGTTCATCTTGCGTACCGACCACGCCGCGCTCAAATGGCTACTGCAGTTTATAAATCCTGAGGGCCAAGTCGCAAGATGGATCGAGCGATTGCAGGCTTATGACTTCGAGATACAACATCGCAAAGGAAGACTGCACTGCAACGCGGACGCATTATCCCGGAGACCATGTGAGCCCAATTGTAAGCATTGCGTGCGACAGGAGGAAAAGAACGAATGTACTGTCCAGCGAGTAAGAGCCGAATCTGCAGAAGGCTGGAGTACTGAGGAACTTCGCAACGCACAACAAGAAGACCCTGACATTGAGCCAATCCTTGCATGGAAGGAATCTATGGAGAAACCGAGCGCAAGGGATATATCCGACAGAAGTCCCACATAAAAGGCATATTGGGCGCAGTGGGACTCTCTCCATGTACAAGATGGCGTTCTGCGAAGAAAATGGGAAATGCCGGATGGAAAATCCTTTAAAATGCAGCAAATTGGCACCACGGTCCAAAGTGCAGGAAATTTTTCGGGAAATGCACGATGGAGTATCTGGTGGGCACTTGGGCATCAACAAAACCCTGGAAAAAGTACGGGAACGTTTTTATTGGCTGAGTGCAAGAAGCGACGTTGAGAGTTGGTGTCGGAAGTGTTCTACTTGTGCTGCTAGTAAGGGACCCAAAGTCAAAACCAGGGGTAAAATGCACCAGTACAATGTGGGTGCTCCCTTTGAAAGGATCGCCGTCGACATCGCAGGACCGTTTCCGGAAACTGAAAGCGGTAATCGTTACATCCTGGTTATTGCCGATTACTTCAGCAAGTGGTCCGAGGCATTTGCGATCCCAAATCAAGAAGCGAAAACCGTTGTCGATCAGATAGTGGACCACTGGGTGTGCAGGTTTGGAGTGCCAATGGAATTACATTCCGACCAGGGAAGAAACTTCGAGTCGAAGATATTCCAGGAAGTATGCGCAGCAATCGGACTACAGAAGACACGGACCACACCTCTTCACCCACAATCAGATGGAATGGTGGAACGCTTCAACAAGACGCTGAAGGAACATGTCTCTAAAGTCGTGGACGAGAATCAACGGGATTGGGATCGGCGAATACCTTTATTCCTTATGGCCTACCGGAATGCTATTCACAGTACAACTGGATATACTCAGTCTGAAGTTTTATTTGGCCGAACTGCCAGGCTACCCAGTGAGCTTAAATTCGGATTTCCCACTGAAGAACCAACATGCAAGGAGGACTACGTGGTTGACCTTAGAGAAAGGATTAATGACATCCACCAGAGAACCAGAAGCAATATAAAAGTTACAAGCGACCGCATGAAGACGAGATACGATGCGCAAGCAACTGCACCCGAGTTCAACGAGGGAGATCTGGTATGGCTCTACAACCCACATCGTAAAAAGGGAAGATCGCCAAAGCTTCAGAAGGACTGGGAAGGTCCCTACCAAGTTGTAACGCGAATTAATGATGTCGTCTCCCGAATCCAAAGAGGACCAAGAGCGAAGATGAAAGTTGTCCCTGTTGATCGCCTACATCGCTACCACGGAAGCAATGATGACGTACTTGTTCGGGACGAACAAAACTAAGAGGGGGGCAATGTTATGTGGCGACAAGAAATAAAACAACTCGCAGGAGTCCCTGAATGCACCCATCGATTCACTCTACAAACGCACCCGCTCGATTCACTAAACGAACATACCCAACTGTCATTCCAGTCATCTGACAGCAGCTGTCATATTCGAAGTT
The DNA here is from genome assembly GCA_947623515.1 of Neoascia interrupta. Lineage (NCBI taxonomy): Eukaryota > Metazoa > Arthropoda > Insecta > Diptera > Syrphidae > Neoascia > Neoascia interrupta. Next base: position 119,305,867 of record OX392463.1, on the reverse strand, counting down.
CGAATTTCGATTTCCCCTCCTTGAAATTCAGCGGAGGAGTACCAATGGAAAATTACCAAAGGGGGTATGGAACGTACTAGAAGGTGCTTAATTTTGTATAAATACACGGGTGATAGGCTCGTACGTGACAGTTTAATTTTAAACGTGGACTTGTGAAAATCGGTAATAAAGTAAAAAGTGATTGAGTTGAAATAAAGTGTTGAATTCTAAATATTAAAGTTGAATAACAGTGTGATCTGAGTTTAAATAAGTTTGTTTGATAAATAAAGTGTTTCATTGTGTGATTATAAAAGTGAAATTGAGTTTTATTCGACGAACCCCAGGCCGAAAAGATTACACTATATTTAATAAGAAACCGTCACAAAAGAAACTTTTTTCGTGCAGATAATAAATAAGTAGGTACTTTTTGCATCTAGATTTTAACTAGATTATAACTTTTCCTTGACGTTTGCCATTAAAAAAGTGGACTGTTTTCTTGTACGAAACGTTTCCTTATTTTCTCGCAATCCTATCTCTCTCTAATACTATGTCTCCACCGGCAATTAAAAAAGGATTAGCGGGCGACGATTTAAAATAAATCCCACAGTGGCTCCCCCGGACAAATATAGGACTAATTTGACACGAACACTCTGTTTCTGTCACTTTGGCTCTTAAAAGAGTGTGGCGATGTCATTTCCCATGAGCGAAAAAAAATCCGCTGTAAAAATCAGAACCGAAAACGTATTTGTGACAGATCTGTCGCACTGGGACAGTTTCAGTTTCCTTTTCTGATTCTCAAACAGTTGCAAAGGTGCAGAAAATAAGGGTGAATGGGATTGATGAAAGGATTTATTTTAAATCGCTTGAATCGAAAGGATTTAAATTTGTATGGTAAATCGCGTGATTTGTAGAGGATTTAATAAAGATTTATATTAATCGCGGATTAGTGCCCAGTGGAGACATGGTATAAGATTTTGAACGCTCTTCAAAGAAGGAAATCTGCCCAAATTGGTGCTGAAAATACTATGAGTAGTTTTCGTTTGGCGAATTTATCCTATCCGAACACCAAATAATCAACGAGGCAAGGGAAATAATGAACGACCTGGCAAGCGATGCCTTCGCAAATGCCATCGCGGACGAAAAGCTACAAATGACCGTATAAATGGCAAGTAAAAAACGCTTGCTGAGGCTTAAGCATGACCATATACGCAGCAGACCAACCTTTTTTAACTTTAAAATTGTTTTTTTTTCGCGATTTGACATTACAGAAAGAATAAAGCTTAGATTACACTGCATGCCGTTTGACATATTTGACGTACCTATGAACAACAGCAGTCGGAAAATCCCTAAGAACCAACTTCGCGGGGCAGTTGTTGGTGATGGTTTCGCGCCCCCATAAACCATCATCCAAGTTTCGATGTTTTGACAAGAGTTTGACATGTGGGCGCAATCATCGCAAATGTGTGGCCACTATCGATATAGGTGCCATGGCCTCCATCATCCGAAGAGACCTTTTGAGACTTCGACACACAGTAAAGATTAGAGGTTCCTTCATAAGTCGTACATCGCGAATGTGGAATGTCCTACCACTACAAGTCTCTCCTACGCTAGTCCCATAACTGTTCAAAACAAGAGTGCACCGGTACCTCTTACCCCTTTCCTCTTCTTCTACTCCTTTCCACTCCTGAGATGCTAAACATTAAAAGGGGAGACGATCTCTTGTTCGCGAGTACATTATAAAAAAAAAACGGAAACTTCGACCGATAATGGGATGCGATGAAGTTCTGCGGTCCTGTTCAGAGACAGTTCTTTGTACACGTTTGAAGGGTGATCCTGGGAACCACCGATACTATCTCGCCGAGCCAGGTAATAAAAGGGAAATTTAAAATTCCTGCGGTAAATTAGTGAGAAAAACACTTGCAGAACCAAAGAACAACCTGGTTCCGGAAAGAAGGATGAACCCAACTAAAGCCTCCGTTGGCGAAACAGGAGGAGGCCACTGAGATGATATCGACCATAGAAAAAGTTTTGATCGAAAGCTCAAAAAGTCCGTGGGCGTCGCCTGTTGTACAATGGTGGATCGGTTATGGTGATCTGTGATAAGTGAAACCACGAACATAAATTACTGAATAACTAGATATTCAACTTTGGACATGTAAAAGCTTTGCCCACAAGCTGAAATTGATGAATTTACCCATTCTCCGGCATTTTTTTTACAAATGTGAGTAAGTTCATGAATTCGTCATTTCCATGCAATTTCGTTTTGCAGCTTTTGCAACAGCTGATCGCATAAGGTATTAGGTTCATTCGATGAAACTTGCCCCAGTGCGCCCTGAAATCGCACTCGCACTTTTCAGTGCGATCAGCTGATTGTCAAAAATTCAATACAACCCTGAAAAGTGCGCTGTTCATCGAACGCACAATTGCACATCGGATCCTGTAATTCTCATTTGACAAATGAGGCTGACTGACAAATAACTTAAATGTCAAATTGAAAAAGCACTGAACTTTCTGCCCCGACAAAATCCTCAGGGCACTTTAGTGCTGCAATAGTGCGCCACAGTGCTTTCATCGAATAAAGTGCAAAGTGGACTGGGTTGTTGTCTTAGCTTCATCGAATACAGAACTGATAAAAAAGTGCGCACTGTGGCGCCATATAGCGCACTAGGGCTTTCATCGAATGAGCCTATTGTATTGTTATGTGGCGACAAAGAATAAAACAACTCGCAGGAGTCCCTGAATGCACCCCTCGATTCACTCTACAAACGCACCCGCTCGATTCACTAAACGAACATACCCAACTGTCATTCCAGTCATCTGACAGCAGCTGTCATATTCGAAGTTCGAATTTCGATTTCCCCTCCTTGGAATTCAGCGGAGGAGTACCAATGGAAAATTACCAAAGGGGGTATGGAACGTACTAGAAGGTGTTTAATTTTGTATAAATACACGGGTGACAGGCTCGTACGGACAGTTATATTTTAAACGTGGACTTGTGAAAATCGGTAATAAAGTAAAAAGTGATTGAGTTGAAATAAAGTGTTGAATTCTAAATAGTAAAGTTGAATAACAGTGTGATCTGAGTTTAAATAAGTTTGTTTGATAAATAAAGTGTTTCTTTGTGGGATTATAAAAGTGAAATTGAGTTTTATTCGACGAACCCCAGGCCGAAAATATTACATTGGTGTCAGAAGTGGGATAAAACTCATAATTGTGCGGGTAAATTCTACAGTGGAATTTTCCGGAACAGTGTTAGTGTGTCAAACAGTTTTAAGTGGAGATTTCTAGAAAAAGTGCGCGTAAATAGCGTCGGTGACTAAAACGATTCATTTGTGCAGTGGAATTTTCTAGAGATATCGTGTATGTAAACAGTGTCGGTGACTCATACAAATTTGATTGTGGAATATTCCGGATACATTGAAGCTGATTGTGCGATAAAACTATAATTAACTAAGTTATAAAAACGGTTTCAGTGATTTGTTTATTCGCGAGTGAATTTTCTGGAACAGATATAAGACATAAACTGATTGTGTTGTGAAAATTGTGTGAAGACAATTGAAAATGGGTCGAAAAATTGAACAATTGATAACAGCTGAGTTAAAAACAGAATTAGGTAAAAGAAACCTCCAGACCTCGGGGCTTAAAAGGGAATTGTTGCTCCGACTCCAGGACGCTATTACCGAGGAAGGTGGACACCCAGACACGATGCTGTTCTAAGCTCAAGAAGAACAGCAACAAAGCACAGTAAGTACAGCCGATGAAATGCCCGCTTTCATGAAGTTGCTTTTGGAAAAATTCGAGAAGCTGGAGAGCGGCCAGAAAGAACAAAAGAATGCTCTCGAAACCAAATTAGAAATGCTAGAGAGCGGCCAGAAAGAACAAAAGAATGCTCTCGAAGAAAAGTTCGACAAGCTAGATACTAAGTTCGATGAGCGGAAAAAAATTCTAGAAAGCAAACTCGATTCCCAGAATTCACTTTTTGAGGAAAAGTTCCAAACGATGGATCGATAAATTGAAAGTGTGGAGGAACAGTTCACTGAAGTCAAATCGGAAGTAGAACAGCTGGCTAAGGAACTGGAGTTGGTTAAGAAACAGAAAGTGCGAGAATGTTTGCCCGACAGTCCACGGCGTAAAGAAATGCAGCCTCCTGTTTTTGATGGTCAAACGTCATGGCCGATTTATAAGAGTCAATTTGAAGCTGCCGCAATGACGAACAACTGGGACAACGAAGAGAAGTCGATTGCTCTCACGCTTGCTCTCAGAGGAACAGCTGCCGAATTGCTGCAAACTATTCCTGAAGAAAAACAGAAGGATTATGATGCCATGGTGAAGGCCATCGAGATGAGGTTTGGCGACGACCACATGCAGCAAGTTTACCGGGTCCAGTTGCGCCGAAGAATTCAGAGAAGGGGTGAGACGCTTCAGCAGTTGCAAGCCGACATCGAGCGATTAGCGAATTTGTCCTATCCCAACTCCAGCAGGGAGATAATAAACGAGTTGGCAACCGATGCGTTTACTAATGCCATTGCGGATGGAAAGCTACAAATGGCTGTAAGAATGGCAGGTAAGAAGACTCTCGCTGAAGCACTAGCATTCGCCCTGACAATGGAAGCTGCAGACCAAGCTTCGCATGGTAGCTATCGCATAAGGGAAATGGCTACGCTAGAATGCTCATGTCAGCGCGTGGAAATGGAGAGACAAAACACGAACAACAGTCGAGAACAAATAAGGTGCTGAAATTGCAACAAGTTGGGACACCTACAGCGACAGTGCAGAGCTCCACCTAGACAAGCAAGCTGCCCACATTGCGCTAGAAGAAGGCAAAATGAAGAAGCATCTAGCAGGGACAACGTTCAACCTGCTGGACATGTTTCGGAGCAACAGCAGTCGGGAAACGCCTAAGAACCAACTTCGCGGGGCAGAAGTTGGTTGATGGAATCGACGCCCCCAGGACCATCATCCAAGTCTCGCAAACAAAACGCTGCAACAAGAGTCTTACAGTGAAGGCAATTATTGGCAACAGAAAATGTGTGGCCACAGGTGCCACGGCCTCCATCATCCGAAGAGACCTTCTTCAAACGTCCTGGCTACATAACACCAGCTGCTACAGTCTGAAGACAGCTACAGGAGAAGCGGCCAAAGTATACGGGGAGGTGCAGCTACAGATACAACTAGAGGGATTGACCTTCTCACATGGATTCTTGGTAGCCGACATATGCGACGAATGCATCATTGGAGTGGACTTCATGAAGGCACACGAGGTAAATCTTGACCTTCGAATGCAGGTGCTAAGGTATCGAACCGTCGAGATCCCTATGGTATATGGAAACGACAACGCTGTGAATCTTCGAGCAATACTGGGAGGCGATGAAGTTCTGCGACCCTCTTCAGAGACAGTTCTTTGGACACGTTTGGAGGGTGTTCCTGGGAACCACCGATTCTATCTCATCGAGCCAGATAACAAAAGTGAATTTAAAAGTTACGTCGTGGGAAAAATTCTTGCAGAGCCCAAGAACAACACGGTGCCGGTAAGACTGATGAACCCAAATAAGCGCACCGTTAAGCTCAGACAAGGAGAGGTGATCGGAAGATGTGTGCCCGTTGCAGCCATTTCGACAATAGCTGAGAGTGAGCCTGCAAGTCCTGTCTCTCCATTAAAATTGGCCGAGGTATGTAAGACTATACTCGGGACTGTGAGCTAAATCAGGAGCAGCAAGCCATAGCGAAAAATCTCATTGGCGAGTTTGCTGATATATTTGCCTCACAGGATGGAGACTATGGTCGAACACACTTAGTACAACACCGCATAGACACCGGAGATGCTAGACCAATTCGCCAACCTGCCAGACGACTTCCGTTGGCTAAACAGGATGAGGCCGCCGAGATGATATCGACCATGGAAAAAGAAGGTTTGATCGAAAGCTCAAAAAGTCCGTGGGCGTCGCCTTTTGTACTGGTGAAAAAGAAGGACGGCAGCACTTGATTCTGCGTGGATTACCGGAGGCTTAATGATGTCACAAAGAAGGACAGCTACCCTTTGCCTCGAATAGATGACACATTGGACACACTCTCTGGAGCAAAATGGTTTTCCACTCTCGACCTGAAAAGTGGCTACTGGTAGGTACAGATCCATCCAGAAGACAAAGAGAAGACCGCTTTCACAACTGGCAATGGGCTTTGGCAGTTTACAGTAATGCCATTTGGTCTGTGTAACGCTCCGGCCACCTTTGAGCGTCTTATGGAACGTGTCTTACATGGTCTGACGTGGAAAACCTGCCTGGTATATTTGGATGACGTCATCGTTTTGGGAAAGACGTTTGCAGAACATCGCGACAACTTGAGGGAGGTCTTCTCACGACTTCGAGCAGCACACTTAAAGCTCAATCCAAAGACGTGTGCGCTCTTCAGAGCAGAAGTAAAGTATCTGGGGCATGTGATATCGACGGATGGCGTGAAGACGGATCCAGAGAAAATCGAAGCTGTGAGAAGTTGGCCAGTTCCCAAAGACAAACATCAGCTAAGGAGCTTTCTCGGTCTTGCTACGTACTACAGGAGGTTCGTCAAGGATTTCGCCGGCATCGCAAAGTGTCTGCACCAGCTCACTGAGAAAGGAAGACAATTTAAATGGTCAGGTGAGTGCGAAAGAAGCTTTCAACACCTGAAGCAGCGACTTTGCGAAGCACCGATACTAGCTTACCCCATTCCTGGCAAGACATTTATTGTGGACGCAGACGCTAGCAATGTGGGTGTTGGTGCAGTATTGTCGCAATTGCACGATGGGCATGAGAAAGTGGTTGCATACTTCAGCAAAGTTTTAACCCGACCAGAGAGAAATTACTGCGTTACCAGGCGAGAACTCCTTGCTCTAATATTGGCAACGAAACATTTCCAGAAGTACCTGAGTGGCCAAAAGTTCATCTTGCGTACAGACCACGCCGTTCTCAAATGGTTACTTCAGTTCAAAAATCCTGAGGGACAAGTCGCAAGATGGATCGAGCGATTACAGACTTTTGACTTCGAGATACAACATCGCAAAGGAAGACTGCACTGCAACGCGGACGCGTTATCCCGGAGACCATGTGAGCCCAATTGTAAGCATTGTTTGCGACAAGAGGAAAAGGACGAAGGTGTTTCTTTCCAGAGAATAAGAGCCGAACCTGCAGAAGGCTGGAGTACTGAGGAACTTCGCAACGCACAACAAGAAGACCCTGACATTGAGCCAATCCTTGCATGGAAGGAATCTATGGAAAAACCGAGCGCAAGGGATATATCCGATAGAAGTCCCACGTTAAAGGCATATTGGGCGCAGTGGGACTCTTTCCATGTACAAGATGGCGTTCTGCGAAGAAAATGGGAAATGCCGGATGGAAAATCCTTTAAAATGCAGCTTGTGGTTCCACGGTCCAAAGTGCAGGAAATTTTGCGGGAAATGCACAATGGAGTATCTGGTGGGCACTTGGGCATCAACAAAACCCTGAAAAAGGTACGGGAACGTTTTTATTGGCTGAGTGCAAGAAGCGACGTTGAGAGCTGGTGTCGAAAGTGTATTACTTGTGCTGCTAGTAAGGGACCCAAAGTCAAAACCAGGGGTAAAATGCACCAGTACAATGTGGGTGCTCCCTTTGAAAGGATCGCCGTCGACATCGCAGGACCGTTTCCGGAAACTGAAAGCGGTAATCGTTATATCCTGGTTATTGCCGATTACTTCAGCAAGTGGCCCGAGGCATTTGCGATCCCAAATCAAGAAGCGAAAACCGTTGTCGACCAGATAGTGGACCACTGGGTGTGCAGATTCGGAGTGCCAATGGAATTACATTCCGACCAAGGAAGAAAGTTCGAGTCGAAGATATTCCAGGAAGTATGCGCGGCAATCGGACTGCAGAAGACACGGACCACACCCCTTCATCCACAATCAGATGGAATGGTGGAACGCTTCAACAAGACACTAAAAGAACATCTGTCCAAAGTAGTGGACGAGAATCAACGGGATTGGGATCGGCGAATACCTTTATTCCTCATGGCCTACCGAAACGCTATCCACAGTACAACTGGGTACACTCCATCTGAAGTTTTATTTGGACGAACTGCCAGGCTACCCAGTGAGCTTAAATTCGGATTTCCCACTGAAGACCCAACATGCGAGGAGGACTACGTGGTTGACCTTAGAGAAAGGATTAATGACATCCACCAGAGAACCAGAAGCAATATAAAAGTTGCAAGCGACCGCATGAAGACGAGATACGATGCGCAAGCAACGGCACCCGAGTTCAACGAGGGAGATCTGGTATGGCTCTACAACCCACATCGTAAAAAGGGAAGATCGCCAAAGCTTCAGAAGGACTGGGAAGGTCCCTACCAAGTTGTAACGCGAATTAATGATGTCGTCTTCCGAATCCAAAGAGGACCAAGAGCGAAGATGAAAGTTGTCCATGTTGATCGCCTACATCGCTACCACGGAAGCAATGATGACGTACTTGTTCGGGACGAACAAAACTAAGAGGGGGGCAATGTTATGTGGCGACAAGAAATAAAACAACTCGCAGGAGTCCCTGAATGCACCCATCGATTCACTCTAAAAACGCACCCGCTCGATTCACTAAACGAACATACCCAACTGTCATTCCAGTCATCTGACAGCAGCTGTCATATTCGAAGTTCGAATTTCGATTTCCCCTCCTTGGAATTCAGCGGAGGAGTGCCAATGGAAAATTGCCAAAGGGGGTATGGAACGTACTAGAAGGTGTTTAATTTTGTATAAATACACGGGTGACAGGCTCGTACGGACAGTTATATTTTAAACGTGGACTTGTGAAAATCGGTAATAAAGTAAAAAGTGATTGAGTTGAAATAAAGTGTTGAATTCTAAATAGTAAAGTTGAATAACAGTGTGATCTGAGTTTAAATAAGAATGTTTGATAAATAAAGTGTTTCATTGTGGGATTATAAAAGTGAAATTGAGTTTTATTCGACGAACCCCAGGCCGAAAATATTACAGTATCTTCTTACACGTATTCACTGACACGGAAATTTAAAGCCTTAAAGGCTTTATAAAAGACGTAAGCAAATGGGTGTTGGAGGGTAAGGCGGACGCAAGTTGAATATCTAGTTATTCAGTAATTTGTGCCACGAATCACAAAAATTTGTCTGCGAAGGCAGTGAACATTACAATTTCTTGTAACAGCTCACGATCAATCACAGTCAAAATCAGCTGGTCCCCAGTTTTTAAACTTTCTGGTTAGTTGGTTTTTTCGCCTAAACTTAGGCTGACTTTTTGCATGCATGTATAAAAAAAAACTGGTCTTACATAACACGCTTATAAAGCAACGATTCGGAACAATATTTTTATGATTACCTTACGCAGACGGATTATATATGTTTGAACATATATAACGCACCCTGGCTAAGTGCGAGCAACGACGTCAAGAGCTGGTGGCGGAAGTGCAAAATGTGAGCAGCTTATAACGGACCCAAAGTCAAAACAAAAGGTAGAATGCTCCAGTACAACGCTTCCATTATTCTAAGGCGGGCCTCCAATGTCGACAGCGATCCTTTTAAAGAGGGCACTTGAAATTGCGGACTACTTCAGTAAGTGGCCTGAGGCTTTTGCGTTCATCTTAGATAAACTCTGGAGAATGGAATGGATTTCCGTATTTCTGTAAAGAATTACATCTGAAAACCACTCTTCTTTTCTTTTCTTAGGTTTTTCTATAGGAAGTAAGAGTTGGGAGAGCGATCAATTTCGAGAGTCAAAGATTTTGTCAACTATTTTGACGGAGTTAACTGTGTAAAAAAAAAACTGCTCGCTGGTTTAACTCCGGGTTCGTTTTGTTACGGGATTAGAAGATCTTGGTTTAAGCTGAGCTTAACTCAGCACACCTGTTCAAGGATAAACTGAAGCAGGTGTGAATTGTTAAAAAAAAGTTGCTATCCTTCCGGAATATATTTAAGGCCCCATGACCACAAACACAGTTTAAGAATTAGAGCTTTAAGGACATACATAGAAAAGCGTATTTTTCTGCCGAAAGTGTACAATTTGTACACCTTTATCTTTACGTAATATTTATGCTTATTCACAGAATGGAAAGATTTTATTTTCGTGTAACAAATAAGCGTTTATGGTAGTATCAAGGTTAAAGAAATCCGAATGCTCGCGATGTTCGAGAGACGAATGGTAAACAAAATTCAACAAACTCGATTCCAAAAAAGTGTTTCCAGCACATTTAATAAGAGAACGTTCCTTTTTTTACTTGGGTCCCAACATGTCTTTTGGATTGACCCATTCGGCGAATTGCTGTTCGTTAAGATATCCTAGTTTGATGGCCTCTTCTTTCAATGTAGTTCCATTTTTATGGGCAGTCTTTGCAATCTTAGCAGCCTTGTCATAGCCAATGTGTGGGTTGAGAGCCGTCACCAACATAAGAGATTCGTTCATAATTTTGTCAATGCGTTCCCTGTTTGCAACGATGCCCTGTACACAATTCGAGTTGAACGTTCTGCAGCCGTCAGCTAAAATAGAAGAAAATTATACAAAACGCCCTGTGCTCAACAGAAACACTTACAAAGCAGTCTAATGGACCTCAAAGCGTTCGACACAACCAAAGGTTTAAAAACGTTGAGTTCAAAGTGTCCATTGGATCCTCCGATTGTCACAGCCACATGATTGCCCATAACTTGGGCGGCTAACATCGTCAGCGATTCACATTGGGTGGGATTCACTTTGCCCGGCATGATCGAACTACCCGGCTCATTTTCAGGCAACATCAACTCTCCCAGTCCGCAGCGTGGCCCAGACCCAAGGAAACGAATATCGTTGCCGATCTTCATCAAACTCACAGCAATTGTGTTAAGTGCACCAGATACCTCAACTACAGCGTCGCGGCAGGCTAGAGCTTCAAATTTGTTTGGGGCAGTGACGAAGGGCAAGCCAGTTAGATCTGAGATCTTGTCGGCACATTTTTCAGCGAAGCCAATACGTGTGTTCAAGCCCGTACCAACAGCAGTACCACCAAGGGCCAGCTGCAAGATATGTGGCATCACAGCGTCTACTCTCTCAATGCCATACTCTATCTGCTGAGCGTAGCCACTGAATTCTTGACCCAGTGTCAAAGGAACGGCATCCATGGTGTGCGTGCGGCCAATCTTAATTATATCTTTAAACTCCTCAGACTTGGCTTTAAGACCGTCCCGAAGAGTTCGGAGAGCTGGTTTCAAATTATTGCACAGTTGCAACGCAATCGAGATGTGAATCGCGGTTGGGAAGGTGTCATTGGAGCTCTGCGACTTATTCACATGATCGTTCGGATGGACGGGATCCTTGGAGCCGAGAACGCCCTTGAGTATTTCAATTGCACGGTTACTTATGACTTCGTTGACGTTCATGTTTGTCTGGGTGCCCGAGCCAGTTTGCCAAATAACCAGAGGAAAATGGTCTTCGTAAAGATCTCCTGAGATCACTTCATCGGCCGCTTTCGAAATAGCGTCAGCTATTTCTGGCTTTAACCCGAACTCCTTGTTCACTAGAGCGGCAGCTTTCTTCAAGACTCCCATGGCTTGGATAACGGGTTTCTGAAAATAACTATTTAGTCACCAAGATCTCCTTTTTTTCATTCATTAACTTACTGGCATTCTCTCGGTTCTCCCACCGATGGGAAAGTTGATCATCGATCGCATTGTTTGGGCTCCATAATACTTTTCATTGGGCACTTTTAGCTCGCCAAATGTATCCGTTTCAATACGGAATCCACTTTCCGAACGGGAGGCCTGGAAGAGGAATAGCAAAATATTATTTCCGCCAATATTACTCAACAACAGAACTTTCCATGCTAGCGACATACAAATGAAGGGGACCAAATCACGTAGAGGCACTACAACACTGAATGAAATTTTTCCAGCACAGACTTGGGCTCTCCGCAGATATATTATGATGGCGATAACACATCGCTTGCTGATTAGAGGCATGAACTTGTTTACAATATAAGTATTTGCAGGGGTTACGGTAATCTATATACTTAACACGTTGATGAGCGGTAGAGGAAGGCAATTAGGTATATATTTGTGGGGTGAAGATTTGGCTTAGAGCCAAATAGGTTTTGAGGAGGAGCTGATGAATTATCACTGTGTTTAGTTTTTACATATTGACGCAGTTCTTTTTTTACAAGGAAACGTAGTAGAGACAAAGCCATAAACAGCACAAGTAGATCTTTGCAATTTTCTCTCACTTTAATACATTTGACGACTTTCACACTTGGGATGTTTATACACACAGTACTATGCAACTTTGTTTTCGATAGAATTCATCTCTATTCAACAGTAAAATTACAATAGTTTCTCGGATGAGATTTAAAAAAACAGAAAGCATAAGCAATAGTATGTGTTTTTTTCCTGTACCTAATAACTTTGTACATTCTAATTCGTATTTTAAACTGATTAAGGGCCAATTTTTCTCCGAAATCATACGATCTTAATCTGAGATTATCTCGGCTTAACTCGCCAAATTTGGTAAGTTAATCCCTGATCGACTCTGGTGAACAGTATGTACTTCTTTTAATGTTTTTTCTATGTGAAATAGCAGTGGCTTCGAGGGTTTCTGTGAAAAATGACATCTGAAATGACTCGATCTTCTTTTCCATGTGATTTCTTTGTGAAGTAAAAGCTGGGAGAGTCGATAATTTCGAGACTCGAAGATTTTAACAACTTTACTGACGGAGTTAGCTATGCACTGAAAAACTGCTCGCTGGATTCATTCCTGGATTAACAGGTCTTGGTTTAAGCTGGACTTAACTCAACACTAATATCCGGCCCAGAAACAGCCGGCTTCTTTTTATGATTTTTGGAATGGTAGGTGATTTGCGTGTTTCTGTGAAAAAGACATCTGAAGATAACTCGAACTTCTTTTCCCGTGTTTTTCTATGTGAAGTGAGAGTTGGATGAGTCAATAATTTCGAGAGTCGAAGATTTTTACAAATTTGTTGGCGGGGTGTAAAATTGCTCGCTGGGTTAACTCCAGATTCGTTTTGTTACGGGATTACCAGATTTTGGTTCAAGATCTGACCCTTAGTCCATCTTCTGATATTTTATATGTACAAAATTGAAGCAAACTTTTGATATTCAAAACGTAAAATCATTTTCGAAAACAAATTTTCAAAAGTTTATTAACTTAAAAGTTTATTACTTATTAAAGCATTTTAACGGTTATAAAAAAAAATAAATAAATAAATAGAGTGGCGCAACAGCTCGAGGTGAATCAGGGCCAACTTCTCAACAATGTATGCTGGTGTGTTAATTTCTTTTACATACAAAGGGACCTACAATTTTTGCCGAATCCGAACGGCACTTTGAGAAGTTTTTCAAGACAAATGATACTCTCGGAGGGCTTGTCAGACCCTCGCGGAGGTGGGGACCGTGAAAAAGAACAATCCTTTTTTTTTCAGGTGACGATGGCAGGATTCGAACCCAGGCTTCCGGCGTAGTAAGCACACACACTAACCACTACGCCTCGGCACTCCACGGCGTTAAGATCTTAACGGTTATAAAGATCTTGTTAAAATTTAGTTGAAGAATGTAACGTAGGAGCAAGACAAGCTAACAGCGTTAAAAATTTTCTTAATTGCCGTTTCAATGTTAAAAAAACAGTAAGCTAACAGTTTTTTTAAAAGTAAAATATAAAAATAAATGTAGGAAAAGTTTCTTGACACATTTTTTTTAGAGTAAAGGGTTTTCCCTGACTTTCCCTTACATTTCCTGACCACATTTCCTGAATAAATTTTCCCTGACCAAATTTGTAAAAAAATAAGTAAAAATTACTCAAAAAATTCTAAGAAACAGCTGTTTTTAATTTTCACAAGTTGAATCGTCGCGTCGCTATCGTTAACTTTTCGAGTATCATAAGCAGATACAACAGCTGCAAAATTTAAAGATCAATCAATTCTGCTAGTCATAGAACAGGGGATATAAAGTATAGAGAAGTCACTAAATAAATAAAAATGTATTTCCTTCATAAATCCTAACATCATCTGAAAAAAAGACTCGTTCTTTTTCACCGTCCGCGAGGATCTGACAAACCCTCCGAGAGTATCATTTTCCTTGAAAAACTTCTCAAAATGCCGGAAATTTCGGAATCGGTCAAAAATTGTAGGTCCCCTTGCAGGTGAAGAAATTAACACACACAGCATACATTGTTGGGAAGTTGGCCCTGATTAACCTCGATCTGTTGTGCTACTCTATTTATTTATTTTTAAGGATTAAAATTAAATTCTTTGGTTCAATTTCATAAGCTTTGTAAAATATACCCCTGAAAGTGGGCGTGGTCACCCCACAAAAATGGGCGTAGGCTACAAATATCAATTGGTTTTAATTTGTAGCCTAATTTCGATTCTAAAAGCAAATATTAATGCTTAAAAAACAGTTTTTTTCCTAAAAACGTCCCCTCAAAGTGGGCGGAGCTCAACTTCTTGTATTGAACAAACTAAGCAAATGGTAATACATATTATTTAATGTTTGTCATATAATTTTTTTTTTCGATTTAGAAAAAATTTTCCGAGAAATCAGGTTTTAAAAATTCTATCAAGTTAAAAGTGGACATGGTCGATGGTGTGGGCGGTCGAATTTTTGCCTGATTAAAGGCTTCCGGACATTATTGCTCTTCACGAAAATTCGATTTCCTCTTGGCTAACTTGAGCAAGACCGTTTTAAAATAAAATATAAATTTGAGGTTGTTTTACATCAAAGTCAATTGTGTCAAACGTGGCTGTCAGCAGATCTTATCAATTTTCATTCTTTGCCTGTACAAAATGAGAACCAAGCAGCACTCCAAGTTTTCTAGCTCAATTTAAACGACCTAAAAACTGCATACATACAAACAGACAGACAGATTTTTTTTTAGATATTCAAGGCAGTAGCGAAATAGGTCTGCATGATTTGAAAATTTTAAATAATGTGACATTTCCACTGTTTGTTTTTTAAACACTAATGTCACTAACTGTGCTTTAGATTCATTTTATTTTTATTGTTGTAAGAAACTAAATATTGTTAAATTAGATATATTTAATTTAAAAAATGAATTTTTGTGAATAAAGAAATAATAAATAAATAAATAATAAATAAAAAATTGTATCTTGTTCAATTGCACCGTGAAACAAAGAAAGTAATTTTTCGCGTTTAAGTCCCGTAAATAGAGTTTGACCCAAGTGAGTCAAAAAGAGGAGTAATTTCGTCGTCCGCCAGCTTAAACTGCGAATGAAAATAGCTCGACGTGATTTTTTTCTAATAAATTAATATATTTTTATTTTTTAGTTCAAAAATAACTAAAAAAAATGACTGCATTTTTTGGGCACTCTTCAATATTTTGGGCACTGGGAGAGGGTTAAGGAAGGCAGGAAGATAAAGTGAAACATTTTTTTTAACTATATGTATAAAAATGACTTAAATATTTTGTGTGTTAGCGAATAAATAGAGTTCGGCTGGTTGGATTCTTATTTTTTTCTTGAATGAAAGGAGAACATCTGTAGATGGTTTAGAAAACGAAATCTGCCCAAAGCTATACCGCAAAAGCCCACATTTTTGTGTAATGTTTTTTTCCCACTGTACACTGGATTTTTTTTTAAGTGAATACTTTATTGCAAAATTTTCAAGAAACAAAATTTTCATCAAAAAAATATTATGTTTTGAGTTGAGTGAAACATTTCAAATAATCAACTCAATTTGTGAATATTTCCATCTTCGAAATGTTAAGTTCTGCGAGTATAATTGCCGTATTCGAGTCATGGAGCATTAAAGAACCATTTTTTGTCAGTTAAAGTAACCTAAAAATGTAAAGAACGATGAGATTACAAGTCCCAAACAATGTGCATTATGACAAAGCGCTAATGCTTTTTAATATAACTAACTTCGAATCAGTTTGTGCTAATGTCAAATTATTGTTAATTCTAGTTTCTTTTTGTGTTTTTAAACGCGTTTTCTAAATGATAAAGTCTCGAAAAGGTAAGAAAACTAATATTTTTCTCGGAACTAAAAATGAAGAAGAACTAATCAAAAATAATAAAAACAATGGTGTGTCGGCGTCGTTTAGTTATAGGGTAACAACTCCTTGATAATAAGCTTCAATGCGTTTGTGTCTTCACTGATCCTGTGCTATGTGCTGAACTGTGTTGGAGATAGTGAAAATG
Organism: Neoascia interrupta; assembly: GCA_947623515.1. Taxonomy (NCBI): domain Eukaryota; kingdom Metazoa; phylum Arthropoda; class Insecta; order Diptera; family Syrphidae; genus Neoascia; species Neoascia interrupta. Next base: position 119,289,725 of record OX392463.1, on the reverse strand, counting down.
CCTGGAATCGATCTATAAACAAATAACACATAACTGCCAGTCAGAAAAGCTTTCCGTTCTCCAATTTATAAACGTCAAAATTACTGAGGTCGATGAAACTCTTAAGCAGAAGTGTACCTTAAGAAGAAGTGTACCTACTGTGGTGTGAACTTGGACAACTCCTTGACATGCCCAACATGGATTGATTCATTCCCATCATGAATTGATGCACAGCCGTGCTCGCAAGAGGTTTTCTCGCTGAGGCTCTAGATAGCTATACTAAGCAGAGATGGTTGCTGGAGGCAAAAAGGCCAAGCACAACCAAAATTTGGTGAATAGGAGCGATAAAAGTATTCCTGTCCAAGCGTTTTGGATAGATATTCTAAAGCACATTCTATTTGGTTCAAAATAATTAGGTATCACGTATTTCGTTCTAAATGTAATCCGATCATTGGTACTTTTTTTTAAATAAATTATAGTAAAATTGTCTTTAGACAACTATTCATCAAAAATAAAGTCCAAAACAATAGTAAATTAAAATACAATGTTTACGTTTGCAAAGCCATATGTTGCACATAAGAGTTTATGTGAGCCATAAGCTACATAAGCTCTTATGTTCCATTTCAGCAAACGGGCCTAAGCAAACTAAGAAAAATCTTATCAAACGCAAGCATATCATTGCGTTTGTTTTAGAGTACACATAGTTTGAAATTTCATAGCAACTGTCTTTAGTTTTAAGATGATGTACATAGTCTAATTTACTATTATAAGGCGCTCAAAAGACACACTTTAAAGCGATATTACATTGGACAATACCTTCATCAGGGAGTTTTGAAAATTTTAATGTGACGCATAAAAACATAGTCCAGCTCATATTGAATCTTATTGGAAGTCATGAGCTACTTGCCACTCAAACCCCTTTTCGTAATATACAGCTAAGTAAGGCATTTTTGTTGCAATGGAAACTTTTCATGAGGTTGCATGATTCACAAAAAAAAAAGTGCAAAAAATGCTGATTGACTTTGAGAAACCTAAGAATCTTAATTAAGGCAATGTCAATTAACATTCCATCGCAATCGCAAAAGAAAGAAAGGCCTAAACATTAATGGATCACACAAATGCAACGACAACAGCATTTATTTGGCCTCAGTGACGAAGAGACCTAAAACCGGGTGACCTGCCGGTATATTCTGGGGTCAAATCGGCGTACCCCACAATCGGACTATTAGGAATGCAGTAGAGTGGGAAGGTCGAGTTTATGATCCATCACTTCAGATCAAAACCTCTTGCCTTAAAGAACCTCTAAAAACCACAGGCCCTCCGAATATAACTAACTCAAATATCCACCACTGCAACCAACTAAAATATGCAAAGCGGCTGCCACTAAAACATGCACTAAAAATAATTTGGTCAATGCATAGCTAGTCAGTGAAATGTTCTCTTACTTACTGGTTTCGTATGGCCAACTAATATGAATATTTGACTAAATATTAGACAATTCCAGCATGCTAGAAAGCAGTAGGTAATTTTAATTTTGTTTTCCAACAATCCGTAAATGAGATCGATTAATCTATCCGTAAATGAGATCGATATCTCCATAGCCGTCATCTATATGGCAAACTCATCATAGCTCACAAAATACCAAGGGCTTCTTGAACGCTTTTTTGTTATTCAAAAATTACTCACCACCAGGTCCTGGGAATTCAGACAATTATTGTTCGCACTATTCATGTTTGTCTTGTGACTTCCAAATAAACTGACTGACTGTTTACTCGATTCGAAATGAAAGTATGATTGACCAACCCAATCCAATCCAGTACCCAGCCAGTCAGATATGTTGAGCCCAAATACGTTTTGCTGTTGTTGCCAACAAGTTTAGTTTATATTGTAACAGGTTCTTCTTTAACGGAGTCATAACATTTTATGGGGCAGCCTTTTTTTTGTTTTGGTTCCCTTCCTCTGCCAGTTGGACTAACTGACGTTGAAGCTTGAACACCATCATTCATTAAGTAGCCGGCTATAAACACAATACTCCATACAATCGAAGCAAAACAAGATTAATATGGGAAAGCAATGGGCCGTAATTTGGGTCGTAGAATGTCTTTAAATTACTGGATTTCTATTGTTGGCATTATTTCATTGGGAAGTTCGTATTAAGAACATTTCAATTCGGTTCAAAAATATTTTTTTCAGTCAGTTAATCAAAAGAAAATTACATAACAAGAAATAATTGCACACTTACCATCGTCCGAAGAAACGTACTGGAAAGATTAATCCTATTTACGCGCTGCATAGAACAAATTGTCCATGAGCTTTTAAGTACTTGCAAGACCATTTTGTGTGATTTTCTATTTTCGATTCAATATTTAAAAAAGAAAATTAAATTTTTTTGTGGCAAGGCACACTCGACCGACGAACAACGAACAACAACCCTTGAAGTGACGTTTATAATTTTCAAAAGAAAAAAGTACAGTTCAGGCGGTTAAGTGCAAGCTTCTGGTACTTTTATGGGAACTTACCCTCAAAGCATATTTCCGGGTCAATTTTTCTGAAACCGATTTGACTTGTTGCTAACTTAAAAAACTCTCCACAAACGAGATTTTTTGTCATGTACCACATGCTCTAACATATACGCAACCACGAATACTCATCATGCATCTACACACGTTCGCTCTTAACAAAATTCTGAGTCCATTTATCTGAAACCAATTTGACTTGTTTCTAACCTTTTCTAGCCTCTCAAAAAATGTTCTTGTTTCATGTTTACTATGCTCACACCAAAAATTACTGAATAACGAGATATTCAACTTGCGTCCCTCTTACCTTGCAACAGATTAGTTTACACCATTCCAAAGCAGCCTCTGCTAACCGTGTGCTCCTTTTTGATTATATTATAGCTACTAACCTCATTATTTGTAACAAGGGATTAGATCCCACCTTTATCACAAGAAACAGGCAGGAAGTCATTGATGTGACCCTAGTCACGAACTCCCCTAGCATAACTATCAACAACTGGATGGTATCAAGTGATGTATCGTTCTCCGATCATCGTTTCATAGAGTTCGGTATTGACTACAAACTTCCTGAAAAAGTCCGTCTTCAGAAGCCCCAGAAGTACCGACTGGGAATCCTACAACACAAAGTTGAAAAGTTATCTTGAAAACATTACTCCCACTCAGCCGCAATTACCATCGGAATTAGACCTGATTGTGGGTAGGCTTACGGAGGCAATGAACCTAGCTCGCCACAAAGCCTGCCCTATCAGCAGACACAGAAATGGGGGCAAGCCCCTATTTTGGAACGCTGAAATTAGTAGGCTTCGAAGAGAGAACAGGAAACTTTTTAACCAAGCAAAACGCTCTAGGGACCCAGTTGACTGGGACCTTTATAAAAGCAGCACCAGAAAAGTTAAGACAGAGATTAGGAAATCACAACGTTTCTCTTGGTATATTTTCTGTGGAAATATAGAGAAAACTAGTGATTCATCCCGGCTCAGGAAGATTCTATCAAAGTCTCCAGTCACTCCTACATTAAAAAGCCAGATGGAAACTGGGCCATGTCCAATAAGGAAACGCTAGACCTGCTCATGGACACCCACTTTCCTGGCAGCAAAGCAGGGACGATGTACTCTGAATTTATCACGATAAAGTTCAATAAAGTTCACTGTACCCGAGAATTTTGTCACACCCAAGAAGATACAGTGGGCAGTGCATAGCTTCCTCACGTACAAATCACCTGGTCTCGATGGCATACTACCGGTGGAACTCCAACAAGGTCTCGGAATACTGCAAAGCTTTTTATGTCCGAAGTTGAATATCTAGTTAATCAGTAATATATGGCTCACACTCGCACACATATCCTAACACGAATACTCATCGGCATCGGTCGTCGCGTCGTACATCTACGGATAAATTTCTACCTCGAATTTCATTATCGGCCGTTATTATATATTATTATAAAAGTGGTTCTGTGGTTCTTGCGATTTAAAATAAAGTATAGTGTTTTGCTTTAAATCGCATGTGCCACAGAATGTTTTATGTTTTTTTGTAATGTTTTTTTTTATGTGCAGTGGCATTGCAGATTTGAGAATAACCTACAAAAAACAGCGAGTGTTTCACAAAAAAAGTCAAAACTGAGTTAGAATTTTATTATTTATTCTTATTTTATTAAACTAACATAAAATGCTAAGAATAATAACTAAAGAGTTACAGCAAGAGCTACAAAGGCCTTGAGTTAGAATTTCTAAAGCAAACTTACACCAAAAAACGTTGTCCAAATTGGGTTAAATTAATCAAAAAAATAAACTAACACCAAAAAATGGTGTCTAAATGGAGTCAGATTTTTGGAACCAAAAAGACACCAAAAAACGGTGTTACAATTTTTAAATCTAGGGACAGCACTTAACTTCAAATTGACACTAAAATTTGACACCGATTTAACATGATGTATGGAGTGGGGACTTCATTATTGAGTCAATTTTAACAACACCGCTTGCTTAGAGGGTTAAAAAACAAAGGAACAGATCTTCGCTGACCAAAACCAACCTTATACTATGTCTCCACCGGCAATTAAAAGAAGATTAATGGGAGACGATTAAAAATAAATTCCAAAGTAGCTCCACCGGACAAATAGAGGATTGAATTGACACGAACACTCTGTTTCTGTCATTTTGGCTCTTAAAAGGGAGTGGTGATGTCATTTCCCAGGAACGAAAAACAATTTCTGCTATCGCTGGCGTTGTGAAAGTCAATTGTACCTAAATTAAAAAGTGATCTAATACTATGTCTCCACCGGCTATATAACGAGTATTAACAGGAGACGATTTAAAATAAGTCCCATAGTGGCTTCACCGGTCAAATTTAGGATTATTTTGACACGAGCACTCTTTTTCTGCCATTATGACTCTTAAAAGAGAGTGGCGTTGTCATTTTCAAGGAGCGAAAAAAATGACATGTTTTTATGTACTTCCGATGTACATAAAAACTTCAATAGAAACCGTATTTGTGAGAGAATTGTCGTACAGGGCTGTCCCTTTAGCCTTCTTCAGTTTCCTTTTTTGATTCTCAAACTGTTACAAAGGTGCACAAAATAAGTTTGTAAATAGGGTAAATGGGATCTATGAGAGGATTTATTTTTGATCGTTTGCCGAGGAGATTTAAATTTGGATGGTAAATCGCGTGATTTATAGAGGATTTAATGAAGATTTATATTAATCGGGGACTAGTGCCCTGTGGAGACATGGTATAAAATTGAATTAAAGCGTTGAATTCTAAGTAGCGAAGTTGAATGAGGTGTGATTTAAATTTAAATAAGTTTTGTTGAATAAATAAAGTGTTTCATTATTTGATTATAAAAGTGAAATTGAGTTTTGTTCGATGAACCCCTCGGGCCGAAATATTACAATAGTATAAAAAGTACAATAGAAAACGTACTTTCGACAGATCTGTCGTACAGGTATAGTTTAAGTTTTCTTTTTTGATTCTTATACTATGTCTCCACCGGCAATTAAAGGAGGATTAGCGGGCGACGATTTAAAATAAATCCCACAGTGGCTCCACCGGACAAATATAGGATTAATTTGACACGAACACTCTGTTTCTGTCATTTTGGCTCTCAAAAGAGCGTGGCAATGTCATTTCCCAGGAGCGAAAAAAAAATTTCAGCTGTAAAAATCACAATCGAAAACGTACTTGTGACAGATCTGTCGTACTGGGACAGTTTCAGTTTCCTTTTCTGATGCTCAAACTGTTGCAAAGGTGCAGAAAATAGGTTTGTGAATAGGATGAATGGGATGGATGAATGTTTGAAATTATTAAATGTAACTAAACTAACTAACTATCTGTTATGTGGCGACAAGAAATAAAACAACTCGCAGGAGTCCCTGAATGCACCCATCGATTCAATCTACAAACGCACCCGCTCGATTCACTAAATGAACATACCCAACTGTCATTCCAGTCATCTGACAGCAGCTGTCATATTCGAAGTTCGAATTTCGATTTCCCCTCCTTGGAATTCAGCGGAGGAGTACCAATGGAAAATTACCAAAGGGGATATGGAACGTACTAGAAGGTGCTCAATTTTGTATAAATACACGGGTGGCAGGCTCGTACGAGACAGTTATATTTTAAACGTTGACTTGTGAAAATCGGTTATAAAGTGAAAAGTGATTGAATTGAATTAAAGTGTTGAATTCTAAGTAGTAAAGTTGAATAACAGTGTGATTTGAATTTAAATAAGTTTTGTTTGATAAATAAAGTGTTTCATTGTGAAATCATAAAAGTGAAGTTGAGTTTTATTCGACGAACCCCAGGCCGAAAATATTACATTGGTGTCAGAAATTGGGGATAAAACTCATAATTGTGCGGGTAAATTCTACAGTGGAATTTTCCGGAACAGTGTTAGTGTGTCAAACAGTTTTAAGTGGAGATTTCTAGAAAAAGTGCGCGTAAATAGCGTCGGTGACTAAAACGATTTATTTGTGCAGTGGAATTTTCCAGAGATATCGTGTGTCTAAACAGTGTCGGTGACTCATACAAATTTGATTGTGGAATATTCCGGATATATTGAAGCTGATTGTGCGATAAAGCTATAATTAACTAAGTTATAAAAACGGTTTCAGTGATTTGTTCTTCGCGAGTGAATTTTCTGGAACAGATATAAGACATAAACAGATTGTGTTGTGAAAATTGTGTGAAGACAATTCAAAATGGGTCGAAAAATTGAACAATTGACGACAGCTGAGTTAAAAGCGGAATTGGGTAAAAGAAACCTCCAGACTTCGGGGCTCAAAAGGGAATTGTTGCTCCGACTCCAGGACGCTATTACCGAGGAAGGTGGACATCCAGACACGATGCTGTTCGAAGTTCAAGAAGAACAGCAACAAAGCACAGTAAGTACTGCCGATGAAATGCCCGCTTTCATGAAGTTGCTTCTGGACAAATTTGAGAAGCTGGAGAGCGGCCAAAAAGAACAAAAGAATGCTCTTGAAGACAAGTTCGACAAGCTAGATACTAAGTTCGATGAGCAGAAAAAAATTCTAGAAAGCAAACTCGATTCCCAGAATTCACTTTTTGAGGAAAAGTTCCAAACGATGGATCGAAAAATTGAAAGTGTGGAGGAACAGTTCACTGAAGTCAAATCGGAAGTAGAACAGCTGGCTAAGGAACTGGAGTTGGTTAAGAAACAGAAACTGCGAGAATGTTTGCCCGACAGTCCACGGCGTAAAGAAATGCAGCCTCCTGTTTTTGATGGTCAAACGTCATGGCCGATTTATAAGAGGCAATTTGAAGCTGCCGCAATGACGAACAACTGGGACAACGAAGAGAAGTCGATTGCTCTCACGCTTGCTCTCAGAGGAACAGCTGCCGAATTGCTGCAAACTATTCCTGAAGAAAAACAGAAGGATTATGATGCCATGGTGAAGGCCATCGAGATGAGGTTTGGCGACGACCACATGCAGCAAGTTTACCGGGTCCAGTTGCGCCGAAGAGTTCAGAGAAGGGGTGAGACGCTTCAGCAGTTGCAAGCCGACATCGAGCGATTAGCGAATTTGTCTTATCCCAACACCAGCAGGGAGATAATAAACGAGTTGGCAACCGATGCGTTTGCCAATGCCATTGCGGATGGAAAGCTACAAATGGCTGTAAGAATGGCAGGTAAGAAGACTCTCGCTGAAGCACTAGCATTCGCCCTGACAATGGAAGCTGCAGACCAAGCTTCGCAAGGTTGCCATCGCATAAGGGAAATGGCTGGTCTAGAGTGCTCATGTCAACGCATCGACATCGAAAGGCAAAACACGAACACCACTCGGGGACAAATGAGATGCTGGAACTGTAACAAACTGGGACACCTGCAGCGACAGTGCCGAGCCTCAGTTAGACAAGCGGGTTGCCCACATTGCGCTAGAAGGAGACAGAATGAAGAAGCATCTGGCAGGATGTCGGGGCAGAAGTTGGTTGATGGAATCGACGCCCCCAGGACCATCATCCAAGTCTCGCAAACAAAACGCTGCAACAAGAGTCTGACAGTAGAGGCAATCATCGCCAACAGAAGATGCGTGGCCACTATTGACACAGGTGCCACGGCCTCCATCATCCGAAGAGACCTTGTTCAGACGTCATGGCTACATAACACCAGCTGCTACAGTCTGAAGACAGCTACAGGAGAAGCGGCGAAAGTATACGGGGAGGTGCAGCTACAGATACAACTAGAGGGACTGACCTTCTCACATGCATTCTTGGTAGCCGACATATGCGACGAATGCATCATTGGAGTGGACTTCATGAAGGCACACGAGGTAATTCTTGACCTTCGAATGCAGGTGCTAAGGTATCGAAGCATCGAGATCCCTATGGTATACGGAAACGACAACGCTGTGAATCTTCGAGCAATACTGGGAGGCGATGAAGTTCTGCGGCCCTCTTCAGAGACAGTTCTTTGGACACGTTTGGAGGGTGATCCTGGGAACCACCGATTCTATCTCATCGAGCCAGACAACAAAAGTGAATTTAAAAGTTACGTCGTGGGAAAAATTCTTGCAGAGCCCAGGGATAACATGGTGCCGGTAAGACTGATGAACCCAAATAAGCGCACCGTTAAGCTCAGAAAAGGAGAGGTGATCGGAAGATGTGTGCCCGTTGCAGCCATTTCGACAATAGCTGAGAGTGAGCCTGCAAGTCCTGTCTCTCCATCTAAATTGGCCGAGGTATGTAAGACTATACTCGGAGACTGTGAGCTAAATCAGGAGCAGCAAACCATAGCGGAAAATCTCATTGGTGAGTTTGCTGATATATTTGCCTCACAGGATGGAGACTATGGTCGAACACACTTAGTACAACACCGCATAGACACCGGAGATGCTAGACCAATCCGCCAACCTGCCAGACGACTTCCGTTGGCTAAACAGGACGAGGCCGCCGAGATGATATCGACCATGGAAAGAGAAGGTTTGATCGAAAGCTCGAAAAGTCCGTGGGCGTCGCCTGTTGTACTGGTGAAAAAGAAGGACGGCAGTACTCGATTCTGCGTGGATTACCGGAGGCTTAATGATGTCACAAAGAAGGACAGCTACCCTTTACCTCGAATAGATGACACATTGGACACACTCTCTGGAGCAAAATGGTTTTCCACTCTCGACCTGAAAAGTGGCTACTGGCAGGTACAGATCCATCCAGAAGACAAAGAGAAGACCGCTTTCACAACTGGCAATGGGCTTTGGCAGTTTACAGTAATGCCATTTGGTCTGTGTAACGCTCCGGCCACCTTTGAGCGTCTTATGGAACGTGTCTTACATGGTCTGACGTGGAAAACCTGTCTGGTATATTTGGATGACGTCATCGTTTTGGGAAAGACGTTTGCAGAACATCGAGACAACTTGAGGGAGGTCTTCTCACGACTTCGAGCAGCACACTTAAAGCTCAATCCAAAGAAGTGTGCGCTCTTCAGAGCAGAAGTAAAGTATCTGGGGCATGTGATATCGACGGATGGCGTGAAGACGGATCCAGAGAAAATCGAAGCTGTGAGAAGTTGACCAGTTCCCAAGGACAAACACCAGCTAAGGAGCTTTCTCGGTCTTGCTACGTACTACAGGAGGTTCGTCAAAGATTTCGCCGGGATTGCAAAGTGTCTGCACCAGCTCACTGAGAAAGGAAGACAATTTAAATGGTCAGGTGAGTGCGAAAGAAGCTTTCAGCATCTGAAGCAGCGACTTTGCGAAGCACCGGTACTAGCTTACCCCATCCCCGGCAAGACATTTATTGTGGACGCAGACGCTAGCAATGTGGGTGTTGGCGCAGTATTGTCGCAGTTACACGATGGGCAGGAGAAAGTCGTAGCATACTTCAGCAAAGTGCTTACCCGACCAGAGAGAAATTATTGTGTTACCAGGCGAGAACTCCTTGCTTTAATACTGGCGACGAAACATTTCCAGAAGTACCTGAGCGGCCAGAAGTTCATCTTGCGTACCGACCACGCCGCGCTCAAATGGTTACTGCAGTTTAAAAATCCAGAGGGCCAAGTCGCAAGATGGATCGAGCGATTGCAGGCTTATGACTTCGAGATACAACATCGCAAAGGAAGACTGCACTGCAACGCGGACGCATTATCCCGGAGACCATGTGAGCCCAATTGTAAGCATTGCGTGCGACAGGAGGAAAAGAACGAATGTACTGTCCAGCGAGTAAGAGCCGAACCTGCAGAAGGCTGGAGTACTGAGGAACTTCGCAACGCACAACAAGAAGACCCTGACATTGAGCCAATCCTTGCATGGAAGGAATCTATGGAGAAACCGAGCGCAAGGGATATATCCGACAGAAGTCCCACATTAAAGGCATATTGGGCGCAGTGGGACTCTCTCCATGTACAAGATGGCGTTCTGCGAAGAAAATGGGAAATGCCGGATGGAAAATCCTTTAAGATGCAGCTTGTGGTTCCACGGTCGAAAGTCCAGGAGATTCTACGGGAAATGCACGATGGAGTGTCTGGTGGGCACTTGGGCATCAACAAAACCCTGGAAAAAGTACGGGAACGTTTTTATTGGCTGAGTGCAAGAAGCGACGTTGAGAGTTGGTGTCGGAAGTGTTCTACTTGTGCTGCTAGTAAGGGACCCAAAGTCAAAACCAGGGGTAAAATGCACCAGTACAATGTGGGAGCTCCCTTTGAAAGGATCGCCGTCGACATCGCAGGACCGTTTCCGGAAACTGAAAGCGGTAATCGTTACATCCTGGTTATTGCCGATTACTTCAGCAAGTGGTCCGAGGCATTTGCGATCCCAAATCAAGAAGCGAAAACCGTTGTCGATCAGATAGTGGACCACTGGGTGTGCAGGTTTGGAGTGCCAATGGAATTACATTCCGACCAAGGAAGAAACTTCGAGTCGAAGATATTCCAGGAAGTATGCGCAGCAATCGGACTACAGAAGACACGGACCACACCTCTTCACCCACAATCAGATGGAATGGTGGAACGCTTCAACAAGACACTAAAAGAACATCTGTCCAAAGTAGTGGACGAGAATCAACGGGATTGGGATCGGCGAATACCTTTATTCCTCATGGCCTATCGAAACGCTATTCACAGTACAACTGGGTACACTCCATCTGAAGTTTTATTTGGACGAACTGCCAGGCTACCCAGTGAGCTTAAATTCGGATTTCCCACTGAAGACCCAACATGCGAGGAGGACTACGTGGTTGACCTTAGAGAAAGGATTAATGACATCCACCAGAGAACCAGAAGCAATATAAAAGTTGCAAGCGACCACATGAAGACGAGATACGATGCGCGAGCAACGGCACCCGAGTTCAACGAGGGAGATCTGGTATGGCTCTACAACCCACATCGTAAAAAGGGAAGATCGCCAAAGCTTCAGAAGGACTGGGAAGGTCCCTACCAAGTTGTAACGCGAATTAATGATGTCGTATTCCGAATCCAAAGAGGACCAAGAGCGAAAATGAAAGTTGTCCATGTTGATCGCCTACATCGCTACCACGGAAGCAATGATGACGTACTTGTTCGGGACGAACAAAACTAAGAGGGGGGCAATGTTATGTGGCGACAAGAAATAAAACAACTCGCAGGAGTCCCTGAATGCACCCATCGATTCAATCTACAAACGCACCCGCTCGATTCACTAAATGAACATACCCAACTGTCATTCCAGTCATCTGACAGCAGCTGTCATATTCGAAGTTCGAATTTCGATTTCCCCTCCTTGGAATTCAGCGGAGGAGTACCAATGGAAAATTACCAAAGGGGGTATGGAACGTACTAGAAGGTGCTCAATTTTGTATAAATACACGGGTGGCAGGCTCGTACGAGACAGTTATATTTTAAACGTTGACTTGTGAAAATCGGTTATAAAGTGAAAAGTGATTGAATTGAATTAAAGTGTTGAATTCTAAGTAGTAAAGTTGAATAACAGTGTGATTTGAATTTAAATAAGTTTTGTTTGATAAATAAAGTGTTTCATTGTGAAATCATAAAAGTGAAGTTGAGTTTTATTCGACGAACCCCAGGCCGAAAATATTACATATCTAATAAAAATTTATATTAATCGCGGATTAGTACCCCTTATGGAATAAGAAAATAAACTTGTTTATCTTTGCGACCATTTATGGCCTTTTGGGTTGGCGATCCCAAAGCAAATTTCTCTCCAAATCAAATTTCTGGTGAGGAACTGTCAAACGTGCGCCAAGAAAAAAGCTTCAAAAGTTTCAAGGTAAAGGTATGAGGAGTATCTTAAGGTGCAACTATTTCACCCCGATAAATTTTATGTTGGAGGAGCTAAGCTGGTTGAATGTCAAGCAAAGGCTGGAGTACAACAGGTTGGTGGCTGGCTTTGTTCAAAATCAAATATGGTGCTGCACCGATGTATTTACCCATCGAGGTCACACGAGTGGGAGATGCACAGCCGTACAATTTGCGAAATGTGAATGATCTTAGATTGCGGAGTCAGTACTGTCAAGCAAAGGCTGGAGTACAACAGGTTGGTGGCTGGCTTTGTTCAAAATCAAATATGGTGCTGCACCGATGTATTTACCCATCGAGGTCACACGAGTGGGAGATGCACAGCCGTACAATTTGCGAAATGTGAATGATCTTAGATTGCGGAGTCAGTACTCATCAGCTAGTCGAAATACAATTGTATATATAAAGATTTAGTCTATTCAAAAGCCTCCCGAATGAAATTAAAAATTAAAAAAATTTAGAATTTTTAAACGCAAGTGCCTTGATTTGCTAAAAAGAAGTAGATAAAAGGACTAAAGCCGCGTTGTCACAAGGAACAGGAACAGAAACAGAATTTCATACATTAGCAACGCAAAAAGCATTCAGCGAATTTAGGTTTCAGTTGCTAATGTATGGAATTCTGTTTCTGTTCCTGTTTTACGTTGCTTGTGACAACGCGACTTAAGACTGAATTAAATACATTTGCAAATCATAATTTTAGCATAGACGGAGAGTGGAGGAGGAGATATAACATCGAACTGTACGGGCTGTACAGCGATACCGACCTAGCCAAAAGAGTCAAAACTCAACGTCTACGATGGCTGGGTCATCTAGAGCGGATGGACACCAACGCCCCGGCCCGGAAAATCTTCGAATCCACACCGCAGACACGGCGCGGTAGAGGAGCACCGAGACTCAGGTAGCGCACGCAAGTGGAAGGGGACCTCAGCCAACTTCGCGTGCGAAACTGGAGACGGCTAGCTAGAGACAGAGCTGGCTGGCGAAGCTTGTCGGCTGAGGCCCAGGTCCACCCCGGACTTTAGCGCCACCTTAAGTAAATCATAATTTTAAGAGAAATATGAATTTTATAAAATATTTATTGAATTTTAATGAAGTTAACTAAACTTAACTAAAGAAAAGTAGAAAACAGTATCAGGAGAGTCGAGAGTGCTCCCGGACGCTTCCGGATAACTAACCGAAAAGGCTATTAATTATTTTCATACCAACTGGATTGGTTAAAACTGATAGAATGAATAGAGCGATGGGTAAAAGCTAGATGGTTGCGCGAAGAACTCTATTCAGTGCATTTGACTATTTTGACAGGTCGACAGGACAAATTTCGACGTGAAGAATTTTACGAATTTACCAATGATAACTCTGATATTTGTTCACAAAATAGGGGTAAATTCGTCAAACCGTCTGCTCTATACCATGCCGTTTTGGGTGTTCTACATCATCATCTCACCACCGCGGGAAGATTAATAAGAAAAAAGAGCTTAAATGCCTTATAAAAAACATAAACAAATGTGTGTTGGGCATAAATTACTGATTAACTGACGATAAATATCTAAGTTCGGCCGTGCAAAAGCTTTGCCCACAAGCTACAATTGATGAATTTACCCATACTTACCCATAATTTAAAGCTTTATTTTGCAAGTTGAATATCCCGTTATCCAGTAATTTATGGTGTTGGGGCAGGAGAGACGCAAGTTGAATCTTGTAATTCAGTAATTTATGGCTGAGTGCATTAAACTATTTTGACAGGTCCAGCCACATCCAAATCACCATCAGCCATTCTGTGCAACCATTCTGCATAAACTTCATTTCACGATTGAACCTTGCTGAATCCACACACCGAACCGAGGCTGTATTCAGAGCACAATATTCAAGAGCTGTCAAGAGCTGACCCAAAAGTCATAACAAAAACAGCACCCGGTGCCGGCGACGGTGAGCATGGTCCAGGAAATTGGTGCATGCTTTGTTTATTTTTTATTACACATTGCGCGTTTTAATCGTTCTTTTTCACTTATAAATTGTCTACTTACCGGCTAATGTCCAGCAGCCACTATTGTAACATTGGAAAACTTAGCTATGAACCAAGATCAAGAACATCAAGAACCATCCTCTCCAGGATGCACTGGGAAAAGTCGAGTGAATGATGGCACAGTTGGAGCAGTACCTGACACGTCTCCAGATGCTGAAGGATTTGTTTCTGTTGTAGATTCGCAAACAGCAATAACCTTCGATGTGAATTCCTCGATGGATACGTCTGTTGAGGACAAAACCCAGTACAGCAGCCAGATCGAGAGTTTATTGGATGAGGAAAGTATAAATTTACCCGAAACAACAGCTCTCGACGTCAGCGCATCAGTGATTCCACCAGATGACAATATTGAAACAGAAAAATATGTAGACAACAGCATAACAATTGTTCAAGACCGAACGCCTTATTTTGAGTGCAAGATCTTAGAGCTGGGAAGGTATCTCTGGCCTACAGATGCTCAAAGGCAGTGTTATACAAAGGGATGTCTTTGGTCACCAGATGGAACGTGCTGCCTGGTTCCCGTTCACATGGATGGTAAGGCAAAGAGGCGTTTGGAATCTAGCAGCAGCTAAAATTGTTTTATCTTCTAGGAATGCATTTAGTAGAACTACCAGCTGACCTGTACGCAGGAAATGCTTCAAAGAGCAGACAAGTAACCAGGCTGTCGAGCGCCGTACACGTGAAGGAAGGAGGCACGGTGTATGACTATGCCTGGTATCCATTCATGAACAGCTCAGCACCTGAAACGTGTTGGTGGGTTAAGCTTCACCTAAGGTAATGAAATCTTGTTATTAAAACCCTATTCCAGTTGGCTGGCATCTCGACAGCATGAGCCCATCCATATGTGGGATGCCTTCAATGGCGACCTGCGAGCTACGTATCGTGGCTACGATGACGTTGATGAAATTGAAGCCGCCATATGCGTAACGTTTTCCTGCGACGGTCAACAGGTGTTAGGAGGTTACAAGAAATGCATCCGAATTTTCGACACCGATATGTAAGTATTGGCATTGCAGCCACTCAGGTCAGCGAACCTTGAAGTCCATTAAAACACTATTTTTTTAGTCCTGGAAGGAACTCTACAAAACTCATTACCAAACAGGCTATATCCTGTTTCGCCCAGTCGAACGCCTCCACTGACATTGTAACGACAGGGTCTTGGAATGGTGTCATTAATCTGTACGACAAACGTGTCACTAATATTGGCAGTCTGTCCTCTCTATTTGGACATACTGGTGGAATAACGTATCTTAAATATTCCAACTGCGGTCAGATGCTTTTCAGCGGCGCTAGAAAGGACAATAGTCTTTGCCTGTGGGACATGAGAAATTTCGCAGAGCCGGCGGCAGTTCTGAACCGTACCGTGTCAACAAATCAGCGGATATATTTCGATATTTGTCCACAAAATGAATGGCTTATAAGTGGTGATACCACGGGAATGATGAGGATTTGGAATCTGCAAAACATTGAACAAAAGCGAGCTGTAAGATTTTTTTTGTTTCTTGTCGGGGTTTTGATGTTTAAAATTTTGTCTATTTACAGTTTCGACTTCATGGAGACTCTTGCAACGGAGTGAGCTTCCATCCGAGTAAGCCGATCATTGCCACCTCAGCCGGACAGTATCATTTCCTGAACTCAGATGAAGAAGCCGAAGAAACAGTTGTCGAATACGAAAACTCGCTCGTTTTCTGGTGGATTGGTTCAAGAGAAGAGGAATAGCACTGTCAATTGTTCATTTAAAATTTATAACAAAAGTATAACGTTGCCCAATAAGCGGTAATCGAAAATTCCATCAAAGGTGCAATTCCTCTGACCTCAATTAGTCGTCACAAGTGTGTGATACTTGAACTTATATTGGAATATTCAAAAGGTACGTTCTTTGCATTAAGTAAATTGCTTAAGCTTGAAAGTTAAAAGTTACAAAGGTATAAAAGTACAAAACAATTTATGTTATCCAACAGAATTTTATGGAATAAACTAGAATCGTATAAAGCGTGTGGATTAAGGAACATTGTTGCAACTAAATTCTGCTCAGTTGGCAAAGTAATGATTTAAAAACCTTACTAGAGACGACCCTGTATACTGTACCGGGGCAACAATAAAAGAATTATAAAATTTAAGAGACAAGCAACCTGTTAAAGGGAGGGATCTCCCTGCTTCTAAGAAAAATCATCTTGCTTCGGAGGGTTTTAAAATACCGCAAGGCAGATAACTCAACCCGAACCCGACGGCAAAGAGATTCCAGGTCACAGGACTGACACAAAAACCCCGACGATGTTAAGGCCTCTTAGCGAGGTTGCGAAGAAATATCTGACTTTCAGTATATGGACCAGGATGACGAGGCAGGTCGGATAACTACAGGCTTCTAAGGGCCCAGTTATCTTCAGGCACCCTACAGCACTGTCCGGCCATCTTTTGTGCAAAGCTTAATTTTATAGAGAAAGCTGAAATCCCAGTAAGGCAGAGAGCCAGAGTCTGGATCTCCCGGGTTCTAGCGACCCGATAGATGTTCTTCGGCTCATAAGAGTGCAGAATCCTGACCTTGCAACTAGGAATTGAAAAATTATGTAAGTTGAGTCAAACAATGCCAAAAAGGTGGTGAATATATCACCCCTATCCAGGAGTCTTGTGTACTTGATGGTTGCACTATAACTGGGTTGAGGGCAAATCGCTATGAAGCTTTCTTCGCGCAAATACCAAGTAAACCTGTTATAATATATTATGTGCGTTACAAGAAATCAAAGACAACCGACTTGTTCTGTACCGTTGCACAACAAATCTGGTTCACATTCTTACCTTCATATTTTTCTTGTACATAATTTCAGCGTTGCAATTTTTTTTGGGTCATTCTGGAACACGGAAACGAGAAATCGATATGGATTGCCTTAGCTTACAAGCCCTACAAGCTAAGAAGCCTTCTTAAAGGTTTTGGACCAGTGTTACCAAAATTTGAGTCACTAAGCCTTGTCTTACTTGACCAAAAGGCATTTTGAGAAAAAATGTCAAATAGAGGTTGTCTTACATTGAAGCCAATAGTAGGCGTGGCTGATTTAACCAATTTTCACACTTTGTACAAAATAAGAACCAAGATACACTCCAAGTTTGAACGACTTAGCTCAATTTCGAGGACCTAAAAAATTCACACATACGGACAGACGGACGAATGTACATGACTTCGATTCATCTGTCGGTCTCGATCATATCTCTTAAAGGTGATTATTTCACCGTAATTTTTTTTTTATTCGATTTTAAGTGCGGACTTTTTTTCCAGCCTATGCGTATGATTTTACCTGTCGCCACGCCTAGCGGGGAAAGATGCTTTATTGAAAGGAGCAGTTCTCGATTTTGAGAGCGATTCTTTCAAGTTTCAATGGAAAACGCTATAAGTGTAGGCAAAAAGCCAACTAGGCATAGGCAGAAACTTTAAAAACTGGGGACCAGCTGATTTTGACGGTAATTGACCAAGGTTTTCTTATGACAGCTCTTGCCTTGTCCTCTCATCGAAGAATACTTTGCACTGGTCTCCCACTAACCAATCGTTTCAGTTCGATCCGGGCAGATTGTTTATCCCAGGACCCTGATTAAACTGAGAAACTTATTTCTGGCATAAATTCTTTCAATTTGCAAAAAAACTATTTCCGTTTCTAGTTCCCTAATAATAACGGCTTCTATTTAAGCCCGTATGACACTTCATTTTTTTCTGTATTTTTTTCGGAGTAAATCGACCAATGTGTGTTTTACCCGCCTTACACCAACAAATGTATATATCCGACGGCATAAGCAAAAAATTTTATTGAAATTATGTGTTGAATAAAACGTTGCTACATGCACTTTGAATTGAAAATTTTGAAAATTTCGGTAGAATCAAACCGAGATTAACCCGGAATCTAAATTGACTGAAAAACTTATTTCCCGGGTTGAACACAGTTTAACTTCGAACCTTAAAAGATCTCGACTGTTAGTTGTCGGCTCGATTGCTAGTTGTCATGCAGGCGACTGGTGCCAATTATGAGCATGTCGGAAATTCTACATCTTTTATAACCCGCCTAGAAAAATACTTAACATTAAATTTTTTCAGCTTCATTACGGCGTTTTTCTGAAAAGTGCGCCTGAAGAAAAGTCCCCTAAGTCTGTTCTGTAATATGTTTTTTTTTGCATGCACTTTTTCAAATGCATGAAAAAAGAGATTGGCAGCACTAGCTGTCACTTTGCCACCCGTCTGTAACAAAAAAAAAAAAACTGACATTGAAAACTTTACACCCCGCAGTAATTTTCATGTTTCTCACCCATTTCAATTGGTTCTTTTCTCGATTGCCGTCGACGGGCGTAGATTTTCTTCCAATATTTCGGATACACGTCGAATTACACGAACATTTGTCCAAATCGGGTCCCATAATTTTAGCACCGGTATCACGCCCAGTAGCCAAGTGGAAAAGCAAAATTTCAAGTGCCCCGAAAGGTTTAGTACCTACAATTGATGCTCTACCTACCAAAGACGATACCAACAACTGGATGGTGATGCGCTGCCACGAATTAAGATGCAATTAGCACATAAAATTATTAAACCAAAAGCTATATACTAGCAAGAGACGTGTAAAGGTATTATTTTTTGCATCTCCTGGGCGAGAATCGATGAGTGCACAATAAGAAACAGGAAAAAAGCCGGGCGACACACTCGTCACAATCACAACAGCCGACACAAGACAAGTAGAATTCATCGATTCATCTCGAGGAAAAAGTTATCTGCAAGGATTCTCAATCTTCTCGAATCTCAATGTCTGTTCTGAGGCAGTTTCTGGGGTCCAGCTCATGGGTGCGTGCGTTGATGATTTTCGTCGTGGCATGGGGTTTTCTGGTGTACATCTTTGTCTCAAAGCTGAGCACGCAACCTCCTACCATCGAACAGGACAGCACAGCCAAAAGGATGAACCAAGCGCTTCAGATGCTTGAACATTCGAGGCAGAGAAATGACGAGCTCCGCCAAATGATATCCGATTTTCTAAGGTAAGTGCTATTACTCGGTTTTGCCATAAAACAACGCACAAGCCATCGTGATTAAAGAACCAAAATTTATTCGGTGTCGTCAAATATTTGTTTGTCTGGTCAAAATGAATGGACCGATAAACGCCCTCATTTAACGTCACCTTCTGTCAAACTTAACAACCTATTTGCATGCGATAAGGTTTATCTTTTCCCATGTTTATAATCAAATTTCCTAATTGCCATCGGATTAAGCTATAAAGCCACCGTAAAAATTCGAGACTTTTGAATGAAAGCGTTGTTGTTTCAGTTGGTTTACTCACCTGAGTCTCAGCTGCAGTACCACTCATTATAGCAATCAAGTCTTTGGCAAATATTTAAATTTAAAGTGAGTTTTTTAACTTTCAAAATTTTGATTCGAAAATTTTTTTTTTCTTTTTAAACAAACTAGAGCAGTGCTTTCATGTTAGATACCTAAAAATTCATGTTGTCAAAGTAGATTTTATACAGCAATCATTTAAACTACTTTATATCTACCAGCTTCATACAATGGACGCTTTTAAAGTTCAAGGTCTTTTAGCGCTATTGTAGCGCGACAGCTAAACATGCAAATGGATTCAAAACACTAAGCGGGACCCACTACGATGGGTCTTTAGTTCCGCCTTTTCCATCCCATCAATCGATCTGATGTTCATTTTGTCCAGATTCAATTACAACAACAGCAGCTACAGCGAAAAGAATCAGATGTGGATAATAAATCCGTAGCTGATGAGTAAGTTGGGCCATGTACCCTTAAGTTGTCCCACCTCCATTTGCTGTTTTTTTCTCGCCTAGAGTATAAAACTAAGTCAGATGTCGTCAAGTACATAGTTAGCAAGGTTATAGACCTTAATACTATAAGATACCGTAGATTTACTGCAGACAATTTAAGGGGACGCTTTCCGGCTTCCTTCAAAATTCTTGCTCTCTATCCTCTCGAGTCAGACTGCTAGATCCTTATTTCTGCTGAGCGTCTACAGCTGCTCACATTATGTTTTTTCCATTACAGAGACGGATTTAGATGAAAAGATCAATAAAGCCGTTATCTTCCTCCCCTCTACTTTGCGGGTAATCGTTGTGGTCCTTCACCAGACAACAGCATTTTTAAACGTTTTGGTGGTGTCCTTATAACCCCCCAAAATAAAAATGAAATAACTTCCCAAAGTTGGTATGGAGGTTTCATATGAAATAAACCCCAAAATTGGGAATCTATTTTATGGGTTTTTGGGGGCTTATTTCATACTTTAAATTGGGCGATCTTTTCATTATGAAAAATGTCCCCAAATTCTACTTTGAAAGAAGTCCTCAAAATTTGTCTTTTCAGGATTCAAGGGACACAGTGAGATATGGATGGGGGAGGCGGGGCGTGCAGCTCGCCCGCAGCCCCCTGCCTGTTGCTTTTTTTACCATTGCTTGCATACGCATTTGGGAAATTATCTCATACAAATTTGAGGGGTTTTTTCATACTTTTTGGGGACTTCTCTCATCTTCCATTTGGGCAGTAATTTCACAGTAAAATTATTCCCCAATTTTGGGGAGTTATTTCATTTCCCGTTTGGGGACTCATTTCGTTAGGGGGTTATTTCCCGGAGTCGTGTCCTTATAGCCAGTAGTATTAGTTAGTATTAGCAGTATAGTTAGTTCAAGATTTGTTGCTCCAGCACACTTGATCTATGCTTATGCTTGACGGTTGATTTTGGTTGATTTTGTTTATTCAGCTTATTACTGGGAAGAGGTACTTGGATGCTGTGAGATATATAGTCAGTCTTTCATCTGTGCCGGATTTTGGGTGAGAGACCGTCGATACATTCCATTCGCTTGGTCTCCTTCAGACAAATTCTGGAATTTCATAAAGTCAAAATATTAAACTGACAGTTACCCCTCATCTTTCTATTTCAATGGTCAGCTTACCGATTTCCCCACTATTATTTGTAATTATTTTCGTTAATTTTCTCAATCGGTTTACTCAAATCATGAATCAATGATTGATTTACTTATTTAGCTCTCTGGGCGATTCGTTCGCATAGTCCCATCTTCATAGTAATCTCAAAAGTGAATGTTTTGAATAGCTTGGGAGGCTTAAAATCAAGCTTTAGTCCTGGCACCGGTGAATTACCAGACACTTTTCATAAAAAAATGCTATTCCTTATTATGATAAGAGATTAAGATTCCATATTTTCATTGGTACCATGTCCTTATTTGTTTGATATGAGTGTAGGTGGGTAATAAATTGGATTGTTTTAATTGAGGTCGATTATTTAGTTTATATGAGTAGGGAGGGAGAGTTTAGCATAGCACTGAATAGAGTTATGGATTCAGTTTAAGACTATTGAGTTTTGATTTTTTTTCACGCGGTCTGTAGGTGTGAAACACAAGAAATGCGCGCCCGGTGAAGTACATCAATAAACTCTGACTTGACAACTTGGCCCTTCATAGCGTTTTTGCCTGAATCTTACTTACTTAAGGTCGCGCTACAGTCCGGAGTAGACCTGGGCTTCAGCCAACAAGCTTCGCCAGCCAGCACTGTCTCCAGTTTCGCACGCGAAGTTCGCTGAGGTCCCCTTCCACTTGCGTGCGCTATCTGAGTCTCGGTGCTCCTCTACCGCATTCGAAGATTTTCCGGGCCGGGGCGTTGGTGTCCATCCGCTCTAGATAACCCAGCCATCGTAGCCTTTGTATTTTGACTCTTCTGGCTAGGTCGGTTTCGCTGTACAGCCCTCACAGTTCGATGTTATATCGCCTCCTCCACCCTCCGTCTATGCAGACGGGACCGTAAATCGTCCGAAGAATTATCCTCTCGAAGCAGGATAAAGTGTTTCCTCCGCCCTTGACAGGTCCATGCTTCTACATCGTAAAGCAGGACTGGGATGATGAGGGTCTCACAAACACTTCAGTTGCTCGTAAAAGGGCTTTGCTACTCAATTGCCTTCTTAGCCCAAAGAAACAGCGATTGACAAGAGGTATCTTTCGTTTATTTCAGTGCTGGTGTCATTATCCGAATTAATAGCGGAACACAGGTAGACAAAGTCCCTAACTACCGCTGTCGATGGCAATGTTTTGTCCAAGACGTCGGGCTTGGATGTCTTTTCTCGATGACACCATATACTTGGTTTTGCCCTCGTTGACTGCTAAGCCCATATTCGCCGCTTCCGCCTCAATGCTCACGGAGGCTTCACTGACATCACGCTTTTTTCTTCCGATTATGTTTTGCCTGAATCAGTAGCAAAAAAAAATATTCTTTGTCCTTTCCATTGTTTGGGTACCACATAATACAAAAAAATTTTATATTGTTGGCTTCAATTTTAATGCAAATAATTTTGTTATTTTTACTTGTAACTTCTTCAATGATTGGTTGAATATATCTTCTTTTACAGCGACCAAGTGGACAAACATGCAGCACAAAAGCTGATGGAAAATCTAGAATCCAATTTGCAACGCGCTGCCAGCGCGTCCGATGGCGACCGAAATTCTCACCTACCAAACGAGCCGACTTTGGAATATGAGCAGCTACGGCGGCGCATTCGGTCCAATACTCAAGAGTCCTGGAACTATTTTAGCACAGAGCTGGGAAATATTCGAAAACGAATCTCCGCGGATATGCCAGACCTGTCGGAGGAAATCCAAAATATTCTCCAAATGGGTGTGGAGCACAAACGTTCCCTACTGTACGACATTGACCGAATGACATCAGTCGATGGCTATGACCATTGGCGAAATCAAGAATCTCAGGATCTCAGTGATTTGGTGCAGAGACGACTGAATTACCTTCAAAATCCCAAGGATTGTAAAAATGCACGAAAACTAGTTTGTAAGCTCAATAAGGTAAGTGGATAAAATGTGCTGACTTGAATGAACTTAAAGGCTTTTTCGTAAATAGGGTTGCGGTTATGGATGTCAGCTGCATCACGTTGTGTACTGCTTTATAGTGGCTTACGCAACTGAACGCACAATGATTTTAAAATCCAAAGGATGGCGTTATCATAAGGGCGGTTGGGAAGAGGTATTCCAACCGGTTTCTGATACGTGCACGGATGTGGAGGCCGTTCATGCGAATAACTGGCCAGGCCAACACGACACTCAGGTGCTGGTCTTGCCCATAATAGATTCGCTCATTCCAAGACCGCCATATTTGCCGCTGTCGATACCTGAGGACTTGGCTCCGCGGTTGAAGCGACTGCATGGCGATCCAATCGTCTGGTGGGTAGGCCAATTTCTAAAGTATTTGTTAAAGCCCAAACACGGAATAAGTGAAATGCTCGAGAACGGTATGGAGAAACTAGGCTGGAAGAAACCTATTGTAGGGTAAGAGAAAATCTGTCGAATCTTAGAGTGTTGGACAATTTTGCAAAAAAAAAACCTTTTCTTTTTTCCAGAGTTCATGTTCGTCGGACAGACAAAGTGGGCACTGAAGCAGCATTCCACAGTTTGGAAGAGTACATGACTCACGTCGAGGACTATTACCTTACGATTGAAATGAATAGTTCTAAGGTAGAACGACGAATTTTCCTTGCGTCCGACGATGCGCGTGTCATAGAGGAGGCCAAGAAAAAGTATCCTACATACGAAATTGTCGGCGATCCCGACGTGGCTAGGATGGCGGCTGTCTCAACACGCTACACAGATTCATCTCTGAACGGAATCATTCTAGACATACACATGCTGTCGCTGTGCGACTACTTAGTGTGCACATTTAGTTCCCAAGTGTGTCGTGTGGCCTATGAAATCATGCAGACGCTCTATCCGGATGCGGCGCATCGATTTAAGTCTCTCGACGACATTTACTACTATGGTGGACAGAATCCTCACAATCGCGAGGCTGTGATATCTCATAGTCCGAAAAATCATGACGAGATTCACATGAAGCCGGGCGATCAAGTCGGAGTTGCTGGCAACCACTGGGATGGCTTTTCCAAGGGGAAAAACACCAGAACCAACCAAATGGGTCTCTTCCCCTCCTTCAAAGTGGTGGACAAAGTAGAAACCGTAAAATTGCCAACCTATCCAAAAGCGTAAGATCAGGACACCGGACAAAATAACGGGTGGGGTATGGTTTCATTTGCGAAATGACGCTACGTACGGAGCTTAGGGGGTGTGTATGTATAGTGAAACAAGAAATCTCAACCAGTGGTTAGTGGTAAGTGTTTTATTTGAATGTACCTATTTATTTTAAGGGGTTTAATCTATTTTTTTTTTAAATTAAGAAATCGTTGACATAGAAAACAATTTTTTTTGTTCTATCCTTTTTAGAATTAAAAATAACGCTCAGTTAGGTTACGTTTTTGTACCATTGTTTAGATCAGTTTTTGATCATTTAAATGAATTAGAAAACTAGATATAACAAACACACACAAAACTCCCACATGGTATTAGTTTAAGAAGTGCACGTTAAACAAAATATTCAAAACCATTACCTTTTAACTAAAAAATAAACAAGAAATTATTCAAACGAACGCAACACAAATTTTAATCATCCAAGTATGTATGTAAAACTTTGTATAACCGCGTATGTAATTGAAATTTTTATTTTTCTTTATTCTGTTGAAATGTGATATAGTGAAAGGTGTTGAATATATTATTTTTTATGTGTAATAAGAAGTAACGTCTTAGGATTAAAGGAAGATGCACAGTTTTTATGGGGGTTTGTTTAATTTTAATTTGATTTTAATCTCAACGCATTGATATTAGTAGGAAATAATTTTCATGGTTTTGTACAAAAAAAAAACAAACGATTTTTCTTAAGACAAACAGTAATCGAATCAAAACAAAACAAAAATGCAATAAAAACAAAGAAGAAGTTTCAAGCATGAGCAATTATATTTAATGAATTTCATAAGATAACCGAAGAAATAAAGAATGAAAAATACATTTTATAACATGACAAAATATGGCAAATCTGTGAATAAACAAAAAATATAAATCAGAAAATTGTATTAACTGTGGCCTAAAACATCAATATTGACACACACGGACAATTTTAGGAAGTGTTTTTGAAAAGTACAAATCCTGAAAAAGGCAAAATCCGAGTTTCATCCAGAAAATGCCGCAATGCCTAGAAAGTAAAATGGAAAAAAACTATGAACAACAACAGAACTCCCAGCAAATAAATCCTGAATTGCAGCTGCAACGTTTCCAACCCGAAGGTAAGACATTTTTGTTATTTTAATATCTCTGCTCGACCCAATAAGGGGAAGTCCTTCTACGAATGTTGGCGCATCTCACTTCTTTAGTTTTTGTAACACATTCCACTGTGATGCAGTGAGATGTCTCCGAACTTCTTACATAAATAAATAAATAGAGTGGCGCAACAGCTCGAGGTGAACCAGGGCCAACTTCTCAACAATGTATTCTGGTGTGTTAATTTCTTTACAAGGGGACCTACAATTTTTTGCCGAATCTGAACGGCACTTTGAGAAGTTTTTCAAAACAATTAACACTCTCGGAGGGCTTGTCCAACCCTCGCGGAGGTGGGGACCTTGAAAAAGAACAAGTCTTTTTTTTCAGGTGACGATGGCAGGATTCGAACCCAGACCTCCGGCGTAGTAAGCACACACACTAACCACTACGCCACGGCACCCCCCGAACTTCTCCCTCACCCCACGAGCTTCTCACCTTCCGAACTTCTTACAACGACGAGTAAATCCAAATCCTGGGGTGGAATCCTTTAAGTTGAAAACTGATAGTTGATCATCACATTTTTCATTTTGGGATCCCTCCCGTAAGGTGATGATCACAGTAATCATCACCATTTTGTGATGAATTTCAGCTGACAGCTATTTTAGTGTCACTTTCCATTAAAGCTAGTCGTGTTTTTGCAATAATTGGGTTCTTTTTGTGTTTTTTTTTTTCTGAACTCCGTCAGTTTTAGTGATAACCTATGTGTACCTGTGATATGTTTTTATGCTTATTGTTTTTCAGTCAAAAAACCAATAAGAACGATAGTGGATAACTCGAAGTCTAAGGACTGCTTCACGCAATATTCTAAGTTTTTATTTTCCGTTATGGGATTGATTTTTGTGGAGGACAATTTTGACTTACAACCAGCAAAAATGTTCCCGTTTTATTATTGAGTGGTTTTTTCAACACGAAAGTCGTAGCTCGTAAGTCGTGAATCGTAGCTTTTCGGTAATTAGGGGTAAGCTGCCATGAAATCGGCCATCCTTTCGATTTGATGTTTATTTGCTTGAAACCTTGAATTAATGAATTAAAGAAATCAAATTAAAATAATAACTTAAAACAGGTATGTACGTATACATTCGCAGTAATAAAATAAATGTAATTGCACTTGCCGAAAAATGTAAACAAAAGTAAATTAGATTTATTTGTGAAGCGCTGTATTGAAATGACATCAACTGACAGATGAAAATGTATGTGCTGCCAAGTTTTAAAAATTTCTTGGTGATCACTTTACAGAGAGCAAGAACTGGGTGATGGTCTATTTTGATAATCAACATGGTGACCATCAGCCATCACTTTAGAGGATCCCCCCCCTGAAAAGGCCTAGATTTTCTCACAACTCCACCTTCAAATAATACTCGTGCTGGTTGACATTTTTCATATGCACCTTTTCATTGCGTACCTAGTTCCAAAGCCTTTAGTTCCTAAGCTTTTGACATGTTGAATCGGTGTTACCGTTTTTATTTCCAAATTATGACTGCGATATTTCAAGCCTCATGGAAGGCCAAAATTATGCCGAGACTAAACAGGAAGACATAAGTAAACTTTACGGCAAAGTATAAACCAATTGCAATTCTTTTGTGCTTTTCAAAAGTATTGAAGAAAATTGTTCATTCACATCATTCAATCAATCAATCATTTTCTGTGAACGTTTATCCTTAGAAGGGTCACGGAGTGAGGGTGGCTAAATGGTCCTTCCATCGTTCCCGATCCTCCGCCAACAACTCAAGAGACACAGGCGCGATCCCCAGGCGATCCCGGGTCTCGGAGATGTTCTTTAACTGATCGCACCACCTGTTTCTTGGCCTTAAAGGGCGACGCGCTCGCATCTCGGCTAACATGACCTGTCTAGAAAGCCCGTCCGGGGGCATGCGAACAATGTGTCCAAACCATCGAAGAATTGATCGTTCCACTCGGAGAAGTAGCTGCTAAGAGGCTCATACATCTCACCTGTTTCAAACATCTCCACCTGCTTCAATGGAACTCCAGTGCTCGCTGAAGTTCCTCCTCGGACGATGCCAGTATAGCTAGCAGATGGCTTATCCTGACGCAAGCCATTTTGAAACATTCCTCACCAAGACTGTGCTTCACCATCCAGTCCATATATGATATGAAAAGGAGAGGCGATAGAATGCAGCCCCGACGAAGTCTAACGCACACATCAAATGGATGGGATTTGACGCCATTTATACGAACACAGCTTCTGCAGTTTCCATACAAAGACTGAATGGCTCTCAGAAGAGGCCCATTCAGTGCATAGTCCTGCAAAACTTTTCAGAGTTTAATCTTAAGCTCCATTTTTTGTGGTCGCTTGCCCGCTAATACAAAGACTTTGGTTCGAACTTTTTACCCTTGACAGACACGGAAACCGTTATTGAATAAGTTAAAATTTATTTTTTTTTTCAATAATTAAATCATCTTCATTGCATCTTTCAACATGTATTCATAATAACTTTTTCTTGTACAACAATATATAAGTGTGTGTTTAAAATCGACATGCTTAAACTATTACAAAATATAACAAACGGGTACCTTCCTCGCATGGGATTGACGACTTTTTCTCTGGTCTCTCATCATCTTATTTATAAGCACTTAATTGTATTTTTAACAAAAAAAAAAAACGGATTGATCAAAGGTGTATATAATAAAAATGGTCAGGAATCCGAAACATCATCTGTAAATCTGTTACTCATGCCGAATGCCGCATATCGAGATAAATGTGCTAAAATTATGCAGACTACAAGCAGGTAAAACGGTGTAAGCTATCGCAGCTGTATCAGCCACTTTGGTTTTGAAATCACTTAGAGTGTTTAGGAGTATTTCCACGGACGGTGTTGCGGAGACTTGGTAGAACACTTTTAGGTGAATCGCTGGAATATGTAAATTCTTTGGCAAGTGGTTGGCGGTCGTAGACGGTGCCACCTCGTGTGTAGAATCTTCACCCTGTCGGTGGTTAATGGAATCGAGACGTTTTAGCAATGGGTAGTCTTTCAGAAGTCTGTTGAGAACATATGTGAGTATTTCGTCAAAGATGTCCGCTGTTAGATTTTGTGCGAGTGTGCGGTGATTGCTGAGGATGTCTTCGCTAAGCTGAGTTAGTTGTGTGGTTGATGATGCAAGGCCTGGTTGGAAACACATATTTTTACCCACTCATTTGAGAAAAATGCATATTCATACCTGTGGACACGTAACAAACAATGGCAGCACAATTGTTTTCATAGTTCCATCGTCGGCGAATGGAAATAGTGTAGTCGCTGACCGAGCATCCAGTCTCCTCATCTGAAAAAATACATTTTTGCTTTTAGAAAAATTTAAATGCACCGCAAGTCAACTTACAATCAAAGCTGTCGTTGTGCGAGTGGGCCCAGACCTGCCACTCGACCAGAGCGTTCCTTGGTAGAGCTGGCACCACAATGTAATCCATGATGGCGTTCGTTGTACGTCTTTCCCATTGCCGTCGAGCTTCGGCAATAAATGCTGGGTGTGTGACAAAACAAGTGCCCTGCACGACGTCTCGCAGCTGTCCTTGGGCATTCATAGCTTTCGCTATTCGATTTATGTGTCGTAAGGCAAGTTTACATTGTGGACGGATTCCTCCATCGATGATTGTCATGCTTCCAGGTACAAGGGCCACCTGGCCCGAAATATACGTAATCTCATCGATCTATCAAAAAAGGACGCAATAAAGCGGTAGTCTCTAGCAGATGATTGTTTGGTGAACAAACCTGGGTTGACTGACTGTATGGTCCAATATTGGCTGGTGCCCAATGGGAGATTCCTTGCACGTGCATCGTGTGACGCTTTGTGAACGGCATGCTGTTCTCGTTTGGCACTCCTAAAAGTCTCATTTAGAGCTTTCTTTTTGCAACACACACACAATAATTTTATAAAAGCAACAAATGCAACAAACAACTTAAATTTGCAATTTATAAGGAGTACCTAGTGCTTCATGCAATAAAATAAAATCTGCCCAATTACCTTCGTTTAGATCCTGATGATAGGCCACGGCCTCCATGACGACATGGCAGTCCTGCGGCAACGGGCATTCCACACAGACTCGAGTTGGGGGATTTTGGAAGTTTATTGTCTCGAGGTATATCCTATTATGGGTCAGGTACTCGGCCATGGACCGCACATAGAGAGTAACAAAGCAGTATTCGCTTATTTCGTAGCCATGCTCGATGGCTAAGCTTTTCAGTTGGTGCATGGCATGAGTCATACCCTCCTCGAGAGTTGGTGCGCAACCCTGCACACCAGCTACCCACATCCAACCTTTTCGATTGATTGCAACTACTGGACGATTGGTCAACGGACGGAACTCCCGCTCGAACTTCATTGGACTGGGTGGCTGTGTCGTCGGAGCACTGGTGGCGAGCGTCATCGAACCCACAGTGGGCTCGTCCACACTGGCACTTTTTGTGACAATTGGTATGGGCGAGGACGACGCAATGTGACGTCCAAACGAATTACTCCTCGAAATGAGTTCATTTTGGCTGAGCGACTCCCGCATGCGGGTTTCTTTTTCAATCAATTCGAGTTCGGTTTCGCTTAGATCCGGATCACTGAGATCGCTGTAGGTGGACTCGTTCAAGTCGCTTACATAGTCGAGAGATTTTTTCACAAGTACATCACACGAATGCAAGTGCTCCTTGGACTGAAGGCTGAGTTTGGTGAAGTTTATATAGCCCACTGGGCAGACGGGATCCGCAGAGCTTATTATTGTTTGGATATCATCTCTAAAAAATATGATGAGCTTGGCAGGTTAACGATGTATTTTCATTTTTACTTACACGTGGATCTTCTGCTTGAAAAGCGGGCAATCTAAAGTAAATGATTCGTATTCTCCACCCTCGCCGCATACGTTCAGTCCGTATTTATCACGCATTTTCAGCAAATGCGGTTGGATTTCCCGAAGCGATTTGCCTAAATGACGGTCAGGAACTAGGCCTAGTGCTGCTACCTATTTCATAAACAAAATAAGAATTTATATCACAGATGTAAGAAAAATTATAAAAAAACGATAAAAAAGGTTTAAGGATCTGTCTTTAGCATCTGACAACCCTACAAGGAATGATTGAGATAATCTTCGGCTTGGGCCAAGCTATGATAATTTATAAAGACGGGAAGAATTCAAAACTTCTCATGCGTCAAAAGAAAACACTTTTACCGAAACCGTAGTTTCGTAGACTCCGAGGTAAACGTGTCGGGCTACTCTGCACGAGGGCAGTTCCGGGGTTCGAACCCGTGTGATACATCCGCCGATAGTACCAGTTGTCATGAGACTTTTCATTTTACTTTCCTAAATCGAAATCGAACGGATTGAGTTGAGAGATCAGACCATGGCTCCTCTGAGTTGTGTCATTTAGGTTTATAGTTTATGCGGACACAGTTCAATATCTTGTATAGGCAATATTATCTTCTTACGTCTAACAACCACGTCACAGTCACACTGTCTATGGAAAGTGTTTAGTTAATGAAAGTGTTGGAAGTTTTTTGTGCACAACATGCCTATCGCGCGGTCAAGGGCTTCCTTTTCCTAAAAGGGCAGACAGTTTAGGTACTTTGGCACTCAAGTTTTGACGGTTGATGACGAAAAACCTCTCGTGGAAGCCTGTTTCATAAAACGACGTTATGCCTTTGAAAAAGCACCAATAGATCCAAGGGTTAAATAATTAGCATTCCTCCCAGCTGGGTTATTGAATTTCTTTGAGGGGTAAAATGCACTGGATCACTCTTTGTTAAAAAGCGATAAGACAAAGAAAGGCAATTGCGACACACGACATATTTGGATTACCTATAAGACTTAACGCTTAATTTTGGACCCTAACGAGCAAGTACAAGATGGTCCTTGGCGCACATGCCCAGACATGAGAATTATTTTCACCGGCGTTCACGGCGACCTACAATATATGGTCATACCAACGAAGGTTTTCATTAACACACATACCGAGTACGTAGCGCTTTTCGGTTGGACAGTGGCTGAAGATATCGATTTCTCTTTAGGGACAGTATTGTGTTTTGGTAGAATCCAATCTACTCTGTTTGTAACCCCCCAGGTTCTGGCTTAGGCCGAATTTAAGAAATAAGTTATACGCAACCGTTTCTGGAAACGAGTATAATAAAATGACAATATGTGACAGTACCTACATCAGCGAAAGAATGTATTGGATTAATGGTGGCAGACAAAAGATCGATGATGAAAATCAAGAAAAGCGACGGAGATAAAACTGAACCTTGGAGTACACCAGTATTTTTATGCTTGACATCAGGTTGTGCGTAGAGAAGAAAGCACCCCTCTACAACGAAAACGAATTTCTAGTGCATCTTGAAGAATAGAAAATTAGATAAGTACCGGTAGCGTACTAAATTCGAATCGCTAGAAACATTTCTTAAGAGGATTATAACGACTCTTAGAAACGAAATAATTGGGGTCACAGCCGTCGATATAAGCATTTCCAAAATTTTCGATAGAGGAACTCGCCAGAGTGGATTTTGTTCCTTGTGTTACTTTTTCTTTTGATTAATAAAAAAATACATATAAAGCTAACAACGATACAGTTATTGACCTTTAAGTTTGCCGCCTCTGTTGTCGTATATCAGGGGGCCGATTACGATTTTCGAAGCGCATGGCACCCAATCCGCCTTTTCATCCGCTTCGAATTGGGTTATTATGCGATGAGAATCGCATCTCGTTACCTTCCAGTTTCCAGTTGTCAAAATGACCGAGTCAAAGTTCCATTCCAAGTAAAAACAAAAATCAGACAAATCATTTCGAGTTTCGATTTGTTGAACTCTGTTAACTTAATTTGATCTACTTAATTCCAATGAATTTATTTTATTTCGTTATAACTTGTTGTAAAATGTGAGAACGAACGTGCGAGTATTGAAAAAAAAATATTACTCCAGCCTGCTCAGCCCTCCCGTTCAATTTCTTTTGGGAATCTAACAAAACATTAAATTGCTGTGCGTTCGCACTTATTTTGATTTCTTAAGAAAAAAAAAATATGTGAAACTCCATTAAACATGTTTTAATTTACTTGCTATTATGTTCGCTTTTAATCCGCCACCAAAATAACTATCGCAATTGACAATTGCATAATTGAGCGAATCCAGAGGGGAAAGAGAAAATATCGCAACGATATTCGCTTAGCATAATCGGCGGCATTCGCACATCGTAATATCAAAATCGAGATGCGATGACATTTGCAATTCGCCTCACGCATCTTAATCGGACCCCAGTATTAGGTGCAAATTCAAGCGTTTAAGGAAACTCCAGAGGGCAGTGTTGGTTCTACAGGAACCAGTAGAACTTGCTCGAAAGCTATCCTCTATATTCTTCCCTTTAATTTACTTAGTATGTATATAGCTGTCTGCAGTGCAATGCGCCTGTAAAACAAATTTCCGTTCTAGCTGACTGAAAAAGTACAGAAGCGTTTTTAAGTCATTATACCCGACCCAGGGTATATTAAGTTTGATGTAGTTTGTAACACAGTGAAATAATCACCGTAGACCCTGAAGACCTTTTAAAGATATAAATGGGACCGACAGGAGAAACGATTAAGCCATGTCCGTCTCTCTGTATGTAAACAACTTTTAGGCCTTAAATTTGAAGGTAGAGAGCTGAAATTTGGTAGGTTGGCTGGAAGTCCAGTCCTTCAGATCAAGTTTGAAAATTAGCTGAATCCGCCCACAGAGACGCAGGCCTGTATGTGCGACCAACTCTAATTAAAAAAAAATACTTTTACCAAATTTTAGCTATGTTACAATGGCGCTAGCGCATTCATTTTTGGTATGTAACATTGGCCAAAATTTTTTAGCCTTTTCATTGACCACGCCCACTTTTTAAGAGATTTTTGCTTAAAAGGACTTTTTCAATAAATATATATGAAATTTGACAAAAAATTATAAGACAAAAGTTGTAGACATTAGCGTTTTCTAACTTTTATGTATATTGTATATGCCTCCGCCCACTTTTGTGCCATTTTTGTGGGCGTGGCGTTAAGTGGTTTTTTTAGTTAAAAAGGCGGAGTTTTAGGCGGAAATGTATGCAGCCACCTAGTATAAAGCATTCAACACTTATATTTTTATATCCCCCCCACTTTTTGAAGGTGTGGCAATTAGTTTTTCAGGTCGGGTATTGTTATTATTCAAGTTCGTACCAGCTGCAATTGATTACACTTGGCAGGTGTACTCAATTGCACCTCCCCCTCTCTACTTTAGTATCTTAAGAATGATCAACCACTGTGGATAAGCACAGGCAATTTCATAAATTAAATGCTAGTTTCAAGGTGTTATTGACTTCCAGACTTTGGCACTGTTAGTACATATTGTTCTGTTTATGCGGGTATTGGCCCGTAACAACTCTGAAAGTTTCCCTTCTGGGGTTGCTGCTCCCAATCGGGCGCCTCCTTAGTTGGCGTATACGAGAACGGTCACCAGTTTTTCTGGTATCACCAGTATAACCGTAGGGCCACAATGCACGTAGCGGTAGTAGTAGAAACCGCGAAGAGCTGTGGCGCTACACCAAAAATATTCGCCCATAATAGCGTAGCATTCTTCCGCATTCTTCTGCCAAACAAAGTTATTTTTTGTGATTAAAAACAAAATTAATCTATTCCCGAATACTCAAAACAACGGTGTCTTATTTGAAATATGCTTATTTTGGGTTTATCAAGATGTATTTCTTTGCACATAAAGCTTCGGTAGGCAAAAATCAAGGGATGGTGCATTTACCCTTTACGCGAGGTCATCCCGGTTTTTTTTAGACAAATTAAGTTCTTTTTTGTAAACAAGCATTATCCAGACTTGTTTAATAACACAAAAACTATTATGAATTGGGCCCAAGAAAGTGCAAGGGAGCTCACGGTACTCTGGGTAACCTTTGCCAAAAACCGCAAATGGAACCTTCAGACTATAAGTTCAGTTGCTCAATTGAGAATGCGCAATAACTTACTCAAAATTAGTTAGTTAGTTAGTTAGATAGACTTTATTTACTACTCAAAATTATCTGCTATAAAAAAGTGCCTCATATGGAAACGACCTTACGTATTGCAAAAACAGTGGCTGAGGGAACATTGCAGCAAGGCTCACAATACACATGTGGACTTCAAAAAAGAACACCAAAGCCTTGGACACTGCCGCAAACGAATGTTATAGAATAGCTACGGATGCATTGATTACGACCTCTATCGTCTCACTTCGTACTAAGGCAGGATATAACTCCTTTATTTTTTATGCAAGAAAAAGATCGATTTCGGTTATAGATTACACTTGCTTGTTAAATCTTTCAACACCAATCACATATACAAATATTATACTTCCAACCGTGCCTTACATTTCGGAAGACACCTTATATGAGGTAAATCGTATCATGCATCGCACTTCTGTTTGTTTTTTTTTTTCATACTCAAGGAGAATTTTCACTTGTCCTAAACTGGGTTTTAAGACAACATTGGTTTTCAGCATTGGCACTCAGATTTGCATTGCCAACACAGGGATAAGACAAACAATCTCTTCTGGGCAAACTAACCGACATAACATATTCATGCCACCTAACTTGTAAAAATATGTCGTCCTTGTTTCCATTCCACTTAGTTTTAAATGTTCAATTTCATATCAATTTTATATACAAACCTTAATTATAATTGCATGAACATGGCAATCGATCATTTCTTGCAAAAGTTCAGTCTGGTCTCTCCTCCACAAATACGCTAATGACACTAAATTCAAACGGCTGCAAACGTTCTCTACGCGCACCCGTTGGTAATCGGACATAATCGCCCCCACTGCCACAGCTTCAACATTCAGTTCTTTCTGTAAAGAAAAAAAAATTAAATTAATTGTTTACAAATGAAATGAGCAAATAGCAAATATGTGCCATGAATTTAGAGCGATAAATCCGGTTGGGTGTGTGGTGGCTCAAAAAATAAACAAAATTTCTTGCCAAATTTAGTCATAATACTGAATTTACAGCCTGAGAATTGAGAAGTGAAAACAATGGTCATAAACTCGAGCAGAAAATACATTTAGGCTTGAATTAAATCATCTCCATTCTTATTGACGAGAAGTAGGGATAAATTAAAAAATTCGTATCGTTTTTGTTTACTCCGATTAGCAAAAAAAAAATTATTATAATCGACCCATGCTAAATATAGTCAGCTCAGTGTCAATATGTGCTTTTCATTTTAAAATAAAGCAATAACTGTGCACAACAGGTTGTTTCAATCAACAAAATTAGTATAATTTTGTTTACAAATACTCAAGAGAATAAATCAGAATGGAACTCAAGTGGAACTTTATGGTTGGCTCGATCATTAAAAGCTGATCTTAAAAAAAAAAAGAAAAACAACTTATTTAAGCGGCAAAACAAATATTGTAATTTTTTGAAGGAAGCTTAAGGAGAGACAATTTTTCTATACGAGCTTCAATGAACATAAAACAAATTAAGTTCTCGTTTTACGTCGATTAAAAACCATCACCGTATCGTAGCACATGATTGTCAACGTGACTTGCAAAACGCACGATACCATCAAATTATTTATTAACGAATTATTAGCTTGGATAGACATGCGAGGATAGTATGATATAAAAGTACAATCTGGACAGTGAGGAGTTATGAAATACCGCAGCCCATGAAATAACTTTCAGCAATAAATATCCCAACTTATCCCGTTAATATTCTCTCATCGCTGATTGTAATTTTTAGTGGTTGTGCTTCGGCTCGAAATGAACCTGGGTTTCAGGGGACAGTCTTTTCAGTGCCACCGACCGACGTCTGTAATGTTGACCCATTCGGCTTGAAGACGAACAAAACAGTCGCATCTATGCAAATATCCGAGTGTAGTCTATCTGCACCTATTCAAGTCACGCCAACGAGCCATGTGCTCACGAGAAAACCAAGTAAAAAAGGCGGACGTGAAAAAAAATACTGGATTTCTGGATTCTGGACCCTGTATACGTGAAAACAGATACAGAGATTTCCGTTTCATTTCCTGAATTTTTTTTCCTTCATGTTCATTGCAACAATGAAATGATCCGTACTCTTAACGAGAAACAACAACGAGCGACGACTACAAAGAACGAGACTTTTCGACCTAGCGATATAGGTTTGAACCGCACGAACTGACGGTTTTAGTAGGTGCATTCTTTGGACAGCAACCTACTCAACGCGATAAACACTACGGAAGCGTAAACTACTTGTTAAGTTATCTTTGTTGTAGTCAACAGGAATTATGAGAGAGCGAAAATTTACTACTATGACGTGTGTTCCGGCAGTTTTCATAGTGTCTTTCATAAATGGGTCGTTTTAAGCACGTGGAAATCGGACATAACCAATATCGGCTACTTCGGTCTTATATACCTTCTATAGTGGGCATATTGATATCTTTAAAGGATTTTGGAGTGAAGCCTTCGTCCACCCTAATATTAAAACACAAAAAAAAAATACTGGATACCAGTGTTATCTGAGGCTGGGACTAAAACAACAAGGTTTTCGCGGTTTTTAGCCTTCCGTTCACTAAGTTCAGCGAATGCCTGAGTTCGAGCAAGAGGGTTGAGCAGTACTTTTAGTGTGGCTTGGCTATCACTGCAAACGCATCATGCTTCTTGCTGTCCACCTGTTAGTTACTGTACAGAGCACAGCTATTAGGATAACGAAAATTTCCGCTTGGAAGGCAGGCGCATATTTACCTATGGGGTAGGGGAGTCTTATGTTGCCGCTTTCCATAAAGACTCCTCCGGTGTTGGACATGCCTGTGAAAATACAATGACATTCCTTCCCTAACTTAAAGATCTGATCAAAGCCATTCCATTGTGTTGGAAAAGTCGATGTGGTAGTTTTGTCGCAACAGGTTTTCTGGTAACAATGCGTGAGAAAGGAAATTCATTTGACAGGGATCACAGAGCAGTATTCTCGCACAAGTTCTTAAAATTTCTAATGCGCGCGGTACCAAATGCCACCTAACTTTAAGGTAGAGATGGTTTTTGGCACACACCATGATAAGCATATCAAGGGAGAAGAGGTTAATTAGGGCATCTTAAACTAAGGCAAGCTAGAGAAGACCCCTGTGCAGTCAAAAAAAGCGAGAGGCAATTACACGCGAAAAAAAGGCTTTAAGAAGATTTATTGAGTGCACTAGGATACTGAGCATCGGTCAAGTCTAGGGATCTCTGGGCCTAAGAGGAGACAGTATACATAGGCTTGGACCGATGTAAGAACGGCGCGGCGGCTTCATCCGCGTAGGCTTGGTCTTTATGCACCATTAAAGGGAACACAGAATCAAAATGAGTCCTGTGCATTTGCATTCTCTTGGACTAAAATCCAACTAATGTTTCATCTACACTGTATTGTCATGGCTGAGTAGCACATGCCATCGAAGGTTGCGTTATTAAAAACGCCCTAAATGTCGACGAAAACGTTCGTCGTCATTCAAATTCAGCCCTCAGTTAATCGGCAATCTCCGCAATTTGATTACTCCAAACAAAACAAGTACCTGGGAGTCATTCAAAAAAAACAAAATCACTAAAGCAACCAACCCTTTATGTGACTGTCATCGTCTTTATGCCACCACATGAGGAATATCATAGCATTGGAGAAATGCGGTCACTCAGACGTGTTGGCTCCATACTCTGTAAAGACCTTAACTTTCGTAAATTCCGGAACTCCTGACCGCGTTCCGGACGGATGTTACGAAACGGTCAGATAAGCAACCGCGATGACTTAGTCCTTAAGACTAAGGTTCGGTCTTCGAGATATTTCCATTTTGATGAGTATAAAGAAATGCAATTAGCTCGACGGAAAATGGTGCAACATATACTCACAAGCTGTTGTGCGATAGTATAACTTTTTGCCACCTGCAAGGGCGCTTGACTTAGATGAGGCGACGGGAGTAACGACCCCCGCGGATCCCAGTTTGATTTCGGGTCTAACCCACTCCCACCTAACTAATATTATTAAATAATGGAGGTTTAAATAAAACCTAAACTTTTGCTCGTACTAACGGTACGACTCGGGGTCGGGCCTACCTCTATAGTTGAAGATGCAGGGCCCGTGTTGTGCCTGACTAAAAGGTAGTGGAAGAGAAAAAGGAAGCTTATGATCAGTTGGCGGTGCAAAAAAGCTTTCCAGAGTTCGACTCTTCGGACGTGTCTATCAAATTAAATAGGTCGACAGAAGTCTCACCGACTGAAGCAATCCAGTCCCTTACATCGGGCATTGCCTTCTATGCCCAACCGAAAAGCAAGAAGAAGCGAGTTTCTGGGGCGGAGTTTCGAACATCTTAGCTCACCATCACTTAAGCTTTAAGCGAATTGAATTAAGGGCTATGTCACAAAGCTGCGTTGTCGTTTGCTTTGTGAAAAAAATGTAAGGACCGATGATCGAAGCAACGTTGTGGTAGCTCTCATTGAATTTAATGTACTTGAATTTAAGTTGTTAAATCAACGTTGGCGGAAAGCAGCTTTGTGACATAACCTTAAGGTAACCTTAAGGTAACCTTAATGGTAGTTCAAAGGGCTAGAAGTTGCGTCTGAGTTCTCCTCGGATAAAATAAAAATACCTATTTGCTGCTATAAGTAGTTAGCAGACTTGTGATTCTAGTTCTGCTCAACTGTGACCACGTGATTTATGTATCAAGATTACGACAACTCACACCTGCTTATAACACGGTTAAAGCAGAGATCAATCATATCAGAGGTGTAGTTTAGGTCAAGACAATAATTCAGCATGAACCCAAATAACCCTAGACCGGATGTCTTCGGCGACTATGGCTATTAACGTTATATACGAATGGAAGCAGCACTGAGTATTCCTCGTCTGCTCCATTCGAATAACATAGACTCCTATTCTTTCAAATGCTAGCCGCCCTAGCTTTGCTTCACGACTTAGAATATGAAAGTCTATTCAGCATGCAGAATATAGTTTCCAGAAAATATTCTTTGTATTGATGGCTACAAGAGATGAATGGGAAAGTTAAACCCATCCATCTCCATTTGAACTTGTCTGGAGCACAGACGGTTCTAAAATGTTGGACACAGGGTCTATTTAGTTAGCTTTGGCAAAAGCTTATCCAACAATATTCATCTTCTCGGACAGCCAAGTAGGCGATTGACTCACCCGTCATAAAATTAAAGCTTGTTTTGGATACAATGAGGGCCATCAAAGAACTAGCTGAAAAAAACTCAGTCATCCTTCACTGTCGTCCAGCCCACAGTGGTTTTGATAGCATCGAGCTACCACTCACAGGAACGGAACCATTCTGTGGAGTCAGTACTTAACTTTTTCTTTAACTTAAAATAATTTCAGATTGAAATGTAAGAACTATAGGTACCGTCCGCAAAAGCAGTTGAAGTCCAAGTACAGGCCAAGTACAGATCCCTATATTCTATTGCATAAGTTCACTTGAGATCCCACCAATAACGAATTCTTGAGTTCTATTTCTTAAATAAGATTTAAGCCAATTGAAAATGTTACCACGAAAACCAACATTAAAAAGCTTAGCAAGCAAAATATCGCGATTAACCAGATCAAAAGACTTTGTC
The DNA here is from genome assembly GCA_947623515.1 of Neoascia interrupta. Taxonomy (NCBI): domain Eukaryota; kingdom Metazoa; phylum Arthropoda; class Insecta; order Diptera; family Syrphidae; genus Neoascia; species Neoascia interrupta. Next base: position 119,249,743 of record OX392463.1, on the reverse strand, counting down.
ATGTCAAGAAATAGTCTAAAAGTTGATTTGAAAAATTGAAGTTTAAGTTAAAAAATATGAAAACAAATTAACGGCAGCTGAGATGAAGATGCTTCGCATGACAGTAAAAGCAACAAAGCGAAATAGAAGTACGAAGATACGAGGAAGCCTATATGTAAAAGAACCTACTTCCAGCAAAATGAGGATGACCGCCTCAGTCAGTATTGCCATGTTAAAAGGAGAGATCCTACGAATCAAAAAGGCAATGTCAATCAACATTCCAGCGAAATCGCGAAAAAAAGGCAGGGCTAAACATTCCTGGATCACACAATAGCAACCACAACAGCATTTCTTTGGTGGTCTGCCGGTATATTCTGAGGTCAAATCGGCGTACCTCACAAGCGGACCATTAGGAATGTAGTAGAGTGGGCGCCTAAAAAAAAGAAGAAGATGTTCAAAAGTTGGTTTGTTTTTATTTAGGTTTCCGTAAAGCTGACCACACATCCGTAAGTATGTAGCCTGGACTGTATGTAGCCCTTGTCTAAGTTGAGAGCGTGGTTATTTTTGTGTATGTACATGCTCTCACACGCGTCTAGCTTGCTTTCGTCGTTCATGCATTTGATCAGCTGTACTTCACTGTATTGGAGCAACAAAATCTGACAGTGTCTACAAGTGAAGTACAGCTGATCAAATGCATGAACGAAATGCATCCAAAATTAAAAAAAAAAAAAAATTTAATATAAAAACTCAAGTTAATGTGTGTTATTTTTTTTAAATGTTTAATGTATCGGAGTTTTCGCAAATCGTTTTCACTCTTTTTATTTAATTAAAGAAGTTTTATGTTTAAGGGACGAAATATCATTGTTAACTTCTTTGGGTGTAATCGCATTTTACAAAAACTGTTTGATTGAACATCGTCCGTTTTTGTGGATGATGAAGATGAGAAACAATTACTACAAGTTTTACTATGTTCTACAACTGTTTTCAACTTTTTAGAGATTTTAGTAATCAGTAAATTTATTTGAAATCCTTGCTAAATCGGACACCATTACTGTCAACAACGAGTTTCTATCCTTTTCTATGCGGTGCCGTGGTTAGTGTGTAGGACTGCTGTGCACGAGATCCATAGTTCGATTTCTGACCGGGGCAATAAAAGTTTTTTACGGTCCCACATCCGCGAGAATCTGACAAGCCATCCGAGAGTATCATTTATCATGAACTCTGGTTCAACATGACAGTTGAACTTGATAGGACATTTCTAGTCGTCATTAGTCACCTTTTAAATGAACTGCAAAGTTTTCAAATACAAACGATTCATCCTTATCTGTAATTTTTTCGATGGCATCTTTAATCTCTGCTTAAAACTGTTCTAGTGTCTATTTGAATTTATGGAAAACCCTCCAGAAGCAAGAGCTTTATCAAATCTATAAAAACCTTGACGCGATGAATTGCTTTTTTGCCTTGACACCTTTATTATTTTGATTATATTGTTGATACTGACATGTGCCAAATACCAAATATATCAGAAGAGCAATCGATTTCGCGTGGGTAAGCTATAAGAGTAATCTTATCTTGCAACTATTGATAAATAACATAAACCGCTTATTTACGAAGCCAATAGGTTTTGGTTGTTGTGGATCTTAATTGAAATGTAATCGCGTATGCAAAATTCAATTTGCCATTGCTTGTGACATTAATTAAGTTCTTATGCAAACCCACACTGGATTGTTTACGATGTCGTAACAAGGCAGGGTGATTAAACTCGAGTTTTTGATCTACTTTGTTTAAAGAAAGATACTTCTTATGAGCGTTGATTAGTCTTTGATAGACTCTAGAACAACGCTTCATAGAAAGGAACTCGTTCTTACATTGACGCTGCAAATTAACATCGTTTGGTTTTGAAGGGCAACAATAAAATAGCTCGCTTGATTCAGGGAATAATTCCAACTTGTGTTATTTAGTTAGTTGGACCTTTTAAAGGGCAAGAGACAAAGTTAAGCGTTCAACAGACACCTTATGTAAACCATTAATCGTCAAGGAATCTAATTCATCCGCTTCATTTTTTGAACCTTGACATCCAGTGTTTAAATCACCTACGGAATCCACTCAACCTGGATGGCCTTAGTTGTAATGTAGGTCTAACTATGTCTACATTACAACAAGGTCACATTACATTACCATATTACGCCTTTAGATCCCGTTTAACTATAATGACCGAATCTAAAGGTGGGATAGGATAAGTCTCTTGGTTATCGCTGACAATGTATAGGAATTTTTTGTTGGTGTTTTAAGCCCATATAAAAATTCATAGCCGATGAACATTTGCTATTTGAAGGACATTGAAAGGCCACACAGCCACTATCCACCAAAGGGAGCCCATCGCGATCCGGGGTTCAAGGGAAAACTTAAAATTAATTTTATTTGTAGCTGAATTATACTTACTTTTGTCTCTTCCAGCAATTGGTATAGGTCTTCAACTTCGTCATCATCGGTGGGCACATAATATTTGCCTGTTTGCGTGCTCTTGCCCTTTGTTTCGCGCCGATACAGCGGCAGGCCCATAGCTTTAGCAAGAATCTCAATGCCCATGTGTCCCACAGTTTGGTACATAAAGCTATCCAACTCATCTGTAAATGATTTTAAAATTACAATTGTGGCAAGTTAAAAAGTTGATGGAAAATGTTATTTAATTTAATTATCGGGTAAATAAATATTTACTTTATTATGAGGAAGGTTTGTAGTAGATAAAGTGGCGACGTTTTTTTTATTGACTCGAAAGAAATATTTACGGCAACTTGACACCTATGAATATGGGAACGCATTTAAGTTTGTTGGCCTGATGCAAACGTACTATTTCACTTCAAAAAAGTATTGACTTTTCGCACCGCATAACTTGTTTAATTTACCTCCATTAAGTGATCAAAATATGAACTAGCAATATTAGATTGCAATTTTTAATTTGTTTACTTTTCTTATACTCGTAAGTAAAGGTAAATAAGCCAACATATTTTGAGCTCTGTAAACCCTAAAGTAAGGCAGGAGGTCAAATGCGGGAATTTGGACAACAACTACAAGCCGAAGTGCTTCATGAGCACAACTCTTTTTCTCCTGTTGTTAACGGTACGTCTAAAAAAGGGAAAAAGGACCTAATAACGAAGCATCTGGCAGGGCCGACGTTTTGCCTACTGGACACGCTTCGGAGCAACAGCAGTCGGGAAATACCTACCATCAACCAAGTTTCACAAACCAAACAAGAGTCCGATAGGGGCGGCAGTCATCGCATAATTTTCCACCCTTCACCTTAAAATCGGCTACTGGTAGGTACAGATCCATCCAGAAGACAGAGAGAAGACCGCTTTCACAACCGGCAACGGACTTTGGCAGTTAACAGTTAAAGCCATTTGGTTTGTGTACCGCTCCGGTCACCTTTGAGCGTTTTATGGAACGTTTCTTATATCGTCTGACGTGAAAAGCCGGCTTTGTGTACTTGGACGATGTCATTATTGTGGGAAACACTTTCGCTGAACATCGAGACAACTTGAGAAATGTTTTCACACGGCTTCGAGGAGCACAATTGAAGATCAACCCAAAGAAGTGTGCACTCTTCAGAGCAGAAGTTAAGTATCTGGGGCTTCAGGTATCGTCGGATGGAGTAAAGAAGGATCCAGAGAAAATTGAAGCAATTCCAAAGAAAAACACCAGCTAAGGAGCTTTCTTGGACTTGCCTTATATAACAAGAGATTTTGTTTGTTTCTTTATTTATTACGCCTTCAAAGAGCAAGCTTTCTAAGACATTAGTTTACAAAGATATAGAAAAAATTAAGTAAGGTTGCAAATGCGTAAAAGAAACGAAAAAAAAAATGCAATCAAGATTACGATGAAATGCCTTGAAGCAGAATTCTTTTGATTATACTAATCGGCTGGTTAAAGTCAACTAAATGTAAATTTACATGGTAAGATAGCATTAATCATTGATGAAGATCGATTGTAGTTTAGGCGAGAGTGAGCTATATTAAAAAATCTGTTATTTCTTAAGTTTGAGTAATAGCATTCCCATCAAAGGAGTAAATAAATGTAAGTGGAGATTTACATCGGGAAAATGTAATAACCGAAGACTTATTAACATTAAGTGATCAGTAGTTCTTATTGCACCACAAGCAAACTCTTTGAAGGTAAAGATTAAGGCGGTGGAAAAAATGGACTTCTTTGCCTGACACAAAAAAATTTAAGTCATCGGCAAACATAAGCAATTGACATTCAGGAAAAAATTTTACGATGTCATTTGCAAACAATAAAACAAAAGGGGACCAATGTGGCTACCTTGAGGAAGACCAGGGGTTACGAAATTTTTTTCCGAAACATTATTTCGGAATTTAACAAACTGACATCGATCTTTGAAAAAGGAAGAAAGCCATTGTAAAAGATTAGTACGAAAACCGAGTCTTCCAAGCTTGTAAAGAAGAAGCATTCAGAAGTCAATGCGATCAAATGCTTTTGCTCAGAAGGCTGGAGTACTGAGGAACTTCATAATGCACAATAAGAGGATCCTAACATCCATCCAATCCTTGCATGAAAGGAATCTTTGGAGATACAGAATGCAAGTGATATCTCTGAGAGAAGTACTACCTTAAAAGCGTACTGGGCGCAGTGGCACTCTCTCTATATACCAGACCGTATTCTGCGTAGAAAATGGGAAAGGCCAGATGGAAAATCCTTTAAGATGCAGCTTGGTGTTCTACGGTCGAAGGTCCATGAGATTCTACGAAATATGCACGATCGAGAATCTGGACAAGACACTGGAAAGGGTAAGGGAACGCTTTTATTGGCCAAGTGCAAGAAAAGATGTCGAGGGCTGGTGTCGGAGGTGCACCATGTGCGCTGCTAATACTTTTTACGTATTTTTCCGTTTCCAGAAACTGAGAACGACAATCGTTACATCCAGCCGACTACTTCAGCAATTGGCCTGAGGTTTTCCAGATAGTAGACCACTGGTAGTGAACTAGAATGTGAATTGAGCAAAATAAGTTGTGTTTGATATATAAAGATACTTGTTGCCTGTTTTTTAAAAAGCAAAATTGAATTTTATTCGACGAACCCCAGGAAAAATATTACAATATCTTTCAAAAAATATCTTCAAAATATGCGATATCATTTAGTTGCTAACCAAATGTAATACGACTTGAGTTCAGCAATCATTTCCACAAATACAGGAAACAAAAGTTACGGAAAAATACACAAAAAAAATGCTTTGGTCCTTGTTCAAAACCATAAAATACTGAAAAACTAAAAATAAATAATAATTATTCAGTAATTTAGTTCAAAACTACAAGTTACCTCATGCGTATCTTATCGGATTTAGAAAAACGCGCTTTTAGTAAACACTCACATCACCTAAACAGATGCTTCACTTTTCTCCCAGAACGCCGCTTCCTTGTCTCTTAATTCATTGGCCTGGCGCCTGGCCTTATCTAGCAAGGAGCAAGCGAACAAACGAGAAAGAAAAGCTCTGATGAAATAGGTACACTGAGTTACAAAAAAAGTGGCACACGCACACACAAAGTGCAAAGTATCATATTTTCATGTTTTGTTGCCATTTTAGCATTATACCGCTATGTTTTTGCGGGGTTTTAATTATTTTTTCTGATTTATTGATTACCAATGACACCAGCGCTGAAATCAAACGAAGGATAACTCTTGCCAATCGCTGTTTCTTTGGGCTAAGAAGGCAATTGAGTAGCAAAGCCCTCTCTCGAGCAACTAAAGTGTCCATGTATAAGACCTTCATCATCCCAGTCCTGCTTTACGGTGCAGAAGCATGGACCCTGTCAAAGGCGGATGAAAACACTTTAGGCTGCTTCGATAGGAAAATTCCTCTGACGATTTACGGTCCCGTCTGCATAGACGGAGAGTGGAGGAGGAGATATAACATCGAACTGTATGGGCTGTACAGCGATACCGACTTAGCCAAAAGAGCCAAAACACAACGTCTACGATGGCTGGGTCATCTAGAGCGGATGGACACCAACGCCCCGGCCCGGAAAATATTCGAATCCACACCGCAGGGACGACGCGGTAGAGGAGCACCGAGACTCAGGTGGCGCACGCAAGTGGAAGGGGACCTCAGCCAACTTCGCGTGCGAAACTGGAGACGACTAGCTAGAGACAGAGCTGGCTGGCGAAGCTTGTTGAGGCCCAGGTCCACCCCGGACTGTAGCGCCACCTTAAGTAAGTAAGATTTATTGATTGAAAGGAATCTTTTTTGCATGGTTGCGAAAACTCTTTCAATTTTCTTTGTGATTCGAATTGAGGAAACCGATCTCTTATAAATTTCTTAAAGTTATCGCAAAATTTTAAGGTCCGCTACTTTTTTGTAACTCTCTATGTGTACTCCTCTCTTAGAGACAACCCATTGACCAAGTCCCAAACAGAGTAAAGAGTAGATTGGCTATTCACTGGACGGAATAGCTAAGGACGACATCCTCCGCGTGCTGCAAGCACAGAACCCCTAGATTTCGATGCAGGATTTCGAAATAATCAGCGAGGAAGAGCAAAGAAGCGGTTCCGGGGCAGCTGCTGTTGTCCTTTTCAGCTGGCGAGGTTACCCTCAAACTCCCAACTGCCGAAGATACCAAGGCAACAGACGCTGTGATGGAGGTGTTGTTTTTCGAGAGTGAGCAGCTGGAAGGACCTAGCCCTAATTGAGGGACCCTGGATCGATACCCTCGATACCGCTACTAGCAACGCCCGAACAAGGTAAGAAAAACTTAGTCCTAGACTGTGATGTCAATGCCCATCATACCATCTTACCATCTAGGGAAGATCAGACATTAACGCTAGAGGCGAGGTTTTATTTGATTTTTTTCTTCGCTCTATTCTTCCTTCTAGTATGTAACAGGGGAAATTATCCCACCTTCGTTACAGCGACTAGGAACAGTTCTGTTCAAGTATTGAACTAGAAGGTATCCAAGCTGGCATCTATATCAGTCCACTGCTGGATGCGTTTTGAGATACAGGTTAGCTCTCAGGCTAGGAAAGTTTTCAAAAACCCAAAAAGAGCAAACTCGGAGAAGCTCAAAAAAGAACTGCAGAGTACTATCATGCCCTGCCCAGGCAAAGATCTCACCACCGACATGTGATCCATGATACAGTCGAATGTATTACTGGGGTGCCCTCTAGCTCCTTCAAAAAATCCTGCCCGTGGTTGAACTCCAAGATTGCGAGGCTCATCAAGAACTCAAGATCTAGTTCAATTTCTCAAGAAAAAACCCGAAATTCATGACCCAAAAAACCTATGCCCAAAAAACCTACTAGACCAAACTTGGTAGTGGCTGGAGGGTACAATACGCCGTTGTACTGTACCCTCCAAGGGTACAATACAAGCCGCAAATTAACTGGAGTATTCAGGAGAGAAAGTAATTGGGCAAAATGCTGGAAATAGGATTTCTAGTGGAATATTATGGCGGTGAATACTATAGAAAGTGCATTAAAGATGAAAACGAAGTAATGTTATCCAGAGATGTCCAGTTTCAGGAATAGTCCAGAGCTTGTGACGACACAAATAAGCTACTTCTTCGAGGACTTGAAAGGGAACAACAATAAGTCATTAAACCCTCAGCAGAAGTACAACAAAAAGACATTCAAGCTCCTAGAACAGAAGAAGCAGAAGACATTTGAACTGCTAACGAAGATCGACAGGTAGAACAATCAGTAAGACCAGACGAGAATAGCAGTGAAGACTACGAAACTAGAGATGATAATGAAATACAGGATGAAGAAAATAATTCCCTCGAGTCTGCCTATAAATCGATGTCTCGTGATTATATACGAAAGCCTATAATATGACGATTTCGTTAAGGCAGCCGAAAAATTTGTAAGCTTTAAAAAAAATTCCGAACACGTACTAGGAAGCATCAGACATGCAGCAAACAAAAAAAGATGGGAGAAAAGCAATGAAAAGTGAAATTGCTTCAATAAAATAAAAAAAAAACAGACATGGACGCTCACACGGTCTACAAGAGGGGCAAAAGCGATACCCTGCAAATGGATTTACCGTTAAAAGCAAAATCCTGATGGCACTATCGAGAAATACAAAGCTAGATTGGTTGCTTAAGGATTTAGCCAACGCGATGGCATAGACTGCTATCGTAACCGGACTTTTATCCAGTTCGACTTGCATTATCTGCCCTAACACCAAGATGACTGACACCTCGTTTTCATCCTCAGAAGAGATCTCCGTGGGCGTGTAATACTGTCTGTAACACTGGCAGTCAAAATCGTACCACAATGCGGCTGCAGATATCAGTCCCCTACTAACTGCGGTTTGCCGGAGTAGAACAGGGCAGTGTTACCCGTTGGAGAAAGGTACTCGCCCTCATCTTATCATCTTTTTTCGCTCAGTCCTATTATGTCGTTCCTGTATCGCATAAATTCCTTTTCAAGTAGAAGAAATCTGGCTTATGAGGACCTTTTTTCCTAAATTTCAAGGAGCGTCTTCACTCTAGAAACATATTGAGTTTTTTAAAGAAATACCTTTATTTCAAAAGCTCAGCTTACGTTCTTTCGATGACGGAATCCACGTGTCAGCTCTATACCATAGTAAGGGCCTCATTGTCACCTAGTATACCCCTAGCTTTACGGTACACGATGTTTAAATTGAAAACCTTCGCATACTCGTAAAATCATCTGATTGCAGCCATAATTTTCTCTGGAATGGAGTTGTTCGTTTCGCTTAGTAGCCAGAATTACACAAAGTAAATGATTTGCTTCTGTTACTTGTTACTGCTTTAATAGAACAAGGATTTGTCTACCCCTTAAAACTAACCGTGTCTTGTACAAGAAAGACAATAGACAACCCACATCTTGCCTAAGCCCAAGTGCTTTTATAAAAACATGTCAATACTGTTAACAAAATTCAGACTTACCCCTGTCCATTGGATGTAGATTAGCCAGCGCAACAATCTGGTGTCCTTCGGCCACACACTGCATCATATTGTAGCAGCTGTCCTTGCCTCCGCTCACCATGGCCACGACACGCATCTTGAATATCCTCGACTTGTTTGGCTCGCTGGCAAACTTGGATCAAGTATCAACTTTTCCGACTACACGAACGTTTTGAATTGAATTCAACAAAAATTTTCTCTGTGAAGAGAGAAAACTGAAGAATTGATAATATTCCACTCAATTGATGATAATTTTTTGCAATTGTTGTTTATCAATCCCCCGCACAGCAGTCCCACATTCCGCTCTGCGCTATGCACACACAAAATCGACTGCATTGAGAAAAAAAAAATTATTTATTGCTAATCTGTCTGCTTTTCTGGTTGTCCCGTGCCTCTATCTGTAAACAAATAATAGTGGAGGGAACGAGAGGCGGGTTCTATTTTTACTGACGCTGGCGAATGTATGTACCACGTTGGAGCAGCACCCGTTTAGTGGCACTATTGAAGAAAATAAAATTGACAAATTCGAAGAGAAGGTGGAATTCAAAAAGGAGCAAACAAACGCAAGATAAATACGGTTCGTTGCGAATTTTTCACACTCAACAAAAGATCGCTTTTCGTTTAGAATAAGAAATTTTTGTATCTTTTTATGCAACCCTTGATGTGTCGTGGTCGTGGGTGGATTGCTTTTGTTCTAGCACGAATAAATTATGGCTGAACATCTGGCTACGAGTTATTTCGAATTTATTCCGTTTTTATCTGGGTGCATAATATTCTGTAAAAATGTCCACATGGTTCCAGCTGTTTGCGGGACTTCACACTGCAGACGAAATGACATTCGACCCGTGTGCAAGGTGCAAGCTCCTCCACTAATTTTGAAGGTTAAGCCTTTTTTGCCTCTGTCGACATGTGGGTGTTGGGGCTCACAATTTTTTTTGACGAAACATTTGCCGTGAAAATTATTTTTTTTTTTTCGTTTTATTTACATTTTCTTAACTGCATTATTTGGCTCTTGTTTGAAATTGGATTTCTTCACTTTTGCTGGAATTTTTTCAGCCTATTTTTTGTGTACACACGGGGCATAAACGGTTTAACACACACGCGCCAGAGTTTTTGAGGTACGACGTACGAACAAACGAAAATTCAGTTTTTAAAGCACTTTGTGCAATCGTTGGCAGATTTTCTGATTGGGTCGATTTTTGTGGGGCAACAAAATCGTCTTCGGTCCGATACCGCCGCCTTCGTGTCGCGTTGACGTTTGTTTTGTGCGGGAGGCTGCGCTGCAGGCGCTGCTAAGAAATTTGACAAGTTTTGTTGTTGTTGGGTGTGGGACTGACGACTGGCGCCGTTCAAGTAAACAGTTCGTTTTCGTTTTTCATAAACAAGTGATGCCAAATATTGCAGAATTTTTTTTACTTTCTATTTCATTGCAATATTATTTTCGAAATATTCTTCTTCACTTCATTTACGCATTAGTGGTCTCTAATATTAGATAATGAACTAAATTTTGGGCCCATATCAGTCCCACTCATACTGCATTCCTAATGGTCCGCTTAATATACCAGCAGGCCACCCGGTTTTGGATCTGAGTCCAATCAAAATGCAGGATTTGTGTAATCCTAAAACATAATGATTAATAAGGCCTTCCTCTTTTTCGCGATTTCTGCTCCTGCTTAAAAAAAAAATTATTGTGCTTATTCCGTTCTTTAAATTGACCCAAAATTTATTTTAATAAAACATGTGGAAAGTACCGAAAAAGTGTTCCGAAGATATGATCTCCTTGAATCCGTGTACCCTTTTGTGGTCGTATACACTGTTTCTACAACACAAATAACACTTTTCTTACCCTTTCCGTGTTATATAATGAAAATATTTTTAGCATTACCTAGGAAGGCTGATCAAGTCTACAACAAGGTTGCATTTTTTAAATAGTTATTTACGTGTATGTGTCTGTTTTCATTTGGTTGATCCTAACCTAACCCAAATTTTATTTCTCAAATAAAACGGAGGTTGAACGGTGGCCACCACACTGGCGCTTTCCCTCACCATAGTAATTCTGACACATCAGGTTAGGATCAACCAAATGAAAACAGGCACTATGTGTAATTTTTGCTTGTTTTCCATATAAAAAGGTACTTTGTTTGGCATCCCGCACTTGATAATACTAGTAGACGTCAAACTGTAAAAAGCTCTATTGGATATCTCTTTTGAACATGGCATTACCAACTGAACAGAGGCAGATCACGAAATCCGTGAACGCGTGTATTTTTAAGGAAAAAGAAGTTCTTGTTGACCTATTTTTGGTACATGAAAGTAAAAAAAAAAAAAAAACAAAAAAATGTCCATCCGCTTAACCAGACACGCAAAGAGAAAGGAGAATATTTTTCCCTAATAAACATGCTTGAAATGCATCCTGTGCCCATGTTCTGTAATTATCGCATCGATTAAACTAATCGAGAAACGTTTAAAATTGAAACAAAACACATTTTATCGCACTCATCAGGTTCTGCAACTTCGACAGGCGATAATTTTATAGCATGAAACACATCGGAATAAAACAACTGGAAAATGCGATCAAACGGTATTCTGTATCATCGAAATTCGATAAAATTTTCATTTTAAACGCCAAATTTTATCGCCTTGTACCGAGCACGCGAAAAGATATGATGACTGATCAAAAGAGGACATATATATAAGAATATATATTTGAGCCAAAGTTTCAAAGGCCCAAACAAAATAAACCGAGAAACCACAAGTAGTCGAGTCTTGCCGAGAGTGGCAAGTAGCGTTATATTAAGAATGGTACTCATGTTATTGAAGGTCAAACCACAAAATTTTAATGAATACAATATGAACTGGGAAGGTTTAATTGCAAAGTTTTGTCCAATGTCCTTTGGTTAAGAGCCAGAGGCAAAAAAGTGCAGCTCGGCACAAACCACAAATGGGCGTAGGGATTAAATTTTCGTTGCCCTGCTTCAAGCGCGAACGCATATTCCTTGTATCAAGAAGTACGTTGTGTCTCGGATTAAGAGGTAAAGCTTCCGTTCTTCGGGCATTTCAAAGTGGTTGGCATTCTTCCGAAGTCTGCGGCGTTGGATTTGCATTTTATTTCGTTGTACGTTTATTTCGACAATTCCGCTATCGCGAACAACTTTAAAATTTCCATAATCAAATCCTTGATTGCTTTTTTTATTTGGCAGGCTGACACTTCTAATTTATTGCCTTCCAATTAAACTTCCAATGAAAATGTGATCAAAATATTTTTTTCGCCTCGAGTTAGAGAAACACTATTTTTTCCAGACGCGATAAAAGCGGAACGAATCGTTTCAATTCATAGCGGTGCGAAAAGTTATCGCCTAAGTTACAGAACAACTGATTTAATTTCCAATTTGTGCGTCGATTTGATTTTGCTAAAAGTAAAGCGCGGCGGTCAGTAGTTTCTTCAGCACTCCTCTATTCTCTTTCTCTTATGTTGGCTTAAGAGCATTAGTTACGAAATTCAGCAAAAAGTTTAAATTTTAAAACTTAAAATGATTTAACAAAAAACTTAAACGAGAACTGGGATAAAATGATAGGTTCTCTCTGAAATTAGGTTTTCAGCCACATAAAGGGTGGCTGAAAACCTAAAGTTGAATCAGCAACGCTTTTAATAGCGTCGCGGTACTGGCTCCACTGGTTGTCTACGTCTGGAGAGAGTGAATGCAAAGCGGTGAGTCTATCACACATCGCAGACATTATGGTATGCACTTACCCCAAACTTGGTGAAAAGTGCATACTACAGACTTTTCTCTTATTTTTATAAATAAAAATGGAGTTAAATGTCCTATACTTCAGGCAATAAAACGAGGAAGACGATTAAAAATAATTTCGAAGTGACTCCACTGGACAAATGTTAGATTAATTTGAAAAGAGCGCGCTTTTTTGTCATTTTGGCTCTCAAAAGAGAGTGACGTTGGCGATGTCATTTCCCAGGAGCGAAAAAAAAATTGTTTTAAAAATCCCAACAGAAATCGTATTTGTGACAGATCCGTCATACGTGGACAGTTTGAGTGTCCTTTTTCAATTCTTAAACTGTCTTAAAGGTGTGCGAAAAGGGTGAATGCGATTTACGAGGGGATTACGTTTGTATGGGTAATCACGTGATTTGTAGAGGACTTTATGACGATTTATAATAATCGTGAATTTAGGTATTTTATTTTTATTAAAATTATTTACATGTTTTGTTTTATATTTTAACAATGATTCCGCAATTTGTGTCCAGAACTGTACTTGATTATGTCCCAAGAAGGCAAAAACACACGATTTTAGTTTCATTTCCGAACGCCTTTGTGTTCGAAATATGTAGCACGTGTACTTCTTCGAAATTTGGCAACTGTCAGAACAGCACTGATCAATTCAAAACAAAGCAAATAAATTCATCTACTTGACTTTGGAAAGTCTTCTATTCCTGAAAGTTTTATAAATCCGACTATTAAAATGGGTGGAAAAGGGAAGGCACTCAAGCGCAAATCAATTGCCACCAAGGACGAAAATGAATTCGATCTTACCAAAAAGCACTTGGTAACGAGTCATGTTCGATCAATGGAGAAACGCTTAATTATTGTACTCGAAGGAGCGCAACTGGAAACTGTTAAGGTATTTTTCTTTTAAATAAACTTAATTTGCTGCATACTCAGACCCAGTCTTTTGCTTAGATGGGAAACACATTTGAGCTGTTAAATTGTGACGATCATGCGAACATTATGCGGAAAAACAACCGTGACCCGGGATCATGTCGGCCGGACATTGTACACCAGTGTCTTTTGATGTTGTTTGACTCGCCCCTCAATCGCGCTGGCCTCCTGCAAGTCTATGTCAAAACAGAACGAAATGTCCTCATTGAAATCAACCCACAGACAAGGATACCGCGAACTTTTAAGCGATTCGCTGGACTTATGGTGCAATTACTTCACAAATTCTCCATTCGTGCCAATGAAACCTCCACGAAACTGATGAAAGTTATTAAGAACCCAATAACAGACCACCTGCCTGTGGGTTGTAAAAAGCTGGCCATGTCATTTTCTGGAAAACTAGTAAAGAGTTGCAAGGACCTCGTGCCCACCGACAACGACGAGCCGATAGTGTTGGTTGTCGGAGCATTCGCCCACGGCAATCTAAAGTGTGACTATACAGAGGGACTCTTTTCGATAAGCAACTATCCGTTGTCGGGAGCTATTGCTTGCACGAAGCTGTGCAGTGCTTTCGAAGAGGCTTGGGGTATAATATGAGGGACAACAGATGTTGAAGTGAATAAAAGTGAGCTGAGTAGTGTTTTAAATAGTTATGGATATTGCTGTCATCATTTATCGACATTTCCAGAAGTATCACGGTGTTATTGATTCAGATGCTTGGAAGTGTGAAACGACGCACGTCCCTTTTGACATCAATTAAAGTAAGGTCTTTGATTTCCAGAACCTCACAAGTTAAACAGAAACCTGCGAATGCTTATATACTAGCTTTGTCACCGGGCGAAACTCTTGAAATTTTTCAGCATCCTGTCCGCGTTTAATAAACATCCAGTCCGCTTTAGTCTGCAGTCTCCTTTTAGCTCCTGATTCATTTCTTACGTCAGCAATATCGTCGTTAAGCCATCTTAGGCATGGACCCCGGCAGCGCTGGCATTGATGGGCTTTCTGCGGCCTTCTTTCAGACAGTGGAAAACATGCCCGGCCGATCTAAGCTCTGCGCCTTCAGGAATTTAACACCATCTTCGCCGTCGCTCATTTACACAAGTTTATTTACACAAATCTTCGGCAATATTTTCCAAAGACTCTAAGCTGGCGTTATGCTGTCGAATACAAAGTCTTTGTTTCAGCTTTGTACCTAGTTTCGCTCTACGGGAGACAGGACAAGATGTTTGATTTGGAAGCCTTAGCACACCCGTAAAAACATGTTTAAAGGCATTGTTGGTTTGAAGTGTTCGACTCCTCGACTATTTGTATATTTTTCGCTCTCCTTTCCGGCTCATATCTTACTATCTTCATGTTCTTTATTTTCCCTTCGTTGAATACCAGCACCACAAGTGAAGAACGAAACTAATTCATTGTTTGATTTATATATATTTTTTTTCAAATTAAAGACTGGAGGGTGTAGGTACCCTGGCGGAGAAATTTCGCACACAATTAATCACATGGTTTTGACAGTTCGCGTGTATTTTGTATGAGCAAAGCCGTACTAAAAGTAGATTCGTAGATTAAAAGAAACCGGGTTAAACATTAATTTAAAACAATAAATAATAGTTTTGCAGAAGTTTCTTAGCAATGTAAGTGTGCCAAATACAGCAAAAGCTAATTTCTCTTTCTCAACACGAACCTCGTCGGTTTTAGAATGAGTATGGAAGCAGAAGAGTCGGTGCAAACAAAATCTTCCCGTTGTGGAGTTCCGCAAATACTTTCGGATTTGCAGTCGACATTTTAGAGACACTCAAATAATGAGACGTCCTTTTCGAGAAGCGTTGCATGCAGGACGAGGTTGGTGAATGGCGCTTTTCCCAGCTTACAGCTTCCTCAGTCAACAGTCAATAAAAGACGTCCAGTGAAGGATGGCTCAATTCGGATTTTGGCTCGTGCTGCAGCTATTGCAAGGAGACGGTAGGTCGTACAGTAATTTTTGTGCAAGGAACATACCTACTCACATTTGTAGCTTATCTAGAAGAAATCAAGAGTCTCCTGGACTAAGCGTTAGTCCTACTGAAATCGTAATTGAAGAGTCAGCTACTGCAAATGAAGAAATGCCCGCAACAGCAAATAAAGACGTTCAAGCTAACTTAAACCCATTTGATTTTGGCTACAGCTCTTTATGGGACACCAATAAAAAGCCGTGCACCATGACGGGATTAAAGGACTTTGCCACTTTGGACATCTTAGTCAATGGAGCAAAAAAATTAAGACCAGGCGATAAGGTACTTATGACGATGAGAGACAGAGTACTATTAACTATGCATATGTTAAAGTCTAATTGTTCATTTGCGGAAATCGCAATATCGTTTCAAATGTCTGAAAGCATCGCCAAATTATATTTTGCCGATACAATACAACTCTTGGCAAAAACAACCAAGTGTTTAATTTATTGGCAAACGAAGGAACAAAATCTACACAGCTTACCAGAATGCTTTCGGCATTTTTCCAACTTTAAAACAGTACTTCATTGCACAGAGATAAAAACTATGGCCGCTGGGTGCTACTCAAACTGCAAAGGAACACAAACGCTGAAAATTCTGATCGGAATATCACCTACTGGATCCATCAACTACATCAGCAAAGTTTCCACGAGTCAATCTTCTGACAAAGCAATTTTCAATGTATCAGAATTGGTACAAAAACTTGAGTCTGGGGACACCGTAATGGTTGACAAAGGTTGTATGATCGCAGATGAGCTGGCAAAAGCAGGTGTTGAAATGGTCAGACCAGAATTCAACTCCGAAAACCTTTCAAAGCCAGATATTGAACGCAACACAAAAATTGCTGCAGCAAGGATCCACGTGAAAAGAAGAATCACAAGACTTAAAATATTCAAAGTGCTTTGCGAAGAGGTAGATAACTCAATTGTGCCTTACATAGACGACACAATAACTGTACTGTGTGGGCTATCCAATCTCAGCACTCCTAGTGATGCAAAATTCTTGTCTTAAAATGTTTTGCTTACTTTCATTTCCAATCGTATCTCCATTGAATAAAATGCATTTTTTCTTATTTGGTAAAAGAAAAATGATAATAACAGCTGGCAGAAATTACTGAATAACTAGACATTCAAATATTCGGCCATGTAAAAGCTTTGCCCACAGCTGAAAAAACGTATTCACCTGCACGGAAATTTATCAAAGCTTTGGAGGCTTTATAAACAACGTAAACAAATGGGTGTTGGACGATAAAAGGGACGCAAGTTGAATGTCTATTTATTGAGCAATTAATGGTCTAGACTCGTTTTGTTGCAGGATTAACAGACCTTGGTTTAAGCTGGATTTAACTCAGCACCGAAAAACCCGAAACAAGCAAGGAAACTGTCATTCCTCATAGAAAAAGAAGGCAAAGAAGGTCTGACTGTTCTATAAAGTTTGATCCGAGATATTGCCACCAAATTTGGGGTATTTAACCCTGAAGAAAAACTCGTTTCAGTGGTCAGTTTTACTTCGAAACGGAAAAATCTCGCAGGGAAAAACTGAAAGACCGAAAAAACATAACAGGGGTTCTACTCTCTCCCATGTCCCATTACGCAAGTGGATCTTTGCTGTTCTACGAGCACAAAAGAAGCTGATCTCTCAAGGACACGTCCAAATGTCGTCACTAAACTCCACGATATTATCTAGAACGATACCCGAATCAAGGGTTTGCGAGAGAGCTCATATTGTAAGAATTTCAAACGATACCGTTATTTGAATCCTGTATAAATTTTTGGGCACAAAAAAGTGAATAATTGGGCACGAAATTGCCAAGGTGGCTGCCGTGCTTAAGATGGTGGACCAAAAACATATTTGGATGAAGATTTGCAAACCCAATTTGGAGCTCTTCAAGGTTCATCCGCGATTTAAGTTTATTGAAACTGATGATGATTCTTGGATGGACATCAGAGCATTTTCGTTAGTAGAGAGCTTACCAATAGGGTTACGTTCGTTGATACAAACTCCAGTATGATTACAGGAGTTCTAGAACCTCTTACTTTTTGCCACGTACAATTTATCCGTACGGCATCTTGGAATTTTCCTTTCACTACCTCGATTTCTCTCGCTTCCTTCTGAGGGCGAAATCGCTAACCATACTGGGAAGGCGTAACTCAATTTGGGACCGATCAGTTTTTTTTTTTGTAAAAAAGAAGTTTAGTTTGTTTAAAGAGGCTTTGTGCCTGAGGAGAAGCATGAGAGAATATGAGACCCTTGGAGAATATGATCTCCCTCTCCACTCTCCGTCTTTGCAGATGAGAACAAAAAGCATACGAAGGATTTTCCTCTCAAAACAACCTGAAGTGTTTTCATCTGTCTTTAACTCGGTCCCTCATAAATGAACGCTTTAGTTGCTTAAGAGAGGGCTATGCTACTCAATTGCCTTGTTAACCCGAAGAAACCGCGAATGACATCCTTAACCTTCGATTGACCTTAGCGCTGGTGTCGTTGGTAGGCAGGGTAGACAAAGGCCTAACTACCAGGTAGACAAAGTCCCTAACTACCTCAAAGCTGTAGAGTGCCGTGACATTAGACCAAACGATATAAAGCAAAATTTTAGGTTTGGTATCAAGTCACTTTGTGAAAGTGGCATAAGGCCAAATTCGGCTGTTTGGCATTGTGACACTTTTGTAAGGCAACATAAGTCCGATTTGGTTTTAATTCACAAAGGGACTTTGAGCCAAAGAGGTAGTGGAAGAAAAGCAAGGCAGGGGCTTGCAGGATGGGGGGGAGCAACATATCCAGTTTTGATGCATAAAATTTTGCCTTATGACGCTTCGGTTAGTTCGGCATAATGTCGATTTACAAAGTGTCTGAATACCAAATGATAAAATTTGGACTTATGTCACTTTCACAAATGCCTCAGCACCAACTGCGCTTCAATTGGGATTGATCCCTAGATACACTTGGCCTCTACTCAAGGCTTCTACTTTCCCTTACTACATCCTTAGGGTCTTTACTAGCGGTCTTAAACACACTATTTCAGCTTTGGCGTGATTTATCTTGATTCCCCATTGTTTATTCAAGTTGCCAATATGGGTGATGTGATGCTCTCCTCAGTACATGTCGCTAGAGTACACAAAAGTTGTTATGTGTACTGTAGCGACATGTACTGTGTACATGCAAAAAGTACATCGGTGGACTAATTACACCTGGGAGAAGAGTGTGACGAAGTTCCCCAGGGCCAGATTTGGGAGTCTGGGTAACTTCTATTCTGAGACACCCATCTGGATAAAAGGTTCTGTCGCCCAAGAAGCTGCCGAGGAAGTTTACCGAACGGTGCAAAAAGTTGAGCTGCGAAAGTTTGTGGATTATCCCTCAGCTCCAGGCTTTGTCAAGCTTTTTCACGTAATTACAGCAAGCAACTGTGCACTTTTTCTCCCTTAGGTTGAGTGCAATGCCATTATTGAACTTGGGCATGTATTGTACAGGTGCCTTTCCTAAAACCGATTAGTCGTTTTTGAATTCGGAATCCATAAAGCATTATGATACCTCTTTATATGCTAATAGCGTTAATGTTCCCCGACGATCTTTATTGTATGCGACGCAAGGTTAACAGAACAGTGCTCGTGAATCACTCTCCTTTGGACTCCACAGATCATTAGTTGGACCTGATCTGAGTTATACCAAGCGGCTTTCGCTCGTCGGACTAGTTGCCGCTTTTACAAACTCGGACTTCTAAGCGGTGTGTTCTGGAGAATATTGCCTGGAAATAAGAACCCAGTGGGCCAAATGAAGAGACACAACATCTGCGTCTGCACACCTCTGTGGACAGGGCTTTTATTATTGTGTTGTGGCAAAAAGAAATACAAAATTTTATTTTTCTGAGGAGAATCATAATAAAAACTTACTAAAAATTATTCTCTAGCATTATAGTTGAATTACAGTTATTAGTTATTACCGACGGAAAAAATTCCTAACAAAAAAATCCAATCAAATTCTTTCCGTCTGATCGTCTACATCCTACACGAACTCCTCGCGCTTCCATGCACTAATTGCTTTTTCTACTACTGATCCGACTTGCTAGTTCCAGCCTTACTTTGGTCATCGGGTTTCTTGGCGGTGGTTCCTCTTTTCGCTGCCGCGTCCGCCCGCTGCTGTCGGATAATTGCTAGACGTGCCAAATCAGCACGCGCTTGTGCAGTCTTGCCCTGTTCGTGCATCTTCTGGTAGTGAGCGCGGGCTTTTTGCTTTTCCACCTCTTCCCTTTCACGACGCGACAACTCTGGCTTGGCATCCTCACCCACTGCGGCCACTTTGACTGCAGCCTTCTTACGCACTCTGTTTGGATTTTCGATTTCGATCAATTTCGAGACTCCCTTGCCCTTGGCGTTTTCGTCTTCGGAACTAGTCTCATCATCGGATCCCGTGTTGTTGTCTCCAGACTCCTCGTCACTCTTGTCTGAGCCCTCTTCTTCGGCGCGTTGCAATTCTTCGGGGCTGGTGAAGTGACGGCTACGTCCTTTGTGGTTAACATACTTTCCTTTGGGCATTTTGCTAGTTTAGTTGCGAGATTTCACTATCTGGTCAAGGAGTTTTTCTTGGAGAATACTTTAGTTTTGCGTAAAGTGAGCTTAGACTATTGGATAAAGATGTAAAATTTAGTTGGAGCAAAGGAATTTGCAAAAAAAATGTGTTACAATTAGAACGTGTACAAACGAGAACTCGATTGTAGCACTTCGAAAATGAGTGCGTTCAGTGAAAAGACAGCGCGAGCACAGTGAAGTTAAATCCAGTTTAAAATCAGCAGGACCGGTATTGATACAGGAAAGCTACAATTTGGTGCCCACCTAATTTAACTTGCGTCCCTATTACCACAAATTACTGAATAACTAGATATTCAACTTCGGACATGTAAAAGCTTTGCCCACAAGCTGAAATTGACTGACAAGCATCCAGTCTAATCTAAGCATTACCGTAGAACCACAGTGATGTAGCTGTGGCGGTAGTAGTAGCGGTAGTAAGAGCTGTCAAAAGTTAAAACACATGTATTCAGCGCGTAGCTGTTGCGGTAGTATGAGTTGGCCAACTTTTAACTTTCGTAGCGCTACACGGTTGACAGCGCTACACGGTGGACAGTTCAATACAAGTTAAGTAAACAATGGAGGAAAAGGACGTCGAAAAGTTTATTGAGATGGTTAAATCTAAAGAAATTTTATGGAATTTGTGTCATCCGTTGAACAAAAATATTAAATCTAGTTCGAATTAACTCAGAGTATCGGCCATTGTTTATAAACGAGGTTTTTGTTCGATATAGCCGCGCTACACCATTGTGTTCAATTTTTTTCCGTACTACGCCACACGGCTCCGAGGCTGTACTACGTACTACTGCTACATACCAACGCTACGGGCATTGTGGTCCCACGGTTAAGCTCAAAACAGGTGTGCAGAAATTTTCGTGCAGCAAAAATAAATTACACAGGCTCTTATGGGGTAGGCGAACCCAACTACTGCAGGGGTGACTGCACGATGTCTCTATTTCTAAATTTGGTGCCTAGTTTAATTGCAGCCACAATGAAAACAAAAATATTTTAAAATATAAAATATCTGGCATCACTGATACCATCAGATCTGAAAGTTTTGACTGTTTGTTGACTGACAAGAAATTCAATACAGAACAAAGCCGTTTTCCCGCCTTAGTTTTATTGGTCAGTTTTTGTTTACTTTTTCACCCAGCTGACAAGTATATCAAAACCGTTTGACAAACTTGTATAAAACTTGGCATCGTTAATGTCAAAAAGGGTACACATCTGTTTTAGAGGCAGAACCTGCAGACCCCCTGCTCATCTGTTTTGAGCTTTAAGCTTCGTACGTAAAGGGCAATTAATTTCTTTTATGAAATTTTAATATAATTTTAATTGAACTTCAATAAACTAGATGCCACTTTTGCGTAAGAGTGCTTCAATAACCTATTACATGCAATTCTTTTAAGCGAGGATATTTTACTTCACATTAAATGATTGCGCCTAGACCGGATTATGACTAGCGCAGTTCAGTTTTGTCGCGAAGCCTTAAAGTTGCATGCATCATACACGGTTTTCTTCTTTGTGGCTTCCGACGGGTACATCGATAGCGCCTACACGGAGCTTTAGTGCAAAAACGTCGCAGCGATCAGCTTTGACAGGCTGAAGCTGTAATTTTCAAGTAGAACTGTCCCGAATCGCCCATTATTTTTCAAACTGCAACATTACCTGAATCCAGATGACTTCTGCATTTTGGCCAATTTGCTAAACTTTCGGATCGTTCGACATCATGCAGTTTTATTTCAATTTTTCTAAATACCCTAAAATGTCGACCTGTCACAATCAAATTCGAGAATAAAAAAGGGTAAAAAGGTTATTTCATGTTTTAGAGGCATACGTACAATGTGATGTAAGTACTTAACCCAAAAGCTCCACTCGCAATGGGCAAAGCAATCAATTGATTGAAATTTTTCCATTGACTGTTTAATTACTAGTGTAAACGCTTTGGAAATTAGCTTTGCAATATTGATTTTAAAATGGCCATCAATGATTGATTTCCATTTGAAGAGCAATCATTGCCATAAATCTACGTGTCAATAAGTTTGAAAACGACATTTGAAACTTAAATTTAAAATTTTCGGCTTCAACGGCTTCTATACAAATAAAAATATAAACTTCAAACCCGAAAACAACGTAGTCATAGAAAATTTCAAAACTTTTATGATTTTCTTTTTCGTTTTAAATTTGTATTTGCAGGCAATGAAATGCCCACATTGAAAACGATTGAAAATCGAATTGCCAGTATTTTTCCATTGCAATTGCATTGGCCATTGACAGTGAAGCCACAGCGTAACCTAAGCTGTCAATAACATAATAACCTGTAGGTCAGCTGTTTGTGTTTATTACATCATTTCCTTGACTCACATCTAACTTTCTGATGTGAAGACACAGTGCTTTCTGTTCCTGTATTTAAAAGCCAAATATTAATTTATCAAAAGTGTGTGGCATTCTCAACAGAATGCCAAGTCCATTTTTTTGCGAGAAGAATTGAGCCACCTGAACTTATGTCAAAAATGCTTTGATTGGCTAAACTCATTTATTACACTAGATGCATTAGTTGTCATTTTTGTCTGTCAAAAATGCAGGCGTTTTCTCTTATTTTGACATTCAGAACAATGTCGAGCTAGTGTTGTCTTGGTGTTTTGGCTTTTTGAACTAGATACACATCTTGGTACAGCACATAGAGTTCGCGGTTATATCTTCTCCTCCATTCGCCCTCCACGCACACAGGACCATAAATTTACCATGAAATTTTTCTCTCGAAAGTTTCAAGCATTGACATAATATATATGGACTGCTAGTTGGTGTCTCCGCTTATACACAACCTGCGACAAAAATGGAACAACTTGTGCTGCTGTTTGGTACTGGTGGCAAGCAGCATTCCCCATGGACAGTGTTTTCAAAAATTACACGTTAAACTTTGTCTTCCTTTTCCTTGAGAGGAGTTTTGAACCCATTTGTTTTGCAAAAGATCATTTTGGCAAAAACGGAAAAATTGAGAAAAATGACGGTCACACTGCTTGATGTGTCATGCTAAGAAAAATGCAGATAAATTGCCTGTAAGCAAACAGTCTTATCCATAAATTACTACTAGTCTAATCCAAAAACTAGATATCCCACTTCTGACATTTAACGGCTTTGCCCCCAAGCTGAAATTCACGAATTTACCTATAATCTTCACATTTGCTAGCAAATTAGATTTGGCTTAATGCCATTTGGGCATATTTGAAGTAAATATATTTGCAGCAGTTTGGTTCTAAGGTACGTCAAATATGCACTCTAATCCAAGCCTTACAACAGGCTTCGCGTAAGCTAAATTGTTGTTGCCCAAATGGTTGCTGGAGAGCGAAAAGTAGAATATTTAATTATTAAGCAATTTATGCTTTAGAGGAAACGTATCAAGCGATTCTTGTGCGTGCATTATATCGTGTGTAGGAACCTTTAACCAAATATCTGGCTGAATGAGCCCATTCGTCAGCGTACGTTTCCCACCGTGCTTCGACGCATTACTTCGACTTCTCAATCTCCGCCGCTCAACCAACTTTTTGCATTACGTGCGCCTACACACACACTCGCTACTCCAGCCCAACGACAATTCGTGGAAAAGTAATCGTTTTCTTTCAACAAAAAGAAAATTTAACACAAAATAAAATAAATTGGCTATTTGTCAACGGCCCGTTAATATTGTGTTAAGAAAAATCGTTTCCTAAAAACGAAAATATGTGCATCCAATAAAAGAAAAATTACTGGCAAGCTGTGTGGTGTACGCCGAGAAGAAAATGTTTGCCATCAATCGAATCCAATATGGTGGAAACCTTGAAATGTATGCCGTTGCTTTTTTTAACCGAAAAAATTAAGCTATTTTCCAAACACAATTGCATGCTCCGAATGTTTTTCCCAAATTAAGTTGCCTTAAAAAGTTAATGATTTTAGCAGAAAAAAAGCCCGAAATTCAAAAAGCACGCCTTGCCCGGTCGAAAAACTTTTGAGAAAATAGCCATTTTGTCGCCAGTCGCCACCGCCAAGACGAGACGAACCCAAGAGTGAACGAAAAATACTCAACGACTTTTAGCCCTATCCCTGTCCCACCGTCGCATTCAAACGAGCTATACGGTGTGCGTGCCAATGCGATTGTGTGCGCAAATGTATTTGACGGCTTGCTCGATGGAAACGCGCGTCTCTTCGCATTGCCTCTGAATTTTCATTAAATTTTCCGGTATCAATTGCGAAAATACCACAATTGTAATGAAAAACCTCAAGTTAAGTGTTTGAAGTGCGAAAGTTTCATAAAGTGCACCAGTTCTGTGCTTGTTTTGACCGCGAAAAATACAATTGAAAATCGTGTCGAAAGAAACGAGAAAAAAAAAATCGGGTGCCCCTGTCGTCGTTTCTGCCGCTTGCTCTCATCTTCCTCCAAAGTTCTCTGTACCTACACATTATACGTCGTTGAAAAGACATTTTTTTGAAAACCGAGAGAGAACGAAAACACGGTACAAAATATGAAAAATGTTGCTCGCTTTTGTTTTGCATTTTGATTGTGAAGTGTTCAAGAATATGTAGTGTGAATACGCCGGTGCACTTGCATGCCGCATCAATTTTTGTGGATTATCCGATTCCAAATAAAGCAGCATCGGCACAAAGGTAATGGAAACACAATTTGTTTTTTTTTTCGCCTTAACCCATAAAAATAGGTTTCCCCCCTTCGAAAATTCACTGTCGTTTGTCGATGTCGAACGTCGATTCATCCATCGTTATTTTTGCATGGCGCGGCAGTGGCCAGCATGAGACAGCGTGTGCGAGCGAGACTGTTTGCATTTTGCAGCTAATTGCCGTAATTTTACAGCAGTCGAATGTAGCTGGCTCCCTTCAACTCAGTAGTTTCGTCAAGTTGACCGCCATATTTGGGTTGATGAACGAAAGGAAGAAGGGAAAAATCATCATCCGTCGTCGTCGTCGTCCAACTTCGGTAAAGAAAAAAATCTCGCTCTCGCCTTAGCGCATTTTCAAATTAAAAATAAAGCAGTTGTTTGCGGTAAAATCGTTGCAAATCTATCAGAAAATCATAGTTAAAGCCTCACAGAAAGTGGATTTTATAAAATTTGCCAGTTTTTTGTTTGTTTTGTGTGCGAAAAGTCGCTTCGAAAAAAAACCAACGACAAGGAAAATTTTCTTCAGCCATTTCTTGATTACTGTACATACATACTCTATCCTCCTCCAATCCACTCTCTCTACACTGTTTGGTTTTGTGTGTGCATTTCGGGTTTTATTTCGAACGCTGTGCGGTAGACAAAGAGAACACGAGGTGTGCAATGTCAATGAAAAGGAAATAAGATAAATACACATATTTATGCGGTGTGTGCGACTACTTGGTGTGGTGTACGAAGAGAAAATGTGCGGTATTGTGTGTGCGAGGAGGTGCTCCGCTGTGCATTTTCTGTTTTTCCAGAACGATTTTTGGCTCTGGTGGGTATCCTAT
Organism: Neoascia interrupta; assembly: GCA_947623515.1. Lineage (NCBI taxonomy): Eukaryota > Metazoa > Arthropoda > Insecta > Diptera > Syrphidae > Neoascia > Neoascia interrupta. The sequence goes on along the minus strand of OX392463.1, from coordinate 119,224,132 downwards.
CTCCGTCTCGTCTGATTTGAAGAGTTGTGGACCTACATTTTTTTCCCAAGTCTGATTACAAACTTTTTTTTGTACACCTATTGCAGTGCAATTTCCCCCCTCTTTGGAATGTTTAAGTGAAACTTGTCAACGTCGCGTTTAGGTGAACACATTTGCTTTCTCCTCGACCAGTGTGGTGAAATTGCACTTTTGTCTCTTTTCTTCGTTTTTATGCGTATCGTCGGTCTCTATTTTACTTATTCTGGTTTCTGCCATGGGCGAAGGGTATTCAAAAAGAAAAAAAAACAATGTCTGCTTTGTAGGTACCGTTCTCATTGGGAGTAGTGTAAATAATAAATAAAAAAAAAGTTTCACCGGTGTTATAAATAAATATTTCGGCTAAGACAACAGTGAAAGGGGATTTGATTGAAGTATATTTTATTTCGCGCCCAAAACATAATTTATTTTAGCGATGAAATGCCATGTGAGAAAACGTTTTGCGATAAAGGTATAGGTACCTCAGTCCCCTGTGTACCTACTCCAAATTTTTCAAAACCGCGGCATGGGTGCGAAATATTTTTCAGTTTTTGTTATACATTAATACCTCACCGACACGACAGGTTTCTGCAAATGTCTTCACAATGTATATGTACTCGTCTGGGGCCATTCATTTTTTGGGAGAAAGCTAAAAAACATCAGAAAATTGTATAGACAAATTTATGCAGACGCTTATGTCTGGTTATTTTTTTTTGCTCTTTTGAAAATGTCACTAATCATTATGCTTATGCATTACTACTTCCTATGTAGGTACGTACATAATAGACGTATAATCCCTTGTTACACCCCGGACTCGAAACATATGAAAGAAAATCTATTAATATTGAGTACGTACGATGTTGGCGAATTCTTCTAAGCCGGGCAATAAAATTTTGCATCACACGCGACACCCGTAACAAAGGCTTAGTTTATGCTCACCGTAACTTCTTTACCAGCGAATATTTTAAGCGTTTAACATTGCGCATAAATTGGTTTCTTAACAAATTTTTCTGGAATGCCATGTGACGTCTTGAGTAGGTACGTAAATTAGAAACTGAGAAAACCCAACGTTTGAAGCATAAATTTTGTAGCTAGACTGTACCTTTGCGAATATTGAAAGGGTAAATAGTTGCGTAATTTGTGAAAATATAAAAAAAGAAGTTTAGGAATGAAGGCATGACAATTATATCTACAAAAGGTCGTGAGCACGGAATTCTCGACGCTTATCTTTAAAGCTTACGCTTAACCTACAACACTGCAAAATACAAACCCAAACCTATTGTGTACACGGCACAGCACAATGGAACAAGGCAATATTTCAAGCGGGTTTTGGACACGTACGTATCAGTAAATTCGACTAGCGGGGTAGAATATCAACTCAACTGCAACTTTTTCCAAATCAGAGCTAAGAAAGTCTTAATTTTCTAGATAGTACCTTCATACCTACATACCTATCCAATTCAACAACATACAAAGTTATTTTAACTTAATTAGTTAAGTGTAAAAAGGACGTTATTGTGTCGCTGCTCTACTTTGACAGCGGGACTATTCGAACAATTTGAAATTTGCTTCTATTACATAAAAAGTCCGCATAACCATTACTCTTTTTCCTTGCGAATTCGAAAAAAGTGCTGTAATTGACTGTGGACTATCATTACGTTTCAATAATTCTTTTTGCATATCGGATTCTGAAGAAAATTAAAAAAATGTCAACAAAAAATGTATCCTATACATACATATTTAAAACATTCCAAAATTGGCAAAAAAAATGTAAAAAGGACTTAGGCATGGTTACCCTCTTGCGAATTTTTAGACACTGTGCGACTAATGCGACGACATTTTTATAAATGCGATTTTTTTAAATATTACCAATTATGCGACTTTTTTCTAGGCAAAAAAAATTAACAACCAGTCTCCTAACCGCAACTTTTGTTCTATGCTTCAAAAATCATTAAAAAATATCGGGGCGCCTTTCCTTTACGATCACCACTAATTAAATTTTAGTTTTTTTTCGGGACTACTAAAAACGGGTTTAAAACAGTGTTTTTTATGTTGTGTCCAAAAGAAATAATCGAAAACGCGCTAGAAATGGTTAAAAAACGATTTAAAATTCGTAATTTTCGCACATATTTGAGGTTATTTTTGTCGTATTTTTGACATTTGGAAAGTACGAAAATGGTTGCGTTCAGCCAATGTGAAATACTTTTTGGGTAAAAGCTCGACTAATTGTTTTACTGTGTGGACTTTTTTGTTATTTTGAAATATAATTTGTAATGTTTTATATCCAGGCCATTTATGAACAATGTAAATTAATTTAAAAAAAATTGCTTTTGCACACAACAGTGTTTTGGTGGCCCGCTTCGCGGGTCAAAGGGATTTAAACTCTCTTTTTCGCAGGGTTTAGCCGCTCGCGCGATTTTTAGTTTTAATTTCAAAAAGTTTTAAAAGTTTCCTGGAAGTTTAAGAAAAAAATTGCGTTCCTTTCGACTTTTTGAAAATAGTTGAACGCAACGAATTTTATTTTTTTGATACAATACCAAAAATGATGCGATTATTAGTATTATTTTCAAAGCGTTTCTTTAAACTTTTACGAAAAATTACGTTGCATAATTTATTTTTCTTCAGGGAATAAGCGAACCAATTGGATTTGTTTCTATTGAAAAAGCTGAACGCACTCATTTGGAGACGGCATTTACCAGCTCAAAAAAAAAACTATCTCAACCAATTTGTATGAAAAATATTTAAATTTTTTAAATTTGCATTTCCTTTTCATAAATTTAGAGAACGTATACTAAAATTAAAAGGAATCGTTTAAAACAAAGCCGGAAGTCAAAGTTCGTTCTGTCCTAAAAGAAAGTTGAGCCTTTTTTTACGTATTTGGCAACAAATGCCAGCATTTCTTGTCAAAGCTGAAACGCTCTTTATCTTGCCATATCATCCGGGACGAAACACAAAGATTAGCAACATTAGCAAATATGAAAAGGTAACGATTAGTGCTAAAAAATAATTATAGCTAACATTTCTAAAACCTGCACAGTACACATACACATTCAATATAGGTATTCCTCATTAAAGAAAGAAAAGAACAAACGCTTGATGCAGGTGCAGGTGCTGACCTGCTGACCAACGGAAAGCCAGAAGAAAATTCGCTGGCCGCTCCGGCGTTTTTCTGACTCAAATACTATTTTTTTCCTCAAAGCTTATAGTCTAAGAACCCACAGCAGATTTTAGGAATACTTCTAAGACTTAAAAAGTTGCATGTCATTGGAAAAAAGCGATGTGTTTCTATCGGTTTTCTAGTTTTCTGTAGATAAAGAAAAAAGTAGCTAGATACTGGAGATGGCCGGTAATTGGAGCTACCCTAATCCAGTCAATTAAAGATTTTACCGGGAAAGTTTTTGAGTAGGTAGGTACCTACCTAGATTCTTTCTTAACCTAGATTTTAAACTCCCAAAATTAAATGTAGTGGAATTATGCCTTTCAGATGGCGCGAAGTGTCTGAGTGTAATTCTGGACAAAAAATTAAATTGGGATCTTAATGTAGAAGAAAGAATCAAGAAGGCATATAATGCTCTTTTTATTTGCAAAAGAACTGTAGGGAAAACTTGGGGCTTAAAACCTACCTGCCATGGTTCACTAATTGCATATTGTGGTGGTAAGACCCATACTTCATTAAGGTGCCTTGATTTGGTGGCAAGCAACAAACAGAAGAACAGTTAATGGCAAATTATTAGCGGTTCAAAGAACGGCTTGCATAGCCATCACAGGTGCTCTCCGTACTTTACCCACAGAAGCTGTGAACACTCTGCTGCACCTAACACTGCTATACAGATCCAAAAACTTGCTGCTAATAGTGCGTTACGACCAGAGTTGCCGGAGAGAAATATTATAAGGTAGTATTGCAGCCAAAAGAAGGGAGTATTTAGAAAAGAATAGGAGTGCAAAAATTTTTTAGTTTCAAAAAATGGGCACAGAAATGTCTTTTTTAGGGTTAAATCAAAAAAAAATCCTATTAAAAAGTAACTTAAAAAACATAAATATATAAATATGAAGTGCATATACAGGGTGATTTTTTAAGAGGTTGAGAACTTTTTTAAAAAAAAAAAACACAAAAAATTCGAAAAAAATTAATGAAATATTTATTTGAATCGATAGTTTGAACCTTGCAATTTAATGTTTAAAGATAATTTCATGCAAATGTTGACCGCGGCTGCGTCTCAGGTAGCCCATCCGCTGAGTCCAATTTTGGCATACTCTTTTACACATATCGGCCGGTATCTCACCAATGAATGCATGGATGTTGGCTTCCAGTGCGTCAATCGAAGCGGGCTTGTCCCTATAGACATTAGCCTTGACATACCCCCACAAAAAATAATCTAATGGTGTCAAATCGCACGATCTAGGCGGCCAATTTACCGGCCCGAAACGTGAAATTAACTGTTCACCAAACTCGCCTCGCAATTTCGCCATTGTTTTGCGTGCTGTGTGGCATGTGGCACCGTCTTGTTGAAACCACATATCATGCAAGTCAAGAACTTCCATTTCGGGCAAAAAAAAGTTTGTTATCATCGCTCGGTAGCGTTCACCATTGACAGTACCGCTGCGATTCGCATCATCTTTGAAGAAATATGGCCCAATAATGCCGCTGGCCCATAAACCGCACCAAACAGTGGCTTTTTCGGGATGCATTGGTAGCTGTTGCAATGCTTCTGGCTGATCTTCACTCCAAATGCGGCAATTTTGTTTATTTACGTACCCATTCAACCAAAAATGAGCCTCATCGCTGAACACAATTTTTCGATTAAAAAGCGGATCCTCGGCCAGCTTTCCAAGAGCCCATTCACAAAAAATTCGGCGTTGTGGTAGGTCGGCTGGCTTTAGTTCTTGCACCAGCTGTATCTTAAAAGGCTTTACGCCCAAATCCTTCCGCAAAATTTTCCACGTAGTGCTGTAACAAAGGCCTAACTGCTGGGAACGGCGCCGAATCGACATTTCGCGGTCTTCTATCACACTAGCTGATACGGCCGCAATATTTTCTTCACTACGCACAGTACGTAAACGTGTTGGTGGTTTAATGTCCAACAAAGTAAATTTGGTGCGAAATTTGGTCACAATCTTCCGAATAGACTGCTCAGAAGGTCGAGAATGCCGACCATAAAATGGAAGCAGCGCGCGATGAACATTTCGAACCGAGCACGAATTTTGATAGTAAAATTCAATAATTTGCAAGCGTTGTTCATTTGTAAGACGATCCATGGTTAAATTGCAAACCAAACTGAAGCTGTTTGACAGTGACACAAGGTACTAAACACACGTCAGCTGTCAAAACCAGTGTTGCCAAAACCAAACCAGCTAAAAAATCACCCGTTATATGCTTCCATATATATAGGAAGTGCATCAGATATCTCAACATCTTACTCTACTATACTTCCGTCTTACTCCAGAGGCCATGCTAGACCGTAGGCCCCAACATTCATTTATGAAAAAAAAAGAAACAAGCTACTGATTCGGATCATTGTTCGACTCTGTCGGCGAACTGAGCGTGGCTAAGACTGCTACTCTGCTGCTGACGGTAAGACTTGGGGTAGTTTTATGGATGAACGGTCTCCAAAAGAGGCGGGCCCTGCGTTGCGCCTCACTAAGGCACAGCAGAAGAGGAAAAAGAAACAGCTGACCGATGGACGGCGCAAAGAAGCTTTACTGGCTGAAGGCGTAAGCACTCCGGTCGACACTTCGGTGGTGTCCATTTAATGGGACATGTCGGTGGAAGTCTCACCAACTGAAATAAACCTACATTACCTACGACTCACTAATTCAGATCACTTCAAGAGCAGAAGCTACGGGCACGGTGCGATCCGGACGGAGCTACTGCCAGGCATAACGGATGAAATTCCCTCCCTGGTCGACTTCGACGCACATTTCCTTCGTGGTCGACTTCCACTATCGACGCATATGATATTATTTATCCAGAAAGGGAGGACTGGGACAAAATGCAGTTGTCAGGCCTAGTGAAATTGCATTTTGCACAGATGGTTCGAAAACAGGGGAAGGAACAGTTTTCCGCATCCTATCAAAAGACCCGGAACTAAAAGTATCCTTAAAACTAACCGACTCAAGCAGTGTATTCCAATCAGAGGTTCTGGCTGTACTCAGGGCGGCCGAGCTTATGTAGATGAGATCGATATCCGGCAGAGATATCGCCATTTATATCAATAGCCAGGCTACGCTCAATGCAATGGAATCGATCAACATCAAATCTGATATTGTTAGTCAGGGGCTGTCGCACAATGCTTAAAGCACTGGGGGGAATTGAATATTTCACCAGGGAGACTGTTTAGGTTGCTTTGCCTTTTGAATGTTAATATCGGAGATCGCGATGGGTCTCCCGTTTTGGTGCCTAGTGTCTGTGTTGCCTTTTTCCCCCCACCCCTGTTTTACCTAACCGTTGGCTGCGTGTTATTAGGACGACGTTGTTATAGCTGAGGATATACGGAGCCAGGTTAATGAGACAAAACAGTACCCACCCTTCGAGTCTTAGTACATAAACCCGTTCATTATTCCATCTAGTTTATGTATCAACTTCTTCAAATGCTGTGTAATACCAGCGTGAGCCGATGAATCGTAGAAGAGCTCACATGAAATATTCTTGACAAGGATAAAAGCAGGATGCTACAGTGGCGAGGTCTACCGATTCAAGTAGCATCAGATTGTTATTCTCAACTGTAGGTGGACATAGCTAGACTGCCCTGTACAATGACGCGGGTCAAGTTTCCGAAGTCTTCAACCCGAAATCGTTATAATCGAATTCTAGTATTTTGTTTCACAATCACAAGTAGCCATAATCGTTGCCTGGAACACATTTTGATGATCGGGCTGAGCAATCAAGCTTCAATATCTGAGTGTGTCTGCACTCCAGATTTAGTTTATTGACATCCGTGTTCACTGCTAAGTTAGGAGAAGAGTTCTCAAAGGCGCAGATTTACAGCGCTGAATCAACTCATGAGTTGAGCTTGGACCCCAAGCTTAGGGTAGTTTCGGAAAACTTATCTAAATTTAAAACTTTCTCTGATCGCAACAAAGAATTGCGAAGAGGGCTAATTAGACCTCAAAGCAATAAACATTAGTTGAATTTTAAAAAATGTATGCTTACATTGGAAAACGGCCAAACTTTCGTTTGAGTTTGATGGAGGGTTTTGATTATAAGCTGACCGAAACTCTAGATGATGAATACAAAAAAAGAAGAAGCTCAACTTTTTGATGAATTGTGCATATTTTCGGACATTCATTTGCAAAGGATCCGGTTTGCAAAGACTACAAACCGAAACGGTTTTAACGAAAAATCATACGTTAAGTAGTAACTTAGGGGGCAACGGCACATAAAATTTGTTGAACTAAATAGACGTTAACATAGAATATAGGCTGAAGGCCTATAATATCTCTTTATATTACTTCTCCCGGCTAAACCATAGACTCTGTATATCATAAGTGGTATTTTGAATACCACTGATGTACAGGGACGGACCCAAGGGCATGCCGTATTGTACTAGTTCGCAGGGGATTGTAGGTTCAATTCCCAGCAGTGCAATTTTAAGGGCGACAAAATTTTGAATTGTTCTTACTGCAAACAACATACCCTACGAGCTGTCTTAACCTCTTAGGGCAGGCGAGTCTTGGGCTAAACCAGAATCTATTGCCCCGATATAAAATCAGTCTATGGTTTAGCCGGGAGCAGTTTTTTTGTGTTGGCTAAATTTAGTCGGCATGAGATGTGAGTGATCGACTCCGGCAGGTCAATCAATTAATCCATGTGCGTTCGTCCGTCTTACCGTACCTATGTGTGAAATTTTAAGGTCTTTGACATTGAGCAAACAACTTAGAGTGTAGGTTGAATTTCAAAGTTGCTAAGATTCGCCCACAGTAGAGCAAGCAATAATTGCCTTCAATGTATATCTTCAAACTCACACCTCATTTCGAACAAGTAAAACAAGACGTAAGAAGCCAAATTTTGGTGCATAGAAATTGTGGGTAGAAAAAGCTTTAAAAGGACAAAAATTTGCCCAATCAATTATATAATCGATCATCCTAACTTTTGGCATAACTTTTAGCATCTTCAAAAACGTGATTTCGATTAAAATGTTCTCCAAATCGAAATACGGGAGCGGGTTATAATTCTTCACATCAAACAACTTACTTAAGGTGGCGCTACAGTCCGGGGTGGACCTGGGCCTCGGCCAACAAGCTTCGCCAGCCAGCTCTGTCTCTAGCTAGCCGTCTCCAGTTTCGCACGCGAAGTTGGCTGAGGTCCCCTTCCACTTGCGTGCGCCACCTGAGTCTCGGTGCTCCTCTACCGCGTCGTCCCTGCGGTGTGGATTCGAAGATTTTCCGGGCCGGGGCGTTGGTGTCCATCCGCTCTAAATGACCCAGCCATCGTAGACGTTGTGTTTTGACTCTTTTGGCTAGGTCGGTATCGCTGTACAGCCCGTACAGTTCGATGTTATATCTCCTCCTCCACTCTCCGTCTATGCAGACGGGACCGTAAATCGTCCGAAGAATTTTCCTCTCGAAGCAGCCTAAAGTGTTTTCATCCGCCTTTGACAGAGTCCATGCCTCTGCACATCAAACAACTGCTTCTTCGCAAAAAATTCTTTTGCAAAATTCTGACTAAGTATATAAAATTCTGGTTTTTAATCTAAGTTTAATTTTTTTTTACTCATCATTTTGACACCAATCCCGAAATACTTGGCATACAACTTTTATGCATGCAGAGTTCTAAGCTCCAACTTATTTTAAGGGGCGTTTCCAAGGAAAAAACTTCTTACATTAAATCTGTTTTACTGCGTTTATGTTATTTTTAGCCAACGCTCATGTTGCTGGGTGTATAGTGGACAACTGGTGCAAAAAGCAAAATAAAGATTGCTGCAATTTTTGTTTTTCGAATCTTAGAGCTGAGCAGATTGTTTAGAATTATTTTGGAGACGATGTTTAAAGGAAAACAAAAAACGACAACTTACCGCTTACCACCGACATTGTTGATGTCATGTTCATTAAATAAATTTGTAGCAAATTTTGACTTTTATCAAAGGCTATTCCAAAGCCCTGTCTTAAAAAAAAATACGTCAGGTAAAGGATTAAAACCTGAAAGGCGGTCATGCAAACCAGATCTACACAAATTAAAATTTTCTTATTCGAATTAGGTATCACAAGGTAATTTTTGCACTGCACACGATGACAAAAAAAAACAATTGCATAAAACCAAACCGCTACAATAATACGCCATTACCCCTACAACTGGCAGGGAATCCCCAACACACATGTCCACCATGCCATCCGCATCCACCTTCGTTTAGTTGATTTCACAATTTCACTCGCGTGACGTAGATTTCACCATATCATCGTATGTACACTACAAAACATTGGGATGACGACGGAGACAACGACAACGGCGATAGCCGACGAACGGCTTCAAAGAAAAATCCAAAATATGTGTGTACACCAGATATCTGTGAAAACATTTTTCTAGGTCGTCCCCGGCTCACCTGCCAACCGTTCGTTCACCATACCGATACCATTGACAACAACGACGTTGTCTCTCTGTGGTTGTCTGCTTCGTTTGTGCTCCCTTCGGGCTGCGCACACCTAAAGTCCCAAACTCCTCCAACAAGAAATTTCACGCCATACTAAGGCCACCGTTCTCTATCTCTGAGTCATAGCCATAAAGCAGAGGTTCTCCTCGAACGACTGAAATGAAATTTTAGGTTTTTCCTCTCTTTTCTTTTCTAGTTTCTATTTCTAATGCACCTGACGCTTCCACATTTGTATGGGTGGAGTACATGTGTCGGTAAACAGAGAAAATAGGCAAAGGAAAGAGAGTCGAAAACAGAATAGAAAAAAAAAAAAAATGCACAAACCCAAATAAAATAAATACAAAATTTCTACAATAAGAAATTTCGCGCGCAATGAAATCTTATTGGCTGGCTATCAACAGTTGCGGTGTAACGAAATAAAAATCATGTTTAGCTGATAATATTTTAAAGACGATTAGTTAGTTTTTGGGTAATTCGGGAATTTACACAACAATAAACATTTTTAGTCCGTTTTCACAGAAAAAAAAAAAAAATAAAAGTATCAATAAAAGGGATGATTCACATCGGATTTATATTCAGATTTCATTTTATTTAAGACTTATTTTCTAGTCAATTTTTTTTTATAAAAAATATCGGTCTATAAAATGAAAGCGAGGCTTTGGCAAAGCCGTCTGCCTGTTGCACATCGAAATAATCGCTTAGGCGAGTAGCCGAAAGCCCTGGCAGCTAGTGCTTACCTTTTTGTTGATATTTTTAATTTATTATATATCAATAAAGTAATAATAACATGTAATAATAATAACGCTTAGGCGAATTTTAGGCAACTGAATTTGTAGTTGTAACTAGTTAAGTTTGTGGCCCTTCTATTGCATGTGGCTTGGTCTGGCTTATTTTAAAACTGTTTTACTACTGCCAACTAGAAATATACGAATTTGTTAAACTTATTTACTGGAAACCGCCAATTTAATAAGTGTTCAAACCTTTTTATTAAAAGAAAACCCCCACGAAACATTTTGCAGATTTTTTTTTCTTTTTTACCTTTGGGCTCTATTTTCCTTTAGGACAGCACGAACTTTGACTCCCGGCTTGTTTTAAACGCAGCGTTATTATTTTACAATACGTTCTACTCCAAGTTTATGTAAACAAAATGCATATTTAAAAAATTAACAAAATTTGAATATTTTCCAGACAAATTCGTTGAGATAATTTTTTTTGAGCTGTGAAATGCGTCAAACGTGAAAGGTTTCAGGGTCTGATGTCATGGGTGACGTTTATTTTGAAATCACAAAATGAGTGCGTTCAGACATTTTAATAGAGACGATTCAAATTTTATTCGAATTGGTTTTTTTTTTTCCTTGAAGAAAAAGAAATTATGCAACGAAATAGTTTTCGTATAAATTTGAATTAAGTTTGAATTCAATTAACGCTTTTAACTTTATGAAAATCACACTAATAATCGCGTGATTTTTTGGTATGACATAATAAATAAAAACATGTTGCGTTCAACTTTTTAGAAAAATGTAATGCCAAAAATTCGGCGATTTTTTTTTCAAAAAATTAAAAAAAAAAATTAAATGCTATATTTTTCTAGAAGTTTAAAGAAACATTTTTGTTTAGAAAATAATACAAGAAATCGGGCGGTTTTTGGAATTATATTTCTTTAAAAAAATCATTTTCTTTAATTTTTTGCAAATTATAACAATAATCGCTAACATTGTTTTACTTCTCAATTAATTTAAAAGCTACGAACAAGAGAGTTAAAATCCTTTTATCCGCGAAGCGGGCCACCCAAACACTGTTTTCAACAAAAGCAAATTGTTTGGCAGGAAAAGTTTAGAAATAAATTTTCATTGTTCATAAATGCCCTGGATATAAAACATAACAAAGTATTTTAAAACAACAAAATAGTCATAACAGTAATACAAGTAGCCGAGGTTTTACCGAAAAAGTATTTCAAGTTGGCTGAACCACCCATTTTCACAATTTGTTGAAGGCACACATCCTTCCAAACGTCAAAAAAAGTGCAAAAATAACCTCGAATACCTATGTGCGAAAATTAGGAATTTTAAATAATTTTTTTTAATCATTTTGGGGCGTTTCGATAGTTTCTTTCTGAAATTATTTCATCAAACACTTAACAGGAAACTAAGCAAAAACAGTTTTAAGTTTTATAAACATGTACATATTTTATATTCCACTCATAAATTTCCAAGAAAACGAAGAACTGTTTTTAAGAGCATGAAAACCCTGCATAGGAACACCAAAGCTCTCACCTGCAAGTGTTTGTATGACCTTACGGTTATCGCACAATTCCGTGCAAAATGCCTAAAGTGACACAAGGCCTGCAATACGTAGCGCCGTCCTGTTGGAACCGCATGGCGTAAAGTCCCCATCAACTAATTCTAGCCTAACTACATAGTTTAGTTTACATCAACCGATAACACAGTTCTCAGAAAAGCGTGGACAGAGATGTCGCCAGTCAAAAACTTATTTCAAAGTGTGACCTGTGGAATGTGGATGCAACTCGTCACAATCTGGTCGTCGAAAATTCGAAAGTTTCGTTTCTTAACGAACCAATCACATTTTAAATATGTCTTGTCGCTGAATATGTTGCACGGTACAGCTCTCCATGTTGATTTTCCAAGACAGACTAAATAAATGACAAACAATTAAAGATCAATAATCTTTCCGAACCTGTCAGAGCTGGGAAATGACTTTTGGAAAATACTGCTCGCATAAACATACATCAATTCAGCCATTGGGGTGAACCACAATGTGCACTTAAGCTCTTAGTACAATAATTTGACCCATCCTCAAAGTTTGTGTAGGACCAATTGCAATCTCCAAAAGCTTAAAAGATTCACCTATCTCGGAATCACAGAAACAAAGCACACCGTTGTCTTAATCCTGTAAGAAGACGGCTCCCCGGGGAGTAGGTACTGTTTCGGTAAGGAATTCGGGGTGCAAACATCTCACCGTGTACGTGCACAAATCGTTTTAGAATTCTTTAAATTCAAATCGGCATGAAACCCTTCTCCGCCAAAAGAAAAAAAGTTTAATAGGTGTGGGTTCATACTTCTGCTGCAATGCATTTGAAAATGGTGTTGCATTTGAAAATGGCGTTGACTTGATTTAAAAAGGAAATTCGGCTTGGGGCCAAAATTCTGCCGGAGTCACAACTCTTTTTACAAAATTCTGCTTTTCTAAAATTCTGGAAATGCAACTTTGACCAATCGACACGTACATACAAATATGTTTGGGCAACCCCTACGCCTGTTTCTTTTTTATCTTAGCTTTACTTTTAAAAAGTGAACAGTTTTCCTTAAAACTGCAGAATAAATATGAGCTTTTCATACTTGTCATTTTCGAATAAATCTTCAATATTTTGTTTAAAACAACTGTTTTCTGTCTTAAATGTTCTGACTCGAATTTTTATAGCTCATCCCATAAATTAAGTTTGATGCATGTCTTTTGGTGGCGTTTTTAAGTGAACTGATGGGTTTATAGAGCGTTTTTTCGTTAAATTAGTAGTTAGTAGTAGTACTAGTAGTTTGAGTATAACGGAATCTTCACTGATTTATCCTGCAAATTTGGCCAAGCTGTTGTAATATTAAATGAACTATGCCGGCCGGTCATCAGGAAAGCTCAGCGTTACTCGCAACTTTTCCGAGTGGAATGAACAATACTACATACCTAGCATATTAAGATTTAAATACGTAACTGGCCTCACTTAACTTGCACTTAAAGGTGTAGCTATCCCGATATCCGACCAACGGGATGCTGGTACCAAATTGCACGCCTGTCCAGGTGGCGAATAGTGGAACGCTCCCTGGTATGAAAAATATCCGATGCGGCCAAAACCAGCAACAAACAAAAAATCCAGGAGCGCCTGTTACAAAATCAGCCACTTCCTGGTCGGCGTCTGTTATCCAGGTTAGGATAACATGCGAACAAAATGGACAACAATCCGTGCTGGTTAAAGCATGGCTTTCCTCCGTAAAGGCATTACACCTGCGAGGGTAAGCTTTGGTCTTTCTGCACAGGGTTTTACTGGCTCATCAGCATTTGTGTTGGATTCATAACTCCTTTTCGCTTCTATATCTTCTATCCTCAAATTCTTTTCCCTCGCGATGTTCCTCATAACCCCTTGATCACGAGCGAATTCCGCGAAAAAAAAATCCGATGAAGTCAAATATTTGGGAGTAATCATTGATAAAAAAACTTTTTTGGTCCAAGTATGTATGTTAAATCCAAAACCGAAGATTGCTGCCTTTTTTGCCAAACTTCAAAGAACAGCTTGTCTTGGCTTATTGGGTAATTTTTTTTTAAGACAAACTGGTAAATTTTTAGAAGTAAAGCAAAGCTAAAAAAGAAACAGACAGGGGGTTGCAGCGCGGCACGCCCCCCATACATATTTCATTGTGTCAAAATTGTATTTTGAAAATCAGAATTTAGTAAAAAGAATTTTGACCCCGGCAGAAGTTTGACCCTAATCCGCTCTGATTAACTTAGTCAGAGGGGCTAAATATAGGTAGTGAATCTTGTTTGGGTTCCAGGTCACACTGGTATCCAACGAAATAAGATTACTGATGTGCTTTGCTAGAGGCAAGATTCAGAAGAGGTTTTCTCAGGTCCCGAACCCGCGCTAGGTCTGCCTGCATTTGTTGCCACGTCTGCCATTAATGCTTGGGTTTCTCGTGAACACATGGCTCGTTGGCTGGACTGCGATGGGTGCAGACTGAGTCTGCGTCTTTCCTTCTATCTCTTAAAGCAATCGACTGTAGTCTTCTTATAGGCGCCCTCACGTCGGCCATCAAGCTTTTGCTAAACACTTTGATGTGTTATGCTTGAGCGAAGCCACCACCTGCCCGGCCTGTGGGTGGGACGATATATCGTTGAACACTTCCTCTGTAGTTGTCCTGCCTTTGCTAGCATAAGATGGCAGATATTTAGAGCTGACGGGCTGTCTGACTTGCAACGCTGTTTGTTGCATTTCATAGAGTTCCATTATGCTTTGTGATTACAAACACCGGGGTTTAGGTCTGCGTAGCCAAAATGTGTTCAAAAAGTTGTGAGTCCAGCAACTTCTGCTGTTATCAACGGAACGCTGCTCGGAATACATCAAGTGCCAGAAGGACAATTTGACAGAATTTCACTTTGGACTTTAGGACTCTAGGTAAAAGAAAAATCTAGCAGGGGCTTGTAGGGTTGCCCAATACATATTCCAATTTTTTTGCATAACATTTGGCCTTATTACCCTGTGGTTATTTGGGCATATATGCCGTTAAATGCCAAATGATAAAATTTGGTACTTGACACTCTCACATATCCATTACTAATCACCCATTGACATCCATTGTAATGATCCATTGTTAGTAGCCTTAATGATAGTTGTAAATTTTTCTAGAATAACTCTCCTGCGTAGAGTGCACTTTCCGAAAAAGAATATACCTACCAATATTAAGCTACCGGTTGAAGTCGTAATACACTAGACTTAATGCTCTAATAATCTTTTTAACGCTCTTTTTTTTAAATATTTTCTTGTATTGAATCTGCTGAACTTTGCAACAACAAATTTTTATTTTTATTCCTTTTCATTTACAGATCTCTAATCGCTAACAAGATTAAATGTTAATGTGTTTTCCGAGCTGACTGACTACATTTGTTGCAATTAGTTGATGTTGGTAAGAAAATTCACGCCCAAACAAGAACGATTCGTTATTATAATGTCAAAACTTAACTTTTTACATTTCAGTCTGCACTGCTAAAATGCAGCAATTTTTGACTAAACGAACTGCCTCCAGCACTGAGAGTAAAGCCCCGTATTTGCTTATTTTTTACAAACTAAATCCACATCAAAGTGTTTAACGACATTCGCTAATACTAAAGTATATCAAAAGACACAAGAAAAGTTTTACAGACTAAAAACATTCATAGGCAAATACATTTGAAAAAAAAAGTTTCAATAGTGAACAAGGCAATTTGTCTAAGAACCGCCAAAAACAAAGAAAACATCGAGCTCCTCCTACACAAAGACAAAAGCTAAAAAACGCAACGACAACAAAAAAATCCTTCCTTTGACTTGAAGCAAACACAAAAATTCCAAACATACTTTATTGGAAGAGTGACTAAGTTTTCCAAAGCGCAGCTTTTTTTCATCCCCCCAAACGACCAGACAAAGAAAGTAAAATTATTTCCCCAACATGGACACAAATAGCAACAGCGGCGTAGCCGCAGCCGGAGGTGGCACAACAAGTGGTAGCAGTAAAGAGCCACCACCACGCAACGAGCCATACGTGGAGCCAATCAATGGCATTGTACAGCCACCGACTGTACCACCACCCGATCGGCCCGGTCGCAACACTAATCAACTGCAATACATAATCAAGACGGTGATGAAATCGATTTGGAAACACCAATTCTCATGGCCATTCCAGCAGCCAGTGGATGCGAAAAAGCTCAACTTGCCGGATTATCATAAGATAATCAAGCAACCGATGGATTTGGGTACGGTGAAGAAACGCCTCGAAAACAACTACTATTGGACGTCATCGGAATGCATACAAGACTTTAATACGATGTTCACCAATTGCTATGTGTACAATAAGCCCGGCGAGGATGTTGTTGTAATGGCACAAACGCTGGAGAAGCTCTTTCTGACCAAGATCGAAGCGATGCCAAAGCCCGAGATTGAACTGGAGCCAATAACACCAAAGGGTGCTAAAAAGAAACCTCGTGCTCCGGGCAAGGTACCGGCCACACCGGGCAGCGGTCTACTACCAACGCCCACCAGTGCTGGCCGAGGACGACCATTGTCAGCGCTAGGCGGTGGCGTGGCCGTATCATCGACGGCCAGTGGTGGACCCGCAACGCCACTGGGAACCACAACGGTGCCGAGTATTCCACAAATTGGTAGAATTCCACATCATTCATCTGGCAGCACGAAAAACTCCACGATAACCGCTGTCACAGGTTCGACGTTACTCGTGGGAGCGGCTGGAGCCGGTGGAGCAGTGCCAGCAGCTGCTAGCGGCGCAGCTACAGCGGCTAGTGCAGCTGCTACCGGCGCGCTACCCACTGCTGTCGCCACAGGACCAAATGCATCGCACAACTCCCTGGCAGCTGGTGTACCACCCGGCACGGCCTCCGCCTCCTCAGGCAGTAGTAGTCTGGTCAATTCAAGTCTCATCGACAACTCGGCGGCGGTGGCAGCAGCAGCTCATGCGGCCGCTGCGACCGCTTATCATGTAAATAGTACTCAACCGGGCGCTCTAGATGCAGTAATACCACCTCAACAGCCGGCCAAAATGAAGAAGGGAGTGAAAAGAAAGGCGGACACAACCACACCCACGGCCAATGCATTTGAGTCCCCCTATGCGGCAATCGATTCGAAGAGCGCTAAAATAGCGACGCGGCGCGAATCATCCAGACAGGTAAATAAGGTAGGCGCGAGCTGATAGTGTTGATGATGAGTTACTTTTTATTTTGGTTCTTTTTTGTTTGGTTTCGTTTTCTGTCTACGAAAGACTGAAAAGCGAAGCGGGAACTAATGCATTTAAAAAATGAAACACATGAATCATTGCAAATTAACACTTCACTCGCTTGCCTTGCCCCATTGTTGTATGCATGTTTGTTTGTTTGTGTGTAACGAATGAACGAGTTGAGTGACAAAAACACAGCTCATCGCAATTAATCATTTCGTGTATTGAGAAT
The DNA here is from genome assembly GCA_947623515.1 of Neoascia interrupta. Lineage (NCBI taxonomy): Eukaryota > Metazoa > Arthropoda > Insecta > Diptera > Syrphidae > Neoascia > Neoascia interrupta. The sequence continues at coordinate 119,206,820 of OX392463.1, read as the reverse complement.
ACACACGGCGTAGTTTTTTTTTCTGTTATGTTTTTACCCGAACTTTCAACGGTGGAATTTTTTGCCATTCAAGTACAGTAGGTCCTAGGAAACGCCTGTAAATGTGAAGGTGCTTTTTGGGACTGCGAAAAACTTGAAATCGCCATTATTTCTCACAGATAAAGTCCGGGGATGTGGGAAACTTCCCCGAATAGAAAACTGTACCTAGCGTGTTGCTGTTAACGCATCTCGCAACCCATTTGCTGCAATTTAATCGCTATCGTTCTTTTAGACTCAATATTTGCTATTGCTGACTCCAAAAATGTAATTAAAGGCTGTGGCGACTTTAAGCAACCGCACCTAAAGTGGCTTTATTTCGACATTTAAACCTCTTTCATCATGCTAAACCCTCTCCCCGGTAACAAAGTTACGCAGGAGGGGTCCCTGCCACTCTTCTGCATTCTTAATGGTCCGCTTGTGAACGCCGGACGCACAACCGCGGTGTAGAGTCTTTCTTTCAGCTTAGGGGAAATTGTTTGGTCACAGAAGATGGCAGAGTTTTCTCGCCACTTCATCAACCTTACGCTTACGCTATAATTGATGTCACAGTTTGATTTGCAACTGATCATAGATCCCAGGTTATAAAATTTTTAACATTTGGGAAACACATTTCCATTCAATTTAATGCCTGGAATTGGCTCGGGTGGGTCAAAGAATTATCAGCACAGGTACTCTGTATTCTTTTGGCCAATACGATACCCATTCCCTCCAAAACATCTATCCATGTATCAAGTGCTCGCTACAGGAATGTATGATCTTCACTTATGATGGCCCCATCATCAGCGAAAAATAACTGATTTACTTTCGGGTCCGTCAGTTTTCCTTCAAGCAGGCAATCAAGGACTACATTGAAAAGCAAAGGACTTAGGACGCTTCCCTGGTGTACACCGACTTTAATTGGGAACTCGTTAGTGACTCCTCAGGAAGGACATCTTACTCTTGTCTTTGCTCCATCATACATGACCATGATCATCCGCACGTAGGCTTCTGGAACTCCTCGTTTTCTTAGCGCCACCCATATGCGACTTCGTGGAAGTTTATCGAAAGCTTTTTTAAAATCAGCCAGTACCATCTAAATAAATAAATAAATAAATAGAGTGGCGCAACAACTCGATGTGAACCAGGGCCAACTTCTCAACAATGTATGCTGTGTGTGTTAATATCTTCACATACAAGGGGACCTACAATTTTTTGCCGAATCCGAACGGCACTCTGAGAAGTTTTTCAAGACAAATGATACTCTCGGAGGGCTTGTCAGACCCTCGCGGAGGTGGGGACCGTGAAAAAGAACAAGTCTTTTTTTCAGGTGACGATGGCAGGATTCGAACCCAGACCTCCGGCGTAGTAAGCACACACACTAACCACTACGCCACGGCACCCCACAGTACCCACAGTATCTGCGAGTACCATCTGCAGATCTTTAAGGGCATCACGATTTTCTTGCATTATGATCCTTATACTTTGGATTGCATCAGTGGTTGATTTGCCCCCGACAAACCCGCACTGGCCTTCAGATAGCCTTATTATTATCCTCAGTCGACTATCTAGTACCCGCTAGACAATCTTCATTGTGTGGGACATCAGCTTGATAGAACGGTAATTGTCACAGTTTCGTGTATGGCCTTTTCCTTTGTACAAAGGAAGAAGATAACTTTCCCTCCAATAATAACACATTGAATCCCCTCTAATTAGTTTGGAGATGAAGGTCGTGAGCTATCTGGACCCGTTGACTGCCATTTTTTTTTCCACAACTCTAAGGGTATCTGATCCGGTTCAACCGCTTTTCGCTTTTTGGAGTACTTAACCGCCTTACAACCTCTTCGACTGTGATGTCTGGTACTTCTTCCCGGTTAAGAGTTTCTTCTGGGAAATGTTGCCTGGGAAACTGTTCATTCAAAAGTCCCTCACAATCCTGCCGCCACCCTGTGAAGAATTTTGTCGTCATCCACAAGAAGCTGTCCCTGAACATTGTTGATGAACTTTGGGGAACGAATCTCCTGGGCGTTTTTCCTCCTCTGAGTGGCAATTTTGAAGATTGTAGCCCCTTTATTCAAGGTGTTTTGTCGAAGATCATGTGTGGCCTGATGTCTATGTATTGGCAGTGGAAGAGGAAATTTCTGCAATTCCTGATACAGGCTCTCCATTCTCTTTGCTTGAACCTAGGCGCACTTCTTCTTAGCAGGACTCTTGAGGTGTCTTTATTTCAATTCCAGGCGAGGCATTTCATCTCTGTTGTTCGAGGAGCACTTCTTCCATGCCTTTCTTTTAACTCGTCACTAGTTTCACCTCATCTGACCACCACCATGTTTCATTGACCTGTTTGCGGTGGCCATTCGGAGTCCCTAGGAGTAATTTGGCCTTCTCTATTCACGTTCGCTGTAGGTCATCCCACATATCTTGTGCTCAGCACTCTACATCTTCGTTTTCGTCAATGATGCTACAGAGGTAGTTTTGCATTTTTGTGTTTAAAAATGCTTCACCTTTTTCTTTATTAAACAACGGGACGAAGTCCATCTTATTAAAATAAAAAAAAGTTATTACAGAAATAGTAAATGATTTCCAAGATATGCTTGGAAACACTTTAGCTGACTTATTAATATGATGCTACCAGCAAATATGTATATCGTATTTTTTAAACCACTTTACCACCATCTCAACCACATGAACGTTAGCCAACACAATAGATTTAAAAAAAAAAACATTAAACTTACCAGTTTTTCTTAAAATTAAAGGAAAAGTTTTTGGCCAGCCTTTTTATTTAAATTAACGAAATTTAAGAATCGCCCAATACAAGAACAGTGGACAGCAGAAAAGGATCTACGAAAAAAGAAAAACAGAATGTTAAGTGCATACATATGTATATCCAGAAAAAAATTTATTATGTAATAAAATAGAATTTTGCACAAACTGGGGAATAAAGATGAGCTTAGCGTTTAACAAAAGCCAACGGGTTGCTCGGCTCATACTTGACGGTCTTTTTAGATATGGGCCCCAATAAAAATGACCCGAGAAGTATAAATTACTTTCTCAAGAGTCACTAGCTGTCATTAAAAATATTGAAATTCGAATAAAATTGGATTCCAATTTTTTTTTCTATGAAATGTTGAATTTCGGTGCGATGTAAACGTTTTATGAGGTTTAAATTAAAATAGCTTGCATTAATCTGGCAACAAAAACTTCGTCCATGTGTATTCTCAATGTCACATTCAAATGTTATGTGCCTGTTGCACTTGTCATTATTTCCACCTACAATGATTAATTTATCACCCACAGGAATTAACGTCATTCCAAACATCAGCGTATCCAATGTCCCCCCTGGGCGGAACACCCGGCTCAGCACCGAAAAACAAAGAGAAGCTCTCGGACGCCCTCAAGTCATGCAATGAAATTCTAAAAGAGCTCTTTTCCAAAAAGCACTCCGGCTACGCCTGGCCGTTTTACAAGCCCGTGGACGCAGAGCTGCTCGGCCTGCACGACTACCATGATATCATAAAGAAACCCATGGACTTGGGCACGGTGAAACGGAAAATGGACAATCGCGAGTACAAGAGCGCCCCCGAATTTGCCGCCGATGTGCGATTGATATTCACCAACTGTTACAAGTACAACCCGCCAGATCATGATGTTGTTGCCATGGGCCGCAAACTGCAAGACGTTTTCGAAATGCGCTACGCAAATATTCCCGACGAACCGGTCGCGAATGCGCACTCGCACGGGTTCTCGAAAAACGAATCGGACTCATCGTCGGATGAGTCAAGCGATACCGAAAACGAATCGAACTCGGACGAAGAACGTAATGCGAAGCTGAAAATGCTCGAAGCGAAATTACTTGAGCTGCAAGAGGAAATGCGAAAACTCATGGAGGAAGCTTCGAACAAGAAGAAGGCCAAGAAAAAACTCAAGGAGAAAAAGAAGGGCGGTGGTAATAGTGGTGGTGGGGCAGGTTCGGGCGGCGTGGGTTTGTCCGCCGGTCTAGTTGGCGCTCCGAGTGGTGTTGACCTAAGTAAAGTTCCCGGTGAATTACATCATGGTCATGCACTGGCGTCGGCACATGGTGCCGGGGCCAAGGGAGGTCTGGGTGGACCTGGTGCCACCGCGGGACTTAACTCGGCGTTAGCTGGAGCCGCAGGCATGACAGGCGCAGCCGTAGCGGCGGGTGCTGCTGGTGCGGCTAACAACAAGGGTGCTAAGGTCAAAGGCACGCGTGGTCCGAAGGCAGGAGCAGCGGGAGCTGGTGGACCCGGCACCAGTGGGCAGGCGAATAAGCGCGCCAAAACGAATGCAACTCCAGGAGGAGCACCACGAGGCGCCAACAAAAAGAAGCCCAGTCAAGTGATGAACTTTGATTCTGAGGAAGAGGACCACGCCAAGCCGATGTCGTACGACGAGAAACGACAGCTATCATTAGATATTAACAAGTTGCCAGGTAGAAAAAAAAATTCAAAATCTTAACCCAGCAAGACGTTTTTTATTGATTTTTTTTTTATCTTATTTTCCATTCTCAGGTGACAAACTGGGTCGGGTAGTTCACATCATACAGAACCGTGAGCCCTCGCTGAGAGACTCCAATCCAGACGAGATTGAAATCGACTTCGAAACACTGAAGCCGTCAACCCTGCGCGAACTGGAATGCTATGTGGCCTCATGTCTTCGTAAAAAAACTCGTAAGCCTTACTGTAAGTTTATCCCAATGACACGCACTACTAGAAAACAGAAACAAGAAGAGAGCGAAAGCACAAAAAAGAGCAACAAAAATTATAAAACAAAAAACAAAGAGAGAGAGAGAGAGAAACAGAGCGAAAAACTTTGTTTTTTTTTTACGAAAATCGTTTTTCAAAATTTATAAATTTTTTTTGTTTCATTTGATGTCTCTTGAAAGCTCTTATCACTTTCGACACAAAAGAGTGGAAAATTGCTTTTACCTAACTTTTTTGTTATATAAAAGCCAGTGCTTTCGAAAATACAACGAATTAGTTTATTTTTTCCACTTTTGTTAAATGTTTCAATGACTAAAAGCTGCAATATGATATATTTTCATGTTTGATTTTTAAATGTTTATAATATAATCTTGTTTTGCTAAACAAAAACCGCAACAAAAAAGAAACGAAATGTTTTACATAACAAAAGTTTTTCGTTAAAAAAAAAAAATGCTTCCAAATACCTATAAAAGTGAAAGAGCATAGCGTTATCAAATTTAATTTCTTCAATACATTTTATATAATTTTTTTTTTCTTAATAAAAATTGGCAATAGAAGATGCAGAACTAAAAATAAATATTAAAATTCTGGAAATTTTAAACAAAACTGAGTCATGCATAGATAGTAGTGTCTGTGTTAATTGGATGAACTGAGCACAAAATATTTGGCATGGTAGTTGTTGTAATTAATTAGTTTTTTACTTCATTGTAATTGTTTAAGTTGTTTCACATCCTTTAAATATTGTACTTATTTTGTTTATAATGTGTTGTTGAAACAAGGTTTAGTCTAACATTTTTTTTTGGTGTCGGGTTGTGTTATTTTAGACAACGCTGTAGAGTTTTTTTTAATTCTAATATTTTGAAGATTGCAAGTGTTGCTTGTGGTGTTGACTATATTTTTAGAGCATTTGTCAAAGGAATTTGTTTTGTTGCATGTCTCCTTGAGCATATTAAGGCTAGGGGTCATGAGCGATTGTCACGGATAAACTGACACCCAACTGCTCTGCCTGTTCGTTTTTTTATGAAGAAAAAAGGAGTATAGCAATGGCTACTGCAAACATTTACAATAGCTGTGGACTGAAATGCTCCCGAATCGACACAAAATAGTTTAATCCAAGTACGACATGAAATAATAGATAAGATAGACGGAATGTAAGATAGACGGGATACTTCAGTGACATAGCCAAAACAACATTTAAAACACGTTATAATCAAAGAACAGAAATTTGAAGTTTTATCAGCAGTAAATTTTCGTGCGGCCACAAACCAAGACCCGTAATCTGGTGTCGCTAGATTTGTTACTCGTGCGAGAAATTTCTGCACGGTTTCCATTTGTGGTGTGCATCTGACTCTGGGAAAAAACAAACATGTGCCGTGAGAACTTCAGAGACGAGCCAGTGCCTAGCTAGCGGTGAACATGCGTGTTGTGTGTGTTATTACTTTATTAGTTATTACACACATGAAAAGATCCACGATTTTGAGCCGACATAAAATGCTCATGAGTGACAATCAAGTGGTCACAGGTGTAGGCAAGTAGCCCTGATTCCTTATCAGCTACAACTAATGCCAACAAAATATTCAGCATATACGTTAGGCAAAACTAGTAAGGTAGTCGAATTTGGACAAAGATTAAGCCGGTCGTCTGTAGCTCAATCGGTTAGAGCTCAGACGGTGACACAACAAAGTTTTTTGCTTTTTACATTTCGTCTGCTGGGATTTTAACTTCAGTCTAGGACAAAATTAAAATATCCCTGGAATTTAAACTGACAACACAGCCCCTAATATTTGAATTTGTCTGCTTGCATCACATTTTTCAGTTCTATCTGATTTTTTTTATAAACGTTGACCTGGTGAATTTTATTTAAATTATCAATATTCCTTTAAAGGAAGGACTCACTCCCTTACTCACTCACTTACTTACTCTTTGACATTTGTTGATGATTTAAAAAACCCGCCAGGTAGCGCGTGATTCAAGGCTGGCGCAGTAAGCACCACCTCGGTTTGAGGAACGGCAATATCCCAATGTGAGCTTGTATCCTTCTTTGGGTCTATACGGAACCCATTAAACCCAAAATTATAAAAATCGAACGATGCTTTCTCGAGTTATGAGAACACACACACAGGCGACACCCTCTTTTGCGTATTATAAAGATTCTATAGGACCACTTAGCTTGTCCAGGGGGTTTAAATCTGAAAGTTCTGAAGAGTGGTTTTGTAAAAACATTGCGTCAATTTTACTATAAATCCTTCGCTCTTGGTGTCTTTTTTAAGTAGATCCAAAGCAGCATTTCCCGGAGCTAAGGCATTAAAGTGGTGAAAAATATTTTCGGATCCTCGGCCACCAACATGAGAACTTCAAACGCGATGAGGGCCCCACCACCTGTTTCTAGGGCTACCAGTGGGCGATTCGCTTGAAGTCGATTTCCAGAATTTCTACCTTGGCCCTTGTTTTGACTTCGCGCTGTCCCACTCTGTCAGCTTAATGGTTGGCGCCTGCTACCATGCCGAACCGTACATTCCGATTACCAAGTCAACGCTCCTCAGGTGTAGATCCACAGGGTGCCCTAGCTTTCCAGAATCAGCATAAATATCCGAGACTGTTTCTTCTTTATCTTTATGATGGGGAGTCTGCATTTTATACCTAGATCCCAGGTTCATATTTGACCGATCTCAACCTGGACGACAGACAACAAACGCCGCCCAAGAGACCACTCATGGGTGAAAGACAATCTCATGGGTCTCTCTAATTTGGAGTTAAGCCGCCCTTATGGAAGCAGACGCTAACCAGTGATTCGCACAATATTACTTATCAACCACTGTAAGAGTTCATCTTTCAGTTATAACCTTACTGCGAAGGGGACCAAATCAGGAGTGGGTTTCTACGCTCCACAGCATCGCTTACAACATGATAAAGACTACTTTTTATAATGGATTTTAGTCGGCTCTTACGGCAGACATACCTTAACTCAAGGCTGTTCTAGCCCTGACATTTCAGGGAAAACTTCTTCAGCCGGTCGCGAAAAATTGAGATTGTCCTATTTTGACCAGTTACCGTCTTATTCCACCAACGTTTAATCATTTCAATGTCATAAAAACGTGTGAATCACGGAGGCTCTCTGTTGATGTACAAAATGGCTATTGTACATTATTCATCGTCATTGGTGGTCAGACATGCCACCTAGACCAATTCGTACAATGGCCCTCGATTTTTTTTTTAGTCCTTATACAGAGTCAGGTATCAGGGTCTCCTAAGAAACTCCATTTCGAGTGGTTCAGTCCAAGGATTTCGGGAAGGTCTGGTATTTCGTATTTACCACATGAATGCTAGCATTCCCCATAGTTAAGACTTATCTCTGATGCCTTTTTTATGTTCATCGAGGATCTCTTTTCTGCCACATCTTATTCAATCTGCCACAAGTTGGTCAGACAAACGGTTGGTTTCAAAACCAATAGAATACGTTTTTCTCTTAAATTTTTTTTTTCTACAAAATCCCTCTTGGCTTCAACACACTTGGATCAGCATTTTTTCAACATGAATATTCCTTCTCGGAGACTAGACACTAAAAGACTGGAAACATACATCTACGGCCCTGTCAACTCTTGCACTGAATGCGAAGCGCTTCCCAGAAACGAATCTCTTCAAATTTAGGAAGCCTTGAATGTCTAAGGTGACAAATCAGGCGAATGGGGAGAGGAGGATGAGCAAATCTATTTTTTCTTTAACTCAGTCCTCTCCTCGTGATGCAGCAAATCAAGAAGGTTGGATTAATATTTGCCTCAAATTGTTCTGTTTTTCTCAAGTTTATACATAAACAGATTCCCTTTTGCATCCCTAAGAACCATCCTTTCCAGCAGATCCGATTGACCTAACCTTCATTAACTCTGAACCACCGGCTTCCAGCCACTGCTGTTTCATTTCTAACCTGTAGTAATGGGTCCAGGTCTTACCCGTAATGACAAATCGCCGCAAGAAATCGGTCGGATGTTTTTCGCATCCCTAAGTTTTTTTTTTGTACGATGTTTCGCACCCTTTCTTCCGATATAGATCTCTGTAGTGCCACACCATATAATGCACTTTTACGATGGTTTCGTGGGTGCTTTCGATTTTTGGCAGTCCTTCACGTGGGTCATCCTGGAAGGACGTGCAGTCAGGTTTTAATTAATCTGCCCACTTTTTAACGGTTGACATGAAAGGATCAGAGTCCTTACCAGCTTCACTACACCTTCCAAGGAATTCAACTCGCACTGGAAAGTATGTTCATCAATTCACCTTTAAGTCCTAATTCGAACTTACCGCGTTGTTGGTTTTTATGTGCATTATGTATGCAGAGAACATGTGGGTTGTTTAAGCACCCGAAATAGAAGTGGGGCTGTAATGCAGATGGTAGCACATAGGAACGACAATCAGAAGGTCCTGGGTTCAAACACAGATCCAAATCAATATTTACTGCGCTGTTTTGGAATTCTTTAGTGAAACATCGTGGAAGTGGATCAACCGTGCACGTGAGGTTTTCCTCCGTTGTTAAAACTAAAGCCCGTCAGTTTTTCTCTTGTCACTTCTAAGGAAAACAAAAAGCCTTTCGTGGAAAAGAACTTCATATCTGTTGTCTAACTGGGCACCTCCCTTGGTGGCGAATGGGGGACCGCTCAGCAGGTATGGTGGCAACAGTATCGCAAACATCCGGGGGCATCAAAGCCAGCAACATACGAAAAATCCAATAGCGTCTGTTTCAAAATGTGCGGCTCCTTGGTCGGCTGAATATAAAACACCTTAATGAAAAAAGAATGGACAATAATTTAATGTATGTCATAAGTTTTTTTTTTTGAATACTGGTTATATTATAGCTTTTCTCCGTAAAGGCTTAACACTTGCGGGGGTTAACTTTGGTGTTTCTGAGCGGGATTTGCATGTTCCGTACTGGCTCAACAACAGCTTTTATGTTGAATCGGAAACTCTTTTCTCCTCTATCCTCTTGTTCTTTCCGCTCGTGATGTGCTTTGCGTTTTAAGTCATAATCATAACCTAAATAAATAAATAAAAATTGACGACTTCCAACGTATTACACATCGGCCCTTCATAAATAACATTCAAGGCCCTCAAATCTCTCGCGCAGAATGTCATTGTGGGCAGAGTACCTGTCCTTTTGGAACGACATTTCATTAAAATTCCTAGAATTTAATTTAGGCTAAAAGAAAATTGTTATATGTAGTTTCAAATAAATTATGGAAGTAGTCTTCACCCCATTTGGTGTTTCACAGCAGGCGTGACAGTTGGTTCATCAGTTGGGTGCCTGTCACGCCCTGCCCAAAACAAAAGCTTCACTAGATTCAGTGCATGACTTGAAGAAATGTCAGCAAAAACCAGCAAAAGCCTGCAACGATCAAACTGCCACGCCTGTTGTGAAACACCAAATGGGATGGAGACTACTCCCATAATTTATTTGAAACTTTTCAATTATTGCCCCACAAACAATTTACATGTTAAATTAGTAATATGCCAAGTTACTAGTACTATTGTTTAAAATTTTTTGGAAAATTATTATAATCATACAGTAGCGCGTTTGTATAAATGCATTGCCTTTTGGTAAACGTGATATAGACCGGCAGGGACTCATATCTTCTCATTTAAAAAACTTATTCATTCAGAAACTCGCCTTGTCTAAAATGAGCCTTGTCAATTTCAGTTTCATCTCACCAGCTTAACCAGGCTGAATCAAAAATCTAGTTACAAAATCCATCATTGTCTAGCTGTAGCCCTGATTAAATATGATTTTATATCTCTTCATTTCCAGTTAATGAAATCGCTGAGTACAATACAGATAATTTTTTTCGTGATATCTTAACACCAAAGAGGACAGTTCAAGCGTCGTTTTTAAACTGCTTTGATTGCGCTCTCCATCGAAATGTTTATTTCTTTTTTAAACACATATCCACTTCTCGAATATCCAAGCGATTCGACGAAAATTGTTTACATTTCTTGTAAACAAATTACTGTAGGTATTCAGAAACAACAAATGCCAGTTATGTTCAGTCCATTATTATCATCGGTTTTTACTTTTTCTCATAATCATTGTTCATTTCAATTCATCAGGGCTTCGCAATTTTGAAACGATCTCGTGGTTTATTTGACTAAAGAGTGTCGCTTTGTGATTATTTTTTTGACGCCTCAACAAAAATTCAAGCGGATGCTATTGATGTGACATAACTAAGTTCATTTTTGTCAGAAAGTTGATATTATTTTCTTTAGAAGTCATATCCTCTTGAGGCATTTAGTTCTCCAAACCTTTAGGGTTGAAGAAGCGATATCAGAAATATTTTGCATGTTGTGCTGCAAACGATTAAACTTTTTTTTCTCCTGCATTTCCACATGGTATATGCGACATTTAAAATATACAAATCTTCGATGTTTAGACGACACACATGGGTGTCGGGACTACTACTAGGGACTAGGGAATTATATTAGCAAAATGAGGAATAGGAAGTATCAAACTGTATAAAAAGAACCTTAAATTCTCATCTCCCTATTTAGCACGAGTTAAAAAAATTGTCAACACATTTTATTTGCAACATATATTTTTACATATTAATTTTATAACCCTCCTACCCTCACTTACATTCTTTTTTTTGTAGAAAAGTTTAGCCCAAATAACATATGCCATGCTAACTATTATGTCCTCTGTATTCTCCACAAAAAAGTATATATTGCATGTCTGCTTTTGTCATATTCAAAATAATAAAAACAATATATTAAGAAAAAAACCATTAATTAACGGTGTGCGGTCATATTAAGAAAAACTTGAATACAAAAAATAAAAAGTTGATTAGTTAAAATTAGTTGATGTTCGCAATAATGTTTCTCTCGTAATTGATCTTTTTGCTGCTAACTTTTCTCAAGCTGTTTTTTTTTTTTAATTTATTTGAATTTCTTTATATTTAATTCGGTATTTTATTTTTTCAACATTAACATCTCAGAATCGCTTGAGTTTGTGGTACATACAAGCTGATTGGATAAAATTTGTTTTGTCGCATAATATTATGCAAAACACGTAGAGAAAATGATTTATTATATTTCCATTTGTTTTATCCTCTCTTCCTTTTTTTGTTTCAATAATTTAGATAAGAAAATTTCTGGTAAATCCAAGGATGAACAAATGGCAGAAAAGAAACAAGAATTGGAAAAACGGTTGCAAGATGTAACTGGACAACTGGGCACGGCTAAAAAAGCAGCCAAAAAAGGTGAGTTTGTTATTACATTTATGTTTGTTTCAAAAATATTATCAGAGGGGTTAATTCGAGCGAAGTAACCAGCCAGTGTAGGGTGTGGGATGCCGTGGTGTAGTCGGCAGTTACTACGCAGGAGGTTTGGGTTCAAATCCTACCTTTGTCATCTAAAAAGTGACTCGTTCTTCTTTACGGTCCCTACCTCCGCGAGGATCTGAGAAACTCTCCCAGAGTAAAATTTGCCACGAAAGACATATCCACGGTCGGATTTCCAACAAAATTGTAGGTCTCCTTGTATGTGAAGAATACAACACACACACAGGACATATACATTACTGAGAAGTTGGCCCTGGCTCACTTCAAGCTGTTTTGCCACTCTATTAAGTTTTATTTTGAAGCCATTGTAGGGTGCGTAAGAAAGATCTCTTGCCACAACATAACATCGCCATATCAAAAAAGTTTGGCATGATTAGCAATTTTGGGATGGCTAAGAGCATGCCAACGGCGACACTAGGCAAAGAAAACACCCCATTAAAGGAGCAACGGAAAAACAACGAAAATGGCTTCGCATGAGCGCAAAAATTGAGCGATAGACTTATATGTAGGTTCAAATTATCTGGGGTCACAACCTGAAATTACCTTTAGCAGTCACTCCAATTTCAAAAGTCCTATTCGAGAGTCACATATGAACATGCTCTTATTTCCTGGAGTCACTACGAACACACTCGTACACTAAAGAGTTTTAAGTCATACAAAAAAAAATTAAAAACATCGTGTGCGTCTTCCGGCTTCAATCGGAAATTAAAAAAGTCGTATTTAATCGTTTTTTCAACAACGAATACAGTCGTTTTTTCTTCATTTGTCATTTTAAAAATGACTTCAGGTGAACCTTATCAGAAACATCGAAAACAAACAATTTTAAGCGGTTTTTTTCAAATATTTTTATATCAATATGTTACGAAGCATTTCCTTTAAAATGTTGGAAAACATTGGATATGATACTGCTGAGGCTTAATAGTTTTGAACGCTCGTTTGAAGACACGGATTACAGTCAGTAACTTCATAATTGGTACAGCCGACATTTTTTATACTTTTTTAGCAACTAAATTCTTGAGTTAGAAATCGGTTTCAAATTTTTACTTTAAAAACACACAAGATCGGATTTAGAATAGCCTTCAAATAGACTAAATTCACTGGAGTAAGAAGTCTCAGCATGTTATACTTTTCGGTGATAATGCCAGGATCATATACTTCTGGTGGAGCCACCCTTGGCAAGATGAACCTGAAGATTTAAATAAAATCCAGTATCTGATACATATTGCGCGGCTCACTGGCCAGCGTCTGATCCCAGAGGGATGGGTGGACTTTGAACGGTAGAAACCTAAGAGCGCCTGTCTCGGGATGAGCAGCTTCTTGGTCAGCGTCTGTTGTCCAGGTTGGGGTCGGCAGATGCAACGCTTCCCACCATGAAGAGAAAGAAGAAACAACCTCGGATATATGCTGATCTTCGTAATTCAGAGCACCTTTTGGAGTTTGGCCTAAGGTGTGTCAGCCTGAGAGCGATTGATGGTCGAAATGTCCCGCTCGGCATCCAAACGAGTTTTAGCCGAAGAAGTTACGAGCAGACCAGCAATGAGACGCTTACATTACATTACATACATTACGGGGGTGGAGGGGGACAGTACTTAGTCGAAATGAGGGCTTAACTGGTCATTCTAGAAAACGACAACGGACCAACGTAAAATTGGCAAATGCAATGCCTCTTCGCTAATGGAGAAGGAACTTGAACTGGTTGAGGAGGCTAAAAAGGTAGAAAAGGTAGGTTCCGTAACTAGCGTTTTGATAATAAGCTTGAGGGATGGACGTTGGCTGTATGTAGTATAGATACATGCACCAAAACGAGAGTCAGAGTATGTGGCTTTGTTGGACATTTGCTGTGCGTGTATGGCTTGTCTATCATGAACACCTTTTTTGTTTCGGATAACTCGATAAATTTTGACCAAATTCCGATTGACATTTTAAATGTGTCTGCTGTTTTCATTGGCAACCGTTGCCTCTGCAATAAATGTTTGTGGAGTGAAGCGCCTCGGTGTGGTGGCTGGTGATAAGAAAAGATCCGTGTGGTTTAAAACACCTGGAGCTCAGGAAACCATCAGAGAGAAGAAGAGAGCCTACGGTATGTGGAATCATTGTAGAAACTTAACTCTCTAACCCGGTATAATGAGCCAAGAAGTACATCCAGTATGACAATTAGAACAGCCAACGCGCAGGCATTGAAAAAGTCGGCAAGAGGTTGGAGCACTGTTACAGATCTGCAAACAAGATATTTTGCAGACCATTTTCCAACCCAGAGGAAACAAGTTTAATATCGTACAAGGAATTAAATCGGGAAACTTTTTTGAAGTGAGAACGATGTCTTAAAGTTAAATTAGACTGAATCCCTTGAGGCATTTTTTCTTTAATTTTTCCTGGTTTCTATACAGTGTGATTGTAATTTTAATAAATGCTTTAAAATGCCGACCTGGCAAATTGAGACAAAATGCCTGCATATTTTGATAGATAAAAATTCCAAGGCATTCAATGTAATCGAATATTTAAGCAAATGACAGCATTTTTGACGAAAGGCCGTCAACTTGTTAATTGATTTTCGCGAAAAATGTACTTGTCATTTTTCGGTTGAATTCACAGTTGGCACAGTTAACACAGAAAATACTGTGTTATTGCATCAAAAATTAATGTGCGAGCTTGAATTATGTGAAATAGTAACGCAAAATCATGGCGAATTAGATTTTGATTTTATATTAGAAAATGAAAAGCTAAAAAATAAAATGAAAGGACAGAAAGTAAGAGTTATAGTGCTGACGTTAGCCAACTGAGAAACAGAGTTTTTTAAAGAGGTGATTTGATTTTTTAAAAAGCACAACATGAACAGCTGATTCGCTTGCCTGCATATGACATTGGGACACATGCCAGTAAGAGCTGCACGCCGCTAGTACTGACTGGAATACGAGACGTCAATTGGCAAGCAAAGGTCCTTAGCAGCCTCCAAAATGGCATGCAGTCTGATCTAAGCTTTAGGCAGATGGAGAACGAACTGTTAGGAGTTGCTCAACCCCCAACAGGACACTGAGGCTAGCAATCCCACTGCTAGTGAGATTGGGGCGGGCGAGAATAGTTCCACAGTAGATGAAGTCACTAGGGGTGCCGTGGCGTAGTGGTTAGTGTGTGTGCCTACTACGCCGAAGGTCTGGGTTCGAATCCTGTCATAGTCACCTGAAAAAAAGACTTGTTCTTTTTCACGGCCCCCAATTCCGCGAGGGTCTGACAAGCCCTCCGAGAGTATCCATTTGTCTTGAAAAACTTCTCAAAGTGCCGTTCGGATTCGGCAAAAAATTGTAGGTCCCCTTGTATGTGAAGAAATTAACACATACAGCATACATTGTTGAGAAGTTGGCCCTGGTTCACCTCGAGCTGTTGCGCCACTCTATTTATTTATTTTATTTATAGATGAAGTCACTGTTACAAGTAAATTGCTAAAAGTTGGCAAGTGCTGAGTTGATGAAATCCGGCCAAAAATACTCAAGGCAATAGGAGAAAAGCCTGCGGCTGATGGTCTGGTGATGGTCTGCGGCTGATATAGCGGGAAAGCAAAAAGGGGACAAGAGAGAGTGCTCTAGGCTATAGACGTATATTTCTCTTAAGTCTTTACGCAAAAGTATTGGCGGCGAAGGTAGTGGAAGCGCTTTCCAGAGCTGTAATCGAGCCTTTGCTACGGGAAGAGCAGTGCGGCTTTCGGCTAGGCAGAGGCACAACCGATCAGCTCTTTACTCCTAAGGTTATTCTTGAGAAGGGCTGGGATAATGCCAAACTAGTCTAAGCGTGTGTTGTCGATTTGGAATGGGTTTATGACTGGGTTCCTCAAGATAAACTCTGGAGAGTTTTGCGGGACTATGTGGGTCTCTTCTGAAAACATTCAGTTGTATCGGAACTGCATAAGCTGTGTGCAGATAATTGGCGTCAAATTCCATCATTTTAATGCGTGCATTAGACTTCCCCAGGGCCTGTGTTCTATCGCCTTTCCTTTTCATAGCATATGAAAGGGGGTCCTACCCCCTGGATCCACTTACCAATCATCTACAGGAGATCCTTTTTTTAATAATATGCTCGTGATCAAGGGGATATGATTACCCTTAAAATGCGTAGCACATCGCGAGCGGAAAGAATTTGGGGATAGAAAAGATAGAGAAGCAAGTAACTCTCGATCCAACACAAACGCTGATGAACCAAACATGAAACCTCGGCACAGAAACACCAAAGCTTACCCCCGCAAGTGTTAAGCCTCTACGGAGAAAAGCAATACGATAGCCAGCAGAATATTTCATAAAAACATCTGGCATGCATCTAATTGCTGTGCATTCTATTTGCATATTGGAAGAGAAAATTGTGTTTTGTATTTGCCCGACCCTAACCTGGGTAACAGACGCCAACCAGGAAGCCGCTCATTTTAAGGCAGACGCTTATGGATTTTTCGTTTGTTGCTGGTTTTGGTCCGCCCCGGCTATTTTCCATTACGGTACCGGACATATATGATGATCATTCCCCTATCCGCCACCTGGGTTGGCCCCTAATTGATGATCAACCCCAGAAGAATTGCAAAAGAGAGATCTTGAACAAAAAACATGAATGTCTAATAGGGAATGTGGTTCGCCGGAAAGGTTCGCCAGCAGCGATGATGGTATTGAACACGGTGACATCCAATATCCCTGTGCAACTGAATCAATCACAATTATAGCAAAACCTCCTAATCGGGACACTAGGCGATCGGGACACCTCCCAATCAGGAGAACCTATTTACCAAACCTAAGAATTTTCATACAATTCACCCTCTGCAATCGAAATACTGCAATCAGAACACATCTTCATTGGGACACTCAACTTAACTCTTCCATAACCTTCTAATTACATTAGATTAGATACAATTTATTTAGCTCTTTGCTATTTAAACAATTTCACAGGTTTCACAGATTGTTTTTTACAAAAAAGTTTTCATCTCGCTTAAATTGGTTAAAGTTTTGTTCTATTTTAACATCATTTGGGAGTTTGTTAAAAATTTTCAAGCCTTTATAAAATAACATATTTTGCGATCTTGTGTTTCTAAAAAAATATACATTTAAGTTATTGTTGCTTCGTAAATTGTTCGGTTTTGTGTTCGCTCTTGTTGTTGTCTTTTCTAATTGGGACAATTTATTAAAAAGACATCATTATGATCTCTCTAATCGGGAACATTGGATTTGAACCTGTTAATTAAGACTCTAGACTTAAAACGAAAAATATTTGTGACGCCTCCAATCGGGACAATAAATTTCAATTTTCAATTCAGCAGCAATTTTCAGTTCGCAGCAGCATCTCATCCTAGAAATTCCCGTTAGGTTTGAATAACAGCAAAACAGAATATCGGACCTTTTATTTTGATTCGCTTTATTGATACCGCGAATTTCGCCATTAACTTAGCGCGTTCCATACTTTTTTCAGCTGAGAATAATTATGCTTTTTCTGACGTAGTCAGTTTTTTTTTTCTAAAAATTTTAAACAAATTTCTAAAGGGTCCGCCATCTAACGTTTTTTTTTTTCAACTAGTGCTTATTTCGTGAATGGCAACACCTAGCTCAAATATACTCCATTAACACCTCCCCAAGCTTCTTTCCCAACAGGACCGGCCTGGTGAAGCTCGTACCGATTCGGTTGCCCTCACCTCTCCGCTCTTGTGGGAACACTAGTACATAATCCTCCTGGTACGGGTTCATACCGCTTCGGTTACCCCTACCTCCCATATCCCCCCCCCCAAAGGTTAATTTTTGAGTCACCTGAGGTACGGGCTTACACCGAAACGGCTACCCTACCTCAGCGTCCTCAACGAAGGAGCATCCTCTGGCAACGGTTACCCCCACCTGCGCTCTCCAATCCTTAATGCTGACTCTTACTTAGGGGCAATAGCAAACTAAAGATCTAAATCTAATTAAACTCGACGCGAGGAAAAGATACTCTATTTGTCCCCACACACACGGGACGTAATTAGTAGTACTCGTACAGTAATTGCCATTCTCCTCATCTCACCACTCCTCACCATATCCCAGTGTTTTCCCTTACAGGGCTGGATCGGTGTGGGCTTATACCGCTTCGGTTGCCCTCACCTCTCCACCCCCCACGGGATCACCAACACATAATCCTCACTGGTACGGGTTTATACTGCTTCGGTTACCTCTACCCCAGGCTCGGGCATATACCGAAATCGGGCTTCCCATATAGCAACTATTCCTCACTGACCCCCCACCTCCTCTTCGACCTCAAGCAACCAAGCAATAATTGTGCCATTTTTCTTCGAAAATGAGCAAGGAGTGACCGTTACAGTCAACGGCGATCGTTTTCGGGCCATGTTGAACGAATTCTTGTTCACAAAAATTAAAGAGGAGGAAATTGGCAACATTTGGTTTCAACGGGACGGCGCTACGTGCCACACAGTCAAAGCTACACTCGATGCTTTGCGCCCTGTTTTTGAAAATCGCATTATCAGCCGCAGAACTGATGTCGTTTGGCCACCTCGGTGTGTTACGCCGACAAGCCAGAGACAATTGACGCTTTAAAGGACAATTCGTGAAGCCATTGGTGAAATACAGCTGCACACAATCGATAATGTGCTTAAAAATTGGACCGATCGTGTAGGCTACTGCATGGCCAGCCGAGGCAGCCATTTGCATGAAATTATTTTCCATTATTAACCGGAAGGATTATACTTTCAAGTAAAAAAAAGAAATTTGAGAAAATATTCAGTAGTTTTTTTTTATAGCATTTTAAAAAAAAAATATTTTGTGGACCCTTTATAATTGGGATACCCCATAATCGGGGCAGCAAAGAGTCGGCCTCATCAATATTCCAATTGAAGAGTTTTTACTGTACTATTATTTAGCCGGTGCACGGCTGGGTGGGGGTCTGCCTTGGCTTTTGCAACAATTCACTACAAGCCTGGTGCCAGACTCTGTCAAATGCTCTTAAAATATCAAGCGCAACAGCCTTGCTTTCTCCATGAATATGGAGATGCTAGGAGTGGTTCCACTCGTTGAGATCAGCCATTGAGATCACCAGTGGACCTTTTGCTACGAAAGCCGTACTGTCGGTCATGAAGGAGCTTCCGCGATTCGAGATATTTCTTAAGCTTGATAGTTCACCAGTGTTTCCATGACCTTGGAAAGAATTGATGTAAGTGCGATTCGTCGGTATCTGGTTGGAGAAGAAGGATCATCTTTTAAGTAGTCCATTCAAAAATAGAAAATGGATTATGGTATCGCTACGTTGTCCGTCCGTCCAATCGTGTTGTAACTATTGAACGGTACGTCGTAGAAAAACAAAATTTGGTGTGCTTTTAAACTGCGGAAATAGTCAGAGTATCCAAGAAGGGCAATTTTTTCACTCAGAAATAACGATTTAGTTGCAGTTTAAAATTTCACGAGAAAATTGATTAAATGTTTTTCAACACATTTCTTAAACACACGTCTTAGACACACGTCTTAAACAGCTTAAACTGTGCACAGTAAACTAAGTAGTTAAGTCATATTTTCAGAAAAAGTTTTAATGCTGCCGTTTAAAGCATTAAAAAAAACGCAAAAATGTATGAAAAAAAGTGTCCCCCCGCCTTATTTCCGGTGCTGTTAAGACAAATTATGTAAAAAAAATCATAAGTATTAGAAATAATCCAAAATTTTAAGGAAAATTATAGCGCATTTTAAGGTTTCAAAACTCTACTGAGATCAAAAACAGAAAAACATTTTCAAAAACTATTTTCAAAATTTTCTAGTATCTTTCTTAACGGTAACAACGGTCTTGTTCAGATTTTAAAATTTATAAAATTTATTTAAAGTACAAAGAGTAGGTACATAAAAAAAGCAAACTTACTTACTTACTTAAGGTGGCGCTACAGTCCGGGGTGGACCTGGGCCTCAGCCAACAAGCTTCGCCAGCCAGCTCTGTCTCTAGCTAGCCGTCTCCAGTTTCGCACGCGAAGTTGGCTGAGGTCCCCTTCCACTTGCGTGCGCCACCTGAGTCTCGGTGCTCCTCTACCGCGTCGTCCCTGCGGTGTGGATTCGAAGATTTTCCGGGCCGGGGCGTTGGTGTCCATCCGCTCTAGATGACCCAGCCATCGTAGACGTTGTGTTTTGACTCTTTTGGCTAGGTCGGTATCGCTGTACAGCCCGTACAGTTCGATGTTATACCTCCTCCTCCACTCTCCGTCTATGCAGACGGGACCGTAAATCGTCCGAAGAATTTTCCTCTCGAAGCAGCCTAAAGTGTTTTCATCCGCCTTTGACAGGGTCCATGCTTCTGCACCGTAAAGCAGGACTGGGATGATGAGGGTCTTATACATGGACACTTTAGTTGCTCGAGAGAGGGCTTTGCTACTCAATTGCCTTCTTAGCCCAAAGAAACAGCGATTGGCAAGAGTTATCCTTCGTTTGATTTCAGCGCTGGTGTCATTGTCTGAATTGATAGCGGAACACAGGTAGACAAAGTCCCTAACTACCTCAAAGTTATAGCTGTCGATGGTAATGTTTTGTCCAAGACGTCGGTGTTGGGTGTCTTTTCTTGATGACAGCATATACTTGGTTTTGCCCTCATTGACTGCTAAACCCATATTCGCCGCTTCCGTCCCAATACTCACGAAGGCTTCACTGACATCACGCTTTGTTCTACCGATTATGTCAATGTCGTCTGCGTATGCAAGTAGTTGAACGGACTTTTGAAAGATTGTACCTCTGGTGTTGGCGCGAGAGTTCTGCACAATTCTCTCAAGTATGATGTTGAAGAAGTCGCATGACAGCGCGTCGCCTTGTCTAAATCCTTTTTTGACATCAAAGGGGTCGGTGAGGTCTTTGCCGACCTTAACGGAACAGCGTGAGTTTTCCATCGTCATCCTGCACAGACTGACGAGTTTGGCAGGGATGCCAAAACTAGACATTGCGCTATATAGCTCGTCTCTATAGATGCTGTCATACGCGGCCTTGAAATCGATGAAGAGGTGGTGTGTATCGATTTGGAATTCCTGGGTTTTCTCCAAGATCTGCCGCAGTGTGAATATTTGATCGATGGTGGACTTTCCTGGCCTAAAGCCACACTGATATGTGCCTATCAGATTGTTGACAAACGGCTTCAGGCGTTCACACAGTACAGCAGAAAAGATCTTGTATGCGATGTTAAGAAGACTTATGCCTCTGTAGTTGGCACAACTCAGAGGGTCTCCTTTCTCCAGGATCGGGCAAACAATGCTGAGGTTTCATTCGTCGGGCATGCTTTCTTCCGACCATATCTTGCAGATGAGCTGGTGCATGCTCCTAACCAGCTCATCGCCAGCGGATTTAAAAAGTTCGGCAGCTAGGCCGTCTGCTCCGGCTGCTTTGTTGCACTTGAGCTTAGACACAGCTACTTTCACCTCCTCCAGGTCGGGTGGGCGGTATCGTTCGTATGCTTCGTCGGTAACGTCTTCGCCCGGGTTGAATGGTTCGTTCTGCCTGACAGCGGTATTTGGTTCGTCCTCGCCGTTATACAGTCTGCAGAAGTGGTCTTTCCAAATCCTCAGCACCGACTGCGATTCTACAACGATGTTCCCTTGATGGTCCTTACAGGCTTCAGTTCGAAGTTTATACCCTTGGCAGGACCTTTTGATCCTTTGGTAAAACATTCTAACCTCATTCCTGTTGTAACATCTCTCTATCTCTTCAACCGCGCGCTTCTCGTGCTCTCTCTTTTTCCTTCGGAGAAGCCGGTGCTCCTCTCTCCTCCTCTGCTCGTAGAGCTCGCGAGCAGCTCTAGTCCTTCTGTGCAGCGCCGCTTTGTATGCTTCCTGTTTAGCTGCATGTGCTTGCCGGCATTCATCGTCAAACCAGGGGTTTCGTTGTGGTCGCCGTGTGAAACCCAGCACTTCAGAGGCGGCGTCTCTGATGGCATTTTGGCAGTGTTGCCACTGGCTATCAATACTTGATGCTGGTTGCATAGGACTTCGTAGAAGGTTTTGAGAGACTCGGTTGAGAAGGACCTGGCGATCTCTTGCGATTGTAGTCGGCCGACGTCAAACTTCCTCACAGTATTTCCATTACTTGGCGCTGGTCGGGATATCCGCAGCCGTACCTTGGCTACAACAAGGTAGTGATCCGAGTCAATGTTGGCCCCTCGGAAAGTTCGGACATCCATGATACTGGAGGAGTGCCTTGCGTCGATCGCAATATGGTCAATCTGGTTGACGGTTGATTGTCCCTTTGTGGATATTGAGATGCGGGAACTGTGTACTAGCTACCACAACGTGTCGCCCCGCAGCAAAGTCGATCAGCCTGAATCCGTTATCGGAGGTCGTGTCGTGCAGGCAATGCTTTCCGACAGTACGACCAAAGATGCCCTCCCTTCCTAGCTTGGCATTAAAATCGCCTAGGACAATCTTAATGTCGTAGCTAGGGCACTGCTCATAAGTTTTGTCCAGGAGCTCGTAGAACATATCTTTGGTCTCGTCATCTTTCTCCTCTGTGGGGGCATGTGCGCATATCAGGCTAATGTTGGCGAATTTAGCCTTGATGCGGATCGTCGCGAGGCGCTCGCTTACAGGGTTGAAGCTCAAGACTTTTTGCCTAAGTCTGCCTCCAACAACGAAACCACATCCAGATAGGCGCTGTCTTTGATGCCGATAGCAGTCGCCGTAGTAGATGAAAAAAAGCAAACAGCTTTAAAAAAAATTTAAATTGCCGTTTTTGACCTCAGTTTTTCGAAGCCTAGCTTGTTTTGCACGTAAAAATTGGCGCGCGCTTCGAATAAGAACTTCGATTATTCAAAAACTTCGAAGGTTTGACTTAAAGATTTCTAGTCCATTAACGGCTAAAGCGATCTTGCTAAAATTTGGCTGAAATATGTAACGTTTTAAAGGAATGCTTTACATTTCAACATTTTCAAAAATGCCGTTTTCAACCTTAAGTTTTTAAACCTACCTATTTAAAGAAACGAAATTGAAAACAGCGTGTTTTCATCAAAAAATATCAAAATTGGTCTTAACCTCCGCTTTTTGGTCGTGTGTTTCGCTTAGAAATCTTAGCACTGAGCATCTTCAGTGGGTATTCACCAAGAGTTCCATACCCATACGCACTTTCTCGACAAAGGTCGAGTGAGTACCTTATAACCTTCATTGTATAAGGCTCCGCATATTCTTTATACTTGGTCTTTTTATACCCGACATAGGGTATATTAACTTTAACGCATAGTTTGTAACTCGTTAAAAAATCACCGTAGACCTTTTAGAGATACGATTGAGATCGACAGGTGAAGTGATTAAGCCATGTCCGTTCGTCCGTCTGTCCATATGGTCCGTTCGTCCGTCTGTCCATATGTGTGAAGTTTTTAGGTCTTCAAAATTGAGCTAGAAAGCAGAAACTTGGAGTGTATTTTGGTCCTATTTCGTACAAAGTATGGAAATTGATAAAATCGGCCCACAGCCACACCCACAATACAATTGACTTCAATGTGAAACTACGTCTTATTCACATTTTATATTTCAAAATGCCTTTTGGTCAAGTTAGATAAGGCAAATTTTGGTGCAGAGCAAAAGTGGCCAGAAGACTAATAAGACAAAAAATTGACCGTCCACACCATCGACCATGCCCACTTTTAACATGCTAGATCTCTGAAAACCTTATTTCTAAGTAAAAAAAAAATTATGTGACAAATATTAAAAATATTACCAATTGCTACATTTGCTACAATGTATTGAGTTCCGCCTATTTTTAAGGGGCGTTTATAGAAAAAAAAACATTTGCAAACTTTTCTTACATTCCTTTTCTTTTCTTATTTTTAATTTCAGACGATTCATCGAATAAAGCCGATGTTGTTCAACAAAACCGCCTGTCATCAAGTTCTAGCTCTAGTGACTCGTCTTCATCCAGTTCAAGTGACAGCAGTTCTAGCGATTCAAGTGATAGTGAAGCAGGTTAGGCCGCGATTTACTTTTCTTTCCATACCATAACAATCTACTAAATAATTGATTGACTGTTTTTTTTTTATTATTTTATTTATGGTTATGATTTAACTTATCATTTAAAAAAAAAAATCACAAACAAACACACAAAAAGAAAACATTTTCAAGCATATATGTTAACTTAATTAACATGATCCTTAGTTGTTTTACCATAGAAACCTTTTAGAAAGAGAGATAGATAAGGGAAGAAACAAAAAAACACAAGTCATGTCGAAATACGCGCAGTAGTAGAATTCGACTATCGTACATTTGCTATGTATATAAATAAGTTAAAAAAGTATAGGACAAAAAAAGAGTATAATATTCCACCAACCGCAATGTAATTTGTTTAATATTGATTAAACAAATTGAAAAAAAAAACAATGAATCGAAGAAAAGAAGATTCTCTTCCTTATTTGTATTATTTTCTTGTTGATAGCAAGCTTGAGGATAAAGTGAAAACAAGGAGTAAAATTATATATATAACTTTATATAAATACTTTGTCCATATAATTAAGTGTGAATTTTTAAACGTAGTCATTATTACTATTAACATTATTGCTATACAAAACAAATTGTTACTAATGTTATAATTTCTCCTTTTTTATTATTATTATTAGAATTACACTGGGTAATATTGGTAGTAGTTGTAGAATATTCTAATTTTATTTTATTAAAGCATAAGAAAAAAAAAAACAAACAACACAAATCCCCACACACACACACATTACACACACTTCTTAATGCATTTTTAAAATACACTCGGCAACATTACAATCTCTCCACTTTGAAGTATTTTTTATTTAAGTTTTTTCAATTTACTTCAAGTAGTTTGTAGGCTTATTTGCTTTTCTTTTTTTTACATCCTTTTAAGTTCATTATTGTCACTTTTTTAAAAAGTTTCATACCGTTGCTTGAAATTTCTATGGCATATTGAAGTATTTTATAAAAATATTTGCAAGAGCCTTAAATTAACGCACTACTAATTACTAAGTTCACAACCTACCTTTAATCCACATACATATATAAACTTTTTTTTGTAAGTACAAATATTGCAAAACCACTGCCATTGATTTATTAATTTTGAATGATGGTAATGCTAAGTGTTTTCGAATGATATTGACTTGAAGGGGTAGGTTTTTCTTACACCTGAAACGGGCTGCTTTGGAAGCATTAGTTACTTGTGTAAGCAAGTTTGAAGACATGGGACTAAGAAAACGCAAAATATTTTACAACAAGGGAAAACTCCCTTTCGAACATGTTTCTTTCAATTAGTTAGTTCTTCAGTATAAATTCTAACTCAGCTTCAAATTTTATGGTTTCACCGGAATACGGGCAAGAAGTCCACTATACCATATGCCATATGGCGCAGCCAATAAACTATTCATTCTTCAGAAAAAAAAGCGCATCTTTCAGAAACAAAAACATAACATGTGGCTGTTAGTCTACAAGTTGTTGCAAAAAAAGTACATGACTCCCACTTCGTAGTTTTTGGCGCAGTCGCATATTTTTCTTTTTTTTTTTTAGATCTACAAAATTGGGTCTTTGGTTATACAGTGGTTGTATTAACCTTAAATTTTGCACAAGTTTTGCCAAGCATGTTGAACTTCTATCGTGTACCAGGGTAAAGAGTAGGATTTATAAGCAAGAAACGATAAATTCTTGACTTCAATTCTTCAATTCTTTTGGTTATGATTTTAACTATATAGGATTCCACTTGGATTTTCCTTTTTCCACTTTTGTAGACTCACGACATAAAAGCCGGAGTTTTCGTCATGAAAACATTATCAAAATACAAAATGGAACTTTCAATTCAACGCTGAACAGAAGTTTATGACTTTGACAGCAATCGTCTCTTGTTTGAAGTGATTTGAGTTACCTTTTTTCGAGCTTTGGGTTAGGTAAGCCTTTATCCTTTCGTTTTATCCTTTTTGGCCTTTTTACGGTTTTTGTGCAAATAATTGAGAAATTAGGTGAATTAATGCTGGTTACTTTTTTAGAATATTTTAGCTGGCGCTTTAGTTCAGACTGGATCTGGGACTCAACCAACAAACGTCGCCAGCCAGTTCTGTTTCTAGCTAGCCGGTTCCAGTTTTGCACGCAAAGTTGGTTAGGCCGCCTTTCATTTGCTTGCGCTACCTGAGTCTTGGTGCTCCTCTACTGCTTTCGGATGGAAGACCTAAATTGAACACGACCTCACAAAATGAATTAAAGTTTTTTTGTTTCATTGATTAGTTCCGCAGTTACGCCTCAATTCTAAAGCTTTTTGTTAGTTTTCTTATAAAAAATACTAGCAAATCTGAATTATGAAAAAAGGCCTGGTGATGAAAGGTGAATTGTATTTTTATGCAGTAGCGGATGAAATGTAAAAAAGAAAAAAACCTTTTTTTGGCTCACCGGCAGGGTACGATCCTGCTAACTTCACCTTTTGATCGTCGCGAATTCTGCTTAAGCTATCGGTCACCAGTATATTGTGTTAAAATTTCACCATCTCATTAATTTTAGCCTCTCTTAATGCTGTTGAATATTTCTTGTTATCGTTTTTAGCTAACTAGGAATGGCACAAAGAAGTGTTAGATCTCACGCATTGCTGCATATTGTCATCTAACTTAGAAGAACATACAAAAACTTCACAAGGAGATGCAGCGAAACAAACAAAACTACTAAAAACTTGAATCTTATTCTGAGAAGAAAACGATGCGACCCATTTAAAAACTTACCATTTTGAACATTTGAACTTTGTACATAGTTCTCTACCTATCCTCATGCTCGGTACCAAGCACCAGACATTGTAAACCGTTTTGCTGATTTGAAAATACGACTGAGGCATCTGAACAATATTTTTTAATGCCTATTGATGTTATTTGTGTGAAGCCCTGACAAGACCTTATCGGTTTATGCTAGGGATCATTGTGTTCTTCCTTGCTGTCAAATAAACGACAATATTATGTCACTTAGAGAGCAAAAAGCTTAATGTTGAGGCTCGATTATGGCTCATTCATTTCGAAATCAGGACCTATACCATGCCTCCTAAACCATGCATAAGCATTCAACTAATCTCCTACAAACTCGAGGTTTAGGTACCATACAAATTAAAATCCTCTCGGTCAGGAAATAAAAATTAATCCCGTAAACCCCATTCACCCTTTCCACAAACCTCTTTTCTGTCACTTTTAAGCCTGCACGCAATTGTGGTAATTTGAGACTCAAAGAAAAAACTGAAATTGTACACACATGACAGATCTGTCACAAATACGTTTTTTGTTGAGTTTTTACAACGAACTTGTTTTCTCGTCATAGTCACGTTCTTTGGGAGCCAACATGACAAAAGGGTGCCAATGTCAGTTTATCATTTATATGTTTTTTTAATGGATGCATTTCGGGGTTTATTTTTAATCTTACCCCGTTAATGCAGTTTTATGGTCGGTGGAGACATAGTATTACCGCGATTACGAAATGGTGATCTCGAAACTGCTCAATTTTAATTCAAGTGGAAATTATATTCTTATAAATTTTTGAAATCTTATTTGTCTTGTCAAAATGTGAACATGCCATAAAACCGTATAACCATAAAGTAGTCCGTCAAACTGGAATCAAAGAAACAGTGAATAGAACTACTACACAATGAAAGCGAGAAACCGCGACGACTGTTTTGACTGATTTTGAGTGCTAAAACATAACATATTTCTAAAATTTGTCGACTAATTGCACAGGAATCGTTTATTGTTCACAACAAGTATTAACTTCGGGGGGAAAAAACGTCTATTCAACAGCGTGTCATCATAACTCACAACAGCGATTGACAGAATAATCGTCGACCTCGGCGAGTGTTCATTTTTTCGAAGAGGTATGCGTGCGACACAGCGATAACGCCGGTATTGTGAACCACCCCATAGATTGCCATTGATTGAAATTCATTTGACAACTCGCACGAGTCTCGCTCTCATTGTGAAGCAACCCTTATACCAGAAATTGCACATATTTCTTCGAGTCCGAAAAAGACACTCGAGAACAATTCACTGTGTTGATTATCATAGAGCTTCTTAGGTCTCTACTAAATCCGTTTTTCCTTTTCGAATCCGCAATTTTTACTATTCCGAGCATGCCACACAACCATTTTTCATTTGCTCTTGTTTTTCTATTCCTTGTCCCGTGTGAATGAAGGACCGAGCCTTTTTTGTATGCTGCTATCCTTACCGTGAATAGAATCAACGCTTGTGGGAGGCATGATTGTGTTTATTTCGACGTTGGAGTGGTTCCTGTGCTGGGCTACTGTGCGCGTGGTTCCTCGAATCCAGACCGTAGCAATTAATGTTTTTCACGACCCGTTCATACCCGTGAACGTCTGGCAAGCCAATTGCAAAATTTTGCTAGTTTTCATGCAGTTTTTCGGTACACTGATTGACATTCCGTAGAACTTGGCATCATAAAGTTCGATGTAAGTCCTGTTCTGGCTTTTAGTTCGGCGCTTCTATTCTCCTTATGTCCGCTAAAGAATTTTCTTTCTTTTTTTCATTCCTTCCCTCGACATTTTGTCTATTGTTTGTCGACTATTTCAAGAATTCCTCTTTTTTTGAAGTTTCTTCAATTGTTTGTTGACTTTTTCAGGGAGACTGTTTTATTGTTATGCTAGACAGTTTTGAGGCAGTTTTTCGCTACTCCCATGACAATTCGTCAAGTTTGATTTTACTCCTATTCTGACAAGGTGCCCTTTAATCCAAATTGAGATCGCCTCTTAGCTTGGCAGTGTTAAAGGTATCTGAAAACGATCTCATACCAATTGTAATGTTGTTTCGTACGAGAGAGATAAAATATATTATTGAAAACTGCATGTTCTGCTCCATTTTTAGATTAGAAATAAAAGATTTTCTTAGGTTGAATAATTCGTGCAATATAATGATCGATGTCGTAATCTGATACCGACCTGCAGTAGTTGAGATCCTTGTGACTTTTATCTTCTCTGTACGAACACACTGCTGAACAATGTCATCATAGTATCGGGTATTCAATATCAGTTACAAAATTTACGACCTTTTCCAACGAATTGTTGAAGTCTTCTGTCTTCGGTAACAACTAAAGTTTGTTTGAACAGAGCGTTAACACTATTTCGAATCAACGATTTTAATTGTTGACGTCGTCAGTTTTGTTGCTCGTGTTGAGGGGCTTAAATTTATCATTCCCAATCCCAAATGCAACTATCAAATCCAAACACCTGCTTTTATACTGGTTGACGTGTTATTGTTTATATCCTTACTGCACCCCAAAATGTCCCTACCAATGGATCTACCAGCAACTTAAGAATAAATAAATTAACATAATCCCTTATTTAACTCTTTGTTTTTTTAATTTAATATCTATTAAATCGCAAAAATCAGTATTCCTTCTCTTGTGTTTTTTTTTTTCATCTCTTTTGTTATTTGGTTTTTAATATTCTTTTTTTTTTAACAACATCAAAATGTATGTCGCCTTGTCAAACAAAGTGACATTTACCCGTTTTAAAATCACACTTATGAAACGTTAAATTATGGGTTTAAAAAAAAATATGTATTATATAAACGTGATTGAGTATCTTATTATGTGTGACAAAATCATTACAAGTTTCTGTTCTGTTTATATATTAAAATTAGCACAGGAGATGATAGAATTTTAAAGAAATTAAGTAAAAACAAACGTGTAAAAAACATAGTCGATATAGTTTTTTTTTTACAAAAAATTTAAAGGACGGGAGGGATTATTCAAATATCTTACTTAAAAAAAACAACTTATTTATACAAAAATAATTAAGATAATAGAAGAAAAAAAAATACAAAGTATATAAAAAGAGAAAGAATAAAGTGAAAATCGTGAAGCAATTGTGTATTGGGGGCAGCCAATAGTAAAAGTTAATTTTACATTATTTAAAAATCAAATTCAAACAGAGTAAACATAAAAAACAAACAATACATCGTCATTATCGTCGTCAATTCAACATAAAAAATCTAAAGTAAAGTAAAGAAACAAAATTGAAACAAAAAATAAAATATTCATAATTTATAATTTAACAAAAAAAAAATTCCTGCTTATTATTTTTTTATTTATTTATTTTTGTGTACATTTCTTTGTTCAATCATTCAACAAGAAATTGGTTCGTATTACATCATTTTTTCCATGAGTTTTTTTTTGTATTTATAATTTATAATCTGTTTTGTTGATTTGTTTAATGACTATGAAAATAGCACAAAATTCAGTGTTAATGATAAAATTAGTTAAATTCTTTCAAAGTTTTATTTGGGAGATGCACATAAAACAGAAAACTTCTTAGCCATATGAATAAATAAAAACTAATTTTCATTTTGTCAAAAAAAGAACCCTGTTTGGCAAACAAAAGTATTTCATCGTTTCTTTTATATATATAAAAAATATATATATAATTTTTTTTTAAACAAAATTTAGCCTTCCAAGAGAAACAAAAAAAAAAACAAAAAGAAAATATAGTTGAAAAAATAGTTGATAAAAAAGTACAAAAATCCATGAGAATTAAAATATGTTAAAATGTAGATTTCTAAAGTAAAACCGTAGATAATTAAAAACACGAAAAAAATTAATAATAAAACAGGATTCTCATAAATGAAATTATTTTCTAAACTACACTTGCAGACAATGTGTAAAAAGTGAGAAATTTATATTAAAATGTAAAATAATACAAAAAAAAAAATAAATTGCAAGACTCTTTTAAAAAAAAATCTTAAGGTTAAAAGTGTAATACGAGTTAATGTGTCGTTTAATTTTCTTTGTTTTTCTTTACCAAGATAAAAATTGCAATATTTATTTTTCGTATTTGTATTTTATTTGCCTTTTGTTGCATTATTATCCTATTTAAAAAAAAAACTAAACCTAACAACATGAAGCGATTATGAATAAAATAAAGCATTGACTTAAAATTTATTAAAAAAAACGACGGTATTAATCGAAATGAATAAATAGTAGAAAGAATATGACATAAAGAAAATTAGAGGAGCGTTACTTCGGCTGTCGGCTTTCCCCTTTACACATTGTTTGCACGTTTTTCCACCAAAAAATTATGTAAA
The DNA here is from genome assembly GCA_947623515.1 of Neoascia interrupta. NCBI lineage: Eukaryota > Metazoa > Arthropoda > Insecta > Diptera > Syrphidae > Neoascia > Neoascia interrupta. The sequence goes on along the minus strand of OX392463.1, from coordinate 119,175,760 downwards.
TTAAAACAGAAAATAAAATAAACAATAAATTATAGTTTGTAAAAAAAATTATTTCCTTATTTGAAACTCTTAAAACAACAACAAAAATTAGAATTGAAAAAGGAAAACTAAAATAAATTGTTCGTATGATTATATAAATAGTGCAAGTTCTTACTTTTATTTATTTTATACATCTAAAATGGCATCTTTTTAAAATTGAATTATCCCCCAGGCGTTTTAAACTTACAGCTATTTCGGACTTGGGGCCGAAATTTGAAAAGCGTGCCTACGATTTTAAGTTGTGATTTGAAAACTTGAAACCACATAATTTATAAATCCAATCCAACGTTTTTATCAAAAGTCTTTAATAGACTGTCTCTTTTAAAGACTTACGATACACCAAAAGGAGCTAAATATAGTTATTGCCCCACTTTTTCCTCTCATTAACTCGGGTTAATAAAAACCACTTCCTGAAGCAATATTCAAAGCGTTATTTATTTTCCCGTCACCTCAATTTTTAACGCAATTAACTTTAGTCAATCCCGAACGAGTGATAACCACAAACTTAAAAAAAAAATATTCAAAAGTGAGAAGCCATATTATTCGATTATTTTCTATTTTGGTTTCATTTTTTAGTTATTGTTAAAAGTTTGTAAAAGAGCGAATATAATAACATCCTTAAAACATAAATAACTAGGTAAATAAATTAAATCATAATAAAACAAATAAATTTCTACATAAAATTGTAATAACAAAAGAAAAAGAAACTGCAAATGTATGTTTAAAAAAAGAGAAAAAAAAACTAGCGAAATATACATAAAAGAAATGAACAAATTACATATTTAAACTTAATAAACACAATTTTTATTCAGTTTCCTCTTTTTTTCCTTAACTCTACATGCAATGAAATAAAAATTATGATAAAAAAACGATGAACATTTTAAACTATTAAAATTGAAAAGTATGTTTTTTTTTATAACTAAAAATTAAAATTAAAGTTTTTTTCTTTAAGTTACTAGTGGCTAAGAAGTTCTCTATATTTTTATATTAGTTTTTATTATTACTAAAAAAATCAATGAATTATTTGCTGACTTTAAAAAAATTATAAGCAAAGAAAAAAAAACTTAATTTTAGTGTATAAGTTGAAAATAAATTCATATAAAATAAATGCAAATAAAAAACATTTGCATAATATAAGTAAAAAGAAGACAACAACAAAATAAATTTTCAAGTATGTATATTATATGTATGTATAAGTTATTAAACAAAAAAAAATCAAATGGAAAAAATATAAAAAAAATAAAGAAGCAAAACCCACACTCTTATCTATAAACTAAAATCTTCTTTAATATAAAAAAAATAAAAATCATTTAAATGGAAATGAGAATAAAAATTTAAGATATTAAACAACATCAGATTTTTATTTGTCCTCTTTCCACACGTGATTTTACTTTGTTGACGATGATGATGCACGGCGGGTATTTTTTTTTATTGAAAATAGGTTTAAGAAACAAAATATCGTTGGCTGCTCCGAATCTTAAAACTTATTAATATAGAATTTATTTTTTGTTTATATCTGACGGTATTATTTTTTGCGTTGTATTCGTACTAATTACTAAATTGCTTCACGATTTTCCCTTTTTGCAGGTTTTGTTTTAGGAAAAAAGTAAATGAATTGTGAAAAAAAGTTATTTATTAACTAAAAAGGTATTTATACAAAACGAAAGCAAATTTTTTTTGTTGCTTGTAAATTTACAAACCATTTTTGTTTTGTGAATATATTTCTTTAAAGTTGAATTTGTTGAAAATAATTTTGTTAAATTTTCTACTTGTGTAGGTGAAGCCGGACGACCACCGAGGAAGAAAAAATCAAAGGACGCAAACCCATCACTAAACTTGGTAAGGAAAGCATTTGTTTAACAATTTTTACTTATTTAGGTATAGATCGTTCGTTTAATGGCCGGTTGATAGGTGTGCATGTGAACTCGTTACACAAGTAGGGTATTTATTTTATGATATAAAGAAAACCCAACAGATAGTAACATCCCTTGTTGTTGGTACAGACTCGGCCCGTTTTAAAGCATCCTGTTTATAAGCCATCTCCTTTTTGCTACTGTTATGGTTCTTCGATAAACTACTCGGCTTGGAATAAGTGGGTTCATGCATGACATCAACATCAAGCTCCAAGGCAACCCTACTGTGGAAAACCGAATTAAATCTAAGGGAGTCATAAAAGACTGTAATGCTGTGATCCGTCGCGCTAAGTTCAGATTTGACCAAAACTTAAGACAAAAAATACTAAGGTGTCCCAAAGGCAGTAAAAGTTTTTGGTCCTTTGTTGAAAACATAAAAAGTTTTGCCTCACCTTCCATCCCAACACTTGTAATGACACTCCAATTGTTAACTCCAAAGACAAAGCGAATCTGTTTGATGCCCGCTTTGGTGCTAAGCAAACGTGCTTCTACGCTTCTAGATTGTGACATGTCACAACCTGAACTCGAGCGCGTGGAACACTCAATGGGGCAAACTCACTTTCGAACTCGTTCAGTGGCTGGAGTTATAAATAATCTCCTAAATCCGATGGCATTTCCCTCATAGTTCTCAAGAAGTCTTGGTCTAACACTTCTTCGCAAACTCCTTTATCTATTCCTCTCTTCTCGTCCCTTGCCAGGCATTTGGAAAGCAGCATTTGTAAAACCCGTCTCTAAAAAACTTTTTCTCATGCCAAGCCAGGCTGCTTTGTGGTCGCCGCTTTATATCATTGTTATATTGTTGCGAAAAAAAACATAAACAATTCACTAAAATTTAGAAGAAAACAAAACATGCCCATTCGTCAAAAAACTACTCACTAAAAATTTCACTGATTATTGGTAGTTAAATCTAATCTGCGTTTCGTACCTTTTTTTCTGAAGGTTTATGGTTTTTTAGTTTTTTACTTGTACGATATATTTTCTGTTAAATACCTTGTAAGAAATTCATTTCAGATGATGGCTAATGCATTTTTCTTATTTTAAATCAACATTACAAAATTGGTTTTAAAAGACTTTAACATGACTGCAATGACTTTATCATGACATCACTGACTTCAAAATGATTTCAATAATTTAATGACTTCAAAATTACTTCAATAATTTTATGACTTCAATGACTATGACTCTATACTTCAGTGTCTTGGCACCCAGCACAGTCTCAATCGGTTCGACAATGCTTTATTTGACATTGTGTAGTCCGAACCGATTAGCACCTTTTAGCATTGTTCGACAACCCCTGACAATATCAAATGTGATGGTGATCGATTCCATAGCCTGGCTGTCGATGCAAATGCGACATCTCTTCCGGATATTGATCTCATCTGCATAAGCTCGGTCGCCCTCTAAGTACAGCCAAAACCTGGAAGACACTGCTTGTATCCGGTAGTTTTAAGAATACTTTTAGTTCCGGAAGATACCGGAACTTGTTCTTTCCCCTGTTTTTGAACCATATGTAGAAATTTTAATTTTATTAGGCCTAAGAATTGCATTATTTCCCCATTCCTCCCTATATATACTATACACTAATATACTATGTGTCGTAGTCGAGAGTTGGATTGCCTGCCAGTAGCCTCATCGGGATCGTAGCTTATGCTGCTAAAATATTATAAATTAGTGCGTCGTAGCGCACTTTTGCCAGCAAGCTTTTTTTTATCTGTAGATCAAGCGGTGTTAGGTGCAGCAGAGTGTTAAAAGCTTCCGTGGGTGCAGTTTGGAGTGCAGCTGTGATGTAGCTGAAAAGAGAATGTAGCTAGAGATGTAGCTAGAAAGAGCCCCTATCTTTCGCATCAAACTCAAATTTAAATTCATGTGAGTCCGTCCACCCCATTAATTTTGGTGCGTTTCCATTGTTGAAATTAAATTCCCAACGTTGACGCATGGATGTTGGTAGTGGGGAAGGACTTCGTTCGGCCACGAATCATTTGGGGGTTTAAAGAGGTTGAAGATGTGCGTATCACTGATGCACTCTGACAGTCTGACTTAGAACTGCTTATGCTTTCTATGCCGATTTGAAAGGTACGGAGTAATCGTCCAATAGTCGTGGATCGCGTTTTATGTTTGTGAGAAGTGTGCACCTAGTTGGCAAATTTACACTTTTATTTTTGCTTTATTTGTCTTAGCCAGGAGGTCAGTATTAAAGGGCTGACTTTCTTTATTGGGCCTCCGATTTGTTGTAGTTAATTTAAATTTACCTAGGATAAACCGCTTGGCGGCTAATTACTTTGGATCCTATATGGTTCGCCTTTCCTTGAAGAAGAATATATAAAAAAATAACCCAAGAAGTTTTGTACAAAATTAGTTTTTGAGAGGAAGAACTATTTAAACATGTCAAGTGTTCTGCGGATCCCAAGGAAGCTTTACATTTCGGTAGGCAGCACTGCAGTACTCTTTCCAAAAAGGGCTACTGGTGATTTGATGGCTACCTCATCCTATCATGAAACCAATCCTTCCAAGGCTATCATACTTAAAATATTTTGTAAGCATCAACAGAGTCTGGTATATTTGGAAACGCCCTTTTGACGACTTCAAATTTGATGCCTTGATCTTGTTGACGACCGAATTTAATCGAACGATCACATTTAAGTTATATATTTTTGTTCTTATCCCATTAAAATGTAAGACTGAAGATTGTGTCTGCTGCTGTTGGGAAAAGTTGCGGTTTATAAAAGCTTAGGTACCGACACAAACTTTTAGTCAGATAAGGCTTGACAAAAAAACACCTATCAGGACAACTTGTGTAGTTAGTTTTTGTATTTTTGAAAACCCAACGAATAATTAATTTGATCTTTGTACATAGTTTTGCTGCGGAAAACATAAAACAAAAACACAAAACTTTTTTGTTGCTTGCATTACGTGTACCCGACAGTTGATTAAAGTTAACCCAACAACAGTTTTGACAACTAACTTGTTAAAAATTAGTACATTCCTACAAAGCTTGTTCAATGTTTTGCTGATGTGTTGTTTCTTTTTATCTCATTGTAGCTAATACCCCCAACAACAACGACCACAACAACAGCAGCTTCAATGCTGGCTTCACAACTCCAACAGACACCAACAACAGCAGCGACATCACAGAATACACAAAGTAATTACAATAAAAAAAAGCTCCCATTTGCCGTCTCCTGTTTTAGTAATTATTATTAACGATGTTCTTTTTGTTTTCTGTTTTGTTCTTTTGTTATTAACTTGACCAATCAGTGCCTGTACCGCCAATAATATCAACAACGTCTGCCACAACAACATCATCGTCAGTAGCTCCCGTAACACCCGCATCAACACAAAACAACAACAACAATATGAACAATTTAAACAACAATAACATAAACAATAGTAACAATAAATTAGGCAATTATACCAGTAGTAATAGTAGTAGCAATCTAACAACGCCATTACCAAATCCATCACCGACGTCGCATAAAACAACACCAGCGCAAAATAACAACATTTTGAATACACCAATAACACCATTAGGCAGTAGCAACGTCAATCCCATGATGTTTACGGGCTCACACATGATCAACAGCAGCAACACTAGTTCGAGTAACAGTAATAGCAACAGTAGCAGTAGCAATGGATCAAACGATATGACAAAGTCATCGGCGACATCGGTTATCACGACGACCTCGACAACGTCGGTGTCCACGCAGCAGCAACAGCTGCTACAGCAGACACAATCTTCGTCAACGACCTTGACTTCCTCTACTTCCGGAACACTGTCATCTGCATCGCTTATAAGCTCCCAAACAAACAATAGCCTAACGACTGTGAACAGCGCTGGTGGTGGTGGTGGTGGCGGTGGCATTCGAGTTGCGAGTAACTTACACAAACTCACACAACAATCAAACATGATGCCGATCACAACACAAACAACAACAGTCACATCATCCTTTCACCAGCATCCCCACCAACAGTCACAACAACAACAGCAGCAACAGATTCCTCTGGGTGGTGACAATAATACTGCCCTGGTCAGTGATCTTTCACTCGGCCACCTTGCGCACCATTCGCACCTAGGTCCGTTGTTGCAGCAACCGACACAGTCTGCGTCTATTTCCGCTGCGTCTGCTCCACCACCATCTGCGACACAGTCCATGCTCGCTCTGACCACTGGTCTTAAGCAAATTCCACAGTTTGATGACCCAGTTGAACAATCTCTTGCATCTCTTGAACAGCCTCTGTTGGCGATGGGGCAGCATCACATGAATTCCGCACAACAACAACAGCAACAGCAGCAACACCATATGGAACTGATGTCTGAACTTTTGGCCAAGACAGATCCCGGAATGAATGGCAACCACTTCCCGTTGATGCAACAACTTGGCCTCGACGGGTACAATAACCACCATTTCTCGTCCATGGCAGTAGCTGCCGCAGCTGCAGCTGCCCACGGAATGCATCACAACAACGGCTACGGGAGCATGGTTGATGGAGTACCTGGAAATTTGCTGGACAATTCAAGTGCCGGCAATGGAATGCATATGGGCGGCGGAGGACTGCATCACGTAGCTCCTGTGGTACCGCCTGTGTCCGCTGCAATGGGAATGGGTTCAATATTCGACCCACTGCCCTCCAATGTGGTGGGCAACCGTAACGAAATGCTCTCCGCCGCAGCAGCCGCCATGATGATGGGCGGCGGAGGAGGCCTGACGAATTCCGTAACCAAAAAAGACGAAAGCAAGCCTGCAATGCTAATTACACCCAAACCGATCGAGTCGATGATGCCCAGCCCGCCGGAGAAGAAAATGAATCAACAGCCACCCCAGCAATCGCCCTCAGACATGAAACTGGCAGCCATGGGTGGCGGTGGTGCTAACACCGGAACAAACTTTGCACAAGCCTTTAAATCTGCCCATGAACAGAATTTAAAGAACGCTAGTTCGTGGTCCTCGTTAGCCTCGGCGAACTCACCGCAAAATACCCCGACATCGAATAAGGTGAAGCCCGCTATGGACTCGTTCCAGCAATTCCGTAACAAAGCGAAAGAGAAGGCCGATCGGCAGAAACTGCTCGAACAACAGGAGCTCAAGCGAAGCCAAAAAGAAGCCGCCGAAAAGGAGCAGAAGCGGCAGCAGGAAAAGCAACACAAACAAAAGGTGGACGTTGATAGCGGGAGGTGAGTTTGATCAATTTCAACCGCTGAATCGGTTGCTTCATGTCTTCTTTTTTTAATTTCAAGGAAAAGTACACATGAGCCACAGCCCCCACCACCGCCAAGAGTGGAGGACATTAAGGCATCCCCACAGGGGTGCGGATCACCTGGTTCGCAGCAATCACCTACGGCTATTCAAAGAACCGACATGAGACGAAAGGAACAGGAACGACGAAGGCGAGAGGCGGTAAGTCAAATACTCTTATTTGTTTTATCTTTTGGCTGTTAAAGAGGAAATACTAAGTTTAATGACTTTGGCTGGCACTACAGCCCAAAGCTTCGCCAGCCACAACCAGACTTGCACAAAAATTTTGGCCAAAATCTGCCCTTCTACTTGCGTGTGCCACCTGAGTCCCGGAGCGAAAATCACCTCAAAGATTTCCTCTCAAAGCAGCCTAGAGCTTCCACAACCGCCCTTTGCAAAAACCATGCGTCTGCGTCCGTAAAGCAGGACTCAGATGATGAGGGTTTGAGAGCTTTGTTACTCTACGTTTTGCCTTCTTAACCCAAAAAAAGGAGGCAATTGGTAAGAGTAATTCTTTTCGTTTGATCTCAGCGCTAGTGTCGTCTGTGGTAGACATAGTCCCTAACTTCCTCAAAGTTACCGTTAGATCTTCCACTTCCACCTGCCTTCGAATAAACTTGTCCCTTTAAAACGGCAACCGCGTGGTGGAGCAACGATCTAGCAAAGCTCAGATCTAGAGTAAGGAAACTTTTCAATAGAGCATAACGCAATGGTGGCTGGAAGACCTACTCTAACGAAGAATCACTCAGGCGGTTCCGCGAGGACATATTAAATAAACTCTTCAGTTGTCGACTCCACAAAGTTCTTGTCTCTGTAAAATCCCTTGTAAAATCTTGAGGGACGATAAGCGATGAAAACGGGCTTCAGACTTTTTGTAGGAAAGAAGCACTTGAAATCTTACTTACAAATCAGTTTTCTTGGCTTAAAATTTCTGAACCTCATAGCTTTTAATGGTTTACTTGTATTCAACCGTTTATTCAGCTTCAGCTACGCATTCTGATCAGGATTTAAACCTATCTATCAGGACTGAGCGGATCGGTCTACCAACGGGAGAAGACTAGAAAATAGTGGAAACAATTTGGAACCTTTATGCCGTGATGATAATTTGCAACCTTTATGCCATTTCCGCCCTGAAACATTCAGGGCAGCAGGACACGATAAAATTGCTACAAAAGGGAACAGACACACTGGCATCCATCGTTACATACCGACAGCCTAAAGTATTAGACTCTCTGCTGCTAAAGTCAGTACAACAACACCTGCACCATTTGTGGAGTCGGTAAAAGGCTCGGGAAAAGTCTTCAAGAACTTTTCTAAAAGCCAGTTTGAATCGAATCCAATGAAGTTTTGGTTCTCTCCGAGGAAGTCTCACACTATAGCCAACCAAACGAGGGCTAAATTAAAAATCTTTCGTTGAACTTCAGCGGCAAACTGAAGAAACGTCTTCATCGTACCGGAACCTACATGCAGACTTTGTCTTACTAAACAAAGAAACGAGTGAGATAAACTTCTCTTCACATAATTATACATTGTCCGGCCCTTCTTTATCTAAGAAAAAATATCCTAGACGAATAAATGATTCCATCGGCAAACTTAGCTAAAATCCCTCCAAAAAAGATTCTAGAATTTCATTTCAGAGAAGGGGCACAATTGGCTCCTTTTTAAGAGATCACACTGCCAGAGCCCCAGGAAGGTTCTCTCCACTAACAATCTAATCATCATAATAACCAACACCATTCTCCTTTTGGTATGCGATTCTTTATTCCTTGCAGGACTAAGCATCAAGTCCAAGGGTAAACTCGTGGTATGACTGGAGCTGTTAGGAGACGATTAGGTTGTAGGAATTATGTTTTTGGTCTTAAAACGCCAACCCATCCGCGGTAAACCGAAAACAGTTTACACAAGCCAGAAATGATTGGAATGCCCATATTCGCCCTGTTAAATTTCTACACAACCAAGATCTAAGGCAGAAAATACTCATTCTGAAAATGGTGCCTATCTTCCATCCCCACACTCGTTGACATTCTTTGACAATGACATAACAAAGTAAATCTATTTGCACCACATTTCGCTGCTAGCTCCATGGCCCTACTCCAAAGCCCTACATACAAATTCACTTCTAAAAGTTCTCTTTTAACTTTGCAGTTAAAAGAGTACTTTTAGATCTCAAGCGCTGGTCCACAAATCCGCTGACTTAGGTTGAATATTCCCGATTGTTGTGAAGAGGTGCTCTTCCACGCTGGCAAAACCATAGTGTAAGCGTTTTAATCGGTCCCACTCCCCAGGTATTTTTTCGAGTAGATGAAAACCTCGAAGCCCGTAGCAATAACTTTGTTTCTCTCTAAGGTCCTGGAAACGCTGATCAGCTTTTGAAATATCTCGAATCACGAAAAGCATAGGAGATGCGTGCTCTTATAACGCATAGGAGATGCGCAAAATACCTTAAGGTGGCGCTACAGTCCGGGGTGGACCTGGGCCTCAGCCAACAAACTTCGCCAGCCAGCTCTGTCTCTAGCTAGCAGTCTCCAGTTTCGCACGCAAAGTTGGCTTAGGTCCCCTTCCACTTGCGTGCGCCACCTGAGTCTTGGTGCTCCTCTACCTCGCCGTCCCTGCGGTGTGGATTCGAAGATTTTCCGGGCTGGGGCGTTGGTGTCCATCTGCTCTATATAACCCTGCAATCGTAGACGTTGTGTTTTGACTCTTCTGTCTAGTTCGGTGTCGCTGTACTGTACTGTACGGTGTCGAACTGTGCGGGCTAGTTTGATGTTATATCTCCTCCTCCAATCTCCGTCTATGTGGATGGATCCATAAATCGCCTTAAGAATCTTCCTCTCGAAGCAGCATAAAGTGTTTTCATCCGCACCGTAATGCAGGACTGGGATGATGATGGTCAGGTCTTAAACATGGACACTTTAGTTGCTCGAGAGATGGCTTTGCTACTCAATTGCCTTCTTAGCCCACAGAAACAGCGATTGGCAAGAGTTATCCTTCGTTTGATTTCAGCGCTGGTGTCATTGTCTGAATTGATAGCGGAACCCAGGTAGACAAAGTCCCTAACTACCTCAAAGTTATAGCTGTCGATGGTGATGTTTTGTCCAAGACGTCGGTGTTGGGTGTCTTTTCTTGATGACAGCATAGATGGTTCAAGTTTGCAGTTGGTAAAAAACGCTTGAGCTCCTCAGGGCTCCGTTTTGTGTCCGACTCTTTTCCTAGTTTGCATGAACGATCTCTTGGCTTTAACTACTAATCCAAAACATTCCTTTGCCGATGATAATACCCTCAGCTTTTCATATTCGTATTCCTCGGCCCTACGGATGTATAACTGGGACGGCATCATATTCATGCCAAACGCATTAAACGCCGACCTTAACAGAATTTTATCATGGGGATCTCTTGACAGAGCGGAGTTTAATACTTCAAAAACACAGTGCAGTCTTCCTCTTCTGCGCCGTCCATGCGGAGTGGATTCGAAGATTTTTCGGGTCGGGGCGTTGGTATCCATCCGCTCTAGATGCGCAGCCATCGTAGCCGTTGTATTTTGACTCTTCTGTCTAATTTGGTGTCGCTGTACTGTACTGTACGGTGTCGAACTGTACGGGCTAGTTCGATGTTATATCTCCTCCTCATAAATCGTCCAAAGAATTTTCCTCTCGAAGCAGCCTAAAGTGTTTTTATTCGCACCGTAAAGCAGGACTGGGATGATGAGGGTCTTAAAAATAGTCACTTTAGTTGTTCGAGAGAGGGCTTTGCTACTCAATTGCCTTCTTAGCCCAAAGAAACAGCGATTGGCAAGAATTATCCTTCGTTTGATTTCAGCGCTGATGTTGATAGCGGAACCCAGATAGACAAAGTCTCTAACTACCTCACAGTTATAGCTATCTATGGTGATGTACTGTCCAAGATGTCGGTGTTTGGTGTCTCTTCTTCGTTGACTGCTAAACCCATATTCGTCGCGCCCGTCGCAATACTCACGAAGGCTTCACTGACATCACGCTTTGTTCTTCCAATTATGTCAATGTCGTCTGCGTATGCAACTAATTGAGCGAACTTTTGAAATATTGTGCCTCTGTTGTTGGCGCGGGAGTTCTGCACAATTCTCTCAAGTATGATGTTAAAGAAGTCATATGACAGCGCGTAACCTTGTCTAAATCCTTTTTTGACATTAAAGAGGTCGGTGAGGTCTTAACCGACCTTAACGGAACAGCGCCAGCGTGGGTTTTCCGTCGTCATGCTAAAACTAGACATTGCGCTATATTTACTCGAAATCGTTGAAAAAGTCGTGAGTATCGATTTGGAATTCCTGGGTTTTCTCCAAGATCTGCTGCAGTGTGAATTTGTGATCGATGGTGGAGTTTCCTGGCCTGAAGCCACACTGATATGTGCCTTGTTGTTTACAAACGACTTCAGGCGTTCTCACAGTACACCAGAAAAGATCTTGTATGCGATATTATGCAGTTGGCACCGTTCAGAGGGTCTCCTTACTTGAGGATCGGGCAAACAATGCTGAGGTTCCATTCGTCGGGCAAGCTTTCCTTCGATCATATCTTGCAGATGAGCTGGTGCATGCTCCTAACCTGCTCATTGCCAGCGGATTTATAAAGTTCGGCAGCTAGCCACAGCTACTTTCACTTCATCCAGGTCGGGTGGGCGGTATCGTTCGTGTGTTTCGTCGGTGACGTGTTCGTCCGGGTTGAATGCGGTTTGTTCTGCCTGACAGCGGTATTTGGTTCGTCCTCGCCGTTATACAGTCTGCAGAAATGGTTTTTCCAATTCCTCAGCACCGACTGCTATTCCACTACGATGTTCTTTTGACGGTCCTTAAATGTTTCAGTCCGAACTTAATACCCTTGGCAGGATCTTTTGATTCTCTGGTAGTACTTTTGAACCTCATTTCCGTTGTAACATTTCTCTATCTCTTCAACAGCGCGCTTCTCGTGCTCTCCCTTTTTCCTACGGAGAGGCCGGTGTTCTTGATCCAACTACATCTTTTTGGTCCAGCCAAAAATAATAAAAACCTAATCACAAGCTGGTTCTGAGGTACAGCTTGGCATTCTGTTCGATTTAAACCGCAAGTTACAGCTACAGATTTAAATTAAGCTACGCATTCTAAATAGCGATGTTTGTATACAGTACATAGTATAGTAGTTCGACCTGAGTGAAACTGTGGACTCCATCGTAGATTCGATGTGGGGAGTTCCTCCGCTGCCATCTGGATGCAAGAAGAAATGTGCCTAAGTAGAAAAACTCTTCTTTTAGGATTAGCAACCCTTTTTTTGAGATCAAAACAGACCAACTGGTTCACATGTAGGTCACAACCCAATTGTTGTGGGCAACCCCCTTCTAAGAATTTTATTTTATTTTATTTCCTATCCTTAAAGACTTTTTTTTATTTAATCTACAGCTGGCAGGCCAAATTGATATGAACATGCAGAGTGATTTAATGGCAGCATTTGAAGAGTCGCTTTAATAAGTTTAAGTAGAAATAAATTATCAATAAACACACCACAACTCCTTAACAACGCATAAACACACACTACATGTATCCAACTGCGGCATACACACGACTAACACATACCAATTCAACAATACAAACCCCCTATTATATATACACACTTATATATTATTTTATTTTACCAATAACTAATTATAATACTTATAATTTTTCTTTTAATGGACGTATCTATTTGCAAATATAGATATTTATTGTTGTATTTTTTGTTATAAAAAAAAAAATATTATTATGTAAAAATAAGAAATGGCGATAAATTATTAAAAAAAAATCAAACAAGCAAGAACAGAACGAAATCTTTTACTCTGTTTCGCACACTGCAAACAAGGATAGGAAAGAGATAAATCTAATAAAAAAAGTAAACCACCGATAGGGGTCCTCCATTTTTATTTTTTTCTAATAACAAAATATAGTTGAAACGGACAAAAGTTTAACAAAGAAACAAAATATTATAATTGTAAAAATAAAATAGAAACAAAAGTCAGTGTATTATATAGAAGATAAAAGTTTGACACAAAACACAACAATAATAAACAATAGAGAGAAGAAAAATAAATCGTTGGTCTTACGACTTGTTTTTTTTTGACAAATAAAAAAATGTTTAGTTTATTTATTACTTATTTTCTTTTTACGATTATAATTATGTATGTATATTTCTTATTTTTTACAAATCTTTTATGTAGTATACATTGATCACTCTAGAAAATATGAATCGTATTGTATCTAAAAAAACACAATTAAAAAAGTTAAATAAATTATTATATCTTCGTAGATAAAACAAAGATAATCGTTTTCTTTCTTCTATAATAAAGAAAATAAAATTCACTAAACAATAAAGAAAAAAAAATCAATTTTTTATACTATTTACTACAAGACACAGAAATGGCGATGGAGAACATAATATATATATAAATATATCAAGCAGAATTATATTCTTTTTATTATATAAACAAAATCATGTATGTTAATAAAAAATAAGAAATATTAAAAATAAAAATTGCTGTCCTTATTGCTAAGTTTATTATTTTGTGATACAACTTATATATACAACTAACTACACTATATTTAAATCTAGTAAGGAAAGGAGGAAAAAGTTTTGGCATCTCTTTGATAAATTAACTAGCAAGCGTTAATTTAAAAATATATAAATAAAGTTTAAAGCAAATCATATATATATGAGGAAATATAGAAGTTATAAATGTTTTATTTCACAAGTTTCATAAGAAAAACAAAAAAATATATATAAATTAGAGTATAGACGATGTAATTACATTTTTACAACAGAAAAAGTTATATAAAAAAAGTATATATATAATATATGGCAACACTTTTAAAATGTTTTCTTAGACTTTAGGCAAATAGCTATTACTCAGTAATTTTAGGCAAAGAATGCATTAGTTGGCCGCGATTTAACCCCCTTCCCCCTATTAAAAACAAGGATACTTATTATATCGAAATTTTTCTTTTGTTTTATACCTCTTAACCTCTTTTTATGTGGGCCAAAAAAAGAAACACAATTGTATATAAAAAAAAATTAAAATAATTGAAATCATTTTGTGTAAAGTTAATTTTAATGATTCTTTTAAATAATAAATGTTTCTTATGTTAAGCACTTAAGTTAAAACTATACACAAACACACACTTCATATTTTCTTACTTGTCTATACCTTACAAGAACAACAGATTTACACTATAAGTTATGTCTTTATATAATTTAATTTCCTTGTAAAGTAATTTTTCGTTTAAGTAAATATTCTTTTTCTTTGTTTTTAATTTGATTTTCTCCCTTAAAGTGGTAAATATATATAAAAACATATAAAAAAATAATATTCTGAAAATTTTTGATTTTTTGAAAGCAAAAGAAGAAAATAGTGAAACGAAAAGCCTTTGAGTTTGAATATAATTTTTGCTGATACAATACTAATACGGTAACTGTCAAGACATTGAACTGATTTGTGTTGTACCAATGGGTCTCAACTAACACCTGGTTTGTATATGTTCTTTTAGGGCGGTAAACATTTTATTTTGGTTTATTTTTATGATTATGAATGAAATTATGAAAATCATATTATTTCATAATATGATTTCGTTAAAATCATAATTATGAAATTATGATTTTAACGAAAAATCAAACAGTGGACTGGGACAGTTTTCTGATCGTTTAATTTCGAATCAAAGCAATAAGACCTCGAGTTATCGGTAAGTTTTATTGTTGAAAATTGCTTGCAAAAAACACTTGCAAAAAATATAATAATTGATATTTTGAAAAACCATTCCAAAAATATCCAGTTCCTGATAAGTAAGCAAAAGAAAAAAGAAAAATGGAAAGCTTTATACTACTTTAATTTTGGATTTTTTTCTCCATTAAAACTGAAAACCAGAGCAGCGCAGATGATTTCGCTTGAAATTCACCCTTGGAGTGAGTGTATACACAGTAGGCATAAAAATGGACTGGCAGCCTTTTTTTGACAGGTTCCCATTAAACGTTGACAGTTTTCCTGTTCAAGGGTCAGGGGAAAAACTATTTTTGTAGGATTCTCGACCTAAATAGAAACAAATTTAAAATTAAAGAAGTTAAAATTATTTGCTTCGTAAATGCAAAAAAAAGGATCTTTCCGCAAATAATTAAACATTTGACTTTTTTATCAATTTTAGCCCTTCAATTCAAAACTAAAACTAATGAAAGCTTATTAAAAGAAAAGAAGTGATAATTATTGTATTTGAGGAATCCTAAAAAAAGGGTGGAATAAGTCATACGACAGAGAATTCCCAGAAAAGTCTTTCATTTTAAAATAAAATTTTAATTAAACATTCCGTTTCAAAAAAAAACAAAATTTTTTCACATAAGCACTTATGAATGCAAAAAGCTTCTAGCTCTCAATTGAACAACGTTGTATAGGCGGTGGGTTGGAATCCTCTTAGGTGAAAACTGATAGTCGGGATCCCGTAAGGTGATGATCACAGTGATCATCAGTATTCTGTGATGAATATCAGCTGACAGCTATTTTTGTGTCACTTTTTATTCCATTCTGGGGTTGATTTTTTTGGAGGATCACTTTGACTTAACAACCTGCAAAAATGTTCCGGTTTTGTTTTGAAGTGTTGAAAAACACACATGAAAGTGAATCGTAGCGGTAATTAGGGGTGGGCTGCCATGAAACCTTGAATTAATTGTTACTGATTAATTAATACTGATTGTGTGGCCAAAATTAGTTGGACACACTCCTTGGTTGTGGTTCAAGTTTCTTAAAACACAAGTACAGGAGAGTCTCTTGCAGAAAATTATAATCGCTTAAAGTAACAGTTTAGTAATAACTAACTAATACAAGCAAAAAGAAATCGTAAGATTTTATGCTGTGTGTGTTGTGTTCTTCACACAAATCTTCAACTAATTAAATCAAAAGATTTACCACACAAATTTAAATCCTTTCGACATTTGCGATTCGCCTCGCGCAGCGTAATCGGGCCCCTGCTTCTGCAACACACCGCCAGTGCCAAACAGCAGCACAAGCGGTCCAATTTTTGTCGCAGGTTGTGTATAAGTGGAGACACCAACTAGCAGTCCATATATATTATGTCAATGCACACGGTCTTAAAAAACCAACAAAGGTGGGTCGCTAATTTTAGAATCTTGTGTGCCTTGCCTTAATCGACAAGTTAGGAAAATTTAACTAGTGAGAAGGAGGATGAGGATAAGTACTTACACTAAAAAAGCTTAGACCGCGATTTTTTGATATTGGAATTTTAGAAGAACGAATCCCAAGAATACGTAAAATAACCACTGAGAGTTATTTTTTTAATGCTCAGGGGGCCCTAAATGATTTATGTCGTCTCTTGGCAGGTGTAAACAATGAACTAAGGTTTTTTCCCCTTTTCACCTTTTCACACTTCAAGTCCAAATCTTTTGAGTACAACATCTCGGTTTTTTAAAAATTGGTTAAAGTGATTTCTATTACATTTGTTTTTTGTTTATCCTTTTTTTACATAATAAATAAAAGAAAACATAAACGCTGCATTTTTGTTTTGTTTATTAATCCGTGTATAGTTTTTACTTGCTAACAAAATGTATTTGTAAAAATTTAGAACTTAAGTGTATACTAAATTGTACATACACACACTGAAAAAAAAATATACTTCAAAACTAACAAACTAATTTTTTAAGATGGTAGATGTGGACTTTTTAGGGAAAATTTTAAAGAAATGAAATAAATAAAAATTGAAAAAAAAAACTTTCAAATTAAATAAAGTAAAAAAATATATATATTTAACTATAAGAAAATACCTCTAAGGAATTATAATTAACTTAAAAGAACAAAGTTTTTCAATAAGACAAAATAAACTATCATCACACTAGCGGTTTTTTATGTCTTTACAAAAAAAAAAGAAAATATTGGACAAAGAATATGAAAATTAAGAGTGCGCTAATTGCGAAACGAAATCAGTATAATCATTTTTAAAAGTATGTATTGTAAATTAAATTTCGAAAGTTAATATTGAACATAAATATATATATGACGCAAATCTAATTGAATTCAAATAAATTAATAATTGTTAAAAAAATAGCTTATAAGCCAAGAGAATTCGGTTATGTTAAGTCAAATCATGGTAAAAGAAAAATAAACTAAGCTTACAATTAAGGACTATAGATTATGAAAAAAAAAAAAATTTGTTTTATTTGAAATAAGTAACAAGTTGAGAAGAATCGGTAACAAGTTGAGTGGAATCGATAAAAGAATTTCAACACTTCGAATTTTGTCTATATAAGGTACCGATGGGGGTTTTGTTTAGAGTGAAGGCATTTATGACTATAAAAATGGGATTTTCGAAGATAGGTATTGTTAGTTGATCAAAAAGAAGCAAATGACATTTTTTAAATCTGAGATCGCAGCACAAATATTTAACCGAACACCAGGGATGAAATCCTCTAGGGTGACAACTACTGATAGTTGAACATCACATTTTTCATTTTGGTTCAGTGATCATCACCTTTTTGTGATGAATTTCAGCTGACAGCTATTTTTGTGTCACTTTCAAATATTGTTATGCGCTAAGTTTCGACTCGTCGATTTATTGACAGACTTTGACAGTTATTCTCTTTATCCATTGGCAGAGCGTATGACAAATTATGTCAATTCAAAGACACTCTATTTCCCCTTGCGAATTTCTCAATACACATAGCCTAACAATATGTCATTCGTCAATTACAAATCGACCAGCGCATTAGTCGAGTTTTTGCAATTTTTGGCTATATTTTGTGGTTTTACCGAAAGTTCGTCGGTTTCAGTTAAATGTTAACCTTACTGAGTTTGTTTCTTATTCCAAGAAGCGACAAAAATGGTAGTGGTTTTTATGTTCGACTTTCCAGAAGAATTTTAAGATACCTACAACTATAAAATTTTAGGACTTCCTGATGAAAAAAAAGGATCTACTGAAAATGAACGTGCTGCGAAGTTTTATTCTGATCACTTTACAGAGAGCAAGAACTGCGTAATCGTAAACTTTGATAACCAACTTCTTAACCATCATTCATAACTTTACACTTTTGCTGGATTCCACCCAACATGTTTTGGTTGACGATTCGTTTGTCAAAGGAAAATGGTTTTGTGCTCGAAACAAAAAATGCAAAATTATAAACGTTTTTAATTGCATAATCTCAATAAATAATGGCAAGTGGTTCACAGATTATTTTCTTAGTATAAGTTAATATTCGAACTTTGTCCAAACTCCATCTTTAAGCTTGATTTGTCAACTGTCAAAATCATTTTGTTTTGTATTACTCATATATGTTTTAAAAAGGTCTCTTATTTCCTCGGTGCTTTTAACTGGCCAAACAATTTATTTACTTTATTAATTTATTTTATTCCAGCCCGCTCAGCCCTCCCGTTGCTATTTTCGATATCGAAATTCGAACTTCGAATATTAGTTTGCTGTCAGCTGACTGGAATGAGAGTTGTGTGTGTTCGTAAAGTCAATCGATGAGTGCATTCAGCGATCCCTGCATGCACTAATTCGTTCCCGTTTGCACTAATTTTTATTTCTAAAAAGCAAGACAAAAAAACTAAAATGTCATTAAACATGTTTTAATTTAAATCGTGCTCGTTTTTAATCAGCCACCAAGATACCTATGGCAATTAACTTGCCCCATGACACTTCGAATTCGTCTTTGCATTGTATAATTGAATTGGTCGAATCCAGGCGATTAAGCAAATCATTCGAAACCACATTCGACTTCGCTTAGCAAATAAGGCGATATCACACCGTAATGCCAAAATCGAGGCGCGATGACATAATACGATTCTATTCGCACATCGTAATCGGCCCAGTTTTTTTTTTCATCCATCCGATCTCTGCTTTTTTTCCGCCATTTTCTGAGAAGCCTTGGAACACAGAAAAATGTATAAAAGATAATAGAAGGCTAAAGCTTATATCAGATTGCACGCCATTTTGACATGTTTGACTCAAGCAGAAGAATGCTGCGAATGCCCCTTGCCGCAAATTGACGTCTCATATGTCAATTAGTATTAGACTCCATTCTGCTTTTACTGGCATGTGTCACAAAGTATATGCTCTCAAATGAATTAGCTATTATTACTGTGATTACTTCAATATATGCCTGTGAAAATTTAATCATTATTTGCATTTGATTAAAACTCATTTAACAATGACAATTCGCCTGATGATTCACAACCAGCGTGTCAGCGTCAAACCAAGAGCGGCAGCGCCATGGCCGTTTCATATTCAACGCGAGAGCGGCAGCGACAACGAGAGACCAGAGAAACCGTTTGTTAATACACAATGAAAGCGAGACACGGCGATGAATATTTGGACTGCACACAGTGACAAAACTAAACAAATTACTAAAATTGATCGACTCTATTGGAAATGTATGGTTTAAAATTTATTTGACAGCTCGCGCGAGACCCTCGCTCGCTCTCTTGCTCTTTATTTGAAACAGCCATCAATGCCTAGATGCCTAAATGCCTACACAATCGGAGTGAGAAACAACGACGACTGTTTTGACTGCAAAGTGACATAACATGTCATATTTCTAATATTTCATCGACGTAATTATACATGTATGGTTTATTCACAACAGCGAATAACATTATAAGCGGTCACCGCGGCGAGGGTTTACTTAATTTTTCGAAAAGGCCTGCGTACAAGATAGCGATAACGTTGGTGTTGTGAGCCACCCAATACATTACCATTGATCGGAACTAATTTGACAACTCGCACGAGACTCGCTCGCTCTTGCTGTGAAACAGCCATGAGACTATCTCGCTCTTTCGCGCTGGTTGTAAAACGGCTGTCAAAGATGAAAGCATCACTTTCATGCACTGTGTCACTTATTTCCACACCATTTTATGGGCGTTTTTGTTTTTCCTCGGACCAGAAAACGTAAAAACTAAATGCTTTAGCCGTGAACTGAACTCCTTTTCTGTGTGGAAGAGAACTAGGCATTCCTAATTTTCTTATTAATTTGCATTGGTAGCTGACCTCAAAACTGTAAACTGATCTTATATTAAAATTTCGGTTTCGTAACTATTTGCATCCAAAGTTGAAGGCCAAATTGACACTTCCTACGAATTTCATATATCTATTTTTAGAATTTTATGTAAAGCCACTTCTATCTTTGACAACCGATACACGAAATAACTAAACAAAAAACAAGTTCGTGATTGAATGGGGCCCGCGAACATATTTTTGAATCCCACGGCCCGCGCTAAGTTTGTGACGGCCATGACCAAATGCATGCACGACCGTGTGTGGGACATGGGTGTAAGTGTGCATTGCATGACATATGTAATACTCATCATGTTTTGTTTCGCTCGGTGGCACAGTCTTTGTTGGTTCGTCGTAGGTCAGTTACCGCGGCTGATTACGGCTTCTTTTTGTAGTTGTTCTTAGTTTCTCCAACATAAATTTTAAGTTTTGAGATGAAATGTGTTTTTGAACCATTTGAAATAGTTCGATTTGTGGTCTATTAATTTGAAAAGCTTTTTTTAACGTGGACTTTTCGCAAGAACAAAGGAACACCCAAATGTGACAATCAAGCCCTCTTCTGGATGATTCTGTGCTCTAAATCTGATCGACACGACCTTGGTGGACGTCCTTACCGTTCAAAATCATTGGTAAGTCAAATTTTTAACTGAAATTAAAGTTTAACAACAAAAAAAATTATTTGAACTGGACATTTATTTATTACCCCCTTTCGCTTACAATATTTTTTTTACAAATCTTCCACACTTCCCTACAAACTACAGATTATGTACAATGCGATTTGGATTAGAAACAAAGCACACCCTTATAAACTAGATCACCTCCTTCCATTTCTTACTCAAAGGCGTTCAACGCATTCATAGATTCTCTTCAGGCCTATTTAGCTGCACTCCCCTGGCACACTGTGTCGATATCACGCCTTGGTAAAGAGCTCGAGCTGTTTCTTCAACGCATCGATCTGACACAAGAGTTCGATGTTCTGACGTTCTAGGTAGGCCGCCCGAATGGCAATCTCGTCTTCCTTGATCCTTCGACGGTCTCGGGACTTTTTGGCCGCAGCGTTATTCTTGCGTCTCCTTTCGTAGTAGGCTTCATCTTTCACACCTCCGCCGTTGTTGATGTCGGCATTATCGGAATTGTTGTTGTTGTCGTTTTTGTTGGACTGCTCAGCACTTGATCCGTTGCCGGTGGATGAATCGTTGTCACTGGATTCCAAGGCGCGTTCCTCGGACTCGCTGTTCAGACCATTTCGGTGGTTGGTTCGGCGCATCTTGGGGTTGGTGACGGTTCTGTGGCCGCCATTTGATCCGCGTAGATCATCCAGCGCCCGTTTGCGATATGAGCTGTAGCGTTCCATGCTAGTCTTATCCCAGAGGACATCAGATGCCGCAAAGTGCGCTGCCACCATCATCGGGTCCCGTGGGTAGGCATTGAAAGGGCGAGTGCTCTTAGCCGAACCTACCGCGCCAGTCGTTGCTGCGTTAAGAATATTCGGGTACAAGATGCTCACAGGGTCTGCTGTCCGGGCAGGGGAGTGTTGGCGGCTATGCTCATCCGACTTAGGGCTGGTGTAGCCGATTGGAGTTGTGGTTCCGTTAAGAGCCTGTGGCAGCAACACTGCTGGGCTGTGTGGGAAAGCTGGTAAGGGATTTTGAATTGCCGGTGCCGCTGTTGGTGGTGGCGATGACGTTGTCTCCTGTTTGATGTTCGGGTAGTAAAGCGGGTACAACGAAGCGATCCCCTGGGGCAGTGGTGTAGGGCTGTTTTGCGAGAAGAGCAACTTGTTTGCCAGAAGGGGTGTTGGGGCCAATAAAGTTCTCGCTGGCGTCGTCTGTGCAGAGCTTTGAGGCGAGCTGCAGTGTGTGCTGGGTGATGCTGTACCAAAACTCGACGTCGAGTTGTAGGGCGAAGGAGTCTTTCGCGTTTCCACCGAATCGCATCGGCGCGACAGATCCAAAACTTCTCCATCCAGCGGAGGTGACGCAAGTCGCTGATGTTGCTGTTGTTGGTGGTGCTGCTGGTGATGGTGATGATAGCCGAAGGAAGAGTATAAATCCAATTTGTTTGCTTGGGAGACACAATCTAATAAAAAATAAAATAAAAAATTAGCACATCACTTTTTTCAAAAATTAAAAAACGAACACAAAACTTTTGAAGCTTTAAAAAATCACTATTTAAAACTTATTAAAAAACTAACCGTTTTTGATATCCAACAAGAACTGGCCAGGAATGATTTTATCGTGCAACATCATCTTGAATTTTTTTTGTTTTCAAAATTTCGGTGTGAACAGGAAATGTAAATTTCACAACTTAAAACGGTAGCTCAAAAGTGTTTTCGAAAATAACTCGTCTTTCCCGCAGAATATTTCTGTCCTCTCTCTGTCGTTGTGGAACTGACACGACACCGGCTACAGCCCGACCTTTTATACTTTCATAAGAGAGGCGGGGGTGAATGCCATTCAATCTACCTACCCAAAATCGGTGACAAGTGTGTGACAGAGTGACAGAGAACAGCACAAAGATTTTTGTTTTTGCAAACCGTATCTCTTCTGAAAAAGCCATGCAAACAAAAGAGACACGAAATTTCGAGTTTTCGAAAAAGGGTACAGCATTTGTGGAAAGAGTTTCCTACATTGGTCGATGGGAGGGGATGGTTGTACTCTCTGGGACCTGTCTAGACGTATGCAGGCCATTAATGCGGATTATTGCAGATTCCGAAAACAGTCGAAAAAATAATTTTGCATTTTTTGTGGTTCCGTCATTGCATTGCAGAGAGAATAGGTTTTAGGTAGACGGCGAGTGTGCATTTCTATTTATGGTCATTATCCCATTGTAGGGGCCTCATAGTTTCGAGTTGTGTAAAACAATGAAAGCATTTTTTCGAAAATAAAGTTTTATAACGGTGGGTGTTGTAAAAATCGGTAACCACTGTAAGAAAGGGTTGGCCAACCAATAAAGAAATTTCGGAACTCTTTCGTTTTATGGCGAACAAAAAAGGTGTGTGCGCAATTTTTGCGAAAGGGTTTTCGAAAAAAAGAGAGATTCGCAGAAAAACGGTTTATGACGGAAGAGTTTTCTATTGCACTCTTAGGTCATATGGGTTTTGATAAAAAATATACCTTTTGGAAATATGGTAGGTATTGTCTTAAAAAAAGAGTTGTCACGATTCTTTGGAAGTTTCAACGGGTACACAATGATTGTGATTTTCGTTCCTTTTGTGAATATACTTACGCTGGAAAAGAAACGAGGGAAAGTGTTTTTTTATTGTTAAAATTATGGTGGGTTGTTTTTTCTTAGTTGTTATGGAATAAATGTCGAAAGGGTTTTGGATGTCATTGAAATGTCAACAAATTTGTTTTTCGTCTGAAAATTATTTGAAGATAAATTATAATTAGCTGGAAAATATACTTTAAATTGGGAAGAACGACATAGTTTATCTCTAGCTTTTAAAATCTGAAGTTACCCACTTCGAAGGTGACAAGAAGTTCTTTGCGTTTCTTGGGGGTACTGAAGTAGCTACTATGAGACTAGCTTGATTGTGATAGGGTTTATTTATCGAAATCTTAAGGCTCTATGACTGTTGGGGTACATATAGGATATTTTTTTGCATCGATTTATTGAAAAAAAAATCTCAAAGTGTGAGATGCGAAAGGACTGCATTTGGCTTAGGTGTTGGTGGATGTTTAGAGATTTATAAAGTTACACAAAAGCGCTGCAAGAGTACATGAAGTTAGAAGGTTTGCTCAGAAGGTTTCAAGAAGGAATTAAGTGAGCTTAGTAAGGTAAGAAGTAATCGGGGTAGGTTCTTTGTGTAACAAACAACATCTCTTCTGGAGTTGCTGGTACCCAATCCGACGCCTCCATAGGTGACGGATAATGGCATAAAAAATACAGCGGTAGAAACAAACAGAACAATAAAATACAAAGGATGAGATTTTGTTTTAAAATTAGTGGCTTGCTTCTTCCTGGTCGGCTGCTTCTAGTATTTATCCAGGTACACAACACATGACATTTATAGTCACCACATTTGTTTATGACAGGTCACAATCATTGACTGTGAAAATAGCTAGACATGAGCTTTTAAACTTTCTGATAGGTAACGAAAGTTCTTATGGCATACATTAGGGAATATTTTTCCCCCTTAAGACTGGACATCTGCTAACAAAATGAAGAACGTCTTCTCTCACTTGCAGGTTGCATTGTCCATAGAGCACCGGCAAATCATCCATATGCGGTAGAAAATTCAGTTTAAGGAGTTCGCCTCTCAACTTAAACACCGTATTTATCTTTTGGGTGCTGAATTGGTCATTAAAGTAGTTTTCTTCACCTAGTCTAGATCATAATTAAAGGACAGTACACATGAGCGCGAGCGAACGAATTGAGCTATTGCGAACAAACCGATTTAAGGGCATTTACACACAGAAGAATTGAAATTTTTGTAGAGAAATAGAAACCTAGCAATTTGCATACTCGCTTTCACACAGTTTGTGGAAAATGGGCAGTCGTTGCGAATTCGGAATAAACTTTGACAGTTTGCGGCGTTAGCCTTTTTGCTCACATCAAAAAGTTTGAAATGCATTACTTTACTTTTTAAACACATTTTCACGGACATTTTGTTGAACCAGTTTGTAAACTTATCATTCAACCTGCCACTTGAATACAAAAATGTTAAATTTTCTGTTGTTAGTTCTCTAAAATTGGTTTGTTCGCAATTCCGCAATTCGTTCGTTGGCGCTCATGTGTATAGTCCTTAAGACTTATGTAAATTATTTTGTGGAGTGAACCACGAGTTTGCTTTATGAAAGATTTTCTAGCCTTCCCGTCTAAATATGCTCAAATTCATTCTCCCTGCATAGATCCAGCTATTTTTGGAACTATCCTGATTTGGTACGAATAGGATCAGATCATTATTTAGCTTTCAATACTCTGTTTTTTTTTCATAAAAAAACTGCTTTTCTAAACTTTGACTTAAACAATAAAATTTGACCTTTTAACCTGTTTTTTGCATGTTCAAAATTTTTAAAACAAAATTATATAAAAGAACACTGGCAGAATTTGGACCTTAACCCTTTTAAGTCGGCGGTCCTGCATTTTTAAAACCTGAAGGAAGAAAGGAAGGAAGGGATTTAAACTTAATGGCTTTAATGAATGGTGGTAGGCCTGTGACAAAAAATCGCAGCAGCTTTTCGTGTCAAATTTCTTAATTCCCAAATCTTGTGCAGCATAAAACATAATTGACTCTGCTGCCGCTGAAAATGCAATTTGAATTTGAATTTGTTGCTATGCAAAAACTTTTTTTTAAAACACTTGCTTCATTTGCTTATTTATGGCTTTCATTGCCTTTGGTGGTATGATGGAGATCCATGTCAGATTTTTTCATGAAAAAAAAAACACCCATTTGCATACCCAAAAAATACTCTTTTGCAACCTCATTGCAATAACATTGTAGAACTAATTTTTGTTCCGGCTGTTTCTGTTTCTTCCTCCTCTTCTCCTAAATATCATTCCCTTTGTTTTTCGTGGTTAGCTAACAAATCCCACATGGCGCAGTGGATGAATTCCGGAGGAACCGCCATCCCTCTCAGCAGCACGTCCACTATGTCATCCATGAAAAGTTCGAATAAACTTGGGTTAAACGAACATCCTTATCCCAATCCGGACCACCATAATATTAAATCACACTGACATTTTGTCTCCGAACTTATTGGCACCTTCATACAGCGTTTGGATAATCCTTTCAAACTTCTTTGGCATTCCTACGCAATAAAGAAGCAGCGCTTTACGTCGAGAGAATAATGGTGCGTTTCATCCTGCCATTGTCACCTGAAAAAAAGACTTGTTCTTTTTCACGGTCCCCACCTCCGCGAGGGTTTGACAAGCCCTCCGAGAGTATCAATTGCCTTGAAAAACTTCTCAAGCTGCCGTTCGGATTCGGCAAAAAATTGTAGGCCCCTTTGTAAGTAAAAGAAATCAACACACCAGCATACATTGTTGAGAAGTTGGTCCTGGTTCACCTCGAGCTGTTGCGCCACTCTTTTTTTTTTTATTTATTTATTCATCATTGCCCGCCTTGACTTTTCAGTCGGCGTTTGACCAATGAAAAGTCAGGGTAGCAAATGACGGAACGCACCATTTCGCTTTACGAAGAATTTTTGGTTTTTGGAGTTGAGGCCAGGAATCTCAATAAAAAATCATTTACGATTTTTCATAAATCAGTTTTTGTGAACAAAAATTCGTTCAACATGACCCGATAACGATCGCCATTGACTGTAACGGCCTTGCTCATTTTCGAAGAAAATGGCCCAATTATGCCTCTGGACCAAAGTCGGCATCAAACAGTGACTCGTTTTGGGTGTATCGGCTTTTTAATGTATGCGTGCGGGTTTTCTGTCGCCAAAATCAAAATGAGCTTCACCGGAAAAGATGATTTTTTTGGCAAAATCGTCATCTTCTCTAAGACGATCGCAGGCCCACTTAGCTAAGCGAAAACGCATATTTCCCAGCGTTCCCACATAACCATATTCGTTCAGCGGAAGGATAAAACTATCTGTCAAATCAGACATGAGCTAAGTAAAGCATTCACGAAATAAGCACTAGTTGAAAAAAAAAAACGTTAAATGGCGGACCCTTTACAAACTTTGTATTCAAAAAACCTTAGGTTTCAAGTAAGTTTAAGTATAACGTAGCTTTAAATTAAGACCTGGTCTTTCAAAGTACCTTAAAACAAAATTTCAATGGTCGGACTTTCTATTAAAAACTTTACAATGTTTATTAGAAGTAGATGCTAACAAAAGGCTGGAATTAAATACGTTCTGCAGAAGGTATGGGGCCATCCTTATTTGCAACTTCCCTGCAATCATCTTCAGAAATCGATCGAAGAAGGCATATCGCAACGCATATCTTTGCTAAAACTCAGTGCCTTCAGCGCTGATGAGTTGCTGCTTAACTGCTAATTGTACATATTTACTAACTTAGGTGGCACTTCAGTCCGGGGTGGACCTGCGCCATAACCAACAAGCTTCGCCAACCAGCTCTGTTACTAAGTTGGCCGAGGTCCGCTTCCACTTGCGTGCGCCACCTCGAGTCTCGGTGCTCCACGACTGCGTTGCTTTGTGGATTCGCAGATTTTCTGGGCAAGGTCGTAGTTGGTGTCTTTCTGTTCGAAGTGACCCAGCCATCGCAGCCGTCGTATTCTGACTTTTCTGGGTAGGTCGGTGTACAGCTCGCACGTTTCGGCGTTATTTCTAGTCCTCCATTCTCTGTCTACGCACACAGGACCAAGGTTTTTCAACCGAAGGTTTTTCCTCTCGAAGCAGCCTTAAGCGTTATCATCCATTTTAAACCAGGTCCATGCTTTTGCTTCGAAAACAGGACGGGGATGATGAGGATGTCATAAATTTGATACTTCAGTTGCTCGAGAAAGAGCTCTAATACTCATTTGCAGCCTCAGCCCAAAAAAGCAGCGATTCGCAAGAGCTAGCCAAGCGGTCGGTGGTTTGAATCCAATGCTAGTTATCAGCTCTAGCTATCAACCAAGCTGTTGTTATCTTCCAACGAAAACCAGGAAAAAAAACTTTCTGACTACCTCAAAGTAATTGCCTTTTATGATGATGTATTGTCCAAGACCTCGGTGTTAGGTGTCTATTCCTGACGATAGGTCGGAAGGTAGGTGTCTATTTCTGACGATAGGTCGGTTGGAAGGTTTTGCCCTCGTTAACTACTTAGCCCATACCAATTTCGTTGCTTCCAACCCAAAACTACCGAAAGCATCACATCGAGTAACAGAGCGGACCTTTTAAAGATTGTACCTCTAGTGTTGGCGCGGAAGTTCTGCACGATTCCGTCAATTATGCTGTAAAAAAAGTCACATGAGACTGCGCTGCCATGTCAAAATCAACTTTTTGACATCGAATGGGTTGGCGAGGTCTTCATCGACGAGTTTTACATGGGTGTCAAGACCAGATATTGCCCTAAAATATAGCTCGTCTCTTCTCTATATTTGGAATTGCTGGGTTTTGTTCCTTGATCCGCCGCTGTTTGAATATTTCATCGATCGAAAATATTCACACAACTTTCCTGGCCTTAAGCCAGCCACACTGATATTGACCTTTCAGATTGATGACAAGCGGCTTTAGGTGCTTGAATAAGATTATTTGGGCCCTGCCTTTTTAGTTGGGCTTAACTCCTAGCAGTTTCGTCCAATTTGTCTTTGGCTGTAGGTTATATCTTCTGATTTTTCTCCGAACTTCTTCAACGAACTCGAGCAAATCTTTACTTCTATGGCTTTAACCCTATTTGGTTAGCTTGACTGCTTCAAAATGCCTGACATTCTCCTGTGGTCTCAAACCTACACATGGGTACATCGCAGTTGACTCATTACAAGAGATCTTCGATACTATTTTATCAACATGGATCATATTACCAGAGAATCAAAGGGTTTTATTGGAACTTGGCTGTCTATAAAGAAGCCAGTAACGCGTGTTACTGATTCTATCGAGTAAATCGAAAAGTCAAGCTTAACAGCAGTGATTTCTACTGACATTTCCTACAAAAATCTGGCGATCGTGTGAATACTCCACTCGTCACAAAAAAAAAAAGTACAAATGAATTCAATCTTCAACCATGCTTATGACATGATGAGCTTAATTTTTTTTACACTGTATAGGTACCCACCCATATGTACATCCTCTGCCACCGGGGACACGTCCGGCCGCCGCGCCGCTTTCAGTCGTCCAGGCCTATAGTGTACTGCCATTCGCCGATGGCGGTATCTCGGTCGTTTCGAACCAGATGGATTTGAAAGGGTCCTCCATCCGTGTGACACGGCCGTGGCAATGTGGCCAGACACAGAATTCGCGATTGTACCGTTTCATACACAGGACCATGAATTCGATTTCGCATCTTCTGATTTTGTCTATCCTCCAGTATTCTGCCCCATAAACAAGAACTTGATCTTGTCTTTCGTATGTAGTCTTGAGCTCTAGGCAAATTTCGTTTTTTATAAATTTAAAAATTCGTAGATTTTTCTTCGAAAAATCTTCCCAATACTTCTGCCCCAACTATACATTCATTTTCACCGCAAACACCCAAACCCAGTGCCGAAAACTATTGCTTTGAGAAAGTTTGGCAAAAACATCTGGCTGCCTAATGAGTTCTAAATTGTAATCACGTCAAATGTGTTGACTTGCATGAAATACCTCATTCTTAAATCATTTCTTACTCAATCACAGCTACCGCGACCCAAAGAAATAAAAGAAATTCCAAAACCTCCTAATCATCGATCCGCACATTTACATAACACGCGGGGCCGTTTTCACTTTTGCAGCATTGCAGCGTCATTAGAGAAAATTCGAAAATGCATTTCGAATTTCTTAGCCGCTAAGCTGGGTACCTGAGTTCGGGCCGCAAGAATTGCTAATCGAAACATTTCTGGGAAAACATTGTGTAATAAAAAACGAACCCTTTACAGAAGAAAAAAAAACTGAAAACTTTATTGCCCTGTTTCGAAATGCCTTGTTAAAATTTTTTATTTCTAATTTAAAAAGAATACCAAGTTCACAACTCAATTTGTAAAGGGGTACCTACCAGTAGTTAATAAAAAAGTGCACTTTAAAGGGCACCGACACAATTGCATGTTTATGGTGCGCTCTTTAGTAATGACGCCCAACAAAAAAGTTTATCCTTGGGAAATGTCTTGTAATACCTTTCAATTCCCGGGAAGGGTTAAGGTGTGTTTACAACACATTATAATATGCCAACCCTTTAGGCACGGTATGCAAAATATTCGCTTACCCCGAGTTCATGGAAAAATTAACTATAATATCCTTCGTCGAAATAGAAGGATTATACCTATGTATGAACATACACTGTCCCGTCAATGGTGTAATTTGACGAAAACGTTGCATATAGAAAGATTTTGCTCAATGTGAAGCAGGATTTTCCATTTGCCTGCGCATTCCGCAGGTCAGGCAGGCAGGCAGAGGCCCACCATTGAGGATTAGGAAAATTAAAAAACAATAGGCTCTAACACTAATGTCAACAATTGTCCGGTCTCGCAATTGAGAGTGAAGACGAAGAGATGTCCGAAAAGGATTAAGTCATTGTTTTTAGCCTGCTGATGCGTAGCGGGGCTCTTGTGCAAAAAGGCTGGACAACCAAATGGCCAGTTATGCATACACATATGCGGAATGGACAGTAAATATTTGCCAGGATGCAATTCTAACCTAACGGATATTTTTCAAGAAGAAAAGAGAATGAATGTAAGGAGTAATTTCAAAGAAAGACTGACCCGGAATGTGTTCAAGGTTGTTTGACTAGGCGCAAGGACAAAATGCGTTGAGTGCTGTTGTTATATCAATCGTTTCCGATGGAAGGCTTATGCCATGAAGGAGGGCGCCCATTCGATATGCCTATGGTGACCCTTGCAATGCGTTCGCTCTAGCTTTTCTCTATGTCATTTTGAGTTTGATTTTTAACTGCACCTTTTTGATTCATTTGTGCTCTTAAAAACCTTTTTGACCAAACACCCACCCGTGCTTTCCGAACAGGGGATTTGTCTTACACTTTTGTAGCATCCGCTGACAAGGTACTAATTTTAATACTTAAGAAAGAGAGAGTTCCGCCAATGGTTGATGTTATAAGAACGTGGAGGGCATGATGCCAATGGCCAACGTGACATCTACCATTGCTCACATGAGAAGTCTTCCCCAGACATTCACTGGACACTGTTCTCGCCAAACTTTAATTGCGAAATTTAAAAAAAGCACCAACACAGTTTTGTTCAAAATGCTAAAAGCCCCTTAAAGCGGAAGTACGGCGAGTAAAGTTTCAAAACGTTATCAACGGTTCGGATGGCACATAACTTCTGTAACATTTTCTGACCTTTATTTAAAGTCAATTGAGTGCCAGTAAAAAAACAAAAAATATACATTACTAATCAGGGGTAATGAAAAACTGATGGCATATGGGCGATTCCTGTGTGGACCAATTCCAGTTCAC
This sequence comes from Neoascia interrupta, assembly GCA_947623515.1. NCBI lineage: Eukaryota > Metazoa > Arthropoda > Insecta > Diptera > Syrphidae > Neoascia > Neoascia interrupta. The sequence goes on along the minus strand of OX392463.1, from coordinate 119,144,570 downwards.
CGAATCCCTGAAACGATTAAGTGACTCTATAACATGCCACGTAATACATACAAAATACTTGTGTGTAGTAATTTTTTCAAAGCTGTCTAATACAAAACCACGTGCCATAATTTTAGGCAGGCAAACATGTCCGCGAAATGAAATAACTAATAACCGCAGATACCTAAGAACTTTAAGAGATATGATCGAGACCGTTATTTCGCGTCCATGCGTCAGTCCATACGTCTGTCTGTCTGCAAAGTTTTTGGGTAGGTAGTTGATACTCGTACCTGAGCAATACTTACTCGTACCTGAGCAATACTTACGAGTACTTGAAAGTACTTCACGCAATACTTGCAATGGGGACTAAAGTGCTTGTTAAGTTCTGAATCTTTATTTATGTGCCTACTAAGTTCGTAAAAATGACCACAATTACCACTGAACTTCAGTATTTTCCAAGTACAAGTAAGGCGGTAGTGAAGTACAACTTTCAGTACTTGGCAGTTGTCTTTAAAATGTACTGAAGTCCAATAATACAGGAGTACTCTACAGCCCCGGAGAACGCATACGAGAGCAATTTTTGAATGTATACAAATGACAGTTTGATAACAGTTTAATATTTCATGGCTAAATTGATTAAATGTTATTCAATGTTCATCATCATCATCATCATCATTTTCGAATGCCGCATATCCTTTAAAAGGGTCGCGGAGCGAGGGTGGCTAAATAGTCTTTTCATCGTTCTCGATCCTCCGCCAGCAACTCAAGAGACTCCGGTGCAACCCCAAGGCGGGACCCAGAAAGGTTCTTTACCTGATCCCACCACTTCTTTCTTGGCCTACCAGGGGGGCGACGCGCTCGCATCTCGGCTAGCATGACCTGTCTAGGAAGTCTGTCAAGAAGAATCGATCGCTCCACTCGGAGAAGTAGCTGCTCAACATTAAGATTCCCACGAATACTGACTTTCTCACTCTATCCCTTAGAGTAACACCAGCAACGCACCTGCTTGGCAAATTCTACAGGACAACTCAGTATCACTCCTCCCATCTTTCGTAAAAAAGACCCCGAGATACTTTAACTTCTCCACCTGTTTTAATGGAGCTTCATTTATGTGCAGGGTACACAGCACACGAGTTCGGGAAACAACCATCACTTCCGATCTGTTCACGTTTACTTTCATCCCAACATCACCACAGACGGCTGTAAACCTATCCAGTGCTCGTTAAAGTTCCTCTTTAGATGATGCAAGGACGGCCAAATCATCTGCGAAAAGCAGGTGGCTCATCCTGATGCCAGCCAATTCGAAACATTGCTCGCCAAGACTGCGCTTCACCATCTAGACCATATATGCTATGAAAAGGAGCGGCGACAGAACACAGCCCTGGCGAAGTCCAACGCGCACATCAAAAGGAGGGGATTTGACGCCATTAATACGGACACAGCTTCTGCAGTTTCCATACATGGCTCTCAGAAGGGCCCCACTCAGCACATAGTCCTGCAAAACTCTCCACAGTGTATCCCGAGGGACTCGGTCATACGCCTTTTCCAGATCTACAAAACACGCATAGACCGGTTTGGCATATTCCCAGGCCTTCTCAAGAATAACCTTCAGAGTAAAAAGCTGGTCGGTTCGGCCTTTGTTCTTCCCGTAACAAAGGCTCGATCACAGCTCTGGAACGCGTTTCCAACAACTTCGCGAATACTTTTCCCGGAAGACTTAAGAGAGATATGCCCCTATCTCGCAATTCCCTTCTTTGGCGCAATCTCTCCTATTCCCTTCTTTGAAAATAGGCACTATAACTCCTGTTTGCCAATCGCTAGGTGCCTTCCCGCTATCCAAGGCCATCTTAATGACACGTGTTAGCCATTTAACACCCTCTTCATCCATTGCGTTGAGCATTTCTGGCCGGATTTCATCAACTCCAGCAGACTTGCCAACTTTTACCCCCTGTTGGGGGTTGAGCAGCTTCAAAAAGTGATCTCTCCATCTGCGCAAGACATCGCTCTCATTTGAAAGAAGTGTACCGTCCTTGGATTTAACCCCTTGAGTGATATTCACCTTTCTTCCTCTGAGCCGGCGAATGGTCTGCCAAAATATCTTGTTTGCAGATCTGGAATATTGCTCAAACCTCTCGCCGAACTTTTTCCATGACTGTTCCTTGGCTGTTCTGACTGCCAGATTGGTGGAAGTCCTTCGCGCCTCATTGTACCAGGCTCGAGAACTCGAGCTTCTACATTGGATCCTCGCAATGTAGTCTCTCTTCTTCTCTGTGATGGCTTCTTGAACTCCAGGCGTTATAAACCAAGCAGTTCTTTTCTCACCACCAGCCGCTAACCCAAGTCGCTTTACTTTACAAACAATTACAATTCTGTTTACAATTGTTAACAATTCTGCAAACATTATAATAATGGCTGGCTCTATGATCATTTCAAACGCTGCCAGGCGAACATCGTCGGGAACCTATACATTATCATGATGTATAGGTTCCCGACGTTCACGTGGCGAGGTTCACGTGGCAACTCTTCCTACGGTTTCCCATAAGAGAACAAGTCTTTGAAAAACAAATAAAAGCAAACCAACAGGCAACTGTAATGCTGACGAACTCGTCAAACTTGGAACTACTCTCTCAATTTCGCCTGATAAGGGCCCCTAAGGCATTCTGATTTCGACATGCAAACTCATGATTAAACTGGATGTAATAGAATGAACTAATCTCAGATGGACAAGTGTTAGTATCTACCTGTCTAGTAACGAAACAGATTTGGCCTAAGCTAGATCTTAAACGCTCTAGGAGTTTGATAGTTCTTAATAGATCGCACATGGATGCTACATTCGGTGTTATATTACAGGACACTGTCTGATACACTGTCTTTTCTAACTAGTTTTGCAAGAGCTACTTGGATGAGGTGAAAAAAGAAAGCACTCTCCACCTTCTCTGCACATGCCCCGCTCTCTCTAAGAACCGAAATGTTCACCTTGGGGGTTTCTTATATAATGATCTTAGTGATCTTAGTAGGACTGACCCAAAACGTCTCTTAAGCTTCATTAGAAGCTCGAAATGGTTCAACGAGTAGGCAAGTGAGTGAGATCCTGGAGTCGAGAAGTGAAATGAGTTTAATTAACTTTTTTTATAACTTGATTGAAATATTTGTATCAAAAGACACAGTTTTTTTCGAGCTTTCGAACATAGTTCCGCTCTTAAATTAACAGTGGGAGCGGTACTACTCGTAACTTCTATGAGCCCTCATAAGCTGACGCTTAAAGCCGTTCATGCAAAGAATTACAAGGCTCATAGTTTAAGATTGCTTCATGAATACCGTCAAACTTTTTTCTTTTTGACGATATCTTTCATTCATCATATCATATCATATCATTTTTTTTTTAAAGGGATTTTCTACCGTTTACGCAAAAATCGATGCCAACATAATTTCAGAATAACAGCTTATGCTATTACAGGTAGTTTTTCTATTTGGAAAAAGTCTAACAAAAACGACAAAAATTCACAATAGATGTTTTATGGATTTAAAATTTAAAAAATGATAAGAAAGGTCAAAAGATTGTAATATTCTTGCTTGGGGTTCGTCGAATAAAACTCTTTTTCTTTTTAATAATTACACAATGAAACACTTTATTTATCAAACAAAATTTATTTAAATTCAAATCACACTGTCATTCCCTTTTACTACTTTAAATTATTCAACTATTTATTTCCATTCAATCACTTTTTACTTTATAACCGATTTTCACAAGTAAACGTTTAAAATATAACTGTCTCGTCCGAGCCTGTATTTCCATGTATTTATGCAAATTCACCATGTTCTCGACGGTTCGACGCTTGTAATTTTCCACTGGTACCTTTCCGTTGAATTCCATGGTGGGGAAATTCTACATCGAATTCGAACTTCGAACGGAAATTTGATGTCAGCTGACTGGAATGACAGTTGGTTATGTTCGTTGAGTTAATCGAGCGGGTGTGTTCATAGAGTGAGTCGATGGGTGCATTCTGCGACTCATGCATGTTGTTTTATTTCTTATCGCCACATAACATTGCCTCCCTCTTAGTTTTGTTCGCCCCGAACAAGTACGTCATCATTGCTTCCAGGATAGCGATGCAGGCGATCAACATGGACCACTTTTATCTTCGCTCTTGGTCCTTGTTGAATTCGGGTCACGAGATACGACATCATAAATTCGCTTTACAACTTGGTACGGACCTTCCCAGTCCTGCTGTAGCCTTGGGGATCTTCCCTTTTTACGATGTGGGTTGTAGAGCCATACCAGATCTCCCTCGTCGAACTCGGATGCTGTTGCTCGTGCATTATACCTGGCCTTCATGCGGTCGCTCGCATCGCATGTTGGGTCTTCAGTGGGAAAGCCGAATTGAAGCTAACTAGGTAGCCTAGTAGTCCGGCCAAATAAAACTTCAGATGGTGTTTATCCAGTTGTACTATGAATAGCGTTTCGGTAGGCCATGAGGAATAAAGGTATTCGTCGATCCCAATCAGGTTGATTCTCGTCCACTACTTTGGAAAGATGTTCCTTTATTGTCTTGTTGAAGCGTTCCAACACCATTCCATCTGATTGTGGCTGAAGGGGTGTGGTCCGTGTCTTCTGAAGTCCGATTGCTGCGCATACTTCCTGGAATATATACGACTCGAAGTTTCTTCCTTGGTCGGAATGTAATTCCATTAGCCCTCCGAACCTGCACACCCAGTGGTCCACTATCTGGTCGACAACGGTTTTGGCTTCTTGATTTGGAATCGCAAATGCCTTGGGCCATTTGCTGAAGAAATCGGCAATTACAAGGATGTTAGGATTGCCGCTTTCGGTTTCCGGAAATGGACCTGCGATGTCGGCGGCGATTCTTTCGAAGGGGGATCCAACGTTGTACTGGTGCATTTTACCTCTTGATTTGACATTAAGTCCCTTACTGGCAGCACAAGTAGTACACTGCCGACACCAGCTCTCAACGTCGTGTCGGCACTCGTTGCGAATTCCCTCTAGCCTTATGCAGGTTCGGCTCTTATTCTCAGAAACACACATTCTTATACAGAAACACCTTCATCCTTTTCCTCTTGTCGCACGCAATGCTTACAATTGGTTTCCGGGATAATGCATCCGCGTTGCAGTGCAGTCTTTCTTTGCGATGTTGTCTCTCGAAGTTTTAAGCCTGCAATCGCTCGATCCATCTTGCGACTTGGCCCTCAGGATTTTTGTACTGAAGTAACCATTTGAAAACGGCGTGGTCTATGCGCAAGATGAACCTCTGGCCACTAAGGTACTTCTGGAAATGTTTCGTCGCCAGTATAAGGGCAAGGAGTTCTCGTCTGGTAACACAGTAGTTTCATTCTGGTCGGGTTAGAACTTTGGTGAAGTATGCTACCACTTTCTGCCCATCGTGCAATTGTGACAATACTGCGCCAGCAGCCACATTGCTAGCGTCTGCGTCCACAATAAATGTCCTGCCAGGGATGGGATAAGCTAGTATCGGTGCTTCGCAAACTCGCTGCTTCAGATGTTAAAAGCTTCTTTCGCACTCGCACAGCTGGTGCAGACACTTTGCAATCTTGGCGAAATCCTTGACGAGCCTCCTGTAGTACGTTAAGAACTGGCCAACTACTCACTGCTTCGATTTTCTCTGGGTCTGTCTTTACTCTATCCGACGATATAACATGGCCCAGATACTTAACTTCTGCTCTGAAGAGCACACACTTCTTTGGATTAAGCTTCAAATGTGCTGCTCGAAGTCGTGAGAACACCTCCCTCAAGTTGTCGCGATGCTCAGAGAACGCCTTTCCCAAAACAATACGTCATCCAAGTATACCAGGCAGGTTTTTCACGTACACTAATGAGTTGTACACTAATTTTCTAATAATTTTTTTTTTTTTAATAATAATAATTTTTAGTTCGTAGGTACACTAATTTTCTTTTGGTGTACGCTCAATTTAGAGAGTAACTGTAAGCATAAAACTTCTCTATCGTTTAGTCCGGATCGTTGATGATTTTATTTTTGCTTCACAGAAGCCGAGAATTTGTCAAATATTGTCAACTTGTCGATAGCGATCGTACGATAACAAAATTGATATCGTATCCATAGTATATTGAATCACATATTCACAATTTTTAAATATGGTAAAGTTAAGAAAATATCCGGAATGATATTACTTAATGTTTGATTTGATAAGTAAATAAGATTTTTTGTTTTAAAGGTAAATTAAAAAAAAAGATTTTTTGTTGCCTGAAATCACTGTGCTTTTATTGAGATATCATATTGCCTGTTTAATTTCAAATATAATGTTTCAACGATGTCACTTTTTTCATAACTTTGGATGCAAATACCTGCGAGATCGAACATCTGATCATAGATCATAGGTAGAATCTGATCATAGTTTTGAGGTTTCTCTTCTTTTATGGTTCTTTTAGTCACTTAATAAATATGGGCTCGAATATGACAATTGATAATTAAAGACAAGAAATTTTTGACTGTAAAAATTTATCGAAAGAAAAGAAATTATCGAAACGAGGGCGATGACGAGACGGTGACGAGAGTGTTCCTTGAAGCAAAATATCAAAGACTAAAGCCTTTGATATGGTGGATCTAAATTTAGTCTTAACAAAATTATATAAGGCTGGCTTCAGAGGATCGACACATAAATGGTTTAGGTCATACTTGTTGGATAGGGAGCAGAGAGTATTGGTGAATGTTGTTTTCAGTGATTCGCTCAATCTATGAAATGGTGTTCCGCAAGGATCTGGGCTAGGCCCTATACTGTTCCTTATATATATAAACTCACTGTTCATCCAGAGCTTTAACGGAAATCTTAGCGCATTTGCTGACGACATTGCCTTCACCTATACTGATGCCTCGCTCCATGAATGCCTTGCGAAAGTCAAAAACGACCTTCAATTGCTTAGAATTTGGTTCACTTCTCATAAACTTATTGTAAGCGAAAAAACAAAATTCATGAACTTTAAACTGAGCCAAAATAATCTAGAAAGCTTCGAGTTTGTCTTTCATTCAATTGATTGCCAAAAGTTTTGCTTATGTGTGGAGTACACATGTGGGAAGCAAAACTATAGCGTTTCTGGTAATTGTTCAACAGTTTGTTTTAAGATTGAAGCAGTCGAGTCTTTCAAATATCTTGGAATTCTTATTAATAACAATCTCAATTGCAAGGCACAAGCCCTACAGTTAAAATCATACATCACTCTTATAACACGAAAAATTTATCTTCTGAAGCAGTACTGCTCGCAAAGAGTTCTCTCAATGCTTTATTATGGATAAGTCCAGCTTAATATAAGCTTCAATATGGAATTCATAAGTCAAAGCTTCAATATGGAATTGTTAGTTGGGGAGGACCCTTTCTCAATACCTTAAGACCACTCTTCGTTGCCCAAAAGCATATTATTAAAATTATATGTGGCAAAAATCGGTATTCGGAAAGTTGGCCACTTTTTACAAGTCTTCATATATTGCCTCTCAGGAATCTATACGTTTTCAAGGTACTCAAAGAGTTTTTTAAACGAAGCGGTAATGTTCCTTTTAGAAATTCTTCGACCTACAACGTGCGAGTAAATAACATGATACTTTTTGACATCCCCCGCGTGCACAAAACACATTTTATGAATTTTTATATAATTTCTTCGCGTAGAATGTTTAACAAACTTCCTATGTCTATACGTTCCATACAAAACTTTCATTCTTTCTTAAAATCACTTAAGAAATGGCTTTTTACTATGAACCCATTAAGCTAGGAGCTACTTTTGAAAATAATAACATAAATTATTAAAAAATGCAAAAAGATTCTCTTCTCTTTCTTTTTTGTTCTATTATTCATTAAAAAACTTTTATTTTTTGTTCCTGCGGTTCAACACTCAATCCTTTTTGAATTCTTAAAGTTGTAACTAAAGAACACCTGATGGTACCCCACGTCAGTTATTCTTGCGTTAAAATTTTTTCGTTTGTTTTCAATGGATTTTTCAACACAAAGTTATAGGTTTTAGAATGATCTTTCATTTGTTCATAAATTTTTAACTAGTAATATGAATTTTGTATCCTGAATTAAAGAAATATATTTTGTTAGCTAGTTTTAAGGTGAAAAAAAAAAATTGTCGATATCGTTCAAGTCAATCGTGTAGTCGACAATCGTCTCAATTTTAACGCGATCAGGGCCCTGAGTTGATGACATAAGAAAATAAAGTTAATGTTTTCCAGTACTTATTTTGAAAAGTTTTGCTGGCAAGAACTAGAAGAAAGAAACTCAGGCCTAGTTAAACTTTTTTCTATTACCTTATCTATACTTCTATTATCGATTAAACACAAAGCCCTACTTCCCAAAATTTAGGCCGCTGATGTTAAAGCAATATGCAAAGGTGAGACATGATTTAAGTGTTTGAATGAAATAAAGGTGGTCGCACATGCAGCCCTGCAGTGGGCGTGTCTGTGGCCGGATTCAAACTTCAATTCTGTAGCTAAAACTTTGAAGCCGGGCGGACGGATTGCTTATTACATCTGTGCTATGTCGACTTCCTTGTTATTTTACATACCGCCATGATAGTCCTGTAAAATTGTTTAGATCTATGAGTGGAATGTTTTAAAAGTTTGTTTATGTTATAGAAGAATTAACATGCAAATGATGTTTGTCTCAAATTATTAAGTTCGGAAACCGGTTCGCCAAACCGGAAAAGAGCATATTTTTCTGATTTACATCATCATTGGGCGGTTTCTGCATTTTGTCGATTTTCTTCAGTCAGTTGATCGTGCAAATCTGATGCCATTTAAAACTTTAAAGTAACCTTCTAAACCCCATAAATCATTTGAGTGGGTCTAAAACTAATAAGACTAATGGCGTATTCTTTTGAACACCGAACTACCACACCGAGCTGTCAAATAATACTCGGTACAAGCGACAATTCCAGCGTGGTGTTCACTCGGTTTCATTGTGTACAGAACGACAAATGCTGCAGCGGTGCAGTCATCACGTTAAGTGTCCAATTGCGTTATAAGTGTCCAAATGTGTTATTTTGTTGGCATCGGTTCTATGTACTTTTTACCTAAAATTAATTTCGATAGCTTTGAATTTGAGATTTTTAAAAAGTTTTAATCGATTTCATACTCCCATTGTAAAAAATCATGAATGAAAATTTAGTCGAAACGTCACTTCACATAAGCAATCAAAGCTACACCCAGCCCCCACCGTCAAATAAGTCCGTGGCGAAAGAACGGAGTTCAAAAGAACATGAGCCCGATTTCGTTCAGGTGTACGAGAAAAAGACAATTTGTTTCTGTATTCCACACCAGTCTCGCGATTCGGTGTTAAAAAGAATACGCCATAACTAATACGAAAGGACCATTTCCCTAAAATATTAAAAGTTCCAATAAAAATATCGGATGAATATTTATTTACTCCACGAATGAACACTAAACACACTTCAAAATATTTATGAACCCTTCAAAACTACACTACCAAAGTTACCTGACCAATTCGCAGATTGTTGTTGATCTTGTCTCGAGAAGTGGAATTCACTGGTAAGGCAACAGGATTAACTGAGGCTTATGCAAATAAGGAAGCAGATTAAAATCCTTAATCCCTGGGACCGGACCTCTGAAACATCTCAAGAAATTTCTTCACCATTTTGCATTTTTGTATATGAATGTAATTACCTCGCCAATAGAAGGTAAGTAGCTTGCGTGAACGTTTTCAGAGCTACCTTCAGAGAAATAGCAAATACCTGTTTTCCAACCAACTCATGCCGTATCCTTTTTATCCGTTTCCTTTCGGAAATAGTAATTTCGAACGAAATTAACGCACGATCGCACATCCTTAGTTCCGAAATTTGAATGTTCACTTACTTAGGATCATTGAGTCCTCCTTATAATTGCTGTGCAATATGAAAGTGAGCCAGTTGTAGGTGCATCGGTATATACTTACGTTTTTTCATTCATAAAATTGGGCTCATAGTGAAAGATAGATTTGAATGATATTACGCATGATTACTAAAGCGTAAGAACTGTATGTACAAATTGTTAAGGACTCTTGAATATGATTTGAGAAACGCAGTTGGGAAAAGATCAGAGGGATGGTCAATTAGTGGCCACAGGAAATTGATATTTTTTCGATTGGGTTTCCGCATACAGATCCTTTGATTGAGGTTGTTTTCCCGAAATATTTTTGTTCATCTTGTCAACTGATAAAAAAAGACGATAAGATGGTGTATCGCATCTGCAGAATCCAATGGTCGAGGTAAATATTGACAAAGTATTGACATTAGCCTTTTGTGGTGTATGGTTCATTGTGTGGTGGATGTTTATAGGTTTCATATCTTTTTGACGTATTCTGCGGCTGATGTAATGGGGATGAGGGCTAAACTTCAATCTCAACGAGTTCCTATCGCGTGTTTCAAGTTCAAATTGTTAAATAGTAGGTTGCTACTGATAACAGAGTTACAACATCAAGTGTGTAGTCTATCGTGGGAAGCAAAAATGAATAGTTTTTCGTAAACATGCTGTATTTGCATAAATATTGATTTGACTGATATGTGCGCAATAAAAACGGTTTATTTGTCCACTGCTGGCGGCGTATTCCATAACTTGTGATCAGCGGCATTAGTTTTCAAATTATCAACGCAGCCAAGCTGTCTCACGAAATCTTTGCTTTTGTCTATTGACTATTTATTTCAGAGTTGCCGTGCGTCGAGGGTTACTTTACTAGACAGTTTACAGAAGTGCAATAAAAATACTAAACGTTGTGCATGCCTCAGGAATTCATAATAATGTTGATTTAAGTGCGCCCTAATGTGCTTGAAATTCGTGCATTATGTTTAAGAAAGAGTCACATTTGTAATTTTTATACAATAAACTCGCGATCAAGAGGTTAAGCTGCATGGCACATAGCGAGCAAAAAGAATTTGAAGATAGGAAAGATAGAACAGAAAATTAATTCTCAATCCAGCACGCAAATGTTGACGAACAAGTACGCCCCATGAAAACTCTGCACAGAAACATCAAAGCTTACCCCCGCAAGTGTTATGCCTTAAAGGAGAAAAGCCATAAGTAATATATCTAGAAGAATATTTAAAAAAACATCTGGCATGCATCTAATTGTATTTGGTACGCCGACCAGGAAACCGCTCCTGGATTTTTCATCTGTTGCTGGTTTCGGTCCGCCCGGATATTTTCCATACTGGAACCCGTCATTTCTGGTGAGCAATTCCCTATCCGCCACCCTGGGGGCGCCCAATTGTGGACCAGCAATCCCATTTTGCTTTTGAAATCAATCAAATAAGTGTGAAGTAATCTTCCGTACTTTCACTAAACCACTTCGAGTATGGGCGGTAAAAGTAAAAGGTTTTGTAGCTGATCTGAAGTTAGTGAAAAGGGAAGAAGATCTCACGAACGAGTACGTGTTGACTAATCTTGCAGCGCAAAATAGGCCCTAAGCTAAATAGCAACAAAAAAAATCTCAATTGACCTGTGCCCACTTTTATTAATTTGCCGAGTTTGTGATGGAAAAGTTAATTGATTTTCCTCCGAATTCATTGAAAACATTAGGTCCCACCGACAATAAAAGACCCCAGTTGTTAAACAGTCCAAAAACTATGATGACCCATCTTCAGTCAGGCTCCACCTTGTGAAGTTAGTCTGAGGTAGTAAATGCAGGTCTGAATTTTAAAACTTAGACCTGAAACAACGTTTGGCGTTTGTGAGCACCTTGTTGCAAGTGGTTTCAATTTGAATTCATGGAAATGAGAAGACGTCTGTGGCCACTTCTGCCTTTCTGGGTGATAAATAGTCGCTGTCGATGGCTGGCGATTACCTTGTCTACGTGCTTGGACTCAAGTGCGTTCTTGAACAACTCACCCTACAATGGTCAAAAGAGTTGCACCGACTTGCTAGGACTCTACAAGCACATGTAGCCTAATGTCGAAACGCGCAGTTAGTGACTCGGTGTTAGCTAGTCCGTCGATTGATGTTGCTGATCAGAAGAATTTGTGCCCGCATCTTCTGGGACTTCCTCTTAAGGATCCCTCTAAAGGATCTGGTAAGGACGGTTTCTCGATTCCACTACCAACCCACTAGAGGCTCAATCGAGTCGCAAGTATCCTAACTTTATGTAATCTGAAACTCTCAAGTCTCAACCCAACCCCTTCCACCTCCTCAGCTTCTATGATCACTCCCGCCAGTCAAACCTCCTTCTTAGATCCATTCCTTCCTCCTACGGTGAAAATCACTAAACAACTGATAGAACTTAATACGGGAAACCGCTGCGTCTTGTCACGGCTAAGAGATAAAAGAATTTATTAAAATGTGCGGCTCTATTTGGCTTACCTATATGATAAACCTGATTCCATGTATCGATGGTCAAGCAAAAACAAACGTTACGGTATCTATACACCAAGAGGGCCTCCCAACTGACCCCCAGGAGCTGAAAAAGATTTTCATCCGTTTTCACGAGACCCTTGACATCTCACCCACTGACGTTTCTAACGATCTCTCCATTTTTGCTGCCCATGTCAGCTCTAAGCGCCTCTTACACCTTCACAAAACACGCTCTAGCTTCAAAAATTATTTTCATTCCTAACCCAAGTACAGTTCCATCTTTCCAACAACAGCACAGTTTCACTGAATTCCTCTCCCTGTACTATCAGAACGTCACGAACAAAAACCTCAACAGTCCTTCTCAACTCACTAAAACTGCCTTACGAAATATTTGCCCTTACGGTAACGAATCTTTACTCCACAATCGGTGACAGAGAGTTTCTCTGTCTCTGACTCTTTTTCGTGCAGATGCCCATGATAACGTCAACGACCCTGATGGCCGCGGTGTATTACTAGCAATTCACAACCGTTTCGACCCCTTACCCTTTCAATCGTCAAACTCCGCTGACTTTAATTTCACCAGCGCTTTCATAACGTTTCCGAAGCGAAAGCTTTACATTGTCTGTTGTTACATTCATCCATCACAACCCATTCAATGCTACCAACTTGCCACCGATTTTATCAACTCCTTATTTGATATTGCCGACCCCAAGGGCAATATCAAATAAGGATTTTAGCCCATTTCGCACCTGAAATGGGCTAAATCCGACGATGAGACCCATTTAATACCTGTAAGCCCCACTTCAAATAAGGAAATTCTCTTTACCGATCGCCTGGCAGACTCTGGTCTCTTCCAACTTAGCAACACAAGAAACATCATGGACAGGCAGCTAGACCTTACCTTTATGACCGATGCTGAAATCTGCGTCGCTACTGCCAGTAACCATCTCTTATCTACATTGGACCCTCTTCATCCACCCCTCTCGGTAACTTTATCACTCGAAAATCCCACCCCCACCCTCCAATCTGAACACTCATACTTTTTTAATTTCCGCAAGGCCAATTTTACAAAGTTAAATAACCTACTCATCTACTTGATTTTCATTTTCTCCGTAATCCTAGCTTACACGTAGACGATGCTTCATCGCTGTTTTACAACAGTATCCTTAGCTGTCTCATCCAATCCGTTCCGTATTTGCCCAAAAAAAATTTCACATCTTCCCCACCCTGGTACAAACGCGAACTTCGCTCCATGCGCAACAAAAGAAACAAACTTTGGCATGCCTATCTTAAATCCCGCTCGGCATCCGATTTTTCTAATTACTTGCTGTCTTACAAAGAATTTGCAAAGCTATGTGATTTTCTTTACCACCAATATCTGAACCGAATGCAAGCCTCTATCATCTCAGACCCAAAGCGTTTTTACCATTTCATCAATTCAATAAGAAAATCCGACAGCTATCCTTCATCTTTTAATTTTCTCAATGCTTCCTCTAACGAACCCAAATTAGTCGCCAACTTTTTTGCTGACTTCTTCAATAAATCGTTCACTCACCTGACCCTTCAACCAGATTACGATTACTTTCGATACCTGAATGATTGCCCCCAAACGTCTCTTGTCTCTCTTAACATAACGCCTGCCTTAGTCACAGATAAAATTCTTAGTTTAAAGGATGACTTCACTTCCGGCGCTGACTGTCTGCCCGCTATAGTTCTGAAAAAGTGTTCATATCATCTCGTCCAACCTCTTACTGCCTTATTTCGTTGTTCAATTTCTCAAGGTGTCTTTCCTCAGCTCTGGAGAACTGCCTATATCATCCCGATCCACAAAAAAAGACAAAAGAATGAAGTCTCCAATTATCGCCCAATCGCCAAACTGTCATGTATACCCAAACTTTTTGAAAGCATCGTCTACGATGCAATATCATTTCACTGCAAATCAATCTTCTCTCCAAACCAACATGGCTTTCTGAAAGGTCGATCAACTTCCACCAATCTAATCGAGTTTGTTTCACAAAACTTGCTTGCTCTTGAGGACGGTAAGGAAGTCGACGTTGTTGCCACTGACTTCAGCAAGGCCTTTTACAAAATCTCTCAGCACATTATTGTCCTCAAATTCACTGCCCTTATGGCTCAAATCCTACCTTGAAGATCGACAATATATTGTTACCTTCAGATCTTCTTTGTCTAACCCAATCTATGCCACCTCAGGAGTTCCCCAAGGAAGCCATCTTGGCCCACTAATATTTATCCTTACGATAAATGACGTCAACTCTATCATCGAGCACTCTTTGCTTTCGATATACGCAGATGATATGAAAATTGCGAAGCATATATCGTCTCCTGCCGATTCCCTCGCTCTCAAATCCGACCTAAACAGCTTCGAAATTTGGTGTCAAAAGAATTTCCTTGAGCTTAATGCCAAGCTATAACCTATTCTCGTAAGCGTTTACCCTCACCTGCCAGATTATACGCTATTGGGAACGAAGTTGTCCCCATAGTTGACTCTTTAGTCGACTTAGGAGTAATTTGTGACAGGGAACTTGGCTTTCGTCTTCATATCGATAGCATCATCAAACGCGCCAATTCGGCGCTTGGCTTCATCAGAAAGCCAATCCATTTCAGCGCTGGTCGAAGAAATTCTCTTATCCCTACGTTTCAAAATCACTTTATACTACCTTCGTTCGTTAGGCCCCTTCTTGAGTACGCTAGCCAAGTCTGGTCCCCCTCCTACAACATCCACGTCTCGCGTATTGAAGCAGTTCAACGAAGGTTTCTTCGCTTCCCCCTTCGTGGTCTTCCCTGGACTAATGCGTATGATCAGTTTATTACATTACAACGACCGTCTAAAATTAATCAACCTACAATCCCTTGAAAATCGCAGGAAGGTTGCTGATATACTCTTCATCCATGACTTACTTACCGGAAATATTGACTGCCCCTCACTGCTACACATGATAACCATCAATACTAATCCTCGGCAGCTACGGTCTATGCCCCTCTTCCGCATTAACTTCCATCGCACGAACTACGGTTTTTACGAGTCAATGTCCAGAATGTTGCGCAACGCCAGCTCCTCCCCTTTTGATCTACACCTTAACAAATACAGTCTCCGCAACATCCTCTACCATCTCCCTCCTCCCTCTCTTTATACTTAAGTTTTAGTTTTAAGTTTAGATTGTTTAAGTTAGAATTAAGTTAAAGCTTGTACTAAGCCAATAAAGTGCCCCCATGGGCGTCAAATATTGATGATGAACCGTAAACCTTGAAAACCCTTTTAGTGTGAATTAGTTATGGGAGTTACGCCATATCTTTGGATGTGTCCTATTTGCGGCAAGCTTTGAAAACTTTCATAAAACCTACGTTTCACGACACCTTAAAGCATTTTCGATTGAGGCAAAATACTTAATGGTATTTCAAAGGGTGATCTGGTAAGTCGAATAGTCAGGTGCTTAAGAGCTATATGTATACATACGAGCAGTATGGACCGGTCTTCAAATATATTCGAGAGTACGAAATGGGATTACTTTGGGAACGAGGCTTTTTGACAGTCTCCGCATGGCACTAAAATGCCTAGTTGGGCTTGAGAAGTCGCTGAAAAAGAAACCTCATCTTCGTGAGTGCGGAAAAACAACCACATATACGTCATTTGGTTTCAAAAGGTTGAAGCTGTAAGAAGGCTGGAAACCCAGTCCTTCAGATCAAGTTTGAAAATTAGTTCAATCCGGCCGCAGACACGCCCACTACAGGCCTCTATATGCGACGATCTCTTATTTGTAAAAATACTTTTTTCAAATTTTAAACAGTTAATCACAGAGTGTTCAAATAATCGACAGTTATATTTTCATATCGGACACAGACACACCCACTACAGGCCTCTATGTGCGACGATCTCTTATTTGTAAAAATACTTTTTTCAAATTTTAAACAGTTAATCACAGAGTGTTCAAATATTCAACAGTTATATTTTTATATCCCGCCCACTTTCTGGAGGCGTGGCAGTTTCCGTTTTAGGGGTATTTTGCAATCCGTCGCACTAAAGTTTTTACATACGCACTTTTGCACTTTCCCACTTGGTTTTTTCTATCTTATAAAGCCGCTCTGGGCCCGGGTCCCACTGGCCTCTAGGGCTAATCTACCCCTGGTTGTACCAGTCGGGAAATTGGATGTTTCAAAGAATTCAATCAGATGCTCTCCTTCGTGAAATTTTCTTGTAGCGTGCGAAAAAGGGGAATCTTCCTGCTCACTTTTAGATCTTTCGCCATTTCTCTTTACATCTGCAGCTGACTTGAGGCAAAAGCACTGAAGTCGTTGATAGGTGAGCTGCCGCAAGATCTTTTAACATTTGACTGGAGATCTTCAACTCATGCTGGCGTTTATTGCTTTGGCCCCTGTTTCAAATATGGTCTAGAAACGGTCAAGCGTTACGGCATGATGTTTGACCTTCCGAGCAGTACAGATTGAATTGTCCAGCGAATTTAGCTGGGATAAATTAACCATGGCAGAATGGTGTATCGTCGTTATTTGCCTAGCTACCTGATTTCAGCGGGCTCGACTTGTGCGAACGAAGAACACGCAGAAAAATGACTTCAAGGGGGTGGAAGGTTTTCTGAGCGAGTAGGCTTCAAACTACCCGCCTCCGTTGTTGGGAGAATCGACTCATTAATCGAACAAGAAAACTCCGGAGTTTGTTCTGCGGGGAGCTATTCTGCAGGAATACAAATGTGTTGAAAAACGGTTTGATTGAGGCGCAGGGTCAGACAAACTGCCACCTCTCTCTCCATCATATCCCGTTTGATCCTTTAGGGCCCATTTCACATATATACTGCAGCCGGTCGCTCTTATGACTTACGTTCTTATAGATGCGTTTACACCTGCAAACCTAAACCTTGCCCGGTTGCCCATAATAATGTTTTCTCAACAATGTTTTCTCAACCGACTGCCGCGCCGGTGTGAAATGGGGTCAAAGATCTCAAACCTCTTCCTTACTCGATGCTCTTTTCTGAAGATGACCGAGATGTTACGTTCCCTGGATTTTTTTTAACGGAAGGCGACGTTTTCAGTCAGCACTACAGCCGTCGATGGTACACTGAATCGAATGACTCCGAGAGCCCTACGAGACTACTGTTTCGCATGCCCCTGGGAAGTGGGTTTCCGTATAAACACATCCAGCGTTCCCTCGTGTGATGTGGTGGTCCGAACGCCATGGGTCTTTCTAACTAAAGACCTTTACTTTGGAGAGGACTTTCCTCATCCCAGACGCTTCAGTTGTAGTTTCTATTGATTCACAGAAATTCTCCCATGGCGAATTTGATCTCTTTTTAAGGATTTTTGCCATCTATGTCGTCCATTCGCGATCTTGAAGTGCCGTTAGGAAGGATGTTTCTTTCCTCCTGTGATACTATTCGGGAAGGATTTTTCAAAGGCGCTGAGAGCCTATTCGTTGCCTGGTGCCTTAAGCAGTTCGCCTTAAGAACAGGAACTGCTGAGAATAACCTTGCTTGTCGTCGAAGGTGACAAAATATAGCACCGGGCAGTATGTCTCGCCTCTTCCTCGTTGACAAATTACACATTTCTCTACATCGGAATCTTGGAGTTCTATGCTCGCAACACGCATAGATGCCATCTTTGGCTATAACCATCTTCAGAATAGCTAATCTTCCATATTCTCTGTTTGTGGCTTGGTCTAGGAGGATAGCTTTAAGTATAGCACCATCCTACAGCTCTAGCCCACCAAATTACTATTTGACAAAGTAATTTGATGCATGGTCTTTGTAATCAATGTAAGTGCAATCCCTTTAGATCATCTCGTCCTGCCGTAAGTCGGGATGCTATTACCTGTGCTCTACAGAGGTAATAGCATCCCGATGAGAACAACGCAGGGAGGTGTCCTATCTCCGCTTATATGGACCCTGGTAATGGACGCATTGCTGAAAACCCTGGAGAGGGAAGGCTTCATTGTGAGCTTATACGCAGACGATGTAGCAATCCTGATCCCAGGTAAACTCCGATCAATCCTCAGTGACCGACTCAGCTACGCACTTTGCATTGTTGAAAAATGGGTTGAGGGTCGAAGACTGGGAATTAACCCCTCTTAGACGGAAGTTGTGTTGTTTACAAGGAAAAGGGCAGTTCCATCCTTGCCCTTGGATGGGGGGAGTGGAGTTACCGTTATCCAAATCGGTAAGATACCTGGGCGTCATATTAGACTCCGAACTCAGCTGGAGGGATAATATAGAAGATCGTGTCAAGCGGGCATACGTGGCACTATACGCCTGCCGCAGAACGTTCGGAAGCATGTGGGGACTGCAACATGGTACACTGGATGTATATAGCGGTTGTAAGACCCATCTTAACTTACGGTGCAGTTGTATGGTGGAAGGCTACGGAAAGAAAGTGTCATCTCTCTAGCCTCACCAAAGTTCAAATGGCAGCCTGCATGGGTATAACGGGTCCCTAAGGACCACACCCACCGCGGCACTGGAGGTACTACTCAACCTCACCCCCTTGGACATATGCTGCAGCAGCAAGGCAGCTAAAACAGCTGTTCGCCTAAGGGAATCCGGATTGTGGTCCTCAAGATCTTATGGACACGCCTCTGTGGAAACTCAGTGGGCTGCCTCCACAAACACCCCAGTCACAGATACCTACCTATGACATTCGCCTTTAACAGGAGATTCGCTACCAGAATACCTGAAAGAGGTGAATGGGAAGATAAGACCATTACAGGAGATGACGAGATCGCCGTATATACCGACGGTTCTTAGATGGACGTCGGAACCGGTGCGGACATTTTCTGTGGAGATTTGGGTCTAGATAAATCTTTTTGAATTAATGACGACTGCAGCATTTTTCAGGCGGAGCTGGCAGCCATAATCGAAGCTGCCTCCGAGCTGAAGAAACACGGCCCCGCAAACAAGACCATCACCATACACTCTGATAGCCAAGCGGCAATTAAAGCCTTGGAATCAGACGTGGTAAAGTCAAGGGCTGTGAAACTACGCAGGGAAATTCTGGACGAGTTATCACTCGGCAACACTGTAACTGTGTGTTGGGTGCCAGGTCACACCGATATATCGGGAAACGAAGAAGCGGACAAGCTCGCGAGATTTTGGTCTGGAATGAATGCATCTCTAGCCCTCAAATCTATAAGAGTCCCGCTGAGTTCGATAGCACGTAGGATAGAAACTGAATCCTTGAGTAGAACCAATCTACGTTGGACAGAACTTGATACGTGCAGACACACAAGGGAGCTATGGCCAGCGGTAAGCAAAAAGAGATCACTATGTTTGATCGGACTAGCCCGTAGGAACATCCGAGTACTCACGGGAATCCTCACGGGGCACTGCGCTGTGGCTCTACACGCTGAGCGGCTAGGCATACCGCATAACGGGTACTGCAGAAGCTGCAGGGACGTTGAAGAAATTGAATCTGTTCGTCACCTGCTCTGCGAATGCCCAGCCCTAAACAGCATCAGGCGTAGTATCCTCGGCAGCTACTTCTTCAACGAGCTCGAAGATCTAAATAATGTAGATCTAAAGGACCTCCTAAGATTTGTATACAAATCCGGGTGGGTCCAAGAGGGTGGAACTCTGAGCTTCTAACAGCGGTCTATTTCTGTTTTCGTTCCAGGTATTAAGAAGGTTCCCAATGGACACAATGGACCCAACTGCTGGTCTAAGTGAAGCCGTGACTATTGTCAAAAGGGCATCCACCAACCTAACCTAGCCCGATGAGGTCGAGCTTAATTTCCTGCCACATTCTAAACTGTACTGCCCGCGCAGTTTCTTAGAGACCACTGCAGCTAAGTGAATATTACTGCGGCTCGCCAAGCTTTGAGAAGCTTTTGCGAAGCTTTTGGTTTGCTGGGAATTTCCAAGGTAGCAGCGTTCCAAATCACCTAATTCGGCGTCCTTGAAGCGTCATCGGAGGATCGCGTTCCTTTTGAGGCAATAACCTTCATTCTCTGCAACCCCCTTGGGCCCGGTCTGTCATTGGGTCTTTGGCTTTCTGCACTTGTTCTTGTTAGCTCCGAGGGATGTCCTAGCAGTCGTCCTTTAGCTTTCCAGACATGGCTCGTTTGCCGATCGCGTTCTAAACAACCTTATAGCAACGTTGTTTGCTATCGTCTCTCTGACCCACTCTATAGCGCAGATAGTTCCCTCTGATTGAGAGAGGATTTTTCCTTGGCTATTAAAATACCATATAAATCCTTGACCGTCTTGGAAAACCGTTTTTCTCTCTTAGCCAGAATTTACCCTTCTAGGCTTGCTACCGGTCTTGGTTTTTTCGATGGCGGGTTTTTCGCCGGAATCATCAGAGTGTTCAAGTTAGTTGTTCAAGTTAGTTTTGGTCACACAAAAACCCGAAGGTCTTTCAGCAGGCGTAAAGGTACACACGCTGTCTTTATCAGCAATTCTGTGTTTATTTTCTAGCTAAGAATGACTCCTAGGTACTGATTGGCTATATAATTGAGGAAGTGCACTGTCGAGTATATTGGCTTCTGTTGTGAAGGGGATCATCAATTTGTTCTTGAAGATTATATGTGGATTACATAAATATGACTAAAAGTTGATAGTTGGCACCGAGTCTTTCCAAAAGCTTGCTAGAATTATTTCTGTGTAGTTGAAATGTCGAAAGAAAAACACGTTTTTAATAGGTCACGATCCTATTAACTTCACCTATCACGAGTACTGCTCTAACGAATTGAGCTATTCGTAACCATTTTTATCTGACCATCTCCCCAAATTACCAATAAAGCAAACATCACAGAGAAAAATCAAGACTTAGCGAAATCACTCTACATAAATCGGAATTAGAATATTCTTCTTCAAAATGTATAGGCTTGACAATAAATAAAATACGTGTGTAAGAAGATTTATTACCGCAGTAATATCTTACCTACTTTTCGTTGTTCAGATTTAAGGGACGCTGAGAACAGGTATTTAAAAATTTCCCTACAAAGGTATTCTTGGCAGCAATTCAATTCAACTATCGCATTACAATTTGCTACACATTCAATAGCTGCAAATCCCTTAAATCCTTTCCCATTATTTTGCAAAACTTGGGTAATTTTGCAAAAATAGCCACTACCCTTTTTCTATTGTTTTCAAATGTACCTTTAGTATGCTAAATCTTGAATTCGCATTCGCACTTCCATTAGTTTGGGTCGGGTAATAAAACTCGCACACGAGCGAGCTCTCTTAACCTTAACAGAAGCTGAAGCAACAAACCAACAATAAAACAATAAAACACAAAAATAATAATATTCTTTATTGCGAAACAGAAAAGATTGAAAAGAGCCTACCTAATCAGCTACACAGAATATGGTCTGGTCAGGTATACGAAATGTGAATTTGACGGATAATAATTTAGAAAGAATTTGAAACGAAATTAACCATAGCCAAGTTCAAGAATATTTGAGAAAAGGACACACTTATTTCTTCCAGAGAAGGATTGGTATGTGGTACTCAAAGGCCTTCCTCATCTTTGGGGAAGATGATAACTTTTCCCCAACATGGAGCACTGATTAATGTGACTAGTTACTGTGTAGCAAGTCGAGGGTTCAAAACTCGGAAAAACTTTAGAATCTATTCAGAGCTCCAAATTCCTGGAAAACAAATCCTACGAGAGTAACTCAATCTTCCAAGGCAAATCCAAGGCAGATCTTGTTAGGCGGAGGTGCCACTTGGTAATAAACATACTTTTATTGACTTTTGGGTTCTAGTTTGAGAAGGTCAGAAGGGAGAATTAGAGCGATAAACTTTGGTTCTCTAATTACTTGTGGTATCTTTGAGCAGTGAAAACAACTTCGACGACAGGTCCATCAGTCCACTCTACCCCCCCACTTCATCCAAGTTTTCCCAACAGGACCGGCCTGCCGAGGGCTCATACCGCTCGGGTTGCCCTAACCTCTCCGCTTTTATGGGAACACTGGTATATATTCCCCCCTTGTTCCGGGTTCATACCGCTTCAGTTACCCCTACCTCTCCCTTCCCCCCCAAAGTCAATTCTGACTATAGTCCCCTGAGGTCTATCAGCGACTTAACTAAGAATCCTGCTCCGGCAAGGGTCTTTATCAAAAAGGTTACCCTCTGCACTCTCCAATCCTTGAGGCTTACTCTCACTTGAGGGGCAATAGATAGATAGAAGATCTAAAGATCTAGTAAGACTCAATGGAAAAGGATAATTACATTATCCCCGGTTAAATTAGGTTAAACACCTACCACTCAATCTGTCCCTCATACCACCCGGGAACCAAAAAAGTACCTACAGTAATCCCACCTTCCATCCCCCATTAAATCCCAGTGTCTTCCCTTACAAGACTGGACCGGTGTGGGCTTATGCCGCTTCGGTTGTCCTCCCCCCTCCACCCCTACAGGATCACCAGCACATATTCCTCCTGGTACGGATTTATACTGTTCCGGTGCCCCTACCTTCCCAATCCCTCCCAATTCTAAATTGAGTCGCCTGAAGTACGGGTTTACACCAAAGATGGTTACCCTGCATCAGCTTATTGCCTAAAAACTGCCCTCCCCCTGCAAGGGTTCACACTGAATTCGGTTACCCCTGCACTTTTCCATCCTTGAGGATAGTTCTTAGCAGGGAAGCAATAGGCACGGACTTATACCGAAATCGGTTGCACTTGGCGTGTTTCCTCATAAAGGAACCACTCCTCACCGACCTCCCATCTTCTTGCTAACGGGGACTTTCACCGAAATCGGTACTCCTCGACCTCAAGCTACTTCCCTAAATCCGGATCAACCCTGGATCAATCTGGAGTCCAACAGTCACGAGACCCCTTTCCACAGGAAGTCCAAAATGGTTACCCGCAGCCTTCACAACCGTTTTCGGGTAAGTCTTTAACCAACCAGCCATCGATCTCTAACAATAAAGCTGTGACCTTCGGCACGAACATACCGTCACTGGTTGCCTCGAGGCTTCTCACCCGAAACAGGTAGTTATCATTTAGTTCCTCGGGCTGGTAGCTCCGGTCAAAACAACGCCTAGATTAACTAACAACAACACCGACTGGGACGGCTTTAGAAAATACTGCAAAGAAAACATAGCTTTAAATGTACCGCTCAAAACGCCACTTGAAATAGAAGAAGAATTAGATAAACTCGTGAGAGTTATTCTGAGCGCTGCGTGGAAAAACACGAATAACACTTCTTTTCGGGACAAGAAGTCATACAGACCTATTTCGCTACTGCCGATAATATCTAAGGTATTCGAGAAAGGTTGCAACCAATCATTGAAGAAAGGCGATTGATTCCGGATCACCAATTCGGATTTAGTAAAAAGCATTCAACAATCGACCAGGTCTATCGAATAACAAACGAAATTGAAAAAGCTCTGGAAGCGAAAAAGATATGTGCTAGCGCTTTTCTCGACGTATCGCAAGCCTTCGACAAGGTGTGGCACGAAGGCCTGAAGTACAAGTTAAGGCTTAGCTTACCAGAAAAACTCTATAGAATCTTAGAGTCTTACCTTAAAGACAGAATCTTTCGCGTAAGGTACGAAAATGAGTACTCGGAATTCAAAGAGATAAATGCCGGTGCCCCACAAGGAAGCGTTCTCGGCCCAGTACTATTTTTACTTTATACAAGAGACATACCCCACGATGAGGGAACAATTTTAGCTACGTTCACTGACGACACTGTTTTTCTCGCTATTGATACGACAGTTGAATTATCAACAGGGAAACTTCAACGCGCTTTAGACAAAATATGCGACTGGACAAAGAGCGTGAGAATCGTCCTTAACGAGACTAAGTCAACGCATGCTAAATTTACTTATAAAAAGACAAACAACAAACCTTAATTCATTAACTCGGTGCAAATCCCGTACTCTACTGAAGCGAAATATCTAGGAATGACCCTAGACGCGAAACTTAAATGGAAGCCGCACGTTAAAAAGAAACGCGACGAGCTCGAAATCAGGTTAAGAGAAATGAATTGGCTTATTATTATGGAAACTAAGCGTATATAACAAACTGCTTTTGTATAAGCAAGTGCTAAAACCATTGCCATAAAATTTTTTTTCAATTTAGAATTCAATTCAAATTTATGAATTTCCCGAGAAATCACGTTTTCAAAGATTTAAGATGTTAAAAGTGGGCATGGTCAAAAGAGTGGGCGGTCCAATTTTTGTCTAATTAAAGGCTTCGATATTGCTCTCCACCAAAGTTTGAGTTCATATGTTTTGTCTATCTTGACCAAAAGGCATTTTGAAATAAAATGGAAATTTGAGGTTGTCTGACATTCAAGCCAATTATGGGCGTGGCTGTGGCCGGATCTTCTCAATTTTCATACTTTGTCTGTACAAAATGAGAACCAAGCAACGCTGCAAGTTTCAGTTTGCTAGCTCAATTTTAAAGAACTCAAAACTGCAAACATACGGACGGACCAACGGACGGGCATGGCTTAATCGACTTACCTGTCGGTCTCAATCATATCTCTAAAAGTTAGGGGTCTACGGTGATTATTTCACTGTTACAACCGCTGTTACAAACTGTGCATTAAAATTAATATACCCTCGGTCGGGTATAAAAACTAAATAATTTTTCACGGCGTGATGCAGTGGGTGTTAGCTACTGTGCAACGGACATTCTGGAAGACTTTTCAATAATATTCGGCGAAAAGAAGAAATAGCAGCTACAACTCATTACCAGAGCTGAAAACAGCCACACAAATAGGTTTCCGAGGTGTAAGAATCGAAAGCTAAAAACGTTGACTTAGGGCCCAGCTCATACAGAAAATTGATAAAAATGTAAAAATGTTCCTTTATTTTTTACACCAGTTTCACTAGAGCTATGATCCTAAAATAGTATTCAAAATGCTGTTTAAATTAACCTAACAAATTAGTCTAACAAAATCGAAGTTAAACTTCATCGGAGAATAATCCTTTTCGTGTCAGGAAAAATATTTCATGTACGAAAAAATAACAAAAGTAGTTTTCGAAGGAAGTTTGTTTATGATTTACATAATTTTTTTTGAACAGTTGCTTAGGTTTAACTTAAATGTAAGCAGCATTCTGAAAACCATTTTGAGACCCTAGGGCCAGTTAAAGTGCTCTTAAAAATAAAAGAAAATTTTTACGGATGCTTTTTCTGTATGAGCTATAATAGGGCCCTAACTGCGCTAGATTCTGCGTTCTTGGGCCATTTTCACACAGTTTCAAAACCAAACATATCTCATTTATTCTCTTCATTACCCTGAACTACCGTTATCGATCTAATCCATCTTCAATATGAACACTCAGTCGATCTACCCCATTCAAGTCCATCTTCCAATTCCCAGTTATAGATGTCAATCAAATTGCAAGGAAATCAAATTGACACTTTGCACCTTTCAACGGTTTATCAGCACTCTTGTCCTTACCGTTAAATGCATTCAATCCCGATTGTGTATACTGTATACCCTTTTACTACTGGCTCATGAACGTCACGTTCATTTTACGGGACATCGCAGGAAGTTTGTTCCTTGCAAAAAGGTGTGACAATCTGCAATGAGATGAGCATGCAAAAATCCTTTTTACCCTCAAAATCCCAGGATTATAGTTTCTAATCGGGTTTGTGAGAAGTGATTGCATTTTCGCAGTAGTTCATAAACCCAATGAATGCACTTATACAAAGTATATAGTATAGATACTTCATTTTCTGATCTGAAGGAGTGTATTGTTTTGACACAAAAAAGAAAAAAAAAGATGTAAAATTGTCATAAATCCGGAAGGGTTGATTGTGTGTGTTTTCAGGTGAAAGGAAGAAAGACTAGTTCATCCCCTTTTCGTGCGTCCTTCCTCAACTTTCTTTTTAATTTTAAACTACAATCGATTGGTTTGTGGGGGAGGAACGTAAAACACTCTCATACAATATGGAAGAAACTGCGTTATTAGGGTGTTTAGTGGCATTTATTGTCGAATCAACACTCAATGGGTTGGGATAGCGATTGTTTGTCTTGTTACATTTTTCGTTTTTTTGTTACATTTTCGAAGTGAAGAGGTTTGACCAATTGGGTAGGAACTTATTTTTTACTGCATGTGATTTTGGTATTTATTTGACAACTCAAAAACTTAAGAAAACAGTTAATCTAGGCTACGAAGCACATCATCATCATCATTTTCTAATGCCGCTTATCCTTTAAAAGGATCGCGGAGCGAGGGTGGCTAAATGGTCTTTCCATCGTTCTCGATCCTCCGCAACCAACTCAAGAGCCTCAGGCGCAATCCCCAGGCGGGACTCAGAGAGGTTCTTTACCTGATCCCACCACCTGTTTCTTGGCCTACCAGGGGGGCGACGCGCTGTCTAGGAAGTCTGTCAGGGGGCATGCGAACAACGTGTCCAAACCATCGAATCGATCGACCATCGAATCGATCGCTCCACTCGGAGAAGTAGCTGCTCAACATTAAAATTCCTACGAATACTGACGTTTCTCACTCTGTCCCTTAGAGTAATACCAGCAACGCACCTCAGGAATCTCATTTCGGCAGCTTGTTCCCGCGATCTAATTCTTTCGGTCATTACCCAAATTCCATGACCATAGATGAGGGTCGGAACGAACACTGAATTAAAAACTGAGATCTTTGCTTTCACTCCAAGCTCAGCTTTCCTGATGACCGGCTGGCGCAGTTCCTTTACTATTGCTCCAGCTTGGCCAATTCTACAGGACAACTCAGTATCACTCCTCCCATCTTCCGTGAAAAAGACCCCGAGATACTTAAGCTTCTCCACCTGTTTTAATAGAACTTCATTTATGTGCAAGGTACACTGCACAGGAGTTCGGGAAACAACCATCACTTCCGATTTGTTCACGTTTACTTTCATCCCAGCATCACCACAGACGGCTGCAAACCTATCCAGTGCTCGTTGAAGTTCCTCTTTGGATGATGCAAGGATGGCCAAATCATCTGCGAAAAGCCGATGGCTCATCCTGATGCCAGCCAATTCGAAACATTGCTCGCCAAGACTGCGCTTCACCATCCAGTCCATATATGCTATGAAAAGGAGCGGCGACAGAACACAGCCCTGGCGAAGTCCAACGCGCACATCAAAAGGACGGGATTTGACGCCATTAATCCGGACAAAGCTTCTACAGTTTCCATACATGGCTCTCAGAAGGGCCCCACTCAGCGCATAGTCCTGCAAAACTCTCCACAGTGTATCCCGAGGGACCCGGTCATACGCCTTTTCCAGATCTACAAAACACGCATAGACCGGTTTGGCATATTCCCAGGCCTTCTCAAGAATAACCTTCCGAGTAAAAAGCTGGTAGGTTGTGCCTCTGCCAGGCCGAAAGCCGCACTGTTCTTCCCGTAACAAAGGCTCGATTACAGCTCTGGAACGCATTTCCAACACCTTCGCGAATACTTTTCCCGGAAGACTCAAGAGAGATATGCCCCTATAGTTGGCGCAATCT
The DNA here is from genome assembly GCA_947623515.1 of Neoascia interrupta. Taxonomy (NCBI): domain Eukaryota; kingdom Metazoa; phylum Arthropoda; class Insecta; order Diptera; family Syrphidae; genus Neoascia; species Neoascia interrupta. The sequence goes on along the minus strand of OX392463.1, from coordinate 119,116,855 downwards.
CTCCTGTTCCCTTTTTTGAAATTGGGCACTATAACTCCCGTTTGCCAATCGCTAGGTGCCTTCCCGCTATCCCAGGCCACCTTAATGACACGTGTTAGCCATTCAACACCCTCTTCACCCATTGCCTTGAGCATTTCTGGCCGGATTTCATCAACTCCAGCAGACTTGCTAACTTTTAGCGATCTAATCGCTTCAGTGACTTCGTCTACTGTGGGACTATTCTCCGCCCTTATCTCGTCAGCAGTGGGAGTGCCATCTTCAGTGCCCTGTTGGGGGTTGAGTAACTCCGAAAAGTGCTCTCTCCATCTGTGCAAGACATCGCTCTCACTTGAAAGAAGTGTATCTTTCTTGGATTTAATCTCTTGAATGATATTTGACTTCCTTCCTCTGAGCCGGCGAATGGTCTGCCAAAATATTTTGTTTGCAGATTTGTAATCGTGCTCCAACCTCTCGCCGCACTTTTTCCATGACTGTTCCTTGGCTGTTCTGACTGCCAGATTGGAAGTCCTTCGCGCCTCATTGTACCGGGCTCGAGAAGTTGAGTTTCTACATCGGATCCACGCAATGTAGGCTCTCTTCTTCTCTCTGATGGCTTCTTGAACTCCAGGCGTTTTAAACCAAGCAGTTCTTTTTTCACCACCAGCCGCTACCCCTAGCCACTTCACTCCACAAACATTTCCTGCAGAGGTAATGACTGCCGATAAAAACAGCTGCCATTCCTCCTCTACATTCAAAAGATCAGTTGGAGTTTGTTCAAACTTCTCCGACACATGCTGTGCAAAGCGCTCTCTGAACTCAGAGTCAGCATCCTGCAACCTTTCCCACCGTATGCCCGTATGCGGGTCTCCAGTCTTGGTTTTCGTCTGGGTTGCAAAGGAATACGGTCACTGGAAAACAATTTACACAGCACCAAGTGGTGATCAGTTGACAACTCAGCTCCCCTGAAAACTCGAACATCACAAATCATTCTTTGAACACACGATGGTACAACAAAAGTTGGCTACGAAGCACAAACCCACTTTTTTGAAATATTTTCCTATAGAAGAGTACGTTTATGGGTACTGTGTCGAAATGTTCTTTTCGACACAAGAACATTTGTTCTTTTTTGGTTTCTTATCGACGTGGACGTTTTTCTGTATTGGCCAACTGACAGAAATAAAATACCTGTCCATTTCGATCCCTCGTTGCCTCACAAACTTAAAAGAACACTTTGACCTTTGCTCAGATCACTCGGCAGTCTGTCAAAATCGGCGGGAACTTAGCGAAAAAGAAGAGAGCACCTAGATCCTAGATTAACTGCGAGCCCAAATGCAAAATTATTATTTGTCTGAGGCGTATAAAAGGCAGGAATATCTCGATCAGATTTTAAATTCTCTCGTACTTAAACAGTACTTGGTCATTAATGTTATGGTAAATGTATTTTAGGTAAATGTATTAAATACATAACATTTAAAATACATTTAAATTAAATTAAATTTAAATTAAATGTAAAAAAACATTTAAATTAAAAAATTAAGCCTACCCACGACACGAGCAGTAAATTTGATGGTTGCCCCTGTACCTACCTATTAAGTCACCTAACCGCTAAGAAACTTATCGATAGCCATATAGACAGATGGGTCAAAAATGAACATAGGCACGGGTGCGGGTCTCTACTCTGAGAACCCATATCCATAAGATTGCCCGATTTTTGCAGCGTCTTCCAAGCGGAGGTCCTTGCAGTCAAGCAGGCAGCCAGCCTACTGTCAATAAGGGCAATACCACTGGATGATATTACCATATTTATAGACTGCCAGGCAGCCATACAGGCAATAGCTGGCACTGAAATCAAATCCGAACTTGATAAGCGTTGTCGCAAAGAGCTAAAGGTTCTTGGCTCATAGCCCGATGTAAGACTCTGCTGGGTTCCTGGCCACAGAAACTTTCGTGGCAATGAAGAAGCCAATGAGCTTGCCCGACATGGATCTCTATTAGAACTTTAAGAAACCCTTCAATGATAAATCAAACCCCTACTTTGTGACCTAAGAAGGCGGGTGGAAAACAAGATCCGGATGAAAAAAAAAATACAAGATGGGCATCTTTGTCCACCTATGAAATCTCAAGACAAATGTGGCCTAAATATGATAAGTCCCGAACTTACAAGAGCAGCAGGAAGACTCTGTCGTTACCAGTAGGTATACTGCCTGGTCAGAATCTTTTGAGACATCATGCTATGAAACTAAATCTCGACAAAGACGACATCTGCAGAGGATGTGGCGATACGGATTGCTGCGAGGACACACCTCACTTTCTGTGCCACTGCCCCAGTCTTAGTCAGTTGAGGAAGAGAAGAACTTTAGAAAAGAACTTTAGGAAGCTACTTCTTTTAGGACATTTCAGAACTGTCAAACGCACCACTAACGCCTCTTTCCAGGTATTTTAAACCCAACAAGATGCGGCTCAAGGAACTTAACACGGCGTAAGAAGAAAGTGAAAACATCCAACGACAAGGATTATTCCCCAATAAGTATCACCATGGGTCACAACACAATAGACCTAAGTGCGATGAGGTACGGGTTATATCGCTTCATCAACCCTACAACCTAAGGCACCTTTGGTCTTGATCTCTGCTGGCTTTGACTATTGTTGACGAAATTTGGTCAACAAATACTCTGGAAATTTTTTCTTCTCTGAGCGGAAATTATTAGAAAGGTGGTTAAAAGGACTCTGGAAATGGTCCCGTATGTATCAACCACCGAAAAAGTGCTCTGTCCATATCCGCGTCCTGGGATCTATGCTTTTCATTTTGGCCAATGATATAAAGAGTCTTTCATTAAGCGTTTTCTATATTTAAACTTAAGTAAAGCAACGTGGGCGTGAGATATCTTTGAATAGTTTTACTAGTTTTAGAGGCCTTACGATGCCATTATGTATGAATGCAAAATATAAATTTTTTCACGAGTCTAGCGTTTAAATCAAGCTGAAATTGCGCGTTAATGTGGGTTTTATTGGCTTCGAGGGCCGCTCTGATTTGCGAGTTATTCACAAAGACATTGACTGCAAAAAAACTTTAAAGAAAACTTTTAACCTGTAACGGGTTGAATCGTACGAGCTCGAAGGCCAGCCAACATCATCTTCACGTGAGATGACCATTCCTCTTGAGTCGCTCGTGCAGAATTTCCAATGTGGAGTAAGCTGATGTCCATATACTCCAACTCAGGCCAAAATATGTTTGTTGGCATCTGTGATGACCAACGCCGTTTTAAAGGAAAAATATGATCGAGTGGCGCCGACCGTCATTGCAAAATTCCCTATACCGTGACTTTTTCGGAATGCGTTGAACGTTTTCAGGTCTCATTTGGTTTGCTATCGTAGTAGATTCAATAATTCTGTAAGTTGCCGTTGTAATACCAATTCATTCAGAAGTGTGCTTTATAGCTGCAGACAATTCCAATTGAAGCCTTCGCTCAGAGAACTATTCAGTTACCCATCAGAGAACTATTAAAACAAATTTTATTATTTGGACGTGTTGATCAGCGCTATATCCTTTTTATACCCCACCAAGGGTATATTAATTTTAGTGTATAGCTTGTAACACATCTGTATGTGTGAAGGTGTTAGGTCTTCAAAATCAAGCTTGGTTCTTCTGTTGCACAGACAAAGTATGAAAATTGGCTTAATCCGTCAACGGCCACGCCCACGACTGGCTTCAATGTGAGACAACCCATACTTTACATTTTCTTTCAAAATGCTTTTTGGTCAAGGTAGACAAGGCATAGGAACTTCAATTTTCGTACTGAGTAAAATTGGCCCAAGACCTTTAACAAGGCAAAAATTGGACCGCCCCACTCGACCATCCCACTTTTAACATGTTAGATCTTTAAAACCCGATTTCTCGAAAAGTTTACTCAAAATCATGAAAAATCCAGTTTACTCCAAATCAAAAAAAAAAATTAAGACAAAGTACCTACCATTTTCTAAGTTTGCTCCATACCAAGCAACTTGAACTTCGAGTTTAACAACTTTGAACTCCGCCTACTTTAAAGGGGCATTTTTAGGAAAAAAAACAGTTTTTTTTTTCTAAAATAATTTTCGCTTTTACCGTATTTTCTCATGATTCTAACGAAATTACAATTTATTGATTTTAGTTATTAGACCATGCCCATTTTTGGGGGCGTGGCCTATACAAATAATGTATGAGTTCGGGCCAAGAAACTTAAAGATTTGGTGTTACATGGTATATAGAATCGGGTATGTAGAAGTTTGTCACAGACGAACTCTTGCACTTACTCACTTGTTTCTTCTGCTCGAGAGGGTTGAGGCCTCTGCTTGAACTCAGATTTGAACTATTCACCCCGCGGGACTGCCGTTAGAAACTACATCGCGGGGTAGCAATCAGCTCTTTTGTCTTTTGCTTCACCTTGTGCGAGTTGGGTAGCTTCTTCTACTTCTTCTGGATGTATTTGCTCGAGTCTCCTTTCGTTCGAGATTTGTTATAACGGTACATCATTCTCGCCAAATCTCTTCTGACCCCAGTATATGGGCTTGGATTCCTGTGTAGTGTAGTTCTCCATAGTGCAAAGCGCGGACAGTGTGCTCCGCGTCTTCTTTATTTTCAAGCAGTGTTGGGACTTGGGAAACGTTTAACGGTAATATTTAGGATTGAAAATAGGTGGTAGATTGAAAAAAAGGGTAGAAAAAAATCTTAAATTTCATGTTTGTTTTATTTGACAACAATATTATAATAAAATTCATGTACAGCCTTATTAATTAAATTTCAACACCAAGTAATGTTGACTGACTATGTCGTTTTAATACATTTTTCTGACAAACAAATTGCATTCATTGCATGAACAATCAAATGAGTAAGTGGAAGTGTTCTTTTGTGAAAAACTTCTATATACCCGACCCTATATACCGTGTAACACCAAATCTTAAATTTTTTTGTCTCGAATTCATATATTATTTGTTAAGGCCACGCCCCTAAAAGTAGACCTGGGCTACAAACTAAAATCAATTAATTGTAATTCCGTTAAAGTCATGACAAATGCGTAAAAAACCAAAAATTATTTCGGAAAAAAACCGGTTTTCCTAAAAACGCCCCCTAAAAGTGGGCGGAGCTCGAAACTTTGTATGAACCAAACTTAGCAAATAGTAATTACTTTAATATTTGTCATATAATTTTTTTTTCGATTTGGAGCAAACTTTCCAAGAAATCGGGTTTTTAAAGATCTAACACGTTAAAAGTGGGCTTGGTCGATAGTGTGGGCGGTCCTATTTTTGCCTTTTAAGGGGTTTTAAGCCATTATTGCTACTAAAATTTGAGTTGTCTTGTCTCACTTGCATTTTGAAGGAAAATTTAAAATATGGGTTTTCTTAAATTGAAGCCAGTAGTGGGCGTGGCCGTTGGTGGATTTAACCAATTTTCACACTTTGTCTTTACAAAATAAGAACCAAGATACGCTCCAAGTTTGAGCATCCTAGCTCAATTTTAAGGACCTAAAAACTTCACACATACGAACAGACGGACGGACATAGCTAAATCGATTCACCTGTCGGTCTCGATCATATCTCTTAAAGGTCTTGCGGGTCTACGGTGAGTTTTTCACTGTGCTAGAAACTATGCATTAAAATTAATATACCCTGGGTCGGGTAGAAAAAGCTCGTTGATACTCGACACTTGAGAGACACAATCAATTTTTAACTTAAACCGAAAAAAGGCTAGCTAGCGGGAATCCATTGTTGTGGTCTAAGTGGTGAAATGAAGTTGTTTGGTAAAATAAGAAAGGTAGGTTCACAGTAAAAACTTGAGTATTTTTCTCAGCTTCTAGTGTTACCTGTGCGGTGGTTTGAAATACGAAGAAGCAAGAAGATGGTAGATTTCAAGCAGAGGGTGGTAGGTTGCTGAAAACTCTTAAAGGTGGTAGAAATACCACTTAAGTGGTAGAAGTTCTAGTGTTTTCAAGACACTCCAGGCCGATTGTAGAGCTGTCGTGTCCAAATCGATGTACATACTTGCGTAACCTCCGTGATCGGAAAGGAACTTTGTTCCACTCATGAATTGTTGTTAAATTGTTGTATCCACTCATCTCCCTTTTGTTAAGTTGTCCCAGCGAGTTTGCCACATAGCTCGAGACATGGCTTTTTCCTCGTTCTTTATTTCTCTCCCTACTGGCATTGGTGTCGTCTTGGTTAAGCGTTTTCTTATTATTGATATATTCTAAGAATTTCATTGCTACCTCTGGCAAAAAGAGAGGAAGATATAATGCTGCAAGATCAATTTTTTTATGGTTTCTAAGAACATAAAGATGAAAAGAGAACAAAATACTTAAAAAAAAATGAAAATCGATTTGTACTATGCTGTTTTATATCTCATTATGGCATTAATAAATTATTAACTTTTCAAAAAGGTTTTTTTTTACAATATAGTGCACTAAAATTTGGTGCGGGTAAAAATATATCAGCTAAAGTAAGCATTTTCCTTCCGAAAAAATAAAGGGCATCAAAAATATTTGATATTATTCAAAAAGCCCACAAACACTGTTTGCCATGCCAGTGAAAAGTAATTGTGAACCCTTGAAGGAAGAAAAAGTTGGAATTTTTTTTACAGGCAATGGCTGAAGAATTTAAGTTGTCTTATAAGACTAAGGATTTTATTATCAGAGCCAATCTCTCTTTACGAGTGTTGCATACTTATTGCAATATTAAAGCTCCTATAAGACTCTTATTACAAAACTTTAACTCCACAAGAGTTGAAGTCATATAACAAGAGTCTTATAAGAGCCCATTATTGGGCTTATTAGAGCTTGTTAGTTAAGTTAGTTCAAGTGCGACGGCTGGTAGCAATTCCTTTATTGGAGTGATAACCTGGGCTTGTAGAAGCTGTAGAGATGCAGAAGAAATAGATTCTATAGAACACTTTCTCTGCCACTGTCCAGCTCTCCAAGAACGACGACTTACCTTCTTAGGAGTCAGGTTCTTTGATGGTGTGTGAACGCCTGAAGCCGTTTGTCAACAATCTGATTGGCACATAGGCTTAAGGCCAGGAAAGTCCAATCAAATATTTACACTGCGGCAGATCTTGAAGAAAACCCAGGAATTCTAAATCGATACACACCACACCAGCTTTTCATTAATTTCAAGGTCGCGTTTGACAGCATATATAGCGACGAGCTATAAAGCGAAATGTCTAGTTTTGGCATCCCTGCCAAAGTCGTCAGTCTGTGCAGGATGATGATGAAAAATTCACGCTGTTCCGTCAAGGTCGGCAAAGACCTCACCAACCTCTTTGATGTCTAAAAAGGATTTAGACAAGGCGACGCGTTGTCATGCGACTTCTTTAACACCATACTTGAGAGAATTATGCAGAATTTCCGTGCTAACACCAGAGGTTCAATCTTTCAAAAACCAGTTTAACTACTCGCATACGCAGACGACATTGACATAATTGGAAGAACAAAGAGTAATATCAGTGAAGCCGTTGTGAGTATTGGGACGGAAGCGGCGAATATGGGCTTGGCAGTCTACCGAGGGCAAAAGCAAGTATATGCAGTCATCAAGAAAAGACACCCACACCGACGTCTTGGACAAAACATCACCATCGACAGCTATAGCTTTGAGGTAGTTAGGGACTTTGTCTACCTGGGTTCCGCTATTAATTCAGACAATGACACCAGCGCTGAAATCAAACGAAGGATAACTCTTGCCAATCGCTGTTTCTTTGGGCTAAGAAGGCAATTGAGTAGCAAAGCCCTCTCTCAAGTAACTAAAGTGTCCACGTATAAGACCCTCATCATTCCAGTCCTGCTTTACGGTGCATAAGCATGGACCCTGTCAAAGGTGGATGAAAACACTTTAGGCTGCTTCGAGAGGAAAATTCTTCGGACGATTTACGGTCCCGTCTGCATAGACGGAGTGTGGAAGGAGATAAAACATCAAACTGTACGAAACTGAATCCACATTGCAGGGACGGTGCAGTAGAGGAGCACCGAGACTCAGGTGGCGCACGCAAGTGGCACGGGGACCTCAGCCAACTCACGAAACTGGAGACGGCTAGCTATAGACAGAGCTGGCTGGCGAAGCTTGTTGGCTGAGGCCTAGGTCCACCCCGGACTGTAGCGCCACTTTAAGCAGATAAGTAAGTAAGTTATAACTGCACAGTATTCTTTTGTACCGTGAAGGCATCTTTTTCCTTCAATGGCTCTGTCTGCTATTTCAACCACGGCTCTAATGGCGTCAACAGTGTAACGAGCTTTTCTAAAACAAATCTAATTGTCAGAGAGGGTCCCATTCTCTTCTGCTGCTGCGAATAATCTATTAACATATTCTTCTTTCCAGGAACTTTCCCATTATATCCAATAGGCAAATCGTATGGTAAGGTGATGGTTGATGGTTCCCCAGGAGGTGTATTTCCTTTGGGAAGCAAGACCCGTTGCTGTACCTTCCGATTTTCAGTAAACCTCCCTCCTTCGAGACACTTCTGCATTGTAGCGATGTAAGTCTGCTTTTCTAACTACAGCCGTCCTAAGAGTCGGGTCCAGGCGCCTTGTTGGCTCCTACCAAAGTGCCAGGTCTGGACAACTGGGCTGGGACACAGCATGTCCAGGGCTTTAGATAATAAGATGCTGTTTTTTTCTTTGTGTATAGTTTCTATGCTTCTGCGCTTTTCTTAACAGCGTTTCTGTACTATTGGGTAGTTATTTTCTCCTGTTTCGTCTATTTTTTTTTAACGTTCGTTATGAGAAAAGTCAAATCATAATCCCTTGATCGCGAGCTCATTATAATTCAATTTATAAGAAAAATAATTCTGAATTTGCAGAGCTCTATCTTTTCAGGTCCAAATTAGCAATTTTTTTTTTAGAATTTTTCAATAAAATTTATGCCGAAGTATATGCCGGAATGTCATAGTTGTCCTATATTCCGTTTGATTTCCCACCAAAATCGCGATCACCACGTTTGCTTAAACAACAAAAATCTTCCAAAGACAAAATCTCAAAAATCAGTTTAAAAAATCTCGAATGGAACAAAATTCAGAAACGCCAAAATTTCGAACGCACAATTTTTTCGAAATTCTTAAGACCGAATTTAAAGCAGTTCCTAATACCTAGTTTCTATACCCAAACCTGTATCTACCCCAAATCCTATCTAGTGCCCAAGCAGGGGGTCGCAGGGGTGCAGCATGCTCCGATACATTCAAGTAGGCAAAATAGAGCTCTTACTACTAATAGAGCTACCTACTCGAACTTTCTTCTAGATTTTTGGTGTTCTAGATTTTGTTCGGGATTTTCATTTCGAAACTTTTATCGTTCTAGATATTAGGGTAGACCCACAAAAATCTTGAGATTCAATTTGAGATGTATTTTTTAAGAGGACGTTTTATTTGCGACAATAATTTTAATATACCGGTCATTTCATATATTGTAATTTACCCTTTCATATTGCACAAAAAGTTTTAGTTTAATAATAAATTAAGGTTTAATGGTGCAGCGTGTACAAATTTCTGAGAGGTCCCGGCTTCGAATCCTGGCTGGTGTAATGCCAGCTTTTTCCCAGTTCCACCTCAGCGAGGATCTGACAAACCGTCCAAGAGTATCATTTGCCAAAAGAGATCTCTCAAAACACCGATTGGAATTGGCATAAAATTCTAGGTCCCCTCGACGTGTGTAAGAACTTCTGCAACACAGCATGTATGATTGTAAGAGGTCAAGCAGTGCATAACCATAGTAAAAAGCTTTGAAATCCAATAAGGTTTCTAGAGTATTCCCCAGTCAGGTGTCGAATCAGCGGCCTCCTAAGCAGTATGTCTGCACAGCATTCTAAAATGAATCCCGGTTTTACAACACTGTTCAATTTTAAACAAACTTCCGTCAAATTTGACCATTTAGTTGTTTAAATATTGACGCCAAAAAAGAAATGTCTTCCATACTGCATACTTTCACGCAAACAACACTGACGCCAACTAACAAAACGTACCTACTCGTACCTATACTTGAATGAGCCTCCTTCAAAAATAAATCAACATCCTCGACCAACGGATCCTTTCTTCTTACCGTCATCGAAAAGGTAATGATCGGATCCGTTTCGACTGTTAACAACGTGCACGCGCCAATCAAACAACACTTTTGTCATTTCGTTTTCGTTTTTTTTTTTTCGAAATCCCTGTCGAGCAGGTGTGTGTGGGAAAAGAAAGTGTAATACCTTCATAAAGGGATATAGTAACGGAAAGAGATTTTGTGGCCACTGCATTTGGTGCGTCCTTTGATAGATTGTATATTTGTATTCGATAATAATAAAAGAAAATATCGAATGATATTTCCCTATCTGAGAACCGTTATCTTGGAATCCTTTTGCCGCAAGGTTCACACGGCATTTTTATTTTTTGTTTCTTGGAATATTTGCTGTTAGTCTCAACTTTCACGGATGTGATTGCTTTTGATTTTTTTCCGATTGTTTGATCGCAAAAGGACCTTTGAATGACCATTTTCTTAGCGTAGTTGACAGTCCATCAAAACGAATGAGCCGATGCGAATTTTTAGTTCCTTGCCTTTCTTTGTTGGACAATTTTTTTTACAAAATTTAAGGAAGTAAATTGCATGGTTTTTATTTGCTACACGCCTAATTTGTAGTTTGAAAAAATTACATGCAATTCATTCAATTGAGACGTCTGGTTCCGAGCTATAAGACACATCCTTCTTGGGTGGTTAGAGAGAGATCTTAGAAGAATAATGAAATGAATGAATGAAATTTATAGCGGAGTCTTATTGAACTATCTTAAAAAAGATAAAGTAAAGATCGCATGATAAGTTTTCCATTAATACCTTTGCAGAGGTTAAAAAATCGGGTCCATTTACGTAATTTTTAGCGACCTGTCCAGAAATGGAAATTGCACTATCAGATCTGTGATGTAGGGTGCTTAAGGCAAGCAGCAACTACAAGCAGAAAATTGCCAAGCAAAATATTGCTTACACAGGCTCATCAACTAGTGCAGGTGTTAGTGGTAAATGTAACGATCACTTAACACATACACAACAATTAACAAAATAGGAAAAAATTAATAAAATAGATACACATAAAGAAAGAAAATTACAATTGCTTAAGCAGCTTTTTCAGTGTCGCTTTGTCAATATTGAAATCTAGAACACTACTATATAAATTGTACAGGGTACTCATGCGTGTAATATAGGCTCATGCATGCCGTAATTCGATCTATGATTCGGAACGTTTAACAGATTGATATTACGTAGGTTATAAGAGCCACCACGAAATTTAAATTTGAAAGTGGACAAGAGGTCAGGTGCGTCAATGTGACCTAACAATATTTGCTGAATAAAAACGAGATCGGTGTTAATACGTCTTTGAGACAGGCTCTGCAGATTAAGTAATTTTAGCCTCTGGGAATAAGTTGGAAGGTGAAATGGATCTGCCCAAGGAAGGCCTCTTAGAGCAAAGCGGATAAATCTCCTCTGAATAGCCTCAATCCTGTTAGCATAACAAATTTGGGATGGTGTCCAAACCTGTGAAGCATATTCGAGGTGTGGCCTAACGAAACTATTGTACAGCGAAAGAGTTGCATAAGGATTAGTAAATTCCTTAGCCCATCTATTAATAAACCCCAGCATACAGTTAGACTTAATAACGACATGATTAATGTGTTCGGAAAAAGTAAGATCTGAGCTAAAGAAAACACCAAGATCACTAAATCGAAAGACACGACCAAGGATGTGGTTGTTTATTGTATATGAGAACTCCGTCGGCGTACGTTTTTTTGAGAACGTCATAACCTGACACTTATTTGGGTTAAGTGTGAGTCCATTTTTATCACACCAGATGGTGAAACTGTCGATGTCTGACTGCAAAAAACTATGGTCCGACACTGACCCTATTGTTTTTGATATTTTCATATCATCGGTATATGCAAGAATATCACTATGTTTCACACTTGACGGGAAATTATTAATTGAGCGTATAAAGAGAAGAGGACCAAGATGGCTCCCTTGGGAAACACCTGATACCGCGGAAAAGATATTTGAATTAGTCCCTCTGAAATTTAATTGATAAGTTCTCAAGTGAAGATAAGATATAATCCAAGATATGAAATAAGGTGGGAAACCTAGCGATGTAAGTTTAAAAACAATAATTTCATGTGAAATTAGATCAAAAGCTTTTGAAAAGTTTGTGTAAATACAGTCAACTTCAAATTGACTCTCCAGAGCGTTGTTACACTTGCTGTGAAAGGACACGATGTAAGTGACAGTGGATCTGTTTCTTACAAAGTCATGTTGTTCTCTACAAATGATATTGCGACAGAAAAAGACAAGACTATCACAAACAACTTGCTCGAAAAGTTTAGGTATGGATGATAGCTTTGCAATTGGTCTGTAATTTGACACATCACACTTATCTCCCTCTTTTAAGACAGGGGCTATATACGATAGCTTCCAAGCGTTTGGAAAAATTCCAGAAGTAAGCGACAGATTAAATAGATGTTGGAGGTGAAAGGCAAGTATATCCTTACATTTTTTTTTAACAAAATAGGTGGAATCCCGTCTGGTCCTGCAGAACAATCCTCTTTAAGATTAGACATAAACTCTTTAAAAGACTCAAAAACAACTGGTATTCCATTAAAGCTGACTTGTGCTGAATGCTTAAGATATTCAAAGTATTCCGTGTCGACAGGAAACGGGCCACCTCTGAACGATTTAGAAAAGTTGTAAGCGAAGAAATTCGCTGGATATCCGTCCGTCTTTCTTTTCGAATTGACGAATTTACAAAATTTATACGGATTAGATTTCGGGGTGCCGTGGCGTAGTGGTTAGTGTGTGTGCTTACTACGCCGGAGGCCTGGGTTCGAATCCTGCCACCGTCACCTAAAAAAAAAAGACTTGTTCTTTTTCACGGTCCCCACCTCCGCGAGGGTCTGACAAGCCCTCCGAGAGTATCATTTGTCTTGAAAAACTTCTCAAAGTGCCGTTCGGATTCGGCAAAAAATTGTAGGTCCCTTTGTATGTAAAAGAAATTAACACACCAGCCTACATTGTTGAGAAGTTGGCCGTAGTTCACCTCGAGCTGTTGCGCCACTCTAAAAAAAAAAATACGGATTAGATTTAAATGATGCTCTCATTTGAGAGATATAACTGTTATATAGATAGTCCGAAAGAGCTTTGAATTCCTCAAAAAATACTATAAATCTTTCGAGGTCTGTATGATTTAAACTTTTTATATATAATCTCCAAGCCTTGCTTCGTTTGTTACGCAAGGATCTAAGTTCACTAGTATACCAGGGACGGTCACAAATTTCGTTTTTCTTTAATTTTCTAGGAATAATATTACCTATGGAAGTATTCAAAATAGAGTAAAAATTATCCACGCAGTAGTCTACATCAGAAGAGTTCGCAAAGTTAGAAATACCTAACCTGGTTAACTCTTCTGAGAGAGCGTGAAAGTTAGACTTTTTGAAATCAAACATGCATGAACGTCTCATGAATGAGACCGTTCAAGTCAAGAAATACATCCAGTGATGTATGGTGAGTATCTATTTTAGTAATGTTGCATATGGACTTACAGGCAACAGTACTAACAGCGTCTGATGAAAAGATTAAATCGAGAAATCGATTGTTAATATTTTTGATACAGCTTATTTGCTGTAAGTCAGAGGAAAGAATATTGTCTAGTTTATTAAGTGCCGTTTGAGCAGAGGAAACACATGGAATAAAATACGTACTATCGTCTGAAGGTACCCATTTTAAAGGACTAAGGTTAAAGTCACCAATTAGGAGAACAGTACTATTGCAACATGAAAGGCTGGAAATATAATCAAGGGCTTTTGCTATAATAAATATATAAATAGAGTGGCGCAACAGCTCGAGGTGAACCAGGGCCAACTTCTCAACAATGTATGCTGTGTGTGTTAATTTCTACACATACAAGGGGACCTACTATTTTTTGCAGAATCCGACCGGCACTTTTTGAGAAGTTTTTCAAGACAAATGATACTCTCGGAGGGCTTGTCAAACCCTCGCGGAGGTGGGGACCGTGAAAAAGAACAAGTCTTTTTTTCATGTGACGATGGCAGGATTCGAACCCAGACCTCCGGCGTAGTAAGCACACACACTAACCACTACACCACGGCACCCCACAGGGCTTTTGCTAGCTCCGAGTATATTTCAGCAGAGCTATCGGGAGGGATATATGTGTTTACAACATATACAAAATAAGGCTTGAAATCAAGTTTTACACATACAATTTCCATATTGACAGAAAAGGGGAAGGGAACTTTCGACGAAGTAATGTGTTTCCGAACAGCGGTGAGAACTCCTCCACCCAATGCTTTCAAATCGTCCTTATGACGATCTTTTCTATGTACTAGAAACTCATTATTAAAGAGCTCCGCGTCAGTAATACTACCATTGAGCCAAGTTTCAGTCAAAACAATGACGTCATGAGGAAAAACCATTGAATTTTTAAATACATCTTCCGATTTGTGTTTGCTGCGGATCGATCGAACATTCTGATAGAAGCAGCTTAGCCTGCTGCTTAGTTTTTTGAAAAGATGTTTTGTTTACTTTGTGGCTTAGCCTTTGTGGATCGATATGTGAATTCCTTGACCAGAGTGTTAGTTGGCCAGATTGTGCTGTTACAAATAGAGTCGAAAAGCTGTTTGGCTTACTGAGTTTCGTGCATTTGACAATAGAATCAGTAGAGATGATTTTTTGTGAAATTAGATGATGAACAACTTCATCAGCAGTAGTTTCCGGTTTAAGCCTAGAAACAAAGATTATTTTAGGCTTAGACACAGATTGTAAAGAATCGGAGGGTAAGTTGGAAACAGAGGCTGTAATATCTTGAGAAGCTTTGGATTTTTGGTGGTAAAAAAGGCAAAAAGTGTTTTGGCACTTATCTTGAAATTTTTTACAGTTAGAAAAAAGAAAATCGAAACATACTTTCATTAATAATGTTTCAATAATTATTTTCATAATAAAATAGATTTCTTACAAAATTCTAAAAATTGTTTGGGAAATGAGGAACAGAAAATATGTGCCTGTTTTCAATGTGTTTAAGGTCATGACATTTTAATTACCTAATTTTTTTTTTTTTTTTTTTTTTTTTTTCAAAAGGGGTTTTTATTTCAGATAAATTTTCTTTTACAATGTTTTACCTGCAAAGCAAAGTGCTTATCTGCAGGTGATTGGACATAACGTTGTTATAATTTTGAAGTGATTTAATTTTAAAAGATTAGGTTTAAATAAAATAAGTTAATTTTGAAGTTAAAGTTATAATTGTGAAAAAATCTAATCTGACTCTACTTTACATGATTCAATTCAATTAAATGTTTTTTTAACTCTTTTTTTCTTCTTTTAAAATTTACAATATTTTTCAGTGACAGGGGGAGCAAATTCAACAATTTAGGGACAGTGCATCGTAATTCTCTGTCTCCGTACGAGTTGTAAGCTGTCGGTACTTCTAACATACCTTGGGCTCGTCTTCGGGTGTTAAGTGTGTGGCTGATAGGTTGAAGAAACCGTCTGTCGTCCATATAGCTTAGCAGTGTAGTCATCTGGAAGATTGCCTTTACGTCTAAAACTTTAAAACTTGAATTAGTATGTCGAATAGTTTTAACAAGACGATGTTGTAAGTTTGATATCTTCTCCTGATGGGTTTTCGCTGCGTTTCCCCAGGCCAGAATCCCGTATCTAATGCGTGACTCCGCCAACGAGTAGTACACTTGTTTTAGTACCTCCATATGTGAATAACGCTTAAGGTACACCATTGCAAACATAGTGCTCTTAAGTTGAAGACGCAGGACGTTAATGTGCTCACGCCACAGAAAATTCTCGTCTATGGTAACAGCGAGGTATTTAATGGTTTTAACTACCTCAATTGTGCTGCTGCTCCTCAACAATGGACAACGATCATTTCGATGAAAGATTTCAATAACTTCCGTTGGCTTCGATGGAGTTCGAATATGCATCAACTTGGTTTTATTTGCATTGATCACCAGGCCGTTGTCATGACACCATTCAGACACAAGGTTGAACTCGTCTTGCAGCATCTTTATAGCTAAGTGCAAGTCCTTGTGTTTTACGACGATTGAAAAAGCCGAGTTTGGGTAAACATAATAAACTTAAGCAAAGGCTTTAATCAACTTTTGCTTAAACCGTTCTAAAACTGCGGTGTTGACGTATTTTCAAAAAAATAAAAATCGTGTGAAAAATATTGCCCCCGCCACTATACTCCTATGCTATAACTAGGGGCAATTGATTGAAAAAAATCACACATATCAAGAATTATTTGTAATTTTCGGGAAAACTATAGAAATTTTTGAGAATTCTGAGATTTCGCTCGAAAACTTCAAAATAAAAAAATTGTAGAGAAATTTGATTTCATATAAAACGTGAGAAGAGAGTTATAAAATTTTTTAGATCTTTCAAAAAAGTCGTTTATAACTTAAGATTTTTCAAATGGTTTTTAAAAGCAACATTATTGGGGAAAACAGCCATTGCAAGTACAAAGTGAAATTTGATAATCAAGAAGGAATATAACAGTATTCAAAAAACGATTCTAAATAGTGGTACTTAAGTCGGACTTAAAACCCAAAAATGCAGGAAAAAGGTAAAAAAAAATCACGTGTCCCCCACACTACATATCTAGTTGTTGCCACAATTTAGCGACAACACAAGACCATGAGCCAATCGGAAAATGAAACGATTTGGTTAAGCGTGTGCTGGATTAAAATCCTATAAATTTATTGGTTACAATTTAATTTATTTAGTATTTACTTTGTTTAACTTACAGTCTCGCGGTTTAGCATTTGTTAAGGGTTCTCTAGGCTGAAATTCAATTAATATATACATATGTAAGTCTCAATATGTATATATTTAGATTAAGACTCAATTTATTTATAAGACAATGTGAATCGGTGGACAGTCGCATTGCAAAAGGGGTGATTTATTCCACTGAGAAAGCAATTTTAGCCGCAGTTGTTAGCTATGATACATTAGCCCTCTGTTAACATCGGGCTTATGGCCTATTCGCAATAGTCAAGTAGATTTTAATTTACTTTTAAAAATAAAGTAAATAAGTATCTCCTTACATCTCGGGGCACTGTTTCAGTGTTCGGGGCACTGTAGGTTCGCCTTTCCTGAGAGAAGACATTAAAAAAATAAGAAAAACGTCGGTAACTCGTTAAAAATCAGAGCAAACCTGGCGGTGGCCGGAGAGTATACAACCAAAGCCGAAGATCAACTGGAGTAGATATACGCTTAAAATACGTCTTTAACTTCTGATCTTAATCTATCTTATCAACTTAATTAAACGCAAGCAGAAGCCACTTGAATAGCAACCCAAAATTGCTTTTTTTAACAAAAAAAAAAAAATCAAGAGAAATATATTTCTCACCCTGCGTTTTGATAAAAATTTGAGTACCAATTCTTAAACTAAGCCTAAAAAAGTAAAACTAAAAAAAAAAATAAATTAGTACATTTATTTAAAATTAATGATTAATGAATTAAAAAAAAAAAAAAACAAAACTAATGAATAGTTTCTATAATTTTAAATCCGTGAATCAGCTAAATGGTCAAAGATGTCCCTAAAAATTGGAATCAAAAATGTTAACACTTATAACTTGTTTTCAAATACTGGCTTGAAGTTAATGCAGTTTATTGTTGTCATCATCATCATCATCATTTTCGAAATGCCGCTTATCCTTTAAAAGGGTCGCGGAGCGAGGGTGGCTAAATGGTCCTTCCATCTTTCTCGATCCTCCGCCACCAACTCAAGAGACTCCGGCGCAATTCCCAGGCGGGACTCAAAGAGGTTCTTTACCTGATCCCACCACCTGTTTCTTGGCCTACCAGGTGGGCGAGGCGCTCGCATCTCGGCTAGCATGACCTGTCTAGGAAGTCTGTCAGGGGGCATGCGAACAACGTGTCCAAACCATCGAAGAATCGATCGCTCCACTCGGAGAAGTAGCTGCTCAACATTAAGATTCCTACGAATACTGGCGTTTCTCACTCTGTCCCTTAGAGTAACACCAGCAACGCACCTCAGGAATCTCATTTCGGCAGCTTGTACCCGCGATCTAATTCTTTCGGTCATTACCCAAATTTCATGACCATAGATGAGGGTCGGAACGAACACTGAATTAAAAACTGAGATCTTTGCTTTCACTCCAAGCTCAGCTTCCCTGATGACCGGCCGGCGCAGTTCCTTTATCATTGCTCCAGCTTGGCCAATTCTACAGGACAACTCGGTATCACTCCTCCCATCTTTCGTGTAAAAGACCCCGAGATACTTAAACTTCTCCACCTGTTTTAATGGAACTTCATTTATGTGCAGGGTACATTGCACAGGAGTTCGGGAAACAACCATCACTTCCGATTTGTTCACGTTTACTTTCATCCCAGCATCACCACAGACGGCTGCAAACCCATCCAGTGCTCGTTGAAGTTCCTCTTTGGATGATGCAAGGATGGCCAAATCATCTGCGAAAAGCAAATGGCTCATCCTGATGCCAGCCAATTCGAACATTGCTCGCCAAGACTGCGCTTCACCATCCAGTCCATATATGCTATAAAAAGGAGCGGCGACAGAACACAGCCCTGGCGAAGTCCAACGCGCACATCAAAAGGACGGGATCTGACGCCATTTATCCGCACACAGCTTCTGCAGTATCCATACAACGACTGGTTGGCTCTTAGAAGAGGCCCACTCAGCGCATAGTCCTGCAAAACTCTCCACAGTGTATCCCGAGGGACTCGGTCATACGCCTTTTCCAGATCTACAAAACACGCATAGACCGGTTTGGCATATTCCCAGGCCTTCTCAAGAATAACCTTCAGAGTAAAAAGCTGGTCGGTTGTGCCTCTGCCAGGCCGAAAGGCTCGATTACAGCTCTGGAACGCGTTTCCAACACCTTCGCGAATTTTTTTCCCGGAAGACTCAAGAGTGATATGCCCCTACAGTTGGCGCAATCTCTCCTGTTCCCTTTTTTGAAAACGGGCATTATAACTCCCGTTTGCCAATCGCTAGGTGCCTTTCCGCTATCCCAGGCCACCTTAATGACACGTGTTAGCGATTTAACACCCTCTTCACCCATTGCCTTGAGCATTTCTGGCCGGATTTCATCAACTCCAGTAGACTTGCTAACATTTAGCGATTTAATCGCTTCAGTGACTTCGTCTACAGTGGGACTATTCGCCGCCCTTATCTCGTCAGCAGTAGGAATGCCATCTTCAGTGCCCTGTTGGGGGTTGAGCAACTCCGAAAAGTGCTCTCTCCATCTGCGCAAGACATCGCTCTCATTTGAAAGAACTGTACCGTCCCTGGATTTAACCTCTTGAATGATATTTAACTTCCTTCCTCTGAGCCGGCGAATGGTCTAGCCAAAATAGAAATTAAAATCGGCCGATCCTAACCCGGACAACAGACGCCGACCAGGAAGCCGCTCGTTCCGAAACAGACGCTCCTGGATTTCTGTTATTTGAAGTTCAGCCGTCCCTCTGGTATCAGACGCTGACCAACAAGCCGCACACTATGTAACAGACGCTGCTGGATTTTATTTATATTATTTATTATAAACCTTTGGGTTTATCTTTTTCAGTTATAACTTTCCTGCCAAGGGTGGCCCCACAAGGAGTTTATACTCCTGGACACCATCACTTATGCCTGAAGATTACTTCCTCCAGTGGATTTCAGTCGGCTCTTACGACAGGCATACCTTACCTCAAGGCTATTCTTAAACCCGACCTTGCAGGGTAGTAATTATTGTTGTGTCACAGTTATAGTTATTTGACTAGCAGTTTCATCAACGTCAATCAAAATGTGTTTTCTGGCACAGCTTTGAATTCATACTATGTATTTCAATTTAACTATGTGTAGTTTTTCCTAAATTTTTAGAAAGTGGACGATTTTTTATTGACTTTTTATTTTTTGAAATTTTAGATCCCAAAAACGACTATATTTTTATTGAATGTCCTCAGGACTTTTTCCAATATTTTATCTACCTGCGCTAGCATTGACTGTTTTCTTAAATTATGTATGAAAAGATTTTCTTAAAAACGTTTTACCGTTGCTGTTTTTCTTACTTTATTCAAGTTGAAAACGACAATTTTTAAATTTTAAATGCAGGCATATTGCCTTGTAAATACTTCATACTTAAAATAATTTTAGCTAAGGCCGTCTTTGCCGTAAACATTTTTTTTTGAAAATGCTTTTACGTTTTTGAGTCAAAATGTGGAAAATTTGAGTATTTGAGCTTTGCTATAATAACTCTTCTAGCACGACTGACCCAAAACGTCTCCTACGCTTCATTAGTAGCTCAAAATGGTTCAACGAGTAGGCAATTTTTCCAGATCCACGTGGTATCACAATCGACCTATGCATAGGTTGGTCTATGTGAGTTGGATTCTTCGAACCTGACAGCCACTTCAACCTAACCTAACCTAACCAAACCTATAGTTGCTCTTTGACTTTTGGAAAATGAACTATATACTCATTTTTTATTTTAAAATTATATCCTCTACCGTTTGGGAGACAAAGAGGGGGCATACGTTATTTTTTACTTTTTTACAATTTTTTAAATTTAAAATCTATAAAACGGCTATTTCTTTTTTTTTTAAGAGTCGCAAGAGTTTTTTTTAATACTCTTAGCACCAGTTATAGAGCTAAGACTTATTTTCGTTAATTCTGTGATCACCGATTTTTGAGAAAATAGGAAAAGTTGCTGCTTTTTAACTAGGCGTTTTAAAAAGGCTTCGAAAAACTTAGCTTGGAAATGACGATATTGAAATCTTTTAAAACAGTTATCTTTCTTTATGAACACTTTTATACTTACACCAATTTTGAACAAGAGTCGTTCCCAAGTTTATTTTTTTTTTTAAAAAGGCTGTTATGTTTTCGAGTCTATTTTCAGTGTTTAAATCTTTAAGCAAACGCTATAGTTTTCCTTAAAATTTTTTACAATTCGTGTGGTTTTCTTAAAAAGAATGATTCGTGTAAATAGCACTAGAGATAAGGGGGCGGGACATGTTTTTGGATATTTTTTGCCATATTTTTTAAAAGCAGTATCAGAACTCTTTCAGCTAATTTTAAAATTGAGTTGCTTTATAAGTGTGTTGAATCTCAAGTTTGTGGAGCATGTGGTTCAAAAGTTATGGAAACACCTCAAAAACGGCATCTTTTTTTAACGCTTGATTCCTCAAACAATTTTTTTTATAAAAGTTCAACATTTACTTGACCTTAAACTTAGTTTGAAACTTAAACAAACCTTTTAGAAATTTTGGAAAATACCAGAAATAATTTCAACTGTTTTCACATGAAACTTCAAACTGTAATTAAATAGTTATGTGGATATGCGCCTCGCTGAATGCTTTTTGTATTGCTAATGAATGCAATTCTGTTTCTGTTTCTGTTCCTTGTGACAACGCGGCCTTAGAAATTAATAAGGGTTTTTGGACGGACGGACGGCCAACGTAACAATACCGTAAGAGGTCCTTTTTCAATTTTTGGGCGGACAGCTAAAAAAATGTTGGGCAACAACTCGCGGCCAACTTCACAGCTATATATGTTATGCTGAGTGTGTTGCATTCTTCTTATACAAGTGTAACTGCAATTTTTTGCCGAAACCGAATGGTACTTTAAGAAAATTTTCCAGACAAATGGTACTCTCGGAGGTTTTGCCAGACCCTCGCGGAGATGGGGACTGTGAAAAAAACGAGCCATTTTTTCGGTAACGACGTACGGTTAGATTTGAACCCAGACGGGCCAGACCTCCTACGTAATAGGCACACACACTGACCACTCTGCCCTGGCACCCCTCAACTTCATTACACTTAACTTATTTTATTACTTAAAATATGAGAAGCTCTTCTTAACCTATTTTTTTTTATAAAATAAATGTTTTATATATATATATAAATAAAGTAGAAATCGAATTAACAATTTAATAAGTCCTGTGTTTTGAGACTTCTTTTGCAGGTCAATCTTTTGTTGGAAGCATTTACTTCTTTTTTTTTAACTTTGTAGCAAAACTCGTTGTCTCACTTTTTATGAAACCCTTGACTGGTTTTTAACAACGTAGGCACGACAACTTAACCCTCCTACAAGACATGCCGTGATCTTAAATTTTTGCAGAATCAGCTAACTTAAAGCTCTTGCAATTCTGTATTTCTTAATTCTTATTCCAATTTATTTTGAGCGCCACCATTCCTCGCTTGCGCCATTTTCTAGAGGACGCTAACCCAACACGAGGGTTGTTCAATCTTAGTTTTTGGTTCCCCCTTAAATTGTGACAAAGAAAATCAATATGGTGGCATAATTATTGTGAGTTGCATCGCTACCAATCAGAATCCACGTCACATTCATCTCGTCGAAATCCACCCCTAAGCACCCCTAGCTGAGCTGTGCCCATGCAAGATTACTGCTGGCTCTGGCTTTCCCTTCCTCAGGGATGACCACAAAAAATGCAATAACTTTGTGTGTCCTGCGGTCACTAGCACGCTATAATCGTATCAATTTATTTTGCCAGCGAAATCTCCGTCACCCACACCGGTCGGTGTGCTAAAAATCCCTTTGGAGAGACCCAAGGGTTGATTGACGGGCATTAACCTATTGTTGGGTGACGAGTAATCAGAACCATTTCTCATGCATCTCTCGTTGAAATCGATTTCCAGGAAAAACCATCAGAATTTTCCTTTCTTCCGCATTCTGCCGCGACGCCGGAGTGCGTGTGTTTGCATCGCAGAATCCTGATGTGCCGAGTCATCATGCGGGGGTGCGTGTGGGTTAATTGATCGGGCAACCCTTCTCACATATATACATTTTTCCATAACCCCTTCCGCATTGCTTCATATTGTTGGGTTTTATGTGTGTACTTGCAATTCTAACGGGATTGATTCAATATTTGAAGATTTTTGTGGTAAAGGAAAAACAGCCGCACATCACCGTCAGTCAATAGAGAGTCTTTGGGTGAAGAAAACAAAAAAATAGTTGAATAGCCAACAATTGAAGATTCAAGTGACAAGCTATATAACGGTGACATTGGATGACAGATGTTTGCTGCGATGGCCTTTGGAAGAGCCCTGACATTGTGTGGGATGAGGGAGATTGTAGGTTCGGTTGTTTGGGGAATTGACCACTTAATTGTGACGGACATTTGGTCATAGGAAATAATATTAATGCAAGAAAAGAATACACAGTGTTTGTAGAGTTTAAGCTCATCTACTGCAACTTATTGCAATTCTTGCAATTTGTTGCGTTGTTAGTGTCTTTATCTTACTAAGTTACCAATTTTACGTAAATAAACATTTTGCTTCTAAAACCCGATATGTACGCAGGTTAGGTTAGGTTAAACAGGGGTGTGGTGAAAAGGACCACACAAACACTAGGCACCAAAACGGGCCCATCGCGATCCCTGGGGAACCAGTTGAGCTTAACATTCAAAAGGCAAAAACAACCTAAACATTATCCCTCGTGACACAGCCAATATCCCTGTAAAAGCCAAGGAGGCCTTTGAAGTTTGTGCCGTCCACTTCTTCTAAGCTTTCGAAGAAATATTCCCCTAAAAATTTCCTGCGCATACGCGAAATTGCCTCAGATTTGCACAGAATGTGTGATCACTGCAGAAGCGACAAATATCCGTGTCAGAAAGCCTGAGCCTCTTTGAGTGTTTACGCAGGAGGCAGTGTCCTGTCAGAATTCCTACTGAAGCCCTTAGCTTGTCCCTGCTCAGTTTTAGTAGTCCCTTCGATCCTTTTTCGTCTAGTCGTGGCCAGAGAGCCCTAGATACCCTGTGTCCATGTCAGGCGAGCCCACCTTTGGTTGGCCATCGCTTTAATTTTCTCCTCAATAGTGCCTCTTACTACGCAGAGGGGTCGTTTGAGTTAGAAACCTCACTATTTCCGAGGATCCCTCCTCTTCTTGCAAGCTCATCAGACTGTTCGTTTCCCTCTATACCGCAGTCTCCTGGCACCCAGCACAGTCTCACCCGGTTCTGACTGCAAAATGCTTTGAGCATTGTGCGACAGCCCCTGATTATATCAGATTTGATGTTGATCGATTCCATTGCCTTGAGCATAGCCTGGCTATTAAAATTGCGATATCTCTGCCGGATATCGATCTTATCTGCATAAGCTCGGCCGCCCTAAGTGCATCCAGAACCTCTGATTAGAAGACACTGCATGTATCCGGTAGCTTTAAGGATAGTTTTAGTTCCGGGTCTTTTGAGAAGATACCGGAACCTGTTCCCCATTCCTCCCTGGATAAATGACTTCATATGGTGTGTCGACGTCGACCAGGGAGGGAATTTCATCCGTTAGAGTTGGATTGCCTTGCATTAGCTTCGACAGGATCGAGCCGTGTCCGTAGCTGCTGCCCTTGAAATAGTTTAAGTTGTGAGCCGTATCGTGAGCCGTATCGCACTATTGCCAGCAAGTTTTTTTATCTGTAGATTAAGCGGTGTTAGGTGTAGCAGAGTATTCAAAGCTTCCGTAGGTGTAGTACGGAGCGCACTTGTGATGGCTATACAAGCCGTTCTTTGAACCGCTGATAATTTTCCATAAACTGTTTTTCTGTGTGTTGCTTTCCACCAGACCAAGGCACCGTAAGTAAGTATGGGTCTTACCACCACAGTATACACCCAGTGGGCCATGGCAGGTTTTAAGCCCCAAGTTTTCCCTACCGTTCTCTTACAAATAAAAAGCGCATTATATGCCTTCTTGATTCTTTCCCCTACATTAAGATTCCAATTCAGTTTTTTGTCCAGGATTATACCCAGATACTTCGCGCTATCCGACAGGGATAATTCCACTCCATTTAATTTGGGGAGTTTGAATTGCAGTATCTTGTACTTCCTGGTAAAAAGAACCAGTTCTGTTTTAGAAGGGTTAACACTGAGGCCACAGGTTTTGATCCAGATGCTGATCGTCCCCAGAGCACCCTCTATGATTTTACTTAAGATAAGTACTTTCCATGAACCATTACCACCACGTCATCTGCGTATGCCGTGGCGCTGATACCCATAGCACTTAACTTCTTTAGAATGTTGTTTATAACCAGAACCCACAGAAGTGGAGATAAAACCCCACCCTGAGGTGTTTCCCTGGTTACAGACATTCTAATCGAGCCTTGCCCAATCGCACAGTTAATTTTCCTATTTGCAAGCATGTTGCAAACCCAGTTTATAATGCGTTGTTCAATGCTAGCGTCTATACTAGAGCGCTTTCAATGGCACTACTCTCTACGTTATTGAAGGCCCCTTCAATATCGAGGAAGGCAGCCATCGTAAACTCATTAGAGTGTAGACTTCTCTCTATTTTCCCTACCACCTCATGCAAGGCCGTTTCTGTGGATTTTCCCTTCATATATGCATGCTGCGAAGCCATAAGAAAGCCATTGCTGCATCTAGCCCTAATATGAAGTTCAAGTAGTCATTCCAGGGTTTATGTACGCCCAGGGCGGTATGTACGCAAGTGCACACCACATTTCAAAAGCGCTTTACCAAGTTGTTTCCTTGTAGACGAAAAAAGGGCATCCAATTTCGACATTTAAATATTCAAGAGTTGGTGGCTTAAGTGAGGTAAAAATTATTGCTTCGAAACTGAAGGTCTTAAGGGAAGCTCAATTTTCTGAGATAGAGGGCTAAACAAGCAGAGTTGTAGTGAATGCAATCATTTAAAGACTGCAGTCAGATAAGTCAGAGTCAACGGATTAAAGTCTTTGAATTTAAGTGAGGACTTTGAAAAAGCTTTTTAACTTAAAAATTGCAGTCACCAGTAATTTTAAGATATTCTGACAGGAAAGTCTACTAAAACAGTCAAATGACTGCAAGTTCAAAGACTTCAGTACCTACCTACCTACTTTTTGACTCACTCGAGACTTTTAGTCAATTGTAAGTCTTTTATTAATCTAAGCCATTTTCATAGTCAGTAAGTCTTTTGACTGCAGTCATTTAACAAAGTCAATTGGCTGCTTTTTAGTCAATTGTCTGCTTTAAGTCGCAGAGTGGAGTTTAAATACCTACGTACGTGTACCGGGACAGTTAAAAGTAACGCCCCAAACCCTATGAAAGAGGGCATATATATATTTTCAGTTCACTATTTCTCGAAAACTTATTGAAATTTTAAAACAAATAACTTTTTGTTCAAAAACTCAATAATTTACTTGACCCATGTTCAATTTTTATTTGATTATAATGAAAATTCAAGTTGGGCCAAGTATAAATTGAAACAATTTTAATTTACTTGAAATTAATTAATTAATTTAAATAATTATAATTCAATTAAAGTTGGCTGTAAAAGTTTTCAAGTTCAAAAAACAAAATCAAAAAACATTTCACCCATTTTTACATCAAATTTTAAACTTTAATTACTGCGTTCTAATTTTTTGTGCGAATTCTAAAAGTAAACAAAAAGTCATTTTTCTTCAACTGCCCGTTCCAAAATATTTACGAGTGCGGACGAACAACTTAGCGACGACCTTAAGAGGTAATTTTTCCATTAACACTGTCTAATGTCACAGTCCTACAAAATTAGCTTAGGTTAGGTGGCTGTCCCCGTTCAGCAGGGACACACTTAGACTGAAGGAGGCCCATTGTGATACTTGATGCTTGTAAGACTGGAGTTGCCAGCACGAGCCCCGAGGACCTTAGTGATGAGTAACCGATTTGCGTGAAAATGTTTGAGAAAACCAGGGCGGTATAAGCCTGCTCCAAAGGTCACCAATCGATTGCTGGCTGGTTAGGGATTTGTCAGAAAAAAGTTGAATGAAGGTTTGGTGTAACCGTTTCGGTGTAAGCCACTGCCAGCAGAGTTGAGGGGATCAGTGGGGGACTTTTCTGAAGATTTGGGTCCCGTGACTGTTGGACACACGATTGGAATTTGCCTTGGGGATGGGAGGGTGGTGTTGGTATAAAATATATGGAACCGCTTTCGGTATGAACCCGTGCCAATGAGGTAGTGGGTGGTCAGTGAGGGGTAGTCCTACATAGGAGGGCAAGGGAAGATTTCGATGTAAGTCCGTACCTATTGCCCCTCAAGTTAGAATAAGCCTCCAGAATTGGAGAGTGCAGGGGTAACCGATTTCGGTATGAACCTGTACCAGGGGTGAAGGCAGCCGAAACGGCATAGGTCGATACCATGCTAGTCCTGTAGAGAAGTACCTTGGGAAGTTGTGGGGAAGTGCTCTACAATTAAGTTCCCAGGTGGTATAAAGGTCGGGTTGTGTGGTTCCCCATTAGGGGGCTTAATAAATCGGACCAGCATATTAAGCTCATTGTCCTCTTTGAGTTGAGTCTTGCTCGATCGTTTAATTCTTCGTAGAAGTATCCACCTAGCCTAGACACAAAAGGTGAACCATGACCTTTTCCTTCTTCTCGTCTCTGCAACTTTTACAGAAATCATTGAAGGGAGCACTAAGTCTCCTGGCATTTCTCCCTACCAGACAATGCCCTGTGAGGGCCTCGACTATTTTTCTAAAATTCAGCCTACTAAAAAAGACACGAGCACTGGCCAGATTTGTTTGGAAGAGAGAAATGAGCTGATGTTGTTCCATCTGTTGTTGGCTATTGTGGTGGCTTTGGTGTCCAGATGAAAGTTTATCGAATTTATGGGTGCTGCCGGTTCCAATTCAATAGTCGAATCAGCATTAGCACCTCCTCTAGCTAGTATTATTGTAGCTCTGCAGTTGTCTGGAACCCAGCACAGATATGTCGCACATGACTGCAATCTCGTTGAGAGATTCGCGGCATTGCTTTACCAACTTCGGTCGTATCGTTGGTAATTTCAAGGCTTTTATAGCAGCGTGGGTGACTATATAGAAAACAAGTAGAGGCCAGGTCACAAAATATAGAAGCCAGGCCAGAGGATATATAAGCAAAACAATATAGAAGCCAGGCCACAGCTTTCTCGACCAGCTGTGATTTCTGCTAGAAATATTCTACAGTGATCTGGCAGGGGCGTTTGGACGTGCATTAGCCAAGAGTACTAGAAAAGACTCCTGCTCCAAGTGTTTTTTTTAGTCCGGCTGTGTAGATTTCTGTTGCAGATGAGTTTAAAACCTCACCCGACTCCCAGACTCTGCTTGGAAATTTGGTCTGAAATTTGACATTAAAGTCAAGTTCAAACGTGGCCATTTAGGATGCTTGCATGACCCATGTTGCCATGGGTCAGTTGCGGAATTGAGCCTGAGTGCATTTTTGCTCCCATCAGCTTCCCAAAGATGTAAACGGGAACAAGATGGAGCATTGTGTCAAGTACAGCTGAAGAAGTTGTTCTAAGACCGCCTGTGATGTGCATTCAAAATAGTGTTTAAACTTTCTCTTGTCTAGTCTTTGCCGGATTCACTCCAAGACCGACACTATCCGTCCACCTAACTAGTTAACTGCTTAAAGCGAATTGCGTCAAATCCCTAATTGTGGGGAGGAACTTGACTGATACTGCTATCACAATATACTCAGCGTAGGTTATGACTTTAAAGCCGTCTTTCGCCAGGATCAGCAGTAATTCGTTAACTACGAGAAGCCATAGTAACGGCGATAATACTCCACCCTGTGGGGTGCCTCTGTACTACACGGTGACCTATTGGTTAGCGTTAGACAACACTCCAGCTCTGAGCAGGATGAGCCTGCTCTTAAGCATTTTCTCGATCCCATTCCTATGGTAATGATAATTGTAAATTTTCAGTTTTCGAAGTGTAGCCGTTATAGCTTCTGTCATGACATTGTTGAAGTCTCCTTCAATGTCAAACGATTTCTCAATCACTACCGATTTTCCCTGACTGTATGCATGTTTGGAAACCGAAAGAAGGCTGCTGTCCATGTTGGTTCCGATGTAAGCGTCGATCAGTCTCTCTAGGGTCTTTAACAAGAAGGAAGACAAACTGATCGGGCGAAATTTTTTTGGGGTTGCTTCAGAGCTGGTAAGATACCAGCTTTTGATATAAACACTACATTGACCCTCCTCCAAGATCTTAGGCGTGTATTGCCGGTGCAACTGCTTAAGATAATGTGGAGCCAAGTACTCAGTGTACCAAAACCTTGCTGTAGTTCGACCGGTAAAATGCCATCGAGTCCGGCAGTCCAAAGTTGCGCCGTTGTAAAAGTTGCAGCAGTTTATCCTTCTTTTGCCCGGCCCATCCCTTCGGCAATTTATCGAGGTTGGTTTGAAAACCTGTGGATGTTTGTATCCTGTTAAGTAGACATGTCTATCCTTTGGCCACCGTCCAAGTTATGCATTGTGAATTCCAGGTTAACAAAATACTCCATAATTTGAGACCGTTTAACTGTCTTCTTAAAGCAAGTTAAGTTGTATGCTCATCCGTATATGCTTCGCTGTCGATGTCGTATCCATTTTGTCCAAGGAACTTCAGTTTTTTTTAATGCTGTTTTAAATAAAGTATTTAATTTAAGTCTGTGTTGGAAACTTTCCCTTGCAGGCAATTTTAAAGATTTTGCGCATAGTTTGTAAATATTATTGTCTGGTAAGTACACCTTTGCTTAGCCACCTTTATTGAGCTTTAAAGTTTCTTTATGGCCTAAGAATATTCTATAATTCTCTTTACACTAATTCGTTTTTTAAAAAAATCTTTTTTTACGCTTTCAGGTGAAGGTAACGCACACCGAACACTCATGCCTTGAATAACAGGTAAGTAAGAATCGATTGTTTCAAACTTTTGGATATTCATTTTTATTAATTCATATAAGAACGACTAAAATACATTGGTCATGTATTATTGATTTTCTTAAAATCGCTGTCGAGATTTAAAAAAAAAACAAGGTTCGGTAAGGTTTAAACAAAAGTAGGACTTTTTAAAAAAAGACTGTGCTTATATATGAGAACCCGAGCTTTTGAGTTTTTCCCATGAAAGCAAACAGTCTGTTCTGGCCTTAATTACAATGTTCTTCCCACGTGACACGGTTTTCAAACCTCTGCTATTTGCAATCGGAGATCTTACGGTTCTTCTTTGTAAACGCAAGGTTTCCACACTGATGTTGACTAAAGTTGACGCATACAATCTCGAAAACTCGATAATTTTTCACAGTCACATGTGCTCGGATCACCAAAGCATACCATTTCGTTTGGATTTCCATTTGCATTCCAACAATTAGACCCCCGCCGTTCAACGGTCCAGTTGCACAAAGTGACATTTAGCGCCCTTTCGAATCAATTAGGACGACTCAATTTTTCCATTCATCTAACCATTCCCGCACGTAATGGTTTATCATTTCATGGAGTTCCCTGGGGTTGTGTCGTTTTCAAACAACCAGAAGTTAAAACGATTAATCACCACGTAAGAGCTCAACGTTAATCCTTCGGGTCCCATATCCCAAAAAAGAAAAATGAGAAAGAAACGAAGAACCGGAAAGAACTATCATTAGGATATCGGCTCAAATCCGTAAGAAAAACACCAGCATGTGCCAAGAACAAGAAAGGATTTCATTTCACTATACGCTAGCCCGAGTCGTAGCCCCTTGTTACCAACAGGGCTGTCTCAAGTTGTGGTCAAGGAGCTGCATCACACAACCGCCAGCTGGTATGTCTAATGAACATCACATGGGAGTTCGTGAGAGTCAAATAAAAATAAACAAATATTGCATTTAAATTTCGTGGAACAAAGTCTCCCGGAATCCTGACGACAATGATGAAATAATGAATGTCCACATGCGATTTAAAACAACACTACATAAAGGAGTTGAACAGGCGCAATGAATGGAGGTCCTTCTCCAAACAGAACGAACAAATTCTTGTTGGTTTTTCCGAGGAAAACTCAATAAAAATGGGCACGTGGACATAGAATAATAAAACAGTCCCGATCGAATGGGAAAGGATCCTGCAAACACAATGAGACGAGGGCTCACAAGAGAATCGAGTGCTCTAGAGAATTTCGTGGCCTATTATAGGCATGGGAAAAGGGTTTGTAAAAATAAAACAATCATCGGAATCGGATGTGTTCGAATGTAGACAGAAAGAACCGAATTTCTCACGGGAAGATCTACCAATGAGCGGATGCTATTTAAGCTCTTGTTGCACCTATTTTTGAAAGCGATTGCAAGAACGATGCATTTAAACTAGTGGGCGGGTTACAATCCGCTTAGGCGAATCGTTGGATATCCAATCCCAATTGACCCCTGTCAAGCTCCGAATATATCTGGGTTGTTACATTTTAGTTTTTATTAACCTAAATTGCGTTTAGAATTTATAAGCTAAGAATTAGTGTCCCACCTCCGCGAGGGCCTCAAAATACCCTCCGAAAGTACCATTTGCCATTAGACCCCTTTCAGTTCCCCGTTTGGGATCGGCAAAAAAGTGTAGGTTCATTACATGTGTGCAAAAACACCCTTAACGTACACAGCACGCATGATTTTAAGACAGATCAGGCGATGGCTCTTCTGAGCTGCAAGTGCCAGTTAGTCTTGTGTTATGTTGAATAAATACCGTTTTTTAAAATGCAAATCAAATTTGCCCACTGGTTTTTGCTTTTTTTGAAATACCAATCCCAATATACCTAAGCAAGAATAACGCATGTCAAATTTCCGCGTCCTACGACAACTTTGATTTTTCATGCTAATAAGTAAAGTGGGCGTGTCAGTGGGCGGATTAAAAACTATTTTTACATTTGAACTGCTTCGAGACCTAGAAAAAGCTTACGGCAAGGCCAGTCACCCAATAAAACATGTATACTAAACCTTTTGCTCTTTTAAACCTCAGTCGAAAAAGCACTTCACACAGCAAAAAATTGTGTGTTTTCGGGAAGAAGTTTGTCGAAATTTTTTTTCAAAATCTTTTATTTTTACGCAGTCTGTCCAAAAATGAAAAAGGGCCTCTTAAGGAACTCTTGCTTAACCAGGGCCCTCATCGCGTAAATATTGAAACTATTGTCGACCACACGATTGACTTCAACGATATCGACAAAAGTTTGCTTCACCAAAGACTCTCCTCATCGTCTCGTCAGCGCCCTTGCTTTGATTAGTTTTCCCCTTTCGATAAATTTCAAACAGTCAAAAAAATTTTGTCATTAAATATCAATTGACATATTCAAGTCCATATTTATTTTTAAAAGTGCACTTAAGGATCCGTAAAAAGAGAAGATATGTGAAGAATTTTAAGCTGACCTCAAAGTTTTGATCAGATTCTACAATGGATATTCGCTTTTGCAGATTTTGTATTCAAAGTTATGGAAAAAGTGACATCTTTGAAAAATTTTATTTGAAATTGTACCAGCAATGTTTAAATTCAGTGGTTAAACCGTAGGTGTTTCACAGTAGAAATTAATTGAGCGTTTAGCTTAACTTCCGGTTATTATTTTTCGTTAGTTTTGTAAGCCACTTTAAACATCAAATGTCATATCTCAGTCCATATTTATTTTCCAAATTGGTTCAAGGAATCCGTGAAAAGAAGGAAAATATCCAGAATTGTGCGGTGTTCTTTAAACTACACCGCCAATTTCGGATCGGGTATTCTGTTTCGGAGATATTTGCATCTAAAGCTTAGACAAATGTGACATTGTTCGCAAATTTAATTTGAAATTCTCTAGGCAATGTGATACTTGTGACGTTCACAGTATTTTAGAACAAAACTTCATTCCCGTTTTCATCTAACGTCATTTTAAACGTCGGTTTAAACGTTAAACGGCAGCTTAAACCATCAACGGCGGGCGTTTAAGTTAAACTGCCATATAAATTTTCCTTTAGGTTTAAACTAGCACTGAAAAACACATTTTTGTTTTAACTTTTGAATGTCGCTAAACGGCGTTTAAACTTACACTGTGAAACCGGGCATAAGTCGGTTTGCTTAGGAAACAAAACTGTGCTCAAAATTAAACTTTGCATATTTAAGCCTCGGTAAATTGAACTAAAAAGTTAGATGCCACGCCCACTAGTGATCGGCTATATTTTTATTTTTTATGTCTTGCAACCATTAGGTGGTGCTAAGTTTTAGATTTCAGCTTTTCACGACGTCTTACAGTTTTAAAAGCACTGAAGACAGTTGCACACTCAGGCCGATTGTGGGTGTGTCTGTGGGCGGATTTGAAAATTTTTAGCACTTGTTTTGCACTTCAGATAACAAAGAGCTTGCGTACAAAATTTAAGCATTCTAGCTCAAAATTCAAGGTCTCGAAATTGGTAACATACGGACAGACGGACATGGCTCATTCGAATCGGAATTAGGTCTCGCTAATATGTTGCTAAAACAATAGAACTTTGTTCGATTTCGTTCACTTTTGTTTGTTAACTTTCGTTTGTAGACAATTCCCACTTTTTTAAGGCTTCTATAGATTTACACCTAAAAATAGAGTGGCGCAACAGCTCGAGGTGAACCAGGGCCAACTTCTCAACCATGTATGCTGTGTGTGCTATACTTTTTTCACATACAAGGGGACCTACAATTTTTTGCCGATTCCGAACGGCATTTTGAGAAGTTTTTCAAGACAAATGTTACTCTCGGAGGGTTTGTCAGACCCTCGCGGAGGTGGTAGCCGTGAAAAAGGACAAGTCTTTTTTTTCAGGTGGCAAAGGCAGGATTGCCACCTATGCTAAACTTATTTTTCTTAGTTTGGTTAAAACTTTGATTTAGGTTGAAAGGTTTTTTGCAAAAGCGATGACTCTTAGGGCCAGTTTTTCAGTACTGAGTTAAGCCCAGCTTAAAACAAGATCTGTTAATCCCGTAACAATACGAATCTGGAGTTAATTCAGCGAGCAGTTTTTCAGTGCAGAGTTTACCCCGTCAACAAAGTTGCCAAAATCTTCGACTCTCGAAATGTTTAACTCTCCCAATTCCTACTTCACATAGAAAAATACAGGAAAAGAAGTTCGAGTCATTTTCAGATGTCATTTTTCACAGAAACATGCAAAGCTGCCATTTCACACAGAAAAAAACATTCAAAGAAGTTCATACTGTTCTCCAGAGTTGATCCGAGACTAATTCACCGAATTTGGCGAGTTAAGCCGAGATTAATCCCATATCATAGTTCACTGAAAACCCCATTTCTGGGGTCAATCTCAGTTTATCTCGGAAAGTCGAGTGTTTTCGCACTGAATAACCGGCCCTAAGTGCTCTCTGATTTTTCGGAGTATAGTGTATTAGTTGACTGGTGCCTTAAAAATTACAACCAATCTTAAGCGCTGCTTCATAAGACAGCATTCTCGGCTCAAAACGCAGAAAGTTTGGCTGGATTTGTATAGGTTCGTTATCATGTTTTCCTTCAATGCCCACTTAAAAGGTATAGTCCCAAATTGACTTTACTCTAAAGTACACCAAATTGTGCTGCTTTACATGCTAGGACGACTGATAGGGTATAGTTGTCGATCGTATTAAGTCTACTTTCTTTTATTTCTTATTTCTCGATGTTCGTGACGCTTGTGTGGCGAAAGACGAAGCTTATTGTAGATACTTTTCACTTAACCTTTTGAGGGTTTCCGAAGGCCTTGAATTATTGTTTGCTCAAGTCTCGGCGGGTAATATTTAATTGTGATCCGAGAAGTAGCATATTCAAATGAGTCTCAGTACTTACCTATAAGGTTCAATTAAGAATTATAGCTACAGCTATAGAGGCAATCATTATTATTTTCTTTTGCGGTTTTGAAAATTTGGGATGTAATTCTCGCAAAGTATTTAAGATGTTGTAAATTTTGATCTTTGGTTTAAAAAAACGAGTAACGAGTTAACTCTCTTCTTTAGGATCAAGCCATTGCGGGTGCTAGAGCTCTTAGACTGAGTTAAGGTTAGGGTTTCGAAAGGTTCTAGAACCGCGGCTAGACAAGGTTGTTTAACAGTTCGGAAGGATATAAGTAAGTTTAATTTTAAATAACTTTATTTCAAATGTGTTAGTTCTTCAAAGTACCAACAGCTTTGCATAAACTTTCTTCGGTTTAATCTTTTCTTTTTTTGTCTTCCTTTGTATTTTCGAAATGATTTTTTTTTCACTTTTTCAACAAAAATGTGGGAGTATCTACCCTACAGGCACAATCCCTTAAAATTCTCAAAAGGCATAACCGCACATTACATCTGTCCTGTTATTCATTTGTCTACTAGTAAAATTTTGAAAAAATTTATATGTAACCCTATATGTAGCTCCTTAGGCCAAAAAATCCTTTCAGCATACGCTATTAATTTCTTTGATCCTTCCTCGGTAAAAATAACATTTTCCGTCCTACGCTCATTCTCCCTTTGTTAATTTTTTTGAACAGTTATTTATTTTCATATTTTCCGAAGAAAATAAATGAAAAATGACCAGTTTATGCTAATCGTTTGTCGTCGTGGTTCCACAGGGATCGGCACAACCGTTATTGTTAACCTTTCTTGACACATTGAACCTGGAAATGACCACAAAATGAAATCATTTCTTTTCGTATTATTGCGTTTAGGGGTTTTCCTTGTCTCGTTTACAACTCATTTAGGTCCTATGTGACTTCTTGTTGGAAATCATACCCACACATACATGCATTCGTGGCTTAGATCTGCCGAATAAGAAAACCCAAAGAAGTGACCGAAACCGTAAAATTTCGTAATTTGGTCCTTTGTTGCAGCGATAAGCGCAAAATTTCCTCAAAAAGGACTCCGATCCGATCCTCTCTCTGTTGACTTAAGATGAGATTAAGATGTGCATCTGAGAAAGGTGAATCTCTTGTTATGACATAATCCCGTAAAATTGCATTACATGAATAGCTGCAACAACAAAAAGGACAGTTTGTCTGAAATCTTTGTATTTATTGCTTTTTAATGACATGAGGCAAGTCGTAAACTCCTCGTACACACTTCAGTTTTACACCGGGAACATCTTGTAATCGGCCAACGCGACACAATACAATGTTGTGCTCCTGCAGGTTGTGACCGATTCCGGGAATATAAGCGACCATTTCTTTGCCAGTTGAAAGACGGACGAGCACACACTTGCGGTTGGCTGAATTGGGTTTCTTCGGCTTTTTGATGAGTGTCTTCAGAACAACTCCTTTCGCAAAGGGTTTTCCCTCAAGGGGTTGACGCGGAGGACGAGTCTTGAAGTGAGGGCCACGGCGATGCATTTGCTGGAGCGAGGCCATTTCACGCATTGTCGACAGAGTAGTATTAAAGGCTGAAAGTAGACAAAGTGGAAATTAGAAAAAGTTTCAAACAAGATGGCAGAATCGAATAGCTCGATAAACTACAAAGTTTTGTTTCGATAATAGACCGATATGTAGAGTAAGAATATGTATGTATTCGTTGAATATTGAATTTCTGGAGATCTCTTCACTACAGAAAATGCGATGTGGTTTGTGACCAAAGACACTGAGCCACCTTATCCACTGCCCTTATTACCAAAGTAACCGAAAACATAGGACATACCTGCCAGAGCAAAGATGTTTTTTAACCACTCGATTTCTAGGAAAGGGTTTGGTTCTACCTATACGAATAAAAGAAATAACACAAACCTTGTATGCTACAGAAACAGCGCGCTAATTGAAAGGCTGTCCTGCACACCCAAACTTCACTATAATTAATCAATCGATCGAAGACAAAGTCTTCATTGCCAAACCATCTTAATTTGTTGTTTTGTTATGAATATGCAGGCTTTTTATCTTCCGAAATGAAAGTGGGACTTTTGTGCAGCATATGAAAACACCTGAGCCTGATTATCGCAAGGTCCTGATTTCAATGCCAGGTCAAACCAATTTTTTTTTCATTTGCCAACATGTCTTTGAAAGTATTTTATTACAATATTATGACGACAATTCTTAAATTTAGGCGCTTCACTTTACGCCTACGTTGATAAAGATAGATCGTAGAGATAGAGATATAGATAATTTCGAAATTATCGTAGATTATAGAGATATAGATAATTTCGAAAGGAAAATCTGAACTATTTGGCTCACTGGCAGGGCACGATCCTGCTAACTTCACCTAACGTGTATGAAAGAGCGCGTAAGAGATAGCAACGTTCGCAACCACACCCGGATAACGCTGTCTTAATCCACCTTCCGAACGAACTGAAGCACGTGCTTCAAGACTTTAAAACTCGACTACGACTTATACCGAAAGCTTGACTCTGTCGACAAATGGTGGAACTATGTGCTTTGGAAAACCGTGAGAAGAAAGAGAAAGTGAATTTATTTGCAGAGCTAATGGCCCAGCGCTTTTCTCGATGTATCGCAATCCCCCGAAAGGTATAGCAGAGTAAGGGCTGAAATATAAGCTTCGGCATGTTTTATTAGAAAATTTTCTCTAGGAAATTGAAGCCTTACCTTAAAAACAGAATCAATCGTCTAAAGTACGAAAATGAGTACTCGAAAAAGTGCTGGCGTCCTGCAAGAAAGCATTCTTGGCTCAATCTTTTTACCCTTTGAGAAACCCTTTCCTTGGCACAATCTTTTTGCCCTACTTCCCTAATTCCACAGGAATGGAGTATATTAAGTTTGATACAGGCGAAAATGTAACATAGCGAAATAATAACGACAGACCCTCAAGACCTTAAGGGCATATGGTCGAGACCGAATCCTGAGTTGAATGAGCCATATCCGGCCGTCCGTCTGTCCGTTCGTCCGTATGTCACCAATTTTTAGGCCTTAAATTTTGAGCTAAAAAGCTGAAATTTTATACGGAGGCTATCTGTCACCCGAAGCAATAAAAGTGTTAAAATTTTTCGAACGCCCAAAATCGGTCTAAATGTGCAACTACCTCCAGCGCTTTCAAAACTGTGTCGTGAAAAGCTGAAATTTGACATTTAACATCTTCTAATGATTTTAAGATATAAAAATTAAAGAAAAAATAGACAGACCGCCCCTAGTGGGCGTGGCATCCATTTAATGAATAAACCTTCAAATGTAATTTATTCAGTATTTTTGTTCCAAATCGGAAAATTTTTACTTAATATATTATGTAGAAAATATTTGGCTCTGTATTTGGTTCATACAAAGTTTTTGGCTACGCCCACATTTAGAGGCAGAATTCAAGAAAAACCTATATTAAATTCCAGAAAAACATTAATTTCGACTGCGTTTTAGCTTAGCAGTCAGCAAGAAATAAAATTTAGCACATAAAGAACACCGGATATTATTTCAGATTTCGTTCACACAAAGTTTTTGGCCACGCCCACATTTAGAGGTCAATTTCGCAAAATTTTTTAATTTGAATCAAAAAATTACAGTTATTGCAGCTTCCCCGATGCTTGCGCGCCATCGCGTTCGGTTTCCAGGGATGTGCTTTAGATTTCTTCAACTCTTTCCCAGTTCTCTGCATTCCTCATCCACGATTCTACGCCATGTGTTTTGGGGTCGATCGGCTGTCACCTTGTGCTAATCTTTAAAAGGATCCATTTAATTGCGTATCTTGTAATGGAGCTGTCACCCTTTCTTAGAGCGTGGGCGATCCACTTACTTACTTAAGGTGGTGCTACAGTCCGGGGTAGACCTAGGCCTCAGCCAACAAGCTTCGCCAGCTTCGCTTCGCCAGACGGCTAGCTACCTCTCTCTGTAGCTAGCCGTCTCCAGCGAAGTTGGCTAAGGTCCCCTTCAAATTGCGTGCGCCATCCGAGTCTAGGTGCTCCTCTACCGCGCCGCACCTGCGGTGTGGATTTCAAGATTTTCCGGCCCGGACGTTGGTGTCCATCCGCGCTAGATGACCCAGCCATCGTAGACGTTGTGTTTTGACTCTTTTGGCTAGGTCGGTATCGCTGTACAGCCCTTACAGTTCGATGTTATATCTCCTCCTCCACTCTCCGTCTATGCAGACGGGACCGTAAATCGTCCGAAGAATTTTCCTCTCGAAGCACCTAAAGTGTTTTCATCCGCCTTTCACAGGGTCCATGCTTCTGCAGGACTGGGATGATGAGGGTCTTATATATGGACACCTTAGTTGCTCGAGAGAGGGCTTTGCTACTCAATTGCCTTCTTAGCCCAAAGAAACAGCGATTGGCAAGAGTTATCCTTCGTTTGATTTCAGCGCTGGTGTCATTTTCTGAATTGATAGCGTAACCCAGGTAGACAAAGTCCCTAACTACCGCAAAGTTATAGCTGTCGATGGTGATGTTTTGTCAAAGACGCCGGCGTTGGGTGTCTTTTTTTTAAGACAGCATATACTTGGTTTTGCCCTCATTGACTGCTAAACCCATATTCGCCGCTTCCGTCCCAATATTCACGAAGGCTTCAGTGGCCGATCCACTGCCATTTCCTATATTGTGTCTATAGGCTCCTGATCTGTTCTCAGATAAAGTTCGGCATTTGAGACACGGTTTGGCCAGAAAATTCTCAATACGTTCCGGAGACACCTATTTAAACAAATGCTTGCAGCTTCCCATGATAGTGGCCGTCACTGTTCAGGTACAGCATCATACAGTAATGCAGACTCAACATTCGAGCGAAACAGTCGAAGCTTAGTGTTTGAGCTGATGACGTTGTTTCCCCATGTCTTGGACAACATACCAAACGTTCGGTAACAACGTCGCGTTCCACAAGCTCGCGATACAAGTTGCGATACAAGCTTTTAAGATATTAGAAGCTTAGTGTCTACCGGTCTGCCAGACACATTTATTTGAGCTCGATTCGATGTTGTTGATGAGAAGCTTGACGATCATCCATTTTTTCCACTTCTCGGGAAAAGTTGTGCCACTCATGCTTGCTCGATGAGAGGGTGCAAAAGCTCTGCCGACGATCGACGTTGGAGATGCTAGGATTATCTCCGCTAGAATACCGTCCTAAGGCTGAATACTTCTTTAGCGATTTGATCGCAGATATAATTTCTTTTTTACTGGGTATAGATTCGTATTCGGGAAACTCTTACTTCAGGCAACTTATTTTGGTTTGGGGTGACATCAGTTGAAAAATCATGATTCAGTACTTATCTGGAAAGTTCCTTCCACCGCTTGAGTTGGTCTTCATCCGAAAAAAGCAGAGATCCGTCTTAGTCTTTCACAGGGCGCTGAAGGGACCTAACCAGGTCATCTATCCGCTCTTTGGTCATTCTGTAAGATGTCCTCCTGTCATATCTTCCGGCTGCTTCTGCAGCAAGCGCATTGATGTAAAATTGCAATTGCCACGTCGCACACTACGATGTTGTTCTTTGAGTTTTTTGCGATACAGGGACTCTAGCTCATTTCTGCTTGCTCCCAAGGCTTTGGCCATTCAACGATCGTCGACGTTGACCCGCTGCCAGGTATCTTCTGTCAGCCACGCACTATGCGTCCAATAACTTGATTCGCAATGCTTCCTAAAACGGCTTTTAAGGGAGCGCCAGCGCAGTGGTTTTTGATACTATTCGCAGATTTCCCCTTCCTATCTATTTTGCAATAGTCGGGACCAGCGTTGTGCCAAAGTGCCCAATTGGCAACTTTGTGTTTTGGCCCCGGGCCAACACCAATGGACCCTTTTTCATAAAATTCTACTTGTATTTGTCAAAACACGTAAAATTTCAAAGGGAATTTTCCATTCTTAATCCATGTTTCACATCTCGATAATTTGTGTACTCGAAACAGGTTGAATTCACTTATTGAAATTATGAAATTGAAACATGTCGGCTTAAAACTGTTTGCCAAGGGTCAAAAATATCAAATATTCTTTGTTTAACTTTCATTTTGTTTGAAGAGTATAACACAAGTTTTTATTGCTATAGTTAAAATGCGAAAAATGGAATTGCCCCTAAAACGTTGAAATGGCCCCTAAAATTGCCCCACATATTTTTAGTCCAGGAACAACGCTGTTCGGGACTTCAGTTATGGGCATACTGAGGGATTCCTAATTCTATCAATGTTATAACC
This sequence comes from Neoascia interrupta, assembly GCA_947623515.1. Classification (NCBI taxonomy): domain Eukaryota; kingdom Metazoa; phylum Arthropoda; class Insecta; order Diptera; family Syrphidae; genus Neoascia; species Neoascia interrupta. Next base: position 119,076,163 of record OX392463.1, on the reverse strand, counting down.
TGCAATGCTTTTGTTGGCATCTTGGATCTTTTGGATAGCTTCGACGTTGCGACCATAAGGTGGTAATTTGAACTAAACCAATGTCCGCTCCTCTTACGCATATCCAAGAGATTGCTTCTGGGACGGCAGCTTAAGCCAAAACGTGCAATTTGATTGGAGGTTGCAGTCGGCTAACAGTCGATACACAACTGATTTTATAGCATGTCTTGTGCTCAAACATGGTGCACCCTATATGACAAGGCGACTAACTGGGATGAACAAATAGTTCGCCATTGTCATTTCGGTTTCCTGATTTCCCATAATATGTTTGAGCCCCTCATTGTCGTTTCCTGCCTTAGCGTTAAAATCTCCCATCAGTATGACGATATCTCCATTCGGCACTGAGTCGCAAACACAACCAAAGCCACTGTAAAACAACGTCCTTCCCATCCTCACAAGATGGTGACGTGTCGTACATGTCTAGAACCTGGCCGTCAAAGTCCTTTCACCATGAGGCTGCCATGATATCAGGCTCTTACGTTCAGACCCAGAGTAATCGTTAATGCTTAATACATCATGAAATACCGATTTCACTTACCTCGAAAACTTCACACTCATCTTCATGAACATTGCAATGACGAAATAATTCTGAACTTAAGATGATACAAATATTGCACGCCGACTCCCATTAGACCCAATGAAATCTCAGCTGTGGCTGGCGACTTTTCTGTTGCTCGTTGAAATAGACTCTAGGAAGGGGACTAGTAGCCATTGAAGATAAATCCCGTAGGGGCTTTTAAAAATTATATATAATTATCTGTAAGTGTTACAGGCTCAAGTTTCTCTTGTCCCATCACCTCCCCGCAGGGGCGCCTCACTTCGTTGAGGTGACGGGTTTAACGAACCCGCGAACCCTAGTTAATCCGGGAAGCATCTGTCCATTTGGGCGGCTTGTCGGTCGGCGTACTATAAGGGAATTGCAGTTTCGCTTCTTTTATGCGATTCCAGAGAAGACGTTGTGTGGCTGCCAGAGTGCCTCGCAATAAACAGTTTAGGCTGTCCATCTGGTAGTGGCCTTCGGGTTACGAAGCCCGACCTAAAGATGTATTCTGGTACCATGGGAGGAAGAGCGCCCATAAGCCAGGTCGGTTTTGATTTGTCTGCGGCCTGGTTCATTTCTCCTTGAAATAGATTGACCCCCTAGTGGGAGCTTCATGGTGACTGTGGTTACATGAAATCGCGGGAATAATTTCGGGGAATCGCAGAAACAATTTCGGGTGTAGTAGTCCTGCCTTCGGGCTCCTGGGCTACTAGACCTGAAGAGGGGTGGGTAGGCCTCACTCTAGCAAGAAGGAAGTTCACGCCTTAACGTGGCTTCATGCACATAGATTTATCCTGGGGCGGGTTAAAGCTTGTTTTTACCATCTTTGATGTGGAATCGCCCACCGTGAGATTAAGCCTACGAGGCAGGTGCTCACGTTAAGAATTTGCATTTCTTTTGTCCCATCATCTATAATAATGACGAAGTTTGAACCCGATTTTTAAGTATGTCGAATATAATTCAAGCTCCTCTGGTTTTAACATAATCTTCCCTTATATACAGGGAAGATTGTGCTGGAAACACATTTTCAAACAACCAGAATCAACAGGAGAACCCTACAGAAGATAAACGCCAACTATGATTTCTGCTTTTTTTTCCAAACCTCCTTTTCTGGCGACTTTTTCCTTGTTCCAAAATGAAAAAAAAAAACAGAACATTCTTTTGGAGGAAAAAACTGAAATTTCGGAAAAAATGCCAGAAAAATCTGTCTTTTTTTTACAGATAAAACGCCGGATTTTGTATGGAAAAATTTCCTGCTCTTTTTTCATTAAAATTTCCGGCGTAATTTCATCCGACTCAAATTTCCGGGAGCCGAGTCAACCCAACCTGTTAAACTATAGTTGAGCAACTAATTATCTGTCGTTATAAAATGTTTTTAGGTGGTAGCTAAGCTATGTACATTGTTTATTTTGCCATTCGTTAAACAATTCATCACTATCTCAAGTGATCACTATCATCACTATCTCTCTTTGTTTGAGAGAGAATGGATTAACCTACAAATTAGGGGAAAATTATGTTTGCATATGTTCAGGCGTTAAGCCTCCACGTCAAATTGAACAGTGTGACAATGAGTGTCTTTATACTTATTTCGGCTACTGTATATACGGACTTCTAGGACAACTTCATTATGGTCCCATTCAAGCACGTAGAAATTCGCGCTGTTTGTCACCCGTGGCAAAATTTACAAAATTCAAAGGGGAATGCAACACACCAGCAGTACCAAAGAGCAGCACAGATCAGGGTACCATTTTCGACGCAGGTTTTCTATGAGCGGAGATACCAACTAGCAGTCCATATTATATTGTGTCAATGGTTACAACAGTGTCACTGCAAAGGTAAGCTAAAGCTAGTGAAGGTCAACTGTATTGACAATTTGTTTAAACGCAATGACAAACAACATGAAGTGTCATTTCAGTGTCATCATAGTGTCATTTCAACTATCAAATGCACCTAGCAGTGAGTTGAGTTGACTATTTCTACATGGTAGACATTACAAAACGCGACATAGAAATCGATTATATGGTGTAATTTGGCGCAAGGTTGTCGATGCATTTATAGTTGACAATGTCGGCCTAACTTAAAACAATGTCGAATGTTAATAGTTGTGTTTCCCTAATAACATAAAAGTCAATAGATTTCTGAATATAGGTTCATTGTTCTTTTAAAAAGACTAGATGCAGTCGCAGTGGCATCTTAAAAAACCATTCCACCGCCTTCAATTATTAGTACTTATCCTGCTGCATAATGGCTATATCCGACATCAAGTCAATATTTAAGAACTCGCTACAATACACAGTGAAGATAATAGCCAGCACAGCTCGTACCGCTCCCGCACCCGGTAATCAGGCGCGCACACAATAGATGGACGCACGAAAATATGACTACGAATCCTTTATTTTTCCTCCAAATGTTGCAAATGCGAAAGGATTTCATGCTTTGGTCATGTCATTGTTTTCCAAAGAAGGGATAAGATGCTCTCAAGGAGATGATAACCTTATGATATCGTGTCCATGTGCGAACAAAGAAGGAAATACTATAATTTAGCATAATTTTTTTTCTTCCTTCAAAAGGATACATGAGATGCTTGGCTTGGTTTGTTTTGTTTTGCCATTTTTTCGGAGGAATCTAATTTTTCCAAGGGTTGAACTGAAGGGACAGATGCCAACCCTATGGACAATGCTTTTTTTCTTCATCATGTTTGATCCCTTTCTCGAGCCTGTGCCTGTGGCCTGGTAATCTGTGGAAAATCTCTCTGTTATGGTCAGCCCATACAAATACTACACGTATTGAATATGGACGACAGAATCACGATGATATACGGAAATGGCGACCAAAGGAGAGTTGCTTATTATTATTATTTTTTGGGCCATTGTGCGAACTGTTGTCCATGTTGCTCATGACCGGTGAGGTGATTCATATTTTCGGATATTGAATTGAAATGATTGAAGTGTGGGAAATAATGGAACTGTATTATACGAGAAGGTCGACCGGGTGAACCCATTCGATTGAGTAGTATTGAAAAGGCATAAGTACGAGGCTATCAGTCACGGAAATATAAATTGGTTTTTATTTTCGATGGGAAACGAAGTTGGACGCGAAATTTCAAAACTGTACTGTTTATTCAAAATGGATCTACAGAAAAGTCAATGTAGTGCGGATATGTTGTTTTGTGGCTCTGGAACATGAACAATATCCAAGAACCTATACCGTCATAGCTTTTTGCTGATCATCATAATCCCTTCTAAGCACTACCTACATCGTATAAAACGGTTTTCTCGGAAAGAACTTAGGATGAACAAATTTCCTAATTCCTAGTCCTAGGAGGGGGGAATTTCGGGAATTTAATATCACGGTTAATATCGCATTTTTATCTAGTTTCTAGCCCAATGCTTGATTGAAATTTAGAGTCCAAGCCCATACAAGTTTACTTCTAATCTTTTATAAAACATTTTTGTCATTTAACACATTTTTTTTTCCCACACAAGGAAATATCTGTTCCAACATTTTTAAAGGCCTTTGAAATCTTATCTTATGCCGAAATTTTAAACCCGCTCGGAACTCTTTGAAATATTTAAACCCAATGTCACGTGCTAAAATGACATTTTTTTCATTAGAATATTGAGATTAATCTGGAGACAACATTTTCAAAACGTTAAAAATGTGCCACACAAAGTATTCATTGGCACGCTTATAAAATTATCAGACACATCTTTCACATCTCTTCTAGGTCTTAAGACTCATATCCATATGGCCCTTAACATATTATTAATCCCCTAATTCGACCTGCATTGATTTTTTATCCTTGCAGATATGATCCCTGATGGTAACATGCCATATGTCCCCCTGTGGCTTTGATTATCCATTGTGATCCTCGATCAATCCATCCGGAGTAAAAAAAAAACCAAGAAAAAGAATAATACGTGACGTGTTATGACGAATCTATTGATCTTTTCTTTCTTTTTGTAGGCGAAGGCAAAGAAATATCACAAAACCAACAAAGAATCTAGACAATCGAAATGATATTGGGACATTGTTCCATGTCAATTATCTATTGTTATAGGAAAGTTCAGGATAATAGCATGGTACACGGAACTGAGCCTCTTAACAAGCAAATTATAAACTGACCAAAGGACAGTTGATTGATTGCGTGAAGTGTCTACACCGAGATGGAAATTAAGAGATTTCTACGAAAAATATATGAAGACATGATCGTGTTTGGAACAAAGAATAACATGAGATGGTGGTTAAGGACACATGTTGTGGGAGTATACCCTATTTTTGAAAACAAGGCAACAGACTCTATAAGAAGCCACCCTTTTCTTAGACATTTTCTGTTCCATTCGATATTTTTAGTAAAAAAAATAAACCAAAACTATAAGAGGTTTGAATATTACGTATCGCTTTCCATGCAAGTGTCCGTGGCATCTACCACCCATTGAGGTTACGAAAATTCCTCTCTAATTTCTAACCAAACAATCACACCAAGTGACCAACAACTGTCCGTCAGGTGTGACAACTGTCACCCAATGCACGTCACCGACTCAAAGGATCGGATTAGTTAGAAACACAAAAACAGCGCTTACAATGGACGCTTGACTGACCAGAGGCTGGATCAATTTGCTTATTTAAATTAGTTTTTATTGTTGCACTTCGTGTGCATTCCAGTGCGAAAAACTGAAATGAGCGTCGAATAGATTCCCATTTTTTCGATTCGCCGCGGAGAGGATTTATTTAGTTAACTTGAACACTTGCACTGCGTTTTTGTTTTCAAAAAGGTGCGATGAGTCATGACAGTTTGCGTGAATGGATTGTGCATTTGCACCCATGCACGTGTTCAAATTCAAGAAAAATCGCCGATTAGCTTTACTCCCACTATAACAATTCATGGTTTTTTTTGGCAATATTTTGGCTCCTGTTTTGAGGTGTTTTAAGGTTAGGTGATAACAAGATGGCATTTTGTATGTTTTTAAGTTCTCCTTTCGTGCTAAAGCTTATGCCTATAGAGAAGTTAGGGTTAGCGATTTAAACTGATGTTTTGCCTCTATCTAATTATGGGCATGTAAATTCATTCACCTAGGCTGTCCTCGGTAATCTGCTTAGACACTTACAGTTTCGTTTAAGTTTTTAATTTTTAAATATTTGGAAAAATACTGTTCTCATTTATAGGAGAACAAAAAATATCAAAAAAATATTTAAACTTATATAAAGAACTATCTTTGTTGAGCTTAAAAATCCCTCACCACTGGTGGGGGGAAATCTTCAGCTGCAAGTTCTTCAAGAAAAAGTCACATTCATGTTCAGTAAGGCTAAGACTATACTGCAGCCATTTTGGCATATTTCACGTGCAAGACAAATGCTGCAATTATTTTTCTTCGTGTGTCAAATATGCCCAAATGCCATGCAGTCTAATCTAAGTTTTTTTAAAAAGCTTAAAAAAATCCGGATCCCAATTTATTTCAGAGTAATAAAATAAATTGGGATCTAGCGATATTTTGTATAGGAGCAAATTATAAATTACTCGTGAATAGGGAATTGGACTACCCGTAATCGATTTAGGCCCGTTTGCACCAACTGTTCAATAAGTGCAATAAGTTTAATGACTGTACAATAAGTTTAACGACGAGAAGTTTACCTTGAAGACGCCGAACCTAGGGTGTTGTCAATGGTCAAGTCCCGTCTCCTTACCAATGGATTGCAATTTTTTATCACCACCATCAAGACAGCGTGGGTGGACAACTGTGGCAGCCAATCGGGCAAGACAAATAAGAAAATTGTTGTTAACTTATATTCTGAAAAATCTTGCTACAATAAACAACACACAGGATTTTCCTACTTTCTTTCATATATTGCATTTTTAGTAAAACTGTTATTACTAAAATCGAGAAGGGCGATTAATATTGTATGGAAACGGAGCAAAACAATTAAAAAAAAAAATAGTTGTCTTTTCCTATTGAATAGAACCGCGATGTAACCAGGACAGGATCTGATTAAACAGAACAGATCCTGCTTAGATAGAACAGGTTTACAACAGACTATTTGGTTCGGCATTTTTTGCAAAGTACCAATTTATCAAATTTGCAGAGCTTAGCAAATTTGTCGAGGAAATTGTGTTCCCACGAGTTCTTGAGTCTCCAAGTAATTTTCAAAATCATCCAGTTCCATATTTTTATAGCCAGTGTGTAGTTATTTGTCAAAATTTAATTTTTAATGCTTAAGTACAGGATTCTCCTGAACTTAATTTATGGATGACTTAAGCCATTTAAGTCTGAAATAAAATTTCGTGCAACTAAAAAAAATTCTAAGTAGAACTTAATAACTTAAGTAGATGTGGTGCAAACGGGCCTTAATGTTAGTCATCTTACGAGCGGAAAGGATTAGAAAAAGAGTAGATTGTAATGAGTAAAAACCATTTCTGGAGACTATGTAACGGCGAAGAAGAACCCAATACCGCTGTCAGGTAGAACAAACCATTCAACCTGGGCAAGAATGTTACCAACGAAGCATACGAACGATACCGCCCACCCCACTTGGATGAAGTGAAAGAAGCTTCACTTGCTCCACTTGAAGTGTCTGCCTTAGGTGCAACACAGCAGCTGGAGCAGACGGCCTAGCTTCCGAGCTTTTAAAATCCGCTGGCGATGAGTTGGTTAGGAGCATGTTCCAGCTCATCTGCAAGATATGGTCGGAGGAAAGAAAGGAGATCCTCTGCCTGCGTACGGATGATTATCAGGGTAACCTGATCATTGATCGAGTACCGTTGAAACAGGTACAGAAATTTAAATATCTCGGGGTCTTTTTCGCGAAAGATGGAAGGAGTGATAGTGGCTTATCCTGTAGGATTGGCCAAGCTGGAGCAATAGTAAAAGAACTGCGCCAACCGGTCATCAGGAAAGCTGAGCTTGGAGTGAAAGCAAAGATCTTATTTCTTAATTCTGTGTTCGTTCCAATCCTCATCTATGGTCATGAAATTTGGGTAATGACCGAAAAAATTAGATCGCGGGTACAAGCTGCCGAAATGAGATTTTTTAGGTGCGTTGCTGGTGTTATGCTGGAATCGCAATGTTGCGTTGCTGCGTGCGTATGTTAATGGCCTTTGCCATGCGTTGCCAAAACTTTACGATACTTTACGTCAAACTACGCACGCAGCAAATTTGCAAAACGAAATGCCGCTTTGCGTTTTGGGGTGGAAAATTGTAAAGTATCAACTCAAACACATTCAATTTCTGTTGAAAGATATTTGCAAAGAACGAACAGAAAAGATGCTTTTTAAAAACGAACCAAGTTGTCCAGCAATGAAAATAAAATTATTTGTGTTTATTCCATCACAAATATATCCAAGGTGGTACACTCGCGTCTTTGTGCATGCTAAAAACCAACAACTTGCGAGTTATCGCGACACACTGAAATAATACCGAAAGCCATCACATTCACTACTCTACGCAAACCTTTTTTTTTATTCTGACAAGAAACAGAAACAACCCTTTTTTGTCCCCACAACCTACTGACGACAAGAGAACTATACTCACTCACCACACAATGAATGAGCATGTGGTTGTTTAACGGACGCAAAAGTAGAAAGTAGATCTACTTTTGCGTTGTAAATGCCTCTACGATACTTACGGTCAAACGTGGGGTGAAGTTTTGAAGTAACATTTCGTTTTGCCCCATATGCGCCCGTTGTTTCTACTCTGCTTGTCATCGAACGCACACAGCAACGCAACATTGCGTTTTGGACTTTACTTTTAGGGATAGAGTGAGAAGCGTCAGTAATCGTAGCAATCTTGGTGTTGAGTAGCTGCTTTTCCGAGTGGAACGATTCTTCGATGGTTTGGACACGTAGTTCGCACGGGGAGCATCCCCGACAGAATTCCTAGAGAGGTCATGTTAGCCGAGACGCAAGCGCGTCGGCCGCCTGGTAGGCCAAGAAACAGGTGGTCTCTCCGAGACCCGCCTGGGGATCTTGACTGTGTCTCTTGAGCTGGTCGCGGAAGATCCGGAAAGATGGAGGGACCATTTAGCCGCCCTCGCTCCGCAACCCTTCTAAGAATAAGCGGTCACGGAAAATGATGATGATGATGAGATAAAGATGCATGATCGCAGGAGTAAGAAAATGAGATAGAAGAAGAAGCATGAAAATTGGAGGAATCGGCTTCCTTATCCGGAAAATGGTCCTAACACTTGTTATTTGATTGATGTGTTTGGTTCAACAATATTGGCTTTACAGACACTTTTCAGTGGTCGTAGCCAAGATTATCCTGTTTATTCGACAGACGCGATGTCGAGAATAAGCTTAAGCCTTACGCTGCAGTTAGACAGAGCAAATCATAAACACAAAATTTTTCAGTATTGTTATCAGATCAACACGCCCTTTACGCTTTCCCAGCAAATTTCTTGACTAACGCGTCCTTCCCAATGGGAAGGTTGATTATTTTTCCTTCGCTCGCAGAGGTACGTATATTGATTTGACGCCCCCCTCGGGGCGGTTTATCAGCTTATTGCAAGCTTTACTTAAAAGTAAGCATTTAAACAATCTAAACTTACTGTAACTTAAAGTTAAGAAATAAAGGGGAGATTCGAAGTTTGGGATATTAAGAGTTTTCGGGAGTGGGTAGATTTAAGACTCTTCTTAAGTGTGCTCTTGGTACTTTTAAGGTTTCCTAAATTAATGAGTGTGCTTGTTACATATACGTAACATTCTAGAAATAGGTTCATAGTGACCATAGTTAGTGCGATAGGATTTTAGTCGGAACAAAGTTACTGATCGAAGGCTCCGGGTGTTAGGGTTAAAGGTAATTAGCTGTAGGAGTGGGGGGCTATCAAAGTTACCAGAAAGAAGTTGGTGGATGGAGAGACTTCATTGCATATCGATTAATTGTATTCGATCTTCATAGGATGGCAAAATTGATGGGATCTGTCCAATCAAGGCCACGCAGGGCGAAGCGAAGAAATATTCTTTGGACTGCTTCTATTTTCTGTATGTGTATTTGTTGGTAGGAAGACTAAACCTGACTGGCATATTCAAGGAGAGATCCAACATAAGTCATAAAAAGGACTTTGGTAACGTAGGGGCCGGAGAATTCTTTTGACCATTGCTTCAAAAAACCAAGTGCGGAGTTAGCGCGACTTATAATGTTGCTGATATGGCTACGGAAGTTAAGCTCGGCTCGACCTTCACTTGTCGGCACCTGTATATCATTCAAAAAGTAAGTTCTTGAGGGTCGAACGGTACGTTTGCGGGAGAAAGTAATTGCCCGGCATTTATTGACGTTATGGTCCAGTAGGTTCTTTTTACACCAGTCTGAAAATATTTTAAGGTCGTTCTGTAGATAGAAGGCATCCAAGGGCGAGGAGATCACCTTAGAGATTCTCATATCGTCTATAAAGACAGATAAGTCAGACTTTATCATAATCATATTAACATCATGACTGCCTTGTGGTACCCCAGAGGTTGCATTGATTGAGCCTGAGATCGAGGATCTAAAAACGACTCTGTATTGTCGATCCTCCAAGTATGATTTGATCCACTTGACAAAACAAAAGTGAAAGCCGAGCGCTTTCGGCTTAAAAATTATAATTTGGTGCGCGAGTTTGTCAAAGGCCTTGCTGAAATCGGTGGCAATGGCATCAACTTCCTTTCCATCTTCTAGTGCACACATGGACTTAGAGATAAATTTAGTAAGGTTTGTAGTAATGATTTGTCTTTTAAAAACTCATGTTGTCGATGGAGATAAGTGGCTTACAGTGAGGAAGGATTACTTGGTAAACGATGCTTTCAAAGAGTTTGGGTGAACATGATAGTTTTGCGATCGGCCTGTAGTTGCAAACATCATTCTTATGACCCTTCTTATGTCTGGGAATAATGTAAGGGTTTTTCCATAGAAATGGTAACACTCCAGTTGTGTTAGACAAACGGAACAAGGCAGTAAGAGGGCCACCAAACTATTCATGCATTTTTTAAGAATTATAGCCGGCAGGCCTTCGGGGCTGGGAAAATAATCATCTTTTAGCTTTATTATACTCTCTCTTACTAAGGCTTGGGTTATATCTACAGAGATAAGAGATGTCTCGGGACAGTTGCTCATATAGCCGAAGTAATCGAGTTCAGTTTCTATGGTGGATTCAGAGAATGATTGGCAGAAGAATTGCGCAAAAAAGTTCGAAATTGTCTTTGGGTCTGCTGACGAATTATTGCGATATTTGAAAGTTGGGAGAAAGCAGACATTTTTTTTACTATTAACAAATTGGTAGAAGCTTTTTAAATCAGATATAAGCTCGAATTGCATGCGGTGAAGATATTCGAGGCATAAATGCTCGTAGAGATAGGAAAAGCGACTATATATATGATTATTGGTGAAATCTGATTTGGAACGAGTTCTTAAGAATGTTTGCCATAATTTGGTCCTGTTGTTGCGAAGTGACCGTAACTCTTTGGTACACCAGGGCGGGACTGACGAGCAGTCTTTGCGAACTGAGAACGGAACCGATTTCTCAAAAGTAGAATGTTGCGAGGGCTAGGTTTATATTTGTAATTTCAGTAATAAAATCGAAGTTTATACTACTAATTTCGTTAAGTTTGGTAAAATTTATTTTACGGAAGTTAAAAGCAAAGGAATTTGCCCAGCCAATTTGAACATTGACATTATTAAAAAAAAGTTTAAAGATAAAGGCGTATGTAGGGGGTCAAAGTATACTGCTCGTTCTTAATTTGTGAAAGCAAGGACCTTCTTCTTCTTGTCCAAGTTTAACCAAGTTGGCTTTGGATAAAAAATTTTATTTAATTTTGCAGTTTCCTTGTCTCTGACAAAAAAAAATCGTTATTTACACTGTCTCCGTTCAATTTTTGACCTACATCTGGTTCGACCCTTCAGTCAAATGACTGGCCACGCCCTTAAAGAAATGCCAATTTTTCTGATCACTTCTTCCTAGAATCTACCATTTGCCTGCATTGTCAGTATAATTTTCTATAAGCTACCCGATTAACCGTGGTGCAATTAAGATGTTTATTGCCTGTAATTACTCATTCGCAATTTCGGGCACAGATTTGTAAAATTTCATACTAAATCCGTGGACAGGGATAAGGAAGGAAAAACAAATATTGCAGAACCGCACAATAGCCGAGCATTTGTTGTCAGGGGTTTGTGTTCTTGGAATGAGGATCGCAAATATTTGCAATAGTTTTTTTTACCTACTGTTGCGTAAACTTTTGTCTGCAGAATCAAAAGAGTCGCAGACAGTATGGTTGAATGTTAAGAAAACATCCTAATGACCCGCTAAAGAATTAATACTATTCCAATGAAAATTATGGTAGGAACCTACTAAGGAAAAAATCAACAAAAGTTTTGTTCGCTTACTTTCTGCAACAAAAATGAGCAGATTTACTTATTTTATGGAGTGGGGATAAACTCGCGGTTTTGTAGTTTTTTTTTTTGTACTTTTGTGATTTAAAATCCATAAAACGACTATCCAGAATGTTTCCTTAAATATCGTTATATATTTTTTTTATTTTAATGTACTTTGCGCTCGCAACGGCTGTTTTTTGCTTATAGGCAGGTAGGTAGGTAGGAAAGTGGCTTATTACATGCACTTAGGCCAAAAAGTAGGCCCATTGTACCGCCACGTGGGTAAATTACCCACGTGGCGGTACAATATATTAGGGAGTAGGTTGGCCTGAATTCTATGACAGCCAGCCAGTCTTTTCGATGAATTTTAGTAGCTTTTTGACCGGTGTTTTACTAAGGTCGCTTAGGTAGTCGTAGAAGTAGGAGCCTAGTATGGATTTCCGGTACGACGCGAGTGCCGGGCAGCAACAGAGAAAGTGTTGTACACTTTCTTCCTCTTCCTCATCTAGGCAGCTTCTACAGAATAGACCTAGTCTTTTTGCGTGAAGACCTAATAGGCAGTGTCCGGTGATAATTCCCAATGCAGTGCTAATTTTGGATATCTTTAAGGAGATCAAGCTATCTGATCTTTTTGGATCGAGGCAAGGCCAGATTTGCTTGGAGGTTAAACAAGTGGTACCTGGTCCATCTGGCGTTAGTTTCTTGTATGCTGTGATTTTTGAGCTGTAATTTGAAGGTAGCTAGGGTAATACCTATATTACAGGAGATTTCATCTTCTAACAGTCTAGTGGCGTTCTTAGCGAGTTTATCAGCCTCATAGTTTAAGCCACTCAGAGAAAACACCGCTTCCTACACCGTCTTCCGTTTTTGCTTATACTCTGGGCACAGGTTTTTTAGTTATAGCTTATTAATTCGGGTTTTTTAATTTGTTTTTTTTTTTTACCGTTTTAGAAAAGTTAAGTTAGAAACGTCATTTTTGGAAGATCTTAAAAATTCCCTTCATACGTCTTGTGTACAAACCAAATTTCATTATAATCGGTAGTACCGTTCAGATACAAGAATATTTTAAAAAGAAATGTTTTTGAAGTTTTCGAGCTAATTCTCAGAATCTGATAAATTTTCAAAAAATTTCTATAGTTTTACCGAAAATTACAAATTACTCTTGATGTGTGTGAGTTTTACAAATCATTTGGCCTTAAAGCATAAGATAGTGGTGGGGACAAAAATTTTTCACGATTTTTTTTTTCGAAAATACGTTAAAACCACAGTTTACTAACGGTAACCAAAAACTGATTTTAGCCTTTGATTAAGCTGTGGTTTATAAGCTGAAGCTTTGTAAAAAGCCAATATCGACTTTTTGAATTAAGTATTTAAAATGTTATGACCTTAAACACGTTGAAAACGGGCACATATTTTCAATTCCGCATTTCTAAAAAAAACTTTTCAGTATTTTGTAAAAATTCGATTTTATTATGAAATTTCAATATCTGTTAAGTGTATATTTCGATTTTCTTTTTTCGTTCTGTAAAACTTTTACAGAGTTGTTCAATTGAACAACAAATTTCAAACTGTAATTAAATCGTTATGTGTGTATAAAAACTGCTCCTGTATGCGTTCTCATTTCTTTCAACGACTTTACTGACGTATGAAGAAGTCCAAACGTGATACCTGGTGAACAGTAGACGAATATTTAGAGACCCACAACAACGCCAAAACTGAAAATATTAACTGTTTGTTGACTGACAAAAACTTCAATGCTGTTTTTCCGTCTTAGTTTGATTGACCAATTTTTGTTTATTTTTCGCCCAAGTGGCAAGTAAGTCATAGCCGGATGATAAACTTGGTAAATTTTTGAAAGTTACCGTTGTTGCAGGTCTCTACATATTCCTATATTCTTCACATATTCCTATATTCTGGCGATTGAAGGGGGATTGCCTTCAACCGCCAATAAGAGTACTCAATTTAAGCTTTCTACGCCTCACCGTTCAGAAGCTACAGGGACGAACGGACGGAAAATGGAGTAATACCATAAGAGGTCCTTTTTCCATTTTTGGACGGACCACTAAAAACAAAAGTTGTGCAAAATTATTAAGGCTATCCCTTCAAGCACGGGGTGTTAAAATCAACACAAAAATGAAGTCTTCACTCCATACATGATATCAATTCGGCGTCAAATTTTAGTCACATTTTAAGTTCATAAATTGAAAAATTGTTAGCATCGTTTTTTGGTGTCCATTTGGTTTCAAAACTCAGACTCTATTTTTCGGTGTTAGTTTCGTTCCATTGATTTTTCTTAATTTTGGCGCCGTTTTTGGGGCGTACCGTTTTATCGCCCAAAAGCACAACGTCCAAATTTAAAAACGTCAAAACGCCCAAAAAATGTCTCAAAAATTTCTTGTTGTTGAAAAAATTGTCAATTTGGGCGTTTTGTCATTTCATTTGGGCTTTGTAAAGCTTAACATTTTGAAATTCGGGGCGCGTGTCGCTATTTTGGGCGTTATGACATTTTCAATTATGGTTTTAGGCGATAAGATTAAAGAATAAGATGTCATCGGCCAAAACAACAACGCCGAAATTTACAAATGTTATAGCGCCCAAAAATTTAACTTTTGGGCGCTGTTCTTAGATAAAAATTAAGAAAAGTAAACTAAAAAATCGCGCTTTGTGAAATTTTTGGACATTATGTCAATTTATGTATGTGAGTGAGCATATTAAACATGATGTCAAATCCTTTCAGAAAAATGGACTAGGAAATTTGCTTCGAGCGTATATGACAAAGCGTTGCGCTAAAGTTGATTTGACAAGTCAAATTCACAGATTAATTTTAATGGGGCCTGCCACAACGTTGCTTCGATGATCTGTCGTACTTTTTTGGTACGTTGAAAGTTTTGAGAAAGCAAAAAAAGAAAAAGCACGAAAAAATTTTGCTTGCATTTCGACGTTTCTGTGAAGCCGTTATTGTTGGCTTCTGGGGTGGTTTATGTTCTTGTTGACCTGTTGGCATTTCCTATGGCTTTCAACCGATTTTCTAATGGGTTACTTTCATGGGTGACATCTAAGTGTCAGTTCGGCGGACCAACTAAAGTCAGTCTCTTTACCATTTCTTATAATATCTCAGCCATTATGTTTGAACGGCTATCGAAATCCTTATTGGACCCTTTCAGTGTGGTAATAGGCCGGTTAAGTCCTCTTTAGTCCACTTTAGTTAAAATGTTCACACTACGAGATCATATGAAAAACCCAACCACACAGGTAATTATCCAAAAAATATATCCTGGGTTAAAGATTTAAGTGCGTTTGAAGCACAACATGGCTTGAGAAAGCAGTAGCTTATCAGGACAAGATTGGAATTTGTACAAGAAGACAGGGTTTCCAAAGAAGGAGTTTAGAAAGCCAGGCTATAAACAACGGCTCTTTATACCTCACAGATAATTTTGGCCAAAATAAATAAATGTGAATATTGAAAGCTAAATTTGATCTTGTAAAATTAATTGGTAGCAGATTTTTGGACAGTGTAGCAGGATTTAGTTCAATGTGAAATTTAGAAGAGTCAGAAACCCTACTGCACTGTCGAAAGGGTTAGAATAGAAATAGAACATGCCCAATTCTAAAAGACTTTCCATGTAGGTATTTTCGCCAAGTTCACATTTTCGATATTTTAAAATTTAGATGGTAGCAATAATTGGGAAAATTTAGTTGAATACATTCAATAAATCAAGTCAATAGCTTTAAATTTTAGGAAGGAACTACTTGTTGATTTCAACTACTAAGGGAACTAAAGAGAAACGTAATACAACAAAAGTAAATACAGGGAAGCAATCCTCCGATAAACGACGACAGTCATTGTTAAATATTTTAAGTAATTTCTTTAATTTAAATTTAATTTTTTCTTATGATTTTGAGATTTAATTCTTGAATTAGTTAGCACTTAAGATAAATTGTAAAATGTATGATATAAAGAAGAATTAATGCTACTACTACTGCAGAGCGAGAACATTACGCATCAAGAACATTGCAGCGAATACCAGCCCGCACTAAAAACACTGCTAAACCATATGACCTCGTCCAAAAGTGCTCGAACTCAAGCTTTTGAGGCTCAGGCCATACACAATAAATCTTGTTTGGGTCCCACCCAGACCAAACCATCAGCTAAGGAAAAAATGTCTCCCATGAGGCTAGGCAAGGTGCAGAAGACGATTTCTGATGATTCTGACCTGCATTGGGCTCCTACATCCCTAGTCACGTCTGAGATTGATACTTGGGTTTCTCGTAAAAAGACTTACTTCACTTTAGGTGGCGCAACAATTCAAGGTGGACCATGGCCTCAACCAAAAAATTTCGCAAGCCAGCTCTGCTTCTAGCCCTCTAACCCCCCGAGGTACCCTCGAGGCGCCACCTGAGTCTCTCTCGGTGCTCCCCTAGTACCCCTGTTGGGTTAGCGCCTGCTGGGTTCATCCGCTCTAAATGACCCAGTTATCGCAGTCGTTGTTTTCTTACTCTTTACGCTAGGCCGGTGTCGCTGTAGAGCCCGTACAGTTCGGTTTTATATCTACTCCTCCAGTCTCCGTCTACGCAGACGGTACCAAAAACCACTCCAAGGTTTTTCCTCTCGAAAGAACCTAAAGCGTACATGCTTCTGCAAAGCAAGACTGAGATGATGAGGGTCTTATAATTGGAGACTTTAGTAACTCAAGAGAGGGCTTTGCTCCTCTATTGCCTTCATAGTCAAAAGGAACAGCGATTGGCAAAAGTAAACCTTTACTTGATCCCAGCGCTGGTGTCTTTGTCGTAAAAAGACATGTTTCCTTTTATCTCTGTTGAGAATCGACTGCATACTGCTTGTAATTGTCCTTTGTCACACCACATAGCGCCTGAAGAGGACGAATGTACAGCAAAACACTGTCTCTGTAGTTGTGCTGCCTTAGCTCACGGTGGTAAATGGTGGCAGAATTTTTGGACTGTCGTTGCCCCACATCTAATCTTTTGTTCATTAAGCAGATGTTTTGGAATTCCGCTGCTCTTGTTACAGAATCTGCAAAGATCACCGTTACTTATGTTTAGTTTCCGTAGATGCTCTTTGAGTTACTGCCCGCATATAAGTATAAAAAGCAGAGCTTTGATGGTTGTATCAAGAAGTTGCTTGGTTTGCCTCATGCCTCTGGATGCAGATTCTTCCCTCATTTCCCCTTTCTAGTTTCCTGAATTACTGGCTATTTCCTGAATCCTGCGTTACTAGAATCACAATTATTTAAGGACGTAATATTCTGTTCCGCCGACGACGGGTTAACGCTTATGAAACTTACTCTCTGTTCCCACATGCCCAGATATTCAAAATTGGGCAACTGGCTTACTGGTGCCACTCGGTTATTGCTCCAGTTGTGGATTGTAAATCCAGCTCTTTTTAGTCTTGAGCCTGGAAGGAAATTTCTTTTGAAAGTTGAACGTTGAGTATTAGTTTATGGAGGGAACATCAAACCATAGCTTCGATTTATTTTCTTTTTGCTTTTCCAAACCTTCTTCGCCTTTCTTAGAACTGTTTTGCTAGCCCATTTCTCAACAAGATGCAGAGGATCGAGTCAATTTCAATGGCAGCTCTATTGTCCCCTTAGTTTTTCTTCAAAGATCTGGCTTAAGCTTGCATTGTTTTCCTGTTTAATAGCTGGCGTCTCCTTTCGCCAGAATAATGCCTCGCCGATTTCTACGATTGGAAAGTGACTGTAGAACGGCTCCAGTAGAAACACCAATTGATAAGATTATTTTCAATCATTCTCCAAAAATCTCCAAATTCTTGAAATCGGTGAATCACGAAACTGAGCTGTAGAGACGTGTCCTTAAATCTATTCTAAAGTTTTTCTAAATGCGTGACTGCTGTCAGTTTTGCACCCGGTAGCTTCATCAGTTCCCGTCGTTACAAGCTCTTTTCACGTGGAGGTAGCCAGGAATTTAAGATTGCATTAATAAGAGACTCAAAATGGTGCCATATTCCTCGTAATCTCACATCAGATGTGAAATTGTATAGAAATCTGCAACTTCTTGAATACATCGATGACAAACACGTAATATGGGAAGATCTAAACAAACTATCAGTGACGTGAGGATGTTGAGATGTTGAGGCGGCTGAAATGGATTTGACTGAATGGGAGGAATGCCAAGCAGTAATATGATGTCCTGTCATCAAAAAGGAAAGCACACTCAACATCGACGTTAAGCCGACACCAAGCTATCGGAATACGAGCTAGAACGTTGGAAAAGTTGACTAATTTGTCTACCTTGGCATCGCTATTACCTCTAAGAACGAAACCTTCCAGAGATTTAGCGAAGAATGACTTGCTACTTGCTGTTTGTGCGGAAGTTTCTTCTTTTTCTTTCATCAGGAGAAGTCCTTTCTGGATCCATACAAGTCGCCCTATATAAGAACTATTCATTATTTCAGTCCTGGAATATTACGATTGCGGCTAAGCATATGCTGTGTCTAATGCGGATAACAAAAATCTGGGTCGTCTTAAGAGAATAATCCTTAAAATTGTTATTGGGTCCGATTTGAGATTTGGGTTGATTTGAGAAGACGAAGATGAACTCTATTCGCTAGTTAGAATCAACGCATAAGATTAGTTTATAAACTAACGATTTTGTTGAGTAAAAGTTACTCGAAGTTCGTTTTTAAACTTGGTTAGATCTGACTGACTGACAAGTTTTGATTGAAACTTTTGTTCTAGTTGCAATTTTTAAGTTTTTTCGGGTTTTTGGTTTGTAGGCAAACAGCAAAGGTACTGAGTTTAATATCCTATGTTATAACAGAAAACATAGGATATTAAACTATATGTAGTTAGTAAAAACCTTGTGACTTATTGCCATTATTGACCGAATATAATTTTTTTTTCAGTCAATAACATTGCTGAAACCCCGCCGTTATTAATATAACGGCGGGGTTAAATATACCCGCGTCTTAAATATACAACTTGACAAATAAATACTACTCGGTAAGTCTGTCCAATTTAAGTCGTTTGTATTTTAAATTAAAAACTTAGCTTTCCGGCTGAAAACCGCACTTACCCTGGCATGTCATTTGTTTCGTAACATATAGTGTTTGCCTTAGAAAATTCATTGTTCGGTTTTCTGCTTTGATTAAGGATCCACACACAATTTTAGTTAGTTAAGTGACTTATTAACTTTAAACAACTTGAGAAAGTAAGAGAAAAATGTAAAAATGTTATGAAAAACTTTAGCCAAACACAAGTTCTTAACCAAAAAAACGATGGCAAGGTTTTGACAGATTTCAAAATCAGCTGTGCGGTGCGAGTGGAACCTATATTCCAATTCGGTCGGTAATATAGTTGTAGGTTGTTGTATTGAATAAGTGAAGATTGCATTCAAGTTCTAAAACTCTAGCGATGTTTTGTTTTTCTGATTGGCAGCCAAAAATTTTTACATTACCATGTCTGCCAATATTAGCTAATTTGAATCCGCAGCTAGTTTAAAATGAAGTGAAGCAATTATTGTAAGTTGACCCCCTTGGTCTTATATTATGTCAATAATTGAAACTCCAAGATATTTGCTACCAAAAAAGCTCTTGCTAAGAGATTTAAATAAATCAATGATATACTATGTCTCCACCGATAATTAAAAGAAGATTAGCGGGAGACGATTAAAATAAATCCCAAAGTGGCTCCATCGGACAAATATAGGATTAATTTGACACGAAAACTCTGTTTCTGTCATTTTGGCTGTCAAAAGAGAGTGGCGATGTCATTTCCAAGGAGCGAAAACGTTTTCCTCAGTAAAAGTTACAATTGAAAACGTACTTGTGACATATTTTTTGTACAGGGACAGTTTAAGTTTTCTTTTTTGATTCTCAAACTGTTACAAAGGTGCAGAAAATAGGTTTGTGAATAGGGTAAATGGGATTTATGAGACGATTTATTTTTAATCGCTTGCCGAGTGGATTTAAATTTGTATGGTAAATCGCGTGATTTGTAGAGGATTTAATAAAGATATATATTAATCGACGATTAGTGCTCGGTGAAGACATGGTAATAAGCTATATAGTCTATTTATAAAGACCTTTTCATAGATAATAGATACATAGGTAAAATGGTGTAGTTTGTAAAGTTTTAAAACTGATCACTTGAGCTGTTGAGTTATTTACAGTTGTCAAAATAAACAAGTCTTTATCTATTCTTGTTTAAATCAAGCCCTAGTTAATTTAACACAAACTTGCTTGCTTAAAGAAAAAAATTACAAGCTGTAGGTAGGTAATTAGAATAATTTTTCTGAGTTTTATAATATGAGTTTAATAATTTTTCCCTATTCACAAACCTATTTTCTGCACCTTTGTAACAGTTTGAGAATCATTTTTGTTTAAGAACAATTGAGAATCAAGAAAGGAAACTGGAACTGTCCCTGTGCGACGGATCTGTCACACGTACGTTTTCTATTGTGATTTTTACAGCGAAAAACGCTTTTCGCTCCTGGAAAATGACGTTGCTTATCTCTTTGAGAGCCAAAATGACAGAATCAAAATGTTTGTGTCACATTAATCCTATATTTGTCCGGTGCAGCCACTTTGGGGATTTATTTTTAATCGTCGCCCGCTAATCCTCTTTTGATTGCCGGTGGAGAAAGAGTATTAATAGCAGAAACAAGTGTGAAGATATAAATATGAACACAAAATAAGAAAGATTAATGATACAAATTCCATCCAATAATTTTTTAAAAGCTTATTTTTAGCAGTCCGTCCAAAAATGGGAAAACGACCTCTTATGGTATCACTTCGTTGTTCGTCCGTCCACACCTGTTACTTCTGAACGGTGAGTCGTAGAAAAAACGAATTTAATAAATTTATACCGTTCATGAAAGAAATGAAAACGCATACATAGGCAATTTTTTTATACACACATAACGGTTAAATTACAGTTTGAAATTTGGTGGTAAAAGAGACATAAAGTGTTTTGGCTTTTATCCTTAAAAGTTTTACAGTTCGAAAAAATAAAATGGAAGCATTAGCGTATAATACAAATACATATTGAATTTTCATAATAAAATCGAATTTTTACAAAATATGTGCTGAAAAGTTTTTAAGAAATGAGGAATTAAAAATATGTGCCCGTTTTCAACGTGTTTAAGGTCATAACTTTTTAATTACTCAATTTAAGAAGTCGATATTTAGCAAACGTGTACAACATCCGCAGCTTAAGCCAAACCTTAAATCAGATTTAGTTGAGCCGTGATAAAATTGCGGTTTTGACGTATTTTTGAAAAAAAAAAATCTTGAATACTACTTTTGCACCTACCATAGGGGTGGGGGAAAAAAATGTCTCCGATGCCAAATGATATGAAAAAAGTAAGTAAGTGCCAGAGTTCGTCTGTAGCCAACTTATAAATACCCGACCCTCGTTACACATTAACACCAAATTTAAAATTTGTCGGTCTGTTTCATATACTGAATGTCAATTATTTGTATTGGCCACGCCCATAAAAAAGGGCGTAGGCTGAAAATTAAAATCAATTAACTCTAATTTCTTTGGAATCACGAGAAAATGCGTTAAAAACGAATATTAATACTTAAAAAAAGAGGTTTTTCTTTCCCAAAAATATTTAATATTTGTCATATATTTTTTTTTTTCAATTTAGAATGAATTTCCCGAGAAATCAGGTTGTCAAAGATTTCAGATGTTAAAAGTGGGCATGGTCAATAGAGTGGACGGTCCAATTTTTGTCTAATTAAAGGCTTCTGGTCGATATTGCTCTCCACCAAAATTTGAGTTCATATGTTTTGTCTATCTTGACCAAAAAGGCATTTTGAAATAAAATGTAAATTTGAGGTTGTCTGACATTCAAGCCAATTATGGGCGTGGCTGTGGGCGGATCTTCTCAATTTTCATACTTTGTCTGTACAAAATGAGAACCAAGCAACGCTGCAAGTTTCAGTTTCCAGCTCGATTTTAAAGACCTAAAAACTGCATACATACGGACAGACGGACGGACCAACGGACGGACATTGCTTAATCGACTTACCTGTCGGTCTCGATCATATCTCTAAAAGGTCTTAGGGGTCTACGGTGACTATTTGACTGTGTTACAAACTATGCGTTAAAATTAATATACCCTCGGTCGGGCATAAAAAATCACACACATCGGGAATTATTTGTAGTTTTCGGAAAAACTATAGAAATTTTTGAATATTAAGCACATTCTGTGATTTAGCTCGAACACTCTAAAGCTCGAGTGAACTCTAAAATATTTTAGATCTTTAAATAATTGCGTTTCTAAGTTTAAATTTTCTGAAATGGTTTAATATCAAATTAAAAAACTCGCCTTTATAACCGATAACAAAAAAGCCTGTACTCTGAGTATGTATTAGGAAAAAGTAACCGTTTCTAGCGCAAAGTAGGTAATTATATGAGAATCAAAGAAAAAGGAAAACGGTATTCAACAAAAGGTTCCGAACAGGCGTTTTATGGATTTCAAATGAACAAAATGCAGAAAAAAAAAACAAAAAAAAAAAAACCGCGTGTCTCCCCTACTGTCTCGGTAACGGTCACATAAACTGTTTCGAAAAAAATGTCGGCCATACACAATTTTTGGGGTTCTAAAGCAAAATATATCGTGGATGAAAAATTGTATCGTTTTTGAGATACGCTTAAAATCGTTAAAGGTAATTTACTAAAATAGTAGTGCTAAAAAATGCCTATAATTTCTGAGTTGTTTCTATATCTTATCCTCTAAATTTTACGCATGCACGAACCCTTTGAATAGCAAGTCACAGTATTATAAAATTTTGAAAATAAAAAACCCGGTTATCATTTTTTTTCGGATATTGAAACAAAAAAAATCAAAAACATTTATTGTCACCCTGCGTGTCGATAAAAATTTGAGTACCTATACTTAAAATTCGCCTAAAATAAGAATAGTAAACTCAAAAAAAAAATTATAAAAGTACCTGCCTTAAAATGAATGAAATAATATTTTTAAGAATTTTAAACCAGAAAATCGGTCAAATAGTCGAAGATGGACATCTTTATTTTCTACACTGCAATGGCAACACTTAAAACTGATATACACAGATCTTCTTAAAATTATACTCGATATATTATATAAACGAAACAAATGTGTTATCGAGAGTTAAGTCCAAAACGCAATGTTGCGTTGCCGCGTGCGTTCGATGACAAGCAGAGTAGAAAAAACGGGCGCATATGGGGCAAAACGGAATGTTACTTCAAAACTTCACTCCACGTTGACCGTAAATATCGTAGACGCATCTACCTTTGCAAAACGAAATGCCGCCTTGCGTTATTGGGTAGGAAAGTGAAAAGCATCAGCTCAAACACATTCAATTTCTGTTGAAAGATATTTGCAAAAGAACGAGCAGAAAAAATGCTTTTTAAAAACGAACCAAGTTGCCCAACGATGAAAATAAAATTATTTCTGCTTATTCCATCACAAATATATCCAAGCTGGTGCACTCGTGTCTCTGTGCATGCTTAAAACCAACACATTGCGAGTCATCGCGAAAACTAAAATAATACCAAAAAACATCACATTCTCTACTCAAACCTCTCTACTCTACGCTAACCTGTTTTTTTTTCTGACAAGAAACAGAAACAATCCTTCTTTGTCCCCACAACCTGATGACGACAAGAGAACTATACTCACTCACCACACACAATGAATGAGTATGAGGTTGTTCAACGGACGCAAAAGTAGAAATTAGATCTACTTTTGCGTTGTAGATGCGTCTACGATATTAACGGTCAAACGCACATTTCGTTTTGCCCCATATGCGCCCGTTGTTTCTACTCTGCTTGTCATCGAACGCACGCAGCAACGCTACATTGCGTTTTGGACTTTAAGGTGGAACTAGAGTCCGGGAGGACCTGAGCCTCAGCCAACATGCCTCGCCAGCGAGCTTTGTCTCCAGTTTCGAACGCGAAGTTGGCTGACATCCCGTTGCAATTGCACGCGCCACCTGAATCTCGGAGCTCCTCTACTGCGTCGTTTCTGCGGAGTGGACTAAAAGATTATCCGGGCCGGGGCGTTGGTGTCCACTCTAGATGACCCTGCCATCGTAGCCTTTGTATATTGACTCATCTGACTAGGTCGGAGTCGTTGTACAGCCCGTACAATTCGATGCTATATCTTCTCCTCCAATCGCCGTCTATGCAGACATGACCATTAAATCGTCCGAAGAATTTTATTCTTAAAGCAGCCTAAACCTAAAGTGTTCTCATCCGCCTTTGACAGGGTCCATGCTTCTGCACCGTAAAGCAAGACTGGGATGATGAGGGTCTTATACATGAACACTTTAGTTGCTTGGGAGAGGGCTTTGCTACTCAATTGCCTTCTTAGCCCAAAAAAAACAGCGATTGGCAAGAGTTATCCTTCGTTTGATTTCAGCGCTGGTATCATTGTCTGAATTGATAGCGGAACCCAGGTAGACAAAGTCCCTAACTGCCTTAAAGTTATAGCTGTCGATGGTGATGTTTTGTCCAAGACGTCGATGTTGGGTGTCTTTTCTTGATGACAGCATATACTTTGCTTTGCCCTCGTTGACTGCTAAACCCACATTTGCTTCGCCGCTATCGTCGCGATACTCACGACGACTTCACTGACATTACGCTTTGTACTTCCGATTATGTCAATGTCGTCTGCCTATGCGAGTAATTGAACGGATTTTTGAAAGATTCTGTCTCTGGTGTTGGCAATTCTCTCAAAAATGATGTTAAAGAAGTTTTTTTTGGCATCAAAGGGGTCGGCGAGGTCTTTACCGACTTTGACAGAACACCGTGAGTTAAGTTTTCCGTCGCCATCCTGCTCCTGCACAGACTGACGAGTTTGGCAGGGATGCCAAAACTAGACATTGCGCTTACAGCTCGTCTCTATACATGCTGTCATGCGCAGCCTTAAAATGGATGAAAAGGTGGTGAGTATCGATTTGGAATTCCTGAGTTTTCTCCTTGATCAGCTGAAGTGTGAATATTTGCGTTATCGAGAAGCGTTTGCAGAAATGCCATAAAGTCGGAAATTGTCATTAAAAAAAAAGGAAACACAAGTCGCCAAAATACCAAACAATATTTTATATGCAAATTAAGCGATAAGTGTACTTCAAAAAAAGCCGAAGAACCGCTCCGGTTCCGAGAATACTCGACAGTCTTTTTTTTGTTACATAAATAAATTCTATTCTATTTGAGGTAATGGCTTACTGATAAATCAAATTTGTCAGGCTCAGGGTCACTTTGTATTACTTCCAAATTTTAATCCTTCCTTCTAAGGGCGCAATAACTGGATTTGTCACTTTTATAAATTGAATAACAGCGTCTAAATCAAGAGGACCAATTCTAAAAGAAACATGTCAAACCCAATTGATGAAAGTTACTGATTGTGTCTTAAACTTTACGATGCGGTTGATTTGCATTAAACAATATTATATAAGACAAAATTTTGCTTAATTAAGGTTAAAAAAACTTAGCATTCGAAATGTCAATGGAATGGATTGCTTTGATATTCTGGGCGTACCCATTTTCTTGTTAAGAACTATTTTGAAAACTGCACCGTTTTGCAGCTTGCAAAAAAAGCACTCATAGACATAATATTTTAGAAGTGCATGCTCAATACTAAACTTTTTTTTTGCCTTGGTAGCCTTTTTAACGCATTTCACTATCACTATATAAAAACGTCATTCGACTTACTCTATATCAAAAGCGTTTTCTTTGATAACTCCAAAACCATTACTTCCTTCTGCTAAATAGTCAGCCACAACTACTCTATAGATGGAATCTAAGTTAAGTTTCTCAAAGTTTGGCAAAAGACACTCTTGACACCGAACCAAAACCTCAATTACTCTTTCACCCGGAGGCATCGTAATATTGTACGTAACTTGTAGTCCAGACACTTGAAGCATTCTGCTCGAACTTGGCGTCTGTAAGCTTGAATTCATTGAGGCTATGCCCACTTCAAGAGTTTCGACAATAGCTCTTCCGTAAAGGTTTAATGCAACAAATTTATTCTCGAATGGGCACATTGTTACCAGGTGGGCGTAAGTGATAACTAAAAGAAATTATAATTTTTTTTTGTGATTGATTTGAGAATTTCAGAAAGCAATTTAGAAAATTTTACATACTTCCTTTTTGAAGCGGCACTCGAAAGTTTCCCTGTGTTGTCATTGCCAGCGTAACATTTGACCAGTGAAGAAAGTTGTATGGGGTTTTCTCTATGAACTGAAAAATATTACCATTTTTGCAATTAAAGTTAATGAAGGCATTTTGTTAAAAAAAAATTCAAAGCAAAATAACATTGAGGATTTCATCATCTGCACGGCGGTAAACTTTTAGAGGTTTTTCTTAAAACAGAACTCGAGCTGTAGCCCCCCTTCGGTAAATTTCCTTAAGGCTTCGCTAAGTTCATAATTCACATGAGACATAATGTTAATTTTCGAAACGACCATTTCCTGATTGGCCAAAATTTCCACTGGCACAATATCACATAAAGCAAAATTTGGCTTTATGTGATATTGACAAACTGACTTTAGACCAAATTTACAGATTTAGAGAAAAAATTATAAAAAATAAGAAGAGCTACAAAATGCTAAAAGCCTGTATGTGATTTCACCCTTATTCGTGAGAGACGTAGTTATTGCGTACCGCATGGACCATTGCGTCAGTAAAGAAGTTTCCCAAATTGCATTCACGCGATGAGCACTCAAATTTTTCAAGCTTGACCCTTGTTTCACCAATAACTCTGTTGCCAGCTTCATCTAAGATGTCTTTCCATGGTGTCAGGGCTTGAAGGACATCAGTGTCTGCAAAAAAATGAAAATTGTCCTATTATAAGTAGTTGGAGGTTTGGCAGACACAGTTAGTAGTCAGTGTTTTTGACAAAGGAAAAAAGTACATACACTGATGAGAGTTTAAAAATAAATGTTCCCATCCGCATCGGTTTGTCAATCAAGTCAATCTCGCAACGAAAGGATTAAGAGGCATTTGAGAGGTTCAAAGTAAATCACTGTTATACACATTGTGTATACATTGTGGTTTGATTTTATTGGAAATGAGAAAAACTAATAATAGTAAGTGAGTAATGCGGCCCTAGCATGGTCAATCGATTGACGTCAATCACGCGCAATTGTCTGTATTTGTAAATTGTATCTGTATTATAACTCAGATTTAAGTCGATTGATCAAAAACAAAACAATTTCGATTTAACATTATAAGCGCGTCGTGCCGATTGGTGTGTGGAAGGGCTAGATTGACGTGCAAAATTGGAATATTCATTCCAATACGAGCGCGAGGCAATGCATGGTTCATCGAACGTCAAGCATCACCAGGGCCGTAGCTAGGGCTCAATTTAAGGTAGGGCATCGGTGGTATAGGGCAGGGCGGGAGTAAATTTTTCGTGTTTACTTCCTGTATGATGTAGTAAGCTATGCATGGGCCCAGGGTTCGAAAAAAAACGTGAAAAAAAATTTAACGATTTGTATTTGTAAATACAAACCGTTAATTTTTCTTTCCAATCCGAGTCCAAACAGGGTAGATTTGTGCCTAAAAATTATTTTGATGAAAAAAAAAAATAAAAAAAATCCCATAGGTATGTTCGGAAAATTAAAACTTTGAGCTCGGGTACGGCCTAAAAACTTTATCTGAAAATTTCAACTCAACCACGTTTTACTCAACAAAATGCAACAAATTGCAGGTATTCGAGGCCAATGCAAGTTTTATTCTTGTAGAACATTGACGCTCCACCCTAACACAAGTCCCTTAGTCTGCATGGCCAAAAACTACACCTTCTCACTCCCTGGCTCCTCAATCATTTTCGCAATTGGTTGAATTTTTTTCACTTCTTTTAATGTAATAATGAAATATAAGTACTCATATCCAAGGCTGGTATGGCTTCCGACATACCCATCTAGGGTAAAAGAACCTAATAATGCTTTCCTGACCTGCTATGGTAGAAGCTGCACTCTTATACTGAACCTTCGAAAGCTTATAAATACTTAAAAATACTTAAAGGAAGACTCATTAATACTAAGCTAGGGTGTTGCCTCATTAAAAGGTTGGTGTCTGTACATAGGTAAATCCTGATGAAGACTTGTGTAGATGATATAAAAGCTCGTAAAGTGAGCAGGTGCTCTCGAACTAAACCCGTCGATGACTGAGGACTGTTTACACGAATGCATGAAATATTATTTACAGCTCCACTCTCAATTCGAAAATTCTTAAGAACAATTTTCAGCTTCCTCTGATATCTAGGCCCTATTCTCAATAAGAAATTCTGTTGTAACGTAGTTGAAAGCTTTCGGTTGGTCTGTTCCAACTGTTTCCAACTTAAATTTTTTATGCAACTAGGTGTAGTTGGAGATTTTTCAGGAATAGTCTACCTGGGGCATTTCTCCATGAATGCCAGACCCGGTCCCTGTCTCCATTTTAGAGCCGTCTGTGTACCAAACGAGGTCAAACCGAGAAGGATTTAGTTTAAATTTTCCCCATTCATTTCTTGGAGGAATTACATCGAATTTTTCTGGAAGCTATATATTTTCTGCAGCTTATCGTGTAGACTCTAGAGGCATGCTGAATGTGCTTTCCGATTCTAAGGCACTAAGCAAAGCCAACAAATTTGCCTAGAAATTTAAAACATTGTCTGCTTGGACATTGGCGCTGTAGGTTTTTTTTGTAAAATCTTTTCCCGCTTAATAAGAATTCGCCCACTTCTCTGACACGCCCACTTTCCTTAATTCCATGAAGAATCAAAGTTGTCGTAGGTAGCTGAAATTCAGTACGCTGTATCTTGCTTAAGTGTTTTGTTATTTTAACAAAAAAAGACAAAAACTCCTCTGTGGGCGTGGTCACATGTTAAACATTCTTATAGGCAACATTTATTTAATATATTTGCTGAAAAACGTGAAAAATGAAATGTTTAAGCATTCAGGTACCTACGCTATCATATTAAACAAAAAAAATTTTACCACGACCACTTTTGGGGGAGTTTGTAAGTAAAAACGTAATTTTTCGTATAATAATGCAATCAATAATTATTCATGTAAATCTCATTTGATAAAATGTTTGAACTAAAAATACAATGTTATTGGAAAAGGGTTCACGCCACCCCCCTTTATAGACTAGGTAAGGTTAAACAAGGGTATGGTAAAAAAAGGCCACACAAACACTAGGCGCCAAAAAGGGCCCATCGCGATCCCTGGGGAATCAGTTGAATTTAACAATTCAAAAGGCAAAACAACCTAAACATTCACCTGCTGAAACATCCAATTTCCCTGTAATAGCCCAGAAGGCCCCTAAGGTTCGTGCCGTCTATTTCCTCTAAACTTTCAAAGAAATATTCCCCTAGAAATTTTCTACGTTTACGTAAAATTGCCTCGCACTCACACAGTATGTGTGTCATATCCTCAACGGCTCGCATATCGCAGCAGAAGCGACAAATATCCGTGTGAGAAAGCCTGAGCCTCTTCGCGTGTTTCCGCAGGAGACAGTGACCTGTCCTAAGCTTGAGCCTGCTCATTTTTAATAGTCCCTTTGATCCTTTCCGGTTAAAACGTGGCCAGAGAGCCTTAGATACCCTATGTCCATTCAGACTGGACCACCTTTGGTTACTGCTCTTAAAATGATTTGAGTTAGTGAGTCGTAACGCACTATTGCCAGCGAGTTTTTTTATATGTAGATCAAGCGGTGCTAGGTGCAGTAGAGTGTTCAGAGCTTCCGTAGGTCTAGTACGGAGCGCACATGTGATGGATATACAGGCCGTTCTTTGAACCGCTAATAGTTTTCCGTACACTGTTTTTCTGTTTGTTGCTCTCCACCAAATTAAGGCACCGTAAGTAAGTATGGGTCTTACCACCACAGTATAGAACCAGTGAACCATGGCAGGTTTTAAGCCCCAAGTTTTCCCTACCGTTCTCCTGCAGGGAGAGCATTGTAAGCCTTCTTAATTCTTTCCCCTACATTAAGATTCCAATTCAGTCTTTTGTCGAGGATTATACCCAGGTACTTCGCGCTATCCGAAAGGGATAATTCCACTTAATTTAACTTGGGGAGCTTGAATTGTGGTATCTTGTACTTCCTAGTAAAAAGAACTAAGTCCGTTTTCAAAGGGTTAACACTGAGACCACAGCTTTTGGTCCAGAAGCTTATCGTCCTCAGAGCACCCTCCATGATTTCATTTAAGATATTTAAGTACTTTCCCTGCACCATTACCACCACGTCATCTGCGTATGCCGTTGCACTGATACCCATAGTACTTGCAAGCATGTTGCTAACCCAGTCTATAATGCCCTGTTCAATGACAGCTTTACTTCCCTCCAAGCTGAAGGAATATATCCCATTCTTAGACAGTGTCTGAGAATTCCCTTCATGATTTGGATTGCCCGCTCCGGTGCTTTTTGCAGCATGATCGGGAGAATTCCATCCGGTCCCGGAGATTTGTACGGCTTAAAGGACTGAACAGCCGACCGTAGTTTTTTCCTGTCAATGAGAGCATCTATCTCGTCTTCGGAGAGAGAGATGCCTCTGCTTTCGTATTGCCGAAGCATACGATCCGCTAAAGTGGACCCAGGAAGGTGAGTTTCCACCAAGGCTTCCAGAACCTCGTGGCTACTCTCCGCCCAGGTTCCATTATTTTTCCTAAGGAAACTGGGAACGCACGCTTCTTTAGAAAGTATCTTACGTAGCCTCGAGGCCTCATCTGTTGCTGCGATGGATTCGCAGTATCCTTGCCATGGAGCCCTTTTTGAATTCCTTACTAAGTCCTTAAATTGTTTTTTTTGCAATCGCTATACGCATTCCATGTATTTTCAATTTTAGAAAGCTTAGCCCTATTGTAGAGTTTCCTAACCTCTTTCCTTTTTAGACCCTTATCCCTATTCCACCACTTTGGTTGTTCTCTTTTATGAGTTCTATCGATCGGACATGCCTTCTCGAAAGCCAAAGTTAATACCCTACTTAGATTTCCAACCGTGCTATCTAAGTCGTCAGAGTCGTCCAAGATGGTCGACTGGGTAACCAGGTGCCTATGCGCCACCTCTGCGTATTTGCCCCAATCGGCTTTTCTAGGATTTCTTTGAAAACTGCATTCCCTGAACTGAAGGTTCAGTTTGAAACGTATCCATCGGTGATCCGACATTGACGCATCATCAACTACTCTCCAATCCCTAATTTCACTGAAGAAGATTTTCAACAGAAACAATAAATGTAGTTTAATACGCTCTTCACACTGAATCAAAAACTGAGTTTTGGGCAAAAAGTTTTCGAAAACTCGTTCAGCCCCATTCACACTTCCTAAACGCCGGCCGACTAGAATTTGTTTTCGTTTTTCATTTATACATAATATGTATTTATCAGTTTTCAAATTTTAGCCCATATTTATTTTTAAGTGTGCTTTAAAAGATCCACAAAAGATGGGAACATATTAAGAATTTTACGCTGACCTCAAAATTACAAAATGATTTCAGACAGGACATTCGGTTTCGGAGATATTAACATCCAAAATTGGGACAAAAGTGACATTCTTTGCAAATTTAATTTAAAATTCTCAAGGCAATTTGATATTCGTGACTTAAAAAGTGATTTTGAACGAAAACTACTAAAAAACTGTGGTTTCGAAATTTACTTAAATGTATGTAACTCAGTTCGTAGCTTAACAGGGGTAAAGTGGTATGAGTCATCCAGCGATTTGCATAAACGCCCCTAGTTTCTATTATTTTTTTTTTAAAACCAATTTTTTGTCTATTTGTTTCGTACTTGATTATGTATTTGAAGAATAATCATCACTATCAACGAAATAACCCGTTAATATGTCGAAATCTTTAATAAGACTTTTTTTTTTCATTAAATTAATGAAAATAAATGCACCACATTTAAAAAAAGCAGCGTTTTGAATATTTCCTTCCGAACCCCGAGTTTACTGAATAAAAATATACTTAATATTGGAAGATCTCAAATACAAAACGTAGAGGAGGATTTTCGATTTGATATATTTTCATGTTTGGCTAAACTTTCTTTATGATAATCCGAAACTTAGCCTGAGAAGTCTCTGAAATATTTCATTGCGTTGTTAACTCATTGTGCTGCACTTAAGGTACTTTGCTTGCTTTTCCGTGCAAATAAAAAAAAAGGCATTAAATATAAATTATTTAATAAATACATTTTTGCAGTGTTAGTTAAACTTAAACTCATTTAATACAACACTTTAATCCGACCCTCATTGCCGGTGATTATAGGCTGCGCGAAATTGATATAGTCAACCAGAGCATCTATATCAGTAACATGTGACCTAAAATTAAAAAAAAATCAATACCAGCCCTGCTATTTGGAGGCTTTAAGTAATCTTACTCATGATCTGTTCCCTCTGAAGCCAAAATCGTAAATCCATCTCCTCCGTTTGCGATATAATCGGGTGCTACAATCCTGTAGACCTCATTTTTGTCAAGTTCCACAAAACTCGGGTAATCGCATACCGTGCACTTGACCTGCACATCCACAACCCTACTGCCGGCTGGATTGGTGAAATTGTAGGTGACCCTTAAACCGGAAACTTGCAACATAATCGCTGAGCTGTATATAGCGTTTTCGGGATCCACTTGGTTGACACTATACTCGAGGGTGTCCAAAAGGTGTTGACCCTTTAAGTTGAATGCTACTAGAGTGTTTTCAAATGGTGACATTGTTACCACATGTGCGTAAGTAAGATCTGTAATGAAACCATAATTAATGAGGCTTACGACAATATAAGCGTGGTTTGTCCTACTTCCTTTGTAGAGCGGTACCCTTAGGGCCCCAGTGTTAATGAGTCCTATGGACACGTTCGACCATGGATATTTGTCAAAGGGCGAGATGCTGACGAATGAATTAACCATTGCATCCGTGAAAAAGTTACCAAGATTACATTCCATCGATGAACATGGTGATTTTTGCAGCGTTACTCTTGAAACTCCGACGATAACGTTCCCCTTTTCGTCGATGACTTCTTTCCATGGGATCATTCTTTCATTGATTTCTTCATCTGAAATGGGAAAATTTAGAAAATGCCTTCATAATAAAATATAACATACGGATAGGAAATGTCTTGATAAACTTGTTTAATTGAATTCTATTTTCTTTAACGGTTTAAACGAAACTTGACGATTGTCACCGCCGCCGCGATCAATACGTTATGACTCACTTATGAAATGTAAAAATATATCGCAAGTGTAAATAGACAAAAGAAGGGAAAATGAAACAGGGTTTCCGATCTATAATACACAGAGCTGCACATAAAAATCTGGCATAAAAACCCCAACGCTTTCTCCCACAAGTGCTATGCCTTTATGTAAATTCAAAAGCAATATAAAAAACTGCAGAGCATTTAGCCACAGCTTGCCTAATATTTCAATGTTCCGCGGAAAGTTGAAATATTAGGCAATATTAGGCGCACCCCCCCCCCCCCCCCCCCCTCCCCTGTCTCTCCCACTTCCCGAGGCTAATTCTCACTTAAGTGTTGAGTTGCCTGAAGTACGGTCTTACACCAAAAACGGTTACTCTGCCTCAGAGTCTTGTCTAAGAATTCTCCTCACTGGTCACAAGATAATTTTGTGGAAGGACTTTTTCACGGAGAACTTTTGGTTCTCCCCACCTTTTAAATATAATATCAGCTCCGGCATGAGGTTATATAGATACCGATATCGATTACCCCTGCACTATTCCATCTTCGAGACTAGATCTTACTTGAGAGGGAATAGATACGGACCTATAGTAAAACCGGTTGCCCTTGCCTTGTCTTCTCATTTAGGATTATTCCTCTCTGGTATCTCATTAGATTGTTGACGTGGGCTCAACTGAAACCGGTTTCCTCGTCCTCAAGTTATTCCCTCTAATTCAAACCAAGGCAAATTTCTATAGGGTCCAGTAGTCACGGGACCCTTTCCAAAAAGAAGGTTCTTCACTAGCTCCCATAATTCTTATAGCAGTGGTTCCACCGAAACGTTGCTCCAGCTCTCAATACCCTTTTTTCGTCAGACCCTTACCAATCCACCGTCGATTGTTGACCTTCGGAATAGGCTTAGGTATAACTAAGGTATAACTAGGTATAACTAGGCTTACCGATACTGGTTACCTCAAACTTTTCGCATTGGGGAGTCATCATTTAAGTCCTCGGTGGTATCACAATGGACCTCATTTGTTAAAAATGTATTCCTACTGGTGCTAAACGGCTGGTTTAGCACCAGTAGGAATACATTTTGAACCTTTTTGTGGCTGGTTTTGGTCTACCCGGGCTATTTTAGCGCAGTGCCCACCTTATCCAGTGATCGTTCCCCTACTGGCTACCTGGGGAGGCGTCCGAACGGGGACCACCAATCCTCGGAGGCAGGTCTACAAGGGAAGAGTGGAAGAAAGGAGCAATATCCAGACCTTTCGATTTGACTGCGGTATCGGAGCAGGAGTTTTTTCAGAATCCCTTGATATCTCAAAATCCTACAGACTTCCAGTTACAGCCAGTATATTCCAGGCGAAAGTACTGGCAGGTGGGGAAGCATGCCGTCCGTTAAAAACACACCCTTATAAAACACAAAGGCAATATGTCGCTATATTCGTCGATAGTCAAGCAGCAATTCAAGGCTATTGACTCAACAATAATTTCCTCCAAACTTGTTAAGGAATGGCAATATGAACTAGCCTCGCTTGATGTCCACTTTAAGGACTCCCTAATCTGGGTACTGGGGCATAGCAGTATTGCAGGCAAACAAGTTGACGTCTTGGCGAGGTTCACTCCTCCCTTGCTCACTCGCAGTCAGTATATATTCCGCTTAGCGCAATAAAGATCAAAATATCCTCGAACTACCTGATAATAGCTAACCTTACCTGGGTAAGGCTTACTAACTGCGCCATATCCAGAAAGATGTGATCTAAATATAACAAAGCAAAAACAGATGATCTGGGTAATAGGTCGCGTTCGTACTTACTTACTTACTTAAGGTGGCGCTACAGTCCGGGGTGGACCTGGGCCTCAGCCAGCAAGTTTCGTCAGCCAACTCTGTCTCTAGCTAGCCGTCTCCAGTTTCGCACGCGAAGTTGGCTGAGGTCCCCTTCCACTTGCGTGCGCCACCTGAGTCTCGGTGCTCCTCTACCGCGCCGTCCCTGCGGTGTGGATTGGAAGATTTTCCGGGCCGGGGCGTTGGTGTCCATCCGCTCTAGATGACCCAGCCATCGTAGACGTTGTTTTGACTCTTTTGGCTAGGTCGGTATCGCTGTACAGCCCGTACAGTTCGATGTTATATCTTCTCCTCACTCTCCGTCTATGCAGACGGGACCGTAAATCGTCCGAAGAATTTTCCTCTCGAAGCAGCCTAAAGTGTTTTCATCCGCCTTTGACAGGGTCCATGCTTCTGCACCGTAAAGCAGGACTGGGATGATGTGGGTCTTATACGTGGACACTTTAGTTGCTCGAAAGAGGGCTTTGCTACTCAATTGCCTTCTTAGCCCAAAGAAACAGCGATTGGCAAGAGTTATCCTTCGTTTGATTTCAGCACGGGTGTCATTGTCTGAATTGATGTTAAAGGATAGACATGTGCACTCAAGAGGATACAAGCATCCACAGGTTTCTAAACCAACCTCTGTCTATCAACTCCTACTCTCACCTCCCCGAGGTGAACACCGGGTGCCTAGTTGTTGGGGGTAGCAGACGACAGAGGGGGGAGGAGTGTTCCCACTAAGGCACTTCTCCATGCATCCGGACGGCAGCGGAGGAATTCCCCAGATGGAATCAACGGTGGCGTCCATAGTCAGGCCGAACTACTTAGTGAACACCTTATATGGGCTACTACGACGTATTCGGAGCTCAGGCCTATAAGGAGCGGGCTATCCGGCTCTCCGTCCTTAGAGCTAAACAAAGGATCTGGTCCTCCAGGTTGGGGGTCGTGCCGCCGGGGTGACTTCCTGGCCACGTAAAGAAACACCAGTTACGAAGCAGAAACAAGCCTCGGATTCTGACGGATTTACTGTTGATTTGTACCAGACACCGGCAAATCGCCAAGCTAGACATTCCCCACAAGACGCATTGTCGCAGTTGTGACGATGCAACTGAAAAATAAACATTCTTGCCCTTCATGTGCGCCTGTCTGGCACTAGCCAGAGCCAGACTACTGACATTAGGGAAACCCTTCTTCAACACACTTGAAGAGGTCTCAAGTAAGAGCATCAGTGAACTAATAACATTCCTTAATTCAACATGTTTGATCTAAAACTACACCAAATCAAACATACAGGTCACATGAGTTTGTGGTATCAAAACTGCACTTTAAATGCTACTCAGGTTTCCCTTTTTGGAAACAACCACTACTACCTACCGATCTACCCTATGGTAATAAAAAGCACACATTCATCTCGCGAAAGTGTCCCGTCAAATGCGCCTACCAAATCGAGATGCTGATCAGCAAGTAACGCGTGCCGGACATCCTGGATTTCAGCATTTTCAGAGGTGAAAAAAAAATTGTGGGCTTTTTTGGTGGCACTACGAATAAGAACTCGCAATGAACTTTGCAGTGTCAAAAAGCTGCAACTCCTATTCAATGCCATGCACTGGTCTTTATTAATAACTGTCAGATCTGTGAAGTGGAGCGCTTAAAGCAAGAAGCAACTACATAGGTTCATCCACTAGTCTGCTTGTGGTGTACGCCGATTGGACCTCAGAATATACCGGCAGGCCACCCGGTTTTGAAACATTTCATCAATGTGTCTAATTAAATGCTGTTTTCGTTGCATTTGTACAATCCATGAATGTTTAGGCCTTTCTCTTTTTCGCGACTGTGTTGGGATGTTGAATGCCAGAGAGATTGATTGCCAGATGATGATAGCCAGTAGATTGACAGAGTTCAAGAGGTCTCTCCCTTGAACATGGCAATACCAACTCATCCGGTCGTGCTCCATTTTCCTGGAGAAAGGTGCTTTACGTGGAGCACTTCGCTCGGATCTTCGTGCTTCTTATCCTATCCCGCTTTGTTATTCCAGCTGTTATGCGAAGCAACTTCATCTCAGCTGCCGTTAATTTGCTTTCATATTTCTTATACGCTGTCCAACATTGTGAACCATAGCGCCGGACGCCTTGATTTCAGCTTAGGGTTAGGGGCCATTTTTTGGTCACAGAAAATAGCAGAGTTTTCTCGCCACTTCATCCACCCTACGCTTACGCGATGAGTCCTTATTAAAGTTTGCTTTGCTATTGTTTATAGATCCCAGGTACTTAAATTTTTCACACTTGTGAATCACATTTCCATTCAATTTAATGTTTGAAATTTGCCCGGGTGGGTCATAGAGTGGGCAGCTCAGGTACTCTGCTTCTTTTGGCTAAATACCCATTCCCCTCCAAAACATCCACCCAAATAAAAAGTGCTCGCTGCAGGGATGTAGGATCTCCACTTATGATGGCCCCATCAACAGCGAAGATAACTGCTGTCCTTTCGGATCCGTCAGTTTTCCCTCAAGCAGACAATCAAGAGCTACAATAAAAAGCAAAGGACTTAGAACGCTTCCCTGGTGAACACCGACTTTAATTCGGTACTCATCAGTGACTCCGGAAGGACATCTTAGTCTTATCTTTGCTCCATCATAAATGTCCATGATCATCCGCCCGTAGGCTTCTTGAACTCCTCGTTTTCTTAGCGCCACCCTAATCAGATCTCGTTAAAGTCTGTCAAAAGGTTTTTCAAAATCAACCATTACCATATGCAGATCACGATGTCTTTTCATTATGATCGTCTTACCTTGGATTGCATCAGTGGTTGATTTGCCCGCGACAAACCGCACTGGCCTTTAGATATCCTTATTTTTTTCTCAGTCGACTATCTAGCACATGCCCGACGATCTTCATAGTGTGTGATATCATAGATAGAACGGTAATGTTCACACTTTCGTGCATCACTTTTTCCTTTAGGAAAGGATAACTTTCCCTCCACTGTTAAGGCATTGGATTACCTCTTTTTAGTTTGGAGATGAAGGTCGTGAGCCATCTGGAACCGCTGTCTCCCATTTTATTTCTAGAACTCTGATCCGGTCCAACCGCTTTTTAGAGCATTTAACCGCCTTCCCAACCTCTTCGACTGTAATGTCTGGTACATCTGCCCAGCTGGGAGTGGTTTCTTCTGGAAAGTATTGCATGGGAAATTGCTCCATTAAAAGTCCCTCACAATACTGCCGCCACCTGTGAAGAATTTTGTCTTTATCCACAAGAAGCTCGCCCTGCATCACTCAAATCCTCACCGATTCTGGGGTTGCTGCTCCCATATTTGGCGTCGCTCCAGGCCCCCAGGTGGCGGATAGGGGAATGCTCACCATATATGGTGCGGGTACAGTTATGTAAAATATCCGGGGCGGACCAAAACGTCTGTCTCAAAATGAGCGGCTTCCTGGTCGGCGTCTGTTACCCAGGTAAGGGTGGGCCATGCAAGAACCTTTTTCTCTTCCAATATGCAAATAGAATGGGCAACAATAAAATGCACACGAGATGTTTTTATCAAATATTCTGCTGGTTATACTATTGCTTTTCACTGTAAAGCAGAGGTTTAATGTATGGCTCATCAGCGTTTGTGTTGGATCAAGAACTACTTTCTTGTTCTATCTTTTCTATCCCCGAATTCTTTCCGCGATGTGCAACTTATTTTAAGGGTAGTCATAACCACTTAAAATGCGATCGCATAGTATAAAAAAAAACTTTGCAGTCCTTGACCCGCAGTTTTAGGGAACTGTGAACCAAATGATAGTCAATCTGGGTCTCGTTTCCATCGCTGCTGTAAGTAATCAGGTGCCTGCTTTCCTTGACGAACATGGTATTGATCACGACAAGACCGTATGAATCGCAAACGTTTAGGATATCTCACCAGAAGAGTTCCTAGTTCCATACCCTAGTCCACTATGCGGCAGTCTTCATCGTCCTTGTTGGATATCCCGATATGTCCCTTCAAGACTCCGCCTACAAACAAAAGCTCTTCCTTCGCGTTCGGGATCGCGTTGATGAGATTATGAAAGTCTTTCCAGAATGCTTTTTTTCCTCTCTGCTCGCACCCAACTTGGGGGAGCAAATGTACCAACGATACTCCACACCTCACTTTGCATCACCAGCTTGAGAGACATCAACTGGTCACTTGGCTGTGAAATATTCAAGATGCCATCAAGTAGCTCTGCCGCGAGGATGAAACGGGCCCGATTTCTGGTGTTCCGCCATTATATCTCTTGGACACACAAGATGTTCACTCGGCCTTCTTAACATCGTCTCTTCAAGTTACGACCGGTCATGCTTCCAATATTTTGCTAGCGTCCGGAAACCGTCTAGCTCTGACCCCTTGAGAGGGCGCTGCAGCTATATACTTACCCGGTATGCAAACGTATACGTTCCATTACATATTTAATAGGCCCTACGAACTAACTCCCAAATGACCTAACTCCCACTACCTAAAATGAAACTAACTCCCACTGAATTTTGTGGTGGGAGTTAGTTCATTTAATTGGGAATTAGTTCATTGGAACTTAGTTCATATGAACTAAGGCCCATTGCTGGGACTTAGTTTTTTTTTTGTTGGGAGTTAATTCATTTCATGTTGGGACTTCCAACATGAAATGAAAACGTTTGGGTGGTTCTTAAAAAAAAAGACTCAGGGTGTCTCTTCGACAAATACACTGGCCGGCCTTCGGCCTCACATGCAGGTGCTCAAGGCGCCACTACGCGGCGCGTATGTCAAATTGTTCGTTACTTGAAAGTCTCGCGCTTTTTTCGTTTTTTGCGAAATCAAAAAATGTTTGGGTGGTTCTTAAAAAAAAGACTCCGGGTGTCTCTTCGACACATGCGTCGGCCGGCCTTCGGCCTCACATGCAAGTGCTCAGGGCACCGCTACGTGGCGTATGATGAATTATTCGTTACTTGAAAGTCTCGCGCTTTCTTAGTTTTTTGCGAAATCAAAGAGTGTTTGGGTGGTTCTTAAAAAAAAGACTCCGGGTGTCGCTTCGACTCATGCGCCGGCCGGCCTTCGGCCTCACATGCAGGTGCTCAGGGCGCCGCTACGCGGCGTATGTCGAATTATTCGTTACTTGAAAGTCTCGCGCTTTTTTAGTTTCTTACGAAATCAAAGAGTGTTTGGGTGGTTCTTAAAAAAAAGACTCCGGGTGTCTCTTCGACTCATACACCGGCCGGCCTTCGGCCTCACATGCAGGTGCTCAAGGCGCCGATATAATATCCCACTGCTGGGACTTAGTTCTTTTATTTTGGGAGTTAGTTCATTTCATGTTGGGACATAGTTAAAAAAAAAAAAAAATTGGAGTTGGTTCATATGAACTAAGTCCCATTTTTTTTGGGAGTTAGTTCATTAGGAGGTAGTTCATTTGGGAGTTAGTTCGTAGGGCTACGAACGCCCTATAAACTAACTCCCAAGTGACCTAACTCCAACTAGCTAAAATGAACTAACTCCCGCACAATTTCGTGGTGGGAGTTAGCTGCTGCTGGGACTTAGCTAATTTTTTTGTTGGGAGTTAGTTCATTGGGACTTAGTTCCAAAAAAAAATGGAAGTTGGTTCATGTGAAATAAGTCCCATTTTTGTTGGCAGTTAGTTCATTGGGAGTTAAGTCATTTGGGAGTTAGTTCGTAGGGCCATTTAATTATATCTGAATTACTTCATAGTTACATTTGAATAACTACAAATTACATGTAATTGAAATTTCTAATTACGATTACTCAGTAATTGGCTTGTAATGTAGTTAGAATTTTAATTACCCAACTCTGGTAGTGAAGTTCAGTTTAGTAATTATTTAAGCTATGTTTAAGCATGTTAAATTTGGGAATATTAAGCAAACGCTTACCTTGTTCTACATCCTTGCCCATATATATTGGTGCACCCTCATACGAAACAATGTCACCGTTGTCATCAAAAAAGACCGTTATATTGCCGACATATTTAGCATAGGCTGCCGCCTGCACAATCAACACCCGATGTCCACTGCCCTCGTGAATAATTTCTGTGGGATAATCTCCTCTTGGGCGGTCAGGTCCTGGCAAGTTGTCTCCAGTATATAGGAAAGTGTGTGAATGAGACCCGATTATAACATCGATCTCAGCTCCGGCATTGGCAGCGATAAGCTTGTCGACATCATACCCACAGTGTGTGAGCGCAATAATGATGTTGGCTCCTTGTTGTTTCAGCTTTTCAGCTTCCTCAATAATGGCATCGCTTTCGTTGCGGAACTTGAGTTTTCCAGTATCGGCAAGGTCCTAAAAAT
Organism: Neoascia interrupta; assembly: GCA_947623515.1. Taxonomy (NCBI): domain Eukaryota; kingdom Metazoa; phylum Arthropoda; class Insecta; order Diptera; family Syrphidae; genus Neoascia; species Neoascia interrupta. Next base: position 119,035,012 of record OX392463.1, on the reverse strand, counting down.
ACATAATTTATTATTTATTCCACAGAATTAGAACAGAGAAAATAAATATATTTACATAGAACGTTTCCAGTACAACCCCAATGACACCAATCTTTCTTCCGCTCCTCTCGATAATCATTGATTTTTGGTACAAGCCTTGCATTGTCGGCTCTTCGCTGTCATCAATATTGGCAACAAGCATTGGCGACTCCAAAGCTTCAAGGAATGGTGTAAGTCCTTCAATTTTGTGGTCGAATTCATGGTTTCCCAAAGTCTGTTAAAGTAATGAGGTTTTGAGACTTAATAAAATATGATCATGGTACGACAAACCATTGCATCAGCTGGTTCTAGATTTAGGAACTCGCTTGTGACATTCCAACGGCCCACGTTATACCATAATGTTCCTTGAAAACTATCGCCAGCATTGAAGTATACAACATTGGTATCCTTCAACTCCTCTTTAAGCTTTCGAACTGTGTGCACGGTACGCGCATAGCCTCCGATGCATTCCTCACCAGGGTCACAAGTTCCTCCGGATGTATCGGTAGGCTCGAATCTAAAATATTTATAAAAGTTTTAATCTTCGATCAGGTATTTGGTCGATTAGATAGGCTCTTTCGTTTGAGCGTTTATCCTCTTAAGCAAAAGTTTACCGTCACCGTGTTTAGATAAGACAAACTGATTTACGCGATAAGGTGATATAGCCAACAAGCTAATACGCGACTTAAACTTCTTATAAGGGCTCTTGAAGAGAAGAGCTGAAGTTTTTTCTTATATATCAAAATAGTTTGAATAGCTTAATTGTTATCCGTTTAATAACACTTGTTTTACATCACTCATAAAGCTGATAAACGGCTTATCGAAACTGTCAGCTAAGCTTAAAATATGGGCATAACTGAGTGGACAAATATTTTATTGACACAAATTTGTTATCAATTTGTCAAAATAATTTGCATTTGTCATAATAAGCGATCGATTTTTATAGGCTAACAAAAGGTATAAAGATTCAAAAGGTCATAGATGCATCTATAAAAGCTACAGAGTACTCTTACTCTGTGTCCTTGCTAAAACTCCTTGCTACCTACTTAAAAAGTTATAGGAATTAAAATAACTGATAAACGGCTTATCGAAACTGTCAGCTAAGCTTAAAATATGGGCATATGAGTGGACAAATATTTTATTGACACAAATTTGTTATCAATTTGTCAAAATAATTTGCATTTGTCATAATAAGCGATCGATTTTTATAAGCTAACAAAAGGTATAAAGATTCAAAAGGTCATAGGTGCATCTATAAAAGCTACAGAGTACTCTTACTCTGTGTCCTTGCTAAAACTCCTTGCTACCTACTTAAAAAGTTATAGGAATTAAAAAAAAAAATGGTTTTAGATCTACAATAGAGTTAACAATGTGTTGAAGGTTAAGAGAAGAAACAACCTTACAAGGAGAGATCCTAGAAACCATGTCAGAAAAGCAATGTCAATCAACATTACAACACAGTTGCGAAAGATAAGAAGGCGTAAACATTCATGGATCGCGCAATTGCAATGAAAAACGCGATGCATAATTCAACTCAGTGATGAATGGTCTTAAGCCTGGGCTTGCCTCGTATATTCTGAGGTCCAATCGGAGTATCCCACAAGCGGACCATTAGGAATGCAGTAGGAGTGGGCGGGTTATGATCCCTCAATTCAGATCAAAACCTCGCACCTTAATGAAAAGAAAAAGAATATATGGCATTCCAAGCGATGGTGCAGTTTTGTATGCAGGTATGTAGTCTATGGTAGGTAGGTAGTATGCAGGTAGTCTTGCAGTCAGGTGACAATGAATTCACCTTTGGGAGCGGGCGCAAACAGGAAAACAAAAAAAAGTATTTAATACTGCAGTTTTGTGAGTTTTTTTTCTGCAAAAAAGGAATCATTAAAATAAAATTATTTGTATCTCGATATCTTATATTTTTTTCCATATTTGAAATGAATATCACTGAGATGTAGTTACACTTAAGTTTTTCTTGAATAACAAATCAGCAACTTGGTGATAATTGGTCCCTAAGAAATTACTACAAACGATAATTTCTTTAGAAATACAACAATTCATTACAATACTGGTTAGTTTTAACAGTATTATAATACACGAAACAACAATATTCCCGCATTTTTTAATGTCAGTGCAGGACTGTAAAATATACAATCATTATGGAATGCATTCCTTGAAATCATACCAGGAATTCAAGTCGATTTGTTTCAATTCAATGACTTCAGCTTAGAAAAAATAAATCATTTAATTTAAAGTCATGTTTGAAGCATTCATGAATGCATTTAATCCATACAAGTCCTTTGAAGTCACCGAATGCATTCAATTTTCTGAAGTCACTTAAAGTCTTTGAAGTCACTGAATGCATTCAATTTTTTGCAGTCTTTTGAAGTCGTTGAACGTTTTTAAAGTTCTTTGAAGTCAGTGAATGCATTCAATTTTTTGAAGTCACTTGAAGTCTTTGAAGTCTTTTAAAGTCTTTAGATTGGCTCTTTTTCGCACACTTTTTCTGACATCGTACACTGATGTCAGAGTGCGGGAACGTGGTCACTTCAGTTTCAGTGGGTTCCTCACTTGCTGGTTGGTTTGGGTAAGATTTTACGCTCTCCAATAAGCACGACATGCTTGCCGGAGAATTTCTTCTCCATCTCGCGCACCAAACGGATTTGGATTTTTTGAAAAGCCTTCTGCTTAGGAAAAGGAATATAGATGATGACAGCTTTCTTGTTGTTCAACTCAATTTCCCTGGCACGGGTACTCTGCTTGGGCAATCGATTTCCCGAAATCATCGGCCTCAGCGCCGCTGGGCTTGATAAATTTGTTTCCAATCATCGTAGTTAGCTATTTTCAGAAAAAGACTTGAAGTGACTTAAATTTTTTTTATCATTTCACTGGTTCCAAAGACTTCAAGTGACTTCAAAAAATTGGATGCATTCAGTGACTTAATTTATTGTTTTAAACGTAAGTATGTGTGTATATAAAAGAATGTTACCATAATAAATAAAAAATTATGCTGGCAAAATGTTTTTTAGTCCAAAGACTTTTAATGTCTTCAATGGATTGAATGCATTCATGAATGCTAGTGACTGCAAGGTGACTTCACTGATTTCATTAATTTGACTTCAAGTCTTTGATTGCTGAAAATGATTACTTCATTCATGACTTTAAACTGAATGCTGATTTATTTTTTCTAAGTTGAAGTCATTGAATTGAATTATTTTTCGAAGCATTCAAAAGAATTATACTCAAAAATGACTAAATTCTTTTACAACTCTGGCTCAATCGCCAAGAACAATTTTCCTTATTGTAACAAACATTCACAAATTTTTTCTCAGATATCAATTTTGAGTGGGTTTATGGGCATTCTATACTCCCAAAAATTATAAATAAAGTTTTTTGTCTCTAATAATGTGAAATTAGAGGTGTTTTAAAAAATTTAAAGTCAAGAAAATCCGCTGGGCCGAATCGAATTAAGAATATTTTTCTTAAAAATCTTCCTCAGTTGGGACGCCGATGCTTAACTGTTTTAATAAACTATTGCTTTAAATTTTAGCATTTTCCAAGCAGTTGGAAACAAGCGACAGTTACGCCTATCCCCAATCAGTGGAGTTGGGAATAATTATTTACCAATAAGTCTTCTCAGTAATCTAAGCAATGTCTATGAAAATTTATTAAATCCAGGCTACTAGCAGTAATTGAAGATAGAAACATATATATAAATGAACAGTTCGAATTTAGACCCAATTATAGTTGTGAGCATAAGGTTGGTTTTAAGGGTTTGTTCTTCGAGACATTGAAAAGACATTCGAATCAGTACACAAAATGATATCCATGCAGTTTCCTTTTTATATTGTCAAAATTGTGGGTTCGTACTTATCAAATAAAAAAAATTGTGGTTTTTGACAATAACTGTTCTTCCCTACAGTAACATTTCCCAATTCAGGTTTGCCTCAGGACTCAGTACTAGGTTCAATTTGTATTTCACTTTCACATCTGATTTTCCCAAGTTACCTATGTGTAAAATTGCTACCTTCGCAGACGATACTAGCTTATGCTCTTCTCATGACTTCGGTCTCTAAGTTGAAAGAATGATGCGATAGAGACTATCTCTATCGCATCATTTGCAGAATGCGATAGAGATAGTCTTAAATTATTTCAACAAATGAAAAATTAAAGTAAATACAGGGAAAACTCAGGCAATCTTTTTTACAAGAAAAAGAAAAATGCTTTCTTCCTGGTAATTCACTAAAGTTTGAGGCGAAAGTATAAATTGGTAATTTTGTTTTTTTTTAAGAAATACTTGCGAATCCACCTTAAGGCTAACTTTCAAACATAGTTTTGCAAAAACGAGGCAAAAAGTGCACATTGCAGCAAATACGCTTTATTCCCTCATTAACAGGTCACATGGAAAGTAAAATTACAATTTACAAGATAATTTTTCAGGCCATTATCCTGTATGGTTGCCAAGTATCGGGTGACTATGCCAGTTCAACAACTATCTTCAGCAAAACAACTCCAAATGCAAAATAGAACATTAAAGATGATGCTTAACCTACACGCAGATATTCTACAATAGAGCTACATAGACAGGCAAATGTTGAATTGGTTTATGATAGAATCATAAAGCTAAGGAAAATTTTTTTCCGAAACTAAATTTATTTTTTTAGATATGTAACTGTTATTTTTTGTTCTTCTTTTTTTTTTATTACATGTATATTTATTTATTTATTTATTCTATTATTCATATTATTATTATATGTAAGAACGTAATAAAAACTTTTGATTGTTCATAATTATTACTTTATTTCCATTTACTAATGTATTTCTATATATTTTTTTTTCTTTGTTAAATAAAGGGTTTGTTTCGTTTTTCCTTTAAAAGCATATGTTTAAAAAAACAAGAATTATTTATAAGTAGATATAATATTTCAGTAGAAAGATTTATAATAGTATCAAATCTCTGTGATACAGCTTTGTAAACATATTTTAGACAAAAAACAAAAAATCTGTCATCCTACTAAGCAGTTTTCGACAGCTCAGTGGGTGCTTATTTTCTCCATTGCAACTTATTTATACGACTAATTTATACAAAACCTCTGCAACAGACAACGGAAACGCGACGTCATGGAAATGAATTTAAATAAGTTCCAAGATAAGGAAAATGATCGACTCTGCATTAAGATCGACTTTGCACTAGTTTTTCTTTAGTTAATAAAGCACTATAACTGTTGTGTAATTTTATTTTCGAACACTGGCGCGATCAATTAATTATAGTCCAGGTTTTAAATGTATATTACATATATGCCACCGAAACTCACTATGAGAGGACATAAAACCACAAACCTCTAATTACTTTTTGTATTTTCGGGGTTTGTTAAGGAAAGATTTATGCCCATAGTACAACTCTTTTTTGCAGGTATTTTAATTTCAAACGAAATGAAGCGAAATGGAAGCACATGCATTTTTTCATATACAGGTTTTAAGGTTTCTATTTAAAAACTGACTAATCGTTTCTGATTGGACTGTATCGATTTTTTATCGTTACATGTTAAACTCAAATAAAACTCTGAACATTCGTGTTAAGTTAGTTTTTTTTTAACATAATAAAAAACATATGAGGCCACGGTAGCTTATAAAAAAAATACCCGAAATACTTATCACTCGAGTACGATCACTTTGCCACGTAAAAAATTGATTGTAGATTTACAATCTACCCACCATAAATAATATCGTATATAGATTTTATTAACGGATTAAAAGTCAAAAAACAAACATTAACTGGTTTTAATTTAATTCATTTTTAAGGTAATATTTATTTATGCTTAATTCGTTCGTAACTTGAACTTAGTTTACCTTGCATGAAAATCATTTATGTGGATTATAGACAGCGGAAACGTATCCGCTCGAACCGATCGTGACAAAGATGACAAACAAATGGCCAGCCCGATCACTCGTATAAGCGAAGTCATTGTATTTTTAAGTACAAGGGGATTTACTAAAACTAATGCCCGGCCGAGGAACACTAGGTAGCACAAACGATTTCGCACAACTGCACCCGTGTCGGACCTGCTTTCAACAAAGATCGAACCAAACTGACGCGGCGTTTGGTCTCGGCTATCTTACTCGAAATTCTTCGCTAGTTGGATTGGACACAGGCGTTTGCTTAATTTCGGTAATTGAAACTAGCATTGTTTCAAGGTAATATTCGTATACACAGTTGTTAAATAAACGCCAATAGATTATGCGAAATCAGTTGCGATGGAGCAGATAGCGTTTATTGTAAATATTATCTTTATGTCTATATCGGGTGTCAAAATTATTAATCATTCGTTTACGATCAGAGCAATTTATCTATTAATTTACTTGCCCCTACCTACATAACATTTCATCTGTGCGTGTGACTGCCTTTTATGCTGGATAAGGATATTTGTGAAAATATTTACTCAATTAAATTTTCAAAACTTGCCTATCTTCTCTACTTTTCTTTTCTACTAATTTTTTTTATTTGTCCCACATGAAGGAGATAATAAAAAATTTTACTTCAATTTGAATTCCAAACGCAATTTAAGTTCATAAATAGAATAATTGAGGAATCCCTCATCAGATTCCTTTACAAGCAAATTGTCTAAATTGTGGGGAAGCTATTGTTTGGACTTAAATCGAGCCCCTATCCCTATATCAAGTTTCGGATTTATAAGTATGCTTCCTTCCGGATTAAATGCCATCTTACCGGTGGTCTTGGTGTATTTAAACCTTGGCTTCACATTATTTTGAGGAGTTGCTTAAGCTTTGGCTGCACCATGAGATCCCGGAGGAAGCAAATATTAGTCTTAATATTGTTGAAAAATTAGGGAATATAAAAGCCACGACTTGATTGTAAGAAGTTTCGAACTAAAGTGAATTTATTTTCAGAGAAATTTTAAAATAAACAAACATCAACGCCTTCTTGATTATAGAAAAATATTGTTCACATTTCAACACCCCCACTAGAACTATTTTAATTTCTAATGTTGTTTTCATTGATCTAATTTTTTATATATGATAAAAGGGCTTTGTAGATCGTTACTTTCAGATGCAAATAAAACAATTTACTCCATCTTTAACCCGACATTTCGTTGATTTGTTTTCAACTTTTTCAAGGGTGCTTTTATTAAATCTATAATGAGAGGTTTTTTAATTTTCTTAATGGGAAAAGATTTAGTTATACGTCTAATTAATATCTTAGAAATTGTGACATGTGTCGTCAGTTGTGTGTTTTAACTAATAATTTGGCTTAAACTAATAATTTAATAAATTAACATCAAAAGACCAAGGAAAAACACAAACTTTAAATGAGAACATACTGAAAAACTTAAAAAACTTAGAAAACACTTATATCACAGCTTTGGTAACCCTATTCTATTATTGCACTGTAGCACCAGTTTATATTTCCCTTGTCCTTTTGTGTGTTCATAGTGTGGTTGAATTTCTGCTGATTACGCAAGCTTTCCAGAGCGTAGCGAATCCCACGTTCTTCATGTCGATGCGATTTTAATTTCTATATATTGAACTTAAGTCCCATAAAAGAAGTACCATAGTAAAAAATCTGCTACCATGTCCGTTGTTTTAACGTTATTCAACATCGAAGCACCCTTGGAAATAACATTGCGAATGAATGGAAATAACATTGCCTCCTGCCCAGCTAGGCTCATAGCCATATATTTGGCTTCTGTTGTCGATAAAGCCACCGTAGGTTGCTTCCTGGAACACCAAGAAACGGCTCCTCCATTCATTATGAACGTATAGCCACTGAACGATTTCCGTTCATCTACGTCACTCGCATAGTCCGCATCACAAAAACCTCTTATTTGTTCATCTCCTTCTAGGCTTCCGTAGCATAGTTTTTTCTTTGCGGAACCTTTTAAATAACGAAGAACTCTCTTGGCTGCTATTCAGTGAGCCTTTCCACGATTGTTCTTAAAACGGCTGAGATATTTCACAGCAAAACAGATATCAGGCCTTGAAACTTGTGCAGCAAACAACAAACTTCCAATTAGTTCCTGATATGAAATGTTCACCATCTCCTGACGCTCATCATCAGATTTCGGGCACATCTCTTTGCTTAACTTTTGGTTTAAGTCCATCGGCATGAGCACACATTCGCATTTGTAAGCCCAAAGCGGCCAACCATATCGTTTATGTTGCATTCTTGATCAATCCAAATTTTGCAACCTACTCTGTCTCTTAACATCGCAGTCCAAGAAAGCATTTTGCAGGACCCAAATCTTTCATATGAAACTTTTTCATTAGTGTAGACTTTAAGTCTTATTTCAACGATGGATGATTATCTAAAATTAGCATATCGTCCACATAAACAGCAACCACAATCATCTTTCCATCTAAATGTTTAAAATAAATAAATAAAATAAATAAAATCTTGAAGAACTGAATCCAATTTGATATTCCACATCCTTGAAAATTGTTTCAACCCATATATTATTTTCAACCTTCTTGGAGCCTTCAGGCTGGGCAATATACTTATATCTCTTCGTCCAAATCACCTTGCAGAAAGGCCGTCACTGCATCTAATTTTTCTATATCTAGATCTAATTTAGCAGCTATAGCCAGTAAGAATCGTATAGATTCGTAACGTACTACAGGAGAAATAGTTTCCTGGTAATCCATTCCTCTTCTCTGAACTCTGACTGCACCCTTTCGCAACAAGCCTTGCCTTAAGCCGAGATATTTCACCGTTTTCACCCGTCTTGATCTTAAACACCCATTTCGTGCTAAGATCTTTTTTTCCCGGTCGTATTACTGCTTGTTCCCACGTAGCATTTTCCAGTAATGATGCGTATTCATCTTCGATAGCCTTTTTCCACTGCTCCCCATCTGCTCGGGAAATTGCTTCTTCATATGTAACTGGATCGTTTGTACTCGTTACCATGTAAATAATGTAATCATCAAATTTAGTTGGTTTCGATACTCTCTGTTCTTCGCAGGTTTGCTGGTGTAGAGTTTTCGTAATGTTTATGGTGAAGCTAAAGTGTCTGAAAAAAATGAATCTTCTGTTCTTGACTTGGAACTTCCTTCTTCAAGTACTTCCCCGTCTGAAGCTTCATTTTGTTTACTATCATTAATTTCGTTATTTTCATCCGAAATAGCAACGTCTTCTTCATCATCTATATGTGCAACGGCCCCCTATGAGCCCTCTTAGTATGGAGATAAAAGAATAGTTTTATCTCTACAATTTACCTCTTTAAACAGTTGATCTTCGAAGAAAACAACATCCCTACTGCTCACCAGCTTTAATACTGGATAAACCATAAATCCTGTATGCCTTCGAATTCTCACAGTAACCAACCAGCATTCCTTTCATAGATTTGGGATCCAGCTTCTTTCTTTTCTGATTTACTTGCAGAAGCAATAGGAAAATTGTTTTTGTCGTAGATGTAACATTTGTCAGCTTCAAAATGCACTTTATTACCAGATCTTGTCATTTGACTAACCGACAAAAATATACAGCACATCTGTGATCCTTACCTGCACTTTCGTTTTTCCTACAGGTAATTCCATCAAAACGTGAGGTGCCGTGGCGTAGTGGTTAGTGTGTATGCTTACTACGCCAGAGGTCTGGGTTCGAATCCTGCCATCGTCACCTGAAAAAAAAGACTTGTTCTTTTTCACGGTCCCCCCTCCGCGAGGGTCTGACAAGCCCTCCGAGAGTATAATTTGTCTTGAAAAACTTCTCAAAGTGCCGTTCGGATTCGGCAAAAAATTGTAGGTCCCCTTGTATGTGAAGAAATTAACACACACAGCATACATTGTTGAGAAGTTGGCCCTGGTTCACCTCGAGCTGTTGCGCCACTCTATTTATTTATTTAATTCCATCAAAACATCTCCCATTGCCTCAACAGCCAAATTATTATTATCTGCGGCTGTTACTTCCCCATTCTTCAAACCAATCTTTGCGAATAGCCATATACGATGATGCATGGGAATCAAAAAACCACCCCACAGAATCTCCTTCTTTTGGCTTAACACCAAACGTTGTATAAAGCAACTTTTCGCCCGGATTCTTGGAACTAAACTTCTGTTTGTTAGGACAATCCCTGGTGAAATGTTCGGGTTATTGCAATCAAAGCACTCTGGACCCGCTGAATTCGTCTTCTTTTATATTGCACCAGTCTTGCCTCCACCATAAAACGCAACAGCTTGAAAATTCTCACCAAGTCCACAGTCAGCGTCCTTGACATCTTGTAGCAGTTTTGTTTTTATTGCATCAGCAGAAATCCTTAGGCCAGAACTCTCCAAACCCATTATCATTGGTTTATAATCATCTCCTAAGCCTGCCAGCAACAAGGTTCCAACCCACTCGTCCGTAACTGCCATTCCAATAGCATTGAGCTTATGCGCCGTTAAAACTATCTTGTTTACATAACATTCAATGGATCCACTTTCCTTCAAATTGGTCGTGATGAGTGTCCTCAACAACCCGACACGCCTTGTGAGTCCATTATCGTGGAATGCTCCAGCCAACTTATCCCACACTTCCTTTGCTGTTTTCGCTTCTCGCACATGTGTAAAATTCTTCGGCTCAATAAGCAAGATAATTTTTGATTTGGCCTTAGAAATCTTCTTGGCATCCGTTTCTCTTCAGCAATGCATCCCCAAAGCTCCTCATGCTGCAGATAGTTTTCGACTGCAAACTTCCATTCGTCGTAGTTTTCTGTTCCTCGAAGTTTCTCGATCGGTGGAATCGACGCCATTTTTCTTTACTTCAAAAATCCTTCGAAAGCCTTAGCAACGAGGCTCTGATGAAATAATTTTTAAATACTTCTATAATTATTTCTATTCTTATCTATAGCAGACGAGAGAGGGGGGGAGGAGTGTTCCCACTAAGGCACTTCTCCTTGCATCCGGACGGCAGCGGAGGAATTCCCCAGATGGAATCAACGGTGGCGTCCATAGTTCCAGTCAGGCCGAACTACTTAGTGAACACCTTATATGGGCTACTACGACGTATTCGGAGCTCAGGCCTATAAGGAGCGGGCTATCCGGCTCTCCGTCCTTAGAGCTAAGCAAAGGATCTGGTCCTCCAGGTTGGGGGTCGTGCCGTCGGGGTGACTTCCCGGCCACGTAAAGAAACACCAGTCCCGAAGCAGAAACAAGCCTCGGATTCGGACGGATTTACTGTTGACGACCAATGCAAACGAGAAAAGGACAACGAGCTCCGGATCTGCACGTGGAATGTTAGGTCCCTTAACAGACCACGTGCAGCCGAGCAACTAGCGGAGGCCCTTAACGACTGCAAGGCAGACATTACTGCCATCCAAGAAATGCGGTGGGACGGGCCGGGCAAAAGAAGGATGAAAAACTGCGACATCTACTACGGCGACTGCTATCGGCATCAAAGACAGCGCCTATTTGGATGTGGTTTCGTCGTTGGAGGCAGACTTAGGCAAAAAGTCTTGAGCTTCAACCCTGTAAGCGAGCGCCTCGCGACGATCCGCATCAAGGCTAAATTCGCCAACATTAGCCTGATATGCGCACATGCCCCCACAGAGGAGAAAGATGACGAGACCAAAGATATGTTCTACGAGCTCCTGGACAAAACTTATGAGCAGTGCCCTAGCTACGACATTAAGATTGTCCTAGGCGATTTTAATGCCAAGCTAGGAAGGGAGGGCATCTTTGGTCGTACTGTCGGAAAGCATAGCCTGCACGACACGACCTCCGATAACGGATTCAGGCTGATCGACTTTGCTGCGGGGCGACACGTTGTGGTAGCTAGTACACAGTTCCCGCATCTCAATATCCACAAAGGGACATGGAGATCTCCCGATCAATCAACCGTCAACCAGATTGACCATATTGCGATCGACGCAAGGCACTCCTCCAGTATCATGGATGTCCGAACTTTCCGAGGGGCCAACATTGACGCGGATCACTACCTTGTTGTAGCCAAGGTACGGCTGCGGATATCCCGACCAACGCCAAGTAATGGAAATACTGTGAGGAAGTTTGACGTCGGCCGACTACAATCGCAAGAGATCGCCAGGTCCTTCTTCGACCGAGTCTCTCAAAACCTTCTACGAAGTCCTATGCAACCAGCATCAAGTATTGATAGCCAGTGGCAACATTGCCAAAATGCCATCAGAGACGCCGCCTCTGAAGTGCTGGGTTTCACACGGCGACCACAACGAAACCCCTGGTTTGACGATGAATGCCGGCAAGCACATGCAGCTAAACAGGAAGCATACAAAGCGGCGCTGCACAGAAGGACTAGAGCTGCTCGCGAGCTCTACGAGCAGAGGAGGAGAGAGGAGCACCGGCTTCTCCGAAGGAAAAAGAGAGAGCACGAGAAGCGCGCGGTTGAAGAGATAGAGAGATGTTACAACAGGAATGAGGTTAGAAAGTTTTACCAAAGGATCAAAAGGTCCTGCCAAGGGTATAAACTTCGAACTGAAGCCTGTAAGGACCATCAAGGGAACATCGTTGTAGAATCGCAGTCGGTGCTGAGGATTTGGAAAGACCACTTCTGCAGACTGTATAACGGCGAGGACGAACCAAATACCGCTGTCAGGCAGAACGAACCATTCAACCCGGGCGAAGACGTTACCGACGAAGCATACGAACGATACCGCCCACCCGACCTGGAGGAGGTGAAAGTAGCTGTGTCTAAGCTCAAGTGCAACAAAGTAGCCGGAGCAGACGGCCTAGCTGCCGAACTTTTTAAATCCGCTGGCGATGAGCTGGTTAGGAGCATGCACCAGCTCATCTGCAAGATATGGTCGGAAGAAAGCATGCCCGACGAATGGAACCTCAGCATTGTTTGCCCGATCCTGAAAAAAGGAGACCCTCTGAGTTGTGCCAGCTACAGAGGCATAAGTCTTCTTAACATCGCATACAAGATCTTTTCTGCTGTACTGTGTGAACGCCTGAAGCCGTTTGTCAACAATCTGATAGGCACATATCAGTGTGGCTTTAGGCCAGGAAAGTCCACCATCGATCAAATATTCACACTGCGGCAGATCTTGGAGAAAACCCAGGAATTCCAAATCGATACACACCACCTCTTCATCGATTTCAAGGCCGCGTATGACAGCATCTATAGAGACGAGCTATATAGCGCAATGTCTAGTTTTGGCATCCCTGCCAAACTCGTCAGTCTGTGCAGGATGACGATGGAAAACTCACGCTGTTCCGTCAAGGTCGGCAAAGACCTCACCGACCCCTTTGATGTCAAAAAAGGATTTAGACAAGGCGACGCGCTGTCATGCGACTTCTTTAACATCATACTTGAGAGAATTGTGCAGAACTCTCGCGCCAACACCAGAGGTACAATCTTTCAAAAGTCCGTTCAACTACTTGCATACGCAGACGACATTGACATAATCGGTAGAACAAAGCGTGATGTCAGTGAAGCCTTCGTGAGTATTGGGACGGAAGCGGCGAATATGGGTTTAGCAGTCAATGAGGGCAAAACCAAGTATATGCTGTCATCAAGAAAAGACACCCAACACCGACGTCTTGGACAAAACATCACCATCGACAGCTATAACTTTGAGGTAGTTAGGGACTTTGTCTACCTGGGTTCCGCTATCAATTCAGACAATGACACCAGCGCTGAAATCAAACGAAGGATAACTCTTGCCAATCGCTGTTTCTTTGGGCTAAGAAGGCAATTGAGTAGCAAAGCCCTCTCTCGAGCAACTAAAGTGTCCATGTATAAGACCCTCATCATCCCAGTCCTGCTTTACGGTGCAGAAGCATGGACCCTGTCAAAGGCGGATGAAAACACCTTAGGCTGCTTCGAGAGGAAAATTCTTCGGACGATTTACGGTCCCGTCTGCATAGACGGAGAGTGGAGGAGGAGATATAACATCGAACTGCACGGGCTGTACAGCGATACCGACCTAGCCAAAAGAGTCAAAACACAACGTCTACGATGGCTGGGTCATCTAGAGCGGATGGACACCAACGCCCCGGCCCGGAAAATCTTCGAATCCACACCGCAGGGACGACGCGGTAGAGGAGCACCGAGACTCAGGTGGCGCACGCAAGTGGAAGGGGACCTCAGCCAACTTCGCGTGCGAAACTGGAGACGGCTAGCTAGAGACAGAGCTGGCTGGCGAAGCTTGTTGGCTGAGGCCCAGGTCCACCCCGGACTGTAGCGCCACCTTAAGTAAGTAAGTAAGTAAGTTCTATAATTATTTCTTCTTTAATATACTTCCTATCATTCGTATGGTCCTGGGCCCATAACCTGTTGAAAAATTGTGGAAAAATAATAGGAAATGTATGGAACTTAGGAAATAAAAAAGCCACGACTTGATTGTAAGAAGTTTCGAACTGAAGTTAATTTCTTTTCAGAGAAATTTTAAAATTAAGAATAAACAAACATCAACGCCTTCTTGATTAGAAAATTATTGTTCACATTTCAACAAATACCGAATGCCTGTCAGACTTATCATGCATCCCCTTAGAGTCCGAACAACAGCCTTTTCGCCTTTTTATTTAAGATCCTAGAAAGCTTGATCAACGCTCACAGCAGAACCAACATGGACAGCAGCGACAGCAGTTTCCTATTGGTATTTCAACATGCTGCTCTGCACGTTGGCAAGCATCAAACATAGAGAAATCGTTTGACACAAAGAATGACTCCAGAGTATCCTTATTAAATATTCAAGGAGCTTTCAACAATGTCAGAATGAAAGCTTATACAGCTGCACTTCATAAGCTGATTGTCTTAACTAGGGCTTCAAGCAAATTATCAAAATCAGACTCATGCAAGGATTATTATCATCGCTACTGTAGTTCCTGGTTCCTCTTAGGGTCGCTTCACTTCGGTGAGGTGACGGGCTTAACGAACGCGCGAACCCTATCGTTAATCCGAGGAGCGTCTGTCCACATTGGGCGGCTTGTCGGTCAGCGTGCTTATAGATTTGAAGTTCCGCTTCTTTTATGCAATTCTAGAGAGGACATTGTGCGGCTGTCAGGCCAAGGACAGTTAAGGCTGTTCATCTGGTTGTTTTTGTGGCAGCTACTCCAATGATGTTTGTTTCTGTTTTTAGGCCAAGGAATGTGGCCACGTCTGTGGGTTGCACCCCGAATGCACTCGTCGGTTGGTTGGATTTGCTGCACAGTTGAACAGGTGCCTGGTGTCATGTGGACCATCACCGCAGTCAGGGCAAGTGTCTGCGATGGACGGCTCGAGGCAGTTCATGTAATTCTTCAAAGTGCGGCACCAACCGGAGCGTAAATGGGCCAGGGTAGTCCTTGTGTTGCGCGGTAGACCGCGCTCCTCGTCGGCAATGGGTGGTGGCCGACCTCCGAGCACTATGTTGGGGCGAAAGCTATCTGTGGTGTTGGACACAGTGGAACGGTGTATGCTTAATAAGGAGACCTTGTAGGTTTGCATGTTTAAGTATGGGTGCTCCGTGTACGAGCTGACATCATTTTTGTACGTTAGTAGTCCCTTACGTATGGCACGAGGTGGTTGTGGTGTTATTGTTTTTGAGTGGTTGGGGTGGTCTTGGAGGTGGCACACTAAAACAAACTGTTTGAAGAGCGGAGTTGATGTTGTGGTCTCTTACTGGCAGCAGCTTCGTCTCGGTGTGGAGGTGATCTTGATGGGACATCAGGTGGCATCCAGTGATAGTCCTCATTGCTGAATTTTGGCAGATCTGAAGATGCCGCCAATTTGTGTCGCTTAGTTGCGCCGTCCAAATTGGAGCGGCATAGTTTAGCATGTTCATCTGGTAGTGGCCTTCGGGTTGCGAAGCTCGACCGGAGGCTATATTCTGCTACCATCGGAGGCAGAGCGCCCATAAGCCAGTTCGGTTTTGATTTGTCTGGGGCCTGGTTCATTTCTGCCTAAAAGAGGTAGGCCCCCTACTGCAAGCTTCATGGTGGCTGTGGTTACCCAAAATCATCGGAACCTGGGCTTCTAGACCTGAAGATTATCCATCTATGTGGAATTGCCCATCTTGAGATTGAGCCACTAAGGCAGGGGCTCACGTTAAGCGTTTTCATTTCTTTCTGTGACTCGTGGTTGTAAAAGAGATGTCGACGGCATTGCAGTATCAAGCCAGTTCGTCCTTTAAAACTCATGTTCACTAAATTGATATTTGCAGTAAGATGTTTAGGTAGGAAACTAAGTGTTTAGAATGATGGCAGGAGTTCATCCTAGTTAACATGACTTGTGCTTGTGCATCGACTGCCGTATCACTCTAGTGTTGAAGCAGAAGTAACAGCTGTTTAGGAAACAGTGGTTTCGTTTTCAATTAACTCAATAAAACTGCAGCGCTATCGTTTCTATAAAAACAAGACAACCAAGCTACAATAAAAGCGCTGGAATCACCAACAATGTGATCCAATTTCGTAAAACAATGCTGCAGAGCTCTCAGCGAGGTGATTCGCCTCCAAAAGTGCAAATCTCTATTACTTTTTGGCAAAAGAAATAAAAAAAACTCGCAATTTTTAAGGGCTATGCGATTTCCGACATACAGTGAAAAAAGGTTTCGGTGAGCGGATTTTTGAGTGAAGAGTTCACCATGGAATGTTAGCATCATTATAATCTAAAGGTTCCTGACGAAGTTTGCCTGGCCGCGTTTGAAATGGTCATAGGACTAGCGGTTATTATTATGCTTGTAAAATTGCAAATTGTTATTAATTTTCATCTTTCAATATTGAATTTGGTTTTGTATGGCTTTGCCATAGGGACCGCTCCCCAATATAAGCAACGATACGTTCGGTTAGCTTTTCAATTCATTGAGAGATTTTCAGTTCCAAGTCTTTCAATGTTTCTTATTTAAATCAGCTCTTTTTTCCAAATCACACTGATTAGAATGTACCTAACATAAATATGAAACAGTTATTTAAAATACTAATATGGAATGCAAACGGCCTTCTGAATAAAATCAACGAACTACATAGAAGTATTTCTACGGGAAAATAATATTGATATTTGCATGATTACGGAAACTCACCTCGAAAACGGGTTTGGGCCCAAACTCAAAGGTTACAATGACTATCACGCACATCACCCTTCGCAAAATTCGAGAGGAGGATCCTTCCTCTAAAGCACTTCAAGAACACAGAAGTTGAGCTAGACTCTATGCAGATCAGTTCAGTTTCTGTAAAAATTTACTGCTTAGATTACAAAATTATATCTTGTTATTTCCCGCCGGGATATAGACTGGTGGAACACGATCTTGATCGTATGTATTTGGACTTCATTGGGTCCAATTTTATCATTGGGGGTGACTTTAACGCGAAGCATACTTTTCGGGGCTCAATATGCAATTCAACAAGAGGCAGATTACTGTACAAAAAAAGTATGAAACGTTGGGTGGACTTCTTCTCCACGGGAAAGCCAACATATTGGCTTACCGGCAGCAATAAAAAGCCTGACCTTGTCGACTTCTTCATCGCTAAAGGGTACCCCAAATACCCTACGCCAGTCGAAGAGTGTTATGATCTTTGCTTAGACCACTCAGGAGTACCTAATCTTGAAGATGGGTGGAAGACTGACGAAAAAAGAAAGAGTTCCAAGATTAGCTAGCAAAAACATGAACTGGGAAGCTTTCAGAAAGAACTGTAAGGAGGGTGTTGGCTTGAATGTGCCATTGAAAACTCCTTTCGAGTTAGAAACCGCAGTTGACAAATTCATTGAAGCAATTCAGAGCGCTGCTTGGAACAACACTTCGTCCCAAAAGAACGCAGTTAGCACCGACGGGCATTTACGTAAAACATATCCGCTCGAAATCGAAGAATTGATTGAAATGAAAAGAGAAGAGCGCGTAGGAGATGGCAAGGCACGAGGGCCCCCCAGACAAAACCCTCTTAAACCCCCTCTCTAACAAACGGAAAGGAATGTTGCAAGATCTTAAAAATCGTGAGACCACTGAATACCTTGAAGGCTCGTCGGCGGAAAGGAGCTCAAACTACTCGCTGTGGAAAGCAGTTAAATCTATCAAGAAACCTATAATCCACTCGGCACCAATAAAAAAAGCTAACGGCGAATGGACAAGAGAAAATTAGGAGAAAGCGAATTTGTTTGCTGAACATTTAGAAGAAACATTCAAGCCTTTCGACGGTCCGCCGTTGGCGGGCGTTCGAAACAACAACGCGGAACCTGATAGCTTCTCTTAGACTTCTATACGTTCCAAGGCAATGGAAATGTGCAAATGATAAAAAATCTTATAGGCCCATATCGCTTCTGCCGATAATATCGAAAGTATTCGAGAAAGTTCTTCTGAAGCGATTACAACCAATAATTGCAGGAAGACGTTTGATCCCGGATCAGAAATTCGGTTTCAGACCTAACCATTCCACAATAGATCAAGTCTACAGAATAACGCATGAAATTGAAAAAGCCTTAGAAGGGAAAAAAATATGTTCAAGTGCTTTCCTCGACGTATCGCAAGCCTTCGACAAGGTATGGCACGAAGGCTTGAAATATAAGCTACGGCAAAACTTGCCGGAAGACATGTTTAAAATATTGGAAAATTATCGTGAAAGCAGACTCTTTCGTGTTAGTTGTAGTAGTGAATACTCGAGTTTCAAGCAAATTCCGGCTGGCGTACCCCAGGGAAGCGTCCTCGGTACGACCCAGTTCTTGCTCTACACAAGAGACATACCTCTAGATGACGAGACTATCGTGGCCACGTTTGCGGACGATACGGCCATCCTGGCAACAGGTGAATCAGTCGACTCATAAACGAGAAACCTCCAACGAGCATTAGACAGAATTTGTGTCTGGACGAAGACTTGGCGAATCGCTCTTAACGAAAACAAGTCTACGCATGTGAATTTCACTTACAGAAGGGTTAACAATTTACCTCTGTTCATAAATTCTGCACAAATACCTTTTGCAAATGAAGCGAAGTATCTAGGGATGACACTGGACGCTAAACTAAGGTGGAAACCACACGTAAAGAAGAAGCGTGACGAGCCTTAACGAGACTCTTAACGATGTAAACAACGAGCACAACTACAAAGAACAAGACCCTTCGATCTAGCGATGTAGGGTGAAGCCGCACGAATGAACGGCTTTAGTAGGTGCATTCACTGGATAGCAACCTATCCAATGCGATTAACACTACGGGAGCGTAAACTGCTTGTTAAGTTAACTTAGTTGTAGTCAAGAAGTATTATGAGAGAGCGAAAATTTACTACTATGAAGTGCGTTCTGGCAGTTTCATAGTGTCTCTCATAAATGGGTGGTTTTTTAGCACGTGGAAATCGGGCATAACCAATATCAACCACTTCGGTATTATATACCTGCTATAGTGGGCGTATTGGTATCTTTGAAAGATTTTGGAGTTTTAGCCTCCGTCCACCTAGTATTCAAAAAAAAAAAAATTACTATTATATCCCTTTCCTAATCTAGTTTTTGTGGGGTGCCGTGGCGTAGTGGTTAGTGCGTGTGCTTACTACGCCGGAGGTCTGGGTTCGAATCCTACTATCGTCACCTGTAAAAAAGACTCGTTCCCCCACCTCCGCGAGGGTCTGACATGCCCTCCGAGATTATCATTTGTCTTGAAAAACTTATCAACATGCCGTTCGGATTCGGAAATAAATTGTAAGTATTTCTTCACACATTGTTCCCCTTGTATGTGAAGAAATGAACACACTTAGCATACATTGTTGAGTAGGTGGCCCTTAATCTAGTTTTTAAGTCTATTTTAATAGATTTTTAAGTTGGCTTGTTTTAAGCGAAAACAACGAATTGTAGTTCTAACTATGTATGAGCTATTAGGTAACGCTTTAATCGATTTTAATAACTTTTTTCATTCGCAGCACAAGCAATTTTGAATACAGCTCCAAATGCTCGATTAATAGAATTAAAGTTAAGTCAGTACAGCATTATTAAGTGACTACCTAGCTTGGTTAGCTAATCGACTTCGAAGTGACACGAAAAATAATAAAAACCTAATAAAAACATTTTACTTACATCCAGATTTGGAAAATAAAATTATCACGGTATCGCCCACTCTAATTGGCCAAATGACATTAAAGTTTTAGGTGGTTTACACCACAAATTACTGAATAACTAGATATTCAACTTGCAACCCTCTTGCCATCCAAAACCAATTTGCTTACGTTTTTTATAAATCCTTCAAAGGCTTTGTAAAGCTTTAAATTTCCGTGTCGGTGAATGCGTGCGAAAAGATGCAACAACAAATTACCTTGCGCGATCAGCTGATGTAAAAAAGCCAAAAAAGGGATCGCGTTGAACTGACGCATTGACGAATTTACTCGCATTTCTAAACAAATATCAGAGTGTGGGTAAATTCATCATCAGATTGTGGGCAAAGCTCTTCCTACATGCCCGAAGTTGATCATCTAGTTATTATGTAATTTATGATTGAATGATCTAATGTTCTCTACACACCGAACTCAAAACTGTGTTTTCTTCAAAAACATGAGTTTTCAAATACATATTTGTAAATTTTCGGTTTTCGAATCCCCAGTTCTTAATAAGTTTTCGTTCAAATCACTTTGAAAGTCACGAATATCAATTGCCTTGAGAATTTTAAATTAAATTTGCAAAGAATGTCGCTTTTGTCCCAACTTTGGATGTAATATCTCCGAAACCGAATGACCTGTCTGAAATCAGCTGTAATTTTGAGGTCAGAGTAAAATTCTTGATATGTTCCCGCGTTTTATGGATCTTTAAAAGCACGTTTAAAAATAAATATGGGCTAAGATTTGACAACTAACAAATAAATGAAAAACGAAAACGAATTCAAGTCGGCATTTAGGAAGTAAGAATGGCTAAACGAGTTTTCAAAAACTTTATGCCCAAAACCCCAATCCCCAAAATTCACAAAAAAAATTGAGCTTATTGATTTTCAGCTGAAATGAAATTGAAAGATCAGTAATTAAGAGAAGTTCGTAAGTTCGTTGGCAAAGAGAAAGTCTTTTAGAAGTACAAGTCAGCAAACCATAATCCTCTTCGCATATTCTTTCCAGACGTCATTAATAAAAAGAGTGAAACTAAAAGGGCTAAGATCACAACCTTGGGGGACACTTGTTAAGTGCTTAAAAAAAGTCGGACACATATTTGCGATCCGACAGTTGCAAATATATTTATTTGTAAGGAGCATTTTTTAAATGCATGTAAATTTATTTTACTATGTTTAAGTTGAAAGTTTGTATAGCAAAAGCTTCTATTGATGAAATCGAACACCGCTTTATGCCCGGCGCAGAATAGTTGATGTGTCCGAACATGTGACTCGCCGCCATTGTTGTTGATACGCTGCGAATTTTACCACCCACACAATGAAAATTGATTTCCAATCATTTTTTTTATGGTAATTCAGTGTGAGATAATCCGACTTTACGAGTTAAACTGAGATTAACCCCAGAAAAGAGTTTTTCATGGGTTTCATTGTTCTCGGCTTAACTTGCCAAATTTGGTGAGTTAATTCCGGATCAACTCTGGTCAATAGTTTAAACTTCTTCCAACGTTTTTTCTGTGTGAACTGACAGTGCCTTTGCGTGTTTCTGTGAAAAATGACATTGGAAAAAACTTGAGCTTCGTTTTTTGTGTCTCGAAATTTTTGACTCTCGAAATTTTTCTCTCTCCCAACTCTCACATCACGCAGAAAAACACAGGAAAAGAAGTTCGAGTTGTTCTCAGATGTAATCAACTGCCATTCCGCACAGAAAAAAGATTCAAAGAAATTCATACTGTTCTACAGGATTGATCTGAAAAGAACTCACCAAATTTGGCGAGCTAAGCCGAGATAAACCCCAGATCTAAGTTCACTGAAAAACTCGTTTCTGGAATTACATTTTTAAGGAATTTTAACTCAAAATGACTGTTTTTCAATAAATATATGCATAAAATAAAATTTGACAATAAACTACATTACAAAAATGTAGACAAAGCATTTTCTAACTTTTTTGTTTTTACAGTATATATCCTCGCCTACTTTTGTGGGCGTGGCTTAAAAAAAGTGATTTTTTAGTTAAAAATGCGGAGTTCTAGTCCGAAATGTATGCAACCAGCTAGCATAAAGCATTCAACAGTTATATTATTATATCCCGCCCACTTTTTGGAGGCGTGGCAATTTCCTTTTCATGTGGGGAAGGGTGTTTTGCCTCTTACCGTTTCGAAAATAGGGAAGAAAGGATATATGTTCTCTTGCTTTTTTTACCATTTTTAAAATCTAAAATCCATAAAACAGCAATTAAGCTTTTTTTCAATATCCATACGATTAGGCTTTTTTTTAATTATATAACCAGGTGCGTTCCATTAGCCACTTTTCTTAAATTCTGCGGATATGAATTTCTGAGGAAACGACAAAACATGTTGTTTTCTATTTCGTTTGTTAAATAGATTTAAAAACTTGAGGTTGGAAACGGCAATTTCGAACTAAACTAAGTTCACTGAGAAACTATTTTCTGGGGTTAATCTCAATTAAACTCGGAAGCTCAGATGTTCTAGCACTGGAAAACTGGCTCTTATAGGTTGGTTGAGAAAAAAAAACCTTGAACAACATTTTGACCCCACTGTTAACTAAACATGATAAGAGATATCATGTGCATTTTTACTACTACTACAAATGCGCTGTTTCCAGTGGACTTATTTATTGAACGGTACATGTTTCCGCAAGATGAGTCTTCAGGCAGAGGCAAAATAAACAAAACTTGGAAGCGGAAAGAATAACAGATCGTTGCTGTATCAATTTTGCTGGTCGGTTTTGTGAATTAACTCAAATTTTGCGTTGAAATAATTTTATCACCTTATTCTTGCAGATCTAGATATCGACTGTAAAATTTTTACGAGCCATGTACTGTAGAGAACAGTTTCTAAAGTGCCCACCACCCGAATACCTTGCCAATCCTCAACTTCTGGACATCGATTCAAAAGTCACCGATGGTAAAGCAAGAAAAACTCGGCGAAGGGAAAAGTACAATAAGAAGGCGGCTATCGACTTGGATGACTCCTCGAATTGGGTGACCGACGAAGACAGTGATTCCGACGAGGATCGTTGCTGGAGGAGACGAAGGCGGAAGCTGTGCACCATCAAAGAAGAAATAAAGCTCTCAGTTATGAGAGAGATATTCGAATCTCAAACTGATGAAGTGAAGGAAGTAATCGTAAACCTTTACAAGCTGCACTTGAAACAGAGGAAGGCAAGTCGCGCCAAGAGGCTCGACAAGCCAAGGGCATCGGCAATAACAAAGAAACGCTTTTTCTTGAGCGACAAAACAAAAATCAAGAGAATAAACCAGCTTGCAACAACAGCAACTCCGGGTCTACTCCAGTTTAATCGCAAAGCCTTGGCGAGGTGTCAACGGAATCGCCGATCACGTGGAAAACCACACTCGAAAAAGAAACGCAAGAAGTTTCCTCGTAGAAGACGTCGCGCGGGTGCTAAAAGGGGAAATAGACAGTTCAGGAAACGCATTTTGCGATCGCAAAGGCTTTTCGACAAGGGCATTTGCCTTGAAGTTCACAAAGAGCTGCTGGATGAAGTTTGGCAGGCCGTCAAGGATCCCAGTATCACGGCCACTAGCTTTTGCAACAATAATGTTCACTGCCTCAGCAAGGTTCATCGCAAGCAGATCGCACTGTATGAAAAGATCGAGGAGGACTTGCAGCGTTTGGAGCTTGCGCGACAGCAGCGAGACGAGGCAGCAGTAGAACGCAAATCCAAAGAATTCGAAAAGGAATTGCAGCGGCAGGGTTGCATTAATAAAATCGAAGCTAGAGCGGTCGCACAAGCAGAACGGGATGCCCTAAGAAAGGAACGTCGAGAGGCACGCAAGCAGCGTGCCTTGGAAAAGAAAGTGCGACGAGAGAGTGCGAAAGCAGAGGAATTGCATTCTTTTACCAAACAAAAGTGTTTAAATTAAGTTAAAAAGATAAAGAAAAAAATTGTTTTTGTTACTTGTTTAGTGTTATACAATTAAAATAAAATGTTCTTCCTTAGCGGTTTACTACTGGGGTTTTCAGATGGATAAAAACTCCGGAACAAACGGATTTTATGCATAAAACACATGAAGGCATTTAAGCTTTAATCTCTTCGGCTGCCGGGTACCCGGTCGTTTTTATAGGCAACCGGGGACGGTTTCCGTTTCCAAGTGTGAACGCGCCCATAAGAAAGTATTCCCAATGATCGGGTAGCCGGTGCCGGTTAGCACGGCTGCCGGGTATATGTGAAATGGGCCAAAGTGATTTGTGCAGGTTTCTAGAGCTTGATTTAAACAGGTAGGCTTTTCGTTCGTTATTAAGTCAAGAGTGTGTAAAAGCGAAAATCATCTAGATTAGATTTACAAGGTTTTAGATTTTTTTACGTATGAACATATTGATGGGCTACGAACTGATGTCAAAAACTATTTTAAAAAAATGTTTGAAACGTGAACTGGCTTGGATAAATAGTAAATAATGGCTTGGTAATAAATAATAAATCCGTAGCAATAACGAGTGAGTATAAGTGGCAGAGTTCGTCTGAACTTCTTAAGGCTGATTTTTCAGTGCTGAATTAAGCCCAGCCTAAGCCAAGATCTGTTAACCCCGGAACAAAACGAACCTGGAATTAACCCAGCGAGCAGTTTTTCAGTGCAGAGTTAATTCCGTCAGTAGAGTTAGTAGAGTTGTCAAAATCTTCGACTCGAAATTATTGACGACTCGAAATCTTCGACTCGAAATTATTGACGAAATTATTGACTCTCCCAACTCTTATTTCTCATAGAAAAACACAGGAAAAGAAGTTCGCGTTGTGCTCAGATGTCATTTTTCACAAAAACACGCAAAGCAATCGCCACTTCACACAAAAAAAATATTCAAAAAAGTTCACACTGTTCACGAGAGTTAATCCGAGATTAATTCACCATATTTGGCGAAATAAGCCGAGATTTATCCCGGATCAATATTCACCGAAAAATTCATTTCTGGAGTTAATCTCAGTTTAACTCGGAAACTCCGGACCCTATTTACCCAGCAACACCAAATTTTTTTGACCTGAATTTATTCATTGAAAGTAAATTAGATGTATGGGCCACGCCCCTAAAAATAGGCGTGGACTAGGAATAAAATCTTTGAACTTATTGCGTAAGAACCATGAGGACTTAAGTAAAAACCTGTTTTTTCTAAAAAAAAAAACGCCCTCTAAAAGTAGGCGGAGCTCAAAAATTTGTATAAAACAAACTTAGAGAATAATAATATCTTTAATACTTGTAATATTTGCATTTGTTTTAATTTAGAGTTAATCTATAGAGGAACCATGTTTTTAGAAAATAAAGCACTGTGAAAGTTAAGATGGTCGATGGGGTGGGCTGTGAATTTTTTGTCGTATTAAAGCTTTTAATTTTGATACACCAAAATTGAATTCCTATACCTTGTTAAGCTTGTTTGGTTTGAAGCCAAAGGTGAGCGTGGCCGCTGGCAGATTTAACCAACTTCAACATTTTGTCTGCGCAGCATAAGAACCAAGAGCCGTGCCCCAAGTTTCAGCTCTCTAGCTTGATCTTGAAGACCTAACACCTTCGCACATACAGCCGGGCGGACGACAGACGGATGCACGGACGGGTGGATGGACGGACATGGCTTAATCAATTCACCTGCCAGTCTCGATCATATCTCTAAGAGCCGATTTTTCAGTGCAAGATCATCCGAGTTTCTGAGTTAAAATGAGGTTAACCTCAATTCAGTTTTTGAACTTGGAGAGTTTCAGAGTTTTTCAGTGAACTTGGATTAATCTCGGCTTAACTCGCAAATTTGATGAGATAATCTCGGATCAACTCTGGAGAACAGAATGAATTTCTTTGAATGTTTTTTCTGTTTGGAATTGCAGTTGCTATGCGTGTTCTACTTCTTTTCCTGTGTTTTTCTACGTGAAGTGAGAGTTGGGAGAGTCAATAATTTCGAGAGTAAACTTCGGGAGCTAGCTCTGCAATGAAAAACAGCTCTTTGCGTTAACTCCAGATTCGTTTTATTATGGGATTTACAGACAACTTTACTGATGGAGTTAACTCCGAACCGAAACACTACTCGTTGGGTTAACTCCAGATTCGTTTTATTAAGGGATTAACAGACCTTGGTTTAAGCTCAGCACTGGAAAACCAACCCTTAAAGTTCTAAGGGGTGATTATTTACTATGTTACAAACTATGCATTAAAACATTAATAAACCCTGTGGCGGGTATAAACTTATGGAGTATTCTTTTGAACACCGAACTGTCACACCGAGTTGTCAAATATTACGCCACATTTCCAACGTAGTGTACGACCGGTTTCATTGTTCAACGCTGCACCGGTGCAGCCTTCAGGTTGTACCAAATTGCTTTGACTTCATTTTAACATTTAAATTGTAATGCAAATTTATTATTGTAATTTTTCTAATCTTGTATATTTTTAAATAAGATCAAGAATGAAAATTGAGTCAAAACTTCACTTCACATAAAGAATCAAAGCTACACCCAGCCTCCACCGTCAGTTAGGTTATTGGTGAAATTTCGAGGTCGGTGTCGACACAGAGTTCAGAGTTCAAAAGAACTTTTACATGAGCACGATTCCGTTCGTACGAGAACAGAAACATTTTTTTTCTGTATTCCACACCAGTTTCACGATTCGGTGTTCAAATGAATACGCCATACTTACTTACTTAGTGTGGCGCTACAGTCCGGGGAGGATCTGCGCCTGAGCAAACAAGCTTCGCAAGCTTACTCTGTCTCCAGCTAGCCGTCTCCAGTTTCGCACGCGAAGTTGGCTGAGGTCCCCTTCCACTGAGCGCTCTCTTGTCCCCTTATTTGAAAATGAGCATTATAGCTCCTGTTTGACAATCGCTAGCTGCTTTCTCGCTTTCCTAGGCCACCTTAATCACACGTGTTATGCCCATTTTGAACATACCCGGCAGCCGGCTTTCCTTCACCGGTTACCCGGTCGTTGGGAATACCTTCTTATGGGCGCGTTCACACCTGTAAGCCCGGTTACTTATACAAAAAAAGGGTAGTCGGTGCCGGTTAGCCGGCTGCCGGGTATGTGTGAAATGGGCCTAAGCCATCTAACATCCTCTTCACCCATTGCCTCGAGCATTTCTGGCCCGATTTCATCAACTCCAGCAGACTTGCCAACTTTTAGCAATTTTAATCACTTCAGTAACTTTGTCTACTGTGGGACTATTCTCCGCCCTTATCACGTCAGCAGTCGGAATGCCATCTTCAGTGCCCTGTTCGGCGTTGCATTGGTAATGCCATCTTCAGTGCCCTGTTCGGAGTTGAGCAACTCCGTAAAGCGGTCGCTCTATCTGCGTAAGACATCCGATCTCATTTCAATGAAGTGTACCGTCTTTGAATTTAACCCTTTGTACGATATTTAACTTCTTTCCTCTGAGACGGCGAACAGCCTGCCAAAACATCCTGTTTGCAGATCTGTAATCGTGCTCTAACGTCTCGCCGAACTTTTGCCAAGCCTGTTCCTTGGCTGTGCTGACTGCCAATTTGGAAGTTCTTCGCCGCTCAATGTACCGGGCTCGAGAAATAAAGTTCCTACATTGATGGCTTCTTGAACTCAAGGAGTCTTAAACCAAACAGTTGTTTTCTCACCACCAGCCGCCACACCAAGCCGCTTCACTCTACAAAAATTTCTTGCAGAGGCAGTGGCTGCAGATAAAAACAGCTGCCACTCTTCCTCTACATTTAAAAGGTCAGTTGGAATTCGTTCAAGCTTCCCCAAAACGTGCCGTGAAATTCGCTCCCTGAAATCAGATTCAGCATCCTGTAACATTTCCCATCGTATGGGGGTCACCAGTCTTGGTTTTCGCCTGCTGGGTGGCAAGGGAATACTGTCAAAAATGATGGAATCATTATATCATTCTTGAATACTGTCGCAAAAGCGCAATTTGCTCTACACTAAGTGGTGATCAGTTGACAGCTCATTAAGTAATTTGTGATCCAAAGTTAATTTTTTCAATCTCTATTTTCAAACCGGGTAGTACCCCAAATACCATTACCACAACATCTTCGTTTATATGCAAAAGTCACAAATTACTGAATAACTAGATATTCAACTTGCGTCCCTCTTACCCTCCAACACCCATTTGTTTACGTTTTTTATAAAGCCTTTAAAGCTTTTATAAAGCTTTAAATTTCCGTGTCGGTGAATACGTGTAAGAAGATACAACAACTATTTACCTAATCGATCAGCTAAAAGCTCCCAAACGAAATTGCATGAAAATGACGAATTCATGAATTTGCTCACATTTGTAAACAAATGTCAGAGCATGGGTAAATTCATCAATTTCAGCTTGTGGGCAAAGCTTTTACATGTCCGAAGTTAAATATCTAGTTATTCAGTAATTTATGATGAGGTCGAAACTGGCTTTGATTTGGCTTGAACTCTGCATATAAACGATGCTTATATAACCTATGGTACAAGGAATACAAGCAGAGATGGCAGAAATGTAATTTTTTTTTGATTTCCTAAGTATTTTACGTCTGCTACATAAATAAAGTAGTTAAATGTAGTTATAGTAGTTAAACGTAGCAGACGTAGCAATCAGACGTAAAAATGGCGTTCGCAATGTACCAGCAACCACCGAATTGTCAATTCAAATTGCTTTTTCATATTGCGAGGCTGTAGACTGTCTACAGTTGCGAGGCTGTCTTTTTTATCTTTTTTAAAATTTCGAACTGATTGATTTCGCTCATACGGTACACATTTGGCTCTTTTCACGACCTTCAGTTTTTCCGCGAAAGAATCTAAATTCTTTCGGCCCTTTATTTCTGTGTTTCACATCTCAAAACAGCTGACTAACCTGTCAAAGTTTTTCTTGCGCTTGTTGAGTGTGGCGACACCTAGCGGTGCGAAGACCATAGTCATCCAGTCTTCCAATAAAGGCCCTTCCACATTTACACGAGCACTACATATAATACCAGCAACAGTATGCATAGTGTTACGAGCACGAAATATTGAATTCGTGTTAGTATAAATGGAAATCGATCGGCTGATCTATGAGGATTAGGGGAAATAGATGACGAAACGGTGTTACTGTATCCACTATAAGATCGTGGTGAAAAAAAAACAGAATGTACGAAAAGAAAAAAAGAGGTTGACGGATATTGTTTAAGGCGAGCACCCATCAGTGATGGTTCCTCTATTGGCCGTCGAGGCCCCTGAAGCACCCAAAACAGTTTTCTTAATCAAGGGTCTGGATCTACCGAAGAGACCGTTTTATTAAATATTGTGCTAAAATTAAATTAAAAATTGTGCCAATTTGATTTTTTGAAAAAATATTAATAACAAAGATAAAAAAAGTTAAAAAAATTATAAACCGAAAAATGGGACTTCATACATATTAATATATTTGGCTAAAATAAACGCGCGTATAGTTTGGAACTTGCTACGTTCATACCCGGAGAGAAAAGATTCTCGAAGAGTTTAATTTCACGCAATTATGGTGAGTGCGTTGATTTAAGTATTTGTGAGGGCTAGATTTTGATTGTTTTTTTTTTTTTTTTTGAGGTAAGCCTATTTCACCCAAGTACCTTTGGCTTCTACGGCGGTCACGGCCATATTACGAGTGTCGTGATCGCCGCTCAATTCGAAGATAGTCGACAAGGGGCCTAGCAGCCTTTGACAACCTCATGAGACATCCCTTAGAAGCCATGATCGTGCTGGTGCTGAAACAATAAAAAGAAACGAAAGTAAAAAGCATAAAAATAAAAAAAAATAGAGAAAATAAAATTAGAGTAAAAAAAAATATGTAAGTTATAGCTGTTATGAGTAATTCAAGATAAGATTTTATTTGTCGTTAGTTGCTACTTACCATTCATAAGGAAGCACGATTTTCTTTACTTTTTGCCTCAGTCCTGTGTACCCAACTTCTCTTTTTTGCTAAAACACCCCCCACAAAGAGAGCTCTTTTAGGTAGGGGTCATAAGAGTTATTAAGAAATAAAATAAGGATATATTCATAAAAAAAAAAAAAAAAAAATGGTGCTTCCCAGCTTAAATAAATTAATAAAACAGATATAGCTAAGCTCATTAAGCTATAAAGTTAGTAGGAATATATGTAAATTTTTGTTAAGAATCTGATTATTAGAATCGGAAATCCAATAAAAAGGAAAATGGCGAGTTTGTGCTGTACATGCTACATGAAGTGTATGTTTTCAATAAGTTATATTTAATGTTTTTTTTTTTTTTTTGAGGTTTTAGGGGGTGGATTTCGGAAGGTAAGTGTCCAGAGGAGTTCAAGGAGAGGACAAGGTTCTTTAGGAAGATTAATTTGGCCATGGTCTTCATGGAAGGGTGGGTAATGGCCGCGCTTAATTACCACCTCTAGCGCCCCCTCGATGGGGTAAACGTCCTTCCGTATTAGGGGAAAGGCCCTGCTTTTGGTTCTTTTATTTCGGCAGGATTTATGTTGCGTAGTAGGTAGGCAGATCGAGAGCGGGGGCAAGAACCTCCGACATTTTCGGCGAGCTCAGTCGTGCAGGCCAAACATGCCGCGTCCCTCTCTCTCGGTCTCTCCATCCCTTCTTCGGTCACATCCCGTCCTTAAGTCTCGTCCACATCCTGGTTTCCTGTCACATTCTTCATCTTAAAATTCCGCTTAAGCCTACACCTACCTATTACATATTCTTTAATTCTTTTGGAAATTTAACGTTTTGACGTGTAACAAATGTAGGTAGTTAATGAAACAAATCAGAGGTGTAGCTTACCCAATTAACTACGCTAGTTAATCGAATAGATTACCTGGCGTATTCTACTCTGCCATCTCTGCCTTAAAATAAATGGGCTAATAATTTTCTTTTAGATGCATATTCAAAGGAGTGGACTCAGAAGGGGACTCTTGTACAGACTCTACTTACATATTTGGTAAGTTAATTAAACTGTTTCCACTGGTCATAAAAATAAAGTTATAAAGAAAGATTAAAACTAAATTTCAAAGAACATATTTCCACCGAACAAACAGAAGATTTCTTTGATACGAGCATAATTTTACCATTTTGGCTCAGAAAAGATAGTGATGGTGGGCACTTAGGAGCTAAAAAAATTTTGTTTGACAGATCTCAATAGAAAAGATATTTGTGACAGAACTAGCACACTGTTGTACTTTTGCCAGGGATAAATCAAATACAACTATTTCGCTCTTTTGATTTCACAACGAAACACTTTTATTTCAAAAAACAAGTTATTTAAGTTCAAAACAGAATAAGTTCAACTTCACCATTTTGAATTCAACACATTATTTCAATTCAATCGCTTTTTACTTTACCTCTCGATATTCACAATTCAAAGGTTTAACTACAACTGTCGCGTAAGCTTCAAGCTTATATTAGACTGCATGCGTTTATTTTCTACTTCTATGCATGTTTCCTTACAATTTTAGTTTTCTCATTAAACTTTTGACGTTACAAAAACGAAAAAACTTAATTTTAGGCCGGACAATCTCACGGAAGATCATCCGTTCTACCTCAAACCGGTGCAATCGGGCTCACAAATTTTTATTTGCCAACGCCGATTGAGGAAAAGGAACTAAGAAAATATTTAATAGACTAAAACTAGTAAGGAAGGTAAAACTTTCTAATTGCTTATGTTTTTTTCTATGTTCTTTATATTTCATGAAATGTTTTAATTAGTAGCATAACTTTATAGACTGAAACGAGTAAGGGAGGTAAAGCTTTCTTATTGAGAAATGTTTGTTCTTAAATTCTTAACTTAATGTTTTTTATGATCTTTATGTTTTAGTTATAATTGTATATGCAGCATTTGAGCAGAATAAGTTTTACCCGATCCTTGTGATAACTTTTGATAACTGCTTAGCAATTTAAATTTTTTAAACAATTGTCAGCTTTTTTTGTTCTATTATATGTATTTAAGGATAATTAATTGACATGAATTAAAGTGTTAGTAATGTTTATCTGTGAAATTTGCCTCTTTAAAATAAAACACTTTTAATAATTGTTTAGCATGTGGACTTTGTCTAAAAGTTTTTTCTTGTATTCTCGTCACTAGCAATTTAAACTTGTTTGAATAAATAGTAGTAGTAGTCTTTGACTGATTAAGGCCTTGTGATTTTATTTTATTTAGCGCACCACATGGAGATGGTAATGGTCATAAATACCGGTAGATCGGTCTAAAAGCATTCACGATTAGCACTAAAAACTCGTTATTATACAACAAACATGAACAGATGTGTCCGAATTGTGCTGTACAAACCTTTTTGACGTTATTACACGTCGAACATGAACAGCTGTGTGCTCTACAAGCTTTTGACATCCAAAAGAACATCAGATGTCAAATAGATGTGTATAGCGACGGCAAATGAGTATGTACATTTATTTACAAATGTGAGTAAATTCATCAATTCGTCTTTTCCATGCAATTTCGTTTTGGAGCTTTTACAACAGCTGATCGCGTAAGGTAAATTGTTGTTGTATCTTTTTATACGTATTCACCGACACGAAAATTTAAAGCTTTATAAAAGCTTTAAAGGCTTTTTTTACAAACGTACACAAATGGGTGTTGGATGGTAGGAGGGACGCAAGTTGAATATTTAATTATTCAGTAATTTATGCTCTCGTTCTTAACTTTGGCGAAACCGTTCACTCGTTATAAAACAATAAAATGGTTGCAGAGGGTAGGCCTGTTCGCGAACGAGATAAAGATGTTTGTTTTCGTACCGAGTGACGAATAGTGGTATTTGGGCGAAAAACTCTACAAACAGAAATCCAAAGTGAAAGATGTAGTCTATACTTATACAGGAAAGAGCGAAAATTGTGTGAAGATCGTTTTCATATAATGTGAAAGCAAAGTTTCCCATCCCATTTCTTCCTATGGCAACCCTTTGCAGCCATTTTAATTTTTTAATGGTGATGGCTGTGCGAAGCGATTTACGATGCATTGGTACTTATGCCATTTCAAAAGTTGGTACATACGTCAAATATGCCATAATGGCATGCAGTCTAATCTAAGCTTTATTCCTTGTCTCTTTATTCATTGTCACAAGGACCAACCAATTACTCTTAGGAAAATCGTAAAGTTTTCCGGTGCTGACTTTCACGTTAAAAAAAACTCTAATCTAAGCTTATCTCTTGTTCACATACAGTGCGTGTGAGTGAAGCATTTATTTTGACATTAGTCCTCCAAAATCGGATATCGATATGTGAGTGAATGTATCACCAGTAAAGATCTAATGTCACTTCAACTCAGGAAACAAAAGTAGAAAGTGTTAAACAAAAGTAGAGTCAGCTCCCAGAAACGTATGAACCTCGGGGCCGTCTCTCACGACATGCCTGGTCGAACACAAAAGTAGTCCCTACTCACACAACTAAAACAGATGCTTCACTCTTCTCCCAAAACACCTCTTCCTTGTCTCTTTATTCATTGGCTTTTAAAAATATTGCGGTTCGTAACTTGAAATCTTAGCTGCCAGTTTTACTAACACATTCACATACCTGGAATTGTTGTGGCACTATTCAACGGCACACTTGACGGAAATCCGTTATAAAAAGAAACTGGAATCCACGACCCGAGTTGGATTTCGTTTGTCTATTTATATTTTATTTCTCTTTTCTTTTGACACTGACATTTGAATGTTCGTTCCGACCCTCATCTATGGTCAAGAAATTTGGGTAATGACCGAAAGAATTAGATCGCGGGTACCAGCTGCCGAAATGAGATTCCAGTGTTCACTGAAATTTCAGTGTTCCTTCCGACCCTCATCTATGGTCATGAAATTTGGGTAATGAGTAATACAAGGTATTCTCGATCTTTTTGAGATTGGTGCTAGTTGTTTTATACTCCACCGGCAATTAAAAGAGGATTAGTGGGACACGATTAAAAAATAATCCCAAAGTGGCTTCACCGGAATAATATAGGATTAATTTCACACGAACTCTACGTTTCTGTCATTTTGGCTCTCAAAAGAGAGTAGCGATGTCATTTCCCAGGACCGAAAAACGATTTCCGCTGTAAAAGTCAAAATAGAAAACGTACTTGTGACAAATCTGTCATGTTTGTGAATACGGTGAATGGGATTTATGAGAGGATCTATTTTAAATCGCTTGCCGAGAGGGTTTGTATTTCCTCTTGTGGAGACATGGTATTAGTCTTGAAAAAAACTTCTGAAAGTCCCGTGAGGATATCATATCGACACACACAGCATTACGTCATTCTTGAGAATTTGGCCCTGGTTCACCTATGTAGCTGTTGCGCAGCTCTATACATATATTTATGGCCTTTTCGGTTGGTCGTCCGGAAGCATTCTGGACTCTTCTGAAACTGTTTTCTTGTAGCGTTTTTCATTGAAATTGGAAAGAATTACCCCCAAAATCGAAAACTGTTCGTTTCAATAAAACACGTTTCCCCGTTTGGTGACAAAATAGATCACACACAATTCGAATCAAATGAAATTGCTTCGATTTGGCGTTAGACAGTAGAAATGTTTGGATGGTGTAAGTGAGTTCAGATCAAATCTCCCAAGATCGGGAGATCGCATCTTTCGTGTTGAGAATCGATATAGAATTGCTCTTTTACTTTCAATAAAACATGCAAAATCGAACAAGATAGAAACTTTTGACAGAAAGAGCAATCTTTTCTTCAATGAAAAATTGAAGAAAAGATCTATCTCTGTTTATTGTCAGAACAAAAAAAAAAGGTTTGCGTAGAGTAAAGAGGTTTGAGAAGAGAATGTGATATTTTTCGGTATTATTTCAGTTTGTCGCGATAACTCGCAAGTTATTGGTCTTTAGCATGCACAAAGACACGAGTCCACCACCTTGGATATATTTGTGATGGAATAAACAAAAAATTATTTCATTTTCATTGCTGCGCAACTTGGTTCGTTTTTAAAAAGCATTTTTTTTTGCTCGTTCTTTTGCAAATATCTTTTAACAGAAATTGAATGTGTTTGAGGTGATACTTTACAATTTCCTACCCCAAAACGCAAAGCGGCATTTCGTTTTGCAAATTTGCTGCGTGCGTAGTTTGACGTAAAGTATCGTAAGGTCTTGGCACCGCATGGCAAAGGCCATTAACGTACGCACGCAGCAACGCAACATTGCGATTCCAGCATTACAAATGAGAAAAGCATATGAAGAAAAAATGAAATGTCATATCATCCCAAAAGCAGCTATTTATTCTCCGCTAGTTCAAATACCTTCCACATTTTTTGAAGCTTTGTTGGCACCGCACCATTTTAAACAAATCACCGACAGACAGCTGACACTCTGACAGCTCTTTGTTTTGGTTTTGAGGGAAAAGTTATGTGACTTGACAAAGCTTCATTTATATTTTTATTTCGTAAACATTAGAAATACTTTTCCAAAATGCGTCTTACGCACGTTTTACGCTTTCGTCCTAGTATTGGCAAGCTTAGCGCGAACTTACAATTTGTGCCCAAACACAATCCGGTGCTGGAAAGCGATGTCAAGCATCTGGAGGATTTTCTCATGTCCAAGCCGAATATTTTGGTCCTCACTGGCGCTGGCATATCCACGGAGTCAGGTGAATGGTACTTTAAAACAGCTCGTGTTCGGTCAATTTCAACCCCAAGGGTGTAATTTAGGTATTCCCGACTACCGTTCGGCTGGCGTCGGAATGTATGCCCGAACTGACCACCGACCTGTGCAGCATATGGAGTTCGTCAAGTCGAAGGCCATTCGTCAGCGGTACTGGGCGAGGAACTTTGTCGGTTGGCCAAAGTTTTCCAGCACTGAGCCGAATGCCACTCATCATGCATTGGCTCGATTCGAGCGTGAAGGCCGGATACAGGGACTCGTCACTCAGAATGTGGACAGACTGCACTCCAAAGCTGGCGCTAAGAATGTCACAGAGCTGCACGGCAGCGGTTATGTGGTAAAGTGTTTGTCCTGCGACTATCGAATCGACCGTCATGCGTTCCAGAACATCCTGAATACGATGAATCCTGAATTTAAAGACGCTCCCGACATGATACGTCCCGACGGCGATGTAGAAATCCCATCGGACTACATCGAGAACTTCAAGATCCCTCCCTGCCCGGAATGCGGGGGAAATCTGAAACCAGAGATTGTGTTCTTCGGCGACAACGTTCCCAAGGAGAGAGTACACCAAATAGCCGAGATGATTTTTTCCAGCGACGGGCTGCTGGTGCTTGGTTCCAGCTTGATGGTATTCTCCGGCTACCGAATGGTCTTGCAGACGAAAGATTTGAACCTTCCGGTGGCGATTGTGACAATTGGAGAAAGTAGGGGCGATCACTTGGCTGACATCAAGTTGTCGGCTAAATGTGGTGACGTTATTCCCAAATTGTTTAACTTTAAGTAGAGCTTCCTAGCTAGTCCGATTGTTTTTGTTTTGCCAGGTGTTGAAAGAATTGTTATATTTTTTTGGACAAAAAACAATTTTGTTTTCTTTCATTTGTCCATGGCGACATCTTTCTGTGGGGACGCATACAATTTGACGTCGCCGGCGGATAAGCATGCCTTCTCCCTTTGCCACTGTTTCGAACCAACAAGTGGAAGCAGGACAGACCTTGTGGGAACACCGCGAAAGCGATTTTTCATTTTTCCATTCTCTGGGATTTTTCATTTTCGTTTGGCAGTTTCTTTTCGAATGCAGCCGTGATTTGTCGTACGTCGGACCTAGTTTGAGTTGCCCGTTGATGGAATTTTGTGTTCTCGTTGTTGTTGTTGTTGTGTAGTTCAGTTTTCACTCATCCTTTTGTTATCTTGTCATCAGCGCGAAACGATTTTTTTCCTTTCGGCTTTTGTTTTTGTGTTTTAATTGGATTTTCGGTGAATAAAAGCAAAAAACCCACCCAGAATTCTGAAAAAGTGAAAACAGGCGCAAACAAAACTAAAAATACGACAAGAGCTAAACTGTTTTGTTCCTAAACTCTGCTGCACAAATAATTGGAGTCGAAAAGGAAGCGAAAAACAACGCAAGCAGTACTCGGCAGCGCACAAGATGTCAGACACCAAGAGCGTAAGTGTTTTTTTATTTTAATTAAATTAAATTTGTTGCGATTTATTTTTGCGTAGCGCCCTGCACTTGGTGTTGTTATGAGTGCAGCAGTTACCTAGAAATGGTGGGTAATTTGCGTCGCATGTTGCAGGGAATATAGACCCGGCGTGGGAGTCTCTTTTTCGGTGTTGTTGAGGCAGTGCAACAGAGCCAAAAAGAACATTCAAGGGCGCGGCTGATGCACTTTATGAATGTTTCAGTCATTTCCTTTGTGAAAAAAAAAATCATAATTATACAGGGGCAGATATAGCCACTTGGGGTGAGAAGAGCTTCATGTGGAATCTTTTCAAGTGGAGTATTTACAGCCAGAGTTTTACCATTGGATTTTATGTGATCTAAATCACTGAAAAATCCATGCAATTCAGATGGGGTCAAAAGTCGCAAAACCAATAAAACTGGCGCAACAGCTCAGAGTGACTCAGACCCTTGCTTGACTAGCTATGCATGTTGCGTGCGCTATAATCTTGACAAACAAGAGAACCGTTTAATAAAAAAAAAATTGCTGGGCTGCAATATACGTTTAGAAGTGATCCGCTGGAGAGTATAATGAAGATCACTTTATGGAGCTCCATGTTTTCGTAGCTTGTGATTAGGTATCTAGTACCAACCGGGTTCTGGGTGCTGTGGCAAAGGCATGCATAGGTAAAAAAGAGGCCCTGCCAAAGAGTCTACCTTTTCATTCAGAGGGTTCCTCGAAGGGCTTATTTTCCTTTATGTAAGGTGTTTTTAATCCTTTAGCAGTGGGTAGGTACTCTTGAAATATTTTGTTGTACTGCCACTGAACGTCCGATTAAACAGTTCTTTAACAAATCTATTTACAAATTATCGGAGAATTCGGTTATTGCAGGAGCTAAGAACTTAACAAATTTAATTTCAACAACGCTCAGATAACTCTTTGAGGTGCTATAACCCCTGATCTGCAGCACACTTCTGAAGTCTGTGGCTGCCTTCCAGTCTTTATGACTATACTTTGCCCTAATCTCGTCAGCGTAGCGGTGCGATTGCCATCTTCGTTGCCCTGTTTTGGGGGTTGAGCTGCTCCGAAAAGTGCTCGCTCCAACAGCGTAAGACTTACTCACATTTGAAAGAAGTGTACCGTGCTTGGATTTAACCCCGTGCACGATTTTCAACTTTTGTGACAACTTTCAAACCGCGCAATAACTTTTACCCTTATCTAGATTTTTAATGGCGTTGGCAATACTCCCATCATTTATAACTCGAAATCAGAAGGAGTCGTTGGACCAAACATAAGGCACCCACAGCCTGAGTAGATGTGTGAGGGAGTGGCGAGCGTCTGGTGAGCCATATCTATGTCCAATCACATGGAATATAACCTCTGGCACCATTAGATAATACATGTGTCCCAATCCCACTCAACCCTTCGTTAGGCATGTGAGGACGACCAGCTAGCATCTCTTTGAATCGTCTCTTGAAATAAAACTTTGAGCATATTGACATTAGGAGAGGTCCAGCCCATGGTTTAGAACTGGAACATGATGTAGAGGACATAACAGGAACCTTCACAGATACGTTTGAAGTAAGCTGCCCAATGGGCAGAAATGTAACGTCCTTTTCAGTTGGCGATCCTGGTTAAGGGCGTTCTTCTCCCGGATCGGGGCTGTTAATACATCCGAACCACCAAACACGTTTTTCTTGAGTTTGAAGTCTAGCGTTGGATATAGCTTGGCGATCTTATCGCCGTGGATGGAAATCCTAACTTGGAAACCACACACCCTTACATGAATCTGTCACTAGTACTGTACACCAAACAGATGTTTTATCTTTACTAATATCTTTACTATTTTAAGATAATTCTTAGGTTGCCGTAGTAAATAAGTCTGTGCAAAAGATTTAGAACTCTTTTTCTTCTGGTACCAACAGCTAAGTAAAATTATATACATTATTAAATAAGAAATTGCAAACTAAAGAATAGCCAAACTTTCGAATGAAAAATGAGACTGGCAAAGCTACATAATGGGACCTTTTACTTACTTTTATTATGGGGCTCCCGACCCATGGAAGTTTTTAGTCTGGTTCACAGTAGCTTTCCATTTTCTGCGATCCTTGGCACGCTGTTTCAATTGTCCATATCAAGCGGTCTGGCATCCACGCTGACTTGGTCCCTTAAACAGGTTTGGTCTTTTTGGTCGTCTCGAGCCTGGGAGCTTGGATTCGAAGACACTTTTGGCTGGAGCTTTTTTGTCCATCCTACGGACAATCGGCTACAGCGAAATTACGAACGGTTCCTTATAGAACGGTCAAAAACAAGCATTTTTTACTATATGAAGGGGAGGTCTATATTATATAACCTTTAAGAAGGAAGCAGCATTTAAAAAAAATATCTAAAAATAAAAAGAAAACTATTGAAAATCAACGGCAACACTGGCTTTGAAAGCCAGACACCTGTTATACAATCCTTAATTTTAATTGAATTATTTTTGTTTATAAATTTTGAAAAAACTCGCAAACAAACTCAAAAGGCCTTATTAGTAACCAAAGCATTAAGCGGGGACCCCAAAGCTGTCTTGGCTTCGCCTCGGCCTGGCGTTTACGCGTTCAACCATTCGATTTCAGTGTTTCCTAACGCAATGTAGCTCGGCTTCAAATTTCATTGGGCAAAGAGAAAGAGTGCGTAAAGAGAAAACGTAATGCTACGTTATGAAGCTGCGAAGCCAAGACTCGAGTTCAATTGTGCTGAATTTTTTCTTCTATTTTCCACATAAATTTACAGAAACGAATTAATCACTGATTACGAATCCATGTCTTTTAAATACAAGTTACGTTTGTGGGCTGTAAAAGGACAGTTTTCCAGATTTGGTGTTATTTTATGTTTTGCAGTTTGTTTACTAGGCATGTATCGAACGTTTGAAAGCTGGTTGCACGATTTTTTTGCGCCTGTGCGATGGGTTTCAATTTTTATTTTTGCTAATTTACATGGATTTTTACGGTTGATTCATTAATCAATTCCAAATTGATCCAAACGCTTTTTCCCCTATTCAAAATCCTGCATTGCACTTTAAATTTACACTATGGTAAAATAAATAAAAAAATCATGCTAATGAAATTAAAATGGGCGCCCCTTGAGTTTTTTTGCAGTGAGAGCTCAGCTCCGCTCCTGTAACAGCTGCCAAAGCTAATACGAAAATTATAAATGAAAACACTTTTCCCGAATTTCATAATGAGCTCATTGCGGCTGGGGCACCCCACCTTCGGGACACGAAGTCGGGTTTGAAAAGCTTAGCATATCCGTAGAACCATCTGTTTGCAGCCATGATTCTTTCCTGATGAATTCATGTCCAAGTAATAAATAATAATAATAAATATACGCAATTTTTTAATACGTTCTTATCAGAGCCGCAATGAAAAAATAAAAAATAAATAGAGTGGCGCAACAGCTCGAGGTGAACCAGGGTCAACTTCTCAACAATGTATGCTGTGTGTGTTAATTTCTTCACATACAAGGGGACCTACAATTTTTTGCCGAATCCGAACGTCACTTTGAGAAGTTTTTCAAGACAAGTGATACTCTCGGAGGGCTTGTCAGACTCTCGCGGAGGTGGGGGCCGTGAAAAAGAACAAGTCTTTTTTTTCAGATGACAGGATGGCAGGATTCGAACCCACGTAGAATATACGTGGCGTACTCTAATATAGATTTAACAAAACTTACATACACCCGTTGACAGCTATAATTAGAACCGATTCCGAGTTTAAATAAATATATGGATTTTCTTAGTTATCAAAATGTCAACTTTTATTTGCTATGTTCAAAAAATTTGAGTTTTCTTTTGAAAACATCAGAGCTTTAAACTCAATTTTAATAGACACATTGTATGTAGTTTTTATGATTTGTTGTTATTCGGTTGTTCTGGTCACGATATTTTTCAATGAAAACGCTTCATCATTGTTTTGCCTACGTTTCGACGGGGGTTGATTTCTTTGTTGTACCATCGTGTGTTCAAAGAATGATTTGTGATGTTCGAGTTTTCAGGGGAGCTGAGTTGTCAACTGATCACCACTTAGTGCTGTGTAAATTTTTTTTCAGTGACAGTATTCCTTTGCCATCCAGGCGAAAACCAAGACTGG
The DNA here is from genome assembly GCA_947623515.1 of Neoascia interrupta. Classification (NCBI taxonomy): domain Eukaryota; kingdom Metazoa; phylum Arthropoda; class Insecta; order Diptera; family Syrphidae; genus Neoascia; species Neoascia interrupta. Next base: position 118,993,967 of record OX392463.1, on the reverse strand, counting down.
TGACCCGCATACGGTGGGAAAGGTTGCAGGATTCTAACTCTGATTTCAGGGAGCGTTTTGCACAGCATGTTTCGGAGAAGTTTGAACAAATTCCAACTGACCTTTTGGATGTAGAGCAGAATGGCAGCTGTTTTTATCGGCAGTCATTGCCTCTGCAGGAAATGTTAGTGGAGTGAAGCGGCTTGGGGTAGCGGCTGGTGGTGAGAAAAGAACTGCTTGGTTTAAAACGCCTGGAGTTCAAGAAGCCATCAGAGAGAAGAAATGAGCCTACATTGCGTGGATCCAATGTAGAAACTCAACTTCTCGAGCCGCGAAGGACAATGAGGCGCGAAGGACTTCCAATCTGGCAGTCAAGGAACAGTCGTGGAAAAAGTTCGGCGAGAGGTTGGAGCACGATTACAGATCTGCAAACAAGATATTTTGGCAGACCATTCGCCGGCTCAGAGGAAGGAAGTTAAATATCATTCAAGGGGTTAAATCCAAGGACGGTACACTTCTTTCAAATGAGAGCGATGTCTTGCGCAGATGGAGAGAACACTTTTCATAGTTGCTCAACCCCCAACAGGGCACTGAAGATGGCATCCCCACTGCTGACGAGATAAGGGCGGAGAATAGTCCCACAGTAGACAAAGTCACTGAAGCGATTAAATCACTAAAAGTTGGCAAGTCTGCTGGAGTTGATGAAATCCGGCCAGAAATGCTCAAGGCAATGGGTGAAGAGGGTGTTAGATGGCTAACACGTGTCATTAAGGGGGCTTGGGATAGCGGGAAGGCACCTAGCGATTGGCAAACGGGAGTTATAGTGCCCATTTTCAAAAAAGGGAACAGGAGAAATTGCGCCAACTATAGGGGCATATCTCTCTTGAGTCTTCTTTTTTTTATAATTAGAACCGATTCCGAGTTTAAATAAATATATGGATTTTCTTAGTTATCAAAATGTCAACTTTTATTTGCTATGTTCAAAAAATTTGAGTTTTCTTTTGAAAACATCAGAGCTTTAAACTCAATTTTAATAGACACATTGTATGTAGTTTTTATGATTTGTTGTTATTCGGTTGTTCTGGTCACGATATTTTTCAATGAAAACGCTTCATCATTGTTTTGCCTACGTTTCGACGGGGGTTGATTTCTTTGTTGTACCATCGTGTGTTCAAAGAATGATTTGTGATGTTCGAGTTTTCAGGGGAGCTGAGTTGTCAACTGATCACCACTTAGTGCTGTGTAAATTTTTTTTCAGTGACAGTATTCCTTTGCCATCCAGGCGAAAACCAAGACTGGTGACCCGCATACGGTGGGAAAGGTTGCAGGATTCTAACTCTGATTTCAGGGAGCGTTTTGCACAGCATGTTTCGGAGAAGTTTGAACAAATTCCAACTGACCTTTTGGATGTAGAGCAGAATGGCAGCTGTTTTTATCGGCAGTCATTGCCTCTGCAGGAAATGTTAGTGGAGTGAAGCGGCTTGGGGTAGCGGCTGGTGGTGAGAAAAGAACTGCTTGGTTTAAAACGCCTGGAGTTCAAGAAGCCATCAGAGAGAAGAAATGAGCCTACATTGCGTGGATCCAATGTAGAAACTCAACTTCTCGAGCCGCGAAGGACAATGAGGCGCGAAGGACTTCCAATCTGGCAGTCAAGGAACAGTCGTGGAAAAAGTTCGGCGAGAGGTTGGAGCACGATTACAGATCTGCAAACAAGATATTTTGGCAGACCATTCGCCGGCTCAGAGGAAGGAAGTTAAATATCATTCAAGGGGTTAAATCCAAGGACGGTACACTTCTTTCAAATGAGAGCGATGTCTTGCGCAGATGGAGAGAATACTTTTCATAGTTGCTCAACCCCCAACAGGGCACTGAAGATGGCATTCCCACTGCTGACGAGATAAGGGCGGAGAATAGTCCCACAGTAGACAAAGTCACTGAAGCGATTAAATCACTAAAAGTTGGCAAGTCTGCTGGAGTTGATGAAATCCGGCCAGAAATGCTCAAGGCAATGGGTGAAGAGGGTGTTAGATGGCTAACACGTGTCATTAAGGGGGCTTGGGATAGCGGGAAGGCACCTAGCGATTGGCAAACGGGAGTTATAGTGCCCATTTTCAAAAAAGGGAACAGGAGAAATTGCGCCAACTATAGGGGCATATCTCTCTTGAGTCTTCTTTTGTAGATCTGGAAAAGGCGTATGACCGAGTCCCTCGGGATACACTGTGGAGAGTTTTGCAGGACTATGCGCTGAGAGGGTCTCTTCTGAGAGCCATCCAGCCTCATTATTATCCTCATTATTTATCTTTGAAATTTGCCTTGGCTTGTTATTAATACTTGAATTGAGCCTTCAATAGATCGATGATGAACACGACACATAAAAACACACTTTACGTATACGTTGTGTTTTCGTTGTCTACCTGTGATTAAATGTCAATCAATAATGAAGATTTTCAGTGCCAAAGATTTAACAATCGGGCAACACATAGGTATGTGTTTCTTAATCCCTATTTAAAAAAAAGTACCGCCTTAAAAATTTCGCCTTACATGCAATTTTGTGGATTTAACATCTAGCAAAAATTATGAGCTCTCAAATGTAACAACCACCCTTTCCTACTACTTTATAGGATGGGGCTTTTATTTTATTAATTTACTATAAAATTTTTGTAGCTACACAATACATTTTAGCTTTGATGTAAACCCAATTTTTCACGAGTAGTGAAGAAGTTATAACAAATGTAGGTAACTGGCCTTAATAACAGCTTAATTAAAGGCGTTCGCATACAATTTTTTGCCTTTATTAACTGGCCTGGTATATAGGTTACGCACCCGTTGCCTACCTTGAAGCTTGAATGTAAACAAAAAATCTTTTGACTTATCCACGATGTGTTATCAGTCTGTTTTCTTCGAATAGACGTAAATATGTATAAAATTGATAAGAAGCAACAAAAAAAATATTAATAGGTACCTACCCCGCCGGTGCCACTTCTCGTGAGTCACACGTTTTTAAAATTAATTGAAGACCAATAAAATGCCAACTATGAAAACGTTGCAATAATTGTTATTACGGGTGTCAGCGAACTTCTTTTTTTTATTTACAATTTGAAACAGAAATGGGAAAGGCAGAGGCATTTAGCGTGTTACACACGGAAGTCAACTTACTTCGAAATAGGTCTCTCTGCATCGTGCGATTTCCTCTTCTCGATTCTTAGCGCATGAATCACTTGTACCAGTTGAGAATGAGATGTAGAACACCGATCTTCAGTATGAGTAGCTACGAGTTGTATGAATGGAGGGTTATAGATGTTCATTTAGAAGTTCTACGTAATGGACTTGTTTACGTTGCTTTTAATTAGTTGAATACAATTAGACTGCGTCCGACACACAATGATGTGCATTCTGAAGTCTTCACGTTGATCGAAAAAATAAAGCTCTTAGGAGCTTGAAAAAACTGAAGTTATTTTCGTTGTGCAAGTATAAATGGAATGCGAGAAAACCTTCTATTTGTAACGGAGGAAGGAACACATAGAACAGAGGATGAACTTGTATTCTAATTGTGTTTTTTTTTTTTGACGTACATATGTATTGTACTTATTGGTACTTATTAAGTAAGTAAGTAAGTAAATAACTTATCCAGTTTAAATATACATAAATTTACAATTTTAAATACAAAAAATTAAATTTGGCCTTGGTTTAAAACCGTTTGCCAAATGCCAACGTTTCTAACGTTCCTTTATTAATACACAAAATAGTGATTGATTTTTTTATGATAAAACTTTAAGTTAACAGAGGAGAAGAATAATTTACTTCAGTGAGTAGGGAGGGGGTGTATGTAAAATGTTTAGCACAGTTATTATTAAAATATTTAGACTTATTTGCTTTGACAAGATGGAGTTTTGTTTGATACAATGTAGCATAGATAAGCTTTTTGGGTAGGTATAATTCGCTAGTATCCAATATGATCCTGTTGTGTAGAAGTAAGAGAAGAAGACAATCTTACTGATAACAACTTTATTGTTCGGTTGCTGGTAGAAGAGAGAGTGTCTACCTTCAGTGCTGCAACCAAGTAAACGCGATACGGTAGTTGGCCGTGTTCGAATTAGGTTTATGGGAATAGCTTCTGGCTGTGTTCGTTGGAAGACTTGCTGTCTATCCAACACCTCCCCAATAAGATGGCTATACGTAGGTGTAGGCATATCTGTCGGCGATTCCCAGTCGTTTCGGTGGAGCTCGGGTACGCATGGGTCGCTGCAGTTCATTCCAAATTGGCTGGTTCTCGTGCTCTTCTGCGTTGGACGCTTGACTGAATGAACTTTTCTGCTCGATATGTTGTGCTGGAGCTGGACTGGTCACATCTCGTGCAATTTTATTTTGCAATAAGATACACCCCTTTGCCTCGCTTAAAGCGGCTTTACGAAAATAAAACCGTCTAAGATCTTCATCTTTTATGTCTTTTGGCCATGACGTAAGAAGAAACGAACTTTCTGCAAAATTGGATCCTTTGCAGTTTCTTCTTATACTGCGCTAAACTTGACCGGCATACCTCTCGTAGAATCTGATAGCAACTGGTTGATTTCAGCTTCAATTTGAATTTCTGGGATAAGGTACATAATCCTCTTTCTTTTCAACGGCTTGTCGATTTATAAGTCGCGATAACGCATCAGCATACCCAAATTTTAAAGTTCTTACGTATTCAATTTTGAAGTCATAAGTGAGAAAAATTAAGGCCCACCTTTGCAACCGCTGTGCGGTATAGACTGGGACTCCCTTTTTTGAGCTAAAAATGGTCACCAATGGCTGATGATCCGTCTGCAGCAAAAACCTCCTGCCATAGATCCATCTGTGAAACTTCTGTACACAAAACACCAGTGCAGGGGGTTCTTTCTCAGATTGGCTGTAATTTTGCTCCGCTTTCGTCAAAGCCCTTTTGGACCATGAGTAACAGGTTTTTTTGAACCATCCGGGAATTTATGTAGCATAACACCTCCAATGCTGGATCGAAATGCACCAACAGCAAAACTGATTGAAGCACTTTCTTAGCCTTTTTGAATGCAGTACGACATTCATCCGTCCAGCAAAACTTCACATCATTCTTCAGCAGGTGATCCATGGGGGCACGTATTTCACGTACGTTTTCGATAAACTGCGAATAAAAATTTATCATACCCAAAAATGAACGTACCTGGCATGTCTGTGATTGCTGAAATTCTTTTTGGATCAGGCCTACGGCCATTTTTGTCAATTATAAAGCCCAAAAACTTCACTTGGGTTTGGAAAAATCGACATTTTTCGTAGTTAAGTTTAAATCCGCAATCCTGAATGCGTTCCAACACAAGGTCGAGGACGTGCCTAAGTTCTTGAACAGATGCTGCAGCTACGATGATGTCGTCAATAAAAGCTACCGCTTTTTCCAATCCACTCAGCATAGTACTAGTGATTTTCTGGAATATACCTGGCCCGGTCTTTACTCCATTTTTGCAACCGTAGGTACTGCAACAACCCTTGGTGACTGTTAACAATGGCAGCGATTCTTCATTCACTTTAACCTAAAAGTATGCATCCGATAGATCAATAGTTGCGAAATATTTACCTCCTTGAAGCGTCACAAAAATTTGTCTTCCGGTAAAGGTAATGGGTGTTGATTTGGCTCTAATGCGTCATTTAGGCCTGTTGAAAAGTCTGCACAAATCCTCACGCCATCGCTTTGTTTTCGAACTGCTACAATCGGTGCAGCCCATTCTGAAAAATCGACTCGCTTCACTACACCAAGCTTCTCGAGGCGGTTTATTTCTTCATCTATCATCGGAAGTGCAGCAAAAGGTTCAGGTTTTTTAGGCCTTAAACATGGAACAGCTACTGGTTTAAGTTGCAACACAGCTTCTGCCTTGGTGCATAGCCCCATTGTACCATCAAATAACTTTGAATACTTCGACCTTAGCTCACTTTCTGCTCGCTGAATAATATCTGGTGAAACTGGGGTTTCTTTGCTTGCACCAGTTGGTTACATATTGAGTTGATAGGAGTATCAAATATTTGTAAAGCATCAATCCAATCTATTCCCAAGATGTCCAGACTGGGAAAACTTGTTGTATAAGCGACACCTTTAAAATTGATGTCTCTGAATTTGATGTCACACATCAACTCTCCAGTTAATACAAGAGTTTGTCCACTTGCGTTCTTCGCAGTATGCTTTGTGGTTTGAATTCTTGGACTTCCTAGGATGTTCCACGTGTCTTCTGAAATTATGATTATGTTCGACGCTGTGTCAATCTGCAGTTGAACTGGACGCCCATTTATATGCAGAGTAATAAATTTTCGTTTCCCTCTCTGCTCCACTTTTGAAACTGAAAAAATACTTTTTAGTTCACTATTTGTTTTAGAATAGGACTTTTTAAAGGTTTTTTTATCTTGCTGTTTCTACTCGAACTCTCGCAAAATCCTTCTTCTTCTTCGCCGTACCAGCGATATCTTTGATATTGATATCAGCGATATATCGCCGTATTCTATATCTTTGAGCTTTAATGCTGTATTTTGCAAGAAGTTTCCCATTTGTTCCATTTAAAATATTTACTGAGTCTTCTTCGCTCAATATTTCTTTTGGAATTATGCATATCTTAATTCCTTTAGAAACGGACACACAGATAGAAAGTGAAAAGAGTTTTCCTGCTCTTGCATGTTGCATAATGAGCATAAAGTACTTCTCTCCCCTTATAGGAAAAAATTGGGGGAATTCGTGCACACTTCGATCACAGACAAGTATAGTTCAGGTCGCACAGATTATATTCCAGTTTCGGGTACATTGATCTATAAGATGAGCCTCTTGCTTCCTTTATTAGGTCTGCTCTTTTTTTTCGTCTAACAATTGAGGAACGATTAATAGACTTACACTAATAAGTTCACTTTGCCAGTCTAATGTTTGAACCCTGCAACCAACCAACAGAAATATGTCTTCCTATTTCTGAAACCAGCTTATATTTTTGTCCATACTGTGTCTGGCCAGCAATTTGGGAAGGCGGTTGTCGGCGTATGAGAGTATTTTAACGACGTACATACTCAAAGTGCATTTTCAAAGTGAATATGAATATAGGAAGAAGACCGGTTTTTAAAAGAAGCATGTAATTTGGGGTTGAATTTAGTAAACTTAAAGTTTTTTGTGAAAAAACGTTGCAATTTCTCAACCTCATCGTGTTCTTGATATGCCCCCATACTTGGGCACAATATGACATAATTGATCTTAAAGCTGCTTAAAAAAGCCTTGAATTTAACGCTATGTAAAACATAGCTCCTCGGATGTATACTCTGAGTTATCCAAAGCTTAAGATTACATATATGATTTGTCATGTGACAATGGTACCATTTTGCTCCTAGGGGATTTTAATCTTACTCCCCTTAAGTGGATCCGCTCGGAGGACGAAACGCACTTCATACCTTGCTGTTCTTCTCCGAGAGTGGCACTAAATAAGCTTGACAGTAAAGGGTTTGCCAAAGAACTTTTTTTTTTTGAAAAAGCTATAAAAAACTACTAAATTTTTTTTCAAATTTCTTTTTTTATTTGAAAGTACAATCCTCCCGGTTAATAATAAATTTTACGGCACCCCACAAATAATAGTCCAACGGTGTCAAATCGCAGCTCCGAGGTAGCCAAACGACATCAGCTCTGAGGCTGATAATGCGATCTTCAAAAACAGGGCGCAAAACATCGAGTGTCGCTTCGGCTGTGTGGCACGTAGCGCCGTCCTGTTGAAATCAAATGTTGCCGATATCCTCCTCTCCAATTTTTGTGAACAAAAAATCGTTCAATATGGCCCGATAACGATCGCCAATGACTGTAACGGCCACTCCTTGCTCATTTTCGAAAAAAAATGGCCCAATTATGCCTCTGGACCAAAATCCGCCACAAACAGTGACTCCTTTTTGGGTGTATCGGCTTTTCAATGCATGTGTGCGGGTTTTCTGTGCCCCAAATGCGACAATTTTGCTTGTTTGCATACCCGCCAAGATCAAAATGGGCTTCATCTGAAAAGATGATTTTTTTTGGCAAAATCGGCATCTTCTCTAAGTCGATCGTAGGCCCACTTAGCGAGCGAAAAAACATATTTCCCAGCGTTATTCAAACGTATACACAACCATATTCGTTCAGCGGAAGGATTAAACTAATTATCTGTCAAATCAGACATGAGCTAAGTGTTACCTTTCACGAAATAAGCACTAGTTGAAAAATAAAAAAAAACTTAGATGGCGGACTCTTTATTATCTCTTTTGACTTACATCAAATGAGCTGTATTGTTGAAAACATAAAAAATCGAATTCTCGATTTAATTTTTTCCTCTGACGCAGTTAGTACTATTGTTCACAAATCTGCGAATAGCATCACTAAAATAGATACTCAACATCCTCCCCTGGATGTGTTTCTTGACTTCTTGTCATGGACTGTCATTTCCATGCGCATAATAACCCAAATGATAGTTCCTATAAGTATGACTTTAAGAAAGCTGACTTTCGGCTACTCTCTAATGAGTTAAGTAAACTAAATTTTCTATTCACGACTTGCTCCTTAGACATAAACGATGCAGTAGACGATTTCTATTGCATATTAAATATTTGTATTGCTAATACTATCCCGTCAAAACTTAGTAAGAACTCTTATAATTGTTCTCGTCCTTGGCATACAAAGGAATTACGTAAATTGCGAAACAAACGTAACAGTGCCTTGAAAAAGTATGTTTATTCTTTGCGTTCAAAAGATCTCGACAGTTATATGTTGTTCTTTTATTAATTTAACTTTTTGTCCACTGAATTATATGAAAACTATGTCTCCCAGCTTGGAAAGTCTCTTAAGACTAAACCTAGGGAACCTTCTGGAAGTTTGTTAACTCTAAAAAAAAAAAAACTGATCGCTACCCTAAAAACTTCAAATACAATGGTAGCACTTTCAACGACTCCGAACTCATTTGCAATTCTTTTGCTGATCACTTCTCTAGATCTTTTAGACAGTCGAAGTTTAATATTGACTGTCAGTATTTTTATTATCTTGACAACTCTCCCCAAGTAAATTTTTATGTTGTTCCTGTACATTTAGGAACTGTTTCTAAAATTCTGTCCGAACTTAATGATGATTACTCTTCCGGACCAGACGGAATACTACCCATAGTCTTAAAAAAATTTAAGGACGTCCTTGCCTTGTTTCAATCCTCTCTATCCTTGGGTCCTTTTCCGGATGTTTGAAAGCGATCGTTTATTACACCTGTTTTCAAGAAGGGTGTCAAATGTGATATTAACAACTGTACAGACCAATCGCCAAACTATCCTGTATTCCTAAGCTTTTTGAACAAGTTATGTTCGAACAAGTTCGTTGCAATGTGGTTTCCGCAAGGCAACATGGCTTTTTGAAGAACAGATCTACAGTTACAAACTTACTTTCCCTTGTAAATAGTTGTTCTACCTCTATTGAGAATCGAAATGAAGTCGACTGTATAAACACTGAATTTTCACAGGCTTTTGATCCCATCTCCCATGAAATAATAGTTTTGAAACTTAAAGCTCTTGGCTTTCCATCATTATTTATAGAATGGATTAAATCTTACCCTCACTCACGGTCATACCAGGTGAAATTAAGGGACTTTTATCCACAATTATTCAAAAATTCGCTCGAATTTCTCAGTTATTACTTTCTCGTTCACTTAGAAATTATTTATAAACTACTACCTATAAGTAAATAAAAAACATAATAATTCGCGCGATTTTTTAAACTATTATTATTTTTTTCATTCAGTTCAGTAGTTTATAAATAATTTTGAAGTGAACAAGAACTATTTATTTTATTTTTCATTCACTTATAGATAGTTTGTAGTTTATTAATAATTTCGAAGCGAACGAGAAAGTAAAAGTTCAAAAATTCGCGCGAATTCTGAACTAAATTATAAAGTACTATCTAAAAGTGAAAAAAAAGATATAAAAAAATAGTTTAAAAATTCGCGCGAATTATTTTTTTCTTTCACTTAAAGTCAGAAGTTTATGAATAATTCATAAGTGAACGAGAACTATTTTTTTTGTTCGAAATTCGCGCGAATTTCTGAACTATTACTTCCTCGTTCACTTAAAAATTATTTATAAAGTACACTATCTATAAGTGAATAAAAAAAAAACAAAAAAATGATAATTCGCGCGAATTTTTAAACTAATATTTTTTTATTTTTTTTGTTTTATTCACTTATAGATAGAAAGTAGTTTATAAATAGTTTCTAAGTGAACAAGAAAATAAAAGTTCAAAAATTCGGGCGAATTTTTATATAATAATACTAAATAATATGCTCATAAAAACTAAAAACTCATTAAATACATAAATTGAGAACAGAACTATGAATGCGTTTGCCACATTCGGGTGGCAAATTTTCTTGGGTGCTAATCTAAAAATATTATGTGAAACAATTTACAAATTCAAAGCGAAATAAGGCCGACTCGGCGTGAAACAACGCCGCTTTTTAAGATTCGGCGTTATTTCACTTTGCCATATATTTAGTTTGCTTAACATCAGTTGGAGACATTCGGGGGATTCAGCAAAGAGAACCAAATCGTCGGCATACAGAAGACATTTCATTGTCAGCCCTGCAATTCGGACTCTGTTTGGTAAGGCATCGATTATATCATTTATGAATGGCGCAAGCAGTAGAGGCGACAGCAAACATCCCTGGCGCACTCCAGTCAAAGTTCGAAACCATTCGGACAATTTCTCGCCGTCCCATACTGCTGACAAAGTATTTCTGTAGAGATTCTTAAGTACATACGTAAGATTTTTGAAGACAACTCTAGAACATTTCATTTGTAAAACAGCGCGTGTCGGTCGATACTGTCAAAAGCCTTTGTTGTGGCTGTGCTCTTCTCCGCATAAGGAACTTGAGACTCGCCAATCAATGTGCGGAAAAGCTTCCGTCACACTTCCTTAGCATTATGGTAATTGAGAGTCGCAAAGCTGTGACGAGGTTTTGTTATTCATCAAAGCAATTGAACTGAACATAATGATAGCACGATGCGACAAGTGTCTAGAAAAAAGTCGCGTGAAACAAATTTCGTTAAATCAGTGTTGCGGTCAGTGTTGCTCTCCAGCAACTCATTCAATTCTCAGTTGATAGAAAACAATCCAGATTCTCCATCAATTAAGAACGTAAGACGGATAAGCAGCAATAAGGCCCATTTCACACATACCCGGCATCTATCTACCCGGTCGTTGGGAATACATTCCTATGGGCGCGTTGACACCTGCAAACTGAACAGTCCCCGGTCGCCCATAAGAATGTAACGGTTATCTGTGTCTAAGCTTCAAATGATCGCTATGTTGGACTAAAAATTGATAGCTTCAAACGACTTATACCCGTCCCAATACATCTCAGTGCATTCAGCCTTATAGCGCTGGATATCTGAAACTTGACATGACTGGCTGATTATAACGATGCTGTTCGAGAACAGTAAAACTAAGCGGGCTGCAGACTCGTAGAGGGATTTTTCCTCGCCGATATAACAAGAACCTTATATTGCGATTCTTTGACGAATCTTCACTAATGTGTCACATGTGAAGCTGGTGGTAGCTGCAAGGTAGACAGGTAGAGGTGGTGGTTTGAGCATGAACTCAAGTAGCGCTATGATGTGCCTTTCTGATATGACAACTCGTGTGACCTGACTTACGATGGATGTTGAGAACGTGACGCAGTCGGAACTTGTATCTAACCTATGTTTTGTAGTCAACGAAACGTTAAAATTTTGTAACCCTTTACCCGAGATGTCACTAAGGTCGTCGAAAAATCATTTGTTTTGGGCACGAAACCTGGCTCTTGTCAGACATTTGCAGATGAAATGGCAACGGGGTTAGTATGAAATACCTTGTTTGCTCGCATGGTCTCCACATAATTCTGACGAGGGCAGGGCGGGCTCTGGTCTTTAGCAGGTCTTTTGTTGCATTTTTATTGTATGTGTGCAATATCTGCCTTGTTATAGCGAACTAGATCAACCCCCTCCAAGGGTGCCTTTTGCAATGGATATGAGAAGATTTGTTCTTAAGACTGAAGGGTTATCGGTCTTAAGCGGAACGCGCACCCTTGCCGCGAGTAAGACTTAAAGCTGAGGTATCTGCACATTTGATTCCTTCTATGTCACTATGCCCTGGGGCCTAGAGAAGTGTGACCCTGAAACGTAAGCCCAGGCGGACGAGCTCATGAAAATCGATTCATTGGTATGTGGTGTGCTCCTTAACTACTTTGAAGCTGTTGCAACCAATAGTGAAGTTTTTTCCTAAACGGTGCCCGAATCTTTCTCAATTTGTTGATACCATTTACTTATATTTGTCATCGGTTACTTCAAGACAATCCAATTACGCCTGTTCTTGTTGCCGGAAAAGCCTCCTTGATACAAACCACTAACCTCAATACTATGTGATGAGCCCATGTAAGTTTATGTTTGCTTCGTTTATACAGATTCAGCTTGTTATGAGCCCCTTATGAGGAGCTGGATATCCGGGTACCTCAGCATTTGAATCTGTTGAAGATAATATCTATACCGCGCTACCACCTGCTTGCTTACGAATTCGGCTAAAGAACGCGCATGACAACGCGCCTTCCCAAGTGGTGAGTATGGGACGCTTACTAGATTTTGTGGGTCCAAAAATTATCCGGAGCGGACCAAAATCAACAAAAAAACGAAAAATTCAGGATTGTCTGTTCTGTCCGGATACCTGGCGGCACATGAAACACTAGGTCGGAATTGTCGCCCTGACTGTTGGCAACACTGTTGCTACCAATTTGAGAATTAACCATGCAGAGGATCTTCCTTCTGAAGCCTTCAATAGTCTTCTGAGACTCGGTCAGACAGCGATTTTGGCCAGGTATTACATTTATAGTTTTGCTGTTCCCTTCTTGCTCAACACTCGTACTTACGAGTAGCGCGAGGGTCTGACAAACCCTCCAAGAGTATAATTTACTATGAGAGTCTCTCAATACGCCACGTTGCCACCGTTCAGAATCGACACAAAATCATAGCTCGCTTTCATGTTTGGAGAAACATCTATATCGCAAAAGGCACGCGAGGTTGTCAAGACGATAGGTCTCCTGAGCTGCAAGTGTTTTCGAGCTGGTGATCCAAACCGAAGGAGTAAATATCACCAATGCATGTATATGCTCCCTAAGTTGGCTGTGCACCTGGGTCGTCCTTTGTTACTTTGTCCTCTAGTATAAAGCTCAAAGACCTATTTAGTCCCCACACCCATTTTTTTTCACTTAATGCACCGTTATTTCACTAATGCCGATGCGGCCGCTACCGCTTTTACCGGCCATCTGCTCTGGATGAGCCAGCCATCGCAGCCGTTGACTTTCAATTTCTCTGGTTAGGTGTTTCTGTTTAGCTACTCACCGATTATACAGACGGGGACCATACATCCCCCAAAGGATTAAACTCTCTAGACTGCCTAAGATTGTCCCCTACCACCTTAGGTAATTCCTGTTGTATTTAATAATAAATTAAAAAGCTAACCGAACGTATCGTTGCTTATATTGGGGAGCCGTCCCTATGGCAAAGCCATACAAAATTACATTTAATATTGAAAAGTGAAAAATTTAATTATGATAAAGTACTAGGTTCAGGGACTTTCCCCATTAAAATATTTTTCAGGGGAAGATTTTTATCAGATTTTGGGTATACCTTACGTTACGACTAAACGCTTTTATCTTTTTGCGTTTCTATGCGATTTCAAAAATTGGTAGATTAACTTTGTAACCGAATCATTTGACCCAAATAAACTGCTCGAAATAGAACGGTTATAAACATTTTGATGCATTAAAAAACTAATTACCATACCAACATGAATAACTAGACCTTTCAAAAGTCGGGAGTCCGCATTTGTCCGTCGGGGCTCAGAACGCGTATTCTTCCTGGAGCATGTGGCCATTTATCAATGTTGCCGTCAGATTTTCTATCCGAAGAATATGTAATTATAAAAAAAAATCTTAAATTAAATTACAAGAGACAATCACTGATTCATCGTATAAAAACAAATAAGCCCTTCAGTAACCCAAGCATCATTGAAACTTCGCCAATGCTTTTTATCTTTTTTTATTGGCGGTAAAAAATAAATTCAGGGCATTTCGGCCGGACCGGTCATTTACTTTTGACTCAATGAGACTGCTGCCTGCAACATCTGAACTCTGAAAATTAGCCTCAATCGAATAGTCGTCATGTCGGTGAGCATAACAACAAGCATAACTGGGGAGCCAATTCAAAACGAACCAAAACGGAATAGAAAATATCCAGAGTCCGTAGTGTATAACCGTCAATCAAATGGTGTCAGACTGCGTACAGCATTTTAATTTAGATTTGATTTTTATTTCTTTTGGACAGAAAGAGAGGCTACAGACAATACACACTGAGCTGAAGCGATGCGTGGTATTCAAAGAATGCACAGCTCTACGAAGAATGGAATGTGAACAACTATTGAAGAAGTTGCAACTAGGGGAAAGTTGAAAACAAAGGATATTGTTGAGAAGCTGGATCATAGGACGAAAACTAAAAATACTTTTAAATTTTCGTCGGGAAAAGTGAAAAGTAGGTCAAAAGTCATGAATAGTTTCGGAGTTTTTGCGAACTTAGTGCCTTAGTACATCAAAATGAAATGGGGACAGGGTGGTGGGTACATGCTTCGTTTGTTGGCAGGTTGCTACTGTCTTGTTAAGACCCAAATATACTGGTTCATTGCACGGACATAAGGACACTATTCGTACGTCTGATACGGTTATATTCAACAACAGGCATATTGTTCGCAAAAATGTTTCAAGAGACAGGAAAAACTCTTTGTAGGTGCTTCACAGCTGGATTTCTAAAAAAAATGTATGCTATGGCAGATAGTAGTTTTAAAATTCTGAAACCTTGAGTGTCGATTATAATACAGAAATACACTGGTTCAGAGGGCATATCACTAATTATTGGAGTGAGAATAATAACTGGTTCTTAATGGCTTCAAGTCTTATATCCACCGTATAAATTCAGGTGTGCCCCAGGGTTCCGTTTTATCTCCACGCTTTTCTTATTTTTATTAATATATCTTTAGTCACCCAACCAAGTGGGGTGGTGCACCGTCCTTGGTTAGTATACTTGGTGTACTTAGTCCATTCCTTTAGTTTGTGTAAAATATTGTCTAGTATACTTGGGGCTTACATGTTTTCCTTGCTTTTGCTGGCATTTTTCGAGTGTTAAAACAATTTACAAGCTTAAGCGCACCCAGGATGGGCGTTGACTAAAAACAATCTATATATTAATAGCTAACAAGAAAAGTTATGGTCATCAGGACTTCTAAGGTACTGAATGGATATGCATGACATTTACATTAATTGAATGGTTGATTTGCAAAGTGTCGCAGTGTTTTTACTTTTATATTATTGCTGACTACTTTTAGAGATATGAGCAATTAAAGAAGTGTTCTTTTTACACCGAAATACACCAAAAGTGATAGCAGCGAGCTGTGACCTGTGACTATTCCTATCCATCGAATTTCGACCACTGGGCGGCTTCTTTAAAATTATTTCGTTAGAACCATGAAGAAAGTAGGTAAGAGCCCCCCAAAAGCGGGCATGGGCTAAAAATTAAAATCAATTAATTGTAATTTCGTAAGAATCATAAGAAAATACGTCAAAAGCGAAAATTATTTCAGAAAAAACTGTTGTTTTTTTTTAACGCCCCTTTAAAGTGGGTGGAGCTCAAAACTTTGTATGTAACAAACTTAGCAAAGGGCAAGATCTTTGATATTTTTCATATAATTTTTTTTAGATTTGGAGTCAACTTTCCAAGAAATCGGGTTTGTAAAGATTTAACATGTAAGTGGGCATGGTCGATTTTTGCCTTGCTTAAGGTCCTGGGCCAATATTGCTCAGTACAAAAATTTGAGTTCCTACGCCTTGTCTAACTTGACCAAAAGGCATTGTGAAAGAAAACGTGAAACAGAGGTTATCTCACCTTGAAGCCAGCAGTGGGCGTGGCCGTTGACGGATTGAGCCAATTTTCACCTTTGTCTGTGCAACAGAAGGACCAAACCGTGCACCAAATTTCAGCTCTCTAGCTTGATTTTGAAGACCTAAAACCTTCACACATAAAGACGGACGGACAAAGCTGAATCAATTCGCCTGTCGGTCTCGATCATATCTCTAAAAGGTCTTAGGGATCTAAAGATCTTAAAGTTTTTTTTTTAAGTACATTTAGGGGGCGTTTTTTGGAAAAAACTGTTTTTTTAAATAATTTTTGCTTTACACGCTTTTTCTGATAATTCTTAAGAAATAATCACTTAATTTAAATTTTCAGTCGAAGCCCATTTTGGGCGTGGCCAATACAACTAATTGACATACGGTACATGAATTCGGGCTAAAAAACTTTTAGACCATGTGCTACATGGTAAATAGGGTCGGGTATAAAGAAGTTCGTAACAGACGAACTCTTGCACTTACTCACTTTACTTGTTTTACCATTTTTATTATTTATTTTTACCATTTTATTTTATACGAGTTGAGTCGCCAGCGGTTCATTTTTGTTTTAAACATTTTCCCCGAGTTGTACCACCAAAGTGAAGGCTGGTACTTTGTCTCTACCGGACACTAATCCGCGATTAACATAAATCCTTAACTTATCTTCTTAAAATCTCGAGATTTACCATACAAATTTAAATCAAATTTAAATCTTTTATAACACTTTCAACCTTTTGGCACACCTTTGTAACAGCTTGAGAATCGAAAAAGCAAACTGAAACTGTCCACGTATGACAGATCTGTCAAAAATACGATTTCTAATGGCCTTTTCGGTTGGCGATCAGTGCGTTCTTCTCCCAGATTGGGGCTTCTCTCCGAACAGCCAAACACGTTTTTCTTGATTTTGAAGTTTGTCTAGCGTTGTGTTTGTGAAGCAAAAGCTATTCTACAGGGGACAAATGACATTTATCCAACTTGACATGGAGTTGTTTGAGTTTTGACGTCTCCGTATTTGTCAAAAACTATAACTTTGTATGGATTGTTGTTAGTGCATTTTTATTTATTCACTCACGGTTTCGGCTCGGTTGTTTGTTTTATTAAATTTTGTTTTTGTGCTTAAAAAAATTTAATTTTTTTTTAAATGGGAATGTGTCTTGATAAGGTCTCAATTATCCATACCCGAAAAAAATGTTAAACTCATTTGGATGTACTAAAAAAGTCCAACCATAACAAAGACAAAACATTGGAAGATAATTTAATTTATTTTTAATTAATGTGTGATATCTGGTGATTGTTTGCATAACCATAATATGGGAAAATATGTTCCAATTCACAAAAGTGCAATTTTCATGCAAACAATTACACAAAACAGTTGCTTAACGTATTATTCACAGACCTGTCCACGACTTCTCTAGATATAAAGGACCAAAAGGTATGACGTGCAGCAGTGCTTGATAATTTGTCGAATGTGGACCGAAAGGGGGTCAAACAGCGCATAGTACCTAGTACCACGATTTTCTGTGGTGATAAAACTTTAGCTTAAAACTTATTATTTAGTTAAAAAACCGAAGTAAATCCATACTCAAATCGCACATTTATACCCCAAGAACTATTGACAGCTTGAGCGTCATGGACTTTGACAAGTGAACAAACATCTCTATTGACACATGTATGATTGTGTGCGTATATGAAAAACTGTTGTCTAATAATTCTGCCTTAGTTTGGGATACGTACTTACTTAAGGTGGCGCTACAATCCGGGGAGGACCTGAGCCTCAGCCAGCCACCTCTGTCTTTAGCTAGCCGTCTCCAGTTTCGCACGCGAAGTTGGCTGAAATCCCCTTCCACTTGCGTGTGCCACCTGAGTCTCGGTGCTCCTCTACTGCGCCGTTCCTGCAGTGTGGATTCGAAGATTTTCCGGGCTGGGGCGTTGGTGTCCATCCGCTCTAGATGACCCAGCCATCGTAGACGTTGTGTTTTGACTCTTTTGGCTAGGTCGGTATCGCTGTAAAGCCCGTACAGTTCGATATTATATCTCCTCCTCCACTCTCCGTCTATGCAGACGGGACCGTAAATCGTCTGAAGAATTTTCCTCTCAAAGCAGCCTAAAGTGTTTTCAACCGCCTTTTACAGGGTCCATGCTTCTGCACCGTAAAGCAGGACTGGGATGATGAGGGTCCCAATACTCACGAAGGCTTCACTGACATCACGCTTTGTTCAACCGATTATGTAAATGTCGCCTGCGTATGCGAGAGGTTAAACGGACTTTTGAAAGATTGTACCTCTGGTGTTGGCGCGAGAGTTCTGCACAATTCTCTCAAGTATGATGTTAAAGAAGTCGCATGACAGCGCGTCGCCTTGTATAAATCTTTTTTTGACATCAAAGGGGTCGGTGAGGTCTTTGCCGACCTTGACGGAACAGCGTGAGTTTTCCATCGTCATCCTGCACAGACTGACGAGTTTGGCAGGGATGCTAAAACTAAACTATAGATGCTGTCATACGCGGCCTTGAAATCGATGAAGAGGTGGTGTGTATCGATTTGGAATTCCTGGGTTTGCTTCAAGATCTGTCGCAGTGTGAATATTTGATCGATGGTGGACTTTCCTGGCCTAAAGACATACTGATATAAGCCTATTAGATTGTTGACAAACGGCATACTCTTTCACACATATCGGCCGGTATCTCACGAATGAATGCATGGATGTTGGCTTCCAGTGCGTCAATCGAAGCGGGCTTGTCCCTATAGACATTAGCCTTGACATACCCCCACAAAAAATAATCTAATGGTGTCAAATCGCACGATCTAGGCGGCCAATTGACCGGCCCGAAACGTGAAACCGAATAGACTGCTCAGAAGGTCGAGAATGCCGACCATAAAATGGAAGCAGCGCGCGATGAACATTTCGAACCGAGCACGAATTTTGATAGTAAAATTCAATAATTTGCAAGCGTTGTTCATTTGTAAGACGATCCATGGTTAAATTGCAAACCAAACTGAAGCTGTTTGGCAGTGACACAAGGTACTAAACACACGTCAGCTGTCAAAACCAGTGTTGCCAAAACCAAACCAGCTAAAAAATCACCCTTTACTTTCACCTCTACAAGGTCGGGTGGGCGGTATCATTCGTATGCTTCGTCGGTAACGTCTTCGCCCGGGTTGAATGGTCCTCGCCATTATACAGTCTGCAGAACTGGGCTTTCCAAATCCTCAGCACCGACTGCAATTCTACAACGATGTTCCCTTGATGGTCCTTACAGGCTTCAGTTCGAAGTTTATACCCTTGACAGGACCTTTTGATCCTTTGGTAAAACTTTCTAACCTCATTCCTGTTGTAACATCTCTTCAACCGCGCGCTTCTCGTGCTCTCTCTTTTTCCTTCGGAGAAGCCGGTTTTCTTCTCTCCTCCTCTGCTCGAAGAGTTCGCGAGCAGCTCTAGTCCTTCTGTGCAGAGCCGCTTTGTATGCTTCCTGTTTAGCTGCATGTGCTTGCCGGCATTCATCGTCAAACCAGGGGTTTCGTTGTGGTGGCCGTGTAAAACCCAGCCTCAGTATGGGATGGAACAGGAAATCTTGGGACTTTCATACTAACTCTGGTATCTCACGAGGCTGCCATGGGTGTCCAATGTTTTAAAATCTAAAATCATGCAAGATGGACCCTGGACAACGACAATATTGAAAACGAGACTGTGAATGAATGTCTGAGCTTTTGGTTGAAATTCAATTAAGACCTTCGTCCTCACCTTAAAGAAAGGTCGGTGGCAGCTTAAATTGCATTTAATTCTATGTGGAACAAGTTTTTTTTTGAAACAAAGATATGTACGTCTAAAATCAGGGTCTTTGAAGCGATAATTTACAGCTGTTTTCGTTACGCAAGTGAAGTCTATGGCCACCAAAGGTTCGACGAGGTAGAAAATATCCAACCTTTCTTTTTAAAAAGGATTTTCAGGCTCCCTCATTCATCGCCAAACTATACGACAGAAACAGGGGTAAAATCGGCTTAGGTGATCTGTGATAAGTGATGTCACAAATCACAAAAATTCGTCAGACGGTCTTTCCTCGACCCAAAAGTTGAAAGCAGTTTAAAACCAAAGCGCACCGGATTCTATCCCGCCCCTTTCGTATACTTACCTATTGCGTTAGGTTAACTCAATGCAACGCTTCAAACAGGGTGTATAAAAAAAAACTCGTAATGTTATGATAAAAACTGGGGCGTGTGATCAGAACTAAAGTTACTCTGCATACCGAATCGTTATCCATATTCCTCTTGACTTTAAACTCTGTGGGCAATTTATTAAAAAAAGAACGGGCCTAGAAATGACAAATCTTAAGTCTTGTATAATATACCCAACAACTCTAGTTAAACAGATTTCAGACTTTAAAGCATATCTCGCAGGCTTTTCTGGATGACGTAACGCTGTCATTAAATTTTTAAACTCCATAAAGCAGCACTCTGTAGTTCATCACTTTCCCCCATGATGGTGGGTGGATGTAAACATGAAAGTTTGATGGCATCATGTTTGTTCATCCTTTTCCACAAGTGTCCTGAAATTGTGCGTGGGTGTGTGTATCTTGTATCACTCTGCAAATACTTTATGTCAACAAGACAATGGGAAACGTATGTTGCCAGAGAAGTTAACGCTGGCATGGAATGATGGAAAACCCTTCAGATTCAGCAATTTGAGAGAAAATAATTAATGGCCTGTACTTAACGAAGGTAAAAGGACGAGGCTTTATGTCGAAAAAGAGACGATGAGCACATCATATAGAATCACGCGCAGAAGAGGATGCCGCTCCAGCGAAGAGTATGCCGTTAAGATCTTACATAAAGGTTATGTTCAAGGCTTTTTGATACGCTTACAGACACTTTTTGCTCTTGAGAAGGTCATACACATTTAGAACAGGTTGCTTGATGAAAGGTCCTTACCCCATACGCCACTATAGAAGGTCTGCTGACTAAGGGGTTGCAGCTTTACATGAACTCATGTAACAGTAGAAGTGTCTATCAGTCTGTTGCACGTGGTTTAAAATGTCTTTCTTTGAAAAGGACATTGTGTATTATTACACCCTTAAGAAAATTGAAACAATAGAAGTTTTGTTAAGCCGATTAGTGGTCTATTAACGTATCATGTTACAAAATTTAAATGTTTTACCCCAGCTTATGGTGGCTGTTAATAACAAGATTATCTTTCCTTTCTAGTTTTCCAGCATAGAGACTCCTGGATATGTGGGCTTTGCAAACTTACCCAATCAGGTGCACAGAAAATCCGTAAAGAAGGGATTCGAATTCACTTTGATGGTTGTTGGCGAGTCTGGCCTCGGAAAATCAACTCTAGTCAATAGCCTTTTCCTCACAGATTTGTACCCGGAGAGAATCATTCCTGATGCTGTTGGTATGTATCCACCTTCAAAACGTTTATCAATTTATTTTCTGAATTCATTCTCTTACTTTCTTGCAGAAAAACAAAAGCAAACGGTAAAATTAGAAGCATCGACGGTGGAAATCGAAGAGCGTGGTGTAAAACTGCGTCTAACCGTTGTCGACACTCCTGGATTCGGTGATGCCATCGACAATTCAGACAGCTTCAGTGCAATCCTGGAGTACATTGATGAACAGTATGAGCGTTTCTTGCGCGATGAGAGCGGCCTGAATCGTCGTAACATTGTTGACAATCGTATCCATTGTTGCTTTTATTTTATTTCGCCTTTCGGGCATGGGTAAAATATTTGACAGCTTTGTTGTGTGACACGTTTTTAATGGCCCCTTTAATTGCAGTCTCAAACCCCTCGACGTCGAATTCATGAAGAAACTTCACTCTAAAGTGAACATAGTGCCTGTTATCGCCAAAGCGGACTGTCTCACGAAAAAGGAGATTCTCCGCTTGAAATGCAGAATCCTGCAAGAAATCGAAGAGCATGGAATTAAAATCTATCCTCTGCCTGATTGCGATAGCGATGAGGACGAAGACTACAAGGAGCAGGTGAAACAGCTGAAGGAAGCTGTTCCATTTGCTGTGTGCGGTGCTAACACTCTTCTAGAGGTCAAGGGCAAGAAAGTTCGTGGTCGACTGTATCCGTGGGGTGTTGTGGAAGTGGAGAATCCAGAACATTGTGACTTTATCAAACTCAGGACTATGCTAATGTAAGGTCGTATTCCTCAAATGTAGAGCATTTTACCTGGAATTCTAATTTTAGCACCCACATGCAAGACCTGCAGGAGGTCACTCAGGAAGTACATTACGAAAACTATCGTTCCGAGCGCCTGGCAAAGGGTATTAACAAAAAGAACGGCCCCACAAAGGACACTGACCGCGACTCGGCGCCGGTAACTAACAACCATTCGGACAAAGATCGAATACTGCTCGAGAAGGAGGCCGAACTAAGGCGCATGCATGAAATGCTTGCACAGATGCAAGCCAAAATGCAGGCTCAGCAATAAAGGAGGACTATACCTCTATCCGACTGTGTTGTGTATTAGTTATCTCTAACTCTCTCTCTCTCTCTTGTCCCTCTAACTCTCATTTGCATCCATTAGAATTTTAAAGAGGAAACCAATACATATATATTTTTATACGACCTTATTATTAAGTTCTTCACTCATTTGGAAAAGAAAAAGAAAAAAATTCCACGCACTATAAGCAAAAAAAAAAAAACGTAATCTCTCTTGTCGTCAAATCATTTTGTTGCATTGATTGTAAATATGTATTACACTTACATTTGCAAGTACATAATTCAGTATATTAACTAAAGTTGTGGGTGAATTTCGCATAAAGAAAACAAAACAAGATGATAATCAAGCCTATTGTAATCAGTATGTATATCTAAAACTATGACGCAATATATTAAAGTTTCTTTTTTCACTTAAGTGCATATATTGCAGTTTTTTCAACATTTACATTTCCAAGACTAAACAAGGTAACCCATGCCAGCATATCGTTACCTGTTCTTGTCAGGGATAGAGCATCGGAATAATGTAGTTACTAAGAAGGAGCTAGAAATTTATACCCATGTATTTATTGGCCAACCGTCTTAAACGTCGGATAATGTGTGTTAGCGCTTCCTTTTTGGAGTAACAAAGCTCGACGCGTAAACCAATTTGAGCCCTTAGAAATCACACTAGCACCCAGTGGTTGCTTCTTTCCACTATGAATAGTAAATACCCGGTCAATACCCGGATTTTACCGAACAATACCCGGTAAAAAAAATGTAAATTCGTGAATCTGTGAATGATTGGAAACCAACGCCCTCTAAAGTCTTCGAAACCAAGCTGAAAGTGTAGTGCAAGAGGCGAGGTCTTCGCATTAAAGGACATCAAGCAACTTCCATTGTGCAACCCAAATGAATTAGCTGTTGACCGAGCTCACTGCAGATAGATATGATTTCAGATGCTGATTTATAGTTGATCCTAAACAAGAAACCAGGAGTGAACCTTTATGTTCATCAAGGTAAGCTGATTTGTACCATGTCTTTCAAATCTATAATCTAGCAACAATAAGTTGCGTCAAATTTAACGTGAAGCAGTGTTAAAACCAGGCAACACCAGAAACTGATTGAAAACCAAAAACAAATCCTTGCGTAACTTAACCTTTGCATGGACCCTATCTACACGCGTAAATATTTTAATTTTCTTTATTGAATATTTTCGTTAGGGCTTAACTTATCTCGAAAACCCACATTTCCCCACCTATTTTTTACATTTCGATTGTAGATAATATTTTTTTCATACATTTTTTGAAGTTTTCGCAAATGCGGGGCTAAAATTGGGGGAAAGCAAGCTGACATATTAGTTGCATCTAGACTTAAATTCTTGCCTTCAGGACCAGCGGGTCAATAACCATCTAAATTTAATAAAAAAAAATCATATAAACTGGTGTTAAGTAAATTTGCGACGTTTTTATTTTCTTCTAATGACGATTTCGGACTTATTGGCATTTTTTTAAGCGCATCTCGAAAGTCATTTGTTTCGCTTATATAATACTAGCTGACCCGGCAGACGTTGACCTGTCCAAGCTTTGAATTTTCTATGCGAACTGGAATGAAAACTACTTCAAATACGTAATTTTTTATTATGACAAATGCTTTTTGATATCCAAACAAAATTGAAACACTGATCTTGCCTTTGGCCTCGGTGGTCAACATCAAATCAATCCATACTTCCCTTGGTCCCGCTATAATTTGAGAATGGCATTACCTACCGATTTCATTTATCTTTTATCAAAAAGTTTTCTTATACTTTGTGGAAGGTTCTTACGGAATGAAAAAAAAAGAAAATTGACCAAAAAATGTGGGTAATTTAAAAAAAACTTAGATTTTTGAACTTAGCGACTTTTTAAAACAAATAAATTTGAGAACTGTTTTTTTTTGTAGCATAATCATTTTGTATTTTATCGTTATAGTAGTAAATTTAATATGGCATTAAGTTAACTGTAGGTCGGAGTGGAATACGTTGGATTTTTTATTCTTATATATGGATTAGAGGGTCCCGATTTCGAATAAGTCATTAAAAATTGTCGGTCTCGATTAACTTAGAATTTATAGAAAGCTGAGTAGCTGACCCGACTATCGTTATCCTGTCCAAGCTTTGAATTTTCAATTCGAACTACTGGAATGAAAATGACTTTAACAAAGATTACTTTCCTCTTCAAACGCCTGTAGCTGTGGGTCGTCTTATGTAGGGCAAACCAGAAGAAGTATTGCAACCCGTTTAAAGGAACACATCAGTGCGGTAATTAAAAAACAACGGGAAAAATCTGCAATATGCGAGCATATCTTGGACAATCCAGATGAACACCACTGGATCCATTTTGATCAAGCCAAGATCTTAGCTCGTGAAACGAATTACATCCCTCGATTGGTCCGCGAAGCGATTGAAATAAAACGCCACCAAAACTTCAATTGTGATGATAGTTTTAAACTTCCACGTGCATGGGTCCCCGTGATTAACATCACACATGTCTGATATTTTTTTCAAAAGGATAGATATATGGAACCGTTATCGAGACAGTGTGGCGACACCCGGGTTTTTAGCTTTTTTCTGCATTTTTTTTGTTTAAAATCCATAAAACGTCTATTCGGAACCTTTTGTTGAATACGTTTTATTATTTTTTTATTTCATATATACTTTGCGCTATTAGCGGTAACTTTTTTCTAATAACCACGTAAAAACCACGTTTCTTGATATGTTTTTCAAACCGTTTCAGAAATTTTTTAGTAAGAAGCGCCATTTTTGAAAGATCTTAAAAGTTTTAGAAGTTTTAGATCTTTCCCAAACCAAATTTCATTATAATCGGTCCCACCGTTAAGATTTCAGAATTTTTTGAAATGTTTTTGAAGCTTTCGAGCTAAATCTCCAAATCCGCTCAATATTTGAAAATTTCTATAGTTTTCCCGAAAATTACAATTCACGTGGCCGATGCTATATCGGAGATAGTGGTGGGGACAAAATTTTTTTCACAATTTTTATTTTCGAAAATACACCAAAACTGCAGCTCTTAAACTGTTTAACCAAAACTTGATTTCAGCCTTTGCTAAGCAAAGCCTTTGGCTGCTTTATATGTTAGCCCAATATCGGCTTTTTAAATAAAGTGATGAAAAAGTTATGACGTTAAACACGTTGAAAATGGGTTTCTATTTTCCATTCCTTATTTCTCAAAAAACCTTTCAATATTGCAAA
Source organism: Neoascia interrupta (assembly GCA_947623515.1). Lineage (NCBI taxonomy): Eukaryota > Metazoa > Arthropoda > Insecta > Diptera > Syrphidae > Neoascia > Neoascia interrupta. The sequence continues at coordinate 118,968,335 of OX392463.1, read as the reverse complement.
AATTCGAATTTATGATTTTCATCATAAACGTTTTTTTAGTGTAAATTTCAGTTTTCTTTTTTTCTAGCTGTAAAACTTTTTAAGATAAGGCCAAAACACTCTTTGTCTTTTTTACCATCAATATTCAAACTGCAATTAAACAGTTATACGTGTATATAAAAAGTTCCCCTTGTATGCGAACCAAATTACGACACGACTTACCGTAGAACCACAGTGATGTAGCTGTGGCGGTAGTAGTAGCGGTAGTAAGAGCTGTCAAAAGTTAAAACACATGTATTCAGTGTATTGCGCACACAATGTGTGTCTGTGGCGGTAGCGCGTAGCTGTGGCGGTAGTAAGAGTTGGCCAACTTTTAACTTTCGTAGCGCTACACGGTTGACAGCGCTACATGGTGGACAGTTCAATACAAGTTAAGTAAGCAATGGAGGAAAAGGACGTCGAAAAGTTTATTGAGATGGTTAAATCTAAAGAAATTTTATGGAATTTGTGTCATCCGTTGTACAAAAATATTAAATCAAGTTCAATTTAATTCAGAGTATCGGCCATTGTTTATAAACGAGGTTTTTGTTCGACATAGCCGCGCTACACCATTGGCTCCGCGGCTGTACTACGTACTACTGCTACTTACCACCGCTACGGGCATTGTGGTCCCACGGTTACCGTAAAAAGTTACAGCTGTGGACGGACGGACGGACAACGGAGGGATACCATAAGAGGTTCTTTTCCATTTTTGTACGGACCGCTAAAAATGCAATCATCACGTGAATTCCATGTGTGATAAAAAAATTTTGCAAAAAATACGATATAATTGAAAAGGGTTTTGTGCCACGCCTCTTTTTTAAGGAATTAGATTCCTGACTGATAAATTCTGAATACAATTAAAGTAAGTAAAAATTTTAATTTAACAGCCAAGATTTATGGGTTTTGATCTTGAAGCTTAAGCTTGAGCGATCGACTTTGGCTCTAGTGCAGATGTGTGCACCCAACCTAGAGTCCGGGTATCCGGCCTTCTTGAACGAGATTGATGCTGCGCTGGATAGAGTGGCAGAAATGGACTTTTTTTCTCCTGATGGACTACTTCAATTTTCATGTGGGTACGGACGACAGTACTTGGAGAAGTGTGATTGGGAGCCACGGTGACCCGAATCAAAACAGGAACGGAGGGAACTTTTTGGACTTTTGCAGTGGCTTATGGCTTGTCCATTATTAACACCTTTTTACCACACAAATACATTTAGAAATACACTTGGTACTGGTACAGTTTACATCAAAGATCTTTGATTTATTTCTTTGTGGTGTCATCGTGTGTTCAGAAAATATTTGTGATGTTCGCGTTTTGAGAGGAGCCGAGCTGTCAACTGATCACCACCTAATGTAGTGCAAAGTGCGCTTTTGCGACAATATTCCTTTGCCACCCAGGTAAGCACACACACCCCGCGCCGTGGCGTAATGGTTAGTGTGTGTGCTTACTACGCCGGAGGCCTGGGTTCGAATCCTGCCATCGTCACCTGAAAAAAAAGGCTTGTTCTTTTTCACGGTCCCCACCTCCGTGAGGGTTTGACAAGCCCTCCGAGAGTATCATTTGTCTTGAAAAACTTCTCAAAGTGCCGTTCGGATTCGGCAAAAAATTGTAGGTCCCTTTGTATGTAAAAAGAAATTAACACACCAGCATACATTGTTGAGAAGTTGGCCCTGGTTCACCTCGAGCTGTTGCGCCACTCTATTTATTTATTTAGTTTTACCCAGGCGAAAACCAATGCGGGTGACCCGCATACGGTGGGAAAGGTTAGGTTTGAGGCGCAAAGAACTACTAATTTGGCGGTCAAAAAACAGCCATAGAACAGGCTTGGAAAATGTTCGGCGAGAGGATAAAGCACGATTACAGATCTGCAAACAAGAGTTGCTCTCCCATTGCTGACGAGATTAGGGCGGAGTATAGTCCTACAGTAGATGAAGTCACTGCCGCGATTAAATCGTTAAAAAAGGGTAAGTCTGCTGGAGTTGATGAAATCCGGCCAGTAATGCTCAGGGCAATTGGTGAGGAAGGTGTTAAATGGCTTATACACGTGTCATAGGGTGGCCTGGGAAAGCACCTAGCGATTGGCAAACAGAAGTATGGAAGGTGTTGCAAGCGAGTTCCAGAGCAGTAATCGAGCCTTTGTTGCGGGAAGAGCAATGTGGCTTTCGGCCTGTCTGAGGTACAACCGACCAGCTTTTTACTCTTACTCTGAATGTTATTCTTGAGAAGGCCAAACCGGTAGTATGCCAAACCGGTCTATGGGTGTTTTGTAGATTTGAAAAAGGCCTGTGACCGGGTTCCCCGGGATAAACTCTGAAGAGTTTTTCAGGACTATCACTATGCACTGAGTGGGCCTTTTCTGAGAGCCATTCAGTATTTTGATGTGTGCGTTGGATTTCGCCAGGCCTGTGTCCTATCGTCTTTCCTTTTCATAGCATAACATGGACTGGATGGTGAAACGCAGTCTTCGTGTGAAATCTTTCGAAATGGATGGAGTCATGATAAGCCATCTGCTTTTCGCAGATGATTTAGCTGTCCTGGAATCGTCCGAGAAGGAACTTCAGCGAGCACTGGATGAGTTTTCAGCCATGTGTTGTGAGACTAGGATGAAGGTTATCGTGAGAAAATTCAAAGTGATGGTTGTTTCCCGATCTCCTGTGCTGTGTAACCTGCACTGGAGTCCCATCTTTTTCACGAAAGATGGAAGGAAAGATACTGATTTATCCTGTAGGATTGGCCAAGCTGGAGCAATAGTGAAGGAACTGCGCCGGCCGGTCATCAGAAAAGCTGAGCCGGGAGTGGAAGCAAAGATCTCAGTTTTAAATTCAGTGTTCGTTCCAACCGTCATCTGTGGTCATAAAATTTGGGTAATGACCGAAAGAATTAGATCGCGGGTATAAGCTGCACCTCAGAAATGAGATTTCTTCGTGGGAATATTAATGTTTAGCGGCTACTTCTTCGAGTGGAAGGATTTATTCTTCGATTGTTTGGACACGTTGTTCGCATTCTCCCCCGCGACAGACCTCCTAGACAGGTCATGTTAGCCGAGATGCGAGCGCGTCGCCCCCCTGGTAGGCCAAGAAACAGGTGATGGGATCAGGCTAAGAACATCACCAAGACCCGCCTGGGGATCGCGCCTGTGTCTTTTGAGTTCGTGGCGGAGGATCGGGAACGATGGAAGGACCATTTAGTCGCCCTCGCTCCGCGACCCTTCGGGGCATAAGCGGTCACCCAAAAAGATTGATTGATTGAATTTTTATGGCACAATTTGGAGCTTGACAGTGGTCAATTAAGATAACCCACTCACTAATTTATTCTAATCTGGTGCTAAATCCTCAGTTTCTTAAAAATTTCGACTTCTGCGTCGTCTTAAAGGCACACAAGAGAATTGCCACTGTTTTTATTGCAAATTATAGTCTACAAAATTAACTAATTTTAAACCACATTTCAACACTAAATTCCGAAGCACCCTGTAAACCCATTGTTTTCAAATTCACAAGGTTGATAGCTACAAGCCTTTATTTAAAACAAAACTTTTTACCAATCCAACTTTTTACCATCTTCAAGATTTCAAAATATCTTCGAAAGTTATGATTTTTCCACTGGAGGTACGTAAAACCCCAAAAAACATTTCAGTCATAATTCCGTAATATTATATATACGGAAATCCAACTCGGATCGTGGATTCCAGTATCTCTTTATAACGGATTTCCGTCAATTGTGCCTATGAAAAGTGTCACAAGAATTCCAGGTATGTGAATGTGTTAGTAAAACTGACAGCTAGATTTTCCTTAACGAACCACAATATTTCCAACCACAAACTATACTCTTTTTCCGATGAATAATTGTGTTGATGTCCACGCAAAAATAAAACTCTTCTTCTGCAATGGAGGTTGAATTTTTTTAGTGCGCAAATAATATGTTACTTATTTTTGTACTTTGTTTTGTTTTTTCTTCTGTGTGCACATCATATGGCATTTGTTCGTAGTTTTTCATGCACACACTGATCAGTCATACCGACGGCGTATTTCAATTTCAATTTTCGAAATGGCGTAAATACTAAATACAACGCATCATTAATCGCTTCTCACAGCCACCATAAGGCTAGTCGCACACATGACACTTTTAGTCACGCAACGGTTTGATTGTCTTTTTGAGTCCCATGGGCTTGTATGGGAATGCGCACACACGAGCAACCGACATGAAGCCAATTTTGGGCAACTTCTAAATCTGTGGTTTGTTACAGATTTTTTAGTTGCTCGCTGTCAGAAATGACTTCTTAGCGCGGGCAGCTCTATATTCGAGCATGGATGTGAAACCCTATTAATTTCTTCAAAGTTGCCGACATTTTAGAGAGCAAAGGAAAAATTATTTCATCTGTATTTGTGTGTACAACCAAAAAAATTGTTCATGTGAGCGCTACTTTTTAAAATTGATTCTTTATAAAATTGCTCTGAAAATCATGAAATAGCTGCAAAGGGTTGCGATAGGTAGAAAAGCGAAGGGTTACTTTGTTTTCACGTTGCTTTTTACACGTCTTTTGCTCTTGCATTGTATTAGTAAAGAGTACATCTTTTACTTTGGATTTCCGTCCGCAATTCCCACTAGAAGTTCCAAAGTGGAAGTATTCCGTGTAAAATGCTTATTGGGACGTCAGCTTTCTAGCTCAAAATAAAAGCCTACAAATTGGTAACATACGGAAGGAGGAATTTGACTTATTCGACTAAGAATTCGGTCTTATTCTTTGTTCAGAATTCTATGGTTTCATATTTCTCTCTATGTTACATTTTGATCTGTATCAAACTGAATATCATTCCTGTGGGGTATAAAAAGCGAGGGAGTGGAAGTATGTACAGGCGGAAAAACTTCACTTTATCCCGTGACTAAAAAGCAAAAAAAAAAATTCCTACACTGTAGTCAGTTAGCACTTACATTATGGGTCATTACTGAAAAAAAGTATGGATCTAAATTAACGGCAACTTGGCAACACAGTTGAACAGAACTACGAAAATCCGGGGAAATCACTACGTCAAAGGATACATCTCCAGGGAACACAATCGACTGACTCCCCAAAGTGGGAAATAATAAGAGATCCTTTTTATGTTTTTTTTTTCTTCAAATTATTAGTGTCGTTACTTTCCACAGAGCCAGTTGCATAAATGTCAAATTTTGGTGTAGGGATGCACACCTCCGATTTATCTACACGTTTCTGAGGTGTTAAAAGTGAATTTCAATTTAAAAACAGTGTGAATTTCGAAAACAGTTTTGACCTCGATGACCGCCACAAACAAACATTTTATTTCAGATTTATTTTTTTTTAAACCACAAACAAATCGTGCAATGACACGTTTAACACAATAACTCAAGTAAATGAATGATGAAATATTTAGTCAAATAACATAAGAAAATATCTGTCATATGCGCGACTCCGCTGTGTCTGAGTCAAAAATAAATAATAATAGTACAGGCCATCCACATCTACATTATGTGCCTATATCCGGGGGAAAATGGAATCATTTATGAGAAAAAAAAATCACTGGGAAAATCATGAGCACGAAGTAAATAAACTGATCCACCAGTTTGCTCCAAATTTTTTCAATGGTCGAAAAAACTCTAGTCGATTATCCAGAGTTTTTTGTTAAAATTTTTTTCTTGTTTTTTAATAAATTTTGTATGATACATCCTAGTAAATATTCCATGTGCTGGTATAGTTTCCTAATCTTGAGTTTTTCCCTAATCCTTATCAAAGAAAAAGAAGTAGAAAATTTTAAATCTTAATTTTTCTAGGGGTTAAACTAGGTTAGGGGTTAACTAAACCGTGTGAAAATTCAATATATAAACATTTGATTCACAATATATTAAATATAAGATCTCCTAAAGGTCAACCAACAAAAAAGAAATAGCAGATCTGTTCAATGAACTTTTAAAAGTTTGTTGTCAATTGTCCTTCTACAAATCAAAAGACGCTCTGTTAGTCGATCGAGTTTCCAAGACCTCGCAAACTTTAATCTGACACGTTTCCACTACACATTTGCTGCCGTGGCTATCAAATATGATAGCCAGGTATGTATACATATATGTATTGATTTGGCTATCAAAATTGAAAGGTACTAGGAAGAAATTTCAATACGAATCCAAAACTCTGGCATGCTGTGATGTGCTAGATAAACTTATGGTTTGAGTAATTTCCTGAAGGAATTTAGAATAAAGAATTTACAGACGTTTTTTCCTTGAAGTTATAAAAACACTTCTTTTTTATTATTAATTCAAAAAAAAAATAGTAACAGATGTAATTCAAAATAAAATACATACATTTTCCATTTCTTTTTAACAAAATATAGGTTAGGTTGGGTGGCTGTCCCCGCTGGGCTGGGACACACTTAGACCAAAGGAGGTCCATTGTGATACCACTTGTAGGACCGGAGTTACCAGCCCGAGGACCTAAATGATGATTACCCGTTTGGGTGGGAGGGGTCTAGGCGACCAGTGAAGGTATGGATCTGACATACCCGAGGGTAATCTAGGCTGGGGGGTAACCGTTTCGGTTTGAACCGCTGTCAGCAGAGTTGAGGGGGGTCAGTGAGAGACTTCCTGAAGGAAGGGTCTCGTAACTGTTGGACTCCAGATGGGAATTTGCCTTGTTGATAAGGATTGTGGAAAGGGGGGGGGGGGGGCGGTTTTGCTTGAGGTCGAGAAGGAGGTGGGCGGTCGGTGAGGGATAGTTCCTATATGAGAGAAAGCCCGGCAGGGACAACCGATTTCGGTATAAGTCCGAACCTGCTGCTTCTCTGCTAAGGATTATCCTCCGGGATGGGAAGGTGCAGGGGTAACCGATTCGGTGTGAACCCCTGCAGAGGGGAATTCTCACGCAAGAAGCTGATGTAGGGTAACCGTCTTCGGTGTAAACCCGTACTACAGGCGACTCGCGTTAGAATTTGAGGAAAGGTAGGGGTAACCGAAGCAGTATAAACCCGTACCATTGAAAATTATGTGTTGGTGGTCCCGTGGAGGTGGAGAGGTGAGGGCAACCGAAGCGGTATAAGCCCACACCGATGCAGCCCTGTAAGGGAAAAACACTGGGTTACGGTGGGGCGGGGAGAGTTGAGCAGAATGGCAATTACTGTAGGGGTACTACTAATTACGTCCCTGTGGTGTGATGGGCAAATAGGGTATCTTTACCTTGCGTCGAGTTTTACTAGATTTAGATCTTTAGTTTGCTTTTGCCCCTAAGTGAGAGTTAGCCTTAAGGATTTGGGGAGCGCAGGTGGGGGTTGCCGGAGGATGTGTCTTCATTGAGGACGCTGAGGTAGGGTAACCGTTTCGGTGTAAACCCGAAACAAAATATAACTAAATAACAAATAAACTTTTCAGCATTCAATTTTTATCTTATCTTAGAACTAGAAACTTGTTGAGTTTGATATCTATTTATGTTGCAGATTGAAACAATCGCGGCACATTTGGAGCTGCTCTGGACAATCTTCGCAGAATGTGTAAGTTTGTTTTGCTTCTTTTCGAGTCACAACTCTTTCTTTTTCTTTAGTTATGCGGTTATAGCAAACACTAGACTTTCTGCGAATTTTAGTTCAGGAATCATTCAGTCTGTCCTTGAAATGGTGTGAGATGAAGATGATGGCATATTGAGAAGCGCAGCGACAAGTTCTTCTCTACATTTTCTATTGCAAATTTTGATTTGTGCTACATTTTTGTAAACCGCCAAGAGTTTACTACTGACGTTCCTAGCAACAGCTCAAGTCCTAGCTTGCGGTACCACTTCACGCCTTCTCTAAGAGTTGTTGCATATGAACCCATTTGGCCGGACAAATCAATTCCGGCTTTGCCTTTATTAAAGGCTAAAATTCCTTAAGGTTTAGTTGACAGTCGTTGGTCTTGCAGCTTGAGGTGGATTAGAGCTTGTGGAAGGTTGGGCACTATCTTCTTGAATGCGAACAGTCCGTCTGTTTGAAACAGGTAACAAAATTGGATCGTGTTTGGTGGAGAGCATTCTTACATCTCTGGTGTCTTTCCAGTTCAAAATCACGATTCCTTCATTATCTTCTCTCGAAACAATTTCACCTTTTTTCAAATTGCGAGAAGGACTTATTTCGGAAGGTTTCGTTTATTAGATCTGAGGGTTCCAACAACATGGGTCTTGTGTTGCAGAAAGGACTGAGCTAACTCGTAACTGGTATAAAAATTATCAACATAAAGACATCTTCCTTCACTGAGAAGTCCTTGGCAAAGCTCGGTACATACGTTTTTGGCCAGTCCGATTTCTCTTTCGCCCGCAGCGGATTTTTCGGTGTAAACTCTTAGTGCCCATGTGTATCCATCAGTGGAGCAGAGTTTGAATAGTTTTACTCCATATCGATATAGCTCGTCTCTATAGATGCTGTCATACGCGGCCTTGAAATCGATGAAGAGGTTGTGTGTATCGATTTGGAATTCCTGGGTTTTCTCCAATCTGCCGCAGTGTGAATATTTGATCGATGGTGGTCTTTCCTGGCCTAAAGTCACACTGATATGTGCCTATCAGATTGTTGACAAACGGCTTCAGGCGTTCACAGCAGAAAAGATCTTGTATGCGATGTTAAGAAGACTTATGCCCCTGTAGTTGGCACAACTCAGAGGGTCTCCTTTCTTCAGGATCGGGCAAACAATGCTGAGGTTCCATTCGTCGGGCATGCTTTCTTCCGACCATATCTTGCAAATCAGCTGGTGCATGCTCCTAACCAGCTCATCGCCAGCGGATTTAAAAAGTTCGGCAGCTAGGCCGTCTGCTTTGTTGCACTTGAGCTTAGACACAGCTACTTTCACCTCCTCCAGGTCGGATGGGCGATATCGTTCGTATGCTTCGTCGGTGACGTCTTCGCCCGGGTTGAATGGTTCGTTCTGCCTGACAGCGGTATTTGGTTCGTCCTCGCCGTTATACAGTCTGCAGAAGTGGTATTTCCAAATCCTCAGCACCGACTGCGATTATACAACGATGTTCCCTTGATGGTCCTTAAAGGCTTCAGTTCGAAGTTTATACCCTTGGCAATACCTTTTGATCCTTTGGTAAAACTTTCTAACCTCATTCCTGTTGTAACATCTTTCTATCTCTTCAATCGCGCGCTTCTCGTGCTCTCTCTTTTTCCTTCGGAGAAGCCGGTGTTTTTCTCTCCTCCTCTGCTCGTAAAGCTCGCGAGCATCTCTAGTCCTTCTGTGCAGCGCCGCTTTGTATGCTTCCTGCTTAGCTGCATGTGCTTGCTGGCATTCATCGTCAAACCAGGGGTTTCGTTGTGGTGGCCGTGTGAAACCCAGCACTTCAGAGGCGGTGTCTCTGATGGCATTTTGGCAATGTTGCCACTGGCTATCAATACTTGATGCTGGCTGCATAGGACTTCGTAGAAGGTTTTGAGAGACTCGGTTGGAGAAGGACCTGGCAATCTCTTGCGATTGTAGTCGGCCGACGTCAAACTTCCTCACAGTATTTCCATTTCTTAGCGCTGGTCGGGATATCCGCAGCCGTACCTTGGCTACAACAAGGTAGTGATCCGAGTCAATGTTGGCCCCTCGGAAAGTTCGGACATCCATGATACTGGAGCAGTGCCTTGACGTCTGTCAGGTAGAATGCGAACAACGTGTCCAAGCCATCGAAGAATTGATCGTTCCACTCGGAGAAGTTAGCTACTCAACATTAAGATTCCTACGAATACTGACGTTTCTCACTCTGTCCCTAAGAGTAACACCGGCAACGGCAGCAACATACCTCAGAAGTCAGAAATCTCATTTCGGCAGCTTATAACCGCGATCTAATTCTTTCGGCCATAGCCCAAATTTCATGACCATAGCTGAGGGTTGGAACGAACACTGAATCAAAACATGAGACCTTTGCTTTCACTCCAAGCTCAGCATTCCTGATGACCGGCCGGCGCAGTTCCTTTACTATTACTCGAGCTTGGCCAATTCTACAGGACAACTTAGAATCACTCCTCCCATCTTTCGTGAAAAAGACCCCGAGATACTTAAACTTCTCCACCTGCTGTAATGGAACTCCATTTATGTGCAGGTCCACTGCACAGGAGTTTGGGAAATAACCATCATTTCCGATTTCATAACGTTTACCTTCAAACCAGCATCACCACAAACGGCTTACCCAGTGTTCGCTGAAGGTTCTCCTTGGATGATGCAAAGATGGCCGAATTATCTGCGAAAAGCAGATGGCTTATCCTGATGCTAGCCAATTTGAAACATTGCTCGCCAAGACTGCACTTCACCATCCAGTCCATACATGCTATGAAAAGGAACGGCGAACATAGCCCTGGCGAAGTTCAACGCACACATCAAAAGGACGAGATTTGACGCCATTCATCCGTACACAGCTTCTGCAGTTTCCATACAAAGACTGGACGGCTCTTAGAAGAGGTCCACTCAGCGCATAGTCCTGCAAAACTCTCCATAATCTACCCGAGGGACTCGGTCATAAGCCTTTTCCAGATCTACAAAACACGCAGAGACAGGTCTGGAACGCGTTTCCAACACCTTCGCGAATACTTTTTTCGGAAGACTTAAGAAAGATATGCCCTCCGGTCACCGTGTCTCCCGATCACACTCCTCCAAGCACTGTTGTCCGTTCCCACATGTGCATTGAAGTCACCCATCAAGAAAAAGAAGTCCATTTCTGCCACCCTATCCAGGGCAGCATCAACTTCGTTCAAAATGGACTCATACCCTGACTCTAGATTTGGTGCATACACCTGATCCAGAGCCAGAGTCGATCATTCAAGCTTAAGCTTTAAGATCAGAACCTAATTCCCCCCAAGGGAATAACATCGAATACATTTTCTGACAACCGAGGGCTTGTGAGTATCCCCACACCCGCATGTGCAGTCATGTGATCTGGGATCATTTTATTCTAGCTTCCAACAAACGCCGACCAGGAAGCCGCTTATCCCGAGACAGACGCTCCTGCATGTCTGTTATTTGAAGTTCAGCCGCCACTCTGGGATTAGACGCTGACCAACGGCCGCACAATAAGTAGGTATCAGACGCTGCTGGATTTTATTTAAAACCTTCGGGCTCATCTTTCATTTTTAACTTTACTGCCAAGGGTGGCCCCACGAGGAGTATATACTCCTGAAAGCACCACTTAACTTTAACATACTGAAGACTACTTTCTTCCAGTGGATTTTAGTCGGCTCTTACGACAGGCATACCTTACCTCAAGGCTATTCTAAAATTCGACCTTGTAGGGTAGGGTTGGGTAGGTAGGTTAGGTAGGTTGGGAATATTATTTATAAAATTATTTTTAAACTTAATTTTATGTTTTCAGGTATTTTTTATTCCACATTCATATTTCGGAAGATGCTTCAACCCCAAAAACCCCATCCCCCACTTACGTACCCCTGCATGGAACTATGAACTTTTATTTTGTATCCGGAACTATAGAACTATTGCCGTTGCCACTATAACTCTGTCAAATGTCAAAAATTCTGAAAATGAAGTGCCGGTTCACAGACGTGCTAAGACGTCAATGAAAAAGGTAATGTCGGCTTGGGGTTTGCTTGTTCGAATCAACTGTACCTATATTGCGGAATTTTTATTTATATTTTTTGTGTACCTAACCTACCTGCAAGGTTTTTTTTTATCCCATAAATAACTAGTAAGTGCGTCGCCCTCCCGCGTCGGGTCCTGAAAGCGTTCCTTGTAATCAATGTTATGATTGTGATATTCGCGGCAATGTGATACCATTGTGTATCACAATTTCAAATATGTACAAAATATTTATGTCATACCTACCAGCCATTGGCCACACCAAAAAATTGTTTAATATTATTTATTTAGCAAATTTGATATTAAAGGTAGGTATGCTTTGGTAGATGATGAAATCTTTTGGAACTCAGAAAGTCATGTTCTCCAAACTGAATTTTTCAAATCTTCAATGAGATTTTGTTTTGGTTCAGTTCAGGGTGTCCCAAATTTCTGTTAATTACCCGTGTAATTTGACAGGTAGTTAATGTAAAAAGACACTTGTCTGATTCCCAAGAAAATAATAAATCTCTTTCCACCTTCCATAACAGGTATTAGTCTCCTTCCCCGAAATACCAACGTCCTTGAAAGGACAATGGCACAATGGTCTTCTGTTCAATTTATATGTGAATTCTTAATAATACGCCTACCAGCATGCAACACCTTCCTCTTTCTTTTCCTATTCTTTTCATTCGCACATTTTATTACATTTACGCTCTGTGCTACACCCACACATGCCAAAAGGAAATCTAATTTTCTCTTTCTCCTGTCAAACTAAAAAATCATGGCGTCTCCCATGAAATATGGAAATAATCTCGCACAGAGTAACAGAGAAAGGCAGTGAATTCACTTCGCCTAGAGCCCATACAACAGAACAAGTCCACCCCATCCGGCAATTGAAAGAGAAAATGAAAACAAGGAGCGAGAGCGACTGAGTGAGCAGAGAATACAAACTTTCCTTTGCCTTCGCCTTGTCTCATTCACAAATTTTCTTCGTTGGATGTCGGTCGCACTTGATTTTATTAAGCTGTCGCTTCGCCACGGAAAATTAAATTCGCTCGGTCTTCGGTTATATTAAATTTATTTTTGTCTTTATTAATGTGCTCCCAATCAAAATCGAGCAGACAGCTGTCAGTGTTGTATTGTGCGCCCCAGTGACATTCGCGTAGACAGTGGGAGTGTGTGAAAACGGGTTTTTTGGAAGTTGGAACTCCTGCAATTCGTGTTGTGTACTTCGCACCCATTTTATCTCGTGGAAATTTCGGTTGCAAATATTAATTGTTTTCTCCTTCTCTGTGTCCCTATCCCGAGGATTCTACCTAAGACGGATTTCATAGAAAAATTGTTTTCTAACAGCATCACACACATGCGAACAAGTGTACACGAAAGCGACAACGGCCAACAAGCAACAACAAGACGTTGCAAAGAGAGTGTAGATTAACCTTTTTTGACATTGAACATTTTTTTTCTGCTGCTCGTCTATTCGTCGACAGTGTGTGTTCAGTGGATGTGTGTCTTCCCTGTCGCTGTTCGTTTGGGCACGGTTTGTATGCAGTGGTGTTCCTTTTAATTTTGTTCAAAAATTCAAAACAGTGAAGAATTTATCCAATTTATAATACAAAAAAAAAAACAGAAGAATATAAAGAAAAAAAAATAATTTCCGAGATCAAATCGTCGTCCAACGAATGCGAAAAGTGAAGGCAAAAAAAAGAGCCCAATAAAAATTATAGTGACAAGCAAGTTTTTCTTCTTCAAATTTATTTTACTTTAATTAATTGAAAGGAAAGTTGTGTAATCAAAAATATATCACAGAACGGACTAACCAACCCAATTGTGCCGGGACGGGACTTGTGGTTATTTCGCGCGAATGAGTTTTTTTTCATAGAGAAGACGTCTTGATTGCTCTTTCACTTGTGTCGTTACAAAAATAGATCACTGCACGTTTTTGAAATAATTTTCGTGTGACTAGCGATTGGCTTTTCGTGTGATTAAGTCGGTACTCGGCTCGTCCGTTACGGAGGAATCCGATTAATTGACGGTTATTAGCTCCGATAAGTTGTTGGTGGTGTAGCAAAACATTCCCAATCTATTGTTAAAAGTAATTCCCGCACCGATCTACTGAGCGAGTCAGATTACCCGGTGATTTTGAAGTCGCGAGCAAAATTCGACGAGAAGACATGGCCAAGGACGAAGAAGATGATCTGTTGCCCGACAAAGATGCTGCTAAGGGTTTCTATGCCAAGTACGAGCCGAAGGAGATTCTCGGGAGGTGAGCGATTTCTTTTTTTTTTCTTGTTGGTATTCGACGTCATAAATGACGCTAATAAATTTAGTCTCATCAAGTGTATTAAAGAGGCCAAATGAATAATAAATTTAATAATTTTTTTTTCTTTTTGATGACATGAAGTTGTGCCGATTTTGCATATTTTTCTCTTTCTTTTGCCCTCTAATTTGTAAGTTCATTCGGTGTTGCCAGTTAAAAATTTTAACGAAAGTTTTTTTTTCAATAATCTTTGCCAGTCATTATTAATTAATTAAATAATATTGGCTACGTCGGTATTATATACCTGCTATAGTGGGCTTATTGGTATTTTTGAAAGATTTTGGAGTTTTAGCCTCCTCCGAATACTAGGGTATTCAAAAAAAAATATTTATTTAACTTAAATGGCTTGGCTCTACTGTCTTAAGAATAGCACGTATTTTGACTCCCTTTTAGTAAACGTTCTGAACCAAATTTATAAAAGGAAACTGCATATTAAATAAACTTCCAAATTTAAATACTTACCATACAAATTGGTTGATATAGGTTTTTTTTTTAGCTGTCAAACGTGAAAGGGTTCAGCGTCTGATGTCATATATGCGTATATTTTACCATCTCAAAATGAGTATGTTCAGCCTTTTCAATAGATATGATTCAAATTTTATTCAAATTGGTTTGCTTATTCTCTGAAGAAAAAAATGTATGAACCGCAACGTTTTTCGTAAAACTTTCAAGAAACACTTCAAACTTCCAGGGACACAAGACGACAGAAAAATGTGCGACTAATTGCAATCTGACTAGAAGCGCAAGTATTTAAATAGCAGACAACACACAATTGCGGATGCGACAATTAGTCTCGAGACTCAATTCGCGACAAATCTACCAATTGCGACACTTTCTAGCCGCACGCCAAAAATTGATTTTTTTTTATTAAAAGAAAAATGAGTTTCACCACGAATCGCACAGCAAACGAATGTTTGTGTGCTAAGTTTATCGCAAAGACCTTGCAAACTTTCTTTTTTCTTTCAAGGATGAGAATTAATTTTTCATCAAAACTGGCAGGAGAACTTGAGTATGCTTGCGTTTCGGCCGTTTTTCTGTCGCCATGTGTCCTTGGCCTAATTGCTTTTGATCTCCGAGCCTTGATATATAATATTTTTGGAAATTTAAAAAAAGCATTTCCTAAAAAAAATCATTATTTTATGTTATTGTGCCCTAAAATTTCAGTATTATTTGCGATTACTTAGAGAAAATGTACTTGCGCCCTTTTTGCTTAGTATCATCGACGGGCAAAAAAATTGCTTCAATTTCTTATAAAACAGAATTGTGCAAATAGCATTTAGTAATAAAAACTTCGTAATCCTAACCCTATTCAAAAATGTCGTGGTACAATATTATTTTACATAAAAAAGTTAAGAAACAAAAAACGCCCATTAACCAAAACAATCTTATAATACTAAGCAAAAAAGGCATATAACACAAAAAAATTTAAGCAATTGCGGATTTTAAGCTTAGTACGTGGCGTAAGGCCCGTTTTTGGTAAGGAGTAGAGGTAAAAATGGATATGTACCCATTTTTATTCGTGTTTTTAAGGAATTTTCTGTTGGAAACGTGACTTTTTGTTACGAACAAAAATAACGCACTGTTTCACGATTCCGAATATGCCTCTAACACAATATTAGAGATTTTTGGCGTTTGCGCCCTTTTTCCTTAATATCTACTTTGTCTCCCCCGGCAGTAAAAAGAGGATTAGCCGGAGGCGATTAAAAACAAATCCCAAAGTGGATCCACCAGACAAATATAGGACTAATTTAATAAATTTAAAAGCACTCTTTTTGTGTCATTTTGGCTCTCATAGGAGAGTGGCAATGTAATTTAATCAAAAGATTTCCGTTGTTAAATCCCAATGGAACAAAAAATATTTGTGACAGATCTTTCGTACAGGGGTAGTTTCAGTTTCCTGTTTCGATTCTCAAACTGTTACAAAGGTGCATAAAATGGTTTTGTGAATAGGGTGAATGGGATTTATGAGAGGATTTATTTTAAACCGCTTGCCGAGGGGATTTAAATTTGTATGGTAAATCGCGTGATTTGCAGGGGGTTTAATGAAGATTTATATTTATTTAGTGCCTGGTGGAGACATACCCGGAGGTATAAGACGGCAGTATATTAATCGTGTCAGACACATGAAGCGACGCAGTTCCAATTTTAGTGGTCCATCCAGAAATAGAAAAGTACTTGACAGACAACCTTTATTTCACATTTTCTTTCAAAATGCCTTTTGGTCAAGCTAAACAAGGCCATGTCTGACTCAAATTTCGGTACAGGCCAATACTGGCCCAAAACCTTTAAGAAGGCAAAAACTGGACCGCCCACAATATCGACTATTAACATGTAAGATTTTTAAAACCCCGATTTCTCGGAAAGTGTACTCCAAACCGAAATAAAATTGTATGACAAATATTAAAGATGTTAATATTTGCTAAGTTTGCTTCATACAAAGTTTTGAGCTCCGCCCACTTTTAGGGGGCGTTTTTAGAAAAGACGGTTTTTTCCGAAATAATTTTCGCTTTTATAACGCATTTTATCCTGATTATAACGAAATCACAATCAGTTGATTTTAATTTTTAGCCCAAGCCCAGTTTTGGTGGCGTGGCCCATACAAATAATATATGAATTCAGGCCAAAAATCTTTAAAATTTAGTGCTACACAGTACACAGGATCGGGTATATGGAAGTTTGTCACACACGAACTTTTTCACCTACTCACTTGTTTTTTTTTAGTAGACTGTTGAGACAACATTTTTTATGCTTACGATTGACTTAACCCATTCACTATTCTTTTGTTAAGGCCTTTAAATATCTGGATAGTCTTGTTGCTGGCAACCAGATAGTCTTAATTGGAAAGGCTCTGTGTAAAATGAGTGTGTTATTCTGGGGAGGCGGGTAGGTAGGAAGAAGTTACGGTTCAAGAATGAACCCAAGTAGCACTTGATGTGCCTTTTTGATACCACGACTTGTGTAACCTAGTTTGAGATGGGTGTTGAGATTGCTAAGAGATCGGAGCCTATATCCAACCAGTGGAGCTGCGAAACTGGATAAGCGCTTTTATCCCTTTACTCAAAATATCACTAAAATCAACCAATAAAGGTTGGTTCAGTGCACGCAGTCTGGATTTCGCTAGTGCCGGACATTTACAGAGGAAGTAAATTCTTTCTCATTCACATTTCCACAGTTTGGCCGCATGGTCTCCAATTGGTTAATGCCCCGTTATTACCGCTGTGATTCTGGCGATTTAAGGGCGGACTCTGTTGGGTAGGTCTTTTGTTCTATTTTTATTATATATGGGCCATATTTGCCTAGATGTGGCGCAATTAGTAAGCCTTCTCCATTATGAGTTGGCCTTTTACAGGAAATATGAGTGTATTTGTGCCTTAACTGTTCCTAGCGAAATGTAGACCATTGTCGCGAGTGAGGCCATCGGCGCGTTCGTTTCCTTCAATGTCACTATGCCGCGGAACCCACAGAAGTGTGACTCTGAAACGTTCGCCGAGACGGGCAAGCTCGTGACGGCACTCCTGCACCAGTTTAGAGTATACAGTTACTGAATTAACAGCTTTGATGGCAGCTAGGCTGTCTATTTAGATGGCCATGTTTCATTTGTGCGTTGTGTCACGCTGAAGTTGCGTACAGGGGTCTCGGATAGCCAGTAATTCCACCTGAAAAACGCTCTATATTTTATTGATATTTGCGGTGATTCCGATCCGAGTAGACACAGGCCCCCACACCCCGATTCATCTTAGATCCGTCGGTGTATATGGCCTCTTCCATTCAGCCCTGGATGGAAATTCTACGTGGAAGCCTTTCTTGAAGTTTAATTTCGGTTTGGTATAGTCAGTTAGGAACGGAACCAAGCCATTTGGTGACGAATCCAGGATGTTGCTGTACATGTACACCTTGCAGTCCAGCACTCAGATTCCCTGAGTCTAACTGCACTGCATAAAGCGGTATCTCTTATGTGTAGATTGTGGGGCTGAAGATACGGGAGTACAGTAAGGGCGTACAATGGGGCAGTTTTAAGTACAGCCGTGGTGGCTATGCTGGCTGTTCTTTGCAGTCTTTGAAACAAGTGACGTACTTTCATCATAAGGTCATCTTTCGTTAAACTCCCCACTTCCTTCCAAATGTTTTGCTAGAGGCGTAGAAGGCGGCAACATGCATTTCTAATTCTTTTCGGGGGAGAGTTCCTCACTTTTCCCCGAAGGTGGTACCTACCCAACCTTCTCCTTCAATTCTTATCAGGTAAATTTGTTTTCTATAGGCTCACACATAATAACTAATGGCGTATTCTCTTCCACGCCGAATCGTGAAACTGGTGTGGAATACAGAAAAAAATTGTTCTTTTCTCGTACACCTGAACGGAATCGTGCTCATGTACATGTTCTTTTGAACTCCGAATTAGTGCGATGTCGACACCGAACTCGAAATTACTCCACCGTCGTATTTGACGGTGGAGGCTGGGTGTAGCTTTGATTGCGTATGTGAAGTGACGTTACGACTCAATTTCATTCGTGATTATTTACAACACGACTGAAATAGTATGAAATCGCTAAAAACTCAAATTTAGAGCTTTCAAAATTAATTTTAAGTAAAAAGTGCAAAAAACTGACGCCAACAAAATCACGCTACGAAATGAAAAAAAGTAAACAAAATGAAGTCAAAGCAATTCGTCACTTTGTCGTTCTGTACACAATGAAACCGAGTGTACACCACGCTGGAATTGTCGCGAACACCGAGTATTGTTTGACAGCTCGGTGTGGCAGTTCGGTGTTCAAAAAAATACGCCATAAATGTTTGCAACAAAACAAATAAAATTTCGAAAGTGGGCTGTATAGACATTGTTTTTTTTCTTTTTATCACGCTACAGCATTGCGTCACTGCTTATGAACTTTTTGCAAAATTATTGCTTGATGTTGTTTATTCGCTTAAAAAAATAAAAAAAAAATTCAACCTGGTAATAATGACATTCAAAGTCTATATTTTCTGCAATTTTTAAATTTACATTCTCTTAATTCTCTTTCACATTCTCTTCTCTCAAATTAAAATTAAATTTTTGTTTATTTTTAATTCTGCCATCTGTTAGTTAGATATTTTTATATCATGAGAGTTGATATAAAAACAAGAGAGGCAAACTGAAACAACAAAACTAAGCAGCAAACTAGTTGTTTTTTTTTTTTCTTTCTTCCCTTTTCATCTCTTTTCGTTGGCTTCGATTTTTTATTGCATGATCTGGTGCACGTGCTTTCATTTATAAAATTCAAACGAAAACCAGTGCCGACTGTCGAGTTCCGACGACAATGTTGCCGCTGTTTTTGCATGACGTATTTGTATAAAATACTGACACACCTCCCTTTTTTATGGCTAATGCTAGAGCGATAACGAGTGTTACTGTTAACCTTTTGAGTTCTTATTCGTTTGCAGAAAAGCGTAATGTTGTTCTTCGGATGTTTATAAATTTTTATGGTACCTATGTACATACCGACATTCTTACATAGCGTTATCATCATATTCACATAGCTGTAAGTAAAATAAAAAGTAGATACGCGTAGGTGCAGGCATCTAATACTTATCTTTGCAAGACTCCAGTCCACAGCCCGCGGGACACATGCAAAAGCCAAAACCATCTTAGGTATAAGTAACATTTTGCAAACGCATTTCTGAGGTTCAGTGGCAAAAAGGGCCAGCTCCACCAAGCAGTCACAGATAACATTAAAAAAAACTCGCGTTTTCTTGTTATCCATAGTAGGTTAACACTATGGTATAACTGTGGTTCCAACCGTCTTCTACATGCCAACAAAGAGTTTGTAATCCATGCATGCAACTATGTACTTGAACCCCAATATGATACGGCTCCTACCTAAAAAACGAAGTTCTTGCACCAATTGCATTTTGACTTCCGCTTTCCGGTTAATTCGTTCTTTGATTAGGTTTATTTAACCTTTAAGCTTAATCAACTGTTTAGCATTACTTTGACGATTTGACGAATTACTTAAATTCATCAATTCACAACTTTTGAGCACAAAAATTAACCGATATACCGTGACTAGGGTATAAATAGTGGTGAAAAAGCATTCATGACAGTTGAGGGAAGACTATTGACCCTGCGATTTAACAACAAGATTCGTGCATTTTAAGAACGAGGTCACGTTATCATCTAGATATTGCCACAAAACATTGAAGCCGATTAAAAACTAATAAATCGTGAAGAAAATACTTAAACGGTCATTCAGTCTAGATACATAACCGAGATAGGAACAGTTTTGTATTCAGAATGAGGGTCACGCAAGTGCTAATTCAACAAATTTTTCATTCTGGTGGTTCGCAATCAAAATTTCAATGTTCAGTTAGTACACGTTAAGCAACACGGACGTCCAAGGAGGAGATAGCTTAAAAAAGGGTGATTTCCAGGATACTTGGGATGATCTAGGTATTTTATTGGGTACCCATTTTCGCTCGATATGCGATTTACTCCTCAGATGCCCTCATAATCCAAATAAACAGTGGTTTACAATAGTTGTTCTTAAACCTGTACTGAGATAGACAAAGTCCTTAGCTTCCACAAAATTTTAAACGCCCATTAAGGCTTTTTTTTGGCGATATTTTTTTAGTTTGAAGCTACAAATGTAACATTCCTTGTCAAAATTCTCTTTTAACTGTAAAAGCATAAGTGACGTTGTTTCCAATAATTCCAGTTTTTCAACGGTCCGTCCGTAAATGAAAAATTCCAAAAATGAAATTTATACCAAGTGCAGAGCTTTACTGCAAAAAAATTTACTCAAACACTATAAAAATTGACTTGTTTTGACAATTTTGAAGATTGTGTGAGAATCTATTGAAATTGAAAGTATAGCTATATGTTTAATTTTAAGGAAAACTATAGCAAACGAAAGATTTATAAAATTGTGACACTTGATTCCAAAACAAACAGTCATAAGTTTTTAGAATCTTGTTCAAATTTAGTTCAAGTTCAAAGGATTTTCAAGCCAAGCTAACTATACGTTTATATTATTTTTTCAAAATTGTAGTTTCTAGCCTAAGTTTTTATTAGGTTACTTAAGGAACGTAGTTTAACTAGTGGGCGAGTTTTAATCCACTTAGGCAAGTTTGGTGTTCAATTTACCAGTTGAAAATCTCCTTCAATAAAAAATGGGTGTGGGATCAAAGTCTTTTCAGTTAATAAAAAAAATATAATAATATAATAATAAAATATTATTAGCTTTATTTCGGTTAGCTTTTTATTATTAAATATAATAATAAAAAGCTAACCGAACGTATCGTTGCTTATGATAGGGAGCGGCCCCCATGGCAAAGCCATACAAAATTAAATTTAATATTGAAAAGTGAAAAATTACAACAATTAACAATTGTAAAAAAATTATAATAATGGCTAGTCCTAGGATCATTTCAAACGTTGCCAGGCGAACATCGTCAGGAACCTTTATATTATAATGATGCTGACATTAAGTGACAACTATTCCTACGGTTTCCCAAAAGAGAACAATTATTTGAAACACAAACAAAAGCAACAAACAGTATCAAAACACTCAAGTGTGGCTTCCAATACTGCGAGCTACCGACTACAAACTCAAGAAACAAGGAAGACAATGACGAAAGCATTTTATGACAAATTATAATACTGTTGCAGTTTCTCTGTCTTTGATCCATCTCTCTCTCTCTGCGAAAAGTGATTTCAATTTAATGAATAAAAGAATGAATGTAAAAAAAACTTCTCCGTATGTTATGGAGATTTTCATACTGGAAAACTTCATTAATATTATATACCAGTTCAAAAAGGCGCAATCTCATTTAAATGTCAAAACTTTAGACCTTTATAATTGTTTTTTTTTTTTTTTTTTGAAAAAGTTGTGCAAATCCACCTCGAAAAATATTTAGAGGATAATCATATATGAATTGAAGAACCAGAAGAACCAGAGCGACAGCGACAACGCGAGACCAGAAAAATCGTTTGTTAATACACAATGAAAGCGAGACACCGCGACGTCTATTTTGACTGCGCACTGACAAAGCTAAACAAATTACTAAAATTTGTCGACTTTATTGCAAATGTATGGTTTATATTTCACAACAAGTACCTATTAGCTTCGAAAAAAAACTCCATTCAACAGCGTGTTATAACTCACAACAGCCATATGGACAGAATAATCGCGGCGAGGGTTTTTAAATTTTTCGAAAAGCCCGGCGAGCGGGGCAATGATCACGACGGTATTGTGAACCACCCCCAGGGTTATCGCTGGGTATTTAAAGAAAGTCGCAAAAAAAGTGTCACCAGGGCTATAAAGTCGCACAACAAATTTCTGAGGATAAATTCGAAAGAACTAAAAAATAACGCAAAAAAAGTTTTGGAATTAATTCCTTCGGACGAGCCCGTCTTCTTATTTGTGACGATCAAGAATATTTACAAAAATAATATAATCTGTAAATATTTTAAAAATACGGCGAAGGGTTAGAAAAAGAATTATGAACTTATAACCCGCCTATTTGGGATAAAGGTCCACAAGATCTTTGGTCATAAATCCACAATCTTTTAACGGAAATGGTTGAGGATAATTTTTGAAGGGAACTTAATTTTTTTGCAGAAAAGCAAAGGTAAAAAAAGGAATAGTAAGGTAGTAACGTGAAGTGAGCCATAAGACCACAATCGAGGGGTCAGTTATCCACAGACATTTTTTGTGAACCTTTGGCCCCCTTGAGTAAGTCCATTAACTAATTATGAACCTACAACCCACCCAAGTGGGTCACAAGTCCATTATGAACTTTTGGTCCATAGACTTTTAAGACCCTGCGCCCAAAAATACTTCCAGTGTTGTTACTATTCTTTTCGCTTTTCAGTTAAGCAAAAGAGGATGCGGACTCCATGTACGCAACTTGTTTGTTTCAGCTGGCGACACTTCGAATAACCTATCCTATTTGATAGACCCAGTTGGCTTTCGCAATTAAATTTTAAAAAGTGTCAAAAAGTCTCAGCTAAATCCATAAAGGTGTCAGATATCACGAATTTTCAATTCGTGGTCTCATGGTCGCATAGCGTAGAAATGGTGTCAATTTGCGACTAAAAACGCATAGCGGTAACCCTGACCACCCCATACATTGCCATTGATTGGAATTCATTTGACAGCTCGTCCGAGACCCTCGCTCGCTCTCTCGCTCTATATGTGAAACAGCCAACACGTTTTTTTGGTCTGAGTTTATATACTTTATGTCAATAATTTGTCTTGGCCACACCCTAAAAAATGGGCAAAAAATAAAATGAAACCGAGGAAATTCGTTAAAAGCGAAAATTAATGCTTAGAAAAACAGTCTCTTTAATATTTGTTATATAATTTTTTTTCGATTTAGAATGAATCTTCCGAGAAATAAGATTTTTTATAGTCTGACATGTTAAAAGTGGGCATGGTCAATAGTTTGAGTGTTCCAATTTTCGTCTTTTAAAAGGCTTCTAACTATTATTGCTCTGCACCAAAATTCGAGCTCCTACGCCTAGTCTAACTTGAAAAGAAAAAAAAAAAGCATTTTGAAACAAAATGTAAATTTGAGGTTGTCTGACATCCAAGTCAATAGTGGGCTTGGCTGTGGGCGAATCTTATCTCGCCGTGTCTAATACCATCATC
Source organism: Neoascia interrupta (assembly GCA_947623515.1). Classification (NCBI taxonomy): domain Eukaryota; kingdom Metazoa; phylum Arthropoda; class Insecta; order Diptera; family Syrphidae; genus Neoascia; species Neoascia interrupta. The sequence continues at coordinate 118,944,859 of OX392463.1, read as the reverse complement.
TCTGCTGGTCCAATCTTATTGGATGCGTGGTTGGAGGCTGGCGTAGCCTTATACCTATCTACCTATCAAAGTATTTTGTACCTGCAGCTCAACCCCCAAATATTTTATGCCTGCGATTTAATTAAAGCAGTATTCGACAATACTATGTTATGTTCATATAGAACTTACCTGTCTAGTAAAGAAACAGATTTGGCCTAAGATAGATCTTAAACGCTCTAGGAGTTTGATAGCTCTTAATAGATCGCTAATGAGTGCTACAATCGGTGTTATTACAGGATACTGTCTGATAGGCAAGCACACGACAAGGCTTGGTGTCTTTTCTAACGCTTTTTGCAGGAGCTGCATGGATGAGGAGGAAGAAAAGACCACTCCCACCTTCTCTGCACATAACCCGCTCTCTCTAAGAACCGAAATCTTTACCTTGGAGCTTTCTTCTATAATGATCTTAGTGATCTTGATCTCGTAGCTCAAAATGGTTCAACGCATATTTTTCCAGATCCTCGTATCACAATGGATTTACCTGTATCCTTATCACAGGATTTACCTGTATCCTTAGGACTCTTTCACGAATACCCATCAGAAGCCGGCTAGGCTGTACTGGGTGCCTGATCGGTGGAAGTACATTCTTATGGGCAAGGGCTACTGGGGAGGGTTCTTACACCTGCGAACGCGCCCAAAGGATGTATATTCCAAACATGTGGCGTGTGGATGTTTTCCCACGGGTATTTGTGAAACGTTAAAGAGAGCGTTGCTTCGAAGCGGTTCGGGTTAAAAGAAGAGTGGCCAGGTCAGATGTTGGCTTACTAGCGTTTGCTTATGTCATCCACCAGGGCTCACTCTCGGTTAATTGCCAGGCTGCTCATTTCCCTCAGGTGATGAAGAGGGATTATTAAAAATATGTGAGATTTACTTGCTCAAGGCAGGTTTGGCTGTCAGAAACTTAGCGTTTCCTACTTTCACCAAAATATTGTCGCATCCCAAAAAGTTGTGTAGAAGGAGAGTCATTTCTGCAAATGGAGGAGTTATGTAGGTACAAAAAGCATTTTATGTGAAACTTTACATTATAACATTTAGTAACTGTTAATATACAATGCTAGAATCGCTTTGGTCTCCACCTTTCCACCGCCTCGATTTATAAAGAATAATGATTATAGATGGTTAGAATAAATAAATAAAGTGGCGCAACAGCTCGCGGTGCAACAGCCCTGGTTGGGGCCAACTTCTCAACAGTGTATGCTGTGTGTGTTGATTTATTCTCATACAAGGAGACATAAAATTGTTTGCCGAATCCGAACGGCACTTTGAGAAGTATTTCAAGTTTGTCAGACCCTCGTGGAGGTGGGAATCGTGAAAAAAACGATTTTTTTTTCAGGTGACGACGGTAGGATTTGAACCCATACCTCCGGCGTAGTAAGCGGACATACTTACTACTACGCTACGGCAGCCCACTTACTATTTATTACTTTGCCTGAATAAAGTCTTTCCCTTTTTGGCAACACACATAACCCTCAAGATAACCCTCTTTTATCTCTCTGTGACATTTGCTCCTTCCACAACAATAGGAATTTACTTTTTTTTTTAGTTTCCAAAAATTTACCATATCTACGCAATAACTATTGCTAGTCAATGCGCATGTGTGGTTTTAGGGTTTATTGATACAAAACTAAGAAGAGATCAAATTTGATCTTTATCCTAGTAATGAAACCACTGTTTGTTTCGCACGCAACCTTGGTTTATGCTCATCAGTGGGCAACACCAAGATTGCTTACCCGTACAAACGATTTTTCGGCTGAAACCGAACCAAACTTAAAACTTACAGTGCAATAATGCAGTGGAAATTATAAGCCCTACACGAATGCTCAATGCCCTACACGAATGCTAAAATTATAAGCCCTACACAAATGCTCAATGCCAAACATTTTGTTCGTGTAGGAATTTACTGCCGTGACCAGCATAAAATATTTTAGTTTCCAAAAATTTAGGGATTTACCTTGCCACCTGATTATGTGGCAAAAACTATGCATAGAACATCTTTCAGTCCAGATCCGCCTATTCTTTGACCAAAACATGCCATAAAGAACACTGGGTTGTAGCATACCCATTACGTATTACAATGTTCCCAACCGTGATCTCCAGCTTATAGGTACAAGGTGCAAAACAGAGTGTGGGCCCGATCTTTTGACTATGGGCCCGATCTTTTGACTATTTATGTAACATGTATATTATCCACACGATATCTTAAACAATTAATGCACCGGCATAATTTCGGCAGAATATCTTGTCAGTGCACGGCTGGGTGTGGCTCTTGCAACAATGCGCCACAAGTTGAAAGAACACATAACGCTGAACCTTGAATACTCTTAAAATTTCGAAAACAATATAAGAATATCCATCTGAATCTTTTTTTTTCATAATTAAAGTCACTTTAATAAGTCACTCCTTAAGTATTGATCCCGGCGAAAAAGTTACCTACTTTTTTTGTAGAGAATTTTATGTAGATTAATTTAGTATCTGACATTTTTTCGCTATGAGCTATAGTTTTCGATATATTTGCCAACTGAAAAAAGAGTCTCGCCCACCCGTTACCTAAGCCCCACCCACCAGTACTTTTGGTATGTCATTCAGGACTCCACTTCAACTGTGCCAAAACTCGCTTCTAAATTATTTTCCCTATTCGGTCTTTATTGGTCTTCGTTATCGGGCTATAAGATTCCTACGAACACTGACGTTCCTCACGTTCTTTCTTAGATACAATAGCAAATAGTACCATATTAAAGTGTACATTTAATTTAAAATTCATATTTCTTTACCAGTGATGTTTAAACTTTTTCGAAAATTTTCGTTTCTCATTATACATTGGAAAACAAAGTAAAAACTTTTTTTTTATTAAATTAAATTCAACACTTATTCAAGGCCTTTTCTACTTATGTTTTGGCACAAACAATATATAATATTGCTGGAAAAACTGCGGCATTCATTAACTTGAGTTCTTGGCATTAAAAAACCAGTGAGTAAGTGCTACAGTGTGTACGCAGAAGTTACATTCCGTAAAACGGACCGTTGAATACCCCATCCTATCCCACATTGTAAAATGCTGATGACATGGTTATTTTTTGACATTTTATAAGTAATGCAAACTTCGAAAAGGGGCGTGGTCCAACCGCCCCTAATGAGAAACCACATATATATCCAAGCTACACTTAAATGTACGTAAAAATGCAATTTTTTGTTCCAAATTCAATATTTTTGAAAAATCGACCCTTAAAAGGGGGCTTGGCTAAAAACTTTATATGAACGAAATCTAGACTAAAGTCTCGTTTACCTAACCTGCTACTTGTTTTGTTTCATGCTTTCCTAAATAAGGCTCAAGGCTAGTCGAAATTAAGTTTTTCAGGGAAATTTTAGGTTTTTCTTCTATTCTGTCTCCAAATATGGGCGTGGCCCAAAGTCTTGTATGAACAAAATGTAGAACTAATAGTTTTCTACATAAAATATTAAGCATTTTTTTTTTAATTTTGAGCAAAAATACTGCGTAAACTGCATTTAAAAATTTTCCCTTAAAATAGATGCCATGCCCACTGGAGGAGGTTTACCAATTAAAATTGTCTTTTTTGTGTCTTACATTCACTAAGAGATGCTAAATGTCAAATTTTAGCTTTTTAGAACGTCTTACAGTTTTGAAAACTCTGGAGGTAGTTGCACATTTAGACCGATTGTGGGCGTGTCTTTGGGCGGATTTCAAAAATTTTTACACTTGTACTGCTTCGCATGATGTGGACCTTACGTACGAAGTTTCAGCACCCTAGCTCAAAATTTAAGGCCTAAAAACATGTGACATACAGACGGACGGACGGACGGACATGGCTCATTCGATTCAGAATTCGGTCTCGATCATATGCCCTTAAGGTCTTGGGAGTCTGCCATTATTATTTCACCGTGGTACAAACTATGTGACAAACTTAATATACCTCGTATCCTATGGGATGGGGTATAAAAATTCATACATCTTCGGTAACACATTTTACTGCTCTTCACATTCACCTCTTCAACTTTGTTTTTCAAGTTCAATTGCACTTACAGATACAGTCACAATCTTCAAGTGCGTTGTGACTATATTGTTCAACATCACATGCACGAGTCAAGAGCTTACACCTGTCTTTATTCCTGTCTAAAACGTGAAATGTGTTTATTAATATGCCGGTGCCTAATTGAACTCATTGACCGAATTTTGTAACACCATCTGTAAAGTAAGTTACCCAACCTTGAAAGCCTACGAGTACATATTATGTGCAAATGAAATTTCAAATAAAAATTTCCATTCGATATAATAAAGCTTGGAAATTTTCGGTTTTACTTTTCTTGTGTTTGTTTATCTTTTCTTGTTTCGTAAACAGGAAATTTTGATTCGAAACTTAAACTAAAAGTATTTAAGTGCACACAGTTATCGCTTAGGTACATGAATACAACACACAAGTTCAGGTTTTGATCGATAGAAAAGGCAGCTCATTGCGGGTTATCTTTTAGTGATTCAGTCAATCAACGACCCCTCGAATATGAGCCCGAGATGAGGTCGTACAACATCCCCATCATTTGTGTGCTTTTGAAAATATGTACAGAAATAGCAAAAAACAACAAAAAAGTCTCTCTTAATGAGTCGCGTTTCGCTGATAAGATCGTCGGCTCTCAAACAAAAGATTATAGTTTCTTTTCTATACTTTTCTATATACTTTATATGTAAATGGTATGTAATCGGCTTGCAAATTGTTCGCATTTAGATTATTTTGACGTCACGCTTTCTCGTTACCTACATTAAATGATCAGCTCATGATCGATAATTGCGACGAATTATCAATGAAATTATTAGCGATTTAGTAGAAAATCTGTTTAATCGAAAACGGACAGACGAACATCTTTCGCTGCGAAATAGCTATAAACGCAGATTTAGCTCGTTGTGTATCACTAAACTAAAATCCATGTTTTAATCAAAATTTTGTGCAAAACTTGTGTTTAATTGAACTTATACCAATAGTTAAAGTATTTAACATGTAAGTGAAGCTACTGTTTGATTCCACATACAAATTGCCGAATCAATAACATTTATCTTTGTTGTTTAAAGTCTTCCACTGTGTAAATGTATATAAATATGTATTACGTTTTATGTTTGAGTAGATTGGAGATTAAATGGGTCAAAAGCTTACTAAGCTGCTATATGCAGGTCACAGTTGCCAGGCAAAAAATTTGGGGACTTTAACTTCGACAGCCTCTTGACATATAGTGCGGGTCTTTGGATTTTACACATTTTATTTACAAGTTTTATTTTAATACACAGTTTTTGAACTAGGCCAAAGTCAAAATGCGTTTGTAGTGCCTGGTGTATAAGGCATGGTATGTTCTCCCAATATAAGATGCATCATTGACAACTGTACTGCAAGACAGGCAGACACGTTTAGTTCCTTTAGAAGAAGTTACTAAACATTCCTGGTTAGTTTGGCATAATAGAAGTTGAGCCGCTGCAAACTTCTCAAAATCATATGTGCTCTGTGTCGACGGCACTTGAGAGCATCTTTCGGGTGCATTTATTAAGCCATTTCTGTCCGAAGGGTTTGATAGACCCTTATGGATATAGGGCCGATGAACATGTCTTGCGGGTTTTATATGATCGGTGCGGGTATCGGACTCATACCCCTCCCGTGTAGTAAGCACTTATAAATTCGCCTCCATTATTTATATTCACCACCGGCGCACCCACCAAAGACTTAGCTTGCTCGTTCAGCTGAGTTCTTTTAGGTTCGGTTAGGTTAATTGGTTGTCAAGAACGATATGATCTGCATCGGATCACACTAAGATCTACGTAAACCCCTTATGGAGGAAAGTAATATTCTGTTGTTTGGATAAGTCCACTTCCTTTTTGCACTGTCTAAAGTTTCTTCGGCTAGCTCGATAAATAAACGTCCCTTGACAGTCAGGTAAGTGGTGTAAGGGAAGCTTTGTTATGTTCTCGAAGAAGGAACTACTCGAAGCTCATTTCCTCAACTGACTTTGACTGGCAATTTGTCGCCAAATCGTCTGCAGGCATCCTCCAGACTGGGCGGGAAGATCAACTGATCAAATTAAACAGTTTTGATTCGATATATTTGCTTTAAATCCAAAAAACTTGACTTTTAAAATGTCCAGATATATGCGTAAGCTATCAAATCAAAAGAATTAGTGTTTGCCACGCCCACTTTTAAGCTCGTTTTTCAGCAAAAACCAAATTTATATTATAAAAATGCAATCAACACGGTATACCACATCTGATAAAAAAATATTAACAGAAAAACGGTGTTATTGAAAAAGAGTTGATGTCACGCCCCTTTTTTTAAGAGGAGATTCTTAACTGACAAAGTCTAAATTAAATTAAAGTTAATAGAAACTAAAATTTAACAACTACGATTTATGACGCAATCCTCATCAATTGGGATGGGGTATCCAACGACTCACGTAAGCGGATTGTAAACCTCCCAATAGTTAAATTTGTTTTATAAACCGTTTCAGAATATTTTAAGTTAGAAATGTTTCATCATCAAATTTGGTGAGTTAAGTCGAGATTAACCCCAGATCTTAGTTCACTGAAAAACTCATTTCTGGGGTTAATCTCAGTTTAACTCGGAAAGTCGGTTGGTCTCGCACTGAAAAACTGGCCCTAAGTGGTATCACAATGTACCTCGCTTGGTCTAAGTGTGCCCCTGCCTAGCTGGGGCAGCCACCCAACCTAACCTTATCTAACCTTGCTTAAGCTGCGGTTGCTATATATTGTAATGTTTTTGCCTGGGTTTCGTCGAATAAAACTCAATTTCACTTCCTTAATTACACAATGAAACACTTTATTTATCAAACAAAACTTATTTAAATTCAAATCACACTGTTATCCAACTTTACTACTTAGAATTCAACACTTTACTTCAATTCAATCACTTTTCACTTTACAACCGATTTTCACAAGTCAACATTTAAAATATAACTGTTCCGTACGAGCCTGTCACTCGTGTATTTATACAAAATTAAGCACCTTCTAGTACGTTCCATACTTTCCCTTTGGTAATTTTCCATTGGTACTCTTCCGCTGAATTCCAAGAAATTCGAACTTCATATATGACAGCTGCTGTCAGATGACTGGAATGACAGTTGGGTATGTTCGTTTAGTGAATCGATGGGTGCATTCAGCGACTCCTGCATGTTCTTTTATTTCTTGTCGCTACATAACAATATGTTTGCCCAATATCAGCACATATTTTCCATTCCTTATTTCACAAAAATTTTGCAATATTTTGCAAAAATACGAAATTATTATGAAAATTCAATACTTAGTGTACGTTTTAATTTTCTTCTTTCTCGCTGAAAAACTTTTTAAGTTAAGCGCCAAATAACTTTTTGCCGTTTTTACCATCAAAATTCAAACTGTTGGGTAGGATATTTTGCAATCCGTCGTAGACTACTAACGTTTTTTCATACGCGCACTGTCGCACTTACCCAATTGTTATTGAACGAATCACGGCCGAACGAATCATCGGTCAAATAACTGGGACCAAAGTGATCTTTTTTATAAAAACTTGAGAGTTTTTATGGGAACTTCGTGGTTAATTTTCTTTTGAATGTTTGTCAAACCTATTGACAAAGACGACAAACTTGTGCTCAGCTTAAGGTGGCGCTACAGTCCGGGGTGGACCTGGGCCTCAGCCAACAAGCTTCGCCAGCCAGCTCTGTCTCGAGCTAGCCGTCTCCAGTTTCGCACGCGAAGTTGGCTGAGGTCCCCTTCCACTTGCGTGCGCCACCTGAGTCTCGGTGCTCCTCTACCGCGCCGTCCCTGCTTGTGCTCAGCTACAGCTTCTCATTGTGATCGATATAAGCGGCACGCTACGCTGTAAGCTTCAGCCATAGCGACAACGTCAGCTTCAGCTAAGCATTCTGATGGGCCGAAAGCTAGAAAAAAATAGCCTTTAACATAGCTGTTTATGAAATTCTTAAGTAAACTTCATTTTGTTCTTGTACCAGGAGTATTTTCTGAGCTTATTTCGGACAAATGACTCTTTCAATAATTTTTCCGTATGCTTCATAGACATGAAGTTGAATTAAATTTCAGATTGTAGGCCTTAATGTTATTCATAAATGTGTACAAAATCAAGAGAAAAAATTAAGCTATCTAAAACTGTTAAGAAAAAGTAAAACTTTATAAAGTTCCCGAGAGTTGGCACGTAATTGTTGTTCCACAACTCATTTCATTCTTTTTTCAATTTTCACCCAACACGTTCCAAGAGCTCCCATACAAGAGTTGCTACCTCGATATGTTAAAATCGGACCGAAATCTTTTGGCAGCCCTAAGCCTTGCGTTTCTTAAATATGTACCTAAACCTATATAGAAATATTTGAACAGTCCTCGAAAAAAATTTATTATCCAAAATGATATATGCGCCGTGAGCATTGAGCTTCTTACAAAATATTTCTTTACATTAGTAGAAAATAAATGCATATTAATTTACCTTATATTTTTATTTGATCTTTAGAGCGCACGCTGAACGCAATTTACACAATTTTCTTCTTCAATGATTACAAAAGAGCGTCGTTTTGTTGCTTACACTAAAGAGTGATAATCGCACGTTCAAAGTGCGCATTGGTCTGCTCATTTCAATTTATAAATAATTTTATTATTGCGTGCGTACGCGTGCCTTACAATTCATTGTTTATAGCCGCTAACAATAAATCAGTGAAATAAAAATTTTGTGTTTTCTGTTCCATTTCATATTTTGTATTTTTTTTTTTAATTTTTGAAAATAATCAAGCAGTGGTTTTTAAAAGCAAAAATCAACTCCTCGAACAGTTTTCTTTGGCTTATAAGATAAAAAAAATAACCCTTACAATAAACTTGACTCATTTTTGTTGTTACGAACTGTGTTACACTTTCGGCTTTTGTTTGATGTCGTTGTCAACAGATTTTAAATGCATTTTTAAAAATACAACGAATGCTGTTTTCGATAACAAGACGTGCATAAATCCTTGAGAAACTGAGTCAAAGGAAAAGAGTTTTTTTTTTCATTTCAATCGCTGAAATGACAACGGATGCAGTATTAAATGAAAATCGATGAAAAGCATAATTTGACTGAGCATAACGTGAGAATATTTCACCAAATAGTGGTCAAGGAACTCACAAACGAAAGTGCCGGCGTTAAGATAAAAAAAAAAACCAAAAGTAATTCTAAACCTTAAATTTTTTCAAGCACCAAGTTCAACGATTCAATCAACTTATGGTAAATATTATTTGTTTTTTGTCCCATGGAGTGATTCACAGACTGCCATGAACCCGCTTACTCTAATGAATGAAAATTTAAGGTTTGTTGTACCAGGTGCGCTATGCACCACACAAAAAACGCAAACGCAAGCCTACTACAGTGACATCCGTTTTTTTCGATAGTATCTTCTTTTTTTTTGTAAACCTATGTTAATATTTTACCTGTTGTTCACATTGAAAGAAGAGCTGCCAATGATTGAATTGGCAATTTATTGCAAAGTTTACCAAGTAAAAAAGTCGAAGAAATTTAAACTCAAAAATAGAACGCGAAAACGGCGCAACAAATAATAATTGAACATTGTTCAGTTGTCGAGTTGAAATTGCTTGGGTCATCATATGGATCCAACAAAAGAAAAATTGTGTACGCATATTCCTGCCAATTGAATGAACTTCAAGTTTGTACTAAATTTATTTATGGTGCGTCACATTTTTTTTTCGTAGACTGCGTGTTTTGAAATATGTTAATCGGATGTTATTACGATAACGAACTGAATCATACATCGAAATTGATTTTGTTTTTAAGCACAAAGCATTCAGGGGTGGCGAAAATTCTCGATTTGTTGTTCAATGGAGAAGAGATTATGCTACGCTTTTAGTGTGGGACATCTTAGGATTGGAAAATGACATGAATGAGCACTGACAGGCATGAGACATAACTTCTATGTTTCACTGAAGTGTGGAAAACACTTCTATATTTCTATCATACCAATATCAACACGCATTGGATGCAGTGGGTGGTCTAAGTGAGCCTGACTTCCGTGAGCTGTGACTACCAATAAGCTTTAACGCCCATTATAAATCCTGTCCAGGCAATTGTACGACCAACTTAGGGCCAATGTATATGATCCTACCTTATATACGTCTCATTGTCAAATCAAACAAAACTTTCAAACTGCCTAAAAACATTTTCGGGCGAGTTGACTTTTCAACTTCAATTTGCAACATCAAATATGTATGGGGTCATTCAAATGCAGGCTGCCAGAAAGTGTTTTGGTTCCAGGGATGGTAGTGCCATTTATAGACAACGACTCGGTGGGGGTTGTTTTGCTTGAATGACAGTCTTGGACGTTGAACTCAACCGAATGGACAAGAGGAATTCTCATGATATTATGCTGATATGGTCACAATTCAATGAATTTTTTTCGAAGGAAACGAAAATGTAAGGTTACTGTCACCAGTAAAGCAGTCGATTGGATTAGTGGTTCATATCAATAATTTTCAGTGATCGCTTACCTTCCATTGTTCCCGATACTCTGCCACCAACTTAATAGACACAGGTGCGCGATTCCCACACGGGTCTAAGAGATGTTCTTAACCAGATCCCATCACCTGTTTCTTGGCCTACCAGGGTGCGACGCGCTCGCGTCTCGGCTAACATGGGTATTCAAACAACGTATTCAAACCATCGAAGAATTGATCGTATTCCTACAAATACTGACGTTTCTCACTCTATCCCTGAGAGTAACACCAGCAACGCACCACAGAAATCTCATTTCGGCAGCTTGAACCCGCGATCTAATTCTGTCGGTCATTGCCAAATTTCATGACCATAGGTGAGGGTTGGAACGAACACAGGATTAGAAACTGAGATCTTTGCTTTCACTCCAAGCTCAGCTTTCCTGATGACCGGCTGACGCAACTCCTTTACTATTGCTTCAGCTTGGCGCTAAAATTTCCTTCTTGGATTATGCAAGGATGAGCCATCTGCTTCAGGATGAGACATTGCGCGCCAAGACTGTGCTTCACCATCCAGTTCATATACGCTATGAAAAGGAAAGGCAAAAGAGCAAAGCCCTGCGAAGTTCAACGCACACATCAAAAGGACGAAATTTGACGTCCATTTTTCCGTACACAGCTTCTGCAGTTTTCATACAAAGACTGGATGGCTCTCAAAAGAGATGCCTTAAGCATTTCTGGCCGGATTTCATCAACTCCCGCAGACGTGCCAACTTTTACCGATTTAATCGCTTTAGTGACTTTTTTTTATAATTCACCCGCGTTCAAGGGGTTATGGTTACCCTTATGCTCAGTTAACATAACGCGAATGGAAAGGATCAGAGGAGAGAGAAGAGAGGAACTGATGCACTTTGGTTTTGAACTGTTGTGGACTGTAGTGACGACGAAAAACCTCATGCGGAAGCCTGTTCCACATCCGTGTTGTTCGGCTAAAAAAAAAAAAATAAATACAATGCGGATCGTCCGAAATTTGGCTCAAGGGTGTACTGATGAGCATTTCTTCTTGCGCGAGTATTGCAGTTGAATTCTTTAAGGGGTGGAATGCAGCTGGCTATTTCACTGGAGCACTTTTTATGGAAAAAACAATCAAACAATGAAAGACAAGAGACATTGCGACGATGTTGCAAGGAGTCGATTGACTGCGCAATGTTTGAGTCACCTATTAATTTCAATGCTCGTTTTTGTATCCTATCGAGTAGGTGTAAATTTGTCTTTGGAGCTCCTGCCCAGACATAAGAGTTATACTCCAGTTTTGGGCGTACGAACGATTTATAGATGACAGCCAGATCAGTAAAGTATTTCTTGCATCGACTAAGGAATCCTAAGCATTTCGCTGCGTTCTTGGCGACGTCGAATATGTGGTTATTCCAACGTAAGTTGCCATTAGGTCTTGAAGACTACAGCCCGGATTCCCTTAGGCGAACAGCTCTTTTAGCTGCTTTGCTGCTGCAGTATATGTCCAAAGGTGTGAGGTTGAGTACCTCCAGTGCTGCAGTGGGTGTGGTCCTCAGGGATCCTGTTCTACCCATTGAACCTTGCTGAGGCTAGATGACACTTTCTTTCTGTAGCCTTCCAACATACAACTGCACCGTAAGTTAGGATGGGTCTTACAACCGCTATAAATATCCAGTGTACCATGTTTGGTTGCAGTCCCCACATGCTTCCGAACGCTCTGCGTATAATGGTAGGCGTATAATCCTACGTATGCCCGCTTGACACGATCTTCTACATTATCCCTGAGCTATTATCAGCTGAGTTTGGAATCCAAAATGACGCCCAGGTGTCTTACCGATTTGGATATCGGTAACTCCATTCCCTCATTCTTGATGCGCTAAAGGGTGGAATTGCCTTTTTCTGGGTAAATAACAAGGCCTAAGAAGTATTTATTCCCAGTCCTCGACCCTCAACCCAGTTTCCAACAATACGGAGTGCGTAGCTTAGTCGGTAGTTGAGGATTGATGGGAATTTACCTGGAATCAGGATTGCCACATCGTCTGCGTATTCGCTCACAATGAAGCCTTCCCTCTCTAGGGTGTTTAGCAATTCGTCCATTGCCAGGATCCATATAAGCGGAGATAGGACACCTCCTTGCGGTGTTCCTCTGCTGACGCTTTGTCTGGTGCATACTTTGGCTATGTACGTGTTCGTGTGCTTAACATGAGCCCGATATTAGATAGCTGAGCCTTCGAGTGTTGGCAGCTCTACAACCGGTATCGACCTCCTTTTCGTGAAGAGGACGAGCTCTGCTTTTGACGGGTTGACAATGAGACCACATGGTCAACCCGGTCCATCGGCTTAGTTTATTCAGCGCATCTTGTATAAGATCAACAAGTGTTGGCAGGAATTTTCCACGCACTATGAGCACAAGGTTGTCGGCATAAGCGACGGGTTCTACCGGTGACGTGCTGAGCTTCATTAAATATGCATTCATTACTAGAAGCCATAAGAGTGATGATAGCACTCCACCTTGCCGGGTTCCTCTGGTGGTAGACATTCTTTTTATGCAGTCACCTAGTTTAGATATTTTTATTCGGCGCCTTAGCATTACGACTATAAAGTCACATACCACTTTGATGACACCAGTGCCCTTGAGCGCGATCTCAATGGCTTCGGTGGTTACATTATTAAATGCACCCTCGATGTCAAGGAACGCTGCAAGGGTGCATTCTTTAACTTGCAGTGACGCTTCTATGCTAAGAACCACGTCGTGTAGCGCTGCTATATCTACCGATTTGCCTTTCAGGAAAGCGTGTTGACTGGAGGACATATTGATTCGATTAAATTTGCTGCAAATGTGGATGTCTAGGAGTCTCTCGAGAGTTTACAGCAGAAAAGATGACAGACTAGGTCTATAGTGTTTTGCCTGATGGTGGCTGTTTTTGCCTGCTTTAGGGATGAAGATTACTTTTACTTCCCGCCAAGCTTTGGGGAAGTAACCATGTATGAGACATCCATGGAAAATATGTGTTAGCCTCGAGCTGCCTAATGTTTTTGTCGTTTGCAGTATAATGGGAAGAATTCCGTCAGGTCCAGCTGACTTATATGGCTCAAACGAGTGGCGCTTTGGATAGGGCTGTCCTCAGTCGGGACGCTTCGGCTGTGGTTTCGATTGGTTCGCAGAAATTCTTCCATGAATTCCTCTGATCTCCTTTTACAGAATACTTACGCTCTCCTTGTACGTCGTCTATTCGATGAGCAAGGACTCTTTTGCAAGGTTCAATCTAGATCTTGAACTCTTGATGCGAGCTCAGCGATTTTGGAGTTCCACCAGGGAGGGCGTTGCTTTCCTTCTGGTTTGCTGTTTGGCAAGATTTTTCGAAAGAGCCAGAGAGCACCCCAGCATTTACTCGACCTAAGTTTTATTTTTGAAGAAATAAGTACCAAAAAACATTTAAACCATTTGCACATGAAATTTAAAAATGCAATTAAACCGTTTGTGAGTATAGAAAAAATATTCTTTTAGCACGCGTCCTATTTTGATTTTCGCAGTTTAGAAGCTCATCAAATTTTGTCTTTCCACGAATTATCGTTTAAAAGTTACAACTTGTTTTAAGAATGGCCAACATTTTAATCAAATGGCAAAATAAACATTAACTAAGCCTCAAAGAAATGCCGACGGACCGCTCCGTGTATGACTTCATACTTGACACTTGTTTTTCTTTTATCTTTCTCTTGATTACATGTCTTGAAAGTTAAGTGCACCTCCCTTTATTCGCTTTGCATTATTGTTGAAAGCTTTATGAATCAATACACTCGTGTGCAGCGTTGTTAAAATCTATTTAGAAATTTATAGTTTTGTACATTGTTTTTGAAGGTGTTAGCATTCTCGAAACCAAGTAAAGCGAGAGCGCCTGCGTAGTGTACTGTGTGCGAAAGCTACTTTTTATGGCTTTCTTGCCGAATGCAGTTTTCAGCCTGTAGTTTCCTCTTCCTTTACCCTGCAACGAATCATGTGCGGGGGGTGTAAGCAACCGATATTATTAATCTTTTGAGTAAGAGTTTGCTCGTGACGGTGGCGTGTGCCTATTTTAGTTTTAGTTGTAGTCTCGACTACTGCCTAGTGTACACTTAAATGTCTCGTATTGCGCATTGCATTATGCGTTAATTGCATTCTGTTCCTTAAATCGAGTGTTCGCAAAGTATTTAGACTGTAATTTAAGTTTGCGTGTGTTCTCTATTGTGCTTTCGTTTTTGTCATGTCTTCCAACGCCGCTGCTAAGAAAAGAAAATACTCCGAAGATTACATCGGTTACGGATTTACTGTGATTCAAAAGCACGGAAAGGACTTGCCGCAATGCTTAATATGTCACAAGCTTTTGAGAAATAATTCTCTGAGTAAAGATCACTTGAAAAGGCATTTGACATTTGTCCACAAAGAGTATAAGGATAAGCCAAGGGAGTTCTTTATCAAAAAACTGGAGTCTTTGAAAAATGCAAGGCAAATGTTTCAAGTGTCCCCAGAAGCTAATGTTGCCTCCTACGAGCTCTCTCTTTTAATAGCGAAATCGCAAATGCCTTACACAATCGGAGAATCTCTGGTCAAGCCTTGTTTAGTCAGGGCCGCTGAAATTATATTCGAGCCTCCCGATGCTAAGAATTGGTTAAATGAAATACCGTTATCCAACAACGACATTAAACATCGAGTTGTCAAAATGGCTAATGACGTGGAGAGTCAGCTTCTCGAGAAAATAAAAAAGTCTAAATATTTTGCATTGCAATGCGACGAGACTACTGATGTAGCAAAATGCTGCCAGCTTCTGGTTTTTGTGCGCTTTGTAGACGTCGACGAAAATGTAATAAAGGAGGATTTGCTATTCGCGGCGAGCATCCAAACGACGACAACGACAGCAGACATAATGAGAATCATTGAAAACTACTTTGCAAAACACGAAATTCTATGGGAAAATCTCGCAGGACTTTGTACAGATGGGGCATCGGCACTGATGGGACGCAATTCCGGGTTTGCTACTTTGGTAAAAGGCATGAACCCAAACGTGATAACGACTCACTGCATAATTCAACTAAAGGCGCTTGTTTCGAACTCGCTGGCAGATGAGTTGAAATCAATGTTAAACGCAGCGATCCAAGTCGTTAATTTCGCTAAAGGAAGTGCTTTAAACGCAGATCTTTTTAGAAGGTTATTCCAAGACATGAACTTTGATTGCGAGAAATTGCTTTACCACACTGAGGGGAGGTGGCTGTCGAAGGGTAACATGCTAGAAAGATTGTTTAACCTGAGAGACGAAGTCTGCGCATTTTTGAACGAAAAAGATAATCCAATTCTTGCGGAATTTAAGTCTAATTTCCTGGGTCTGGCGTACCTATCTGACATATTTCAACATCTCAATGAGGATAGTTTGCTGCAAGACATGGGAAAGAAAATTAATTGCATGAATATTTTTAAGTATGAAGAAAAAGTCAAAACTTTCGTTGACAAAATCAAAGACCTGAAAGAAAAAATCGAAGCAAATAATTTCTCCTCTTTTACGAACGTAGCAAAAATGATAAAACCGAGGACAGCAGCAACCAAAGAGATTAAAAATTACATGACCCAACATCTGCAGGGTCTCACTAAAGAATTTTCAACACACCTAATGGAGGACCAAAACGACTTTATGAACCACGCAAACGACTTTGTGGACGACCATATCGATGTGGCACAATTTAAAAAAATTACATGTTATCCATTCACCGTTGACATCAATGAGCTGCCTGCTGAATTGCGCGAGGACTTGCTTAAGTTGCAAACGGACACCATGCTGAAGGCCGCGTATGATACACTCGGACTAGAAGAATTCTGGATCAAAAACGTGAACTCTAACCCTAGGTTGCAAAACATCGCTATTCGATTCTTGGTGCTATTCTCAGGAACATTCCTATGTGAACAAGGGCTTTTAGCTCTCCTTAACATTCAAAACGAGCAGAGAAACAGATTTGACGTTTCGGCTGACATGAGAATTGCGCTGACGAAAATTACTCCCCGGATTCCAGAACTGGTGGAGAATTAATCAACATATTTTCTTTGTGTTTTGTCCCAGTAGTCTAATTTGTTGCTTTTTTTTAATTAATTGCTAAAAAAAAATTTTATTATCATATAATTATTATTAAATAATTTTCTATTATATTCTATATTGAAACAATTTATCTTTAAAATATATTAATTTTTATAATATAGAAGATTTAAAAATTAAAGTTTAATACATATTATATGTACATATTTATATACACCATTAATTTTTAAATATTCTATATTATAAAATTTAATGTTATATATTCCAATATAGTATGTAATTTTTTCTTATAATGCTTTAAAAAAATACATATAATTTTTTACCTGATGTTGAAAAATCATGTTTTGATCTTTGTATGGACAATTATTTCACTCGGTTTGCTTAAGAAGACATCAGCTATGGCTAAAGCTTTATTTCACTAGGTATTACAATCATCGGGAACTTGCTGCCAAGATTTTAATTTAGATACAACTTCAAGGTTGCCTTTAAATCGAAACAACGTATCTCATACTGTAGATGTCTCATAAAGAGATGGATTCAAGACAGATGAAGGAAGAAGGTCTGTAGACAGTAACCTTGTTTGAAAATTGACAAGAAGAATTCGTCTCATGAAATAATCTTAAGTCCACAAAAACATTTATATCCTATAACGTAGCAACGCTTTCAAATATCCAATTTCGACTCCCTACGTCCCTAATTTCGACTCCCCTGCGTCCCTACATCAGCTAGGAAAAATAAAGTACAACACATTTTATTTTCAAGATGCAGTGGACATCAGGTTTTAACCGTAGAAGCACCATACTTTAATTTTGCTTATATCATTTGTGAACTTTTATCGAGAATAGCAGTGTCGTCAGCGAATGCAGCTAAAATTGTTCCCTCATCGTGGGGTATGTCTCTTGTATAAAGCAAAAAAAATATTGGGCCGAGAACGCTTCCTTGCGGGACACCGGCATTTATCTCTTTGAATTCCGAGTACTCATTTTCGTACCTTACGCGAAAGATTCTGTCTTCAAGGTAAGACTCTAAGATTCTATAGAGTTTTTCTGGTAAGCTAAGCTTTAACTTGTACTTCAGGCCTTTGTGCCACACCTTGTCGAAGGCTTGCGATACGTCGAGAAAAGCGCTAGTACATATCTTTTTCGCTTCCAGAGCTTTTTCGATTTCGTTTGTTATTCGATAGACCTGGTCGATTGTTGAATGCTTTTTCCTAAATCCGAATTGGTGATCCGGAATCAATCGTGATTCTTCAATGATTGGTTGCAACCTTTTAAGCAACAGTTTCTCGAATACCTTAGATATTATCGGCAGTAGCGAAATAGGTCTGCATGACTTTTTGTCGTTTGGACATTTTCCTGGTTTCGGAACCATTATGACCTCGGCGACTTTCCATTGCTTTGGAACGTATAAAACTCTCATGGAAGCGTTAATTATATAGAGTAGCTTGACCAAAGCTTTTTTCGGTAGCTCCTTTAGAATTTCGCTAGCAATTAAGTCGTAGCCAGGGGCTTTGTTGTTTTTCAGATTATTTATCGTTTGACGAAGTTCAGCCAATGACACGGTTTTTATTCTATAATTATCTTGTACCGCATAAGGATTGAGCTTAAGGTTTGCAAATAAATCCGCTTTTTCTTTTCCTTCTCTTGCCCATTCGCCGTTGGCTTTTCTTAATGGCACAGAGTGTGCTATAGGCTTCTTAACGGACTTGACTGCTTTCCAAAGAGAGTAGTTCGAACCTTTATCGGCAGTCAATCTTTCGAGGTAAGCAGTAGTCTCGCGACTTTAAAAATCTTGAAGTTCGTGCTTCAGTTTGTTAGAAAGGTGGTTCAAGATGGTCTTATCCGGGGGTGCTCGCGAACGTTGCTATCTCTTGCGCGTTTTTTTTTTCGCATATAAGCTCTTCTATTTCTCGCGGAAATATTGTTCCGCTGTTCGATAATTCGGACCTCCGAAAAGAAGTGTTATTCCACGCAGCGCTCTGAATAACTCTCTCGAGTTTATCTAGTTCGTCTTCTATTTCAAGTGGCGTTTTGAGCGGTACATTCAAAGCTGTGTTTTCTTCGCAGTGTTTTCTAAAGCCGTCCCAGTCGGTGTTGCTGTTAGTTAATCTAGGCGCTCTTTTCTTTCTCGCTAGGCTTCCACTGATTTTTAAAAGAACTGCCGAGTGATCTGAACAGAGATCAAAGCGTTCTTCTACGTTCGTAAGGTAAGCCAATCATATCCTTTGTATATTAGACTGTTTGAAGATATGTTTAAAGATAGCTTACAAAGTAAAGTCGTTTTTTTATTGCTAAGAAAAAAACCAATCTGTAAATTAATTTATAGGTCGCAACACCTTTCATTACATTGTGGGCACACACACTGAACGTGTCATAGATGTTTCTGGAGTCGATTTCAAATGTCGAAGCTATTCTTCAAAAACTTTTCAACACTCAATATAGATAGATAGATAGAGTGGCGCAACAGCTCGAGGTGAACCAGGGCCAACTTCTCAACAATGTATGTTGGTGTGTTAATTTCTTTACATACAAGGGGACCTACATTTTTTTGCCGAATACGAACGGCACTTTGAGAAGTTTTTTAAGACAAATGATTCTCTCGGAGGGCTTGTCAAATCCTCGCGGAGGTGGGGATCGTGAAAAAGAACAAGTCTTTTTTTTCATGTGACGATGGCAGGATTCGAACCCAGACATCCGGCGTAGTAAGCAACCATTACGTAACTAACTACTACGCCACGACTCCCCACAACGCTCAATATACTGACCAGCATTATTTAAATTGATAAATTACAATAAACCCTTTAAGACAGATCGGACTGTGTTTAGAAAGCAGCTCGTTATGCTTTAAGAAAATCAAAAAAAAAATTGTGCCATTCAACAAAAACATTCTGTCATAGCTGAGAGTGGGGCTAAAAGTAACTCTTTTTACTAAGCCCCTTGCTTCTCCTACAATTTTGGTAATGAGCCAGTTTAACCAAATAATTAGAAGGTAGTGTTGCCGGCCGGCGTAAACATATATTTCTATGTTTTATTTAAATTTCCACTAAAACTTTTAAGCGTACACAATTAATCGTAATCGTAAATCATATGTAATTTTCCTTTGAATCACCCTGTAAATTTATTCTTTTACGGGACGTTGCCCAACTGGATACCTTTTGCTTTTATATGCATTAGTGTATATGCAGCTGCAGCTGACGTGAAATAACTTCTAAGTTCTAAGGCCTCAGTCGAAAAAGAACATTCATGACTACAAAACGTTAAATTTTACAGCGTATCAATATAATACGAAAATAAAGTGCAATTATTTTGGAAAGAAAAAAAAAATTAAGAATCTCTTTTCCATGTTTTTAAAACATATGCATAAACCTAATAAAATTTTATACCTTTGACCAAAAGTTAAAGGTAGGCTGTGACATTTTGGCTCACAGCAAATGCTGCACCAATACTAGCCTATGGGGTAGGTTTTAACATTATGTTACAACTCACCCCCGAAAAATGTTGCTTTCAAATGTTACCGGCATGAATTTTTTTTTGGCTTGAATACTGGGAATACTCCAAAATCTTTCAAAGATACCAATATGCACCACTTTAGCAGGTATATAATATCGAAGCAGCCGATATTGGTCATGCCCGATATCCATGTGCTAAAAAACCACCCATTTATGAGAGACACTATGAAAGCTGTCACAGTAGTAAATTTTCGTTCTGTCATAATTCTTCTTGACTACAACCTAGTAAACTTAACAAGTAGTTTTTGCGTGTCGTCCGCGAACATTGCCATAACTGTCTCGTCATCTAGGGTTATGTCTTTTGTGTAGAGCAGGAACAAAGTACGCTTCCCTGGGGTACGCCAGCTCGAATTTGCTTGAAACTCAAGTATTCAGTACCACACGAAAGAGTCTGCTATCAAGATAGTTTTTCAATATTCTATACATATCTTCTGGCAAGGTTTGCTGTAGCTTATAATTTAAGCCTTCGTGCCATACCTTGTCGAAGGCTTGCGATACGTTCGAGGAAAGCACTAGAACAATAAAAAAAGCCTTAGAACTTTTTCCCTTCTAAGGCTTTTTTTAAGGCAAGAAATTCATGCGTTATTCTGTAGACTGATCTTTTGTTGAATGATTAGTTCTAATACCGAATTGATGATCCGGGATCAAGCGTCTTTCCGTAATTATGGGGCGGTCTGCTGACTTTTTTTGTTGTCTTATAATCATTGCTACAAGTTAAATTTTAGCCTTTCGCGACGTCTTACAGTTTTTAAAGCATATTTATACCGATTGGAGGTAGTTGCATATTTATACCGATTGTGGGCTGATTTAAAAAATTTAAGCGGATATGAAAAACTCTTGTATTACTTCGGATGACAGAGAGCTTACGTACAAAATTTCAGCTTTCTAACTCAAAATATAAGGCCTTAAAAATTGGTGACATACGGACGGACGGACATCGCTCATTCGGCTCAGGATTTGGTCTCGATCTTATGCCCTTAAAGTCTCGGGTGTCTACCGATATTATTTCCCTATGTTACATTTTCGCCTGTATCAAACTAAATGTACTCCATTCCTGTGAAATATGGTATAAAAAGGTAAAAAGTAAAAATTAAAAGTTTAAAAATTTAAATTTCCCACATAATAAAGCGCTATTTAAAGCGCTATTTGCATAAGTCCAATTTAGGTGACTAGGTGGCTTACCGTGAAATTGGTCAGACTGCTTGTTATTGGGTTGTTTTTTATTTTAGTCGATGTGCAAGGCGTTTTTCCTGTCGCACGACAGGCGTCTTTACTAGTAGGGTATAAAAACCCTCATTTATAACCGATTACTTAGAAACCTGAGCCCATAGTAATGGGCTTTAATAACTCGGATACACAGATTTTATGCATATGTCTTCTTGAAATCGAAATATTATTATATAAATGTTTTATAAGCAAAATAAATGAGCTATCGAGATGCATTGCAAAAAATGCTATATAACCGAAAATTGTCATTAATAGAAAAACACAAATTCGCAAATATACTAAGCAATATTTTATATGTATAAATTCAGCAATAATTATATAAGAAGATGGTCGCACATACAGGTCTACAGTGGGCGTATATCTGGGCTGATTTTTTAGATTTAGTTCTTTGAAGGAAATAAATAAGTTAAAGTTATCTCTGTTTTGTTTCTACTTTAAATTGCACTTTTGCACTATGGTACTTGTTTTTTATGTAAACTTCAGTGAAAATGTTTTATTTTTGCCTAAAACGGTAGATTTAAAACAAATGCAAAAGCTTTGCCTACAGTTTGGTATGAGCCTGTATACATACCTGTTACTGCATACAGTTGTGCACTATAAGTTGGTTGAATTCATCCTCTACTACCGCCCATCTATCACGAGGTTGTCCTCTGTTGCGTTTCCCTTGCGAACTGGATTCACATGTACTAGTGTCATGCTAACCGATAATTCGGTCTTAAAAAATTAAAAAATAATTTATTTATCTCATATGAAAACATTCCCGCAATCCTAATGTCAATGACACCGCTCGCCGGCTGCTTTTGCTTCGAGTTCACAAGATCATTAAGTGATTTTTTTCCCGAAATATTTTATTTTGTTGTAGAAATTTGCAAGGCCAAAAGTCGATTCGGTTGAGAAAATTTATTTAAAAAAAAAAACTTTTTTTCTTACATTTTTAGAGATGATTGAAGAATTTTCAATCAGTCGACTCGGAAAGAAAAAAAATGTTACGTATACGCCCCCGAAACGTTTACTTTATTTTCTAAGAAAATATTCTTCATACCCCATCCCATAGGATAGGAGGTATATTAAGTTTGTCACATAGTTTGTAACACGGTGAAATAATAATGGTAGACCCCCAAGACCTTAAGGGCATATGATTGAAACCGAATTCTGAACGAATTCTGAATCGAATGAGCCATGTCCGTCCGTCCGTCCGTCTGTATGTCACATGTTTTTAGGCCTTAAATTTTGAGCTAGGGTGCTGAAACTTCGTACGTAAGGTCCGCGTCATGCGTACCAGTACAAGTGTAAAAAATTTTCCGCCCAAAGACACGCCCACAATCGGTCTAAACGAGCAACTACCTCCAGAGTTTTCAAAACTGTAAGACGTTCTAAAAGGCTGAAATTTGACATTTAGCATCTCCTAAAGAATGTAAGACACAAAAAGGGCAAATTTAATTGGTTAACCTCCTCCAGTGGGCGTGGCATATTTTTTAAGGGTAAAGTTTCAAATGCATATTTTTGCTCAAAATTGAAAAAAATTTGCTTAATATTTTATGTAGAAAACGCTAAGTTCTAAATTTTGTTCATACAAGACTTTGGGCCACGCCCACATTTGGAGGCAGAATTAAAGAAAAACCTAAAATTTTCCAGAAAAACTTAATTTCGACTGGCCTTGAGCCTAATTTAGGAAAGCATGAAACAAAAAAAGTAGCAGGTTAGGTAAACAAGACTTCAGTCCAGATTTCGTTCATATAAAGTTTTTAGCCACGCCCCCTTTTAGGGGTCGATTTTTCAAAAATATTGAATTTGAACCAAACAATTGCATTTTTACGTACATTTAAGTGTAACTTGGAAATATCTGTGGAATAGTTTGTAATTAGGGGCGGTTGGACCACGCCCCTCTTCGAAGATTGCATCACTTATAAAATGTCAAAAAATAACTTTGCCATCAGCATTTTACAATGTGGGATAGGATGGGGTATTCAACGGTCCGTTTTACGAACTGTAACTTCTGTTTTTTTTAATAAAATATTCTTTTTGTGTTTATTTCAATTTTTTTGTTTAAGTTAATGATTTTTAATTCTCTTTAATCGGTAGTTATAACCAGAATTTGTTATCGTCCAATATACTACACCAGTTCACTGGTGCAATTTTAAATAATGCAGGCTAGTTGACAGTTTAATAAAGCAACACGAAATTATGAATATTTTTTAGTTTCGTATTAATTTATCTTAATTGCTCTGTTTAAATACTGACGTTGGAGTGGATTGCGAAAATAAGTAGGCGGCTTATAATTTTCTTTAATTGTGGCGAATATTTAAACTGGTATTGCGTTGCCGGGAACCGTGATTCAAGATATTGTGCAGGTGTGAGCGGGACAGGAACTCTTGGAAATGGTTTAGAAGGCTTAATTTTTTGCTCTTGTGTTTTTAGAACTATTATGTAATAATTAGAGCAAGCCTTAATGGAAGTGCGGAAAAGGACCAGTTGCTTTATAAAATCATGTCTGCTTTAATTTAAAAACAAAAGCGCCCGAGCTCTTGTATTTAGGCTGGAATTTCTTACCAACGGATCTTGTTTATAACGACTGCTTAGATTTAAAAAAAGAAAAAAAAAATAGACAGCTGCTTTTATTTTATGAGAAAACATTTTATATGAATTTTAACATTATCTGTCAGGCCAGGTAGTAAATAATAACAATTAATACCATAAGATCATGTGTCAAAAAAAGCCAATTTCATAGTTACCAAAAACCTCTTAAGCCTGGGTCACACGACGAGAGAAAATCGTGCGCCTTGGTACTTGGTGCACCTGCCCAGACGTGCAATATAGGATCCAGTTTGGGTTATGTGAATGCTTTGTAAATAGATGTTGAGGAGTTTTAGGAGAGCAAACACTTTTCCCCTATATTCCTTTAATCTTTTATTTTGTATAATAAATTGTTTAATTTTCCCAGCTTGTTCTGTATTAATTACTTCGTTAACAGTTTTGAACAGCTTGGGAACAGTTTGCGTGTTCTCCATGCACACTACACATGTCAACTCTCCTCTTTTATTGACTCAACCCTGTAAATTGTAATTGTGTGTTGGGTATATAAGGTCCATTCAGTTCTTTATTTGCTAGACTCTTGATTTTCCCAAGTGTCCCAACATAATGGAACACCGCACACTAATCGAATCAAGTCCAGTCACTTCAGCACATGTCAAATATTTAAACTAAGCTTTTCACAGAGCGCAATTTGTGATGTGAGAACTTGGCGAGCGCTAAATTCCCTTCCTCGATACACTTGGGATTTGATTTGGTTTTCGTAAACGCAAAAGTCAACAAAATTATTTAAATCCATAAAAAAATACTGGACGATGGATGTGTGTTCGTTTCCTATGTAAACAATTGATATGAATTTCCAGAGTTTGAATAGCCCATTAATAGCATGTTTTAGAAGCAGCGAGATACATAGTGACGTTTTGGACGACACGAGAGAACGATCTGAATAGTCCTTGACCTATTAATAGCTAAAATACCTCGCCGGTATATATTTTTGGCAGAGTTTAACTCTCAATTCGAATCAACTGATTGTGGGTGTATTATTTACTTTTGAACTAATGTGTCTCATAAGAACAAGAAAAAAAGAGGCAAATGCCAACCGAATTTAGTATTTTACTCGATCGGAATGTTCGTGATGGGGGTTAAAGCAAGCTGTTCTAGTACTGCTGAGAGGGTGGGGATCTTTTGTCAAACAACGTGTTAAGTAGATTGAGTTTTTTTTTGTTCGTCTTGAATTGACGTCGTCTGTTGCACGTGATTAGAGAAATACCTATTTGACTAATGGCATTTCGTAAAAAGGAATTATTTTTCGACTGACTATAATGTGCGGCGAACAAATCTTTTGTGTTTGAACTCGTGAGATCGAACTCGCAGACACTTTGCGCGGTGATTGTGCAAATTTTAAGGCAGACACAATGTATAATGCATTACATGCGAATCTCCATTGTGTTGTGTAAATTAAATAATAAAATACTTACTTATGAACGTATTTTATTATATTCACAATTTTATGCGACACAATAATTCGTTGGACGACGGACGTTGTTCGGAAGAGCCTTTATCGTTGTCGTTAATAAGGAAGGATGAGTTTGTGTAAAAGTTCTTAATAGATCTGTAGTTTTTTTTTAAATAGTAAGGAAATATATTGCGTAGGTATCTCTTTTATGTATAATAAATACCACATAAAAACATTTGTTCTAGTTTTTTTTTATACTTATTGAAAACCGGCAACGCGTGGTTATAATAGTGTGCTATTATTAGGCATTAAACACTCCTTTCATTTTCGATTTTTCTTCACAATAGTGATCATCACATCAAATTGGGATGCATATTTTAGTTCTTGTCATAATCATCATTAGATTATATATTTGATACTGTTGACACAAATACTGATTTTAGGTCTTACTTCGATCGGAATATGATCAATTTCTTGTGGGTCTGCATGACAATTTTCTGTCTGCATATTTCGACCTCTCAAGTCTCAATCAACATTTATTATTTCCATTTATTTTTTTTACAAGTCGGTTAACTCAGCTTTAGTTTCATGGTTTGTATTGTCTAAACCTCTCGACACTTGATTTGCTTTGTTACGAAATCCAGCATTAAGTGAAATTGTATTATAAACTTTTCCTTTACCCTCCTATCATAGACATAGATACACTGTACGAGCTTCATCAACGTATCATGGATATTTGTTGAGTGTTCGCCATACGACGTGAGCCATTTTCTAAATTTCCATTTAAAACTTCAAATATTCCCAATAAACGTTAGAATTGCAAGTACTAAAGTTTAACGTCTTTCGACGAAATATGACTGAGTTGCTTGAAGCGCCGTTTCGAAATCGGACAGAACTTCATCATTAAATCCCTGGTAAATCATTCTTCTATCAGGAAAAATTGAATAAATTAAAGATGTCTGGAGTTGTCGATGTAGGTTAGGTAAGGTTGATGGATGCCCCTGTGACAATAGTCTCGACTCACTTAGACTTCACACCTGAAACAAAACAGAAATCAACCGCTGTTAGAAGCTAAGAGTGCTGCCCTCTTGGACCCATCCAGATTTGTATACAAATCTTTAGAGGTCCTTTAGATCTACATTACTTAGATTTTCGAGCTCGCTCAAGAAGTATCTGCCGAGGGTACTACGTCTGATACTGTTTAGGACTGGACATTCGCATAGCAGGTGACGAACAGATTCAATTTCTTCAACCCCGTAGTGTCCTGTGAGGATTCCCGTGAGTATTCGGATATCCCTGCGCGCTAATCCGATCATTAATAGTGATCCCTTGTGTATCTGCATGTATCAAATTCACTCCAAAGTAGGTAAGTTCTACTCAAGAATTCAATTGCATTAATCCCTGACTCATATCTTGCAAGCTTGTGCGCTTCTTCGTTTCCCGAGATATTGGTGTGACCTATCACCCAACACAGAGTAACAGTGTTGCCAAGTGATAACTCGTCCAAAATTTCCCTACATAGTTTCACGGCTTCACGGCATAGTTTCGGCTTGACTTCACTACATCTGATTCCATGGCTTTAATTGACGCTTGGCTGTCAGAGTATGTGGTGATGGTTTTGTTTACGGGGCTGTGTTTCTTTAGCTCAGTGGCAGCTTAGATTATGGCATCCAGCTCCGCCTGAAAAGTACTGCAGTCGTCACTAATCCAGAAAGATTTGCTTAGTCCCAGAGCTTGACAGAAGATGCCTGCTCTGGCTCCGACGTCCATCTTATGGCGATCTGGTCATCTCATGTGATAGTCTTTTCTTCCCATTCACCTTGTGGGTATTCTAGTAGCGAATCTCCTGTTGAAAACGAATGACATGGGAAAGTAATCCGTGACTGGCGTATCTATGCAGGCAGCCCCACTAAGTTTTGAGGCGTGTCCATAAGATCTTGAGACCACAGCCCGGATTCCTAGGCGAACAGCTGTTTTAGCTGCCTTGCTACTGCGGTATATGTCCAAGGGTGTGAGCTTGAGTAGTACCTCCAGTGCTGCCGTGGGTGTGGTCCTTAGAACCTGTTTTACCCATGCAGGGTTCCCTTTGAACCTTGGTGGGGCTAGAGAGATGACACTTTCTTTCTGTAGCCTTCTTGAAGCTATACAACTGCAGTGTAAGTTAGGATGGGTCTTACAACCGCTATATATATCCAGTGCACTATGTTTAGTTGCAGTCCTCACATGCTGCCGAACGTTCTGCGGCAGGCGTTGAGACCATCTTCTATATTATCCCTCCAGCAGAGTTTGAAGCTCGATATGACGCCCAGGTATTGGACCGATTTGGATGTCGGTAATCCCATTCCCCCCATTCTTGATGTCCTAAAGGGTCTAATTGCCCTTTTCCTGCTAAACAAAATTTACACGATGACTCAACTTCTTCTAACTACGAGTACCTTTCTTTAAGTTAGGATGAAAGCCTAAATTGAATGTCAGGCGGGAACCCATAGGTTGAAGTGGCTGTCGGGTTCGAAGAACCCAACTCACTTAGACCTATGTAGGTCCATTGTGATTAAGGCAGGAACCCATATATGTATTTAAATTCATTGACAATTTCAATGTCTAAAGTTATCCTTCTTCATTGTCCAAGGTCCATCTTTCGCTCCTGTTTATCTTATGGTGATGTATGAAAATCATAATTTTAGATGTGAAAGCATCAATTTTCAGTCCCCAAAAGATTACAGTACCTTTACAACACCACTAAATTGAACCTTAGGTTCTAGAAATTGGTGATAGAGAAGTAACGAGTCTACTTAAAAACCTCTTATAAGGGCTGTTCGACCTTTATAGCACTTTATTTAGGTTGCGAAAAGGGTTTTACTTTTAGCTCTTTTATTATTTTATTTTCAGAGCTGTTGTGTTGGTTAACGTTCATATGCTTGTGGTTGCGTCAAATTTGGTTAATGCAAAAAAAATGTTTTTGAAAATGCTTTTATGTTTTTTTAATGGTTTTTTGCCTTGAGTTTAAGTTTAAAGCCTCTATTTATATTCTTTTACAAATTCCGTACGCAAACGATGCGAAATAGCTAGGCATGACCCTAGATGCATAACTTATGTGGAACCACACGTTAAAAAGAAACGCGATGAGCTTGAAATCAATCTACGAGGATCAATCTATCGGCGTTATTCGAAACTAAGCGCATATAACAAATTTTTATTGTATAAGCAAGTGCTAAAACCATTGGACGTACGGTATACAACTTTGGGGTTGTACAAAACTAAACAACATAATCTATTTTAGAAACTTTTCAAAATAACACACTTTGAGCAATCGTAAATGCTCCATGGTAAACATGAAATAGCGACTTAAATCGAGATCTAGGCATTGCAACCATGACCAACGAGGTAAGAAATTTTGCTTGCAAACTTTTCACTCGCCTTCGCGGCCATTGCAACCACAAAATAATCCAAACTCTGTTGAATCCGAAGACTGTTGGAGCTAGTGTCGTAGGAGGAAACCGCACATAATGACGGTATTGTAGGTGCTTTCGTTGGAAGGTAACCTACCAAACGCGATTACTACAGAAGCTTGAACTACTTGTTAAATAAACTTAGTCGTTGTCTTACAAAAAAGGGAGGTTTATTAGTGAGTAAGACTCTCACCCGCTTTCGATCCTCATAGTACCTATGAAAGTTTTTACCTACCCACGGAAAAAATGTTTTAGAGTTAAATCTCAGAAGTTTTTAAACTATAAGATTCTCTATTTCCTTAAAAATTGTTTAATTTCTGAAACTTGAATTTTTTTCATAACATTTCTCGAAATAAGACTGGGGAATGTGTCCCCCACGTTTTTTCATACATTTTTGTATTTTTTTTTTTCGAAAACGCGTCATTACGGCAGTATTAGAATTCTTTTCAGAAAAATATCACTTAAGCAATTGGTTAACTTTGAGTTGCTTTTAACGTGTGTTCAATATTGACTTTGTGCACTAAGTAAGTCATTGAAAAGTTATGGCACAAACACTTCGAAAAACGCCACCCATTTTCAATTCTTCATTTCTCAAAAACTTTTCAATATTTTCATAAAATTAATTTTTTTATTAAAGCTCAGGTTTTTACTTGACCTAACTATCGTTTTCTTGGTTCTTGTCCTGTAAACTTCTTAAAAATGTGCTGAAAAACATTTAATCCATCTCCCATGAAACTTTATAATTTCAATAATTTAACCGTTATTTATGCTTGAAAAAAAAATTGCCCTCTTTGGATTCTCTGACTATTTCTGCAGCTTAAAAGCACACCTAATTTTGTCTTTCTACGACTTACCGTTCCGAGGTTATAACGTAATTGGACGGATGGGCGGATAACGTAGTAATTCCATAAGAGGTCCTTTTTCCATTTTTGAACGGACTGCTAAATAACGATTGGGATCAAAATTTTGTCGAGTCAAAATGTCTCTGTTTGCAAACTCGAAAGTTTGCCTGAAAAAGCGGAATAAGTACAATTTTTTGACTTGGTTCGAATTTCGAAAAGCAGAATATTAAAAAAGTAGAATTTTGAAAGCACCCAAGAAGGGTTCGGTAAAAAATTCTGCCGAGCTAAAAATTCTTTTTACGAAATTCTGCTTTTAAAATTCTGCTTGTTAAAAGTCAGTTTTACGAAATTCTGGGAAAGTTGCAAAACAAAGCGACATGGTATGGGAGGCCTGCCGCTCCGCTGGAACAATATGTCGCCGTGGTTGGTATTTAGTGCGTCAAGCTACTGTGTGAGAGGTTGGTGTTCTTTTCACGGTTCCACTCACGCGAGGATTTCTGAGAGGCATCTCAATCCGCGGTTCGGAATCTGCAAAACATTGTAGGTCCTTTTTCCATGGGTAAAAAAAACATCTGTAAGGCGTACAGTATACGTGGTTAGGAGAGGGTTTTCAAAGACTACATTTTGTTTAATACCAAACTTAATTTAATACTTTTTGCTAACCATTTAAAGACTCTATTGAAAAATAATGTTCCCAATTTGGCCTATGCACTAGGTGGACAATAATTCAAGTTTATAGTCCATTGACACCATTAATTTTAGAAACCATAAAATAAATGTTTTTTTAATTCTGCTGAGGAAAAACAAAATGTGTGCACCAACGTGAAAATGGTTGAGTGTTTCTTTTATTTTTTTCGTACAATCAGAGGAAAATTTTGAAAATTCACACGAAATTTGTTTGTTCTTGCCGGTTTTATTATATTTATAATCCTTTTGTCGTTTGATGAATCAAAAAAGTTTATTTGCTGATTTAATTTTTTAAGAGTTAAATGATCTCTGTCAAAAAAAAAAAAAAAAAATTTTCTTTTCACCAGAAGAGTCTAAAGTTTATCCAATGTATTAAAATGAAATACTCAAAATCGTGTTACTCACCCGTGAAAAAACCATTCACATGACAAGTTCATGAATAGTTTCCTTAAATATTAATCCATTTAATTATCACAGTACTGCGTAGGTATTTATAGAAAAGTGTAGTCTTTTCCTGCTTCTTTGTGGCTGCATTAATTGCATGACTCCCAATTGTTGGTTTAGTTTTTGTTATCAGAGGCTCTAATTGTTGCATTTATACGATAAGCAAACTTACACTATAGATTAAGTGTAGAATGGTAAATATTACGTAACGTATCACGCCATGATTTAGTATAGTTGAGCTCTGTCAAGTTCACTTGAAGGTCAAGTGCAGCTGGACTTTATTTCGAAATTAATTGCAAGTGGCTTGTGACTAAAGTTGTTTTGTATTTGCTTTTGAAGAGCCAAAAGCAAACATTAGATAGACGGGATATACTTGCGACAAAGCCGTGTCGTATGTGTGTAAGTTTTTTAGGGCACTTTACAACGTTCAATTGTAAATGATAGTCAAGTGATTATCTAGTTTTTCTATTGAAATTCTATTGTTGTTCACTTGAAAATGGTATGGTTGTAACCAATGGTCTTAGAAGAGTGCGTCGCATGTTGTCGCCTCTTGGGGCATTCTAAAAAATGCAAAAACAAAATGCGGAAAAACTTCAAATTGCCACAACAAAATAATTGTAAAAACTAATCTCGCGCATGTAATTTTGATAAATCCCTAGCTTTGCCTTTTCTACGATTAAATGTGTTTCAAGTTCAATCAACGACTTCCTGATCCTTCAGTTTGATGAGATGTCATTGTACTTTAACTATTGTACTAACAATACAGGCTCCACTTGCTGGGTCTTATGGTGATATCAGTTGCTTGGTACTTCCTTAAATACTTTTTGGCTTGCAATAATGGCATCACATTGGGGTCAGTGGATTTATGAAAACTTACTTATCATTTATGTGTATGTGCTGTTGTAACCTTTATCAAATTTGCGTATCCAAATTCATCACTGTTTCCGTAAACATGTGTGTCACTACTCTGGAGACCAATTCCATTTTTTGAGCAGCCGTTAATCAAAACTTATAAGTGTTGGGTGTTGAACTTTTACACAAGTTCGCGAACCGCAATTCGTCACCCATTTCAGGATTTGATTTGCTGATATACATAAAAAGCAAAAGGGCTACACTTTAAACACAGCCAGATGAGATAATTCACCCCTGATTTTAAAATGAGGATTCGTTCTTTAAGTTAGGGAGGTTGTATGACATGAACACACTTTTCACGAGGCAAGAATGAACCTAATTTCGTCAATGTTTCTTAGACTTTATTGTTTTCGCTGGTGATTTTTAGAATAAGATCTCAAATATTTAATCAACTCTTGAAATTGAAATCTTGAAATTTTTTTTTATATGTCGTTTATTTTATTTACAACATTTTTTTTAAGATAGTGGGTTCCAAAAAGTACTTGCTCTTTCAGCTACATCATTTTCTAAATACTTCTTTATTGATGGTATAATAATGTTTTCCATATGTCGTGGATCGTTCAAGGTTTAAGTTGAATATTTTACCTCATCCGGTCACCTCATTCTTAGGTGTGTTTAACGTCTTTGCCTCTTTTCCAAAGTCCGAATCACTCTCTGAAAACAGGTTATCGTATGTTTTTTAAATATGTTTTTTTTTTATAAAATTTTTTATAATACTTTAGCCTGACCAACACTTTTATACGTTTCAGCTCTTCTGTCAATTGTTAAAAAAAAAACGGATATTTAAAAGAAAATTTTTTTGCGGAAGTTGCGACTATTCGATTGAGCACCTAGACACTACTCGCTGCTAGTCCATTGTTATACCATGCAGAAACCTCTTTTGTAATAAGCTCGCGATCTAGGGAGGGGTTTGGAATACCCTTGAAATGCTTAACACATCTCGAGCAGAAAGAATTAAAAGAATGAGGTGGAAAAGAGTTGCCGATCCAAGACAAACGCCGCGCCGTTGCTAAGCTAGTACGGAACATGAAAACTCTATAACCAGCAGAGTATTCAATAAGCACATCTGGCACACATTTGAAAGCTGTCCGTTCTATTTGCATGAATATTTGGCCTGCCCTCTCCTAACCTTGATACCAGACAAAAGAAAGAGTTTTTTCATGAGAAATGAAAAGGTGCTTTACCTGATGTGAATAGGATGACGATACAGCGGAGTACTTCC
The DNA here is from genome assembly GCA_947623515.1 of Neoascia interrupta. Taxonomy (NCBI): domain Eukaryota; kingdom Metazoa; phylum Arthropoda; class Insecta; order Diptera; family Syrphidae; genus Neoascia; species Neoascia interrupta. Next base: position 118,912,014 of record OX392463.1, on the reverse strand, counting down.
CCTGTAATTGTCCTGCTTTTGCTACAGATGGCGGATTTTAGGGGCTGGCGTGGTGGATGCCAAAAATCTAAGCTCTTTATCCTAATACATACTTGTCGTCTCTATTAGAAAGAATAATGCCTTGTCGATTTCCATATTTGAAAACTGACTGGAAAACATGTAGTGAAGACACCAATTGTCAATACTATTTTCAGTAATTTTCCTTAAATCTTTCAATCGTGGAATTCGGCAAGGCATTAGGCCCATTTCACACATACCCGGCAGTCGGCTAATCGGCACCGGTTACCCGGTCGTTTGTATGGGCAACCGGGTTCGCAGGTGTGAACGCGCTCATAAAAATGTAGTTCCAACGACCGGGTAGCCGGCGCCGGTTAGCCGTCTGCCGGGTATGTGTGAAATGGGCCTTATTCTGCCTAATGAAGATGCCAAGAGCTTAGATTTTTGGCACCCACCACGTTAGCCCCTAAGATCCGCCATCAGTACCAAAAGCAGGACAATTACAGGGGAAGTTATCCGCTGCATCGTCGTCCTATCCACATCAGGTAGGGTAGTAGGGAGTTTTGCTCAAGGCATTTCAAGACGCCATTTAGTTGTTTACCGAAAGGTTGGTGGCCAGCAAACGACAGCTACGAGCAGTCTGCAGTCTATTCTTCCGAAAGTTGAAAAGAAAGATGCCGACTTTTTGCAGATGACCGAGTGTAATCCTTTAGTCTGTCTGCAACCATCACAATCGCGTCAAAAACAGTTATGTTTACGATAAATACAGGCATCAATGTCCGAATTCACTACAAAGCGTATAGACCCAACATATCCTAAGAAAACCTCTTCTGAACCTTGTCTAGCAAGCTGATGGTGTTATTTTGCTGGGTACCGCACAAGGTTCACTGTGTTATGCGTCCCAACCAGATAGAACAGTACCTTAACTGCAAAAACATAATTTTTCTAGTCTTTTTGGTGGTCAAAATTTGACTTAAGTTAAGGTCATAAGACTAGCGAATGTCTCCGCTCGAAAATCAGTGGCGTGTTTACCGGAGTCTAATGTTTTCGCTTTCCATAAAGACTCCAGCAGCAAACCCCTGCCCGGCTTTGAAGCCATCTGTGAAGTCACGGTGGCTTCCGTTCCTTACTCAGAGTCTGACCGAAACCATTAAGGTGGCAACGAAAAGGCGATGCGTTAATTTTAGTGCGAGATCTTCAAAATTCTTATGCGAATGCGAAGGAAAGACGCTGCGCAATCAAGAAAAGCCTTTCTCTGAAGCCCGTCTTTGCGTCAACAAAGGCATCCTTATTTAAACGTCATCCAGGGCGTTTTGTGAACAAGGTTTTGAAGCATAGTTTCGCAGTATATTACAAGCTAAAAGGCGTGTTGGGTATCAGAAAGAGGACACGATCGAGCAACCTTGCCCAGGTAATGATTAACCAATCTCTCCAAAGCAAGAAGTTAGACAAACGTATGGGTCTAATACATATTTTTGGCTTGAGAAGTTATAGTCGAAATTTTATGATCAGTTTTTATATAATATTCTGTAGGGCATATAATTGCTTTTCCCTGTAAAGGCACAACACTTGTGGGGGTAAGCTAGGGAGTTTCGGTGGAGGATTGTCATGTTCCGCACTGCCACAACAGCTTTTGTTTTGGATCGGGGACTCTTTTTTTCCTCTATTCTCTAATTCTTTCTGCTCGCGAAAGCAGCAGAAATATACCAGTTAAGCCGCGTTGTTTTTTGCTGGTTCTGTCATTAACGTTTAGATTAAAACATACTTAACGAGAGTTTGGGAAACAACTCGGATTTGCTTACTCTCGTCATCTGCGTTAACTCTCGTCACTACAGACGGCACAAATCTACGGACTGGTGGCTCCAATTCCAACTAGGACGAGGCAAGGATAACTGAGTCATCTGTTTTTACGTTAAAAATTTTTACTGATGACGTGTTCTTTTCAACACTGAACTGACAAATAAACTCGCTCTATGTGATTCCAGTCTGTCACACACTTAAACGAAAAATGCAACACCAGGTGTATACGCGACGTTTTTTATTTTTCAAATTGCTTTGGCATCATTTTTAAGTAAAGTTAAACTGGCTAACCCCCAAAAATATTCAAGTAATAAAAATAGCAACGTGTTACCAAAAAATTATGTTACTAGGTACCGGTCAACTAATTATTTTTTAGTGTAAGTATGGAAAATAGAAACTTCTCCTCACCATAAATTTAACGAAATCCAAGTCATAAAACCAAATTAAACTAATTTGAAATATGCATTTGTAATTGTATATGCAAAGAAAAGAAATTTTAATGTCACCACCACAGCTACACCCAGCCTCCAACGTCATATAAGTCGGTGCAGAATTATCGAGGGGGTTGGGGTCAATATTCTATCGGGCTCGAAGTTCTTTTTAGAAAATTCTGCTTTCCAAAATGATATTTTGCGAAGTTCTAGAAATGCGACTTTGACAAAACGACACAGTGAAATATGTATGGCAACACCCTGTCTGGTTCTTTTTAAAACTTTGCTTCACCTCAAAAAAGTTAAAAGTTTGCCTAAAAAAAGCAGAATTTTATTGCAGAAGTCAGATTTTTGAAAAGCAGAATGAATTATTCTTTCCTTTTCCGTTCGCTTTTCTGTTCTTCATTTACTCGGACCGAATTCGAAGTCGAAAAAAGGGTTTACAATAGCATCATTCAGTTCGGATGTACGAGAAAATAACGATTTGTTTCTACGCCAGTTTCACTATTCGGTGTTGAAAAGAATACGACATTAACACTATTCTTGCGTCGTTCCAACAATTAACTCTTGTTCATGTACAATAGTTGAGGATCTTAGTCAGTTTTATCCGTCAGTTTTATCCATTCTAATAGCAATTTGTCTTTTCTCTTATTTCTTGCAGGGGTATCAGTTCAACAGTGCGAAGGTGTATTGAAAAGGAGACCGGCAAGGAGTTTGCTGCAAAAATCATAGATTTGGGTGGTGCCACAGAGGCTGGTGAATCAAATCCATTGCACATGTTGGAGGCAACACGACAAGAAATATCGATATTAAGACAAGTTATGGGCCATCCGTATATAAGTAAGTTGAAACACACAAAGGCTGCTACTTTCACTGTATTTCTCATTTGATTTTCTATTTTTTTTTAGTTGACTTACAGGATGTTTTCGAATCGGATGCATTCGTATTTTTAGTATTTGAACTCTGTCCAAAGGGTGAACTATTCGATTACTTAACCACAGTCGTAACATTATCAGAAAAAAAGACTAGAACAATTATGAGGTGAAATTAATATATTTCCACCATCTAAATAAAATGTTCTAAAATGCTATTTCACCTTTTAGACAAATTTTCGAAGGCGTCGAGTATATTCATGCCAAAAATATCGTCCATAGAGACTTGAAGCCAGAAAATATTCTGCTTGATGAGAATCACAATGTAAAAATCACAGATTTTGGCTTTGCGCGGCAACTCAAAGATGGAGAAAAGCTTAATGGTAAGATTTGTTATTTCATTGCTAATCAGAAAGATAGAATTTACACAAATAATGCCGCTTTGTAGATCTATGCGGCACTCCAGGCTATCTAGCCCCAGAGACTTTAAGATGTAACATGTTTGAAGGATCACCTGGATATTCGCAGGAAGTCGATATGTAAGTTTACCATTCGCCATTTAATTCTAAAGGGTTATTCCAATTGTTCCTTTCTTTTCTAGCTGGGCGTGTGGTGTCATTATGTTCACTCTGCTGGTTGGATGTCCTCCATTTTGGCATAGAAAACAGATGGTAATGCTTCGCAATATCATGGAAGGAAAATATAGTTTTACATCGCCTGAATGGGCGGACATATCAGGTAAATGCGTGTTTTGAAGACTGTAAAAAAATAAGTATGTATATTTATTTAGCTTAGTCTGTCATTGTAAGCAGACATAGATTAAACTACAAGTTATTTGCGTTTAGATAAGTTTAGGGTGCACCAAGGCCCAAACACCCTGACTTTTCAGCTAAAAAAAAGTTTAGAATATTACAGTATGAATATGAGATTATTACAGGATTAGAGTTTCCATGTTACTTAATGTTACCATCATTATCATATAAAGGTTACTGACTATGCCCGCCTGGCAGAGTTTGAAATGATCGTTTGACTAGCCATTGTAATAATGTTTGTAGAATTGTAAATTTTTGCAATTTTTTCACCTTTAAACAAAAATCCTCTAACCAAAAATCAATATTAGCATAGAAATATCCCAGTTTGCGGCTAAAAATTGCACAGAAATGTAGTTTTTTGGTTCAAATTCAATAATTTTGTAAATTCTAACCCTAAAGATGGGCGTGGTCAAAAAATTTGTATGAACAAAGTCTAGAATAGAGACCTTATGTTTTAGATTTCATTTCTAATTCTTCCTTAAGTAAGGCTAAAAAGCAATCGGAATACAGGTTTTTCTGGAAAATTAGAGATTTTTCTTAAATTCTGTTTCTAAATGTGGACGGGGGCCAAAACTTTCTAAGAACAAAATGTAGAACCTAGTATTTTCTACACAATATTTCAAGTAAACATTTTTTGATTTGGAACAAAAATATTGAATAAATTGCATATGAATGATAAATCTCTAAACCAATGCTCTGACAGCCCGGTGGCCATCAAGTGCCTAGAATCGGTATCTATAAACTCTAAATTAACCTTAAACTGCAAACATTCAGCTGTGCTGGGTGCCAGGGCATAGCGACATTCCCAACTGTAAGGCTGACGAACTCTCTCAATTTCGTCTGATCAAGCCTCCTTAGGCATTCCGATTTCGACACGCAAACTCATGATGAAACCGGATGTAATAGAAAAAACAAATCTCAGATGGACAAGTGGTAGTACCTGTCTAGTAACGAAACAGATTTGGCTAAAGCTATATCTTAAACGCTCTAGGAGTTTGATAGCTCTTAATAGATCACACATTATAGTGCTACAATCGGTGTCATTACAGGACACTGTCTGATATCTGACAAGGCTTGGTGTCTAGTCTAACGACTTTTGTAGGAGCTGCATGGACGAGCAGGAAGATGAGAACCCTCTCCACCTTCTCTCCGGTCTCTTTAAGAACCGTCGTCTTAACCTTGCAGCTTTCTTCTGTAATGATCTTAGCACGACTGACACAAATGTCTCTTACGCTTCATTAGTAGCTCGAAATTGTTCAACGAGTATGCAATAGTTCGAGATCCACGTGGTATCACAATGGACCTACATACATAGATCTAAGACCTACATACATAGGTCTAAGTGTGACAGCCACTCAACCTAACTTTACCTGTCAAGTTATCTACATATTTCTTTGATGACTTCAGTTTTTTCGAGTGCGTTCTTAATGAAATTGGTGCAATGACGCTTTTATATTAAGAACCCCTTCGTGTAGCTTTCTACAAAGACTCCTTTTTTTGGGAAGTGCGTTGGTGTAAGACACATTGATTGAAGTGAGCTTTTTTATAATATGCTCGTGATCAAGGGGTTATGACTACCCTTAAAATGCGTAGCACATCGCGAGCGGAAAGAATTTGGGGATAGAAAAGATAGAAGAAGAAAGTAATTCTCGATCCAACACAAACGCTGATGAGCCAAACATGAAACCTCTGCACAGAAACACCAAAGCTTACCCTCGCAAGTGTTATGCCTTTACGGAAAAAGCAATAGTATAACCAGCAGAATATTTCATAAAAACATCTGGCGTGCATCTTATTGTTGTCCGTTCTATTTGCATTTTGGAAGAGCTGTTACCTCGGTAACAGACGCTGACCAGGAACCCGCTGGTTTTGAGACAGACGCTTCTGGATTTTTCGTTTGCTACTGGTTTTGGTCCGCCCCGGTTATTTTCCATATCGGTACACACCATATCTGGTGAGCATTCCGCTATTCGCCACCTGGGCAGGCGCCCAATTGGCCCAAAAGGCGCCTGCCACCTGGGCAGGCGCCCTTCCGGACCAGCAACCTCAGAAGGGACCCCAGAAAGGATCTTGCCATGTGTTTTGAGCAGAAAAGATGACAAGCCTATAGTACTGTCTAGAACTTACTGAAGGCGTCTTTGACTTACTAACTCACTTGAAGAGCTCTGACCTGTGGATGGCAACAAGTGCTCGATCCAGGTCATGCAGCTTCGAGTTTTCCAATAAAAGCAATTCAGTAACATTGATCTTTGGGGACGACCTTCATGTAGGGCTGTCCCTGCTAGCTTCACTTTTGTGTTAATGGGTTTTAAAATAGGTTTTCGAAAGTATAGTGCGCAACATGTTGATTAAGGAAAAGCTAGGGTTCGACTCACGCTCAAGCACCTCAGGATTATTTCATTCAAGTAATAGAAATAATAAATGATTGTTTGAACCCTTCTCTTGGTCGGATTTGGGACGAATTCTTTAACTTTTGTTTCGTTAATTTCCTTAAATTTTTTTTTTTGTACAACGATTAATTTGTTTAATCTTTCGCTTTGCAGAAGACCCAAAAGACCTGATTAGAAAATGTCTAGTCGTAGATCCATCACAACGGATCACCGTTAAGGAAGTATTAAGGCATCCATTCTTTAACCAAATGGTAAGTTCGCATGCTTTTAAACAATCAGGCGGCGCTCTCTTATGATTTCTTTTTTTTATAAATATTTTTCAAAATTTTTTAAAACGAAAAGTACAAATCATTTATTTCTTTATAAATTCTCCCACCTATAATTCCCACTATTCTTTCTCCTTTTCTGTTCTATGGAAAATGGTTATATACATATTTTTTTTATTCAAATTTATTTTGCATAGACTGCTTTTTAATTAGAATCTATAGTTTAATTTACTTATTTCCTATATACTTATGTTTTATAATTTGTCATATCCTCGGAGGCTTTTTACATGGCACCAATCGAAGAGGGTTGTCAAATGTATGTACCTACCAGAAATCAGGCACTTAAGTTATTTCAATTTAATTTTAAAAAATGTTTCCTTTATTTTTTTTTTGGTTTCCGTATTATAATTTCATTGTTGTTTTCTTCTCTTCTCCTTTTTTATTTATATGACGATCGGTTATTCTACACAAAAAATGTTCAAAAAACAAAAAAAATCACTCTTAAAAAAACAATATGTATTAAATAAAAAATAAAAAAACCGCTAGCTATTTGAGCAAAATATCGATGGACTTAAGCGCAGCCTCTCGGTCAAGTCGAGGAGAATGAGTCGAATCACGGAAATTGCACTGGTAACGATCCGTTTCTGGACAAAACACTGTTTCGATATTAAAAGACGAGTGATTGTTTTCTCATTTTACTCTTACACATAATTTTTTTTTTCTCAGTTTTATATCTCATTACTTTTGTTTTTAGTTTGTTTGTCAGACATGTTCATGGTTTTATTTTTATACTCTTATAATTTTTGTTTTGCCCTCCTTTAATACATTTTTTTTTAGTTTTGTTTTGCAAAACTCATGATCACAAATAGTATTTTTTTTAATTCTTATTTCGTCCTTTTGTTTTGCTGATGCGTTTGATGCTTTGTTTTCGCAAATAATACATTGAGGAGACGTTTTCATTTTTGTACTTTCTTCCACTAAAAAAAACAACAATTTTTTATCGTATTTTTGTGTAATTTTTTTCTCTTTCTCTTTCTTCCTTAACAAAAATGCAAACGAATTAACATACAAAATAACAATATAGAACGAAATTGAAATAACAAATAAGTATTTAAAGGGAATTAAGCTTGCATGTCCCTGACCTAGCGTTAAAGATTTGCATGACCAGGTAAACGTAAGTTTTAATTTAATTAACTGGATAACATTTTAGATGCATGCAAAACATTTTTATAAGATTTAAGAGTTTATTGTTGTTTCAATGGGCTTCCGTTGTGCCGAAAAAAACAATACGTTTAATACGTTTTTAAAGTTATAATTGGGCTGTCGCGTTGACAGCTCTGAGAATGCGACTGCTTTTCTGTTTCCTCTTCTCGTTTGCAAATGACTTTCATTTCTGTTGTTTTATTCCGCTTTTAAGTAAATAAGCTTAGCTTTAAGAGTCTCCTGCGGTATTCAACGAGCAGCACTATGACAAATAAAAGTTAATGTTCGTAGTCCTTGAATATGAAGATTTGATTTATTTGATATTCGGGGTTATCGGTTCTTTTATTTTTTAGAGTTTTTACGAAAAAATGCAGCGGCAGGTATTCTTTCTAGACACCACCGAATAAAAACAGCAAAAAGGCTAATGATTTTAAAAGGCGACGGCCGGCCCGGGCATTTTACGCCTCCTGCATCATTGTAACGTACTCTCTTCTGACTCCAGCGTATGGTTTAGGCATTATAGAGGACTGGCAGAGCTCTACTCGAGTATGGCTCCTGCATTTTCAAATTAATTTGACAGGAAATTTGGACCGCCTTTATTTCAAAGTCGACATTTTTGTATTTGCTTTTTTAGGAAAATAACTTGTAGCAGATTCCACCTTATACACTGTCACATCGCCGTCAGGTAGTCCTTTTTGTTAGATACCGGCCCTAAGACCGAACCCTATGGGACGCTGTATCTACTTAGCTTTCAGTTGGGAAAGTAATTACAGCACATTCAGCGAAGCGAATTATTGTCTGATTAAGGAGCGAGCAAGGCGTTTGCCACATCCATCGTTGTTAGTGCACATCCTTCTGCGCCATGTTTATTTTTCACTCTCCACCATTGCTCTAATGACGTCAAGGGATAATCATGATTTTCAAAAGTGAAAGTGGTTGTCAGAGAGAGAGAGGAAAAGTGATTTTTTGTTTTTCATTACAACAATTTAGAGGGTGAGAAAACAGGTATATATTTTATGAATTAAATAAATTGTCAATAAAACTAACAATTTAGAGGGCGGTGAATCATCTGGAGTCCTGGTTTCATTTAGGGGTAAGACCTAGGCTTTGCTTTGCAAAGAATAATCCCTCTTTCAAGCTCCCTTGCGTTGTCGATAGAAATTGGTTCGGTAATTTATAAAAAAGAGGTATTATTAAACTTTATTTGTAAATCCGTCGAAACTAGGTACCTAACTTGTAGCTGGAATGTCGTTAGCGATTTAGCTTTGCAATCCTATATAACTCTACTTTAGTCTGGCTTATCTTGAATACTATCAAACATACAGCACTGTTCTTCTTCTCGGCCACTGGCTTTTCTTGAGTCCCTGAAGGTTAAATCTTTCCACTAAAGGCTAGTTTTTCAGTGCGAGATCACTTGAGTTTTGAAGTTAAACTCAGGTTAACCCAAAAAATTAGTTTTTCGGTAACTTGAATCTCGAGTTAACTTCAAGTTACCTACAGAATAAATGACTCTAGAGAGTAATATCAATTTTTTCTATATTAAATGATAGTTGCTGCCGGTGTTTTTGTGGAAAATTATTTAAACTAAACTGGGGTTAATTTCAGAGATTTTGACTTATCCTCGTTTTATCTCGTTAAATTTGGCGAGCTTACCAACTAAGTAGAGAACAACTCAAACTTCTTTGCTTATTTATTTTTAAGAAGTCACAGTTAATTTCGAGATTCAGAAATTTGGAAAACTTTGTCGATGGATCTCACTATCCACTGAAATTCCCAGAATTAATAATATTAAATGAATAGTTCTGCAAATTAACTACAGAAATGAGTTTTTCAGCCAATTTCAATCCGGGGGTAACCTGCATTAAATTTGGCGGGTAAACCCCGGAATAAATTATTCTTAGGGCCAGTTTTTCAGTGCAACATCAACCGAGTATAATAGTTAAACTAAGATTTACCCCAGAAATGAGTTTTTCTGTGAGTTTAAATGCAGGGCTAATCTCGGCTTTACTCGCCAAATTTGGTGAGCTAACCACTAATTAAGCTCAGGAGAACAGTATGAACTTCTTTGTATGTTTTTTCTGTGTGAAATGGTATTTGTTTTCAAAATGACATCTGAGACCAAGTCGAACTTCTTTTCCTGTTTGAAGTTCGCATTTTACTGACGGAGTTAGCTCTGCATTGAAAAACTGCTCGCTGGGTGCAATCCAGACATATTTTGTTTCGCATCTAACAGATCTTAGTTTAAGCAAAAATTAAAACAGCTCTGAAAAACCGGCCCTTAGTTAATGATCGCGGCCGTCGAAAATTTAGATGACTTTATTGACGGCATATGCTCAGCACTGAAAAACTGCTGTCTGCTTTGAACCCAAATTCATTTCTTGGTTTAATTCGAGTTGAGTCAATATCGCGGTTTGTATCTAGAAAAAAGCCCCCAGGAAATAGAGCCCCAAATCAAAAATAAAATATAGCCCCAAAAGCGAGTCTCTATTTTCACAATGACCCCAATACTAAAATGAAGATAATGTGAGATATAAAAGAAGGTAAAAACAAAACCAGACAGGGGCATGCCTTAAAATTTCCATACACCTAAATTACTAAGAATACGTCTCCAAGTTAATCTCATTCACCCTTTTCACATACCTCTTTTATGCCACTTTTAACTCTTTTTGTAAATCTTTATAACAGTTTGACACTCGAAAAATAAATTTGTTGCCAAAATGACAACAAGTGGTTGCTTGTGTCAAATTAATCTCATGTTTGTCCGGTGTAGACACTTCGGGATTTATTTTAAATCGACTTTAACTAATCGCAGGTGGAGACTATCGAGTTATCTGTGACTTCGTTGAGTACCTGTCAACTTCGGTGGCTCTTTTTCATCATTCAAAGTATTGTGATTCTTATGATCACTGTGTGAGTATTTCCCTCTGACCTCTCTGAGGAGGGACCTTCACACCAGGATATATTCGATAGCGGTACCTTCACCTGCCCTTTTAACCGACAATGGGCAAATGGTTACAGCAAAACCTCTTCTTTGGCTCTTCTTTGAATAATATATATAATTCTTAAAATTTATTAGAGTCTGCTTCATTTATTAGAGCTCTGTGGAGCACTTTCGCTGTTAGATCTCCCGCTACATATTAGTTACCATTAAACAGAATTCCGCATGAATTGGATAAATTCCGTTTGTTCCCTTTATAAAAACACTTGTGCATTATTGGTTTGTTTCGGCGTTTTTAGGTCTGTAGGTACGAATAAACCAATTCTTATTTAGTTTTCGGGCTTTTGTAGGGCTTTTTGTTGGGTTTGAAAATCTTTAGCCTCTTTACAGTCACAAATATTTATCAGGACTATCTTGAAATTGAAATATTTGACCTTGTACCCTCTTATGGAAAACGTTGCAGAGAATTCGAAAATAAATGACAACACTATAATTAAAGAACCTGGTGATGGCCATCTGTCAGATGATCATGATTCTTGTCACAATAAATGTGCCTGTTTCTATCTCAATTCTTATATTTTTGTATGCTGGGTCTATTTTGTTTTACATAAAAATAATTACTTAAACGCCCAGATTCCCCTTGCTTACCAGGCTATTAAGAAAATTAATAAATTTAATCTAGCATTTTTGGGTGAGCCCTGTTCTTGGTTTTATTATCGTCAATAAGTTTTGTTTGAAGATGAACAATTGTCCAGTTATCCTGGAATCTAGAGAACAATATCAACGCACTTTGGCTTTCTTTGCTTCAAACGTTTGTGAAGTGTTGTTTCGCTTAGCCCTAGTCTAACCAGCTCATATCACTGTTGTCCATTTAAAATATATGAAAGCTGGGACTGTCCCATCGTTTTTACTTGACATACATAATAATTTTTATTATTTATTACACTTAATACCTATTATTTATTATGATAAAAACTTAACAAACAATAAACGTATATGTAATTAAACTTTGCATTGACTAAGTATCTATAGATTTTGGTGTATTTTTAAGGCTTATAATCTAGCTTTTGCTTACATAATCTTCCAGCAAACAGAGTTCGTATCTCACATTTAGTAAAATAAGAGTTTCTTTTCCAGAGTAGCAGTGTAGGTGTACCTAGAGCAACGATAAAACCCTTTTTATATTTTCCTCCTCTATCTCCTTTGGTTCTTTGGTCTCAATATCTAGCATTTGGATCCGACGTATACTTCGTATTTTTCTCTACTTTACTCTACTGCGTTAGGATATCCAAATCAAAAAAATCAAAAAAAAAAAATATCGACCATAATTTTGTGTTGTTGTTTTTTCCATCAAAATTTCATCCATCAAAACAAAAATTTTGCTTTTTAGATTTTACACCCAGAGCCCTCGATTGGACATCCTACTAGTAACGAGCAGTTAAAAGAGCAGAGTATACGAAACGGCAACTACTCCTTTAAAATGTATATCACGAAAAAGAATTATGATATTGTAACGGGTGATGAAATACCGGCGTCAAATCAAATTCAAAGCACACAGGCAGGTTTTTTTATTTTAAAATTGTATTCTTTATTAATTACACACACAAACATTATACACTTTACATCAATCTATATAAGTATCTTTTGCACTGAAAGATTTAAAATTCTTTACTCATAAAGTAGTACACAAAGAACAAAAAAAAAATTGCCAACCAAGTACACGAGTTTTGATAGATCTTAACTGAGAATGATTTGAAGAGAATCTTCAAGTTCGTATGTTAACTTGTTTAATATTTTCTTAATAACGCTTAATACATTTTCATTATTGCTTTTTAGTTTTTTAAGTATATTGTTACGTACAAACATTGTAATGTAGATATGAAACATTCATGTGATTTTTTTTTTACATGAGTTAAGACTATAATGTCCGCTTTATACGTGGACCTTATGTGGCTAACTTTGTTCAGCACTCGATGTTCAAAAATGTGTTTTAAAAGCTGCAAACAGCTCATCTTTTAGTTCACCATAAGACAAGATTTACGCTCTGCACACAGTTTTCGATTAAATTAAGTTCGCTGCACCAAAATAAAGAAGTCTGAGTACAACTCGTAGGGAGGTATTCTTACAAAGTCTAAGTTGACTAAATTTTCTATGAATAAGATGAGCACTTTTTTCTTTGTCCAAATCACCATTTTATTTTTCCTAAAACTACAATCTTTTTTATTTTAATTTTGCGTCATTAGGGGTCGCTTAAAACTCTAACACATGGGTCACACTTGCTGCGAAGCTCGAAATATTTAAAACACTTTTCTTTACTAACAAAAATACACGAAGTAAATTTCATTTCAGATTTCGCCTTCTTGAACTCTTTGGTTTCATTTTTTAAATTAACTTGACGATTTATTCTTTATCGCGAAAACTCTTTTCATCTTCAAGTTATTTACATACTCAAAACGGCTGATAGTTAGAATTTAGGACATGAAATATTGACGACGTATTCTGTAGTTTACTTTGGAACAAAAAATTATTAATTCAAAGAGCAAAGTTTTGTTTGAACTCAAATTTATAAAGAGTTTATGCAGTTTCATGCAGCAGTCCTATAATACAACACACATTTTGACTGGCTATAATTTTTTATCAGGCTTCGCTGCTCCGCAACGAATCAATTGTCGAAAACTATCGATTAGACACATAGTGTAAGCCAGAAACCGTGAATAATTGGTCATCACATAATAGTTTTACCTTGTCTTGCACAAAATTCAGGCATTCATCTAAAAGATTAAATATGGAATTTTCTAGAATGCCATGTTCGACTTCGAAAACCAAACAAAATTAGCAGCTATGGATGAAACTCTATCCCTGTGCTGTCATAAGAATCAGAATGTCTTTTACTCAACAATATATATTTAACATTTTTCATAACTCTCTTTACAATTCAAACTGTTTTTAACAAACTTAGGTTAAAATAAAAAAATAAATAAAATAAAACACAGTATGATTTTTAATTATGCTTTTAAAAGTGTGCTAATTCCATGCCCAAGGGTTTTTAACTTATTAGCTAAGATTTTTCAAAAGAACGCACATTTTTAAAAGTGACTTTTCCAAGAACTATGCGCGCGCTTGAAAATTTATAAAATGTTTTTAGAAATTGCTGTTATCTTATGATTGAATTTGGCAATAACTAAATTCAGCTTAAAGTGTGCTAATTTTCTGGCCTACACTGTAGATGTCATCTTCAATCGATTGTATTTTCTTTTAAACAAAACTTGAAGTGTGAGACAAAAAAAAATGTCACTTAAGCCAGGATTAACTTAAAATAGGACTAAAAATATTTTGAGGTTCAGAACAAAATTTTGACGTTTCAGAATTTAGTCCTAATTTTCAGATGTTCCGTATTGAAAACTTGCCAAGGTTTAAAATTATTCACTTGACAGACTTTAAAAAGTTTAAAATTTTAAACTTGTGCTATAACTTGACTAAGTAAAGGCTCTCAGTATTGAAGTTGAGAGTATTTTTACCTTCTGCTGGGCAGCTCAGTACAGAACCCCTGTTCTCATTTCTTACAATACGTGCTAGTGCTCGATTTTCAATCACTATTTTGATTATGACAAAGAGCTTCTTTTTGGTTTTTATAATTATTAGAATATGAATTCAATGTCATTGATCTTTGTGACAGATGTGATCACGTCATTTATGAAAGCTGACTTAAGCTCACCTAAGTCTATTACGGTTAGGCCATAACTCTGTCAGTTAAGTTGTCAAAATCTTCTACTCATAAAATTATTGACTTTCCCAACACTCACTTCACATAGAAAAACACAGAAAAAGAAGTTCGAGTTGTTGCCAGATGTCATTATACAGTACAGTCATTTCACACAGAAAAAACATTCGTTAGGAATCAACTCATCAAATTTAACGGTTAAAACCGACATTAACTGGATCTAAATTTACTGAAAAACATATTTTTGGGGTTAATCTCAGTTTAACTTCGAAACTCGGATGATCTCACACTGAAAAAATGAGACAGAGAATTGACAGAGCCATGTCTCTCCGTCCGTACCTATGTGCAAACAAGCTATAGGTAGCAATTTTTGAGCAAGAAAGCTAAGATTTGGTAGCCACACCTATAATCCATTTTGAAAGATCAAGTTTGGAAATCACGTTTATCCGCCCTTAGACATGGCCACTACATGCTTATAATATAAGCATATAATTATGTTGGCACCTCTATTTTTAAATAATTTAGTAGTATTAAAGTGATGTTAAAATTAATTGATAGCGCACTGATTTTTGGTATGCAGCACTATTTTTTTGTAATGGTATTTATTGTGACAAAAAAAATCTCTAATTCCATGTCTCCCCTGGGCACTAATCCGGATTAATACGATCCACGATTAATATAAATCTTTACTAACTTCTCTACAAATCAAATTTTTAATCGCCTTCCGCTAATCCTCTTTTAATTGCCGGTGGAGACATAGTTTAACTTTGAAATTAAAAGTGGGCATCACTTTTCATTTCAATAGCTCAGATAATTCTCTATGCTTGATCGCGCCCTTTTCGGTTAGCGATCCCGGATCAGGCCGTTCTTCTCCCGGATTGGGGTTATACATCCTCCGAACAGCCAAACACGTTTTTCTTGATTTTGAAGTTTTGACTAGCGTTTTATTTGTGAAGCAAAACCTATTCTACATCGGGCAAATGACATTTATTTAACCTGACACATGCGCTATATCATGATTGTGTACGTGCTTCTGGTTTTGATTCTGGATTCTCGGTCAGAAGCAAATTTGTCTTTTTTTCAGGAGAAGAAATGTCAAACGAGTGCCAAGAATACAGTTTTAGGAGAGCCCAGAAGGCTTTGAGACCAACCGGTCGTTCTTCCGAACGACCAACCGGAAAGGCCATTAGTAGCTCTGTAGATTACGCTAACTACTTTGTGACACTTCACAAATCTCACTGTTTCGACTTTTCCTGACGTGGAACTAGACAATTCAGTTGTATTTTGCTTGCTTACCGCCACTTTTCAGTGCTAGATCATCAGAGATTCGAATTTTACTCAAGTTGGCGTCAGATATAAACTTTTTAGTCAATATCAATCTGGGGTTAAGCTCGACTCAACTCAGTTTTACTCCGGAAAAACTCTGGAAACAAACAGAGCTAGTTAATAATTTCGATTTGAGTGTCAAAGATTTCGATAATTTATTTTAATTATTCGATTAATTAATTTCAAGTGTAAAGCTAGTCCTGTACTGGAAAACAGATTCCCGAGATTTATTTTATTAGTGGATCAACAAATCTTAATTTAACGCAGGGCTTACTCGCATTGCAAAACTGGGTCTTAGAACACTAAACTCTAATCGACCCTAGGTTTAACTGCAGACAAGTAGCGTAACGGCTGCTTAGCTCTTTATGAATATAGAAATGAGGTCCAAGTTTCGTATCCCGATCGGGATTTTCGCCCGAGCAAGAACCATTCGCCGTTCTCTTTTGAGAGGCTTCTCAGTAGGTCCCAACTATGCGTGGTTGTAAGAGGTCAAGTTATAAGCGCCAGTAAGTCTATTTATGGGGGGGTTCACACGGTACAACATGTTGAACAACATGTAGAACAACATCCGATGTTGTACCGTGTGAATGAATGAAACATCCGCTTGGCAAGCGTGCTTGATGGTTTTTAAACAATTGTCAAGCCATACAGCCCGGGTGATGAATATGGCGGAACTATCAAATAAAGCGTTTCGGCGGGAATTTTTTGAGGGGAAAAACACTAAGAAAAAACTGAAGTTGTACAACATGCTTGATGAATTTGAACGCACGGCTCGTTTAACTGTAAATTTTCCATCAAGCAATGTTGTACAACATGTTGTACCGTGTGAACCCCCCTAATGCTTTTGTCTTTCCACATAGCTTAGGATTTCTAAAATTTCCGCTTCACACAGACACTACAGTAATCTTTTTGTGAAAAAAACTGCAATTAAAATATACACTAAATTGTGACACATAAGACATGCCTGTTCGTGCGTTCGCCTGTGCCACAGGTTTTAAGGACATAAATTTAAAACTACGAGCTTAAAACAGCACTTTCTATGCGCAATATGAGTGTAAGATTTTCGCTACAGCCGCCAAACTTAGAGGTGGGAACTTATTATTTATTTACTCCGTCGAATACGCGTTGTTTTCTTGATATGTGCAGCTTTTTGAAAAGCGTTTTTATTACTTGCCGCGTGTGTCCCTTTGGCTTACGAATGACTCAAAGAAACGCTTAGTTTGGAACTAATTGGTCTCCTCTCGACGATGCACTAATCACAAGACATCAAAAGTGCTTCCCCAAAAACCTAGAAATAAGTTTTTTATACTAAGTTTTAAGCTTACGAACATAATACCCTCCTGTCGCTGTAAGATAGTATTTTTTGCATGCAATTTGATGAAATTTCTCATTATTCTAGCACTCGCACTCATTTTGCTTCATAGAGTCAAGCGACACACACACACACTATCTCATTCGCTTCGAAGGCAAATCAACACCTAAAATGGGCTATCGGACACTTTTTTTTTTTAATTATATTACTTGAGCTCAATTGAATGGCTTCAATTCAAAGTCACTTTGAAGAAAGATAGAAAATCTAAGTGGTGAAAAAAAAATCGAAGACAAAATAAATATTTTGATTTAAATAAAGAAGAAAACGAACCAACAAACAAGACTTTGAATGGCAGTCACCCAAAAGCAAACAAAGAGTATAATTGCTTTACTTACATTCCCATGACATACTATTATGATATGATATAATTTGAGTTTTATGGTAATCTTATTTATTTGGGACTGGCAACGCAACTAAAACCGATCATTACGAAAATAAAAAAACAAGTTAAATTCTGTCAAAAAAAAACCAAAACAAAAAACCAAAAATCCCCCCAGCACAACGTAACACTAATTGGAGCTCCTTTTGAATTTTTCTTTGCTACCATTTGACAGTTATCTAACTTCAATGCTGCTATTGATCGAGTTACTAGTTGCTGTTTTGGGAAGTCCTTTGTGAGTATACATGTAACAAAACTAAACAAGAAAAAAATGAAATAAATTCATGACACATTTTATAGTCAAAAAAAAAAATAGTATATATATGTCAAGTAAAAAAAAAAAACGAAAATGTGATAAAGGACCTCATAACGCTTTTGCCCCTTTTTCTCTCTCTTACTTGCCTCCCGTCCGCCTGGCTGCTGTGCTACTGTGCCCGCGCTCGTATCGTAATATCTCTCTCTCAGATGGAGACTCTTAATTTTAAAATCTAACAGAATGTACATGTAGTTACGAAATGCTTAAAAAAAAACAAAACAAAATGTTTTTTATATAGGTTATGCTTATATATTACTTAACGCGGTTATTTATTTATTTATATAAAATATATTTTTTAATTAAACTTTAATTTGTTTGTAATTTTCTTTTTTTTAGAGAGTCGATAATATATTTATGTTTGCTATAGCATGCCTTATTGTAATCTATCTATTTTTTTATTTGTGTTCTATCTTCACACATTTTCTGTTTTTTTATCTGTTCATTTAATTGTTACAAAAATTATTAATTTAGAGACAACATAATAACACTCTTGTTTATGTAGCCAACTTGTTTTGTACATACTAATTGTGTTTTATTTTTATTATTTTTTTTGAAACGCTTTAGCTACGGAAACAGAGTCGTTTCAATGCTAGAAAGAAATTCCAGTTCGCCATACTGGTTGTTCGTGCTATGATAAGAATACGAAGACTCCGCTATACCGCTGAGCCGTTACGCGTCGAAGATGCTATTCGGGATCCATACCGAGTTAAAGTTTTGCGAAAGGTAAGTGCTTTTTATCATATTTTCTTTTTTAAACCTAAAGTTTTCACAGTAGGCTATTTTTCTAGATCTCTGGCTTTGATTGTAAGAGAAACTTTATTACAGATTTTCTTTTAGGTGATAGAGATCGCTGTTTCTGAGAAACAAAACTATTTCCCGCTCTTTTCATTCTATAAAATCATCCGTTCCAAATGGTCCTGCCTCATTCCTACAGTTATTTGATATGATCGCCGCCGTCCCGGGTGTCAGGTGCCCGAGGAGGCGCCTTCCCAAGTGGGACCGATAGAAGTTCGCATACCAGATATGTTGAGAACTGGCATGAGGAATTCCCGGACGGATCAGAAAACCAACAGCAAAAGAAAAATCCTGAAGCGCACGTATTCGAACTAGCTACTTTTTGGTCGGCATCTGCTGTCAAAGTTTCGGAGAGGAAATGTCAAATATTAATAATCCACTTCCTCCTCTCTTTCAACTATCGAATGGATACAAAAACCAATTGAATACTCTGTGGGTTTTGGCAGCGTTTTCCCCCATATAAGAATAACACTTACAAGGATACTTTTGGTGTTTTTGTGCAGGGTTTTCATGTTCTGTACTGACTCAGTAGGGCTTGGGTTGAACCGGGAACTCTTTTTGTACTCTTTCCTCCAATTCCTTTCCCTCGCGATATGCTTACCCATTTGAAAGGCCACAATACCTTGATGACATGATTATTATTTAAAAAAATTGTTTTCCAAAAACATCTATCTTTTTTTTACTCTGCCGAACTGTTTTTAACACGATTTTTGGATTTTTTTTTCGCATCATTTGACTTGTCTGCAGATGAATCTGCATACTGAATCTGCAGATGTGTGATCTTTCCATTTTGCGTCTGATCGACTCATATGATCACTTGGTTTTTTCGATCTGCCTGAATGAAGAACTCCAACGTACCTAGCAAGTTCCCGATCTTTGAATCTGCCTATGCTTTCTCCACAAAAACGTCGGTTATACTTGTTTAATGTGGGCACTCTGTGACCGGTCCTTATCTTTAAAGCGCAGGCTTGTTTTACTCGATCTTATGGGTCTGGGGCATTGCAATTCGAATGGCTCTTTGAAATATGTATGTAGCTATGTTACAATGGTGCTAGCGAATTCATTTTTGGTATGTGCTTTGTAATGGTCTTTGAAGAAAGTTTGGCCTTTTAATCGACCACGCCCACTTTTTTAAAAAAAAATTAAATCGTGGTCAATTAAAGAAAAAAAGTTTTCTTATACTTTAAGGAAGGTTCTTACGGACAGAAAAATAAAGACAATTGACCAAAAAGTTGGATAATTTAAAAAAACAAATATATTTGAGAACTGTTTTTTTTTTGTAAATTTATCGTTAATGTAGTAAACTTATTATGGTACTAAGTTTACTGTAGGTCGGAGTGGAATTTGTTGGATTTTTTATTCTTATATTTAGATTTGATCGAGATTTTATCCCGATTCTCAATATGCTATTAAAAATTGTCGGTCTCGATTAGTTTAGAATTTGTATGGAAAAAAGGTAAAAAAAATTGCAACTTTCACAACTTTCACATACTTGACACCCGCCCTAGTCAGCCCAATTACGCAAGTCGAATACAAAAAGTCACCTCGACTGGTACTCGTATCGTATTGTATTTGCTTTGTAATTATGCAACTCGCATGCGTTGAATACGACTCCATCACAGATGCAGTCGGGCAGCAACGCGTTTCATCGCACTTCAAATGCACAAGTAGTGTCAAAATTTCGGATGAAAAAAATCAAAGCAATCTTGAAAGGTTCGGGGATTTTGTAAGAAATCAAATTGAAAAACGAAAAAGGAGAATCAATTTAATCGATCAATTTTTTGATGTGGAGGAACCAACACATCGGTTGGCAAATATCCGCAGAGCCATGAAAGATAGTTTATTTCAATGAATTTGCCAAATGCATGGTGTGATTTTAAAGTTAAAATTTCAAACCAATTTCCAACTCAAGAAATTAATTGCAGTTTTATTAATTTTTTTCGACTTCCCAAAAATACAATAAAACTCCTTTTGGAAGAAGTAAGACCATTTTGAAAAGAGTACACACAACGTCAGTGGCACCAATTTTGAAGTTACTGGCTGTGCTTCGCCAAAGGAGCATACCAAACAAGCGCTGAAAACTATTTTACTTTAGCAATACCACAGCCAATGTTTTCAAATATTTTAAAGGAAATGTCCAGTAACATATCGATAAAAAAACATTTTAAAAAATCTGTTGGTTTTGATGCTTCTGATAACTTGACTTGAAGTCACTTTTAAAATGTCAAGTGAAGAAAACACGACTAGATCCGTTGAAAAAACGACTAAATATGACTTGCATAATTACCGATGTGAACCGGATACCGCACGCGATGGTATGCGCTTTTCTTTTTGACATGAAACTCATTAGCGTACGAGTATGTTCGTATTGACTCTCAGTTTCATAATAACGAAATATGAGCAAGCTCGTATGTGGCTCTCGAATACGACTTGCGTAATTGGGGTGAGTCTTGAAATGTAGTTCCACTCATTGATGTGTTGTTATTTTTGCATGGACGCAACTAGTGCTGGTTTGAAATCGATATTTTTTATTTCCGATAGTATCGATATATTTGGGAAAAAAATTGTTCCTATCGATATTTTTACTAAATTTTAATTAAATTTTACTTAAGCCTAAAAAACTTTTCTATAAAGTACAAAACCTTATGAATACTTAAAATTTGATTGTCAGAATACGGAAAAACGGAGATAGTTAGTTAGACTCGGTGATCGCTCCTAGCACTATGTCTCCATCGGCCACCATAAAACAGTTAATATCGTCGATTAGCGGGAGGCGTATATAGAAGCAGTAGTGGCTCCACCGGACAAACATAAGATTAATTTGGCACGAGCCAAATTTTTCTGTCATTCTGGCTCTCAAAAACTGTGTACAACTACAGTTTACGGCATCCAAACACGTACGACAAAATATTTCTGTCGTCGGGTTCGAGTAAACCCAATGTTACTCCAGATTATCTTTTTAGTCAGTGGCCGACGGCGGTTGTTTAAAAAGCTCGACCTTCGAGTTTTTGTGCCGTGAAAAAACGGCCTTTTGTTGTCTTTCCTTGAGGCTTAGACTTGTAATGGTGAGTGCGTAGGTAATTGATACTTAAAAAGCTCGATACGGACGAGCCTGGCATATCTTTTAAATCGTATTTTTAGCTTAAAGAAGCAGCTATTAACAATAGTTTATATTCGTTTGATTTCTGCGCTGGTATTGTTGCCCGATTTGATTGAGATAACCTACTCCTTACAACTTGGTGCTATATATCCTAGATCTAGATGCTGGCATACAGGATGTTGAAATCGATTATTTGAAGCTCCAGAGTTTTTTTTTTTTCAAGATTTATGCAGCAGATTTTGAAAAACCTTATTCCTTAAGCTACAGTTACGCTCAAAATTGAGCGTACACAAATGAGTTAAAGCGTTTTTTATCTACTGACATTAGAGAAACAGTTTTTTTAATAAGAATGTTTTATTACTTAGTGTTTTATACTTTTTACTTTAAGTATTTAAGATAAAATTAACAAAAATATACGGAAATTTAATTTTGAACGAAGAAAAAACCAAAAAGTGCTTGATTTCATGACACAAAAATGAGCGTACACTGCCAATAAATTGGTTTAAAAAAAGTTAAAATGCTCAGAACCTTATTTTTTTTAGTACTTTGTTGGACTACCAAGTGCATCTATTGCTGTTTCCAAATTAAACAATCGATTCCACGAAGCAGTTTGTAAATGATGGAGGAACACTATTTCAAACTTGCTTGACCTCGTTTTTAAGCTCAGATTTTTTATTACGGTTACTATTTTTCAATCGCCTTTTAATATCTTCCAACAAATTCTGAATTCGATCAGGTTTCGGTGACTGTGGTGGGGTTTTTAGGTGGTTTCTAAGGTTGTAGAGTAGCCATTCACGTACAATATGTGAATTCTACTTCGAGCCGTTGTCTTGTAAAAAGTAAAACTTTGACGATTAATTTAATTTTTCCGCCGATTTCTGCAATTTATTTGTAGCGTCCTTTCTGTTTTCGATGAATTCCGAATTTCCGATACCACTTTAGACTTTCCGGCAGCCATAGAACCCCACAAAGTGACGCAACCTCCTCCATATTTTACTGTCAAACACCGATATTTTATTGGCTCTGCGTTCGGCTTCCGCTAGGCTTTTTGCCTACCATTGGAGCCAAATAAGTAAACTTTTATGTCCTCCGTAGATACTAACCCTTAACAAAAACTTGCCGGCAATTTTATGTGCTATTTAGCAAAACTTCAAGCGCTACCGTTGATTAACTACTGATGTCTTTGGTCTTTTGCGAGAAAGTGGAAATTAACCTAATGGAGAGAGTGGAATTAACCTAATGTCAAAAAACATCGAAAATCCCACCCAAGTCCTGATGATGCTCACGGTGCCCATAATAGACTTCAGCAAACATTTCAGAAATCTTATGAAATTTGTGTGTATCTAGCTAGCTGTCAAATTTCCGTGCTGAACCTCTCACTTGAGTTGGACTAAACTTAAGAGAGCAAAAGTTAACGAAGACCTAACGAAATTGAGCAAACGGCTATTATAGTCGTGGCATACGAATTGCGTTTAATGGAACATTTCGGAAAGCCGACTTAAGTCCATCTAAGTCTATTATGGTTAGACCTTTAACAGTGTTTTTCGGTAGTGCGAGATGAATGGTTTCTGCTTAGATTGATCACTGATTCGACGATTCATCCAATGACGCTAACTTTGGAACACTGGTTTTGGCATTCGTTTTGATTTTTCGCACATAAATTCAAGCGTCATGTTCCTTTAGTATTTTTTTCGGCCTCTACTTCTTTCGAGGAACTTCTTTCGAGGAACAGTTTTAATTAATAGTTTTTTGCACATTGGAATACGTTCGCCCAAAAAAAAACTGTAATAAGTTTTCTCGTATAATTATCGGTTTGTTTCCTTTTTATTTTCATATTTGCAAAATCACTATCACGATAGTACCAAAACCCAAGGCGCCCGAATTGAGAAAAATTTTATAATTTTCTTGTGCGCAGTTGTTTTTTATTGAGTGTACGCTCAGTTTTGTGCATCGAAAATCAAGCCAATGCTTGATTTGAGCTTTAAAAGGGGATTTTTTTAATTCCCCGCAAATAACTTAAAGTAAAAGAGAAAAGATGTACTTTGTTGATGTAAAAAATTTTCCTCTCAGACCTCAATTCCCGCCTATGAAAATAGTATTTTTGCTTAGTTTTGCTCAAAATAGCTTAATTTTGAGAGTAACTGTATACTGAAATAACACCCTATTATCAAATTGAACAAACTTCTCATTCTTTTTCTTAAGAGGGTTCATGGCTGTCAGGAAATACTTAAACAAAGCATTGTAATTTGTCGAATTTTAAAATTTAAAAAAAAAAACTTCAAATTAGCAAGTAACAACGACAAAACGACAATTTTTGATGCGTAGTACTTAATGTTTCAGATTTTCACTCTGCTTGTCATGTGAAACGCTTAGACTCCAGTATAAACAGCAATAAAGAACTTCCTCTTCTTTGTAAAAGTTTAGTAAAAGGCTCTAGCCCAATGAACCCGTAGCGTCCGTCATGACGAAATGCACAACTGACAGCTCAGTTAAATACGCACTGTTCTTATAGGAAGCGACCCATAAAGAAATGGCTGACAAACGTCACTCAGTTAAATACACGAGGTTGATTTAACTGAGTTGTTAGTTGTGTACTTTTGCGTGACGAATGCAACGAATTCATTGGCCTAGATAGAGGCTTAAATCTCATATGGACACCACAAGCGATTGGTAGATCTTATGTAGAATTTTCGATTTATGTGGCATTAAGTTAATATTGAAAGCGAATGGAATAAATTAAGTGAAATGAAATGAGACCAAATAAATGAAAAATTATATCCAAGCTTCTGCGTCTATTATGGTTACTCCTAAACTTCCTTGCGTCGATGCGTACCGGTCGGCCTCGAAAAAAAAATGCTGCCGTAAACTAGCGTGTCTCCGACGTAAAGCCGAAAACACCACTTTGTCATCGTTCTTACATGCAACACAACTCTCCATGGCTTCGTAAATAAACACCATTTCGGAGAATATTATCATTAAAAAAAATACATATAAAATCTATGTTTTTTATTTTTAAACGAAAGAGTGTACCTACTTGTATTGGGACCCCCTATTGCTGGCGCACTTCAAAGAATCTCCTTCCTTGTAAATATTATTCCTTAGGCTTCGCCTGAGTCTGGCGAGTAGGTACTTCCTCGCCCATCAAAATGCGGAGTTTGCCAAGTTGTTCCACTTGACCAGAACCATGGGTGGGTGTCACAGTTCGTTAAATGTTTGCTTTTACCTGTATTCCGACTTTCAGTTACTACTCACCCGGTGTCTGTCACAGGCGACCCAACTTTTAAAGGATTAGTGTTTTTAGACAAAACCCACTGTTTTCAGTTTAAAATTTGGGTAACGTCCTTATTCCTAGAGCATAAAAATTATCTTTTTTAAATGACGACCGCTTTACAAAGGTGGCAATTTTTTTTTTGTAAAAAAGTAGACAGTTCTATGCCTCGCAGACAGAATGAAGCTTAAAAGTGCCTTAATTAATAAAGGGAATTTTATTAACGAACAAAATAAAACAGTTGGACATATGAAAAATTTAATTTTCATTGTTTTTTATTCAACAGGTCATTGATGGCTGTGCTTTCCGGGTCTATGGACACTGGGTTAAGAAGGGCGAAGGCCAAAATCGCGCCGCCCTATTTGAAAATACACCGCGTACAGAACTGCATGCACTATACATAAATAATCTTAGCCGATAGGATTAACTTAATTAACTGAAATAAAAAGGAAAACAGATCATAACTACTATTATCACTTCTACTACTAGTACTCATATGTTACTATGTTACTATTATTTTATAATATTTAAATTTTATTTCCTTTTAGATGAAAAAATTAATTTATAACTACAATGAGAAAAATGTATCATGGACAATTTATTCTATTATCATTATATTATTTTTTTAAATATCGTTAATTATGGCGAAATAATGTTTGTTATATTCCTTTAAGCTGTTATTTTTTAAGCATAGTTTAGTAGTATATAATAATAAATTGAAACAAGAAAAAAGTAACAAATATTTCACAAAGTTTAATAACAATGCCTTGTTAGTAAAAACAAAAGAAAGACCATTGAATTTAATAAGTATAAGAGACTAAAGCTACAATCGAAGAAAAAGAAAAACCTCAACCGTCTGTTAATGTGTTTTTTTTTAATCATTATTCATGATTAATTTCCTTTAAAAATGTTGATATTAAAATTGAACGAATAGAGAACAAGTAGAACTAGAAATTCGATATGTATTTTGATTTTGCGTCTGGCATATCTGTTTAGCAATTTACCAATGAGCAATACTTTATGTTTTGTAGATATTACATAATTTATAAATAAATATAAAACAACAATGCAGGGTATTACAATCCTAGCAACTTAATACAGATAAAAGAAAAGGAAAACCGTTATTGCGAAAGAAGTGTGTAAGAAGTAATTTGTCATGAAAAATGTATTAGAAGAGTAAAATTGTTCTATAAATTCATCGCATAAATTATCATGTGATGCTGTACACGATTTCAAGAAGAAATATACATACATACATACAGATTTTAATTTGTTGTTCATTTTGCTTATCGATTTGAAAAGCTATTTCGACTTAAAACGGATTCACTTAACCCTGGAAGCACATACAATCGACGACGCTACTTAACATCGAACCGGTTTCTTGCCATATTTATGTTTGTATTGAGTTCATTTTTCGTATAGTGCCAGTCGTCTGTTTATATTTGTTTATGTTGTTATTTATTCCTAATAAGACAAACAATTGAAAACAATCACATTTTGCAACATTCAGTAGTTGTGTCATCTGTACGACGTCGAATCGTCGAAGTATGTTCTTTACGTATAAAAAATAAGTATGTATGTCCTTCCAGCGAACAAGTTTATGTTTAATTGGTATGTTAGAACACAACTGGTGAAGGTTTGATAACTTTTGAACATGTCTTAACACATCTTAACATGTTCGGACACATTTAAACATGCTTTAAGAAGTTTGTTAAGATGTCTATGCATGTTTGAGCACGTTTAATCATGTTTGAACACGCTTGATCATGTTTGAACACGTTTAATCATGTTTGAACACGTTTCAACAAGTTTAAACACATTTTAACCTAAACACGTTTGAGCAAGATTAAACATAAACACGTTAGAAGAAGTTTAAACATGTTGAACAATATTGAACATGTCTGAACATGTTCGAACTCGTTTAAAATGGTCTGAAATACGTTTGAACATGTTTAAACAAGTTTAAACATGTTTAAACACGTTTCAGCAAGCCTAAACAGGTTCGAACACATTTCATCATGTTAAAACTAATTTGAAATGTCTGAACATGTTTGAACCCGCTAAACACGTTTAAACACATTTCTAACACTTTTAAACACGTTTGAACATGTTCATTCATGTTTCTGCTAATACGTTTAAACAAGTTTCAACATGATTAAACACGTTTAAATAAGTTTTAACATGTTCAAACACGTTTAAATAAGTTTAATCATGTTTTAACAAGTTTGATCATGTTCGAACACGTCCCAACACGTTGAAATTAATGTGAACATGTTTGAACACGTTTTGTCATGTTCAAACACGTTTGAACAAGTTTAAACATACTCGCACAAGTTTGAGCACATTCTGTCATGTTCAAACACGTTTGAAAAAGTTGCCCAAACGTTGAAGCACGAACATGTGTAAACATGTTTGTGCAAGTTAAAACATGTTCAAACACGTTTAAACAACATTAATCATGTTAGAACATATTTCATCATGTTGAAACTAATTTGAACATGTTTGAACACGTTTTGTCATGTTCAAACACGTTTGAACAAGTTTAAACATACTCGAACAGTTTCAACAGTTTAAACATTTTTAACACGTTTAAACAAGTTTAATCATGTTCGAACACGTTTCAACATGTTGAAACTAATTTTAACATGTTTAAAAAAGTTTTAACAAGTTTAATGATGTTCGAACACGTTTCTACATGTTGAAACTAATTTTAACATGGTGTTGACAAACGTGTTTCACAATGTTTAAACACGTTTGTGCAAGTTTAAACAGTTCCACACACGTTTAAACAAGTTTAATAATGTTCGAACACGTTTCATCATTTTGAAACTAATTTGAACATGTTTGAAAACGTTTTGTCATGTTCAAAAACGTTTGAACAAGTTTAAGCATACTCGAACAAGTTTTAACTCGTTCTGTCATGTTCAAACACGTTTAAACAAGTTTAATCATGTTCGAACACGTTTTATCATGTTGAAATTAATTTGAACACGTTTTGTCATGTTCAAACACGTTTGAACAAGTTTTGCTCAAACGTGTTTCAACATGTTTAAACACGTATGTGCAAGTTTAAACAGTTTTACACACGTTTAAACAAGTTTAATCATGTTCGAACACGTTTCATCATGTTGAAACTAATTTTAACATGTTTAAACACGTTTTGTCATGTTCAAACACGTTTGAACAAGTTCAAACATACTGGAACAAGTTTGAACACGTTCTGTCATGTTCAAACACGTTTGAAAAAGTATTGCCCAAACGTGTTTACACATGTTTGTGCAAGTTTAAACAAGTTGAAACTAATTTGAAAATGTTTGAACACGTTTTTTCATGTTCAAACACGTTTAAACAAGTTTAAACAAATTCGAACACGTTTAAACATGTTCGAACACGTTTCATCATGTTAAAACTAATTTGAACATGTTTAAACACATTTTGTTATGTTCAAACACGTTTGAACAAGTTTAAACATACTGGAACAAGTTTGAACACGTTTTGTCATGTTCAAATACGTTTGAACAAGTTTAAACAAATTCGAACACGTTTAAACATGTTCGAACACGTTTCATCATGTTAAAACTAATTTGAACATGTCTGGACATGTTTGAACTCGTTTCGCACGTTTAAACACTTGTTAGGACGTTTGGACATGTTCAAACATGTTTTCGTAAATAAGTTTAAGCAAGTTTAGGCATGTTTTAACACATTTAAACACTTTTAAATACGTTTAAATATGTTTAAACACGTTTCAGCAAGTTTAAACACGTTTAAACAAGTTTAATCATGTTTGAACACGCTTAAACAAGTTTAATCATGTTCGAACACGTTTTATCATGTTGAAACTAATTTGAACATGTTTGAGCACGTTTTGTCATTTTCGAACACGTTTTGTCATTTTCGAACACGTTTGAACACGTTTGAAAATGTTTTGTCATGTTCAAACACGTTTGAGCAAAACTTGTTCAAACCTGTTTCATGTTTCATGTTTACACATGTTGAAACAAGTTTTGCTCAAACGTGTTTCAACATGTGTAAACATGTTTGGGCAAGTTTAAACATGTTGAAACACGTTTAAACAAGTTTAATCATGTTCGAACACGTTTCATCATGTTGAAACTAATTTGAACATGTTTAAACACGTTTTGTCATGTTCAAACACGTTTGAACAAGTTCAAACATACTCGAACAAGTTTGAACACGTTCTGTCATGTTCAAACACGCTTGAAAAAGTATTGCCCAAACGTGTTTACACATGTTTGTGCAAGTTTAAACAAGTTGAAACTAATTTGAAAATGTTTGAACACGTTTTGTCATATTCAACTACGTTTGAACAAGTTTAAACAAATTCGAATACGTTTAAACATGTTCGAACACGTTTCATCGTGTTAAAACTAGTTTGAACTCGCTTCGCACGTTTAAACACTTGTTAGGACGTTTGAACATGATCAAACATGTTTTCGTAAATAAGTTTAAGCAAGTTTAGACATGTTTAAACACATTTAAACACTTTTAAACACGTTTAAACATGTTCAAATATGTTCAAACATGTTTCAGCAAGTTTAAACACGTTCAACATCATGTTTGAACACGTTTAAACAAGTTTGATCATGTTCAAACACGTTTTATCATGTTGAAACTAATTTGAACATGTTTGAACACGTTTTGCAAACACGTTTGAACGAGTGTTGCCTAAACGTGTTTAAACAGGTTTGGGCTAGTTTAAACAGTTTCAAACACGTTTAAACAAGTTTAATCATGTTCGAATACGTTAAATTATGTTGAAACTAATTTGAACATGTTTGAGCACGTTTTGTCATTTTCGAACAAGTTTTAACATATTGTTTTAATATATAAGTTTTATATTATAATATAAGTTTTAATATATTGGAACACGTTTGAAAATGTTTTGTCATGTTCAAACACGTTTAAGCAAAACTTGTTCAAACGTGTTTCATGTTTACACATGTTTGGGCAAGTTTAAACACGTTTAATCACGTTGGAACACGTTTCATCATGATGAAACTAATTTGAACACGTTTTGTCATGATCAAACACATTTGAACAAGTTCAAACATATTCGAACACGTTTCATCATGTTGACACTAATTTGAACATGTTTGAAAACGTTTTGTCATGTTCAAACACGTTTGAACAAGTTTAAACACACTCGAACACGTTTCATCCCGTTAAATTTAATTTGAACATGTCTGAACGTGTTTGAACTTGCTTTAACACGTTTAAACATGCTGGAGCATGTTTAAACATGTTTTTGTAAGTACGTTTGAGCAAGTTTAAACATGATTAAACACGTTTGGGCAAGTTTGAACATGTTCAAACACGTTTAAACAAATTTAATCATGTTTGAACATGTTTAAACAAGTTTAATCATGTTTGAACACGTTTAAACAAGTTTAATCATGTTTGAACACATTTAAACAAGTTTAAACATGTTTGAACACGTTTAAACATATTTAATCTTGTTCGAACACGTTTTATCATATTTTAACACGTTTTATGTGTTGAAACTTATTTGAACATGTTTGAACACGTTTTGTCATTTTCAAACAGGTTTGAACAAGTGTTACTCAAACGTGTTTTAATATGTGTAAACATTTTTGGGTAAGTTTGAACATGTTCAACCACGTTTAAGCAAGTTTAATCATGTTCGAACACGTTTCATCCTGTTGAAACTAATTTGAACATTTTTGAACTCGTTTAAACATGTTTGAACACGTTTTGTCATGTTGGAACATATTATTTGAACACGACTTAACATGCTTGAATAAGTCTAAACATTTTTGAGCACGTCTCGTCATGTTTAAACACAAGTTTTACGTTTAAACATGCTTAAACAAGTCTGAACAAGTTTTAAAAGGCTTAAATATGCGTGGATAGGTCTAAGCGCGCTTAAACATGTTCCAACACGCTTCATCATGTTTAAACATGTCTTAATAAGTATGGACACGTTGAGACATGTTCGGATACATCTAGGCCCGCTCAAGTATTTAAGGACACGTTCCATCAATTTTCAATACGTTAAAGCATGTCTGCACAAGTTTGTTTGAACATACTTAGATAAGCTTGAACATGAGTAAACAGGTTTGAACACACCTAAACATGCTTGAACTCGTCAAAGCCCATTCAAACATTTTTAAACACGTTCCAACAAGTTTCAACATGAACACGTTAAAATGTCGGAGCACCTAAGAAAGTATGTACACGTGTCAAAAAAATATTGCAGCAACGCAGTGAGAAACACATATATTAGGTGCAACCTTAGCCATGTTTTGATGGCAATTTTGCGAATTAGCGAAAAAAACAAAGTTTTTGGTTACCGACATGCAGAAATGCAGTACGAAACACGATTCAACTTAAAAAATTACCGACACTTACCGACAGACGTTACATTCCTGACCATTCGTCGCAAAATTCGTATAGTTCGTAATTATCGACATGCAGAAATGCAGTGCGAAACACGATTCAACTTAAATAATTATTGACACTTACCGACCGAAAGAGCTACCTTGCCGATTGTATCATTTGCTGCTCCTGGTTGGTTCTTTTACTAGTAGCCAATCGCAGTTTAAAACCATGCTTTAACGATTGATATTTCAAAGACAAATGCCTACCCCTTTCTCAATTTCACATAGAACAGACTCGTAAGCTCACCCAACTTAGATCCAACGGTCCTTTACCGGGCTAAAATTTGCCTCTCAATCCCAAAAGAATTTAAGAATTTAATTCCCCAGCAAGGGAATGACTGGAATTAAATGCGGAATTCCTGTACGTTCTACTCTAAAATAATATATTGTTAAACAAGCACTCCTTATTACAATCTCTAAACAACACTGGTCTTAACATGGATTTGTCTTCTTTACTAAGATCCTTCAGCTCTTGCTTCGATTTTGTTTGATGGCAGAGGACTACCCGCACTTGTCCCTAATGAAAAGCATGCATCCAGTA
Source organism: Neoascia interrupta (assembly GCA_947623515.1). Taxonomy (NCBI): domain Eukaryota; kingdom Metazoa; phylum Arthropoda; class Insecta; order Diptera; family Syrphidae; genus Neoascia; species Neoascia interrupta. Next base: position 118,880,065 of record OX392463.1, on the reverse strand, counting down.
TGCTAGCTCCGGCTGGTGCAATCACCGAGCCCGATTTTCCACAGCAGGCAGCATAAGAATGTTGCCCAGGTTCTCATCGATTTGATGTCCCCGTCCTGTGAACAAAACAGAAGAAAATTATTTACAGCTATCGGCACGGTTAATCACTTACATGATCCACCGTATAAGGTGTGCTGGCTCATTAGACTTATAAAAATTGTCCAAATGTTGCAAAGATTGCAGCATTTCTTCATGTAAACTAGACGGTCATAGACTTCGAAACTTCGTTTGGTCTCTAGAATAAGAATAAAACAAATTATAAAGTAGGCGATAAGTTTCATTGGCGGGTAAATAAGCACATTTAAAGCAAGGTAAATTGTTAGTTAGCATAAAGGGAAATCACATCAACAGGTAGAAATTAATACAACAAACAATACATAACCGCCAAAAATAATTCGAATAATTCACATTGGAAAAACGACAAAATTAAGACAACGAGCAACAGACTGCGCACCAAATGAATTGCCGAATGAACACTGCCTTATCGATATGTCATAATCAGTTGTCAAAAAAAATTTCATCACAGATTTTTTTACAGAGTAGTTCAAAACACCGCATAAAACCATGAATTTACCGCGATATATTCTGAAAGCAAATAAAATTCTGGCTAAAACATGTTCGAGGAACCTTTGCAAGTCAAGCACCATTCGTACTATTGCAAGTCAATCCAGTACAAACCCAAACGACACCTCCGAAAATGGCACAACACATTTCGGTTTCCAGACGGTGAAAGAAAGTGAAAAAGTTGACAAAGGTAAGCTCTGAGGTGTTATTTTTCAAAGAAATAAACAAAACTTCTCAACTATTGGTCAGTCCACAAGGTTTTCGAAGATGTAGCCAAATCATACGACCTCATGAACGATGCCATGAGCATGGGAATCCATCGAGTTTGGAAGGATATCTTCATGGAACGACTGGGACCACTGCGCGGAACTCGGCTTCTGGACATGGCTGGTGGAACGGGAGACATAGCTTTTCGTTTTCTCAAATACCTGAACCAACAGCCAAACACCAAGGGACGAGAAAGTCACGTTACCATATCGGACATAAACCAACACATGCTGGACGTGGGGAAGCTACGCGCCGAAGAACTTGGCCTTACACAAGACAAACTCGACCAAATCTCAGTTGAATGGAAGTGTGCGGATGCGGAGAAACTTCCGTTCGATGATGAGACCTTCACAGCGTACACTATCGCGTTTGGAATAAGAAACTGCACCCACATTGACAAGGTAAGCTGCTTCGTGGCTTTGCTTTGCTCCTGTTGTTCGCAGTTCATTTGTGTTGTTGTTTTTTCTTTGCAGGTGCTGTCTGAAGCGTATCGCGTTCTAAAGCCCGGTGGGCGATTCATGTGCCTGGAGTTTAGCCACCTTACGAATGAGCCACTTCAGTGGCTGTACGACCAGTATTCGTTCCAAGTTATCCCACCGATGGGACAGATTTTGGCTGGTCAATGGCAACACTACCAGTATCTTGTGGAGAGCATAAGAAAGTTTCCCCGACAAGATGAATTCAAGCAAATGATTGAGGCCGCAGGCTTCGATTTTGTTCAATACGAGAACTTGACCTTTGGTGTAGTAAGCATACACTCGGGATTTAAGTTGTAAGAGAGATGTGTTTTGGTTTTGTAGTGAAGATAAACGAATTAAGCGAAAAGTCTGTGGTTTTTTGATTGGTTTGCTGGTCAATGTCGTCAAGTTAACGAACACTATTGCGAAATTATATCTTTTTTCTACGAACTATTAAATTAAGATGCACGAACCTGCAATTTCTCAGAGTCTTTCGTCAGACGGTTAACGCGCACGAGCAAGTGCCAGTGCGTTACGGACTCGTGACGCTCAAACATAACGTTAACTGTTAAGGCGCGCAGACTTGAATGGATTTCAGTTATCTGCATTTTAAGTTCGATTTATACCTACTTGGAGAACCACTTTTGTTAATGAATCCACCTAATTAACATCCCAAATACATACATACATGTTGAAAATGTCAGAGTCACTATCTACTATTTAAAAAATTCCTTTTCCGTGCACATATAAAAAGAAGGTAATGAGAGGAAGGTTCAATTAATCAGGCAACTAATTAAATTGGAGAAGCAATAGATGGCCTGTTTCCATTTTCTACGAAGGGTTGCAGTTTACATTGCCCTTATAATAATATTGGTTTTCATATAAATGGTATCCTGTATCTTTAATAGAGTTGAAAAATTTAAAACATCGTCTGTCAAAGTAAAAAATTAAAAAAAAATGCCTGGCCCATGGGGGGATCGAACCCACGACCTTCGCGTTATTAGCACGACGCTCTAACCAACTGAGCTAATGGGCCACTTGAAAAAAGCTAGTCTAAGTCACGAAATATCATGAGTGTCTAGAGTTTAACGCTGTGCGAATGGGAAGCAGTGTTTTAACCGATTGCAGTGAATGAATGCACAATTTCGAATAATAAAGAAAATAAGGAGGAAAATTTTGTCGAAAGTGCGCACTCAATTTGACAGTTATTCAACAAAAAAAGATCCACGTGATACCTACGTGATATTTATTCAAAAGTCGAACAACTATAATCTAAAAGCCGCCAGGTGTATCAATGCAAGTTTTACAAATTTAATACATACTATGTCTCCATGGGCAATTAAAAGAGGATTAGCGGGAGACGATTAAAAGAAATCCCAAATTTTGGCTCTCAAAAGCGATGTCATTTCCCAGGGGCGAAAAACGTTTTCCGCTGTAAAAATGACAAGGAAAATGTACTTGTGAGTGACAGATCTGTCGTACAGAGACAGTTTCAGTTTCCTTTTTTGAATCTTAAACTGTTACAAAGGTGCAGCAAATAGGTCTGTGAATAGGGGGAATGAGATTTATGAGAGGATTTATTTTTAATTTTTTGCCGAGAGGATTTAAATTTGTATGGTAAATCGCGTGATTTGTAGAGGATTTAATAAAGATTAAATTTTAATAAAGATATTGAATCTCGGATTAATGCTCGGTGGAGACATGATCATAATTTCTGTATTGATAAGGTCGGCAAATTTATCAATTCAATTTTTGAGTTTTAGGAATTTATATAATTTGTATATCTAGGGCTCTTAGTGTTTTAAGCGGTTAGTCCCAAAATGGGAGAAGAACTTCTTATGATATCGCTACGTTGCCCGTCCGTCTGTCTGTCTGTCCAATTGCGTTATAACTTCTGGAAGGTAGGTCGTAGAAATACAAAATTTGGTGTGTTTTTAAACTGCAGAAATAGCCAGAGAACGCATACTACAATTTTTTTTTCTACACACCTAACGGTACAGTTTGAAGTTCCATTGGAAAATGAATTAATTGTTTTTCAGTATTACGCTCACTTATTTTGAGAAGTTTTGAGGAGCTAGAATTATAATGAAACTTGACTCTAGTAATATTTAGTTTTAAGGAAAGTTTTTTGAAAATATTAAAAAGTTTTTGAGCATTGAAATTGAATATAGTTGCCGTGAATACATATTCTTCGGGAAGAGTTCTAACACTGCCGTTTCTGCACACTAAAAAAAACACAAAAAATCAATGAAGAAACGTGTATATCCCCCTTACCTTCAATGCTAATTGGAAAATCATATGAAAAAAAATCAAACGTGTCAGAAATTATCCAAAATTTTGAAAACTATAGCGAAATAACAGCTCGAAAGAATAAAAGCATTTAGAAAAACAATTTGTTCTTCTAGTTTCTTAACGGTAACAGCCACTGTTAAGATACTAGATATGTACCTACTTGTTCAGATTTGGTTAAAGTACAAAGCGTACAGAATGAAAGCTAGTTGCGTAAAAAAATCTAAAAATTGTCGTTTCCAACCTAAGTTTTTCGAAGCCCAATTAAAAAAACGAAGTTAAAAAGAAACTTTTTTTACCGCTTACGCACAAATCGGTGCCCAGGAAATGAAAGGAAATTAGTCTATGCAAGCGCAGGTGGCTAGGGTCTAATGGAAATTGGAAAATATGTAGTGTTGTTTTCTAAATTTTAAACTGAAAAAATGCTGAAAAAAGGTCAAAAGAACGTATGTAGGTAAGCCTCCTCCCCCACCCTCCTTCTTTCTGAAATTTTATAGAAAACTTTAGCAAACTGTAAATACATATTCAAAAGCTTCAAAGATTTGACTCGAAAATGTAAAAGCATTTTTCAGTAAAAACGTTTTGGCATAAGTTTGCCGTAGGTCCAAGTGAAATGTATTGGATTCTTTTATTGGATTCCGAATATGCCATTTATAATTGTCGGTCTCGATTAATAAAATATGAAAGAAAATTGAAGGAAAAGTTTTTTTGCTGTTATTTTTTCATTTTTGAGTAATGAAACTTAAAAATCACACGAAATAAGAACGGAAGACTGCAAACTACGAAAAAAATATAGGTACCTACAGCAGAATGTTGGAAATATTTAGAACTGATTCTATTCAATATATAGAATTTTACACAAACTCCATCATAAGGATGAGCTTAACCTTCAACAAAAGCTAAAAGAGAGTAAAAGTAAAATATAACTCCACTCAAATAAGGAGCCACTTTTGCCACTTGACAAGGCCCCGTGATCAATAAGATAACCGGTATATTGTATGTCGTAATTTAATTTAAATTATGAATTTGTAAATTCATAAATTAAATTATGAATTTGTTGGTCGTAAAACAAGAATTTGTGACCAAGAAAATCGGTTATAACAAAACATGCTGTTGAAATCGGGCAAAAGAATTAATGAGCCGATAAATAATAGTTTTTGTTTTTTTTTCAGCAGGTATGTGTTTTGAAGTACAAGACCTAAAATCTAATAAGCGCCCTTAAATAAATGTCACAAGCCATATCAAACTTTTATCTTAATATCAATTCTAATAGAGTGTTTCCACCACATATAAAACAGAGATTAGCTCAGGAAGATTAAAAGTTAATCCCAAAGTGTTTCTACTGGAAAAGAGGAGATAAGCTTGACTTATGCTTTCATTTTTGAAATTGCTCAGTGACATGCTGTGATATGATATGGCAATGTCTGCTCGTCACTCGCATATTCTTGTAAAAGTGAGTTTTTTCTGTTCCCGGGCAAATTAGATTCAATAATAATTAAATTCAGATTAACTTAACACCCCAAAAATAGAAAAAAAAACTGCAAATATATAGGTGGAATTTCGGTCCACAAAGCCGATAGTAGACCAACTTGATCAAAATCAACCAGCGGTATCAACACTTAAATCCATAATTCTGTTGCAGTGTGGACTCCTCATCCTCAGTCCATTTAACTTTTTTTGACAACCGTTCTTCTGCGCATCCCTCTACGCAACGCAACCAACACAGCTGAGTTAATGATACCGAGCTAACTAACGATAAAAGTTTGTTTTACGTAGAATTCTGTAAGGGAAGAGATTAAAATTCGCATGAATAATCTAATGATTTAGAGGGGATTTAAGGAAGATTTGTAATAATCGTGGATAACAACTTGAGATGAGTACGCTTGAATACGTCGCCTTCTTTATAATTCCCCCTTTCATATAATTCTGTCAAATGTTTTACTGTCAAATACTACAATATTTCGTTATGTAATTTTTGGACCAAAAATACAAATTTCCTGTTTATCGTGTTGGCTTTTAAGTTTTTCTATTCATAATTGTTACATTGATGTATTTTTCCCCATTATACTATGCATCCACCGGACACTTATCCGCGATGAACATAGACCCTCAACTAATCTCTTTTAAATCTAGAGATATAGTTACTGTAATGTTTTTGCCTGAGGTTCGTCGAATAAAACTCAATTTCACTTTTATAATTGCACAATGAAACACTTTGTTTATCAAACAAAACTTATTTAAAATCAAATCACACTGTTATTCCAGTTTACAACTAAGAATTCATCACTTTATTTCAATTTAATCACTTTTTACTTTATAACCGATTTTCACAAGCCAACGTTTAAAATATAACTGTCCCGTACGAGCCTGTCACCCGTGTATTTTTACAAAATTAAGCACCTTCTAGTACGTTGCACACTTCCCCTTTGGTAATTTTCCATTGGTACTCTTCCACTGAATTCCATGGAGGGGAAATCGAAATTCGAACTTGGAATATCATTTTGCTGTCAGCTGACTGGAATGACAGTTGGGTGTGCTCGTAAAGTGAATCGAGCGGCTGTGTTCGTAGAGTGAATCGATGGGTGCATTCAGCGACACCTGTATGTTGTTTTCTTTCTTGTCGCCACATAACAATACTAATTTAATTAACTTATAAATATCATTCACCCTATTCACAAAACTTTTTTTTTTGCCACATTTAACCCTTTTCGCACGCCTAGTAACCAAAATTAATTTGACTTGAGCACTGTTTTCTGTCATTTTGGCTCAAAAAAGAGAATAAGACCTTCCGTCATAAAGGTGTGAGAAAAGCGTTAAAAGTGACATAAAACAGGTGGTTTGTGCGAAGAGCGAATGAGATTCATGGGAGGATTTGTTTTTAATAACTTGGCGATAGGATTTAAATTTTCATGGCAAATCGCGCTATTTGTATTAATTGTTATTTATATTAGTCGCGGATTAGTGCCCGGTGAAGACAAACGTATGCGGTTATTTATATCGAAATTTGGCAGCAGTTATGCAATTACGACTAATGCCCTCTACACACCGAACCCTAAACTGTGCTTTTGTGAAAACACTCGAAAAATTCTTTAAAAACATGAGTTTTTCCATACATTTCTGTAAATTTTCTGCTTTCGAAACCCCAGTTCTTAGTGCTGTTCTCTGTCAAAATCACTGAAAGTCACGATTATCAAATTGCCTTGAGATTTGTAAATTTATTTTGCAAAGAATGCCACTTTTATCTCAAATTTGGATGTAAATATCTGCGAAACCGAATGTCTCATCTAAAATCAGTTTGTAGTTTTGAGGGCAGCGTAAAATTCTTGATATGTGCCATCTTTTATGGAGCTTTTAAAGCACCTTTGAAAATAAATATGGGCTTAACTTTGACAACTAATGAACAAATGAAAAACGAAAACATATTCTAGCTGGCGCCGTTTAAAAAGTGCGTGAATGGCTAAACGAGTTTTCGAAAATTTTTTGCCCAAAACTCAGTTTTTGATTAAGTGTGAAGAGCGTACCTATAAGGTTAAACTTTATAGGTACCTATAAGGTACCTTTCAAATTCCATAATTAGTCAATTTTAATTCTATGATTTTAATTTTAGCCAGAGCGAAATTTCTCAGATGCACTTGAATCCAAAACGAATAAAAGACAACCTCGAATTTAAATTTTCATTCAAGCGACGTTTTGAGTAACACAAGGTCTAAAACCAAGAATCTGGTTTCATAGTAATCGTCGGTAAAACTCTTTAACTGGAAGAATATTGCACCACCATGCATCAACCATGCCAGCTATTAAATCTTTAAAAACTTGATATCTAAAAAAATTTTCTCTAAAACAAAAAAATGTATATGACAATTATTAACAATAGAGAAGTTTGTTGTACCTACTTATACGAATTTTTTAGCCAACTTAAGGGGCCATTTTTGAACAGCTTTTTAACAGCCTATTTAAATCTTAGCCCTTGTCTGTTTTTGGGGGCACGGCATACTCAAACAGATCTTATACAATCTCTGACTTCAAGCGAATAAACATTAAGCATCATTGTTGGTTCTGCAGGATAGGCAAAGGCTTAGGCTTAGGCTCCAAAACGAGCCCAACGAGATTCCTAGGGTACCAGTCGAATTAACGTTCAAAAGGAAAATGACCCATGCAATTTCCCTTGTGAATTCGCCGATTTTCCTGCGATAGCCATTAAGGCCTTTGATATTTATGCCAACTATTTCCGCTAGGCTTTCTTTTACGCAAAATTACCTCGCGATTCACAGTATGAACAGGCAGCATATGGAAACCCTGTTTCCGTTAAGATTCGACCACCTGGTGAGGTATCTTTGTCTCAGTGATTGTGGTTTTTTTTTCTCGAAAAAGCACCAACCTAATGCAAAGGGGTGCGCTGCTTTGATATTAGCATCCTCACTTTTTTCAAGGAGCCTCTCATACAAGCTCATCCGCTTTTCCAAATATACTGCAGGTTTTTGGCACCCAGCTGTAAGCATAGCCCCAGGCTATATTAGATGTGATGTAAATCGATGCCATTGACTTAAGCATAGCCTGGGGCCTGGCTATCGATGTAAATGGCGATATCTTGGACTTTGAACCGCTATTTTTTTTTTCTGTAAACCTACTACTGTTACGCCTGTATAAATGAGCGCGACGCTAAACTAAGCTTTACACTAGAATTTAATGTTTCAGTCTATTTAGATGCATCAGGGTTAGTCTCCCCATCAAAAAATCAAAAACTGGAAAACCCTTCGTAGGTACCTACTTTCTTGTCTGACTTTTCTATGTAAAATGACTGTTACACTTTACTCTTAAACTGTCTGGTTTATGTAACAAATTAGTAATAGAGAAGTTAGGAATTGGGGGACAGCTAACAATTTCGAGAGTCGAAGATTTTGATAACTTAATTAAACTCGAGAAAAAAATTGGCCTGAAAAACTGGCCCTTAGATTCAAACTCTTGATACCTAAGTAGCATCGATTAGCATAGAAGCTTCAGATTAATGAAGCTTTAAATTTAAGTTGCTGTTGAAATGCAAAAACTTAGTGAAACTATTAAACGGTGTTATTGGCAGAGTGCTTATTAACGCATCTTAGTTTAAGCAAAGTAACAACGACTTAAAATTTTGACGCCTCTCCTATGCTAAGCCTTCAAAATATGCATCGAAAACTCACTTCATTTATATATTTTACCCCCAATCAAGTGGATGACACTTGTTGTAATTGCACTCACTAAAGTTTGCAGTACATAACCGCTTGGCACAGAAATACATGCATTCTGACAAGTGCTTCTTCCCTTGTGTTTACCTCCTCAAAAAGCATTATAACCGTACATATTCCACCCACCCCCTCAAAGGATAAATACAGACCCATTTAACTATTATTTAAACTTTAAAGGGATGCTAAAGCCTGTGCTACAACTCCCCATCATACAAAACACTTTTCTACCAAAACGTCCAAATGGCAGCTCCATTATCCTTTTAACACTCAGTCGAACGAACAATCAAAGGGGCTCGTGTGGACAGACCCTCTTCGATGCACATGTTGTCGGCAAGATGTCAAATAAAGTCTTGGTGCCGAGAGGGGATGCCACCAAACGAAATCGTCTTAAAGGAGGAGCTGAAAGCTTTGGAAAGCTATCCATTGTGCGAAAGATGAAAAAAAAAAATAAAAATTCTGTGCAACAGTTTAATGGACACTCGCAGATGTTAGGGGTGTGTACCCGACCTATGATTTAATAGATGAAAAGCTTTCGTACACTCTCGCCCTGTTAGTATCTGAGTACGATTTTATCTCCCGTCCGATGGTGATTTCCATCGTATACTACATATTTTATGTTGTCAGTTGAGATTCAATCTTCGTGGCGAGTTGAGCGTTTCATAAATATATCGTTTAAATAAAGGACACTAGACAAGAAGGCTGCTACACACAACCCTGAAGACAGTCAAGGAAAAGTTAAGCATTTTCCTTTCTCAATGAAAATCAAATTAAATTGAGTTAGCTATCAAAGTCAAAAGCAATAAAGTGCTCCAAGAACAGGAAGAAAAAATCATAAGCCTGAGCAAGTGAATCCTTTGGGAATACTCTTTGTGATAAATATCCTATCGGGTTTTGCTATACAATTTAACTAAACAGTAAACGGTGAGCGTATACACTTTCGGAAAAGCGATTAAAGCTGAATCTTTTGCATTGAAGCCAACAAGTTGTCGTTGGGTTTTAGTGTTTGACTTGGTAAGTATGGACAGCATCCAAAGAGATTATGCAAATATGTCTGTGGAAAGGATTAGCGGATAAGAAATCTAAATTGGGATAGTTTTTTTAATACATTTAGATACATTTTATACATTGACTTTCCTTTCGAGAGAAGTTGAAAAGGTCCATAGGGCCCTTTGAAGTGGATTAAAAATGTGAAATGGGATGAGTCAATCTGTTTGACATTTATATGCATTATTATGAAGTTAAGATATTTTAACCTATTGTAAACATAGTGTGTTGATTGATATTAGTAACTGAAAGACGAAAAGAGCAAACTTATTACATTTTCTGTGGGCAGTTTTTTTTTAAGCTTCCAACTTTTGTCGTTTATCTACCTTTTGTTCTTAGTTTGCCTAAGAATCAATTTATATTTACCACAAAATTCTAAGTAATTCTCTTAAACTTGTTTGGATTTAATGACTAAGAGCAGTAAAGAACAATAAATCTAAATTAAATCTTAATCACTATAGACGTTCGAGTTCGAGTTTTGGCATTCAAGCCAAAAATCAAGAAACGCATATCAGTAAAGTCTAGTTTATTTTTCAAACAACATACTTAAATGTCGCGTTAGATACCTACCTCAAATTTTGCAGTTGAGCCGGTTGTCAGTTTTTTCAAATCTAGTTTCAAACGGCACTCACTACGAGTCTGTGCACCTCCCATCCTTCCTTTTTGTTTTGAAAAACTTAAGCCATAGCTTTATTGCGAACGATTGCCTGAGTGGATTAATATTTGTTAAACAAGACTTTTTTTGAAAGCGTCTTTTATATACCAAGTCCGAGCTCCCATAGCACTCGAAAATGGTAAAAAAAAAACAAATTTTGGTTAAAAATGGTAAAAAAAACTATTTTGAAATAGGTGAAAAAAGTAGCAAAACATGTCAGAAACAAGATGAAGATGGCAGACAAATGAATTTTTATGCATCTAATTTTTTTATGCATTTTTAAAAACGCTTAAAAAACAATGAACTTAGGTCATAAGAACACCTCCGTCAAATTTTGAACATTGAAAACGCATTATACCATGATTTGAAAATTATTTGTCTGTCTAAAAAATATTTTTTTTTACTATGACCTGCCTCACCATTTATTGAAATAAAATTTTTATGAAACTACCTGACAGACCACCTCTTTAGGCTTCTATCATAAATGATGTTTGGTAGGAGCGCAATCTATCAAATAACTACTTGTCTGCCATCAAAAAACCGTTGTTGACTATGCCAAACTTCACTTTGAGGGTTCAACTCGCGGAAAACGTTTAAAAAATTGTGAGCAGTAGGCGACTCAAAACACCTGTATTTTTCTTTTTTGGAAGCATAGCTTCAACCCCTTCCTATCTGGAAAAAAAATTTGACGTTAGACTTATGACGTATTCTTTTCAACACCGAATCCTGAAACTGGTGTGGAATACAGAAAAGAAATTGTTCTTTTCACGTACACCTGAACGGAATCGTGCTCATGTAAATGTTCTTTTGAACTCCGAATTAGTTGTCGACACCGAACTCGAAATTTCGCCACCGTCGTATTTGACAGACTCAACTTTCATTCGTGATTTTTCATACAATATCAGTCGCGATGTAGCGACTATTTTTTGTAAATCAATAAAATATTAATAAATACCTCTAACTCAATCTATCAAAACTCATTTTAAGTAAAAATACAAAAAACCGATGGCAACAAAATCACTCTGCGAAATGCAAAAAAGTAAACAAAATAAAGTCAAAACAATTTGACACTTAACGTGATGACTGCACCGGTGCAGTATTTGCCGTTCTGTACAGAATGAAACCGAGTGTACACCATGCTGGAATTGTCGCGAACACCGAGCAATTTTTGACAGGTCCGTGTGGCAGTTCGGTGTTCAAAAGAATACGCCTTTAGTTTAGTAGAGTTACCACTATACTTTTTAAATCTTCAAATTGTCCTTGTCTGCGACCGCGATAAGACACCTTCGTTTTCCTTTTGCCAGAAAAAAGATCGACATCTTATCCATCTCTTAGATTGGTATGCACCGTCTAGTATAAATTTATAAATAAATTTTGCACCGTCTAGTATAATAAATCACTTTTTTAAGCCTTTTTTCAACTTAATTAGATAAAACAGTGATTTTTTATATAATAAAATTAGTTATGTTAGTCTATGCCATACTAGACGGTGCAAAATTTATAGACAAACCAATCTAAAAGTTGGAGAAGATTTCAATTCTTAATCTGATATCTAACCCGACATTTAAGGCCTTAAAGTTTAATGTCGCACACTTTTTCATTAAAGAAAGGGCAAATAAAGTTTAAAGCTAAAATCAATAAAAAAGGGTTTTTTCAACAAAGTTAAAAGATACACTTACTTTATGTGGTAGGTACTATAGTTTCTAGTTTATAATCGTAAGCTTTAAATTATCCAGACAGCTCTGTCCTTAAATATCTGCCATTAGTTTCGCTGGTTTAGCATTGCGCTTGAGTTTCGGTTTTCCTCTACTATGCCGTCTCTTCGTTCAGGGGCGTTTGAATAAAAGACTTTTCAATAGCCGAAGCATTGGTATCCATTCTATAGACCCACCTTACAAAGTCGTTGGATTTCAACTCTTATTACTATATCGGTGATGTATAACAGCACGGAGTTAGCTCAGCACCGAGAAACGCTCATTTGGTCTTAACTCTCGCTTGGGTTTAACCCTGTGCAGAAAATTCTGCCCAGGAGTTTTCTGGTTTTGGGCGAGACTTACATAGATCGACACATCAAGCCATTTAACAATACAGCAGAAAAGATCTTGTATTCAATCCTTAGGAGTCTAGAGCCTTTGTATTGTTGTTGGCAGTACTCAACTCAGAGGTTGTCCTTTTTTGAGGACAATACGGAATTTTCTTCTTTTAGTAGCGAGTTTTTTTTTCGTCAATCGTACGTTCATGTCATAGCAAATAATCGAATTGCTTGAAGAGCTCGGCAACTAGACCATCTGGTTCAGTATCTTTTGAACTTTAGCTCAGACCTTCTTGGACAAAAAAAATAGTTTTTTACGACAGTGAAGGAAGAAGTATAAACATGGTTTCGGGATTTGGATTCGAAACATATTTCAAACATTGTTCGAAAGTAGTTAAAGCATAAAAAAGCTGAGGGAAAATAATGCACAATCCCCCGATCTTGATCCTACAGAAAATGTATAAAAAAAACTCTAGACCGGCGCAAAATGCAGGTGCAAATGAAGAAATAAGGATGATTTTTTCATTGAAGCTAAGCAGGCATAAAATACCAAATTCCGTTGCTTACAATAACAACGTCTTGGATTTAAGATGAAAACTATAATAAATATTTTTTAATTGCTTTGATGTTTATCCAGAGTTGCCGGTGCCGTGACATTGTGCCCAATGTCCAAATTTGGCGTTAAGTCGTGACTGTTCAACAACAAGCGCATCAGCGTCAAATTAGAGCGTTAGCGTTAACGCGAGACTAGAAAAATCGATTGTGAATACATATTCATAGCGAGAAACCGCGATAACTATTTTGACTGAAAAGGGACGGAGCATAACATATTTGCAAAATTTTGTCGTCTTTATTATTCTTTGTATGGTTTGTTCTTTACAACAACTATTGGCTTCTAAACGTCATTCAGTGTGTGACAACTCACAATTCGTGAAAGTGCCATAATACAACATTTAATCATTTGGCATTATTACACTTTTAAACAAAGTGTCATATAAGGCCAAATGATATATGTATGTGTGGAATACATTGTATATGTAGCCAGCATCCCTGCGAAATTTTTCATTTACCTTCCTTTGGGTCCCTAAAGTCTAACGTGAAATAGCGCCAAATTGGCCTTATTATACTTTAGCTGTATATATATGAATTCGAGCAGTTTAGAAGTTTTGCGTTTGTTCAGACAGACTTAGTTAAGATCTCAAGGTCTTAATCAAATCTATCATTGGTTTGGATCATTTTTTTCCATGCTTTTAGACGATTGGGCCCACAATGTTGGCCTTATTGGCACAGAAATAAAGCATAAGTTATGCATTATTTTGCCTAAAAATTTAATTTTTAGACAGGCATCATGGCACTGTCTCACTCTTGGGTAGACACTCAAATAAAAGTAAGATACACGAAACAGTTTAAAACTACCTCAGTTCTGTTTTACGTTTTAAAAACTAATAATTTAATATATAAAACTAAAGTTACATAAAAAAGCCTATAGAAGTTATAACCACAAAAGAAACTCACTCAAAAATTTTTTTCTTGACTGCCAAAAATATTACTTATTACTTGTTTTTTTTAATGACCACGGCATGACTGGAAACAAACTGAGTATTTCGTGGGGGGAACACCCGCTGCATCCTTTATAGCAAGTTAGTGCTACAAGTTTTAAAAGATTTTTCGGAACTATTTGTAATGTCTCACTGTTGGAGTGTCACAGTGTTGGTATCCAAACGTAGATTTCATGAGAGTTGATTGTTTTCAGCGAGGATTCAGTTTTTGACTCCGTGCACCAGTTTTTTTTTCTGAATTTACTGGAGCAACTTTGTATTCCTATTGGATAGTTTTGTCTCTCGCGATAGGAGCTTTGAGCCCGCAGTGTTAATTGAGCCCTCATAATTTTTTGACAAAACTCCTCTAAGTTCTCTTTTCTAATGTTAATGTTGACTCCAAAGCAAATATACTCCTTAACACATTCCTTAACTGCAATGACCGCGCTAGAAGGAAGGCTTTTCATTTTCAGTTCACTTGAGTTCGATTTCGGATAATGTCGATGTCACATTGCAATCTAGGACTTCTTTTCAACATTACATCACGTATGTGGAACAAACTTCGTCAGCACGTGCTCCTCGTAAATTTTTTGTGTTTTTTAAATTTCTTAATCGCCTATTGCGAACTATGACACCTCGGCCTGAAGAGACCTTTTGTGGCGTGAGCGTCAGGATCAGGAGGCTATCCACTTTCTTTATGTTTTCCGTATACTCAATTGTTCACTGAAGTACAAGTTTCGACTAATACCGTTTAGGGCTGGACATTCACTAAGGATATGTTTAGCACTTTCGTCTTCAAGAAAAAGAAGAAGTCGACATTTTGGAGAGTCGACTAATTTGATTTCAAAAAGGTGACATCTTGATCGGTGGTGTCCTGTAAGGTATCCTACAAGGTTTTAAATATCATACCCGTTTAGATTGAGACTTTTTTGTCATTTTTGGTTAAGGGATGTATGGCCCGTTTGGTCTGTCTTAGGCTTGGGGTATCCACCCAATATGAGATGTATCTAGCATGCTCCCAGTTATATATAACTCGTTTATCGCCTATTTGGAGGCAAAAAGATTCAGGTCTCTCGAAAGGGGTTTCCGAGCCTTTTCCTGCTAGTTCGTCGGCTTTCTGATTGCCATCAATACTTTCGTGACTAGGAACCCACCACAGATGGTTTTGTTTCTTGAGCTAAACTTCTGTAGGGTATTAAAGCAGTCCAATACTGATTTGGAGTCAATGATGTGCGAGCTAAGGGCTTTTATAGCTGCTCTCTAAATAATTTAGATCTAAAGGACCTCCTAAGATTTGAACACAAATCCGGATGCAGCTGACTAAATATTTCTGCTTTCTTTTCAAGTGTTAAAAAGATTCCGAAATGGACATAATGGACCAACTGCTGGTCTAAGTGAGCTGTGACTACTGTCACAAGGGCATTTATCAGCCTTACCTAACCCAATCTAGCTACTTGTCTGTCTGTGATATATCCTTTGATACCAGAGATGTAGACTTGGTTGGCGTGAACTTCTGCCTGAAAAACACTGGGGCTTTTCCCGATCCCGATTTTGGTTTTCAGGTTCCCACTCCCAATTCCATTTTAGAAACGTGCGTATACCACTTAAGGCCGCTTTCTATAGGCATGCTTCTATAGTAGGAATCTCCGTAGAGAACCTTCTGTTAGAGCATATTGTTTTTTGAATGTGGTCTGGGCCCGTGCAGTGCATTTCAAGTTCCAGGGGCCCAAAGAAAAGTGTAAGCATGTCTGGGTGGTCGCTAATACATTTTTTGTATAAAAATGTGCAGGGGTGTAAGCCCAATTATCGCTTCTACATATACAGCAGCTGTGGGGCACGTCCGCTTATAGCTCCCGATATACCTAGGCACGCAAGACGCTGCACCTTTTTGAGTTTAAGGATGGCGGTCTGTTGGGTGGTCTTAGTCTACCATACTATAGAAGCTTGACCCTTATTGTGTAAATCCAATGAGCAATCTTTGGAGAGATTCCCCATGTGGTGCGATACATGCTTCTCGTAGATTTTTATGGTCAATTTAAAACCATAGTCCATGATTGCCTCTTCTGTATACCTATCCTCTGAATATTTTCACTCGCATTATTACTCGCCTAAACACAAGTTAAGCCCCACAACCTTGAACCCCGAAACCAATTAAAAGTACTTTGTCTTCTGAGTACTTTTTGATTGCCACTCAATACTCCCAATGACACTTGTATAGCAGAATGCCTTTTCCACATGGTTAGTATAGTACCTACCTATACTACCATCTAGAAATTTACTACGATACGATGAAACCCAAATAAGACGCGATTATAGGTTAGCGAAATTCCTTACATGCCTATACTCCGCAGTCAAGACAAGACAACATTTTAATATCTTCAGCACGTAGCATTCGCACAGTCACCAGCGCGGATCATCCCCATTACAGTCGTACCTAAAGCAGCCACCCCATAAGTTTCCCAAACCAATTAAAATAATGTGTGACCCCATTTTTTTTTTTTTTCGTTTTCTCTCTTCCAATGTTCCACTCTCCTTGCGATGCTCAATTTCACTGTCAATTAGCCCAACAACAATGCACTTTGGAAAACTCATCTGGAATACAGCATCCAGTGCCACATAGAATACGACTTTCGAAGCTCGCCAAGAAAAAGTGAAATCAAATGCCAAAGTGAAAACCCATTTCGTTTCGACTCATAACGTCCCCATAACGTTAGGGTGGGTTATGGGGACGATACTTTCAACTTCCGTCACCTCCTCCGTCGAAAGCTCCAAGTATTTTGCTCCCGACCAACATATACAACGCAGCCTTAGCTAGGCGGCCGTATAGTATCACTGCTAGTCGGGTCATCATTGTTGTGATGATAATGAAACCTCTTCGACCTGACGCCGGATACTTATGCGGATGCCAATGGCTGAAACAGAAAAAATGGAACAATACCTGATGTCCTTCCGGTTTCGACAGATTTTCAACTTTTTTGCTCAAATGTAGATTGAGTGAGTGTATCAAACAGCATATATCGTTCGGATTAATTGAATCCATCGCCGAATGTGACATATTCATAATTGGATATTTTATCGCCTATTTGGGAATTGCGCGGCATGGCGCGGCGGCCGGCGTGACGATACAGTGCGCCACTGGAGGAGGCACCCCCTGACTGTGGGTGTTGGGGGTGGAAGTGGTCTTGTTTGTTTTTCGATGGCGATGTTACCGCCAACGTTAAACGGCGTAAATTGCATCGGATGCTATAGTGGAAGAGTGATCGTGTTCGTGTAGCACCCTTTAGTGCGGCTCTGGGTGAGAGCTTGAATGCATTGATATACGACGTCCACATGGTGAATAATGTTGTTTACATGTAATTCAATTGGTGGCAGGGCGTAGTAAAACTGCCCAGATGAGGTTGTGTTCTTTTTGCTGGACATTTTTATAGTTAATGGATTTTTAAGTGAAATGCCACAAAATGAATTTATTGGTTTAGGAAAGATTTACGCGGTTAAATATATTAAGTGGGGCTGTAAGGTTCATATATGAGCAATACAAGGGAAGCGAGCGTAAAATGGTTGACAAACAAATAAAAAAGTAAAAAAATACTTTGTAAGGAAGTAGCAAATAAAAGGAGGAATAAAAAATATAGAATCAATAAGACCTATAAGTTCAATCGACCAACCCAGAAAAGTCCAAATCCACAATGAATCAAACAAAGGCTCTGGCAAACTCGTCGAAAAATCCAAATCGTCACTATTCCGATAGTCGCTGTTCCTTCAGGATCGGTTGTATTGCCACTATTCCACCAGCTTTTCTCTACTATAGATTTTTTGAGTCGCTGATCATAAATTTGGTTTTTATACCCTATTCCACAGGATGGGAGTAAATTAAGTTTGATACAGGTGAAAATGTAACATAGATAAATAATAGCGATAGACCCGAATTCTGAGTAGAATGAGCCATGTCCGTCCGTCCGTATGTCACCAATTTTTGGGCCTTCAATTTTTAGAAATTAATTTTCGTATGTAAGCTCTCTGTCATCCGAAGCAATGCAAATGTTAAAATTTTTGCGAGACAGAATTCAAAAAAACCTATTATATTTCCAAAAAACATGGATTTCGAATGCTTTTTATCTTCACAAGGGAAAGAATAAGAAATAAAATTCAGCACAAAAAGTGCACCGAACACTATTTTAGATTTCGTTCATACAAAGTTTTGGTCACGCTCATCTTTAGAGGTCGACGTCACAAAATTATTGAATTTGAACCAAAAAATTACATTTTTGCATACATTTAAGCCGCAAACTTGGTTATTTCTATGCTAATATTGTTTTTTGGTTAAAGGAGTTGTACATGCCACGCCCCTCCTAAAAAATAAATTCAAACAAACCTTATAAGAAACAATTTTTAGGACGGGGATGGAAAACAAGAAAATATACGAATGGAAAGGAGAAAGGAATGGAAAGAAGAAAAGGAATAACAAGTGAGTAAAAGAGTTCGTCTGTGACAAACTTCAATATACCCGAGCCCGACCTTATATACCGTGTAACACGAAATCTTAAATATTTTGTCCCGAATTCATATATTATTTGTATAGGCCACGCCCCCAAAAGTGGGTCTGGCATAAAAATTTAAATCAATTAATTAAAATCAATTAATTTTTTTTCCTAACCACGCCCCTTAAAAGTGGGCGGAGCTCAAAACTTTGTGTGGAGCAAACCGTAATGTCTTGAATATTTGTTATATATATTTTTTTTTAATTTGGAGTCAACTTTCCGAGAAATCGGGTTTTTAAAGATCTAACATGGAAAAAGTGGGCATGATCGATACTGTGGGCGGTCCAATTTTTGCTTTCTTAGAGGTCTTGGGCCATTATTGCTCTATACCAAAATTTGAGTTCCTACGCCTTGTCTAACTTGACCAAAAGGCAATTTGAAAGAAAATTTGAAATAGAGGTTGTCTTACATTGAGGCCAGTAGTGGGCGTGGCCGTCGGCGGATTTAACTAAATTTCACACTTTGTCTGTACGAAATAAGAACCAAGATATACACCAAGTTTAAGCATCCTAGCTCAATTTTAAAGACCTAAAAACTTCAAACATACGGACAGACGGACATGGCTTAATCGAATCACCTCTCGGTCTCGATCTTATCTCTAAAAGGTCTTAGGGGTCTATGGTGATTTTTTCACTGTGTTACAAACTATGCATTAAAATTAATATACCCTCGGTCGGGTATAAAAAGGGTATTTTTTGCTAGGTACGCGCTTTGAGTGTTAATTGATGTCGAAAAAATAACCTTTTGAGAAGTTTTTCAAAGCCTTGTCTTTATACTTGACGGTGTTTTTTTTATTCTTATCCTGTGCTAAATCCTCGTTTTCATTAAAATTTCGAGTTCTGCGTCATTTTTAAGAAACACAGAAATTGCGTATGTTTTTATTGCAAATTATAATCGACAAAATTATATGACAAAAAACCACATTTCAACACTAGATTCCGAAGCACACTGTAGACGTTTTTTTGAAATTCACAAGGTGATAGCTACGACCTTCACCTTTTTTAAAGAAAATATGTCCAAAAGTTCAAAAAGTATGATTTACTATTTTTGCGAATGGTCGTCAAAGCCTAACAATTCAAAACCAAGGCGCACTAGTTCCTCTCCCTTTCTACTATTCGTTATTTTCACGCGCTTATGTGATATGTATGTATTTTTCACCCGCGTAAGTGAGTTATATAGTAAATTTTTTTTGGAGATACACAAAAAGGACCATAAGTTACGGCCCATCCTGGAAATTTCTCTTATTCGTTATTCCTATTTATTCTTGGAATGACCAAATGTAAACGATCTGGATATAACGTGTTTATTCTTTACTAAATATTTGTGGAGGTTTCCATTTGCAAAATTTACTTAATTTTTGTGATTTCCAGGTCCATCAACTCAAATGGAATTCAAGACAATACCCCAAGAGCGCTTCAGTGAGGTAATAAAACATTTGCGGGACACATTTTTTGCCGATGAGCCACTCAATAAAGCAGCTGGTTTGTGTCAGAAGGGTGAAGGCCACCCAGATCTGGAAGAACTAAGTTATGCGACATTAGAGGACAATCTTAGTTTGATGGCAGTGACTAAGGACGATGAGGTTTTGATTCCTAAAATAAACCAGAATTTTTGCCTTTACAAATTATATTTCCAGATTGCCGGAGTTGTCTTAAATGGCATTCTTATGCCAGGAGATATGGAGAGTTCGCAGAAGAAAATAAACCTGAGTGATGACGAGAGATTTAAGAAAATTTTCAATCTAATTTATAGCCAGAATTTGAAGTTCAACTTATTCGAAAAATTCCAAGTCAGCAAATTGTTCGATCTGAGAATTTTATCCGTGGGTCCTAATTTCCGTGGACTAGGAATCGGTAAAGAGCTGGTCAAACGCAGCGTTATACTTGCGAAAAACTGTGACTTTGAAGTATAAGAGTCTACTTGTAAGCCTTATCAGTCCTCATGTTTTTTCTTTTATAACTTTTCTAGGTAGTAAAAGCTGACGCAACAGGAATGTTCTCACAAAAAATTATCAAGTCCTGTGGATTTGAAGTTCTGCATGAACTATACTATGCCAAATATACCGACGAATCTGGAAATCCCATTTTGCCGGTTGAATCACCCCACATCAAGATGGAAATATTATTCAAAAAATTAGACTAGAACTTAGATAAAGTTAAATACAATAATAATTAGCTGCAATGGAGAGATTTTGCGGACCAAAAGTTTTTTTGTTAAGTATATAGGATTGTTTTTCTCATAATTAAGTGTTATACCGTTCAGTCTTGGACAATAAAGCTTTCTTTGACGATAAAATCAAAATTTTATGATTTTCTTGACTAAACAATTAGTTGAGACTTAAGAAAGTTAAATATATATATATTTAATATGACAAAATAAACGATTTACTTATAGGTATACATATTATACATATTTGAATTGCTGTTAAACTGTTTTATATATAGTTATTGCTTCTTAGTCGTTAAATGTAATGTGTACAAAACTTGTGATCGATATTTAATATGGAAGAGGAGAATAAAAGAGTAAATTAAAAGAAATATCCTGGCGCAGTTTATTTTGCATGTACTGAATACAGTCGCATAACCTAACATATTACAAATATTTTAAACGGCTCTAAATTACTTTTGCATACACAATATATTTTCGGAAGAATCTAGTCCAGGGAAAGAGGCATTGCACTTCGAAAAAAAATTCCAGAAAGCTGTATTTTGGAGCAAAGCATTGCCCACATTGTACCCACTTGTTTTTGTTTTTAGAAAACTGTTACAAGTTTTTTTTTTATTTTTAAATCTATTGTCCAAAAAAATTTGCTACCAGGATCATTTTAATTAGTCATTTAGCTAGCTCGAGTTTAAACCTCGAAAGGTATATAGTAAAAAATCATGAATATGCGAAAGTCAATCAATTACATGGAATGCAAACGGCCTTTTGCAAAAAATTGACGAACTAGAAGTATTAATACGGAAGAATAATGTAGACATGTAATGTAGATATGCCTGATTTCGGAAACCCACTTTAAAAAGGGTTCGGCACGCAAAAAAAAAAAATTTACACCGACTACCATGCGCATCATCCTTCAGAAAATTCGAGAGGTGGATCCTCTCTCTACATTAAAGACTGCATAAAACACTCCAAAAACGAAGAAATAGAACTTGACTCTATTCAAATAAACTCAGTCTCAGTAAAATTAAGTCACATAGATTACAACATCGCGACGAGCTATTTTCATCCGCAGTATCGGCTGGCAAATGAAGATCTTGCTCTGCTCTTTGATTCACTTGGGTCAAACATTATCATCGGCGGGGACTTTAACGCGAAAAATACTTTTTGGGGCTCACGGTGCAATTCAACAAGAGACAGAGCCCTCTTTAAAGCAAGTACAAAACCCGGCGTGATCTTTTTATCGACGGGAAAGCCAACATATTGGCCAACCGACAAAAGTAAAATACCTGATCTCGTCGACTTCTTTATCGCCAAGGGGGTACCTCGTTACCTTACGAACGTAGAAGAACGCTTTGATCTCTGTTCAGATCACTCGGCAGTTCTTCTGAAAATCGGCGGAAGCCTAGCGAAAAAGAAAAGAGCGCCTAGATTAACTAACAACAACACCGACTGGGACGGCTTTAGAAAATACTGCAAAGTAAACATCACACGAAAAAATAAATAGTTAGAACAAGAATTTTATACTTTGGCCCAACAATTTTCGTAGGTTAGAATGAACCCAAGAACTTTTAATTGTTGGTTTAAGAATGAAAGTGTTAACTTTGAACAAGAATTTATATTCTTGATTCAAGAATGAAAAATGTAAAAACAGAAATGTAAACTGTTGCCTAAAAAAGGCGTTGTTGGTGTTGCAAAGGTTTTAAAATTTATTCCTGCTGCAATCCTTATCGTAATTGTTGCCAGTGGCTATTGATCTTAGAACAAGTCTTCGAGAAAAGGGGAAAAAAACCTTTGCCCAGGCTGAGATTCGAACCTGGCCACCTGGGTCATCCGTCTGATAGTCAAATTGCACTCCACTAGGCTTATTCGTTGTAAAAGCGACATGTTATATAACAAAGTTTTGAAAAAAGTTGAGTTAAACGTATATTATTGTTGGTTACATTCCCATCTCTTTTATGTCGAATTTTATATATGTGTCCTGTCTATTATTCATTTGGATGTTGGTATATTCGTGCCGTCTAGAATGAATGAATTATAAATTTTTATTGCATACTTTTTATTGTCAGCGAACATTTTGTGGTAAATTAAATTAAAACTTATGGCTCGAGGCTTGAACATCCGTCCACGCGCATCAAAGGCAGATACGCTATCCAATAGAATAGGCTGTCGCGTGATATGGGTTATGCCTGCCGAAGTTGCTTATTATGCGTTCTTCTTTATTTTCAGTTTTTTAACATTTAATTCTTGTTTTAACAATTAGTTCTTAAAACTAGATTTTCACAAAAATAGTTGACATTTTTAATTGTTGTGCCAACAATTTTCATACTTAAAAAAAATCGTTATCTCAAGAACTAATTGTTGGATTAACAATTTCATTTTGGATAGGACAAACTGACTTGAAACATTGTAAATACAAAAATTTTATTGTTGTGCCAACAATTTTTCGTTTTTGAAAATGATTGACAAGGATAATATTTTTATTTTGAGAATTTCGGTGTTAAAATGAATATTTAATTTTTAAAAAATCAACAACGAATTCTTGGTTCAAAAAAAACATGGTTGGGCCAAGGATTTTTTGGTTCACAATCCTTCAAGAATCGAAAAATCTTGGGACAACAACGTTTATTTTTTTGTGTGATAGCTTTAAATGTACCGCTCAAAACGCCATTTGAAATAGAAGCCGAATTAGATAAACTAGTGAGAGTTATTCAGAGCGCTGCGTGGAATAACACTTCTTTTCGGAGGCCCGAATTATCGAACAGCGGAATAATATATCCACGAGAAATAGAGGAGCTAATATGCGAAAAGACGAGAGCGCGCAAGAGATGGCAACGTTCGCGAGCACCCCCCGATAAGACCATCTTGAACCACCTTTCTAACAAACTGAAGCACGATCTTCAAGATTTTAAAAGACGCGAGACTACTGCTTACCTCGAAAGTTTGACTGCCGATAAAGATTCGAACTACTCTCTTTGGAAAGCAGTCAAGTCCGTTAAGAAGCCTATAGCACACTCTGCGCCATTCAAAAAAGCCAACGGCGAATGGGCAAGAGAAGACAAAGAAAAAGCGGATTTATTTGCAAATTACCTAGAAGAAACATTCAAACCGTTTGACGGGGAACCGTTGGTCGAGGAGCTCAATCCTTATGCGGGACAAGATAATTATAGAATGAAAACCGTGTCATTGGCTGAACTTCGTCAAACGATAAATAATCTGAAAAACAACAAAGCCCCTGGCTACGATCTAATTACTAGCGAAATTCTTAATGAGCTACCGAAAAATGCTTTGGTCAAGCTTTTCTATATCATTAACGTTCCAAGGCAATGGAAAGTGGCCGAAGTCATAATGGTTCCGAAACCAGGAAAATGTCCGAACGACAAAAAGTCATACACACCTATTTCGCTACTGCCGATAATATCTAAGGTATTCGAGAAACTGTTGCTTAAAAGGTTGCAACCAATCATTGAAGAAAGACGATTGATTCCGGATTTAGAAAAAAGCATTCTACAGCCGATCAGGTCTATCGAATAACAAACGAAACCGAAAAAGCTGTGGAAGCGAAAAAGATATGTACTAGCGCTTTTCTCGACGTATCGCAAGCCTTTGACAAGGTGTATCACGAATGCCTTAAGTACAAGTTAAGGCTTAGCTTACCTGAAAAACTCTATATAATCTTAGAGTCTTACCTTGAAGACAGAATTTTTCGCGTAAGGTACGAAAATGAGTACTCGGAATTCAAAGAGAAAAATGCCGGTGTCCCGCAAGGAAGCGTTCTCGGCCCAATATTATTTTTGCTTTATTCAAGAGACATACCCCACGATGAGGGAACAATTTTAGCTACGTTCGCTGACGACACTGCTATTCTCGCTATTGATACGACAGTTGAATTATCAACAGGAAAACTTCAGCGCGCTTTAGACAAAATATGCGACTGGACGAAGAGCTGGCAAGTCGCCCTTAACGAGACTAAGTCAACGCATATGTTAACTTTACTTATAAAAAGATAAACAACAAACCTTTATTCATTAACTCGGTACAAATCCCGTACTCAAATGAAGCGAAATATCTAGGAATGACTCTAGACGCAAAACTTAAATGGAAGCCGCACATTAAAAAGAAACGCGACGAGCTCGAAATCAGGTCAAGAGAAATGAATTGGCTTATCGGAAGATTTTCGAAACTAAGCGTATATAACAAACTGCTTTTGTATAAGCAAGTGCTAAAACCATCTTGGACGTACGGTATACAACTCTGGGGTTGTACTAAACCAAGCAATATATCTATTTTAGAAACTTTTCAAAATAAGACACTCAGAGCAATCGTTAATGCTCCATGGTACATAAGAAATAGCGATCTACACCGAGATCTTGGAATCGCGACCGTGACTGATGAAGTAACAAACTTTGCTCGCAAACTTAGTACTCGACTTCGCGGACATTGCAACAATCAAATTATCCGAACTTTGGGTCAGACAAATCTTACGCGCCGACTACAACGAATGAGACCGTTAGATCTAGCAGCATAAGGTGAAACCGCATAAATTGACAGTATTGTAGGTGCCTTCAGAAGCTTCAATTACTTGTTAGCCAAACTTAGTCGTAGTCTGACGGCAAATGGGAGGTTTTTTAGTGAGTAAGAATCTCAAACTACTATGAGCACGCGCGGCCGGTCCTCGTAGTGCCTATGAAGGTTTTTCCTACCCACGAAAAAAAAAAATAGTCATTTACTATTTCAAAACATATGTTACCTTCTCTTTATTTTAAAAAGCTGGATTGTGTCCGTTGTTTTTAAAAAAAATTTGCCTATTACCATTTCGAAAATGGAGGGAAGAACATAAGTTTTCTTGATCTTTTTTGCCATTTTTATACCCTACCTAGGGTATATTGAGTTTGTTGTATAGTTGATTTCACATCGTTACATAATCACCGTAGACCCCCTTAGACCTTTTAAAGATATGAATGGGACCGACAGGAGAATCGATTAAGCCATGACCGTCCGTCCGTACGTATGTAAACAACTTTAAGGCCTGAAAATTTAAGCTAGAGAGCTAAAAGTTTGTAAAAAGTCACCATCGCCACCGATCCGAATGCCACTTCACATTTTATCGAATGCCAAAGAATACATGAAACAAAATTTTCTGTAGTATCTCGGTAACGGCAACCTTTATACAATTTTTGGGACCAAAGTAAAGCTCTTAATATTTTATACAAAAATTATTTAATAACTAATTTTTCGTAGGAGGAACCATTTTCGAAATATTTACTCTTGATATTGCGATGTCGCACGCATTGATTCACTTAACTCGATTTACTGAAAAAACACACTTAACTGTCATTTCGGTCAGCTGTTAGCAAACTTACATACGAAGTTCAACTTTAGATATCGAATTTCCCATCAACTGAATTCAGTGGAAAAACACCAATGGAAAATTACCAGGTGGAAAACTTCCGGAACGTGGCGAATTTGTATAAATGCACGGATGACAGGATCGGACAAGAGAGTTGTATTTAAAGCGTTTAATAGTGGAAATAAAGAGTAACAAGCTTTAAAATTGAAACAAAGTGTTGAATTCTTAGTGGTGAGGTTGAATTAATTCTGATTTAAACTTTGAAACAAGGTGTTTGATAAATAAAGTGTTTCTTTTTGTAAATTAAAGAGGGAAATGAGTTTCATTCGACGAACCCTAGGCAAAAACATTACAATATGTCCAGCCGATGCTCTAAACAACATTTTGTTATGTATTTAGTTTTTCTGTAAAAGTTATCGTTACCGAAATACTTACGAAAAACTGTTGCATTTCATTGTGACATTTGAACCTACATAAAATGTCTGGACTATTATAAAAGTTGAGCCTCCATTTATCCTAATTTCGAGGTTAATCAATTCGTTCGAAGGTCTTGTCTTTCTTCTTAGGGAAGAAAATAAAAAAAATTTAGGTAATGTCCAGAGAATCTAGGTGGGTTGATCAATTGAACCTGCGGTTCACCACGAGATGTTGGGCCACTCTATTTAGAATGTTCAGAACTTGGTAAAAGTATTTTTTTTAAGCACCGAGATGTCTTGGTGATGCCTTAGGCAATGGACTTGGCTTGAATTCACAACTGCAAGTGTTGAGCGCGAAGAGCACAGTAACACCAACATTTTTCTAAATGGCTGGATCATCATTGACATAATTGCATATGGACTGCTAGTTGGTGTCTCCTCTCATGGTGCCATGATGGTCCCGTTCAAACACGTAGAAACTCGCGCTGTTTGGTACCCTTGGCCGAACTCGGCTTTCTCGAGAGTCACGAGAGTAACTTGCAGAGAGAGACGGGGAGTTGAGAGCGGAAAATCAACTCTGCGAGTACCCTCGGTTTTACTCTCGCATGTAGACACGTACTTTAGGATGCGGATTCGTCGCCAGGATTCGCATAAGGTCGAAAGTAATTGACTTTCAGCCAACTAGTGATCGCCTTGCTCTCATCTGCATCAGAGGCACTTTTCATGGCATTAAACTCAATGTGTGCACAAACCTCAACAGACCCTCACAATGAGGAATTTTGTGATTTTCGCAATTAACACGCAATTGGAAAGAAAACCCCAGCGAACTTCGTGTGCAAAACTGGAGACGGCTAGTTGGAGACAGAACTGGCTGGCCAAGCTTTTTGGCTGTGTCCCAGGTCGACACCGCGGACCGTAGCCACGAGTAAATAAGGTGTCCTAGGCTCAGAATCCACAAGGTAATCTGGCGGTCTCTAGACGGTTGAAACGCCAACCAAATAGACCTTTATCTCATTGACACAATGGACACAACACTCTCATAAATAACATCCTTGAATCTGTAACTTTTGCCTGGGGGATAACGTCGACTCAGACCATTTCCTTGCAGTGGTTAAATTCAGAGCTCGACTTTCTAACGATAAGAAGTTGAGAACCGACCAGAAAATGAAACTCAATGTTAGATTCCTCAACACACCTGGAGGAGTTGCCTACAGAGAGCGCTAGAGTTTGACACTCTCCGATTTGTCACCCTATCCAGACGTCAACAACTAGTAAAATGGCTGAGTTTAAGGATTTCCTTAAAAAAACGGTCCTTGGTATGATGATGATCGCTTGCGCAGGAACAAAGTGAAAGAAGATGCATATGCGAAGACGTTACAGCGTAAAACAAGGGCATCGAGCCCAGATAAAGGAAGATTAAAAGTTACTGCAGAATGAAGATGGTCTTCACAATCTTCCAGCTTGAAGAGATCGAATAGTCTAGTGATCGAAACAAGACCAGAAAGCAGAAAGTGCTATAAAATGCTAACAATGGGCCAACGGGCTGCTGACTTTAGTATCAGACGGCAGGGTCTTTGAAATTTCGAAGAAAACCTAGTCACAGAAGCGCATAGCCTAAGGGCCCACAGCACATTTTGGGAGTGGTTTCATAACCAAAAAAAGTTGCATAACATAGGAAAGGTCTATTTCACGCAATGCCAAATTGCAAGGGTTAGTAACTTTTTCTTGGAGGCGTGGCAAGGAGTGTTAACTTAAGAATGGTAGCTTTGCTAATGAGAGCGTAAGGTCAAGGTAGACTTTAAATAAATAACGCATGACCTAATAAATAAATTCCCGATTGCAAATATACAGCTTTCAGACCTTTTTAGTCCAGCCATTCCCCTGGTACGCACCACTTAAAGTTCGATTTTTTGGTTTTTTGAGTGTCATCTGGTAGATGGAAACCTGCAGTGAAAAAAGTTTAGATTTTATTATAAGCAGGCTTAAGAACAACAAGGCCGGCTCTTTAATTGCGAAGGTGGTATGTTATAGTGTGGGTTACAGAAAGCATGCTCAATGAGACTGAACAATCAGCTCCTTTATGCCTCAACTTCAAGATAGGCGATCCTATCGATTAGGCATCTTACTGCTAAGTGTCACATATAAGATATTGTCAAAAGTACTGTGTGAGCGTATAAGTTGTATTACTTTGCTCGCTTGTCGACGTTATATGATAGAAACAAAAAATAATTAGCGAATCTGTCAAGGTGTCAGGATATCAATATAATTTAAAGCTGGAAATTCGAAAAAAGAAAGTCCGAACACTCCAAAAGCTCTATTGATAAGTAAGAAATAACTTTCCTATCAGCCGTAATTGATGTAATTGAGTGCGAGTCCCAAGGCTAAAACAACTTATTTGGAAGCTACCGTGTCCTGCGCAGGCAGTCAGAATGTTTTGTAAAAAAGTGACTGAAATTTCTGTCCGTACTATCGGTATGCGAAAAAAATTGAGAGAGTACTTTATATTGCAAAACTGGTCTACCGAAAACTTGTGCTCTGATTTGAGAGCAACAAGATTTTATAGTAACAAACGTAAGATTTTTTTACAATGTACATATTAATATTTTTTTATTTACCAAATTTGTATGCATTTTTGCTTTTTCATGCATTTTATATAGTGTTTGCGTCAGATGTAATTTTTAAAGTGGCTCTTATAGTGTAAAAGTATAAAGTTCGGTCAGAGCCCAGCCCGCAAATAGCCACACCTACATTATTGGCTTGCCTACATTCAGCTTGAAATCAAATTCTTACTTTATTAAATACGAGTTTAATTATTTTTGAATCTAAGTTGCCCGGGAACCACAAAAAAACTCAAGTTTACCAACAAGGAGATGCGCAGAGGTGGTGACGACTAAACATTGCCATTTTACACCACAAGATGGACACATCTTAATTAAAGTTGATCTCCTATGTTCCGATGGAAACACTTTGGAATTATCTTTTAATCTTTCCTACGTGATCGTATTGATGGGGCTGCTTAAAGGTTCGCCCTCAATGTCTTAGGCTTTTCATTACATCCTCCAGGTGCCAGGTAACACAAGTTGCATAGTATTTAAGGGCCACACCAACTTCTATTTTACCTTACCCTGAGCCATCACTTTTACCTACACGCCTTATTAGCGCCCAATGGCGATGGGGTATAGTTTGATCGACTGTTCCAGGTTTAAGATTTTATTCTCTCTATGTCCGTCTAAAAATATTCTTTCAGAACTTCTATTTAACTATTTAACAGTCCGACTCACAGTTGAACAAACCAAGTCAGGCTATTCTAACATGCAGAATCCTTGAAGCATGAGGAGTCCAGATCAGAACCCTGCGACGGTTACTGAGTGGAGCTTAAAAAACGAAACACTGAGCTCTATTTCTAAAACTTCCAACCGCTTACAACCCAACCTTCAGCGCAAGATAAATGCCTGGAAAAAAATCAGAGAACGATAAACTTCCCACCCCCGGGTTGACATGGTTGCATTTAATTTTTTTTAAATAATGAAAAATATGTTTTTAAAAAAAAAACTTAGAAGCACTTGTCCCTCTCCTTATTCTTTTCTCTGGTCTCTTTCACTCACGTTATTGTTACTCATTTTGGAAAGACTCATAATGGGTCTTTATAGTTATAACCTTGAGCTTGAAAAATGAAAACTGACGACCTCATTAAATAAAATTTTTTAGAGATTTACATTTGCAAAATTTACTGACATTTTGTTGGTTCTAGGACCGTCAACTAAAATAGAATACAGGCTAATACCCCAAGACCGCTTCAATGACGTAATAAAACATTTGCGGGACACATTTTTTGCCGAGGAGCCACTCAGTAAAGCAGCACGTTTGTGTAAAAAGGGTGAAGGCCATCCAGAACTGGAAAAACTAACTTGTGAGACATTAGAGGAAAGTGTCAGCTTTATGGCAGTGTCTAAGGACGATGAGGTTTTGGTTTCCAAACAATGAACCAGAACTAGCCTTAATAAAATATTATATTTCCAGATTGCAGGAGTACTCCTTAGCGGAATTCTTAATCCGGGCGATATGGAGAATGCACTTAAGAAAGTGAACGAGAGTAATGACGAGATGTATAAGAAAGTATTAAATCTTATCTATTGCGAGAATTTGAAGTTCAACATATTCGAAAGACTAAAAGTCAACAAAATATTCGATCTAAGAATTTTATCCGCCGATCCGAAATTCCGTGGACTTGGAATCGGTCAAGAGCTGATCAAACGCAGTCTTATACTTGCGAAAATCTGTGACTTTAAAGTAAAAAAACAGTAACTTTTTAAACAATCTAATGTGTTCTCACTTTTTTTTGTATAATTTTTGTAGATAGTAAAAGCTGAAGCAACAGGAATATTCTCACAAAAAATTTTCAAGTCCTGTGGATTTGAAGTAATACATGAAGTGTGCTATGCTGATTATACCGATGCGTGTGGAAAACCCATTTTAACCGTCGAAGAACCCCACACCAAGATGCAAATTATAATCAAAAAATTAGACTAGAACTATGGATAAAAAGAATAGTTAGCTGCAATGGTGAGATTTTGGGGAACAAAGATTTTGTATTTAGTATGTACAGGGGCTGTTCGATAAGTCAGTGACTTTGGTGCTAGATGGCGCTAGAATTGTATAAAAATAACTTTTTTTCTGATAATGTTTGTTTATTTACCGCCGGCCGTAGACAAAAAGATAGGACGGATCTGTCAGGCAGTTGACTTTTACTGAGATTAAAAGAACTTTGGTTGGTGAGATTTGGTCAAAATGGGGAATCGTGCGAATAAAGAGTTCCGTGTTTGAAGAAAGCACTGTTTCTTTTTTTTTTTGATTAGCTGACAGAAAGCACGCCAATGACTGGAAAATCAATTCCATATGCCCCATCTTCAAGAAAGGCGATCCTATGTCTTGCAAGAACTATCGAGGCATATCCCTGTTAAATGTCGCATGCAAGATCCTGTCTAACGTCTCAGGCCGTTCTGCGACACACTAATTGGCACCTCTACCAGTGTGGCTTCCGGCCCGGCAGATCGTCCATAGACCACCTTTTCATCGACTTTATGGCCGAATTCAAGATTGCGTTAAAACTGATCAAACTGTGCCGTGTAACATTAGAAAGCACACGGTACAACAAGCAGTTTGGGAACAGCTCCTCGGAACTGTTCCAAACATGCACTATTTAAGGAGTTCATCTACATTTAAGTTAACATCAACTCAACAAACGACACCCTAGTAGAGATTCGTCGGAGAATAACCCTAGCAAACCGCTGTTATTTTGGTTTGGCAAAACAAATGAGATCAAAGCTTCTCTCACGAAAGACAAAGTGTAAGCTCCACAAAACCGAGTGCTGGACGATAAACAGCGAAGGTGAAATTATACTTGACTCTTTCGAGAGAAAAATTCTGCGAATGAGGGCAAATGGAGAAGAAGATATAACCGCGAACTCTATGTGTTGTTCCAAGATGTGGATGTAGTTCAAAAATCCAAAACACGAAGACTACATTGGCTCGGTCACATCGAGCGAATGGACAACAACGCTTCAGCCAAGAGGGTTTTCGAATCCAAGCCCCCAGGCTCGAGACGACCAGAAAGACCGAACCTCCGTTTTAAGGACCAAACCATCGCGGATTCCAGAGCGCTTGGTCTGGACAATTGGAAGCAGCGTGCCCAGGATCGCAGAGGATGGAAGGCTACTGTGAATCAGGTAGGGACCCTCCATTGGTCGGGAGCCCTTTAAGTAAGTAAGTAGATTAGCTGAAAAGCCATTAAAGGTATCAAGGAAAGACATAAAAAAACTAATAGGGGTTCTGCCCTCAAAGTATCTGTTGGTAACAGGCCGCGGGATACCATAACCCTATTCCTAGCCTCCTTTCCATTCCTGTGCTTCTTCCCAGTCCTATTGAAATCCCTTTTATTTTCCATACCCTTTTCCATTTCCATTTCTGCAAGATCCTTAGTATGGTCTACTTATTATTTCCATATGTTACAAATTATGCATAAAAATTGATATACCTACCCTGATGGGCAGTCGTTAGGCCCATACTTATTTACTAAGTACTAGTCTGGTGGAAGGTACTAGACAAGAGTAGCAATATTGCTATATTGGAGAAAGTTCAAAAGCTATCCTGTTAAATACACGTCACCAGCTGCTCTAAGAACAACCCCCTCGGCTGCGCTTGACATAATGCTCCATCTTCTTCCCCTTGAAATCTTTGGTAAAGTGATGGCAGCGAAAGCAGTACTTAGGCTTAGGGAATCCTCGCAGCTGCCTCGTTACAACATGAACTCGGTAATATTGTCACGTTCATGCCTTGGTAACTCGGACTACGTTGTCCCATACCTCGCCTTCAATGTCAAATTCAAGACCAAATTTCCAAGCAGAACCGCCTGGGAGTCAGGTAAGGTCTTAAATGCATCTGTAGTAGAAATCTACCCTTACGGATCGAAAACAGCACTTGGAGTAGGATCAGGGGTCTTTTCCAGTACTCTTAACCTATGTGTCTCCAAGCGTCTGCCAGATCACTGCAGTGTGTTTCAAGCAGAAATTACAGCCGTTTGTCGAACCGCGGCCTGGTTTTCAATTCACTCAATAGACTGCAGCGCTATTGTTTTCTATATAGACAGCTGCTGGAATAAGATCCTTGGAATCGCCAACGATACGATCCAAGTTGGTAAAGCAATGCCGCGAATCTTTCAACGAGATTGCTGTCAGTTGCGACGCATCCCTGTGCTGAGTTCCAGGCCACACAGATATTCCAGGCAACTGCAGAATCGACGAACTAGCTATAGAAGGTGCTAATGCTTTCCCGACTCATACAACGGACCTGGCAGCACCCATAAACTCGATAAAGTTCCACCTGGACATGGAATCCATCACCATGGCAAGCAATAGGTGTATTCCATATCAGCACATGTCTCTCCTCCAAACAAATCTGGCCAGAGCTTGATCGTATAGGAAAACAAAGAGACTCATCTCCTTCAATAGGCTGAATCCTATAAAGATAATTGGGGCCGTCACAGGCCACTGTCTGGTAGGGCGACATGCCAGAAGACTTGGCGCTCCCTTCAACGATTTCTGCAGAAGTTGCAGGGATGAGAAGGAAGAAGAGACCATGGTTCATCTTCTGTGCAACTGTCCCGCCCTATCGACATTGAGAAGGAAATCTTTAGGTGAATACTCTTCCTAAGGTAAGCACTTTTTAGGTAAGCACTCTTCAATCCTTGAGGCCAACTCTCACTAAAAGGCCAATAGAAAACAAAAGATCTGGTGTGGGCTTATACCACTTCGGTTTCCCTCACTCATCCACTCCCTCGGGATCGCCAGCACATAATTCCCACTGGTACGGGCTCATACTGTTTCGGTTACCCCTACCTTCCCGTTCCATGTCCCTTCCCCTCAATTCTAACTTGAGTCACCTGTAGTACGGGTTTACACCGAAGACGGTTACCCTACACCAGCTTTTGGCGTTAGTAATCCCCCCCCCAACAAGGGTTTACACCGAATTCGGTTACCCTTCACCCTCCCATCTTCGAGGATAATTCTTAGCAGAGAAGCAATTGGGTTACCCCCTTCTCACATAGAAACCAATCCTCACCGCATCAAGTCCGCCCATTCCATCCTCAAGGCAAATTCCCATCTGGAGTCCTACAGTTACGAGACCATCCTTTCTTCAAGAAGTCTCTCCCTGGCCCCCCTCAACCCTGCTGAGAGTGGTTCACACCGTAACCCCTAGCCTCCATTACCCTTGTGTAAGTCTTCAGCCAATCAATAATTGATTGGTGACCATCGGTACGGTACAGGTTTACACCGTCAATGGTTGCGCATACTCTCCCACCGAAGCGGGTAGTTATCATTTAGGTACTCGGGCTGGTAACTACGGTTCAACAAGTGGTATCACAATGGACCTCCTTTGGTCTAAGTGTGCCCCTGCCCAGCGGGGGCAGCCACCCTACCTAACCTAACCCTGATGGGTAGGTTATAAAAACATATTCAGCGAAGACAAAGGGGTTTATTTTTTTTTTATAAATGGGTTCGTCCACAAACAAATTTTTATCCACACGAGTTATTTCTGTTAGACTGTTTTTAGTTTTCTAGATTTTGGGGTAGACAACCGAAAGCCAACATTACCGGATTGATTTATGATTTTGTTTTAAGAAAAATTGTATTTCTGCTAAACGAAGCGAGCAGATAAGTTTCTTTTTTAAACAATATGCAGGAACCTTCTTCAAAAATAAGTAAGACTCAATTCGAAACGTAAATAGGCAGGCACACTTGCACTTGAGTAGCAGCAACGCAAATAATAATTGTTTCCTCATATTTTAAACTTTTTTATATAAAAAGCTATATCACCCTTATTTCCCGAAAAAAAAAACTTTTTGTATGGTATAATAAAGCAAATATTACCAACTACAAAATACACGCTTCACAATTTTAAGTTTTCAATTTAAAGACTTAAGAACTTACCCCATTAAAATAAGCATCAACTGGTGTTTTTCCGTGAACAATTTAATTATTATCAATTCACCAAAAATTACAAATTTTAGTCTTATTTAAACGCTTGACAATTAATAAACTTTGTACTAAAATAAACAAAAACAAGACAGACTTCTTCACCTTTACTTGAGCAAACTGACTGCACTTCACCCACCGCATCAACTGTCAACTTAAAACTGAGCGCTCACTAGTGCTAAAAAAACAACAATGCACATAGTGACAGATTAAAGAAAATGTCATTCTTCTGTTTTTCTTATGCGAAAAGCGATGAGGAAGTGAGCGTAACTGATCTCCAAAAGATTTGCAGAAAAAAAAATCATGGCCCATGGGGGGATCGAACCCACGACCTTCGCGTTATTAGCACGACGCTCTAACCAACTGAGCTAATGGGCCAGTTGTAAAATTCAAGTCAAATGCTGTTGATAGGACCAGGCACTTAAAAAAGCGCTGAGTTTTACATTATTCTATTTTACAAGGAGCATTATTATAAACCTTTACACATTTTGATTTTGCCGATTCTTCAATGAATGTGTTTTTGGCTAAATAGTTGAATGTCCCTATGTCCCTATGGCTAGAGAAAATAAAAAGTTTCAAATAAAGAGCAGAAATGCACAAACACAAATGCTTTTCGCAATGCCAATCCAGATGATGATTTGTTACAGCTCATTATAATGACACATATAGGCACTACACGTTTTTCTGTATTTTTTTTGCTGTCTGCATTTTTAGCGGTCCATCCAAAAATGGAAAAAGGACATCTTATGGTATCACTCTGCTGTTCGTCTGTCCGTCCGTACGCACATGTTACTTTTAAACGGTAAGTCGTAGAAAGATTATCTCAAAAAGTTTTACAGCCAGAAAGAAGAAAATTAAAAAAAGCCCTAAAAAAAAACTTTAGCAAAATATTTTTGAAAAATTTGTCTTTGAGAAATAAGGAATTGAAAATTTATTTTAAAAGCCGATATGGGCTAATATATAAAGCAGCCAAAGGCTAAGCTAAGGCTAAAATTAAACTTAGGTTGAAAAGTCTTAGAGATGTAGTTTTGGCGTATTTTCGTGAAAAAAAATTTTGTTCGGGGTCCGTACGGTACAAAACAACATTGTACAAAATTGCTTGATGAAAAATTTACAGTTGAAGTTGAGTGAATTTTGACCAACATCTGTTCACACAAAAAGTACATGGCTTGACAAGCGAGCAGAAAAATCAAAATTTTTTGAAAACCATCGAGCACGCTCGTGAAGCGGTTGTTTCTTTCTTTCACACGATACAACATCGGATGTTGTCCTACATGTTGTACATACAGCATGTTGTACCGTGTGAACGCTCCTAATGATTTGAAAAAATCGCACACATCTAGAATTATTTGTAATTTTCGGGAAAACTACAGAAATCTGCGAATATTTAGCAGCTTTTGAGATTTAGCTCGAAAACTTCAAAACCATTTCAAAAATTATTTCTCAAAATATTCTGGAATATTAAAGGTGGTACCGATTATTATAAAATTTGGTTTGTATATAAATGTATGAATGGAATTCTAAAGCTTTTAAGATCTTTCAAAAATGGCGTTTCTAAAAAGGTTTAAAAAAACAAACAAATTGAAAAACTTGCTTTTATAACCGACAACTTAAAAACCTGTGCTCTGTGGCTAGTGTGGCTACTTAAAAAAGTAGCCGCTGCGAATCAAAATATATTTTATTTTGTATGCAATAAACAGTATGCAATAAAAGGTTAGGAATAGACGTTTTATGGTTTTTAAATCAAGAAAATGCTGAAAAAAAACTAAAAAAACGCGTGGCCCTTCACAATATATGGATAACGGCAACATATACCGTTACGCATTTACCTTAAGACTTACCATTAGATGGAGAAGCGCGACAAAGTTCATGCAGGTCTCAAATCAGGGCAGGTATATGCAGATCCAGGTGTAAACTGAAATCATTATCGATGTAATGACTCTCGGGATGAAGGTGTTGATGTTGACTTAAAACTGCAGTTCTTATACTCTTCACAGGAGCCTTTATTCTGGTATGCGTATGGGAGTTGCTTGTGACGATTTTCTTGCGAAATCCACAATATTTAAAAGTTACTAATTGATGTCTGTTTACCAGTTTAAGTTTCAAAACAAATTTTCGAACCTCAGGAAATAGCATTTTATCTCAGAATAAAGCGTAATGCGCGACATAAACAGAAAATTTTCAAATATACCACACAAAACTTAATTATTGATTTTGATGCCCTTATTTTGATACTCAACTTAAAGGATTCGTGGGTTGTGAAGTCGTGTTTGGCTTTGATGGGTACGATTTTTAACCTCCTTTGCAATGCATATGCTTTTGGAGGCTGCAATTTCGGCAAGCTTTTTAGTTGCCGAAATTGCAGTCTTCAATTTGGAGGAACTAATTATTAAAGGAAGAGTTGTCACTTAATGTCAGCATCATTATAATATAAAGGTACCTGACGATGTAGAATTTTAAATTGTTGTAATTCACTTTTGAAAACATTAAATTGTTGCGCGTTTGCACTTATTTTGATTTCTTAAGAGAAAAAAATCAAATAAAACTTTGTAAAATTCCATTAAACATATTTTATTTTTCTAGCGATCGTGTTCGCTTTCAATCCGCGACCAAAATACCTCGCATTACATAATTGGGCGAATCCAGACGAGAAAGCGAAAATATCGCAACCACATTCGACCACGCTTTTTATAATTAGGCGCATTCGCCCATCGTAATACCAAATTCGAAATGCGATGACTATTGCGATTCGCCTAGCATATCGTAATCGTCCCCCTGGAATTTTTGTGACACTTTTCATCCGTTGAATAAAGAGACAAGGAAGTTGTGTTTTTGGGGAAAAGTGAAGCTTCATTTTTAGTTGTGAGTGTGGACATGTGTTGAACCAGGCATGTCATGAGAGACGGCTCGAGGTTCATACGTTTCTGGGAGCTGGCTCTACTTTTGTTTAACATTCCTGAGTTAAGGTGACATTTGTTCCCCGATTCGTGATACATTCGATACACTCACTTACAAGTCGATACCAGACATCGGGCGACTAATGTCAAAATAAATGCTTCACTCACACACACTGTGTATGTGAAAAAGAGCTATTCCTTGTCTCTTTATTCAATGTTTTCATCGGCATACTTGACGTCTGGTATAAAAATATGCAAATGGGATCCACGAGTCGAGTTGGATTTTCGTATATATTAGGTATCATTTTGGTCAGATTTCAGGGAACGGGAGATTTAAGGTAACGCTTTGTGCACCAAAAACTGCCCACATTGTAAACGTCAAAGCCAATGTTAAGGAAAGGTTGCGATTGATAAAACATGAAGAAGTACTAGAAATATTTGGATTATTGTCTGCAGCATAATATTCACTCGACTTTAGGTTTTTTATGTTTAAAGTTGATAAGAACATCCTTAACATCCA
The DNA here is from genome assembly GCA_947623515.1 of Neoascia interrupta. NCBI lineage: Eukaryota > Metazoa > Arthropoda > Insecta > Diptera > Syrphidae > Neoascia > Neoascia interrupta. Next base: position 118,841,545 of record OX392463.1, on the reverse strand, counting down.
AAACTTCACATAAAAAGCACTCAAATTATAGAAACAGCAAAAGTTGTTCAAAAGTACATATTTCACGAATCGCTAACAGCTTAGTGTCCACCTAAATGTCAACGGCTGTTGTTCAACTCAATTGCCGCCGCTGACACTTTTCATAACTCTGCCCAAAAAAATTTCTTGGGCTAAATGTCGTAGGGGGGGAAATTTCAAACTCTCGTTTTTGCTCTGTCTTCTGTCCAAAGCTGCACAAAACACCGTGTACGGGAACAAGATTTGGCTATTTTTCGTACGTTTGGGTCGTTTTGTGTAGTTTAGGACAGGTACGGGAACAAACCTATTATGTTAAGGAATTCTGACCGAAATGTTATTGGTCTTACCTTATTCGCATGCAAGAGTTGATTTTTCGAGTGGAAATAAAGTCGAATCACAAATAGCGCCAGTCTTCGCGCACACAGCGTTGAATAGTCGAGAGGGTTTAAGAAGTTCAACTGTAATTGAAAAAGTTCAATTCCACACAACAAAACTTTTACCTGCAGACAGAAGCTAGTGACACAACGCAACATCTGTCACTTACTGAACTCGAGTTTCCATGTCGAGTCGATTTCCACTCTGCATGTAAACGTGATATCTGCTGGTGGGTATTTGCGTAAGTTTGTTTAGACATTCCAGCGAACGTGCAGTGACCTTTATCAAACACTTAAAAATATTAAGTTTTGGCTTGTCAGACCCTCGCGGAAGTGGGGACCGTAAAAAAGAAGGAGTCTTTTTTTTCAATATGATCATTAGATTCTGCCACTTGAAAAAAGTAGATTTTTGCTACTTTTGTCAAACCGAGCTAGGCCAATTTAATTTATATAATGATAATGATGATGTCGAGGAGTTTCTTTGATGTACACGATGGCTTCGTCAAAATATATCTGGCGGAGTCAATAATTTGAGTGGCGCTAGACAAGTGTCGTCGAGGATTGACCACACCCGTCTAGAATACCAAATTCTTTCGCAACACTCGTTTAGCAAATCATTTTCGATGTCCACAACGTAAACGATTTATTTTAGTTGCCGTTTGTATTTGTTTTTATATTAAAAATTCAAAGTTTTAAAAGTACTCGACAGATGACTGTCGACAGTTGCGACTCGTTTCCTAAGATCAAAGAAATATAACAATTTTTGATTGAACCTTAAACCAATGCCAAAGAGGATTGTCGAGTTGCAAAAATATTCACGGATCTAAGGCGTCCGTGAATATTTTTGCAACTCTAACGGAACAATGTTTGTTATAAAGAACATACAAAGTCGTTGCCGTTGTTGCTTAAGTTAACTAAATATAACGAAAATTGGTTTTAATCCAATTCATCAAAAATGCAAATAATGAAGACTTTTCTTCACAAAAACTTTTTTTTTGTCTACAAATATTTATATTACCACGACAAACGGTAAGCCCAGCATACAAGAAGGCCAACCGCTTGATTTCAAAAATGCTGGCACACTTTGTTACAAGTATTTTAATTTATTTACTTCATTTTAAAGCAAAGTTTCTTAAGTTAAAATCAAAAGAACATAAAGCATGTATCCTTATCAGTTATTTAAATGTAATTTTATCTTGTTTATATGTAGATATCCTTAGGTATATAACTTAATAAAAAAAACAATAATGAAATTAAATAACCTCCTTTTCTTTTTTAAAAGTAGCTTTTAAAGTTTTTTTTTTCTTTTTGTATTTTATTTTGTTGAAAAATAAAGTTAAAGTTTTATAATCTTTAATATAAAAAATCACATTCAATTTAGGATGTCACCCTAACTAGTTAAATTAAGAAGTAATTAAGAAATCAATAATGTAATAATTAAGAACAATAATTATGTGTATGTAGCTAGTTTTTTTTTGTATCAGAGACACGTCTTAATTGTTATCTCCCTGATGTTATGGGGTCGTATAAGGGTTAGTTGTCTTGTATGTTTGTTTTTAAAATTTTTTTATGATGTGAATGAATGCTAATTTACAGAGTCTATATGAGTTTGTCAAGTTGTTTTTTAATGTAAGAGTCTTGTTACATTTTTTGTTGACAAAAATTAAAATGAATGAATTCATTGGGAAAATAAGCGGAACATAACTTCTTAAAATAAAATTCTTTTAACTTTTTTAAGCCTTTTGGAAGAATGTCTCTTCCACTTTTTCGGCGTCGGACTTCAGGTCCTGAACCAGTATCTCGGAGCAGGCCTTCGGTATAAGCGTGCCGACAATCTTTTCCCCTTCGGTGGTCTTTAAACGGATAACTTGCATCTTGTTGTTTATTGCGCTACGCATTGATAGGATACTTTCTACACGGGTCCATACGGAGAGCACAGAGCCAGCTAGCACTGTATACAGGCGCTGCCTTAAGCCGACCTTAGAAAAAAAAAATTTACGCGGCGTTTGCTCTCAGTTGTTATTGTAAAAACAACAATCAAAAAACTTACCTCACACTCCTGGCCCATATTTACATTTCTACAGTTGCCATTCCAGTAGGCATGGGAGCATGTGTTGACGGATGCGTCGTATTGCTGTGTCCAGTGTGTTTCCGCCTCCTCCATTGTGGCCTTTTTGTATTTTTTCTCAATTTCGGCCAACGATTCTGGCCGAATCTGATGACCAGTATTGGGGCGAAACACCTGGAACATTATCTCCTTTTTACTTGGCTTGGAATCAGTTTTCTTCTTCTGCTGCTGCGGTGACTCAATTTCGACGGCAAGAATCGCTGTGCGTTTATTGTTGCGCAGTTGGTGAGATAAGTAAAAACCTTCTTTTTCGCTGATCAGATCAGCATACCTGGAAGACGGATGTTTTTAGCACATTTTTCTATGAAGATGTATGCATACAAACGCTCGGATTGTTTTTTAATACGTTACTCACTTGTCGAGAGCCTCCTGCCAGATCATTCCGCGTTCTACACGAACGGTATGCAGTTCAGTCGGGGCAGTGCCAGTGGCGTGTTTACGGATAAATTTCAAGAGTTTGACACGGGTCACATTCTCGCCGGCAGCACCAAGATCTAAAAGTAATACAAGATGATTAAAAAAAATATGTCTCTAAACTGTTTTAAGTACAATATGCAAACAAAAAATACTTGAACGAATACAGACTAAAGGGTCTGCTAAACAGAACACGCTGATTTTCCACTTTATTGGTTCTCTTGTACTCTTTGGCGCATTGCTAGCACTCACTTTGCAGTAAGGCTTCCAAAGCATTTCTCTATTTCCCTACAACAAACCCTTCTTACGCACTTTTCAGAATAATAAGCATTCATGTCCCGGAATGCACACCGAACCCGTGGATATGGCCAAAGATTATATGTATTAGTTATATAACGTTATATAACTAATACATAACATTAAATGTTATATGTTATATGTATGTTAAGAACGGCGAAAAAACTACACAAGCGAAAAACTATAGGCCGGTTAGCTTACGAGGCTACACTTTCAGAGAGGAAAAGCTAAGTATCTTGCCTCTTTAAATACGCCATAATACCGATACTGCTCTATATTAGTTTGGTTTTTGCCGAAAGTTTCTACTATCCGGCGGCGGCGTGCTCAGGCATAACAGGTAGGTAGGAAATGCACTTAGGCCAAAAAGTAGACCCATTTTACTGCTACGTGGGTATATGACCAAGGGAGTATATTGGCGTGAATTCTATGACAGCCAGCCAGTCTTTTCAATGAATTTTAGTAGTTTTTTGACCGGTTTTTCATTAAGGTCGCTTAGGTAGTCGTAGAAGTAGGAGCACGCGAGTGCCGGGTAGCAACAGAGAAAGTGTTTGAGAAGAAGTCGTTTGAGAATAGACCTAGACTTTTTGCGTGAAGACCTAATAGGCAGTGTCCGGTGATAATTCCCACTGCAGTGTTAATTTTGGATCTCTTTAAGGAGATCAAGCTATCTGATCTTTTTGGATCGAGGCGAGGCCAGATTTGCTTGGAGGTTAAACAAGTGGTGCCTGTCCTCCATCTGGCGTTAGTTTTTTGTATGCTATACTTTTGGAGCTGTAATTTGAAGGTCGCTAGGGGAGAACTTATATTACAGGAGATTTCATCTTCTGGCAGTCTAGTGGCGTTCTTAACGAGCTTATCAGCCTCACAGTTTCCCATGATGTCTCTATGATCTGGCAGCCAGCACAGGCGGATGTGAAACTGTTCGGACATCTAATCAATAGGTGTACGACAGTTAATAAATAATTCAGAGTTTGTAGAGATCGATGTCAGGAATTTGATGGCAGCCTGGCTATCCGTTTTCGTCTATCGCGGGCGGATATCACGTTCCACTTTAGCCAGGACAGGTTTTTACTAATTGCCATTATTTCTGCTTGGAAGACGCTGCATTGGTTGGGTAGGCGAAGGGATTTATTTAAGTTAAGGCACTCAGAGAATACACCGCTTCCTACACCGTCTTCCATCTTGGATCCGTCTGTGTAAAAGTGTATGGCATTACCAAAGGGTATATAACCGCCGTACCACAGGTCTCTGTTCGGAATCCGGGTTTCGAAGTTTTTCTCTGGGAAGTAAGAAGGTGAAGTATAATCCAGGTTCGTGAAGGTGAGATACTGTTCGTTTAAAATATTGACATGTCCGTAAACGTAACCACACCATTAGAGCATGCTTAAAGTCGAATTGCGCAGTTGGTAGCTGTTTGCTTACCAAAGATTTTTAAGGGGGCAAGGTTCAATAGGATTTCGAGCGCATCAGTAGGAGTGGTTCTCAGGGCACCACTTATACAGATACATATGCTTGCCTTTGTACCTTTCTTAAAAAGTTGAGATGTGTGCCGACGTTGAGAATGGGCCACCATACTGCTACGCCGTATAGAAGGATTGGTCTTATCACAGCTGTGAAGAGCCAATGCGTCATGTGAGGTTGTAGTCCCCATTTGTGCCCAATGGCTTTTTTGCTCATATAAAGGGTCGTGAGGGCGTTTTCTTGCTCTTTCAGTTGTATTGAGCTTCCAGCTTAGTCTACTGTCCAAAATAAGGCCAAGGTACTTAACCTTATTTGAAAGCGGTAGGCTGGTGCCATTTAAGGTGGGAGGGACAATGCGGGGGATTTTTTAATTCTTAGCGAAGAGGACAATTTCGGTCTTTTGTGCATTAACACTCAGACCAATCTCAGTCGTCCATTTGTTGCATGTTGCATTAAGTCTCTCAATATTTGGGGATATTTCCCTGAGAAGGCAATGGCTACATCATCCGCGTAGGCAAACGTTTTTGCAGCCCGCTCTTTCTAGTATATGTAGCAGCTTATTCACCGCTACGTTCCAGAGAAGAGGGGATAGTACTCCTCCTTGAAGTGCACCTCTTCGGGTCGAGCTTTTCAAGAAAGCGTGACCTAAAGTGGCATTAATTACTCTACTAGTAAGTAGTTGTTTTATTAATGCTACTAGTCCCGCCTCTAAGCTTAACTCTTCCAGTGCTTGTGTGATTGCGCGTGGATGCATGTAGTTGAAAGCGCCTGCTATGTCTAGAAAAGCATCCATCGTATATTCTTTTGGGTTGAACGATTTCTCAATGAATCGCACTAGTGTGTGGAGAGCCGTTTCTACGGATCTTACTTTGCTGTACGCATGATGAGATGGAGAAAGTTTAGACGGGTCTATAGTTGATCTTAGATGTAGATCAATGAGCCCTTCCAATGTTTTAAGTTGGAATGACGATAAGCTGATAGGTCTTTGATCATTGGGATAAACGTGGGAACTTTTTCCCGCCTTGGGGATAAAGACCACTTTGATTTGCTTCCATCTAGTGGGGATGTGGCACAAAGAAAGACATCCTTTAAAAATGGTCTCCAGCCAGGGGGTAATCATTGGCATTACCATGAAGACACCCTTTTTAACGAACTTGGGTTTCCCGTCTTTCGAAAAAAGATGAGAAGGAAGAAGAGCTTAAGTAATGGATCCTAGATGATCGACACTTACCACGTCAGCTAAGCTAAAGGTTTATCAAAATATGCTTATACTGAAAAGTGAAAAATTACAACAATTTACAATTCTACAAACATTTTAATTATGGTTGGCCCTATGATCACCTCAAACTCACTCTGCCAGGCGTTTAAACAAACAAGGGCAGCTATCAATACTGCAGCCTTTCAACTGCAAATCTAAGAAACATGGAAGAAACGACAATTTTTGACTTGTTAATATTAAAAATAATAAGATAAGATAGCGAATTTTTACACGTGGACGGTAGAACAATAGACAATGCAATATCGTAAGAGATTTGGAAGAATTCAATTGTAGAACGATTCCTCTATATATGTACTACTATTGTCGAATTTTAATTAACTTTTCTTCTTCTTCTTTTTCTTTTAGGCCCGAAGTTATGATCTGAAGTGATGGATCATAATCTCATTTGAACGCGGCAATACCAACTGAGCCGGTCGTGCTCCATTTTCCTGGAGATAGGTTCTTTTAAATGGAGGCTTCCTCGGATTTGCGTATTTCTTATTCTATCTCGCTTTGTTGCGAAGCATCTTCATCTTAGCTGCCGTTAAATCGCTCTCATATTTCTTATACGCTGCGCTGTCCAACATTGTGAGATATATGTGGCCGCCGGACGCACAACTGTGGTGTAGAGCCTTCCTTTCAGCTAAGGGGGTATTTGTGGTGTAGAGCCTTCCTTTCAGCTAAAGGGGTATTTTTCAGTCAAAGAAGATGGCGGTGTTATTTCTCGCCACTAACAAACCCACACTTACTTGATGATTGATGCCGTCATCACAGTTTCTTTTGCTATCGATCATAGATCCCAGGTACTTAAACCTTTCCCACTTGGGAAGCACACTTTAATGTCTTGAATTGGCTCGGGTGGGTCGGAGAATGGGCAGCATAGGTACTCTGTCTTCTTTTGGCTAATACGATACCCATTCCCCTCCAAAACATCCACCCATATATCAAGTGCTCACTGCAGGGACGTATAATCGTCACTTATGATGACCCCATCGTCAGCGAAGAACAACTTGTGTACTTTCGGGTCCATCAGTTTTCCTTCAAGCAGAAAATCAAAGACTACAATTAAAAGCAAAGGACTTCAAAGCAAAGTACGCTTCAAGATGTAGACACCGACTTTGGCAACTCATCAGTGACTCCGGAAGGACATCTTACTCTTGTCTTTGCTCCATCATACATGTCTATGATCATCCGCACGTAGACTTCTGGAATTCCTCGTTTTCTTAGCGCCACCCATGTCAGATCTCGTGGTAGTCTATCGAAAGCGTTTTCAAAATCAACCAGCACCATATGCAGATCTTTAAGGGCATCCCGATGTTTTTCCATTATGATCCTAATGCTTCGGATTGCATTAGTGGTTGATTTGCTCGCGACAAACCCACACTGGTCCTCAGATAGCTTAATATATTTCCGCAGTCGACTATCTAGTACCCGCTCGACGATCTGCATTGTGTGCGACATGAGCTTGATAGAACGGTAGTTGTCACAGCTTCGTGTATCACCTTTTCCTTTGAACAAAGGAAGAAGATAACCTTGGCCATTTTTACCATTTTTATTTAAACTTAAATTGCATAAAACAGTAATTTCTATTCTTTTTGGTCAGTTACCGTTAGACTTGTTTTTAAATTTTACAACCACCTGCGCAAGCATTTGGCACTTTTCTTAAATTCTGCGGACATGGATTTCACAGAAAACGGTAAAACATGCACTTTTTTATTTCATTTGTTTAATTGCAATTTAACTGCAATTTTGGAACGTTTTTAATTCAGTAAGCTTGCCTTTTAAACATTGCATACTTCGATCAAATTAGATCAAGATCGTGTTTACCGTTAGGGGACTATAAATCTTTTAAAAATTGTTTTCAAAAATGTCTTAACGTTCTTGAATCAAATCTTTCGAAAATTTTCGAATATTCACAGCTTGCTATAGCTTTCCATAAAACTTCAGAAGACAGATTATGCCCGTTATTTATTTCCAAATTATACTTTATACCGTTTGGAGATAGAGGAGAGACATACGTTCTTTTGGCCTTTATTATAATTTTTTAAACTTCAAATCCATAGAGCTATTTAAATTTTGAACAGTTTTTTTTTTGAATTTTCGTTAGTTTCTGTTAGACTTTTCCAATAGCGCAACTACCTGCACTAGCATTAAATGTTTTTCTCAAATTATATGGCCACCGGTTTTTGCGTGAACAGTAAAACAAGCTCTTTCTTTTATTTCGTTTTTTAAATATGCTTTGAAAAACTTACTTCCTTGCTTCGTTTTTGTAGGTTTTGTACTTTAACTGTATTTGAACAAGATCGCTCTTATTACCGTTAAGATGCTAGACTATTATATTTTTTTTTTCAAATTGCTTTGTTTTTGAGTTTAAAACTCTTTAAAACTCTCTATATTTTTCCTTAAAATTTCGGATAATTTCTGATACGTGTAATTTTTTTCATATGATTTGTCCAAATAACACTATACATAGGGATACAGGGACACACACACTCACGTTTTTTCATGCATTTTTGCAATATATTTTCGAAAATGCGTTGAAACGGCAGTATTAAAACTTTTTTCTGAAAAATATGACTTAAGCACTTAGTTTACTTTGTGGTGCTTTATGTGTGTGTATATTGGCTTTGCGCATTAAGCGATTCAAAAGGTTTGGCCTCTTGACACTTGCCTCATTTTCAACTCTTCATTTCTCAAAAACATTTCAATATTTTTTTAAAAAAAATTGTTTTTTCGTTTAAGTTTAGTATTTACTTAACTTAGGTCTCGTTTTTCTAGTTCTTGCCTGCTAAACTAAAAAAGATTAAGAAATCTTCCTGTTAAAGCACCTAAATATAACCCACCAGAATTGAATCAACTGATTTGCCGTTCCAGTTGAAATGCATTCACTGCAGATTGCAGTGAAACTTGTCAGAAAGTTTAAAAATTACGTGATAACAGCAAAAGTTGTTATGTCCCTAGATTCTCTCTGCTTTTTGAAGTATGAATCCATCATTGCCAGACGGCAACTGTGTTGTTAAGACCTAGCCAGACCTTCTTTTAGGAGTAAAAATAATATTTTCCACGTCAGTTTAGCAAAACTGAAATTTTAAGTCATTTTGAAGTGACTTTTACAAATGGGTACACGAGAAATACGTAACTGATAGCTTATACATAAAGCAACGAGGATATGTATCTTTAACAAAAGTTGCATTTAGTGGCATGTTTTGTCCTACTAATATTCATGAGAATTGCGTGAGGTGTCGCAAGCAAAACCACACTTATAAACATGTCGTATACTAGTAAACCGCATATTTTTTGAACCCACGAAGCTCTTCTTTGGTTGGCTGTCTAGAAATTACTCAATAAAAAATGCTTATGCGAACTTAAAGCGATGACACGATGGGATGGGTAGTTAAAACATGTGGGATATCGCTTTTATTTCCACTATATGATTGAAAAGTTCAGTCAGCCACAATCAACGGAGAAAGAATGTCAATCAAATTGAGTGCAAAGGTTTCACCTTAATGCATTTTCTTTATAACTAAAGCTCTAATAGATTTGAATTATGTTAAAACACTCACCCAAAATGCCCAAATCAAAGCGTCCGCCTTTCTTTGCTTGGTTTATGATCGCATTCAACGTATCCGTAAAGTACTTAAAGAGCCGATTCTGCAGCTCAACAGGCATACCCAGGATTCTGTTCAAGAACTTTGATATATTATTATAGTCCTTGTCCAGACTCAGTACACCCGGATTAGCCTCGCTGTTCACAATAATGCCAACACCCACGAGTGCGCCAGCAATATCCTTGAAGAAATCTCCCTTATAATCGGTGGGTGGTGGCACAAGGGGAGACTCATAGCCCATAATTGTCTTCATGACCGTTTCCAAAGCTGTTCGCCCATACTTGTTGTCGATGTTGAATTGAGAGAGATCTCTTGTTTCGGTAGCTCGACGATCGCCATGAGTCAAGGCGCCAAGGGATTCTAAGCGCTTGGCCACAGTCGACGCGAATCTCCTTTCACCGGCCAAGTCGGAGATCAAGAAAATATACTCCGGCGCGTTGACCTGATTTGAACGATGGGTTCGCCCAAACTGTTGTATGGCGCGATCGGCGGACCACGGCAGCTCTAGGGTGATGTGTACTCGGCGACGTTGATTCCGGACTCTCCGGTCGCTCTGCAAGGAAATACCACTGGATGCAGCCTCTGATATGATGGCTACGTCCTTTTCGCCGTCCATAAATCGTTGTTTCTCTGTCAAATTCAACGTTTCCAGGGGTACATCTTGTTCTGATCGCGATTCATACTGAATAGATCCATCGTCCGATTGGACAACACGCCCCTTGCGACCAGTCATTTCTGCTACATTCTCAGGCCCTCCCAGCTCATCAATCAATTGGTCCAATGTGTTCGGAGGTAGCCTGTCGCCAAGGCGATCTATTTTCCTCAATAGTTCTTCCTTCATACTGCAAGCGCGCTCGATTGCATCCTTTGGTGGTGGACCATAGTTCATTTTGATGCCATTCATGCCGATCTGCGTGACTGTGTTCTTCTGCTCCTGCTTCTTTTGCAGCAGTTCCTGTATTTTATCCTGGGTGGACGTGGGTTTTTTCTTCGCCACCGCGGTCGACGACGAAGTAGTCTTTTCCTTTGTCTTTTTCTTTTTGCGCGAATTCACCCACGGATCGGCGTCACTGTCACTTCCGGAATAGAATGGATTGAAGTCGCTGCTTTGTCCACTGTCCGATGCGTGGTCAGACTCCTCAGACTCTGATGCGGACATTAGTTTAAAATCTGAATCGTCAGAGTTGTGGTCGAATTCATCACCGCTCGAAGAGCGACGGCGAGCCTTCTTCGCCGCGGCCTTGCTTGCGGCTGTGCGGGTGGCTTTTCGCTTGGACGTCGAGGCGGCGGTGGTATTTTCCTTCTGACTTTCTTCGATTATCGACTGCAGGGTTTTCTTGTTCGCACTTAAGCCCAAAATTCGATTGATTCGATTTCGATCTGGCGCTGGGAAATGTTTTTCCACCAGCGATTGGAATACTCCCCTAAGATAGAAAAAAAGCGCAATCAGTTTGGCAAAACTTTGGAAACACAAAACTCTTACTTGGCAGTTGATACGAAATCGCTCAGCTCTCCTTCTTCCCTTTCTAGCTGCTCCAGGGTTCTGGCTTCACCCGTTGATTGCAGACCAATGACAACGCATTTACCGTACTTGATAGCCTCGCGTGCAACTTTAACTGCATGATTCACCTTAGCCGCAATACAAAGGTACTTGAAGAACCGCTGATGCGATGACCAAAACTGACCCCACATTGTCTTTTTCATGCGACTCTCAGCATCGATGAGCTCCGCAGCTTCTGTGAATTTTTGCATTGCTTCCACCCACTGGAAAAGAAAAAAGAAAAAAATTGTTAAGGGTTCGAATGTAGGGACCCAAGTTACAAACCAGTTCCACAGAGTCGTCATAGATCTTCTGAAACTCGGCGGACAAAGGAACCTCTTCAATTTTAAACGTTACTCCATGGAAACTTAGCTGGCGTGCAATGTACATCCCACGAAGCTTCATATCCATCGCCACGATCTCCATAGCGCCAATACCTCTGCAACAAAGAGCAATGTTATTGACACATAAAAACAGAAACACTTGGAACTCACCTCTTCTCCACGGCCATGATGAAATCATTGAAGGTGGGGAAAGCTGTTCCTTGGCCCCATATACCCAAACGCACCATGTAGGCCATATTCTTGGGCTCCGAGGCACCTGTAGCAGATGCATATACCACCCTTGCCTTTGGTAGTTTATTCTGTAGCTCCAAGACCGTCGAACCAGTCTTCGTTGGCTTGCCAGAGCCAACTGGGCACAAGTTCTTTGCCTTGTGGCACTCGTCAAAAACAATCAGACCGTCAAAGTCTTCTCCACACCACTGGAGGAGCTGCTTTAATCGAGACTTATATTTACCAGTCTTGTTGTTTGATTCTCCTATTAACGCTGAATAGGTACTGAATATGACGCCTCTTTTGCAGTTGTTGTTGACATCCGATGAGATCTTTGCATACTTGAACTGTGAGTTGGAAAACGTTTTCAGTTTCGACTTTTTTAAAGCTAGAAAAGCGAATTGTTTTACCTTATTCAAAGCGTGGACATCAATCTTTGACGCCCCAATGTCAGAGAGATCACGTTCTGCGTCATATTTCAGGTCATTTGAGACTGAGATCCAAAGTGCCTTCTTGCGGCCTTTCTGATAGTTTTCGAATATTATCCCAGCGATGGTGCGACCTTTGCCAACACCAGCTCCATCACCTTTAGGAACGATACAGTCGATAACAGATTGTATAATTTGGTTTTTTTTTTAAGCTCACCGATAAGGAACCCAGCTCGGCTTCCATCTGGCAGTAGGTGATCGTGTGCCTGTGATGCATAAGTAATGGACTCTAATTGTAGCGCACTCAACTGTCCACTTTGGATTGTTTCTTGGGGAATGGACAGTTTGTAGTACACATCACATGGCTCCACCGAGGACAGTGACGCCGTTTCAACCACCGGATCTGGATGCTTTTTGCCCAGTTTTACTATAAGAAAAGCCAATTAAATTTAGCACATCGAAAGCTTAACATTTTTAAAAATTTTTACACTTTGCTGGCCAATATTCGGCATAAGTCTCTGCAACACCCATCTCCTCGTAGTCAGCCTCTTCTTCTTCGGCAACTTGATTTACCTTAAGGGAAAGAAAACGCTTAAATTCTAACTCGGATTCTTACGGTACCTGAATCTCACCTTCATTGGAGCCTGCATCCACATTTGAGACAAAAGCTTGTTTGGAATACCGCTAGTTAGAAAGCTAGGATTGGCTGCTAGCAGGGCTTGTATATTCTGCAGAACATACTGGTTTATTCGTGCCATTGGATCTTGAGCTGCCATTTGCTGAGCTGCTGATGGCGGCCTTCCAGCAGATGTTGCGGTTGATGGGGCTAGTAAGCTTCCAAAGCCAGCCATTCCCACTGAAACAAAGCAGAGTGTAAGAAGGATTGCAGTCAAAAAAGAAATCCACTTGACGAACTACGCAAACAATGCAAAATTAAGAAATCCATACGGTTTTTTAAGGCATTTAAGGGTTACGGTAAAAGCTTAATAAATATGAGTTTTAAATAAAAGTGAAACATGCTAGATTCTACATATTTTGTTTTTATATGATTAAGTTGCGTTCAAGGGTTAGGTAAAATAGTTTAATCAATTAAAAACAAATTAAACTATTTTATACCCCTTATATAAATATAATTTAATTATTTTTAAAAATTATATTTTAAATATAATTTCCACGCGAGTGGAAAGGATCAAAGAATAGTCAGGAAAGGTACTAGTGCACTTTGGTTTTCAACAGTTGAGGACGATAATGACGTGGAAAAGCTTCTCTGTTTATGGAAAAACTACAATACATCAGGGGCCGTTCAAAGCTTAACTTAAGGGTAAACTGCTGAGCCTTCCAACTTTTTCCTACACTTGAATTCTTTGCGGGTGAAATTCACACCTTGCTCTTTTTTCAAATCACTCTTTAACAAAATGTCGTCGATAGAACAAGAAAATATGACATTTTCGATGATGCTCCAAGGAGTCAATTGACACCGAAATATGTATTTCGATCACGCATAACTCTTGGGCTAGTTTTGGATCCTGTCGTTTTAAGAAACCTAAGCAGCGTTTCGTTATTATACCGAGGATGTAGAGTAGAGCCTTTCGGCTTCAAGTTCCGGGACAGAGGCTGAAGATCTGAATTTATCTTATAGGGCAGTAGACCGAATTGTGTTTTGGATGAATTATATTCTACTCTATAGGCACCTTCCAGCTTGAAATTTGACAAGTCAACCAAAAATAGTGTTTCTCTTTCTGCTCAGAGGGAACAGAGCCTTAAGGCTCAACTCTAATAGACTTTAATGGGATAACCTAATGTGAAAATACATCGAAAATCCCATTCAAGTTCTCCCAAACGCTTACGTATTAAATTTGTGTGTATCTACCCAGCTGTCGAATTTCCGCACCGAATCTCTCAATTGGGTGGGACTAACTTAAGACAGCAAAAGTTAGCGAAGCCGAGGCTTCACAAAAGGCTATTATAGTCGTGGAATTGCGCAAACGAATTGCGTGTAATGGGACATTTATGAAAGCTGACTTAAGCTCACCTAAGTCTAAAATGGTGTTTCTTTTCTTCGCTCATAGCATGTCAAGGAGCGCACAGCACACTCTTTGTGCTCGGAATAATTTGACCAACCAGTGTGAGTGATAAAAAAAAACATGATAACAACAGAAAAGGCGAACGAGGCTTGTTGCTCTGGCGTCGAAAGTGCTAAGGTTGCAGGATCCAAAAAATGTATTTGGTTTTCACTTTTCGTCCGCTAGTATTTTAACTTCAGACTAATATATTTTACACCAAAGTTTTATTTCAACCTTTATATCACCTCATTTTTAACATTTTATCTCACCTCATTTTATTCAATAATAATATCCGTGGCGGGATCAACGTCACGATCGAGAAAACAAAGTGATTAACTGATCACTTTGTGTACCATGTTTCCCCCAGTCGTAAAACTAGACGATTGAAAATAAATTTCAAAGTGTCTTCACCGTACGAACAGAAGATTAATATGACACAAGCAGTCTTTTGTTGTAGTTCTGGCTCTCAAAAGAGAGTGAATATGAGACTTCCCAGAAGCGGGAAAACGATTTCGGGTTTTAAATTCCCAATAAAGGCGTTATTGTGACGGATGCGCCATACGTCGACAATTTTAGTTTAATTTTTTTTTAGTCTCACCTGTAAAGATGTGCGAAAAGGTTTAAAAGAGGTTTGTGAAAAGAGTGAACAAGATTTACGAGAAGATTTATACGTCTCCACCGGCCATAATGAAACTGTAGTTAGCGTGAGACGATTTAAAATAGACCCCGAAGTGTTTTCACCAAACAAAAGGTAGATTAATTTTCACACGGTCACACTTTTGTTAACATTTTACTAAATTTATCACGAATAAGCCAAGTTTTAATTAAAATGACAACCCTTTTGTTGTCATTTTCGCTCTTAAAAGAGATTGAAGATTACATTTCTTCAAAAATAATAAATAATAATACAACGAAAAAATAATTTCGTTGTAAAAATCCCAATTGAATACGTATTCGTGACAGATCTGCGATACGTGGGCAATTTCAGTTTATTTTTACGGGTCTCAAACTAGTAAAAAGATATGCGAGAAGGTTTAAAAATGGCATAAAAGTTGTTCGAAAAGGACGAATAAGGAGATTGATTTTTAATTGCTTCCGGAGAATAGCGGATTTAAATTTGTGAGGTGAATCTTGCACTTTGTAGGAGATTAGTTAAAGATTTGTGTAAATCGTAGTTCAATCTTCGGTGGAGACGTGGTATTATTTTTAATTCCCTGCCAAGAGGTTTTTAATTTTATGGTAAATTTCAAGTTGGGTGCTTGTGAACTGAAAGTGGGACAATAAAATTACTTCTTTTTATAACGTTGATGAAACAGTTGTTTTTATTCCGTTTGACTCAAGTTCGGTAATTTGCCGTTTAACAAAGAATAGCGCGATTATACCGGAATTCGCAGATCACTCCATAGTCCGAGTCTGTCCTCTAATCCCACGATTCAAGCAAGTTCAACAAAGAACACAGTTTTTTAATTTTATTTTGGAATGCGTCCCAAATTGAGAACGAAAGGCCAAGTTGACCTAGACTAGAAGCTGACACGACTGAACTATTTTCAAACTATTATTTCCGCCCTCATGAATGGGAACTCGTGGAAGTTAATTTTTTTTTACACCAAACAATGAGTCTTTTTTAAAAATCTGGGAGTAACGAAACTTTCATGCTGAATTCTTTTCAAAATCGACTGTTTTGAAAAGAAAAACTTTGTAGTAGCTTACCTACTCGGAATCATCCTGTAAAACTAAATCTTTTGTTGCATTGAAAGCTTGGTGTAATACTGACTCGAAAAAAATTCACGCCGAAAGTGTCGTTAAACCGAGCTTTGTTTCAAACAAGATTTATTGCAGCGAATTCTTTCAAACGCCCTTTAAATAAAGCCTTTTTAATAAAGCTCGGTGCTTTTAAGCCCTAACGATGTAATAAGTCTAACTCTAAGGAAACATACACAAAACTGGCGAACTTGCGAAATGTGACCCAGGCAATTTAAGCGCATTTTCCGAACTAAGATTCTGGAAAACGGCACGGGAACCTAGGAAGGAATTGTCGGTCTAATTTTAATAACCTAAAAGCAAATAATTCTTCACGTATTAGAAAACCATCTTTTTTAAATTTTCTTGCGTCTAGGTGCAATTTAATTGCGAACTGTTAGTTTGTATTCACATTCCACATAAATAATGCGAATACGATCCACAGGGCGCATGATCAAGTTGGTTGGCATGATCACGTGTTAAACCGTTATTTGGTTATTTTACATCTCAGTTGAAGGCAACGTGGCAGTCACACACTGCTGCGACCAAACCTACTGGCCGTGAAAGAAATGTCGGAATGTACGAACAGTGGATCGATTCGTAGTTCGCAGTTCGTTAGCTGTAAGTGTACCTTAAAAGAAAGATTCCGCGTGGCTGTACCAAAAAAGAATAATTATTTTTGCTGCTGTGTAGTGAAAAAATTCGTCAGTAGTTGATGTTTAAGTCCAGAGTCTAGTACAGTCAAAACCAAGATCTATCAATCCCAAAAAAGCGAATCTAGAGTTAACCAAGCGAGCGAAAAAAGAATAATTATTTTTGCTACTGTGTAGTGAAAAAATTCGTCAGTAGTTGATGTTTAAGTCCAGATTTTTAAGTCCAGAATCTAGTACAGCCAAAACCAAGATCTGTCAATCCCAAAAAAAAAGCGAATCTAGAGGTAACCAAGCGAGCAGTTTTTGTGGTACAGAGTCAACTCCAACAATAAAGTTGTCAAAATATTCGACTCTCGATATTATTGACACTCCCAAACTAATAATGAATGAATGAATGAATGTACTTTATTTAGCTTTGAAAAGCAATTTAGTTAACAATTATACATCTTTTCAATTATATCTAGATATACATGTTTTATATTATATAAATTACATATATTATTACAGCGTTTTAACATGTTCAATCATTTTATCATTTAATTTTATCATTTAATTTTATCATTTTAATTTTAATTTTTAACTAATATCACCTCACAAATTAATAACAGCCAAAGAAGTAAGAATTGCTCTCAAATGTCATATTTTACAGGAACACGCAAGGCACTACCTTTGCATATCCAAAACCAGGCAAAGAAGATCGAAGATTAACTCACGAAATTTTGCGCTTATAGCCCCGGATGGAAATTGACTTGAAAACCCATATTGTGGTTAATCTCAGTTTAAATCCAAAGCTCAGATGATTTTGCACTGAAAAAATGGCGTTCAGAGTTACAATATTTCCATTTACTTGTTAATTTAAACAAACCCCAGCAGCAGATTTCGAGGTTTTGGTAACCCAGCCTAAAGATCGGTGAACAAGCTATCACCTCATTATAGGTACTCTATGTGCTGTACCAAGTGGGTTGGCTCTCAAACCGAGAGGATCTTCAAAACCCAGCCCTAGGTTCAAAAGGTCCAGGAGGGCTGCAACTTCATTTTAAGAATCAAGACGAACCAGCGCTTGATCTGGAGAATTATGGGTTCTAAGAGACTCGCCAGTCGGGACCATTAAGTCGATGAGTAATGAGTCTGCACATCAGTTTACCCCTCAGTAAATTACGTCAAAAGTCATAAAAGTGGGCTCCGCTTAGAAATCTTTGCAGACCAAGTGGGTGACACAAGTGGGGCGAAAAACCAACGAGGTGAACGTCTTTCAGTCAATTCAAGAGGAAATCCACTTCTAAAATTTTTTATCGCGATACTTAGGATGACACCTCTTTTTGGGATCTTTTTTGAACGAAACCTTATTTCGAGCGGATAAAAAAAGGAAAGATGCCGAAGAAAAAAAGTAACTGGTGAAATTCAAACGCTGCATGACCGGGATAAAAAAAAACCCTGCGTTAGCGCCAAAGCTTGCTCCTGCAATGCTTTCACTACGGTGAAGAAATGACATAACTGAGTTACGGCTTAAGTAACTGGTGAGGTTGTACTTAACTAAGGATGTGGAAGGCATTACTGACCTCTGGAATCTACTGTTCTTGAGCTTAATTAATTTTTTTCAAACTCAGTCCACTAATTGAAATGGGCACACAGGGAAAAAGCTTCATGAGGACAAGAGCAGCATGGTGCCAACGTTTATTATGCTTAATGGAGGTCCAAAACTCAAACACTATCAGAATTAAATTAAAATAAGCAACTACGTTGAAAGTAAGAAAAATAAATTAAAAAAAAGAGTTAAAGCAGCGTTTCTTTCTTTCAACTACCAACATTACTCGACTTACTCTGCGCCAATAAAGACGCCATAGAATTATTTTGGTAGTATGCCGGCAAACCGCCTCCACCATAAGCCATGCTCATCAGTTGTGCCGGGTTCATAGTCATGCCACTACCACTGCCGGCACTAGTACTGCCACCGGCGCTTCCCAGTAATCCACCACCAACATAGGGCATTCCAGCTAAATATTTTGTATATACATTTTTGTTCTTTTATTAACTTTCTAAAATTAAATTTCTAAATGGGGAATTTTTAGTTAAATTTTTTGAGTAAAAACAAATAGAGGGACTTGAAACTAAAAAAAGAAAAACTGTGGTATAGGGACAGGGACCATAATAAACCAATTAGGTGGATATACGCCAGGGAAATAAGGCGAACTGAAAGTGAAAACCTACTCTGTTTCAGAGGATCAAATCCGCCAACAGACGCATTATTCGACATTCCTGCCTGAAGTTGTGCTAGCGATGATAGTTGTTGTTGTTGTTGCAATTGAAGTTGCTGTTGTGTTACTTGCAATTGTTGTGCAGGTTGTAATTTACCTGTGGTACCTTTTGAACCATTGTTTTGGATGTTCGCCATTGCTGGAGCAGCTATGCCTGCTGCTGCAACTTTTGATGATGATGCAGATGGTAGCAAAAGAGAGTTCTTGTTGTTTTGAGCGCTGTTTTTCGCGTAGGTAACTGCTGTCTGAAGGTCACGACCGCCACCTAGAAAGAAAAAATAAAAGCATTTGCATGAGTTGAAATTTTATTATAGAGGCATTAAAGAACATAAAACAAACAAGGCAAAGAGAGTTTTCTCATTCTTCATATGCTGTTCTAAAGCTGGCATTATAAATGTTTGCATATTAAATCATCTCGATGTTCCACAGGAAAGCTTTCTTGGGCCTATTCTATTTGGATGTACGCAACAGTTAAACCTTGGAATAAAGAGATAATCGCATAATGACAGATATCCACACCGTAAGAAATTCTCGAAGAAGCCAACACTGTCTGCTTAATCCTCCAAAAACATTACGCTAACATTTTCAAGGATGCAATCCAATGATAGCTATGATTAGACCCTAAAATATGAATTAAGTATTTTTAAATTAGTCTGTAGTGGACGGATTCAAACTTGGTCTGAAGGATTCGACTTCCAGCCCACTTATACCGATTTTCATTTCTCTAGCTAAAATTAAAGGCCTAAAAGTTTTTTTACCTAATGGACGGACGAAAATGGATTATTCAATTCACCTGTTGGTCTTTATCATAACGCTAAGCGCCGGTTTTTCAGTGCTGAGTTAAGGCCAGCTTAAACCAAGCTGTGTTAATTCCGGAACAAAACGAATCTAGTTATAAGTCAACCAGTTAGATTAGTTAATTAAGTTATCTAGTTGAATCTAGCGAACAGTTTTTCAGTCCAGAGTCAACTCCGTCAACAAAGTTGTCAAAATCTTCGACTCTTGAAATAATTGATTCCCTCAACTCTCACCTCATAGAAAAACACAGGAAAAGAAGTTCGAGTCATTTTCAGATGGCATTTTTGACAGTAGCACGCAAAGCCAATGGCATTTCACACAGAAAAAGTATTCCAAGAAGTTCGTACTGTTCACCAGAGTTGATTTGGGATTAACTTATCAAATTTGGCGAGTTAGGCCGAGAAAATTATTTCCTGGGGTTAATCTCAGTTTAACTCGGAATCTCGGATGATCTCGCACTGATAACTGGCTCTCAAAGTTCAAGGATTTTACGATGGTTTCGTTACTCGCTATTGAAGAAGCTTACTGCCCTCTTATTTTTTATAATAAGCTCGCGATCAAGGAGTTATGACTATCCTTAAAATGCGTATAGCACATCGCGAGCGAAAACAATTTCAGGACAGAAGAGATAGAACAGAAAAGAAATTTTCAAACCAAAAAAAAAGCGCTGATGACACAGTAGGGGAGAGTGGGGCTAAAAGAAACACTTTTTACTACATCCGATGCTTCTCCCACAGTTTTTGTAATAAATCAGCCAAACCTTTTTTAAAATAAAAAAGCATGTTTTATCTACAAAATCCATAAAAGGATCAGCAAAAACTATCCAGCGTATGTTCCGGTTGATATAGGTAAAGACGAAAATTATTCTCTTTAACGCGATTGTTAATTCTAAGAGGAATCCTTTCGTTTTTGACGGCTACTTCTTACCCCGCTCTCCCCTACGGAACGTGAAAACTTTGCACAGAAACACGTTACGAAGAAAAAGAAATGATATGACCAGCAGAGTTTTCAGTAAAAACATCTGGTGTCCATTTTGGGAACCTTCTTAACCACCTGAAACCACCTCAAACGAAAACAGAAATAAACCGCTGTTGGAAGCTTAGAGTGTCGCCCTCTTAAACCCGTCTGGATTTGTATACAAATCTCAGGAGGTCCAGCTCTACATTACTTCCAGATCTTCTTCTTCTTGCCAGATCTTCGATTTCGTTGAAGAAGTAACAGCCGGGTGTACTTAATGCTGTTTAGGGCTTGGCATTCGCATAGCAGGTGACGAACAGGTTCAATTTATTCAACGTTCCTGCATCTTCTGCAGTAATTATTATGCGGTAGGGCCAGCCGCTCAGCGTGTAGACCCGTGAGGATTCCCGCGAGGACTCGGATGTCCTTGCGGGCTAATCCGATCATAGCTTCCTTGTGTGCCTACAAGGATCAAGTTCTGTCCAACGTAGGTTAGTTCTACTCAAGGATTCAGTTTCTATCCTGCATGCTATCGAACGCAGCGGAATTCTTACAGATTTAAGGGCTAGAGATCAATTCATTCCTGAGCCAGACCTCGCAAGCTTGTGCATTTCTTCATATTCCGTGATATCAATGTCACCTGGCACCCATCACAGAGTTACAGTGTTGCCAAGTGATATCTCGTCCAGGGTTTTCCTGCATAGTTTCACAGCCCTTGACTTCACTACATTTGATTCCATGGCTTTAATTGCCGCTTGGCTGTCAGAGTATATGGTAATCTTGTTTAGAAGGCTGTGTTTCTTCAGCTTAGTGGCAGCTTGGATGATTGCTTCCAGCTCCGACTAAAAAATACTGCAGCCGTCATTGATCCGGATAGATTGCCTTAGTCCTAGAGCTTCACGTCTTCTGCCTGCGCCGGTTTCAACGTCTATCATAGAGCCGTCAGTGATTTCGTTGGTTCTTGATTTCGTCGGCGATTTCGTCATCTCCTGTGGAAGTCTTTTCTTCCCATTCACATCTTTCAGGTATTCTAGAAGCAAATCTCCTATTGAAAGCAAATGTCATGGGAAGGTAATCCGTGACTGGGGTATGTATGGAGGCAAATCATTGGGTTTGAGAGGAAACACATAAGATCCTCCATAAGATCTTGAGGAGCACAGCAGTTTTAACTGTCTTGCTACTGCAGTATATGTCCAAGGGTGTGAGGTTAAGTAGTGCATCTAGTGCTACGGTGGGTGTGATTCTTAGGGGCCCTGTTATACCCATGCAGAATGCCCTTTGGAGCCTTTCTGTAGCCTTCTACCAAACAACTGCATCGTGAGTTAGCATGGGTCGTACAACTGCCATATACATCCAGTGTGTTGCAGTCCCCACGTGCTGCCGAACGTTCTGCGGCAGGCGTATAATGCCACGTATGCTTGCTGGACACGATCTTCTATATTATCCCTCCAACTGAGTTTGGAGCCCAATATGACGCCCCAGGTATCTGACCGATTTGAATGGATTTGCCCTTTTCCTGGTAAACAACAAATCTTCCGTCTTGGAAGGATTAATTCCCAGGATCGAAGAGATCCTCAACCCCGATCGCTGTGAATTGATGGGAATTTACCTTGGATCAGGATTGCCACATCGTCTGCGTATGCGCTCACAATGAAGCCTTCTCTCTTCAGGGCTTTAAACAATTCGTCTATTACCAGGGTCCAGATAGGATAACTCCCTACGGTGTTCCTCTGCTAACATTCTGGTACATACTTCGCCTAAGTAGCTGTTTATCCTTCGTGTGCTTAACATGAGCACGATCCAGTCGCATAGACTGCTATCTAGGTGAGCATTTCTCAAGCTGTGCAGTATCGCGTCTGTCTGAATGTTATTAAACGCCCTCTCTACGTCTAGAAACCCACTCAAAGCTGTTCCGAGGATTTTTCGACCACTGCTACTACTGCACTGTTACTAAAAAATACTAGAAAAACCAGGCGGGTGCTGTCTGCTGTCTGTGCGTCATAAGGTTCGTGTCCAAAATATTTCAAGGACTTCAAGTGGCTTCAAAAATTGAATGCATTCAGTGACTTCAAAGGACTTCAATGGATTGAATGCATTCATGAATGCCAGTGACTTCAAGGTGGCTTTACTGAATGCAGACCAGTCAAAAAGATTCCATTTATGCAGTAACAGTCCGTTAAACGGATCGTTGAATACCCCATCTTATCCCATATTGTGAATTATTGCAATTAATATTATTTTGACGATTTGTGATTATCTTAAAATTTGTAAAGGGGCGTGGTCCAACCACCCTTATCACAAACTATCAGTATTAGCATAGATAATCTCCAAGTATCACTTAAATGTAAGAAAAAATGTAATTTTCTGGTTCAAATTCAATATTTTCGTGAATTCGAAAAAAGCCCCTTAAAGAAGACGTGGCTAAAAATTTTGCGAGTGAAATCTAGAGCAGAATTTCGTTTACCGAAAATGCTAATTTTTATTTCTTATTCTTTCATAAATTAGGCTTAAGGCCTGTTAAAATTGTGTTGTTGTGGAAAATTCAAGGTTTTTCATCAATTCTGCCTCCAAATGTGGGCATGGCCAAAACTTTTCTATAAATAAAATGTAGAAATAAGTGTCTTCTACATTAAACATTAAGTAAATTTTTTTCAATTTGGAGCGAAAATATTGAACTAAATGCATTCGAAAATATACCCTTTAAACGGATGCCACGCCCACTGGAGGAGGTTTACCGATTTAATTTTTCTTTTTTATGTCTTACATTCATTAGAAGATGCCAAGTGCCAAATTTCGGCTCTAAGAATTATGACCCCAATGAAAAGGCCACAAAAAGAGGCATAGAATGAAAAAAAAAACGGTTGTAGGAAATACGACCCCAATGAAATAAAGCCTCAAATTAAAATGAAATAAGGCCTCAATAGTGGAGCTTTTCTCATAATAATAAGGTCCCAATATTGTCTAATATAAGGCAGCTAAAAAATAAAGCAGGCAGGGGGTTGCAAGGGGCAGCATACATATTTAAAACTTGCATATACACAACCTCGCACTCCTCTGAATTTGAAGAAAGGGCCGGTGGCCGGTCCTCCTTTCATAAGTCAGTACAATGAAGAGTTATTTTCCATGAGATGAGGAGACAATACTAAAATGAAATTAGGCACAAAAAATGAAAATAAGCTCCAAAAAAATGAAATAAGGCCCCGATATAAAAATTCCAATTTGTTGTTGCATTTCGTGCTTCTTTTTGGGACCCTTGTTCATTGGGGCCTTATTTCCTACCGCCTCAAATTTCAGGCTTGTAAGACGTCTTACAGTTTTAAAAGCTCTGGAGGTAGTTGCGCATTTAGACCGATTGTTGGCGTGTCACCGGGCGGATTTCAAAAATGTCCCTTGTACGCTTCGCATGAAATGGAGCTCACGTAAGAAATTTCAGCTCCTGGCTCGAAATTTAAGGCCTAAAAATATGTGGGATACAGACGGATGGACTAATTCGATTTAGAATTTGGTCTCGATCATATGCCTAAAAGGTCTTGGGGGTCTTGGGCCTACCATTCCTATTTCACCGTGCTACAAACTATGTGATGACTCCTATTATCCTAAAAGATTCGGTAGACACAACCGAGGAAATTAGGTATAAAGAAGATAAAAGCGAGGAGGGGTTTATATGTTTTTGTAAAATGATGGAAAGGGAATAGAAAAGTTGTTTTGCTGATTGATTGTATTTTTTTATAACCCTGCAAGGTCGGGTTTAAGAATAGCCTTGAGGTAAGGTATGCCTGTCGTAAGAGCCGACTGAAAACCACTGGAGGAAGTAATCTTCAGGCATAAGTGATGCTGTCCAGGAGTATAAACTCCTTGTGGGGCCACCCTTGGCAGTAAAGTTATACCTGAAAAAGATGAACCCGAAGGTTTAAATAAAATCCAGCAGCGTCTGTTACATATTGTGCGGCTTGTTGGTCAGCGTCTGATCCCAGAGGGAAGGCTGAACTTCAAATAACAGAAATCCAGGAGCGTCTGTTTCGGAACGGCGGCTTCCTGGTCGGCGTCTGTTGTCCGGGTTAGGATCGGCCGAATTCAAACCTGGCAGCTAGGTATAAAATGCACCCCCCCCCCCCAACCATGAAAAGAAAACGAAAGCAGCCTCGGATATTATTTGCTGATCCTGGTAATCCAGGGCACCCTTTGGGTGTCAGCATGCGAGCGCTTGGTGGTCGGAAGGTCCCGGCATCCGACCGGGTTTAACCCGAAGAAGTTACGAGCAGCCCGTCAATGGTGCCGCTATCCATTACGGGGGGCGGAGGGGGCAGCGCCAAGTCAAAATGAGGGCTTAGGTGGAAACTCTACAAATCGACAACGGCACCAACTCAAAATTGGCACGTGGAATGTCTCGTCACTAACGAGGAAGGAACTCGAACTGGATGAGGAGGCCAAAAAGTATCAGCTCCATGCAACTGGCATCTCCTCAACTAAGTGGAAGGGTTCTGGAACCAAAGACTTCGATGATGGGTGGAAGCTCTTCTGGTCTGGCGTCCCAAATCACATGACTGCACAGGCGGGTGTGGGGATACTCACAAGCCCCCGGTTGTCAGAAAATGTATTCGATGTCATTCCGTTAGGGGGAAGGATTTTGATCTTGAAGCTTAAGCTTGAACGATCGACTCTGGCTCTGGTTCAGGTTTATGCACCAAATCGAGAGTTTGAGTATGAGTCCTTCTTGAACGAAGTTGATGCTGCCCTGGACAGAGTGGCAGAAATGGACTTCTTTCTCCTGATGGGTGACTTCAATGCACATGTGGGTACAGACGACAGTACTTGGAGGAGTGTGATTGGGAGGCACGGTGACCCGGATCAAAACAGGAACGGAGGGAAGTTGTTGGACTTTTGCTGTGCATATGGCTTGTCCATCATGAACACCTTTTTCCCACACAGAGACATTCACAAATACACATGGTACAAGCACAGTTTAAATCAGAAGTCACTGATTGATTTCTTTGTTGTACCATCGTGTGTTCAAAGAATGATTTGTGATGTTCGAGTTTTCAGGGGAGCTGAGTTGTCAACTGATCACCACTTAGTGTTGTGTAAATTTTTTTTCAGTGACAGTATTCCTTTGCCACCCAGGCGAAAACCAAGACTGGTGACCCGCATACGGTGGGAAAGGTTGCAGGATGCTGACTCTGATTTCAGAGAGCGTTTTGCACAGCATGTTTCGGAGAAGTTTGAACAAATTCCAACTGACCTTTTGAATGTAGAGGAGGAATGGCAGCTGTTTTTATCGGCAGTCATTGCCTCTGCAGGAAATGTTTGTGGAGTGAAGCGGCTTGAGGTAGCGGCTGGTGGTGAGAAAAGAACTGCTTGGTTTAAAACGCCTGGAGTTCAAGAAGCCATCAGAGAGAAGAAGAGAGCCTACATTGCGTGGATCCAATGTAGAAACTCAAATTCTCGAGCCCGGTACAATGAGGCGCGAAGGACTTCCAATCTGGCAGTCAGAACAGCCAAGGAACAGTCATGGAAAAAGTTCGGCGAGAAGTTGGAGCACGATTACAGATCTGCAAACAAGATATTTTGGCAGACCATTCGCCGGCTCAGAGGAAGGAAGTTAAATATCATCCAAGGGGTTAAATCCAAGGACGGTACACTTCTTTCAAGTGAGAGCGATGTCTTGCGCAGATGGAGAGAGCACTTTTCAGAGTTGCTCAACCCCCAACAGGGCACTGAAGATGGCATTCCCACTGCTGACGAGATAAGGGCGGAGAGTAGTCCCACAGTAGACGAAGTCACTGAAGCGATTAAATCGCTAAAAGTTGGCAAGTCTGCTGGAGTTGATGAAATCCGGCCAGAAATGCTCAAGGCAATGGGTGAAGAGGGTGTTAAATGGCTAACACGTATCATTAAGGTGGCCTGGGATAGCGGGAAGGCACCTAGCGATTGGCAAACGGGAGTTATAGTGCCCATTTTCAAAAAAGGGAACAGGAGAGATTGCGCCAACTATAGGGGCATATCTCTCTTGAGTCTTCCGGAAAAAGTATTCGCGAAGGTGTTGGAAACGCGTTCCAGAGCTGTAATCGAGCCTTTGTTACGGGAAGTACAGTGCGGCTTTCGGCCTGGCAGAGGCACAACCGACCAGCTTTTTACTCTGAAGGTTATTCTTGAGAAGGCCTTGGAATATGCCAAACCGGTCTATGCGCGTTTTGTAGATCTGGAAAAGGCGTATGACCGAGTCCCTCGGGATACACTGTGGAGAGTTTTGCAGGACTATGCGCTGAGTGGGCCTCTTCTGAGAGCCATTCAGTCTTTGTATGGAAACTGCAAATCCCGTCCTTTTGATGTGCGCGTTGGACTTCGCCAGGGCTGTGTTCTGTCGCCGCTCCTTTTCATAGCATATATGGACTGGATGCTGAGGCGCAGTCTTGGCGAGCAATGTTTTGAGTTGGCTGGCATCAGGATGAGCCATCTGCTTTTCGCAGATGATTTGGCCATCCTTGCATCATCCAAAGAGGAACTTCAACGAGCACTGGATAGGTTTGCAGCCATCTGTGGTGATGCTGGGATGAGAGTAAACGTGAACAAATCGGAAGTGATGGTTGTTTCCCGAACTCCTGTGCAGTGTACCCTGCACAAAAATGGAGTTCCATTAAAACAGGTGGAGAAGTTTAAGTATCTCGGGGTCTTTTTCACGAAAGATGGGAGGAGTGATACTACTGAGTTGTCCTGTAGAATTGGCCAAGCTGGAGCAATAGTAAAGGAACTGCGCCGGCCGGTCATCAGGAAAGCTGAGCTTGGAGTGAAAGCAAAGATCTCAGTTTTTAATTCAGTGTTCGTTCCGACCCTCATCTATGGTCATGAAATTTGGGTAATGACCGAAAAATTTAGATCGCGGGTACAAGCTGCCGAAATGAGATTCCTGAAGTGCGTTGCTGGTGTTACTCTAAGGGACAGAGTGAGAAACGTCAGTATTCGTAGGAATCATAATGTTGAGCAGCTACTTCTCCGAGTGGAGCGATCGATTCTTCGATGGTTTGGACACGTTGTTCGCATGCCCCTGACAGACTTCCTAGACAGGTCACGTTAGCCGAGATGCGAGCGCGTCGCCCCCCTGGTAGGCCAAGAAACAGGTGGTGGGATCAGGTAAAGAACCTCTCCGAGACCCGTTGACTCCGAGACACGTCTCTTGAGTTGGTGGCGGAAGATCGGAAACGATATAAGGACCACTTAGCCACACTCGCTCCGCGACCCTTTTAAAGGATAGGTGGCATTCGAAAATGATGATGATGATGATGATGATTGTATTTTTTAAGACGGGCCTAAGTAGTAATAAGTTCTCCTGTCGATTTCCACAAGCTGGAGAAATTTTAAAGATCATTTAGAATTCTGAACTTGGAGTACAAGCAAAGGCAATGTTACGGTGTTCTAAAGAGTCAAATGACTTTATTACATCTCTAAAATGGTCCTGTTATACCTATGACCAAAACACCTACCGGCCACTACGAACCTTCATGAGTTTCTATTAATAAAATCGTAATTAAATATGACAACTCTGCTATGAATTACTCATGACTAGGCACCACAAAATGCCACACAAATTTAATCCATTTACACAATCTTCTCTGTTAATTAACCTAATTCAATTAAAAACTTATTATACTACAGAGATGGATTGGTGTGTTTAATTTAAATGACAGTAGCATTAGTTCGTTTATGCAGCTGGATGTATGTGTAAATATGTGTGATAAAAACTACATCTAGATTCAGTATGATCCCACATTGCCCCAAATAAAAAAGTCTGCAAACACGTGGTTTACACACACCCTAAATATCTGTTCCAGTCATTATCTGTTTAGTCGGTCAACAACGCCCTCCACAACCAAATCTATGCTTAAAAATAAACAAAAGTGCAAATGGCTCATTAAAATAAATGTGTCTCCCTGTCCCCACGCATACATTTCTTTGTGTTGTTATGGGGGAACACCTCCACGTGGTGAGGGTGATCATTCTGGCGGTAGAAAAAAATCTGACAGATGACCAGACCACGTGCTGGATGAGTCTCTCTTTCGTGTAAATTTCTCAACAGTATACAGCCACATGGAATAGTGGAAGTGATTGTCTGAATTTAAATCAGTTTTTTTCTAATTTGCTTATTTAAACATTACAAATATGCAGTGTGGTAATCAATTTACGAGATAGTGAAGGAACATACATACCAATATCTCTTAATGATTATTTTTTATTCCTATTCATATTTTCCTTTAGAAAGAGAGCTCCTATCTTATGCAAACTGCCACTTGATAAAATGCTAAAAGCTAAACAACAAAGTGAAATAAAAAGAGAAATAATGTCCACAATGTTAAGAGAGTCTTTGCTTCCCCATTAAAAAAAATTTCCCCAATAAATCCAAAAAAAAAATGAGTGGGGGTTTTTAATTAAAGTATCCACAATCCCCTGCTCTCAAAGCATAATTATAAAATACTTTTTTCTCTTCGTTTTTTTTTTGTATTTGACTCTCGCAAACTAATATTATGGGAGCAGGAGCAGGCACTTTACTTATCAGACTCGATTTACACACTATGCAAATTGTTCCTCTTAAAAAAGGCAAACAGCTGAGCTTGAACGCATGTATCTGAACTTAATACATAAACGCCCCGCATGTGGATCTGCTAAACATACGCAAAATGGTTGAAAAATGTGCGACGAAACACGTTTTTTGCATCTCTTCACCATGTGTACGGTAAGAGTTTCGAAAATATGGGAAATAATAGAAACACGAAATATTTGAATGTTTTGTTTCATGTAATGATTTAATTGATGAAATCATGCTTAGTTTAAGGTTTTAATAAAGGCGAAATAATAATATAAATTATAGTCGTTGTCGCAAATTTTATTTTGGCACATTTCCCTTATTAATAAAAAAAACTTTTAATAGTTAAACGAAAAGAGGAAGGAATCGACTTTGTATACTTGGGGAACTTTAATTTTAGAAAAATTCAAACGAAGAATTGTGTGGCGGGCAAGTGAAAACGTGGCCACATCAATGTCACATGGAATAAGTCAACCGTACTGGGCTCGTTTCGAGCATGGTACTTTTTAACGTGGGGAAAATTTCTATTGAAAACGTTGGGAATAGCCAAAGGGCAGAGAGAATTGGAAATGGGTATAGGACTTTCCCTATGATGTATAACAAGGTATATGCAGTGCTGCACAGGTGCAATCTGCACTGCAAAA
Organism: Neoascia interrupta; assembly: GCA_947623515.1. Lineage (NCBI taxonomy): Eukaryota > Metazoa > Arthropoda > Insecta > Diptera > Syrphidae > Neoascia > Neoascia interrupta. The sequence goes on along the minus strand of OX392463.1, from coordinate 118,811,780 downwards.
TGCTCCAGGAGATGATCGCATTCCTTAAGAATTTTTCAGGTTTTCCTCCAACAAACTTCTGAAAAGACCTCACTAGTTTACAACTTTATCTTTGAGGCGGGATCAATACCCGACGACTGATAGATCTGCGGTTTGGAACAGCAACAACTTGGTCAAATGGGTTCGAGTCGAATATGGGAGTCAGACAAGATCGTGTCTTGAGTCGACTTCTGCTTTTATTATTCTTCATACAGGTTGAGAGTTTCTCGAGATGAGAAAGAAATATATGAGAGAGGGAGTCTATTCCCTCCGTTTACCCGGGTGGACAATCACCTAAAAAAATGACTAAAACAGAAAAAAAACCCTACAATGTGATGACCTTTTGTTAAGCTAGAAATCTCTTCTTTTATTTTATTTTAAAATAAAGGTTCATTTCATGGATTAGGTTATGAAAAATTAATTTTCTCGCTCAAAAATAAAAAAAAAGCTTAAAACAAGAAGGAAAGTCCAACCGTATGTAAAAAAAAAAATCCAAAACTCTTCTAATTCCAAAATAATCTTAAGGGTCTTAAGGGTCTTCGGTTAATATTTCACTGCGTTACAAACTATACATTTACCTTAATATACCCTTGGGTAGGGTATAAAAATAGAAAACGCTTAATGGGAAACTCCTTAAAACGTCGAAGTTATACCGCAACACCCGCTTAGCCTAAAGACGCAAAGGACACTAACGCTTCCGCTCTTTGTATCCCCTCGGTGGGTGGTGGGATGGCGCAATAGAGGAACAACAGGTGGCCTTGACATACAAGAAAAAGAAAGGGTACCTCGCACACTTCAAAAAGAGTTTTGCCACGAACAACGAATATATGAAAGTTAACATGTCATACATGTTTTGATTGAAAAATGTTTTCTAGAAACAAAATGAAAGTCTTTCTTGTTTGTCTCAAACAGCAAAGTGTTAATAGCAATCATGTTAAGATTAGCAAAAAAAGTAGTTGTGGGCCTGGGAAAACAATTAGATAAGCTTGGTTCAGCAGTTAACTTGTTTTAGCACAAACATTTCGGTTTTTGCAGTAAGTTAAAACTTTATATTTGGTTGACGAAGGGAGATTGTTGCAAATAATTCAAATGCTGAAGAAAGCTCCCTGGTTTTGAAAAATAAACTCCTTTTTAATGGAAAGATTTACTTTGTTTGGAACAATCAGAGAAGTGGTTGCTGAGAACATTTTTAACATTAAAATACTTTTCTACTCAAATAATTGTTGTTTGTGGTACTTAAGGGTTGTTTTTTTTTTTTAGAAAAAGGAGGTTTGTTATGCAAACTTAATATTTCAAGGCAAAAACACTGGTGATGAAGCCAAATATTTGCTCAGTTCAAATGTGCAGACAAATAGCTGAGAAGGAACATCTGGCTGCAGAAACTTTTCTACTAAGACCCTCGTCCTTCTACTAACTTCTAACAAAAATCTCAAATACTCGTGTACGCTGCTTGAAATTCGTTTGTGTCAAAAGGGGTTGGACATACTTTTAAGAGATTCAAGACTTGGAGTTTTTTAGATAAAAAATTAAAGATTAGGTGTTAGGTACATAGATAAAAGTCAAGTGGCAAGCGTATGCAATCTCCTTATCAACGTGTTCCTTACGAGAGAGAAATATGTTCTCCACATTTTTTAGGAAACAGTAAGAACTACTTGATCTTTGATAGAAAACTCACACAAAAACTTGCGAGGTGCTTTAGGACAAAAGTACTTAATAAAACTGTGAACAGCATCATTCGTTTAAAACTAAATAATTATTGCAGCTTCTTAAATGACGCCAATCTGAGCATGACCAGAGCTGGATCGTCTTAGACATACATAAATTGGTCTATGCCTGCACATATGTAGTTACGTCTATTTACTTATGGCTGTCTCCAAGGACTTGATTATGGAAATATTCTCTTGTAAAACATGGAACTGATTAGCACCTCGCTGCTGAAGAGATGCCCCCAAATGCATTCCAGCGGAAGATTAGCATTGGCAACTCCCAAATTCAACCATAAGTCGACTCCCTTCTTCTCGAGTGCACACATTAATCTGCTTACTTGCCTCCTGTCAATTGCATCTTATCGCCGAGTGTGGGCGTTACTAATCAAATAATAACATTTCAATAGACATTTATAATGTAGCCAGATTTCCTCGGAACTTGCAGTTTGTATCTGTATATCGTTTCGGGCCACACGCATTCACTGCTCTGTGCAAATATTTTGAGGAAACGCACGTATATATCCATACCCACGCACACGCCTGCATATCCGCAGTGAGATATCAAAAACAAATCAATAAAATAATCAAGCAACATTCGAATTACACATAGTCTCGGCCGATAGCTTAGTCCTTGCAAAACATGCAACCGCCCATCCTTGCCGCAAGCAAATCTATCGAGCGACAAACAAGCCAAGATGATGTCAAGACGAAAATGGTTTCACATTAATTTGATTAGGCATTTTAATCGAAATTATATCGAAACACCTAACAGATACAGGCCCAGTAGCTGAAGGGTGTCCTTGTAATTGCACATTTCAATCTCAGATGCACTTTGTATTAAATTACCATCCATCTGTGTCTGTCTATTTGTTTCGTATCTCTGCTGGCGTATCTGTTTGTTTGGGCCCGCTGCCTTTGAGCGACCTATCTGTTCGTGCGTGCATGCCGATTCGTCATATTTGTCGGAGATATTTTGTTGTAGCGCTGTCATCGTTGGCATTTCCCAAAATTATATTCATGGAAAATTTGATTGGAGGAAGGCCGAACACTGCGCTCTCGCTCTACATGTTTGCGTTGCGCTCCTATGCAGCGGGTGGCCGCATAAACTGCGTGCATCCTTTATATTCCACTACCAGATAGTTTCCATATCTATCTGCCAAGACATTAGTATAGCCACAACGCGCTATAAGCCATTATGTACACGATCTGACGTTGCGTATAGCTGAGGCCAGGGCTCCACTTCGCACTATTCCACTTTGTTTACTTAATACTGTGGTAATACATGTTTGAATGCAGGGGTGTGCATGCAATTTCGGGGGGCTTTTCAAGGGTTTAGCAAAATCAATAGACTCCTTGACGTTGGTCCACATGCGGGCTCGTATACTCGCCACACACGGTTCGTATATGCAGGAATGCTGCAAACAATTTTTGCCTTTCCTGGAATATCTTTGGCAAATTAGAAATTTTCGTGCCAAACTAACCAGAAGGAAGAATTTGTTTAGGCAAGTTGGCTGACAGATATGGGCAGTCCGGTTTGGATACTTTCTCAAAAGGTAATCATAAGTTCGGAAGGAAGGACTACTTAATAAATTGATTTAGTTTCCAGATTGGAAGATGTCTGATATTCATAAGTGTGCACAGTGTTGGCAGGGCCAGGAGTTTTCCAAGAAGCGTTCACGACAGGCCAACTTTGTCCTTTATGAGTCATAACAATTTTGTATGACACAAGCGCCATATTTATCCGATTTAATACTTGGCAAAACCAATTTGTTTGCCCGAGAATATTTATCGTAACTTTAATGAAGTAATATCCAGTTCGAGGGTATGAGTTTAAGTTTTTAGTTTTGCTGGCAAAGAATTTCAGAACGTGTCCTGGAAGTTTTCTTAATATTTGTTTTGTGGTGAAAGTTTACTTAAACATGTGTAAGAAATTGCTGAGCATAACGGTATAAAACTGCCATCAGTTTGCTCAGTATCCTTAAGCGTGTGGTATATTGTTGTACTCAACTTTAGGGAGAAAGTGTTTTATATCCGTTCGTATTGCACTACTTTGCGTTACTTACTTGTAAACTAAAACAGCACTAAGTTGACGAAATGAAACACTTTTACACCGTTTATCAAGACTCTATAAGACTCTTTCTATAAGCGTCTTCATAGACCAGCGCGGTGGCACGCTTTTAACTGCAGTCTGCAGCGTACACGCGATTTTGTTTCTCCGTGATGTCCGCTCTCTCTGGCGCTCTCCTGTTCTGGTTTTTGCTGCATGGGTCTCTATCTCCACAAGTACCTAAATTAAAAAAAGCACCAGCACAACTTAGGTGCCCCGTTCAAATTACCGTCGACGTCGAATACGAAATAACAGCAAGTGGCCTGAGACGTTTGCGATCCCTAATCAAGAGCTTAAACCGCTGTCGACCAGATAGTTATACACTACCTAGGTGTCCAGGTTCGGTGTGCCTATGGAATAATATTTCGCTCAAGGATGAAACCTCCAATCGAAGATATTCTAGGAAGAAGGCGCATCAATGGTACATGAACCACACCCTTCACCCGCAATCAGTGGGAATGGTGGAACGAATTTCCAAAGTCGTGGGAGATAATCAACGGGATTTTGATCGGCGAATGCCTTCATTTCTAATGGTGGATCGAAATGAGATTCATAGTACAACTGGTTACATTCCATCTGAAGTTCTCTTTCGACGATCTGCTATTTCCTTATTGAAGGCCCAAAATGCGAAGAAGACTAGGTGATGGTGGATCTGAGAGATCAACGCCACCAGACGAATAGAGGCATTATAAAAATTGCGAGTGATCGCATGTAGTTGTCTTCATATGCGAGAGCAACAGCATTGGAATTCAAAGTGGGAGATCTGGTATGGCTCTACAATCCCCATCATAAATAAAAGGGATTATCGCCCAAGCTGCAGCAGGACTGGGAAGGTCCCTACCCAGAAGTTACGCCTTTTCGAATCCATAGAGGACCACGAGCAAATAGGAAAGTTGTTTATGTGGATCGCCGACATCGTTACAACGGAAGCAATTGCGATGCGCTTGTTCGAGACGAACCAAACTAGGAGGGAGACAATGTGATGTGGCGAAAAAAGGATATTTATTAAATTTCTATTTGACATCCTATGGCTAATCCTGTGACTAAGATTTTGCAATGAAAAATAAACATGCTTAAAGAGACCAGCTCAAGTAGCACACTCTGGAACCACAAACATTGGTTTTTGAATATTGTTGGTGGTTCCAGAGTGTGCTTCAGTAGAAAAAATGCTTTATCAAGGTATTATTATCGTCCCATTGGTGCGCAGCTTATTTACTTATAAAATTGGTCATAGAAACGTTTACAGCACCATAATAATAAAGCTTTAAGTGTAAACAACAGTAGTTTCGAAAACGTTGTGCTATAAATGGACTTCCCGGGGGCTGAATTTATAAGACTATAAGTTCTGAGGATTTAGGTTCTATAGCGCAGGTTAAAAAGACGTTTCTAGCACCTATTTTATAACACTACATGTTTGACACATCCGAAGTACAACTTTGCACTCTTACTTAAAACTTCGGAGTTGCCAGATGTCACAAAATATAAAATAATGTAATAGACAAAAACATTGTGAGAACATTTAAAAAAAAATAGATATAAGACCTTAACATTTAATAGATTATACAAATTTTTAGTCTGGAAATTGATATCACAAAAAATTTGATTTCTTCTTCTAAAAAAATTTAGGATACTTAATGTTTTCTTACTGTTTTTTATATGATCTAGCCGAGATGCGAGCGCGTAACCCCCCTGGTAGGCCAAGAAACAGCTGATAGGATCAAATAAAAACATCTCAGAAAATCCGTCTGGGGATCGCACCTGTGTCTCTTGAGTTGATGGCAGAGGTTCGGGAACGATGGAAGGACCATTTAGCGCCCTCGCTCCGCAACCCTTCTAAGTACAAGCGGGCACCGAAAATGATTGATTGATTGATCTAGTGCGCGAAATAAATTATGTTTTAGGCTTTCCTTGTCCAGCAGTTCAAGTATTTTATCCGCCCACTGCTTAGGCTGAAACCTGAAAGGAGTTCTCCTTGGAGTTAAAAACTCTTAAGGTATGCTCTGCATCAATGGATCAGATAATAAATCCGTAAAAAAAGACGTTTTAAAACGCCTGTAGGAACAGTAATTACAAAAAGTCAAACCATCTTGTAGGAAACAAAATGCAACCTATGAAATATAAGAAAAGAGAGTGATGGTAGCCCTAAATAATTTAGCGCCATGTTTGACAGAAAAGCGTAAAACCTTATAATAGTTCTACATGAAGCTAGACAGTCTTTCATAGAACCTAAAGTTTTGTAAAGGTAACGCAGTATACCTAAAGTGTTATAATGGTGCTATGTGGGCCCTACATAAAACCTTGCGTTCTTTATTTTAGGTTAAATTTAATCTTTAGAGGAGCGCATACTTCCTTTTCGCTCTATTTTAATAAATCGTTCAAACTTGTATAAAACAAACTTCAAGAACCTACAGTTTTATGATGAGGTGCTGTAAAGGTTACACGATGGCCATAACAAGAGCCTTCTTTGTTACTTCTGTGTTACTTGGGAGTCGACACCACTAGTCCGCCCCCCATATAGTGTGGTGTAGAAGTTTCTACAAAGTTTCATTATCTCATAAATGGCCGATAGCCGTCACTTGGAGATAGTTGTGTCGAGATTGAAAAACAGACGTCAAATGTGAAAGTAATAAATAACCAGTAAGTGCAACAGTGCTTATAGCTTCGGTTCGTCTGTAAAGGACTATACCCGCGCTATACCCTACTCCTATTCTTCTTTTCGTTCCTATTCTCATTCCCGTTTCTACGTTTTTTTTTTGTTTGTTTTCCATCCCTTTACTGTTACCATTTGCATGAGCATTAATTATTAATATTTTTTAAAAAAGGGGCGTGGTATGTCCGGCTCCTATAACCAAAAATCAATATAAGCATGGAAATATCCAAGTTTGCGGCTAAAATGTACGCAAAAAATTTGTTTTTTTGGTTAAAATTCAATAATAGTACAATCGACCTCTAAAGAGCGGCGTGGCAAAAAATTTTGTATTAAAATATTCTAGAATAGACTAGTGTTACCTTATGTGCTGAATTTTATTTCTTATTGTTCCCTAAGTTAGGCTAAAACAAAAGTCGAAATATATGTTTTTGTTTGAAGAAATTTTCCAAGTTTATAATTAGAGGTTTTTCTTAAATTTTGCCTTTAAATGTGGGCGTGGCCCAAAACTATGTATGATCAAAATGTAGAGTCTACTATTTTCTACATATTATATCAAGAAAAGAAATTTCCATTATTAATAACTTGTTTTTGACTGAGGAGTCTTAAAATCGATGCCACGCCCGCAAGGGGCGTTCTGCCATCTTTTTTTAGTTTTGATGTTTTACTAGTCGCTAGAAGATATCGCCTTCTGTCGCTAGAAGATGTTAAATTTCAAGTTTTTACGACCGACGTCTTATAGTTTTGAAAGCGCTGGAGGTAGGTGCACATTTAGGCTGATTGTGGGCGTGTCTATGTGCAGATTTGAGATATTTAAACACTCTTGTATTGCTTCGGATGACAAAGAGTTTCGTTTCAAAATGTCAGCTTTCTAGCTCAAAATTTAAGGCATAAAAATTTGTGACACACAGTCTTTGTTTCAAACGAGGACCAAGAAGTAGTGAAAGTTGAAAACTTTATTATTTTTAATCACTTTCCCCCTAAATGCATCATCATTAATTATTAAAAGAATATTAAATATTAGTCTATTTAATGAATTTTTTAATAGTTAATTAATAAAAATATACATACATATATGAAAATATGTGCATTGCATACATACTACGGTGCTAATGTGCTTGTTTTGTGGGACGAACAAAACTAAGAGGGTAACAATGTTTTGTGGCGCTAAAATGTGATAGTTTATACTATGCAGTGCGCCCAATAGGTACTAAAGACTTGAGCCTAGCCTAGCATCCATTTCATTTACAATACCCAAATTTATGAAAGCGTATCTATTCATTAGCCCAAGCTTTAAAAAGTAACAGCCACTTAAAGTTGGTCAAAGGATAAACTTTCTGAACTCAAGAGGATACAAGCAACCATAGGTTTTCTAAACCCACCACTGTCTATCAACTAGTAGATACTCTCATCTCCACGTGGTGAACACCGGGTAGCTAGTACCTAACCTAAAGATTGGGTTTTAATCCCTTTGGAGGGTTTTTGGGATAGCAGACGAGAGAGGGGGGAGGAGTCTTCCCACAAAAGCAATTCTCCCTGCATCCAGACGGCAGCGAAGGATTTTTTTTAGATGGAATCAATGCTGGCGTCCACAGTCCCATCAAGCTGAACTACTTAGTGAACACCTTCCATGGGCGACTACGACGTATTAGGAGCTCAGGCCTATAAGGAGCGGGTTATCCGGTTCTCCATTCTTGGAGTTATACAAAGAATCTGGTCCTCCAGGTTGGGGCAACGTAAAGAAGTATTACTTACAAACCAGCAACAAGCCTCGGGTTCGGACAAATTTTTTTTGACGACCAATTCAAACGACAAAAGGACAACGAGCTTCGGATGTGCACATGGAATATTAGGTCCCTCAACAGACCACGTGCATCCGAGCAACTATAGTGGAGGCCCTAAATAACTGCAAGGCAGACATTACTGCCATTCAAGAAACGCGATGGGATAGGCCGGGCAAAAGAAGGATGAAAAACTGCGACTGCGATTCTACGGCGACTGCTACCAACATCAAAACCAGCAGTTATTTGGATGTGGTTTCGTTGTCGGAGGCAGACCTAGGCTAAAAGTCAGGAGCCTGTGAGCGAGCGCCTCACAACAATAAGCATCAAGGCTAGATTCGCCAACATTAGCCTCATATGCGCGCAAGCTCCCACAGAGCATGACGCCAAAGATATGTTCTACGAGCTTCTGGACAAAGCATCTGAGCAGTGCCCTAGATACGACATTAAGATTGTCCTAGGCGATTTAAATGCCAAGCTAAGAAGGGAGGGTATCTTTGGTCGTACAGCGGGAAAGCACAGCCTGCGCGACACGATCTACGATGACGGTTTTAGGCTGATCGACTTTGCAGCGGGGCGACACGTTGGGGTAGTTAGTACCCACACAGTTCCCGCATCTTAATATCCAGATGATGAGATCTCCCGATCAATCAACCGTCAACCGGATTGACTACATTTCGATCGACGCAAGGCACTCTTGCAGTGTCACCGATGTCCGAACATTGCGGGGGCCAACATTGACTCAGATTACTACCTCGTTGTAGCCAAGGTCCAGCGGCGGATATCTCGACCAACGCCAAGAAGTGGAAAGTTTGCCGTCGGTCGGCTACAATCGCAAGAGATTGCCAGGTCCTTTTTCAACCGAGTCTCCCAAGCCTTTTGCGAAGTCCTATGCAGCCAGCATCAAGTATCGATAGCCAGTGGCAACATTGCCAAAATGCCATCAGAGATGCCGCCTCTGAAGTGCTGGGTTTTACACGGCCACCACAACGAAAACCCTGGTTTGACGATGAGTGCCAGGAAGCATTCAAAGCGGCGCTGCACAGAAGGACTAGAGCTGCTCGCGAGGTCTACGAGCAGAGGAAGAAAGAGGAACACCGACTTCTCCGAAGGAAAAAGAGAGTGCACGAGAAGCGCGTGGTTGAAGAGATAAAAAGATTATACAACGAGATTACAAAGTTTTACCAGAGGATGAAAAGGTCCTGCCAAGGGTATAAAGTTCGAACTGAAGCCTGCAAGCACCATCAAGGGAACATTGCAATAGAATCGCATTCGGGGTTGAGGATTTGGAAAGACTATTTCTGCAGACTGTATATCGGCGAAGACGAAGCAAATATCGCTGTCAAGCAGAACGAACCATTCACCCCGGGCGAAAACGTTACCCACGAAGAATATGAACGATACCGCCCACCCGACCTGCATGAAGTAAAAGTAGCAACGCAAAGAATGTCAGCAACATCTCTGCGTTCTTCTAGGGAATTCAGGTTGATAAGTTTGAGACGGTCGCGATAAGGAGGCAAGATGAGAGGGTCTTTCCAAGCGAGACCTCGAAGAGCGAACCGAAGAAAGCGACGTTGAATGTTTTCAATCCTTGACATATGTACTTTGGGTAGGACCAAACTTGACTGGCGTATTCGAGGAGGGAGCGAACGAAGGTGATGTAAAGGGATCTAGTTACGTAGGGATCAGAGAATTCCTTGGACCAATGTTTAACAAAGCCAAGTGATGAGTTGGCTTTCGAAATTATCTCATCAATATGGGAGAAGAAGTTAAGTTCCCTGTCGAGCAAAATTCCAAGATCCCGATGAAATTGAACAAGGGATATAGGCTGACCTGACCATGGAGTAGATGAGGACGGGAAGGGGAAGTTTTTTTTTCTACGAGAAAATGTTATTGATAGGCATTTGGAGACATTGAGTTTTAAACAATTTTTGGAGCACCAGTACGAAAAACTGTCAAGGTCTTTTTGAAGAAGACAGTAGTCGTGAAGTGAGGAGATGGATTTAAAAATGTTGGTATCGTCCGCATAGAGAGAGAGAGAGAGAAGAGTACTTTATAACTCTTTCAACGTCGTTAATGCTAAGAATGAAGAGAAGAGGTCCGAGATGGCTGCCCTGTGGCACCCCAAAGGATGCCAGAAAAAGATCAGATAGGACGGATCTAAAGCGGACACAGTAAAACAGTGTGGGCTCGAAACCAAGAAATATTATCAAATACTTTACTGAAGTCGGCAGCAATAACGTCCATTTCTTTGCCGGTCTCTAAAGCAGAGAGAGCGAAAGACACGAACTCGACGAGGTTAGTCGTAGCGGATCTACCTTTCAAACGGCCATGTTGGTTAGGGAAGATAAGTGACTTGCATTGAAAACTTAACGTGTCGTATAAAATACTTTCGAATATCTTGGGTATGTGGGAGAGTTTGGCTATAGGACGGTAATTTGTCATTTCAGTTTTCGAGCCCATTTTGTGAATCGGAGTGATGTAAAAGGTTTCCCAAATTCCGGGAAATTCTCGAAAAAGTTGCGAAAGAGGGAGAGAAAGATTGGAAGAGCATTTTTTAAGAAAAATTGTAGGAAGACCATCTGGGCAGGCGAAAAAGTAATTTGTTTTCAATAAAAGTCGGGTCGAATTGTTGAGACAGAGAGGGACCAACAGAGAAGTTATGAAGATGATTGAAGTAATAGGAGTCAGGAAGAAAGGAGCTGCTAGCAAAAGATTGTTTGAAAAATTAAGCAAAAAAGTTAGCAATGGTGTGTGGATCAGTTGATGAGGAATTCTCATAAGAAAGAGAGGGACGGTAACGGTCAGATTTTCTCCTATAACTGGCAAATTGGAAGAAAGACTTGGGGTCGTTAATCAGACTTATTTTCGTTTTTCCTAGGTACTGTTAATAGAGGGAACTGTAGAGCTGCCTGAATTGTAGGTAGGAACCGAGGAAGTTGGAATAGTCGGAAAAGGAGTTAGTACGAAGGAAAACTGCCCATAACTTGTTTCTCTTATTACGTAATGAACGCAGTTTGCGATTGTACCATGGCGGGGATGTAGACGAGTAAATGGATTGGGGTTGGGTTGTGGTTAAGAAAAAATGAAAGAATAAGAGGAGGGTGAAGATTATCAATAGTGGACAGGGCTAGAGGGCATGACGTGATGGATAAGTTAAGTGGATCAGTGCAAAATATAAGGTCTAATTGTAAGTCAATACCGGGGGAGGAAGAAAAAGCGATAAGGGCAGAGTTGAGGCCATAATGTGTGGCAAGAATGCCGTAAGAGTTTTTCTTAATATTTAAATTACCTGCGATAACATTGGCTGTTTTTATACCCGACCTAGGGTATATTAAGTTTGATGTATAGTTTGTAACGCAGTGAAATAATCACCGTAGACCCCTAAGATCTTTTAGAGATATGAAAGGGACCGACAGGAGAATCGATTAAGCCATGTCCGTCCGTCCGTCCGTATGTAAACAACTTTTAGGCCTTAAATTTTAAGGCAGATAGCTGAAATTGTGGGTTGTTTGGAAGTCCAGTCCTTCAGAACAAGTTTGAAAATAAGCTGAATCCGCCCACAGACACGCCCACTAGTCTAATCCGCCCACAGACACGCCCATCTCTAATTTAAAAAAATACATTTTGCAAATTTTAGCTATGTTATAATGGCGCTACCGCATGCATTTTTGGTACCTAACATTGCCTTATAATTGTCTTTAAGAAAGCCAAATTTTTTTAGCTTTTTCATTGACCACGCCCACTTTTTAAGGGATTTTAGCTTAAAATTACTGTTTTTCAATAAATATATATGAAATTTGACAAAAAATTGTTTGACAAAAGCTGTAGATATTAGCATTTTCTAACTTTTATGTACATATTGTATGTGCCTCCGCCCACTTTTGTGGGCGTGGCAAAAAAAAAAGTGATTTTTTTAGTTAAAAAGGTGGAGTTTTAGGCCGAAATGTATGCAACCACCTAGTATAAAGCATTCAACAATTATATTTTTATATCCCGCCCAATTTTTGGAGGCGTGGCAGTTCCGACAATTCCAAAAGATTTTAATGCAGTTAACTTGCCAATGTCGCAAAATGGTTTTTCGATACTCCAAGCACCTGCTTTAGCATTGACTGATTTTCATAATTTCTGTCGAACAAAATAATTTTTCAAGTTTGTCTTATGTGCTCATCCCTTGTTCCCTTGTTTCCAAATTTGACGGTTAAGGCGTCAGTATTTACCTTAATGATATTTCAATTTTGTCTTAAATCCATAAGTTGATGGAGAACAACCCACTTTAATCAAATCATTACCGAAAAGCAAATCACTTCCCGCGCTTGCTTTCCAGTCAAATTCATCCAACAATTATAACCGTTTCGACCTCAGGAGTTTATGTAGTCGCATACTGCTCTAAATAGCAATCAAGGAGACCACCGAAAAAGCAAACAAACAGGACGCACAAAGCCTGCGTTCAATGGAAAACAGAGGTTAGGTCTCCCATAGAGTTCCGAACTCCACCCCGACTATATATTTGAATTTAGAGGAAAATTGTCATTCCGATTTCGACATGTCCTTAAGCTGATGCGAGAACAACGGAAATTATATTATTATATATTCAATGTGCACACAGAGTAGGTATAAGCTCGCACCAAGCACAGATATCCCACTCACAAGCACACAAGACACTATCACACTACACATAACACACTGCAATGCGCTTTAGACAACGATTTCTGTATTTCTGAAAGGACGTTTCCCCGTGAACTAGGAGTAAAGAGCGAAGCGATTGCGTGCAGTAAAATACACGCACCCAGGATTTGTCGTATGGAGCCCACCATCGCCATCATCATCGATTTCAGTGTTGGACAGGGAAAGTCGTAAGTTATATGTGTGTCTGGCTCATCCCTCTGATGGAAAAGGGTTATTTTACAACAAAAAGGTGAGGAAAACGGTGATATGCTAATTCATTCACTCGCTGTTTGTCAAGAGGGTTGAAAACTGTCATAATTTTTTTTTTCGCATCCCCATGTTTTGGTATATCTCTATAAGGTTCGGAAGAGATGGTTTCGAGCAAAAAAACGGAGGACTTACCTGGTACTTCTATTTTATCTGGGTCATCATCTTCATCAAAATCGGAGCCAGAAGAATCGTCGATGTCATCATCACCAAAGTCGACAGCTTTCTTTGTTGAAGTCTGAAATGAAATAAAAGTTCTGTAAGTACTAATGTTTGCAGAAATATACATCGCAGTATTTACACAAATTGTAAAAAAGTGTCTTAAAACATGCCTAAGAATTGTGATTAACTGTCACCTTTGTATAAGGCCATGTTCACATGTTGGCGTTTTGCGAACAAAAGAGGCATCATTCGACACGAGACGAGAAACCAAACATCGGCGACAAAGTTGAAAGGATAAAAAATAGGGGGCTGCTTTTTGGTCAAATTTTTATAAGGACTCTGGTTAATAGGACAGATTGTCTTATGATCCGCTCTTATGTTCATCAGCTTTGAAGTTTTCTGGAACGTCTCTATGTTCTGCCGTCCAGCACAGGTGAACTGCTCTGAAACCGCCTATAAAATGATCTAGGGTTGCGAGTCAACAGAGACTGTTTGCAGGCATTTGATGGCCACCTGATTATCCGAAAAATTGTAATATACCCTACCCATGGCAGATGTCACGATATTCTTAAGCCAGGACAAGACTTAATTTATCGTCATCAACTACGCTTAAGAAACTCAGATGTTTCCACAAAAGAGGTGGTCCCAGACGCTCAGAGGTGTCAAATTCCACGCTCTTAGAGATCAATCAAGCTTCTTTCCTACTTCAGGTATTGATGTTCCATCTTGAAAGCTTATCAGGGTGCATACAAACAGTGGGCCTAAACTGATCACTTTAATCAATTTTAATCTGTTTATCCCTGACTAACTCGCTCGGTTACTCGTTACTTTACCCGACTAACTTGTAGGTAACACCTTGAATTTTAGAAGCTTGGCTTTATTATATCGGTAATAACCCAAGTTCTATGACCCTAAAAGATGGTTGTTTGAGTGAATTGCGAAAGAAAGTGATTAGAGGAAAGAGGGGTAAAACAGTAGGTATAACTAAACGATGCTACACAAATACAAAATAAAAATTTTATAACAAATTAATCTACGGAAAATTTTAAAACGCGCTCGGGTGACCTAGGCCTAAGTCACGAAAAAGATTTGAAATTAAGGGGTATAGAAAGATCACTAAGCACGGAAAAATAATACCAGCATTTGAAATATTTTCTATAACACAACTATTAGAAGCTAAGAGTTTGCGTCTTAAGTTCATTAAGTAAATTCTGACTGAGTACAAAAGTCAAATTTACAAATGAATGCAAAAATAATTTGAGCGAAAGCTGTAAAAATTTTTGGGTCTGATAGAACAACGGACTTGGGTTTTTGTTTCGTATTGTTACAGAGAGTACAGAGAGAGTTGTTTACAGAGAGTAAAAGCCTACTGTTGTAGTAATTACGAAGATCTTTGAAACTCAAGCATTACCTTATTCCGCAAGTATTTCAACTTCACCGACATATTTTTGCTAATTCCGTACGGCGAATTAAGGGGAAAACTCTTATGACGAATGATATATTCGTAGCAGGTTTGTCAAGCCCTTGCGGCGATAGGGTCGTGAAAGAAATGTAAATTGGCCCGGTCGGGTTTCGAACCCAGGATCTCGTGCACAGTAGTCTGACACACTATAACCCCTGCAACACAACACACACGAGAGCGAGCTCATGCGAACGAAATACGAAATATTTCTGTGTCGTTCGAAAAAGTTGCTTAGGGTCTAACTAATCATAACTATCATCGGATAGCATCACTGGAACAAATCAGTGGAACAATGTCTTCGGTTTTCTGACAAGTCATTCATAGCAGTCATTGAAAATTTCTGTCAGTGCCATCAAACAGCCACAGGCAATTGAGGTTGGAGTTGATCAGAGAAAGGAAAACTGACAGCTGAGAATAGAAAAAGAATGGAATACTTTTCAGTGGAACGATTTTGTCGCAAAAACACAAATCAAAATCAGCTGTTCCTTGAAACCGATTTCTGTCAGTGAAATAGCGAAAGCGAGTTTGCATAAAAGTTTTAACGCAATTTATGTATTTTTGTTACGGAAAAAATTCTGCAACTCATAAGATTCATTTTGATACCGATAACAGCCAACATTGTTTGCTCAAACGTCTAAAAACATGAAAACAAATTTTCAATGATACAATCCGATGAAAGCTATGATTAGACTCTTAGCCACAATTTTGCATGTGAAAAAAAAACAAGAGACGCACACGTTGTATAGGACTAGAAATCTTAAGTCGTGTGCACCGATGATGGTAGACAGGCTCTACCGAAACGTGTCTTGAAGTTTATTCAATTAAAATTGTTTAATTGATTATTAAAATAGAGCGATCAAAAAGGAACGTTTTGTTTTTAAAATTGTTAAACAACAATATTCGGCTTATACTGCTTTTTCAACAACTTTTTTTGATTTTTTTGGAAGTATCACAAAGGTAACAAGTGAATAAGTGTGACAAACTTCTATACACCCGACCCTATTTACCGTGTAAAACCAAATCTTAAAATTGTTTGTCCCGAAATAATATATACTTTGTATAGGCCACGTCCCCAAAAGTGGAACTGGGCTAAGAATTAAAATCAATTAATTGTTGTTTCGTTAGATTCATCCCAAAATGAGTTAAAACCAAAAATTATATCGGAAAAAAATAGTTTTTTCCTAAAAACGCCCCCTAAAAGTGGGCGGAGCTCAAAACTTTGTATGGACCAAACTTTGCAAAAGGTAATATCTTTAATATTTGTCATAAATTTTTTTTTCGATTTGGAGTCAACTTTCCGAGAAATCGGGTTTTAAACATGTTAGATCATGTTAAGAATGGGCATGGTCGATATTGTGGGCGGTCCAACTCTTGCCATGTTAAAGGTCTTGGGCCAATATTGCTCAATAATAGAATTTGAGTTCCTACGCCTTGTCTAACTTGACCAAAAGGCATTTTGAATGAAAATCTGAAATGGAGGTTGTCTTAACTTGAAGCCAGTAGTGGGCGTGGCCGTTGACGGATTAAGCCAATTTTCACACTTTGTCGGTGCAACATAAGAACCAAGCCGTTTACCAAGTTTCAGCTCTCTAGCTTGATTTTCAAGACCTAAAACCTTTACACATGCAGACGGACGGACGGATATGGCTTAATCGATTCACCTGTCGGTCTCCATCACATCTCTAACCGCCGGTTTTTCGATACCGAGTTAAGCCCAGCTAAAACCGAGATCTGTTAATCCCACAACAAAGCAAATCTGAAGTTAACCTAGCGAGCAGTTTTTCGGGGCAAATTTAAATCCGTCAACAAAGTTGTTAAAATCTTCGACTCTCGAAATTATTGCCTCTCTCAACTCTCATTTCACATAGGAAAAACACAGGAAAAGAAGTTGAACTTATTCCCAGATGTAATTTTTCACAGAAACACGCAAATCAATGTCATTCCACACAGAAATACCATTTAAAGAAGTTCATACTGTTGTCCAGGGTTGATCCGAGATTAACCCCAGATCCAAGTTCAATGAAAAACTCATTTCTGGGGTTAATCTCAATTTAGCTCAGAAACTCGGATGATCTCGATTAGATTAATTTCACTCTAGGTGCTGTTTTTTTTACAAGTCTACTGTACTTATTTTAGCCGAATCTTAAGTTTAAGTATTCAATTTTTTATTAAAACGCAGGGTGACAAACAAATTTGTTTGATTTTTATGATAAAAAAAAAACTTCAAAAAATTACAAACGGGTTTTTTGTTTTTAAATTTTTTTTATATATTTTGCATTCTACTCCAGTGGTTTGTGCTTGGGTAAAATTAGGTTGATAAGATAGAAACAACTTCGAAGCTATAAGCATTTTTTAGCACTACTATCTTAGTAAATCAACTTAAATGATTTTAGGCGTATCTCAAAAACCACGCAATATTTCAGCCCCTCTATATTTTTCTTTCGAACCCCAGAATATTTTCTTTTTCTGGTATTTTGATTGAAACGGTACATGTTACCGTTATAGAGATAGTGCGGGGGGGACGCGTTTTTTACCTTTTTTCTGCATTTTTTTCGATTTAAAATCCATAAAACGTCTATTCGGAACCTTATGTTGAATACCGTTATACTTTTTTTTTTGATTCGCATATAACTTGCGCTAGCAGTAGTTTTTTTCTTAATACTCAGAGCACCGGTTTTTTAGTTATCGGTTATAAAAGCGAGTTTTTATAAACGTTAGAAGATTTTAAGGTGGAAACGCAATTTTTGAAAGATCTTAAAAATTTTAGAATTCCCTTCATACATTTTATATAAAAACCAAATTTCAATATAATCAATGCAGAAAATTTTGAAAAATAGTTTTTGAAGTTCTCGAGCTAAATCTCAGAATCTGCTAAATATTCGAAAGTTTCTAGCTATAGTTTTCGCAAAAATTTCAAATTATTTGCTAAATATATCGGAAATACTGGTGGCGTTCTTTTTGAAAATACGCCGAAATTACAGATCTAAAACAGTGCTGCGGCTGCCTTAAATGTTAGTCTTATACCGGCTTTTTAAATAAAGTAATGAAAAAGTCATGATTATGACCTTAAACACGTTAAAAATGGGTATCTATTTCCTATTCCTTATTTCTCAAAAACTTTTCAGTATTTTGCAAAGGTTTGATTTTATTATGAAAATCCAATTTTTTGAGTGCATGTTTCAATTTTCTTTTTTTCTAGCTGTAAAACTTTTTAAGATAACCCTAAAACACTGTTTGTCTTTTTTAACCATCAATATTCAAACTTTAATCAAACCGTTATGTGAAATTGCCGTTGTATGCGTTCTCAATTTTTTCACGGACTTTATTAGTGTGCCAAATTTCATCTTTCTACGACTTACCGTTCAAAAGTTACAGGTGCGGACGGACGAACAACGGAACGATACCAAAAGAATTCCTTTTTCCATTTTTGGACGAACCGGAGAAAATAACTTTTATTATTTTTCGTACCAGGAAAAGTTTTTCATGTACGAAAAAACAAGGAAAGTAATTTTCGAAGAAAGTTTATATTCGATTTACATACTTTTTTTTCTAAGAATTTGTTGGATTTTATGTAAGCAGCATTTTGAATACCATTTCGAGACCAAAGCGCTAGTGAAAGTGTTCTTAAAAATAAAATACAACTTTAAAAGTAAAAAGAAGGAACGCAATAATTGATCCTTGAGATGCACCATAATTGATGACAGAGCGCCTTAACCCACAGAACAACAGCAAGTCTCTGATTTTACGAAACAGATCAGAAAACTTTAACAAAAAAAAAAAAAATAAAGCATTGCTGAGCTTTAAGATCCTACGTGAGCAGAAGATAGCGACCACACTAAGTTGAGAGTTGAGGCAAAATATCCAGCAGTAAAGTGTCGCTCATGTGTCCAGGACTTAAGGCCTCTCTTAGATTTCGTAAAATATGCTTTCAAAAATTGTAAAAAATCGTTTTGACATTTTACAATTTTATCAAACGTAAAAGTGTTTTTCCATCAAAAATCGACCTTAGATCTATTGTGTTACAAATTGAAAATCAGTTCGTTTTAATTCAAAACTAAGGAACCTGCTGTACCTGCCTCAGGCCTCAGTGTTACTCGCAAGTTTCATTGAGTGTTAAACATATAAACGGATCTTTTAAGGGAAACACAAACCCAAGAGGAAGTCGTTCTTCGTCTCGACTTTTATTATAGAAAATATAAACTTGAGCCTTGATGCTCCCTTGATGCTCCTTGATGCAAGCGACACGTTAAGCAAAACGTTCCTTCATCAAAATCAATGAAAGAAAATATTTCATTCCCAGAATGAAGTCCAGAAGCTGGAAGGAAAATCAACCCCAAAGCCCTACATGAAACAACACTCGTCTCTCCATTAAAATCAATCAAATAAAGCCATCATGAAGGTAAAAGGAAATCATAAATTTTTACTTAAATTCCTTTGACCAAAAGCGATGGTGTAAAAAGGACCACAAAAATTCAAATTTAAAAAAGAAAACTAATAAACAACCCTTTTTCCAAAAAAGAACTAGAAGTCACCCCATCCGCTGCACGCACATATTTCAAACTGAACAGTCTATCCGGAAGCCTTTAAACTACCAACACAAAATTCCATAAATAGCTATTTTCGTAGAGTTACCTTAAATGAAAAGGAAAATCTCTTCCTTTTTCACTACATATTTGCTACCCGTCCTTAAAAATCAATAAATCTCAACCCGTTAAGAAAATTTTATGGTACACTCACTTTTTTACGTCGATTTTATTGTTTCTTTTAGTACGTTCCTTGGAAAACTCATGGATTAGTGCAACTATGGATGATTTTTCACACTTTAAACTAGAGAAGAAATTTCTTCACCACAGATTTAAGGACAAAAAAATGAACCTCCTTCGTTAGTAGAAACACTGGGAAAAACACGTCTTCACCACACCTACTGTTCTCTTCGACTAAAAGGAACCCTTTTCGTGGGTTGCTGTTTAGCAAGGATAACCAATTCACGATTCCTTTTATAGTATGGAAGCAGGAGCATAGCACAGCAATACCAATATCCTGACACATGCACACTCTATACACACTCGAACTGAATCCGTCGTTGCTATCTTCTGCTATGTGCTGTGCTGGCTGGCCTGAATTTTCGGAACCCAAAGCAAATTGCCAAAATCGGCGGCTACGGCAATAGAGAAGTCTCGGTATGGGTTGAATAATATTTAAGTTATGTATGAACGAGAATTAAGCATCAGCAAGCAGCCAGCACAAGTGCGTTCGATTTGGGATAAATAAATAATAGAACGGGAGGCAGGGTGGCCGCCTGTCGGCCGTAAGCCGCCGCCAAGCCATCAGAAGGACGAACTATAAGTGCACAAACTTACGTACAGGCACAAATTGGTGCAATTGAACTATAAACGGTGGGAAATAACTAGATTTCCTCGTGAGAGCGAGAGGTGCAAATCAGCGACGACGGCTTACGACGAGGACTATTAAGATGGCGAAAGGAAAATCGATAAGGAGGCACACACTAATAAGTTCCTTGCAGTTATCACGACCATGGTCGTCTTTGCTAATATAAACGTCAGAGTCAGCCACACCCTAAACCTGATTAACATGGGCGACTATAGCCCAAAAATAGCGTTTACAGATCGACCAAAACTCCTTTTGATTCATGCCCGTGTCAATGGTCTCAACAATATAACCTGACCTAGCATTGGCATGCAGGAAGAAAAAAGGAAGCAAAACAAAAAAAATGATAATGTGCATAGGAGAATGGAGGAAAAAAAACAACTGACAACCATTTGACACTTTCTCGACACAGGACCGGTGTTTGTTTTTATTTTGAGTTTTTGTTGACTTTTTTTCCTTCGCATCATTCTCTTTACCACCCCGAATGACCGAAATAAGAGGAATTCATTCAAATATAGGGTAAAATATTCCGGTTCATTTTTTTTTGTTCTCTAGTAAAGAAGTAGCTCTGGCATGCAGCAGTTATGGGGACATTTTTTTTCTCTTTAGTTACCAGGAAAACTACCCTTAGGAAAAGGGGATATTTTTTTTGCCCAAATACCAAATTTAGGGGTTGCCTGGTCGTTCAAGGGAGAGTTGGAACAGCGCATGACTGATTTTTCGATGGAGGCTATTTCGGAGCTGAAGGTTTGTCCATAAACTTTCTTGTGTGTGTGTTTGTGCATAAATTTTGGAAAAGTGGCAAATGTCTTGTACGCACTAAGGTGCCGCGACTGAATAGCACATTTTAATGGACCAATTTGAAATTTAAAATTATCGGATTGTCTGAATATCTTGGAAGTATTATCTTGACCGTTTTCAAATCAGAATAAGAATTTTATCCAAAGCATATTGAAAAAATTCAGTCAGATGGAAAACGAAGCTAAGTGCATTTTTTTGGTACTGTATGGCTGCATCACCCGTAAAGTGGCACATTTTTCCGAGAAAACAGGCCAGAAACAAGTAGAATTTGCCACACATTGGCAATACAGGCAGGGGGTTTGTTTTTCAGTTTTTTAAACAAATCTTCGAATATTTGCAGTTTTGTACAAAATTTCAGCAGATGCCCGTTAATAATTTAAAAATTAACTTAACTTCTTTCCGCCTTTTTTTATAATTTTTTTAAATTTCAAATTTATAAAACAACTACAATATTTTGAATTTTTCTTAAATCCTGTTAGACTTTTTTCCCATAGCACATCCTCCTGCGCTAGAATTGGCAGTTTTTCTTAAGTTCAATGGGCACCGGTTTTGGCGTAGATATACGGTAAAACATTAGAAAATCTTAGGTTAGAAACGAAAATTTTAAAAAAGTTTAACGCAACTTGCTTTATTTTCTTACATTTTATATTTTGGGAAATCTGAACAAGATTGGTGTTGCCATCCTGTAGTGTAAAAAAGTGGGTCGCTCCCTCACGATTGAAAGGTCGCTAAGCTGGAGGAGCAAAGAGGTTCCTATAGATCTGCTATTATAGTAATCAAACAGGATTCTCTTGCTCATCTAGCTAAGGCTAAATGCATGATAAGATTTGGTTGGGATCAGATCTTCCTACGAGTGTATAAAAAGGACGAGTTGGAGACTGGCATGTTGCCTCCTCACCCCCTGGAAAAGGACGAGTTAGAGACTGGCAACTTGCATCCTCACCCCGGAACGGCAGTCACGTTTCCAAACTTGGACGACGTCGCCGCTGCGGCTCCTACCCAGCCCGAAGCCTATGTTTCTGAGCGAACACGAACTTCTGGGTTCGTTTTCGAATTCGGAAGACCTAAACAATACTCTGGTGGATGCCTGACCGTAGCAACCAAGCTGCGGTTAGTTCAGATTAGCCTCCATCACTCCAAAATGGCCTCAGCCTCCCTTCTTCTCCGTCTGGTTCAAGATCGAGAAGATATTGGGCGTTTTTCATTTTTTGGTTGTCTGTTAGAATGAAACATGACAGAAAAGAAAACTTGAAAAACTTGGCAAAATATTTGTTACGAGGCGAAAATGATGCAAAATAAATATAACTTCACCAAACAATAATTCATCAAGCGCTTTTACTCGGCCTTAGAACAACAAACATCCCCTTTTATTATTTTTTTCAACATTCATCTGTCATTTCGCTGTGCTCAGCAATTAGCTCAGAATGCTCGGTCAAATTATTCCGAGCACATTGAGCGCGCTCCGATCATGCTCTGAGCGAAAAAAGAATTACAAATTTTGGCCTCTGATTACTCTGAGCACAAAAAGAAACACAAATTTTCGTTTGACAGTTCGAGCTCTGCTCTAAACGAAAAAAGAAAAGCGCCCATTGTCTTGATCCGAGAACAACGGGTTGTTGACAACAGGGTTTGCGGACTCAGCACTTCTGATTACTTCGTTCTGTATGAGACAGTAAAGGTAAGCCTAGGTCTTGCATACTAGTGAAACGCATTCTTAATGTATTTTCACTCCCTAACTTCAGCGACCGAGACATCAGGGTGGCGAGGCTAGAGACGGCCAAGGGCACCTACTGGCTGGCCTCTGCCTACCTTGCCCCCAAGGAGGCCATCAAGGAGGCTGAATTGCACAAAACTGGCTTCATCATTGGGAGCGATGCAAATGCTTATCACTCAGTATGGGGAAGTTCCGACATCAACGATAGAGGTGAGTCACTTTTTAAATTCATCTTAGGACAGAATCTACTATTATTAAATAAGGGCAACGAACCCAGCTTTGTGACAACTGGAAAGTTTCTAAAAAAGAATCTTTACTCAGAATCTTTCTCAAAATAATTGAATTTTCTTTAAACACAACAAAACCCATGGCCAGAAGAATGGGAGTTGTACAAATCAAGCCAACGGAATTTTGAAAGTGCCATCAATAGTGCTAAAGCAGGTCCTGGTGCACTTTCTGTGCAAACATAGAAAGTACAACAGAGTCAGCGCGTCTAAGGAAAATCCTATCTAAAGAACCAGCGATTCCAAGCTGCCTACAAACCTCTAACGGCTAAGGCACGCAATCCTGTACGGAAATGCTAGTTTCTTATGGAAACACACCTTTCAGGCTGTCAACTCGTCGAGACTCACAACCAGGGAACAACTAATACCGTAACTGAAACTACCATTCCAGAAGGCATAGTAACCAGTGATTTGATTGACTCTTTTCACATATTTAAATCACCCGGCTGTGATGGCCTGTATCCTATAATCTTACAGAAAAGTAAGCCAATTATTTTATCCGTATACTTAAAAAACTATTTAGCCGCTGTCTTCAACTTGGTCACATCCCCAAAGTATAGAGAGAGCTTAGAGTCATATTCATTCCAAAAGCAGGGAAATTGAACCACACGACCGCCAAGGACTTTTGGCCGATCAGCCTATCATCCTTTATGCTAAAAACTCTAGAAAAACTTATGAATATGCAATGCATATTTGCAATTAAATTGACCCTAAATTGATATCAGCCAGCCCAACATGCCTACACTAAAGGTAAGCGCGTTGAAACAGCGCTGCACAAAGAAGTCAGCGTGATTAAAAAGTCACTTCAAGACATAGAATGTACCCTTGCAGCCTTCCTTGACATTGAAGGTGCTTTTAATAGTGTCAAGACCTGCGCAATTAAACGAAATTTAGAAAATCTTCACGTTGACCAAGCTCTAATCAATCTGATTATAAATCTGCTTAACAATAGGGTGATCCAGAGGCACCCCACAAGGAGGAGTCATTTCACCACTTCTATGTGGGAGGGATTCACGTGGTGGCTTACGCCGATGACCTTGTTATGATGATCAAAGGAAAATTCCTACCCACTTTTAGCGAACTATTAAGGAAGGCTCTAGCGAAGCTTAGTTCGTGGGTTTCGCAAAGCAGTGCGGTTTGGGTGTGAACCCACAAAACACCGTCCTCCTTTGTTTGTGAACAAACAAAAGAAACATACCGCAATTCTCTCTACCGGCGATTGAGGGAACCTCTTGTCAACTCTCCGATAGAGCATGCTACTTAGGGTTGAATCTTGACAGGAAACTAAGCTGGAAACTCAACGTTGCGGAAAGAGTAAGGAAAGCCTCATTCGCATTCTATACTTGTATAGTCGCTTTTTTGGGAAAAATTGGGGTCCTAGACCCAAAATTATCCTTTGGATGTACACTGCAATTGATTCTGACGTATCATGGGTGTTTAGTCTGGTGGCAAGCACCTGGAAGAGCACAAACCTACGCTACATGACAATAATAAAGAGAGCTGCATTTTTTGTTACGACATCTTCAATGAGAACGACACCAAACTCAGGGCTGGACGCAATACTCAAAATGGTACCCTCGACCTTTAAACGCGAGAATCTGCTGCTAAAAGCGCATTGAGGCTCAGTCAGTCACCTGAATGGACCCGAAGCTCATTTGGTCATGAACAGATTCTTCACAGCGTTTTAGAAACCGACACCTCCTGCGACTAGCTTACCCCATATCTTGACTCCGAAACGCCTTTTAATTGCATGCTTGCTAGCAGGGATGAGTGGGAATCTGGGGAACCGCTAAGAAACTTATCGATAGCAGATGGATCACGGGTGCGGGGCTCTACTCTGAGAACCCACAAATAGAAAAATCCATAAGATTGCCCGATTCTTGCAACGTCTTCCAAGCGAAGGTCCTTGCAGTCATGGAGGCAGCCAGCCTTCTGTCAATAAGGGCAATACCACTGGATGATGTTACCATATTTATAGACAGCATGGCACCCATAAAAGCAACAGCACAATGTAAGACTCCGATGGGTTCCTGGCCACAGAAACTTTCGCGGCAATAAAAAAGCTGATGAGCTTGCACGTCTTGGCGATCAACATTAGAACCTCAACAAGCCCTTCAATCGATCAAACCCCCACTTTGTGACCTAAGAAGGCGGGTGAAAAACAAGATCCGGATGAAAGCAAATACAAGATGGACAACCTTGTCCACCTGTGAAATCTTAAGACAAATGTGACCTAAATATGATAAGTCCCGAACTAACGCGCTCATCAAGAGCAACAGGAAGACTCTGTCGTTACTAGAAGGTATACTTACGGGTCCCAATCATATGCTATGAAACTAAATCTCGACAATAACGACAAATGCAAAGGATGTGGCGACACGGATTGCTGCGTGGACACACCCCACTTTCTGTGTCACTGTCCCAGTCTAAGTCAGTTGAGGAAAAAACTTTAGGAAGCTACTTCTTCCACGGCATTTCAGAACTTTCAAACGCACCACTTACGCCTCTTTCCTCAAGGAACTTAACACGGCGTAAGAAGAAAGTGAAAACATTAAACAACAAGAATTATCCCCCACTGGGTATCACAATGGGTCACAATAGACCTAAGTGCAATGAGGCGCGGGTAATCTCGCTTCATCAACCCTACAACCTAACCTAACCTAAGGGACGGTTTTTCTTATTTTCAATATGACAAACAACACGCTTTTATTTCATGAAAATGAGCAACAATTAGCTCTGGATATTTTAAGAACTGGTTTCAATTATTGACTCATGTTATAAGGCATCGCTTCAGCTGGAAAGGTTTAAAATTTAAGAGAGCAACACCCGGTTTTTGGGGGGGGTGCCGTGGCGTAGTGGTTAGTGTGTGTGCTTACTACGCCGGAGGTCTGGGTTCGAATCCTGCCATCGTCACCTGAAAAAAAAAGACTTGTTCTTTTCACGGTCCCCACCTCCGCGAGGGTTTGACAATCCCTCCGAGAGTATTAATTGTCTTGAAAAACTTCTCAAAGTGCCGTTCGGATTCGGCAAAAAATTGTAGGTCCCCTTGTATGTAAAGAAGTTAACACACCAGCATACATTGTTGAGAAGTTGGCCCTGGTTCACCTCGAGCTGTTGCGCCACTCTATTTATTTATTTATAACACCCGGTTTTTCCTCATAAGAACTCATACACAGGTATGATGTAATTTAATAACGTATCGAAAGTGTAAGTTTTTGCAACTTTTATTATAATATAATTAAAATGATAAACCAGTTGCCGCAAAGTCATGGCGGCTAAACAAAACTTTGCAACATGATAATTAAAGTTAATAGACTGGTATGACACGTTTATTGTTGTATACAAGGGTTTAAAAAATGTAGTACAATGTTTGTGCAAAATAGTGATAAAACAAATTTCGTATGGAGTATAATTAAGTGTAATTATATAATTAAACCAGAGCACACAAAAATATTTGAAAAAATAAGATATCCATAGTTTTTTTTTATAGAATATGGCCTTTAGTAATCTGTGAACGTTAGCAATGTCGCTGTTAGTTGATATAGGGTCGATAAACATTTAAGCATCACATATTGACAAAACTTTAGCAATGAAGTGGGTAAACAAGAATGTAATAATCTAAACAATTTTTGAGTTTTTTTGTTTTTGTAAAGCAATAATTATTCCGATCAAATTATTGAGTGAGCTTTGAAAAAGAATCAGAAGAAAATAAAACAAAACTTACTGATACTCTTAAAAAAAAAGACAATACGTAAGGGATTATTCAATTTAGTTTTGTGTAAGCAAACTTCTTTGTTTACCACTTGGGAAATCAAACAAACAAAATTCATGAGATAATCAGATCTCACGTTTCTTTCGAGGAAAAGAATTTGTTTAGGGGCTGAAAGTGCAGTCAGTGAAATAAACTCAGATTTGGGCAAAAACGCAATGGTTCTGCCATCAATAATATTTCAAAAGCTCGTTTACGCCATACTTTGGGCGTTTTGGGGTTAGTAGTTAATGCGGAGGGCTGGAATACAGGAGGTTGTTCAAGGAAGTTGTTCACAGGAGGTTGCTCAAATCCTGGCAAGAGTCATCTCAAAACTTCTTCACGGCGAAGGATAAAATGATCGAAGACTTTTTGAAGAATAAATTATTTGAGGCCGAAATTTGGGTATGGACGTTATCCTGCTTTGTCGCAGAGATAGAAAATCTAGGGATATAGACCTCAATCCTTCAGAAATGCTAAGAAATAAGTCTTTTGCTTGGTTTTATGTGCGATGCCAGCGTAAACGGCTTTGTCACGGTAGCATATGTGAAAACTACAGTCAAAGATCAACAGAGTACTCTTGATTTAGTTAAAAAAACGCGTGTTGCACCTCTGAAACCCTTATCGGTTCCCAAGCTCGACCCGCAGGTCATAGTCGGAGCACGCCTAGCCAAAATAGGTACATTGTCGACTCCTATACCGTCATCTTCTTATGAATAGTTTTCTGGTCCGACTCCTAGACTGTTCTTTCCTTGTTCTTTCCTGGTTTAGGTCAGGCCAAAGGACAACACACAAATTGACGAACTAAAAGTTTTCCTACAGAATAATAATATTGACATACGACGGGTCAATTTTTTCTTTTTATATTTTGTAGGAGCGAGGTTATGACCTGAATTTAGGGGCATAACCCTCCCACTCTTTTTGCATTCCTAATGGGCCGCTTGTGAGGTACGCTGATTATATCTCAAAATATACCGGCAGGACTTCAGCACTAAGGGGCACTAAATTTTTTAAATGTTGCAAATGTTGTTTTTATTTTCTTAAAATAAACTTTAACATTTCAATAAAACTTATTTCTTTTTAATGCAACAAAGAACTGGACAAGAAAAATCTGTTATTGGTAGAGTCGATTCCCTTTAATTTTTGATTAAATACCCGAAAATCATGTCACTTTCGTCACAGACTTGAAAGCTGGCAAAAAAAAGTCAAGAAAACGTATTTTCGGCACCATTTTTGTTTTCTACTTTCCTGTGTGATAAACAACCTGACATAATTTAAATTTAACAATTATCATAATACGTAGTCGATTTTGTTTAGGTGTAAAAGTTTCTTGCGTGACAAAAACAAGGAGTGGAATTGGTTATGGTGATCTGTGATCTTCACATTTTATGACAGTCAATGTGATCAAACAAAATAATCCGTCTGCGTAAGGTGATCACAAAAATATTGTTCCGAATCTCTGCTTTATTTAGGCTTGTGACGTAAGAACACTGATTTTATTCGCACATATGCAGAAAGTCAGCCTAAGAGTAGGCAAAACACACCAACTAACCAGAAAGTTTGAAAACTGGTGACCAGCTGATTTTGACGGTGATTGATCGGGAGCTGTCACAAGAAAATTGTGATGATCACAGTTTACGCAGACGAATTTTTGTGATTTCTGACATCACTTATCATAGATCACCTTAGCCGATTCTATCCCAGTTTTTATTGTTTTGTTTTTCCGTAAAATTGAGCATTATTGAGCGTCCCACATCATTGTGTTCGGTGGAAGGTTCTGATCTTAAAGCTTAAGCTTGAACGATCGACTCTGGCTACGGTTTAGGTGTATGCACCAAATCTAGAGTCAAAGTATGAGTCCTTATTGAACGAAGTTGATGCTGCCCTTCATTGAGTGGTAGATATGAACTTCTTTCTCTTGATGGGTGAACGTGATCCGGTGACCCGGATCAAAACAGGAACGGATGGAAGTTGTTGGACTTTTGCTGTGCGTATGGTTTGTCATGAGCACCTTTTTCTCTCACAAAGACGTTCACAAATACACATCGTACAGGCACACTTTAAATCAGAGGTCACTGATTGATTTCTTTGTTGTACCACCGTGTGTTCAAGGAATGATTTGAGATGTTCGAGTTTTCGAGGAGCTGAGCTGTCAACAGATCACCAGTTAGTGCTGTGTAAATTGTTTTTCAGCAACAGCATTGAGAGAACGGTTGCAGGATGTTGACTCTGCCTTCAGAGAGCGCTTTGGACAGCATATTTCGGAAAAGTCTGAACGAATTCCAACTGACCTTTTGAATATAGAGGAGAAATAGCAGCTTTTTTCGTCGGCAGTCGTTGCCTCTGCAGGAAATGTTTGTGAAGTGAAGCGGCCTGGTGTGGCGGCTGGTGTTGAGAAAATAACGGCGTCGTTTAAAACGCCTGGAGTTCAAGGACCCTTCAGAGAGAAGAACAGAGCCTACATTGTGTGGATCCAATGGCACAAAACTTTTAATCTGGCAGTCAGAACAGGCATGGAAAAAGTTGGGCGAGAGTTTGGAGCCCGATTATAGATCTGCAAACAAGACATTTTGGCAGACTATTCGCCGGCTCAGAGGAAGGAAGTTGAATATCGTTCAAGGGGTTAAATCCAAGGACGGTACACTTCTTTCAAATGAAAGCGATGTCTTGGGCAGATGGAGAGAGCATTTTTCGGCGTTTCTCAACCCCCAACAGAGCACTGAAGATAGCATTCCCATTGCTGACAAGATAAGGGCGGAGAATAGTCCCACAGTAGACGAAGTCACCGAACCGATTAAATCGCTAAAAGTTGGCAAGCCTGCTGGAGTTGATGAAATCCGGCCAGAAATGCTCAAGGCAGTAGGTGGCCAGGGAAAGCGGGGAGGCACCTAGCGATTGGCAAACAGGAGTTATAGTTCCCATTTTTAAAAAGGAAACAGGAGAGATTGCTCCAACTATAGGTGCATAATGTCTCTCTTAAGTCTTCCGGAAAAAGTATTCGCGAAGGTGCTGGAAATGCGTTCCAAAGCTGTTATCGAGCCTTTGTTACGGGAAGAACAGTGCCGCTTTCGGCCTAGCAAAGGGACAGCCGACCCGCTTTTTACTCTGAAGGTTATTCTTGAGAAGGCTTGGGAATATGCGTGTTTTGTAGATTTGGAAAAGGCTTATGACCGAGTCCCTCGGGGTACATTGTGGTGAGTCTTGCAGGACTATGCGCTAAGTGGACCTCTTCTAAAAACCATCCAGTCTTTGTATGGAAACTGCAGAAGCTGTGTACTGATAAATGGCGTCAAATCCCGTCCTTTTGATGTGTGCGTTGGACTTCGTCGTTCTGTCGCTGCTCCTTTTCATAGCGTATATGAACTGGATAGTGAAGCGCAGTCTTGGTGCGAGGAATCTTGCGAAATGGCTGGCGTCAGGGTAAGCCGTCTTCTTTTCGCAGTTGATTTAGCACTGGATGGGTTCGCGGTCGTTTGTGGTGATGCTGGGGTGTAGGTTAACGTGAGCAAATCGGAAGCTATGGTTGTTTCCCGAACTCCTGTGCAGTGTACCCTACAAATAATGAAGTCTCATTGAAAGAGGTGGGGAAGTTTAAGTACCTCGGGGTATTTTTCACGAAAGATGGAAGGAGTGATACTGAGTTTTGTCTTGTAGAATTGGCCAAGCTGCGCCGGCCGGAGTGACAGAAAAGATCTCAAGTTTTAATTCAGTGTTCGTTCAAACCCTCATCTATGGTCATGAATTCTGGGTAATGACCGAAAAAATTGGATCGCGGGTACAAGCTGCCAAAATAAGATTTTGAAGGTGCGTTGCTGATGGTGTTACTCTTAGGGATAGAGTGAGAAACGTCAGTATTCGTAGGAATGTTTAGCAGCTACTTCTCAGGTTGGAACGATCAATTCTTCGATGGTTTGGACACGTTGTTCGCATGCCCTCCGACAGGCTTCCTAGACAGGTCATACTAGCTGAGATGCGAGGGCGTCGCCCCCCAGGTAGGCCAAGAAACAGGTGGTGGGATCAGGTAAAGAACCTCTGAGGATTGCGCCTGAGTCTCGCCTGAGGTGGAGGATCGAGAACGATGGAGGGACCATTTGGCCGCTGTCGCTCCGTGGTCCCTGTAGAGGATAAGCGGCTTAATAGACAATGGTGATGATGATGATGTTGATGATGATGATGATGATCTGTCACTTTTTCTTCAACTTTGGATGTTAATATCTCCGAAACCGATTGTCCGATCTAAAATGTGCATAAAGTTTCTAGGTCAGCGTGCTGTCCTTGATATATTCTATGGCATACGACCTGCGACAGCTATATCTTTGAGGTAGTTAGAAACTTTGTCTACTTGGGTTCCGCTATCAATTCAGACAGTGACACCAGCACAGAAATCAAATGTAGGATAATTCTTGCTAATCGCTGTTTCTTTGGGCTAAGAGGCAATTGAGTAGCAAAGCCCCCTCTCGAGCAACTAAAGTGCCCATGCATAAGACCCTCATCATCCCAGTCCTGCTTGACGGTATGCAGATACATGGACCCTGTCAAAGGCGGATGAAAACACTTAAGGCTGCTTCGAGAGGAAAATTCTTCGGACACTTTACGGTCCCTTCTGCATAGACGAAGAGTGAAGGAGGGGATATAACTTCAAACTGTACAGCGACACCGACCTAGCCAGAAGTCAAAATGCAAAAGCAACGATGTCTGGGTCATCTGGGGCGGATGGACACCAAAGCACCGGCCCGGAAATTCTTCGAATCCACGCCGCAGGGACGGCGCAGTAGAGGAGCACCGAGACTTAAGTGGCGCGCGCAAGTGGAAGGGGAGACGGCTAGCTGGAGAGAGAGCTAGCTGGCGAAGCGTGTTGGCTGAGGCCAGGTTTACCCCGGACTTTAGCACCACCTTAAGTAAGTAAGTATACGACCTACGTGTAATGGGACATCTCTGAAAGCTGACTTGAGCTCATCTAAGTCTATTATGGTAAGGCCTTAAGTCAATGCAACTAAATTTCCCGTATAAAAAAAAACAACAAACCTTTATTCATTAACTCGGTACAAATCCCGTGAATGACTCCGGACGCAAAACTTAAATGGAAGCCGCACTTTAGAAAGGAACGCGACGAGCTCGATATCAGGCAACGAGATGTGAATTGGTTTATTGGAAGATTTTCAAAATTAAGCGCATGAAACAAACTGCTTTTGTGTAAGCAAGTCCTTAAACCATCTTGGACGTACGGTTACGGTATACAACTCTGTAGTTGTATTAAACCCAGCAATATTATCTACATATTTTGACTTATAACTTCATATAGGTGTCACAGCCGTGACTGACCAGGTAAACTCTGCTCGCAAGCTTTGTACTCGTCTTTTGGGACTCGGGGACATTGCAACCAAGAAATAAACCGAACTCTGGATGAGACAAATTTAACGCACAGTCTACAACGAAAGAGACCATTGGATCCAGTCGTAAGACGAAACCGTATAATGACGGCATTCCAACGAAAGCACAGAAGCTTGAACTACTTGTTAAGGAGACTTAGTCGTAGTCTAACTGATAATGGGAGGTTGTTTAGTTAACAACAATCTCACACTACTATGAAAACGCGCGGCAGGTCCTCGTAATAACTATGAAGTGTTTTACCTATGTAAGACGGGATGTCGTCACGTGGTTTCCCGGGGCTGTCTGAACAGTGGTATAACTTTGGACCTTTCAGCTAGCCTAGCTATCCCTGCTGAAGGAAAACAGCCACCAAACGTAACCGACGTAAAAAAAAAGATAGAGAAGATACTAAGACGAATTTATGCTTGAATAATATAATAATGTACCTATATTAACTAATGGCGTATCTTTTGAACAACATTGTTCTTTTCTCGTACACCTAAACGGAATTGGGTTCATATAAATGTTCTTTTGAACTCCGAATTCGTTCGGTGTCAACACTGAACTCGAAATTTCGCCACCGACCTATTTGACGGCGGAGGCTGGGTGTTGCTTTGATTTGACTCACCTGACGTTTTGACTAAATTTTCATTCGTGATTATATTTTAAAAAAAGACTTAGATTAGAATGCGATTTTATTAATCTTAAAAAAAAAAGATTAGAAAAATCGCAATAATAAAATTGCCTTACAATTTAAATACCTAATAGAATAATGTCGAAGTAATTTGACACAACGTGAAGGCTGCACCGTTGCAGCATTTGTCGTTCTCTACACAAGAAACCGGGTTTACACTATGCTGAAATTGTCGCAAACACCGACTATTATTTGACAGCTCGGTGTGGCTGTTCGGTGTTCAAAAGAATACGCCATAAACGTCTTACAATTACAATAAAAGATTGACTCAATTTTATCAGAGCGTTAATACGCACCCTCGCCTTTTGAATAAACGCCAACATTTTCAACGCAACGCATGACACAAGAGCATGTGAATCTAGCACTCACCAGGATAGAGGCAACCAGAGCGGACTACAAGCGTTTGGATTTTCAAAACTTATCAATTGAGGTTTTGGCAGTGATGTTAATGTCAGATCGTGGAAATTTTCCCATTTTGTGGGAATTCCTTATCTCATAACAAGCTTAAAGGGATATTTATGTCTTCTTCCAGAACAAACAAAAGGGAATTTCACATTATGCCTTATTTTATTTAAAAAATTGATACTATATAATTGATAATAAGTTTTGCTATTGATTCTTATTTCTTTTTTTATGAATGCATTCCGACTTCATGAATGCAGGAAACAATTTTCATAATGTACCTACTCTGAATTGTACGTACACATTACAAATTTTAGATTTGAATTGACTAGTTTTTTCCTTTGAGAAGCAACTGCCTTAACGTCGAATATTTTATCTTTCTTATGGGCGTTTCAATAAGTATTTTTCTCAGTAAAAAGAATTTAATATTGACTAATCAAACTAAAAGAATATTCTCGAAGACAATATGGTTCTTGCTTTAAAGCAAAGTTTAAAAACAAATCTCGCTCGATATCAGAATTAAGGGCCAACTATAATAGACTGAATGCTACGTACGGAGCCTTAAGAAATTGTGCGAAAACATTCGATTCGTATAACGCGCCCATAATGTCGGTCGGGTTAGTTTCGTCAAGTTTTCTTTGACTTTTGTGTCGTACGTGTTGAGCGCTCCGGACCGCACATTTCGTACGTAGATTTTAAAATTGGTTTTGGTGTGGCTGATTCTATTGAACTTGAACCAAAAGAAAGCAGAATTGTTTTTAATTGTTTTTTTTTTTTTTTTAATCCTTTAAAATAGATGTACGTAAACAAAACAACGCTTCGTAAAACAAATGAAATTGCGACTTCACAGATTTATACTATTGCAAAAGGCAATTGCAGGTTGCTTGACGAAACTAAAGTAAACTTTTCGTCCGGTAATGACGTTAGCATCAATTTGCTTCCGACGATTCGTGAATTTACCCTAATTTTTTTTTTAGCCAAGCAAATGTTAACGTCAGATGTGTCAGTTTTAACACTAGAAAACTTGTTTGATTAAACCTTAACTCCAAACGAAAAGCCCATTATGTTATTTTTGACGTGGGAAATATAATAGCACTTCTCTAGTAACCACGAAAGAAAAAAGGGAATTTTCGGGAATTATCCTTGTGGGAAACTCAGTAGAAAAAGACTGGCATCACTTGAAGACCGGCCTGTCAGAATGTCAAGCCTTCAGCCCAATGCAGAGTCGAACCTGGCTTCAACCTGGCTTCAAATGTCGAAATTATGCATGGAAATGCGAGTTGAGGAGTCGCAATGACAGCAACTTAGTGTTGGTCGATTGTATATCGATAGTTAAAATAAGTATCGCACACATTGATAGTTTTGAGAAACTATTAAAGGAACTATAGATAACTTTGATAGTTTGGGATTTGATGCTGACCTGATGTTGTTGTTGTGACGTTTGATTGAATATTACTAAAAGTTTTATCTTCTCAAGTAATAGTTTTTTTTACTGATAATTGTATTTTAGTTGATGGTATTTCTAAAATACGTTTAAGAAAATCGTTCGGGTATATTTTATGTCAAATAACAGAAATAAAATCTTGTGGAATCCATTTGTTATTGGCTTTTTTTGTTTGCTTTTCGGATGTTTTTTGTACGCTATTTTCCAGAGGAGGGATATTGTGTTTGGTTTGCAACATGATGTTGCAACAAAAATGTTTTATCTTTTATGCCAATTTTAACTCTTTTTTTCACACCTTTTTAACAGTTTGGGTCTTGAAAAGGCAAAAGGAATCTGTCCCTGTATAATAGAACTGTGACAAATGCGTTTTCTATTGAGATTTTTTTACAACGTTCATCTTTTTCGCTATAGGAAAATGTCATCTTCACTCCACTCTTTTTTGATAGCCAAAATGACAGAAAAATTGTGCTGGTGTCAAGTTAATGTCATGTTAGTCCGGTGGAGCCACTTCGATTTCTATATATGCCTCCCGCTAATCGAGGCGATTATCGCAGTTTTATGGCTGGTGAGACATAGTACTAAATATTAGGATTGATCACCGAGTGAAACCAGCTATGCCCGTCCTTCCATATTCAAACGATCAGATTTTTAGTATTCATAAGGCTTTGTACCAAACAGAAAGATTTTTTAGGCTTTTTAAAAATTTAGGATTCTTCAGGAAACTTCTTTAGCAAACTTCATAAAAAATTGAATTGAAACCAGCACTACTAGCGTCTATGCAAAAACAACAACACATCAGTCAGTTGAACAACATTTCAAACCTATTTCGCCTCGAATACTCGACTCGGTGTGTGCGGATCGAGATTCGACTTCTCGACCACTGACTCTTGCATGGAAACGTGATAAATGAACCCGTTACGGCAACAATTAAAAACCTGCACCTTCGCCAATGATGCGCGTTTGAATATTCAATACACTGTGTCTAGCCATATAGTTGTGGGCATTGATGGCCTTTTCGGTTGGTCTCGAGAGAGCGTCCGGGAGACTTCTGGACTCTCCTGAAACTATTTTCTTGGACTCGTTTGACAGTTCTTCTTCTGCATAGAAGAGAAAATTTGCTTCTTTGAATCAAATTTTTGAATCCAGAATCAAAACCAGAAGCACGCACACAATTATACTGGTGCCAATTTCAAGTTGGATAAATGTCATTTGTCCCCTGTAGAACAGCTTTTGCTTCACAAATACAACGCTAGACAAACTTCAAAATCAAGAAAAACGTGTTTGGCTGTTCGGACAGAAGCCCCAATCCGGGAGAAGAACGCCCTGATCCGGGATCGCCAACCGAAAAGGCCATAAGTCAGTATCTTGTATTTAAGGTGACGTGTCACGAAAAACTTAAACCTTCAGCCCAATGAATCAGTTGCATCCGTCACGTCGAAGTACACAACTGACAACTCAGTGCAATACACAACTTTCCTTTGGGAAGCGACGTACGTCACAAACTTTCTTTATTAGCCGCATCCCATAAGAACGCGTATATTAAACTTAGTTGTCAGTTGTGTATCTTAACGGAACGGATGCAACTGATTCATTGGGAAATGTACTGACCTGCAGCATAGTTATACCCACCTTATATCCTTATCTAAAGGCAATTTTCGAAAATCAACACTGCTTTGATAATCAATGAAATTTGGAAGTTTGGTTTAAGATAAAACCAGAGTTGTTTACAAAACCAGTCCAAAACACCATACAGTCACTGGTGAAAAGTTCTCCAAGAATATGTCCCCATCGTTGTGTCAGACTACCTCGTATTTAAAAAACTAAATAAAAACACACTTATAAAATACGTTACAATAAAAACAAAGTTCAATATCACACAAAAAAAAATACCTTCCTTCCGTTGATCAGATCAAATTAAAAAAAATTTTACCCAAAAAAAATTTGTTTACTTGCAAAATTCTACTAGCCACTGTTCATTACAAAAACTCCCATCAGACAGTGAGATAAATATCGTGACATAAATTCCCTCCTTCCATCACATGTCAACGAGGTCTTCGTTTTACACGTTTTTATACGACATCTCGTGTTATTTTGTTATCAATTTTGCGTGAAACTCCCACAAAATAATCTTAAATTCACCCATCTTCGGAAAAACTAATTGAAAATGAATTAAATTATCTTAATCACATAAACAAAATGTCGGTTTCTG
This sequence comes from Neoascia interrupta, assembly GCA_947623515.1. Lineage (NCBI taxonomy): Eukaryota > Metazoa > Arthropoda > Insecta > Diptera > Syrphidae > Neoascia > Neoascia interrupta. Next base: position 118,774,908 of record OX392463.1, on the reverse strand, counting down.
CACATTACCTCTCTCAACAGATAAAATAAAAACCAGACGACACGGAAGGAATTAAAGAAAAAAAAAACTCAAAAGATTTATGTATGTTGAAAATGAAAGAAGTATTTGGGGGGGTTTTACTTTACCATTTTTCGTGTTCTTTTTCGGCAAATAGATCCTCAGGGTTACATAAATGGAATCCGAATGAATTGATGTTTATCACTTCAACACAATTGCGAAATTAAAGGAAAAACGAAAAAAGCACGCGAAACTTTTTCTCGCCCCGACGAAGACAGAACGATCCGACGACGTAATTCCAACAAAAATTCTTTTTGTTTTTTCTTGTTTCCTTGCCTTCTGCACTTTGTCGCACGAGAAGAAAATAATCCCAAAGTTTTTTCTTCTCAAACAAAAAAAAAACACGACGCACACTTTGTTATCGGGAAAACTATCGACCAAGTCCGTTAGAAAGGTGTTTTCCCTGCGAACTTTTCACGAACTACCGACAAGAAAAAACAATTTTTTCTGCGTTTTGTACTTTTTTTGTTGCGCGTTTGTGTAATGATGCGCGGTGCCGACACATCCAACCGCCCCGAAATACGTGGACAAAGTGAGAAGAAAAGGTATAGAAAAATGTTTTTATTTCATGGGATTTGTGCACAATTTTCCCCTTTCAAATACTCATTTTTTTATTTCTCTTTCATGGCGATGGGATTTTTTTCTCCATTTTTTTGCATTTTACTGCTGCTCTTTTTGCGTTGTTCTTTTCTGATTCTCTTTTGTGTGCGAACAAGCACTACGAGCAGCTGAGTTTGGTCAATGCGTGGAAGGAGGATGGCAGCCATAGTTAGAAAAATTGCCCAGAAAAGAAATGTTTTGTTATTTCTTGCTTACCCTGTTCTTTAAGAAGAAAAAATACTCGATGTCCCTTTCACACTCAAGTTTGTTTCTAATGCCATGGACGAGAGCAAGAGAAGACAATAGAGTGACTCGTAGATTTTGTTGTGAAAAAATGCAGCAAAACAAATCGTGCGATGACCAACAGACCAAGCAAGCATGGAGGATTTTGAAGATTTGCAGTTGGTGTGGTGGTGTTTTACAAAGCTACAAAACATGGCGGTTTGTGGCACAGGATGTGACGTAGTTTTGTAACTGAAACTGCGATTTGTATTCATTTGAATGCATCGAATGTACCGCAATTGTTAGTTAAATAGAAATGTATGGCACGATTCAATAGAAAATCGTGGCATGATTCATCGTTGAAGCATGGAAGGGTATGCTACCCTCCGATACCAGAAGAGAAACAGAAACAGAGTTCCATACATATATTAGCAACTCAAAAGCATTCAGCGAATTAAGGTTTCAGTTGCAAATGTTTGGGATTCTGTTTCTCTTTCTGTTTTACGTTACTTGTGACAACGTGGCTAGTATTTTAAAACCAAACTAACAAAAAAAAAATGGTATCAAAATTGAGTCAAATTAATGATATGAAACCAAACTAACACCTTAAAATGGTGTCAAAATGTAGTCAGAGTTTTGAAACCCAAGGGCACAAATTACTTAATGAATTAGATATTCAACTAGACTGGAAAGCCGAGGGGCCTACAAGCTGTTGCCATGGATATACCTGGAAAACTACGCATACTCTCACATTTTGTCAATGTATTCCACACTTGAAGAGATTCACCACGAAGTTCAAGTGATTCACCACGAAAACAATGCGGAATCAGCTTTTTGCTCCGTCTACCGGACAAAAATTGTAACAAATTCCAATATCTGGAAGTCGCCACATAATGGGTCGTGCTACATTAATGTTGTTTTGCTAGAGACCTTAAAATCATTTTTATCTTAATTGTATTCCAGTTATACATTATGTATTTCAAATGCCTTCTAAATATTTTCATATATAGTTAAAAACAAAACACAAAAGGCGCAAATGAAACTAATTCTTTACTGCCTAAATGCCTGTGCCTCTGATAAGTTTGTGTTTTATGTTACCGGATTAAAGCTTTAAAAAGCAAAATTTACGGTTCAGTACCAATAAAATGTTTTCTACATGTTTTGACGAAACCAATCGTTAGTATATTAAAAAGTAAGAGCCATTAGAAAGGTTCAAAGGCACTTTTATTATTTTTATTATAGCTATAATTTGAATTCATTATTCGAACAAGTCAATATTATGATGTAACTGTCATCCTTATCCTTCCAAGTCGATATTATTGCATGCATTTGAGATTAGAGTTGAACATTAAAAGTCAAATTGGCAACTGAGAACAGAAGAATAATGCACTTTTGAGTGAACCCATTTCGTAAAAAAAATCAGTAGCACATTGAAAGTGATTCCTGTTAGTGAAATAGCAAAGTAGTCGAAAGAAAAATGTTTATGTATATTTTTCTAGGTAACAATAGAGATTGACACCAAACGAAGCATTCATTAAACAAACAAATTTAGTCACAAGTAAAAAAAGTTTCAGTGATGCAATCCAATGAAAGCTATATTTAATGCTTCTAAACTTCTTCATTTTTCTTAAATTTGGGAACGCTTAATATTTTACGCAAGTAAAAATCAAAAGCCTTTTCCTAAAATGGAAGTTTTCTCGATTGTTTCCTAACTGTTGCTCTTGTTTTGCTGAATAACTAATATTTTCTGCATTCCTACATAATTAAAAACTAAACTTCAATAACACATAAACGATTCTGGAGAAAAGAAAAGCCCAACTGCTTAATAATAATAATAAGCGTCTCACACAAGCATAAACAACAAATAAACAAATAGGTTTTAGGGGAAAGGGGACGCACAAGTTGAATATTTAGTTATTAAGTAATTTGTGACCCGAACTATATTGAAAAAAAGACCAAATTCGTAAAAATATCCAATTACGTCATAAACATTCCAGTATTTCCAGGCACCTTCAAATGAACTAAATTTTACGATTTTGTAGTCTCAATGTAGGCTCACCCCAAGTATGGGCAAAATTAAAACAGAGTTGTCATTTTGACTTTAATGACTTGTGTGTTATCTTTTATGACTTTTTTAAGATATGTATTTAAATTTTTCAAATGTCAGTGTGAAATTCACCTCGCTATTTTGGCGGGCTCTCAAATTTTTGTTTACTTTTCTCACACGTATTCACCGACACGGAACTCAAAACAACAACAACAAATAAACAAATGGGTTTTGGGGGGAAAGGGACGCTTTAGTTGAATATCTAGTTATTAAGTAATTTGTGCCCAAGGGACACCAAAAAATGTTAACAATTTTCCAATGTGGATATGGGAATGGGAACACCACTTAACTTAAAACTGACCCAAAATCGAGACTAATTGTGTTTTTCATTCAACAAAAGATCTGCTCTTTCTGTCAAAAGATTGGACCTTTTTCGACTTTGCATATTTCATTGAAAATAAAAGCATTTCTATGATTAAGAATTGACACCGAATTTACGTCATGTACTTATGGGATGAAGACTTTCTTTTTAGGCACAGATTGATGCCAAATTGGCAATGAAACGTCCAGCTTTGTAACTGTCACTAAAAATTATCACTAAAAAATTAACGAAAAGTCCATCCGTCCTTGGTTGAAATTTGATTGTAAGTTTTGCATTTGAAAATTGTGCTAGAATCGCAACACTATAGTAGGGTGTTTCCACCGGACACTAAATTGCGATTAAGTCAAATCTTCCCGCTTATGCTAGAGGCGACAGGCGACAGAAATACGCGCGACTAATTACCGTCCGACTAGAAGCACACGCGTTTATATTCCAGTCAACACACGATTGCGGCTACGACAATAAGTCGCGAGACTCGTTTTGCGACAAATTTCCAAATTGCGACTCTTTTAAACCGCACGACAAAAAATACAATTTGATTTTTATTTAACGATAAAAAATTACTATTTTCACTTCAATTCAAAGAAACCACCCCGCAAATAAGTGTTTGTGTACAAAGTTTACTACGGAAAGCTTGAAAACTCTTTTTTTAACGATGAAAATTAATTTTTTTCATCAAAACTTACAAGAACCACACGGAAAATTATCGCTCGTGTGTTAAGTAAGTTTGCTGCAGAAAATCGCGCTGTTTTTATCGCGCGTTTTTCTGTCGCCGTGTCTCCCTAGCCTTGATCACGAAATTTACCATACGAATTTTATGCCATGTCTCCACCAGGCCCTAATCCACGATAAATATAAATCCTCTACAAATCACCACACTTACCACAAAAATTTAAATCATCTCGGCAAGCAATTACAAATCAATCCTCTCATAAATGTCAATTACCCTATTCACAGACCTATTTTATGCACCTTTGTTACAGTTTGAGAATTAAAAAAGGAAACTGAAACTGTCCCTGTACGACAGAGCTGGCACCAATACTTTACCTTTTGCGATTTTTGCAATAGAAATCTTTTTACGCTCGTGGGAAATGACATCGCCACACTTTTTTGCGAGAAAATGACAGAAAATGATGACAAATGATTGACAAATGCTCGTGTCAAATTAATCCAATATTTGTCCGGTGGAGCCACTTTGGGATTTAATTTTAACCGTCTCCCGCTAGTCCTAATTAATCTTTTCCCGAAAGAAATTACAAATTAATCGCGTAATTAATTTCTTCCACGCATGAATTGTCGATTCGATCCGTATAGAATTCTGCGTGTTCTGTGCGTTATCTGACGAAACAAATCAAACAAACCTTTATGTGACAGCTTGGTAACTCAGCTACAGCTATGTTTGCTGGGTTGTGTAAGGCCGCGTTGTCAAAAGCAACGTAAAACAGGAACAGAAACAGAATCTCATACATTAGCAACTGAAACCTAAATTCGCTGAATGCTTTTTGCGTTGCTATTGTATGAGATTCTGTTTCTGTTCCTGTTTTACGTTGCTTGTGACAACGCGGCTTAAGGGGATGCGCAGAACCGTAGATGTTGTTGTTGATGTGGTTGGACCTGTCAAAACGGTTAAATGCACTGAGGAGTGCCCATTCCAACAGAATTACCGCTGTCAATGTTGGTACTGCTGATTGGTGTTGATCAAGTAGGACTAATAACTTTTCGTTTTCGTTTTCTGAACTGAAAAAATCGGTGGCAATGACAAATAAATTTAATAATTTTAAAATCTGAGTTGCCCGGGAGCCAAAAAAACTCACGTTTTTAAAGTGATGTGCAGAGGACCTCACGACCAGGCATTGTCATATCATACAACAGGACGTTATTGAAAAATGTCAAAAATGAAAGCATACGCCAAGTTAAACTTCTCGCCTCCGGTGGACACACTTTGGGATGTACTTTTGATCTTCTTAAATATTAAATCTTTAATCTTTGTCATTTGTGTGGTGGAAACACCCATCACAAATGATTGCCCGAGAGCAACGGTGGTGTCAAATATCAGAATCTCGATCAGCTGTACTCATATGCTACAAGGCATACATATAAATACATACTACATATAAATGACAAGCTGGAAGTGCTTGGGAAAAAGGAGGGTAAATAGCTTTAATATCTATAACATGCATCGTCACCAGTTATTGAATGCTTTGAGAATTAATAAGAAACAATATTTCCGTTTTAAAGTTTTACTTACACATTCGCAGCTCTATATCCTTGATAGCTGTTCGCCAAAATTACACTTCACCCTCACTTCATAAAAACTGATGATAAAACTGAGCCTCGGGGCACACCAACATTTATGTGGCGGTTGCCAGAGTTGAAGCCGTCCAGATAACCACTTAGATTTAATAGTTCGAAAAGAAATTTCTAATCCAATGAATAAAAGTCCAGTCGATTCCAAATGTACGCATTTTAGACCAGAGAGTCTGATGCCAAACTCTGCAAAATGATATTGAAATATCGAGTGCGACAGCCTTCCTTTCACCACGATGATGCAATCAGCAGTTCCTATTTTCCTGCGAATGCCGACCTTTTCCTACGAATTTCGTATTGCCGATCATAAAGAAATGGATATTCAAGATATGAATTTAAGTAGTTGATAGTTAGGTTTCCTTGTTGGAACTATCAGTCTCCCGTCTACCATGAATTTTAATAGGTTTTGGGAAATGAAGCACTGCAACCTGTGACTACGAACGTTGCAATCCGCTCGAAAGGTCGGGTTAGTTATAAAAAGTGACGCGGTTGGTCCGAGTTTCGTTTTTCTTAAAAAAGTTTGGCTACTCTCCCATTAACGCAGACTTTATGTGAGCTTCTCCTCGTCATGGATAACCGACTTCATTTCGAGTGGCCTACCTCCTTATCTTAGCTCATATCAGAGAGCCCTAATCAGACGATAAAGCCCTGGGACGTCTTCAGCCCAATGAATCCATTGCATCCGTCACGTTGAAGTACACAACTGACAACTTAAATGAAATATGTACATGCCTATTTCACATCAAGAGCGAAAGAGCGAGCTGTCAAATGAATTTCAATGAATGGCAATGCATGGGATTGTTCACACTGCCGTTATCGATGTGTCGCACGCCGACCTCTTCGAAAAATTTAAAAACCTTGGCTTGGATCGATTATTATTCTGTCAATCGAAGTTGTGCGTTATGACACACAAAAGAATAGAATTTTTTTTTCTAAGCAATACTTGGTGTGAAATATAAACTATTCATGTGCAACAAACTCGACAAATTTTAGAAATTAAATGTTATTTGCTGTCAATGTACAATCAAAACAGTCGTCGCGGTTTCTCGCTTTCATTGTGTAGTGACAAACGAGTTCTCTAGTCTCGCGTTGTCGCTGTCGCTCTGATTTGACGCTCTCGCGCTGAATGGGAAACGGCCAACACACGTTTTTATGGGAAGCGGCCCATAGAAAAAGTGTGTGACATATGTCGCTTTCCATAAGAACGTGTCTATTTCACTTAGCTGTCAGTTGTGTACTTCGACGTGACGGATGCAACGGATTCGGCTTAACTTCTGGCACCTTTTTCTTTAGGCGTGTGTAACCGGCCGGAGTTACCACACCTTTTTTATGCACATTACTAATTTTTACTTGTTTAAATCATAACTCATTTATATATAAAAGCATGAAATAAAAAAAAAATTTATTGCAATACATATTGAATAATTCGTTTATTACTATTTTACCTTTTAACAATGCCACATACAAACATCCTTTTTCGCACATACATTTATTATTTTAACATTATCATAAAGTGCTTCATTTAAAAATAACAACGTCATTTTAAAATTATGTACTTGAGAGAACTATGTATTATTTAGTATAGGTACCTTCTAAATGCCTTAACATACATTTTACACAATTTTATTTGAGAGTTGATATCCTTTTTAGACTAAAGTTTTTTTTTTATTTTTTTATAAATTTTCAACAATGAACTATTTCCTTGTTTGAAAAGGCCTTTCACTGGTACAATTTTTTTATTCGTGTAAAAAGAATGGTTTTATTAGCTGCCAACTGCGAGGGGATCTGCTTCCATATTTTTGTTCACTAAATATACGAATTTCTTTCGTTTAAAAATTGATAGTTGAAGGTTTTTTTTTTTCAAATCAGTTTCACTCGTAAGAAATCCCCAAACTTGTGAATTGGTATATTTTCTTAACTCTTCATTTCCTTACTTGCTTTGTATAAACATAGTTAATACCTATTTTAAGTTTGATAATTTCATTTTCGAAACATGAAATAAATTTATATTTTCAATCAAATAGATTTAAGATTTTGTATTACAGTTAACATTTAACATTCAGCGTGGGTGAATTTTTTAAAGGTTTTTTTTTTGTTACAGTTTAGGTTAATAGTTAATATAGTTTTGTAGTCTTTTTTGTAAAATTATTATATTTTATTGTAAACATTAGAAAAACACAAAAAAATCACTGATCTTTCGTTCACTTGTAAAAAACAGGTTAAGAATTAAAATTTGTTCTTTTTTGTGTTGAAATAGAAGCTGAGGAAAGGTTCTTCATTTTTCTTAACTTTTTAACAACACTTTGAGGACCTACTTGACTTGTGTGAACACCACTGATCAGGCTATAAAGAGATAGCCAACTCTGCAATACCCTGCCCGTTAAAACCCGCAAAACACCAACAATCTGCCATGGGATTTACTTTGATTTCCTGCCTGTGTGAAACACTTGCCAGGTGTCGTAAAGTGTGCCAGAGGCAAAGCACTGAACACATATGCAGTTCCCAGTCAGTGGAAGCTTGGGGGCAAAGAGAGAATTCTTGTGACGAGTTGGCATCGCTTTATAGTCTGATCAGTGGTGAAAACGTGACTTGTATACTGGTAAAAAAAAAGTACAAATAACTGACCAACAAAGGGCGCTTAAAACATTTTTAATGTTTATTTTTCCAAACTTAAATAGAAATAGGGATAGAAAATTTCCAACAAAAGTCATAGGAAAAGGAAGGTTCACAGGTATAGTTAGTTCCGCAACCTGTGTCGAATCAATTTACGCTCAAAGTGCCGTGCCTGGATAAGATTGGTTTTAAGCAAAGTTGAAGAAGTTGGACCGAGATGAGACCGAAACCAGGGGTGGAATCCTCTAAAGTGATGGATGATGGTAAACAAGTTGATTATTAAAATTGACAATCACCCAGTTCTTGTTCTCTGTAAAGTGATCACCAAAACAATTTTAAAACTTGGCAGCACTTACATGTTCATCTGTCAGTTGATGTCATTTTAACGCAGTGCGTCTTAAATAACCTTATGCTTTGTTTCCACCGGCAATAATACGAGAATTAGCGGGAGACAATTAAAAATAAATCCCAAAGCGGTTCCACCAGACAAATACAAGGTTAATTTAATAACTCAAGTGATGCACTTCGAAATTTTACACGTCCCCCCTTTGACAGAGAGACTTTTAGATGCAATATAATATAGAGACAATTTAAAATAAATCCCAAAGCGGTTCCACCAGACAAATACAAGGTTAATTTAATATGAGCACTCTTTTTCTGTCATTTTGGCTCTCAAAAGATAGTGGCGATGCCATTTTTCACGAGCGAAAAAAGATTTTGACAGATCTGTCATACATAGACAGTTTAAGTGTCCATTTTCGATTCTCAAACTGTTAAAAAGGTGTTTCGTGAAAAGGGTGAATGAGATTAATGAGGGGATATATTTTCAATCGCTTGTCGAGAGGATTTAAATTTGTATGTTTAATCGCGTAATTTGCAGAGGATTTAATGAAGATTCATATTAATCGCGGAAAAGTGTCCGGTGGAAACACGATATTAATTTACTTTTGTTTATATTTTTCGGTAAGTGCATTTATATTTCATTACTGCGATCTAAAAATGTAAGAACATAATAATTATTAGTTATTATTTTTGTTTAAATTACTTTACATCAAGGTTTCAAGCAAACAAACACCAAATTGAAAGGACGGCAGATTTCATGGCAGCCCACTCCAAATTACCGAAAAGCTACGATTCGATTTCATGTGTTGGAGAAACCACTCAAAAACTTACTTTTTTATTGGGAAAGGGACACATATCATAAGGATACATATATGTCATAGGTATCGCTTAAACTGACGAAGTTTAAAAAAAACGCAAAAAGAATTCAATTTTGCAAAACCTCGAATAGCTTTAATTAAAAGTGGCAGTCAGCTGGCATTCATCATAAAATCGTGATGATCACGATTGAATCGATGAATGAAAGATGTGATGGTCAACTATCAGTTTTCACCTTAGAGAATTCTACCCCACGACGTCTTACGCAGATGGAGCGAGCACTTTTCGGAGCTGCTCAATCCCCAACAGGACACTAAAGCAATTCCACTGCTGACTAGATTAGGGCGGAAAATAGCCCTACATACAGTAGAAGAAATCACTGCCGCGATTAAATCGCTAAAAGTGCCCAAGTCTGCCTCTAGTTGCTGAAATCCGGCCAGAAATGCTCAAGGAAATGGGTAAAGAAGGTGGTAAATAGCTAACACGCGTCATTAAGGTGGACTGTGAAAGCGGAAAGCACCTAGCGATTGGCAAACAGGAGTTTTAGTGCCCATTTTCACAAAAGGGGACAAGATAGATTGCTCTAACTTTAGGGGTATGTATCTCTCTTAAGTCTTTCGGGAAAAGTATTCGCAAAGGTGTTGGAAGCGCATTCCAGAGCTGTAATCAAGTCTTTGTTGCGGGAAGAGCAATGCGGCTTTTCGTCTCGCAGAGGCTCAAACGACCAGCTTTGTACTGTGAAGGTAATTCTTGAGAAGGCCTGGAAATATTCCAAACCGGTCTTCGCGGGTTTTGTAGATTTGGAAAACGCCTATGACCGGGTTCCTCGGGATAAACTATGGAGAATTTGGCCGGCAGGACTGTGCACTGTGTGGGCCTTTTCTGAGAGCAATTCAGTCTTTGTATGGAAACTGTAGAAGCTGTGTTCAGATAAATGGCGTCAATTCACAACCTTTTGATGTGTGCGTTGGACTTCGACAGGGCTGTGTTCTATCACCTCTCCTTTTCATAGCATATATGGACTGCATGGTGAACCCCAGTCTTGGTGAGGAATCATTCGAAATTGCTGGCGTCAGGATAAGCCATCTGCTTTTCGCAGATGATTTAGCTATCCTGGCATCGTCCGAGGAGGAACTTCAGCGAGCACTGGATGGGTTTGCGGCCATCTGTGGTGAGGCTGCGATGAAGGTAAAAGTGAGCAAGTCCGAAGTGATGGTTGTTTCCCGAATGCCTGTGCATGTACCCTGCACATAAATGGAGTCCCATTGAAACAGGTAGAGAAGTTCAAGTACCTCGGGGTCATTTTCACGAAAGATGGCAGGAGTGATATTGAGTTATCCTGCAGGATTGGCCAAGCTGGAGCAATAGTAAAGGAACTGCGCCGATCGGCCATCAGGAAAGCTGAACTGGAGTGAAAGCAAAGATCTCAGTTTTACATTCAGTGTTCATCTATGGTCAGCCCTCATCTATGGTCATGAATTTTGGATAATGACTGAAAGGATTTGATCACGGGTACAAGCTGCCAAAATAAGATTTGTGAGATGCGTTGCTGACGGTGTTACTTTTAGGGATGGAGTGAGAAACGTCAGTATTCGTAGGAATGTTGAGCAGCTACTTCTCAAAGTGAAACGAGCAATTCTTCGATGGTTTAGACACGTTGTTCGCATGCCCTCCGACAGATTTCCTAAACAGGTCATGTTAGTCGAGATGCGAGTGCGTGTCGCCCCCCTGGTAGGCCAAGAAACAGGAGATTGGAACAGGTAGAGAACATCTCCGAGACCCGTCTGGGGATCGCGCATGTCTCGAGGAATCGGGAACGATGAAGCTGGCGTTCCCAAGCGTCAAGGCGTGAGTCAATTGCGATAGGTATTTTAATGGCGGATTGAAAGTGAATTTTACATAGTTTTGATTTGATTTTTTCTCTTAAGAAATCAGAATAGTAAGTGCAAACGCGCAACATTTTAATGTTTTGGTAGATTCCAAAAAGAAATAGCAACGGGAGGGCTGAGCGGGCTAAGTAAAAAATTTTTTTTTATTATTCGCACATTCGTTCTCACATTTTATAAAAAGTAATAACAAAATAAAACGAATTCATTGCAATTTAGCAGATAAAAATTAAGTTAAAAGAACTCAAGAAATCGAAACTCGAAATATTTTGTCTGATTTTTGTTTTTACTTGGAAGGCTCGGTCACTTTGACAACTGGATACTGGAAGGCAACGTTATGCGATTCTCGTCGTATTGCATAAAAGCTCAATCGCAATGCGGTTTGCAGATCGTAATCGGCCCCCTGATACCGAGGGTTAAAAAGGTAAAGTATCTAGGGTTAGTCCTAGACTGCAAACTCATCTGGAAGACACATACAGAAGGGATCTGCAAAAAGGCTTCTCGTGCTCTTATGATATGCAGAAGCCTTGCGGGTAAGTCTTGGGGATGCAGCCCGAACATCATGAGATGGATGTACACTGCCATAGTGAGACCAGTGATCACTTTGGGAGCAGTAGCATGGGAAAAACGAACCAACTAAGCACAACTAGGGAATCACTAATAGAGTGCAAAGACTGGCATGCCCCTGCATAGCCGGGGCTATGCGAACATGTTCAAGGAAGTACTGCAGCAATGGAAGTGCTATTGTAATTAGCTCGATTACACATTGTGGTTGAGGAAACAGCTGGGAAAACGATCTTGCGGATGGCTAAAGAGGGGATCGGGAAAGAGAGGTGCATTAGGTCGAGGCAATTTGACGCACTTCTTGGAAAATTTCCCTTCTGGCTATCCCTAAGAATGGCAGTTTGAGAAAGTTTAGCTTCGAGAATAACTTTCTCGTGAAGCTCAGCACTAAAAAGAGCTGGAGTAATGAATCCAACACATATAGACTGAGCAAAAGCACCATCAAATGGCATGTAGATGGGTCAAAAACTGATGATGGAACTGGTGCAGGAGTATTTGGGTCAAGAACAAAATAATATGAATTCATGGGCAAACATACCAGCATCTTCCAGGCGAAAATATACGCTATAGACGGATGTGTTCAATACAGTGTTGACAGAAATTGCAGGCATTGCAACATACCAATAATGTCAGACAGCCAGGCAGCTATCAAGGCACTAAATGCCAACATAGTCAGATCGAAACTTGTATGGGGTTGCCTGCACAAGCTTATTGATCTGGGCAGGGTCAATAAAGTGACTCTCTATTGAGTACGTGGCCATGTTGGAATAGAGGAAAACGGAGGCGCGGATTTCTTGGTAAGACAAAGAGCATCAAAACCCTTCATAGGACCTGAACCTTTCTGCGGAATAGGGGAACACACCCTAAGGGAAGAATTCAGGAAAACGGAGAACGTAACCCCAGTTAAGAGAACGTAACCCCAGAAAATTCTTCAAGGCCTGAGGCAAGCTAAGAAGCTTCTAGGAAACTACAACCAGAAGGGATTCAAGGCATGCATCGGTCTTAGTAAAAATAACTTACGTATCCTTACAGAATTCCTAACGAGGCATTTAAACCCAGCGAACGTGTAAGGAAAATTGGTGTTACGGAGGAGCCCGGAACAGATTCTACGATCCTGTGGGGCACTGAACCACAAAAGGATAAGATGTCTGGGCAAATACCAGATACCAGACCGATAGATACCCACCTTGGACCCAATTCTCATTCTCAGATTCCTACGTGAAACTGGACTAGAGAATGTGCTATAATGATGAGTCCTTTCAGCCAAGGCCAAACAGGAGCACATAGCCTCGAGATAATTTATTATTGAATTATAGTGCGAGGGGAGCTTTTTCAAAGGCATTAACCTCTTCAATGCTTAGTAGAGGGCACAATAGACCAACAGGTCGCAGTGCGAAACCCAACCGAAACAATAATAATAATACATCGGCATGGTAGAGTCCTCTTTCGATTTTGTAGGTTTTAAATAAATCAGTTGCTTTCGAAGCATTGTAACATTATCACTTGAGCCTTTCGTGTTGTGTAACCTAATGTAAACTGTTGGTTGTTTATGTCTTATGTATGTATTTTCGATACCGTTTAACGTTTTTTTTTTAAGTGCGACAATATGTGCCTAGGAATAAAAAAGCATTTTTTTCTCATTGAATTCGTATTGTTTTTCAGGTATTTGTAGACATTCTGATTTATTTAAATTTATTAGTTAGCTGAGTTAACAAACAGTTTAACTTTTTATTTTGCATCTAGATTACTGGCGGCAACAATTATAATAGAAAATAATAATACTTTATCTGAACCAAGATCTAGTATCACAACATTCGTTCATATCGTGGTTTTTTTTATATAAACCAATTAGAATTATGCCTAAAGTCGTGCTTGTATTGTAGAAACTTTTTTTGTGTTAAAAGTCTTACAACATACCTTCATTGGATTGGTGTCTCCTCGTGATTACATTGCTGGTTTGTGAATTTTTCTTGTTTCTTCAGTTAAAAACCACTTCACCTTTGTACACACTTTTTTTTTTGTTGGCATGACTTATAGCCTTTGCTAGTCTTAGAACTTTGAACTACCCTGTCAATTTAAGTGACGAAGTATTATGCTCACTGTTCTCTAATAATAACTGATTAAATCTGCGCTCAGAATGTATTAATATAAAGTACCTTTCAATTGTAACCTATAAGTGTACCTTTTTGACTTCTTGTTTTGGAATATCAAAATATTTATGCATATATGTATAGATATTATATGTATATATTAAATATATATTATACATATACATATGCATATATATCTATATGCGTCTTATTTTAAAATTGCATGTAAAAAAATATTTAAAAAAAGTAATAAAAAAAAAATTTACATTCATCAGTTTTGTCTTTATTTTAATATTATTTTCTTTTTTCAGTTTGTTTAAACTTTTTTTTCTACGATAATTTAATTTAAAACTAAACAAACAAAAACTAATTAATTAAATTACTTTTAGAACAAGAAGGAAAGAAAATACTAAACAATTATTTAACGATTCCGGAACAATTCTACTAATTTTTACCATTTGTTGTTGTTGAGTTAATTCCGGTGGTAAGTTCTATTGAATTACCATTTTGCAGAGGTAACGATTGTTGGGAGTTTTCTGTCATTGGCGAGAGATTATTGTTTTTGGACTCTTTGTATTTGGGGGTGGGTAATGATTTTTTCTTCGACGGGTAGAAGACCTGGGGTGAGGTTAAAGCATTAAAAATGGAAAGTTTAAGGCTGAGTTAATTTTTGTTACCTTTAAAGCGCCCTTCATCATCAAGAAGAACCAGTAGATTTGTGGGAGGAACAGTATGAGTATGCCAATTATGCATCCTCGTGGAAGTGTTATAACGGACTGTAATACACAAGAATTTTACTAATATTTAAATTTTTTTATATAAAACGGTGGGAAACGTACGTCAATGAATGATTTGTTAATTATTTCACTGTATTTGTACATAACGTATGGCCACATCACGATTCGGCACAGGAAAAATGTCCCCAACATCACTAGGCCATTTGTAATATAGGCACGGGAGTCCTTCATTCCTAGCGTGCTTAAAATGCTGCGCAACGAGACAAACGGCGTCGAGAACTCCATCATAAACATGTAGCTGTATACACAGTGGCCACCACCGCGAATGTACTGAAAACAAAAACACATAGAAACGTTAGATTTTTATTTTTAACTAATTCAAGGCAATTCAGGCTTAAGATTTTAATAAAATCATGATATCAAATATACTATGGAGATTGTCGTGAAAAGACCCTTTTTCGTATGCGTTGTGCGACACGTAGGGCTGTTTGGTTGGAACTAAATAAGTACTATGTAAAAGAGCTCAAGGAAGGCATTCCAGTGCCTAGTATTGGCATGATTTTGGTACGTTGTGACCCCTCCAATGCTAGTAACCTTAAAATAAGGTCATTGCTCTCAACGGGTACTTTATTCCGCCGGTAAGTGGAGTACTTACAAACCGCCTTCCAAAAAATGTCCCTAGTATCTACAGCTTTTAGCGCTTTTGTGACCAAGTTTCAAGAGGTGGGGGTAACATTTTACACATTTATTGGGAACTCTACGTAACAGCCTTAGATCAGATCTGTTGAATTCTAGAGCTTGCTTGGCTCTTTGGGGTCGTACCTGAAGAACTTTTTTGGAGAGCTTGAAAGCCTTCAGATTATGCCACTTTTGTATAGCGATGCTTATCGTCCAGGGTCCAGCTTTTTATGTGATGGTAAATATTGGTTGCATATCGGTTGCTTATGGTTTTTGGGCCCTGGCACCCAAATCAGCTTTACACACTTTTTGCTAGCCAGAGTATTTTGAATTTGGTGACTCCCAGGCAGCCTTGGAGCGGATGTCGGCTCCGTCACCGATATCACCCTGGTAAGCAGTTCCATTCTACTAATATGAGTTGTTAAATGGAATACTCTCACAGTTACCATCAGGTGATAATAAATGAAATCAAGAAAAAGAAAGCTGACATGTCACCAAAAACCAGAGGTGATTTTAGTGAAACATGAAAAAATGGTTAAAACACGTTCGACGGTGTCTCTTCTTTAAAACAATCTCAGAAATCTGCGTTGAAACTGGGTGTGTTATGTATATATTCTACATTCAGGCACACAATGCAGTTATACCCACATGTAAGGCATTTTTCAGCTTGGGTATAATCCCGGTGTACGTTTTTTAATTGTTCATATCGCTAAAATTAATCAGGGAAAATATAAAAATAAAGATATTTAGCACATCGCAATAAATCAGGCATTCATGCGATGTAAATGTCATGCAGATCCATTCAGCACTAAAAGAGTTGTGCGAGTCACAATTTCGGATGACAGCTATTAATTCTGAGTTCGGTGTTGAATAGGAATAACAAGACTCGTTTCAACGGCACGTATCGAATTGAAGAGAAAAGAGATAATTAGGACAGCAGAAATAGCCGAAACAGGGAGTATAGCACAAAATACTTACCAGTCCAGTAAAGTAATACTTAAGAGCAGTGCCCAGAGCTGTTAAAAGCCTGCGAAATACTGATTAAAGTTCTGGTGGCTCAATGAGAGCTCAACGGGCTATCAGGTGAAGTTTTCCATATTCATTGGAAGCTCTGACCCGAGCACTGAACTTGGTCATGGATATGATGAGATGATGTCCTTAACGCCAACATATTTCCACTCTATTGACGCAACTTTGCGCAATCCGAAAAATAAAAGGGATCTGCCAAAGCACTTCATAGGGAAGGAGTCTTATGATGACTATACATAGTGGCCTTAAAAATCAACCACATTATCGTTCAGTCCACCCCCTAATATTTTGATTTTCGGAGAGAATGACATTGCTTTTCTATGTTCCAAAAACGAAAAAAGTTATTCTTCTATGGACCCAACATATTTATGAGAAATCTTCTTCCGGCTGTCAAAATAAAACTGACATGATATAATGAATAGAGTTGCGCAACAGATTGAGGCGAACGATCGCCAACTAATCAACCATGTATGTATTATGCTGTACTGTATGTGTTGCATTCTTTACATACAATGAGGAAGGACCTACACTTTTTTGCCGAATCCGAACGGCACTTGGGCTGTCAAACCCTCGCGGAGAAACACGAAGTGATACACGGGACGGAAGAAGGAGTCGATGTATTCGACCAAATGGTTTCCGTTTATTCATGCTTACGTCAATCGCAACACTTTCCGATGGTTGTATGGTATTATAACTTACTAGATGCAGGAGCTTTGGCGAACGCCAACATCTTTCGGCACTTTCATCCACCTACGAGAAACAAACATTTGTTCAGAAAGAATATACTCATCGAGCTGAAAGAGGGGACATATAGAGTCGGAACTCGGAACTGAACGCGCGCCGTCCGCTCTCTGAACCACGTAACAAAGGAAAAACATCTTTGGATGCCCTTCGAGTTTTGGGAAAAATTCAACCAGTCCCACGAGTTGCGGAATAGGCGCAGAAAATAGGTTTGTGAACAGAGTGAATGGGATTTATGAGAGGATTTAATTTTTTTTGGTAAATTGTGTGATTTATAGAGGAGTTAATAAAGATTTATCTTAATCGCGGAATAGTGCCCGGTGGAGACATGTTATAATCTTAGTTTAACACTTTATTTATCAAACAAAACTTATTTAAATTCAAATCAGATTTTATTTAAATTCTCGATGTTTATAAGTCAATGTTTTTAAATATAACTTTCTGTACGAGCATTTCATCCGTGTATTTATAAAAATTCATCGCTTTCTAGCACTTTCTGTATTTCCCCTCTGGTAATTTTCCATTGCTCTTTTTCCACCGGTGCTTTCCCATTTGAGAGGAATTCGATATCGAAATTCGAGCTTCGAACAGCAGTTTGCAGTCAGCTGACTGAAATGACAGTTGGGTGTGCTTGCTAAGTGAATCGATGGGTGCACTCAGCGACTCCTGCATGTCTTTTTACGTCTTGTCGCCACATTACAATATTATCGGCTAAGAGGATGACAGTCATAATTTTTCATTGTCCATAGGCTCCACGATCCTATTAAAACATGCACACGCATAAAGTTTAACCACGCTTTTAACATAAATTAGCAGCGAATAATTCCAGTTGGCAACGCGACCTCAACAGTATCGAAACAAAGAGTTTGACACCTTTATTCTTTCAGAATGGAAAATAAATAAAAAGTTGCAAGATGACCTTTTGCAATTTCAAACGGGGCTAAAAACCAGTCAACAAATTTCATTGAAGCAAGAGAAAGCATCAGAATTAAGTTGAATTACGATTTCAATTCATGGACATAAACATAACTTGATTAAGTTATTTTTATGTGAAAGCCCGATATGATACGCCAATTTTAATGTTAATGGACGTCCAACGGTTTTCTGAACACCCGATCTTTAGAGCAGTAAAATTAGTTTTAGTGGCACTCACCTTTGTAAGGGTGAGTTTTGTTACGTGGTATGTTCTTAATGCTGGAGTCGCAATGTTGCGTTGCTACATTGCGTACGTTAATGGCCTTTCCCATGCATTGCCAAAATTTTACGATCCATTACGATTCCATTACAAATATATCCAAGGTGGTGCACTCGTGTGTTTATGCATGCTTAAAACCAACAACTTGCGAGTTATCGCGACATACTGAAATAATACCGAAAAACATCACATTCTCTACTCAAACCTATCTACTCTACGCAAACCAGTTTTTTTTTTATTCTGACAGGAAACAGAAACAACCCTTTTTTGTCCCCACAAACTAATGACGACAAGAGAACTATACTCAGTCACCACACAAGGAATGAGCATGAGGTTGTTCAACGGACGCAAAAGTAGAAAGTATATGTACTTTTGCGTTGTAGATGCGTCTACGATATTTACGGTCAAACGTGGGGTGAAGTTTTGAAGTAACATTTCGTTTTGCTCCATATGCGCCCGTTGTTTCTACTCTGCTTGTCATCGAACGCACGCAGCAACGCAACATTGCGTTTTGGACTTAAGACTGATTCTGGACAGGCTTCAGGACTAGCCCTGGGACATATTTTATTATTTATTCCAGTGCGAAATGAATTTTCAAAGCTTAGACACTTTCGGGTCAGCTAGTATATAATAGAAATAGAAACAAAAGACCTACTCAACAGAACCCGCCCTGACATCGCCTGAATGACAGCGGTAAGAACGGAGCATAGCCCAATTGGAGACCATGCGAACAAACTGGGAATCCCATACAACCCCTACTGCCGAAGTTGCGGAAATGTGAATGAGAAAGAAACTCTCTTCCACTTCCTCTGCAATCGTCCGGCACTTGCAAAAACCAGACTGCGTGCCCTCAACCAACCTTTCTTGCTTGACCTAAGTAATATTTCGAGTAAAGGGATACAAGCGCTTATCTAGTTTCTTAGCTCCACTGGATGGATATAGGCACCGACCTCATAACAACCATCACAAACCAGGTTACCCGAGTCGTGGTATCAAAAAAGCACTTCAACTGCTACTTGGGTTTATTTTTGAACCGCCACCTCTACCTACCTACCTGCTCTCATGCGCAGAGATTTCTAAACTTGATCGATAATTGGTGCACTAGGACTCTTTTTAGGACTTCTCAGTGAATGTCCTAAAAAAGACGGGTTTTCTCTTCAGTAGAAGGAAGAAATTACTTGCATGGCTCTACTCATGCTTAAAGGTGTCCTTTTTCTGGAAGTTATAACCCGTTCAAGCTAACGCACTACATTTCTATATCGTTGCTCTCGATGTCAAGAATCTAGGGAATTCGTACTTCGTACTAGATACATTTTAAATTTCAGTGCCATCTGCCACACTGCATTTTTCGAATTGCATATAAAAATTCAAGCACTAGGTCGCTTATTCGTTTGACCCTACTCTGCTTGCCAGAACGTAACCCTGACTATTTTTAGCTCTTAATTAAAACCCAAACAGCACAGTCCTTCGCTTAAAATAATTCATTATTTTTGTCGCATAAAAATAATCAACAACTGTCTGCGGGTTGGTTGTTGGGGGGCTAATTACCTTCCTCGAACAATGAGAAAATCACACAAAAGGAAGAATACCAACAAGTCTAAAAACAAAAGAGTAAAGCAAAATCGCGTAAACCTCACTCGTTGCATCACACTTGCAAAGGTTCAAAGGTGATTGCCATCACTTGGCACATTTTCCCTCACTCTACGTCAACAATGAAGGCAAAGTGAAAATACGACCATGAAAAACGTTGTTCAACTATCGATTATTATTTACAATCAAGTCTTACTGTACTGAACTCACCGTCACAACCAAAAGTCCAAATGTGCCGATGAACACATGATGGATCATCATGACTGGATGCGTTACCACATACTTGAGGAAGTCCCATTTGCCTCCTTCGGGTATCTGAATCGGCTCGCCATCGTAGTCGTAGATTTCGTCCTCGTGATGCCGCTTAAGGAACAACGGCGATGTCTCATCTATCGGACTGGGCGATAGTGACGAAGAATTTGACGACTTCCTTGCATTGGCCGCAATATGCTTGTCGTAGAGTCCATTTGTCGTGTGATTCAGAGTTGGTGATGGGGTAAATGCCGGATTAGAAGTCAGCTTCATAAGCTTCAGCTTATCGGAGATTTTCTGTGTGTGCACCTTGTACATGGACCAGATGTCATACATAAAGTAGGCGGTTCCAAACCATGCGTATGCCTCCATAAAAAAGTGCGAGGCATATAAGAAGGATTTGCTGCAAGTGGACTTGCACACGATTAAGCCAGCGAGGAAGGAAAACGCCGCCTGAACAGCAGATACGATTCTGAAAAGAAAAAGAAAAGGGTTTGGTTAGTTTAGTTATAACAACACCTGGCTGCGCATTGCCTGAAAAATTTATTTGCAAGCCTTAGAGCTCCATCTATCAAAATTAGTTTCCTTTTCAAACATTATAGCAGTCAAGTTCTTTTATAAATTCAAAATTTTATGATTTCGATCATAATGCTCAAATTACTTGATGTGGGTAGGTGCTCAAGTCGAATCTTGCGGAACAGCTTTAGCAACAACTTCGTTGCATCATCGAGGGACCCGCACCCGATACGCTTGACCCAGCATGTGCCATTGCGCAACTTGGACACCTCTGGTATGCGCCAAGGATGTAACGACAACTCTATTTGGTCAATCAGGCCGACCTCAAAACTATTGACTGCTCAGTCGACAACCAACGATTTAACATGTGACAATTGGACATGCCTGCCAGAGCAAAAATTCAGACAAAAGCTCAGCGAAAGCTCGTCAATCTCCGAGCACAGCGACATAAGAAAAATCAGAGAAATCAAACTCCAAAAGTCCCAGGCGAAGTACAAAAGGATTTCACCAGAATTTCTTAAGCTTCTCGAACCATACGAACAATATGTCGGGCCTAAAAAAACCCGACCCAAGACGCTAAACTGTATGGATACTCTGCCGGAGTGTGAAGAAAGTAGCGATTCAATTCTGGACCAGAACGATTGGAATTGCATGCGACGTTTTTTCAGCAACAAAGCTAAGGCTAAAGCGAGCGAAAATAAGGAAAAAGTTCATCATGCGCAATTCCGTTTGTTCAAAAACCAAAATGCTCCAGCAAAGCCTAGATTAGTTGAAAAACCACCACAAATTCCTCGAATAAATGTTTATCCACATGCACAAGTCGAGAAACTAGAGCCCATTGTGGCCACACCGTTTGTGGCGAGGATCAAAGCCGATTTTATACCTTGTTTTCCGCAAAAGACCAAAAACTTGGACTTTGGGGATGTTGGTACCACTCCCATGAGGATTCGAAAATTCGACTACTGTAAACAGAAAGCTGACAAGGATGTTGAAACTTGCTGCGTTCCACCTACGGCAAGAATTTTCGTTCCAAAAAAGACTTGTGAACCAAAGAAGTTACCTGCGGAACCAAGAAAAGGAGTAAAGATGCAAGAGCCACAGCCGGAACAATGCGCACCACGAAAAAAGCGTCCCATCCGACGAGAATGTCTGGACAACTTAAAAACACCTGCTTATGTCTTTGGCGCTTCAGAGGAAACGAAACAGAAACAAACGAAACATAGACGTTTTTAAAATATGTGATGCAATAGATTCTCTAGAATTTTGCCAAGGAAGAATTCTGTGTGAAGAACTCTGCCTTGGTGCAGAATTCTAGAGTTGTGATTTGTGTGAAATAAATGAAATTTCAACTTGTTGGAAATTCTTATGACTGCATTGCATAAGAATTTCCAACAAGTGTGATTTTTTTCTTTTTACAAAGTCTCTTATTCATTTTTGAAATACTTGGTTAAACTGAATTCATACGCGCACAATAACCTACAATGGGTGGGTACCTAACAGGGGTGTCAAAGTGTTTTCTCGGCAGAAATATGACACGTGTTAGAGACCTCTTACCATGAAATCAACTCGATATGGGACTACTGTACTTATTCCCAGTTTATACAATTTGCAATACCGTGAAATGTAGTATGTACCTACTATATTTCACGGTAAAAGGTAGTTCGTGTAACATGAAATGGTTAATTTTTGCGGTCCTTGTATTTTTTTTTTAAGATATTGCATATAGACTTGTGAGGGCATCTGTTGACGTGGCAGATCGTGAAAACGATAAGGGCCAATATAAGTCGAAATAAAAAAAAAACAAGCAAAATCCACTTTTGCTCTTTCCACTGGAATTCTAACATTTCAAATGACAGTCAGTGCCAAACCTGACCATAAGACGATGTGATTTAACTGAAAACATTTACGGTTTGTTTATAGTAAATTGTTTATTAACGCACGCTTTTGACGCGGTTGCTTGTTTTATTAAATAATAATCGTCTGCTTAACAAAAATGGAATTTTAAAATATTAACAATCCATATGCAAAAAAAATTGTGTTATGTGGCGACAAGCAATAAAAACAACATGCAGGAGTCACTGAATAAACCCATCGATTCACTAAACGAACACACCCAACTGTCATTCCAGTCAGCTGACATATTCCAAGTTCGAATTTCGATTTCCCCTCCATGGAATTCAGAGGGAGAGTACCAATGAAAAATTACCAAAGGGGAAGTATGGAATGTACTAGAAGGTGCTTAATTTTGTAAAAGTACACGGGTGACAGGCTCGTACAGAACAGTTATATTTTAAACGTTGACTTGTGAAAAAGAAAATCGGTAATAAAGTAAAAAGTGATTGAATTGAAATAAAGTGTTTAATTCTAAGTAGTAAAGTTGAATAACAGTGTGATTTGAATTAAACTAAGTTTGTTTAATAAAAAAAATTGTTTCCTTGTGAAATTATAAAAGTGAAATTGAGTTTTATTCGACGAACCCCAGACAAAATCCACCGGGTACTAATCCGCGATTTAGAACAATCTTCATTAAATCCTCTACAAACTACGCGATTCACCATACAAATTGAAATCCTCTCGGCAAGCGATTAAAAGTAAATCCCCTCATAAATCTCATTCACCCTTTTCACGAACCACTTTCAACCCTTTTCGAATACCTTTTTAATAGTTTTAGAGTCAAAAAAGGACACTGAAACTGTTTACGTATGATAGACCTGTCAAAATTACGAATTTCATTGCTGTTATTGTAATTTTTTGACATTTTATAAGTTGTGGAAACTTCGAAAAGGGCCGTGGTCCAACCGACCCTAATTATAAACAATCAATTACCACACAGATAATTCCAAGTTACGCTTAAATGTATGTAAAATGCAATTTTTTGGTTAAAATTCAATATTTTTCTAAAATTTACCCCTAAAAGGAGGGGGTGGCTAAAAACTTTGTATAAACGAAATCTCGAATGAAGTCTCGTTTACCTAACCTGCTCATTTGTTTTTTTTTCGTGTTTTCCTAAATTAGGCTTAGGGCCAGTCGAAATTACGTTTTTCTGGAAAATTTAAGGTTTTTTCTTCAATTCAGCCTCCAAATGTGGGCGTGGCCCAAAGTCTTGTGTGATCACAATGTAGTACTAAGCGTTTTCTACATAAAATATGAAGCAAATTTTTTTTTCATTTCGGAGAAAAAGTATTAAGTAAACTGCATTTGAAAATTTACCCTTAAAATAGATGCCACTTGTACTGCTTTGTATGACGTGGACCTGACGTACCAAATTTCAGCACCGTAGCTCAAAATTTAAGGCCTAAAAACATGTGACATACAACAGACGGACGGACATGGCTTATTCGCTTCACAATTCGGTCTCGATCATATGCCCTTAAGGTCTTGGGGATCTACCATTATAATTTCACCGTGTTACAAACTATGTGACAAACTTAATATACCTCGTATCCTATGGAATGTGGTATAAAAATAAACCCTTTCATAAGCCCCATTTATCCTATTCACAAACCTATTTTATGCACCTTTGTAACAGTTTTAGAATCAAAAAAGGAAACTGAAACTGTCGCTGTACGACAGATTTGTCATAAATAAGTTTTCTATTGGGATTTTTACAAAGGAAATCTTTTTTCGCTCCTGTGAAATGACAACGCCACTCTCATTTTAGAGCCAATACGACGGAAAAAGAGTGCATGTGGCAAATTAATCCTTTAGTTGTCCAATGGAGCCACTAAGTGCTTTTTCAGTGTTAAGCCCAGTTTAAACCAAGATATGCTAATCTCGGAACAAATCTAGAGTTAACGCAGTGGACAGTTATCAAGTGCTGAGTTAGCTCCGTCAGTTAAGTTGTCAAAATCTTCGACTCTCGAAATTATTGACTCTTCCAACTCTCACTTCACATAGAAAAAGACGAGAAAAGAAGTTCAAGTCATTGTCAGATGTCATTTTTCAAAGAAACACCAGAACTCACCAAATTTGGCGAGTTAAGCCGAAATTAAACCCAGATCTAAGAACATATTTAGGTCTGGGAAAGTCGGATGAACTCGCACTGAAAAGCCGGTCCTTAGGGATTTATTTTAAATCGTCTCCTGTTAATCCTCTTTTTATTGCCGGTGGAGACATAGTATTAAACAGCACACGGCACAGTACATTGTACCACAATTTTCTGTATTTGTTAAACTTAAGTCTCAACTTTATTATTCAGTTGAAAACTGCAGCGGAACCAAACTTAAACCGCACGCTTAACCCCCAAGAACTATTGACAGCTTGAACGTCATTGATTTTGACGAGCGGACAAACATCTCTATCTTATTTCTCCTCTATTAATTAACTAAAAGGATTAAGCGGCTTGTTTGTTGTAAGCGGTTATGTTGTATATTTAGGTTTAAATGCTGAATTTCAGTGCGGTGTAAACTTAGTAGAAGACGATTAATTAAAGATTAACTGAAATTCGAGTACATTTCCTTCTTCAAAGAATTGAAAAAAGAATTGTAAAAAAAATGTATTCATCGACTGTGGAACATAAGACAGTTTTTCCGAACCGAAATTGTCTTTATCAATAAACAGTAAAAGCACCTCTTCTGTCTCGCATTTTTTGACCTTGCGTTATGTTTAAGGAAGAAAATGACTCCTCCTGACTAGAACTGGGAAACACCACAGAAAATCGTGCGGCACTCCTATCCCCACTTCAAGAGCGAACAGCTTGTAAGCCTCAATGCCGGGAGACGTAAAGTGATCGCCTAAGCAGGGAATACCTAACACCCTTAAAAAATTGTCTTAAAAAGCTTGCCATTATTGCCTTTCGACAATCTTAGAAAGAAAAAAAAAATTAGGTTTTAAAACGATATTTTGGAATTGAAAATACAAACCTTTTTGCAGAAAAATTACTTTCTGCTTGACACAAAGAAAAACAGCATTTGTCGAAACTATTTCATTACCAACTAGATGCCTTTTCCAAATTGACAGTGCAAGCGAAAATAGCTGTCTTTGAACTGGCCGCGGCATTTGTCAATAATTCTTTGTCAATGAGTAGACACACGTTTTTTGAGTCAATTAAAGACGCAAGTGGAAATGAATTGGCTTGGCAAAGTTTGTCAATTCATCGGCAAGTTTAAACTTAGTATTAAAGGTGAAGCCCCGATTTCTCTAGAAAAAAACCTTGAAATTCGTGATCAGCGACTCAAAAAAACCAGTAGGGCAAATCTGGTGGTGGCCGGAGGGTTTTTTCAAAATTTCTTCCGTTATCTCAAAATTGCGTTCGCAAAATATTTTGAATAAGAAGTCATTGATAGCACAGAGATGTATCAAAAAACAGCCGACGGACCGCTATGTGTATGAATTCATACTTGACGGTCCTTTTTTAAGTACTTGAATTTAGAACGTTGGCGGAGTTCGAACGGAAGAATGAACATTGAACAGCATTCAATTAAACTATGCGGTGTGAAATTGAGCCGGAAATCTACCGCTATTTTATGCGGAAATCAGGACAATAAAGGCAGTCATTTCCTGACTTGGATGTAACGTGATAGCTGCCAAGAATATACGACTCTTTTCGAACAGTCAGGTGGCCATCATGCCTGGAATCAGTCTCTATAAACTCGAAAGTAGGTGCGTGTCTACTTGAGAGTAGGTCACGAGAGTAACTTGCAGATTGAGACTTTCAACTTTTTAACTCTCTGCGAGTACTCTCGGGACTCTCGAGAGTGGTCTGAGAACTTCTTGCAGTAGTTCTACACTCATGTGGACGCGCGCCTTTAGACTGCCGATCATCTATTAAGGAAATGTCAGTGTACTTAAAGATTCACCTGTGCTGGGTTCCTGAGCATAGTGACATTCCGGGAAACTGCAAGGCTAACAAACTCGTAAACTTAGGAATTATTTTTTTTATCAAAAGGCTCCTTACGTATATCGTGCCAAGTTACACTTAAGCTAACCGCCACAGAAAGAACAAAATAAATAGGTGATATACTTGTCTGACGCTAAAACAAATTCGGGCAAAGCTGGACCTTAAACGCTCTAGAGTTGCACATTCGTGATAAAATCGGGTGACGTGAAATAACGCCGAACGAAATAAAGCCAAAAATGAAAATTTGGCCCTAATTCGTTTTGAAAATGGAAATAACGCCAAAAGTTCCGATTTGGCTTTATTTCGTTACAGTAAAATATGTATGGGGGGTGTGCCGCCCCCTGCAGCCCCCTGACTGTTTTTTTCTTTAACTATCTTCACATTTCGTTATAAGGGCGTATATAAAAAATGTGGTCTTCTTTCTATTTTTCTTTTGGCTTTATTTCACTTTGGCTTAAGAAATAATACCAAATTGGCATTATTTCGTTTTTGAAAACGGCGTGAAACGAGGTTTAGTGTTTATTCTAACGACTTTTGAGCTGCTTGTCTAAGGCAATTCTATAGACAAATCCTCACCCAGAAACGAAATACTTGATTGTGAGCTTTCTTCTAGAACAATTTAAGCGACCCTAACACATCAGACACAATACATTTTGCACACTTAAGGAATAGCTGAAAACGGGCGAAAACGAGTGGGCACAACATTTTAGATCCACGTGATGCCACAGTGGACCTTTACAAGGTCCAAGTGTGTTGGTTTCTTAAATCCGATAGCCACTTCAACCTCATCCTAACCTCCAACTTCAACTTAAATTGCAAAAATGAATTTTAATACGGCTAGACTAGATTAAAGTGCAATTCAAGATTAAACTGCTTCGTTTTATTGAAATAGAAAAATATCATATTTTTATTGATACAAACGACAGTCTGCCGATATCGTGTAGTGATATTACCTCTCATAAACGTAAACAAAATTCAAAAACAATAAATTCCAAACAGGCACCAACAATCGGCTTTACGTAAGCTGTGGGTAAAAAATTAATTGCTGCAATCATTAACGAGCCTGTTTTTCTCATTTCGAAACCTCAGCAACAATATACAATACAGAAAAAACGAAACAAATATAATACAAATACAAATGCTCTTTGTCTCTCCCATCATAAATTTATGAAAAAAAAAAAAAACAGCACAGCTCTGTAAAATAAAGAAAGAGCTCGAGTTCGACCGCAGCAAATCAAGTGTCACACGTACCCGCCGCCCTATCTGTCATATTTGGCTCACAGACACCCGTAAAGATAATTTTCCTGATAATGTTAAAAATTATTCTATTTATTTGCACAGAGCTGACTGAAAGGAATCTTGTCGTCGTTGTTGTTGTCATCTAGTGTGTTTTCGCTAACAAAAACAAATTAGTCAGTTTACGAAAGCGTGTGGCTTGTGCACTTTAATTGAAATTGAGTGAAATAAACGTTTTTTTCTGCTTTTAGATCAGAGGAAATTATGGCGAGCTATAAGGCTACAAAATCATGATGAAGAGCAAAAAAAATCACCTAAGAAGACCATTTTATTGCGCAGTGTTTCTTGACTTTGAACTTTGTCGCGTTTTTTTTTTATGGTGAAGTTTCAAACAGCTGGACAACAATAATTTGCAACAACAGCAGACTTCTTTTATTGCGGGTTAAGGTTCACTTTTGGTGGTGTAATTTAGATACATGAATTCATGATAAAAGCCTCAAGGCGAATCCTATATCTTATACAAAGTTTGAAAAGCTGCGCGACCACCAAAACCTTTTACAACAAAATCGTTCTTGATGTCCAACCCTTCATAAATTTCGTGTTGCAAAAATACAGAAGTGTGTTTTTAGTACAAGAGATGTATTTATTTGCTGCACTCTTTCCACTCTTTCCAAAGATTGCAAAATACCTTACCCTACTTAAAAAGGAAACTGCCACGCCTCAACAAAGTTGGAGGGATGTAAAAATATAACAATTGTATGCTTTATGCTATGCGTTTTGTACTAAAACCTCGCCTATTTAACTAAAAAAGTCACATTTTAAAGGCCTCGCCCACAGAAGTGATCGGAGAAATATACTATTTGTATTACAAAAAATTAGATACTAATATCTACAACCTTTTAAGTTAAAAATCCTTAAAAAGTGGGCGTGGGCAATGTAAAGGGATTTCCAGCCCACCCACCAATTTTCATCTCTCTAGCTTAAAATTTAAGGCCTAAAAGATGTTCACATACGCACTGAAGCGCAACCACAAAATTCACAACACAAATTTCTTAGAAAGAAATTTTAGAAACGAAATCCACGTTCCAACACAAATTTATTAGAATGAAATACATCGTATCAACTTTTGATCGAGTCTTAGCTTTCTAAGAATAAAATTCACTAATCTTGCAAAGGTTTTTCCTCCCTCGTTTGCGGCAGACACCTTGACGAGTGCGTAATTTTCAATGACGACGGAACGGAGGCTTAATTTGCATCGAATCTTCCGTCTTCGGCCGGCTGAGAGGTGCAGCGAACTAAGCTCTGTCAAGCCTGATTCCAGTGGTGGTATGAGTATACAGCAAAAAGTGCCGAAGAATGCAAGGCTGAGGGCTAAATCAGCCTCAAACGAGCTCCTTCAAGTGGCAAGGCTCTGTGGTATTAGTATTTTCCTTTTCCTCTGTGGGGGCATGCGCGCATATGAGGCTAATGTTGGCGAATCTAGCCTTCATGCGGATTTTCGCGAGGCGCTCGCTCACAGGGTTGAAGCTCAAGACGTATTGCCAAAGTCTGCCCCCAAAAACGAAACCATACCCAAATACGCGATGGCTTTGATGTCGATAGCAGTGGCCGTAGTAGAAAGCGCAGTTTTTCCCGGCCCGCCCCACCCCATTTCTTGGATGGCAGTAATGTCTGCCTTGCCGTTGTTCCCAGCAAAACCGGCTATGTTGTGGATGGACATTTTTCTTACCAGTTTGCTTGTGGGACCAAAATGTGAACAATTCAAACAACAAATCAGACAACACTTACACTGCAACGACCAATACTAAGCCCCAGTGCTCAGCTTTATAAAAAATGCAGGTCCGCAGTGCACACTCTGAAGCGTCTCTTGAAAAAGGGAGAGGCGAATTGGAGTGCAAGCGACAGTGGGTCTGCGAAACTGGTTAAGGCGCTCATCACGTGTTGTTAACCTGTTTCGGTAGGGGAAATCCGATGAGGGCTCGGCCAATAAGCCTGGACCGGCAAACCCTAGGGGTAAGGCACCTGCTAAGGGAAATCAACTCGTATAGTGCTGTTAGGAAGCCCTTCCTAGGCGCAGGAGTCAACTCGCTTCGGGAGGGCACTCTACCAAGGCGTCTTCCTCAAAACCGTCGTTCAAGAGACCCAGGCCTCAAGACGGCCCTTAAAAAAACCCCGAAGAGGGCCAAGACATTCTGATTCTAGGTATCATGGAATAGGGTAATGATGAGGGTAGGACTGGCTCGGAGAACTGGAGACTTCTGAAGGCTCAGCTACCTTCAAACATTCTTCAGCACTGCCTGGCCAATCCTAATTTGCCACCTACAACCTTAATGGATGGGGGCTGGCATAAGACGGTTGTGAAATTACTGGTTTGCAGCAATGAGAGCTTTGCTGACTACATCAAGTCGGCGGTCTCAGAGGTCGGCGCTGTATGGCCCGGTGTAAAGCTAAGGGCCGTATGGATATCCGACATTACAGACAGGCCGTAAGCCAGAGCCTGAATCTCCGACTCATAGGGGTAGGTACAGAACCCCGACTAAAAATTGCGGCCACATTGTGCCAACTGATGCCGGACGATTAGTTTCAATACCACGGAACCCGGAATCTATTGTGCCCTTGGCACCAAAGGGGTTCAGGTTTTTCTATGGGCTGGAGACACTTCATATAAGAGTCTACGAGAGGGACGGTAAGTGAGTTTCTGGCCCAGCTGTAAAACTGGCTGGCCCGACCCAGGAAAAGCTTCCGGAAAAGCAGGCAGGTGGTGAGCAATCCTCTGATTCGGAGGAGTACGACACCACAGTTGCAGTAAAGTCGGTACCGACTGGCAATGATGCTTCGCTTGGTACAGATTAATCTACAACACTCTAAAGCAGCTTCTGCTAACCTTTCGCTCCACCTCCAAGAAGGTAGAGAAGACATCAGCCTCATCCAGGAGCCCTGGGTTCTTGATGACCACACAGTAGCTGGACAGAGGGCAAGAGACTATGAGCTTCTCTACGCAAAAGTACCAGGTAAACTTAGGGTCCGTATTGTCCTTATTTTTGCACGTCCTGCCGGATCCATCTCCAAGGCCCAACAAAATGAGGGCAATACTGCAGTGATGTAAAAAGTGGGAACAGCTGGCTCAGTCGCTGTGATTGCTATCCATCACCGTAGCCACGACTATGAAGAACGCTCACCAAACTACAAGGGCTTTGATATGGCAGTTACGACCCTGCCATCCAAGGCGACTGAGAAAAAAGGTCTTTAAAAGCTAGAAGAATATCCTGGTGAAGCAACTGCTTACTCAACAGTTCGCAACAAACGAAGATGATGCTGTTTCAAAGGCAGCAGTCTTACGGAAGGAGATCTCACAGACAACCACAAAAGCAAACAAACTATCACGAATAGTTAGGTATTCTTAAAAAAAAGCTGTCTGCGGGCCTTTTCCCACATAAACATTTTACTCTCTTTAAATTCGTGACCTTCTTTTTCTCTCATCACACAAGACATTTTAATTTCGTAATTCGTCTGTGCTACTTGATTAAATTACTTTAAGCTCGCACCTACCACTTCTACAAGGACACACTTTGTGCAAAACACTTACTCCTGTCGCATGTCTTAGAGGCATCTCTTTGCTAATAACTTAATCCAACTGATATTCCCTCTAGTAGCCAAATAAAAATTAAAAACAAAAATCGCAATCAACTTGATGAGAATAAATTACTCCACACAACCCCACCCAGTGTGTTATGTAGTTTCCACCACCCCAGTAGCGTGTGAAATGGGGTTGAATAAGGGGAACGCTCGCGTGCAGCGCCTCACGAATCGACCTTGTGGCAGCCTTCACAACTCACACCCACTAATCGCACTTCGAATTACGATGAATATTTCAGTGATTTGACTGCGGCACAGTCAGACTCGTGGGCTCTGCCTTTGGTGGTGCGGGCGGTTCATTAGTACTCATTAAAACGCCTCACCTAGGAGGGATCCGAATTCGAATTCCTTTTTATAGTTGTAGCTTCAAGCCATGCGTGCACAGCGCGGAGGTGGGCTTACTGTGCCCGATAACCAATGAACGACAATAATAATTACGTTTGATGTGAAAAACTCCAAACAATAACAAATATAGTCAACTTTCGGTTAAAAGGGACAGCAGCAACAGACTTTTCAATCATGCATGAGTAACTATGCGGCGCGCGGAAGAAGTCGCCGCTGTAAGTGGATTGGAAACAGAGTTTTCCTCTGACGAACGAAAACTCATTTTGATCGATGGGATATAAACACATTCTCTCCGTCTAAATTTGGAAACTGAGAGCTAGAGTAGAATGAAAGTGGATAAAAGGAGTTATTTTCGGTGATGACTTATACGTGTACCTTTAAAGGTGTTTCTAGAAGATATATATTCGAAACTGATTTTCTTTTCGCTTAGGGAGTGGAGTATTTCGGACGTGCTTAGTTTATTAATGAGCCGAGTTTTTCCATTAAAACTTGTGATCGTCATGAAGAGATGGATATAGGTTGCGAATGACGAGTACCCATAAACCTTAACCCATATTCTCACAAGAGCTTACGTGTGTGGATAATAGGGACTAGTCATACTACAGGCGTTTTTTTTTGGTTCAACCTATTTACTATCACCGAGAAAACTGAAATGTTACGTTAAGTGTGAAACTGCGTAGTGCCCACCACTTTTGCCCAAATGAAAGCGTCACTTCGGGCGAGAAGTTCTATTGCTTCGACAATTCCAAGCATCTCCTTAACGATCTAGGCTTCCTGTTGAAAGCGAGTAAATATTTGGTAGTGGAGCTTTTCTGTTGCAGCGACCACTTTAACAACATTGGGCTGCTTCGAGTGGTAAATTCTTCGAACAATATGCATTGATGACAAGTGTAGGACGTCGACCTGGCCAAAAAAGGTCAAAACACAACTACTGCGATGGCTGGGTCATATCGAGCGGATGGATAACAACGCCCCGGCCCCGGAAATCTTCGAGTCCACCCCGCAGGGACGGCGCAATAGAGGGGAACCGAGACCCAGGTGGCGTAAGTAGAGGGGGACCTCAGCCAGCTTCGCGTTCAAAACTGGAGATAACTGACTGGCGAAGCTTCTTGGCTGAGGCCCAGGTCCACTATGCACTATAGCGCTACCTTTAATAAGAAAGTAAGATGACGTTAACCAATTTAAGGTAAAGTCGGGTAATATAGCGCACTTTAAATAAATTTTTAACCAGTTTGGTCACACAGATAGCAATATTCTCTTAGGCCCACACATGGTATTTGAAGGAACAACACCGGGTTACTCAGGTTACACTAACCAGATATGGTGGGTATTGTCATCGGATATAACCGAGCGAACCAAAACCGCAAATTAAAGATAAATGCCATAGCAACTGTCTGGTTTGCGTCTGTTACCAAGGTTACCGTCAGCCAGATGATAAGGGTCATTTTCTCTTTCTTTCTTCCCAATATAAAAATAAAATTAGCAATATTTAAATTTTGCCCAAATATTTTTTTATTGAATTTTTACGACAAGAGGTCGCACTTATATTAATACTTAATATTTGCAACGGATAACGTGTAAAGACGAATGTGTAAATAGGAACGCATGCGTTGTGCTCAAAGCGGAAAACAGCTATTTTTTACGGGTGATTTGGCTGGGGTACCATTTTACCCTCTACGTAGTTTTATATAAATTTTACATTGGTTTGATCATTAGTTTTCACGTCCACCGAAACAGGGCATGAAAGAGGGTAAATAAGACTTTTGAAAAAAAAGTGATGAAGGCTTTTTTCTGCTTCGGTTTTCTTAATTGTTGGGGCAGGTGGATATGGAATGAAAACTGCAAATAAAAAAAACCCGGTGACATCACGAAAATTTTTGAACAAAGCAATACTTCAAACAATTTCAATAACTAATTTTGAGGATGTACGTTTCTAAAAATCTCTACAAACTAGAAACTTTCTACTCTAGTAGAAATTAGACTCCAGAAAACATTTTTTTTTTTTTTTTCCGTGGGCAGGTAAAAACCTTCATAGGCACTATGAGAATCGAACGCGCGTGCTCATAGTAGTGTGAGATTCTTACTCACTAAAAAACCTCCCAATCTTTGTAAGACTACGACTTAGTTTCCTTAACAAGTAGTTCAAGCTTTTGTATAGTAATCGCGTTTGGCAGGCTACCTTCCAACGAAAGCACCTGCAATACCGTCATTATGTGCGGTTTCCTCTTACGACGCTTGATCCAGCGGTCTTGTTCGTTGTAGTCGGCGTGCAAGATTTGTCTGACCAGAAAACATGAAGAAAAAAATATGAAGGTTTCGCCATCCCCTCAGATAATTGAATGTGTCTCTTGACGATGAATTTTACGATCCAGAACTTCTAAAAAAAGGCTTATTCGGGAACTACAACATGTCAAGAATAAAGGGTGATTTGTTGAGTTGTGTCCTCAGCCAAAAAGCGTCTCACTACACATGTCTGCAAACAAAACAATGAGCCAAATTATCCAAGAGGGTGTACCATATTACCCGGTCTTGGAAAGATGTGTTTCTTTAATCTTTGGTTTTTCACTTTTCACAGGATTTCACAATCTAGAGGATTTTTAAAATAGAAATCACTTCCAAAATATGTAAACGACTAGAGTGTAATATTGTTGAATACAAAGGCATTCTGCCGGCAGTCAAACAAATACGTCAAATCACCTGACAAAGTGTATCCACCATATTGCCCACTCATTTCAAAAGATGTTTTTTTATCTGTAGTTACGTTTTTTTATTACTTTCCCCGGATCTCAGGATCCAGAGTACTTGAGACTTATTCCAAAATGTGGAGGATTTATACTACAAGATCAAGTGCGATTAGTTGAAGCGCTGTCCTCTGCCAAAAAAAGTTTCACGACACAAGTTCGAATGCGATAAATAAGCCGACGGGTTGTGCCATATTACCCACTCTTCCACAAATACGTTTTTTGTATGTTCTATTGTATGGTAGAATAATATATTTATTCTAAATCTGTTTTTTTTTCACTTCATCTAGGACTTTTAAAAGAGAATTCTTCCAGAATGTGGAGAGTTCTACAATTTCATTCATTGTACAAGAATCAAGGGTGATTTGTTGAAGTGTGGCCTCTACCCAAAAATGGTCTCATGGCAAATGCCTGCGAACAAATAATTTTAGTCCGCCAAATCGGTGGTGTGAAATAAAGCCAAACGAAATAACACCAAATCTTGAACTGGGTCTTATTTCGTTTTTGAAAAAACAATAAAGCCAAATTTTGAACATTTGGCATTATTTCGTTTGGCGTTATTTTACGTCACGCGCCAAATCACCCATTGGGGTTTACTACATTACCCGCTCTTGGTAACATAAGTTTTTTTTTTATTTGAAAATGTTGGCGTTATTTCGCGTCATCCGCCAAATGACCAATGGGGGTGTAACATATTACCCGCTCTTGAGAAAACATGTTTTATGATCTGGACCTTTTTTTTGCTTTTCATCTCTCGATCCAAAGAACTTTTAAAAGAAATTGTTTGCAATATGAAAAATGGTCTTACTGGACATGTCTGCAGACATACTTATGCGCCACATCACCCGATAGGGTGGACTATATTACCCGCTCTTGGGAATATAAGTTTTTTTTATTTGTAGGTTTTCCTTACTTTTTTTAAGTCTGGACTAAAATTTGTGTTTTTTATTACCGGTACGTTTATGTTTGAATAAAGGCATTTCCTTTTAAGATTCGTTGAACCCACCGACTAGGAAGACTGCTAGTACAGGAAGTAATCCCCTTTGAGGAAAATAAATTATATTTTGGCTTCGTTTACACCTTTTTATATATTTATTAATTCGCCCCAGACCTTAAATGACGTCGCCTGGAATACAGTGGGGCATATTCTAATTGGTATCAAGACATATTCCATTCCAATTGGTGTTGGGCTCAATAGCACCAGCTCAAAATCCCGAATCAGTCCGTAAGATTTGATTCCCTGGTTAGCTGATAAAATGTGGCAAGCTAAATCATGGTTAACTCCAGATCGAAATGACTGAAAAACTAATTTCTGGGGTTATGTCAGTTGGGCTGGGGTGATCTTGCACTGGAAAAAAAAATTCCAAGAGAAAGCCCATAAGCGGTTTTGAAAACAGCGAAAAATATACAGAACCGAAAATTTTCGAACCTAGTACGGTTGAGTACGTTTTGCTGATCGTTCTCAGTATAAGACGCTCTGTAGTAGCCGCAATTCCTTGTTTACACCGGGGACTTAAGCCCGGAACGTGCATTATCCTAATAATTCTGGTATGATCCTGGTTTGGGCCAGTCCTCGAATTCAGGTGCCCTGAACTAACCGGAAACAAGCATTTCAAAAAATAAAATTGTCACGAATAATAACCCTTTTGATTGAACGGAAGGTGTCATTGGTTTTAGACTTGCTCCCCTTCGATGTTAATCCAAAATACCAAGACCAAAAGATTTCTCCTTGTGAAGTAAGCTAATTTTTCTTTTGTCGGAGTTTTAATGACGCATGAGGCCTGTCTTCGGTACTCGAGTCTTCCAACCATCCGTCCGGTGCTTTTCAATTCGAGACGGTCAAAGTCTTCTTTAAGTCAAGAAAATCGCGACAGTATAAGGTCACTTTTTGGACAAACAAGCAGCATTAAAACCTTTAAAAGAAGCCTTATTTAACTCCATCTTTGGTAAGTATGACAGACCAGTTGTTAAATCACCTTTGCAGTCGACATTTAAAAAAAAAACGTCAAAACTATACGTGACCCATTTAGAAAACTTTTTGACCCAGTTTAATTAATCGTAATTCTAATAATTTCTAAACTCCTTGCACGGATTTTACACTTCAACTTCGAATGTACTTTCGTAACGCGTAAGTGCTTCAGAGAATTGCATCACGATGAACATGCCATTATGGCGCCAAAAGGTGTATTCGTTGAACCAGACATAACTTTTCGCTTACGAGTTTTCGGGGTGGGTACCCACGGCGTATACGTAACCAATTTAGTTTGCTGAAGTGAACATATCAAATGGAAAGCGTTGAGTTTTATATGACCGCCCACATGCTTATAAGCCTTCATTGCACAAACAGGCTGCTATATTTCCCATAACCTGATAGTCAAGGGATCCTGGCTTAGTCACGTTGTCTCCTATAACAAATCCATTAAACTCACTGATTGCTCTCTCTCTGGTTCTTATATTTCTTTCGACTAAAAGAAGTATACGACGACGATGCAATTGCATAAAAGTTATTCAATCCGGGTCGGGTATATATATATTTTTTTTTATTTGTCAACGTCCTCGTTCTAATATAACGACGCACAATAAAT
This sequence comes from Neoascia interrupta, assembly GCA_947623515.1. NCBI lineage: Eukaryota > Metazoa > Arthropoda > Insecta > Diptera > Syrphidae > Neoascia > Neoascia interrupta. The sequence goes on along the minus strand of OX392463.1, from coordinate 118,737,862 downwards.
TTACAATATCCTTTCGTATCCTTTTACCCCATAGAGAACGCAATTTTTCTCCTACTCTGAGATCGTAAAAATGATTCTTATTTGGAGCGCTGCCAAGGGTCACGGATGTTGTTGTTGTGATTTCGCAAATGGATTACTGTCTACATTTTATATATGTATAATATTCGCATAGAATGTGCGACAGTCCAATATTTATATAGCCATACGCCCGCACTAGGCGAAAAGATGAACTTTTGAGGGAATTTTCATCTGTGGCCTTTGTTCTGCTGGCGTTCTTTTGACGACATTATGTCTAAGCTTTCTGGCTTGGGAATTGATTTGTTGTTATGCGAGATGACAGTTGAGTTTTTTTTCTTGAGGATGGCATTAAATTGAGGGTTTATCATAAATAATGTTGGAGCGCCTTGAAAAGGGGAAAAATTTCATCTATATCAAATTAATCACCGAACGCATCATGAATGTGTGTCGCTTTAATTTCCTAGCGAACCAGAATGAATTTAATTTAATTTAATTTCTTACGGTGGAGTCATTTTTAAGTTTGTATGAAAATTCAATTGAGAAAAACATTTCCAATAGTAACTTTTTTAGGAAGAAGACGCATACGTAAAAAAGGAGCGGGTGATAGTTCTGCTGTCAACATTCAGCTTTTTGCAAAATTCTGCTTTTCCAAATACTGACTAAAGCAATAAAAGTCTGCTTATTCTGCTTTTTTAGGCTTCACATATTTGACTGTGTCGCATTTGCAGAATTTTGTAAAACAGAATTTCGGAAAGCAGAATTTTAAAAAAGAATTCTGACCCCGGCAGAATTTCGACCATAACCCCAACAAAAAGTGTTAAAATCACTTCCGTGCATCTCGCATGGGCTTACCCGTCTCTATAAATGACAAGTTTTGTTATCATAGATCGTTTAATTTCGTAATAAGATGACATAACAAAAGTGAGTTCAAACATGGCAAGCGACTCTATCACTGAAATTGTCAAAACTTCCTACGGAACATGTGTCAAAAAGATCAACATTGAATTCAGTAAAAAACAATAATTGACGGCCAACATCCACACTATCTGTTGGCTCACCCGTTAAAACTAAGAATCAGGATCCGCTGATCTGGATTGCTTCACTTTTCAACAAATTAAAAATCCAGAAATTCTAGTAAAATAAATTAAAAATAAGATTAGAAACGTTGGATCATTGATGTCCGAACTTCTCGTGATCAAGGGGTTATAACTACCCTTAAAATCCGTAGCACATCGCGAGCGGATAGAATTTGGTGATAGAAAAGAAAGGAGAAGAAATTAAATCTCGATCCTACACAAACCCTGATGAGCCCCATATGAAACCTCGCTCAGAAACACCATAGCTTATCCCCGCAAGTGTTTTGCCTTTACGGAGAAAATCAATAGTATACCAGCCAGAATAGTTCGTAAAAGCATGTGGCATGTATCTAATTGTTGTCCATTCTATTTGCATATTGGAACAGAAAAAGCTGTTTTGTATTCGGCCGACCCTAACCTGTGTTACAGACGCCGACCAGAAAGCCGCTCATTTTGAGACAGACGCTTCTGGATTTTTCGTTTGTTGCTGGTTTTGGTCCCCCCCCCCTGATATTTTCCATACCGGTACCCATCATAATCTGGTGGAGATTCCCCTATACGCCACCTGGGAAGGCGCCCAATTGGGGACCAACAACCCCAGAAGGGACAGATTGTGTGTTCACCAGTTAGGCGTTTAACCTTGTATAACCGGGATAAGATAATTATCCTCTTTAAGTCGAGTCTAACTAGATCTTTAGACCTTCTATCTATCTATTGCCCTCAAGGGAGAGTTTGAGGCAGGAGGCAACCGATTTCGGTAAAGACCCTTGCCGGAGGAGGATTCTTAGTTAGGACGCTGATGTGGGGTAACCGTTTCGGTGTAAGCCCGTACCTAATGCGACTCAAGTCAGAATCGACCTTGGGGGAATAGGAGAGGTAGGGGTAACCGAAACGGTATAAACCTGTACCAAGAGGGGAATATATAGCGGTGTTTCCATAAGAGCGGAGAGGTGAAGGCATCCGAAGTGGTATGCGCCCTTACCAGGCCGGTATTGTTGGCAAAACTTGGGATGTATTTGGCGTTTTACTGAAGGTGCCCTACGATTAAGTACCCATGTGGTGGAGAGATGGGTTGTGTGGTTCACCGTTCACCAATTACGCGTTTAGCCAATTTGACCCGGAGGTAAAGCCCACTATACTCTTTAAGTTGAGTCGTGCTAAATCATTTAGTAGATCATCGAATAAGTTTCACCTAAAGTTTTCCTTCTCAAGGTCGATAGGGCGGGACAGTTACACAGAAGGTGTACCATGGTTTCCTTCTCCTCTTCGTATCTACAACTTCTACAGAAATCGTTAAAGGGTGCACCAAGTCTTCTGGCACTTTGCCCTACCAGACAATGGCCTGTAAGCGCCCCAATTATCTGCCTAAGATTCAGCCCATTAAAAGAGATGAGTCTCTTTGTTTTCCTACGATCAAACACTGGCCAGATTTGTTTGAAAGAGAAACGTGTGTTGATGTTTTTCCACCTATTGTTTGCCATTGTGGTGGCTTCGGTGTCCAGGTGAAACTTTATCGAGTTTATGGCAGCTGCCGGTCTCGTAACATGAGTCGTATTAGCATTAGCACCCTCTCTAACTAGTTCGTCAGCTCTGCAGTTGCCTGGAATATCCATGCGGCCTGGAACCCAGCACAGGGATGCGTCGTACCTGACAGCAGTCTCTATGAGAGATTGTTTGAAACTACAGTCTGCTTGAAAAACATCACCTAGTAATCCGACATGCGTTTAGAGACCCACAGGTCCAGAGTAGGTACTGGAAAAGGCTCCTGTTCCAAGTGAGCTGTTTTTGATCCGTCTGTCTAGATTTCTATTGCAGATGCATTAAAGACCTCACCTGACTCCCAGGCAGTACTGCTTGGAAATTTGGTCTTAAATGTGACATTGAACTCGAGGTATGGCACAACTAAGTTCGAGTTACCAGTGAGGTATCATGTTCATTTAGAATGCTTGCATGTTCCAAGTTGTCGCGAGCCAGTTTCCCTGAGCCTAAGTGCTGCTTTTGCTGCCATCAATTTCCCAAAGATGTCAACGGGAACAAGATGGAGCATGGTGTCAAGCGCCGCCGCGGAGGGAGCTGTTATAAGAGCACCTGCGATGTTAATACAGGATAATCTTTGAACTTTCTCTAATACAGCGACATTGCCCTAGACATGCCTTCCACCAGACTAGTACTCCGTACATAAGTATGGGCCCAACGACTGCCTCGTATATCCGTCGCGATCAGCGTCGCAAACTTATCGATAACAAGCGGCAAGCTACGCTGCAAGCTTAAGCTTTGACAGCGACAGCGTCAGCTTCAGCTACGCATTCTGATCAGGCCTTTAAGAGCACATTTCAATGGGTTTTCTTTTCAGTCATTCCTTTCTTCTTTAGGAAGAATGTTTTCTTGTGATCTATTCAAATCGTCTTGCGGTTTCACATTTAACGATTTCTGGTGAATTGGGGTCAAGACTTCGGATGGTTCAATATTCTGGAAATGCTACTTTTACAAATCGTCACAGTGGAAAATGCATGCCGCCCCCAGATGACGTTTTTTGTTTAAGTTAACAAAAAAAATTAAAAATTAGCTTAAAAAGTAGAATATGGCTTCTTTCCTTTAGAATAGCACGAACTTTCACTCCCAGTTTGTTTTAAACGCATCCTTGTAATTTTAGTATACGTTCTACACCAAATTTATGAAAAGGAAATGCATATTTGAAAAATTAGCAAAATTTAAATATTTTCCATACAAATTGGTTGAGAAAGTTTTTTTTTGAGCTGTCAAATGCGTCAAACGTGAAAGAGTTCAGCGTTTGATATCATGGGTGGTGTATGTTTTGCCGTTTCCAAATGAGTGCGTTCAGCTTTTTTAATAAGAATGATTCAAATTGGTTTGCTTATTCTCTGAAGAAAAATAAATTATGCAACGTAATTTTTCGTAAAAGTTTGAAGAAAAGCTTTAAACTTTCTGAAAATAATACTAATAATCGCATCATTTTTGGTATTATATCAAAAAAATAAAATTCGTTGCGTTTAGCGCGCGATTTTTGGTATTATTTTTAAAAAGTTGAAAGGAACGCAATGTTTTTATTAAACGCCAAGATTTTTTTAAACAAAAAAAAAGGTGAAAAAAGGCAATGTTTTTCTTAAGCCCCCAGAAATTTTTAAAACTTAAAAAAAAAAAACGCTTTTTTAAACTCTTTGCGAATTATTACAAAAATCCCGCGATCTTTGAACTTCCGAGGTCAACTTGAACTTGAGGTCAACGATTTTTGACGGTAACTTTAAAATACCCGTACTTGGCCACAGGCGCATTGCCAAACAATTGGCACCTACCCTCAGCGGAGCGACGAAGTCGCCTGAGCAGCTAAACCCTGCGAAAAAGAAAATCCTTTTAACTCGCGAAGCGGGCCACCAAAAAACTGTTGTGTGCAAAAGCAAATTTTTGCAGAGAAAGTTTAGAAATTAGTTCACATTGTTTATAAATGGCCTGGATATAAAACATTACAAAATAATATTTCAAATTACAAAATAGTCCACACAATAAAATAAGTAGCCGAGCTTTTACCGAAAAAGTATTTCATGTTGGCTGAACGCACCCATTTTCGTACTTTCTTAACGTCAAAAATATGGCAAAAAAACCTAAAATATGTGTGCAAATTACGAATGTTAAATCGTTTTTTAACAATTTCTAGTATAACAACATAAAAACACTGTTTTAAAGCCGTTTTTGGTGCTCCTGAAAAACAACGAAAAATTCTTTCGTGGTGATCGTAAAAGAAAGTCGCCCCCAGAATTTTATTGCATTAGTCAGAATTTTGAAAAAGCTGGGTTTTTTGCGACAAAGCGCATTTTTCATATGGAGATTTTGATAAGCAGAATTATGTCCACTCCTATTTCCGATTCACCGGCAATATCTGCTAAGATTACTGCTCCATTCACCATTCCATCAAGCCAACTTTGTTGAGAACTCACCCGAACTTTCATTCATTTGGTTCAACACTATCACTAGCTGCTTTGAAGTCCATTATGAGTGCGTGGCGCTGTGTTTTTAATTGCTCATGAAAAAAAAATGTTGATTGCATTTGAGGACAAACACATGATTCATGGTAGAAGGTCCAAATTTTTGTTGGGTCAATCCACCGTCTAAGATAAGCTGTAGGTTTGTGTTTATAGATCCAGTCGGGTGTCTCATGGCATAGTCAAAGTCCATTGTTTTCCATTTGAAGCTTTTCAATGTTTCTTTGACTTTATACAGACATTAATTACTCTATCCAAAATTACATTTTCGAAGTCAGTCAGGAATCACATCATCAAGGACAAAAAAAAGTCTGAGAAAATCTGAAGAAAATCTGGGTGGGCTTTAAAAAAAAAGACATTATATGAGACTGACAATATTCACAGTACCCGTAATCTGTCCTGCTCAAAAGACACAAAGTAGCTTAACAATATTGGATTAATAACTTAAAATATTTGTTTAATTTGTTTTTTCTTTTAAACCTGTTTAAAAGAAAAACAATCCAATACTGTACGAATCCTTCACTGTTTCCTAAGGTCAGCGAACCTCGATGGCGAAAAAGAAAAACAATGAACCAAAATTTATTATCTAGACACTCGACTTGATTCTGTATCGACTATCGATAAAATCGAATTGTTAACCCGGTATACACGGTGAAACAATGAAATTTGAATGTCTAAGTCGTAAATGGCTTGTTGAGTCATTCGGTTGTGTAGCCTTGTTATCAATACTGCAAAAATCGTCAACAGCAGGTGCCCACTCATTCCTTAATGGAATTCCTATAACTATATAAAAATATAAATGGCCTGCCAAGAACTGTACAAATATAGCCGCCATATGATAACGCAGATTTTTTTTTGATTGTTTTGACAATCCTGCCACTCATAATCAAGTTTATCAAATTTCCCAATCACTTTTTAGACTGACGCTTTAAAAATTAATTAATTAAATTTAAGTGGGAGTCTACTAATGGTCGTCAACCTGCCAAGTTGAAAGAGTCTGCCAAGTTTGGCATGGCTAAATGAGTGATACCGCTTGATCCACCGAATACTACACAAATTCACGTGATAAACTAGGCTCATTACTAGTCGGCGTGTGATAGGAACTGCTAGCCTCAGTTGAATTCATTAATAACTTTTTTTTGGTTTTATTCTATGATGGGTATTTAACAATGTTTGTAGACCGTGCGTAAACAATAATTCGAGCCACTTCATTGGCTTTTTAGCACGTCGTCATGATGAAGTATATCGCTTTAGATCACCAGTACTTTAGGGTTTGCGGGGCTAATTATTGCTTTTTATCACATCACACAGAATTGATAATTGCGTCAGTTGACGCAACGTGCTTGAACTATGAGTTATTGAGTTTTTTTTAATGGCAATGGGAGAAGGAAACAACAAAAACCACAACAAGTGTGAATTTGAAGCTTTAGAGTTTTATGGAGTTTTAAATGTGACAAATCCATTATCACTTAAACAGTTGAATCGTTTGAGTATGCTTACCACTTAAAAAAATAAGAAAACAACTTTACTTAACAACTATCATCATAAACTTAGTTTGCGTTCTTCTCTTCTGTGTGGGGTAAAATTCAAATACGGATTTGTACAAGCCGCATCTTTTTTCTTTTAAACATAAAGAGATAATTTTTAAGACAAACACATTTATTTTTTAAATTCTGTTGTTATTGTTGAGCATTGTCCCCCTTTTTGCATACACATTCCAAAATTAAAAATATTCGATTTTTGTGCAAAAATTTTGATTGTTACAGTTTGACAACTCAAGTTAAAATGCGCGACTCGAACTTAACATCTGTTTTAAGGTATGCAAGAGAAGTACATAATTCAAATTTTCTTCAAAACCCTCTAAAAAATTGTCGAAATAATTTCTTAGAGTTGTCTGTAGCTTTCTATTGACAGAGATAGCCACATTCCAGGTGCTGCCCCCAAATCAGAGTAAAAGTGCTCATTTGAAGAGTTAGCTGTCGAAATTTGAACCATTGAAGATGAAGTTTTAGGGAGTCAAATGGACTTTGTCTTGTCTCCGATATGACATGATCAAGTTGATGGGGTGCACGAAATTGGAGTCGAATATTTAGAAATCTAGGCGGCTGAAAAGGCATATTTTTGAGACCCAAGAACACCTTAGAGTGCCAATGAAACCTAATAGAACTCGAGTTTTTTCGGGACGAGCGAAAAAGTCATAGAGTGCTCCAGCTGTTTGCAATATTTAAATTTTTTTGACAAGTTCAATTCTCGGTTCTCAAAACAGTTATCATTTATCTACCAGGATAGTGGAAGCTGTTATGTGATTTTATTAGATGTCCAACATTAAGTATTGCTCAAGTCAATAAAAGAGATTTTAGTCTTAACAGTGATCATTTTAGATGTTTGTGGAAAATTTTAATTTTTAATTTAAATTATGTAAGTTGCCTTCCTGTCTATGGTTGCCGTAGTTTAATAAACCCCTAACATTCTACGAGGCAGTGTAAACACATTGTCGGCGTAGTCAATAAGTTATAAGATAGTTTTAACAGCCCAACGAATTTCCATAGATTCTATACAAGAGTGCAGTAGTTATATATAATATAAAGCAAAAACGAGCAGCTTAATAAAAGTCTTCTTTTTGTAAAATGCATTTTTCTATGATATCTATATTTTCAATGCTTTGAATTTTCCCGACAGTTCTATTAGAAAAAAACGGCACCTTGATCCTTGGCAACATGTTCTCGGTTCTTGCTCTGTTTTACCTCACTTTTTTTTAAGAATTAGTTTTGGAGAGGGTGAAAAGGGTCCTAGGGCCCTTAAACCGCGTTGTCACAAGCAACGTAAAACAGGAACAGAAACAGAATCTCATACATTAGCAACTGAAACCTAATTTCGCTGAATGCTTTTTGCGTTGCTAATGTATGAAATTCTGTTTCTGTTCCTTGTGATTACGTGGCTTTAAATCTGTTTTTCTAGCGTAATGTCGGATAATATGGCACAGAGACGAAAATGGCGCTTTTTAAATTCCTTACTCGCTTAGAATACAAAGGGCCAAGAGTTTAATTTTATGCTTCAAAAAATTGATATAAAAATAAATAAATAAATAGAGTGGCGCAACAGCTCGAGGTGAACCAGGGCCAACTTCTCAACAATGTATGCTGGTGTGTTAATATCTTTACATACAAGGGGACCTACAAATTTTTGCCGAATCCGAACGGCACTTTGAGAAGTTTTTCAAGACAAATGATACTCTCGGAGGGCTTGTCAGACCCTCGCGGAGGTGGGGACCGTGAAAAAGAACAAGTCTTTTTTTTTTTTTCAGGTGACGATGGCAGGATTCGAACCCAGACCTCCGGCGTAGTAAGCACACACACTAACCACTACGCCACGGCACCCCACCAAAAAATTGATATATTGATGTAAAATAAGTGGTTCAAACGATACGATTATATTTGGTTGCAGCGTCATTGTAATAAGTCAGCTAAAGTGATTTCAAAAATATCTAGGAAATCATTTACTATTTCAAAACTGTTATAACTTTTAAAAGATGGACTGCATATATAATATTAAAAAAAAAACTGCCTAACACCGTTTCTAAAATAGAGGGAAGACCATACGTTTTCTTCGCCTTTTTTACGATTATTAAAATAACAAATGCATAAAACAGCAGATCGAATTTTTTGTTCAACTACCGTTAAACCTTTTTTCAATTTTACGTCCACCTGTCTTAGCATTTGCCACTTTTCTTAAATTCTGCGCACAAGGATTTCTCAGAAAACGAAAAATAAATGCTGTTTTTATAACCGACCGAGGGTATATTTAGTTTGATGTATAGTTTGTAGCGCAGTGAAACAATCCCCGTAGACCCCTAAGACAGGAGAATCGATTAAGCTATGTCCGCCCATCCGTCCGTATGTAAACAACTTTTAGGCCTTAAATTTTAAGGTAGATAACTAACATTTGGTTGGATGGCTGGAAGTCAAGTCCTTCAGATCAAGTTTGAAAATTAACTAAATCCACCCACAGACACGCCCACTGCAACTCTGTATGTGTGACCATCTCTTATTTAAAAAAAAAATACTTTTTCCAAATTTTAGCCATGTTACAATGGCGCTAGCGCATTCATTTTTGTATGTAGTATTGCCTTGTAATTGTCTTTGAAGTAACCAAAAAAGTTTGGCCTTTTCATTGACCACGCCCACTTTTTTAATGGATTTAAGCTTAAAATGACTGTTTTTTAAAAAGTATATATGAAATTTGATTAAAAATTCTATGACAAAAGTTGTAGATATTTACATTTTCTAACTTTTATGTATATGTTGTATGTGCCTCCGCCCACTTTTGTGGGCATGTCGTTAAAAAATTGATTTTTTTAGTTAAAAAGGCGGAGTTTTAGGCCGAAATGTATGCAACGACCTAGTATAAAGCATTCAACAGTTATATTTTTATATTCCGCCTTATTTTTGGAGGCGTTGCAGTTTTTTTTTTTGGTATGGTCGGGTATTTTGCAATCCGTCGTAGATGGAATGAAGCTTTTGCATACGCACTGTTGTACCTTCAAACTTGTTTTTATTTTGTTTGCTTATGTGCTTATTGACTTGAGATTGGAAAAACTTGGCAATTTTGAAACTTTTTAAATGCAGTTAGCTTACCTTTTAAACGTTACATTTCTTTAACCAAATTTAATCAAGATCGTATTAACCGTCAAGGGGCTAGAAATCTTTAAAAAATTGTTTTCGAAAATGTTTTTACGTTGTAGAGTCAAATCTTCAAAGCTTTTGAATACTCGCAGTTCGCTAAAGTTTTTTTTAAAATTTCGAAGATGGACCATCCCTGTTATTTATTTCATATAATACTTTATACCCGCGGTTCCCAAAGTGACCAAGTGGTCCGCGAACAGATACGTAAAAAAAATTTTAATTAATCATTAAACAAATGATCAAAAAACAAGAATATCAAAATTTTGAATCGATGGCTGCCTTACAATAAGGGTTGAGGCGAATCGTTTCTGATAGATAAATACTGTGTTTTGCAAGAAGAACAAAGAAATCGTTTCGGATGCCTGGGCCCAATCCAAAGTTTTGTGGGATAAAACGAAAGAATTGCTATTATCGCGTTTCCATGCAGAGTCGAACCAGGCTTCAATCGCATGGAAACGCGGCTTGAGTCGACGCGGCTATGCTTTGCGAGCCAAGTCGATATAATGCATGGAAACGCGAGTTTGTTCAAGGAGCCGAGAAGTCAGATTTTTGCATTTATGGGCACATTTGGATTTTATGTTTAAGTGTCATTGGTAAATCTCGTATAAGCTCACCAGTTCAAAAAACGACAAATTTGCTTATTGCCAGGTACACACCTTTCCAAAATTTTACTTCATCAAAAAAGATAAAATTCGATGGCAAATGTTACTTCAACTGGTCGCACTTTTTCGTAGTAAGATTACTAAATAGTAATACTTTGTTTCCACCGGACACAAATCCGTAATTTACACAAATCTGCAAATAATCTCTAACAAATCTAGAGATTTTCCATACAAATTTAAACCCTCAGCGAGTAATTAAAAATAATTCTCCTCCAAAATTTCCTCTTTTAAAGTTTTAAACCTTGCCAATTTTAACTTTTTTTTCCCACATATTTAGAACCAGTCTAAGACTAGAGAAAGAAAACAGAAACTAACCACGTATGATAGAAACTAACCACAAACATCATTTTATCATAAGGTTTACAACGAAATAACTTTTTTGGTCCTAGGAAATGTTATTGTCACTGTCTTTGGAGAGCCAAAACGACAACAAAAGAGTGCTCGTATTAAGTTAATCTTATATTTGTCCAGTGGAGACACTACGGGATTTTTCTTTAATCGTCTCCCACGAATTGAAGTATTGAAAAAACTCTTTCTACGTGTACCGCAAATAAATTTTTATTTCGTTTTTTAAAAAGGCTTCGAAAAACGCAAATAGCAATTTGGAAATTTTTTAACGCAGCTTGCGTTAAACGTTTTGCACTTAAACTAATTTTGAACAAGATCCCTTTTACCGTTATGACACTAGAAGACTTGAAAAAATTGTGTTTTGAAAAAGCTTTTAGGTTTTTGAGTTAAATCTTAGAAGGTTTTCAAACTTTAAAATTCTCTATAATTTTCCATAAAATTTTGGACAGTTTTTGATACGTGTGATTTTTTTCATATGATTTCTCTTAATCCGGTGATACGTTTTTTCATGATTTTTTGCGAAAATCCGTCAAAATAGCAGTGTTAAGTTTTTCTCAAAAAAAAATGTGACTTAAGCGCTTCGTTTACTTTAAGTTGCTTTGTACGTGTGTTCAATATTAGCTTTGTGCACGGTTCAAAAGTTATGGCCTTTAACACTTTGAAAAACGTAATCCATTTTCTACTCTTCATTTCTCAAAAACCTTTCAATATTTTCATAAAATTTGATTTTTTTTTGTTTAAGTTCAGTATTTACTTGTGTTAAGTTTTGTTTTTCTAGTTCTTTCCTGCTTAACTTTCTCAAGCTTCAAAACAAAAAAGTATTGAAAAACATTTGAACGATTTTCCCATGAAACTTTAAACTGTACCTAATTAAACCGTTATTTGTGCTTAAAAAAATTTCCCTTCTTGGGTTCTCTGACTATTTTCCACAGTTTCAAAGCACACCAAACTTTGCCATTCTACGACTTACCGTTCAGAAGTTATAATGCGATTATAAGAGTGATCCTTTTTCGCTCGCTAAAAAGGAGGGAAGGATCGCTAAAAAGGATATTCTGTGAAATAATGTCAAAAGCCGCTTTAAAATCTACAAAGAAGTCATAAATCTTCTTTTTTACAGCTCTGCTATGTTAACTAAGGCGAATAACTGGTCAATGGTCGAATGATTACGTCTAAAGCCGGCTTGTAACTCCTTTCAAATCTGTTTCAGTATCAATCCACTGCGTAAGACGGTTGAAAATCACACCGGAAAAAAACTAAGTGCACGTGTTTAAGAAGAAAATTCCCCTATAGTTTTCTGCAATTTCGTAGTCTCCTTTCTTATGAAGTGGATAAATTATTGAGTTTTTAAATAATGTCGGGGCAGCTCAAATATAAAGCTAAATATTCCAGTTAAGGCTGACATGAATTCGAGCCTACAGTTTTTAAAGAATTCGACCGGAGTTCGCTTACTCCCTGGCTGCTGCATAAAGGAGCTTAAAAGGGTCATTATTATTATTTGATCTTACTAGTTTGAGTAAACCGAAAGACGTATTCCTAGCGCGCAAACAATTCTTGTCAAAGTAAAGCGTCCGCCATCTAACGTTCTTTTTTCAACTTGTGCTTATTTCGTGAATGGTAACACTTAGCTCATGTCTGATTTGACAGATAATTAGTTTTATCCTTCCGCTGAATGAATAAGGTTGTGTATACGTCTGTGGGCAAGTGGGCGCAAGTGGGCCTGCGATCGACTTAGAGAAGATGCCGAGTTTGCCATAAAAAATCATCTTTTCAGATGAAGCTCATTTTGATCTTGGCAACAAGCAAAATTGTCGCATTTGGGGCACAGAAAACCCGCACGCATACATTGAAAAGCCGATACACCCAAAAAGAGTCACTGTTTGGTGCGGATTTCGGTTTAGGGGCATAATTGGGCCATTTTTCTTCGAAAATGAGCAAGGAGTGGCCGTTACAGTCGATGGCGATCGTTATCGGGCCATGTTGAACCAATTTTTGTTTACAAAAATTGAAAAGGAAGATATTGGCAACAATTGGCAACAACAGGACGCCGCTACGTGCCACACAGCTGAAGCTACACTCGATGTTTTGCGCTCTGTTTTTGAAGATCGCATTTTCAGCCGCAGAGCTGATGTCGTTTGGCCACCTCGGAGCTGCGATTTGACACCATTAGACTATTATTTGCGGGGTGCCGTAAAAGATAAGTGTTACGCTGACAAGCCAGAGACAATTGACGCTTTAAAGGACAATATTCGTGAAGCCATTGGTGAAATACAGCTGCACACAATCGATAATGTGCTTAAAAATTGGACCGATCGTGTAGGCTACTGCATTGCCAGCCGAGGCAGCCATTTGAATGAAATTATTTTCTATTGTTAACCGGAAGGATTGTACTTTCAAATAAAAAAAAAATTTGAGAAAATATTCAGTACTTTTTTTTATAGCATTTTCAAACAAAACTAGTGGGAGGGTTACAATCGGCCAAGGCGAATCGTTGGATTCCTCATCCCAATTGACCACTGTCAAGCTCCAAAATGCGTCAAAAATCTTGGTTGTTAAATTTCAGTTTCTATTAACTTTAATTGTGTTAAGGATTTGTCAGTTATGAATGTTCTTTCTTTAAAAAGGGGCGTGGCATCAACCCCTTTTCATATAGTCTTTCATATTTTTTTATTAGATGCAGTATACACGTGTTGATCGCAGTTTTATATTAAAAATTTGATTTTTTATTTAAAAACGCCCCAAAAGTGGGCGTGGCAAAAATTTATTTATGTGATTTGATAGCTTACGCACATATCTGAACATTTTATAGTGCAAGTTTTTTGGATTTACAGCAAGAATATCAAATAAAAGCCGTTTATTAGAATGCATATTAAATATGACCACACCTACAAAGGGGCGGTTTTCGCTTTTTTTTTTTAAATGCCAATCACAATACACTTAATCGAGGATATCGCATACCTACGATTTTTTATGGTATTAAGTAAAGTGGGCGTGTCAGTGGGCGAATTTGAAAAATTTTACACTTCTACTGCTTCGGGACCTAAAAAGAACAGATATCAAGTCTCAAGTTCCTAGCTCAAAATTTAAGGCCTAAAAACTACCGACAGACGGACGGACGGACATGGCTCATTCGACTTACAATTCGGTCTCGATCATATGCCTTTAAGGTCTTAGAGGTCTACGGTGATTATTTCGATTATTTATCTATGTTACAAACTATGAAAAAAAAATTAATATAAATCTTATCCTATGGGATGGGGTATAAAAAAAGTTATTTGGCGGGGTCTTTACTTCTGTTTATGATCAGGGCTCATGCGATTTGAATCATGCGATTTTTTTTTTTGTGGGATCATCAATGCTTGGAAGCTGCAATTCTTGTAAGTTCTAAATTCAGTTTTGTTTTAAGTGCAGCACGGAGACTTTTTCCAATTAAGCGTCGGAAAGAGTCTAAGAAGATCGGGGTTTGAAGTAATGTGTGCTCCTGATACCGTAAAAGAGACTTCTAAGGGCATGTAGTCGGAGAACGTTGTCATTCCTATTTAAAAGTTGCTGAAAAAGAAACCCAATTTCCAGACAAAAAACAGTAATCTACACGCAGTTCCACGTAAAAATGTTTTTGTTTCCGTCAGCATCACCCTTACAATGTGACAATTTGACTCCTTTTGCATCGCTTAGGTCGTCCTTCGGTTTTCTGGATGGATATAAGGGATAAAGCTGGTTTACTCCCTGATGACCTATACGTCCGTTCAAGTCTCCAATGAGTAAAAAACCCATTGAGCCGATATTTTCCACTAAATCTTTTAGATTGTTATAGCCACGCGACCACTGGCTGCAAGTAAGGTAAATAGGCACAGTATAAAACGTCTTGGCATTCATCTTTATATTGAGAATATAAGCTTCCGCCACCTTTTTAGATTCAACCACAACACCATCAAAATGCTTGCGATAACCGTAAAGCTTCCTTGTCCTGCCGAGGATGCTTGATTTCATTGCTGGTATGCATTTTAATTCATAGGTAGGTAGGTAGAATAGTGACTTATTCAATGTACTTAGGCCAAAAAGAAGACCCATTGTATCGCCACGTGGGTATATGACCAAGGGAGAAGGTTGGCGTGAATTCTATGACAGCCAGCCAGTCTTTTCAATGAATTTTAGTAGCTTTTTGACCGGTCGTAGAAGTAGGAGCCTAGTATTGATTTCCTGTACGACGCGAGTGCCGGGCAGCAACAGAGAAAGTGTTGTGCGCTTTCTTCTTCTTCCTCATCTAGGCAGCTTCTACAGAAGTCGTTTGAGAATAGACCTAGTCTTTTTGCGTGAAGACCCAATAGGCAGTGTCCGGTGATAATTAACCGATTGATCTCTTTAAGGAGTCTAGCAGTCTAGTGGCGTTCTTAGCAAGTTTATCAGCCTCACAGTTTCCCATGATGTCTCTATGACCGGGCACCCAGCACAGGCGGATGTCGAACTGTTCGGACATCTCATCAAGAGATGTGCGAAAGTTGATAACTAATTTCGAGTTTATAGAGATTGATGTCAGGGATTTGATGGCAGCCTGGCTATCCGTAAAGATACAGATATCGCGGGCGGATATCACGTTCAACTTAAGCCAGGACAAGGCTTAACTAATTGCCATTATTTCTGCTTGGAAGAAGCTGCATTGGTTGGGTAGGCGAAGGGATTTATTTATGTTAAGGCACACAGAGAACACACCACTTCCTACGCCGTCTTCTGTCTTGGATACATCTGTGTAAAAGTGTATGGCGTTACCAAAGGGTATATTACCGATATTGCTAGAACAACACCTATATCAAAGCAAGAACTATAGAGACACCTGGAAACAAATTATTGCGCAAATACGTTAATGTAAGAAAGAAACTTGCACTTCTGGACTTTCTGCCTATAGGACAGATCGGCGGTAGCTTTAAGTTCAAGTTTACTTTTATAATATTTTTCTCGAGAGAATCAGAGAAATATTTTTCCGAGGTACTATTTTGTAGACATTCCTCTAGGTTCTGAGACTCTCTCTCCCTCTTGATTAAAATATAAATTTCCTGATTATGAAGTCAACGAAGACAACGTATTATGACAAAAAACCAAATAGCCGTCAAATAGCACAATCTAGGACAATACCTTATAGTTGGCATAGCAACAACTTAGAGGTTTTTACGATTTGTTATAAAAGAATCTATAGAAAAGAATCTATTCGATTTATAAATTTTCAGAACAAAAGTTCGATGGTTGCTTTACAAATTCTTGTGATCCCCAACATCTCATGTCTCAATCATGTCTACTCAACAATCGGTTTTAGAAAAGTAGAAAATTCCAGGTCTAATTTGGAAGTAGGCTAAGACTCATCATATACGGTTTCATTGTTCCCAACGCGTTCTTCTTCCACATGTTTCACCTTTACCTCCATATTTTTCAATCAATTTACGACTTAGACTAGAAATTAATTTACAGTCTACTTCGGCCTTCTTCAGCCGCACCTACAGGCACGCAATAACGATCATATTTAAGACATGTCCGAACAACAAGAGATATCACAATCAAACAGTCTACGTCAATTAGTTGGTTGGGGTCATTCATTTATAGCATATTGTTTGCCCTTCTCAAGTATCTCTGATACGAAGTCTGAACATAATAAAGCAGCCCATATTACAAAAAAAGTTACTGCGGTCGATTTCTTAAGCGAAAGGCAGCAGATAATTTTGCACAGTATTCCATGACAGGCCTGAGCACATGCGAAACCCTGAAAAACAAAATCTTATATTTTTCGTTTTAATGTCTCAAGACGATAATAAGAACGGTGGACGCGGGAGCAATAGTTCAATGTGTACATGCCAGCAATTTTGCACAGGGAAATATAAAAAATGAAAAAAAAAAAAAAAAACGGGGGAAGGGGCAAATCAATTTCAAATCAAGTATAAAGTCGGAGCTAGAATCGGAATGGCCGCCCGCCCGGTGATAACAAGTTTGACCCAATAAGAATCCGGTTGTGTACGAAGGGTATCCTTGTACTTATTATATAATAATCAGATTAGAGTGGATTACGAGAGACTCGAGTCGGGGAATATAGGGACATTTGTACGGGTTTTTTCTTTTTTCATTTTGGCAATGGGGGGGATATTGATTTCCATGCTGGGAAAGCTATGGAATTTTCAGAAGATTATCTTACAGCAGTCCAAAGAGCACTATCCCATTGCATACTTGAGTAATGGATCGCAATCAACTTGAAGTAATAAGATATTTGAAGATTTCACCAATTTTCGAACGCACGAGTAAGTATCTACTGTAGTGAATAAGTTTAATGTAGCTACAGTTGTAACACTTATTTCCATGGCTGTTAAGCAATATTCACAGGACCTTTCTGGTGTAAGGTTTTTTTTTTAATTTTTCTTTAAATTCTTTTCGATGTGTATATTTAACATGTTTAAGAAATTTTTGACACAAATAGAACAGAAATATGAGGACTAAAAGTCGGTTGACAGGTAGCTGCATATTGTGCACAACATATCAGTTGTTGAATGTCATTTTGACAGAAAGTTTCAATCCTTAAAGTTTTAAAACGTATTGAAGCTCATTCATTGAAGTGTTTTTCAACCTCTTGAAAATTATTTATTATTTTTTAGTCCCATCATGTAGATAAACCAATTTTGTTGACACAGCAAATACACAGGAAAAAATGTGCCTTGTCGCGAGAGATGACTTTTCAGACAAAATTGGGGTCTTTTTCTAAGTGCTCCGAAGCCTGTCAGCGAACACACGGCGTTAGGCATGTACTTGGGTAAGATTAATCTTGTACGGGTGTAGGGCTGAGTACCAATGCAATTTACTAATTTGAAGTCAGCGAAAGGCCGAGCTCTTGAGCACGGTGAGGAATTGACTGCCTCAGTATCAGTTTCTGTTGTATATTTGGCTGAAATGTGTTGTGCAAATTGTATTTCAGGGACAGTATTCCGTTGCCACCCAGACAAAAGGCAAAATTGGTAGCACACATAAGGCGCGAAAGGTTACAAGATGCTGACTCCGACTTCACACGTTTTTGAGAAGTTTTAACAAATTTCATTAGTCTGCCACATGTAGAGGAACAAGGGCAGATTTTTTCATCGGCTCTCATATAGTCCCTGCGAATAGTGTTTGAGGTGTGAAGCGGCTTCTTGTGGCGGCTGGTAGTGAGAGAAGAACTGCGTAACTTAAAACACCGCAGGATGTTTTTTTAAGCAGGTTTTTAAGTAGTACACGTGGCACGTAGGCACGTGGGGTGCCGTGGCGTAGTAGTTAGTGTGTGTGCTTCCTACGCCGGAGGTCTGGGTTTGAATCCTGCCATCGTCACCTGAAAAAAAAGACTTGTTCTTTTTCACGGTCCCCATCTCCACGAGGGTCTGTCAAGCCCCCCGAGAGTATCACTTGTCTTGAAAAACTTCTCAAAGTGCCGTTCGGATTCGGCAAAAAATTGTAGGTTCCCTTGTATGTGAAGATATTAACACACCAGCATACATTGTTGAGAAGTTGGCCCTGGTTCACCTCGAGCTGTTGTGCCACTCTATTATTTTTTAAGTTGCAATTTGAAGAAAATGACAGGGTATATTGTGTGGATACAATATATAGAATAGACACCTAAGTTCCCGAGCCCGGGACACTGAGGAACAAAGAGGAACAAAGTCGGACACTGAGGAACAAAGAGGAAAAATGCAGAACATAAAAGGGAAATTCTTAAAAATATTTCGGCGAGAGGTTGGAGCATGATTACAGACTTGCAAAAAAGATTTTTTTGGCAGCCTATTTACTGTCTCCAAATAAGCCACATCTGTGTTCTTTGACCTAGTGGTCATAGGATAGCCATGTGCACTCAAGATAATGCAAGCATTCACAGGTTTTCTAAACCCCTTTCTACAACTCCTACTCTCACCTCCCTGTGGTGGACAGAGGGTGCCTAGTACCTCGACTGAAGATTGGGTTTCTTTCAACCCCTTAGGAAGGTTGTTGTAGCAGACGAGGGAGCAATTTTTTTTATACTTTTTTTAATAAAATGAAAAATTTACACATATGTATTACATTCTTTTTCCAATAGGAAATGGGAACTTGTCTTCCAAGAATACTTCTTCAAGAATACTTTCGGTGGTTTTGTGAGGCTGTTCTCTCTGTGATTTCCTTTATCTTCGGTAGTAGTTATTTTTATACCCCATACCATAGGATAGGAGGTATATTTAGTTTGATTCATAGTTTGTAACATAGAGAAATAATAACCGTAATCCCCCAAGACCTTAAGGGCACATGATCGAGACCGAATTGTAAGTCATGAGCCATGTCTGTCCGTGCGTCCATGTGTCAGATTTTTTAAGCCTAAAATTTTGAGCTAGGATCTCGAAACTTATTATTTGTTCTTTTTAGGTCCCGAAGCAGTACAAGTGTGAAGAGACCAGACCAGGCCCACTTTTGGGGGCGTTTTTAAGTATAAACCAAATTTTTAATATGAAAATGCAATCAACACGTGTATACCACTTCTGATAAAAAATATATAAAAAAAAACGATGTTATCGAAAAGGGGTTGATGCCACGCCCCTTTTATAAGGAACAAGATTCTTAACTGACAAGTTCTCAGTACATTTAAAGTTAATAGAAACTAAATTTAACAACCAAGATTTATGAAGCAATTCGTAGCTTGACAGTTGTCAATTGGGATGGGGTTTCCAACGATTTAGTGCGTACAGACAAGGAAGGTAATTTTTATGGATCGCATTTATCGTTGACCTTAGTAATAACAAATAAGTATTTCCTCTCTGATTGGATCAGGTCAAGGTAAAAGCTTAAGGCTTTCTTTAGAAATAAAGCGCCTTTCTTATAAGCATAAGTTCACCCTTTTTCAGTAGAAGAACTCGATAATTTTGCAATGCATAGTTAAGAATTGCCTTGACCATGATGTCAATGCTTTAAGCTTACGCTTCTTTGTCGTATAAGATGATATAAGATTTCGATCTTCCGCGGCTACGTTCCAAGAAGTACTTTGGGATTAGATTTGTTCAATAAGCTTAAAAAACTTTTCAAGTAAAACTCACAAACGTGGTGACGTTTTGCAAATGAAAAAAAAAACTAACTTTTGCGAGGTTACCACTAGCTTACATTCATCTTAAAAACGCCCTAATTATGGGCCAAATCACTTTTTGAAAAAATTTTGAATTCGGTTGCGCGCGGTTGAAAAGACAGAAAAACGCAACAAGAGGATTGTGGTTCGAAAGTTCTATCAAAGAATCAAAAGGTACTGCCAAGGATATAAAGTTAGAAGTGATGCCTGTGAGGATGATAAAGTGAACATAGATTTGGAAAAACCATCTGTGCAGAGTGTATAAGAGCGAAGACGAACCAAGTCAGGCAGATTGAACCATTCAACCCGGGCGAAAAAGTCACCAACGAAGCATACGAACGATACCGTGCACTCGACCTGGATGAAGTAAACTTACTATATCCAAGCTGTCGGAATATTTGCCAAAATTTTCAAATTTAACACCGACTTCTTCGAAGTATAACTTTGAGGCAATGAGGGATTTGGTCTACCTACGTGGCCAAATTTGGCCTAATGTCGCTTAGGTAAAGTGTCATAAGGCCAATTCGGCATTGTCACTTTCGACTTTAGGACCCAAGGAAAGGTAAAAGCAAAATATTGCAGGGGGGTTACAAGCATAGTTATTCCACTTTTGTATACGTATAACATATGGCGCTATGACACTAAGGTTAGATGGACATATTTCGCTGGGAAAAGTCTTATGGCATCTTGGGCATATGTCGCTTTGAAAAGTGTCATAATGCCAAATGATGAAATTGGGTCTTTGTCAAAGTGACTAGGCAAAATTGGCACAATGTCGTTTGGCACAATATCTTGGCACCACTGCGTTCGCCTATAAATTCAGGTATTTAAACACTAGCGCTGATATCAAACGACGGTAAACTCTTGCCAATCTGACAGCAGCGATAGAACCATCATCATCGCAGTCCTTCTTTACGGCTGCTGAAGCATGGACCCTGCCAAAGGTCGATGAATCTGCTTTAGACTACTTCGAGAGGAAAATCCTTCAGGCTCAGTCTGCATAGGCGGAGAAGTGAAGAAGCAGATGAAACATCAAATTTTACGGGCTGTACAACAACACCGCCAGAAGAGTCAGAATAAAACGGCTGCGATGACTGGGTAATCAAAGCGGATGTACGCCAACGCCTCGGCACAAAAAATCACCAAGAACACCAAGACTCAGGTGGCGTCTGTATGTGGAAGGGAAAACTCAGCCAACTTCGCGTGCGAACTATATTCGTTGCTATTCTTTGTAGCTGATTAGGAATGAAAGCTACAAAGAAAAGCAACGAATAAAGCAAACGTAAGGCAAAAACTAGTGAGGTGGTCGAATCTGGACCACTTCGACTCAAAGAATCAATCGTGTTCACTGTAGCATTACTCGCGGTGAATCGCACACGGTTTTTTCTTTCGACATTTCCGTCCACTTACATTTCAACTCCACTCTACAAAAAAAAAAACAATAGTTTTTCCAAAATAGCTTAAGAATCTGAATTACTTCCAACAAATTTTGTTATCTTCACCCAAACATAAAATTGTCACTGCATTGACAAAAGTATTTGAAAAAAGTAACTACTTCACAATGGACCTAAACTTTTTTCCCCACAAGCAATTCATATTTTTTGTTTAACTATCAAAAAACGTCGCAAACACTTTGGTGTTTAAGAGATTTAAAGAGAAAAAATTTTTTTGATTGAAGTAAATATTTTGTCTTCTTCTCACACGCAATCGCCTGCAAACACTTGTTTTTTAGAGTGCATGTTTTTCAATAAGAACTTTCGAAGTTTGACATCTGATAGTGTCCATACTGTGCAAGCTACATCTGTCAAATTGGCTGACATTTATTCAGTACATTTTGCCAAATAATCATGGCCCGATATAGCGTTTACCGGCAAGTGCAAACGATAATTTTTTTGTCAAAATAGGTTTTCTGTACGCGCAACGTTCAGCATGCTTCGACTATTTTGTGGTCGCCATAATAGACCCATAATAGATAGGGTAGACCTCTTGAGAGGAAGATTTTTTTTTAGCAATTCTGTCCAGGTGGATTTCGCCTGACTTCTCGGTTCGAGCTAGTCTCTTAGCAAAGTTCTTGTAAAGTTTCTTACTGACTTCGCAAAATGGTGCCCTATGAATGAGAGGTTATTTGTTGCTCTCAAAGCCACTATTAGTTGGGATCCAGCGAAGGAATGAATGTTTCCAGAACAAACTACAGTCAGGCGCCTTGGATGTCCAAGAAAATTAACTTTGTTGTTCCTAGTGTGTTAGAATGTATAGATTTATCCTTCTAACGCTCTAGAAAAAGGGCTAATATCCTTTTCTTCAGTCTGGGTAAGCCATTGCTAAAAGACCGCTTAAGGAGGTTTTTTATGTATACAAGACACGGGGTCCCGGTCTCCATTTTAAAACCGTCTGTGTACCAGACAAGTTCAAACCATGATGGAGGTGTTTGAAGTTTTTCCCATTCATCTTTTAAAGGGGTTTATCACGTACGCAGTCTCACCAAGAATTTTAGTGAATAACAGTAAAGGTTTGCCATAGCTAGTAGTTATAAGAGCACATTCAAAATGTAATTTCTTTGAGACAATTGCGTCAAATGCCTAACCGGCGGCGTTGCTTTCCACAATGGACCCTCATTAGGTCTTATAATATCCCTGCTGGTGCTTTTCGTAGTGCTGTAATTATTATGTCGCGATATTGTACAAGGTCCAAGGTTCGAACATAGACCATGACGAAAAATGAAAAGTTTGTTCACAGCTTCACCCACGCGAGGACCTGACAAAGCCTCCAAAAGTAACATTTCTCGTTGGCAATGCGTTGGTAATTCGCGAAAAAAATGACATGTACTTCAAGCCAGGCGAGTGATTTCAGCTGCCTTGAAGTAGAGAAATAGATAGTTGCCCACCCACAGGCCACATATAAAGGTCCCAGGATCTCTTCTAGTTACTGTAGCGCTTAGAGGCAATATAGAGCAATGAATAATTCACCCGTCCATAGAAACCATTTTCAGAGCTGAAGGGAGCGTAACGCCAGGAGAACGCGTATAAAGAAAGAAAAATGATGTCATTGCCTTGCCCACAAGACAAGACGTTTAAACTTAAGTGGCACCTTTCCAAAATTCACTTTTATGTGAAAATAATCGTTTTTCTTTTGGGACAAAACAATTTTTAAGGCAAAACAATTGCCTACAACAAGTCAATGGCACCGTCTACACTCTTGTCTGCCTCTAATCTATAAAGTGAGATTGATATTCCCACTAGGCAATGCTCCGATTGTTTACAATCTGCTGTCAAAACTATCTAAACACACCTCACGACGAGTAAGTTTTTGTGGTTACGTCACACACTAGACAACGACGAAGTGATTCAGTTTGTGAAAAATTCATATACGAGACCATAATATACCGGCAGGGTGCAAATGTACTTTAGACCCAAGTCGAGCACAAGGTGGAAACTTTTTCAAGACTATTCCTAGGTGCCCGAGCCAGGTGATGTAAGCAAATCGAGCTCGGTGATGCAACCAAATTGATTGAGACCGACGAACGAGCCAGATTGAAAAATATTCCACTGCCTTAAATGAATAATTGGAAGAACGCAGTTGCACTTACTTGTTGGTGATCTCCATGACATCAGACATCATCAGTCGGTATTTCTTGCGAAACTTAATCCCTTGTGGTGTTTCCAGCAGATATTTGTTGAAGAAGTCGGTTAGCGACACAAAGTAAATGAATCCCAGGGAGGTGAGGAACAGCCCCCGCTGCAGGGAGATCCGATCGGTGGAGTTCTGGATCTGCAGCAGGCTGCCACACGCGATGCTAATCGAACCGATCGAACACGCCAGCGATACGTAACATCCACGGCGACTACGTAATGCCGGATGCTGTAGCGACTTTGTACCCATGACTGAGATTGGGTGTTGTGCTTAGGGGTGGGTTACTGGAGGAAATGTTATTTCAATATTCACTTGACGACTCTTTGTTTGCTGACCATCGGCTCCACATGCACTTGGTTTGGCAAACAGCTGATGGGACGCGCAGACTATCTCGCAGCTCTTCTCTTGTCGCACTAGAGCCCGACGTATTCGTATATTTACTCGGTGGGATTTGGGGGGAGAACAGAAACCCACTCAGACAACGCACACGCCCCCACGGAATTTGCACACACGACAAAGTAGAAAAAAAATCTAAAGTGTAGGTACTTGACACTCGAGCCCGTCGTGTTCCAAGTTTCACAGGTTTTCGGTAAGCCCCGTGTCGATAACTTTAATTTACTTCACCAAAAATTCCGCACTCAAATCGCACAAATTTACGGGATGATTAGGACATTTTATTGATTTGTTTTTCATGAACGAATTCGGTTATGTGAGGCTGCTGCTGCTGCTTGTTTGGGCATGCAACAAATTTCATCTTCGTCTCTCGCACGGGAGTTAGGATTTTTTCTCTCTTTTTTTGTTACGTACACTTGCCCCAAATTTGTAATCACCTCTTTTCTTCTTATTTCACTCGACACAACGGAATCGAAATTACTGTACTCTATTCAACTGAGAATTTATGTTTTTTTTTGCATTGTCAGAATTTTTTCTATTTTTTTAGAAATTCGAATGACTTTACTGTTAATCTCACAGCTGCACTCTCTATCCACTTCAAACAAACGCGATGAGATTCAAATTGTGAATGGCTGGCAGGAGGAGGTCCGTCTGCGGCTGACTCGCTTTCGGTTTTCTTTTCGTTTGAAAATCTCTCCGGCTCCGCATCCAGTTCGACGGGTGCATTTTGACAGTGGAGAGCGAAAGTGTGAAAGAGTCGCGAAAATAAAGCAAAAACTGAAAGCGGAACAGAGAAGGAAAGTTGTGATAATGGGCAACTGGGAAAAATGGTGACAGTTTGCGCGCCGGTCTCGCGTGACAGCAAAGTGGAGAGTAGAACGCTACCTCTCAAACTGTATCGTGCTTGGCAAGGGCTCTCAATCGTATTTTGGGTCAGAGCACATTGGGAATAGATTAAAATTTTTTTTTTTCAGTTTTGACTTGATGCCTTATCGACATTTTTACTGGTATCGTCGATATAAATATAAGAAGATGATTCACTCACAACCACCTCGCTGTGCTTAGTTAACACTTAAAACCTTCCAGTGCAATAATCAGATAACGCCAGCTTTTTAGATGTTCTGAAAAATTCAAAGTATTTTGAAAATATGGAAACAATATATTGAATATAATAATAACGAGGGTATTCACCTAAGCCCCTATCATAAATTTACTGAACAACTAGATATTCAACTTCGGACATTTAAAAGCTTTGCCCACAAGCTGGAATTGACGAATTTACCCATATTCTGATATTTGTTTACAAATGTGAGTAAATTCGTCTATTCATCAGTTCCATGCAAATCCGTTCTGGAGCTTTTAAATTGTTGTTGCATCCTCTCACACGAATTCACCGAAACGGAAATTTAAAGCTTTAAAGGCTTTATAAAAAACGTAAACAAATGGGTGTTGGAGGGCAAGAGGGACGCATGTTGAATATCTAGTTTTTCAGTAATTTATGCTCCTATGATACTTCTTTATTTTTACGTTTTTCTAGATTAAAACTAAAAACCAGAGCAGTGCGGATGATTCGCTTGAAAATCATCCTTATAGATACCTACTATGTCTCCACCGGCAATTAAAAGAGGATTAGCGGGAGACGATCAAAAATAAATCCCAAACTGGCTCCACCGGACAAATTAGAGGATTCATTTGACCCGAGCACTCTGTTTCTGCCATTTTGGCACTCAAAAGAGATTGGCGATGTCATTTGCCAGGAGCGTAAAACTAATTTCGCTGTAAAAATCAATATAGAAAATGCAATTGTGACAGATTTGTCGTACAGGGACAGTTTCATTTTCATTTTTTGATTTTCAAACTGTTACAAGGTGCAGAAAATAGGTTGATGAATATTTATTTTTAATCCCTTGCCGAGAGGATCTAAATTTGTATGGTAAATATAGACAAAATTTTTTCCTCTACAAATCTACTTTGATATGTAGAGGATTAAAAAAAAAGATTTATGTTAATCGCGGATTAGTGTGACCGGTGGAGACATGGTATTACGCCCATAAGATACTTCTTTTTTTCAGAAAATGCTTTCTAGATTAAAACTGAAAACCAGGGCAGTGCGGAAACCGGAGCAGTGATTTTCGCTTGAAAATCACCCTTATACCGTTTTCACACCGAAGCCAGAATCTAGATTCTGAGCAATTCGATTTCAAAATCGAATTGACCCCTTCACACTGCGAAAATAATCTAGATTTCGTTGACTTTTTGATCAGTTGCACACCAACTGTCCAATTTTTCACCGCCTGTCACAAGTTAAACAGATTCAAATAAGTAAAAAACAATTGCGGACAACTAAAGAAGCACTGGAGACATGAAAATAACCGCACAATTAAATAGTATAAAAAAAAAACGAAAATATTCCTCCTTTTTATTTTATAAACAAACTTCATCGGCTGTCATGTCATCTTTTGATTGAATTAAAAAAGTGTGTTTGCTTTTATTTTCCTGGGTGTTTGCTTTTATTTCCTGCATGGGAAATCTAATAGATTTTAATTAGATTTGGGACTTTTTCACTCTGAATGTAAAAAGTTTAACATTTTTCAGCAATTTTTTTGACAGGTGTTTACGGATCCCACCAATACCATTCTGTTGGTGGGATTGACGACCTCAATAGAAACAAATTGAAAATTAAAGGAGTTAAAATTATTTTGCTTCATAAATGCAATCAAAAAAATCTTTCCCGCAATTAACTGAACATTTGACCATTGTCCACGTATAACATATCTGTCTATCTACAAATACCTCTTCTATTGGGATTTTTTTTGCAAAAAAATTGCTTTTGAAAGTGAAGATTTTAAACTTATGTTTGTCCGGTGAACCTTGGAGGCAAATTTACGAACTTTAAAAAAACTATGAATTTAAAAACTTCTTAGGTCATCTACGAGAGACGGTCACTTTCTTGTTACTTTATTAAATGAAAAAGGTACGTTAAATATAAGTTACTTAAATGTAGAACATTTTGTTAATTTTTTTTTACTATTAGATTAAAAGGCCCAACTATAATAGGCTTAAGCGGGATTTGCCAAATGCCGAAATACAACGAAAACTTCACTCAAGTTCTACCAAAAGATTGTGTTGCCCGTAATAAACTTAAGCAAACGATTTGAAAAGCAAACGTCTCGAGTATCACATTGCCTTGAAAATATAAAATCAAATTTGAAAATTATGTCCCTTTTTCTTCAACTTTGAATGCTAATATCTCGAAAACCAATTGTCAGATCCTAAATGTGTTTACACTTATTTTTGTTTACAATTCTTGAGAATAATCTCTTCTTTCACAGAGTTTTTGAAGCACTTTTGAAAACAAATATGGGCTTAAATATGACCATGACTGAACTTATGACAAGCAAAAACAAAACTTTAAGCCAACACAAGTTAACGAAAACCTTACAAAACCCAGCATAAGGCTATTATGGTCGTGGCATACGAATCGCGTGTAGTGGGACACTTTGGAAAACCGTTTTAAACTCATCAAAGCCTATTATGGTTGGGCCTTAAGCCTAGCGACAAATGGCGAAAACGTACGACTAGTTGCATTGTAGACCGACTAGAAACACAAGCGTTTAAATAGTAGACAACACCACGACTACGGCTACGTCAATAAGTTTCAAGACTCGATTTGCGACAAAGGACAATAGGCAAAAGTGGTCCAGATTTCCACCACGAATGAGACTTAGGTATGTCGGTGAAAATATGCAGCAATTTTTACTACCTCAGCAAAAAAAAACCAATGCCAGTAAAGAGTTGCAACTTGATATGGAAGGACATGTATTGACCAAAAATATATGGGGGTGAAAATGTAATCACTTCTGCTCAAAAAATTCAAAACTTTGCTTTGTAGAGATAAAAATCAATTTTTTTATGAAAGGAGCGGGTCTATCGTCCCCATTTAGGTGGGAGGAGCAATTTTGATAAATAAAATCTCATAAATTAAGACAGAAAACCTTCTTGTTTTCAGTATTTGATTAGAAACAAATAAGGACAAACTATGATGAACAAAATAAAATATTTTGGCGCCCGAGTTATCATACACTCCACCCATATATTTATATTTAAAAAACGCCTTTTTTACAGATTAAAATTAAGATTTTGACAACAATTGATTGAAATCACACAGCATACGAATGTGTGTGTGGTGTGCTGAGTTTTTCACAAAGACCTTGTAAGCTCTTTTTTCATCGATGAAATTAATGTTTTATCAAAACTGACAGGAACCGCACGGAAAATTATTATTCCTGTGCAGCCTATTTTTTGTCGCCGTGTGTCCCAAACCTAAAATGTTATCCAAAAAAAGTTGGGGTACAAAATTAATAAGAAACGTCAACCATTTTCTGATGGGATTTTTTTCTATAAAATGCCCACTAGTTTGCAAAATCAAATTGACGCTTTCACACTAAAAAATAATCTAGATTTCGTTGACGTTTCGACCAATTGAACACCAGCCGTCCAATTTTTCATAGTTGTCACAGTTACACAGCTTCAAATAAGTAAAAAAAAAAAAAAAACAAATAAAAAAACAATAGCACTAAAAAATAAATAAAAATCATAGCACGATTAAATAGTATAAAAAAAAACAAAAATACTTCTCCTTTTTATTTTATAAACAACCTTCATAAGCCTGTCTGCTTTTGATTGAATTAAAAAAGTGTGTTTGTTTCGGGTTTCGGATGATTCCTACAAAATCGAATACAATCTAGTACATTTGTGCTCGAATTTGTGGGAATCATAATTCTGATCTAGATTTTGCATTCTACAATTGTATGGAAAATCTAATAGATTTTAATTAGATTTGGGACTTTTTACTCCGAATCTAGATTCTGATTCGGTGTGAAAACGGTATTAATGAATTTATTTTAGAACGGTAAATCCCATTATTTTAACTCAACCCCCAAAAACCCTCCCTGGCGTTCGCAACCGCTTTAAACCCTTTATTACAGTTTGCGACTGGAAAAGGGAAACTGAACCTTTCCAGATCTGTAACAAAAAGGTTCTTTTATTAGGGTTTTTGTAATGGAATTTTTTTTTACTCCTGGCTTATGTCATAAAATGACAACAAAAATGCACTTGTGTCGAATAAATCTTCTCTTTGTCCGGTGGATACACTTCAGGATTTATTTTTAATCATTAATTAAAAAGCCAACCGAACGTATCGTTGCTTATATTGGGGAGCGGCCCCTATTGCAAAGCCATACAAAATTAAAATTAATATTGAAAAGTGAAAAATTACAACAATTTAAAATTCTACAACATAATAATAATGGCTGGTCCTAAAATCATTTCAAACGCTGCTAGACGAACGTGATGATGCTAACATTAAGTGAAAACTCTTCCTACGGTTTCCCATAAGAGAACGCCTTGCAGCGTTTGAAATATTCATAGGACTAGCCATTATTATAATGTTTTAGAATTGTTAATTGTTGTAATTTTGCACCTTTCAATATTTATTTTTGCAGTTTTATTTTGTTTCAATATTTATTTATGCAGTTTTATGGCCGGTGGAGTACATTCTTACGTCTCTTTTCATGAGCGCGCTTTGAAAGATAAGAAAAAAACCTATTGGAAACAGTGAAGAACTCTAACTGCACTACGGAGGTTAGGTTAGGTTGGAGTTACTACCTCCTACTCGTCGAACCATTTTGAAAAAAATCTCCCAGGTGAAAATTTCTGTTTTTACAAAGAGCGGGGCCGGGGCATGTACAGAGAAGGTGGAAAGTGGTCTCTTCTTCCTCCTCATCCATGTAGCTCCTGCCGAAGTCGTTTGAATAGACACCAACCCTTGTTGCATACCTATCAGATCCAGTAATGACACCGATTGTAACACTCATGTCCATGTTTTTTTTTTTTTTATAATTCATCCGCGTTCAAGGGGTTATGGCTAACCTTATACTGAGTTAACATAACGCGAATGGAAAGGATCAGAGGAAAAAGAAGAGAGGAACTGATGCACTTTGGTTTTGAACTGTTGTGGACTGTAGTGACAAGAAAAAACCTCCTTCGTGTTGTTCGGCTAAAAAAAGAACTCCAATACAACGCGGTTCGTCCGAAATTGGGCTCAAGGGTGTACTGATGAGCATTCCCTCTTGCGCGAGTATTGCAGTTAAATTCTTTAAGGGGTGGAATGCAACTGGCTATTTTACTGGAGCACTCTTTATGGAAGAAACGATAAAACAATGAAAGACAAGAGACATTGCGACGATGTTGCAAGGAGTCGCTTGACTTCGCAATGTTTGAGTCTCCTATCAATTTCAATGCTCTTTTTTGTATCCGATCGAGTAGGTGTAAATTTGTCTTAGGAGCTCCTGCCCAGACATGAGAGTTATACTCCAGTTTTGGTCGTATGAACGATTTATAGATGACAGCCAGATCAGAAGGTGTAAAGTATTTCTTGCATCGACTAAGGAATCCTAAGCATTTCGCTAAGTTCTTGGCGACGTCGAATATGTGGTCATTCCAACGTAAGTTGTCATTAACACACATACCGAGAATGGAAAGCTTTTCGGTTTCAGTGATGCAAGTGCCGTTCATGGATAACGGCTGAAGATTTCTATTCAGCTTGGATGACAGTAAACAGCCTTGCGTTTTGGACGCATTAAATTCCACTCTATTTAAAAGCCCCCATGTTGATATGCTGTTTAAGTCGGAATTTAATGAGTTCACCATACTTAACCGTTCCCTTTCGACGTCCGAAGGACTGGGGCGTTTGCAAGGAAACGAATATGAAAAACTAAGATTACTGTCATCAGTAAAAGAATGAATTGGATTAGATGTGGCAGACAAGAGATCATTTATAAAGATCAAAAAGAGTGTTGGAGATAAAACTGAGCCCTGTGGAACACCAGCATTAATATGATGGACATCAGACTTGAAACCGTCCAAAACCACTTGGATTGATCGGTTCGAAAGGAAATTTCTAATCCAATGAATAAAAGAAACATCGATTCCAAATGCACGCATTTTCGACAAGAGAGCCTGGTGCCAGACTCTGTCAAATGTTTTAGAAATGTGGAGCGCAACAACCTTGCTTTCGCCATGAAGGTGCAAGGAGCGGTTCCACTTTTCGGCGAGATAAGCCATCAGATCAGCAGTGGACCTTTTGCCACGAAAGCCGTATTGACGGTCATTGAGAAGCCTCCGTGATTCTAGATTCAACTTTCATCAGCGTTTCCATGACCTTGGAAAGAATGGATGTTAGTGCAATTGGTCGGTAACTGGTCGGAGAAGTTGAATCGCCTTTTTTGGGACGGGCGGAACAAATGCAGTTTTCCATCTACTCGGAAAGAGACCAGAAGAGTAGGACAGATAGAAAAGCCTACGCAGTGGTTTTGCCAGCGTGGAAGAACACCTCTTTAGAACTATGGGGGAAATGTCATCTGGACCAGCGGATTTGTGTATGTTGAGATTTTTAAGGACTCCTGCTACTGTAGGAGTGCGAAAATGAATTCGCCCCATGAAATGTTCTAAGCTCTCGAGTACAGGTGGAGACAAGGCACAATCAGGGAGCGAGGAGCTGGCAGCAACATGAGCTGCAAGTAGATTGGCCTTGTCCAAGGAGCTGACAGCTGGGATGTCATTGAAAACGAGTGTCGGGATGGAGTATGAGGCACAATTTTTAATATTTTTGACGAATGACCAGAAAATTTTACTACCTTTGGGACACTGAAGTATTTTTTGTCTCAATTTCTGATCATGAGAGAATTTGGCACGACGGATATGAGCATTGCAGACATTTCTGGCTTGTTTAAGCTTTTTCCGGTTTTCCTCGGTTGGGTTGGCTTTATATGACCGAAAACTAACCTCCTTTAACTTAATGGCCTCTTTACAGTTCGAATCGCACCATGAATTCTCCTTTGGTTTGCTATCCTTAGTTCTGTTGGGAATGAAGGATTTCATGCCAATGAGAATTATTTCTGTGAGCATATCGGCTGCGGCTTCAACGTCACGATCGAGGAAGCAAAGTGACCAATTGAAAGACTTAAAGAAACTGTTTAAGCCGTCCCAGTTGGCTTTCTCGAATTGCCAAACTGTTCTTTTCGGAGCCGGATCTTTAGAGGTGTTATTTTGAAACGAGTAAGAAGCCGATATGGCACAGTGGTCTGACGAGCCTAGAGGTGAAAGTACGCTGACAGAGTACTTGTCAGGATGGGAGGTTAGGAACAAGTCCAGAGTATTGTCAGCATGACTGTCAATGTCAGGGATCCGTGTAGGCTCGTTTACAAGCTGGGTTAGATGGTTGCCCACAGCAAAAATCATGTCCATGTGCAATCTATTAAGCGCGATTAAGGTTATTGAGCGTTTAAGATCTAGCTTTGGCCATTTCTGTATCGTCACTAGGCAGGTGCTACCACCCGTCCATCTGAGATTTGTTCTTCCTATTGCATTCAGGTGAATGTTGAACTGCTCCGACATCTACTTTAGATATGATCGGCAGTCTAGGGCTACTTTTGAGTATAATGTTTGCTTAGTAAATTGACGTCATATAATATGGATGTATGCTATGGATTTTTTTTACTGAAATCGCGATAAATCGAGGAAACATTGTCCGATTTTCATGAAAATTGGAGAAAGATTGTATATTGATGCCAATGAAAGCATGCCAGAAAAGTTTAGTATGTATGAGGGGACATGTTAAAATTAAAATAAACAGATTATGTTATTTAGAATCTTTTTTTTTTAATTTTATATTTAAAAATTAAAACTTCAAATTTAAAAAAACATTTTAATTCAAAATTTTTAAGAGCCTCGCAATGCTGTGATTTCGCCAATTTTTTTATTTTCAAATGCTTGCTCTCTTGTGGGAAACAGAAGGGAGAGTTGTCACCTAATGTTAGCATCATAGTAATATAAAGGGGACTGGGGATGAGCATCTGACGACCTTCGAAATGATCATACTTCCAGCCATTATAAATCTTCTTCTTTCTTCTAGGCGCGAGGCCCCTCCCACTCTACTGCATTCCTAATGGTCCGCTTGTGGGGTACGCCGATTTGACCTCAGAATATACCGGCAGGCCCGGTTTTGGATCACTTCGTCACTGAGGCAAATTAAATGCTGTTGTCGTTGCATTTGAGTGATCCATTAATGTATAGGCCTTCCTCTTTTTCGCTGGAATGTGGATTGCCTTCATTGCCTTCTTGACTGGTTTCGTAGGATCCGTCTTTTGAACATAGCAATACCAACTGCCACTATAAATAATATTTGTTAAATCGTAAATTGTTGATTTTATTCATTTCTTTCAATATTAAAGTAACGATTTAATCTTGAAACAATACGAAAAATCATTGTTTTATTTTGTGATACTAAGCGTATTAAATAAATCGTTAGGTATTATTTTCTATAAGGTCTAAGCAATATAATTTCCTCGGTGGCTCAATACTTTCTTATGCTTCATTAATAAACGTTTTATGCCCTCTTTTCAATATAAAACTTTTTTTTTGTTAGCAAAGGTTGTGATGTAGATTTTTTCTCAAATACTTTAAATACTTACCCATACCGTTAAAAAAATGTGTAGTAAAAAAGTCGACTTCTTTCATATAAAAAATATAAACGGATATAAGGTAAACTAATTGTTACGCCAAATTAACGTTTATAGACGGCGTTTGTCATTTAGATAACTTCTCCATTTAATAAATCCTTAACGACGAGGTTAATAAGGTAACTATGAGCCCGAACAAGGAACACAAAGTCCTTTTCATAAAAATTAATTTTATTTTTCCATGTAAATAAGTACTAAAAGTAAATTACATAAATAGTAAAAAAAAATTCTCAACTTAACTAAGTTAATATCACACAAGTCCAATAATAAATTGTTGGTGAGTAGTAGCCTTACAAAGGCAGCATATCTGCCAAAGACTCCACAATACTGCTGTCCCGAAACCGGCCAATTCGTAGTGCATACGAAATCGCATGCGCCACGTAACTCTGTTCGTGGACGTTATGGAAGAGATGGGCCATTGGTCCTAAAAAAAGATTGATTCTCAAAAGTTTGACAAAGGCAAGGCCAGTACACATACCCTTAGCATATATGGTGGTGTCCGATCCTCCATGGGTGTTCTCGTCCGTGTTGATAGCGGCTTGTTGAATGTAGTCATACGATGTCGTGTCCTCCTTACTGGGATCGCGCCGCTTGATTTCGCCTGTTTCAGGATCGATTTCGGGCTGGAAGGCATTATGTCCGGTACCGTAGGTGAGAGTTGTGTACGGAACTGAGTCGCTCTTTGAATTTGCAGAGATTCCTAAAATACTGTTGCCTCTTTCTGGATATCCGTTTATAGTGAGCGTGTGCGCATGATCAGCCGTCACAATAATTAAAGTCTCAGCGAGATGATCCCTGCAATAAATAAGGTTTAATGAAAACGAGAAAAGGAAGACATACTATCGGGCGACTTACTTAAGTTCCTTAATCGTCCCTTCGATAGCTTCATTTAAGGCTAAGACTTCAGACAACGCCTTTCGCGCTGCACCTCTGTGATGTGCTTGATCGATGTTGCCCCCTTCAACGACCAGAAGGAAACCTTTGCTCTTGGTCTTGAGAACCTCTAGGGCCTTTAACGTCATGTCTTTCAACGAAGGCATTCCTTTTGGTCCTGTGTCGCGTTCATGATCAAACTTCAAGTGACCATTTGCGAAAACTCCTAAAATTCGAAGCACAATATACTTTAAAATTTGTCAATTTTTCAGCCTTTCCAAACCTCACCTAAAACGTAGTCCACATCGGCACCGTTCAGCTTAGCTAGCTGCTCGTTATTCTGCACAACAGCGTGTGACACCCCATCATTGGATTTTTGATCGGCCCACGTCTGCAACAAATTTCTACCGTCCTTCGAGTAGCAGGACCATTCGTCGACGGGATCAGCGTCGGAAGTTGTCACGTTGGAAACTAAGCACTGACGTCCACCACCCATTATGACCTAAAAGATCACGAAGTTCGATATAAAAGCCCACAGAGTCTTGCTTAAAATGAGCCCACTTACATTAATCCTTCGTCCGGGATTGTCTTCAACGAGCATTCTGCCAATATCCTTACAATTAGCGTTCTTAGCAATCTCCGGCACTTTAGCCTCACATTCCCATCTACGATCGGGCACATGGGCGTACAAAGCTGCTGGAGTCGCATGAGTCACTCTGGTCGTGGTCACAACCCCCGTATTCATGCCGTCATCTTGTGCCCACTTTAGAATAGTCTCAACGTGATGCGTTGAGTTCTGGGCAGCAGCACAATCGCCCAAGCTAACTGTCGAGTCCACGCCCCCCGTTTCAAAGTTGACCTTCACGCCTCCAAACAAGGCGGTTGCCGTGGCAAACGAGTCCGGAACTTGCTTGTTTGCACAATATGTCTGCAATAGAATACAAGTTCGTGCATACATTGATCTAAAGACCATTCTTATCCTATCATTACCTTCAGCAGTCCCATGTGTGGAAATTTCTCCCAACTCAGCAGACCCTCCTCCTTAAAGCCATATATCCTGGAAGCCGTCACCGTATTCGGCCCCATTCCATCGCCAATAAAGAGAATCACGTTCTTAGCTCTCTTCATATTTATCTCCTGATGCAGAGCCGCCTTCAACTCAACTAAACCCTTGTCATACCAGATCTTCTGCTCTGGCGGCAGGTTAACATTCCAGAAACTAACTCCTGACGTCACATCCGAGTCCACCTCGTAGTGCATCAGAAAAGCAATGCATAGCAGCGTCAGCAAAATCGCTGAGAAAGCAATAGCAATGAGGAACACTTTGGATTTGTAGACACTGGGCAGTTGAGTCCGTTCCTTGATATTTGACGGCTCCGAGTCAAGACTGTTGAGCTGGACTTCGATGGTCTCGTTAGAGTTCAGGCCATGATGATTCAGTGACATCGTCTCGTGTTGTGAGCTAAAATTTAAATTAATCTTCTTAATCCTTAGAGCATGTTTTGTGTGAGTGTGTTTGCTTGATGACTTTATGACGGGATGATGATGATAAGGCTTAATGAATAGACGTCGCTCTTGGTTTTGATATCAGTGACGACGACGACGAGACGAATGCGGTTTAGCTGATAAACCGTTTGGAATTTCCATCGTTTTGATATTTTCCTAGCGGCGGGACCATAAACCAGAGTTTGAAGCTTTTACGACAGTTATCTTAGAAGTCGTAATTTTAATCAACATGAGGGGTTTGCTTAGAGATTTTTGTGGGACTCTAAGGTTGACTTTAGAATAAAGAACTATCCATAACAGGCGAGACAGATTGTGAAAAAATAAACAATTGACGGGAGAAGAGAGGAGGATGATAAGACGTAGAAGATCTTTTCATGTCCCGGGTAAAAGTGATAAAAGCTGATCTATTTTAACTCTAGATTTTACGAGTTACAAGAAACGGTATTGAAAAAAATTTGGGAGCGCAATTTCAATAATCTATGAACTTTATGCGGGCAGAAAATATGAACCCGAAGAGTATTTCTGACAGATCTGTCAAACGCGCACAGCTTCAGTTTACTTTCTCGTTTCTTAAACTGTTACAAAAGCTTGTGTAAAGTGTTTTATGTGCCATGAAAATGGTTTGTGAACGGTATGTTTCCACCGGAAATAATACGAGGACTAGCGGAAGTAATTAGTAATAAATCCCAGCGATTAGTAATAAATCCCAAAGTGGCTTCACCAAACAAAGATAGGACAAATTTGACATGAGAACTCTTTTTCTGTCATTTTTTGATCTCAAAAGAGAGCGACGATGACATTTCTCAAGAGTGAAAAATGATTTCCGTTGCAATAACCCCATTAGAAAACGTATATGTGTGACAGATCTGTCATACTGGAATAACTTCAGTTTTCTTTCTCGCTTCCTAAACTGTTGCAAAAGTTTACGAAAAGGATTAATTGTGCCATAAAAATGGTTTGTGTACAGGGTGAATGAGATTTATACTATTCTTCCACTGGCCATAATACGAGGACTAGCGGAAGACGATTAACAACAAATCCCGAAGTGGTTCCACCAGACAAATAAAGGATTAATTTGATATGAGCACTCTTTTTCTGTCATTTTGGCTCTCAAAAGAGAGTGGCGATGTCATTTTCCAGGATCGTAAAAGATTTCCGTTGTAAACATCCCAATGGAAATCTTAATTCTGACAGGACAGATCTGTCATACGTGGACGTGTTCTTTTTCGATTCTCAAACTGTGACAAAGGTGTTTGAAAAGGGTTGAAAGTGGTTCGTGAAAAGGGTGAATGAGATTTATGAGCGGATTTATTTTTGATCACTTGCCGAGAAGAATTCAACATGTATGGAAAATCGTGAGGGGATTCACTAAGGACTGGTTATTTAGTGTTGAGGTCCAGCTTAAACCAAGATCTGTTTGTCCCGTAACAAAACAAATCTGGAGTTAACTCGGTGGAGAGTTAGCTCCGTCAGCAAAGTTGTCAAACCCTCGACTCTCGAGATTATTGACTCTCCCAACTCTCACTTCACATAAAAACCTCTCTATGAGGTAGTCCACAAAACACAGGAAAAGACTTCGAACACAAAAAGCATTCACAGAAGTTCATACTGTGTTCCGCGACTAACTAACCGAATTTGGCGAGTAAAGCCGAGATTAATCCCAGAACTAAATTCGCTGAAAATCCTATTTCTGGTGTTAGTCTCAGTTTAACTCGGAAACTCGGATGATATCGCACTGCAAAGCCGGCCCTCGCACTGAAAAGAAGAGACGAACTGCTCTGAACGAAATCAGACAAATCTGCTCTGAACGAAAAGAGGAAAACGCTGAGAAAAGTCAAGGCAAACAAATTATTGGGGCTCGACCTTAAACAGCCCTAACAAGTATGGCACGGCGATGACTACTGCAACGACAGAGACTACACTGCAACAGGCAATGTAGTGAAGGATGAAAAGCAACTCGGTTTCTACGTCGACATCTGCTTCGAAGGCCACAAACATGGAAACCTGACCTAGCGCGTCGTCTTATGCTATGCGAAAGTACAGATGCAGGCTCTGATTTGGTTGCTGCATCTGTTTCGGGACCCTCCAACAGTACACTATACCTTCTGCCGACAGGTCAGCTGGATTTGGAAAAGCTTTCAGCGCATAGCTCACAGGACGCTACCTCAAAACCCGGAAGAAGGCAAATTTCACCTCGGTGCACTGTCTCTAGGTTCTTCATTTGGTGAGTATATAGCCTCAGCTCACGGAGGCAATCTTTGTATAGCCTGTCCAACCAGCATACACAAAAATAGGGTTAAGCTTCTATGGGGGAGCTTAGATGGTACAACAGGAAGCTCTTAAATCAAGCCGAACTCTCTAGGCACCCTGTTAATTGAGACCTTTATAAGAACAGTATCATTGAAGTTCAAGACGTAAGGAACTCACAACGGCCTCATGGTATCTTTTCCGTGAAAACATAGAACAGATTAGCGATTCATCTTGGATCAGGAAGATCCTATCCAGTCATTTTGAGCTACAAACATCAAAAAGTCAGATGGAAACTACAACGTCCCGTAAGGAACCATCTTATGTACACCCATCACTCTACTGGCAACAAAAGAGAAAGACATTGCACTCTGAAGTAAACCATAACATGACAGGGTAAAATTTACCATGCCTGATAATTTGGTCACTTATAAAAGAGACAGTGGGCAGTGCACAGCTTCATCATGGACTCGATGACATTTTATGGGTGGAACCTCAGTGACCTATTTCATAAGAAACAAGGCTAACAAAAGGGAGATGGAATCAAACGGCTTTTCAAGTCGAAGCTACATTTTAAAATAAGTTCATCGAGAGTTATAACGTACAAAAAAGGACACCAAAAAAGTAGTAGTTGGTGTGAATAACACTTAAAGTTCTGCATTCTGCATTTGTCTAATGAATGCCAACTTGACATTTCAAAAACTCCACAAAATGTGTACTTGTTACATATTGAAAAACTTTTGATTTTCGATTCGTTAAAACTGCGAAGCTCGATACTTTATGACATTTATTCTTTCTATTAACATTTAAAAAGTTGCCGCTTATGAGAATGTCATTCTTACATTTTAGGCATTCTCCCTGTTTTTTTATGGGAAAAGTAGAACATAAAAAAAACCTCTCCTGAAAAATTCGCAAAATCCACTTTTTAAGTTTTTCGAAAACGCTCCTCTTTCTAAGTCGTAAAAAATTGGGAACCGAAGTTAGAAGGTTAAATAATTTGAAGATACGCTGTCCCTATTCAAATAATCAGCCGGCACGGCAGTGTATATTGTGTTTTTAATAATTTATTGTTGATTTGTCTTTTTACTTTTTATTGTCAACCAGACGGCAATGCCATGTCGATTGATTTTATTTATAAATTATAAACAAGAATCGGAATAGCAATAACAAAATCTAATCTAATCTAGCAATAGGTACGGGCTAACACCGAAAACGATTGCCCTTACCTTGTCATCTCTAAGAATACCCCTTATTGGCCTCCCATTATCTTGTTGACACGGGTTTATACGAAAACGGTTGCTTCCATTGTTCTTTGATTCACACCAAACAATGGAATTGATGGGCTTTGAAGACAGGAGTGATGGGTCCTATCTTTAAGGACCCTATCTTTAACTCTTAGATGGGTTCCGGTGGTCACGGGCCAACACCGACAACAGTAGCCCTATACTTAAGGCCTCTTTTTAAGAAAATCTCTGACTGGTAGTTATTCAGTTACCGAAATAGTAAGTCCCGCCCTTTTCCGCGTTTTCGGATAAGTCTCTAAATAATCTACCTTCGGAACAAGCTTATACTGAGATTGGTTGCCTCGAACTTTTCGCCCAAATCGGAAGGTCACCATAAGTAGGTCCCGGGTTCGTATACATATAACAAAAAGTGGTTACATGGCAAAATTATAACGAATCTATCGCGGTAACAGACGAGATGCTCATAAGAAGCTTGACGAAACAATTTTGAACCTGGGTTGAGAGTCCCATGCGAAGAGACAGTTACGCGAAGAGATTTTAAGACAATTTTAGTTTTAAAATCAATAACAGAGCTATTGCTCAGAGCATAGCTCAATAACTGCTACACACCGAAACCCTCGGAACACTGACTGGGAGGTATTTCTCAGTGAGATAGGCCTAAGCGAAACAAACCTTCGAACAGGTTCCTGGAACCTCGCCACAGAGTTATCCAGGACTCTACACAATGCATTCGATAAAGCCTTTGCACCATTCGTAACATCAGAAAATTACCAAAGTGGTGGACAAGGATCCACCATTTAACATCATCTAACCGCCAACGAATTTTCGTTCGAGGAGGAGGATATTGGCAACATTTGGTTTCAACCGGACGGCGCTACGTGCCCCACAGCCGAAGCTACACTCGATGTTTTGCGCACTGTTCCTGAAGATTGCATTATCAGCCACAGATCTGATGTCGTTTGGCCACCTCGGAGCTGCGATTTGACACCGTTGGACTATTATTTGTGGGGTGCCGTAAAAGATAAGTGTTACGCCGACAAGCCAGAGACAATTGACGCTTTAAGGAACAATATTCGTGAAGCCATTGGTGAAATACAGCTGCACACAATCGATAATGTGCTTAAAAATCGGACCGATCGTGTAGGCTACTGCATGGCCAGCCGAGGCAGCCCTTTGAATGAAATTATTTTCCATTATTAACCGGCACACCCTTTACTTGAAATTAGAAGGACAACTAGGGCTCTTTTCAATCGGGCAAAAGCCAGCAAAAGGCCAGAGGACTGGGAGTTGTTAAAATCAAGCAAACGGAGTTTCAAAAATGCCGTCAACAGTGCTAAACGCAGGTACAGGCATGTGTAAGCATTGAAAGTACAACAGTGTCAGTCCGTCTAAGGAAAATCCTATCTAAAGAACCAGCGGTTCCAAGCTATCTACAAGCCTCTAACGGCTCGTGGACATCCATAGGCAATAGTGTTGTTAAGGTGACTGCCTCGAGAGGCACCCCACAAGGAGGAGTCATCTCACCACTTCTATGGGTACTGGTAGTGAATGAGATAGGTACTTATAAGACGTGGGCGTGGGAGGGATTCACGTGATGATGACGTTGTTATGATTGCCAAAGGAACATTTCTAGTGTTCGTGGGCAAAGCAATGCGGTTTAGGTGTTAACCCACTAAAAACCGTCCTTGTGCTGTTTACAAACAAAAGAATCATACCAAAAGAGAGAGAATCACCTCTAAGTATGGCCCTATATTTCAGATTCTTCACAGAAAACTAAGCTGGAAATTCGACGTTGAGGAAAGACCCTTTGGGTGTGTCTGCTGCCAAAAGCGCCTTGAGGTTCAGTCAGTCAATGAATGGATCCCAAGTCCATTTGGTCATGCGCAGATAGACTCTTCACAGCGTTATAGGAACCGACACCTCCTCCGACTACCTTACTTTGAAACGCCTTTTAACTGCATGTTTCGTAGCAGGAATCAGTGGGAATCGGAGGAACCGAAATTAATCGAAAGCCATATACACGGATGGATGAAAAATGAGCATAGGCACGGGTGCGGGTCTTTACTCTGAGAACAGCGTCTTCCAAGCGGAGGTCATTGCAGTCAAAGAGGTAGCCAGACTACTGGAAATAGGGGCAATACCACAGTATGACATTACCATATTTATAGACAGCCAGCCAGTCATAAAGGCAATAGCTGCCACTGAAATCAAATCCGAAGTGTTTTCGCAAAGAGTTTAAGGTTTTAGGCTCACATCACAATGTAAGACTCTGCTGGGTTCCTCCTGGCCACTAGAACTTTCGTGGCAACGAAAAAGTTTGCATGATGAGCTTGCACGACATGGAACAGCATAAGAACCTTAACAAGCCCTTCAATGGATCAAGCCCCCACTCTGTGACCTAAGCAGGCCGGTGGAAAACCAGATCCGGATGAAAGCAAACACAAGATGGACATCCTTGTCCACCTGTGAAATCTCAAGACAAATTTGGCCTGACAAGTCCCGAACTAACGCACTCATCAAGAGCGATAGGAAGACTCTTGGTCACTTTCAAACGCACCAGTAACGTCTCTTTCCAGGTATGTTTAATCAATAAGGTGG
The DNA here is from genome assembly GCA_947623515.1 of Neoascia interrupta. Classification (NCBI taxonomy): domain Eukaryota; kingdom Metazoa; phylum Arthropoda; class Insecta; order Diptera; family Syrphidae; genus Neoascia; species Neoascia interrupta. The sequence goes on along the minus strand of OX392463.1, from coordinate 118,695,927 downwards.
CTCGAGAAACTTTACAAGCCATAAGAAGGAAGCGAAAACATCCAAAGTGCGATGAGGTGCGGCTTACCTCGCTTCATCAACCCAGCCGAAGTAGAAATAGATGGCCCAGGTAACAGCACTATAACCACATTAAGGCTTTGAACCAAAATGAGTAGTTAATGTGTGTTTAAAGTAACAAATCGTAAACAGTTTCGCAAATATTACGAAACAGTTTCCAAGTGGGTAATCTGCATAAAAAAGCAGAATAACTGTATTGTGTAATACATATAATAGTGCTGTTTGATCTGATAGGGGATAAGGTTAAAAATTTACACAAATTAGTAAAATTTTGTTTAAAAACATTTTTTACTGAGTATGGATGCACATCAATTGAAGTCCAAAACTGAGATTTCAAGTGTATCGTTAAGTAAATAAATTAAGGTTATTGTGACCTTTCTCATGCTATAAAGGTGAAACATTATAGTCATTGTTAGTAACTTTTACTTATCAGTATATAGTTTTGTGTAAGGCACCAAGGACCCAATATGTATACGCTTCACTCAAAACAAACACAAAAGCTGGAGCCAAATGGTTTTCGTGTCTTTAAATGATGCGATAAGGTAATTGAAATCACATAATTTATAGTTTTAATTTAAAGTCACAAAGTAGTTGGTATTTAGTCAAAGTGCTGCTACTCAGTAATAGTAACTTTATCAACTCAAAATGCTGTCAAAATACCTGGATCGTAACCATCATTTCAGAAACGCTTTAAGCGGGGACCACAAAGCAGCCCCAGGCTTCGGCTTCTCCCCGGTACGACACCGGCTTTGCAATGACATTTCGCTCATGGAGAGAAAGCTTTTGTTATGCAGTCACTACGTTCTCCAAGCATGCCACGATATTAAAAAAATACGCACACAACACAGCCGAAAGCCCTGGTAGCTAGAGCTGTATACATATATGTGGAACATTCATGTCCAACTAATAAAAAAATAATACGCACTTTGGCCCAAAATGTAGACACACTCCGATATTCTGCGTTATATCCGTGCATGACCAACACAGTGACCAACAGTGTGTAACACTTACTTCGTGTAACACTTACTTACTTACACACGAAGCAAAAGTTCAGCACATCTGAGCTGGGCTTAAGCCTTATTACTTAGCATTACGTTTTCTCTTTGCGCACTCTCTCTCTTTGCAAACAACATTTTGAAGCCGAGCTTCATTGTGTTAGGAAACACTGACATCATATGGCTGAGCTTGTAAAGGTCAATTCGAGGCCAAACCCAAGCTGCATTGTAGTGCCCGCTTTATATAAAGGCAACAATTACAACCTGTTCAAGACAATAGCTGAATGGCGGCCAGCTAGTAGAGAATGGTGTTAAATGCCGAGCTTAAGCTTGAAGAAACTGAGCTTGAGAAGCACCCCGATTCTATTCCATCCACTTACTTTCTCATAAACATACGAGCGCAGAAATCTTTATAAAAAAAATTGCGCCAAACAGAACATAAGGAAAGAACGTAAGGAAATCCAAGGCTTTAAAATTGCATAGCTTCTGAATTGTAAATACCTGCAAGTGATGCATACCGAGTGATTTGTTATGAATACGAGGATAAAAGATTTTTAAATAAAATTCTTTTGAACTTGAATCTCTGCCTTCGATTTAATTGTGATTCACTCTATCACTCTATTCTTTTGAATTGGGTTCTTCGTTTTTGAAAAGATATTTATTGAAAAAAATAACAATTTGCTTATTGTGAAGTTCAAGTGAATTTGGCTCACAAAAAGAAAGATTCTGCCTTCGAATCTAAATGTTATTTAATAGTCGTTACAATTTTTTTTTTTTAAATCTAAGTTGATTTCCCCGAATTAAAGTTTGTATTTTTTGCAAATATAGGAAAAAAAACTTTAACAAAAGGTATCTTTATTGGAACTGCTATCGCGCCAAACAGATCTAAGACATCGCGGATAAACGTACGTTAATTGACTGCGTGTTTCGAAGTCTCAAAGCGTAGTTATAGTTATTTTTGATATGAATCGAATTTATGTACGTAAATAAAAACGTGTTGATTGGCAAAAATTATAAATAATTTAAGGTAAAGATCAGTATCAGTACAGCTAAACTAACCCATGATGAAATAAGCAACAAGTATGTGATCAGTGATCACACACATGTTTGAAATAGTTTTTGGTGTTTAATTACATTTTTTTTATTTTAGCTTTGACCGAATTAAAGGTGCGGAAATCATTTGGATGATCAGATTAATCTAGTTAGACTAACAAATTGCAAATTTTAATGGAAGTAAATTGCAGAGATAATAATTAAAACGACCTAGTTCACTGCTGATTGAGTTCGTAGCGCGTTAATTTTTTTAAGTAAAACCTGTCAAGCTGATAAAATATTGCCTTTTACTTATGCTGCAGTTTTAGGAATAAAGTGGCACTTGTCTGTTAGGACTCAAGATCAAAATAGAGAGATGCCAAAATGTTAAATAGCGAGTCTATTAATGATTCGTTGGCCCGTCCGGAAGTCCTGAGAGAACAATATTATGGCAATTCTTATCTTATAACTTGACCTACCGAAGGACGGATGGTCATGGTTCATTCGACTTACAATTCGGTCTCGATCATATGCCCCTAAGGTCTTGAGGGTCTAAAGATTATTAGTTTCTCTATGTTACAAACGATGAATCATTCTTAAATATCGCAATTTTTTTTGTCATCAGCTCGAAAAGTTATGTTCCTCCCTCGACTCCGACACAACTAGACTAAAAAAAGATTTTGTCGATGTAGGTGCACATACATGCCGACTTAGTCGTTGTCGATTGTTTTATTTTCTATTGAAAATTTTCTTGGTATTGTTTCTGTCTGGTTGGCACAGAAACAAGAGACTTGGCTCCGGCAGAAACCGAGATGGATTTAATTCAATAATAATAATTATGAGGATTTGGAAAGATCACTTCTGCAGACTGTATAACGGCGAGGACGAACCAAATACCGCTGTCACGCAGAACGAACCATTCAACCCGGGCGAAGACGTTACCGACGTTACCGAAGCATACGAACGATACCGCCCACCCAACCTGGAGGAGGTGAAAGTAGCTGTGTCTAAGCTAAAGTGCAACAAAGCAGCCGGAGCAGACGGCCTAGCTGCCGAACAATTTAAATCCGCTGGCGATGAGCTGGTTAGGAGCATGCACCAGCTCATCTGCAAGATATGGTCGCAAGAAAGCATGCCCGACGAATGGAACCTCAGCATTGTTTGCCCGATCCTGAAGAAAGGATACCCTCTGAGTTGTGCCAACTACAGAGGCATCAGTCTTTTAACATCGCATACAAGATCTTTTTTGCTATACTGTGTGAACGCCTGAAGCCGTTTGTCAACAATCTGATAGGCACATATCAGTGTGGCTTTAGGCCGGGAAAGTCCGACATCGATCGAATATTCACACTGCGGCAGATCTTGGAGAAACCCCCGGATGTTCAAATCGATACACACCACCTCTTCATCGATTTCAAGGCCGCGTATGACAGCATCTATAGAGACGAGGTCTAGTTTTGGCATCCCTGCCAAGCTCGTCAGCCTGTGCAGGATGACGATGGAAAATTCACGCTGTTGCGTCAAGGTCGGCAAAGACCTCGCTGTCATGCGACTGCTTTAACATCATACTAGAGTGAATTGTGCAGAGCTGTCGCGCGAAACACCAGAGGTACAATCCTTAAAAAGTCCGTTCAATACTCGCATACGGAGACGACATTGACATAATCGGTAGAACAAAGCGTGGTGTCAGTGGCGCCTTCGTGAGTATTGGGACGGAAGCGTCATATATGGGTTAAGCAGTCAATGATGGCAAAAGAAAGTATATGCTGTCATCAAGAAAAGACACCCATCACCGACGTCTTGGACAAAACATCAACATCGACAGCTATAACTTTGAGGTAGTTAGGGACTTTGTCTACCTGGTTTCCGCTATCAATTAAGACAATGACAGCAGCGCTGAAATCAAACGAAGGATAGCTCTTGCCAATCGCTGTTTCTTTGGGCTAAGAAGGCAATTGAGTAGCAAAGCCATCTCTCGAGCAACTAAAGTGTCCATGTATAAGACCCTCATCATACCAGTCCTGCTTTACGGTGCAGAAGCATGGACCCTTTCAAAGGCGGATGAAAACACTTTAGGCTGCTTCGAGAGGAAAATTCTTTGGACGATTTACGGTCCCGTCTGCATAGACGGAGAGTGGAGGAGGAGATATAACATCGAACTGTACGGGCTGTACAGCGATACCGATTTAGCCAAAAGAGTCAAAACACAACGTCTACGGGTCATCTGGCTGGGTCATCTAGAGCGGATGGACACCAACGCCCCGGCCCGGAAAATCTTCGAATCCACACCGCAGGGATGGCGCGGTAGAGGGCAACGAGACTCAGGTGGCGCACGCAAGTGGAAGGGGACCTCAGCCAACTTCGCGTGCGAAACTGGAGACGGCTAGCTAGAGACAAAGCTGGCTGGCGAAGCTTGTTGGCTGATGCCCAGGTCCACCCCGGACTGTAGCGCCACCTTAAGTAAGTAAGTAATAATAATAATAATAATTATAATAATAATAATAATAGTAATAACAAAATCATTAGCGGTTTCCACTGAAACAGAGATCGTGGCGGATGGGCCCCTGAGTGTATCAACGGCAGCTCATACATCAACTAAAAGGGGGAACTGCCTTCCGTGCACAAAGCTGGCATAAACCTGGCGTCTAAGTTTGGAGGTCGGGGTAAAATGCTCGCCAAAAAAAAAAAACAGTTATAACAGGGAGATAAGTAGCCTCAAACAGCGTTGTTACCATAACTCAAAAGCAACAAGACGTAAAAAATCGCTACACACTATGTGTACCTCAAAAGTTTGAGTCTACCCTAAGCATGTAGCTGGAGTCCAGGATAGACAATTAATATGATCAGGAATGAAGAAACTGCAATAAAGACAGCGCATACATATGTATGTGAGGATATTAATTCTTGTCGGGGGAAATAGTCAAACCATACTGGCTTAGGGTATATATCCACGAGCGACAGTACAGTTACCGTAGACAGTTGAGATAAGTCCGAAAAATAGACGACGACAGCTGTCTCTCGTGGAAGGCATCTGATAAGACTCAATGTACTCAAAAACTGTTTCGTCACTCTTGGAGCAAGGCGGCCCTGAAAGTTGATAAGCCTTGCCGTAATCCGCATCAAACACACTTTCGAAAGCATAAGCCTCGAAGGGCATACATGCAGATGCCCCTACCGAAGACTCTGTGGAAGACAAATTTTATTACCTCCTGAATAGAGACTACGCTTGCCCGGCTACAAACCTGCCTGTCTGGAGTACCATTAAAAAAATATATTCGGGGACTTTAGCGCTAACACCGGAGGGGAAAAATTTTTCGGTAAATTAGTTGCTATGTAAACGACTACAAACAACGGCTACTGGCCGTTAATAAGCAGCACTTGGTTTTCACGGCTTGACTGCCAGTAGCGATCTTCATATGGTCGAAACATCAACCAGAATACATGAAACATGAGGTCATCGATGCAAGATACACATTTAACATCCTTAATGAAAAACACTACAAAGTCAAACTTTGAAGTGCTTAAGCGAGCAATTGGTTCAATATGGGGAAAATGTGTTGGAACTTGGAAGTCGTTATTTAGACCATAGCTGTAAGCTAAAAATTATAAGCGCAACTGCAAAATCAATTATATTGTATGGAGCTCAAGCATGGCGATATCGTCAGTATAGTTCCGTGGAAACATTTCTTCGATTCTGCATTAAGCGAGTATTCAGGTTACCTAACAACAGCCCCAACTATATTATCAACCTAGAGACTGGAATGCCACGCCTCTTTCTCGAAACACTTAAACTGCATTTCGATTACGTTATTAAGGTCATGAGAATGGAAGAACAAAGACTGTTAAGAATAGTTCTGCCTCATATACTTTCCACAAGAGGTAACTTTGTTCAAGAATGGGACGGTTTGGCGAGCAGCTGTGGACTTAGCCTAGATTTGGTTGACAGCGGACGGTACGACAATCTCAAGAGTCAACTCCATTGATCAGGTATAATGAGATAGTCATCTTCGCTGGGGTGCCTCTTTTTGCCCCCAAGCTCGATTTCCGGCTCTCTAGGGAAAATGCTGCCAGCTATCATGATTGTGTTAGTGGGTTGCAATGCTACTTTATGGGGTGCAAAAAAAAAAAATTCACTAACACAGTCAACCAAGCTGGGAGCAAGATTTGTGCGTCCAAGGCCAAAATAAGTGCGCTTGGTGCAGCTCATTTTGGGTTTTGAGTCCGCATCAAACACACTTTCGAAAGCATTAGCCTCATACATGCAGATGCCCCTACCGAAGATTCTGTGGAAGACAAATTTTATTACCTCCTGAATAGAGGCTACGCTTGCCCGGCTACAAACCTGTCTGTCTGGAGTACCATTAAAAAAATATACTCGGGGACTTTAGCGCTAACACCGGAGGGGAAAAATTTTTCGGTAAATTAGTTGGTATGTAAACGACTACAAACAACGGCTACTGGCCGTTAATAGCCTAGATTTGGTCGACAGCGGACGGTACGACAATCTCAAGAGTCAACTCCATTGATCAGGTATAATGAGATAGTCATCTTCGCTGGGGTGCCTCTTTTTGCCCCCAAGCTCGATTTCCGGCTCTCTAGGGAAAATGCTGCCAGCTATCATGATTGTGTTAGTGGGTTGCAATGCTACTTTATGGGGTGCAAAAAAAAAATTCACTAACACAGTCAACCAAGCTGGGAGCAAGATTTGTGCGTCCAAGGCCAAAATAAGTGCGCTTGGTGCAGCTCATTTTGGGTTTTGAGTGCGTTTCAGGCTACACATTTTAGATATCGACTGCGTTTCAGGTCATCATGTCGAGGATCGCATGAGGTGAATTCGTGGCAATCGTTCGGAGTTTTGATTCAGATTTCGTTGTAGACAAGTTGACTTTTCCGAGTCCCGTGCAAGAAAGTTTGACTTTTCATTGCAAATAAGAATTTATTTATTATTAATTTCAATGCTGCATTGTTTGCTTTCATGAAAAAGAAAGAAATGAATAAATTGATTGCGAAAAACGATGAAATCTTTGTTTGTGCAGGCAATATAGGGACTCGTTCAGCATTTTCAACAGAAATGCTACGTTTATTATTTGCCTAAGATAAATTGGTAATTTGATAAATAGTTTGCACAAGATAAATTGGCCTTTATTAAACCTACAACTAACTGTAAATGCTAACAGCATTTGTACATTCTTTCAAACGAAATGAAATACTTCGCCGGGTTTGTCCAATGAATGCCGATGACAACTAAATGGCACAGCATATAAAATACTGCTGTCTAGAATGGGAACTGATCTTTGGGTGAATATTACTCTTGTTTAAAAGATCACCTTTTCTGGTGGTAAATCTGTTTCACTCTGTATTGCTCTAAAATTCTAGTGACTTTGTCAGTGACGCCTTAAATATACTGATAAAAAATGTACAGTCTTTTAAATTCGTGTAAAAGATATATTTAAATAAAGACCTAGGACCATCTGAGAGAAATACAGAAGAACGGATAGCTCGTCTGTTGATAAGCTTGAATACACTTTGAGCCAATGAGATAAAATTTAACGCTTCGTAAATCCGTGTAGTCACAAGGAACAGAACAGGGAAAAAACAGATTTTCAGATGATGTCAAAGATATCAAATATAATGGATTAGATGTCAAAATTTCAAACTATTGGAAGAGCTTATAATATACAAAATCTCTTGCTTTTAAATTTTCTTTTGTAAAGATTAAGAACTTTTTTAAATTTGTACCTTCCAAAGTTATTTGAATTTCCATAATGAAATAAAAATACATTTTCAAATAAATCATTTGACTTGATTTCAATCACGCCACCAATTTTATTTGCAACAATTCGCAAATAGCTAAATAAAATTTTTATTTGAATAACATTTTATTAAAAACAATTACTGCTATTCAAATAAAAAGCTTTTTATTAAAAAGCAAATTGAAATACATTTTTCTCAATTTTGTGTGCAATCGCGAAAAATTTCTTTTTTGGTGATGGGATCTGTAATTTGTTTCATGTGAATAAAAACGTTATCCGTTTGTTCCTTTTATTTCTTGTCGACTTGAGACGTCAATTTATTTATTTGGATTACTATTTATAACTGGACAAATGAACTAGTAATAATTAAAACGAACTATTGAAACTATTCATGAAATCATTCGAAAACAAATAAAAAATTGAGGGAAAAAACTCCTTATTCTAAACGTTGATCTAAAAGTTAACAGAGTATTGTTTAAATGTACCTATTCATTTATAAAAAAAAACTGTTTTCAAAATGTGTTTCGGACTACTGGAAAATTTATCAAATTCTTTTTGCAACTAATTTTTATAAGAAGTTTAGACCAGAAAGTCTCACGTAATTTTTTTTATAAGAAAACGCATTAATTAATAAAATTTATGCACACAATCAAATAGCTTGATGGCAAAAAGGAAAAAAACTCACAATAGCAAAGATTTCCACCTCCTATTTCCACCTCAATTGTTCTGAACTCTACCTATGGACTGAACTCAGCAAACCAGAATCAGATGTCTTTTGACATTTGTGTAGTGTAATCAAAACAAATTCGATTTTCAGTTGACCCGTTGTGCATGGTAAGAATTTATTCCTAATGGGCACTCGCTTGGGTGGCAGATTTTTCCTTTACTAAGAAGATAATAATTATTTGTAAAACATAATAAACCAAAAAATAATGGAGGCTGATTATTTTGTTTATATTTTTTGAATGACTGAGACGGCAAATTATCTCAGCTGCCGCCATTTTTAAATGGATTCAGTGAACACTTCCATTGCTCACTTCACATGCATTCACAGACAGGGTCAAGAGAAAGATCCCGTTACTTTTTTTTTTGCGGGTGTTTCAGGCAAGGGGATTGCAAGTCGCCTATCTCATTATATCTGATCAGTGGTCAACTCTATAAATTATTGGAGGAAATCTTCTATACGATTTGTATGTCACCGATGCCCAGTCTTCGCAGTACCGAGCGTATAACTCCAAGCTGAACCACAATTTGCAAGATAAAACTTACTTCCTTTATAACAACTCTACCGAAAAAATCAATACAATCTTTAGAATCAGAGGTGAACTTACGAACCTAAACTATATCCCACACCGAGATGATCTTCCAATTCAGTGCATTCTATGCAACCTCAGAGAGCGTGAAGATGTATTCCATTTCATGGGAAAGTGCCCCAAGCTGAGCGAGCTGCGAAGACCGTTTTTTTAGAGCGGGTCAACTAGGCCTGGATAAGACGCTGGCAGTACTGAACGGAGACGAAGGTTGGGACATACTCTACAAATATACTGTGAATGCGCGCTACAGAAGACGTATCATTGAGGGCGACCTTTAAAATGTTTTATTGTTCTCATAACTTTATCAGATAACTCAAGCAAATTGTTTTTATCTCATAACTTCATAACTTTGTTATATAACTCGAGCAAAATTCTTAAAAAAAAAAAAATTAATGTCAATCTGGTAGACGCCCATAAGTCAAACCAATAGACTTTTGTTCATACTGCTTTGTTTTTATATACACATCACTTTGAAATGCATTAAAAGTCCTTTAAACTAACTAACTAACATCCTTAATGCGCACACTTTGCGAGAGGCAAACGTCGAATGTGACAATTTTCTTATCGTGGCTGAGTTCGGAGCTCGATTTTAAAACGTGAAGACGCGGCGAACCTTAAAAAAAAACTCAATGCTGTATTTCTTAATCCACCCAGACCTAGAGTAGTCAGCGCCTTAAGAGTGAAGCAGAGACAACTTGAGTGAGAGGCTCTCCATTTTGCATTCACTCTACTCAACTAAGGTTGGGTAGGTTGATCAGGTTTGATAAGGTTTTCAGCCTATCCCAAAACAAGAGTCGTAGTTATGACAATAAATCGTGTATATCAACTACAGACCAAAAAGTAGCACAACAAGGTGCATATGTGGTTATGCCATCCTACATAAATAGTGTCAAATGTAATTACGTAGATAGAAAAGGACCGACACGCCTACATATTCTCCCTGCGGAGACCGGAATTGAGATCGAAAAGTCTAATGATCGAAACAGGACAAGAAAGTTCTACAGAGCAGTCAAGCAACTGACTGCTGGCTACTGGAGCGAAGGTCTTTGGGAAAGCGAAGGAATATTAGTCAACGAAGAATAGGACAAAAAGCAGAACAGGTAAAACTATATTCGCCTTCCTTGTGCGAGGAGGGTGAATGGATGACAAGATACACTACGAACTTTATGCCCTGTATCAAAAGTTTCATATAGTTAAAAATACTTAGGCGCGCAGACTACAATGGCTCCGTAACCACCGGCGAATGGACAGCACCAACCAACAAGATCTTCGACTCCAAGTCCACATATTCGAGGCAACCAGGAAGACCGAACCTTCGTGGCACACATGTGATGAAACAAATTATTTCACAATAAAAAAATTCACAATCACGATAAGGTATAAATAATTCGAAGTACGAGTTATGCAAAGCTATTGATAAAAAGTGGACATTTGTTCGACGATGCTATTCTAAATTACAACAATTGCGTTGCCGCCTTACGACCAGCCTTTTCTGCCCCACCCTTTATCTATATATATGCAGGGAATAAAAATGAATTTGGGCTTAAACTGCAATTAAAACTAAACCTAACTTTCCTGGAAACTGACGCGTTATAAGAATGCTAAGATAGAAGAAACCTTCATAGGGTCTTCAACCTCGGGTTAGTACGAGATCGTATGGTAGAACTTAGTAGCACTCAACTAAGGAAGACAAAAAAAAAATACATCCTCCTAAAACTTCCAACCTCCTTGTGAAAAATTTCATTCCATATTGTTGCAATCCCTTTGCAGAACAGTAGTCAATTTGAATTCCAATTACTTAGTCAGGGTGCTTATACGGTACACATGACACACCTGCAAGAAAGGATGAGAATACACATCGTACGTCATTAGCTTTTTTAAATATAGCCATCATTCTCGTTGTTCACCTTTCGCGAATGGAATTATGAAACCTTGCATAAAATGCACGTGACAAAATATTGGCTAAGGGGAGGATGTTGCAATAACCTACTAGACAGTCTTGAATTGATATCACTTAGGACTTTTACCCACCTCCACACCAGCTTGTATGCTTTATCTGGTTAAAAAGTATCTTAGATTTTTATTATGCACAATCTGAACGTAGGCACGTTGCGTCGGTTGGTCGTATAATCGTTGTAGCAATATGGAATTGGCTTATAAAACTATATCACATTCGTCTAGTATTTATAAATATTTATCACACACTGTCAAACTGTATCGTTCGATATTCGTTATACTGATTTGAACCGCGCAACAGCAGTAAGTATCTGTTTGGATGGAGAACTCTGCCCGAACCGTTCCAGAGCTCACTTTAAACTGAAATTCACTCTTAACGTTTGCTTACTGATATATCAAGCAACTTAATCATGCAAAGACGGTTTATTTCTTTCAATGAAAATGAAAATAAACCGAAATTCGCTGACCGAAGCGAGGATATGAAGGCAAATGGAGGGGTTTTTGTGGATATGCCCACTTCGCATGACGCCTACACTGTCGTGCGCTTTAAAAAAGCTGTTAAAAAAAGTATCTGAAAGTTAGATGCCCAAACCACAGTCACGCACAAAGCAGGGAAATTTTTCGCTCAGCTATAGAGGCAGAGAGTTACGAGACTTTAGCATGCTGACAGAAATGATAAGAAAATTGTATTCGCGCTCATTGACACCGGACGATTGCTGTTTGTTTTGGGATTTTTTTAGGTCCCCTAACGTGTGGCTAAGTGACGTAGGTTAACGAGTATGTGGAGCCATATGGAATGGAGAATGGAATAAATTAAGTGTGCAAACTTATTAAGCCGAGCTTTAATTGATTTTTTTCGTCACTTGAAAAATGATGTGGGTACCCAACTATCAAGCGGAATTATAGTTTTAAATGTGGGGTTATTAACATAGAATCAGATGACTGTAATAAATTACTTAAGTTTTATAAAGCCAGCGAGCGTTATTTAGTTTTGTATTACTATATAATAAGTACAATGTACGTGCCTTAAAAACATTAATTAGCGAATAATGTTTTTAAAAAATTGGGGCAAAATCTGAAACCAAAATCGTAACCCATTTTTCAGATTTCATGATCATTTTTCATGATCTGAAATCATAGATCATTACCCTCCCACTCTACTGCATTCCTAATGGTCCGCTTTTGGGATACGCCGATTTGTCCTCAGACCACCCGGTTTTGAATCTCTTCGTCGCTGAGGCCAAATAAATGCTGTTGTGGTTATGCATTTGTGTGATCCATGAATGTTTAGTTTTTCCTTTATTTCGCTTGAATGTTGATTGACTTTTTAACAGGTATCGTAAGGATGTCTTCTTTGATGATGGCTATAACAACTGAGCCGGCCCTGCTCCATTTTCCTGGAGATAGGTTCATTTATACATGGAGGCTTCCTCGGATCTTCGTACTTCTTATTCTATCTCGGTTTGTTACTCCTGCTGTCATACGAAGGATCTTCCTCTCAGCTGCCGTTAAATTGCTCTTATATTTCTTATACGCTGTCCAACATTGTAAACCATATGTGAGCGCCGAACGCATGGCGGAGTTTTCTCGCCACTTCATCTACCCTACGCTTGTGTAGTAACTTAGTGACTTCAAGTGACTTTAGAATATTGAATCCATTCAGTGACTTCAAATGTCTTCAATGGATTGAATGCCATTGAAACCCTTCTGGGGTTGCTGGTCCCCAATTGGGCGCCTCCCCAGGTATGGCGGATAGGGGAATGCTCACCAGATATGGTGGGTACCGGTATGGAAAATAGATTAGATTTAGATTAGATTCGATTTTTCTTTATTAACTTCATAGTTTGTTTGCACAATTTTATATAGTAAAGAATACGAGCTTGGCACTTTGCCGTCTGCCGGAAGTGACAAATTTTATACAATTGTTCTATGTAAATAGAAATAATAATAATTATATAAGTAAATGAAAAAAGAAAAAATAAATAAATATATATAAATTTTGAAATAGTCAAATTTGTGCTGAGATGAGTTAAAATAAAATTAACGAATGGAAGAGCGAATATCTAGAGATTTCTTACAATTTTAATGATTTGCAACATAAAGCGATTTAACAATTTTACATGACTTGAAACATAAAGAGAAAAAGACAAGTGTGCCCCATGACAGTAGGTCGCAGAGAAAAGACTCTTTAGTCTAAGAAGCTGATACGGTACGCTAAAGCTTCTTTGAAGAATTCGTAGAGAGTAAGCCATCCGCGGCCGCCGTTCAGGACTTCGTATAGGCTGTCGAGAGAAAGGAAGCTTTCCGAAAAGTATAAACGTCTTATTTCCTGCAAAATAGGGCAAACTGCAATAAAGTGGTAAATATTTTCTGACTCTCTTCTGTTGCATAGATTGCAGATTTCCTGGAGATCGGCTCTATGGGGAATGAAATTAAGGTTAAGAATTTCAACTCTAGCTCTTAATATGATGCTAATAGCTTCGGGAGAGTAATTCGTACGGAAATAGGACTCCGAAGAAGGTAGCTGGTGGTTGAGGTTCCTGTAGAAAATCCTCGAGGCTGACAATGATGCACTGGCTTAGTGTTGGTCAAAAATTTTCTCATCGATTCTCGAAATAAGTCTCCCAAATAGATCTTGCCACTCACTTACGTTGTTTTCAGTAAGCCTTAGTTCGAAATCGTGAGATAAGGCTAGCTGGTTCCAATTCCTGAAAGGGAAGGCATTAGAGCTCGAGAGCCTTCTCAATATTGATTTGTGGAGGCTGTTCTGATTTCTTCTCATGATTCTTGCTAAGTAGTCTGAATGAGCTTACAAATTGGTGATATATGGGGGGGGGGGGGGGGGGGGCTGACAAGATTCTACATGAATAGCATAAGTCGGAGCCGAGTTCGGCAACCTGAAAATTCGCTTAAAGAAGTATCTTTGATCAACCTCAAAATAATCAAAGGAAGAAACTCCAAAGGCTTGAACTCCGTAACACATGCAAGTTCTAACTGTAGTATTGAACACTTTGAATTTGGATGAAAGATCAATATTTTGGTTAGCGAAAAAACGAGGCCAGATTAAGTTTAGTGCCAGCTTAGCCTCACTACTTTTCACTTAGCATGCCTACTAAAGTTATGGTTATGGGTAAACAGACCTCCAAGATATTTTAACTCCCGAACTATTTCAATTGGTTCATTACCTAGACGCCAAGATTCTCGGGAAGTCTTCTTCTTTGGCGCTTCTCAAAAATCATGATTTTGGTTTTTTGGACGTTGATTTAAAGGTCCCATATTTTGCAATAGGCTTTAAGCTTGTTTATGTGGAGTTGGAGAGTAAAAGGGTTGTAAAAGGGCAGCAATCAACGCCAAATCATCAGCGTAGACCTTAATGAGGATTCCAGCAAACGAGATACCACCTGGCAGGGACTCATGAATGTCGTCGATGAAAAGGGCGAATACCAAGAAACTCAGAATGCATCCTTGAGGGACTCCTGACGATGTTTTAAGCCAATCAGATAGATTGGAACCATACCATACAGCTGCAACTGAATCCGCAAGGAATTTAGAGTAAAGCTGCAGAAACTTTCGGGATACTTCAATCGAGGCTAACTTATAAAACAGTGCTTGTCTATTAACGGTGTCAAAGGCAGCCTTGAAGTCAACAAAGCATACATTATAACCTCTTATTATTATCGAGAAATTTTTTCGCAAGGCACGACAGAGCAAAAATGTGGTCTATGGTTGAGAAAACAGAATGAAAGCCAGAGCCTGAAACATACTTAGTCGGTTTCTTGCTTCTACCCAGTTAGACAATCTTTTATAGAGAATTGCTGCAAATAATTTCCTTAGAGAGTTTAGAATAGAAATTCCTCTATAATTCTCAGGACGACTTGCATCACCTTTTTTAAAGACTGCACAAATTAGAGCTTTATTGAAGCTCGTAGGCAAACAGGCGTTGTAAAGTAAAGTGTTGAAGAAGTTGAGAATATTTGATTTGAGTCTCTCGTTGGATTTTTTGAAAAACTCAATATAGGAATACTGTCGATACCTGGAGCTTTGCCATTTTTCATTACTCGCAAAGTAGACTCCAATTCGGAAAGCGCCATTGGATCGTCCAGTTCAGGAAGTTTGAAATCGTGAAGTGCATAGATATAAGTGTCTAAACTTTCCTTGGCTGACAATGCAGTTTTAAGATGAAATGCAAGTGTGTTAGCTTCGAGGGGTATAAGAACCACGTTCAATCCTCCCAGTCCGCGGACAAAGTGCCAGAAGTCTTTGGAAGTTTTGAGTCAAGAATTTTTATGATAGGCTGTTCTTTTGTCAGAGCATAATTGTTTGTACGTCTTGTTTGCACGGAGGAACATGCTTTTGGCTGAGCTCGAGTTTGTATGCCTAAAAAGATTAATAAACTTGCTTATTACACTCTTTGTTTAACCACTTATTTTTTGGTAAGAAGCGTAAACTACTTTCAAGATGCTATCTTCAATTTGCTCAATCGAGCTTTCAGCCTGAGGCGGTTGGCTATTACAATGGGCGTCAAGAAGAAGTTTGTAACAACCAGCACTGCTTTCCCTCCATTTGAGCTTTTTTAAAATTGGTTGAATATCTCTGCTGAAAGTCATGGTTAAAGTTTGAATTTACCACACAATGCTATGTACAGGCATAGTACTTGCAAAGTATTGTTGTGGTGTTTCTTTGCGAGCATTTTCACGCAACAATCCAGCTTAGTGTTTGTCGTTTATTTATTGCGCAGATGAGTGACTTCCGTGTCGACATTTGCAACATTCGTGGGCTGCGGAAAAACCTAATTGCAGCGTACGTCCATGTCTGTACTTACAGCCCAGCTGTTTTGGCGCTAAGTGAAACTCAGGTATTAGGCAAAGATCCTGTAACAGGTCAACCCGATCCGGGTTTTAAACTCCCTGGTTATCGCTTAGAGCCATTATTCTTTCCACATCGTGGCCTCGCCATTTATATTCGTGATGATATTGTCTACCATATTCCTCCACAACTCAACACCTGTTCCAACCCGGAATTTAATTTCATGTGGATAAATTTCACCGTCCGTAGACAAACAATTCATTACTGTTTCGTGTACAGAAGCCCTAACTTGGGCAGTGCATTAACTTGTAATGAGTTTGATGCTCTGTCCGACTCCATCTTAAGAATTGTTTCCTTGAATCCTAATAATGAAATCGTGATTACGGGCGACTTCAATATTCACAATTCTAAGTGGCTTCGACATTCTGGTCAGACAACACCCGAAGGAAGGTATGTTGAGATCTTTGCCGCGTTAAATTACCTAACGCAACTTGTAAACGAGCCTACATGAATACCCGACATTAATAATCATTCCGCCAACACTCTGGATTTGTTTCTTACCTCCCATCCCGATAAGTACACAGTGAATGTACTGTCTCCTCTAGGCTCGTCAGACCACTGCGTCATATCAGCCACGTTCCTATTGGGTAGTCAACCTAATAAGGAAATTACTCCAAGAAGAACAGTGTGGCGGTACGAGAAAGCCAACTGGGACGGCCTTAATAACTTCTTCGGTCGTTTTAACTGGTCTTTGTGCTTTCTCAATGACAACGTAGATGCTGCTGCTGATATGATAACTAACACCATTCTTCTTGGTATGAGATCCTTTATCCCTTACAGGATTAAGAGTATCAAACAAAATGAGAACTCGTGGTTTGACTCGAGCTGTAAAGAGGCGATTAGGTTAAAGGAGTTATGTTTTCGGTCCTACAAGACCAACCCATCACAGGTAAACCGAAAAAAGTTTAAACAAGCCAGAAATGATTGTAATGCTCATATTCGCAGTGTGAAATTCCAATACGACCAAAAGGTGAGCAGAAAATACTACATTGTCCCAAGGGTAGTAAAAACTTTTGGTCTTTCGTCAAAAATGTCAAAAACTGTGCCTCATCTTCCATCCCAACACTCGTTTACAATGACATTCCAGCTGTCACCTCTCTAGACAAAGCGAATCTACTTGCAGCGCATTTCGCTGCTAGCTCCATGCTCCCTGATTCTGCAATGTCCCCGCCTACACTTGAGCGCGTCGAATATACCATGGGACAAATTCACTTTCGCGCTCGTGCAGTCAAAAGAGTACTTCGAGATCTAAACATTCACAAATCCGCTGGTCCAGATGGAATATCCCCCATTGTTCTGAAGAGGTGTTCTTCCGCGCTGGCAAAACCATTGTGTAAGCTTTTTCATCGGTCCTACTCCTCAGGTCTCTTTCCGAGTAGATGGAAAACAGCATTTGTCCAGCCCGTCCCTAAAAAAGGCGATTCTTCTTCTCCCTCTAGCTATCGTCCAAATGCACTTACCTCCCTTCTGTCTAAGGTCATGGAAACGCTGATTAATTATCAGCTTATGAAATATCTTGAAACACGAAAACTTCTTAATGACCGGCAATACGGTTTTCGTAGCAAACGGTCCACTAGTGTTTTGATGGCATATCTCACTGAAAAGTGGAATCATTCCTTGCACCTTCTAGGTGAAAGCAAGAGAGCGCTTGATATTTCAAAAGCATTTGAAAGAGTTTGGCAGCAAGCTCTCTTGTCGAAAATGCGTGCATTTGAAATCGACGAATCTCTTATTCAGTGGATTAGTAATTACCTTTCCAACCGTTCAATTCAAGTTGTTTTGGATGGCTTCAAGTCCGCAGTTCATAAAATTAACGCTGGGGTTCCCCAGGGCTCTGTTTTGTCTCCGACACTCTTTCTCATTTTCATTAATGATCTCCTGTCTGCTACAACTAATCCAATCCACTCCTTTGCTGATGACAGTAACCTCAGTTTCTCATATTCGTTCTCGGTTCCGCGCCCCTGCTCTTCGGACGTTGAATTCTAACGGCAGCGTATGTCAAACTCATTAAACTCTGACCTTAACAGCATTGTATCATGGGGATCTCGAAACAGAGTGGAGTTTAATGCTTCTAAAACTCAATGCTGTCTTCTGTCATTGAAGCAAAACCGAATCACCCAGCCATTATCCATGAATGGCACTTGCATCGACGAAGCCGAAACGCTTTCCATTCTCGGTATGTGTGTCAATAACAACCTTAGTTGGAATGACCACATATTCGGCGTCGCCAAGAACGCTGCGAAATGCCTAGGCTTCCTTAAAAGATGCAAGAAGTATTTCACCCCCTCTGATTTGGCTATTTTATATAAGGCATATATTCGCCCCAAGTTGGAATATAATTCCCATGTCTGGGCTGGTGCTCCAAAAACAGCACTGCTCTTGCTAGATAGGATACAAAAACGCGCGTTAAAACTTGTTGGAGACAAAAACATTGCGAAGTCTTTTGACTCATTAGAACATCGACGTAATGTATCTTGTCTTTCACTGTTTTATCGCTTTTTTCACAAACAATGTTCCATCGAAATAGCCAATTGCATTCCGCCCCTAAAGACGTTCCACCGTAATACTCGTCAAAGATCGAATGCACATCAGTTTACCCTCGAGCCCACCTTCGGACACACAGTAAAGTTTAGAGGTTCTTTCATAAGCCGTACAACGCGAATGTGGAATGTTCTCCCACGGTCAATCTTTCCTGCGCAATACAACTTGCAACTGTTCAAAACAAGAGTGCATCGGTACCTCTCCTCCTTTTCCTCTTCTTCTAATCCTTTCCGCTCGTGAGATGTGTAACATTAAAAAGGGTATCCAATCCCTTATATTCGCGAGTGCATTATAAAAAAATTTTGGGTCTCATTCCTACCGCTACTGTAAGTGATCAGGAGGCTGCTTTCCTTGACGTACATGGTATTTAGCACGATAAGACCGTATGACTTGTAAACGTTAGGATATCTTCGCCAGAAGTTTTCCTAGTTCTATACCCTAGTTCACCATGGCAGTTTTCATAGCCCTCGTTCGATTTCCCGACATGTCGGTTCAGGTCTCCGTCTATAAACAGAAGCTCTTCCTTTGGCATCGCCTTGATGAGATTAAGAAAATCTATCCAGAATGCATGTTTTTCTCTTTGCTCACACCCAACTTGGGGAGCATATGCACTAACGATGTTCCACACCTGACCTTGCATCACCAGCTTGAGAGACATCAAGCTTGGCTTTGAAATATTCAAGATGCCATCAAGAACCTCTGTCGCAGGATGATACCGGCTCCTTTCCTATACCTTGTTCGGTTCCGTAATGAAAAATCTTGTAAGCTTTTGTCTTTATATCCAAGAAACGGGCCCGATTTCCGGTGTTTCTTGCCATTTTGTTTCTTGGACACACAACTACGACCAGCTATGCTTCCATTATTCTAACTCGCCAACCTGAGCCTGAGCTTGCGCTTAGGCAGTTGCATTATTTTGCTATCCCCCGGAAACCGGATAGCTCTGATCCGAGCATTCCTGGTCGTCCCAGGATAACTACCATAGTAGTGCCAGCGGATCACTACTACAATGGAAGTTAATCCCTCTTGTCTAAACGACTTGTTTTGTTCGACACGTACATAGTCCTAATTGTTGTTTGAACGTACTTTTCCGACATCGGTGATCCGCCAGTCATGTTAACCTACGGGCTTACATAATGCACACTTGTGGGAAAGTTTAAGATGTTGAATGTGTCGCTGGGCTCACTTAAGTGTTACAGGGGCGTGGCCTAGACCCCTTAGTCGCCTTTTACGACAAGCGCTATATTTTCGTTTCGGGGGGCGCTGCAGCCATGTTCTCAGCATGGAAAGGAAAGAAGATTCAATGTCTTGCAAGAACTATCGAGGCATACCGAACGTACTCTGTGAGCGTCTTAAGCCTTTCTGCGGCACACTTATCGGCACCTAGCAGTGCGGCATCTGGTCCGGCAGATCGACCATAGACCAGATCATCACACGAAGTCGACTCCTGGAAAAGCCGATTGAATTTCAAATCGAGACACACCTTTTCATCGACTTTGAAACCGAATATGACAGCATTCATGGGCAGGAGCTCTAACTGGCTCAATTCATGATTCTGGCTAAACTGGTCAAACTGATGTGCTATGCAAAATTAGAAAATACACGGCGCAACGTGCAGTTTGGAAATAACAGCTCATCGGAACTTTGCTAAACATGCACCGGATTCCGGCATTGTGCGGTCATGTGCATTTCTCAATCTTGTTCTGGAGGTGAAAGTGCGCAGACCAAAGGTCACCACGGGAAGCATTATCTTCATAAGGTCCTTGAAGCAAAAGCTAGGGTACGCGGGCGATATCGACACCATCGCTCACTCCAGTCATGCCGTGTTAGAGGCTTTTACGGCGATTGATTACTTACTTACTTACTTAAGGTGGCGCTACAGTCCGGGGTGGACCTGGGCCTCAGCAAACAAGCTTCGCCAGCCAACTCTGTCTCTAGCTAGCCGTCTCCAGTTTCGCACGCGAAGTTGGCTGAGGTCCCCTTCCACTTGCGTGCGCCATCTGAGTCTCGGTGCTCCTCTACCGCGCCGTCCCTGCGGTGTGGATTCGAAGATTTTCCGGGCCGGGGCGTTGGTGTCCATCCGGTCTAGTTGACCCAGCCATCGTAGACGTTGTGTTTTGACTCTTTTGGCTAGGTCGGTATCCCTGTACAGCCCGTACAGTTCGATGTTATATCTCCTCCTCCACTCTCCGTCTTTGCAGACGGGACCGTAAATCGTCCGAAGAATTTTCCTCTCGAAGCAGCCGAAAGTGTTTTCATCCGCCTTTGACAGGGTCCATGCTTCTGCACCGTAAAGCAGGACTGGGATGATGAGGGTCTTATACATGGACACTTTAGTTGCTCGACAGAGGGCTTTGCTACTCAATTGCCTTCTTAGCCCAAAGAAACAGCGATTGGCAAGAGTTATCCTTCGTTTGATTTCAGCGGTGGTGTCATTGTCTGAATTGATAGCGGAACCCAGGTAGACAAAGTCCCTAACTACCTCAAAGTTATAGCTGTCGATGGTGATATTTTGTGCAAGACGTCGGTGTTGGGTGTCTTTTCTTGACCACAGCATATACTTTTTTTTGCCCTCATTGACTGCTAAACCCATATTCGCCGCTTCCGTCCCAATACTCACGAAGGCTTCACTGACATCACGCTTTGTTCTACCGATCATGTCAATGTCGTCTGCGTATGCGAGTAGTTGAACGTACTTTTGAAAGATTGTACCTCTGGTGTTGACGCGAGAGTTCTGCACAATTCTCTCAAGTATGATGTTAAAGAAGTCGCATCTAAATCCTTTTTTGACATCAAAGGGGTCGGTGAGGTCTTTGCCGACCTTGACACAACAGCGTGAGTTTCATCCTGTACAGACTGACGAGTTTGGCAGGGAAGCCAAAACTAGACATTGCGCTATATAGCTCGTCTCTATAGATGCTGTCATACGCGGCCTTGAAATCGATGAAGAGTTGGTGTGTATCGATTAGGAATTCCTGGGTTTTCTCCAAGATTTGCCGCAGTGTGAATATTTGATCGATGGTGGACTTTCCTGGCCTAAAGCCACACTGATATGTGCCCATCAGAATGTTGACAAACGGCTTCAGGCAAGATCTTGTATGCGATGTTAAGAAGATTGATGCCTCTGTAGTTGGACAACTCAGAGGGTCTCCTTTCTTCAGGATCGGACAAAAAATGCTGAGGTTCCAATCGTCGAGCATGTTTTCTTCCGACCATATCTTGCAGATGAGCTGGTGCATGCTCCTAACCAACTCATCGCCAGCGGATTTAAAAAGTTCGGCAGCTAGGCTGTCTCCTCCGGCTGCTTTGTTGCACTTGAGCTTAGAAACAGCTTCTTTCACCTCTTCCAAGTCGGGTGGGCGGTATCGTTCGTATGCTTCGTCTAGTAAGCCTTCGCCCGGGTTGAATGGTTCGTTCTTCCTGGAAGCGGTATTTGGTTCGTTGTCGCCGTTATACAGTCTGCATAAGTGGTCTTTTCAAATCCTCAGCACCGACTGCGATTCTACAACGATGTTCCCTTGATGGTCCTTACAGGCTTCAGTTCGAAGTTTATACCCTTGGCAGGACCTTTTGATCCTTTGGTAAAACTTTCTAGCCTCATTCCTGTTGTAACATCTCTCTATCTCTTCAACCGCGCGCTTCTCGTGCTCTCTCTTTTTCCTTCAGAGAAGCCGGTGTTCCTCTCTCCTCTTCTGCTCGTTGAGCTCGCTTTGTATGCTTCCTGTTTCGCTGCATGTGCTCGCCGGCATTCATCGTCAAACCAGGGGTTTCGTTGTGGTGGCCGTGTGAAACCCAGCACTTCAGAGGCGGCGTCTCTGATGGCATTTTGGCAATGTTGTCACTGGCTACCAATACTTGATGCTGGCTGCATAGGACTTCGTAGAAGGTTTTGAGAGACTCGGTTGGAGAAGGACCTGGCGATCTCTTGCGATTGTAGTCGGCCAACGTCATACTACTTCACAGTATTTTGATTAATTGGCGCTGGTCGGGATATCCGCAGCCGTACCTTGGCTACAACAAGGTAGTGATCCGAGTCAATGTTGGCCCCTCGGAAAGATTGGACATCCATGATACTGGAGGAGTGCCTTGCGTCGATCGCAATGTGGTCGATCTGGTTGACGATTGATTGATCGGGAGATCTCCATGTCCCTTTGTGGATATTGAGATGCGGGAACTGTGTACTAGCTACTACACGTGTCGCGCCGCAGCAAAGTCTATCAGCCTGAATCCGTTATCGGAGGTCGTTCGCGCAGGCTATGCTTTCCGACTGTACGACCAAAGATGCCCTTCCTTCCTAGCTTGGCATTAAAATCGCCTAGGGCAATCTTAATGTCGTAGCTAGGCCACTGCTCATAAGTTTTGTCCATCAGGAGCTCGTAGAACATATTTGGTCTCGCCATCTTTCTCCTCTGTGGGGGCATGCGCGCATATGAGGCTAATGTTGGCGAATTTAGACTTGATGCGGATCGTCGCGAGGCGCTCGCTTACAGGGTTGAAGCGCAAGACTTTTTGCCTAAGTCTGCCTCCAACAACGAAAATACATCCAAATAGGCGCTGGTGTAGATGTGGTGTAGATAGCAGTCGCCGTAGTAGATATCGCAGTTTTTCATCCTTCTTTTGCCCGGCCCATCCCACCACATTTCTTGGATGGCAGTAATGTCTGCCTTGCAGTCGTTAAGGGCCTCCGCTAGTTGCTCGGCTGCACGTGGTCTGTTAAGGGACCTAACATTCCACGTGCAGATCCGGAGCTCGTTGTCCTTTTGTCGTTTGTATTGGTCGTCAACAGTAAATCCGTCCGACTCCGAGGCTTATTTCTGCTTCGTAACTGGTGTTTCTTTACGTGGCCGGGAAGTCACCCCGACGGCACGACCCCCTACCTAGAGGACCAGATCCTTTGTTAAGCTCTAAGGACGGAGAGCCGGAAAGCCCGCTCCTTATAGGCCTGAGCTCCGAATACGTCGTAGTAGCCCATATAAGGTGTTTACTAAGTTGTTCGGCCTGACTGGAACTATGAACGCCAGCGTTGATTCCATCTGGGAAATTCCTTCGCTGCCGTCCGGATGCAAGGAGAAGTGCCTTAGTGGGAACACTCGCGATTGATTATAAACAAAGAAATAAGAAACATCCGCCCGCCGCTTAGGGCAAAACGTTCCTGTTGGGAGCAGCAACTTCAAGGTAGTTAAGATGTTCATCTCCCTTGGAGCTAACATTAACTCTACAAACAACACCTAAGTAGAGATTTGTCAAAGAATAACCCTGGGGTACCGCTGCTTTTGGCAAAACAAAAGGGTTCAAAACCCTTATTCTGTCAGTTCTGCTATATCGTCCAGCATTCCAGCGCCGAGTGCTGGACGATAAGCAGAGAAGAAGAAATTATACTTGGTTTTTTGAAAGAAAAATTTTACTCTACTAAATTTTACGCATTTTACCTGTGTGCGAGTAGGGCGAACGGAGGAGAAGATATTACCGCAAAATCTGTGTGCTGTACCTAGATGAGGATGTAGTTTTAAAAGCCAAAACAAGAAGACTATTCTTTTCAACACCGAATCGTGAAACTGGTGTGGAGTACAGAAAAAAATTGTTCTTTTCACGTACACCTGAACGGAATCATGCTCATGTAAATGTTCTTTTGAACTCCGAACTAGTTCGGTGTCGACACTGAATTCGAAATTTCGCCACCGTCGTATTTGACGGTGGAGGCTGGGTGTAGCTTTCATTGTGTATGTGAAGTGAAGTTTCGACTCAAATTTCATTCGTGATTTTTTACAACACGACTGAAGTCGTATGAAATCAATCAAAAATACCTTACTAAATATTTAAACTCAAAGCTATCAAAATTAATTTTAAGTAAAACGTTCAAAAAACCGAAGGCAAAAAAATCACTGCGAAATGAAAAAAGTAAATAAAATGAAGTCAAAACAGTTTGACACTTAACGTGTTGACTGCACGGGTGCAGTATTTGCCGTTCTGTACACAATGAAACCGAGTATACACCACGCTGGAATTGTCGCAAAAACCGAGTTGACAGTTCGGTGTGGCAGTTCGGTGTTCAAAAGAATACGCCATAAGACTACATTGGCTCAGTCACATCGAGCGGATGGACGATAACGCTCCAGCCAAGAAGAAGTTTGAGTTCAAGCCCCCATGATCGAGACTACCAGGAAGATCGAACCTCCGTTTTAAGGACTAAGTCATTGCGGATCATTGCGGATGCTTTGCAATATTTGGAGGAAACCATGACCCATAAAGTGCCAGTTTTCTTGACATCGCCAAAAATCGCTGACTTCACTTTGATTGCTAGCTTCCTTACGAGAGTTGCCACTTAGTGTTACCTAATAGAGATAACTTAAGAAAAATAGAAGTTAACTTAGCTTTCGTTTGTATTTTAAATAAAAATAAAATTAACCCTTTTCTTAGCCCATTCTGCATGCGGGATCTCCATCAGGTCATCCAACCATAGCACCATCTAAAATTACACCAAAGTCGTCACAAAAAAAGAAAAAACAAACGAATGTAATCACTGGAAATTATCAATTTCCTGGTTACATAGGGTTTATTGCCCAGTTCCAAAATAAATATTTGTAACACTCTCATTAATCTGGTGTTGATGACGATGCTGCTGCTGCTGGTGGGCTCAACTCTATCAATCTTTATCACTTTTAATTTTAATAACAAAAGAAAGAGATTTATTTAAGCACACACATCAATTCACTTTCAAAGCCGTTTAAAGAGTGTTTTTACGATCGTCTGTTGCCGGAGGAAAGGAAATGCTCGTATAATTTTATTGACCTCCTTGAGGCACGCATGACCATTTTTAGAGAAAACTCATACCTCAATCGGTATCGTGACGACATTATTTAGTTTTATTTTGTTGTATAAAACAATGAGGTGCAGGTCCTATGGCTTGGTTTTGTTTTCCCGAGTTAAGTCACCTCTTGCTTAGCAATTAGCCTTCAACGGTGGCCTACGTGCAGCTAGCCACACGCAGTGGGCCGATTCGCCGAGTAGTAGCGGATGGGTTCCATTCAAATGATCTTACGCGTAGGGTAGGAGGGTGATGAGTCAGTCAGTGGGTGAATTAGACTCTGTCCGAGGGATTCATGAATCATGATCGGTTGAATGAAAATATGGGGATCTTTATTTTATTTTTTGCGGTTTTGACTAAACGCTATTTGACTTTATAAGGAGCGATGGCACCTGCTGCGTAATAATGTGTAGCATTGGTTTAAGAAAAAATACTACCTGAAGATAGGTCTTAGGGAAAACTGTTATTAAAAAAACTTACCTTTCAGTATCAAAGTCGGTCAATCGAACTCTCAAGCGCCGAGAAACACAACTCGAAGACTCATCGGATTGACGATCGGCTGAATCAAACATTAAGAAAGTTGCTTAGGTGTCGAATCCTCAACGCTGTCAGGCACCTGAAAGCAATAGTTTCACCATATTGAAGAAATGCAAATTCTTTGAGAAATATTCGAATGTTATTATAATATTTTAATAACAAGTTAAGTCATTTGATCCTCATGGTTTTTTTTTTTTAAATGGATTTGAAAAAGGTCTAGATAGATCGTGACATGATTTTAATAGAAGATATTGTAATGTGGCGACAAGAAATAAAACAACACGCAGGAGTCGCCGAATGCACCCATCGATTGATTCACTAAACGAACATACCCAACTGTCATTCCAGTCATCTGACAGCAGCTGTCATATTCGAAATTCGGAATTCAGCGGAGGAGTACCAGTGAGAGGAGTACCAGTGAAGTATGGAACGTACTAGAAAGTGCTTAGTTTTGTATAAATACACGGGTGACAGGCTCGTACGGACAGTTATATTATAAACGTGGACTTGTGAAAATCGGTAATAAAGTAAAAAGTGATTGAGTTGAAATAAAGTGCTGAATTCTAAATAGTAAAGTTGAATAACAGTGTGATCTGAGTTTAAATAAGTTTGTTTGATAAATAAAGTGTTTCATTGTGTGATTATAAAAGTGAAATTGAGTTTTATTCGACGAAACCCAGGCCGAAAACATTACAATATGCATAGTTTTGAGTGCTAAGCTTAAAACAGCGCATAGAAAAGCATTCTATGAGAGTAATCAGGAACTTCTTGATAGACCATTCTTACAAGCAGTAATTTTACTAAATAGTACACACTTCTTTTAAGGCAGTGTTAAGATCGCAGACCTTTTGTTTCTAAGCCTAATTACTTACTTCTAAGGCTTCCGAGCCATGGAGGGTCTCTACCTGATTCCCAGTAGCCTTCCAGCCTCTGCGATCCTAGGGCACGCTGCTTCCAATTGTCCAGACCAAGTGCATCCAATTGTCCGAGACCAGCAAGACCGAATACCAAAAAGTCCGAACTTCCGTTTTAAGGACCAAGCCATGGCGGATGCCAAAATGGCCTTTCTGGTATTCGGTCTTCCTGGTCTCGAGCCTCGGGGCTTGGATTCGAAGACCCTCTTGGCTAAAGCATTGTTGTCCATTCGCTCGATGTGACCCAGCCAAGGTAGTATTCGTGTTTTGGCTTTTTGAAATACATCCACTTTGTGATACACCACATGGAGTTCGCGGTTATATCTTCTTCTCCGTTCGCCCTCCTCGTAGAATTTTTCTCTCGAAAGAGCCAAGTATAATTTCTGATTTTCTGCTTATCGTCCAGCACTAGGCGCCATAAAGCAGAACTGGCAGAATAAAGGCTTTGTAGAGCTGACACTTTGTCTTTTGCGAAAGTTTTGAACCCATTTGTTTTGCCAAACCAAAATAGCAGCATTTTTCTAGGGTTATTCTTCGACGAATCTCCGCTTAGTTGTCGTTTGTGGAATTAATGTTAACTCCAAGGTAGATGAAATCCTTAACCACTTCGGAGTTGCTGCTACCATCAGTGACGTTTTGTTTTCGGTAGTGGACGGATGTTTCTTTGTTTGTTGGTAACATGAACTTAGTCTCATCCTCATTTACTTTCACACCAACCAAATTTGCCTGCTCTACAATCACCGTAGAAGCCCCTATCACGGCATGGCTGGAGTAGGCAATATCGATATCGTCCGCGTACCCCAGTATTTGCAAGGATCTGTTGAATATCGTACCTTTCGTGTTGACCTTAGCCCTGCGCACTATCATCTCCAGAACAAGATTGAAGAATGCACATGACAATGTATCTCCTTACCGAAATCTAGTGCATATTTCGAACAGTTCCGAGGAGCTGTTCCCAAACTGCACGTTGCACCGTGTTCTTTCGAATGCTACACGGCACAGTTGGATCAGTTTTGTGGGATCTTGGATGAATGCTGGTCATAAGCGGCCTTAAAGTCGATGAAATGCTGGTATGTCTCGATTTCAATGGCCTTTTCTAGGATTTGCCTTAGTCTGAAGATCTGGGTCTATGATCGATCTGCCGGGCCGGAAGTCACAATGGCAGGTTCTAAGCCTGATTGCAGATACATACAACGAGCGCTCCGCATTATTGTGTGAGTACCGCGGCAATATAAGGTTTATCTCCGGTTGGTCAAGGCCAAGCAAAGCATTGCAAAAAGGTAGGTAGAGAGGTAACTTCTCACAACAGTGCATTTACGGCATTGCACACGCACATAGATCAAAGTCGCGAGGCTCTTTTCAGTCAGGTTCGAAGAATTGTGGGCGCAACCTTTTGATTGCAAACTGGGTAGGATTACGGACTAACCACACAAAAGTTATAGTCCTTGATCAACTTTTTCGATTAGGTACTTACGCGCTGGTAATGATCTTATGATTTTGTGGGGTAATTGTCTCTAGGCTACACATGCTGTGAGGTCTCTGCATAAGCTTTCGAAGAATTCATACATAAACAAACTTGTCAAGTAAGAGCCCATACACAGACCGGCTTTCGTAGAAGATTAGAATACGAACATAATGCTGGGGTTCAGGTATTCTTACATACATGGAGGGGGCCTACAATTTTTCGCCGATTCCGAACGGCGAATTGGTGAGGTCAATGACAAATTATACTCTCGGAGTTTTGTGAAACACTCGCGGAGGTGGAACCGTGAATAGGCTTTTATTGCCCCGGTCGGGATTCGAACCCGGCACTTTGGGATGGGCTATAAAAATCAAAAAAGTTTTTCTATTGGATGAGAGGAGCTATAGAAGACTGACTGATAGAGATACTTAAAAGTGAATCCTAAACTTTTAATTTCTTAATTATTAGGATTGTTGCACGATAACCTCGGTCAATCGAGGAAATATTGTCGGATTTTCAAGACAATTGGAGGAAAGTTGCATTTTGAATCCGAAAAACGTGGTTTTAAGGAAGAAAAAAAAATTGAAATTGTGCCACCAAAATCGGGATTTTTCGGAAAAAAATTTAAAATGGTCGCCATTTCCTCCCTTGGCGTTTTTACTCAAATCAAAATTTTTCACTCTTAGTTACATCCATATTATATGACACTCTAGTACCTCAGGTTGTCAGTCTTTGTGATGTTTTTCTATTACAAACATGCACCCAAATGAGGACAATGAGATGTGTTGTGAGTGATGTATGCACATTCATCAATCTTGTTTTAAAGAGAAGAGTGCCCCGCAGATTAACAGACAATACACAATCTTCGTGAGATCCTTACGAGATTGCGCTGCGTGCGTGCGTTGTCGTGACATTTATAACTGTAAAGTGATGAATGGTAGGGTGTTTCCGCTGCACATAATACAGAGATTAACGTATGAAAATTAAAAATGAGTCCTGAAGTGTTTGCACCGGAAAAAAGGAGATTTGCTTGACGTATGATTTCGTTTTGACATTTCTCAATGACGTCATCTGCGCATCTCCTTGTAAACGTAAATTTTTTTTATCCCTCGGGTAACTCAGATTCAGAAATAATTAAATTACTTTTTAATTGCCACCGATTTTTTTAATGTACAAAACGAAATAACGGATTTCGGTCCGCAAAGTCGATAGTAGACCAAGCTGATCAACATCAACCAGTAGTAGATATCAACATTAACATCCATCATTATTTTGCGGTGTGCACACCTTATTGCATTTAACTTTTTTGACAGAAACAACCACATCTACGTCAACAGCAACATCAGCCATTTTGTGCATCCCTTTACACCACACAAAAAATTCTGCCAACCATTGACATAATAAATGGATTGCTAGTTGGTGTCTCTGCTTGTGCTGCTGTTTGGTACTGGTGGTATGTTGCAGAAGCACAATTCTCCATTTAATTTTCCCATGGATATTAATTTCAAATTTGGCCACGGGTACCAAACACCGCAAGTTTCTACGTGCTTGAATGGAACTATGAGCGGAGACACCAACTAGCAGTCAAAATATATTATGTCAATAACTGCTAAGTTGATGAAGCCCAGCTGTCAATAAAAGGTATGTTTGTTTTATTTCATCGGAAGAAAACGTACAGAACATCTAGAATTATGTACGGTTTGATTTAAGAACTGTTGCGTGGAAGAGAATAATCAGGCGATTAATTTTTAATCTCCTCGAGAAGAGATTAATATTCGTATGGTAAATCGCGTGATTTAGTGGGGATTCAAAGATGACTTGTCTTAACCGCCTGTACAACCACGAATACTTTGCGCATATAATGGGCATCAATTATCCAGTTTGAGACGACCAGGAAGACCAAACTAACGTTGTAAGGACCAAACTTCAAACCATCGCACGTGCCAAAAGACCTAGTTTGGTCAACTGGACGCAGCCTGTCAAGGATCATGTAGCCAGAAACCATCTATGGTCGGAAGCCTTGAATTATGCGACTCTGGGCCTGAAGTACAGTAGCATAGATTCAAAGGCTCAAAGCTTTCAAAGCTCAAACTGCCTGAAAACTTAACAATGGGCGTTTAAGTTGGCTGTTTATTTTACTCACTAGTCCGTAGTTTACGAAACCAACCCGTGTCACAGCCGCACCTAAAAACGGTCCATACATCCTTTAAGAAATGCACACAATTTAGGGAGCCAATTCACTACAGCCTTTATTTTTCAGTTAAATACTATGGAGAAATTTAAATAAAACTTTTCTTGTTTCCTGGTTATATCCGACATTGTACACAGAAGATTGTAAGGCAACAACGGTACAGGTCCCAGACAGTACTGAATGACGCGCAAGCTTGACTTATGCAATCCCTTTGCCGAGTGACGAACAAGGCAAAAAACCAAAATTTATTTTTACATTGAAGAACACGTCGTGGAGCACCACACGACATCCTTAAAAAATGAACACAGTTGTTTTTGTTATTTTTCTTTATTTGTAATCCGAAACATATTAAAAATCTTGAATATAGAGTTGTACAATAAGAAACTGCAAAAAATATATTGGTATACATGTATTTATACGTGTGTGTGTATGTGTGTTTATATTTTTAAAAGCCTATTATTAAATGAAGAAGTTAAAAACAGAAAACTTAAACGAACAAAAAGAAATAAAAAATGTGAAACTGGAAACGGAAAGGGAATTCAATTTGTTTAGTTGCTGATAAGAAAAACGTTTTTTATGCATTTTTTAATTTTTTTTTTGGTTTATAATTTTAAATCAATGATTGAGCAAAAAATTATTTGTTGATCCGATAAATTCAAAAAGTAAAAACTCAAAACCGGAACCCAATAAAGGCGAAATAAATAAAACAAGGACCACGAGCATATTTGGAGTAATTTTAACTTCCTGTAAGAATAGGAGATTATAATAAGAGAATATTTGAGTGTGTAACGGGGGAATATAGAAAAAGTTATTTGTTTTTTTAGGAAGAAAATTAAAGAGCTCTAAAGGAAGTCCTAGCAGCCATTTAGATGTCATCAATGTCGATCTCTTCGCCATCATCATCGTCCTCGATGATCTTCTTTGGAACCGGTGCCTTGGCCATCGGTACAATCTGGACACGATCGTTGTACTCGATTTCGACATCAGAGTCGGAGACTTCTTCGTCTTCGTCGGACTCCTCCTCTTCGGCTTCCTGCAGCCATTGGATGAAGGGCTTGGCCTTCTCGTGTATCTCGGCGGCCACCTCCTTGGAGACGTACTTCTTGCTGACCTTCTGCGACCAGTCGATGATGGCCTTCTCCTCGAGGATGTCCTCGTCGTAGAAGAGCTTCAGAATTCCAGCGACCTTGTCCATTAGCTTGGCCGAGTGCAGAGCGATAATCTGCTCGATGCCACCGATCAAGTAGCGCTGCGCCTTCGGGTTGTTGTGAGTGAAGCGCAGCAGGAGGTAGCGATGCTTGCGCACCTCGTTAATGATGTTAGCAGAGAACAACAGTTCGGCCAGCACCAAGGTGGCCTTGTGAGCGATATCGAGGCGTTCAGCCTCAATAGCCAATTCCTTGTGAGTGGCGACAGAGTCCAGTTGAGACGTTTCGATCTTACGCTTGACCATCTCGTAGAAGATGTCGATGCGCTCCTTCTCGGTCTTGTCGTAGTCGTCAGAGATGGTCATGGTCTTGGCGCCGTCTGTTAGATCTTGCAAACGGGCGCGAATGGCCTCAGCCGAAGTGTCGACGGTCCAGTTGTTGTCCTCGTCGTCCTCATCGTCGACCTTCTTCGGAATAGCAGCGTTGATCTCAGCTTCGGTTTGGCTGGCGTGATTGTTACCTCCATCCGAGTCGCCAGAGTTGTTGGCCATCGAATTGTTTGCCGACTCCGAAATGGTTCCGTTCTCGCCGTTCTTCTTCGAACGTCTGCCGCGTTTGCCTTCGGTCAACGACGATCCTTGGGTGGCCGGATTTATGGTGGGAGGATTCTTCAGAATAAACGTGTTCACCTTGTGGTGGACCTTCAGCGGTCCATGGAATCCACAAGCCTTGCAAGTTTGCGAAATGGTTCCATTCTTGGCCGAGACCAATAGATCGGTTTCCGGGTTATCGCACTCCGGGCACAAGACGTACTTGCGGATGAAGCCGTCCAGCAGATCCTGCAGCTTGGTGGCGTCATGGGAACCATTTACTATGAAGCGTTCGTTCTAAAGTGGGGAGAAAAAGAGGAAATTTGTATTCAAATTGGCAGCGTGTCTCTCGATCGTAACTCACCTTATAATCAAATTGAGTTTGAGCTCCCAATTCACAGCCAAAGTATTTGGTCGGGTACGTTGCCGGACGCCCGATGGCCTTTGCAACCTCGGCCATATTAACGATGACAGTTTTGATACCGTTTCCCTTGCCCTCGACCTTGGCATTGATGCGCGGCATCTTGTAACGATAGAAAATGTCGGTGACATTGCGATTCACATTGACCGAACCCATTTCTTGGCCAAAATTTCTTGCGTCTTCTTAATTGATCGACACTTTTAACTCCTTTTTGTGCTCCAACAACGGCTCTGGCTTATCAAAAACGTCTTTTTCTGATGCTTTAAGCTAAACAAACAAGCGTTCTTCTTCGAAAGGCCCTCTGACCTGGTTTTATCTCTTCCAACGGATAAAATTATCTTTCACACTTCGCCTTGTGTCGCCACCTTCTCTGGGACTATCCTTTTCACTGGAATTTTGGTGCTTCCTTAAGTTTGCTATGCTGGCGCTTTAGAGCTCGCTCTGCTTAAGCTATTGACCCCTTTCGATCTGTAATAACATTAGTGTGCTGCCGTAACGCTCTGGACGACGTTAAGGGTTTTAAGTTTTTGTTTTTTGATTTATTGTAGATATTTGTTAAAAAATTCATGAAGTTTGTTTTTTTCTAGTTCTTGTGGTTTTTGTTTCAGGCTTTTCGAAAAAGCTTTGTGTGATAATTTAACAATAAAAATTTGAATTTTTTTGATTTTCTTTTTTAATTTTTAAGAAATAATTCTTTCTTTCTTCTTTTGCTGGATCAAATGGACAACGAAAGGTTCCACGATAGTTGGCCTGTTATTTGTATTGTTGGTTGTTGATTTAAAATTATAATTTTTTATGCTTTTTTTGCTTGGTTGTTAAATTTTTGTGGTTTTTAAATACATCAATTGGTTAGTTTCGTAATAGTAAACGTGGGCGTCTAATTTTGGGTGATTACCTCACGTTTCTCTAAAAGGTTGAAGCTTCCGATGTCTATTACTGGAAAATTTTGAAGTCCTGGAAAGAGAGAGAAAATTTTATTGGTTATTGTTTGCTGATTAGAGAGGTTTTAGAAAAACCAAAACAAAACAAAAAACACTTAGAATTACCTTTGTCGAATTTATTGGCGATAATTTTTTGACTAGTCTTGCAAGCTCTATAAGCAAATGTGTTGTACATGGGATTGTTATTTCTGAATGTTTTTAAGTGTATGAATTGAGTTGCGTTCTTGAGGCGTTGAGGAGTTGTTTGAATATGTATTTAAAATATGTATACAGCAAATAATTATCTAAAGATTTAGAAAATATGTCTGAATCGTCTTTTTATCTGAGGTTCACTTTTGTTTTTAATTTCAAAACTGCACAAAGTCACTTTTGTTATAAGCTGCAGTTTTATTTTTACTTTCACTGCGCAGATCAAAAGGTTTTATCACACGAAGTAAAGACGGAATATTTGTTACGAATATTATGACTAGCCAAGTCAGTCGTGTGACAATAGCTTTATCGCTTCGTTTAAGGCGATGTTATTATCTTGACTGAGCCGAAAGCCCATGCAGCTAGTCCTCCTGCATTTAAGTATTAACTTAGCAATTTAAGATTTCTATGTTAATTTGTATAAATAAATAAATAAATAAATAAATAAATATTATCTTGACTGAAGGATCATAACCTTCCCTCTGTAAATGCATTCCTAATTCCGGTTTGTAGGGTTTGACGAAAAGATTTGAGAACGTAGCTTTAGACAAACCGGTATGGTACCACTTCGTCACTCAGACTAATTAAATAGTGTTTCGATGCAACTTATTATTTTTGCATGATCCAAAATTTGTTTGTTTGTAATTTAGGGCCTTTAAATTAAAAATCTTTGCCTCTCGAAATTATTGGCTCTCGCAACTCTTACTTCACATAGAAAAACGCAGGAAAATAAGTTGTTATTCTAAGATGTCAATTATCGCAGAAATACGCAAATCCACTACCATTTCAAACAGAAACAAAAAACATTTAAAGAAGTTCATACTGTTTTCCAGAGTTGATCCGAGATTAACTCACCACATTTAGCGAGTTAGGCCGAGATTAACCCCAGATTTAAATTCACTGAAAAATTAATTTCTGGGGCTAATCTCAGTTTAACTCGGAAACTCGGATAATCTCGCACTGAAAAACTCGCCCTTAATTGCATCGGTGATTCCCAGTTATGTATGTCATCCCACAGACACTTTTGGGAAACATTGTAAGGCCAGAGACACACGACGACAGAAAAACGCTCCAGCAGTTACCGTCCGACTAGAAGCACACGCGTTTGTATTCAGACAACACACGATTGCGGCTACGACAATTAATCGCAAGACTCGTTTTCCGACAAATTTCGGAAGTGCGACTCTTTCAAGCCGCACGACAAAAAATATAATTTTATTTTATTTAACTACGAGTTTACTACGAAAAGCTTGCACTCTTTTTTTTAACGATGAAAATTAAATTTTTTATAAAAACTGACAGGAATCGCACGGAAAATTATCGCTAGTGTGTTGAGTATGCTTGCTGCAGAAAATCGCGCAGTTTGTTGTCGCGCGTTTTTCTGTCGCCGTGTGTCTCTAGCCTAAATGTAAAGTGTGTCGTTTTGGTGGTTAGAGCCAAGATTACCAAGTTAGAAAGTTCATATCAGTCTTAAAAACATCGACAGAAAGTCGATTTTGATTAAAAGTTAACCCCGAATTCCACCACTAAATTGGTGGGCTAACCCTGATTTACATGTCTTATGTCAAAAAATCTTGCTTCTCGAGATAACCCTGGATCAGATTTAATCCGTGATTAAGTAATCTAAGGTTCAATCTGTCTTCTACGCGTAATTCATTTATTTTAGATATGCTGCAGATGATCAATACTCGTGACTTTACGTTTGCTAAATTCCTAAAATATAAATTGAATGAGACCAGGCTCGAGTTTCTTTGAAATCTTTTCACCAGAACAAGATAAATATGTGTTTTTAGCGGTCCGTCCCAAAATGGAAAAGGTCCTCTTATGGTATCACTTCGTTGTCCGTGACGTTTTTCGTAATGTTTGAGGCCATAACTTTTGACCCGCTTAGTGCACAAAGCCAATATTGAACGCACGTATAAGGCAACTTAAAGTAAACGAAGTGCTTAGGTCATATTTTTCAGAAAAAGATTAAATACTGCCGCTTTGACACATTTTCAAAAAAAAAAAAAAACGCAAAAATTTATGTAAAAACGTGCGTCCCCAAGTTTCACCACTTATCTCCGAAATTATTTAGAGAAATCATATGAAAAAAATCACACGTATCAGAAATTGTCCAAAATTTTAAGGAAAATTATAGCGAATTTTAAAGTTTCAAAACCTTCTGAGACTCCGAAGCATAAAAGCATTTTCAAAAACAATTTTTTAAAATCGTCTAGTATCTTAATGGTAAAAGGAATCTTGTTCAAATTTGGGTAAAGTACAAAGCGTACAAAAAGAAAGCAAGCTGCGTTAAAATAATTTTTAATTGCTGTTTCTAACCTAAGGTTTTCGAATAAAAAAGGAGTTTGTTGTGCCCATAAAATCTAAAAAAAAAACACACAATACTAGTTAAGGTGGGTGTGCGATTGGAAAAATGTCTAACGGCCATTGGAAAAAGATTCAAAATACAAAGTTGTTTTATGAATTTGAAATTTAAAAAATTCTAAAAAAGGTCAGAAGACCGTATGTCCCCCTATATCCTGCATACGGTGTAAAGTATAGTTTTGAAATAAATAACAGCCAAGTCTATCTTCTGAAATTTTATATAAAACTATAGCAAATTTTGAATATTCAAAAACTTGTATTCAAAGTTTCTACTCAAGAACCTAATACCGTTTTCACACCGAAGCTAGAATCTAGATTCTGAGCAATTCGATTTCAAAATCGAATTGACCCTTTCATACTGCGCAAATCAGCCGCGTAGCGAAGGTCCGAGCCGTGGGGGGTGACTTTAATTCAAATGCCGACTTAATTTTGGAATTTGCCGACTGTTAAGATTAAACATCCGTATAAAAGAAATAAAAGTGTCCCATGAAAATTGAAATTTTAGCGTGGAAGTAATATAAGACACTAATCATTATTCTTACAGTGTGTGTTATATTTATACCTGTTAATTTAAATATATATATATATAGAGTAGCGCAACAGCTCGAGGTGAACCAGGGCCAACTTCTCAACAATGTATGCTGTGTGTGTTAAATTGTTCACATACAAAGGGAACTAAAATTTTTGGCCGAATCCGAACGGCACTTTGAGAAGTTTTTCAAGACAATTGTTACTCTCGGAGGGTTTGTCAGGCCCCTGCGGAGGTGGGGGCCGTGAAAAAGAACGAGTCTTTTTTTCAGGTGGCGATGGTAGGATTTGAACCCAGACCTCCGGCGTTGTAGGCACACACACTAACCAATGCACCACGGCACACCCACCTGTTAATTTAGGACCATGAAATAAATTAATGACTATTATTATAAATTATAATTGCAACAATTTATCTAACTAGTGAAGATGTTTACATTATAAATTAAAGAAATCAATATTTATATTATAATCGCAGCAATTTATTTATATTTATAATATATTAATTTAAAAAACAGTTAAAGCAACAATTAACAAACATAAGAAATGAATATTGCGGCGACGTCTTTATATATGTACTAAGGAATGAATGACAATGAAAATAAATACATGACTGTTGGCACTATTGCAGTAATTTATCTTAATGGTAAAGAATCTTTAATTATAAATTAAAAAACAATTAAAGCATAAAGATTGAAGAAGTTTATTTGTTTTAGCAAACATAAGAAACTATAATTGCAGCGATTTTTATAAAATCTTTGACAACGAAAATAAATAAATAACTGTGCCCCCTCTACCAGGTTCAGGACGACCGAACCTCCCTTTTAGGGAGCAATACATCGCGGATGTCAGAGCGCTTGGTCTGGACAATTGGAAGCAGCAAGTCTAGGAACGCAGATAATGGAAAGCTACTGTGACAGAGACCCCGCATGGGTTAGGAGCCCTTTGAAAGCAATAAATACAATTTAATACTGAGCATTATGGACAGCAACGTTCCTGCCAAGAGGGTCTTCGAATTTAAACCCCTCCCTCAGGTTCAGGACGACCGAACCTCCGTTTTAGGGACCAAAACTAATATATTAATAGACATTAAAGTTAATATACCCTCGGTCGGGTATAAAAAACCATAATTAATCGGCATTTGCGAAAGGCAAACTACTTTGTCGTTTGTCGACTGTGTGTAGTCCTTAAATTTTACCGACTTAGCCATTTATTTTTGTTTTAATAATGAAAAAACTATGGGTTAGTCGGCATTTCCCAAAGATAAAATGATTTGTAATTTGCCGACTGTAGGTACTCCTTAAATTTTTACCGAGTTAGCCATTTATTTTTGTTTTTATAATAAAAAAAAAAACACATTTGCCGTTTGCCGACTGTAAGTAGCGTTTCATAAGTAAGTAGCGAAAAATTGTTCCCAATTTTTCACAGTTGTCGCAAGTTAAACAACTTCAAATAAGTAAAAAACAATTGTTGATAACTAAAGAAATAATAAATAAATAAATAGAGTGGCGCAACAGCTCGAGGTGAACCAGGGCCAACTTCTCAACCATGTATGCTGTGTGTGCTATATTTTTTTCACATACAAGGGGACCTACAATTTTTTGCCGAATCCGAACGGCACTATGAGAAGTTTTTCAAGACAAATGTTACTCTCGGAGGGTTTGTCAGACCCTCGCGGAGGTGGGAGCCGTGAAAAAGAACAAGTCTTTTTTTTTCAGGTGGCAGAGGCAGGATTCGAACCCAGACCTCCGGCGTCAGAGGCACACACACTAACCACTGCGCCACGGCACCCACTGATAACTAAAGAAGCACTGGAGAATACATGAAAATCACCGCACAATTAAATAGTACCTATACAAAAAAAAAAACGAAAATATTTCTCCTTTTTATTTTATAAACAAACTTTATCTGCTGTCATGTCTTCTTTTGATTGAATTAAAAGAGTGTGTTTGCTTTTATTTTCCCATAATTCCCACAAAATTAAATACAATTTATTACATTTGTATTCGATTTTGTGGGAATCTAGATTCTGATCTAGATTCTGAATTCTACAAATGTATGTGAAATTTAATAGATTTTAATTAGATTTGGGACTTTTTTACTCTGAATTTAGATTCTGGCTCGATGTGAAAACCGTATAAGGCGTTTTCGAAAACGATTTTTTAAAAGTTTCTAGTATCTTAACGGCTATGACGATATTTTGTAAATATGGTTAAAGTATGTAACGTTTACAAGGCAAGCTACTAACTCCTTTAAAAACTTTCCAAAATTGCCGTTTCCAACATAAATTATTTAAGTACATTTAAACAAACGAAAAAAAATATTTTACCCTTTTCTCAGAAATCCATGTTCGCAGAATTTGAAAAAAGCAACCAAGGCGAGCGCAGATGGATTTAATATTGAAAATGTCTAACAGTAGTTAAAAAAGTTTTGAAATCACTGTTTTATGGATTTGAAATTTTGAAAATGGTAAAAAAGTCAAGAAAACGCTTTTGTCTCCCTATCTCCGAAACGAAAATAGGTAAAAAATCGACATAAATAACGGGAGTACTACATCTTTAAAAATTTAAATTTCATAGCTCTATGAGTTTTGAAATAGTAAATGGTTTCCGAGATGTATTTGAAAACACTATATTTGACTGACTAAAATTTGCAAATCTTAAAAAAAAAAAAACAAACAATAGACTTATAACACTTTTTTAAAAAATAATAAAGAAACATTTTTTGCCATTTTTTTAGAGCAACCGAATTTAAAAACCATCCAATATAAGAACTGCGTAGACTTAAAACTACGAATAAAGTATGCAAAAGAATATGAAATATATCAGGCAATAAGTCTTATAGAGAATTAAAGAATTATACACAAAACAGAAAAATAGAGATGAGCTTAACCTTCAACAAAAGCCGACGGATCTTTGTGTAAGCCGACTTATCTCTGTATGTCTTTACACTTGACATGTGTAACTTTTTTTTATAACACCCATCGATCGTTATGAAATTTGGATCGCGAGTACTAGCTGTTGTAATAGGCATGTATTTCGAGATGCATTGATTAATAACAATTTTATGCAGCCAATTTTATATTAGATACTGTTTATATTAGATACGCGAGTCATGAATGCCGAAAAAAAGGAACGCGCTCGGTAAGGTCGAGAAAAAGGTTGTTGGGTATATTGCACCTGATAAACTCGTATTGTTTAAGGATCACTCATTACTCATACAACAACTTATCCCTCTCTCCGCCAGCTTTTTGATGGACCAGGAATATAGAAGATAACAATGATTAAGCTTTTAAGTATTTAATAACTTTCCCTATGCGGACATTTCAGGAGAAGGAGTGAGTGGATTCAATTTCCATTAGCAGTAAATTAAAATATGCGCATAAAATTCCTCACAACGAAAATAATTGCGAACCAACCAAAGCGTAGTGCGGTGGGAAATCTAAATAAAGAATAAATCATGACATTCCAGCCTAATAGTGTACATTTTAAAAACAAATACCCCAACCCCTAATTGTTATCCTTTGTGGGTTAATTTGCATGTTTCGTGTGGTTAAGCGAAACGTTTTCGTAAAATATTTCCATCTAAAATCAATTATTTTGCGCTTTTGATAATTTCAATGCATGTGTGTGAGTTTGTGAATGTTTGAACAACTGCATTGCGGTTTTTGCATAGAGTCCTTTTATAGAGTCCAAATTAATTTTATTGATTCAATTGTGTGAACTGACCCAGGTTAGTTGATTAAAATAAAATTGTTTTTTTTTTTTGCTTCTTTGAACTTACCTATGACTTAAATATCGCCTATGTGAATTCATGCACGTTCTAACTAACTTGCTCCGTTGAAGTGGAGATGGAGGTGCTCCTTTGTGTACTGGTGTTTCTGCAAGAAAAGAAATAATGAAGCAAGTTAGTAAAATAGTTAAAATCCTTAAAATAAGCAGCAAAGAAACTAAGCACGTATGCACGCAAACCACTCACAGTGGGTATGCTAATGATGGTAATTAGCATACACCCTAAGGTCAGTTGGTGGTGCAGAAATGCAACGCGATACAAAAGCTTGCACGTCATATAAAGAAGGAAGTTTTTTTTTTTTGTACGAGCGACTAACCGCAGCAAGGCAGAAAAAAATTTCTTTGGTTCCCATTGGGTATTTTGCTTTTTAATTAACATACAACATCGAGTTAAAGGAAATGGGTCAACAATTAATTGCTGTAAACTAACGTCAGTCTGTCGTGACCATCTATTCACCCATCCTGACCGAGAACATTACCAGGTTGGCTTTGAAAAAAAGTTTAAGAAGATATTTGCTGAACACGTATAATCGAGATGTCTCTGTGGCACTACTGCCACAGAGCAGTGAAGAAAAAATTTTGGGTGGGCCATCTCATTAGTCTGAGTTTCCATGTTTTCCATGAAGTCGCCGCTTTTGCTAAAAAAACCTAGGGTGGACTTAATCTAGGAAATCGGTTTTAATCTCGCTAAAAACTACAAACATTTCGAAGAATTTTTGCTGACCTTTTGATTTAAGTTGATATTTACATTCCATGATCCATGAGCAGTAAGTAGTGTAGAAGCAGTTTGCAGTTTAGCAGTAAGTAGTGTAGAAAAGCTTTGCAAGACTTCATTTTATTAAAGCTCTGTCTAAATGTCTTAAAATAACGCGATTGGAAGGGATTAGAGAGGAGAGATGAGAGGACATGATGAACTTAGGTCTTAAACTGCTGATCAGGAAAGATCTCTTATCGAAGCCTTTTCCACATTCAATACAACGCGAAACGTCTTAAATTGGGGTCCAGAGTAAACAAGTTGGCACTCATTCTTGCGCTGGTATTGTGACTAAGTTCCTTGCGCGATGAAAAAGCAGTTGACTGTTTTACGCGAACACTCTTTACAAGATTAAGAGTTAAAGATTAAAAATACCAGACGGGAAACATTTTGCCGATATTTCATAGAGTCAAAACACTTCGTTATGTTCAAGTCGGCCATAAGTATCTATTAACTTTCGATTTTGAATCCTTTTAGCATCAGATGTAAGCAGCTCTTTGGTGCTGATGCAAGAAGTTCCTTGGAGTTATACTCCATTCTGAGCCGAAAAAATGTTTTGAAGATATTATGTGTATTTTGCATCGCTCCACCGGTAAGGTACTTTCACAGCCGGCGAATTTGCGCCCTGCGAATTGGCACTTGATTGGACATTGCTATAAAGAATTGCTTAAAAATGAAATTTGTCAAATAGAAACCTAACAAGAATCGTCAATTCTACTATTTGACATCTTCAAATCCATCATTTTCAAAAGCTGTGTGAAAATATTTACAATTCGCTGCGAATTCGTTTTGAAATCAGCGAACTGCGAATAATCTTGCGAGCTTTGTGTAAATTGATTATATAGTAGTGTCAAGTTATAGATTATTTGATCTTTAAAAGATTTCCGTGCTGCGATTTTGATTTGTAAATAGTATTTTGGGGTAAAGTCATTTGGTCGCCAGTTCGCTGGTCGCAAGTTCGTCGGCAAGCACGAAGCATCTCTACTCTCCTTAGTACGTTACGCGATGCCAGCGAGGGGACAATTTCGGCATTTTTTCAAACCCATCCCCATAACTCATTTGTTTCGCTTCTATCGAGTGCATATATTACATAATATTTAAGGTATACCTATGCATAGAATCAGTGTGCCTGTGCAAACAAGCGGCTAAGTTATAATCGCCCAAAACCACCAGTTACAACAGGTGGGTACCTCTTCCTTACATAAGGATACCCATACCCACCCCATCTTACTTACGCGCTTGACAGATTTGATTATGTATCAATCGAGTCAATCACTCACCCAATCGACTTACGCAATAGGACCTACGCAACTTACCTACATACCTACCAACCTCTTTAAATATAAATTATGTATAGTTTACCACCTTTCGCATTTACTTTCCCGAGTCATCGAATTATGAATATTGACATGAAACACATTACACAAATAAAAAATTCTTCTTCAAATTTAGCTTGCAAGAGAAAAATGAAATCTCCAAATAGGAGGTATAGGTAGGTAGATACATACAACGAAGCAAGCAACAAAAAAGAACAATAAAGATCCAAGCCACATTTCTCTCTTCCAAACGAAGAGAACGAGAAAAGGGCATTTGCCAGCGCCACGGCTTTTGCGGGAACTTCATATTCGATTGTGTGCGTTTACAAGGAATTTTATTTGCAAAAAATGCGAAAAAGACACTTTTTAAAAATTACATTGTAAAGTTTATACGACAGTTAAAACTTTAAGTTTTAACATGCAAACGGAAAAAATGACAAATAAAAATACAAAAATAAAAATTGATTGCTAAGTATTTTAGCTACCTCAATAATTGGATTAAAAAGTTGTCACCGAAAATTGCAATTCTAAGCACATTTACAAAAAAAATTAAATTTTTGCTTCAACCACAAATTGTAAAAATGAACGGAGTATTGGCTTAAAGAATAATTAAAAATCAAATTCTATAACTGAGCTTGCCCCGTGGTCGGATTTGAAAAAATGAGGCATTTTTCGTTTTAAAGCCTTATCAAGAAAAAAAATTGCAAAAAAATATCCAGTATACCACTAAAA
This sequence comes from Neoascia interrupta, assembly GCA_947623515.1. Lineage (NCBI taxonomy): Eukaryota > Metazoa > Arthropoda > Insecta > Diptera > Syrphidae > Neoascia > Neoascia interrupta. The sequence continues at coordinate 118,652,731 of OX392463.1, read as the reverse complement.
GCATCTACCTTAAGCTACTTAAAAATAAATATTTTATTAAATTTGGTTTGGTATTTTGGTATTTTGGCGCTTGCAAATGTATGGTAAAATTCCAAAAAACGTCTAATCCTTGCACCTCAATTTACAGTAGTCGAAACAAAAAATAAATTTTCTGCCACAACAGCTCCGAGAAAAAACATATGAAAATTAAATAAATAGAATAAAAAAAAAGTGAGTTCTAAGTACTGCCCCGCGGTAGGATTTAGGCTGTGTCCAAATAATACTAAAAAAACATTGTTTTCCCTTTGCTAAAAACTTTTATATTTACTTAAATTAATTTCTAACAATGAGCATATCTGGCCACATTCAATACCAAAATAATGCTTTTTATTAGAATAAATTATCTTTAAAAATGTGGAAATTATCCATCAATTTAATAGCCAACCACCATAACTTTGTGCAGGGAACATGCCCTTAAGGAATCCTTTTGGCGAGACATCCAATATTATAGTCATAGGTTGAGATTCACACACATTCCAAATGTAGATTTTTTTGTCGATTTTGGCAGTGCAAAAGCCTTTCGGCAACAGATTTGTTTAGTGCTTGCAGAGCAGTAAACAGCATTGAGTTATGGACAGGAATGGGAATTAAGAATTAGCATTGAAAAAAAAAAATCATCAGCATTCAAAATATCAATGCTAACCAAAAAGGTTTAATTGGCATTGATTTTTTTTAATTGCCACTGAAATTGTAGTAATGCTGAAGAAAAGTTATTTTCATTAAATAAAATAAGTCATTAGGAAGGGTTTTTATTATTTATTTTAAAAACAAATAATATAATTTTGTAAACTTAATTTAATTTAATTTTTCAATATAAAATTTAATTTTGAATGGCTTTGCCATAGGGGCCGGTCGGCAAAATAAGCCAACAACGATATGTTCGGCTAGCTTTTTAATAAATAAATAATATAATTTTTTAACCCTAGGAGGTGGGTTCCTGAGTACTGATGCGATGCTCAAATTTTTAAAAAGCCTTCATCCTGCCTTCTTTTTTTTCTAAAATTCTTTGGATTCATTGGAGTCCTCGCCTGGTAGTTCATTGTTTATCATTTTTAGGCGATGAATTCTACTGAACCAAATTAATTTTGAAGGAAGAGGGTCGGGGTTAGGAGTGTAGAGGGTAGGAATCCTTTATAAAAATGAAGCATGCAATTTTGCCCAATGCTGCCTTACATGCACAACACCACACTCTTAGTAAAAATTGAGGATTTCACCTAATGGTGAGCTCAATTTTTTCTAAACTCTTCATTGGCATTGATAAATTCTATTGAAAATTTATTTAATGCCAATGAAAACCTAAAATAAATTAGAATTGAATTTTTCAATTGTAATGATTTTTTTTTCATTGGCATTGCTTTTATTTAATGCTTATGCGATTAACGATTTCATTAGCAAACTAATGCATTACTCCCATCTCTGGTTTTGGGCGATATTGAACTCCACAAAGACTAAGCCATTCACAAATGCATGTGCGGTATAGGCTCAGTTTAAATCAGACCGATTGATTTCTTTGCTGTATCATTATGTGTTCAAAAAAGGATGTTGATGCTTAGGTTAGCTCCACAAAGCTGTCAAGTGGAGCTAACCTAGTGCTGTGGAAATTGCATTTCAGCGACAGTATTTTCTTCCCACCCAGGCGGCAATCTAGACTGGTGACCCGCATGCGATGGGAGCGGTTGCAGGGACTTTAGAGAACATTTTGTGTGACACATTTCGGAGAGGTTTGAAAAAGTTCAACTAACCTTTTAAATGTAGACGAAGAATGGCAGCCGTTTTCATCGGCAGCCATTGCCTCTGCAAGAATTACTTGTGCAGTGAAACGGCTTGGGGAGCGACTGATGGTTTAACCTTTAACACATCTGAAGTTTACGAAGCCTTTAAGAGGAAGAAGAGGGTCTATCGTGCGGAATCGTTTACATTGTATAGAATGCAGCAACTCTTTTCCACAGCTCGATATACTGAGGCGCGAAGAACTTCCAATGTGACAGTCAGAACAGCTAAGAAACAGTCATGAAAAGGTTCGACTAGAGGTTGGAGGACGATAACAGAAACATATCTGAAAATAAGATGCTTCGGCAGACTATTCACCGTCTCAGAGGAAATAATTTCTATATCGTATGAGAGGTTAAATCCAAGGACGCTACACTTCTTTCAAATGAGAGTGATGTCATCTGCAGGTGGAGTGAGGACTTTGAGTGGCTCAACCCCTAACAGGGCAATGAAAAAGATAAAGATAGATATGACGAGAATCGGGCAGAGAATAGTCCCGCAGTAGATGAAGTCACTGACGCGATTAAGTTCCTAAAAATTGGCAAGTCAGCTGGAGTTGATGGAATCTGGTCAGAACTCTTCAAATGGCCATGGATTAAGGAAGTGTTATATGGCTAAAACGTGTCATAAAGGTGGCCTGGAGACCTTATTGCGGGAATGCGGGAGAGCGCGGCAAACTATTGGCAACAGAGGTGAAAGTGCCCAATTTCAGAAAACGGGACAAGAGAAATTAGGCCTTCCGGGAAAAGTATTCACGAAGGTGTTTGAAGCGCGTTCTAGAGCTGTAATCGAGGTATTTTTACGGGAACAGCAGTGTGGCTTTTGAATTGGCATAGTCACATGACCATGGTCAATCAACCGTTTGAAAATTGTCATATTGAAAACTGCATTCGTCATATTGACAACCGATAAAATGTGATGAGCAGAGTTTCTTCATGTTGACAATCGCGATCATTGGATCAAAAATGACTTTTTCTTCAATATGACGAACTTTGTTGTCAATATGACGCACCTTTTTGGTTCAGTGCAGCTTTATACTCTTAAGAATAAGAAGGCCTCGGAATATGCCCAACCAGTCTACGTGTGTTTGGTAGTTTTGAAAAGGCCGGGTCCCTCTGGATAAACTTGCAGGGCTATACATACTAATTTGGTCTCTTCTGATAGCCCTTCTGTCTTTTTATGGGAACTGCATATGCTGTGTATGGATAAATGGCGTCTAATCCAGTTCTTTCAATGTGTGCGTTGGACTTTTCATAGAGAGAAGATATGGAATGAGTCTAACCGGATTCCTGGCGAGGAATGTTTCCAAATGGCTGACATTAGGGCAAGCCATTTGTTTTTCGCATATTATTAAGCTATCCTTGCATAGTTCGAAGAGGAACTTCATCGAGCACTGAATTGGTCTGCCCAGAAAAAGGTGGTGGGACCAGGTCGAGAATCTCTTCTAGCCCCGCCTTCCGATCGCGACTGAAATTCTCGAGGAGTTATCGAAGTGTTTGAAAGACAGGAAGGACCAATTAGCTGCCCTCGGGACATTTTAAATTGAAAAGCGGCTAAGAAATGATGATGATTGAGTTCGTTTCTTTAAAAAAACACATCATTTTATGCAAGGAATTAAGGCTCCAACTAGATCTTGGATACAAAACTGCCCCGAAAACTTGGATACTTAGCTGTCTTGAAGGATGCAGCGAAGAATGCATCAATGTAATAAGACAAGTTTTCGGTCTAACGGATTGCTTACAGTAAAAAACGGCGTAAGATCCACCAAAACAACAGATGTCACCTTTCCAGTCGCATGGCTCTTGAATGGACAATTGAGTTTTTGAGGTCTTCAGACCAGCAGTGATAAAAAAGAGCAGAAGCAGCTTTACAGCGCTGTTGTTCTTTCCTCCGAACCTGCTCACGATATTGGTCATATCGATATTGGGCAGCACCAAAAATTTGCTCACAAGACTTATGCCATGGGAGAGTCTTGGTTTCCATCAGTCAGTACAACTACTCTCGCTAGGAGCAGAACTAACAACACTTCGAGACCATATGAGCGGGACTCATGGGCCCGAGGAAGAGTTTATCTCATAACGAGCTGGGTCGCTATTTCTTGCTTTCTGCTTCAGCAGTAGAAGAGGCAATCATGGAAACCGCCAAAGAGCGCCTGTTCCATCAGATGCTTTCTTTTATATTTCCGGCGCACCTTAGTCAGGCACACCTCAGAGCCCGTTCAGGCGTATCCCGAATCGTCGCGTTCACAGCAGCAGAGTTGGTATCATGTTCTAAATACCGAATGAGTTGGTCACAAAACTACAAGTGTGGGTTGGTTGTTCGAACATGAATGTTGGAAGATGGTCTTAAAATAAATTTTTAATAGTCTTTTATGGTCTTGATAAAATTTCCCACTAATGGTATCAATCAAGAACAAAGCTTCACGATCGAGATTTTGTCGTACATAAATTGTGAAAACTGCATAGCGGCATCATATCGTATACCGACCAAGCGAAGGAACTTTATTCACAGAGTTACAGCAAACAAGCTTATTTTTTCTTGCGAAGGCAAACACTTAAACACATCCTCATCCTGTTTGCTGCCTTACACTGCCAACCGACAAATATGTCCTTCGTGAAGAGCTCATATTGGCAGAGTGTATTAAAATGCAATTTCATAGTGAATGCACTCAATTATGTTATCCAATCATCCCAGAAAGGACTAGTGAGACTCTTAAGATTTTCTTCTTATAGTCAAGTAAACAGGGAAAAGGTTGATATCTACTCGTATAAAGCAGGTGGAAATAGGTAGTAGAGAAGTAGAGAGAGAGAATAGAAAAACAAAATCAATTTGTTGGGATAATAGCAATGAATTGAGGTAGTGGCACGGAGGGTGAAACAAGGCTCCAAAGTAGGTCAATGTGGATGGTTATTGCTCAACACAGCACAGATGAAAAGACCTGAATAAAGACATCATTGATTTTTTTTTATCACTTCCAATTATTTATTTGGTTTTTAAAGCCATCCAGCGAATAGAGACAAAACTGAAATATTTACGTCGTGATGTTTGCCCGATGCAAATTGAATTGAAATGTCCCTTTTCATTTAAGTCTGGTGGAACAAACAACTACGCTTTTGATTGAGACCTTTCTAGGGACTTGGAAAACCAAAGGGGGTTATCAACTACCTACAATTCTCCCATTGGTATTCGGCTTTCGAGATAAAAGCTTCTTTAAAGGAAAACAGTAGGTATGTATGTATTTATACCATCCCTACGGACAGTAGTTACGGCTGCCAGGATATGCAGTTGTATGTAGGTATAATGTCACGGATAGAGCTGCATCATAGTTAACCGGAAGAAATCCCCATGTGTCTATAAATAGGACAACCAGATGGAGTCTGCTCAGCGTGGGTGACGGCCGTATAGAGGCGGAAATTTCTGTGAAATTGAAAATACCTTTTTTTTCTCTGGGAGTGAGAAAAACAGAAGAGAATTTTAATTCGATTTCCTGCTAGAGATGGAGCTGAGTGCTTGCGTTGAAGCCTTTTTCTTTCTTTATCTATAAATTCACAAGTGAGAGGACAATCGGCATGTGTTCTAGAATATGAAATAAACACGATGAACAGAAGATTTTTTTTTTTCTTTCAAAGATGAAAGACAATAGGGTCTAGTGTCACAACAAAGGAAACGCTCCCTTGCAGACTTTGGCCATTGACATAAAAAAGTTTAAGGATTGGATGCTTGCGTGGTCATAGTTCGTTTCGGTTTACGAAGAAGTCAAATACATTCCAAAGGATTTAATTATGAAATCAAAGAAGCACAAAAAACGAGTCGGAAGCAGTCACCAAATTTTTTAAAAATTACTTTTTTCTCAGAAGCAGTTTGTGGAGTGAAGCGGCTGGTGGTCGCGATGAGAGAACTTCGTGGTGTTTAATTGCCTGAGGCATTTAGATTCTTGACATCGGAAAAAAAAATTATTTTAATTTTGACCCCGAAAGAAGTTTGTGGAGTTAAGCGTCCTAGTGTGGTGGGGAAAAAAGTTCGTGGTCTTAAATAGCCCGAGTGCATTCAAATTCCTAGAAATTTGTGGAGAGAAGCGGCGCCGTGTGGCAGGTGAGACAAAAACTTCGTGGTTTGAAATTTCGCGTAAGAAGCAGTCAGCAATTAAGAGTCAGACATTAGGTAATTTCCTTTTCTTAATGACAGCCGAACACTTCTGCGGAAGAAGTTTGTAGGGTGAAGCGGCTTAGTGTGGCAACTGGTGAGGAGGAAAGAGCTTAGTAGGCTAAATTCATTCGGTAAATCTTGATTTCGGTACACTGACATGCGAGAAGCTTGTAGTTAAAGTCCGTAGTTAAAAGTCTGAAATTACTTTTCTTTTTTTTTTAACGGCAGCCACGCGACTCTGCAAAATAAGTTCGTAAAGTGAAGCGGCTTGGTGTGGCGCATGGTGGTGAGGAAAAAACTTCGATACACTGAGATGCAAAAAAAAACTTGCAAGTTCGCAATTGGAAGTCAGATTTTTTTCTCCTCCGGCATCGACATATTCCTGCAAAATAAAGATTGTGGAGGGAAGCAGCTTGATTTGGCGGGTAAGAAAAGAACTTTGTGGCCTAAAATTCCCTAAGTTAAGATAATTTTTTCCCCCTTTTTTAACGGCAGCCATGCAAAAGAAATTTGTGCAGAGAAGCGGCTTAGTGTGAGATATGATGGTGAAGAACAAAAACTATGTAGGATTGGGTGTAAGCAGTTAGATTGGGTGGCAGAAATTTTACTTTTTTCGTCGGCACCTCGTGACTCAGTGAAGGAAGTTTCTGGAGTGAAGCAGCTTGGTGTGGCGGATAATGGTAGGTAAGAAAAGAACTTTGTGTTAAGAGAAATTTATTTTCAATCTTTAACGGCAGCCATGTGCTTCTGCAAAAGAAATTTGTGCAGAGAAGCGGCTTGGTGTGACAGATAATGATGAGAAACAACTATGTGGCAGTGAGAGAAAAATTGGGAGTAAAGGTGGCGGAAATTTTATTTAGTCGGCCCCTCGCGACTCAGTAAAAGAAGTTGTGGGGTCAAGCAGTTTGATGTAGCGGGCTTAGAAATTTATTTCGCGATCTAAGACCCCCAATTTATGTACATACGGAGAAGTTTAATTATTTTCAAATCCCTGTCTTCGGTACACTGCCAAATATACGCACTGGGGCAGTGTTTCTTTTCACAAATCTCTGCTTTTTTAAGTTCGTTTTTTTTTTTAACAAAATATCTGCTTGAAAAAATGGGGAAATGAAACTTTGACAAAGCGTTACAAGATTTTATGGGCTTAAAAGCTACATTCATGGACTACTTGCATTTTAAAGTAAAAATCAAAAGATGAACAGTTCACTTAAATAAACAGTCAGCATAAAAGTAGATTAAGCGGAGTTTTTCGTTAAAAAAATTAGCTGTCGGAGTTTCGAAAAGCAGAATTTTGAGAAGAAATTTCCTATGCAGATTTTTGACTGCAGAAAAAGACCAGCTCCCAAGAAAAACTTCAAGCTCACAGTTCAAGGAGGCAGAAATTTAATTTTTCCACTCGCACCTACGCGCCGCAGAAAAAGAAGTTTATGGAATGAAGCGACTTTGAGTGGAGGGTGGTTAGAAAAAAAAATTCTGGTCTAAATTAGCCATTTCGCAAGTAGAGGAGCCAATTTGCAGTCGTGCAAAGACCTCGATTAGAAGTTCCCTTAAAAAAGTTGACAAAACTATTAGAGGATGAATCCAACCAAAAGGCTTAAGGGCGTAGAGGCTAAATTGAGCTGCTCACTCCTGTCAGAAGGGGTGTCTGGGAGTGCGGAAAAGGTTAAATTTATTTTTTCTTAAAAAAACTCGACAACCCAACAACCTATTCGGCCTTCTTTATCTCTTGACTGGAGCTGGCTTCTGTGACCTCAGAATAGCTGAAGCCCAGCGGAGAGCAGCCTGTTCTAGATCAAGGCATTACTTGCTGCCAGTGAGCAAATTTCTCAGCTTCACAAGAACCTACATACGTATTGACAAATAAGGAGAAAGTTAAGCCTGTGGGGATAACCGAGTTAATTGCTATTGTAATACAGGTTTATCTTTATTGAGCCATATTTATAAACGTTTTGTGTAAGCTGATAGAGGTGCACGCCGTGGTAAGTGGGTCAGACTACTGTTCACGAGGTCTCCGGTTCGAATTGCGACCGGAACAATACAAGGTTGTTTACGGAGTATGATTTGTTCTTAGAGACATTTCAATTCGTCGTTTGGTAGGTGCCCTTCATGCATGCAAAAACGCCTGTAAGACATTGTTGCGCGAACTCAGGCGATGGCCCGTCAGAGCTGCAATTATCAGTTGGTTTGGAGGTAATAGAAACCTGTTCTAGGCTGCAAGGAAATGCGTGGATTTCGTCTTTGTAGAAGCTCAAGCCAAATGCTGGTGAAATCATTTCCTTGTGGACGCTGTGGAGCGTTTTTATCAACTCTTCCTTTCATGGGTTGAACGAAATATAAGTGAGAGAAGGGGAGTGTTTTCGATTGAGGGACGCGAGTGTACGATATACGACTTTTCAGAGGGCAGAAGAATGTGCATGTGTTAAAGTCCTTCGGGTTCCTTTTCACGAGTGATGTAGGGACCCATACAAAGTTATCATTCCTGTTTCGGAAGCAGAGGAGGACTTTCCTTTACCGTTGACGCTAGTAGAATACTGGTTGAGACCAGAGCGAACCATTAAAGAAAGATTGTGGCTAAGAAACGCTGAATGCGAGATGTAGGTACCTTCAATTCTTTGAGAAGCTGGATGAGAGACGAACCATCGATTGGCCCTAGAAAAGAGGCCCATCAGAAGTATACTCGCTAGAATTGGCACACATTAGCAGAAAACTGGGTATAAGACAAGGTCGTCAAGTTCTGCAGTGCTACCGAGGCAGTTCCACAGGAGTCGGTCTTAGGGCCACTTTTGTGAATCTCATCTTGACGGCTTCTGCCATCGTAACATGAAATGGATTCACCGGAAATAATTCATCTTATTACACCAATGAAACTGGCACTACCCTTCAGTTGCCTGCAATTCCTGGACAATTAGGTACGCTGCAGTCAACTGCAGACGACAGTTTGAAGTTGGCCAAAAAAAGGAAGAGCAAACACCCAAAACCACCATAAAAGGAGAGTTTATCCTAGGCTGCGAAGCAAATACTGTCAGTTTTCACTTTTAATTATATGTTACCTTTTTGGAAGTGGTTAGATCTTATCTTCTTCCAACAGAATTTTCAGTGAGGGGAAATCAATGAAGTATATATTTTTCTTACGACGAAATAGAATAGAAATTCTCCAACAAAATTAAAAAGGACATCTGCACCCATCCAGACAAAAGCTTTTTAAAACCGTCCATGCTGCCTTGTCCAAAAGTCTGTATCCCTAAGATTTAGCTGACTCATTCTCAGAGTCCAATTATTTTGAAACGCCTTTTAAACGGCCTTCCGCAATGCCATAATGCCCATACAAAAATCCAGACTTATGAATAAATAAATTTTAAGAAGTGAAATGGGTAAAACAAAATATCAAACAGCAAATCTTTCAGATTATCTTTACAATTCCCCTGCCACCCTTTGGCTAAGTCCACACCACTAAAAGCAATTAATTAAAAAAAAAACCGCATAGCAGAGAATCATAAATCTATACAAAACATTTTTAATACCCCTCCTACTTTACACAGCAGCGCATTCATTCAAAAGTGCCACTGGTATGATCAAAAAACGAAGCCAAGGGGGAGCCATAGGCTATAGAAAATTCCCCAGAGCCCACCTATCACAACCTACTAATCCTGCTACCCCAACCGAAATGTGCATCCACTCTCCATAGTGCGCCTCTTGTTGGCTGCCAGTGCGGTAGATGAAAACTATTGATTTTACAATTTACCAGAAGCCTGGCGCTATGAAAATAATAAAAAAAAAGGATATGTGTGTGTACTTTGCCACGTCATCCGGCGGCATGCAAATTTTTTCTAAATAAAATGGATACACAATAAATGGTTACAGAATTCGATTTTATGAGAATCAAGAGGAACTTACTTAGAATGTCGACGGCGAATAGTGCCCGAGATGGTAACAAACCGCCCACCATATGATGCAAAAACACTTGAGTTAAAACCGACGGGGGAGTTAGAAATATATATGTATGAGAATAAGAAACCAACAGGATTTCCCTTGCGGTTGTTGCAATTAATTTGTTTTTTTCACTTTTGGAAATTTCAATTTCCTTGAATTATTTTTACTTTCTCTATATTACTCGACAAATTACTCTCTGCGCACTTTGATGGGGGAAATTGTTAATTGTTCGCTTTGAAGAAAACACTTTACGAGATATGTCTGGGATTTGATTGAATTTTTCAGAGCAAGAGGTTTATGGTTTTACATACACACACAATTGGAAGAAAGTTAGGTTTTGACGTCCACGTTCTTTGATTGATCCTTTCCGACTGCAGTGCACCAGGCTGGAGCTTGTCAGATAGAGAGATGAACAGAAAACTTTTTCCATAGAACAAAAAACAAAAGCTTTAAAGGGGGTCTGAAAGTTTCCCCATAGGGACATTACACTTTATTGTGAGTTTAAAGAGAGTTTGAGCAGAACCGAATTTCTCTTAAAGGACGTGTACAGTGTTTAACGAAAGTTTTTTTTAAGGTTTTAACTCTAACGCTGCCGAAAAATCTCGCATATCGGTTATATGCTGATAACGTTTATTCGTGACTGCATAACGTTATATGCCCATAAAACGCATGTGGATTTTGTCATAAATTGGCATGTTTACATGCGAATATGGTGACCGCGTATAAAAACTTTTTGCATGTAAGTATTTTGTGCAAAATGTGTTGGTTTTACATGCCACTAGGTATTGTGGCTAGGATATACAATACCCTGGTACAGTACTAACTATACCGACTGTACCACTAGGATATGGTGGTATAGTCGGGTAATTTGGTGCAGCAGCTTATCTCGACTTAACGACCTCTCAGGCGTAACGAAACATGACAGAGCAGTGGAAATAAAAAAAATCATATCTGGCCGTCTAGTTTTTATATAGAAAACTACAAATTCCTAAGTCAAATTTTTTTCGGCGAAGGCGTGAAAACAAAAGGTTTTCCCAAGCCTATAACAAACAAAAATTGCCAGAGCAGCGGTATTTTTGGAATTAGAAGTAGTTCAGTTATCAATAATTATGTAAATGAGAATGTTATGAATATTTTTTTTTTATTAATTAAAAAGCTAACCGAACGTATCGTTGCTTATATTAGGGGGGCGGCCCCTACGACAAAACCAAACAAAATTAATTTCGTAAATTGTTGTAATTTTCCACTTTTCAATATTTTTATTTTTTATTTTTTACAAAACTTGAAAAAATCGTCTAATATGTTACAGTTGAAACTGTCTTAAGTGGTCAAAATGCTTGGTTTTAAAAATCTGAATAAAGAAAAAGCTAACACGAATAGTGCGACATAGCATGTTTCTAAGAATAAATAAGTCAGAGTAATAAACAATAAATTAAATAAAGGTTGTAATACCAAGACCGTAATATGTTTTTATTTTAGATTATTTTTCCTGCTCTCAAAATAAGTATACTTCACTGTAAAAGACTGCAATTTTATGATTTGAAAATCAATTGACTTGACATCTCGGATTTTACAAATTCTGATTTCACTTTGGCATATGACTTCAATATTCAAATCACCATTCTTTTTCAAGTCTTTGATTGGATCAATCCTTTGTAGCTTTTCTATGATTGAAGTCAATTGAATGCAATTCTTTAGAATTACACTGCATTCTTTGAAGTTACTTTGAACTCTTTACCATTCACTTGATGTCACCCGCATTTACGTGAAGTCTTGGGGACTTTAAAATTTTTGATGAAGTCTTTGGGACTTCAAACATTTTCGTTGACGTCTTGAGGATTTCAACAAGTGAGCAAGTTTGACCAAGCCTGAAAAAAACACGAATTACACTTTTGTATGGAATATCGATGTGGTTTCCGTTTTTGAGATTTTTAGGGATTTTACTTACTGAAATCACCAAGACATCAACTAAAATGTGACTTCAGGGTGACCTCTAAGAATGCAGGGTAATTCTAAGGAATCGCATTCAATTGACATACTAGCTTGCTCGTATTTCGTTATTATGAAACTGAGAGTCACTACGAGCATACTCGTACGCTAATGAGTTTCATGTTATGCAGAAAAACGCATATTATCGCTGTGCGGTATCCGGTACACATCGGTAATTACGCAAGTCGCATTTAAGTCGTTTTTTCAACGGATTCAGTCGTATTTTCTTCACTTGACATTTTAAAAGTGACTTGAAGTGAACCTTATCAGAAACATGGAAAACAACGAATTTTTTTTTAAATGTTTTTATATCGATATGTTACTGGACATTTCCTTTAAAACATTTGAAAACAGTCGCGTTGGTATTGCTAAAGTAAAACAGTTTTCAGCGCTTGTTTGATATACTCATTTAGCGAAGAAACGGAGCACAGACAGCAACTTCAAAATTTGTGCCACTGGCGTTGTGTGTACTCTTTTCACAATGGGCTTACTTCTCCAAAAGTTGTGTTATTGTAAATATTTTTGAAAAGTCGAAAAAAATTAATAAAACTGCAATTAATTTCTTGAAATCGGTTCGAAATCGGTTTGAAATTTTTAATTTAAAAATACACCATGCATTTGGCAAATTTAATTCATTGGAATTAACTATGTCTCATATGGCTCTGCGGATATTTGCCAACAGTTGTGTTGGTTTCTCCACTCAATGCGGTCGTAAAAAAATAGATCGATTGAATTGATTCTCCTTGTTATACCCGACCGAGGATATTAATTTTAATGCATAGTTTGTAACACAGTGAAATAATCACAGTAGACCCCCAAGACCTTTTAGAGATATGATCGAGACCCCCAAGACCTTTTAGAGATATGATCGAGGAAAGTAATATCGGCCTTTAATTAGACAAAAATTGGAGCGCCCACTCTATTGACCATGCCCACTTTTAACATTTTAAATCTTTGAAAGCCAGATTTCTCGGGAAATTCATTCTAAATCGAAAAAAAAATTCTATGACAAATATTAAAGATATTACCATTTGCTAAGTTTGTTGCATACAAAGCATTGAGCTCCGCCCCCTTTTAGGGGACGTTTTTGGGAAAAACTTGTTTTTTTAAGTATGAATGTTCGTTTTTAACGCATTTTCTTATGATTCCAACGAAATTAAGAATTAATTGATTTTAATTTTCAACCTACGCCCTTTTTTGGGGGCGTGGCTAATACAAATAATTGACATTCAGTCAATTATTGAGGGTGGTGTTTGTTCACCCAACAAAGAGGGTCGGGTATTTAGAAGTTCGTTACAGACGAACTCTTGCACTTACTCACTTGTTTGTTGTTCAATTTGTTTTCTTACATAAATCTCCGAACCCTTTAAACTTGCTTTGATTTTTTTCATGTGAAATTTTGACACTATTTGTGCATTTGAAGTGCGATGAAACGCGTTGCTGCCCTACTGCATCTGTGATGGAGTCATATTCAACGCATACGACTTGCTTAATCGCAAGGCGAATACGATGCGATACGAGTACGAGTCGAGGTGACTTTTTGTATACGACTTGCGCAATTGGGTTGACTATTACAGTCAACACTTCAAAAAGAATACACCAAAACCTCGATTTGCGTCGTTCAATGTATGTTTGATGCGTCGTCGCTTTGATGTATGTTCGATGTTTTACCTTAAACTCAATAATAAATTCTTTGCTGGCGAGTATTCAGTTGTAAAATACAATTTTGGATTTTTTATGATATTGTGATATGGCGACAAAAATATTTATACCGACAGGAGAATGGATTAAGCCATGTCCGTCCGTCCGTCCGTATGTAAACAACTTTTAGGCCTTAAATTTTAAGGTACAGAGCTGAAATTTCGTGGGTTGGCTGAAAATCCATTGGACCAGATCAAGTTTGAAAATTAGCCGAATCCGCCCACGGGCCTGTATGTGCGACCATCTCTAATTTAAAAAATACTTTTTCTAAATTTTAGCTATGTTAGAATAGTGCTAGCGCATTCATTTTTTGTATGTAACATTGCCTTGAAATTGTTTTTGAAGTGGCCAAAAAATTTTTGCCTCTTCATTGACCAAGCCCACTTTTTTAAGGGATTTTAGTTTAAAATGGCTGTTTTTCAACAAATATATATGAAATTTGACTAAAAATTATATGACAAAAGTTGTAGATATTAACATTTTCTAGGCGGAGTCTTAGACCGAAATGTATGACCAACTAGTATAAAGCATTCAACAGTTATATTTTTGTATCCCGCCCACTTTTTGGAGGTGTGGCAGTTTTTTTTGGTATGGTCGGGTATTTTGCAGTCCGTCGTAGATGGACTGAAACTTTTGCATACGCACTGTTGCACTTTCCCACTTGTTTTAATTCAATGTCTTATGGGACACCCGCTGTAACTAAAATATCCTCATTTCTCTACCAGTGGAGACTTTAGCGAATACAATGAATGAATTCCAGTCGTCAACAAACTCCACCCTCCATCTAGTGTGATGTAGACATGGCTTGTCACATACTTGTATTGACTAATGGAAAAGTCAAAATGCGATACCTGGTAGACAGTAGAGGAATTTGGAGATTTGTTTGAGAGCTGACATTGTTGCACACCTCTACATATTCCTTTATTGACTTTATTCGTCAATTGACGAATGGAAAAGTCACCATGCGATACCTGGTGGAGAATAGAATAATATGTAGAGACCTGAAACAACGTCAAACTGAACATTTTGACTGTTTGTTGACCGACAAAAACTTCAATGCTGCTTTCCCGCCTTAGTTTGATTGGTCAGTTTTTGTTAATTTTTCAACCAAGTCACAAGTAAATCAAACTCGGGTGATGAACTTGGCAAATTTTTGAAAGTTGACGTTGTTGCAGGTCTCTTCATGTTCCTCTAATATCCACCGGGGGGTTGCCTTCAATCGCCAATTGCCGAATGGAAAAATCCCAATGCGATACCTGGTGGACAATAGAAGAATATGTAGAGATTTGGCCCCGGGGGCTGCCTTCAATCGCCAATACCCGTTGCCTAGTTTTCAGTCTTGAATCGGAATACTTGAAAGCGAACGTCGAGTGTAAAAGTAATATAAACGGTTACGGTGAACAATATTGAACAAGCTTTGTTTGATAAATAAAGATACCCGTCGTGTTTTTTTTACAAGTGAAATGGAGTTTTATTCGACGAACCCCAGGATATATTGTAGTACAATATTTTCTAATCTGGTGAATCGTTATAGCGGATGGAGGGTAGGGACGATATGTATGTATGTAATAATATGTATGTGGAACATGGAAATCGTTTCGTAATGCTACTGCGGTCCCATTTAACGACGCAAATCGGGGTTTTGGTGTAAAAGATTTCACTGCTGAAGTCTATGTCATGAACTGAAGTCGATTGAATGAATCACCAAACATGAAATACTTCATATACATACTACTCATAATACATACTACTTTCCAAGAATTCAGAGATTGCGTTACAAAAGATTGCATTGCTTTTACAACACTGGCACGGATGAAAACTTTCCAACACTAGTGTGAAAAAACTTCACAGTCTGAATGCGCATGCTGGAGTTTCACAGCAAAACAAAAAGCTCAAAGGACGTTAACTTTAATCAATTCTCTTTTCACTCTGTCCTGTCTGAGCCAATAGACTCTGAACAGCATGAGAGTGATAAAAAGAAATGTGTCCCGGAAAATTGCTACAACAACAAGTTAGCCAGTGACGGTGTCTATTAAATATTTTCCAAAGCACAACGGCACAACGCTCTTAGAAGCATTGAGCAGCGAAGAGACAAACACCTCTATTGTTGCCATCTGTAAACACTAGAACTGTCAGGTATTTGTTGAAATGAATTCACAATTTCTGTTACCAATTAAGAGGAACATACATACATAATTACACAAAGTGGCAAATAATATATACATCTCCGCAGTTTTAGTGTTTCGAAAAAGCTTTTGGGGTATGTTAAGTTTATTTTTGTTAAATTTTCTAACTCGCCTTTACTTGCCAATGCAAGGTAACTCGACCTAAGGGGGTCTTTTGTGCTATTTGAAACTTAATAAAACCAAGAACTAAGGGTTATTGTAAATATTTGTTTTATAAGTGCGTGCAATTATGTGCGGGGAAGGTTGCTCGTCCTTTGAGGAGCATTAGTGTCCTCCATAAGTACCTTACCTTTTCTCCGACATGGACAGGGTACCTGCATAGAGGATCACTTTTATATCCTCCCACTTTGTGTAGGCGATTCGATACACGTTTGGGACATGCTGACATGTGGATATTAGTTAAGCTATCATATCAAGCTAAATGGTAGGTACTATAGCCTTGGTTTATATTTAGCCCAGCTATGCTGCACCGTAGTTGAAATGCCTTGAGTGCTTTTTGAATAATTTCGTTAAGCGTTCCGGTAAACTGTTCCCCACAACTAGACTCCACATTAGGTTGACAATACTCCATCTTTTTACATATCTAAATAAAGCGACAACTCTTGAATTTCATACTAGGTTTCGACTATTTTCATGACAACAATTTTAAGAAATCAAATAACAGAAAGAGTGAATCACCACTTATTCGGTTTCATAATTTTCGAACTAGGAACCAAAAGCCTGAGTTAATCAATTCCACAGAAGGAATAATTACTTCACATTTTCAATCAAACTCAACCTAGCTAAACACAAACCCGAGTTTTATAAATTATAAAAGGAAGTACAATTCCATACGTGGTTTTGTATGCTGAAAACCACATTGATAAGATGCCTTGTTCTAGAGCTTATCACCACTTAACGACCTGTTCAAAAGTGAGCAAACATAAACAAATAGCGACGAAAACAGACAAAAACGCATAGCAACCACCACCACCCATTATCACATTATTACAGACATAAATAATGATGTAACCTTGCAAAGTACCGACAAACAAGTAGGTATAGGTACCTCACTCGAGTTGCGACTTTAAAGTGCTTCAAAATAAAAGCAAAAACCTGCCTAAACCTTTACAATCGTTTCTTAATTTTTTTAATTCCAAAAAAACACAACCAGCTTGAGAAAAGAAAAAACTAAATATCAACAACTTGATAGTTGATATACGCCAAAGTGTCAAGTGTTGTTCGTTTATTTGTCTGTACATATCTATACGTCACGTACCTTAAGCTAAAAGCGGACGTTCAACTTTTTAAATGCAATTCAATTTGACTCACACTATCTGATGTTTAATGCCAACAGCAGCGGTTTAACCACAAATAGACATGAAAAAGTAAAAGAAAGAAGACGAAGCAAACCACTGTTTTGTGCACGTAATGATTACGAAATTATATCAGAGAACGAGTTTTTCTTTTTTGAGAGGTTTAAATTAGTTTTGTAAAGGGTTTTCAAAGTATATCCATGTCTAATCACTTCTCTCGTTAATAGTCGCTAAACAACTAGTTAAACCATTTTATTTACTTAAATGTCAAGGGAGCTTAGAAATGCACATCCTAAAATGTTGCTGTCAAATGAGCCATTCAAGTCCAGCAGTTAAACTGTGAACTCTTTCTCCTTTTCCCAGGGGAGACAACATAATCCAATAAACTTGTCTGCTCGAAAGTAAGAGTACAGACCAGCTTTTGGCTTCCTTGTTTATCAGTACAGTGAAAGCAAAACGCTGAGGAACTTTTTCTCGAGGATTGGCAGAATTAATTTTATACAATAACTGTTATTGAGTATTCGATTTTTGTGGCTCTTTTTAAGAAAACGAACACTTCTTTGGTCAAACTCAAAAGATATCTTAGAAAAACCAAGTCTTTTGCCATTCGGAAAACAGTATTTTTAACACAAAAAAAAAATTGTCTTGTTTAAAGTTCCAACTCCGTAAGGGTCTGCGACAAACCTTTCAAAGAGTTGTTTGTCATATAAAGCGAAAAGCGCCGTTCGGAAACGGAAACTCACTGTAGGGAAGGTACTTATCAACTACTCATAGTCACATAATTACTAAACTCCGACACCTTTAAATTGAAATGCTTCACAGCTTCTTCAGACAGGGACAATTATACTTTGTTGATTTAATAAAGATAGAGATAGGTAACTCGATCCTTTTTGAAAAAGTCAAGTCTAAGCGCGATTCAAGAAGGTTAGGTTCCCGCAAGGGTCCTCCACCACGGGAGTGACGACACTACGGACCATTGTTTGTTTTAGGGGCGCAAAATCAAACTTTAAACCTGGAAATCAACCACTTTAACGATTTTCTCTACCCATTCAAAATCATAAATGAAGGAAAAACCTAAAATTTTGCCAAAATCCACCGCCTTCTCTTTGACCATGATGACGGCATGGATTCTGGAGGGCCCAACATTTATTTATGAAAAAGAAGCAAGCTACTTTCATGCTCTTTTTCGCTCGCTAAACTACTAAGTGGGTGCCGTGGCGCAGTGGTTAGTGTGTGTGCCTCTGACGCCGGAGGTCTGGGTTCGAATCCTGCCTCTGCCACCTAAAAAAAAAAAGACTTGTTCTTTTTCACGGCTCCCACCTTCGCCAGGGTCTGACAAACCCTCCGAGAGTAACATTTGTCTTGAAAAACTTCTCAAAGTGCCGTTCGGATTCGGCAAAAAATTGTAGGTCCCCTTGCATGTGAAAAAAAGTATAGCACACACAGCATACATGGTTGAGAAGTTGGCCCTGGTTCACCTTGAGCTGTTGCGCCACTCTATTTATTTATATTTATTTAAACTACTAAGTATAAGTGAGACTGCTACCCGCCAAAGCACTGCTGCCGATAGCACGACTCGGGGTAACTCTATGGTTGACGGGGTCCCCAAGAGGTGGCCCCTGTATTGCGCCTTATTTAGGGGGAATGGAAAGGTGTTTTTCCCCTTCAATCGCAATCATAAATGCGTTAAAATAAAATCCGGGATCAGACCCCTTCTGCATACATTTTGAACAAGGTGACCCTTAGAATTCAACATCAGAAACACTTATCGGAACAAATTACGGACTATTAGCGCTAATAAGTATCTATTCGCCTTAAGGCACATAAAAACGCAGATTAATTTGTCAGCTTATGAAATATCTAGAGTCACGAAAGCTCCTTAATGACTGATAATATGACTTTCGTCAAAAATCGAATTAATCAGTCCGATGGCTTATCTCCCCAAAATATTGAAACCGCACCAAAATATTCCGAAAATTTCTTTTCGGAATTCTTACCAAGTGTCTTAGAGAGTTCAAGCCTAATGTTGACCATATAAATGCTAGTGTAGCCCAAGGCTCAGCTTAATTTTCAGCGCTTTTCTAAACTTTCATCGGAGATCTTTTATCTCTTTTTTACATGTATTTTTATCTCAGGAAAGGCGAATACATGACAGTGAAATAGAGTCCTACGAACTAACTCCCAAATGACTTTACTCCCAATGAACTAACTCCCAACTAAAATGGGAACTAGACATATGAACCAACTCCCTTATTTTTTGAAACTAAGTCCCAACTTGAAATGAACTAACACCCAAAAAAAAATGAAGTAAGTTTGACTAACTCCCAATTTCATTAACAAATTCCCACTACAAAATTCGGTGGGAGTTAGTTCATTTTAGCTAGTGGGAGTTAGGTCATTTGGAAGTTAGTCCATAGGGCCTAAAATAGTGCCCCGACACCCAAGGTTGAAGAGTTTTTGTTTCACAGACAAATACAACGGCAGATAAACTTCAAAATCAACAAGAACCTGTTTTGCCGTCATCTTGCGGCTCTTTGAAGATCGATTAAATTTATTTGCCATGCAATCCTTCAAACAGCGACGCTAGGTTGCTAATATTCTCAACATCCAGCAACTTTTTACTGGCAACATTGTTAGTCGTCAACTCCTGCAACTGATCACCTTCAACCCTATCACCCGGAACCTCCAACAACTACCTTTGTTTCGACTAAAATCCCATCGCACTAGCAATTATTACTTTGAACCGATTTTTAGAATAGAACGTAACTTAAACAAGCACACACAATCATTTAACTGAGCATTTAAGCCTGCTCTTGGTGCAATCAAACCAAGAAGCAGACTTAAGGCTCTTTCAAATCTACTCCATCCCGAAAACTCTTAATTTCCCATGGCTCGAATGTCCCTATTTTTTAAGCTCTAAGCAGGGTTCGCAGAACAATAAAATATGATTCATTCTTCGTGAAAAGTTCAAAAAGGAACCAAAGTGCGAACTTTTTGGCAACGGATTGCAAACCTCTTGAATAAGAACACAAAGTAATTTTACATTAATATTGTTGTATTCTTTTAATATTGAGAAAACGTAGTTAGTACATAGTACCAAAAATGATGTGTTAGGATAAATAAAGGATTCGTCCAACTCCTGTCCACTTCGTCCAGAATTCTTCCACATAAGTAGGATTTTTGTTGTATTTTGGCATTAGGTAGGGGGCAACATAGAGAAATAATCAGTGTAGACCCCCCAAGACCTTAAGGGCATATGATCGAGACCGTTGAATCGAGACCATCGTAAGTCGAATGAGCTGTGTTCCTCCGCCTGTCGGTAGTTTTCAGGCCTTAATTTTCGAGCAATGCACTTGAAACTTGATATCTGCTCTTTCTAGGTCCAAAGCAGTATAAGTGTAAAAAATTTTGAAATCCGCCCACTTTAATCGTTGGTATGAAAAATCAAAGTTCAAATTCAGTATGCGATATCCTCACTTAAGTGCACTGTGATTGGCGTTAAAAAAAGCGCCCACACATGTAGGCGTGGTCATACTTAATTTGCATTCTAATAAAGGGTTTTTAGTCAATATACATATTTGCTTTAAATCCAAAAAACTTGCACGTTTGTTCAAATGTGTGGGTAAGCTATCAACTCAAATGAATAAAATTTTGCCACACCCACTTTTGGTGCAGTTTTAAAGCATTTATAAACCAAGTTTTCAATATAAAATGCAAATCAACTCGTGTATACCTACATCTGATAAAAAATATGAAAAAAAACGATGTAATTGAAAAGGGGTTGATGCCACGCCCCTTTTTTAAGGAAGGAGACTTCTATCTGATGAATTCAAAATACAATTAAAGTTAATAGAAACTAAAATTTAATAATCAATTCAATCGCGTCATAACTTCTGAATGGCAAGCCATAGAAATAGAAAGATGTGTGCTTTTAAACTGTTTTAAACTGCGGAGAGTCAGAACACCTAACGAGAGCAATGTTTTTTAAAATCATATTGCAGCACAATGGTTCAAAAAGCAAATTAAACTAGTGGGCGGGTTACATTCCGCCCAACATTAAAGTTCCTTCGAATAACATACTGACGTTTCTCACTTCATCCCCAAAGGCCTAGCCATAATAAGCTCAAGCGGGAGTAATCTAATGTCGAAATACAACGAAAGTCCCACTAAAGCTCTGCCAAAAAATTGTGGTGCTCACAGTAGACTTAAGCAAATGATTTGAAAATCTTATGAGACAGTGTTACCGTCTCGAGTTTCACGTTGCCTTGAGAATTTTAAATCAAATTTGAAAATTATATCACCTTTTCTTTAGCTTTGGATGTTAATATCTCCGCAATCGATTGTCCGATCTAAGACATGCTAAAATTTTGAGGCCAGCGTACAATTCTTGTTATATTCCTCCCTTTTACGAATCTTTTAAACCACTCGAAAAAATTAATATGGGCTTAAATATGACAATTATTGATCTAAGGACAAGCAAAAGCAAAACCTTAAAGCAAACAAAAGTTAACGAAACGGATTAAAATTCTATTATGGTCTTGGCATGCGAGTTGCGTGTAATGCGACGTTTCTGAAAGCCGACTTAAGCTCATCTAAGTCTATAATGACCTTAAGATCTTTCCCATTTGGGCAGCTGGTACGCGTTCTAATTCTTTCGATCGTTACCCATATTTCCTGACCATAGATGAGGGTTGGAATTGGAAGGAATATTGAATTAGAAACTAAGATCTTTGCTGAATACCTGTCAAAAGAGACCCGCTCAGCGAATAGTCTTGGAAAGAATAGCCTTGAGGTAAAATATACCTGCCGTTAGAGCCGACACCCTTGGCAGTAAACTAAAAGATGAACTAAAAGGTCTAAAATAAACCCAGTAGAGCCCGATACATATTTTGCGGCTCCGATCCCAGAGGGGCGGCTGATATTTAAACGGTAGAAACCCAGGAGCGTCTGTCTCTCGCTTAGGGGCCTCTTGGTAGGCGGTTGTTATTCAGAAGAGCCCCTCAATGATGACACTACCCATTACTGGGGCTGTGCTAAGTCAAAATGAGGGCTTAAGTGGTCATTCTAGAAATCGACAACAATCTGCGCGTCTCTTATAGAAAACCTTTAGTGCTGCTAAGGTTAAGTATTCACATGACTCCTGCTTTCAGAGGAAATAGAAGAAATGGAGCATTTCCCCGTTTAAAAGAGATTCGTACCTATCAACGTTGTAGATAATGAAACATGATGTCAATCAACGTTGTGTACCTTCAATTACAGGAAATTTAGAAAAGGACTTAGATAGCGCTACCTAAACGCTGTTTTTTTTGGAGCAGGTTAATGAAGAACACTGTAGAATTTTGGTTCTTGGAGAATATGTAAATGGTTTTGTTGCGGTCTCGAAAAAAAAATTGTTGCGCCGAGTATATTGTGGAACACAAGATCTAATCAAAGGAACAATCTTTTATTTTAACCAGAGTTCATGTCGAGTTTGTTGGTGATTTTTTAAATTCCACAGTACGTGTAATTATGAAACACTAACCTCAAGTAGGTATACCTATTGCTCCTACTTCAAAGTGAAAGTACCTGAAACACCCCATTTGCTGATAAGGCAAACCCACTTTTGCATTTCCATAAAACAGCCACGTTTTAAGCCCCGTCTGAAAACGTCAACAGAGACGCCTTGTAGGTGGTATACACTGTACTCGGATGCTCCACGTTTAGACTTGAATAAATAGAGGGCCAAAGGTACCCCCTACCCACCTATTGAACTGAATATTTACATTTGCATGGTCGAAATTGACCTCGAATTGCATTGCTGGCACGACACTGGTGGATTGCGTGCACGTACTTACTACTAACTATGCAGAAAAATGTTGTAAATGGTTGCGACTTACCTAGTATTCTTTCAAAAGTCATATAAAACAATGTGAGTCCCCTCCGGGGTGCGTTCCAATCTCTCGAAATAGCACAAAGCAAAAGCGTTGACTTTTAGGGGAAGATTTTCACGAAAATGTCCAATAAATTAACACAAAAAACGAAAACGCAATGTCCTTGTCGTGCACTTATGACAGCAGCTCAGCTGTTTTCGGTTTTCAAAAAGTCCGTTTCACACTGGAAAAAGTATTTTTTCAAAATTACGTTGTCACCACGTTGCCACTCTCTTGGCCGAACCAATCAAAAAATAATAAAAACGAAAAAAAAAAACAAAACTTAAAAAAAACTGTTTGCTCTTTCTTTCGATGTCGCACACTGTTGTCTTGTGTTTTAGGACTGCTCTCTGGTGGCTAACTGCACTTGCAAGTTAAAAATAAAAAATTATTTATGCGAAACTTGAATGATTTATGCGATCGTGTGTTAATTTCACTTTTATTCCCTTGTTCCTTGCCAACAATACTGCTTTTGTGGACAACGACGAGTCGACAGTTTGGTGGCCCGAGTGTTTCTTTTTTCTCCTTTTTTCTATTAGCAAGACTCCTTTAGCGGTTTGTGAAGCAAAATAAACGCGTGCGTAACAACACACACACGATGTTGTGTCCAAAAAAGACGAGTGGAAAAATTCACCGTTTTTTTTTAATGAGGAATCGAGAATATTTTTGCACTTTTCCAATTAACAGTTGATTTTGCACTATTAGCAAAATGTTAGCTCTGCAATGAAATAAAGAAAGAGAATGACGAGAGACCAATGTGCGAATAGGTTATAATTGGAAAGGTTGGCATTTCACTACGTAATCGGGAGGAAATCCATAATTAAACAAGTGAAATATGTAAAGTCACAGGTAGACTATGTATTTTGAATATTTTTACGTACCAAAAACAAATTTTTCAATTGCGAAATTGCGGACAAAAATTTACTAAAATCCAACTAGCTGAGAGAATTTTTTCAATATGGCGGCGATGGCGAACATGGACGATGAATTGTCGAATTCGAATCAGGTGCTCAGTGCGATTCGAAATGGGTGCATGTGGTGCGGTTGTCAATTGTTGTTTAACAGCAGAGAGCCATCTTACGGTGGATAGAGCAAGTGGGAAAAGTAGAAACAAAAAGTTAAGCATACGCAACCAAGAATATTTACACATTATGAACATTATTTTATTATTGACGAATGGAAAATTGAAAATGCGATACCTGGTGGACAGTAGAGGAATATGTAGAGACTGAAAATTTTGAATGTTTGTTGACTGACAAAAAGTTCAATGCTGTTTTCCCGCCGTAGTTTGATTGGTCAGTTTTTGACCACAAGTAAACAGTGACAAGTAAATCAAAGTTGGATAATAACTTTGGAAATTTTTTGAAAACTGACGTAGATGTAGACGTAATATGTAGAGACTGAAAATTTTGACTGTTTTTTGACTGACAAAAAGTTCCAAATAAATTTCGTGGTGAATTTAAGAATAAAATGACTGTGCTCCCATGGTGGGAGTACAGGATGAAATATTACAAGGATAACAATTATATGTTGTGACATTCCTTGGGCAGGTATTGACGAATGAAAAAGTCGAAATGCGATACCTGGTGGACAGTAGAGGAATATGTAGAGACCTGCAACAACGTTTATCTGAAAATTTTGACTGTTGACTGACAAAAACTTCAATGAAGAAAACGTATTTTTCTTCATTGTTTTTTCTAGTTTCTAGATTTCTAGTTTTTCCCGTTACATAGTTTGTCATTTCACAAAAAGCAAATCAGAAGGAAAATATCGCTCCTAAACCAAAGTTTTCGTATTCGTTTGACAAATGGGATGTCAACAACAGTCAGCCGTTGACGTGCAGTATAGGTCTTCAAATGCTCCAAAATTCACCGCTTGGGGTAAGCCTTCAATAGACCTTTTCGTCAAAATGTCACTTTTCGTCACTTGGTATGAAAAAAACTTCTTTGTCTCGTTTGAGCACAAGCCTACACTTTGCAACCATTTCATTGTTTCACTCATGGTCTCCAACCCATTTGGTGTTTTGCAATAGGCGGTGACAGTGTGATTGTCAATTGGGTGCCTGTCACGCCCTGTCCAAAACACAAACTTTATCTGATTTCAACGCAACGCTAAAAGAAAAGTCAGCAAAAATTTAATGGGAGGCGTTTCGCGTATGGCTCGTATAGTTATGAAACGCCGAGTGGAGTTAAGACTACTCCAACAGTTTATTTGAAACTTTTCAAACATTACCTCAAATGTAATGTGTTACATGTCAAATAAGCAATTTGCTAGTTTAAGCCGCGTTGTCACAAGGAACAGAAACAGAAACAGAATTCCATACATTGGCATGCAAAAAGCATTCAGCGAAGGTTTCAGTCGCTATTGAATGGGTTTCTGCTTCTGCTTTAGGTCGCTTGTAACAACACGGCTTAAAACAGGAACAAAATCCAATACATTAGCAATTAAAACCCACATTCACTGAATGCTTTTTGCGTTGCCAATGTATGAAATTCAGTTTCTGGGTGCGTTTCTTCATTCATTCCGTAGAAGGAATGGCAAATGTAGAATACGAAGTTGGACACAAGATGGATACACAAAACGACCAAAACCTACGAAAAATGGCTAAATCCTGTTCCCGTACACGGGCTTTGTGTAGCTTTGGACAGGAGAGAGAGCAAAAATTAGAGTTTGAATTTTTCCCTCCCTACGATATTTAGCCCAAGAAATTTCTTTGGACAGAATTATGAAAAGTGTCATAGCGGCGGCAATTGAGTTGGACAACAGCAGATGACATTTAGGTGAACACTAAGGTGTTAGCTATTGCGACTTGTGAAATTTGTACTTTTGAACAACTTTTGCTGTTTCTATAATTTGAGCCCTTTTTATGTGCAGTTTCGAATGTTAAAGAATGTTCTTATCAAAACATATTTAAACATAAAAAACCTAAATTCAGTGAATATTATGCTGCAGACAATAATCCAAACATTTCAGGTACTTCTTAATGAATGCATGTTTTATCAGTCGCTATAACTTTTCCCTAACATTGGCTTTGACGTTTAAAATGTGGGCAGTTTTTGGTGCACAAAGCGTTCCTTATTTTTGGTCAGTTTTTCCTCTCACTGAGATATTTTTACGCCCACTCTTTCAAATAAGGAAATCTGACCAAAATGGTACAGAAAGTAAGGGAACACACCTAATGTGAGTAAAAAGTCCGCCAGTTTACTCAAAAAATTGAAGCCAATCATATCAGAAATCTGTTAGAACACTGATGATGTAGATGTGTTTAGCTAAATTTTTTTCGAAATGGCTGAATCTTCTGTTTTGGGCGCATTCTCAGAGCTCAGAGGTTAAGAAGTCTCAAAGACATGTTCGCCGAAGTTTTAATATCAAATATTTTTTTGTGATCTATTTTCTTGTTCGCCTGAATGGATGTCCAAGAAAAACAGACATTCACAGTTCCTCTTCTGGATTGAAGAGAAATTTCCTTCTGGTTTTGAATCCAGAATCAAAACCAGAAGCACTCCCACAATCATACAACGCATTTGTTAAGTTGGATAAACGTCATTTGTCCCCTGTAGAATAAATTAAAATTAAGAAAAACAGGTTTGGCTGTTCGGATGTACAGCCCCAATTCGGTAGAAGAACGCCCTGATCCGGGATCGCCAACCGAAAGGGCCAATAAATTCCACGTTGAAAATGACATTATGTCTATGGACCTTAGGACTGTTTCAAATTGACATATGGTCCAGGGACTTTTGTCTATGTCTCTGTCCACCGACCATAAAACTGCGAATTAATGGCAGACGATCAAAAATGAATTCCAAAGTGGCTCCACCGGATAAACCGTGCAAATGACAAGTGCAACCTTGAAGGTGTTCTCGTCGAAATATCAGGTGTTTTCATAAATGAAAATCTTAATAAATCGCGGTAGGTAAGTGAAACTTAAAAAATTTACAATAGGATTAATTTGACACGAGCACTCTTTTTTTACAATTTAGGTTCTCGAAAGAGTGACGGTGACGTTTTCCAGAAGTAAAGAATGTAAAGAGTTTGATCCTATTTCGATTCTTAAACTCCAAAGGCGTGAGAAAAAAGATTAATATGGCACAAAAAAGGGGGAGGTGATTTATTTTTCATCTCTTGCCGCGAGGATTGAAATTTACATGGTAAATCACGAGATTTAAAGAAGATTAGATGAGGATTTTTGTTAATCACGGATTAGTGTCCGGTAAGACATAGTATTAGTCCCTATGATGATTTATGCCAAATGTGTCACCAGGAACGTTTTTAGTATGCATCGAAGGTTTTAGGTAGCCTTAAAGAACTTCATATAGACGGTTTTTTCTTTACTTTCTCCACATCCCGATACAGAGGGCGAAGTGTTCAGTGCCTGTTTTTAGCACTCTTCAACTCTTACCTAGTTACCTGAATTCCACAGCTCTACACGATGTGTTTTACGGTCGACTGGCTTTTCAGGCATCTAGGGTTAATGGGCTTGATCCCATTTCTTATCTGGCAATGGAAGTGTCACCTTTTTGAAATTTGACCATGTTTCCCAGTATAGATGATTTATCCTATAGGCTCCTGCTCGGTTCTCGGATAAAGTCTTGCGTGGTGTGAATGTGCTTAAAAGTTACTTACTTTCTTAAGGTGACGCTACAGCGTGGGATGTATTCAAAGATTAACCAGGACGAGGGCTGGGCCTCAAGTCCTTAAAATATTCCAGATAATGTTTCAGCTTCCACTTCACTTTCCAGATCCAGAACTCGTATAACAGTGTTTAAGCTTAGTGTTTAAGCTAAATTTGTTGTTTCTCTATAGTTTGGATAACATTCTAACTTCCTACTTGGCTTTATCAATCCGGTCTCTGGCCGTTATACCATCAGTAGACACTATGCTGACACTATGTCTATTCACCCTTTCCTGAGCTCTGTTCCATGCTTCGATGCTGATCATTTCACTTTTTGTGGCATTAGTTTTCAACCCAATTGAAGTCGGTTCTCTCTCTACGTTTGCTGTCATTTGATAAAGGTCTTTTATTCTAAGTGACAGTAAGGAGTAAGCACAAGTTGACGCCATCGCTTCGTCAAGAAATTTAACAGAAGTTGTTCAAGCTTATTGGATGTCTTCGTTTCTGGATAAAAATGATTGATGAAAGTATTGCCTTGTCTTTTGCGCGTCTATAAACTGGCATCTCTATTTATAGATTGTCATCTCTCATCAAAAAATTGGCATTCGAAAAATTCATGTCATGCCGATTTTCGCGATTGGAAAACATTTAGTGGAGACACCAATTTGCAAGAACATTTTCAGTAATTTCCCATTAATCTTCCAATCGTGGAAACTGGCACGTGCCAAAGCAAACAGTCAACAGAGCCTGGCGATTTAAGCCAAAGGACCAATTACTTAACTATCTGCCAACGCCCAACTGATTTTCGAACAGGTGACAGGTCTTGTGCTCAATTATAGAGTCACATATGATTGACATTGCAGAACCTCAAGAAATTGTCATCCGGTTGCCCTGTTCATTCTTTCACTTAACATATTTGAGCCATGAGCTGTCACTTTCTATTTTAGCGTCAATATTGAAATGATAGAGGCAAATTACACGACACACATTCTGCATAGCTTCGCAGGCCTTACGTCAAAAATGCTATCTCAATTATCGATTGGAAAAGTCAAAACGCGACACCTGGTGTAAAATATAAATAGAGTTCAATGCAGCGAGCTGCAAAAATGTCAAAACACATCTGTGAAAAATACAGGAACGTAACAAGTGTTGTTAAGATATCGACACGCTACTAATGCCCTACCTTTGACTAGAACAGTGTGCATTTGAAACTAATGGTAAAGTTTTTACAAGTTTTTGCAAATTCCATTACTCACTCACACCAGAATTTCTCTAAAATGATTTATTATTTCTGAATTATGTCAAATACACTCTATTAAACTGTTTACCATGCATAACGCAGCACGCCAATCTTATCACATGCATTTTTAAAATTACGATAAAATTTCTTTTCATCGCATCAGCATTTTCTTTTTTTAATTCAAATCAAGTGTTTATTAATTAATGATGTTTACTTTGCACATTCGAAATCACTTCGAATTCAAACCGTCACACATTTTAAGCCATTTTAAGTGACAGAATCCAAAGACATTAAATGAAATTCATTGTAATAAAATAAGAAACTCAATATTATTTTTATTTTTAAATATATTTACAATAGTTCACAGTATATTTCCTTTGTTTTTATTATTTCATTCAGGAAAAATAAATCGATGATAAAGCGAATAGATAGCGAATTCATATGACAATAATCATGTAACAAAATTTATATAAAATTTATAAAAAAAAGTATTGAGCAAAGAAAATGTTTTGAATAAATATAAAATGAAAAAGTTTTTTTTATTAGCTATACGACTATAACAGCATTGTTATTTAAAAAGATATATTTTTTCTTTTATTATAAATATTTCTTCTTTTAATTTTTTATATTTAAATGTTAAGTATAATACTCCATCTTGTTGTGGATTGTATAGGATTCTCATAACATCAAATGGACAAATATATTTAACTATATACGTGCGTGTAAATCATGCGCCTTGCTATATCCTTTAAGGCTAGATTTTGTGTGTAGAATAGTGTTGCCTTCGCATTCGAAAAGGCATTTAAGCATTCTGCTGAATTAAGCTCTCCCATTTGGCTATAAGCTGATGTGAGGATGGGGCTTCTTCTGGTCCTAGATCACATAGTTGTGCGAGGGACAATGCTGGTCGCATACCGCGACTGTAAAGATGTTTGGCGTCAAAGTCGGGGCTGGGCGTTGCTCTGGAAAAAGGTTTAAATTTATTTTTTAAATAAAAGTTTCACTAAGGCAGCCTATGGCATAAGTGTGATGAGGTGCTCTGATGTGCGCAACGATATGAAAGTGAGATGAGTGTGAAAGTTAGAAAATCAATAACTTATAAGTGTACTTAAAGTAGGGGTCTTTAAACTATTAGCAAATATTTCAACTGGCTCGCTTATCTCACTTAATAAGAGCATACAGGTACAAATTTAAGCATACTTACAAAGTTTAACAGTGCTGCTTAATAGAGTGTTTCCACTGAAATAAAGGAGATTTTCTCCACGTATGCTTTCGTTTTAGACATTTCTTAATGACATCGCGACGTCTGCGCGTCTCCTTGTAAACGTGAATTTTTCTATCTCTCGCGCGTCTCAGAAAAACTCAAAAAAATCGGGCAAGGTAATTCTCATGATTTAGAGGGGATTTAAGGATGATTTGTCTTAATCTCGGATTAGTGTCCGTTGGAAACATCCTTTAAAAAAGATTTTTTCTTGTGACCTTGAGAGGAGGCTAGGTCTTTTATCTCTCGCTGTTTAACTTGGAGATTTTTAAGATCACTCATTCCAAATACTCAGCCCGAATCAGAAAAATATGCGTGAGAATCCTGATTGGGGTTTCCCAATAACAATTTCTTTCAGAAACCTTCGCGAGGTTCTTACAACGCCTCCAAAGTATCACCACTCAATTCGCCGTTCAGAATCGGCAAAAAAATTTAGAATTATTGGGGAACCGAGCCCTGAATGCCATTGGGTCCGTGAGCAACTAGGTGACTTCCCAAAGCTGGCGCGGTTCAGCCGATCCACATTAAATCTGAGTAAAGAATGGGATACGAATGGATATCGCCGCCTCCAGCCATATCAGAGAAGGCTGATTTAACTGCCCTTTACAAAAAACTACAACCACTGAAACTCGGCGTAAGCTATGAAGCCAAGGCAATGAACACCACCTGTCTGTAAGTGCGGCTTACATTTCAAATCGGACGGCAATGCTATAGAATTTACTACAATGTCCCATTCGAAGCGCTTGACGGAATCCAAGAAAAATTTTGCGGAGTGGTTACGAACAAAGTAAAACAGTATTTAGCATAAGCTAGCCGAAAATTCCTTTTTGGGCATAAGGTACCTCTATGCCACAAGAACGGTATAATGCTAGGGGAATAGCTCATCGTCACCCAGATCAAGCTCGTATCTCCCGAGTCCGAGTCGTATGTCATTGCAAGTGAAGAGCATCTGACCGACTCCGAGAAGAAGTGTCTGGTCGAGTTTTTAAAGCTCGAGATATCACAATTTGCTGCCATTAAAGATAGCAACATATATTCCCGAGCACTGCACAAATGACAACAGCGACCAGCGATTCAAATAGTGCAACTATCCTCGGAACCACGAGGTCAATCTTTTGCTCGAAGAGAAAATAAATAGAGCCCCGCAATGACGAGTCCGATCCTGACAGTCATCCCAGGCCTATGCCGTGACATTATGCCAAACGATATTATGCCAAATGTCAAAATTTGTCATAATGACGCTTTTGAAAGTGACACTAGGCCGAATATTAATATTTGGCCTAATGTCGCTTAGGTAAAGTGTCATAAGGCCAATTTAGCAATATGTCAGTTTCGCCTTTAGGAAAGTAAAAGAAAAAGTAAAAGACAAATCTAGCAGGGGGTAGATTTTCGGCAAAATTTGGAGATTTGACACAATCTCGTTTGGCACCTCCCAATGTCATGGCACCTTCCAGGCCAATTCAAAATGCCAGTTTTGACAAATTGCGCAGGGAAGACTACATCAATTTAATCCTTATCCATTGAATAGGGTTACGGACGAACACAGTCACGACCGTACACTGCCTTTGTCGTCCTAGGTCTAGTGCACCTTAGACCAAGTCAAGCTTACGACGAGTGAAGGGCGCCCAACTGACGATCAAACTGGCACGGCTATTGTGAAACACCAAATGGGTGGGACACAACTCTCGCAATTTGTTTGATACTTTATTGTTAAATCAGCAATTTGCTAGTTTCCTTGTAATAAAATCCAATTTTTGGAAATATTTGCCATTTTTGCAAACTGGTTGAGGACATAATACACATTCTGGGTGAATTCGAGGCAATCACATCAGTTAGGACCAGTTTTTCGGTGCTTAATCTTCTGAGTTTCAGAGTTAAACTTAGGTTAAATTTGAAGTGAGTTTTTCGGTCAAGTTAATATGGGTTAATCTGGGTTTAGCTCACCAAATTCGGTTGTTTGATCTCAGTTTAAGCCCTGAAGAACAGTTCGAATTTATTTGCCTGTTTTTTTCTATCTAACTTGACAGTTGTTTTAAGTGTTCATGTTAAAAATGACATTTGGACAGGGTTTGAAAAAAAGAAAAAAAGTCTCTGACTGTTTTTTCTATGGCAAGTGACAGTTGGAAAAGTCAATTCATTCCAGTGGAAGTTTTCGATAACTTCATTGACTCACTCAACCCTTCATTGAAAAACTCGCCTCACTGGGTGGGCTTAACTCTAGTAATTTTGTTCCGGGATTAAAAGATTGGCTTATTTCGAACTTGACTATGCACCGGTAAACTGGCTCTTAGTTAAAGAAAACTTCAAGGGAAATACTTTTTTTCGAAAACTCAAAGGGAATAAACTTTAAACCGTCACAAACTTTAACAGTCTTCTAGAATTTTGCCAGATAAAACGATTGTTGTCAAATTGGCCTGTTTTGGTCCACAGTCTTTTATAGTGGAATTTCCCCCGCATACTCGTTTTCGCCACACCAAGCACCAGACCTAGCAAAGCTCTAAGTAAAGAGCTTGTCGAGCTATTGACGGGTCACAATGACGCAATAAAAGATTGCAAAAATATGCGAATCGACTCTTCCAATTAAATTTATAGCACCGAAGTTCTAGACTTTTAGGGCCTATTCGTTTTACGATCAATCGAGCAGTCGACAGTTGAGATAGCCCGAAAACCATTGCGTGTTATAGGAGCGACAGACAGCAACAACAGTTGCCGCTCGTGGAAGGCTAATGATAAGACTCATTGATCTCACGAACTATTTCGGCGGCCATGGAAGGCGGCCCTTAAAGTCCGGGTTTGAAACTCCAGCAAAAGTCTTATCTGTCAGAACAGAATTGATGAGAAAAAAGGCTTAAATTATGACTTAACCTTCACTGCAGTTGCTCTGCATTGTCCTCACCAGAAAACCCAAAGTCGAGAGCAACATTTATTTGATATTCTAACGAGGCCATACACTTGAGCATGCCCAGGACAACAAAACTTTAATTCTCAAGGGCTTCCTTATACGACAATTTAGTCATCGGTTTCGGAGACAATGCATTTTTTCGAAGACCTTTCACAAAGAACATTTACTGTCTGCATCTGTAGTTTCCATACGACTTAGGGCCTATTTTTCAGTGCTGAGGTAAGCCCAGCTTAAACCAAGATCCAGAAAAACGTTTTTCAGTGAACTAAGATCTGGGGTTAATCTCGGCTTAACTCACGAAATTTGGTGAGTTTATCTCTGATCATCTCTGGAGAACAGTATGAACTTCTTTGAATGTTTTTTCTGCGTGGAATGTCAGTTGATTAGCGCGTTGCTTTGAAAAATGACATTTGAGAATAACTCCAATTTCTGTTCCTGTGTTTTTCTATGTGAAGTAAGAGCTGTGAGAGTCAATAATTTCGAGAGTCGAAGATTTTGACAACTTTGTTGACGAAGTTAACTCTGCACTGAAAAACAGCTCGCTGAGTTAACTGCAGATTCGTTTTGTTACGGGATTAACAGATCTTGGTTTAAACTGGGCTTAACTCAGCACTGAAAAACCGGCCCTAAGCAGTTCTTCATTGCAGAAATAGTTCTGTCGGTAAAGTTGCCAAAATCTTCGAATCTCAAAAAAAAATATTGACTCTCCCAGCTCTCACTTCACATAGAAAAACACAGAAAAAGATGTTTGTTTCATTTTCCGGTGTCATTTTTCAGGAAACACTCAGGGTCATTTTTCAAGGAAACACCCAGAGCCATTGCAATTTCACACAAAAAATACATTCAAAGAAGCTCATACTGTTCACCAGAGTTGGTCCGGGATTTACTTACCGAATTTGGCGAGTTAAGCCGAGATTAGTTCCGGATCGATATTCATTAAAATATTTATTTCTTGCACGGCAATAAATCCTGTGCTAACTCTGGGTTCACACTGAAAAACAGGCCTGAAATCTCATTTTTCGTATGAGCCGCAGGGCAATGATTGGGTTTTCGAACTACTTTCCACGAGTGACGAGGCCGCCGGATCAAATCCTCACCGGGGCACCAAAAGTCAAACTTCTTTTTTTGTTTTTCTATGAGAGATGACAGTTTGAAGTGCGAAGTCGATGCTTTCGGAGTCAATCCAGCATTTAAAAACTTACCCTTGCACGAAAACGAATCCTGTGCTAACTCTGGGTTCACACTGAACAACAGGCCCCAAAACTCATTTTTCGTATGCGCCACGGTGCAATTATTGGGTTGTCGGACTACTTTCCACGAGGTCTATTTTTTTTACAGCCCATTCTCTGCGAGGACCTTACAAACCCTCCGAGAGTGCAATTTGTCACTGTCTTTTCTGCAGCCATTTGTATACGTACAATCTACCTGATTTTTTAAAACATGTACTAAGCTCAATATGAAAAAAATGTGGGGGCGTCTTTTGATACGCTAGGCGTACCGTACTTTAATATTGGACGCAATTTTAAAAGACGTCAGGGAGTGTTCTTCAAATATGTTGATCCCTATAATCTTTCTCAGGTATTTATAAACCTATGACTTAAATTCAGTTTTAGTGCAGCTTAAAATTTATATCACAAACAAAAATAAGGCTTAAACCCAAGAAATAAAAAATGATCAATTTATAAATTGTCTAAGTCCTATAGGACTTAAAAATAACTAAATATTTACCAAGACTACTAATCTCCAGGTCTAATATTAGTCTGAAGGCAAATTTTAGCTCTACTTTCTAACTCTACTTCTACTACCTTTACATCTACTACTTTTCTACTTTCTAAAACACACCACGTAAAGTTTGTCTTGAATTAATCGATCACCAAATTGAAGCACTCACAGTGTGTTACAGCCTGGCGGCCACAATACCCTTAACTTCCTGCCCTGATTACTTCTCAAGTTCCTTTAGTAGAGTTAGTAACCGAAACCAAAATTTCAATGTCGAAATCTCTAAGAACAACACAAAGAGTTGACTCACCTTGGTGATAGACTATTATTGGAAGAGTCGCAAAGTTCCCCAATCGATTTTGCTGATCGTAGTTTACCAGGTCCATAGCAATGCTCTACTTCGGAATCTTCATCGGACTCCAAATCTCTGCAAGTGACAAGACACGCGCATGAAATTCGACTCTCATTCAAGGCAAAAGCCAAAACTTACTCGTTTTCAATAGAGTCCAATAGATCTTGTGTCGATTTTCGGATCTTTCGGATTTTCTTCAACTCGCTTTCGCGGCTCTTGATGTCCTTAAGCTCACGTTGGATTTTTTCCTCCACGGGAATGTATCCACGTCGAATGGGTTTCCCATCGGCGTCACGCTCTATGATCGGTGGAGTGATCGTCACAGGGGGTATGTATGTGGGTGCTCGGGCCAAATCGGCGATCAGTGGAGTGGACGACGGAGTGCTGGGCTGTGTGACTGCGACTCCGCTACCAACCACCACATTTCCATTCACCGCTGTGGCTGCATTATTCAAAGCGATCTTTCCACGCGATGCAATGAATCGCTGCATCAGGCCCTTGTGCGCTGGGCCGAATGTTATCCGACGCGATTGTGTGAAAATCTGTGGCGTGGACACTGTCCGGGTGAGGATCTTTTGTGGTGGCGGTGACGGTATTAGACTGTAGCCATTTGGGCGAATGTATTTCTTTTCGTTGATGATAATATTGTTGTTGTTGTTGTTGGTTGATGTTCCATTGACGGGGCTAGAGGAAGCGGATATTCCAGAATCATCCGAGTGATGCCCATCGAGGTTGTCGTCTTTACTATTGACAGACGCAGTCAGTGAAGATGCAGCCGACGAGGAAAGGTTATCGTCCTGCGATACGGAAATTTGCTCTGGTGGAATGGGGCTGTTGGAATCGTCATTGTTACCGTTGATGGTGATGTTCTCCTCTGGTGGATGCATCTTCTCACGTAGCTCACGTTCACGACGTGCCACTTCGTTGATTTCCTCTTGAATTCGCTTCAAGGGATCGTCTTTCTGTTAGAACGAAAAAAAAGAAAAAAAAAACAGAAGAAAAGATGAGAACACGAATTAGCTAAAGTCGGGTCATGGGACTCAGTGTACAAATGTTGCGGCTTTAAACCTATATTCTATTGTAGTGATGAGGGTATATGGTCTCTACCCACAATGTGGGTGAGCTGTCCCATCGATTTATTAGCGTATAACCTAGAGAGAGCTAATGCTTCAGATTAGATTACTTACAGCCGGCTTGTAAGTCACTTCAAGGAGGGGGTGGTGGCGGTGAAAAAGCTATAGCAGATGGCTACTTCACGTTTCATTAATTAGGCTTTAGTGGTTGCATTATATGGTTTCTTGTGGTTTTTATACAAGTCTGCAAATAGGGACATAAAGTATAGGTAAGCTTGCAAGGATGGAATGCAGGGTGAGGCGAAATGACACATCACTTCCAATTCAATTAAAGGACACTTAATTTAGACACCTTGCTTATACGTAGCGAATCTGAAGAGAATTTAGTTTTGAGTCTTTGAGGTCTTCAGTGATTGTTCCTATGTTACAAGACTTAATGGTTTTCTAAGTTAGTTATCGCAGGTTTCAGTTAGAGGCCCTTCTTTGAATCCATGATGGACCGCGCGTACTAGGGAAATACCGAGACTCGGCCAGCACGACGTAAAAAGCTTGAGGTAGCCAGCTAAAAAAAGAGCTGGCCGGAGGAGCTTGTTGGTTGAGGCTTAAGACAATATAAGATCGAAAACAGCATTAATAGCAAGGTCGGGACGGAGCTTAAGGTGACAAAAGAGGTGGATGTCCAGAGACGCTTGCAGAAGAACTGTGGAGGAGCAACGCGGGCAACTGAGGAAGAGCTGAAGAGAGAGATTAAGCACGCCGGCCTCGAAATGAAAACCTCGTGCCGACTAGACTGGACGCAACAGCTTTGTGAGCTGGACACGTTTGATCGCTGATATACAAGAAGGAAGAACTACTACTACAGTATTTGGACTCTAGGATAAAATACGTTGGCCAAACTAAGTTTAGTACGTAAGGTCTTGACATACCCCCGAGGTTGGGTGGCTGTTCCCGAGCAGCAAGAACACACTTAGCCCATAAGTGGGAAACTAGAATACCAGCATGAAACTTTCTGATTGGGTAAGGACGAGGCAACCAGTGTGGGTGCAAGCCTGTTTCAAGGGAGATTTGCTATCTCTTTACTGACCTGAAAAGAGTATATTGAGGGCACGGGTGGGGGCAACCGCTTTTGATGTGACCCACCGTCCACAAATTGATAGAGGAGGTGAGGGATTTAGTTAAAACAGAATCCAAGGCAGGACGACGGTGGGGTGCCGTGGCGTAGTGGTTTGTGTGTGTGCTTACTACGCCGGAGGTCTGGGTTCGAATCCAGCTATCGTCACCTGAAAAAAAGACTTGTTCTTTTTCATCGTCCCGCGAGGGTCTGACAAGCCCTCCGAGAGTATCATTTGTCTTGAAAAACTTCTCAATGTGCCGTTCGGATACGTCAAAATATTGTAGGTCCCCTTAAAGAAATTAACACACCAGCATACATTGTTGAGAAGTTGGCCCTGGTTGACCTCCAGCTGTTGCGCCACTCTATTTATTTATTTATTTATTTAAGATAAATAACAACAGATTTCTAAAAATTGAAAATTTGGCGGGTGATGGCGGTGATCTACATAGGAGTTCCCGAGTGAAATACAGAGGGCAAAATTAACCGGACTCGGGAGATTCGGGAAACTATGAGATTTGCTATTCAGTCGTACCGCAGATTTGATTCGGCTATATAAAACTCATTATCTTCTTTAAGAGGACTCTCGATCGCTTTAATCTTTGCAAACAAATGTTCCTAAGTTTTTCCTTCTCCGAGCCGACAAGAGGTATAACAGTACACAGAAGATCATGAGCCACAATTCTTCAGTTTTCTCATCGCTGCCATTTTTGTGATCGTTGAAGGGCGCGCCAAGTCTTCTAAAATTTATCCGTGGCTCGTAAGGGCCTCACCTCAATCCTGCTAAAGAGTTGAGAATTTTTCCTGATGCTAAAGGGAATAATGGCTCGAGACAGCCAGGAAGACCGATCAATTGTTAAAAATACCAATCCATCGCGGATGCCATAGGAAGTAGTATGCCCATGATCGCAGAGGATGGAAGGCACTTGTGAATGAGACAGAGACCCTCCATGTATCGGCAGCCCCATTCAGTAGAGAAAATTAGCCTTTGTTTTTTTTTTACTGCAAAACTGACTCTGGGCCAGACCTATTTGAAAAACAGACACACACTGACGATGTTTTACCTATTAATGGCCATTTTGATCTTGGTCAAACTTAATCGATTTTTTCAGTCCGATTTTGAGTTTCCTCCAGCACCCCTGGGGCTTAGCACCCAGCACAGGGTTATTCCAGACTAAGTTTCGCACTTAGTTTAGTTTTCGATGGAATTACTTCGAGGCCTACACTATCCGCCCACTTTTCGAGCTCGTTCGTCATGAGTAAATTGCACCATGAACCCCAATATAGTGGAGAGGAAACTGTCTGACATTGTGCAATCGGTTTGTCACGAGAACAGAAGTAAATTCGTTGCTTCCATGAGTCACAGAAGTGGCGATTAAACTCCACCCTGGCGGTACTCGTGCACATGGATAGTCCTGTAATTAAGTATAAGCTCGATCGAATGTCAAAGATACAAAATACCTGCATAGTCAACCTCCAGCGTTTCGCAGTGCTGTCGTAATTGTTTCCGTTCTGACTCCTAATTTTTGTGTAGTTTTGACTCATCGTTTGTAATTAAAACACCTACTTTAATGCACCCAATCTTTGCACCTACCCCAAATTCAACAGTGAGCCCCTTTTGCGATCCTGAGCATGCTGCTTCCAACTTTCCAGATTAAAACTTTGAACGGAAGCGCCGCATGGGCAGGACGGGTCAGTATAGCTTGCCACCACCTAGCTGAGGTAGCATTACATCTCTGCATCTCCCAATGAAAGTCCGTTTTCGGTTCAAGTTGCACCACACTTTACTCAAATTCTGGTTTTGGTTGCTTAAATTCTGTTTTTCGTTTCTGAACATTGGTTTTTGCCTTTTTAACTTTACGCACGACGATTACTAGGCTTTTCCAGGGAAAAGGTTTTGGGCACTTAAGTCTTTTGCGAGTTCCGTCGGAGGGTTCTTTGGTCAAGTATCAGGGTGGTGGAGTTTTCAAAATCTGCACAAAGTGGGATTCTGACATTTTCTTGGATTTTATAGAATTATTTTATCAGTACTTGCTTGCTTCTAAGATCGGGTTGGGCTATCTTGCAGAGCATAGTAAGCCCTTCAACTGGTGGTTGAATAGCTACTTAAAGAAGTTTAACAAGGGATGAGGATTATAGAGTCTACTATTTCTATATAGTAGGTCTTAAAGTTTCTTCGGGATTTTAGTGCAGAATGTGAACTACCTCAATAAGACCGTTTAAAAATTTCTGTATAGCTATACCTGTAGCACGCAAGTGTTGCATGTTTTGCCGAAGCTGCTACTTGTCTAAGGCTTTTTGCTGCTATGCTTAATCGAAACTGTTGAAAACAGCGCAACTGTTGGTTGTAAACAGTTTCCTGTTGCAAGCTTTACAGAATATTGAATGTAACTTCGTAATCGACTGAAACTGTAGATTAAATGTTGATTTCTGTTGAAATATTCCTGTTTCAAAAGTTACAGAAACTATTACTTATATGAGGCCTCCTGTTACAGGATAAATAAAGGCTATTACTTGTATATGTCTTCCTTTTGCATACTTTATAGAGGCTATTAATTGTATAAGACTTCCTGTTGCAGGCTTTTTAGACGCTTTGACTTGTATGAGACTTCCTGTTGCAGGCTCTACAGAGGCTATAACTTGTGTAAGGGTTCCTGTTGCAGGCTTTCTAGAGGCTATTTCTTGCATAAGGCTTTCTGTTGCAGGATCTATAGAGGCTGAAACTTGGATAATGCTTCTTGTTGCTGTTCTTATACAGGCTATACTTGTATTAGGCTTCCTGTTGCAGGATTTCTAGAAGCTACTACTTGTATAAGGCTTCGCGTTGCAGGCCTTATAGAGGCTATAACTTGTATAAGGCTTCCTCTTGCAGATTTTTTTTAGAGGATATTCTAATATTTAAGAAGATAATAAGATTTTCAATTGTTCTTCGTCTTTAGTTCTCGTTCGTCTTTTGAGAAGCTTTTGTCTAAGGTGGTACCCAGATATTTTTGGGTGAAGTTGTGCCTTAAGTATACACCATCAACGGTCACTTGCAGTTCTCTTCGGGCCTCTCTGTAATTGAGGTGCAAGCAACATATCTCGGTCTTTGCAACGCTGCGCTGTGTTGAAGGCGCCAGTTCCTGCAATACAGGCAGATGATTTATGTCTGATGTCGCTATCTGTTCCAGATTTCCCTAAGTCTTGTGTTGGAATGCAAGCGCCATGACATCGGCGTAGTAAGATTTTCGAGAGGCCGTGGATGCGAGGTCACAGGTTGTACACGTTGAAAAGTGTAGCCACGATCAGTGGCGCTTGAGGATGGATGTTAGTGAGTTTTCTTGTTCTACCGCGGTTATCGTTGAGGAAGTCATTAAATATTCTGTCACTGAGTATCGCGTATAAAAGGTTGCAAATTTTTGTACGGGGGCCATTCTTGAGAAGTTTGTACACGAGAACCTTTCCAAACGATCTCCTAGGTTGTTTTAGAGTTTCTAGGTCTCCTAGGTTTTTTTTTTATTTTTCGTTGAAAACCGTTTCCTATTAAGTTTGCTAGAGCTAAGAAATGGTCGGTGAAACTTTTATGCTTCCTAGAATTGCTCGTTAGTCCGGAATAGTTTTTTTTTCGATATCACTGCCTTCGGTTCAGGATCATACATTGGCAGGACACAGGAGGCCAATACTGTAGCTTTGTGGGGCATCTGTGGGTTCGCTTGGCTTAAGGAGCGGAGCGATTTTCAGTTTCTTCGAGGACAAAGGTAGCTCGGTGAATGACAACATCCTGGAGTAGGCTAATTTTCTTATCATTAGCCCACTGGATTTAGGAATCCCGGGAATATACCGCCTGCGCCGGCTGCTGCTCCGACTATACAGACAGGGTTTGAGTATAGGTGGCATCTGGGGTTCTGGTGCCTTGTAGAGAGTTCGACAACCCATCCTAGTCAAATAGTTTCGTCAGTTTAACTTGAGCTGATTAGACGAGCATAGTTTATACAAATTAAACTCTATGCTTTAAAGTTTGGGTGATTGACAGGTGAATTTGTGCATACAAGATAGCAAAATCCACAGAAGGTGCTTTCTGAAGGATCAGTGTGCTTTCAATGAAATTGCGGGTGAGTTCGATAAGTTGGTTACGACTTAGTAAGAGACATAAGTTCTTTGCTCTTTCAAGGTATTAATGTAAGGAAAAGGATTAATTTTTTGTTGAAAAATCTTCACCACTGACCGAAGAGTCAACGATACACTCCATTGTAGGTATCTGGAGCATCAATTGCTTACATACTCAGCTTTAGCTTCTTTGCTCTGTCCTCTGTCAACTGGAAACAAGTTCAAAATAAATCTGTGAAAGAACAATTTAATTTTTGTAAAAGTAAATATAGTTGCTTTAAAACGAAGGTGTGTCCCGTATTTATTCACAAGTTGTCTCTTTCTACCTTTCACCTGCCACTTAATTACGTTCAAACCTTAACGGTCATTCGCCCTTGATTAACGAAATCCCAAACCACTTCTGTCAATTTTAATTACCACATGTCATCAACCAAAACTTAAGTGAGCCCAGTTGAAATCGTGGAGTCCATATAATGAAAATTGAAAATGTAAACAAAAAAAATTACTACGTTGCGTGTTGCATTCAATATTTTTGGGTGAAACTTAGATTTTGGTCAACAAACAGTTGATTATCTCCCAGTTGACTATCGTTCCTAATGGAACCGATGACTTCGTGATTTGTGGTCATAGTTTTAACTTTTTTTTTTTAATTTACCGAGAGCGACTCACTAAGTGATTTAATATAGGTTTGTGGCGCTCCACACCTTTTTTGGTGGATTGCTGAAGTTCGTCGTATGCCACTTCCGATTTAGTAAAACGCCCCGTTGGCGTTTTAGTGCTTTGAGTATTTTTTTATGACATCTTTTCGTGACTCTTGAAGATTTTTGTTGTTGATTTTTTTTTTGCTTCGATTTATTGGAAGATTAAATGTGAGGATTGGTGGTGGCTGACGGGTAACCTTGTCGAGGGGTATAAATTAAGGTCAAACCGCTAAACGTGGGTGGAGATCGGACAGTTGATTGAGAAATGGACGAGCGTTGAAATTCACCTTGAGGTGTTGAGTTTTTTTTTTAATGGAATTGCAGGATTGACAAGAGATAGTATGTGAATTTTTTAATGTTCGTAAGATTTACGACATCTAGTTGGTAGCTACCAAAATGAAGCGACAAGAAATCTACAAGAGATCAGTGGGAAATTTCGACATCATTGTAACGAATGAAGTAACGTACGCCCTTTGATTGCTTATGCAACAAGTTGATGAAAAAAGTGTGATAAATTTAAGCTCTTAACTATTTATATATGTGAAAGAGTAGGAGTACTGGAGACAGCAACTTTTTATCCCATTAGAAGCTCAATAAGAACTTCAGATAATTTGTTCAACTTTGACTCAGAAAAAAATAAAACCAAGTGATGATAATAATCTGAAGAACAAACGACAGGGTGAGTCAACAGCTGGTGTGGAAGTTTTTATTGAATTAAATAATCAATTGTCGTGAAATTCATAAAGAATTTTTGATGAAAGTTTTTTGATGAATGAACTTCGGTTTATGGGAAGTGCTGTTCCAAAAAAAAAAAATGTAACATAAACCTGTGACCACCACGACTTCTGGTCGATTTTTATACTCAAAGCTTTAAACAACTTTTAAAGAATAAGTGGGTCAATGCCCGCAATTTCAGTTTGAATGTTGTGCTTAAAATTCTAAATTTTTCCACTCTTCTGACTCTTTTTGGGATGCATCTTTAACATGAATCTTTTATTATGTGTTTCCCAGTCGTCAGAATTGAAAATTTTACTACCGAATCGTATGCAGAATGTAGATTTGCTTTACGGTGATTTTAAAATACTGGCTCTCTAAAAGGAAACCGTAGGGATAAGCGTGCGTCACTTAATTTCGCATCATTATAACATAAATCAATTTAAGGATGAAAATCTGTTAGACTTCGAAATGATCATAGTTTGAGGTTGATATCCCTGCAAGGTCGGGGTAAGAATAGCCTTGAGGTAAAGGTAAGGTATGCCTGTCGTAGGAGCCGACTAAAATCCACTGGAAGAAGTAGTTTTCAGCATGCTATAAGTCATGCTATCAGGAGTATACACACCTGGTTGGGCCGCCATTTGGCAGTAAAGTTGAACAGAAGGATGTAAACCTGAAGGTTTTACCTGAAGGCACCCCTTTGAGGCCTGGCCTGAGGGGTGTCAGCATGCTAGCCATTGTTGGTTGAAAGGTCCCGCTCGGCTCTTATACTATGTTTCTACCAGCAATAACACGAGGATTAGTGGCAGACGTGAGACGATTGATAATAAATCCCAAAATGGTTTCAACAGACAAATATAGGATTCTGGTCACGGCTTTAAAATCCATTCACGGACTTATGTTCGAATTGAACATCCGTGTTTGGTATACTTATAATTCACGCTGTGTTTTTACAGCAAAGTTTATAAGTTTATCGTCGACGTTAGTCGAAAAATGTGTGCCTGGGTGGATAATGTTGGCTCAGCCACTGATGAGCAAATCAGAAGCCAATATTATTTTGCGAAACACACTGGTCAATAATCTGGCGCTTAAGACCTTAATGATCTTTTGATTAAATATAGGATTCATTTGGCATGAGCACTCTTTTTGTCATTTCGGCTATAAAAAAAGTACCGATGTCATTTTCTAGGATCGAAAAAAGATTCCCGTTGTATTCATCCCAATAGAAATCGCAATTCTGACAGATCTGATATACGTAGAAAGTGTCCTTCAGTGTCCTTTTTCGATTCTCAAACTGTTAAAAAGGTGTTCGAAAAGGCTTGAAAGTGGTTCGTGATAAGCATAAGAGGCAATGAGATATATGAGGGGATTTATTTTGAATCGCTTGCCGAGAGGACTTAAATTAGTGTGGTTAATCGCGTAATTTGTAGAATTAGTGCTCGGTAGAAACATGGTATTAAGTCAACATGTCAACATAATGGACAACGGCACCAACGCAAAATTGGCACATGCAATGTCTCATCGCTAACAAGGACCGAACTTCAACCGATTGAAAATCAGAGGAGGCTAAAAAGTATGAACTCGATGTTACTGACATCTTCCCAACTAAGTGGAATAATTCCGGAACCAGAGACTCCGCGAATGGGTGGAAGGTTCTTCTGGTCTGGCGTTTCGCATGACACTATGCAAGGCGGGTGTGAGGATAGTCACTATAAACACCCAGCTGTCGGAAAATGTATTGGACTTTGCATTGGGGGGAAAGTTGTGATCTTAAAGCTTAACCTTGAATGAAGGCTCTGGTTGGCCCTAGTTCAGGTGTATGCACCAAATCGAAAGTGTATGTGGCCTTCTTGAACAAAGCTTATGCTGCCCTGATAGAGTGGCAGAAATGGACTCCTTTCTCCTAATGGGTGACTTCAATGCTCATGTTGGTATGGAAAACAGTACTCCGAAGAGTGTGATTGGGAGGCACGGTGACCCGGGTCAAAAG
This sequence comes from Neoascia interrupta, assembly GCA_947623515.1. Lineage (NCBI taxonomy): Eukaryota > Metazoa > Arthropoda > Insecta > Diptera > Syrphidae > Neoascia > Neoascia interrupta. The sequence continues at coordinate 118,608,005 of OX392463.1, read as the reverse complement.
AGGAATTGAGAGAACTTGTTGGACTTTTTCTGTGCTTATAAATCGCACAATGAAATCCACAAAAACAATATTGGTACCGGCAGAGTTTAAATTAGAGTTCTTTGATTGAGATCTTGGATCGTTTCTTTGTGGTACCATCGTGTGTTAAAAAAATCATTTCCGATGTTCGCGTTTTGAGAGGAGCTCAGCTGGCAACTGATCGTTGTGCGAATTGCATTTCAGCGACAGTATTCGTGAGAAAGACTGCAGGATGCTGAGCTGACTCCGGTTACAAGGAACGATCGATTTACACGGCACGTTTCGGAGAAATTTGAACAAATTCTAACTTATATTTTGTAGAGGAAGAATGGCAGCTAATTTCATCGACAATCATTGCCTCTGCAAGAGATTTTTGTGGATTGAAGCGGCTTGGTGTGGCGGCTGGTAGTGAGAAAAGAAGTGGTTTAAAATACTTGGAGTTCAAGAAGTCTTCAGAGGGAAGAAGAGAGCCTTTTTGGTGTGGAATCAATATAGAAACTGAACTTCGCGAGCAGGCTACTTCCAGACCAGCCAAGAAATAAGTATTGAAACACAATATTCCAAGACCAACGAATCGATAGTAAAGCCAATGAAAGGCGTGTATGTTGTAACCAAGGCATCAAAAAGGGCTGTACAGGTACACTGATCAACCACTGATCTTTACGATCCTTATTTGAGTGTCTTAGTCAGGGTCAAAACTCGGTATATGCTAAAAAGCAAAAGACTGCTGAACTCTTGCATTGTTTTCCAAGCAGTTGCATGTCCATGTTTTCCGCCAACATGGCTAGAGTACCGAAACTATGACAGGAGAATATTTCGATTTACAAAGACAGTCAAGCAGCCATTAAGGCCCTGGCAAAACCAACAGTAAGTTCTCGTATAGCCTGAATCTATTAATAAGAACTTAGGGCTCTAATCAAACAGAATAATATCCGCATTGTGTGGGTACCAGGCCTTCGACCAGGCCAGGACTTTATTGAAAATAAAAATTCTGACGACATACAGAAATATGGCTCGTATCTATGTATCACAACGGCGGACAGAAGGGCTCATCCTCCGCTCTCTTTTGAGAAAGGCGAAAAGTCTAAAACTATCCCGAATATAGCCCAAAACAAATGGAAAAATTGGGCATACAAGGGCCCATACAAAGGCCCTATGGCCATCCATAGACAGCAGCAAGTCGAAAAAGCTTACTTGTGACGAATATTACTTGTGGCGAATATTGTGAAGTACAGCTGGGATTCTGGCTCGGCCAAGATTCTCTTCGTGGCTAAGGATACGTCAACTAACTCAGTATCATATCAACATAAGTTTTTTCGTATCCCTTACAGGTTGTCTCTAGAGGGTCATCGTAGAGCAAGGCATCGCGAGCTGATGGCTTTGGCTGCTAGCGACCCTACTTAACCTAACCTTAGGTCAAAGCTTAGATGTCAGACTTTGAAAGACTATCTCTCCTCAATTCTGCTTTAACCAATGGGCCACTGAGAAAATTGATTTTACATTCGCACTAGTCGTTACGATATTTTTTCCCATATTTTTTTGCCACGCTTCTTGGACCTGTATTCATGATTTTTAAGCATTTATAAACATTAAACTTTGTTACTCTGTGACTAATTTTATAGAAAAGGTAACTTTAGTATTTTCGGGAATTTCAAAGATGAGCAACTAGCTCTGCGAGAAGATCGACCGATTGCCTGTCAAGCAATCACCTTGCAGGTAGGCCAAGAATGAGGTGACAAGTCCAAGCTTAAAACTTCACTGCAACCCGCCTGGGTATCGCATCTGAAGAGTTTAATTCGCTGATGGAGTGATGGGCGAGCTAGATATTAGTTTTTCGGTATTATTTTTGAGTTTTTAGGTTTTGGCATAACCTAGGTCAGCGATGGCGAACCGAAATATTGTCGGCACGTCATCCACTAGAAACCCGAGTGCACCTTTGAGTGGCAGCAGTAACTGTCTTCATCGACGGCTTATGTGTTTCCACAGGACACTAATCCGTGATTAAGACAAATCTTTGCTGAATCCCCTCTAGTTCACGTGAACAACCATACTAATTTTAATCACTTCACGAAGGGATTAAAAATAATCGCGTAATAAGAGTTTTTTTTACGTTAGATAGTTTTGAGAAAGCAAAAAATTCAACACGATGAGTTTTTGGGTGCGTTTTGTCATTTCTGTGAAGCTGGAATTATTAGTGTTTTTGTCAAATTGTTGGCATTTTCTATGGTTATAACGTTTTTTCGAATGGTATATTTTCACAGCGATTGTAAAACAGTGGCCACGTAACGGAACAAGGGAAATGACAACGCAGCTTTTTGACATAGCCTTAAATCAAATCGTACAGAATTCTACGTGTTCTCCTCGTTTTCTAATGAAACAAAACAAACAAACCCTTTTTTGACAGCTGGGTAACTCAGTTGTGTTTGTTGAGTAAAGGAATGTGCAGGACAATTTAACTTTTCTGTTGATGTGAATGTGTTTGGACCTGTCAAAAAAGCAAAATGCACCGAGGAGTGCACACTGCAACAGAATTATGGATGTTAATTTCGATACTGCTGGCTGATGTTGATCAAGTTGCTCCACTTTAGACTGGGTTATTTCGTTTCGTAGAGTTGAAAAATTGGAGGCAACAAAATATGAGTTTAATTATTTTCGATTCTGAGTTACCCGGGAGCCAAAAAAAACTCAAGTTCAAGTAGATGCGCAGAGGTCGTGACGAATAGACATTGCCATTTAACACCACAGATGTTTCCTATTAATCAAAGTTAATCTTCTCTTTCCGGTGGAAACACTTTGGGATTCACTTTTAAACTTCCTATATTAATCTCTGTTTAATGTGCGCTGGAAACACCCTATAAGAAAATATTTAGACTGCAAGTGGGCATGTCAACGGCACTAGAAATTGTTCAGTTTTTGTAAATGGCAAAGAGCTCTTAAAAGTTTCGCCCTCCCCGACCTAGATTATGTAGTCTATACAATTGTGCATATCTAGAAAATTTTGGACGTGAAGTTAACGCCGATCCGCCTGTAATCTAGAGAATGCAAGGCGAGCAGTACTGACATTTGATGATGATTTGAAACGCTGTCACACTTTCTGCCTTTCACTTAAACGAGCTTTTACTAAAACATTCATTTGTGATGAGTGATGACTTATGAGATGACCACAGGCCCGCCTCTAAATGCATCACCTTGTAAATAAAAAATCGATTACTATCAGTTTTCCTTATATTCATATGCAATATAGAGAAGTGCATACACCTACCTACCACTCCTGCGGGTTTTCCTGTCGAAACCATCACGCACATTGTATGACCTTCACTTTGACTGAAAGTGAAAACTTGAATGCACTCTACCTTCACCATGTGCTGTTTGCCACTGCTTAAAGTCATGGCCCATGGCCGGTGTATAAACAGTTAAAAAAAACGCCGCTTGCAAGACTAAACCACAACTCAAATAACAAGTAATGAGACGAGTACCGATGACGACGCCGCCGCCGTCGTTGTTGGTTCGGTACCCTCCTCGCAAGTCGCAACCATCTGCTTTCAGGGGGCAATTTCTTTTCAGTCGATTCGCTTCACTCGTGCTCTGTGACCTGCCATCTGCGCCAAAATTGCCCACCTGTCATTCCTCTTTCCCAGGCGCAAAATACATGCACAAAAGACCACAAACAACACTGACATAACTGCCATCTATGGGACTAAAAGACTGAAACCTATGAAAAGGTTCGCAATGAAAAAGAAAGCAAGTCGCCAAAAAGAAGAGAAGGTGAAGATTTCAATTTCCATTCGGAATTTTTTTTAAGTTTCTCCTGTTGCGGGTGCTGGCGCGAGATGCCATGGCCGGTGACTACAGTAATTGACAAGTAAAGAAATATTTATGCTCGTATTGTTATGTCCAAAAATTAACACCTTCAAACATTAATAACAGTAAAAACGAATAAGAAAATAATGAACATGAATTTGCATTTGCCTCATAATTAGGGAACCCGAGCCGTGCTTGAAGCTTAAGTCAAAGAAGACTTTAAGTAGGAATGTTCAGGGAGTGCGATGTTTTGAGCTCAAGTTAGTGCTCGCTGGCGAAAACGGGTGCATGATCATGTCATGATCAGTACAGCATCTCCAATTAGTAAGTCGGTTCAGTAACTCGGTTCTACGTTTGCGTTGGTGTTGCATTTCGAGGCTCAGTTCATGTCATGTTTGGGGGGTTATTAGATTGTTTACTCATAAAAGTTATAGGTAGAAAGCTTCGTTCCAAATGTTTGGCTGATCGAATCTCAAAAGTCAATTTAAAAGGCTTCAAAAGGAGGATGGCTCTTCAAACTATAATCAAGATTGGTGTCAACGAACGATCTGTCCTCCTGCGGTATCTGTCCACTGTTAACGAGGAATTTTAGTCGACCGAGCCTGTCCGGAGTGCGATATCAAACTTGGGCTCGGGGACTCCAGTGCTGTATGATCGACGCACGACACACATCTTGCATGTCACAATATCCGAGGGTCAAACTTCAACTCTGGCCATTTTATTGTCATGGCTAAATTCAGAGCTTGATTTTCCAACGGGCAGAAGCTGTGAATTGCCAAGAGATATAAAGTCAGTGTTGGATGCCTCAGCCCAGCTAGAGTCCATGATGTTGTGTACAGAAAAAAAGTCACAGAAGAGATCATACATAAGAAAAATTAAAGGAAATCTTCTTCGAAGTAGCAAAGGAAACCCAGTCACCTAAGCACACAATCCTGGAGGGATTGGAAGAAGTACTAGAGGAAGACGAAACAGAACAAAAAGAAAACCAAAGTTCAGTCGATCAAAAACAAGTTCACCACTCAGTATTGAAGTTGAAGAAGTGAGCTTAACTCTAAAAAGGCTTAAAAACAAAACGGTTTCCGGCTTTGACGACTTACATGAGAAGCTCTTTATTTACGGAGGTGATGATTTGGTAGGGTTTATGCCTGAAATCATAAGGCTAGTGTGGATGACAGCTGTCAGAAAGCATGCTCGATGTCTAAGCATTCAGTCCCGTATGCCATATTTTTAAAATAGGCGATCCATTGTTTTGCAGGAACTATTGATGCATATACCTGGTATATGTCGCATGCATGATCATATCAAAAGAATTGTGTGAGCGTCTTCAGCCGTTTCGAGGCTATTAAATCGCACGAACCAGTGTGGTTTCCGGACTAGCTCAGATTTTCACACATATAGAGAAGTTCTCAAAAAGACCAACGAGTTTCTTGTCGAGACACAAGTTAATGTTTCATGCACATGACAGCATTAAGCGTAGGGAACTCTATTTGGCGATATGAAAGAGATGAAAGACAAATTGCCATAATACTTTGACAAAGTGTAGACTCTTCGAATACATTATTCTGCAAGTTCTACTTTATGGTGCTTGGCGATTGCTGGACGATTAGTCGTCAAGTCAGCCAAGACGATTGAGATTTGAGAAAGGTGGATGATGAAACGCTTAAGGCTACTTCGAGAGACTCCAGTTGCGGGAGTGGAGGAGGAGATATACCATCGACCTCTACAGGATGTACAGCGAAACCGACCTAGTCAAAATACAAGGGCTGCGCTGGCTTGCTCACTAGAGCGGATGGACAGCAATGCTCCGGTCCGGAAAATATTCGAATCCCCCCGCAGGGACAACGCAGTAGAGGAGAATCGGGACAGAGCTGGTTGAAAAAGCTTGTTAGCTGAAGCCCAGGTCCACAGCATACTAGAGCGCCATTTACTGACTAGAGCGAGACTTATTTACCGACTTAAGGTCAGTCAGTAAGTCTCGAGACTATACCAGCAAGACAAAGCCTACTTTTGAGGGACCCATCCAGATGCGGGTGCCAAAGCACTTGGTCTGGACAACTGTTCAAAAATATATTAAATAAGCAGGGATCCTCCAGAGTTTTGCAACCCGCTGGCTGATTAAGTTTTTAATTTCATTTAGTGGTGATAATCTGAGTCGAGGGATAATAGTCCTACTCCCATTTTTGGTCCATTATGAGTTTCCCCGATTCGACATCAGTACGGATCGCTAGGATACACTCAGTTTTCGGTTCTTTAGGAAGTGTACGATACAGAAACTTTTGTTCTTCAAAACATATTTGGTCTTTATTTCAATAATGTGGCCCTTTGCATGTATTCTTCATAAATTCACCTGTTTCCTGTTTATATCCTAAGGAAGCTGCCAGCGACGGTAGTAGGACAACTGTTTAGAGGAATCCTTACAACTGTCGTGAAAAGACATAGGCACTTCACGGCTCAGCAGAGCCCTCGCTTGACTTCTTACAATCACGCACGCTGTGTGCGTTACAGGGTTTTTTTTTTAACACCTAAAGGGCACCTTCTCTCCAAACAGATTATACTTTTGGAGGGTTTGTCAGACACTCGTGGAGGTGGGACCGTAAAAAACTGTTTTTTGCGCCGCCCGGGATTTGAACCCGGGCCCTCCCACACACTAAACACCGCATCACGGCACTCAAGGTGGCATTTACACCATAGTAAACCTCATCAGTGGGACGAAATATTTTAAGGAAAAGAAAAACATATGGAAAAGTATGGACCTATGAACCTATGGAAAGCGAAGAAAGTTCTAAGGAGTTACTGATGATCATGAGTTTTTGGTTCACCCTTTTTCACACAGATTTAGATTTCAAATTAAGAACTGATGCCTGTTTCACATCAAGAGCGAGAGAGCGAGCGAGGGTCTTGGGCTCTCGGGCGAGCTGTCAAATGAATTTCAATCAATGGCAATGTATGGTGTGGTTCACAATACAGGCGCTTTCGCTGTGTCGCACGCCGGCCTTTTCGAGAAAGCCGACGTCGAATTATTCTGTGAATCTCTATTGTTGATTTGGCACGCTGTTGGATGGACGTTTTTTTCTCAAAGCTAATGCTTGTTGTGAAATATAAATCTTTCGTGTGTAATAAAGTCGACAAATTTGTTAAGTTTTGTCACTGTGCAGTCAAAACAGCCGTCGCGGTTTCTCGCTTTCATTGTGTCATAACAAACGATTTCTCTGGCTTCGCATTGTCGCTGCCGCTCTGATTTGACGCTCTCGCGCTGGATGTGAAATGGCAATAAGGCTTTCACACAGCGAGAATCATCTAGAGTTCGTTTACGTTCGGTTACGTACCGTTACCGGCTAGCAGATTTGTCACAGTTGTCACAAGGAAAATAGATTCGGTTCCACTTTTTTACGGTAGTGTAAACTCTGAATCGCTGTTTGTTTGGATCAGTTGTGTATATTTTAAGGTTTCGCACCACATCATAATTATTTAATAAGGATAAGAATTTTTTCAAAATAACCTTTTGAGCTAGAAAGTGTGTTAAAGCCGAAAGAATGCAGAGACTTTCATCAAACCTTGCACCTAGCCAACTGCCTGCATCTTTCAAAAAAAAAAAAATTCCTTTCATTTCAATATTATGGATGTACATTACACAAGCAATCGACGGCGGCTCATTTCAATCGCATAAAATTCTTAGGACAGGTCCAGAGTCAACAGGACAGGTCCAGAGTACTTGGCTTCACCACAGCACACAACCAACATGGAACTTCTGGCCCAAATACAAGAGCCGGCTGCCACATGATAAAAAGCGAAAAATGTAGAAGACAATATTGCAAAAAAGTACAAGAGCTATCCGTGAGCTATATGAACAGAAGAGACGGAAAGAACATCGCACTTGTCCGAGAGAAAAAGAAAGAACACCTTCGAAGTTCGCTGCAATTAAATATTGTGTGAACGCTTAAAGCCGTTCGTCTACTGCCTAATGGGGCCATATCAACGTGATTTCAGGCCAGAAAGATCCACCATCGATCAAATATTCACACGGATCGGCTGATCCTTGAAAATAACCGGAATTCCAAACTGATACGCACTACCTTTTCACAGACTTCAAGGCCGGGTTAGACAGCATATGTGGTCTAGTTTTAACATCACTGCCAAACTTGTCAGTTCTTTTAGAAGGAGATTAAAAAACTCGCACTGTTTCAATAACGTCGGCTAGGCAACGCACTGTCATATGTCTAGTTCAGCATCAAACTTAAGAGAATTGTGTAGAATTGTGAAGTCGCGAGCCAACACCAGAGGCATAATCTCTTACTTAAAAAAAATCGCTAAATCAGTAAATGAGGGCATAATCAAGATACACATCAACACCGACGCACGTCTTAGACAAAACATCACCATAGACAGCCATAACTTTGAGGTGGTTAGAAACTTTGTCTACCTGGGTAACGCTATGAATTCAGAACTGACACCAGCAAATTAAAGCAAGAGACAAAAAACCTTCGTGATTTTTGTCACGTCTGAAAAATCGAGCTGACGAATCGGATTTAGCTAGAAAAGTTGGAATGCAACAGCTGCTGTTGGGTCATCTAAAGCGGATAGATAACCTCCGGCCTGAAAAATCTTCGCTTCCATACAGCTGGGGCGGCTCGGTGCAGGAGAACCGAATGCGGTTTGCGCCAGGAAATGGAGTGGAACCACAGCCAACTTCGCATGCAAAACTGAAGACGTCTAGCTAGAGCGGGCTTGAAAAGTTTGTTTGGTTGAGCCGAAAGTTCCATCTCGCACTGTAGCCCCACTTTAATGAATTGATTGTCATGGATACGTTCAACGAACTTAAAGAGGGAAGTAGGGTGGCTACGACTAAAATCATTTCCGAGCTCTTTTTTTTATCACACGCCATCATAAGCTTACACAACCTAACATGGAACCAAGCATAGACATCCAACAGCGTGGAATCAGTTGATCTCGGCCAATTAAAGACACAATGTCGAGATGTTGGCAAGAGAGACCCCCTCTTTACAAAAAACAGCGATTTTCAACGATCACAGCAACGATTCCAGGGGTCATCTGTGATTTTAAAATTTTGTGACAGTCAATGTGATCAAACGAAATAATCTGTCTACGTAAAGTGATCACAAAAATATTGTTCTTGTTATTGTTATTGTTAAATCTTTGGTTTTTTTAAGGCTTGTGGCGCAAGAACACTTATTTTTATTCAAGCATGCAGAATGTCAGCCTAAGTGTAGGCAAAAAAACCAACTACCCAGAAAGTTTGAAAACTGGTGACTAGCTGAGTTTGACGGTGCTTAATCTTGAGCTGTCGAAAGAAAATTGCAGATGAATTTTTGTGATTTGTGAAATCACTTGTCACAGATAACCTAAGCAGATTTCACCCCAGGTCAGTCAATGCAGTTTAGCAGCACAATAGTTGCCGAACATCTTTCTTGAATACGAATTATCAAAATTACGAAAAGTAGTTTTTATGACAAATAAAAAGCAAAAATAGCTTAAGTGACGATCAAAGCCGGTCTCCTCTACATTCTATGAAAAAAAAATTAATAGTTCAGTTTGTACCAAGCTTTAAATTTTACCTCATCGAAATGCATGATGCTTTTTACTTATAACCGTAAAAAGAATTAATTAAATCGACATTTTTAATCGTGTAAGATGAGATGATATACCGATCGAGAAGAGATCGAGTCTGTCTTTCGCCTCTGATGCGCGACACTTAATCATTGGACTCGCTGAAGATCGTTTCAGGATCTGCCAATCGACTTAAAATCTTCTCTCTTCTCGTCTCAGTCATGTGCGGTACGAAACAACATTGACCGGCATTTCTGCCATCCAATCTGGACGGTATTCTACGAACTCCTGGCCATCATGACTGCCATGGTAATTATTTTAATGGCCAAGCCATGCCGGAGAACAATGAAAACCAACTCCGTGCTCCTTGGCAAAGAGACTATTAAAAATAAATCTAAACCAGAATAGTGACTTACAACCGAAACTAGTTTGAAGTTTTGAGCTCAATGCTGAAGGTGTATGTCAAACCAAGAGTGGACAACAGTGTATACCAGAACGAGCGAGGTTTTACTTTTTACATAAAACTGTGGCGCGGTGTCCACTTTTCTCTTGATAGCTTCGTTTTGGACTCCGGGACTTGGGACCTCTGCCAGAGAGCTAAAACGTTCTGATTTTCTTTCTTTGTTCTAGATTTGCTTATTGGCCATGTTCTTTCTTTCTTTTTTTTCAATCTGGGTTGTTGGATTTTTTTATTCATTTTCTAACAAACTGCAAAAGTGTTCTCCGGATAACAATCGACAGATTCAAGCGACAACAGTTTACACAAAAAACGTAGCAGGGAAAAAGGAGTACGAAGAGCCAAGTCATCTTGTTTTTTTTTTGCGGAACAGATCGAGAGATGAAAGGCCAGCAGATCGGGTTAAGTGTGGTCACTGTTGTGGCCCAAGAAGAACGCTTTAGATACCACAAAAGACCAGATCTCCATTGAACGAGAAGAATACCAAACGCAAGCTGCTGCACGATCAGTGATCGCGCGAACACGGGGAAAGACAAAATAAAATTAGTTTTGTTAGAAAATATTGGTAATAGGAGGTTTCCGGGTCAGTAGCAGATGATGATGGTGTTGATGGCAAACTTAAAGAGTGGAACGGCGAGCAAGGTGTAAATGAAGATTATAGTATCGCTGATGCGGTGGTGAAACGACTATCAAAACGGCATATAAATGGTTTTTAAAAGAATTGAAGAAATAATTAAGCGATCTTGATGATCTCTTTGGGGCGACCAATGAAAGCAATTTTATTGCTCATTGAGTGCTTTAAGATATTTGAATAAGACAAAAACTATTTAAATATTTGGCAAAAGAAAGTGATTATCATTATGGTTGAAGCGCATTAAGTTTGTCTCATAGTTTGATTATGCTTTGAATAAGAGAGGCTCTTGAGGTGGAAGATTTTCTACAAGTGAGACTTTAGCACCGATTTAGTTTTGAGAAGTTTGAGGATACAGCCGTAAGAGGGTATCCAATTGAAGAAGAGAAGCTTTTGAGAAAATCAACATACTTTATATGAGGCGTCAATATGATTGAGTCCGTTTCAGCTTTCGATGGTCCACAAAAGAAAGGCTTCATCTAAGACGTTGCCGCTGTTACTTATGGATTATGATAGCGAAATGGTACAGGAACTCAAGGACCCAAAGGGAGTTTTTTCTTGCCTCGAAGAAAAAAGATATAGGAATCTTCCAAGTACGCTTCCACAGACGTTGAAGAAGGCGAATTGTAATGCCTCCAGAAGTTCTAGACAACCAAAGACAAGGAGGACGGGCAAATACAGCCAGGTGACGAGGAGTCCTCTGCATAGCTGATTATGGTGGTAGATGTTAGAAGTTCAGAGATGATCAACAAGGAATTACAGAGGTTGTAGATCCCTCGCCCATATAGAGATTTCACTACGGATCGAGAGATCGTCGATACCCCTATTACCGGGTTGGAACCTTACAAAACAGTGGATCATCAAATAAACGATCTTTGTTCAACAAGAAAGTGTAAGAATCCGATCATAAATAGATCACTTTTTATGATCGGATAGCCCGCAAGGATATCCGAATGCGCACGGGAATCCTCACGGGGCACTGCGATGTGGGTCTACACGCTGAGCGGCTAGGCATACCTCGTAACGATTACAGCAGAACTTGCAGGGGCGATAAAGAAATTGAATCTGTTTGTCACTTTCCATGCGAACGCCCAGCCCTAAACAGCATTAGGCGTAGTACCTTAGGCGTAGATCTAAAAGGCCTCCTAAGATTTGAATACAAATCCGGACGGGTCCAGGAGGGCGGCACTATGAGCTTCTAACAGCGGTTTATTTCTGTTTTCGTTTCAGGTGTTAAGATGGTTCCCAAATGGACACAATGAACTGCTGGTCTTAGTGTTCCGTGACTATTGTCACAAAGGCATCCATCAACCTGAATTAACCTAACCTGACCTATCTTTCAAGGAAAAAAAATTTCATGGAAGATTTTCTGCGAATCAATCGAATCAACAACCAAAGCGTCTCAGTTAAGAAAGTCTTCTTCAAAGCGCAGCCTCCCAGGATGCACCGACACGCCTATGCAGAATACAACACAGCACTGACGGAGAAGAATACAGGAAGAAAAGTTCAGGGCCAAACGAATGGAAAAATGTACGAGGGGAACAAAAAAATGACTCCTTTGTTCCCCTCGCCTCGAAGCACCAGTGGCGGATGTTTTAAATATCAGGGAAGTTATCATTTCATAGTCAGAAACGTACATGATCTGCTTAGAACTGATATGGTGCAAGACTACCGAAAGGAAGTGTCATTTATTCAGCCTCACCAAGGTCCAAAGGGCAGCTTGCATGAGAACGAAAGGGTCCCAAACGACCACACGTACTACATTATGCCATTGGAGGTACTTCTCAATCTCGGCAGCAGCAAGACGGAGTCCGGACTGTAGTCTACAAGACCTTATGGACCTTATGGTGTCTGAGTTGTGCGCCTACAAACTTGTCTACAACAGTCACGGACTACCAGTACGACCTACCTTCGTTATTCACTTTCAGCAGGATATTCTGGGGTCTAAACTGAGGTTCTAAAATGAACGTAGGGGAATTCGACAAAGTCACATTAATGCCCCTCTTGATTTAAAGGGTTGAAAAGGACGTGCCAAGAGAATAAAGTTCAACTGAAGCCCGGATGAAATGAAAGTAATTGTGTCAAAGCTTAAATGTAGCAAAACACATGAAGGTGATGGCCTCGGCGTCAAAATTTTCAAATAATCTTGTCAGAAGCATGCACCAGTTTATTTCCAATATATGGTTTGAGGAAACCATGCTCGATGGAACCTTAGTGGAAACTTAGGATCTACATTGTTTGCCCCAAAAAAGTAAGGCCTCTAAACTATGCCAAATACAAAGCCATCAATCTCCTTAACAGCGCATGCAAGATATTTCCGTAGAAGAATGCCTAAGTACATTTGTTAACAATCTGAAATGTTTCCAGGTTCATATCAGTGTGGCTTTGGGCTAGAAAACTCCGTCTTCGATCAAATATTCTCACTGAAATTTCAAAGTATTACCCACCTGCTTTAAATCGATTTCAAGGTCGCATATGACAGCATCCATAGAGACGAGCTATATAGTCTAACGTTTCGTTTGGGCATCCCTGCGAAACTCGTCAGTCTGTGCACGATGACGAGGGAAAACTTACGCTGTTCTGTCAAGATCAGTAAAGACCTCACTGACCCCTTTGGTATCAAAAAAAACTGACTTCCTTAACATCATACTTGATACTGAGAGAATTGTGCAGAACTCCCGCGCCAACACCAGAGGCACAACCTTTTAAAAGTCAACACAATTACTTGCAAACGCTCTAGGCTGCTTGCAAAGTATGATCGTTCAGATGATGTTCGAGGTCGAATGTGCATAGATGGGAGTGGAAGAGACATAATATCGAACGGTACGAGCTATACAGTGACATCGATCTGTCCATAAGAGTCAGAATACAACCACTGCGATTCCTAAGTCTGCTGGCAAATCAGCGACTCCACCTCTTAGAGGCGGCCCTGCAGAGGAGCACCGAGACTCAAGTGGCGCACTCAAGTGAAAGGGGATCTCAGTCAATTTCGCATAGTAAACTGGAGATGGATATCTAGAGACAGAGCAGGCTGTCGAATATTGTTAGCTGTCACCGAGGTTCACCCGGATTGTTGCGCCGCGCCGCCTAAAGTAAATAATTTTTTTGTGAAAACACAAAAAGGAGAGAGAAGAATGTCGACTGCACCAAAACATTGAAACCCGACTACGCCAAAGCATTTTTGTTACTTTCAAGCTGATTATTTCCTCTCTGTTCCGAAATGTTCAATTTGTCGATGGAATAAGACTACCAGCCTCAAACCGGCGCAGTTCATAATACATAAACGCATTTAGTTAATGCACATCCTTGAGCGTTAGATAAAGAATAAAAAGAACCTGGATACGCAGACTTAAGTACACAAACTATTTTATTCTTGTAACCTATGGGCGAGATATTAGGAAAACGACTGCGCCAAAATTTAAAGAGTGTCAAAATCAGGAAAACCATAAACCTGTGTTGAACATCGCCATATATTTTAGTCTGCCTAATTTAAGGTGATTATAAGAGGATGAAAATGATGCTATTTTTTTATAAACTTAAGTTTTTACTTCTAAGGATGCATTAAATTTAGTTTAGAGAAAGAGCAGTGATTGAAAGTGATTTAGCCTCTCAAAATAGAGTGTTTACCATTATTAAAGACAGTCGTAGAATATTCTATTGAAAAATATGCCGCTTCAACAACGTTTGCTTTCCTCATTGAAAGGTTCCCGATCTTAATAATGTTTTTCGTATTAATTCTAACATTTTCTAGAACTAGTCTTTTGCAAAAATACAGCCAGAACATGGCACGTGTCGAGTTTTGATATTCGTTTCTCGGTAATGCCTAGTACTTATGTATAAACAACCTCGACAAGCAAATATAGTTCCCCTTTACTCAAATGACGGACCATACGAACCGAATTCTCTAAAATTATAATTCTTAATAAGTAGTTCCTGAAATTTTTAACAGCCCAGAAAAGCTGTGAAAAAAATCAAAAATACTATAAGATTTACATAATGTGCCAACAATTCGGGTGTTTCTTTTTTATACGAATGGCGCAGTCGACAATGTTACGTAATTTGAAAAGCCTTTGAAAAGTCAATAGTTTCAAGATTAGACGATATTAAGAAGTAAAGTTTCGAATACTAAGAAAAAGCATAAGAATATAGCGACTGCGCCAAAGTTTACACCTTCTTAAGACATTCTATTTGTAATGTTACAATGTTACACAACTATTTTTTTATAAATTTAACCTCTAAAATAAAATATCGATTCAGAATTTAAATATCGAACAATTAAAAAGAGCGGTCAAGAATACAGCGACTGCGTTAAAGTGTGTTCTTAAGACGTTTTAATTTGCAATTTAAAAAAAATAAGTGAGTGAACTGCTGCCTTTTTTTCTTGATTTTAATTCAAATTAAAGAGTTATTTAAGAATTGCTTTAACTTTTTAAGGCATCAGTTGATTTTCTGTCGGCTTTGTTTGACCAGTGAGTTTTATAAGTGAATGAACTGCTGCCTTTTTTTCTTGATTTTAATTCAAATTAAAGAGTTATTTAAGAATTGCTTTAACTTTTTAAGGCATCAGTTGATTTTCTGTCGGCTTTGTTTGACCAGTGAGTCTTAGGTTTGGATCCTTGCATAAGGCATATTTTGCCCTCAGCGCTAACTTGGCTGACTCTTATCGCGTGTGAGATGACAGCGTTCCATTGAACATGGAGCGGAGCCAAAATCTAAAATAATGATAAAAATGCGTACTAAGTACGTTACTTGTTTCCCAGGACTAAGGAAACTTCAATTTACGATTCATAACGAAGCAAAAGCTGTTCTTTGACAACAGCTTTCGAGAATTTGACATATTTTAGTGTTGGTAGAACTTTCTAAATTTTCCTGTTCGGGAAAAGAACAAGTTAATTAAAGAAGGTCTTTCCATTACCGACTGCGCCAAGACGTAAATTATTTTCTACAGTGATGATGAATTGCACCAAAATTTTTACAGAAAAAGAACAACTGTCTCCCTGGTGTAAACATGACGGCTTTTTGAACCAAGTATTGAACAACAAGTATAGTCGTTGTCAACAAATACAAGATTCGACGTTATTTGTAGAACAAAGACAGACTTCGGTATGAATTCACGCGTGTTTTCTGACAATAATGAACTGCTGTCACTCGAAACTGTAGATGCAGATGTGTCTACCGCTGTCAATCAACATTGTATATTTTATAATTATGAATAATATCATTTTTTATATGCCTTGGGTAATATAATACCTAAAACTTTAAGTAGATTAAGTGTATGTTTACATCACAATCGATGGGTATTAAGTATTGATGAGATGAGCACAACACTGTGTGACAGGCTGTGTCAATTTATGATGACATGATCATCTGTTGTCAACATCTTCCCTACACCATATTACGCAACGTTGGTCTTTTTTATGGCTCTTATATTCCCAGCGGCACCACCACCGCCTAAGACGTGCTTTTAATGCCAAATGCAACGTTTCAGCATTCCAAGATAGTACCACTATTGAATAACTCCCAACAAAGGGAATTAACTTATTTTTTTTCCTTTCTATTTGTTACAAAACAAGCTCTTGCGCTTGTCGAATTGTCAATTTCTAGTCGTCTGTCAGTCAGGTTTGACATCATCTTAAACAACACTTTACCTTTTAAGGGGTAATTTATGAAAGTGCAATGCGTGAAGGGAATGGACAATCATTGGGCGCGTTTCGCGGTGAAGGTGGCCCAGAAAATCGCATTAGTATTACATCCGACACTGTGCGAAGCATCATTTCATTGCACTTTTCTTTGTCGCCTCGCCACACGGACACGGCTGGAATTCATCGCACGCTAACGAAGGCGCGTTTATTGTCAACAAATTAATTGCAAAGTTATGCTCGAGAAAAATCGTGACGTAAAGTTAATGCGCTATTTTTCGAGCGGGTTTTTGTATGCGCGGTCAAATTCATGGTCGTATCTGTTGCCGCCGCCGCCGCCGATCACGTTTGACGTTATGGAGGTGATCTTTTCAGTTACATAATTGCAGCCAAAGGGGGTTATGCTAGGCCAGGTTTAGCGATTATTTGTTGAGGTCTTTTATTTTGGTTTCTGGTTAATGGACTTTTGCGGAATCGCTCAAATTATTGTGGCATACGGATTTGGAATGATAATATGATAGCTTTGGGGTGATTTACCTTTTTAATGAGATGTAATTAAAACGATTGAAAATTTAAAGTAAATTTTTTGCTTTAAGTGGGAAGTTTATGGGCTTTTGTTTACCTTTTTGGCGGTTTTTTTTTCGTCAATTTCATTGGCGCAGTGCACTTACCTGGAAATAAAAAAAAGCGAATATTAGTTAGTGGGTAGGTACTTAAATTAACAACAAGGAGTTCTAAGAAAACACATTATTTAAAAATTGGGAACATGGAAAGACGATTAAAATGTTCAGTAAATTTCGCATCATCATCATCATTTTTGGTGACCGCTTATCCTTGGAAGGCTTGCGGAGCGAGGGCGTCTAAATGGTCTTTCCATCGTGGTCTTTCCACTCAAGAGATACAGGGGCGATCCCAAGACGGGTCTCGGAGTCGGAGATGTTCTTAGCCTGATCCCACCACCTACTTCTTGGCCTTCATGGGGCGACACACTTGCATCTTGGCTAGCATGACCAAGATGCAACGTGTGCAAACCATCAAAGAATCGATCGTTCCACTCGGACAAGAAGCTGCTCAACATTAAGATTCCCACGAATACTGACGTTTTTCACTCTATCCCTAAGATAGTAACACCAGCAACGCTCCTCAGAAATTTCATTTCGGCAGCTTTTACCCACCATATTTTTCTTTCGGTCATTTCCCAAATTGCATGACTATGGATGAGGATTGGAACGAACACTGAATTAAAAACTGAGATCTTTGCTTTTACTCCAAGCTTAGCTTTCCTGATGATCGGGCCGGCGCAGTTCCTTTACTATTGCTCCAGCTTGGCCCATCCTACAGGATAACTTAGCATCACTCCTTCCATCTTTCGTGAAAAAGACCTCGAGATACTTGAACTTCTCTACCTGTTCAAATGGGACTCCATTTATGTACAGGGTACACTACGCAGGAGTTCGGGAAACAACCATCACTTCGCACTTGCTTACTTTTACCTTCATCCCAGCCTCACCACAGATGGCCGCAAACCCATCCAGTACTCGCTGAAGTTCCTCCTCGGAAAACTGTTCGGACAAAGTTTCTCCTTTGCCAGGACAGAAAAATCATCTGCGAAGAACAGATGGCTTATCCTGACGCCAGCCATTCGAAAGACTGCGAAAAGAATGGGATTTGACGCCATTTATTGGAACACAGCTTTCTGCAGTTCCCATATAAAGACTGAACGGCTCTCAGAAGAGGCCCACTCCGTGCATAGTCCTGCAAGACTGTCCAGAGTTTATCCGGAGGAACCCGGTCTTAGGCCTTTTCCAAATCTACAAAACACGCGTAGACCAGTTTGGCATATTCCCATCAGGCCTTTTAAGAATAACATACACTGTAAAAAGCTGGCCGGTTGTGCCTCTGTCAGGCCGAAAGCAGTATTGCAATCTCTCTTGTCCTTTTTTTTTGAAAATGGGCACTATAACTCCTGTTTGTCCATCACAAGGTGCTTTCCCCGCTTTCCCAGGCCACCTTAATGACACGAGTTAGCCATTTAACACCTTCTCCGCCCATTACCTTGATCATTTCTGGTCGGATTTTATCAGTTG
The DNA here is from genome assembly GCA_947623515.1 of Neoascia interrupta. NCBI lineage: Eukaryota > Metazoa > Arthropoda > Insecta > Diptera > Syrphidae > Neoascia > Neoascia interrupta. Next base: position 118,589,807 of record OX392463.1, on the reverse strand, counting down.
GGGATCGAGCAGCTCCGAAATGTGCTTGCTCCGTCTGCGTAAGACGTCGTTCTCATTTGAAGGTAGTGTACCGTCTTTGGATTTAACCCCTTGAACGATATTAAACCTCCTTTCATAGTCTGCCAAAACATCTTGGTTGCAGATCTGTAATCGTGCCCTAACCTCTCGCCGAACTTTTTTCAGGCCTGTTCTTTGGCTGTTCGTGGGTGCCGTGGCGCAGTGGTTAGTGTGTGTGCCTCTGACGCCGGAGGTCTGCGTTCGAATCCTGCCTCTGCCACCTGAAAAAAAAAGACTTGTCCTTTTTCACGGCTCCCACCTCCGCGAGGGTCTGACAAACCCTCCGAGAGTAACATTTGTCTTGAAAAACTTCTCAAAGTGCCGTTCGGAATCGGCAAAAAATTGTAGGTCCCCTTGTATGTGAAAAAAGTATAGCACACACAGCATACATGGTTGAGAAGTTGGCCCTGGTTCACCTCGAGCTGTTGCGCCACTCTATTTATTTTTTATGTTTTCTTTGGCTGTTCTGACCGCCATATTGGAACTTCTTCGCGCTTCAATGTACCGGGCTCGAGAAATAGAGTTCCTGCATTGATTCCACACAATATAGGCTCTCTTCTTCTCTCTTATGGCTTCTTGAACTCCTCTGCAGGAGTCTTAAGCCACACAATTCTTTTCTGACCACCAGCCGCCACTCCAAGCCGCTTCACTCCACAAACATTTCTTGCAGTGGCAATGACTGCCCATGAAAGCAGCTGCCATTCATCCTCTTCATTTAAAAGGTCAGTTGAATTTGTTCGAACTTCGTAGTGCAAATGGCTCCCTGTAATCAGATTCAGCATCCTGTAACCTTCCCCACCGAATGCGGGTCACGCGTCTTGCTTTTTGCCTGGGTGGAAAAGGAATACTGTCGCTGAAGCGTAGTTTGCACAACACGGGGTGGTGATCAGTTGACAGCTCAGCTCCTCTCAAAATGCGAACATCACGAATCATTTTTTGAACACACGATGGCACCACAAAGAAATCAATCAAAGATCTCTGATTTATACTGTGCCGGTACCAAGTGTATTTGTGAATGTTTTTGTGCGGGAAAAAGGTGTTCATGGAAGCCATATGCGCAGCAAAGGTCCAAGTTCCCTCCGTTCCTGTTTTGATCCGGGTCACCGTGCCTCTCAATCACACTTCTCGAAGTACTGTCGTCCATATGACATGAGCATTGAATTCACCAAGCGGGAAAAGAAGTCCATTCCCACCACTCTATTCAGGGCAGCATCAATTTCGTTCAAGAAGACCGCATACTCTGACTCTTGATTGGGTGCAAACCAAAGAGCCAAAGTCGATCGCTCGAGCTTAGGCTTTAAGATCAAAATCCTCCCTCCTAATGGAATAAACTCAAATACGTTTCACGACAGCCGGGGCCTTGTGGGTATTCCCAAACCCGCCTGTGCAGTCATGGTATGTGGGACGCTAGACCAGAATAGTCTCCACCCATCAGAGAAGTCTCTGGTTCGGAAACCTTTTCACTTAGTTAAGAAGGTGCCAGTAGCATCGAGCTGATACTTGCCTCCTCAACTAGTTCAAGTTCCTTCTCTTTAGCGATGAGACATTCCATGTGTCAATTTTAAGTTGGTGTCGTCGTTGATTTGTAGACTGACCATCTGACCCTCATTTTGGCTTATCGCTGCCCCCCGTAATAGATAGCGTCACCATTGCCAGGCTGCTCGTTGCCTCTTTGGGTTGAATCCGGTCGGATGCCCAGCGGGACGTTCCGACAACCAAGCGCTCGCATGCTGACGACCCTCAGGCCTAGCTCCAAAGGGTGCCCTTGGTTACTAGGATCAGCACATATCCGAGGCTTATTCTTTTTTTTCTTCATGCTGGATGGTGCATTTTATACCTAGCTGCCAGGTTTCTATCCGACCGATCCTAACGTTGAGAATAGACGCCGACCAAAAAGCTTTCATCCCTAAACAGCAACTCTTGGATTTTAACTGCTTAGAGTTCAGCTGCCCCTCTGGGATCAGACGCTGACCAGATTGCCGCACACTATGTATCAGACGCTACTGGGTTTTATTAACATCTTCAGGTTCATCTCTCAGTTATAGCTTTACTGCCAAGGGTTCGGCCCCAACAAGAGTCTATACTCCTGACAGCATCACTTATAACATGCTGAAGACTTCTTCCGGTGGATTTGAATCGGATCTTACTCAGGCATATCTTACCTCAAGGCTATTCTGACCCCGACCTTGCAGGGGAAAAGTCGGTATCTCACAAATTATGTACAGAAATTTAACCGGGAACTCTCGACCCGTCATATGCATGTACATAGTTAGGATAAGATGTAAGTAAAGATTTAAAAAAAAGGTTAGCAGTCTTACTCCACTTAAGTTTTAAGCTCGAATATCAATGTAGGAGTTTGATAAGGAATAACTTAATTTTGTTTCCGGCTTACATTTATCGTGTTTCGACTGATTTAGGCCACTCCCGTAATCAAACGCGTCACATCCTACCTGATGTCATTACCATTGACTGTTTTTTTCCTGTTATCTATTCCGAAAATTCGACTACAACCCCGCAAGATATACGCCAAAAGAAACCTGATAAATCCAATCATTCCACTGTTTACAATCACTTAAAAACACATCCGACATTTGTACGTCACCTCTGGTGTTAAGAAAAAAAAAACCTTATCACCGATAACAGTGACAAGTGGTTTTTACAAAAAATGTGCGGCATTCTGGCAGTATACCCTCTAGGAAGGCCCCCTCACGCTTAGTAATTAATTTTGACTCCAGAACAAGCTACTGGAATTTTTAATTATGCCATTTACACACCTCTTTTGTTGTCTTTCGTAAGTCACAACAAACATGACACTTTCCAATTAACCTGGTACATATTTTACGAAACGGTATAACAACCGATCTTCGAACTCAAGACACAAGGTAATTACGTGCAGGTAGCTGCGGAGGGTGATGTACTTGAAACTTTTTGTTTTGACGCAATTTTCCAGGCCGACACACTCGTCTGCTTAAATATTGAGACAATTGCTGATGCTGCTAATAGAAAACGAAAACGCGGGGAATATAGTAAACAAAGTCACAAACAAAGGTTTGTGTGGGGGGAACATCATATAGACTCAAGGCAAACACATCTGTATCTAATGACAATTTTGTGTTCTATAACGCCCGGGGCGTGTATACAGATACATTTTCCTAACGTTCCTTTCTCAAGTCGCTGCACCGCGAAATAGCTAAAGTCTGTCGTACTGGTTGGATCTTGCGCCACGATCACGACGATGACGACGGAAAGATTCGCCTCTACACGTGGCTGGACATTTCTCCATATCAAGTTCACGCTGCAGTATTTCATTTCCGCCACGACACATGTGCCAGAGTATCTATATCCTAAGTACCTCTACGAGCTGCACAAGAATTTTGTTTGTTGGTGGTTTGCTTGGAATTTCCCGGTTTTATTGCGCGGATATACTGACTATTCGGAGTCGGTTTGGAGATGTTGCGTGATGTCGGTTAAGGTTCTTGCCCTCGCTGGGAATGCCGTTGCCGTATGCCCCGGCCGGCATGGAGGCTGAAAGAAAAGACGACTCCCGGTTGCACTCCCATGGAAGCACTGTGTGATTAACTACTTTTTTTTCTGGATTTGAAGAGAAGGTATTAGCATCTATTTGAATTGTAAAAAGATGGCCACGACAAGAGTTCTGTGGGAAGACGACGAATATAAATGGATTCGTGGAGGATAATTATGGGTCTGTGCTGTGTATATACCTACAACAAACTCTTGACGTTTCATGATTTATCGAGGCGATCATGGATTACTGGATGAATAGAATCTTAAATGAATTTGGGAGCAAAAGAGGTATGGTAATTGGTTGGAAAAAAAACTCTGGACTGTTGTCAATCATTGCGTCTTTTGTCAGAGTTCTTCAAGATTAATTTGGCATTAATTTAATGAAGATCTGCTAACTGTTTTGCTTCCTGCTTTGGAATTGGTTAATGAGTAGCCTCAAAATGCTTTTGGAATTGTTTTCCCATTGCCAAATCGTTGCTTTCTAAAACTGTACAGGGTGTTCACTTCCTGTTAGCAACATTACATAAATAAAGAAACCTGATGATAGTAATTTGGCAATGTCCGAAATGGATATGTTATCAAATCTATTAATTAGTGACTGGACTGGCAATTTAGTTTGGCCGCCATAATGGAGGGAGCATGGAAACTGGAAAACAGGGACGTAGGGTGGGGGCCAAAAGGCGTATTTCTGTCGATGAGACTAGCCGAGTTTATCGTAGCGTGGCGACTCCCACCACACTGATACCAAGCCGATCAATGGCCATGAAGCAATGGCGCCCAACGTGGGGCCCGAACCAACGACCCTAAATTTAAGCGTAGTTGGTTCAACGCTCTAACGACTGAGTTGAAACACGATTCCGAACTGGACCTATCGGAGTTCGGAATTGTGTTTCACACTACCACCAACCCGGCTTATTAGGCGCAGTATACATGGTCGAGACTCTAATGGCAAAAGACTTGGCAATAAACTTGGTGTGATTATAGAGTTAAAAGACAGGACTTAGCGAAGGGTGAAGCTGTCTGGATAATCTTGTTACTAGATGTTCAGATCTTCTATGATGGGCTGAATGTCACTTAAAGAAAGTAAGGTTAACATCCGTAATGCGTACCTTCATTCACAGCTGGCCTTAAATCGTGAACTAATCAAAAATCGACTCTATTTTTGAGTTTAAAAATGTTGTCTCTATAAGTCAAGTCATTAATACCCTTTTTTTTAAAGGGGCTTACTAAAAGTAGTTGTCTTCACCTTTGACGTATTCCTAGAAGCAACTCACTCTAAAGACAACCGTATAAGAGGTTTCAGTTTACTGTGTCATATGCTGTCACTCCTAACACAAAATGTTGGAGAATGGGCAGTGTACAGCATCCTCCTCCTTGAATCAGCTGGAATCGACGGAATTTTAAAGGTGAACTTCAGAGGTCCAGAGGCGAACTCAGGCGTAGTGAGATATTGGACCCACATTATCTTTAAATCTCTAAATCCTGGAGTAACGCCATAGTAGGCTTTGGCAATACTGAAATTGGGAAAAAAGTCTTCAAAAACCAATCAGCCTAACCTTCTTCTTCTTGTTAAAGACTTTTGAGTGTTTTATCAAAGCTCACAACAGAGCCAGCAGTTTTCTGTTGGTATCCCATCACGCATAGATACCGCGATTGGTAGAAGCGACTTTGCACTTGCCGGTTATTGCCATTGAGAAATCCTATGTTTTGACATTTTTGAGCCGTCAAAAATGTCAAAACATTGAAAGCTAGAGGAAAGGAAGGTAACTTTGTTAGCGGATCGAGCAAATTCTCATCTTCAAAAGCAGGATCATTTATGCTGAGCTAGCTACGGTGATGTCTTACCGGCGGGTAGCTGTGCAGAGTAATAATAATAATGTACTTGAGACAGTTCAATGATTATCTTGTATTTGTATCAAAGTCGCACTATAACAACTATACTGCAGAAGTTCTAAATACAATGCTGCATGCCCCTCCCATTGTCATCGTCCGAAAGCTGATGGCGGATAATGCAGCACTTAAGCTTAAGGAATCCATGCCTCGAGCTATTACAACATGGGCGTGCGTTCATCCGCTACACTATATTGTCCAAAAGCTGGACAATTTTAATGTTAAGTTCAAGGCCAACATTTTAACCAAAACGCCTGACAATCTAGTGAGGTCTTGAATGAATCTGCAATGGAATTTCACACAGACGGAACAAAAACATTGGAGGCAGATGGCCTATTCTATTTTTTTTTTATAATTAACTGGCGATCAGGGGGTTATGACTACCCTTAAGCTGCGTAGCGCATCGCGAGCGGAAAGAATTGAGGATAGAAAAGAAAAGTAATTCTTCAACCAACACGCTAATGCTGCCGAGCCAGTATGGAACATTAAAGCTCTGCGCAGAAACACCAAAGCTTACCCCCGCAAGTGTTATGCCCTTACGGAGAAAAGCCATAATTAAACTAGCAGAGTAATTCATAAATGCATCTGGCATGCATCTTATTGTTGTCCATTTAAATTGCGGATTGGAAGAGAAAGAAGTGTTTAATATTTGGCCGACCCTAACCTGGATAGCAGACGCTGAACAGGAAGCCGCTCATTTTGAGACAGACGCTCCTGAATTTTTCGTTTGTTGCTGGTTTTGGGCCATACCGGTACTCCCCATAACTGGTGAGCATTCCCCTATCCGCCACCTAACCCCAGAATAGGGTTACTCCGGACTTGAGCTTGATATCCTTGTGCTAAGTTTCAGGCCACAGGAGGTGACGAGCCAGATAGAGATGGTGCTGATGCTGCTTCGACGAAAAAATAAGTAAGTTATAAAATCTAGGTTTCCCCTGGACTGTGTAGCTATCACAACAGCAAACAGCAGGTAACCAAGATCAGCACGTGTCTCTCTTGAGACAACCGCGGTCAGGAATCCATTGTAGGAAAACAAGGAGACCCGATGAAAGTAGTTGGAGCCCCTACCTCCTCATAACTCCGCATTGTATGGCAAGGAGACATTTCAGAAGACTTGGTGCTCCCTTTGATGATTTCTGTAGAAGATTCCGAGACAAGGAGGGCAAGAAGCCACAGTTTATCTTCTAAATAAGTGTCCAGCCCTTCGACCTTGCGAAAGAAAAACCTATGTAGGTGCAGATCTAGCCGGATTCGACTTGAACAAGATAATGAAGTTAATCTACCAATTTAACTGACCCAAATTGGATAAGGGCCATAGGATGTTTACATAGGATCCGATTTAACCTATACACGCCCCTCCCTCTATTTCAGTCGGCAACACAATTCTAGATCAAGATCACCTACAAAAAAACCAACTCTCCCCCACAGCCAGGTATGATCTGGTACGGGCTACGTTCACAGCCTATCGCAACTGGTAACATCGCAACTGGTGTCTCTACCTGTCACCTAAACATTCTGGAAATAAATTCGCACTTGAGGCACGTGTTTACAACGAAAAAGATTACCCTGTCTTAGTTTATCGCTTGGGAATGTGCTTCACTGGTCACAGCACCATTTGTTGGTGGAGGTTTACGTCGAAAACGGTAATCCCTCGCCCTCCGTTTTCGGCAGCCACCTTGACGAGTGCGTCATCTTCAATGACGTTGGTGGCTTAAGTTGCATCGACTCAACCGGCTTCGGTCGGCTGAGAGATGCGGCGAACTAAGCTCTGCCAAGCCTAATTCCAGTCGTGGTGTGAGCATACAGCAAACCGTGGCGAATGATGCAAGGCTAAGAGCGAAATCAGCCTCTAACGAGTTCCTTCAAGTGCCCTTGGCAAGGCTTGTCGTAATAGTGCCTTATCCCAGCAAAAGCGGCGCTGTTGTGGATGAACGTTTTCTTACCGGCTTACTCGTGGGACCAAATATGAATAGTTCCAACAAAAATTCGAACGAAAATACTGTTGAAGCTAGCCCTCACCCAGCCCGAACGGGCGCAACGGCAACGAACGATACGACAACGACGACAACTACTTTACGATAACAGACAGGCCGTGAGACAAGGAAGGTGGGGAAGCAGCTCTACAGGCTGATCCTTAGCATCGACGATTATGTCTCCATCTCGGCGTCTTGCGCTTCGGTGGCCACCAGTGTTATCCAACCTGCCGCTAACCAACCTGCTCCAGTGGCTGCGGAGCCTGCTGCCCGCAAAGCGTACCCAACCAGCAGACACAAAAATGAAGGTAAACCTCATGGTGGATCGCCAAAATTAGAAACCTTCGAAGAGAGAGCAGGAAACTTTTTCATCAAGCAAAACTTAGTCGAAAGAACACAGGCCCTTCATAAAAGCAGTACCAGGAAATGTAAGACAAAGAAGGAAAACACAACGTGTCTCTTGGCATCTTTTGTCACTCCCAGCTAAATTAAAAAGCCGGATGGAGACTGGACAACGCCCAGTAAAGAAATTTTGGACATTCCTATGGACACCCACTGTCCTGGCAGCAAAGCAGAGACAATGCACTCTGAAGGAAAACACAATAGAATTCTATATACACTTACTTACTTAAGGTGGCGCTATAGTCCAGGGTGGACCTGGGCCTCAGCCAACAAGCTTCGCCAGCCAGCTCTGTCTCTAGCTAGCCGTCACCAGTTTCGCACGCGAAGTTGGCTGAGGTCCCCTGAGGTCCCCCCCCACTTGCGTGCGCCACCTGAGTCTCGGTGCTCCTCTACCGCGCCGTCCCTGGGGTGTGGATTCGAAGATTTTCCGGGCCGGGGCGTTGGTGTCCATCCGCTCTAGATGACCCAGCCATCGTAAACGTTGTGTTTTGACTCTTTTGGCTAGGTCGGTATCGCTGTACAACCCGATGTTATATCTCCTCCTCCACTCTCCGTCTATGCAGACGGGACCGTAAATCGTCCGAAGAATTTTCCTCTTCGTCATAGCTTCCTTCCATATAAAGGAAGACTTCCATTGTGGACCAGCTTTGACGCAACTAGCAGCTAGGACTATTCATGCAATCCTAGCTAATAAAAGCATAACAGTTTAACGCACTTCTCATGGTCCCGACTCACACGATTTTAAGTTTGTCTGGCAATTTGAGCCTAGTCTACAGGTACTACTTCTTTCAACTTCGTTTCAGAAAGGTTGTTCTTCTTCGCATACTACTGAAACTAAAACCGCCATAAAATTATGGAGTTAACTCTTTATCCAATCAACCGTTTTGAGAAGAGGTTCCCCTGGCAGCCAAGGGATTATCTCCTAGCTAAAGGAAAGACCAGCCTCTGCCACATCTTGATAAGAAGCAACGATGTTCCCTCTCTACAATGTGGGCAACTTTATCGACAACAATGATGCTCGAAAGATCGGCCAGTGAGGCTGTGTATAAAGCATAGGTTTTGTGTGAACGACCTCAAAGCCAACCGCGAATAAAAAGCCAACCAAGGAATATTCTACATTCCAGAAGTTTTTTTTTGTAAACCCAACAACTGCTTTTCCGGCACTTCAGCCACAATATCCTTACGCTGTGACTTCTCTGCATGGTTGAGTTTGTTGACTGCCATATCATGATGCTTTAAATCGCTCACTTTTTTGTTGCAGTAAAAGTATAGTACAACAAGTTATCGCTTCTCGCCCTTGTGGTTAAGATAAAAGTGTAAAAGTAAACAGTAGAGGATCTAATACGCTTCTCTGGGGTACACCAAATTTTTCGCTGATTGTGAATCGTTGGGATATAATACTATTATGTTAATACACAGTAAAATAATTTGGAACTTTTTGACAAGGAGTGATTTACTGTCAGAAGGTGTGTCCGTCTCTTAAAGATATGACAGTGAATTCGAGGTAAAAACTTTACTGCGCCTGGGCAATTATTTCCTCTGGGACATAGGAGATCCATGTTGCCGAGCCGAAATAGTTTGGCAAAGTTGACTGTTGCCAGTCCCTTTTACACCAGCCACAATTTCACTGCTGTTGGTATATAAGATTTTTTTTATGCACTGACACCACCTGGTCCCTAGATATGAAGTCCTGGTCTTAAGTCACTCAAAGAATGCCCCCCAATATGCAACATTTTTCCTTTACTTCTAAACCAAACACAAACAGCTGCGCGAAAACAATGGAAACAAGTTGGCTGCCACAATGCTTAGTGTCTTTACCATACCAAATTCCAATGTCCTTTGGTACCTTTTCGGCACCCACTCTCCTTTGTGTCTTTTTCCTCAACTCTAAGGAACTGTGATACAATCAACCCATTTGCTTGATTGAACCGATCCGAATCCATTAATTCCGCTGTGTGGCACAGCAATTGCGCGCCGCTTCATGTTCTGTTGGATATAATATCTCTTAGGGCACGTTCTCATTGTGCCACAGCAGTAAAAACACCACAGAGAGACGCGTGGATACAGATAGTGACAAGAGTGCCTATACCTTAGGCAACCCATAAAGCACGTCACGCCCACTAGATTTGCAACGCCAGGGTCACCGATCTGTGCTGTGTGTGTTGTTTTCGCCTTGGGTGTTGGATCTGAGCAGTTGGATTTGATTCGTTGTTGTTGTTGCTTATGCTACGTTTGCCCCCTCCTCGAGTTCAGCGAAATGTGACACATGAGACGCCATCAAGGAGGCATAGCAGCCAAAGAAGTGCTGTTGATTGCATCTTGGTAATAAAGTAATATCGAGATAGCGGTACTAAAGCGGTATTCTAATTTTCAACCCAAATCAGCCAGGTGGAACTTTTATTTCTTCTTGTTCTTATCTACGAAGCGGAAGTAATGCGAATGATTGTCAGCGACATGCAGTAAGGAGAGGAGGCATAATCGTTATAGAATTTCAGATCAGTAGCTGGAGTTGGAGTATATGAGCACCCTTAGGTGAATGGCACCGACAACGACCGCGAAAGATCACTGTCTTCTGGATAATAGTTATTTTCATACCCATTATATGTTCTTGTCTCTTGGTGTGTAGTTGGCCTGGTGGCCTGTCTTGGCCAGACAGAGCGTAGCGGCTGCATTTTGGAACACACAATTCTCTTCACTTTTTTTATGTTGTGTGGGTAGGGCTATGTGGACTAATGAACTTTTACCGAGGAGAAGCAGTGAGTGAATGTTGAAGTTTATATGTGTGTTGACCTCAAAACGTTGCCGTTGCCGTTGGCAAAAAAGGGAGACTGACACAAGGATCCTTTTTTGAAGACCATATGCTGTTTGAACGGAGGTCTTGAGTGGTTAATTGTGTGGTCTTGCAGCTCACAGTGAAATCGAGCTTATGACAAATGATCATAATTAGCACCGACAGCAGCAGCCTAGTTTCGCTTATGCGTCTTCAAGAAGTTCACGAGGCGATTTATGAACTTTCAGTTCAGTTTCGTTGAATAGGTACCCCGGGTCACATGTGGGTTGTCATTATAAAGATTGTTGTAGAAACGATTCACTTTTCAGTGTCATACTCATTCTCCTATACCTACTATACTTATACCTCGATGGTGGTCTTACCAAAGGGCATAGATGTTTGTCAAAGGTCATTATTAAAAGGGACCCAACTAAGCCTTACCTTTCAAATTTTGTGCACTAATAAAAGCTCAAAATTAAAGCCTGGACAGGGGTCTGAAAAGTTTTGGCAGACGATTCGCTGTCTCGAAGGAAAGAAGTTAAGCACGCAAAGATCTTAGATCCAAGCACGGTACACTCGTTACATATTATGAATAAAATATTGTTGCGCTGAGATTATGGAACGAAATGTGATCTAAGTTTACTGAAATAGACCGACTCTTTTATGGCCTTTAAACGAAATTTAATTCTCTGCGAAAAAACGACGATAACAAGAATCGATGTTCTGTCTGACAGCCTTCATCTGAACCTACTCGGCATGGTCGGGCAGACTTTTGTAATCGACTAACTCTGATTGCATACGAAAGAAGCCTAAAGGAGCCGCTCTGATGCTACCAAAACTGGTAACGTTAAGGATATGGGGTGAAGACTATCACTACGGAGAAATCGTTTGAAAACTTCTAATTAAAATAAGCTTAAGTATCTTATGACCAACGGTCTCACACACAACGAGGCACTGAAGAATGTCGTCAATGAATCGACTTCCCATAGCCACTAAGCGTCCGCGTCCCCCGGTCTAACACCGAATCGCCTGCCGCGTCGAGCAAGAAAGCGAAACCAAATGCTCCATTGTTCTCGGAAGTAACAGGAATTTTTAAAAGAGAACTCCTACCAGAAACTTCTTAGTCGGCACTTTGAGCCTGAAATCCCGAATGTCATTTTAAAGGAGGAAAATAAGTTTTCGGAGGATGGCCCACGGATTACATAAAGGCTACGTCATCATAGATGCATTCTGCATCATTCATAGATGCCCGGAGAGAAGACCAAGCTTCAGAAATGGAACGAGATGATCTCCGTAAACCGCTCTACGAACAACATTTTGCGGTCGCTTGGACCACTCTGCCTACGAAAAGGCCAGGAACTCTGAACACTTGAATTGAGTTCAGTAAAACTTCTTGTGGGATCTAAAGTGTCAGCCGCTCTACAACATGAACCGGGTTTAGTTCAGAATCGAGAAAAATTCCAACGCTCGCCTAAAAGTAATGTTCAGCTGACTTAGCCTGCTGAGCAGTCGCTACCCTTCAGTCTGGCTGACACAATTTTAGGAGCCTCAGAACCCCAATCAGCGCGAGTCAGTCACCATCGCTACTGAAGCTGCTAAGGAGAAGGTTAAGCCTAGTTCTAGGGCGATTGTGGGACATAAACCTCAGCAGACTAGCAAGACTTCTTCTACCTTGTTTGTTAGGCTTTTGCTCTAACAGGTCGACCAAAGGGGCTGCCCGAAGCTACCTTGGTAAAAGGCGATTCATCAGTCCAAAAAAAACCACTTAAGGTACTTGATTCACCCGCCACAAGATTCAATCTTGTACTGGAAACATACATGGACATCAAAGCATTGACTGAGATGAACCTAGTCATTTTTCATGGGATCCTAGTCCATAGCGGCTTTGACGGTAAAGGCTTATCAGCTTATGTTTCTGAAACTACACACTGCACGATATTCAAGAGAACGCAGTGTCAGAGTACCTCCGTAACATAACTACACATATACCTGATCGCTATTAAACTGCTGGATATTACGTCTCCACAGGCTAAAAAATTGCTATACACAATAAATCCTGAAGTGTCTCCACCGGACAAACATAAGATTAATCTGATACTAGCACCCTTTTGTTGTCACTTTGGCTCTTAGAAGAGAGCGACGATGACATGTGCCAGGAACGATCAAACAATTTCGTTGTTAAAATCCCAATAGAGAACGTATTTGTGGCAGATCCATCATAATTGCATAGTTTCAGTTTCCTTTTTCGAGTCGCAAACTGTTATAAGGGTCTGCAAAAAAGTTGAAAATGGCATGAAAGAGGTTTGTTTAAAGGTTGAATGAGATTAAGAAGGAGATCTGTTTTTAATTACTTGCCGAGAGGACTTTTAGGGTGTTTCCACCGAACACCAATCCACGACTAATACTATGTCTCCCTCGGCAATAATACGAGGATTACCGCGAAAGGATTAAAAATAAATCATTAAGTGGTTCCACCTGAAAAATATAGGATTAATCTGGCATGAGCACTCATTTTCTGTCCTTTTGGCTCTCAAAAGAGAGTGGCGATGTCATTTCCCAGGAGCAAAAAAAGATTTCTGTTGTGAGCATCCCAATAGAAATCGTAATTGTGACAGATCTGTTATACGTAGACACTTTCATTGAAACTGGTAAAAAGGTGTTCGTAGAGGGTTGAAAGTGGTTTGTGAAAAGGGTGAATGAGATTTCTGAGGCGATTTACTTTAAATCACTTGTATGGTTAATTGCGTAATTTTAAGAGGATTTAATGAAGAATTATATTAATCCCGGATTAGTGCCCAGTGGAAACATGTTATAAGCCAAATCTTCGGTAAATCCCTTTCTTCGAAGAATCTTGAGATTTATCATACGAATTTTTATATCTTCACGAAGAGATTGAAGATGAATGCCATAACACATCGTTGCCAAGCACTCAAAATTGACAGGTTTTGACTGACCAGACTCAAAAAACTTTCATAATCTTTAATCATTTGTTTCAGACAGCTGGAAGGATTTTTTGTATTAGCTTGTCACGGTTTTGTTTTCATTTTGATTCGGAGTAATTAATTAAAGAGTATAATTTCTATAAATTCGATGCAAAATAAATCTCTCATATTTATTGTAAGTTTTACTTAAAACCGGCAAAAATACAAGGTTTTGATTGGTAGGCGATGAAGGGTCTCCCACGCATGAATTCTCAAATCAAACCGTACAGAATTGTACGTGTTATGACGTGACAAATCTAACAAACCTTTTATTGACAGGTGGGTCGCATCAACTCAGCTGTATTTGTTGTATTATGTAAAGGGATGCGCAGAACACTGCTGTCAAAAAAGCTTAATGTACTGAGCTGAGCGTACTGCTACAGAATGATGAATGTCAATGTTGATGTTCTTGGTTGGCGTTTATCAAGTTGGTCTTTTTCGACTTGAAATTTCATCAACATATTTCGCGTTTCGTTTTATTTGTGTTGCTTCGTTTTGCGAAATTTTAAATACAAATTGTATTTTTTCTGAATCTGACGTGTATCCGAGTAGGTCGAAAACAAATATAACTCATGTTACAAGGCGATGGTTGAGAAGCCGCAGACCAGATATTGCCATTCAAAGTTATATACTTTTTCCCTGTGGAAACACTTTGGGATTAACTTTTAATCTTTCTGTATTAATGTCCATTTTGTGCTGTGGAAACACTCCAAAAAATTATATCGGAAATCGGAGATTAGTTGTATATGAACAATAATTGCGGATCAATGACCAGTGAGGTGTGAAAGTGGTACATATAAGGAATGTGTTCGTCAATTAAGTAAGATCTCAAGCAAATAGTAAATATGACCGCTCTTTTCAGGTTTTTTGGAATGCATTTTTGGTGTAGCGATCAGATTAGCTGTGATCTCCCAACATACCTATTTGATTCATTTTCAGTTAATTCATTAAAATTCTGTTGTTAACTGTTATTAAGAATTAATAAAACAAAAAAAAACAAAAAAAAATAGGCCATCCCAATTTTTTTTTACTAACAACATTTTCTTAAGCATCGAAGATTTCGATATTTTCAAGTGACTTCATTTGATATAACGACACAACCTGAGTAAATTATTTCTCGCTGATAAGATAAAAACAAATAATTTAAAAAGTGATTCATATTCGTTTTGTGGACTTAAGCAATTTCTGTTCACTTTTTTTTTAACGAAACAACATATACGGCTCACGGCGGAGTTCAATTCAGAACTTGGTATAGATAAAGTGAGTCACACACAGCCCGTAGATGTGTCTCTATTTCTTTAAAAAAGAAAAATTAAATTTGAAAATAATTGAACGATAATTTGCTAAACAGTTCTTTTAGACCGAACAAATCGTTTTCGCCAATACCTCGCTACCGACCAAAATATTCCATAAAGACGAGGGGACTCTGTTTAATAGGGGAAATTTCTCTCGTTCAAATTAAAAAGCTTATAATTTCCTATTGTTAAAGACTTGTGTATATACAAGAAGTGGAAAAGCGGAAAACAAACATCTGAACTCTATTGTTTGTTAACGAATTTAATTAATTTAATGGTGGTGCCCAGGTAGTAAAGAAAAAAAAAGAAATATCTTTCTTCACCCGGTAGCAAAAGGTGGTTATGTTTAACTCCATTAAGAACGTAATGACTTATGCTGATAATTTGATAGACCACTTGAAAGATGGTAAGAGTAAAAGAACAACATACGTGCGGAGTGTGGACTGGGAGATGAAATTTAAAAAGGTTTTTTTTTTTTGGTGAGCTGTTTCCCACCGGATGTTATAACTTTTAGTTTTTGTTTTTTACATTAAACCGGGATTTGGATTTTGATACTGCTGATGCTTATCTTTATGCTTTTCTCTAAGCACTTAGCATCGTTATATCTAACAGTTAATGGATGAAATTTAAGAGCTAGTTATACCATCAAAGGTTTGTATTCATTTCTGTTATGCAGAAAAATTAAGTTTATTGAATTTTATTTGATTGCAGTTTCACTGATATTTTTAACATTCTTTATTTTACTTGGTGATAGAAAAGCAAGCAAAACATCAATTATTAAAATTAATCTACTTTTTCCGGTTAGAAGCTCCCTCTAATAGAAATATGCTTGTTTCGTCACGGTTTGGATTCTTATAAGTGGATATCAATTCCCACTTTTGTTTGGTCAAATGCCACTGTTATAGGCCTTACAGTGAAATTTTTGTCTATGATCTCTTGTACGAAAACTTGAAAAAATATAAATTCAACATGGAAAAACCCAGGTGCCAAAATTTCACCACATTCCTGGAAAAGCTTGAAAGTTTTCTCAGCCCTATATCAACCCTACAATATGCAAAAATAAAAATGCTGTTGTTAAATTGATTTCATTCTATTACTGTACCCACAATACTTTTGTAATTTCTGATAAAATTTTATGTTTGTAATTAAAACTAATTGCAAAGTGCACATCAGCAGAAGTTCACCTTTCATTTGGTATATGACTTGTAAAATTTTGTTCAGGAATAATGCTCCAAAATGGTAAATAAAAAGAAAATGAAGCCTATTAATATATTCCATCAAGCCAGAAACGATTGCAATGCTCATATCAGTCGTGTGAAGTTTTTGTGTGACCAAAAGTTGAGGCAGAAAATCCTGCATTGTACCAAAGGTAGTAAGAATTTTTGGTCTATCCTCCATCCCAACACTCGTCTGCAATGACATTCCAGCTGTCAGTGCCGTAGACAAAGCCAATCTTCTTGCAGCGCATTTTGCTGCCAGCTCCTCACCACCGGATTGCGTAATGTCTCCGCCTGAACTTGAGCGCGTGGAATGCGCTATGCGACAAATTCATTTTCGCACTCGTACAGTTAAAAAAGTACTTAAGGATCTCAACATTCACAAATCCGCTGGTCCAGATGGAATTTCCCCTATTGTTCTGAAGAGGTGTTCTTCCACGCTGGTAGAACCATTGTGTAAGCTTTTTCATCGGTCCTCAGGCCTCTTTATGAGTAGATGGAAAACAGAATTTGTCCAGCCCGTCCCTAAAAAAAGCCAGTCTTCTTCTTCATCTTTGCTATCGTCCAATTGCGCTAACTTTCCTTCTTTCTAAGGTCATGGAAGCGCTGATCAATTTTCAGCTTATGAAATATGTTGAATCACGAAAACTTCTTAATGACCGGCAATACGGTTTTCGTAGCAAAAGGTCCACTGGTGATTTGATCGCATATCTCACCGAGAAGTGGAATCATGCCTTGCATCTTCTTGGTGAAAGCAAGTTTGTTGCGCTTAATATTTCTAAAGCATTTGACGGAGTTTGGCACCAAGCTCTCTTTTCGAAAATACGTGCATTTGGAATCGACGAAACTTATTTATTCAATGAACTAATCTTATTCAATGGATTATTAATTACATTTCGAACCGTTGAATTCAAGTTGTTTTGGATGGCTTCAAGTCTGCAGTTCATAAAATAAACGCTGGAGTTCCCCAGGGCTCGGGTTTGTCTCCGACACTCTTCCTAGTTTTCATTAACGATCTCTTGTCTGCTACTACTAATCCAATTCACTCCTTTGCCGATGACAGTATCCTCAGTTTTGATATTCGTTCTTGGTTCTTCGCCCCTGTTCTTCGGACGTAGAACTGGAACGGCAGCGTTTGTCTAACTCATTAAACTCCGACCTTAACAGCATTGTATCATGGGGATCTCTTAACAGATGGAGTTTAATGCTTCAAAAACTCAATGCTATCTTCTGTCATTGCAGCAAAATCGTATCACCCAGCCATTATCCATGAATGGCACTTGCATGGCAGAAACCGAAAAACTTTCCATCCTCGGTATGTGTGTCAATAAAACCTTAAGTTGGAATGACCACATATTTGAGACTGCAAAGAACGCCGCGAAATGCCTAGGTTTCCTTAAGCGATGCAAGGAGTATTATGCCCCTTCTGATTTGGCTATTTTATATAAAGCATACATTCGCCCTAAGCTGGAATATAACTCCCATGTCTGGGCAGCTGCCCCAAAAACTGCACTTCACATATTGGACAGGGTACAAAAAAGGGCGTTAAAGCTTATTGGCGACAGAATCATAGGAAAGTCTATTGACTCACTTGAACACCGACGAAATGTCTCCTACCTGTCACTGTTTGCACGAACAGTGTTCCAGCCAATTGCATTCGTGCAACCGTAATACTCGTCAAAGATCGAAAACGCATCAGTAAAAAAAGGTGATTATGCATCTTAGAACGTGTCGAGGTTACCCAAATTTATACAGTTTTTGTTTTGACGATTTTGTTTGTTAACTGGAATCGGATTAAAGTTGTAAGAAAGTTTTAAAATGACAGTCGTAAGTTATTAAGAGCAAATAGGTTTGACGCTGTAACGATAAAAAAGTTAACACTTTAAGCGCTTAAAGCTTTTAACTTAGAGATAAAACTCAATGAAACAAAAAGTTCTAAGACCTCCAGTTTAGAAGTGCATCATTCCCTTTTAGATAGTGCCTGTCGTAAGAAGTGACTTTGAGGCCTAAGCAATTGTAACGTAGGTGTGTCTAGAAAAACCTTTAACATGGCTTACCAAGTGCGCTCAAAAGATCTCTCATTCCAGATTAAAGCAAGCCAAAAGATTGCGCTGGAAATTTGAAGATAGCAGGATTTTAGGTACCTATAGCAGAAGGGTACATATTGTCCTTCAAGGTTATACGACTTGAACTTCCTCCTGTGTGGCGGTTTGAAGAATAGGTCGACATAGAGTCAACAACTTGGCAAAAATTAAGGACCTAAAACATAAAAACTAGGGTTGAAATTTCTGCCTTTGACCTTTTATTCTGCAAAACGTGATAAATAATTTCGAATTTCAGATGATCGCCTAAAACTGAAATCGTGGTGGTCCACGATACAAATTTCTAAAAGCATTTACAGATTCACTCTGATTTAGACACCTGTATACATAAGATGCAAGTTTAAACTCCATTTTCGTTGTGGCAACTTCAAACGTTTTTGTTTGTTTTCATAATTTTTTATATTTTTTCATTTTATTATCGTAATTATTATAATGTTTTATTTTAAAGAAATTGTTATAAATATTGAGAATATTTTGAGTTGGCATCTGGCAGACGGTTTCAAACCAAGGCCAAATTAATTTTTTTTTTTTTAATCAACATTTGAAATTGTATTTAATGGATTCAAATAAAAAATTTCTTACTAAAAAATTACTTACTTACTTACTCGTGGTGGTCCCAAGAGCGATGTTGTGTTTTGCTAATAATTGTCATAAATCGAACTTTATTAATCAATAAAGTTCTGCACTGATAAAGCATAAAGTGTTTGATTAATTTAAAAAAAAACTTCCAACGGACTGTTGGCTCAGGCTCTACAAACGAGCTACACAAGTTTTTGGGACGGCAATCTGCCACAATATTTCGAAAATCTGTTGTTTCTATAGAATTCCAATAGAAAGTGAATGAGCAAACCTTGCATGGAAATTCTCGGGGACAGACCAAAACCAAAAATTAGAACAAAATCCAGGAGTATGTCGCTCATAAGCGGCTTCTTGGTCACCGTCTGTTATCCAGTCTATGGTCGGCCTAGTACCTATTAGATTTTCTCTTTTCTGCATTCCCTCCTTTCACATTAATGCTGTAATGTCAAGCCCTCGAGTTCGGTCCGGTCAAGTCCGGTTTTGGAGCCATCGTATTTTCACGGATGGCTCCAAAACCGGACAGGGGTCTGGTGCTGAAGTCTTTGTGGAAAGCGAGAACATTAGACTTCACTAAATATGCTACAGGTAAAGATGCGTCTGTCTTCCAAGCGGAGATTTTCGCTATCCTAATGGCTATGCGCTATATTGTGACTAACAGGTGGAGGGCGAGAAGCATATGCGTTTGCAGTGACAGCCAAGCCGCTCTAAATGCGTTGCTCAACCCTCTTACCTCGTCCAAGATAGTGCTCGAACTCAAGTTTTCGTTGGACTTAGTCGGAAATCTAAATGCAGTGAATCTTGTTTGGATTCCAGGTCACACTGATATCCCGGGAAATGAGATCTCTGATGAGCTCGCCAGACTAGGCTCAGAAGAGGTTTTCTCAGGACCCGAACCCGCTTTAGGCCTGCCTGTATCTGTTGTCACGTCTGCCAATACTTGGGTTTCTCGTGAGCATAGGGCTGTTTGGCGTGGCGATGGGTGCAGACAGACTAAACGATTATGCCCGGATAACTGCGAGGGGTCAGCGTCTTTTCTTCTATCTCTCAGGAGAATCGATTGCAGACTTCTTGTAGGCGTCCTAACGGGCCACCAAGCTTTCGCCAAGTACTTGAATGTGCTAGGCTTAAGCGAAACCACCACCTGTCCTGCCTGTAGAGAGGACGACGATACAGCGGAACATTTCTCATGTACCTAGTTGTCCTGCCTTTGCTCGCATCAGGTGGCGGATCTTTGGGGCTGACGTGGTAAGTGCCGAACACCTAAGCTCTTCATCACTGAAGCTCCTTCTTGTTTTTCTTCGAAAGACGGGTAAACTAAATACATTAAAGTCAGGTGTCCGCGTGGTAGTACAATGGACCTACAGTGCGTGGTAGTACAGTGCTCCATCGGATAGTAGCAACCTCCGACAAATGGAAAAATGAAAAAAAGCCCTCGAAGAGTAACATGTGTCTCGGAGAACTTCTTAAATTGCCTCTCCAATTCATCAAAAAATGTCTAGATCCCCTTGTATGTAAAGAATGCAACACACACAGCATACATGGCTGAGAAGATGGCCGTGCTTCTTCTCGAGCTGTGACGTTACAACTCAATTTATTTCTTTATAAACATTCTACTGTTAATGACGTTTCTGTTTTCCGTTGAAGGGTGTTTCCACCGCATATAAAATAAAGATTAACGTAGAAAGATTGAAAAGTTAGTCCCAAATTGCTTACACCGGAAAATAGGAGATAAACGTGAAATGATGCTTTCAATTTTGACATTTCTCCTGACTGATCCTGGAGGGTAAAATGGCAATCATTTGCTTGTAGGCACATTTGCACATCTCCTTGTATATGTAAGTTTTTTTTTACTTTCGCGGACGACTCTGTTTAATTCAGAAATATGTAATTAAATTTATGTTTAATTTGCCACCGAACTTTTGAAGTCAAAAAAATTTGTTTTATATATTTCGCCAGAACACAAGCAGAACACGTAGAATTCGGAGATTTATTACGTGATTAACTTTTAATCTCGATTCTCGAACATTCTAAAACTCGTATGGTAAATGCCGTTATTTAGGGGGGATTCAAAGAAAATTTATCTTAATCGCGGAATAGTGCAAGGTGGAAAACCCCAATGAAAGGCACAACACTTGCGGCGATAGGCTTTGGTGTGCAGACTTTTCATGTTACGAAGGTACTGCCTAAGCAATGTTGCGTTGCATGTTGCATTGGGAACTCGTTTTTTCCTCTTTTCCCCAATTTTTATAGTAGACCCTGTGTGTTATAACTTGTATGAACAATATCTAAGCCGTTTTTCGCCTCGAGCTGCATAGTGCAGCTTGTAACAGTGGCACAGTGTTATAAAAGAGGGTTCTATATCTTCTATTACAGCTGAAATTCAATAACTTTTGCTTCTATGACCTCAATACTGTTGTTATTTAGCGCTAAATAGGTAGTCGGCAATATTTATTGCTTTTTTCGGACATATCGACGTTCAGGGTTTCCTTTCGTGCATCTTCAAGGTCTTTTAAGTTTCAACATTTCCGATTACATAACTCCATGTTATGAGGTCGTTATCTCGAGATAAAAACCTCACACAGCGATGTCATTAGGCACACACTTAGCCAAGATCTGTCAATTCAAATTTAACTGGAAAGAAACAGATCGCCACTTGTACGCAACCAAACGAACATGACCCCAGGTAAAGCGTGCTCCACAAAGCGCGCACAAAAGTCAAAACACAAAAAACGTGAAGCAGAATTTCGTGATCTGCTAATTTTGCAGTTGAAAAGGCTAATTTCAGTCTTGTCAATTGTTGCCAAACAAACAAAAAAGTTTTTTTTTAGTCTTCTCGTGTTTCCCATTATCATCATCATCATCAGCCAGAGAAGAGATAAAAACCCGACCAAACAATTTCAGGGAATTTCTTTCCCTTTTCGTGATGTTAAAACAAAGAGCAAAGCCTGTGAAAATTCTGGAGAACTACATTAGGAGCAGTCACCTCACCTTCTATCCCCTGCTCTAGAGCTAAAAATAGTAAACATAAAACGATTAGCATGTGCGTGGAAGTATCTGGGCCAACAGTCTGAGTTCATGATTAAGATCGTTTTTTTGAACGCACCCGCACGTAGTATTAGAACTTTATTGGCCCAAAATAATTATTTACTTTGTGGCATAACCCGGCAGTGAAATAGATACAAAGCGACGTTTGTTCCATTCATACACAGTGACAGCTACAAAATAAGAACACAAGACTGTAAGGGTAAACAAATATTACTAGTACCTACGTGTGTTGCTGGTCTCAATGCGAACCGCTGTACGTTGGGTTTCACGGCATTCTAATCAGATTAGCCGCCGCCGGGCTGCTTAGGAAATATTATGTTGTGCACATAGCGATTGGATGTGACAGATTGTTTTGAAAAGGCGATGCCGTCAGTAATCTCCTAAGCCGGTGGGGGTCGGGGATCTAGTTTGTTTTAATTTAGACACATATCCCATGTAGATACCTCATTGTTCGAGACTTTTTACCATGATGCAAATGGGAATGTCTATAGGTATCTAGTAACAAGCAGACTGGTTAGCCAAGGCAGTTGTAATGAATTTAAAATGTGCTCATAATTATCCGAGGAGAGTCTTTTCATGGGTGGATTTATTTAAGAAAAATTAAATCAAGATACGAAAAATTTTATTGTCATACCTAAAACTTAAGTACATGTACCTACAGTAGAAGAGGTCCAACTCTGTTGTCTAGAGTTACAACAATAAAAAAGTGTTCACATTACAACATATAGGATGAGCCAACAACTTTTCAAAAGTTTTCGTTAAATTAATCAAGTATTCGTTGTGAAATCGATGTACAACTTTATTGGTCTTTGAAGTTTGCTCCATGTCAATTGTTATTGAAGCACAACATCATTCATGGAGTCACCACTGCTTCTGTAACAAAGAGAAATCTGAGGGTCCAAATCATCGATAACTTTTTGAAGAATAAGTGGCAATTTCGGTTTGGATTTTAAGTTGAGATCCAAAATTGTCGTAGAGTAATTGGCCTAAGCCTTACTCTTTAAATAACTCCCCCAGAAATAAGTCTAAGGGGTCAAATCGCATGATCTTCGGGGCCATTCAACTCCTCCTCTAACCTAAATACATAGTGCGTTTTTCGTAATGACTTATGTGGGTGTTAGCACCATATAGCTAAGCCTGAATAGCCGTATATTAGCCATATATTAGCCTGAAATGGTCCAGACCCAATTCAGTAAGTTTTGGCCCATTCACTAAATTTGGTGAAGAATGCAGGTGTCTTGCTGGATTTGAACTCGCCTGCAGTGGCAAAGGCAAGCATACTTATATGAAGATTGACTTGATACCGAACTAGTTTCAGAAAACGCTTCACCATTATAAGAGCTTCGGAATCTGGAGGCACAAGCACAAATTTAAACTTTGTGCATTACATCGTGCAAATTACGACTCGTTAAAAAAATCCAGTTGTAACTTGAAAATTGACTTCGGTTAAAAAATTGCCAAAGAATGTGCTCTAAAGCTGGCGAAAATCCAACCAGATAGATTCCTGTACCAAACCTTAATTAACAGTCATCATCCACACCATATGTTGGCTCACATTCAATTTTGATCAGGCTTTTGCCATATATTTAAGTTGATTTTGATCTGGAAGGTAAAACAACTTGTCTAACATAATGTGTCTATACAGCTAAAGAAAAAAGTCCGAACTAAGGCCAACTCTGTTTGGCTCAAGCCTAGACTACTTTGGTCGCTTAAAGCCTTCAACCCAATGAATCCGTTGCGTCCGTCACGTTGAAGTACATAACTGACAACTCAGTTAAATATGCACGTTTTCATGGGAAGCGGCCCATAGAAGAACTTTGTAACGTACTTCATTTCCCATAAGAACGTGTGTATTTCACTGAGTTGTGTACTGAGTAGTGTACTTCGACGTTACGTATGCAACGAATTCATTGAGCTGAAGGCTTGTCTTATTCGCTTACGTTTAATGGTTCAGGGAAGATTATTCATCTATTTTGAAGTATAGTTACGACAATCGAAATGTCGAAATAGGTTCAAAGTGAATCACACAGCCTGACTACTTCTACAGCTCTTTTTGACAGACTTCAAAACAGAGCTTTAGAAATACTTTAGTTCCTACTTGGTTACAATCTTTACGATATTTGGAAATATTTTAACTTTTCAATGTGAATTTAGACAATGGCTTGCGCCATATGGGAAATATTCAAAAAGCATTTACAATGCGTTCGGTGGAAAAGCTCACAAAACTGATTTCTTTTTTGGCAGTCTGTGGTATAAGTTTTGACTCAAAAACTGCGTAAGACCCAATGAAGGCTAAAAAAGGCCGCCACAGACTTTATGTAGTACCGAAAACTACCAAAACCATAACCTATCGGATATCTCATTGTCGTACACACCAGCTTTGATGTGTGAGCAAAGGTCCTGCTATAGTTTAAACAACCTTGCAAAGCTAGCAAGTACGAGTATGCTGTGTTGATCTCACTGCTCTATGGAGCTCGATAATCTATAAAAGTGCTCAGTGCTTCATCGAGATGGATGCACTAATGTGATCGCTCATATACCAGGCTCGGTGTTCCTAAAGTTTCAGTCCTCTAACGAGCTCAGTGCTCAATCATGTTTAGTGCTTTAACGTGCTTGGGGCTATATAGACGAACTCGGTACTTTTTCGACTATGGTGTTTTGTTTTCTATATAATTCATTCGCGAACAAGGGAACAGGCTGGCCCTTTAATGTTAGACATCTCACAGGCGGAATGGTATAGAAGAAAAGGAAGAGGAGGAGAGGTACCGGGGCACTCTTGTTTTGAACAGTTGTAAGTAGTAATGAGTAGAAAAGACTGATTGTGATAGGTTTGTATCCGAATCCGTGCCTTTTGAAACGGTGCTCTATCGAGTACGCTGCTTTATCGAGTTCGAAGATCTATCGAGATCGGGGCTCTATTGAGCTCGGTCCCACATTCCGCTCGTAGCTCAATCGAGCTCAGTGCCTCATTTCGCACGGTGCCCTTTTGGGCTCGCTGTTCTATCAAGCTCGGTGCTGTATTATGCTCTGTGTTCTAACGATCTAAATTCTCTTTCGAACTCTATGGTATTCAGCTTGAGCTTGTACGAAGCTCACTGGACTTTTAAGTTTTTGGTTGACGCTTCACGGTTTAAATGGGGATCGAGGGTTTTAAAAATTGACACACTGTCTCGTGACCGTTTACATTGCTTTTCACTTTCAGTCTGAGATAATCAGGACAACAGAGGGTAAAACTTATCGAAAGATTTTAAGTCATCCGAAATGATCTAACGAAGAACGCGGTCACCAGATAAGTTGATGCAGTTCTTCACTGCCAGATCTCGAAACCCCAAATACTGAAATAGAAATAAAAGGCATCCGGAGTAGCCTATAAAAACTTTGCTAATAGAAAACTCCGTCATGATTCCCAAATTTTAGGCTAGGATACATACAACAGGGAATTTTTAAGCCAATAAGCCTTGGACAAATCTAACCTTGTTAATCTTTCAATGTTAGGACCATAATTATGGCACTCCTTATATATAAGCTGACAAGTGTCTAGCTAGATGCCCAAAAATCCAGGTTAGCCTGCCAGGAGCAAATCCAGGAGTGTCTGTATCAGTCGAGACAGACGCTCCTGGATTGAGCGAGTCGCTGGAAATGAGCGACTTCCTGGTCGGCGTCTTTTATCCAGGTTAGGGTAGGCCGAATATCACACACCATATCAACACCATTACCCCCGTATAATACTTACGGGGGTAAGCTTTGGTTTTTCTGTGCAGGGTGTTCATGTTCCGTATTGTATCATCAATGTTTGTGTTAGATCTAGATTCGTTTTTTCCACTTGCGATGTGCTACGCATTTTAAAGGAAGTCAAACCCTCTTGACCGCGAACTTTTTGTTAAAGTAAAAAGAAGAAAAGAAATAAAAAATACAGCTTAAACAGATCTTTTGTTTTTGACTTCCCCCACCTGTGGTTAGGAGTCTTTAGTGAATACTAGGCTCGCTCTTTTGTCTTCATATTTTCTCATAGCACTTTAGTTCTACGGTTATTTTTGTTCAAAATTTAACTTTCTTTTTCTGTACCTGCCACAAGATTGTATAAGGATTGGCAAATGCATCTTAAATACTTAAGGAATTAAGTTTTTGTTACAAATTTGTCATTAAAACTCTAAAACGCACCCTTTCATCCTTTCAATCTTTTGCCTTAATGTTGAAATACCAATTTAATGTATCTTCCAACTGGTAACTACATCTAAGAACTAACCGCGTCAGCACCCACAATCAGAGAGGATTCTATCAGCGCAGCACCTAACAATTTTGATTTTGCTTTTGGCAAAATTCGAACATGTAGGAGTGGGATACTCATAATCAGTTCGCTCAAAACCAACCCTTCAAGAGTCTCTGCTACTGGCAAAGACTTCTTTCCACTTGCGTACAGTCATGCTATTACTGTTATCACTTTTGGATAACTTCTTATGTAAAAAGTCAAAAGTAGTCAGCAAAAATATCAAAGCAACTTTTAGCAAATTTCGGTAAATCAACCATGCACTTGATGTAAATGTCATTCAGATCCAGTTAGCACTTAGTGAGTTCTTAGAGACGCTATTTCTGATGACACCTATTAATAATATATTGACTTTCTTCGAAAAATAAGGCAGGTTTTTCAAACAGAGACCCTACGGGATCAAAACCTGAGGACTTAAGCAAAGTTTTTAGGTATTTAGTACGAGGACAAAAACTGTATTGAATATTTTTTTTTCTACAGTTCGAACAACAATTTTCAAGTTATTCCTATTAGCCTCAGTCTCGCTGGTAAAACAAAAAACAAAAAATCAACCCAGGCATATAGCATGCCCTTGACATACTAGACAATGAAAACAACGACACTCTTCCTTTTAAATACACCACCAGCACCTGCCGCAGGAACGCCTATAATGGCAAACGAGTAATGATAAACAAAACAGCGACACGAATTGCATAAATGGAATGAAGATACGCAGCACTACTCGTACTAGTTGTTCGGAATGGACGTGAAAACGTTTTAATTGCCCCAGTAAAACTATGAACTGGCACTCATACATGTCTGCAAAAAAAAAGTTTAACTATGTTAAGCGTCTCATTCAGCCGCTTACAAGCCACCACATGTGGGTTGTAAATCATTGACGAGTGATTGTGTACAAAATTTACTTTCATTTGGAAGTAAGCCAGTCGAGTGTGACATTGTTATTGTAATAATTTATAACAATTTTTTGTTTATATTTTTTATGATTGGTGACAGGTTTAGGTTGAACAAGAATTAAAAATTGTACTTTTAATTGTAGAATTTGTTCTTAAAGGGGGGCAAAAAAGAGTGAAAGCTGCTTTAATCTTTTAGAGAGATGGAAGTTAAGGAATTCTGGGATTGACCTTTTCACGGCCAATTTTTTAGCAGAAATAACTTGAAATTAAGCAACAGCGGTGTTCTGTACTGAGCAGAGAAGTGGGGTCTGCTATCCAAAGCCAGTGAGTAAGTGCTACAGTGTGTACGCAGAAGTTACAGTCCGTTTAAAAGACCGTTGAATATTCCATACTATCCCACATTGTAAATTACTGTTGTTGTTTTTATTTGTCGATCATTTGTTGTTATCGCAGACTTTGAAAAAGGGCGCAGCCCAACCGCATTTCATACAAACTATCAATATTACCATAGACACCTCCAAGTCTTGCTTAAATGTATGCAGAAATGTAATTTTTTGGCTCAAATTCCATAGTTTTTTGAATTTGTCCCCTTAAAGGAGGCGTGGCTAAAAATTTTGCAAAAATCAAATCTAGACCAGACTCTCGTTTACCTAAAATGCTTATTTTTATTTCTTATTCTTTCATAAAATATACTCAAGCGCTGTCAAAATTGCGTTTTTGTATGGAAAATTCAAGGTTTTTCCTCAATCCTGCCTCCAGATGTGCATTTTTTAAGACAAAAATATAGAATTAAGTGTTTTCTACATGATATTATAAGTAAACTATTTTCAATTGAGAGCAAAAATATTGATTAAAACGCTTTTAAAAATGTACCTTTTAAATCCAAGCCACGCCCACTAGAATTGGTTTAAAGATTTTATTTTAGTTTTCTATACCTAAGAATCACCAGGAGATAACAAATGTTGAATTTTCAGTCTTTTAAGACGTCTTACAGTTTTGAAAGTTCTGGAGGTAGCGTGTCTGTGGGCGCATTTCAAAAATTTTAACACTTCTATTGCTTCGGATAACAAGAGCTTACCAAATTCCAGCTTAAAATTTATGGCCTAAGAACGTATGACATACAGACAGACGGACGGGCGTGGCTTATTCGATTGAGAATACAGTCTCGATCATATGCCCTTAAGGGCTTGGGGGTCTACCACTATTTTGCTCCGTGTTACAAACTATGTGAAAAACTCGATATACCTTCTTTCCTATGGGATGGGGTTTCAAAATGAGTAAACTTAGTTAGAAACTTATTGGTGGCTACTTTCTTATGTATTCGGCCCAGAATTGCTGATCCAGCAACACAAACTTTGAAACAGACGCTAAATCCACAAAAAACCAGTGATTAAGTGCAAGAGTGCGTATGTATAAGCTTCGGTCCGTCTGTAACGAACCGCGTACACCCTATTCCTATTCTCCTGTCCATTCCTATTCTCCTCTCCATTCCCATTCTGCTTTCCATTCCTATCCTCCTTTCCATTCTTATATTTTTTTGTTTTCCATCCCCTTCCCGTTACAATTCGTGAATCATAAATTAAATACAATTTTTTTTTATAAGGTTTTTTTATTATTTTTTAAAAGGGGCGTGGCATGTCCAGCTCGTAGAGCCAAAAAACAATATAAGCATAAAAATATCCAAGTTTGCGAATAAATGTATGCAAAAATTTAATTTTTTGGTTCAAATTTAATATCTATGTAAAATCGGCTCTAAAGATGGGCGTTGCCAATAACTTTGTATGAGCGAAATCTAGACTAGTGTACAGTGTATCTTATTTGCTGAAATTTATTTCTTACTCTTGCCTTATTAAGCCTAAAAAGCAGTCGAAATCCATGTTATTTTTGGAAAATTATAGGTTTTTCTTTTTCAGTTTTGAAATATAAGAAAAAAAATTAAAAAAATTAAATAAAAATTTTTCGATTTGAAAGATTACTCATTCAATCGATGCCACGCCCACAAGGGGCGGTCTGCGGACTTTATTTTTATTTTTTATGACTTGTAACCATTACAAGATGCTAATTGGTAAATTTAAGTTTTTCACGACGTCTTACAGTTTTGAAAGCACTGGAGGTTGTAGCACATTTAGACCGATTGTGGGCGTGTCTGTGGACGGATTTGAAAAATTTAAACACTTGTATTGCTTCGGATGACAGAGAGCTCACGTACAATTTCAGCTTTCTACCTCAAAAATTAAGGCCTAAAAATTGGTGACATACGGACGGACGGACGGACGGACATGACTCATTCGACTCAGAACTCGGTCTCGATCATATGCCCTTAAGGTCTTGGGGCATATCGCATATCGCATATCTCGTTATTATTTTTCTATGTTACATTTTCGCCTTTTTTTTTATAATTTACTCGCGAATAAAGGGATTGGCTACGCTTTTAATGTTACACATCTCACGAGCGGAAAGAATTAGAAAAAGAGGAAAAGGAGGAGAGGTACCGATGCACTCTTGTTTTGAACAGTTGCGGGTTGTAATGTGACAGAAAGACTGAACGTGGGAGAACATTCCACATTCGCGTTGAGCGGCTTATGAAGGAACTTCTAAACTTGACTGTACGTCCGAAAGTGGGCTCGAGGGTAAACTGATGTGCATTCGATCTTTGGCGAGTATCACGGTTGAAAGTCTTAAGCGGCGGAATGCAATTGGCTATTTCGATGGAACACTGTTTGTGGAAAAAGCGATAGAACAGTGAAAGGCAAGAGACATTGCGTCGATGTTCTAATGAGTCAATTGACTGCGCAATATTTCTGTCTCAAAATAGTTTTATCGCCCGTTTTTGTATCCTGTCTAGCAGGTGCAATGCTATTTTTGGAGCACCAGCCCAGACGTGGGAATTATATTCCAGCTTGGGGCGGATGTAGGCCTTATATAAAATAGCCAATTCAGAAGGGGTGAAATATTTCTTACATCTTTTGAGAAAACCTAGGCATTTCGCAGCATTCTTGGCGACGTCGAATATGTGGTCATTCCAACTAAGGTTTTTATTAACACACATACCTAGAATGGAAAGCGTTTCGGTTTCGTGGATGCAAGTGCCATTTATGGATAATGGCTGAGTGTTTCGGTTTTGCTTCAATGACAGAAGACAGCATTGAGTTTTAGAAGCATTAAACTCTACTCTGTTAAGAGATCCCCATGATACAATGCTGTTAAGATCAGAGTTAAATGAGTTTGACATACGCTGCCGTTCCAGTTCTACGTCCGAAGAGCAGGGGCGAGGAACCGAGAACGAATATGAGAAACTGAGGTTACTGTCATCGGCAAAGGAGTGAATTGGATTAGTAGTAGCAGACAAGAGATCGTTTATGAAAACGAGGAAGAGAGTCGGAGACAAAACAGAGCCCTGGGGAACCCCAGCATTTATTTTTTGAACTGCAGACTTGAAGCCGTCCAAAACAACTTGAATTGAACGGTTCGAAAGCTAATTACTTATCTACTGAATAAGAGATTCGTCGATGCACGCATTTTCGACAAAAGAGCTTGGTGCCAAACTCTGTCAAATGCTTTTGAAATATCAAGCGCAACAATCTTGCTTTCACCAAGAAGATGCAAGGAATGGTTCCACTTTTCGGTGAGATATGCCATCAGATCACCAGTGGACCTTTTGCTACGAAAACCATATTGCCGGTCATTAAGTAGTTTTCGTGATTCGAGATATTTCATGAGCTGGAAGTTAATCAGCGTTTCCATGACCTTAGAAAGAAGGGAAGTTAGTGCAATTGGACGATAGCTAGAGGGAGAAGAAGAATCGCCTTTTTTAGGGACGGGCTGGACAAATGCTGTTTTCCATCTACTCGGAAAGAGGCCAGAGGAGTAGGACCGATGAAAAAGCTTACACAATGGTTTTGCCAGCGTGAAAGAACACCTCTTCAGAACAATCGGGGGTATACCATCTGGACAAGCGGATTTGTGAATGTTGAGATCCTTAAGTACTTTTTTGACTGTACGAGTGCGAAAGTGAATTTGTCCCATAGTGCATTCAACGCGCTCAGGTACAGGCGGAGACAATACGCAATCTGGTAGCGAGGAGCTGGCAGCAAAATGTGCTGCGAGGAGATTGGCTTTGTCTAGGGAACTGACAGCTGGAATGCCATTGCAGACGAGCGTTGGGATGGAGGATGAGGCACAATTTTTCACATTTTTGACGAAAGACCAAAAGTTTTTACTACTACTACGCTTGTATCTTAATATACTCCATTCCTGTGGAATAGGGTAGAACACATTCCAGTTCGTCAAATAAAAAATTAATAGAACGTTTCGTTTCGGATATTGGCTGATCCAGCCGTCTGATCTGTAGATTTTTTTTATATTTATTTTTCAAGCCATTTTTTAATTTTGATAAAATTTATAAACTACAATATTGAATTTAATGAATACATACGTACAAACTGGCCGAAATTTTGATAATGATGAGATCTGTATCTGTATGTATTTATCATAGAGTTGACCACTCTTCCAAAGAGAGTTTGTCCAAAGAGAGCAAGAATCTTACTTCACTTCAGTTTCTTTCTTTCTTCAACTTTCTTCTACTTAATACCAAGCTCGAGGTCTGGGTTATCCTAGGTACCCAAATTGGTTTCCAGTGAGCCAAATCTCTGCGTAACTGCCTCTGTTGCGCTCTTCATGATGACACTATAAGCTCTATGGGATGATTAGGTTAGGTTGAAGTGGCAGTCGGATCCGAAGAAATCAACTCACTTAGGGCCAGTTTTTCAGTGAGAGATCATCCGAGCTTACGAGTAAAATGAGATCAACCCCAAATATTAATTTTTCAGTGAATATTGATCCGGATTAAACTCGGCTTAACTCGCCAAATTTGGTGAGTTAATCTCGAATCAACTCTGGTGAACTCCACGTACTACTTTGAATATATTTTCTGTGTGAAATAGCAGTGGCTTTGCGTGTTTCTGTGAAAATGACATTGGAAAATGACTTCAACTTTTTTTCTTGTGTTTTTCTATGTGAAGTGAGAGCTGGGAGAGTCAAAGATTTCGACAACTTTACTGACGGAGTCAATTCTGCACTGAAAAACTGCTCGCTGGGTTAACTCTAGATTCGTTTTGTTCAGGGATTATTATAGCACTTGGTTTAAGCTAGGCTTAGTTTAGCAGTCCCTTGTGGTGCAAGTGGATTTAGAAAATCGTTCCCTTACTCGTTGAGTCATTTTGGGCTACTAGTGAAGCGTGAGAAACATTTTAGGTTGGTCGTACTGCTTAGATTCTTAGAACATTTTAAAAGAATATTCCAAGGTAAAGATTTTGTTTCTAAGAGAGAGCGGGGCATGAGCAGAGAAGCTTGAGAGTGGTCTCTTCTTCCTCCTGATCCATGCCGGTCCTGCGAATGTCGTTAGAATTGAAACCAAGCCTAGTTGCATTCTTGACTATCAGACAGTTTCCTGTGATAGCACCGATATTTAGAGGGCGTCAACTTCTTAGGGGGTTTAAGATCTTACTTTGATTTCAAGCCAGATCACGTTACTAGACAAGTACTACCACCTGTCTATCTAATGGTTGTTCTTTCTACTGCACCCATTTTTCAGGCATGATTGAGAGTCACAAGTTTGGTCGTCTTGGGCTACTTTAGAGTTTATAGAGACTCATTCCAGGCATTTAATGGCCGCCTGGAATGGCTGTCAGAAAAGATATGAATATCCTTGGCGGATATACCGTTATTCTTGAGCCAGGACAAGACTTCATTTATCGCAATAAAAGCTACGATGATCCGGAAGACGGAAAGAGAGACTCTGTCTATTCGAGAAAACGCCCCCACTACTTCTTTGATCCATCGTTAAAGTGGGTCAATTCGCAGTGCAGAGGAGCAAGATCATTCCAAGTGGATCCTAGATCTAGGTTTTTTGGAAGTTTTATCAAACCTATAGTTTGGGGAATGGTTAAGTCTTTATTTCTGGGTGGGATCCTGAATATGTTCAGAATAGCGGAGTGGCCGATTTCACTATGGGCCCACTGAGAGGTTGCTTTGACGCGATTAGCCGTGATTCAGCTGTTTTTCTGTTGATGACGTCAAGAGCAATAAGATGGAACAGGATATCCAGTGCTGCTGAGGCAATGCTGCGAAGTGCTCCACTTATACATAAGCCATCTAATCTTTGAACCTTGCTCAGATTGTCACGATTTACCGCTTAATCCAAGGCAGTCAACCTAACAACCAGTTCATACGTCAGTATCGGTCTTACGAATGTGACATTATAGCCTGTGGGTGATTCGGGGTTGTTGCCCCATTTGTTTCCAGTTCCTTTTTTGCAGGAAAAGAGCGCTACGTAGCATGCCGAACTCTTTCCTTTATGTAAGATTTCCAGCTGACCTAGATTTAAGTACCCTTGATTGAGGGAGGGTCGATATGAAGATTTCGTGTTTCCTCGTGAAGAGGACGAGTTCAGTTTTGTGTGGGTTGATAACCAGACCACAACTGTCCGCCCACCTTGTAACCTTGTTTAGAGCATTTTGTAAGAGGTCTTTAAGATATCTAGCTGCTTCCCCAAAACTGCAAAAGCAAAGTTATCCGCATAAGCAACAACTCTGTAGCCCTCTTCTTCCTGGATAACCAAAAGTTCGTTCCATAAAACCACCGCTAGATTCTATAGGAGTGGGGATAAGACCTAATCCACCTTCCGGTGACTAGGCCGATAATACATGAATAAACTCGACTATCATTAAAAATAAACAAGATATTATTGTTCGATGTTCTATTTATGCATTCAATGTTCAGAACTGTCTCAAATGATGTTGGTTCGCGTGCTTTATTTTGGGCAACGCACAGGCTTACTAGAGGGAAAGCATGGATAAGCATGTGGTTATGAACAATGTAGCTCGGCATGCAAAACAAATCCAAGCTATGCCAAAAATCAAAATAAGCTGAGTAATATGTTTAGTAAAGTTCTTGCAAGACATGACCAGCTCTCTATGACGTTTGTGCTTCGAGCTTGCGGTACACCATGCGAAGTGCATAGGACTCACCGTACGGGCTACGTTTTAAAGATTTAAAGAAACTATAGTTCGATTGAGCCCCCGTTCTTGTCCTTGTCGGTTTTTGGTGCGCAATGCTTTGGGTGCCACAGACATAAAAAAGTGGCGACAGGACGCCCGCTAGAGGACATCCTCGGGATGTTGACGTCGAGACTTCAACATTATCAATGCGGCTCTGGATTTTGCGTATATTAAGCATTGACATGTTTTATCTTTCTATGACTGGATATATACAGAGATCCCTGCTAGTGAATTAAATCAAGAGAGTCCTGTGTCTGAGCAGGAGTGTGCTATATCTGCTGACAAGCTTCCTAGAAAGGGAAAGATCAACATAATCCCTATTATTTTTTTTATATTTCTAGCTCCAAGAGGTTTTATAGCTCGTCTTAGAACCCTTTTTATCCTATTTACCCTTTTGGAGCACTAGCCCAGGCTGCTACACTTGTTGCTAAGAAAAAAATCATTTCTTAAGGAAAAAGCTTAAAGCACTCTTACCCCAAAACGAATCTAGTTAAGTGTATTCAATGGAAATTTGAGAAATAACAGTTTTACTCTATATTCCACATTTTGTTCTAAACAAATTAGTGTTTTCTTACCTCCAAATAGC
Source organism: Neoascia interrupta (assembly GCA_947623515.1). Classification (NCBI taxonomy): domain Eukaryota; kingdom Metazoa; phylum Arthropoda; class Insecta; order Diptera; family Syrphidae; genus Neoascia; species Neoascia interrupta. The sequence continues at coordinate 118,555,167 of OX392463.1, read as the reverse complement.
GTTGATTATAAAATCCAAGAGGGTTTTTTCAAAATATTTTACACAAACGCACGCCGTTCAAAACCTTAACTCTAATTCACAATAGAAATGAAAATTCACTTTCGATTAAAACCGTTTTTAATAACAGAATTTTTAATTTTTTTTTTATGTTTGCGAATAATTGTAAGTTAATATTGATGTTCAAAATATTAAATATTAATACAATTTTAATTTAAATAAATAATTTTTTAAAACAACAACTTGTTAAAGTATTTTTTTCTCCTTCAAGCACTGATTTTTTTAATTTTGTAGATGTTTTATTCACTAAGATAATTCAACTGATTTTTTAATAAACGAAGGAATAGTCAGTATAAAGTTTAAGGAAAAAAAATCCCCAAATGTCACGGTATGTCCAACTAATGTATCGTTCACGCGTCAAAGCCGATCAACTGTCAAGCAACTGTCTTAAGCCTCCGTCAAAACTGCACTAAACCCATCATCTCACGTCAACACTTAACTACCTATGCACAATCTAACCTAATCGAAGAAAATCAACAAGAAAAAAAAAAACACATAACCATAAAAAAAGAGAGAAAGAAATGAAGAAAAAAAAACTTTCATTGCGACATATCCAGGAACTGTTGCAGATTCAAACAATATTCATTATGTAAAATTATTATAATGTGCATCTCCTAAGTGTAACAGTAAATCGGATTTCGCAAAGCAAAAACGACACAAAAAAAATACCTCAATAGAAATGAAAATCTGAACAATTAATGAAATTAATTCAATATCGAACACGTCAAGTCAATGGATTTTGGTGACAAACGATCGCAAAACGCATATGATTTGACGTTTGCGTCCGGAAGGGAAATTTAAGTAACGTTGGTAAAATGTTTTTTTTTTTTCAGTGCGAAAAAGTAAATTTCGTTATTAATTAATTATGTAAAATAGGGAACCGTTTAAAGAACGTTCGCACACAAAATATTTCGGTTGAGATTTCGTTTTGCCAATTTGAAATCGCGTAAATTACACATTTCTGACAGGAAGTCTGCAAACGGATTTTAGGCTTAACTTTGTAGAAGCATCTGATTGACAGTTTAAACTGTTTTTCTGTCAGGAAACTTGTAGCGTTTCTCAGAAGATTTTTAATATGGATTTCCGAACATTGACAGATTGCAGCCAAATTTTTCAAGTAACACCTGTCAAAATGGCTGTCACTTGTAAGTTTATCTTCCAGTCAGTCCAATATAGATACCGACGATAAGCAATTTCAGCAGTTCCACAGAGCTGATGGCATTCGGACAATAGAGATCAAGATTGAAGTTGACATCGCCGACAACGCCATCAATATCGTTCCAGAGAAGACTTCCATGGGCAATCGATTGGGGGTTGAAAGTAGGAAGTTATGCAGGAGTAAGTGAATAAGAGTAGGAACATAATTAAGGGCCATCAATTTAGCCTTGACCGTGATGAAGAATACGAAGCGAAAGATTGAGAATAAAATTTGGGAACAATGCGCAAGTCCCAAATTGATTTAAGACTTGTTAATTGCGAGTAGCTGAGCCGACATGGAACAGGTTTAACCTCTTTTCTGTAAACATATATTTACCTATCTAACTTTGAACGAAGCTGGTTTTGCAGTCTTATAAAAGGGGTTCCAATAAGGTCTTTCGAAATTTAACAGTATAGCGACAATACTGTTGAAGCTACGTGTGTCAAGTTGGCTGAAATATAAACAGCTACAGTTTCAAGAATACATGCAAGGGATTAAATTGTTTGATCAAAATGGCTGTGGTCAAGCAGAGCTTAAACAAAATACTTTTAGTTATGAGGCCTGTTTCTGGATAAATATATACGATTCCAATCCACATGAGATTAAAGAGCTTGCATGCATAGAGCCATGCATAGATACCAAAAAAAATCACTTTTTGGTTTGGTTTCTGGACTGGAGTGACGGGATTGGTTGATATTTCTTTGAGGACGAAGGTGGTCCTATGATAACTATTAGGTTGATGATTATTACCTCATTTAGACATAATTGGGTGATATGGACACCAACAGCATGTGGTTTCAGAAGGGACGGCCGACGGTAACGAACCACAAAGCTTAAACTTGACAACTCGCCCAAGACTCTTGCTCGCTCTTTCACGCTGGTTCTTAAAACAGTCGACAATGATTTGGCGTGTTTCTTAATTCGTTCGAAGAGCTCGAACTGTCAAAAAAATTGTGTTTCTTGTTATGGTCAGAGAAAACAGACGCAGTCACGAGACTTGGGAAATGCCATTTAACTCTCTTGAATTAGACCTATCTCATTAGACCTATCTTCACTGTGTGTAGTACACACTTGATAGATAGATAGGATAGACACTTGACTTGGAAAATGTAAAACGGTGGTAGCTTCGAATTATGGGAAGCGACGTACGTCACGCACTTCTTCTATGGGCTGCTCCCCATAAGAACGTGTGTATTGAACTGAGTTGTCAGTTATGTAACGGGTGATTTTTTAAGAGGCTGAGAACTTTTTTTAAAAAAAAAAAAACACAAAAAATTCGAAAAAATTAATGAAATATTTATTTGAATCGATAGTTTCAACCTTGCAATTGAATGTTTAAAGATAATTTCATGCAAATGTTGACCGCGGCTGCGTCTCAGGTAGCCCATCCGCTGAGTCCAATTTTGGTATACTCTTTCACACAATGGATGTTGGCTTCCAGTGCGTCAATCGAAGCGGGCTTGTCCCTATAGACATTAGCCTTGACATACCCCCACAAAAAATAATCTAATGGTGTCAAATCGCACGATCTAGGCGGCCAATTGACCGGCCCGAAACGTGAAATTAACTGTTCACCAAACTCGCCTCGCAATGGGCCATTGTTGCGCCATGAACATTTCGAACCGAGCACGAATTTTGATAGTAAAATTCAATAATTTGCAAGCGTTGTTCATTTGTAAGACGATCCATGGTTAAATTGCAAACCAAACTGAAGCTGTTTGACAGTGACACAAGGTACTAAACACACGTCAGCTGTCAAAACCAGTGTTGCCAAAACCAAACCAGCTAAAAAATCACCCTTTACTTCAACGTAACGGATGGAATGGAATCATTGGCCTTCGGCCTTAAGTCATTTTCTTAATATTCATTTGAAAGGTGAAATATTTCCGGTTATTGAAAATATTGCAATAACTAATGTTGAAGTCTTTTGACTATGGCATTGCCATTAACGGTCTACCCAGTCTACTCTCTTGAAACTGTTTTCTTGGACTCGTTTGACAGTTCCTCTTCTGGATAGAAGAGAAATTTGCTTTTGGTTTTGAATCCAGAATCAAAACCAGAAGCACGCACAGAATCATACATGTGCCAATGCCAAGTTGGATAAATGTCATTTGTCCTCTGTAGAATAGCTTTTGTTTCACAAATACAACGCTAGACAAACTTCAAAATCAAAAAAAACGTGTTTGGCTGTTCGGAGAGAAGCCCCAATCCGGGAGAAGAACGCCCTGATCCGGGATCGCCAACCGAAAAGGCCTTAAGCTAACTCGATTGGTTCAAGACTTTTGGCTTGATCTTTGGAAACCGAAAGTGATACTCTGGAAAAAGAAGTCGAATAAATTTAAATTTTAAATCAAATAATGAATTCGTTGTTCAAAATTTCCTTTTCATAGGAATCATCCTCGGAGATGAATAAGAAGGCAAATTAAATTTGCAGCTAGCATTTTTGATGCGCGAAAATTCCGAAGGTTTAGCAACTTTACAGAAGAATTAAGCGTCAGTTATTGAATTATTTTATTGCCAAGTACTATACATGAAAGCTTTTAATTTTCAAGAAAAAATAAGAAAACTGACTACTCAACCGATGCAATCAAAAACACTCCGAAATAAAAACAAGTGGGAAAGTGCAACAGTGGGTATGCAAATACCAACCATACCAACCATACCAAAAAGAAAACTTCCACGCCTCCAAAAAGTGGACGGGATATAAAAATATAACTGTTGAATGCTTTATACTAGGTAGTTGCATACATTTTTCGGCCTAAAAATCCGCTTTTTTAACTAAAAAAATCACTTTTTTTAACGTCACGCCCACAAAAGTGGGCGAAGGCACATATACACAAAAGTTAGAAAATGCTAATATCTACAGCTTTTGTCATAAAATTTTTTGTCAAATTTCATATATATTTATTGAAAGACAGTCATTTTAAGCTAAAATCCCTTAAAAAGTGGGCGTGGTCAATGAAAAAGCTAAAAATTTTTGGCTACTTTAAAGACAATTATAAGGCAATGTTACATACCAAAAATGAATGCGCTGGCGCCATTGTAACATAGCTAAAATTTGCAAAATGTATTTTTTAATTAAAGATGGTCGCACATACAGGCCTGTAGTGGGCGTGTCTGTAAGCGGATTCAGCTTATTTTCAAACTTGATCTGAAGGAATGGACTTCCAATCAACCCACAAAATTTCAGCTCTCTGCCTTAAAATTTAAGGCCTAAAAGTTGTGTACATACGGACGGACGGACGGACATGGCTTTATCGATTCTCCTGTCGGTCCCATTCATATCTCTAAAAGGTCTTAGGGGTCTACTATCAAACTTAATATACCCTGGGTCGGGTATAAAAATAAACAAAATTAAGCCAAAGCTATTTGACACTTCACGTTACTTCTGCACAGGTGCAACATTTTTCGTTATTTACACAATAAAACGCGGTACAGCCGGCGTTGGAATTGTCGTGAACACCGAGTTTTATTTGACAAGCTCGGTGTGGTAGTTCGTTGTTCAAAAGAAAACGCCATTAGTTTTTGTACATTGAAATGCCTTGCGTTATGTATTAAAGTCAAATTACAAAGGTTGGTAGATTTCAAATCTAGGGTGGTAGGTTCTTCATAGTGCTAGAAGGTGGTTGAAATACCACCAGTCCCATCACTGAGGCAGAGTCCTTGATACGTGTTTTTTTGTTTTCGCTCAGAGCATGATCAGCGCGCACTCTATGTATGTGCTTGAGCTTGGAGTACTATGACTGAGCATTTAGAGCTAATTGCTGAGCGCAGCGAAATGACAGATAAGTGGTGAAAAAAATATAGCAAACAAAAATGGCGGATAAGCCTTATCTGTTTTTTTTGCATTATTTTCATCTCCTAATCCCTTTAATTTTTTTTTATATAAATTTGCATTCTGACTGACAGATAACAAGAAAATGTGCTCAAGTGCAAAATCGGTTCAGGGTAGAGAACGCTCAGATTGCTTGACCAGAAAAGCACCCTTTGAAAAAGATTTATCGTAGCCCAGTGGTTGCTGCTCTTTTATTTCTTACGGTTTGTATTGTTTACGATATGGTTTGGCAACCCTTAAAGAACTTCAAGTGGGTACACAAAGCAGCCTTGGCTTCGCCTCGGCCTGGCGTTTGCGAGTTCAGCCATACGACAGCTTCAATGTTTCCTAGCACAATGATACTCAGCTTCAAAGTTTCGCTATGGCAAAGTGAAAGAGTGCATGTAGAGAAAACGTAATGTTTATGAGGCTCCGAAGCGAGCCTCCAGCTCAAATTCGTCTGAAGCAAATTGGACTTTATTTCGAGCGAGCAGCGCACACGCAAAGTCAATCATGGCCGTTTCACATTCACCGCGGGAGCGTCAAGCCAGAGGAACAGCGACAACGCGAGACTAGAGAAATGGTTTGTTACTACACAATGAAAGCGAGAAACCGCGCCGGCTCTTTTGATTGCCCAGTGCCCGGCCACAGCTCACCCGAGTCTCTTGCTCGCTCTCTCGGGCTTGATGTGAAACAGACATCAGTCTGCCTTGGGCCACTGATCAGACTATAAAGAGATAGCCAACTCGGCACAAGAATTCTCTTTTTGCCCCCCCAAGCTTCCACTGACTGGGGACTGCATATGTGTTCTGTACTTTGCCTGGGACACTACTACACTCTCAGCTGGCGAGTGTTTCACACAGACTGGAAATCAAAGGCAAATCCCATGGCAGATTCCAATACGTTCCGTTTCGTTCCCTGTAGGTGTTTTGAGACTGTTTCTTTATCGTCTGATCAGTGCCTTGGGCTCTATAGTATGTTGGTAACGCACGGATATGAAGCAGATTTTCTGAGTGATTCTACATTTCAGAGAAAAATTGGACATGAATGCTCCACATAATTATGTACACAGCAATAGCTACCAGGGCTTTCGGCTGTGTGTGCGTATGTTTTTATTGATCGTGTCTTAGCTACTTACAAAACGTAGTGATTGCATACTAATAAAAACTCTCTCTCCATGATCGCAATGTCATGGCAAAGCCGGTTCAAAGCCGGCGTAACGTAACGGGACGAAGCCGAAGCCAAGGCTGTTTTGTGGTCCCCACTTTTAGCCTTCGTTACCATAAGAAAATTCAGTGCTGCAGTTGGACTAACCGCAAAATGCCTTGAAGCTGATTTTGGTCGGTCAGCGACAAACAAGTACAGCTGTACTCTACGCCCGTTCACTCTTTCTTCTAAATGAACAAAGTTAAACAGTTTAACTTCAAGTAAGCGCCTTTTAGGAACATCAGGCTGTGACAATCTTGAATGGTTATGTACCTTTAATCCATGAAGGAATTCACTTTTTGTAAGGGCAATGGGCAGTGCTAGTTCAAGTCATTGGAAGCTCAAAAATAACGTCAAAAAGATTCTCCAATTTATAAAATAATAATCGAGCTTTGGAGACTCTAATTAGGCAGAGTACTGTTTAGCTCTCTGGAAGATATAAAAGAATTGGTTGTAACGCTCGCATCAAGTAAGACTTCTCATTAATTTACACCAATTTATCGTGTTTTTAAGTCGGGTTCAGTCAATCAATTTGAAGTTAATAATCGGATTGTGGTTTCCCTTAAAATGAAGTAAAAAACAGGATGTAGCGTTGGAATTTAAATCAAAACGGTTTTGTTGTTGTGTGACTTTAATGCACCTGCCCAGACATGAAAGTTATCCTCTTATGTTTGTAAGTTATGAAATTAACACAAACATAATTGTGACATTAAACGGCTAAAAGATTCTTCTCTCAGAAAGATGAGTAGATATTTTTTATGGGTAAGTATCTACTCAGAACTCGTTTATGCCTATTCACAGGAACCGATCAACAGACACTACTTTAATTCAGGTAAACTTGGTTTGCCATAGCTAAGTTTGTTTGTTCACAGAAAGTATACCTTACCTATCCTCGCACTTTACAAAAATAGTCACTCCTAAAGGTAAATAAAAAAACACGATTCAAAACAAGTGCACCAGTATCGCATTTCCACCTCTGTTTTCATATCTTCGACTCGATAGAAATGTCCACATAGGCATATGAATTGAAGAAACCCTGAGTTCAGAAACTTTTAGCTATTTTACGACTTTCCTATAAGTACTCTAACTATAGAGCTTTCACTATAGTTTCTTGATAAAAGAAATAAAATAGACAATTGTTTTGTCACCGTTGCTAACTGTTAGTACATGAAAACTTTTTTTTACCCCATCCTTCAATCCATCACTAAAAGTTGAACACTTGAACACTTTCAAACACATTCGAAAACAATCACGACTTCACTTTCAGATAACGTTCACAATATGCACTTCAAAGTTGCAGGTGCCATAAGCAAAATACTCGTAATACTCTCAAAGACAATTTCTAGGTTAGAGAACGAGTAATAGTTGTTTACACTGCCAAAGGCCGTGACAATGATACGACGAGTCGAACTAGAGTCTTGTGATTTGTGTGTTGTACTTATGCAAACTAAGAGTCACCATTCCCGTTAAATAATATTATTGAACATTCTTGATGGGTCGGTCACCATCCGTCATCTGTCTTATGGCGTAAAGTTAATCTCTTACCTTAACGTTGATGGTTTGAAATTTGATCGGAATGTCAAAAATGCCATTCACGTATTATATTCCGATCTTATGAAAAAACCCCGTGGCTTCAATCTAAATTAAATTATAGCAAACAAAATGCCGTCTATAACAGGCTTTTATATGAACGGGGTAAAAATTTTGAACTAATCGTAGCTTTCGCGAACAGTCAAAAATGAACGATAATTCGATATTTTCCCACAGCACTATGCGACTATGGCTTTTCCGCTGGTATACTTCTTATCGTTTTCGCTAAACGCGATATGATAACGCCCAAAGTAATTACTATTATTAACTTTTTATCAATTATTACCGGGTTTGGTCTATTGGGTATTTTTTTTTTGCGCAAAAAAGCACTTTACAACTTGACTGATACCGCGAGTGAGCGCATCGCATGTTAAGTGGAAAAAATTAATATTAACGGAAATCCAATCGTTGACGAAATTGCTCATGTCAGGGCGAATTTCAAAACGGATATCTTGATTTTGTGCGAATCTTAAGTAAATTGTTTAAAGCAAACGCTGTTCGCCCTCAATAGTTGTTTGGAAAAGATCGTAAAGGAATCAGAGTGACTTAAAAAAAATGAATCAGAATTTAACATGGCGAAATTTACTTTGGCTAATACTATATTTCCACCGGCCATGAAACTGAGATTAGCAGGAGTTAGTGAAAAATACATCCCAAAGTAGCTCCACCGGGCAAACATAGAATAAATTTGACCCAAGCTCGAACACTCTTTTTCTGTTATTTTGGCTCTTAAAAAAGTTTGACGATGACATTTCCCAAGAGCGAAAATGATTTCCGTTGTAAAAATCCCAATAGAAAACGTATTTGTGACAGCTCCGTCACATACCTACGTGGACAGTATCAGTTTCCTATTTCGATTTCAAAACAAAGGTGAGCGAAAAGCTTTGAATGTGGAATAAAAAAGGTTTGTAAATAGGGTGAATGAGATTTATGAGGGGATACATTTTTGATCGCTCGCCGAGAGGATTTAAATTTTAATGGTTAATTTTGAGATTTCAGGGAGATTAGTTCAGGATTTATGTTCGTCGCGGACTAGTGTCCGGTGGAGACATATTAGCTGCTTTTCTCACCAATCTAATTAGTCGGTATCAATGGTTTGAGATCCTTGAAGAAGAAAAATTCTATATCGACGTAAGCAACGGGTTCATATTTTATAACCCGGAAATAACAGCATTGAGACAGATCACAGATGCAGATGTTTTCGGCTTACCGCACACTTGCAATTTTATAAAGCAGCAATAGTTTACTCACGATCCACAAAATTAGCACTCACATGAGGAACTTTCCTAGTTGTATACAAACAAATTCAGACCAAATATTTTACACTTTTCTCTCTAGAATGCCGGCGAAAAAATTGGAAAAAATTAAAGGGTTTCAAACACAGATTTAAAAGTTGCCCAAAATTGGTTTCATGTCGGATGCTCGTGTGCGCGCATTCCCAAACAAACCCGATGAGACTCAAAAAGGCAATCGAACCGTTGCGTGACTAAAAGTGTCATGTGTGCAATTAGCCTTAGCTTAGCTCCCCAGTGAAACTAGTACGTTTGATCTTCCTTACAGATTCCTATCGTTTCGAAATAAAAATTCAGATAGGATTATACAGTCCTAAACTGTTTACGCGCTGTTATTGACAGATACTGACAGTTAATTCCGATATCTAAGCTTAAACCTTAAAATGGTTATGATTTGCGGTTTATCTTGGATTATTTACTCTCAATCCTCCGCCACCAAGTCATGAACTTGAAGCGCTATTCCCATGGCGTGTTGCTAGTCATACCCAAAATTTTCGACACTCGAAATAATTATGTACTAGTCTCATTGCATTTTTTGCTACAAAATCAGGAGAAGAAGTTCGAGGTGCTTTTCTGGGTTTTTTTCCGTGTGTTCACAAAATTTGGTGAGTTGACCCGAAATGAAACTTGGCATTTGTAAATGGCAAATGTAACTTAGCAAAAAAATCATTTCTCTTTAAACTCCGAGGAATCGAATGTTTTGAATGTAACGGCAATTACCATTGTCAAGCTCATGCTATGAAAAAACTTTTTTGAGGCTCAACGACAAATGGTGCCAATTTGGACCCAAGTAGATGTTACGTTTTTTCTCGAATCGGTTTTTTCAATTTTCAATACGAGCCTAACGACGCAAATGTTGTGAGATTTCTAAAAAAATGTCGGCCGGTCGTACTATCCGGCCGATAAATTTATTTCACAATAAACTCCTCCTAAGACCTTTTAATGATATGACCGAGACCGACGGGTGCGCTAATAAAGCCATGTCCGTCCGTACGTCAGTGTTTGAAGCTTTAACTTGCTTCATCTGTAACTTCCACTTTTAACGCGTTTCCCCATTATTTTAAAGAAATAAGAAATAAACGATTTTATTTCTTGCCCACTCCCCTCTTTTTGGGCGTGGCAAATACAGATAATTGGAATACAATGTATGAATTCAGCGTAGGATCGTTTTTGATATTGAAGATCGTTACAGACGAACTGTTCCACTTTTTTTTTAAACAGTTTTTTCTTACAATCTTTCCAAAGCCTCCTTTGGAATGTATAGAATGTAAAGAATATTAATTGACTTACATTTTATTCCAAGAAGCGATTGAACTATTTTTGAAAGCTTACCTGAAAGAGAACAAAAAAAGTAAAATTAATGTTAAAAAAAATTGGCAGAAAATTATTTAAATAAATTTAAGGATACGCGGATATCAAAGAGCATCTAAGATCTAACGCACGATCGGATTAGGCATTCTTGTATAAAATCTAAGCAGCCTGGTGGGCCTCGAATTAGACTAGATTTCTATTTTTTTTTGCCAACAAAAAACTATTTACAAAAGCTGTCACACAATTTAGAGTACAGAGATTCAATATAACTAATACCCATCTACTAAAAAATTATTATTAACATTGCTTTACAGAAAATTTTTATTTATATTCAAGAAAAGTTTAAGGGAAACACGAAACAAAAACCTTTTTTTATGATAAACTTAAATAAAAATATATATAAATATATAAATAACAATAAATAAATAGTCATACTTAAGCATTTTTATGCATATATAATAATATATTAAAATATGTACATAAAAAGCTTTCCTTGCAATTCAAGGAAATATATAAATAATTAATGCTTAAATAAATAAATAAGTTGTTTAATAATTACCTTAATAATAAGTTACTTAATATTTAAATAAATGAATTAATTTTAAATAGAATTGCAGAAAGAAATAAATAAACAGAAATAATAAAGCTAATAACACAACTTAACGTCTTGTTTTGAATGATTTGTAAGTAGTGTTTTCTTGTGGACGATTGCACAGGTACCCCAAACTTGGCAGCCATAAAGCAAAATGGCCTGAAAAATTACTTTGTACATATTAATTTTGTACTGACGGCATAGCTGCGATTTTCTATTTATGAAAGGGTAAAGCATTTTTGTAGCAAGATGCAATTTAAGTTTTGTTTTAGTTAGATGTTCCTGGTAAAAGTCAGCCGCCCATCAAGATGAATGCTTCAATACTTGACGCTATCCGATTGGTCTCAACTTAGAGTCCGATTTCATGGGACGAGAAAATGCCGGTGAGTCCGCTAAATTTGCAACTTCACACTCATTAAGTTTTGAAAAATCAGAAGTGAATGGCAAATACAGTAATGGACCAAGCACTGAACCCTGGGGCACGCCGCAACGAATATTTTTTAACATAGCGGCACGGTTGCAAACGTAAACTATAAGATGTCTATTTGACAAGAAACTAAGCCCAATTTTAACTAAAAACAAGTAAGTAAGTGCAAGAGCTCGTCTGTGACAAACTTTTATATACTTACTTAAGGTGGCGCTATACAGTCCGAGGTGGACCTGGGCCTCAGCCAACAAGCTTCGCCAGCCAACTCAGTCTCTAGCTAGCCGTCTCCAGTTTCGCACGAGAAATTGGCTGAGGTTCCCAGTCACGGTGCTCCTCTACCGCGCACGTTGTGTTTTGACTCTTTTGGCTAGGTCGGTATCGCTGTACAGCCCGTACAGTTCGATGTTATATCTCCTCCTCCACTCTCCGTAAGACAGGAGTGGAGGAGGAGGGTCTCCTATGCAGACGGGACCGTAAATCGCCAGAAGAATTTTCCTCTCGAAGCAGCCTAAAGTGATTTTATCCACCTTTGACAGGGTCCATGCTTCTGCACCGTAAAGCAGGACTGGGACGATGAGGGTCTTATAAATGGACACTTTAGTTGCTCGAGAGAGGGCTTTGCTACTCAATTGCCTTCTTAGCCCAAAGAAACAGCGATTGGCAAGAGTTATCCTTCGTTTGATTTCAGCGCTGGTGTCATTGTCTGAATTGATAGCGGAACCCAGGTAGAAAAGTCCCTAACTACCTTAAAGTTATAGCTGTCGATGGTGATGTTTTGTCCAAGATGTCGCTGTTGGGTGTCTTTTCTTGATGACAGCATATACTTGGTTTTGCCCTCTTTGACTGCTAAACCCATATTCGCCGCTTCCGTCCCAATACTCACGAAGGCTTCACTGACATCACGCTTTGTTCTACCGATTATGTCAATGTCCAAGTCGGGTGGGCGCTATCGTTCGTATGGTATTTGGTTCGTCCTCGCCGTTACACAGTCTGCAGAAGTGGTTTTTCCAAATCCTCAGCACCAGACAAACTTCTATATACCCGACCCTATATACCATGTAACACCAAATCTTTAAGTTTCTTGGCTCGAATTCATTTAACTGTAATTTCGTTAGAATCATGAGAAAATATGATAAAAGTGAAAATTATTTCAGAAAAAAACCGGTTTTTTCCTAAAAACGCCCCTTAAAAGTGGGTGGAGCTGAAAACTTAGTATGCAGCAAACTTAGCAAATAGTAATCCCTCTAAGCAAATTTCCGAGTCCATTTTTCTGAATCCGATTTGACTTGTTTTTAACTCGCATAACTCTCCACAAACGAAGTTCTTTTTCGTAGTGTTCAACTTGCTCACATACATACGCAACCACGAATATTCAACGTGCATCTACACACATTCTCTCTTAACGAAGTTCCGACTCCATTTACCTGAAACCGATTTGACTTGTTTCTAACTCTGGTGTCTGGTCTCTCAAAAAATGAGTTTTTTTCATGTTCCCTTTTTTTTATGTTCATATAATGCTTACACTCACACACACATCCTACCACAAATACTCATCGGCATCAGTCAAGGTACATCTACGAATTAATTTTTACCGAGAATTTCATGTTCAGTTGTTTAAAAATATTGGAAAATTATCTTGAAAGCAGACTCTTTCGTGTTAGGTGTAGTAGTGAATACTCGAGTTTCAAGCAAATTCGGGCTGGCGTACCCCAGGGAAGCGTCCTCGGTCCGACCCTGTTCCTGCTCTACACAAGAGACATACCTCTAGATGACGAGACTGTCGTGGCCACGTTTTCGGACGATACGGCCATCCTGGCAACAGGTGAATCAGTCGAGTCATCAACGAGAAACCTCCAACGAGCATTGGACAGAATTTGTGTCTGGACGAAGACTTGGCGAATCGCTCTTAATGAGAACAAGCATACGCATGTGAATTTCACTTACAGAAGGGTTAACAATTAACCTATGTTCATAAATTCTGCACAAATACCTTATGCAAATGAAGCGAAGTATCTAGGGATGACACTGGACGCTAAACTAAGGTGGAAACCACACGTAAAGAAGAAGCGCGACGAGCTCGAGATTAGGCTCAGGGAAATGTATTGGCTTATCGAAAGATTTTCGAAATTAAGCATATATAACAAACTGCTCTTGTACAGGCAGGTGTTAAAGCCGTCCTGGACATACGGTATACAACTTTGGGGTTGTACCAAGCCGAGCAACATGTCCATGTTGCAGACTTTCCAAACAAGACACTAAGAGCAATCGTGAATGCTCCATGGTATATTAGGAATAGTGATATTCACAGAGATTTAGGAATAGCTACCGTGAGCGAAGAAGTAACAAACTTTGCTCGAAAACTAAATGCTCGCCTTCATGTTCATTGCAACAATGAAATGATCCGTACTCTAAACGAGACTCTTAACGATGTAAACAACGAGCGACGACTTCAAAGAATAAGACCCTTCGATCAAGCAACGTAGGGTGAAGCCGCATGAATGAACGGCTTAGTAGGTGCATTCACTGGAAAGCAACCTATCCAATGCGATTAACACTACGGAAGCGTGCACTACTTGTTAAGTTAACTAAGTTGTAGTCAAGAAGTATTATGAGAGAGCGAAAATTTACTACTATGAAGTGCGTTCAGGCAGTTTCACAGTGTCTCTCATAAATGGGTGGTTCTTTAGCTCGTGGAAATCGGGCATAACCAATATCGGCTACTTCGGTATTATATACCTGCTATAGTGGGCGAATTGATATCTTTGAAAGATTTTGGAGTTTTAGCCTCCGTCCACCCTAGTATTCAAAAAAAAAAGTTCAGTTGTTTCGCAGTGTTCTATAATCAATTGTTGTTGTATGACCAATCCAGGGTTTAATTAAGTGTTTGTTTGAGTTTTGTGGTTTTTGTAATGCAAAATAAAATGTAACCTTTTTCTTAAAATCACATGTTCCACAGAACTGAGAATGCTTGAAGTGTGCAGTGGCGTTGCATATATGAGAATAGCCTTCTAAAAAAAAAATAGCCTTCTAAAAAAAGGGAGCATTTTACAAAACAAAGCCAAAACTAAGCTAGAATTTTAAAACCATACTAATACAATAAAATTGTATCAATATTGGTCAAATAAATGAAACTAAACTAATACCGAAAAACGGAGTCAGATTTATGGAATCAAATGGACACCAAAAAACGGTGTTAACAATTTTTCAATGTAGGAACTTAACTTAAAATTGACTCAAAATTGACACTTAAATTTGACACCGATTTGACATGATGTTTGGAGTGGGGACTTCATTTCTGAGTCAATTTTAACATCGCGTGCTTAGAGGGATGTCTTTTATATTTGTAATATAATTTTTTTCGATTTAGAGTGAACTTTCCAAAAAAATCGGGTTTTTAAAGCCCTAACAAGTTAAAAGTGCGCATGTTCGATATTGTGGGCGGTCCAATTTTTGCCTTGTTAAAGGTCTTGGGTCAATGTTGCTCAGTACCAAAATTTAAGTTCCTATGCATTGTCTTACTTGACCAAAAGGCATTTTGAAAGAAAATGCGACATAGAGGTTGTCTCACATTGAAGCCAGAAGTGGGCGTGGCCATTGACGGATTAAGCCAATTTTCACACTTTGTCTGTGCAACAAAAGAACCAAGCCGTGCTCTCTACCTTGATTTTAAAGGCTTAAGACCTTCACACATACAGACGGACGGACGGATGGACGGAGGCATGGCTTTATCGATTCACCCATCGGTCTCGATCATATATCTAAAAGGTCTTAAGGGTCTACGATGATTGTTTCACTGTGTTACAAACTATGCATTAAAATTAATGTACCCTCGGTCGGGTATAAAAAAGGGAAACCCACAAATCAACATGATATGTATCAGGCCGTAGTGACAGACAAAGTCGAAGGTCTTTTCTATATAGAAGAGCATTACACCAGTCAATTTCCCTAGCGCCATACTTCTTTCAACATGCTGGAAAATCCTTAGGCCCATTTTACATATACCCGGCTGCGGCTAACCGGCACGGGCTATCGGTCATTATTAAAATCACGTGCCTGTCTCTTCAGTTCGTTTCTTTACTGCTGGGATCATCATCTCTTAAACATTGTGAGTTCAATGCCCAACTGCCTTACACCAGTGGTTGTGGGTCACTCATCGGTCATTAATTATAATTTTACATAATATATGTATGTAGGTATGTAACTGGTTCTTAATGTCAGATTCCGACTGTGGCAAGGAAATGAAAAATGAATTATCCGCCGATTCCATCAATCGAAAAAAGATGATTGATTGTTAAAATTAATGTTTTTCAATTTCGAAGATTTAACGGTTAAGGCAACGGTCCAGCTCACAATCTTTTTGTGCAGTCTAAGGAATATTTCATTGACAAGCTGGAACAATCTTTTTCCCGTCGTTAGACGGAAGGAGTTTCCTCATTTTCCCGTCAACAATCAACCCATTCCAATGACATTGCATCAGGTGTCAGTTTTTGAATTAGGCTTCTGAATCAGTGGCATTATGCTGCTAGTTTTGCGCTTGTACCAAATGTCCAATAGCCAGAGTAGCAAATGGTACTTTTTTTCTCTCTTCTTAATATAAACTTATCGAGTATAGCTGGGTTGTTAAAAAAGGAGATGCTTCTTTTCTTCAATGAAATAAAGCTTAAAAATGTAGTTGGGACTCCCTATAGCGTATAGGGTAGGGAGACGTGCCACAAAACATGCAGTTTCCTTTAACGAGTTCTATATGAGCGATGAGGCGAGGAAGAGAGGAAAAAAGAGGAGGAAGAGGGCTGCATCTATCGTGCAGATAAAGATCGGGTATTATGGTACATTTTACATTTTTGGCTAGATTTTTGGCCATTTTTCTCATTTAAGCGATTTGAGCGAAAGGGTGCATGACAATGATTGCGACTGACAGCAAGTAAAAAAAAACATAAAAACCACCAATTTTCAATTAGGGTGGGTAATGTTGTATATGTAATACGGTGAAATGTGGTAAAACTAAACTTACGAACAATAATAGCCAAAAAATTTTTCGTTCTTGGCTATTATTGTTCGTAAGTTATTGTTCACCTTCATTGGCTCATCAGTTTAAGATTGTTATCATGTTAGCCAATTTGTTCAATTTTTGGGAAAAAAATGAAATTTATCCATTTACAAATAAACTATTAACATTTTTTCTAAAACAAACTCGGTTAGAATAGCCAATTATTTAATTATGATTTGAGGTTTATTATGATCTTAAAACATTATTGCTTGGTGTAGTTTTCTACTCTTGGTTGTTTCTTTCCACTGGTGACTTTTTGCTCGACTCGGGCTGTGAAAGACCTACGTTTACAGAAATCGAGATAAGTTACTGTACCGCATTAAATGACAGCCTATACCACAACACCCGACTTTTCTATCTATGGTATTTTGGACTTGCGGCGGCAAACGTTCAGTTACATTTTGGAAGATCTCATGAATCAGATGGACTCGACTTAAGCCAGATAGTGAACTCTGACTTTAGCACAAAGAGAGTTGTTGCCTTAACAGCGAATCATTCCACTTCAGCACTGGTTGAAACAAAAAGTGTTTACCCCTGATTTTCGGAGTCCACTCGGGATTTTTCACATAGGCCTCTAGTGCCAGTAGTCATGTCCTATAGAACTTCACAATGGATTCTTTTCTGTGGTCTTAAGTGTGTTCACCCAATCTTATTTAGCACAGCCCTGCAAAAAACTAAGGAAGTCCTAATCGATGGTTCAAACACAGACTCTTTTCACAAGAGGTAATATATTTACTATAGGTAATATATATTTTAGAGGTAATATATATTTTTAAAAAATTATTGGAAAGTACCTTTGGTCTTTACCAGTTTTCCTCAACGTACCGCACCACTTCTATTGAATGGCAAAGCTGTAGCTTAGCATATAATTGTCATTTTACTAGTTTTGACATATTTGACTGACATATGCAACAAAGACAAATAAAAGTACGCATTCTTCTTTTAAGTTTTTGACACTTTTGACAAACGTCATGCTTGACGCAGTGGCTGTGGCCTTTTCGGTTGGTCGTCCGAAAGCGTCCGGAAGTAGTCTGACTTGTCCTGAAACTGTTTTCTTGACAATCGTTTGACAGTTTCTCTTCCGAAAAGAAGAAAAACTTGCTTCTGGCTGTGAATCCAGAATCAGAGCCAGAAGCACGCACACAATCATACAACGCATGTGTCAATTGTCCCTTGTAGAAAAGCTTTTGTTTCTGACAACCAACTCTCCGAGAATTATATTTGTCATGCGAGAGCCAGACTTTTCAATTTGCGGCTAAAATTTTTACTCCTTTAATTTTCCAAATCTCACTTTGATGGAAGCTAGTCAACATGACATTGATAGACTGGTTTATTAGCAAATTTTAAGCGCCAAATTAATTTGTGTCAAATCTGTTACAACCCAAGCAATTAACGCATTAAATGCGCTTTCTCACCCAAGTCCCACTTAACAAGTTGGCACCATTTAGTGCACAATCATAATGACATTGTGGCCATTAAAAAAAAATTAAGTCGAGATGTAATGACACTGACAGAACAGACATCACCAACTGCCACAGCACCGAATCTGACAACAAAGAAAAAAAGTGGAACACGCACAAAAGTGCATCATACACAATTTCTCTTAAATAATTATCATTATTGCTATTTCATATAAGAATTTATAAAATGCAAACAAAAATAGTTGCGTTACAATTTTGAAAGTATTATTTCCTACAACAAAATTTGAATGAATTTTACTTTCGAAAAAAAAAACTACAATTTCTTCGGGAGCACCATTGTTACAGTTGCGTGAAAACTTTTACTCTTATTTTTCGATTGTTTAAAAAATATTTTGCACATATTTGGAAGACACAATGACAGGGTGATGATTTATTGACATTGTTGGCTAAACGTGTGGCTTTGTTGCAATGGGGAAGTGGCATGGCACCGTGTTACGGTCAACTGATTTGGTTTTAATTTTGAAGACGAGCATGCGGAAAGAAGCGGAAGAAGTGAGCCTTCCTCGAAACGAAAGTTGAATTAAGTATAACGTTGAGGAATTTTAATTTTGATGTAATATTATGGACTGTCGTGGACCGGTGTGTTACAGTTGGGCATTTATGTTATTATTTCTTAGATGAATGACTTTTCGGTTGGGAGGGAACAACATTTAAGTGATTTTTAAGGGGGACTTAATGATGATTAGGTGAAGGTAGACAAGACATGTTGCATATATGCTGTTATGTGCCTACATCTTTTTGTGTAGGAAGCAATTTAAATGGTTGAAAGAAAATCTATCAAGTGTTATAAACCGGTACTAGAGTTTATGATGTCAGTTTGAAAACGACATTAAGATGTTTTGAACATAATTACTAGATTTGCTTATTTTTATGTAACTTCTCTCTGATACAGAGAGCAACCGAGTTGTTGGGATTTTCTCTAGTTAATTTTAATTGCAACTGAGACATCGATGAAGTTACTTAATGGACATTGAACACCTGCATTTGTAGATGCGCCGAGATGCTTACTTCAAGAACTCTACACTCCAGATCTCAGAAAATGCAAAGCCTGTCTAGAAGCTTTAATAAAATTGAGATGTCCGAAATAAAGGTCTAAGTCAAATGCCATTAATGAGAAGGATAGCAAGAGAAGTAGTGGAAACAGAAAGCTGAGCCACATCGGTAGAAAAAGAAAAAGTTTTGATCCTCACTGAAGAAAAGAGGAATAAAGACGAAAAACGTTTCTTGGATATCAGCATAAAAAGTTCGCAAGATGTCCTGTCTACAGAAACCAACTGAGTAAAACTTGGAATTGGTCTCATACTTGCGGCAACATGCAAATTTTATTCTACGTCAGCGCTTTTGGAGCAATCGGTAGGGTGCAAGTTACTGGATCCCAGCCTCTTCACATCTCCAAAGTTTTAAAAAAAAACTTCCGAGATCTTAAAATTATAAGGGAAAACGGCAAAAATTTAAGATCCAGCTGCCAGGCTTAACAATCGACCGACCTTTATCTGGGTAACAAGCACCGGCCGACCAGGAAGCCACTCATCAAGAGACAAACGCTCTGGACCTGGGGTAGTATCGGATAGTTAATTTTGGGCAAGGCTCTGGGTATGGGAAGCAAGGCTCTTGTCAACCTCGATCGGTGGCGCAAGTTCCTTTTTTCGTCAAGCAACAGGTCACTTTAGTAGCGATAAGAATGAAAGCGTGAGTTCCAGAGCATAGCAACATAAACGAGAGTCCAAATTAGCTGACTAGGCAAGGGTCAGGTCTACACAGCTCACTTGCGGCAATGGTCCCCATTCCGCTATGAGCGTTTAAGGAACAAGTCCACTAAATCGCCTGCAAAAAACCAACTCCCAGTCCATGGAGGAGGTTGACCAGTTGCGCCATATCCAGGCAGATATGCCCTTCATACAACAAAATTAGAGCTCAAGACCTACTCAACAGAACCTGCCCTGAAAGCGCCAGGATCACGGCGATAGTAATGCGTCATTCCCCAATTAGAGACCATGTAGCCAAACTAGGTATCCCACACAGTTTCTACCCACTGCCGCAGTTGCCGAAATGTAAATGAGAAATCCACTTTCTCGGCAAATGTCCAGCCTTAGCAAGAGCCAGATTGAGTGTATTGAACCAACCTTTCTTCGAGGTGAAGGAATACAAGATCTTATCATTTTTTCCAACTTTACTGATAGTGGAGGTGAAACCTTTAGGATCTGCTCGTGTGATCATAAATGTTTCACTGCGAAAAACCTCAGTAGAATGAATACTTTGTCCGTTAAACTTCTTAGCCCAGCCAAAGTTAAATGGGCTAAACGCATTTAAACCATATGCCACAAGCTACAAACGGCACCTTATCAGCCCATTCCCAACAAAAATTTTTAAGACCATCTTATACCCACTCTGATAGCCTTATTTAAAATCAGCTCCAACTGGGGCTACATGTCACGGACTTGGGTAAAGGGCAATATTGTTTTTCTTCCCAAACCAGGCAACTTCTTTTCTGCAAAAAAAAAGAAACAGCAACTTGGGGTATCTCCCCAAAGACTTCTTACTGGATTTACATTATGATGGTCCGGCCCATCTATACATATGCTTGTATTGTACGGTGACCTTTCCGCCCAAACCCGAAATCTGCGATAAATAAAGACATAATGAAAAAAATGAGAGCATATAAGATGCATTTTTTATTGGGAGTAACACCTCAGGGCTTAGACAGGCCAAACCAATCCATTCAGGCCTTCACCAAAAATGCCAATAGATGTCTAGTCCAAACCAGACGAGAGAGGGGGAGGGAATGTTCCCACTAAGGAACTTCTCCTTACATCCGGACGGCAGCTGAGGAGTACCCCAGATGGAATCAATGGTGTCGTCCACAGTGCCAGTCAGAGGCCGAATTACTTATTGAACACGTTATATAGGCTTCTACGACGTATTCGGAGCTCAGGCCTATAGGGAGTGGGTTATCCGGCTCTCCTTCCTTGGAGTACGAAGCGTCTAGTCCTTAAGGTTGCGGGTCGTGCGGTCGGGGTCGGGAAGTCACCACGTAAGTAAAACCTAGTTATGAACCAGCGACAAGCCTCGGAATCAGACGGGTTAACTGTTGACGACCAATGCAAACGACATAAGGACATCGAGCTTCGGATCTGCACATGGAATGTTTGGTCCCTTAACAGACCGCGTGCAGCCGAGCAACCAGCGGAGGCCATTAACGACTGCAAGGCAGACATTACTGTCATCCAAGAAATACGGTGAGACGGGCCAGGAAAAAGGAGGATGAAAAATTGCGGCTTCTACTACGGCGACTGCTATCGGCATCAAAGCCAGCGCCTATTTGGGTGCGGTTTAGTTGTTGAAGGCTTAGGCGAAAAAACCTTGAGCTTCAACTCTCTGAGCGAGCGCCTCACGACGATCCGCATCAAGGCAAGATTCGCCAACATTAGCCTCATATGCGAGTAGGAGGAGAAAGATGAAGACGCCAAGAATATGTTCTACGAGCTCCTGGACAAAACGTGTCAGCAGTGCCCTAGTTACGACATAAAGATTTTCCTGCGCGACTTTAATGCCAAGCTGGGAAGAAAGAGCATCTTTGGTCGTACAGTCGGACAGCACAGCCTGCACAACACGACCTCCGATAATGGATTCAGGCAGACAGATCGACTGTGTAGCGGGGCGACACGTTTTGGTAGCTAGTATACACAGTTCTCGCATTTTAATATCCACAAAGGGACATGGAGATCTCCGGATCAATCAACCGTCAACCAGATTGACCACATTGCGATCGAGGAAGGCACTTTTATCCAGTGTCATCGATGTCCGAATTTTCTGAGGGGCCAATATTGACTCGGATAACTACCTTGTTGTAGGCCAGGTACAGCTGCGGATATCCCGACCAACGCCAAGAAATGTGAGGAAGAGAAACTGTGAAGAAGTTTGACGTGTCGGCCGGCTACAATCGCAAGAGATAGCCGGTTGTTTCTCCAACCGAATCTCCCAAAACGTTCTACGAAGTTCTGTGCAGCCAGCATAATATAGCCAGTGGCAACATTGCCAAAACGCCATCAGAGATGCCGCCTCTGAAGAGCTGGGTTTCACACGGCCACCACAACGAAACCCCTGGCTTGACGATAAGTGCCGGCAAGCACAGGCAGCTAAACAGGAAGCATACAAAGCGAGCTCAACGAGCAGAAGAGGAGAGAGGAACACCGGCTTCTCTGAAGGAAAAAGAGAGAGTACGAGAAGCGCGCGGTTGAAAAGATAGAGAGATGCTACAACAGGTTAGAAAGTTTTACCAGAAAATCAAAAGGTCCTACCAACGATATAAAGTACTAGCTGAAGCCTATAAGGACCATCAAGGGAACGTCGTTGGAGAATAGCAGTCGGTGCTAAGACCACTTCTGCAGACTGTATAGCAGCGAAGACGAACCAAATACCGCTGTTACCATTCGATCCAGGCGATCACGTTACCGAGGAAGCATACGAACGATAACGCCCTGGACGACCTGGAGGAAGTGAAAGTAGCTCTGTCTAAGCTAAAGTGCAACAAAGCAGCTGGAGCAGACGGCCTAGCTGCTGTACTTTTTATGTTGGCATGCCGGAATGGAACCTCAGCATTGTTTGCCCGATCCTGACGAAAGGAGACCATCTGAATTGTGCCAACTACAGAGGAATTAATCTTCTTATTATTGCATGCCAGATCTTTTCTGCTGTACTGTGTGAACGCCTGAAGCCGTTTGTCAACAATCTGATAGGCACATATCGGTGTGCCCTTAGGCCAGAAACGTCCACCATCGATCAAATATTCACACTGCAGCAGACCTTGGAGAAAAGCCGGGAATTCCAAATTGATACACTCCACATTTTCAACGATTTCTAGGTCGCGTATGAGAGCATCTTGAGTGCCGAGCTATGTAGCGCAATGTCTAGTTTTTGGCAAACCCTGCAAAACTCGTCAATCTGTGCCGGATGAAATGGAAAACTCACGCTGTTCCGTCAATGTCGGTAGAGACTTAATCGACCCCTTTGATGTCAAAAAAGGATTTTGACAAGGCGACGCGCTATCTGACTTGTTAGATAGTGACTTCTTAAACATCATACTTGAGAGAATTGTGCAGAACTCCCACGCCAATACCAGAGGCACAATCTTTCAAAAGTCCGTTCAGCTACTCGCATACGCAGACGACATTGACATAATTGGAAGAACAAAGGGTGATGCCAGTGAAGCCTTCGTGAGTATTACGATGGAAGCGGCGTTTATGGTTTAATAAGCAGTCAACGAGGGTAAAACCAACTAAGTATATAGTTGGTTTCGCCCTATATACTTAGTTGGTTTTGTCATCAAGAAAAGACACCCAACACCGACGTCTTGGACAAAACATTACCATCGACAGATATAACTTTGAGGTATTTAGGGACTTTGTCTACCTGGGTTCCGCTATCAATTCAGACAATGACACCAGCGCCGAAAGCAAACGAAGGATAACTCTTCAATCGCTGTTTCTTTAGGCTAAGAAGGTAATTGAGTAGCAAAGCCCCCTCTCGAGTAACTTAAGTGTCCATTTATAAGACCCTCATCATCTTAGTCCTGCTTTACGGTGTAAAAGCATGGACGCAGTCAAAGAAGTAGTGTTTGTTTCCAAAGAGGAAAACCCAAGTAGCACTTAAAGTGTCGATGGCTGTCAAAGGCGGATGAAAACACTTTACACTGCTTTGAGAGGAAAATTCTTCGGAAGATTTACGGTTCTGTCTGCATGGACGGAGAGTATGGGCGAGGAGATATAATATCAGAACTGTACGGGCTGTACAGCGACACCGACCTAGCCAGAAGAGTCACAATACAACGGCTACGATGGCTGTGTCATCTAGAGCGGATGGACATCAATGACTCGCAGGGATGGCGCAGTAGAGGAGCACCGAGACTCAGGTTGGGCGCGCAAGATTGAAGGGTACGTCAGCCAACTTTGCGTGCGAAACTAGAGACGGCTAACTGAAGACAAAGCTAGCTGGCGAAGCCTTTTGGCTGAGGCCCAGATCCAACCCGGACTGTAGCGCCGCCTTAAAAAAATTCTTCATTATATTGCTTTTTTTCTGACGTTTTGTCAACCATTTGCTAGATTTTTTATGAAAACTGTGTTTTTTTATAAAATATATTTGGCTCTATTGAATTTTATCGACATCGGAAGAATAAAGCAACGAGTAAATAATAATTTACGGGCCTATTGGACTTTACTTATTTTTTTAGACAGAGAATTTGTTTTAACGATTATTTAATAAGTTTACGGGTGCTAGTTTGAGGCCCTGAGCTTTACTTTACTCATAAACAATAATATATAAGTTTCACAGTCAGTTTTGATGCAATCAAAAAGCTGTAGGCACTATGATCAGAACGAAAAAGGGCTGCAAAAAAAAACACAATCACTTCATTGTCACTGGTTAAATTCGATGCACTTTTTAAACTTTTCATTGAGGGCTTACCTCGTCACAGTGTGTTCAACTCGCTTCAAAAATATCTAAACTCCTTAAAAATCAGGTATTTTATTTACGTTCATCATTATGGCTAATTAACCCCGGCACAGTTCAAAGCATACAAAAACAAAAAGTATCCAGAAACTCAGAGTTCTCCACCGAAGAGCGAAATAAAATAAATTAACAACTAAAAATCATCAGATCCAACAAACTTGTTAACAGTTTCGGCTCAGTGGCCCACAATTGGCTTGACTTGGCTCAAATATACAAAACTCGTGACACGCTTTTAACAAAAGTCATTGCCTGCTTTCAGAGACACCGCATGACAATGGAAACAAAAAATTCGAAAACCCACTGACACTGACTCACTGTCATCTTACGGAGACGGAGGCACTCTTCGGTTATAAGAACTCTTAAGAAACCTCATCGAAATTGTCCATCCCAAACAAATCACAACAACAAAGATTAAAGATGGAGAAAAAAAAATTATGTTGGTCAGCAGAAAGTTTTGGGTCATGGACGACTTGCGGTCTTCACTTTTCCAATACGAGCAGATACATGTGTACGAATTGAGCTGTCTCTGTGATCTGAAATAAATGAAAATTGAAATCCATGACTCCTGGATGTATATTTCTTTACGTAGTCGATGACGATCCACAAAAAAGAACCCAATCAAGTTTGTCTTCTCTGCGAGATCGAGAGTAAAAAAGAGTTTTTCTTTCGTTTTAGTTGGGGGCTACGCTACGCATGCGCATACCGGTTCGGTAAACACACATTACCAAGAGTGAAATTCTTTTTAGTTAATTTAATTTTATTGCATTCCAAGAGGCGAATATGGCTTTCGCATTTAGCTTAAAGACCGCTTTTAGTCATCTGACGCCAAAGACCAAGTTAAAGAGTGACTCTTTTTAAGGTCGTTACTGTTGGACACGCACATTTATTCAGAACTATTGAAAAGCACATACAGATGTTTGTGATCGTCGTGTGAACTGATCTGTAATTACAATTTTAGAAAATTGTCACGTAAATGATGAGAGGTCAAACACCAACCTTTAATGAGAATCTAGAAGCTAAGACTGTGGTAAGGTTAAAAGTGTAGCCAGTGTTTGAAGAGACAATGTACGAGTGCAGACTGTTTTAAAACAGTAGGGGTAACTTTTTGCCAAGAAAAAAATATCTACTACACGGTTGAAGGAAAAAGTCTGTAATTTTCTTTCAAACTTCGGACTACCAGAATCGAGAGCGGGGAAGATTATGTCGTAATCAGAGAGCTAAGTCTTCAATAACCCCTACCTTGAGCGTCGAACTTGTCGAGCTGCAAAGGCTGCCTAGCGTAGGTCGATATTGCTCGGGAAGTTTTTCTCTAGATGAAACCTGAAACCATAGGACGCTCCAGCCCACCCGTCCTTTCCTTTCTTTTCCCTCCCCTATTCCTCTTCTTTTGCCCATTTTTCTGTGATGGGTGGAAGGTGTTATTCGGCCCATGCGTGCCGATCGTCAGACTTTTTGGGGGCTCAGTTTCTCAAATAGCCCAGTTTCACAAATAGCCAAGTAGCAAACGGAGTATGTATCCGGATACCTGTCGCCCGATGGATTAGCTGCCTTACTGCAGATCTGTGAATAGACTGAGATCCTTTCTCCCTTCTACTTGTTAAGGAAACTTAGTCGTAGTCTAACGGAAAATGGGAGTTTTTTTTAGTGAGTAAGAATCTCAGACTATTATGAGCACGCGCAGCCGGTCCTATGAAGGTTTTTTCTACCCACGAAAAAAAATCCTTTCTCCGCTACTCGTGAAACCTCATAAAAAACAAAACTTAAACAAAAACAAAAACAAAGAAGTCTTTAAGACCGGCATCCCTTTCAAGGCCGGGCGGCAGTACGGTGACAAAACTGTCTACCGGCACAGCTCCTGCTTTGCCAAACAGTGGTGCGAATGTGCGGCTACTCGTGATGCACCTAGTACTGACAACAGCAGGAAATCTAGTGCAAATAGCATAGAAGCCAGTTCAGCTCATAGCACTAGCAGGATTGTGACACATCATAGCCTCTCCACTGCTAGCTCCAGCACGAGCTCTTTGCTCCCCACGTAAATAACTTTGGCCGTCTCGTGGTAGAAGACCGCGTGTACGCGCTCCAGCTAAGTCGTACAATGTGCAACGGTGGGAAGCTTCCCGTACTCTGAAAGTCTTTGGATATATTCTGGAGGTAGACAGACCACCGGTGCAGATCGCTAAGCTTATTTGGGCAAAGAGCTTCATGTTAAGTGACGCGTCAAAGCGAAAGAGTTCAGAGGAAAAAACTGATTCGGCTTCTAAAACGTCTTAAGGTAAGAACACTACTACCCCTCCAAAGACGACCTCTGTCATACCTCTCCGATCCTTCACCGACGCCCTCAAGGACCGTATTGTGGTTGTCGCGATTGATGGCCAAATTTAAGCTATCCAGAAAGTTTCCAACATTCATGCGGGACTCGGACCACTTGCAATAACTTTCGATGGCGGCTGGCATCAAGGCCATGTTAAACTCATCACTTGCGAGGACAGGAGATCTTCCGACCTCTACAAGCTTGCGATAAGCAGTTTAGGGGAAGTTTGGCCTAGTGCAAAACTCGAGGCTGTAGGTAAGAAGGACATCCCTAGCAGACCTAGAACGCACGCCTGGATCCCAATTGAACCACCCTCCGCTTACGAAATCTTAGAAGCCATTAGAATCTGCAGTCCCTCACTTCCGCCTAACGATTGGAAGGTCGCTAAGCTAGAGGAGTAAAGAGGTTCCTAAGGGTCTGCCATTGTGGTAATCCACTAGGAGTCAGTTGCTTTTCTAGCTGAGACCAAAGGCGTGATAAGATTTGGTTGGAATCAAATCACCCTCCGCGTTTACAAAAAGGATAAGTTAGAGACTGGCAAGTTTCCCCCTCGACGGGTTTCCTACAATACCGAACCCTGGTATACGCAGCTACCCTTCCAACTATGGAAAACGATGCCGCTGCGAAACAAGTGGCTTCTACCCGGTTATCCACCTCTAACACTCCGTCGGACATGTAGACGGTTTAGGGTTCATTTTCGGAATCGGAGGACCTCAACAACATCGTGGTGGATGTTTCTCTACGTGACCGTAGCAATAACGCTGCAGTTAGTTCAGATTAACGATTAACCTCCTCGGCCTCCCTTCTTCCCCGTCTGGCTCAAGCTCGAGAAAATATTGTCTTGATCCAAGAACCATTGGTTCTTGACATTATAGTTTGCGGACTCAAGACTTCTGGTTACTACGTACTGTATGAGACCAGGTAAAGATAAGCCTAGATCTTGCATATTAGTGAAAAGTAGTCTTAATGTATTTTTACTCCCTATCTTAAGCGACCGAAACATCATCGTGGCGAAACTAGAAACGGCCAAAGCTACGTGCTGGTTGGCCTCTGCCTACCTTGCCCACGACATGGCTGACAGTTCCCCGGGGAAGACCCTTGAGAACGCCATCAAGGAAGCTAAGCAACATAACACTGGTATCATTATTCGGTTCGATTCAAATGCTCATCACTCAGTATGGGGCAGTTCCGACATCAAAGATAGAGGAGTTGCTTTTTGATTATATTTTGAAAACCAACTTTATTGTTTTCAATACGGGTAGCGAACCTACCTTCATTACCAGAAGTCCACAAAATGTTTTAGATATCACTCTTGTTTCTGATTTCATCGCTGAATTGATTGTGAATTGGAAAGTCTCGTCGAAACATTTCTTCTCAGACCATAGAAACATTCAATTCAGTCTTAATGATACACGTCCTCGCCAACCAACCTTTAGAAACTTCAGGAAGCCGAATTGGCTTTCATAGAGAGATTCACTGAACCGATCAATGAACGAGTCTCTCTCGAATCCTCATTGTGACACCAATAAGCTTTATCATAAGGTCAATGAGCTAATCCTGGGGTGGAATCGGCTATGGTGATCTGTGATTTTCACATTTTGTGACAGTCAGTGTGGTCAAACAAAATAGTCCGTCTGCGTAAGGTGATCACAAAAATATTGTTCCGAATCGTTGCTTTGTTTAGGCTTGTGATGTAAGATCACGGGTTTTTATTCGTACATGCAGAAATTCAGCCTAAGGGTAGGCAAAAACACCAACTTACGAGAAAGTTTGAAAACTGGATCAGCTGTTTTTGACGGTGATTGATCGGGAGATGTCACAAAAAAATTGTGATGATCACAGTTTACGCAGACGAATTTTTGTGATTTGTGACATCACTTGTCATATCATCACCTTAGCCGATTCCACCCCTGGTCCTCAACAAAGCATTCTCTTCCTTCTGTCCAAGAAGCCAAGAGCCAAGGCCGCTTGCACAAATATAGATTGGGATGCCTATAAACATCCCTCACATCCTACAACGCTTTATCCAAGGCGTATCCGTATAAGACAGATACTGACGTATGGAATGGTTGTCTGGTGGACCGCATTGGATAAAGCGGTAAATCGTGACAAGCTAAGCAAGTTCCAAAGATCAGCCTGCTTATGTATAAGTGGAGCACTTCGCACAACTGCCTCAAAGCAACCTCTTAGTGGACCGATAGCGAGATAGTATACTTCGGTATTCTGAACGCTTTCAGGTTCCCTTCTAGAAACATAGACTTCATCATCCCTCAACAACAGTTTGACAAGAACTTCCAGACAACCATCTCTCCTAGGTCCTCTTGGAATGAGGGTTCTCGATGCACTTCTACACCCATGGATGAAAGACAAATTATGGGGCAGGTGGGGGTGTGTTCCCAAAAAGACTCAATCTTAGTCTCTCTATCCAACTTCCGGATCACTGTAGTGTTTTTCAAGCTAAAATTATGACGATAAAGAAAGCCTTGTCTTGGTTTAAGAATAATGTTATATCTTCCAAAGACGAATATTTTCTGACAGTCAGGCAGCCATCAAGTGCCTGGAGTCAGTCTCTAAACTCTTAAGTAGCCCTAGACTGCCGATCATCTTTAAGGAAATATCGGAGCAGTTCAACATTCACCTGTGCTGGGTACCTGTGCATTGCGACATTTTGGGCAATTGCAAGGCTGACGAACTCGGCAAGCTTGGCACTGCTCTCTCAATCTTTCTGAGACTCCTTAGGCATTCAAATTTCCACATGCAAACTTTTGCTTAAACTGGATGCAATAGAAAGAACAAATCCCAGATGGAAGGGTGACAGCCGGCAGCACCTGTCAAGTGACGAAACAGATATGACCAAAGCTAGACCTTAAACGCTCCAAAAACTTGATCGCTCTTAATAGATTGCTCACGAGTGCTACCATCGGTGTCATTACAGAGCACTGTCTGATAGGTAGGCTAGGCATGCAACAAGGCTTGGTGTCTATTGCAACGGCCTCTTTAGGATCTGCATGGATGAGGAGGGAGAGAAAGAGACCATTTCTCCATCTTCTCTATACGTGCCCCGTTCTCTCTAAAAACCGAAATCTTCACCTGGGAGCTTTCTTCTATAATGATCTTAACGATCTTAGTACTGCGGACCCAAAACTTCTTTCAAGCTTCATATATAGCTCAAAATGGGGCAACGAGTAGGACGGATCTCTAGATTCATGTGGTATCACAATGGACCTAAATAGACCTTAAGGACCTAATAGAACTTCAACCAAACCTAACCTAACCAAAGTCTTGAATGCAGGTGATTCGAACGAATGATCGAATTTGTGATCGAACAGGATCTCGAAACAGGTTGAGCGGGGATAGAAGGCCCACTAAGCACTGACCTGATGGTTACTGCTGGAAAGATAAGTATAACCCAGAAAACTATTATGTTTTAGCCTAGATGCTGAATACCTAAAACCTGAATCCATTCAAAAAGACTGCAAGTGGATTTTTGAAATTGCCAATACCACCTGGAGAAGAAAAATTTAGGGGTTTTCATCTTTTTTGTGTGTCAAAAGAATGGGTGGAAGGAATTGATTTTGAGGTTTGGCGTTGCACTCCGGAAACAAAGTACGTTCCGCTGGGTCTTCATTCCCGTCACCGTAAGGCTGGTAAAATCAATTTTAAAACATCTGCTTTAACTGGCTCGAAAAAAATTCAACTATTACAACTTCGCTGCAAAACTTCTTAATTAATTTAAATACTTGGGTGCTCGTAAGAGCACATTTGGCAACACAACATAAAATCTTATTGAAAAGAATACCAAGTATGAACTTCGGAATTCCCCATCATTGAACAAAAGAAAAGCATATCTCATTTCACTGTCATCGTGCCAAAGTGAAACCCTAACTAAGTTTTCATTAAGAAATTCAACACCATCCAATTAAAAGGTATAAGGCTCCCAAACTAAAGTTAAAAAAAAGAATAAAATTAACGACTTTCATTACCAACACTTTTCGCATAAATTATATGCAGCCGAGGTTCGTCATATTTGGTCGAAAGTATCTGTGTACACTTTTTCTGTGTTGAAATAGCTGCTATGATAATTGGTTCATTGTCAGATATTATGGGAAATGCTTTTATCTTATTTTTTTGTTTGCTTTAAATTCCCTTTTTTAATTAAACCAGCGCGCCCGGCCAGACTCAATTCAATCTTTGTAATGCTGGTTGCATGTAATGCTGGCGACTCCCATAGCTGCCTGCGTTCACTTTCGTTTTGTGGGTAAAAATAGCATAAAGCTAGTATATGTATGTACCTATAGCGAAATCATAAGTAAAGTAAGCGTAGTTCACACAATCTGGGTTTTTTTTCCCTCAGTGGCCGTGAGAACAAAGGACACCTTAAGGTTGTACATGCACTTGCACACATGTATGCCGTGCATGGGTATGAATAAATTAAGAGTTTTTTTTTATTATTTAAAACTTTCAACAACAATAGTTGAAAAGAGCATTTACCCAGTTTCGTAATGTATATCGAAAAGTTGCTAAAAGTTTTACTTTCTTGGACATATCGGAAAATTGCCCACGCTTTTATGGAACATTAAGTGTTTCCCCGTAGGCGTAGGGGAACTTACTGCATAGGCAGGTAAAAATTGGCTGACATCTCATAAACAGAAGTCATAGTCTCGCATTTTATTATTAACTGCGAGTTTAGAGATTCCCATTTAAAAAACCTGGGCAAGTGTTCACACGAAGAATATTCACCTTGTGTGAGTTTTTCTGGTTTGAATGTCACTTCTTCTGCTAATAGGCTCCCCAGCCGACGCACCATTTCAGCCTTTTTCGTTTCGGTATCCGCCAAATCCGGTGCCAAGTTCGGTTGAATTAAGAATAAACGGGAGGGTGGGGAGAAACACCCTCTCGGCAAGGCCGTTAATAAGCCTCGGTTCACCTTCTCCGGGTGAAAGTACTGTGTAAGGAGCCCAGGCCAGGGTTACAAGAGATGATGTGGGGCTCATCACCGACTGCAGTTCTAGCCCCCAACAAGGTTGGGATTCGAATAGCCTTGAAATAGGTATGCTTGCCGTATAAGTCGACTCAAATCTCTCGCAATGCAATGGTTGAGGTGGTTACCATCTGGCAGGGTATATCGGCTGTATTTTCAGAACTGAGCCTCTCTGATTCCGGGATACCTTGGAGAGTATTTTTGATCTTACAACGCTTCTTTGTGGCACTGGCTTGATGGGACGGACCATATTTCCTGCCCTATACTCAGGGTACAACAAAAATTATATCAAAACTTTTCAAAAATGCGGGACTGCACCACAAACAAGCTTTTCGATCGAATAAAGCAGGGTCTCCGTGGTGCTGGTGCTGGTGCTGATCTTGAAGTTCAGAAAGAACCCTCGACTAGTCGGAAACGTGGTCTATGTAAGTGCAACCAACCACCAGCCAAAAGATCACCCATACCCTGAAGCTAGGTCAGGAACTAAAAAAACCGGTTGCGGTAGATGGGTACCAAGCTCTATCCAACCCTGTCGTTAAGGCGACTGAAGAGCGGACGTTGGAGAGGCCGGGTACATCCCAATCTCCAGCAAGATGGTCAAAGAGGAAGCGACTTCGAAAAAATTCGAATCCGCAGCATAGCTTCTCTTTCGTAGAGCTGCATTTATGGAAGAAGTGCATCGTGGAGCTTCTGCGTCCTTGTTCCGCCGCCCTGGTATTCAGTCTCTGCTGAACTTTATGTTCTGGTGATGGGGATACCATTTTCTGCCTGCCCTGCTAAGGCTACTGCCATGTACTGAGCAGTGTCATTTGTATGTCGAGTGTCATTTGTATGGGAAAAACGGAGCTTTACGTAAGATGTTTAGAAACCGCAGCAGAGGGCATCACAAGAGCCGTGACGAACGCATTTGAAAGCTGTCGTCTCAGCACGAAGCGTTGAGTTAAGGAAGTGCAGATAAGTGAAGCAATAACCTGTAAAAGATTAGAAATAAAAAGTGCAAACTTTTGAACATAGCTAAGAGGGACGGAGACTGACAGAGCTACAGAGAACCACTAACCAAGTACAATAAAGAAATAAGGAAAGCTTAACGAAATAGCTGCGGGAAATTCTAAGACAATAACTATGTTCTCCCTGTGCAGCAAGGCAGACTGTGCCACAAAAGGCTCTTGCAAGTGGAGTACCTACGTCTGTCAAGAAAGTTAGCTAGAAGCTATACCAAAACTAGCACTAGTTTTCGTGCACATCGCTGGAAACTCGACAGATACTAGTGTCTGGAGCAGGAATATCACGTCAGGAACTTGGAGGAAAACCTATCACAAGTAATTATAAAGTTCAGCACAACAACAGGGTGCCCACGAGAGAGGTATTGTGACCCCTAACGTCGAGCCTAGTTGTTGATACAATAACTAACTACGTATCAGTTGTCAGACATATACCGATAACATGGTATTGATTGCCAGGGAAAAGTTTGACAGAATGCTCTGTGAAACTATGAAAAGAGCACTCAAGGCAGTCCAAGAAGATGCAACACAGCTATGCTCAATCTAAACCCGGACAAGACAACTGTAGACCCATTCACCAGAAAACAATGCCTCAGGGGCTAGACAGTCAACTCATCTGGGAAAAACATATAGAAGAGACCCCCAAAAAGTCTACTCGTGCTCTAAGTAATATGGATGTATATTGCCATAGTGAGACCAATGATCACTTATGGAGCAGTATCATGGAAAAAATGAACAATTTACAACCATAAAGCGATCTAAAGATCTTTGCTAAAGAGCCGATCGGGAGAAAGAGGTCAATTGGCTCAGGGGAGTTTAGCGCACCTGTTGGAAAACTGCCTCTTCTGGCTTAACCTAAGCATGACAGTATGAGGAAGTTAACGTTCGATAAGATCTTTCTCGTGAAGCATACACCAAAAAACAGAACTTCTGTGAATGCCATAACTCCTCATAGTCAAAGATGCAGCCCAATTGAAATTGAATCACTTAATTCTGATCTTAAAAAGATTGTATATTGAACCAAGACGAATTTCGTTGATTTTAATGCTAGCAAAATACAATGTTATGCCTTTTTACGAAAGAATGCATCGGCTTTTCCACTTATCAATAATAAAGATAACATCATTTATCCGAAAGATAATAGGTATCCATCTCTTTGGAGTCAAGTCAATGTTGGACAAGGAAAATAAAGAGATCACTCACTTTCAAAACAGCTCTACAGAGGAACCAACATGACATCTACAGTAATTGAGGTGACCTGAATGTATTAGGCATAAGAAGCACCAAGTAATGCAAAGAATAAACAAGACGTTTTAATATAATTCTTACTGCTGTTGTCCAGCTGACCACGATTCTACGGCCTACCGCAAACAGTGGTAATATAATTTCCACATCTGTCGCAAAACAAGTCTTCACCTAACAATGTGGAAACACCGATGCACCCCATGCACGAAATTATTCACAAACTCAAATGCTACACAAAAAGGCGGTCAACCATTACCTCGCCATCACCACCGACACAAATTTATGGTAATTCCTTAGAATGCAGCTACCCACTCATGTTTTTAAGCAGAAAAAAGATTTCCTGTGCAACTTTTGGCGTTGATCGCGTCTCGTTCAGGTAGTTTATTGGCTGCAACAACAACGTAACTGACTTTAAAATGAAACTGTTTATCGGCGAATATTTATCACGTTGAAGAATTCAGCTCAGATCGCAAGAATAATTTCTGTTAATCTTGGGGAAAGAAAACATTCACTATGTGGGAAATTGAACCAAGCCAACACCAGGGGCACGAAATTTGAGAGCTGTAAACTACACTCCTGATTCTGACAACGTCACTTGGAGGTTAGATCACTGACAACTCACAGAATGTCACGAAATTTGTTATATGTTTCTCTTGCAAAAAATTATCTTTGAAAAGATGAGCGAATGGACGGTGCTGAAGTCAACACCGGAGGCACAGTCTTTTTGAGCTGCGCACCATAGGTATTCCTAACCCTAAGACCATTACTCAACTCTCGGAATAGTTTTCATTGTAACTCATGGAATAAATCATTTACATTCTCGAAAATTATCAAAAGCCAACACCAGAGGCACAAAAATTTGAAAATTGTGTAGGTACATTTAACAGCGGACCCTGACACAGTCACTGACAGAGCTCACTGGTGCGTTCTTAGTTGATAAACGGACCCGGCTATGAGAACATTTTCGTGAAATGAAGAAGGTGCCCGTGAGCCGAAATATATTAAACAAAGTGCGAAACTCAAAAACCTCAAGCACATATATTCAGAATTCTAAAGACACATTTATTTTAAGACTCTATCGGCTCTGGCTCGAAACAGCCAAAACTCGGTGATCTGTCACTTTTGTGAGACTTATGCGCCGACAATAGCTAAGCCATATCGATCGAGGAGGATACTGCCAAGAAAGAAACTTATTCAAAGAAAAATTACCAAGCAAACGAGTGCGAAACCTAGGAGCCAACACAAGAGGTGCAGATCTTTTATACTTATTTTAACGATCGCAAGAAAGTCCAACCGACCTTGACGATATAAAAGCAGCTCTAGCTAAATGTAAGTCCAACAATAAGGCTACTGGAGCTAATGGCCCAGCTGTCAAACTCTTTAACGTGTCTGGGGATACTGCGAGCATGCTTGAATTTTGTTTGCAGGACATATTCGGAGAAAAGCTCGACCGATACATCGCGATCCTTAAGAAAGGAGACTCACTGCTCTATAGAGGGTTCAGTCTCCTAAGCGTGGCCTATAAGCGTGGCCTAACATCAGGCTGGTTTTACAAATGGAGAAGTCGACCATCGATCAACGATCACACAAAACATGCATGTGAACACGCATGTTACCAACTCTTTATGCCAAAACAAGACAGCGGAAAAGGTGGCGCTCTGTTCTGTAACCTAACATTGCACTTAAAACAGTTTATTGTTCATAACCACTGTGCTAACACCAGAGGCAAGATCCTTCAAGGCTGTACAATTACTCTCTGTTCGACGATCACATACGACGGGAGGATGTAACACCTAAACAAGTGCAAATGGTGCACAAGTTTTCAATTGGCTTTCAACCAATGCTAACTTAGGGAAAGCCAAGGCGTTTGAGGACACAATTGCTGATGGTAAAAGACTGACACCAGTGAGCCAATAGTGTGACAGTGAGCCAATAGTGTGAATGTTGAGTGTCAACTACATGCCATTTACTAGCATTAATATGGTTGATATTTTGACAAATTTATTCATGAAAACATTTTCCAAATACAGCAAATGATTGTTGTTGCTCAATCTTATTTAAAGAGTCGGTTATCCTGATCTGTAGTACTCAAAATTCGTGAACTTTGACTTCTCAAAGTTTCAAAATTCGTAAACTTTGACAAGAACCCTAGTGCTTCCAGAATTCGTGCATCGGCTATAGGGTCTAATCATAGCTATCATCGGATTGCATCATTGAAAAATTTGTTTTCATGTTTTTAGACGTTTGAGCAAACAATGTTGGCTGTTATTGGTATCAAAATGAAGCTTAATTCAGCAGAATTTTTCCGTAACAAAAATACATAAATTGCGTTTAAACTTTTATGTAAACTCGCTTTTACTATTTCACTGACAGAAATCGATTTCAAGGAACAGCTGATTTTGATTTGTGTTTTTGCGACAAAATCGTTCCACTGAAAAGCATTCCATTCTCTTTCTATTCTCAACTGCCAGTTTTCCTTTCTCTGATCAACTCCAGCGTCAAACGTCTGTAGCTGTTTGTTGATATTTTTTGGGTACTTGGTATTGAGTGTTTTTGCTTTGAACTTTAATTAACTAAAGCATAGAAAGACAAAAAATTAAAGACTTAAAGTTTCAACAACAAATAGAAACGCGGGAGTTTAAAACAAAATTAATAATTCAAGTGAAGAATAACTGTTACATTTACGCAAAAAACAGCACTCAATCAACAGCACTCACTCACAAAACAGAAATTTTCAATGATTGCTATAAATAACTTGTCAGAAAACCGAAGACATTGTTCCACTGATTTGTTCCAATGATGCTATCCGATGATAGCTATGATTAGACCCTTAAACTCTATAAGACATCACCACTGACCATAAAGTTTCATCACAAGCTCACAGATACTAGCTTATTAAAACAAAGTAAAACCACCAACTTAGGATGTAAAGAAGTTCGTCTTCCCAAGTCTTCTATCTTGGGCAACACTAAATGAACCACAACAATCGGAAGTCAGATAACGAATATCAATTCTTTAGCATTGATCTCCTGGCTATCACGCAAGGTCGAAGATCATTCCCCAAACAGCCAACACTGACCTGTGATATTGATATCAGATATAAAATCTCTAAAATAAGCTTGACGTCGAAAGTAAGGTGAATTTTCTAGAAGCCGATCGGAAACGATTTTGCAGGAAAACCATCAATGATTCATACATTCCAGACCGTCCAACATTGATCGTTTCATAGGCCTGCTTACTTAGCAGCGGCCAAGTTGCCTAAACCCAGCGGCTTCTGCATGGAGCACATGCCATGCTGAAATGAAAACAGTCACAAACTGTACGCAGAATCGCATTCAAATGGAGATCTTAGCCTGACAAGTGAGCTTCGGAAAAGCTTAGACGAAACCAGCAGGCAGAAGTGAAGTGTCGACATTCAAGCGTTTAAGCCGAAAGGAATGGAGTTTAATTCGGAAGCTAGGCTCTTCGAACCCGCCACAAGCTCGATTGTCCAGAGCTTTCATACAAGGGCATCGACATCAACGCAACGCCCCGCCCTTACAATAGAAGCTGTCTCTTGGCTACAATCACAACATCCGTTGACAGGCAATTTTAGAATTCAGACTCTGGGATTATTTGAAGTGAATGGGGCCTGTGGCAATTGACCTGCTACAATTGCAGATCTTTTAAACCGAAATTGCGACTATTGATACTACTGATACTGATTTTTCCTTAAAAAGTGATAGAAAGTTTTAACCTTCGGGTAAATCGCTTGCAACAGATCCAAAGTGGTCATATTAACGATTTTGTGTTTTATTCATAATTGCCATAGGCCGAACTCAAAATCAGTAAGGTCTAAATTGAATTAACAATAAATGTGTTTAATTTTAATAAACTTAAACATCCAACTAGCTGTTGGCTCACCCTTTATGAATACACTAAATTTTTTTATTTCTTCGGTGAATGTTGGCTTGAGTCAAAAAACACTCCACTATCAATTCACAGTAGATACTAGAATTACAAAAAGTAGTCATAACTTGACAACCTTTTGTAGGGCCTTTAGGGCCTCATAAAACAAGTTCTCACACAGAATCCAAATCTAAAACAGCTGAAAGTAGTTTGACAATAGGTTGCATAAGTTACATTCTCCTTGACTAAATTCCACATCTTAAGCAGCTCGTCATTTACCGCTTCTATATGCATTCATAAATATTTATTGTAAGACCAACAAACTGAATTCTTTTTCAAGTGATTTATCGGTCGATTTCTCGTGCAACTTTCTACAACAATCCGAGTCAACACTGTGATGCGGCCGGTCAATTTTGTTCCGCTATCATGCCCACGAAAAAGCATAGGAGACACTCTTCTTTGACCAAAGCTGAGTTGAACCCTTTCGTTTTATATAACTCTATGTCCGCCGCTGACATTCTTAATGCTAATGAAGTTGATGATACAAAAGCTTGACTTGAGCTGGTCAAAAATATCAAATAGAAGGGGGCGCCGATGACGTATTACATGCTTCTGTGATCCACATATCATTAAAAAATGTTATCCGGTACCGGAATTATTATACTTTTACTTTCCAAACTAACGGAGAAAGAAGATTCAAGCTCTTCCGTGCTTCCGTCCCATGCTCTTATAGTATGGTATACTTAAGCGCAATACATCTTCTGAAAAGGAGGATGAGCGCAGCATGTAGCACATCAGCCCCAGTCGGTTAATTGCTGTCAATTGAACAGTAGGCGGAGGAGAGTCTTAAGAAATCACATTACGCGGTGAAAATCCCAAACGATGTTGAGCTGCTTTTTGGACGAGATTTTAATTGTTGAACATGACACAGTACAATGACAATAGGGCTTCATTGCGGCTTGACAATTATGCAAAATGTTTATTTAGCTGCTCGTTAGGTCATCAAAGAAATTCAGCTCAGACTCGAGACGTGATATTAGAAAAGAAGCATGAAGAGAATACATTTTTCATTTGTCTCGTAATAGCCACTTATAATTAGGTTAGAAAAAATAGGTCAGCTTTATACCTATACATTTGAACAGGGTCTTTTAGTACGTTAGGAAATAGGAAGTCAAAATTCATAAACTTCTGCCGAGTAAGTAGGAAAAAACAAAGATAAATCTTAAATGGAAAGGAACCAAGAACCGACACATGCATATATAGCAGAAAGCTCTTTTGCAGAGATTGTACAGAGGAGTAAAATCTGGCAGACTTGGACTTTATCATGAAAATGCCCTCACCGGACTCACTTTATCTTTGTGGATATTCCCAGACCCAGAATAGAAGCATGTAACACAATACCGTAGCCTAGGTCCCCTCCCTGGGAGATCAAAGCAGCTGCGTCATCTTGAGTCCAGTTTTTTTTTGCGTAGAATTAAGCCTGGGTT
Source organism: Neoascia interrupta (assembly GCA_947623515.1). Taxonomy (NCBI): domain Eukaryota; kingdom Metazoa; phylum Arthropoda; class Insecta; order Diptera; family Syrphidae; genus Neoascia; species Neoascia interrupta. The sequence continues at coordinate 118,515,735 of OX392463.1, read as the reverse complement.
CCAACAGAGTTACTTTATCATGGCTCTTAAGGAACTTACAATTAGCCCCGGCAGGTTTTCAGTGCTCAACTCTGCAGTTCAAATGCAGTTTCTTGTAGAAGCACGCAGAAAGTAGCATGAGTTAAGTATATCCGGCGTTAATCCACCCTTTTTTGGGTGCGGATACCCTGCAAGGTCCGGTCTTAGAATAGCCTTGAGGTAAAGTATGCCTGTTGTAAAAGCCGACTAAAGTCCATTAGAAGAAGTAGCCTTTATGCATTAGTGATGCACCCCCAGGAGTATAGACACCTGCGGGGTGCGGCCACCCTTGGCAGTAAAGTTATAAGTGAAAGATTGACACGAAGGTTTAAATAAAATCTAGCAGCGTCTGATACATATTGTGCGGCTCGTGATCCCAGAGGGGGGTTGAACCTGAATAACAGTAATGCAGGAGCATCTGTCTCGGGATGAGTGGCTTCCTGGCCGATATAAAATGCACCCCCCACTCTGCCCTTGAAAAGAAAACGAAAACAGCCTCGGATGTTTGCTGATCCTGGTAGTCCAGGGCACCCTTTGGAGGTAGGCCTGAGGGGTTTCAGCACGAAAGCGCTTGGTGGTCGCAAGGTCTCGCTCGGTATCAGACCGGATTTAACCCGAAGAAGTTACGAGCAGCCCGTCAATGGTGCCGCTATCCATTACGGTTGGCAGAGGGGGACAGCACCAGGTCAAAATGAGGGCTTAGATGGAAACTCTACAAATTGACACACAAATTGACATCAACCCAAAATTGTCACATGGAATGTCTGTCCCTAACGAGGAAGGAACTCGAACTGGTTGAGACCAAAAAGTAATAACTGGATGCAACTGGCATCTCCTCAATTAATTGGAAGGGTTCTGGAACCAAAGACTTCGCTGATGGGTGGAAGCCTTTCTGGTCTGGCGTCCCATAACACATGACTGCACAAGCGGGCTGTCAGAAAATGTATTCGATATCATTCCCCTAATGATCTGATCTTAAAGCTTAAGCTTAAACGATCGACTCTACCTCTGGTTCAGGTGTATGCAAATCGAGTTGATCCTGCCCTTGATAGAGTGGTAGAAATGGACTTCTTTCTCCTGATGGGTGGCTTCAATGCACATGTGGGTACAGACGACAGAACTTGGACCTTGGATGGTCGGGAGGCACGGTGACCCGAATCAAAACAGAAACGGAGGGAAGTTGTTGGACTTTTGCTGTGCGTATGGTTTCTCCATCATGAACACCTTTTCCCGTACAAAGACTTTCACAGAGGTCAGTTTCATCAGAGGTCACTGATCGATTTCTTTGTTGCACCCTCGTGTGTTCAAAGAATGATTTGTGATGTTTGAGTTTTCAGCGCAGCTGACCTGAGAACTGATCACCACTGATCAACACTTAGTGTTATGTAAATTGTATTTCAGCGACAGTATTCCTTTGCTATCCCGAAAACCAAGATTGGTAACCGGTATACGGTGGAAAAGGTTGCAGGATGCTAAATTTGACTTTAGAGAGCGCTTTGCACAGCACGTTTCGCAGAAGTTTGAACAAATTCCAACTGACCTTTTGAATGCAGAGTAGGAATGGCAGCTGTTTCTATCGGCAGCCATTGCCTCTGCAGGAAATGTTTGTGGAGTGAAGCGGCTTGGTGGTGAGAAAAAAAAACTGCTTTGTGGTGATCCAATGTAGAAACTCAACTTCTCGAGCCCGGTACAATGAGGCGCGATGAAGTTCCAATCTGGCAGTCAGAACAGCCAAGGGCAAGCATGGAAAAATTTCGGCGATAGGTTGGAGCACGATTGCAGATCGGCAAACAAGATATTTTGGCAGATTATTCGCCGGAAGTTGACATTCAAGGGGTCAAATCCAAGGGCGGTAGGTACACTGCTTTCAAATGAGAGCGATGACTTACGCAGATCGGAGCACTTTTCGGAGTTGCTCAACCCCCAACAGGGCACTGAAAACGAAGTCACTTAAGCGATTAAATCGCTAAAGGTTGGCAAGTCTGCTATAGTTGACGAAATCCGGCCAGAAATGCTCAAGGCGATGGGTAAAAAAGGTGTAAAATGGCTAACACGTGTTATTAAGGTGGCCTGGGATAGAGGGCAGGTTTCTAGCGATAGGCAAACAGGAGTTATAGTCCCCATTTTCAAAAAAGGGAACGAATAGATTGCTCCAACCATAGGGGCATATCTCTCTTAAGTCTTCCGGAAAAGTATTAATGTTGGAAACGCGTTCCAGAGCTGTAATCGAGCCTTTATTATGGGAGAAACAGTGAGGCTTCGGTCTGGCAGAGGCACAACCGACCAACTTTTTACTCTGAAGGTTATTCTTGAGAAGGCTTGGGAACACGCCAAACCGGTCTATGCATGTTTTGTAGATCTGGAAAGGGCTTTTGAACGAGTCCCTTGGGATAAACTCTGGAGGGTTTTACGGGACTTTGCGTTGAGTGGGTCTCTTCTGAGAGCCATCCGCTGTGTTCTGTCGCGCGATAATAGGAAATATAGATCCTATATCGCGCGAAATATAGGATCAGTGCCCAGTTAAGTCGCTAGTTGCACCTGTTGGCACACCGTAAGGAGGCGTTTTATCACCGCAACTTTACTCCTGACCTTGGAAGAGGAAAGATTCAGCAGCTATTGCTTTTACTGCCCAAAAGTGTTTATCTTCTAATTTGAAATGTACTCAGACTGGAGACCACTACACTCGCCCTCATCAAATACGGCGAGACCTGATTGGGACTAGTAAAAGTTAAAATAAACGGGTGTTTCCTATTCTCATCACATTAACTCGTAGAAAAATATTCAGCCTACAAGTAAACGGAAAATGATAAAAGACACTTATCTTTATTGAATTGCAGACAAGCCTTTAATTTGTTAGCTTTAAGGTAGCAAGACGCTGGGTAGGGCTGCGACGTAAAATATTAAGGAGTCTTGCTGCTGTATAAAAGACTTCATTGTCGTTGCACAACTGACTGAATTTTTGTATAAATTCACCAGTAACAGGTAGATATGCATTCACTAATGTTTTCAAATGATCATTGATCACTTTTTGATCATATCAAGCTGTCCGGCTTAAAAGGTCCAACATTACTAACAGCTGCTTTTTATATTCATACTTTTCTCTAGACATAAGGAGTAACTGAAGTCACAATTATTGCAGATACAGATCATAAAGCTAAACAACTTGAGAACAAGATCGGCTTTGTTCATTGTACTACATGAAAAGATCGCTCTTGCAAAATCAGCTGGCTCACGGGTAGGGTAGGTATAACGTTCAATATCGGTTATGGCATTTAATTACATACTTAGCAAAATACCAACCCGTGTCTGTGCAACAAACCTATAAGTCGTTACTATAACATGCCAGATCTATGGATCTATGCATAACGTGGGTTGAAAAGCGTCTTCCGATAGCTCCTGAACACGAACAACTCGCATCCAGCATACAGCACGAAAAACTCTATTCAAACTGCCAACATGTTTTACGCAGAATTATGTTGAAAGTAAAATTAAAAACAAAAAAGAAATAATGCTTTTCCCTATAATTACACTATACACAATAATAAAGCAAACAGGTAAAGTCCGGTCCGGTGTATTTCCTCGCTAAAGCCATTGACCAATGACCTTAACGTTCTCAACGTCGGGGTATGGTAGTGTAAGCGCGTTCCAGTGGATGCTTTCGGTATTATTAATGGTTAGGGGCATCAGCATTGCGTTCCGCACACCATGTCGAGAGAGTAATTTTTCGTCTTTGATGTGGCCTGGCCACAGAGACTTGTATACGCAAGCATGATCAGTGTGACTCGACCGGCAGCACCTATCTGCTTATTTTTAAGTGCTAAAAGCAATCATGAAAAAACGTTTTCAAAAGTTCCTGATATTTTTTTCTTCAGTTATCTAATCAATATTCTTATCATCAACTTGATGATTCCTTCGTTTTGTTCACTTGAAAAATTGAATTTCGTTTGATTAAATTTCGCACAAAACAGACACCTAATGAGAGGAACCAAAAATGTAGGAAAAGAAAATCCCACAAAATTGCCATCAAGGCGTTAATGACTTTGGTTGGTAGTAAATATTTTCGGGGTTACTGATACCTTTTATGTGAGGCATGTCGATAAGGGCGTGAATGTTTGTATCGCGGCGGCGCTTCATTTTGTTGATTGCTAATTAAATTCCCGTAAAATTCCTGGAAAAACTGTTATGTTCGCAGCGATGGATGTCAAAAATGCCTTTAGCTCTGCTAGGTGGGAGAATTTCGTGTAAGGCCTCGAAAACATTTCCAGGCTGATGAAGGATTACATGTAAGGACCAGCAGGAGCTGCGGAATGATACTATTGATGTGGGCTTGCAAAAAAGAGACTTATTTCTTCAATTACTTATATGACGAGCGCCGTAAGTCCGTAACCCAGAAGAAGACTCTGAAGACAATTTTCTTGTAGGTCGTACAGTCGGTAAGTAATTGCAAACAAGAGTTATCCAGAAAATGAGAGGAGTGCTTACCTTTCTGAGAGTGTACTGCCTCAATCTAGTGAAGTAAAAGATAGAAATTATGGTCCTTTTAAAAAAACAGACGCCAACTAATATGAACATGGAATTCGGGAAGGGTAGGCGCAAATCAGCAGTAAAGTTGTAAGGAATATATCCTTAGACTTAAAGCTGGCAAAAAGACTTGGATTTCTCAGTTTATGACTCTCATTTCCCAGTTTATGAACGGAAGGCTAACGACAACGACTCCGAATCCATAAAGCACGTCATTCTCGTGTACGCCTGCGGGAATTAGGCCAACACGCATTGAAACATTGATTGTCAGGAGAATAATATAGAAAGCAAATGGCCGCAGTGCAAATGGCGATGGTAATCGCCGGAATGAGATCTCTCTTCGCAGAAGAGCTCACGTAGCAAAAGTGACAAAGCGCAGGTGAAACGGGCTGGCTGTGCTATAGCCGCAGCCTGGTTTTGCATTTTTTATATCATTTTTATATCAAAACTTTGGTTTTTACCAAAAATGCCCCCAAAAATGGGTGTGGCGAAAATTTTCTAGAATGAATGTGTTTAATTCTAAAAATTTTACAATGTACATAATTTGAAAACAGCGTTCTTCATATTAACAAATTCGATTTTCAATATCAAAAATTCTTTATCAGATCAAATACTTTTGATGGTTGCAAATTTGCCAATTAACAATGTGAAAACTAATAGCCTTTTCGGTTGGTCGTCCTTGAGAGAGCGGGAACTTTCTGGACTCTCCTGAAACTGTTTTCTTGGCACTCATTTGACAGTTCAAGAAGAGAAATTTGCCTCTGGTCGAGAATCCAGAATCGAAACGAGAAGCACGCGCATACAATCATACAACGTTTTTGTCAAGTTGGATAAATGTCATTTGTCCCCTGTAGAATAGCTTCACAAATACAACGCAGGGCAAACTTCAGTTGAGAGTCAAGAAAAACGTGTTTGGCTGTTCGGATGTACGGCCCTAATCTGGGAGAAGAACATTCTGGTTCGGGATCGCCAACCGAAATTATCACATTGAAAACTGTATTCGTCATTTTGACAACCAATAAAAGTTGACGAACTGAGTTTCTTTACATTGACAATCGCGGTTGTTGGCTCAAAAAATGACAACTTTGCCTTCAATATGACGAACTTAGTTGTCAATATGTCGCCTCTTTTTAGATAAGTCTAGGGTACTACCAGATACTAATCAGACACTTACCAGACACTTCTGAGCTGTGCACACTGCAACAGAATGCCGGTCGTTAATGTTGATGCTGCTGGTTGATGTTAGTCAATTTGGCCAATCTTTGATTTTGTGGACTAAAATTCCATCTCAACATATTTTTTGACGCTTTGTTTTTCTATTGTGTCTTGCGTTATTTCGTTGCGTAGAATCGATGGCAATTAAAAACACTTTTTTTATAGAGCAATGAATAAGGAGATAAAGCAGCAGTGTTTTGCAAGAAAAGACAAGTCTCTAAGGGCTGGTTTTTCAGTGTTGAGCTAAGCCCAGCTTAAACCAAGAACCGTTAATCCCGGAACAAACGAATTTAGAGTCAACCAAGCAAGCAGTTTTTTAATGCCGAATTAACTCCGTCAGTAACATTGTCAAAATCTTCGACTCTCGAAATAATTGACTCTCCCATTAGCTCTCACTTAACATAGAAAATCACAGGAAAAGTAGTTTGAGTCATTTTCAGATATCATTTTTCATAGAAAAACGTAAAGCAATTAAGCAACTGCCATTTCGCTCAGAAAAAACATTCAAAAAAGCTCATTTTGTTCACAAGAGTTGATCCGGGATTAACTCACTAAATTTCGCGAGTTAAGCCGAGCTCAATCCCAGGTCAATATTCACTGAAAAATTCATTTCTGGTGTTAATCTCAGTTTAACTCGGAAACTCGGATAGTCTCGCATTGAAAAACTGACCCTAAGTGGCGTAAGGTGGGGTTATTGGACGAGGATTGGACATACCATTCTGGGAACTTGCAAATTTTTGTTTAACATACCTGAGTTAAACTGACATTCGGTGTCGCAAACACGCAGTTTTCGACACCTTATTTGGAGTGTTTGACAGGTCCGAGGACTTTGGGCGCCAAAAATAAATATTGCACTCACACCCACTGCGTGGGTGCCGTGGCGCAGTGGTTAGTGTGTGTGCCTCTGACGCCGGAGGTCTGGGTTCGAATCCCGCCTCTGCCACCTGAAAAAAAAGACTTGTTCTTTTTCATGGCTCCCACCTCCGCGAGGGTCTGACAAACCCTCCGAGAGTAACATTTGTCTTGAAAAACTTCTCAAAGTGCCGTTCGGATTCGGCAAAAAATTGTAGGTCCCCTTGTATGTAAAAAAAAAATATAGCACACAGCATACATGGTTGAGAAGTTGGCCCTGGTTCGCCTCGAGCTGTAGCGCCACTCTATTTATTTATTTATTTTACTCACACCCACTCATTATGTGAAAAAGATCTATTCCTTGTTTTCTTATTCACTGCTTGGGAGTCGAAAAAATTCACGTATGTAAGGAGATGGCAGAGGAACAGACGACCTGCATTGAGACATTGCACTTTTTACACCTCAGGATGTCATTGAGAAATGTCAAAAACGAAAGTATAGGCCAAGTAAATTTTCTTTTTTCCGGTGGAAACACTTGAAATTAAACTTAAATCTTTCTACGTTAATTTTCGTTTTATTTGCGGTGGAAACACCCAATTAGAAAATATATTTTGGATTAATTTTCTGATTAATAAAAATCAGAAGAGAATTAAAGATAAGACAGACAAGGTGACGCAAAAAATTCGGAATTAAGGGTTGGTCGGAATCGTTGGATCGACCGTAATTATTTGGTTGAAAATTAAAGAAATTAACATTTCTCTGAAGGAACTGAAGACTCATCGAGAGAGAGAGAGAGAACTTTGAAGTATTTGCAAAAGACATAATGCAATGGTCTCATGTTTTTGTCAAAATGACAAAAACCAAAGGAAATATTACCCTGTTTGGAATTGGACACCAACTATACGGGCGAAGAGTGTTTTGGTACTGAGAACTATAAGAAGAAGCTTCGGTAATTTCATACGTTGGCGATTTGATTCGTTCGGAGGTCGAAATTTGTCCACATTTAAAATTCGTAAAAACTCTAACTTTGCCTCATTCACAAAAACACTAAATTCACCGCAACAAACCTTAGATCTCCTGGTACCTACATGCTTCAGAACTATTTTTATTTTTTGCTTAGGGTGTTTTTTGTTAATAGTTAATTTCTTTAATTGCTCACATGTTTGCACTCGGCAGAAGTAAAAACGTAAAATCGTTTTATAAACCATCTTTATAAATCAGCCTTTCATTTGAAAAACGTAGACGCTTGTACCCAAAAAAATGTAACAACATTTATATGTGAGAATTGTTACTAGCTGCGAGAACAAGAGTTTCTTTCAGAGAAGTCGAAAATCACTAGAATTGATTGGCATTTCTCTGAAATTGAAGTCCTATAATTCATCGTCAAATGTCATATACATAAGCCTGATATTGCGCTCCCTCCGAATTCTAGTTACCTTGTTATTGTGTATTTGCGAGAATTTTTACTAAAGAAGCGTCTTCCCATTATACCAACTAAGGGTCAAAGTTTTTAGTGGTTCCGAAGATAAAAAAATAAACGATATTGTGGCTATGCTCCAAAGAAATGGTTTCGACTTGTTAAAAAAGAAAAGTCTTGCAGGGAAAACAGAGCCCTGTGGCACTCCACTGACCATATTTTTGACACCCGGCTTGAAACCATTCAAAGGAAATTGAAAGAAAGTATAGAACGAAGCGCAGCAGGCCAACAGTACCCACCTATCCTGTTCTCACAAGGCTCCACCAAAATCAGACAGTAAACACGTTTTCTAAGTTCTTCAAGAAAATAGAAATCTTCAGAAAAAGGAAACAGGCCCAGAGGCTTGAATACCTTAATGTTACTTCTTAAAAGTACTTTACCGTCTTCGTCTCCTAATCAACTACATGTCCAGGCCCCAACGTGTCTTTTTCTAACTAGGCAGAGGTTAGGTATAGATGCATTTATCTAAAAGTTAATTTCTAACGTTAAACATTCTCTTTGGAAGTGGAAACTTGCTTAACCTCTAACCGTCTGCATCTAGATCATAATGACTGATAGCCAGGCCAGACTTAGGCCGACATCCGAACGCCAAAATGGGTGTGTGCCACAACCTAAATGGAAAACCTTGGAGAGAACAATGTGTTACAGATAGTCGAGTGGAAACAATGCTTCATGGTCAAAAACTCCCAATAAAGTTTATAATTTTGACATGGTGCATCAAGTCCAAAAAAAATAGAAGAAATTCCAACACATCTCATGGAACATCTCAAGAATCCGGTAATGACCCACTTCAGATTCCGCAGACGCCACTTTTATGCAATTTAAATATCCAACCCGATTGCAATGCTAATTAAATTCGAGCACAATAATTGCATTAAGACGGAAACACATTCAAGTCGATAGATGCGTCAATCCATCGATCCGTAGGGTATAAGTTACTTTTTATATCACCACCAGCAGCAGGGGGCTAGCCAGAGCCAGTGCTAGGCATTCATCAATCCAAGAAATTTAAAACTTGTTCTATCGATGCACGACACAAAAAAAGGAAAACTCAGACTCACCTCACTAATGCCAATCTGCCTCATAGTTTCTATTTATCTTCGCTGTCTTCACTTCTGGAATAGAATGTGATTAGGTCGGTGTTTGTCCTCCGTTTGCGGATGCTTCGACGACAGACGTGATGCTTGTTAGTCAGGCTCGGCTTGTCCACAGGTAGTATCCTCTTTGGAACGCACAAAAACACTTTGCAGCGCGGCTCGCGAATCAAAATATTTCTACCGTTATTTATGTAAATTACAAATCTACGAGACCGTTATTTAGTATGAAAATAGATAACACAAACAAAGACACTTTTCTTTAACCTGCGCACGGTACTAAGCGTGGGATGTGAAATGATTTTGACTCTCGTTAGCGCACACCGTTTCGTCTCAACGTCCAACAGCGACTGTTACGAACTTTTTTGTTCTGTGGTCGCATCAGGTTTGAGTTGAGTTTCTTCAGCAGCAGCAGCGGTCGACCTTCCCGTCCTCCTCGTCGCGTTCAGTGTTTGCTGCGGTGTGCTTTGTAGTTTCTTTTCTCCTTTCTTTTGGTCGCTTTTTACAACATTTTCTTGGTGTTTACGTTGCGCGCTGTTGTTGGGGTTTGTTTTGTTAGCGTTTTTGCTGCGAGAGTGTGCTTTGCTTACTTTCCATTTGGCGGTTTATTTGAGTAGGTTTTAACTGGAATCCAGTGGAATCTGGAAGCATGTAACTCATTCAAAATGAAATGAGTGCTTTTGTTTACGTTTTTGGCTATGTTTTGTTAGCCCGGCTTATGTACAGTGTTCGCAGACGTGTATTTTCCTACAATGTGTAATATTTTTCGCTGGCCAATAGTTTTTTTTTAAAAACTATTTTTTTTATATTTTTACACTCTGTTTTTTTCATATTTATTTTAATAAAGTTGAAATTATTTAAAAAATACGGAAAATAATAACCTGTATATTTTTCGGCTAATCAAAAATTAACGTAACAAAAACTTCTAAAGTATCTAGAATGTTTTCCGCTTGGTCAAAAAATATGTGTTTCTAAATAATCATTAATTATAGATTTTAATAATATTTTTATACAGGTAGTTATAATATTAAGTTTGACACATATTTTGTAACACGGTGAAATAATTAATAATGGTGGACCCCCCAAGGGGCATATGATCAAGACAGGATTCTGAATCGAATAAGCCATGTCCATCCGTCTGTATGTCACAAGTTTAGGGCCTGAAATTTTGAGCTAGGAAGCGGAAATTTCAGGAAGCTGAAATCATAAACATATAAGCTCCATGTCGTGCGTAACATTAGAACTGCAAAGATTTTTAAATCCGCTCACAGACACGCCCACAATCGGTCTAATGAAATGAGACTTATTGACTACCCTGCAGTGAGGGGTAGTCAATAATTCCGGTTATTAGGCCATGGATGAAAAGTATGTCTGCAACCTTACGGCGTTCTTCGAGGGATTGTAGATTGATTAATATAAGACGATCGCGGTAAGGGGGTAGATCATAGGTGTGGGCCCAGGGAAGACCACGAAGGGCGAAACGAAGAAACGTGCGTTGGATCGCCTCAATACGCGAAGTGTGGATAGCGCACGAGGGGGACCAGACTTGGCTAGCGTATTCAAGAAGGGGCCGGACGAAGGAAATGTACAGGAATTTGGTAAAGTAGGTGTTGGAGAACTCTCTAGACCAACGCTTCACGAAGCCAAGGGCCGAGTTGGCACGTTTTATGACGTTATCGATGTGAATACGAAAGTTAAGTTCCCGGTCGCAGATTACTCCTAAGTCGATCAAAGAGTCGACTGTGGGAACGCATTCATTACCGATAACGTCGGATCTGACGGGTGGGCGAAAGTGCTTACGAGAATAAGTTATCGCTTGACATTTTCTGACCAAATAAAGAAGTTGTTCAGGTCGGATTGGAGAGAGAGGGAAGCGGCATGGGAAGATATTTGTTTTGCGATTTTCATATCATCTATTTTTTTATATTTTTTCTTATAGAGTGGCGCAACAGCTCGAGGTGAACCAGGGCCAACTTCTCAACAATGTATGCTGGTGTGTTAGTTTTTTTTTTTTTTTTTTACATACAAGGGGACCTACAATTTTTTGCCGAATCCGAACGGCACTTTGAGAAGTTTTTTAAGACAAATGATACTCTCGGAGGGCTTGTCAGACCCTCGCGGAGGTGGGGGCCGTCTTTTTTTTCAGGTGACTATGGCAGGACGAACCCAGACCTCCGGCGTAGTAAGCACACACACTAACCACTACGCCACGGCACCCCACATATCATATCATCTGCGTATATCGAAAGCAGAGAGTGTTCGATAATACAGTTGACATCATTTATGATGCCAAGATGACTTCCTTGGGGAACTCCTGAGGTGCATAGATTGGGTTGGATAAAAAAGATCTGAAGATAACAATATATTGTCGATTTTCAAGATAGGTTTTAAGCAGTGAGTGACCAAGAGCAGTGAATTTTTAAATAATGACATGGTGTGAGATTTTATCGAAGGCCTTGCTGAAGTCGGTGGCAACAACATCAACTTCCTCGCCATTCTCTAAGGCACACAAGGATTTCGAAACAAACTCGTCTAGATTAGTGGTGGCTGATCAGCCTTTCAGGAAACCATGTTGGTTTGTAGAGAATATTGGTTTGCAGTGAAAAGAAATAGTGTCGTAGACGATGCTTTAAAAAAGTTTGGGAATACATGACAGCTTGGCGATGGGGCGATAATTGGTGACTGCATTTTTACGTCCTTTTTTGTGAGGCAGATTTCCAGAGATGCGGAAAAAAAATCGGCTTTGCGGAAATTGAAGGAGTATGAATGCTCAGATTGGAGAGTGGGGTATGGATTGTCGATAGCTGATAGAGCTAACGATAGGGGTGAGTGCAGAGGGTCTAAGGTTGACAGGAAATGGTTACTAGCGGCGGTGCAGATTTCGGATGTATAGAAAAGATCAAGCTGTCTGTCCATGATGTTGGTAGTGTTGTTGAGTTGGAAGAGACCAGAGTCTAACAGGCGATCAGTTAAAAGGGTTTCTTTGCTAGAGAGGGGTTGGTTGCTATAAAATGAGTCTCATCTTCGGATTAGGTCCATTTCAGGTGCGGAACATTAAAATAGCCGCAGACAATGATAATGTCACTGCGGTCGGCAATATCAAATAACTTACTTAAGGTGGCGCTAACCTCGACGCTACACCAACCTGGGCCTTAGTGAACAAGCTTCAACAAATATCAATTAAAGAGTCGATGAAATCGATAAAAAGTTGGTAACAATGAATGGGTTGGGATGGACGAATGTAAAGAGCAGAAATCTTCGCTTTGAGCTTTCTTCTTAAATGGTCTTAGCGATCTAACACAACCAACCCAAAATGTCTCTCACGCTTCATTAGTAGCTCAAAATAGTTCAACGAGTAGGCAAAATTTCCAGATCAACTTGGAATCACTACACAAGGAGTGTTTCGGTTTCTTCGGACCCGACTGCCGCTTCAACCTTTTCTTACCTAACACATGTTTTATATTCAGTTGTATGCTTTTTTCGTAGTATGCAGTCTACTGTTCTAGTATTGGTTGGTTTTCGGTTTTCCTTTCCTTCGATTTCTTAATATATTTTACTTTAAAAAAAAAACGGTTTATTATTTTTTTCAAAATCTTATGTGCTGTTATGTTATTATGCTTGCATCAAATTAAGTTGATGTTAAATATATGTATTTCAGATTGAGATTTCACCCGCTATTTTTTTTTTAAAGGCGGAATGTCCCTTATTTATTTCATATTTTTACTTATTACCGTTTCAAGTCCAAAATAAGGAATTTCGATTTTTTTTCAGCTTCCGATAGAATTCTTTTCAATATTTCTACCACCTGCGCTAGCAATGGCTATTTTCTCAAATTCTGCAAACATACAATTTTACCCTATCCATCCCGTAGGATCGGAGGTAGTTTGATTCATATAGCTTGTAACATAGAGAAATAATCATCGTAGACCCCCAGACACTGAAGGCATATAATCGAGACCGATTTGTGTGTCGAGTGAGACACGTGCGTCCGTCCGTTCACTGTCTGTAGGTAGTTTTTAGGCCTTAAATTTTAAGCTAAAAATTTGAAACCTCATATCTAAGCTTTTCAGGTCCTTAATCAATACAAGTGTAAATTTTTTTGAAATTTGCCCATTGCCCACTTTCTTTTTAGGTATGCCATGATCCTTGCATAAATGTAATGTAATTGGCATTTAAAAAAAGAGAAAAACGACTCATTTTGGGCATGGTCGCATTTTATTTTAAACCGTATTTGCAATGTGTTTGCTTGTAATCGAGAAATTCTTGCTTTACATGCTAACACATATCTGTATTCAATCAATTTACTGGGAAAATTTTTACCACGCCCATTTTTGGGGGCGTTCTTTAATAAAAACCTAATTTTTGGGATCAAATGCACTTAACACGTGCAAACCTCATCTGGACAATATTAAGTGGGTTGAACCCACGCACTAGTTTTACATTTGTTTGTTTAAACAGGCTTAAAAGATTTAGGTTGGAAACGGAAATTTTAAAAACTTTTAACGGAGTTAGATTGTTTAGTAAACATTTCATACTTCAACTAAATTGAAACAAAATTGTCATAACCCCTTCCAGAAACTTTTAAAACTTTTAAGCTTTTAAACTTTTAAACTTGTTTTCGAAAACGCTCTTCACGCTGAATCAAAAACTGAGTTTTGGGCAAAAAGTTTTCGAAAACAAGCTTAGCCATTCACATTTTCCAAACGCCGACTAGAATTTGTTCTTGTTTTTCATTTGTTCGAATTAGTTGTCAAATTTTAGCCCATATTTATTTGTAAAGGTGCTTTAAAAGATCCACTAAAGATGGTAATATATCAATAATTTAACGCTGACCTCAAAACTACAAGGGACATTCGGTTTCGCAGATATTTACAAGCAAAGTTGAGATAAAAGTGAAATTCTTTGCAAATTTAATTTAAAATTCTCAAGGCAATTTGATATTTTTGACTTTCACAGTGATTTTGAATGAAAACTACTAAAAAACTGGGGTTTCGAAACTAGAAAATTTACAAAAAAATTTAAGAGAAAACTCACGTTTTTGCAGAAATTTTCGCCACGAAAACACTGTTTTGGGTTCGGTGTGTAGATGGCATGAGGTTTTGAGCCAAACCTTCCAAGTTTTTAAATATTCAAAGTTTGCTATAGTTTTTTTTATAAAATTTAAGACGATGGAATATACCCGTTATTTATTTCAAAATTATACTCTATATGGTAGATACCGTTTTGTAGATAGAGGGTGTGACATACATTCTTTTTGCCCTTTTTTAGCATTTTTTAAAATTTTCAAATCTATGAAACAGCTATTTTGAATTATTTGTTGTCAGTCTTTTTTACTAGCGAAAACACCTGCGCTAGCATTGTCTTTTTCAATACGATTTTTCAATACGATTTCAATACGAATTTTTGCGTTAACGGTAGATTAAACTCTTTTGCTTCTTTTTTTAAATAGGCTTAGAAAAACTTAGGCTGGAAACGACAATTTCACATTCTTTTAACGCAAGTTTTTTTCCTGTACGCTCTGTAGTACAACCAAATTTGAAGAAGCTCGCTGTAACCGTTAAGGTATGAGAAGACTTAAAAAACGTTTGTGAAAATGATTTCATGCTTTCGAGTCAGTTCGTACTTAGAAGTTCTTGAATATTCCTTTTCCTTAAAATGTTGGCTAATTTCTGATACGTGTGATATTTTTTCTCCTCCCGGTGATAAGGGGTAGCCATTTTCTATATTTCAGATGGATTTGAAATTAGTTTTCGGCTCTGTTATATTTTTTCGAACTTTGCAGTTCTCTGTGTTTTGCGAGACAAAATGTTTTGCCCACAGAATTTTGAAATAACGGGGAAAAAATGTATTTTTTACTCTATTTTTAAAATGAACTTTGAAAAAATTAGGTAAGAAACAACATTTTTGAAAACTTAAACAGTTAGGTACCTTTTCTCGAATGAGCTCCATACATTGATCAAATTTGAACAGGATCGTTATTTCCGTTAATACCATGTCTCCACCGAGCACTAATCGTCGATTAATATAAATCTTTATTAAATCCTCTATAAATCACGCGATTAACCATACAAATTTAAATCCTCTCGGCAAGTGATTAAAAATAAATCCTTTCATAAATCCCATTCACCCTATTCACAAACCTATTTTCTGCTCCTTTGTAACAGTTTGAGAATCAAAAAAGTAAACTGTAACTGTCCCTGTACGAAAAATCTGTCACAACTACGTTTTCTATTGTGACTTTTACTGAGGAAATCGTTTTCGCTCCTTGGAAATGACATCGCCACTCTCTTATGAGAGCCAAAATGACAGAAACAGAGTTTTCGTGTCAAATTAATCCTATGTTTGTCCGATGGAGCCACTTTGGGATTTATTTTAATCGTCACCCGCTAATCTTCTTTTTATTATCGGTGGAGACATAGTATTAAGATGTTAAAAAGTGAAAATGCGTTTTTGAAAATTTTAGGGAGTTTTCGAGCCAAATCTCAGAATTTGATTAAGTTTTTGGAAAATTTCGATTCGAGTGATTTTTTTCAAATTATTTGGATCTTGATAAAATTCGTCGAAAACGCAGTTCTTGAACGCAATATCGGCTTGAAAATTAATAAACTGATTAAGAAGTTAAAGACCCAAACACTATGCAAGAGGACAATTTTTTCAGTTCAGTATCTCTCGCAAACTTTTCGTAATTAAAAAAAATACTAGCTATTTATTGAAAAGTTTTTATTAAAAACTCGTATGTAGTAAGGTACTTCTTGTTATTTTGAGAACACTTGATTTTGTTCTCATATAATGCTATGTCTAATTTTCCCAATGGGGTTTTAAAATGCCTATTGGGAAATCAAACTAATTAAACTTAATTGCGATATTTCAGCTTCACTCAGAATTTGTAGACCGATCCACTGGAGGTATACATAGATACACATTTAATTACACTAATTTTGTTCATCTCTTGAAGGTTTTTCCCATAAACATCGATAAGGTGTTTCCTCGCACCTTATTTCACCCACATTAAATTCAGGTACACACCATACCTTAGTGTTTATTTTCACGCCGTTTGACTCCAATGTAAGAATCGTTATGTTGAATTTTATCAGTTTTACTGAAATATTCTTTAGCCTGAACTCGGATCTCAGAGCTGAAATTATCATTTTGGCAGCCAATTTTCCAGCGAATGGAGGAAACAATAAAAACGAAAAAATGAACATTTCCGGTTTAGTAATTTCATCATTACACTCTTGTACCAAAACCGAGGGTTGTGCGTAACACCCCTCATTGTCCATACTTTACGAAACGGAAACCGTCCGAGGCGATGTGTTCACTCCAATGACTGATCATTCAACACCATGTCGCAAAGGTAGAATTAATGTCATGCAAGAGGGGAGTAATGTGATATCCCAGAAAGTCACCTGGATCTGGATAACTTCAAGTGGAACGGACATTTCACTCGTTACGCAGCAGAAGTTGGCCATAAGAATGGCTTAACTTTGCACAAGTCCAAGTGTGACTCAGTGGCTGGACAGGTCCGAGGTGTAATTTGCGTGGGGGTCTAGGGCGTGGGAGATATTCCAAAAATCACGAACTGTGATCGTGCAAATGATCCGAATGCATGGATACGCGCAGTCGTCGGCGTGTGAAGTCATACAAAGTCGGGTTGCAGTTTTTTCGCTTTCTTATTGGGGAAAATTATCAAACTAGACATTAAAGGGAATAATTAATAGACAACGGTGAACTATCAAATGTCATTGAGTGCGACTGTGGAACATGCGTAGACTTTCACTCTTATTTTTGTGGTTGCAGATAAAATCAATCTTGTCGAATTGCACACCAGTAAAGGTAGGTACATTCAAAAGGATTGTGGCTTTATAAGTGACAGACATGAGCCTACAGATTTCAAGTTGAAGTTGATGAACCCTTTTTATGTGATGTCAAGATTTCGAAACAATTCATAGAAAGTACAGCTAGATACTTGTAGATATGGGTGCATATCTAGCAATTGTTAATTTAGAAAAAGAGTTTATATTTTTAGGCGTTAGATAAGAAAATGTTTACAATTCTAATTTTATAAATGACTCATTCCACTTTTAATTAAAATTAGAGAACACTTCTGAGAGGTTCTGTTGTCAAAACTGACATTTGGCAAGCGGTTGACATCAAGTCAGGATGGCCGAGTGGTCTAAGGCGCTGCGTTCAGGTCGCAGTCCACTCTGTGGGCGTGGGTTCGAATCCCACTTCTGACATTCGCTTTTTTTATTTTTTCATTTAACTAAAATAAATTTATTCAACCAGAAAAGAAATGCTAAGAAGTAAAAAATGGATTGCGGAGGAGCCTTCGTGAGGTGCTGCGAATAAATATTTCTGATTATCTGGAGAAAAATTTCCGCAAACGGAAATGCAGATCGTAACGAAATTGTTAATATTTTTCTACAGACCTAGAAACAAGTCCAAAGGTAATCGACACGTTTGGTGCATGAACTCTATTGGAGTCGTGTTCGATTAGTCGTGCAATTGAAAATAATTCTCTTCCTGGCATCACGTATTGAGAGCGAACATGAGAAATTATCTCAGCAAGAAGAAGGTGATATGTTGTGTAGATGGACTGATGATGATTGCTGTAAAATTTAGTACAGTAGTGATGTGATTTGCGGGTAAGGAAACTGGCTATAGAAAATTGATCAGAATAGATTCGTCATTCGTAAATATTAGCAAAATTAGAGCTGACACGTATTGAATATTCCATAAGGACAAAGCTTTCGAATGCCCTATAACACAACCACTTTAAGTCCATGCTTACACTAAAATTAGCTAATACATTTTTGTGATCCTATCTCGGTAGGTAGGTATATTGTAAGCCTGTAACACGAGCGCTCGGGTTAGGGTATTTTAAGTGTTATCAGGCCCCTTACACGAGTGAAACTTATCTCAACTGTTAATCCACAGAGTCCAGGCATTGAAGCAAAAATATTAAAAAAAATGTTTACGGTTTCATAGTATTTACTTGGATTTTGACAAATATTTATAAAGGCTCATAAGGCGCATTTTTTCGTTGGAGTCAGTACATACGAAGATGCGGTGTGAGGAAATGGACAATTTGAAAACGAAAGCTTTAGCTTTATTCATAAAATAAAATGGAAATATTGGACGAATATTCATTCACAGGGCAAATCACTTAAGGTGTCGCAATAAGCTGGAGCTTTGTATGGGTCAAGACAAGAAAAAATTTTTTTCGAAAGAGGGTGTTATTCAAAAAATTTCACTTTAAACATTAAAAAAATTTGATCGAAAAAATTTTTTATTCGAGATGCGTTTGAAAATATGTCATGAAAGTCGTGAAAAGAAAAGAATATTATAAATATATATACTGAACAACAAAAAAATAAATTATTTAATAAAAAAAAAACTTATAAAAATAATAAAATTTATTTTCGTATATATTATTATTTCTTTTTAATAATTCGTGTAAATATATTTTAATGTCAATCTGGTAGACGGCTCCCACAGCCAAACCAAATAGACCTTAGATTATTTACAAATAGTAGGTAATATGTTATTTTCTAATATATTGTAAATATTGTAAACCCATAAAAAAAAACAAATTAAAATAAAATTACTACTACTACTACGACAACATTTTATGTACAAACTAAACAATAATTGAACGCTAAGCTTTCAACAAGTAGAGCCGATGGACCGCTCCGTGAATGACCTTATTATTGAGGATATTTTCAAATTTACAAATTTACACATTTATTTAAAGAGTGATTGAATTGAAATAAAGTGTTAAATTCTAAGAAGTAAAGTTGAATAACAGTGTGATTTGAATTTAAATAAGTTTGTTTGATAAATAAAGTGTTTCATTGTGAAATTGAGTTTTATTCGACGAACCCTAGGCCAGAACATTACAGTATGTTAAAAAGTTCGCCTTGCTGTAAAGGAAAGCTAAATGCTAACTGTTCTAATCCTTCTTAACATCGCATACAAGATATTTTCTGCTGTACTGTGTGAACGCCTAAATCCGTTTGTCAACAATCTGATAGGCACATATCAGTGTGGCTTTAGGCCAGGAAAGTCCACCATCGATCAAATATTCACACTGCGGCAGATCTTGGAGAAAACCCAGCAATTCCAAATCCATACACACCACCTTCATCGATTTCAAGGCCACTTATGACAGCATCTATAGAGACGAGCTATATGCGCAATGTCTAGTTATGGCATCCCTGCCAAACTCGTCAGACGGAAGCGGCGAATATGGGCTTAGCAGTCAATGAGGGCAAAACCAAGTATATGCTGTCATCAAGAAAAGACACCCAACACCGACGTCTTGGACAAAACATCACCATTGACAGCTATAACTTTGAGGTAGCTAGGGACTTTGTCTACCTGGGTTCCGCTATCAATTCAGACAATGACACCAGCGCTGAAATCAAACGAAGGATAACTCTTGCCAATCGTTGTTTCTTTGGACTAAGAAGGCAATTGAGTAGCAAAGCCCTCTCTCGAGCTTCTAAAATGTCCATGTATAAGACCCTCATCATCCCAGTCCTGCTTTACGGTGCAGAAGCATGGACCCTGTCAAAGGCGGATGAAAACACTTTAGGCTGATTCGAGAGGAAAATTCTTCGGACGATATACGGTCACGTCTGCATAGACGGAGAGCGGAGGAGGAGATATAACATCGAACTGTACGGGCCGTACAGCGATACCGACCTAGCCAAAAGAGTCAAAACACAACTTCTACGATGGCTGGGTCATCGTAGAATGGACAGCAGGGTCATCGCGGATGGACAGCATCGGGGCGTTGCTGTCCATCCGCTCTAGACGCGAATAGCAACGCCCCGGCCCGGAAAATTCGAATCCACACCGCAGGAAAGCTTGTTGGCGAAGCTTGTTGTCTGAGGCCCAGGTCCACCCCGGACTGTAGCGCCACCTTAAGTAAGTAACTCTTCCAATCGATGGCCAATCTATCCCACTGCGGACAAAACTAAAATAGCTGGGTGTTGATTTTCACAACAGGTTCCTTTTTAATAATCATGCTAGGAAGATATTAACAAAAGCTAAAGCTGTAACCGCGACGTTGAAACCTATACCCACACTTAAAAAAGTCAATGCCTAAAAAGAGTAAAGTAACTTTTACTTGTGTACCAAACACTTATTAGACCCATATTGGCATACGGATTCAGTGCGTGTTTCACTATTTCTCCAACAACAGCAAAAGAACTAGAACAATTTGAGAGAAGGATACTTAGATTCTGTTGTGGAAAATATAGACGGCCAGACAAAAAATGGTTTCCAAATAAATAATAATAATAATAAATTTTTTTATAATAAATGCGATCTCGTAGTACTCTATTAGAGGCCAATTCAAAGAGGCAAGCTCTCTAAGATTACGCTCATAAAACTCTCGTAGTGTGTTATGGGAGGAAAAATGTTTGTTCGGATGACATACCTTATTAATCTTTCCCTAAGAAAACTACAACGTTGAACGATCATCCAAATGAGCTCATTTAATCTTTGGTTGACTTTAATAAGCAAGAAAGTTTGGATGAAAACTACTCTCTTTCTCCATTTAACATTCTTAATGAAAAGTCCACCAACCTTATCGGACAAGTAGTTGGAAACCTAGCGAAGTTGGAAATTTTTATGAAAAAGCGTCCCGATCAAACTTTCGAGGTTGAATATCTTTTTAAAGCAGCGAAATGCACAACCTTGCGAAATTAATATTTTCTTATTAACCCACTGACACATGATCCCAAATTTAACTACGTGTATAAAATAATATATTATGTAAAGTAAGTAGGTATTCAAAGACATGTAAAGATATGTAAATAAGTTTAATAATCGGCCTACTTTGCTTTTGCTTCAATATATTGGTTATGTATATTATTCTTTAAGAAGGCTATCGTTAAATTTAAAAAAATATGTGAGGACATACTGTTTATCGTCACTACTCTCCAAGTATTGGAAAAATTGATAATAGTTAAGTATATTGCAATATGTAAATTGATTGCAAATGTCACAAATTTGCTTTGAATTGTAATGTCGTATCTCTTTTTGTTTGTATGTTTTCTAGTCATTGTTTTAAGCCATTTTTAAAACTGAAGCTGTAGCTGGTTCTCTTAATTGCAAAATGTTCTATATACATTTGTAAATATTCGAAGTTATAATTGAATTATATAAGTTATCGCATATTTTATGTAGGATCCCAAATTGTCAATCTGGTAGACGGTCAACAATGACCAAACTTAAATAGACTTGAAAACTATGTTTATGTTAAATTGTAAAAAAAACCTACATTTCATGAAATAAAAGTCGAATAACTAAAAAACTAACTAAACAAGTCATTGTTTTAAGCCTAAGAATTTTTTTTTCCGGGGGTAGGAAAAACTTTCATAGGCACTACGAGGACCGGCCGCTCGTGCTCATAGTAGTGTGAGATTCTTACTCACTAAAAAACCTCCCATTTTCCGTCAGACTAAGACTAAGTTTCCTTAACAAGTAGTTCAAGCTTCTGTAGTAATCGCGTGTGGCAGGCTGCCTTCCAACGAAGGCACCTACAATACCGTCAATTAATGCGGTTTTATCTTATGCTGCTAGATCTAACGGTCTCATTCGTTGTAGTCGGGGCGTAAGATTTGTCTGATGCAAAGTTCGGATAATTTCATTGTTGCAATGTCCGCGAAGACGAGTACTAAGTTTGCGAGCAAAGTTTGTTACCTCGTCAGTCACGGTTGCGATTCCTAGATCTCGGTGTGGATCGCTATTTCTTATGTACCAATTGCTCTGAGTGTCTTATATTGAAAAGTTTCTAAAATAGATATATTGCTTGGTACAACTCCAGAGTTGTATACCGTACGTCCAAGATGGTTTTTGCACTTGCTTATCGAGCTCGTCACTTTTCTTTTTAACGTGCGGCTTCCATTTGAGTTTTGCGTCTAGAGTTATTCCTAGATATTTCGCTTCATTTGAGTACGGTAAGTTAATGAATAAAGGTTTGTTGTTTATCTTTTTATAAGTAAAGTTAACACGCGTTGACTTAGTCTCGTTAAGGACGACTCGCCAGCTCCTCGTCCAGTCGCATATTTTGTCTAAAGCGCGCTGAAGTTTCCCTGTTGATAATTCAACTGTCGTATCAATAACAAGAATAGCAGTGTCGTCATAGTGGGGTATGTCTCTTGTATAAAGCAAAAATAATATTGGGCCGAGAACGCTTATTTGCGGGACACTCTAAGATTCTATAGAGTTTTTCTGGTAAGCTAAGCCTTAACTTGTATTTCAGGCCTTCGTGCCACACCTTGTCGAAGGCTTGCGATACGTCGAGAAAAGCACTAGTACATATCTTTTTCTTTTATCGCTTCCAGAGCTTTTTCGGTTTCGTTTGTTATACGATAGACCTGGTCGATTGTTGAATGTTTTTTTCTAAATCCGAATTGGTGATCCGGAATCAATCTTCTTTCTTCAATGATTGGTTGCAACCTTTTGAGCAACAGTTTCTCAAACACCTTAGCTATTATCGGCAGTAGCGAAGTAGGTCTGTATGACTTTTTGTCGTTCGGACATTTTCCTGGTTTCGGAACCATTATGACCTCGGCCACTTTCCATTGCCTTGGAACGTATAAAACTCTCATGGAAGCGTTAATGATATAGAGTAGCTTGACCAAAGCTTTTTTCGGTAGCTCCTTTAGAATTTCGCTAGTAATTAAGTCGTAGCCAGGGGCTTTGTTGTTTTTCAGATTATTTATCGTTTGACGAAGTTCAACCAATTGCACGGTTTTTATTCTATAATTATCTTGTACCGAATTAGGATTGAGCTCCTCGACCAACGTTTCCCCGTCAAACGGTTTGAATGTTTCTTCTGGGTAATCTGCAAATAAATCCGCTTTTTTTTTGTCTTCTCTTGCCCATTCGCCGTTGGCTTTTCTTAATGGCGCAGACTGTGCTATAGACTTCTTAACGGACTTGACTGCTTTCCAAAGAGAGTAGTTCGAACCTTTATCGGCAGTCAATCTTTCGAGGTAAGCAGTTGTCTCGCGAAAAATCTTGAAGTTCGTGCTTCAGTTTGTTACAAAGGTGGTTCAAGATGATCTTATCCGGGGGTGCTCGCGAACATTGCCATCTCTTGCGCGCTCTCCTCTTTTCGCATATCTATGCGATAATTCGGACCTCCAAAAAGAAGTGTTATTCTACGCAGCGCTCTGAATAAATCTCACGAGTTTATCTAGTTCGTCTTCTATTTCAAGTGGCGTTTTGAGCGGTACATTTAAAGCTATGTTTTCTTTGCAGTGATTTCTAAAGCCGTCCCAGTCAGTGTTGTTGTTAGTTAATCTAGGCGCTCTTTTCTTTTTCGCTAGACTTCCACCGATTTTCAAAAGAACTGCCGAGTGATCTGAACAGAGATCAAAGCGTTCTTATACGTTCATAAGGTAACGAGGTACCCCCTGGGCGATAAAGAAGTCGACGAGATCAGGTATTTTATTTCTGTCGGTTGGCCAATATGTTGGCTTTCCCGTCGATAAGAAGATCACGCCGCGTTTTGTACTTGCTTTAAAGAGGGCTCTGCCTCTTGTTGAATTGCACCGTGAGCCCCAAAAAGTATATTTCGCGTTAAAGTCCCCGCCGATGATAAAGTTTGACCCAAGTGAATCAAAGAGCAGAGCAAGATCTTCATCTGCCAGCCGATACTGCGGAGGAAAATAGCTCGTCGCAATGTTGTAATTTATGTGACTTAATTTTACTGAGACTGAGGTTCTTTGCATAGAGTCAAGTTCTACTTCTTCGTTTTTGGAGTGCTTAATGCAGTCTTTAATGTAGAGAGAGGATCCACCTCTCGAATTTTCTGAAGGATGATGCGCGTGATAGTCAATGTAACCTTTTATTTTGCGTGCTGAACCCTTTTTAAAGTGGGTTTCCGAAATCAGGCATATGTCTACATTATTCTTCCGTAGGAACACTTCTAGTTCGTCAATTTTTTGCAAAAGGCTGTTTGCATTCCATGTAATTATTTTGATTGACTTTCCCATATTCATGATTTTTTTATTAAATGCTTTTCGAGGTTTAAACACGAGCTCGCTCAATTTGTTGAATATTACTTGATTAACTTTCGCCTGTTGCTCAAGCTTTTCTAAAATCGTGCCTAGAATTTGAGAGACCGAATCTGATGCGGCCGATTGTGGCTTACTTTCACGTGACGCAACTTGAGCGTACGATCTTGAACCAACAAGTGTGGATTCGCCCTTTTGACTCCGGTGGGAACTAGGACCAGCGACGTTTTCTTGCGCATTTTGAATTTTGCCTTTAATCAAACCCTTTTCCCTTGTCGACTTAGGGGTTTTTGGCGTATCTACTTTAGGAGGTTTTAGGCTTAGGTCTTATTTTCACTATTTTTCTTTGGAGCTTCATATCGTTTCTGTAACGCAATGGCAATTTCGCAACCTCGGTAGCTCGCTGGGTGACTTCCCCTGAAATTGGCGCAAACCGCGGGGGCCTGACTGCTGACATTGCAATCCGTCGAGATGTTCCCCCGCGCATTTTACGCATCGCGGTTTTTTTCCTTGGCATCGCTTACATTGGGGAACTAGCCTGTTGCCCTTCTGCTTGGGCTCGATTTTTACCTTGATGTTAAGGATTGATTTAATTTTGTAGATTTCGTTAATATTTTCAGTTCTATCAAAAGAAAGCATAAAAATTTGCAGGCCGCGTCGGACAACAGCGGAATCTTTGCTTGCGTCCGTACGTTGCTTCTCTTTCTTTATTATGTTCACGGCGTCAAGAATTTTAAAGCCTTGGGCTTGAACGTCTTGTATTATTTCGTCCTTGGTGCAGGATGGGTGTAGTCCCTTCGCGATAACCCGCAGCGGCTTTTCGAGGTGATTTTCATAAGTAAACCATTGGATTTTCTCTAAATTTAACTTTTGTGACAGTGACCGATAGGCATCAGAGTCATCGACGTTAACATTCCGTACGCTGTTTCGAAGTGATGTTAAGTTATATTTCGTCCCAAGAGTATTTTTAAGAATGTTTCGCAACCTTCCGTAGTCCGCGACCCCAACGACATTTATTGCAGGTGGTCGGTGGTTTTTTTCTTGGGGTATTCCTGTCCCTTTGTTTGATACGACTGGTATTTCTTCTTTTTACTGCACGGTTTCTACTTCGGGTGAAGAACCAGCCTTTTGTTTCTTGGTAAGCCTTTTCCTAAAGACCGGATTCGTTTCGCGTGCAAGCTCTTCCTCGTCTGGTATTCACATTGACGTTTCGGCGTTTCCTCGCATTCTATACTACCACGGGGGTTCCTTAAGGCTTCATTTTCTTTACGTAACGAATCTACTTCGCTTTTAAGCTCATGGTAGAGACGTTCCATTTCATTAAGCTTAGCACGGAGTTCGTTGTTTTCCGCTTCAAAGCATTTAATTTTCGCTGAGTCCTGATTAACCGGCGGACTTCCTTTCCCGGAGAACTTCGATTCAGCTGGTGGAGATCGAGGCACCCTTGATTTTTTCAAAAAGGGATTTATAACCAATAAATGGCTCTCCCCAGAATCCGTAGAGCCTACCTCCGAAGAGGGTGGATTCGCCAGTGAAACTGGATTGCCACCTGGGTAATGATATCTTTTGTTTTGTCCATTGCACAGTTTGTATGCGCTACGCGCTCGGCATACGGAGGGTGGATTTTAGTCGCCTCTTACGACAGGCATGCCTTACCTCGGGTATATTCTAACCCCTACCCGAAAGGTTGAAGCCTAAGAATCAATTCGATTAGCATGTCGGGAGCAAACATGAATACTATACGTTGTAGTTAAATATAGTATTTATTAAGATTGGGTTAATAAATAGAAGCTTAAATTCTTTACAAAATGTATTTAGCTAGGCATACCTTAAGGCCGGCTACAAATTAGTGTTTAGACACAGAAATTATTTTAATTTTTTTTTTAAGTCTCAATAAAGAAATTGAAATTGAATTGAAATTGGTTGTGCTTGCGTCAAATTCGGTTGATGTAAAATAAGTGGCCCAGAATATATGTACATATTTCCCAGCAGCATCATTTAAGTCAGTCAACTAAAGTGTTTTCAAGCACATCTAGGAAACTATTAACTATTTCAAAACTTCTGCAGTTTTTTTTTTTAATTTAAAATATGGACTACGTTCGTTATTAATTCAAATTTTTGCCTATCGCCGTTTCGAAAATAGAGGGAACGACATAATATTCTTTTCATTTTATTTCTTTTCATATTATTTCTTTTCTACATTCCTTACGAAAGAGAATTTGTTAACGAGGGAGAATGTGATGAAATCCTTTTTGCAGATGACACCCTCATAATAGGTAGCGATATGCGACCCCAAAAAGCTCTCGATAAAATTAAAAGAAAACTCCCGGTACTGTTAGGGTATGTTAAAAAGTGGGGCCTGATAATTAATGCAGAGAAATGTGCCAATACCTATTTTCGTAATAAAAAAATAGAGTGGCGCAACAGCTTGAGGTGAACCAGGGCCAACTTCTCAACCATGTATGCTGTGTGTGCTATATTTTTTCACATACAAGGGGACCTACAATTTTTTGCCGAATCCGAACGGCATTTTGAGAAGTTTTTCAAGACAAATGTCACTCTCGGAGGGTTTGTCAGACCCTCGCGGAGGTGGGAGCCGTGAGAAAGAACAAGTTTTTTTTTCAGGTGGTAGAGGCAGGATTCGAACCTAGACCTCCGGCGTCAGAGGCACATACACTAACCACTGCGCCACGGCACCCACGTACTATTTACGTAATGCCATTCCACTGGCATTACGTACCTATTTTCGTAATGCCAGTGGAAAAGGACGAAATAATATTTTCTTGGTCTTTTTTTACATTTTTAAAATTTAAAATCCACAAAACAGCAATTTGTTGTTTTTGTTTTCAATTATCGTAAGGCCCTTTTTTCAACCTTAAACCAGCTGCGTTGCAATGGCTACTTTTTTAAATTCTGCGGATATGGATTTCTGAGGAAACGGTAAAATATGTGGTTTTATATTCCGTTTGTTAAAATAGATTTAAAAACTTGAGGTTGGCAACGGCAATTTTGAAACTTTTTAAAAGCTTGCGTTGTCAACGCTTTATACTTCAGTCAAATTAAAAAAAAAAATCGTCATTACCGTTAATGGACTAGAAACCTTTAAAAAATGGTGTTCGAAAATGTTTTTTGGTTTTTGAGTCCAATCTTCGAAGTTTTTGCATATTTCAAGTTCGTCATTATAGCTTTGCATAACCTCTCAGAAAATTGATTATGTCCGTTTTCATTCATTCCAAGGTTATACTTTATACCGTTTAGAAGATAGAGGGTCCTATCTTCTTCTGACCTTTTTAATAATTTTTTAAATTTCAAAACCATAAAGCTGTGTATTTCGATTTTTATACTCCATCCCATAGGATAGGAGGTATATTAAGTTTGATTCATAGCCTGTAACATAGAGAAATAATCACCGTAGACCCCCAAGACCTGGGCATATGATAGAGACCGAAACCGAATTGTAAGGTCCGTCTGTCTGTCGGTAGTTTTTAGGCCTTAATTTTTAAGCTAGGAATTTGAAACTTGATAGCTTGATCTGTTCTTACTAGGTCCCGAAACAGTACAAGCGTAAACATTTTTGACATCCGCCCACTGTACGCCCATTCTACTTATTGGCATGAAAAATCAGTTGTCGTAGGAAGCTGAAAATCGGTGTGCGATATCCTCGCTTAAGGGTATTTTGACAGGCATTTCACAAAAAAGCGAAAACGGCCCCATGTGGACGTGGTCATATTTAATTTTAATTCTGATAAACGTTTTTTAATTCGATATAATGTATTTGTTTTAAATCCAAAGAACTTGCAGTTTTAAATGTTCATGAAATTAATAAATGTTTGCCACGCCCACTTTGAGGGGCGTTTTTATTTAGTATAAACCAATATTTTTTTATATAAAAATGCAATCAACACGTGTATACCACATCTCATAAAAAATCTCAAAGAACACAAAAAGGGATGTTATTGAAAAGGGGTCAATGACACGCTCCCTCAAGGAAGGAGACCCTTAACTAATAAATTCTAAATACAATTAAAGTTAAACAACCAAGATTTATGACGCAATTCGGAGCTTGACAGTGGCCAATTGGAATGGGGTATCCGAAGATTAGCCAAAGCCCATTGTAACCCTACCTCTAGTTTCTATTAGCGTTAGGCTTTTTTGTACTTTACAACCAGCTGCGTTCCATTGGCCTCTTGTCTTAAATTCTGCAGACATGGATTTCTGATAAAACATTAATTATTTCGTTTGCTTAAATAGTTTCAAAAGCTTGAAGTTGGAAACGGCAATTTTGAAACTTGTTAAATGCGGTAAGCTTGTGTTTTGAAAATGCTTCATACTTCAACCAAATTTAAATAAGATCGTCATTAACGTTAACGGAATAGCAACCTTTAAAAAATCGTTTTCGAAAATGTTTTTACTTTTTTGAGTCAAATCTTCGAAGTTTGCTATACATATGCATTAAGTCTCAGAAGATGGACTATGTCCGTTATTTATTTCAAAGTTATACTTTATACCGTTTAGTAGATAGAGGGGTGATATGCCTTTTTTGACTTTTTTTATAATTTCTTAAATTTCGAATCCAAAAACAACTATGTATTCTGATATTTTTTTTCAGTTCCCGTTAGACTTTTTTCCAATAGCGCGATTACCTAAGCTAGCATTGCATGTTTTTCTTAAATTCATTGGCCATCGGTTTTGTGTAAACGGTAAAACAATCTCCTTTTTTATTTCGTTTTCTAAAGTAGGCTTCGAAAAACTGAGCCTAGAAATGGTAATTCAAAGATTTTTTAATTCAGCTTGTTTTTTTTGTACGTTTAGTACTTAAACCAATTTGAACAAGATCGCTTTAACGTAAAGACACTAATAATTTTTGAAAATGCCTTTCTGCTTTTGAAGGTTTTAAAAATAATTTCTGATACGTGTGATTTTATCAATATTGGCTTTGTGCTCCGTTCAAATGTTATGACCTAAAACTCTTTAAAAAACGTCACCCATGTTCAACTCTCCATTTTTCAAAAGCTTTTCAATATTTGCATATTTTTATTTTCATATTTTTACATTAATCTTCAGGATCTCCTTAAATAAAAGTTTCGTTTTTTTTGTTCTTGACTGTTTAACTTCTCAAAAAAAAGTATTGAAAACCACTTCATCCATTTTCTCATGAAATTTCAAACAGTAATTAAACCGTTATTTCTCCTTAAAAAATGCCCTCTTAGGATTCTCTGATTATTTCCGCAGTTTAAAAGCACACCAAATTTTGTCTTTCTACGACGCACGTATCGTTTAGAAGTTATAACGCGATTGGACGGACAACGTAGCGATACCATAAGAGTTCATTCTTCAATTTTTGGACGGACCGCTAAAAATCACACGTGTCAGAAATTAGGAAGTCTATTACGGGTTTTAAAAACTCAAAAACTTCTGAAATTAATCTCGAAAACATAGAAGCATTTCAAAAACTATTCAAAAACAATTTACAATTTAATTAAATTTTAGCATAACATCTATCTTGTTTAAATTTGTTAAACAAGAGCGTACAGGAAGAAAGCTGGTTGCGTTAAAAAAAAAAACTAAATATAACCATTTCTAACCTAAGTCTTTCTAAGCCTATTTAAAAGACGAAAAAAAAAGAGCAATAGAATTACGGTTTATGCAAAAATCGGTTCTTATAGTAATTGGGGAAAACAGCCAATGTTAGAGCAGGTGGTTGTTCTATTGGAAAAAAGACTAGCGGAGCGGCAATTAAAAAAAAGGTGGTAATATACATATGTAGTTGTTCTGTGTATTTAAAATCTAAAAAATTCTAAAAAAGGTCAAAATCAATTTGTAAATACAACTTTAAATGAACACCTCTATGTCCCAAACGGTATAAAATATAAATTTTAAAATAAAAGGCGGGCATAATAAGTCAATCTTCTAAAATTATATACAAAACTATAGTCTCTTGTGTACAGCGAAAACAGTATTGGACCGAGAACGCTACCTTGTGGTACACCGGCGTCTGTTTCTGTAAATTATGAGTATTTGCTTCCATATGTTGCGCGAAAGTTTCTATTGTCAAGATAAGACTTCAAGGATCTCGCTATGACTTATTAAAAGGACTTACGAGCTATCACTTACCAGCTTAAAGTCAGGACCAAAACTAGACCTAGTAGTGTCGGGAAATATGTCAGCGGAGGAGAAGGAATTCTTTATCTCCTTTATCTTATAGGGATCGAAAAAAAAATTATTACATTTCATTTAGATAGTCAAAATTTTCTTTATTTAGACAAAGACGATTCAGCCCGTCTGCTCTTTTCATTAAAAGTTCTACAATTTATGTTCATTGTAAATACAGAAAATCTTTTATTTCGACTGTTTGTTTTTTAATCTTTAATCCTTATTCATCGAACAAAAAAAACACAAAAAGAAAAAACAAAACCAAGTGCATCAATTGGTTCTTAGTATTGCTGTGTGTTTTTTTTTAATTTTTTTTTAAATTTTATCAGCCAAAGATCATCAAACTGACTTGAATGCTCCTTTGAAGTCATATTGCTTGAGAGCAAAAGTTACAACGAAAAAAAAAAATCATAAATTTATAAATCTACTGCGAATCAAAAATGATTTTGAATGATATCTTCTCCCGTGTCTAGATGGAAAGGAGACGATGTTGACTGCACTATTCCACCAGTTGCTGCTTCCATGTGGCGTGGTAGGGTACTTTTACTATTGTGAATTTTGTTGTGGCCAGGTTATCCCGTAGAATCTCCTCAACTTTGTCGAGTGGAAGGATCTCAATTTGCGGCACGGCGTTTGCACCCGTGCTGGGCTCCTCTTCTGTGGGTTCCGTTGCTGTCGAACCGGGTACTGGCTTCAGTACAGGAATGCATTCGTCAAAGTGTCGGCGTTCTTTTCGGGTGGAGTCTTCGCACTGATCCACGTAGAGGGCCGTCACGCGTAACAGCTCTACGGTGACACCCCAGGTGAATACCTGCAGGGAGTCCTTCAGCTTCAGCACAGCGTTCAGTACGATATTATTGGTTGTGGCTGATTGCGAAATGTACGTCGGTATTATTAACAGTTTGCGAATGTTGGTGCACTGAGATAGTTTGTCATCGAATCCAGGTTTTATATCAAAGTTTACAAACTCTAGTTGGCCGAGGTTCTCTAGCTTAGCCACCGAGTCTAAAATGTCCAGAGTACGACACTGTTCTTGACCGATTTCCAAACGCAACCGCTCCAAGTTCGACAACTTGGGCAGTACGTTGTCGGTAAATGTCGAATCGAAATCGTTGCACTCGCCCAACTCTAAAGAAACCAGGTTGTTTAGCTCGCCTATCACCTCGATCGCTTTGGTGCCCAGTTGTCGCACCGACGACAGAGTCAAGTGTCGAAGATTTTTCAGCGTACTCAGTGGCGTGAGGTCTCCTTCGAGATTGCATTTCTCTAATGTGCGAAGGCGCAGCTCCTGCAGCATCACCAGGTTCTGTATGTTGTTTAAGTTGATAGTGTCGTCGTTTATAGCCAGCGCGCTCAAGATGGTCAGGTTCGGGTTTGTCATGAACAAAGTTTCCACAACCTGTGCTGAGCACCGACACATGTCGATTTGTTCCAGCGATGCCACTGTCCCAATGTGCCGGCAGAACTCAGACCATGTCTCTTCTATTTTGGTGCTGGACACCAGGAGTTTCCGGAGATCAAGATGTTTCGTTTCACCACGCCGAAGAGCGGCGGTAAAGCCACCCCAATTGCTCACCTTGGAGTTCTTCATGCGAACCGTTTGCCAGAGGGATCGATCCTTTGCCACCAGATTCCAGATTTTACACACCGAAGCTGCACGGGGACGTTCCTTTAAAAAAGTAAATACATTTATTTTTTATTCATCATCTTGAGGTATGTTAAGGTTGGTCTTAAATCTAGATAGCGGATAGATGACAGAGAAAGATGGTATCTTTTGAGTTGGAGACTCAGGGGAATCTGCGGTTGTGTCGAGGGTTTGAGGTTGTTAAATTAGATGATAGAAGTTGCAAGAAGATTTCAGGGAATTATCAGCATCCGTAAGTAGTCCGGAGTAAAGAGCCAAAAACTTCATTTAATTCGCAGAAATGAAAGCGAAGAAATAAATCTGGGTCTTCCAAGTCTTAAGGTTTAATCAAGTCTTGACAAAATAAAAGAAATGTAGGTTCCAAAATGGGTTCCTTAAAGCACACGATGTTTTTTGGTTTTGGAAATGTTTAATCATTGTACTTTTGGCTTAGTTAGAGCACGAGTTAACTATACAGAAGTCGTCGCGTCGGTCATCCTTGGGAATCTAAATCTAAGGTTCCGACATACACGCATTAATGGTTGTTAAGAAGTGAGCCACTGATCATCTCGAACTACTTCTCCAAGTTACATCTTAATCGGATATTTGTACTTTTTTTAAGCGTCATTTTGACGCATCTTAAAATCCCTCGCTTTCTCCTGGAGTCATTGAGTTCGTAGTCCTTTCGATCAAGTCGTCAGAAAAATAGGATATTGAACCTGCAAGGCTCGAATTGTAACAAGCTCTGGTACTTCGTTCGTCGTGAACGACGGGAACTCAACTTTCATTGAACCCTGAGAAATTTTTGGAAGCTAGATCAGAGCGATATTCAAACTTAGCCGCCGAACCCATTACATTCCGATCCGACCTGTTAAGACTTGCTTGAGTAAATGTAAGACTTGATGTGTTAAATCCCATAAAATTTAATTAAATCTTTATATCGTTGATCCTTACGAGAGGACACTTGAACTGCGTTAGGTACATGCATTTCAGTTTCATAAGCGTTGCAGGCAGCCTGACCTTTTCTTCTTGTCAAGAAAAGTGCAAAGTTTTTAAATCGTGAGTGAGAAAACTCCTTCTTAATCAAAAGTACAAGCGGCTCACTTTAACATATTGATGGCACAACAATGCTGACCACTGATGTGTGCTAAGAAGCCAAAAGGTAAATTAACGCGCTTCTCTAGTTTTTCGTGCTTCAATGCAATAAAACTTCGCTCTTATCTTCAGACCTAACATATGCCAGGAAGATTTGCGTATTAAATAGGGTGAGCCAACAGATGTGTGGATGTTGACTCCACACATGCGGTTGAACTTTTTGCCAGTTGGCAAGTGCAATCCTTAACAATTGTAGTCCTGGAGTCGTTTATCTAGAGAGAACGCATTTTTTTATTCAAAAAAAAATTTAGTTTTTAGGATTCGAATTGCAGCACGATGATTCACGCAAAACCAATGCGTCCCAAAAAAAAGTTACAGTAAAAATTCAGGATCACGAGACCACTGATTCTTTTAGATTCCTCGACTTTCTTTTCAACCTTTGTTCAAAGCAGAAGCTGTGGTGGTCTCACTAACCGTGTTGAATTAAAAAGCTAACCGAACAGTAAAAATTAAAAAGCTATCGTATACAGTATGAAGCGGACCCTATGGCAAAGCCATACAAATTTGTATTTAAACCCGCCACTTCGTCCGCTTTGAATTGGAAAAAGAAAACATGAATGTCGTGTTTCTGGCACTTTTTACTACATTTCTAATATTATTTGGATTACAACAGACACTTTGGTTTTGTCGTAAGTGGAAAGTAGTATAAATTTACTTTGATTTTATGAGAATTAACACCTTATTTTGACAACCCGTCACGTTAAGGTACACAACTGAGCTCAGTTCAATACACACGTTGGAAAGCGAAATGTGCTGACACGTCAGTTGTGTTCTTCGGCATGACGAACGCAACGGATTCATTGGGCTGGAGGCTTCATTCGTCCCTATAAGCAATTTACACGGTATAGTTTCAACTCGAAATTTCAAGTGGGAATTGAAGACAGAATTTCCAAGTCAAAGATATACTCTTTACTAATGCAAAGAAAGAGCAAAACATGTGTAAAAATCATTTTCATTAATCTGAAAACGTTTCAAATCCCTTTTCTAACTATAGCAACCCTTGGAAACACTGATGATGACTGTGCGAAGCGATTTATGACGAGTTATGGTACTAACTCCATTTTAAGAATTGAAAATAAAATACGCAATCGGCATTTTGGCTTATTTTTTTTACAGAAGTTTTGTTTTTACGGGAATTCAACATGATTTTTAGTCGGAAAATAGTATGTTTTTTGTTTAGAGCAATGAACTACAACAATTACTTGGAAAAGCGTACAATTCGTACTTGGAAAATATTGTGACTCGTAACTTAAAATCAACGGTGTCAGTTTTCACATACCCGGAATTATTGTGACACCTTCGTCGGCATACTTGACGTCCGTGAAAAAAAGATACGAACGGGATCCACAACCCGAGTTGGATCTCCGTATATATTATGCTAAGAAATTCTGACCTGAAATTGTTCCTTATAATTGACTTATCGAGTGAAACTAAAGTCGAGTCACAACCAGCGCCAGTCTTCGCGCAAACCGAGTTGAATAGTCGAGTAGGTTTAAAATGTTCAACTGACAGATCAGTATACTACCACACAAAACAACGCTTTTACCTGCTTCAAACGATCGAAAGCTGCTGAAACACCGCAACACTGAACTCCGTCACTCAATGAACTCGAGTTTCCATGTCGAGTCGACTGAAACCCGATTGAAGTTTGTTCTTAAACTTAGATTAGACTGCATGTCATTTTAGCATATTTGACGAAAATAAGAAGAAAAATGATGCAAACATTTTCGTCCTTACGTCAAATATGCCAAAATGGCATGCAGTCTAATCTAAGCTTAACTCTGCATGAAAACATGATATCTACTGGTGGGTATTTTTGCGTTCCTTGGTAATGACATTCCAGCATATGTCAATAGCGTTTATGTCTTTCTTAAGTTAGTGTATTCTAAGTGGGCTTAGTGTTTTCTAAGCCCATTCCGGACAAAGAAGCACACAAAATTTAGTTATTCTTTCACTATTTTTCATGAATTATTTTTTCCAAATTCCAAAATTAAGTTGCAGATTATAGCCCTTAATGTCCCTCATGATCATGAATGTGTTCAAAATAAAGAGAATACGATCATTAGTTTCTTAGGTTTCGCCATTTGACGATAAGCATATTTTTGCTTATTTTGCGAAACAGGGGACAGAGCTAGTCCAATTTTATTTATTTATTATAATAACGATGATTTAATTGGGCGTTTGTCTTGCCGTTCTGCTTTCCGAACCTAAGCTTTGATCGATTTGACAGGGGCAAATTGCACGAAATTGACTAACTTGTCGGGAAAATTAGGAGCTGTGCTTTTAGGACAGCATAGAGTAAAAAGTTGTACGTTGTAGTCGATGTAGTTGTATGTTGTACGCCACATAGCATTTTTACAAGGATATCAGTCGGTAGTAGAACCGTAAATATCAACCGGTAGTAGAAATGTAAAGCACTACTCCCTTATAGTCTTATTCTATTCAATTATATAGTTACAAGTTAAAATAAAAACTTACATGAATCTTAAGATATTTCAGTATATGCAGTATAGCGCCATATCCCACGGAGACATTTGCAAAAAAGTTTGACGCAAACGTGAGTGACGTCGCCAAAGGTTGTGTGCTCTTCGCCAAGGGTGCGTTCAATTGAAGGGAATTAACTGGCGGTGAGCTCTGTACAGCTGCAGTTGCAGTCGTCGAATTAGACGAGTTATGTCGTTTCGAACGATCATTTGTGCCATCATTCTCAGTTGGTACTTCGACAGGGGTACCAGTAGCCGCCGCATTGTTCCTAAAACAAAACAATAATCATTAGACAAATATAACAGTAGTTTTAGATCTCGAAAAATAATTATGAGCCGATTGTTAGTAGAGGTTTGGGACATGGACATTTTAGATTTCTACTCAGTTCAATTAAAGTGTTTGAAGAAAATAAAACAATAACAGTAATAGAATAATAATATCCTAAGAGACACTATACATTCTACTCACTGAGCAGCAGCCGGGGCAGCACGCTGTATGGGCTTCTTCACGACGACATATTTTTTGCCTTTAATCACTGCGATAGATTGAGGCAAATCAGCGGCAGACGGTTCGGCAACTGTGTTGTTTAGTTTCGCGACTGGAGCAACTGCTGGAGACGTTGTGGTTGAAGTTGCAACAGCCACAGTGACTGGAGGAGCAGTCGGTGTGGCAAAAGGTATTGAAGCTTGAGAGGATGTTGATGGTGCAACCGATGGAAGAGGAGGAGGAGGAGGGGGTGGCTGGGACAAGGCAGCAAGCAGAATTTGTTTTTCGGGCTCCAAAAGAGTAACTTGATTTTCCTTTGTAGTTGAAGTATCTGGTGGTGGAATGCAGGACTGAAAATAAAGAAATAAGAACGTACAACCATGTAATAACATATTTGCAAAATACATAAAATCAAATATTTAGAGCTTTTTAACTTAACTAATACTTGGCAGAAGACTGTTTAAAGGCTGTTTAAAAGCCTTCTGACTTACACAGGGAACTATCTTGCTTGACAAGGGAGTTTTTTTTAGTTTTTTTACCTTTTGAATGTAAATGCAGGCTATTGCTGCTGGGACATTTTAACCACACCCTTGTTATAACCTACCCTAGCGTTGTGATCAACACCTTAAAAAAAACTGAAATCTCTCATTTTATAGAACCTTCTGAGTTGTAACATATCTTATAGGTCATGATCGTCGAAGAATTCGTAAAAGATCGTATGTGTCATAGGTAATTATAATAGGAGGTGACAGTAGAGAAGGCTGTTAGAAACAAAAATAAACGTGAGTCCAAGACTTAAACCTTCAATAAAAAAAATTCCTTTTGGAAAAATAAAAAACAGCACTTTTTCTGCTAACTAGCAACAAGTAGTTCATAGCCTTTTGTATTAATAAAGGAAAATTCTGTTAACTCCGAATAGAACTAACCGCGACGATGTACGATGACAAAGTGAAAAGGCGCTACTGTACCCCGGCGCTTCTTACAGGTCAAAATAACATTTTGAAAAGACATCCATCATCTTGTACTGCAGAAAGCAACTAAGAACACGGTGTTGAGCCCAGTTCTGAGCCGATACTTGCTACGGAAATTAGTATCTAAGGCTGTCGGGTACAATGCACCACTTGAAGAAGTTAAATACCTAAATCGTAACCTAGATAGCAGCACACTTATCTCGAAACCCACGCAGAAGAGTTGCCTTACCAGGGAAACGAAGCAATCTCTATTGATTCGCCCCAACAAAATCAACCATTGTTAGAACCCTCAATGCAGCTGTGTTCCCCTCGGCCAATAATTTTTTTTTATTAAATTATGTTTGGCAATATTTGCTCACTTTTGGCGTTGGCTAAGACAATTTGCCTAGAGAACCCTTTCTAGTAAGAATGAAAAATGGGTCTATGGTGAATATGTTTCTATCTGCTATCTGAGACATTCCCACTGATTTTAACCCTTGTGACATTGTGCCAGTCACTTAGACTGCAAAATAGACATCTGCCTGCATACCAAGGCCTTAAAATGTATTCGTAATGTAAACAACACACAGCGTAGCCTACTGCCCTGACCATTTCAATGGACGACAGTCCAGTAAAACAGCTTAAGGACCTGAACTGTCATCCGTTCTGCAAAATGAATCGGGTTCAGTTCAAGAACAAGAAGATTCCTAGCCTCATCTCAAGGTGGAAAGTGATCTCCAGGTGCCCAAGGAAGCTTTACAGTCGCTTCCTGTCGACCCTGCAGCAAGAAGTTCTAGTGACTCAGCACTCCCTAGTTTCAAGTCAGACATGGTGGCTGTCATGAGGGTCGGACAAGGCTGTTCATAAAGCAGCTGCACCCCACACCTCAGCAAACTGGGAGGACTTTTTCAAAAGCATTGTCTGGCTTTTTCGGATCGACCAGAGGGGGTTCTCGAGACTATTTTAGCGGAAGGTTGCATCAGTCTGAAAATAAGAAAATATGACGGTTGTTCAAATCAACCATCACCACGCACCACCATAGCTTCATGAATTAGCTAAGGCGATCACCAACAAAGATCTTAATATCGCCCTTGTGCAAGAACTTTTGACAAACACAAAAGGAGAAATCCTAGTACTCTAATTTTAGAGTACAGAGACAACTCTAAATACCAAAGAGTAGGGCTCTATTTACCCAGTGGAAATGGAGTATTCAAACGGTTCTGCGAAGGCATAAATGGATATGTCTTCCTTGTTGCCGTCTCCACAAAGCTCTTGCCTCTGGAAAACGCGGTTCTCTAGCTTAACCGATGAAAACAGACGTCAAAGTAAGAAAGAAATACTTGAACTCTTACTGAAAACTCACTTTCCTGAATCAAAAATCTTGGATCTCCTCACAGTGAACTTATTTCTCCGAATTGATTGGATCGGTCTACCGACACGGGAAAAGACTGGAAAAATTTCTTTTATGGCTTTATGCATCAAATGGGCCATATCCACCCTGAAGCTATTCAAGGCAGCAGAAAAGAATGGATATTTCCGGCACTACTACAGGAGGGAACAGATACACATCTTGGCCAAATTGCTCAGCATGAGCCTGGTCCACGGTCACATTCCAAAAGCTACTTAACGCAGGAAAAGTTTTGGATTCAAGTCCATAATCCTATCAGCCTCATGCCTTTTATCCTTAAAGGCATGGGTGAACAGATATGTCACACAGCATTAAAGAGCTTCCACTCAGCAACTCTCAACATGTCTATAAACTGGGAAGATATACTAAGTCAGCCTTGACTTAGTTACGAAAATTGAAGTCTCCATAAATACTAAGGAGATCTGCCTCGGACACCAACAGCGCACCCAACAATATGAATATATCCCCAATCAGAGGAAGAAGAATCACATCAATGCTCAATGCAAGAATAATCAAAGCCAAAGATGTCGAAATCTCGACGTTAAAGTCGCGTGGTTTCCTCAAGGGGCGTCCTTTTACCTCTCTAATGGTCCCTTGTTGTTCGCGATCTACTTCAATCTTTGACAGGCTAAGGCATTGATGCCCGACGGCCACGATGTATCAAAAATTGTTGGTGGCAAATTCGAAAGCACAGCTTTGAAATAATGCAATTCGCACTTTCTGTAGTGCTTTTCACTTTCTGGAAGTTCTCTCAACCGGTCCCAATGTGTCAAGCTTTCTCAGACGAAGGCAGACGATTCGTTGACTTTATCTAATCAAGCTGCTGGTGGACACCCAAACTGCTGGTGGACACCCATTTCCCGGGGCGCTCATTAGACTGTTCCACTCCAAACTAAGCAAAAGCAGCGCCTTAGTAAGAGCTTCTTGGGGCACGTAAGATAAAAATCGGCTGGGTAGTTTGTCGAGTCCGAGAAAAGTCAGCTGAACAAGTGTTTTAAATACCTGGAGTTTGACCATTTAGCCAGAAACTGCAAAAACGACGATCGATCCAAAGTTTGTAGGAGATTTTGAACAGATGGCCACATAGCGAAGAATTGCGGCAAAGAGACAACCTGCATCCTCTGCAAGAAAGACCGCCCAGACGCGCCAAAACACGTTGCCGGTAGTCGCGACTTTCCGGTCTTCCTGTGAGCTATCACAAGCATGAAACCGTGAAGATTTTACAAAAAAACCACAATCACTTTTGAATAGCTGGAGACATCCTTGCACAAACAGCAATAGATCAAAGAGCAGACGACGTTCTAAGCAAAGATAAATGGAACTCATTTCTATAGCTGTTATGCCAGACCCAGCTTGAGTTTTAGGAAATACTAACTGACACTGCTTGACAATTAAGCAGTGTAGGCGCTTAGCAGAACTCCAGTAGTCATAGGAAGCGACTTGAGCGCGTGGACTTCAGAGTGGGCAACAGGGTCACCAACAAAAGAGGACATGTTATACTTGAAACATTTGCACCACTGTTGGTAAACATAGCTAACAAAGGGCGAGCGAATACATATCGCAAAGCTGGAATGGTCTCCAGCATAGACATCACCTTAGTCAACAGCTCCAAGAACTGTAAAATGGAGTGTTAGCGAGAAATACTCCCACAGTGACCATCAGGTGAAAATTGTCGAATTTAAAATGAAGTCTCACCGAAATCCACTGGCCCTAAGTGGAATGACAGATCATTCGACAGGGACGCGTCTGTAAGATGTTGAGTAAGAACATCCAGAATCCAGTAGGATCCGCAGATAGTCTTGTCCAACAATTTACGATCATGTGATGCATCAACGCCCAGAAGAACGAACAGCAGCAAGGGAAAACCGTGCTTTTGGTAGAATGAGGGGATAAAGGTGCCCAGGACAAAATGCTTTCATGCCCGCCGCAAATGTCAGCGCTCAAGATTAAGACCTTTCAACAACGCCTGCTTTCAGACTGGTTAGGCATAATCTAAGTAAAGCGATTGAAGAGAGCAAGGCTGCATTCTTATAATGAAGATTAAGCCGACATTTACCCCTGGGGCGCGGCATACAAAATGGTGATGACAATACTGAGGGCTATAAGACCCCGTCAATAAAGTGTCCAATAATGCTGAGTTCAGTAGTGGAACATCATTTCCCTCAAAGCCCAGCTACTACGGGTAACATCGTACGAGAAATAAACTATGAGAATTTCCAGCCAGTTAGCCAAGCAGAGCTAGTCAACGCATGCAGGAAGATTGGCGGCAACAAGGTACCTGGACAAAACGACCAGAACTCTTCATATGGACGTTTCAGAAATGCTTGGAAGAGGGAACGTTCCCTGAAAAATGGAAAACACGGCATTTGGCCTTGCTACCAAAAGGAAGCAACCCCCAGGAGAACCATCATCTTACCGCCTTATATGTTTATTAGATACAATATGAAAATCCTTGAAAAAATTATCTACGGCATGTAACTCGCAGTTGCAGAGGAGAAAAGGGCTCTCTCTGACCAGCAATTTAGTTTTAGGAAAAAATGATCTACTACGGACGCTGCAAGAGCAGTTGCTGAAATAGCAGAGCACGCAATTACAGGAAAAAGATGGCTAAACGGCACCAAAGAACACTGCACAGTGACAGCACTGGAAATAAAAAAAAAAACGCTTTCAACTCGGCCAACTAGTCCTTCATCAAAAGATCTCTCACACAGGATGGATGCACCATACTATCTTCGGCGCATTATAGCGAGTTACCTAAGCAATAGAAAGCTCAGGTATAGTACAGACGCAGGATTAAAAGTCTACAAAGTTACCGCGGAAGTCCCACAAGGTTCGGTTCTAGGGCCGTAGAATATAATGTATGGCGGAATCCTAGGAATTAGACCACCAGACGGGGTAACGATAATCGGCTTCGCTAATGATATTGCTGTCGTCGTTGTACGTAAACATATTAATGCAGTGGAGCTAGCAGCAAACCAAGCTATTACGATTGGCTAGCGACCGCTGGACTCGAACTATTGCATCATTTCAGGTCGGAAATCATATCATCAGGTCCAAGGAGGTAATAAAGTATCTCGGAGTTATTGTGGATAAAAGGCCACGTGAAGTATGTGACAAAGAAAGCATCACATGTGCAGGGAGCCCTGTCGCGCATAATGCCTAACATCGGTGGACCTAGATACCCTAGGAGGATTTTACTATCGAGAGTAACTACTTCGGTCCTGCTTTACGCCGCCCCAGTCTGGCCGAAAGCACTACGGACGAAAGAAACGAAAAGGAAGTTATCGTCAACGTATAGACTTTGCGCGTTACGAACAATCAGCGGCTTC
Organism: Neoascia interrupta; assembly: GCA_947623515.1. Lineage (NCBI taxonomy): Eukaryota > Metazoa > Arthropoda > Insecta > Diptera > Syrphidae > Neoascia > Neoascia interrupta. The sequence goes on along the minus strand of OX392463.1, from coordinate 118,473,931 downwards.
CGAACCATTTCTGATGAGACCGCCTTCGTTATAGCCGAAATGATTCCTACTGATATCCACGCCGATGAAATGCTCAGGATATACAACAGAAGAACGCGCAACTTAAGCGACACGACCATACACATCACATTAAAACCGAAGAACATTGTCACTAGCTATGTGGCAAACGCGGTGGAACAAAACGCAATGAAAGCCAGATAGACATTTAAATTCATACCGAGAATCGCCCCTTGGTTACAACGAAAGCATGAGGACTGCAACGACCACCTTACGCAGGTACTATCCGGCTACGGTGGCTACCGAAAACATCTTCACCGTTTCGGACACAATAGCTCTACTTTTTGTCCGCAATGCCCTGATCAGAAGGAGGACACAGAGCACGCCATATTCTATTGCACTCGCTTTGCGGAATGGAGAATTAACCTCTTAAATCCTTATTGCATCGCAGAAGAAACGCTGAACTCAGAAGAAGGCTGGACAGGAATCACTAGATTCGTGGCAACGGCACTCGAGCTGAGAAGAATAGGGAAATAGGACGAGCAGAAACAAGAAGCACAGCGTAAAACGCTAACCAGCTCGCGAATTAATACTTAACGCAGTACCTCGGGGAAGTGGTTGAAGAGGTGTTTTGAAGATGTCAAGGCGCATCGCGCCATCGATTACTTCGGGCTTGCGAATCGTCCGGGCTACTAGTATATATGAAGATTACCATCTAACAGATGGTAATCTTGATTTGGTCTTACCATCTAACAGATGGTAATCTTCATATATACCAGTAGCCCGGGTAGATTTACGCGGGCATGCTAAGGTTTTCAGTCCCGTAAAGTGAAACTAGGCGTTTACGTTATTAGACCCTAATGCTATGCTGAAGCATAAGAGACAGAAGAACGCCAGATAAGTCTTTGAGGATCAGTTTTTCAGTGCGAGATCACCCGATTTTCGGAATTAAACTGAGATTAACTCCAGAAATGAGTTTTTCAGTGAATTAAGATCAGGGGTTAATCTCGGCTTAACTCGCCAAATTTGATGAGTAGATGCAAGGTGAGGTGTGGAACATCGTTAGTGTATATGCTCCCCAAGTTGGGTGTGAGCACAGGGAAAAAGGTAAATTTTGGATAGATTTTCATAATCTCATCAAGGCGATCCCAAAGGAAGAGCTTTTGTTTGTAGACGGAGACTTGAACGCACATGTGGGGAAATCTAACGAGGACTATGAAGACTGTCATGGTGGACTGAGGTATGGCACTAGGAACTCTTCTAGTGAAGATATCCTAAATGTTTGCGAGTCATACGATCCTATCGTGCTTAATACATGTTCGTCAAGGAAAGCAGGCACCTGATCACTTACAGCAGCGGTGGGAATGAGACCCGGTGGGAATAAAACCGCGGGTCAAAGATTGTAAAGTGATTGTAAAGTGAATTAGTGAGGTGATTACAACACAACACCGCCTGCTGCTGACCATCATTTTTATGGAACCGTCGAAAAAGAAAATTAAGCAAGCAAAGCTATCCGCGAGATTCAACTGGTACAATTTGGATAAAGAAAAAGGTGAAGCATTTTTAAACACTGTGCAAAACTACCTCTGTAACATCATTGACGAAAACGAAGATGTAGAGTGCAGAGCACAAGATAATTTCTAGGATGACCTACAGTGAACGTGCATAGAGAAGACCAAATCACACCTAGGAACTTCAAAAGGCCACCGCAAATATGTCAATGAAACTTGGTGGTGGTCAGCTGAGATGAAACTAGTGATCAGTGAAAAGAAAGCGGCATTCAAGGCATGGAAGAAGTGCTCCCCGAACAACAGAGATGAAATGCTTCGTCTGGAATTAAAATATATACACCTCAAGAGTCTTGCTAAGAAGAAGTGCGCCCAGGTTTAAGCAAAGAGAATGGAGAGCCTGTATCTGGAATGCTGCTAATACACATCAGGCCACACAGGATCTTCGACAAAACACCTTGAATTAAGGGGCTACAATCTTCAAAATTGCCGCTCAGAGAAGGAGAAACGCCGAGGAGTATCGTTCGCCAAAGTTCATCAACAATGCTCAGGGACAGCTTCTTGTGGATGACGGCGAAATTCTTCACAGGTGGCGGCAGTATTGTGAGGGCCATTTGAACGAAAAGTTTCCCAGGCACCATTTTCCAGAAGAAACTTCTCCTAAACGAGAAGAAGTACCAGACATCACAGTCGACGAGGTTGGGTACGCGGTTAAGTACTCCAAAAAGCGAAAAGCGGTTGGGCCAGATCAGATACCCTCAGAGTTTTGGAAGAAAATAGGAGACAGCGGGTCCAGATGGCTCACGACCTTCATCTCCAAACTAATAAGAGGGGATCCAATGCCTAATCAGTGGAGGGAAATTTATCTCCTTTTTTTGTTTAAAGGAAAATGTGATACACGAAGCTGTGACATTTAACATTCTATCAAGCTGATGTCTCACACAATGAAGATCGACTAGGACAAATAAGAAGGCTATCTGAGGACCAGTGTGGGTTTGTCACGGGCAAATCAACCACTTGTGCAATTCAAAGCATAAGGATCATAATGCAAAAACATCGGGATGCCCTTAAAGACCTGCATATGGTGCTGGTTGATTTTGAAAAAGCTTTTGATAGACTACCACGAGATCTGATATGGGTGGCGCTAAGAGAACGAGGAGTTCCAAAAGCCTACGTGCGGACGATCATGGACATGTTTGATGGAGCAAAGACAAGAGTAAGATGTCCTTCCGGAGTCACTTATGAGGGAAGCGTCACCAGGGAAGCGTCCTAAGTCATTTGCTTTTCATTGTAGTCCTTGATTATCTGCTTGAAGGAAAACTGACGGACCTGAAATTACATCAGTTACTCTTCGCTGACGATGGGGCCATCATAAGTGAAGATCATATATATGTTTTACGGGGAAATGGGTATCGTTTTAGCCAAAAGAAGACAGAGTACCTGTGCTGCCCATTCTCTGACCCACCCGAACCAATTCCAAACATTAAATTGAATGGAAATGTGCTTCCCAAGTGTGAAATGTTCAAGTACCTACGATTTATGATCAATAGCAAAGCAAACTGTGATGACGACATCAATCATCGCGTAAGCGTGGGGTGGATGAAGTGACGAGAAAACTCCGCCATCTTCTGTGACCGAAAAATGCCCCCTAAGCTGAAAAAAAAGCTCTACACCGCAGTTGTGCGTCCGGCGCTTACAGATGATGGTTCACAATGTTGGGCAGCGTATAAGAAATATGAGAGCAAATAAATGGCAGCTGAGATGAAGATGCTTCGCATGACAGCAGGAGTAACAAAGCGAGATAGTTAAGAACAACGAAGATCCGAGGAAGCCTCCATGTAAAAGAGCCTATCTCCAGAAAAATGGAGCACGACCGGCTCAGTTGGTATTGCCACGTTCAAAGGAGAGATCCTACGAACGCCGTCAAAAAGGCAATGCCAATCAACATTCCAGCGCAATCGCGAAGGAGAGGATAGCCTAAGCAATCATGGATCACACAAATGCATGGACAACAGCATTTATTTAGCCTCAGTGACGAAGAGATCCAAAACCGGTGGCCTGCCGGTATATTCTGAGGTCAAATCGGCGTGCCCCATAAGCGGACCATTAGGAATACAGTAGAGTGGGAGGATTATAATCCATCACTTCAGATTAAGAATTATAGAAGATGAATCCCGGGTCAATTCTGAAGAACAGTATGAACTTCTTTGAATGTTTTTTTTTTCTGTGTGGAATGTTAGCTGCTTTTCGTGTTTCTGTGAAAAATTACAAATGAGAGCAACTCAAACTTCTTTTCCTGTGGTTTTTTATGTGAAGTGATATTTGGGAGAGTCAATAATTTCGAGAGTCGGAGGTTTAGATCTTTACAGACGGACTCAACTCTGCACTTAAAAACTGCCTGCTGGGTTAACTCCAGATTCGTTTTGTTTCTGGATTAAGAGATCTTGGTTTAAGCAGGGCTCAACGCGGAAAATTCCCTAAAAGGAAAATATTGCGGAAAATTTATAGGCCTAAACACTTGGAAAACGGGTATGCGAAGATGTTGTCGAATTCACGGAGGCGCAACGGCTTAGGGTCTAATCATAGCTATCATCGGATTGCATCATTGAAAAATTTGTTTTCATCTTTTTAAACGTTTGAGCAAACAATGTTGGCTGTTATTGGTATCAAAATGAAGATTATGAGTTGCAGAATTTTTTCCGTAACAAAAATACATAAATTGCGTTAAAACTTTTATGTAAGCTCGCTTTTACTATTTCACTGACAGAAATCAATTTCAAGGAACAGCTGATTTTGATTTGTGTTTTAGCGACAAAATCGTTCCACTGAAAAGCATTCCATTCTCTTTCTATTCTCAACTGTCAGTTTTCCTTTCACTGATCAACTCCAACCTCAAACGCCTGTAGTTGTTTGTTGGCACTGAAAACAATTGTCAATGATTGCTATGAATGACTTGTCAGAAAACCGAAGACATTGTTCCACTGATTTGTTCAAATGATGCTATCCGATGATAGCTATGATTAGACCCTTAGGTGCACCGGGCATATTATCTACACATCCACACACCGTGCAACACTAGAACGCCTAAGATAACTTGACGACGTTGTAGCTGATGTAAGAAAACTAGAAATCAGGAATTGAATAGTCTCTATTCTTTGCTATTACTCTGCAAAGAACAAAGCGGAATGGAGAAAACTCGTTGATGCAGTTAAAGCACACCACAAGCTGTAACGCTCATGAAGATGATGAAGCTCGAGCTTTAAGGCTTCACAAGCAGGCTTTGGAGACGATACGTCGCATCGGCTTTAAATATGCTTTATACCATGTTTCCACCGGACTCTAATCCGTGAATTGTATAAATCTTCATTAAATCCTCTACAAATTACGCGATTAATCACAAATTGATCCCCTCATAAATCTGATTTACCCTTTTTACGCACCACTTCAACCTTCTTCGAACACCTTTTTAACAGTTTGAGAATCGAAAACCGACACTGAAACTATTCACGTATGTGTATGACAGAATTACAGTTTCTATTTGGATGTTAACAACGGAAATCTATTTGCGCAATCACATGCAGCTAAGCAGTAAGAATACAAAGAAAGGAAACATTGAAATGTTAGGAAACATTGAAATCGCAAACGTCAGGCCTAGGCGGAGCCAAAGCTTTTTCGTGAATCTCTTAAGCAGATATTCGGCAAAGTTATAAGTGTTTAAAATTGAGTATAAATAAGCCGCGACATAATCAACGATCCGTTCTTCAGAAAACAAGTACAATCAACTGTGGTGGTCTAAGCAATAATGGGGCAACCAGGATATGTTACTACAAATGCCAAGATATACAGAAGGTAGTGGAGCCGTACTCTGAAGTAGGGAGCGACATCGCGTAGTAAAGGAATAAAACGATTCAGTCGTAGCTTCTCGGGGTAACAAAGGATCTTACCTTATTTATTTTAAGTCATTCATCAACCAAACCTACTCTTGCTCAAAATTTCTTAGTGTTCTACCAACGGAAAACTGCCCGAACACGAATAAACCATATTATAACAAGGACCTGGTAGAAGCCTGCTTTTAAAGAAAACTGTTTGTTTCCCCGATTCATTTCGAACGGCTCTCGATCTTAGTTCGATTGCAAAACGACAGTGACAAAAGCTTATGATCAAAATCTGGTAAAATGTTTCGGAACTCACCTGGCAAATGTAGTCCTTGCGTTGGAGCTGCTGCCCCAGACATCCTCCTTCAGCGTCTGTGGTCAGCTTATACTGACTGTTTGCTCGGTCCAAGCCCACACACTCGTGATGATAGAGGCACAGGCACTTAATACACTGCAGCTGTGGTATCATGCCCATGGCAGCGGCACACTGCATCGTGCAGGGCTGCGGATCGCCGACTCTAAAGAAACGAAAATGTGTTTTGTGTGGACAAAAAGAAGAGAGAGAGAGAGAAAGAGACAACAGAAATAGAACAAAACCCAGAGAAGCACGGGAAAGGAAGATGAATTTATGCTTGTCTTTTTTTTCTAGTGTCCATGTCCAGGCGGATCATTGGGGAATGGGATTCCGGGATAGTTTTAACGAGAACTGTCTAAAGATTTGGATCGATACTTACTTTCTGTTCTTGCTGGACCGCGGTGTGCTTTTGGGCGAAGGCGCAGCGCTGTTTGTGCCTGCATTTGAGTTCGAGTTTAAGTTTAGCGTCGACGAGTTCTTCAGTGCCCGCGTGGGTGTCCAACCTTGTGGCGGTGGCGAGGCTCCTTTCGGTGCCTTCGGCTTGGAGACCCGTTTGCTACTGCTTGTAGCACTGCTGCTGCTGTTGACGATCGGTTCGGCAATGGAGCGATGTGTCGGCTTCGCACTGCGGACAATTTCCTGGTCTGGGCTAAAGCCCAAGGGCTCCTTTGCGAAGCAGAAGTTATCGATTGTAAGCTCGCCAGACAGGTGCGGCAGAATGTCGTTTCGGGAGCGCGTCTTCTTGCCCGACGGCGTGATGTAATAAACGTCGGCCTTGTCTTTGCTTACTTCGGGATTGGCGCGGTAGACTAGCTCGCGCTTCCAGCCCAACTCGAAGGGTTTCCTGTACGACTCGTCCTTGGGTGATTTTATTTTGGGAGTCGTCGTTGTTGTCGCTGCGGCTACTGTAGCGACTGTTACCTGTGGAGCCGCCGGAGCCACGATTGGCGGTTCAACCGTTGTGTCCGAAGTAGTCGAGGTCACTACAGCTGCCGCCGGTGAAGATGCTGGCTTTGCTCTTGGCGACGACGACTTTGGTGCCGGCGAAACTGGAGGAACCACCGCAGATACAGCAGGAGCCGCCATTTCCTTTGCCGCAGAAACTCCTTTCTGCTTGATTTTAGCCTTGGAAGTACCCTCAACCGCATCTGTGGAGTATCGACTTTTTTTTGGTGGCACGACCGGGCACTCTTGGTCCTCAGCTGCCGCCTCACCATTGAACTCAGCACTGGGCGCCTCGACAGGCGCATATACCCACTTTGTAGTTTCCTCCTCAAATCCCAGCAGCTCTTCGCCCTCGGGCAGTGCCATATTGACCAGCAGCTTCTTTCTATTGTCACTCGCAATGGTGGACTCGTTGGCAGACCCACCATTTTCCTTGCTCGCCTTCTTCAAGGTGGTGCTGTCCACTTGACAGCCTCCGCCGTCCGCACCTCCGCCATCTTCGTCATCGCTCACGGCCAGTTTCATGGCGGATACATAATCGACGTCTTCTTCGACAATTTCATCCGGAATCGTGGCGTCCACTTCCATCCGAACCCGAAAACTTTGCTTGCGTTTCGGCGAAATGATGGGAGAATTATCGTGGACCTTTTGCACTCGAAAGTTTCTTCCTTTTTGCGCCGTTTTTTCGGCGAACACAATTCCTGGTACGAAATTAACCAGAGGGACACGGCACCACACAGTTTAACTCGCTCACTTTTGCGGATTTTCGTTTTTCTTTTTTAGGTTATCTTTGAATACGAATTGATTGGGGCGCTTTTCGGGAGCGAGCGATTTTATATAATCGATGCTGGGACTCTGTGGGACATTTATTTACTTTTTGCGATGCAACCACTAGCACTTGGTTACGAGGAGAATGTTTTTTTTATTAGTTTTTAGGAATCCCTGATAAAAATGCGCCAACAACTATTTTCACTGCGGAGTGTCGCCGGGGCAAAAAATTCCAACAAACGAACTTCAAGAAAACAAACGCGTTTGGCGTTTGCAGATTGTTATGCGGATCGGCCGTGTGGTGGCGCTTTGAGTGGCAAACGGAATGATGCGACATTTGCTGCAGGGATGGCTGAGAGGAAATAATGCTTTGATTTTCATGATTGTTTAAAGACAGAAGCGTCCCTCTCGATTTTTTGTTGAAATTTTATTGTTTCAATCCGAGCACAAAATGGCAGAAACTTATTTTACATTTTTGGTTAGAAAAGCTTGCGTTGCCAATTGAAATTCATTTTATGTATCTGGGGAATCTAGAATTTTTTCAATAAAATAATGTTTACTTTCTGCAAAGTCAAATTAAAAACTACTGCGAAGTTTTATGCGTCTTATTAAAAGTGAAATTTAGATGTGAAATCACCTTATTCGGCTTTTCACTTTGTTTTTTTTTTTTGTTTCGTTAATACTTTTGCAAATGGGTATCTATAGTGGGTAAACTAGTACTTCTTATACCATGTCTCCACCGAGCACTAATCCGCGATTAATATACATATTTATTAAATCTTCTACAAATCACGTGATTAATCATACAAATTTAAATCCTCTCGGCAAGCGATTAAAAATAAATCCTCTCATGAATCCCGTTCACCATACTCAAAAACCTATTTTCTGCACCTTTGTAACAGTTTGAGAATCAAAAAAGGAAACTGAAACTGACCCTGTGCGACAGATCTGTCACAAGTACGTTTTCTATTGTGACCTTTACTGAGGAAATTGTTTTTCGCTCCTGGGAAATGACATCGCCACTCTCTTTTATGAGCCAAAATGACTGAAAAAGAGTGCTCATCAAAAGAATGTTATGTCAAATTAATCCTTTATTTGTCCAGTGGAGCCACTTTGGGATATATTACTAATCGTTTCCCGCTAATCCTCTTTTAATGGGCCGGTGGAGACATAGTATTACTCACCACATCAAAATACGAATTTATACACAAATATTAACAATCGTCATAAAAATTGCGCGATTTTCGGAATTTCAAAACGTGGTGGCTCTAGTCAATTCTAAAAAAAATCCCTGTGCAAGAAAGGCAAAGTTTGTATTTTTTTCTTTTGTTTGTTACATTTATGATTTGCGTTCCACTATGTTCCACAACTGCAGTTGACCGATTAGTCAAAAAATAACCCATTTCATTGATTCATTGATTTTGCCATGATTTCTACACTTTCATCGACATTTTTTTTTGTTTTTGCTATTTATCTTAATAAAATCAATTACCTCTAAAAAAGAAGAAAGTCTACTTGAAACGCCAAACAAAAGCACGTCGATTTTGATTAAAATTTTGCATTTTTATGCTATTTGGAACAGGGTATAAACGACATTTTACATAACAGAGGTGTCGTGGGCAAATGAAGAAGATTAAATTTAGGATCGAATGCATTATTGTAAAAATCGTTTTTCAAAATGATATTTGGCACTTACCAGCCACTTGAAAGGTGATCAATATCCTTCCGCTGAAATGGAAAAAAAAGGTCAGCACTAAGTTGAATGTGTATTTACAAAAATGTATTACTTGTATATGTGTGTTAAGAAAACTTATACCGCCTGTTAGATTGAGGGCGAGAGCCAAGTACGCCAGTTAAGGTAAATTCGATAAATATTGAGTCTTTTACCATGTCTCCACCAAAAATATATCCCAAAGTGGCTCCACCGGACAAATATAGGATTGATACGAACACTCTGTTTCTGTCATTTTCTATCCTCTACAAATCCCCGCGTGATTTGTAGAGGATTTAATAAAAAATTATATTAATCGCGGATTAGTGTCCGGTGGTATAAATGGTACTAAGACATTTTATAAAAGAACTCGAGACCGAGAGGACTGGTTCCTGAAATAAAAAGAGAAAAAATGTTGCAGCTACTAATTTCTGACATGGGCTCTATTTTGTTTTAACAACATACAGTTGTCAACAACTGTCAGCATTACAGTCACATTTTTATTGTGGCAGTTTTTAGCGCAAGAAGATTTTCACAATAATATCAAATAGAAGTATTTAAAAAAATTAATAAATCAAGCAAAACGACTTCTCTTAATAATTTTGTGACTTTGATTTCCACATATGCTGTGACGCCAGTGCCGCTTGTTTGACAGCTGACAGGTACACAGAGGACGTTTTCAAAACGGTTTAACTTTTAGTTTCGTTCCTGTTTGTCCTTGGAACGATGCGGATTTATATGTCCTATCCACACCGGAGCATAAACTAAGTTTTTAAGTAACTTTGATCAGGGACAGATTAGCCCTAAGGGCACGTGGGGCCCGGGCCCATAGCGGCAAATTTTGGGGGCTTTATTTCAATCAACGTTTCAAATATAACTGTATAACTGTCCCGTCCGATCCTGTCATCCGTGTATTTATACAAATTCACCGTGTTCTCGACGTTTCTTATCTGGTAATTTTCTGGTACTTTTCCAGTGAATTCCACGGAGGGGAAATTGTCGATAGTCGATAAGATTTGTCTTAGTGGCGGCTTATCGGGTGTTTCTACAGGACACTTATCCGCAATTGAGGCAAGCCGTCCTTAAATCCCCTCTAAATCTCGAGATTTACCATACAAATATTAATCTCTTCACGACGAGATTAAAGATTAATCGCGTATTTAATCTATTCTACGCAAGAATTCTTAAATCAAACCGAACAGAATACTACGTGTTCTGTGCGTTTTCAAACACACCTTTAATTGACAGCTGGGTAGAGTACTATCATCTCAGCAGTGTTTCTTTTGTGGTGTAAAGGTAAGGGCAGAACGTCTGATAGTGCTGTTGATGTGGATGTGAATGTTCCTGCCAAAAAAGTTTAATGCAATAAAGTATGCAACATATTGATGGATGTTAATGTTGACTCTGCTGGTTGATCCAAGTTGGTCCACTATCGACTTTGTGGACTTAAATCCCAGAAACATGTTTGCCGTTTTGTTTTCCTACTTTTGGATTCTTTCGTTTAGTAGATTAAAAAAATCGGTTGCACTTTAAAGTGAATTTAATTATTTCTGAATCTGAGTTGCCCGAGAGATAAAAAAAATACCATGTTTACCAGGAGATGTGCAGATGACGTGATGTCATTGAGAAATGTCAAAGGCGAAATCATACGTCACGTTAACCTCCCCTATTCCGGTGGCACCACTTTGGGATTAACTTTTCATTTTCCTACGTCACTCTCTGTAATAATGTGCAGTGGAAACACCCTATAACTTTTTATTGACAACAGCTGGGTATCAACAACTCGGCTGTGTTTGTTGCATTGTGAAAAGGGATGCGTAGAATGGTTGATGTTGATATGGGTGTGAATTTGGATGCGCCCATCAAAAAAGTTAAATGCACTAAGCTGTGTGCATTGCATCAGAATGGTAGATTTTGATTATACTTTCTGGCTGATGTTGATAAAGTTGGTTTACCTTAGATGTTGTGGACTGAAATCCCATCAAAGTACTTGACGTTCTGTTATTCTATTGAGTTTTTGCGTTATTTTGATTCGTAGAGTCAAAAATTCGGTGGCAATTCAAAATAAATTTGATTATTATAAATTTAACGTAAGCCCGGAAAAATTTACGTTATTAAGGAGATTGCGAAGGAGTTAACGACGAGGCATGACCACTTACACCAGAAGATGTCATTGAGAAATATCAAAAATGAAAGCATACGCCAAGTTAATCTTCTTTTTCGTGGTGGAAACACTTTGGGATTAACTTTAAATCTTCCTTCGTTAATCTCTAAATTATGTGCGGTGGAAGCGCCCTATAAGTGGCCAAGTTTAATTGTTAAAATTTGAACTTAAATAAGTTGTGTTTGATAAATGCATTTAGCTGCGTAATTATAAAATTTAAAAAGAAAAATGGTTCGAAATGAAACGAAGGACAAAGTTTCTGTTGGTTAAATGGAACAAATTTCATTCACTTAGTTCTTGCGTTGATGGAATAGGGAAAAGGTGATCTTAAACCATACCTTCGGATAAGTCTTGTCAAACAGCAACGCAATTTATCGAAATAAACAATACTTAAAGCTTTAATTGGTTTAAGAACAACTTGTTTTAGCACTCGAGTATTTTAATTGCTCCTACTTAGTACCCAGTGGGTGGTTATTTACCACACGACACCATTCGGCATAATTTCTAACTAATTAACGCATAAAGCCTCCACGATTTCCCTATCTACGAGAATAACTTTACGGGACGCTAATTGAATTGGTTGTAGATACTTCGGATGAGAAGGAGAGACCAGTGCACCCTTAGGGATTAAAAATGTCAAACTAACGACCTTGTTATGTTCATTTGCATCCATATAGTGTGAGGTGTCGAAATTTTTACACGTGCTAAAAGCTTAGAAGTTTTTTCGCAATATTTGCGACCTAAGAATGGGAGATGAAATTCGCGTGATAATTTGGCATTTGAATATTTTGTCTGTTACTTGTAAATATGGGACGAACAATTAAGCGACAACGCTTTAAGGGTGTGAAACTGTAGGAACCCGCCATAAGTTTGATACCTTTCTATCCTCCAATAAAAATTGTAGGCCAATTACTCAGCCACAAAAAAGGTGACTTACAAATAAGTATTTTTCGTATTTTGTATATTTCAGAAGCAATTAACTCGTATCTACTAAACAGCAACTTAATTGGAGTCGATTAGGGGATTGTTCATGCGAGGGATCAATGGGTGTGTGCATACAGAGTGAAGTTTCGGACCTCACAACTAGGCGGAGAGCCGGAAGTAATCTCTATTATGCTACAGTCTTCCTGATACTGAACGAAGGGCTGATATGCGAATGACCAAAAACTACTAAAGTTAAACCGAGATCTTGAAATCATGTGATGGTACGGTGGATGCCAAAATGATTCTCAGCCGATTTCTGGTGCCGACTTACTAGTTGAGTATTTTAAAAACTCCTGTGCGCCTTGAAAACTTTAGAGCATTTCCAACAAGTGTTTCAGTTCCTGAGTTAGACTCTCCAATCAAGATGCCGAGCTCCTGAAAACTTTGCAGAATTTAAAAAACAATGAGATTTCTGGTCTTGATGGAATTTCCTCTGATATTTTTTAAATATAGTATGCCGACCTTCTTTAACATCCTGCTTATTTTCAACAATAAACTTTTAAGCAATAAACTAATCCCCAATTCTTACTTGCAAATCTCGCAAATTTCAAAAAAAGGCGATCGAGATTGGCCCAAATAGGGTGTTTCCACAGCACATAATACAGAGATTAACGTAGGAATTTTTAGTTAACGTAGGAGATTTAAAGTTAATCTGAAAGTGTTTCCACCGGAATAGAGGAGCTTAACTTGGCGTATGCTTTCTTTTTTTTGTAACCGTTTACATTTTTATCCCTCAGCAACTCAGATTCAGAAATAATTAAATTCGTTTATTATTGCCACCGATTTTTTTAATCTACAAAACGAAATAACCCAAAGAAACGAAAAACAAAACGTCAAATACGTTGTTGGGTCTTAAGTCCACAAAACCACTTCAGTCGCCCTACTTGATCAGCATCAACCAGTAGTATCAACATTAATATTCATCATTGTTTTGCAGTGTGCACCTTATTACATTTAACTTTTTTGACTGTCAACAAAGCCTGCAACCCAATGAATCCATTGCATCCGTAACCTTGAAGTACACAACTGACAACTAAGTTAAATACACACGATCTTGTGGGATGCGGCCCACAGAGGAAGTGCGTGACGTACGACGCTTCCCATAAAACGTGTGTATTCCACTGAGTTGTCAGTTGTGTACTTCGACGTGACGGACACGACGGATTGATTGGGCTGAAGACATGAATGAACCGTGAGCAGGTGTGTTTGTTTTGTTTCGTCAGAAAACGCACAGAACACATACGAATTCTGTATGGTTCTTGCGTGGAAGAGATAAGATTGTTCCAGTGGAAACAATCTAAAAAATTGTAGAGGAATCTCAATTCAATGTGTACTCAGAAAGATTTTTACATTTGTTTTATCCAAAAGGCTTTCTAGTTGGTTTAAATCCAGCATCCTGAGTAGTTTTCAAGCTGATTTTCCAGCTTTTTTTTATGAAAGTGAATAAAGAATTATGTGAGCTTCTCCACTGAACTTGTCATGGGCGTTTGTTGGGAATTCTAATTGAAAAGTCAAGAAATTCCCAATTATCGTAAGGGTAACAAGTATTAAAGTTACAGTTTTTCGACAAAAAGTGAATGCGATGACATCGTTATTTCGAACTCTGCCAGAAATTCATCATCCGACCCATTAGGGCCAGTTTTTTAGCCAACAAACTGAGATGAACCCCAAAATGAATTTTTCAGTGAATACTGATCCGGAATTAACCTCGGTTAAATCGCCAAATTTGGTAAGTTAATCCCAGATCAACTCTGGTGAACAGTATAAACTTGAATGTTTTTTCCGTGCAAAAAAGCAGTGGTTTCGCGTGTTTCTGTGAAAAACTACACCTGAAAATGACTCGAACTTCTATTCTTGCATTTTTTTATGTGAAATGAGAGCTGGGAGAGTTCATAGTTTCGAGAGTCGAAGATTTTAATAACTTTACTCACGAAGTTAACTCTTCACTGAAAAGCTGTTCGCTGTGTAAACTCTAGATTCGTTTTGTTACAGGATTAAGAGATGTTGGTTTAAGCTGGGCTTAACTCAGCAATTAAAAAAAACTGGCCCTTAGTGATTTACTTATTTTAGTACTTGTTGTAAGGATAGATATTGGGGATATTTCAACTTTTAATTGTTAATAAAGACTATGGGGTTTGGGTGCGAGTTTGGGGGTATAAAACTATTTCTGAGTAAAATTTGAAGATATTCGTCTTTCTAGATTTTGTCCTATAAGAGATTTTTCAAACCGATTTCCGACATTTTGTTCATTAAACATTTTCGTTAACGGGCTGAACAAACGGGGTTAACCTTTTTTTGCGGCCGATATAAATTTAGATCTCGTTAGTTTGGCCCTTGCTGGACATTTAGTTTGGCAAACTTTAACATAAAGGTTCGAAAAACCAAAAAGGGGTGGCTGCCAAGATTTATGTACGCTACTACACAGGCCAACAATGTGTTCTACCTTTCGGATTAGCATGAAATACCTTTCTCTCATCTGTCGATGACTTGTGCAAGGGGACATTACACAAAAAAGTTTTTCCTTGTGACTCGTGTGAAGTTAGCCTAGGCACCCAATTTTTACCCCGCGCGAAGTTGTCCCTCAATTTTGTTGCCAAATTCATTGGGAACTATTTCTAAAACTTGCAATAACGCTGGAACTATGTTAGGAATCTACCCAGAACTCTAAAAAAATTAAAGTTTTCAAAAATCGGGGGATAACTTTTCACGAGTTTCCTCGTGCAAGGTGGTTCCTATATGTAATCCGCAAGATGCATAAACGCACCTACGTAAATAGACGAAAAAAGACATGCAGGAGTCGCTGAATACACCCATCGATTCACTTAACGAACACCCCCAACTGTCATTCCAGTCAGATGACAGCAAACTGATATTCGAAGTTCGAATTCGATGTCGAAAATTTCCCCTCCAAGGAATTCAGCGGAAAATTACCAGATTGGAAACGTCGAGAACACGGTGAATTCGTATAAATACACGGATGCGAGGCTCGGACGAGACAGTTATATTTTAAACGTTGACTTGAAGTGCTTGAATTGAAATAAAGTGTTGAATTCTAAGTAGCGAAGTTGAATTCGAATTTAAATAAGTTTGGTTTGATAAATAAAGTGTTTTGCCTACTACAAGCTTTTTCAAAACAATATTGTAAAATTCGACCTTCATGTAAAATTTCATGTACTTGGAGAAAACAACTTTTTGACGTTTGTACACATCTGTCAATAGACTGTCATATTATTTACATGACAAAAAAACATGGTTCCATGTTTGCTGCCAGAATGTTATTTTGTTATCCTTGACAGTACAAGTACGGTGCCGTACCGCGACGCGACGCACCTTCTGACAGTGATTATTACAATAATTTATTACAATTGCTCGCTTGGCCAAATATCTCTCTACCCTACCTGCCGCCTACTATTCAAAATTACTACTATTAGTAGGACGCTAATAACTGACCTCTCCAAGTTATGTTAAAAGTGTTGAGACTACAAAATTGGCGGCAGATTCAAAAAGCTAAATCGATCAATTAACTGGGAGATAAAAAAAAAAAACTTGTTCTGTCAGACGCATATTCGAGTTACAAACAGCACCGATAGATTCAACTATTACTATTAACATGTCCAGCTTCCAGCATCCCATTCCCACAGCCATGTGGACTCTGAGTAGTAATTCTATTTTTAGAAATTATGGTTATTCAAGCTTTTAATGCAGTTTTTTTTTAATAATTTTCCTATTTGCTTTGCAACTAATTATTCGTAGTACACGACGAAGTGGCAGTAAAAATAATTGTAGGTAAGCCTCCCAGGTTGGCCTGCGCACTGCACAGACAGATAGATGTCTCGTTGATGGCTTTTTAGGTATGCTTTAGGTTTTGTGTTATTAAGCCGAGCTTTAACCGCGAATCTGGAAACTCACGCTAGACTGTGTTTACACGCGGGCAGCGGAGATCTAATGGTTATTGTGCAACGCGCCCGGCACGGCGCAGTCGTGCTGCACTCTAGAGTGCGATAGAAAATTTGAATTAAGACTAACGACCGGAAATGCCAGAGTGATTAAATTATTTTATTTCAGCTTTTTTTTTCGCGGCGCTATTTTGTGCTGTTTGATTTTTCCTTTTTTTGCAATATTTCATTGCATTTTATTTGAAAAATGACAGACAAATTGTATTGTTTGTCTCGTTTGTGCGTGTGTAGGCGTTGAACGCTGGGCTGCGCTACAAAAGATGTCCCTGCTTGTATTTAAGTGATCGTGAGACGTGAATCGATGCATCTGGGATGAGAGGTCAGGTTAGGAATCTTTAAAGCGTAGTATCTGTGTGTGACAAAGTTTTTGTTTACACATTAATTCAAGTGACAACTCACATATTGTTTACAAAAGTTTTATTGCTCGAATCTAATGACGGGTTGTGGCTTGTGGGTTGCGTCCAAGAAAAGCTGACCGGGAAAATATCTTAGAGCCGAATATTCTGCAATTACTTAATGCAGTTTTAGGTAATATACATACGCACGTACCTATTTTATTTTTAAGTATCTCGATTGATAAATCGACGATTGGTTAATACAATTCGATTGCCAATAGCTACGGCCTCACCAGAAAGTAATCGAGCAAGTCTCAGAATTGAGTGTATTGAAATTCAATTGATATTCAATTGTCGTTTTGATCGCAAAATTAAAAATTTATTTACTCAGACGGTTTTAGAAATTAAACCCTAATCTAAATTCCGTCGCACGGTCTTATACCATATGTCTCCACCGGGCACTAATCTGCGATTAATATAATAAATCTTTATTGAATCCTCTACAAATCGCGCGATTTACCATAAAAATTTAAGTCTCTCTCTCTCTCTCTCTCGGCAAGCGATTTAAAATAAATCCTCTCATAAATCCCATTCACCCTATTCAAAAACCTATTTTCTGCACATTTGTAATAGTTTGAGAATCAAAAAAAGAAATTTAAACTGTTCCTGTACTACAGATCTGTTACAAGTGCGTTTTCTATTGCGATTTTTACAGCGAAAATCGTTTTTCGCTCTTGGGAAATGACATCGCCACTCTGTTTTGACAGAACCAAATGACAGAAACAGAGTGTTCGTGCCAAATTTATACCTTATTTACTACTTTGGGATTTGTTTTTAATCGTCTTCCA
Organism: Neoascia interrupta; assembly: GCA_947623515.1. Taxonomy (NCBI): domain Eukaryota; kingdom Metazoa; phylum Arthropoda; class Insecta; order Diptera; family Syrphidae; genus Neoascia; species Neoascia interrupta. The sequence goes on along the minus strand of OX392463.1, from coordinate 118,456,485 downwards.
CTAATCCCCCTTTAGTAGACATAGTATTATCGCCCAAAACCACAACGCCCAAATTTAAAAATATCAAAACACCCAAAAAATTTCTTAACAATTTGTGTTGTTAAAAAAATCGTCAAATCGGGCGATACGACATTTCATTTGGGCTTTCAGTCGCTTTACATCTTGAGATTTGAGTGATATGTCGCTTTTTTTGGCGTTGTGATATCTTTAAATTTGGGCGTTAAATTCTCAATAAATTTAATAAAGTTTTTTATACCCGACCGAGGGTATATTAATTTAAGTGCACATTTTCTAACACAGTGAAAAACTCACCGTAGACCCTTAAGACCTTTTAGAGATATGATCGAGACCGACATGTGAATTGATTAAGCCATGTCCGTCCGTCCATGCGTCCGTCCGTATGTGTGAAGGTTTTAGGTCTTCAAAATCAAGCTAGAAAGCCGAAACTTGGTATACGGCTTGGCTCTTTTGTTGCACTTACAAAGTGTGAAAATTGGCTCAATCGGTCAACGGCCACGCCCACTACTGGCTTCAATGGGAGACAACCTCTATTTTACTATTTTCTTCAAAATGCCTTTTGGTCAAGTTAGACAAGGCACAGGAACTCAAATTTTGGTACTGAGCAATACTGAGCAATATTGGCCTAAGACCTTTAACAAGGCAAAAATTGGACCGCGCACAATATCGACCATGTCCACTTTTAACATGTTAGATCTTTAAAAACCCGATTTCTCGGAAAGTTGAGTCCAAACCGAAAAACTATTTTATGACAAATATTAAAGATATTGCTATTTGCTAGGTTTGCTTCATACAATGTTTTGAGCTCCGCCCACTTTCAGGGGCGTTTTTAGGAAAAAACTGTTTTTTTGTCTGAAATAATGTTCGCTTTTACCGTATTTTCTCATGATTCTTACGAAATTACAATTGATTGATTTTAATTTTAAGCCCATGCCCACTTTTGGCGGCGTGGCCTGTACAAATAATATACGAACTCGGGCCAAGAAAATTTAGATTTGGTGTTACATGGTATACTGGGTCGGGTATATAGAAGTTTGTCACAGACAAACTCTTGCACTTACTCACTTACTCACTTACTCTACCTTTTCTCGAAGAAAACCAACGTCCTTACATCCTCCATGGTCTGACTATATCCATTGTTCAATTTCATCTTGACGTCTCATCACTTGGCTTCGTCAAACGTTGGTCCAAGGAGTTCTCTGATCCCTACGTTGCAAGATCCCTTTACATTACCTTCGTTCGTACCCTACTCGAATACGGCAATCAAATCTGGTCCCCCCATCATAAAGTACATGTGTCTAGAATTGAGAACGTTCAACGTCGCTTTCTTGATGAGATGAGAATGACCCTCTCATCTTCCCTCCTTATCGCGACCGCCTCAAACTCATCAACCTGAATTTTCTTTAAAAACGTAGAGATGCTGCAGACATTCTTTTCGTTCATCGCTCGCTCTTAGGGTTCGTCGATTGCGCATCTCTCCTCAACCTAATTTTCTTTAACACTAACCCTCGGGTAACTACGTTGCCCACGCTTTTTCTATATTCCCACCCTCCGTACATCATATGGCTCCAATGGATGTTGCGGAAGGTTAACTTTAACCATATACCCTTTTCGATTTTAACTGCAGCACTTCCAGCCTCAAACTCATTCTTTCTCATCTTTCTTCCTCCAAAATCAAAATCAAATTAAAATTTGGGCGTTGTGGTTTTGGGCGACAAGACTTAACGCGCTGAATTCCATTTTGACAGAAGAAGAGCCATTAAGGGTAGTGTCTTGTTTTGACATCCCTGCTAAAATTGTCAGTTTAGACAGGATGACGATGAAAAACTCACGCTGTTCCAAGTTTAGTTAACACTAACCAAGAGACAACCTGGGCTGATATGGCTGGGACATTTTAGTACGCATAGACACCAACGAACATTTTGGAAACCGCCCGGCATGCAAGGACGCCGCGCAGTTGAGGACCACCGATACTCAAAAGGGATACGCGTTCTTTTCTTTCCATTGACCGGGCTCAGTTATCCTTGTCTTCTCGATTTAAATGACTGAGATTATGGATGTTTGGTAACCAAAGACTTAGGTGGAAAGTTATTGTTCATTTCCTCGATGTGGATGTCGAGCATCGAGCTAGTGTATTTTGACGGTATTTTCATTTCTGTAATTTCACAATAGCAAACACCATAACATGAGACTATTTTCTAGACATGAATTGTGTTTCCACCTCAAGGCGATAAAAGACATTCAGGCGTCAATGATCAATGATTCAACTGTCATTCCAGTCAGCTGACAGCAAACGGGCATTCGATATTTGAACATCGCTATTTCAATGGAAAAATAGCAGTGAAAAATTACCAAAAAAGAAATTTCGATAACTTTGTTTCTTTGTGTAAAAAAGCGGGTGATTGAATTTGACATTTAAAGTTTTTTTTTCGAATATTTGAATAGTTGAAATCGAAGGAGAAAGTTAAAAGTGATTGAATCGAAAGAAAGCTTGATTCCTACCCTTGCCATCTAAAATAAGACCTGTTCGACCACTTAACGGTGAAAGTAATAGCATTTGCAGATGTTTAGCAGAAGTGTCCGGGCATTGTGAAAAGAAGAGAAATTTATTGCTTCTAGCCGTGAATTCAGAATCTAAATCAGAAGAACACACCACACACCATCATACAGCACGATTTTCTTGCCGCGGATTTTAGCTTTTGGCGTACCTCATCAGTTGCACCCTTTCTATCCGCGCATTTACCCTTATAACACGGGTTTCTGGTTCTGGACTCGTTGCGGTAGCTTTTGGACTATTCCCTATTGCAATATAGGGAGAAAAGAATAGGAACGACTTGCCGAAGTGTCGGTTAGACAAAAAAAAGCGTTTTCACAAAATCTTTCTCAAATTGATTTTGAGATTTCTTTTGTTCTATACTTTCGTTTTTTAGATATCGAAATGGGCCTTAAATATAACAGACCAATGGCAATACTAATGTTTTGGTCCTCAAACGTGTTTTTTCTCTTTTGTGGGGACTTTTTTCTTGGCAGGTAGTTATATGAGAATCTTCTTATCTGCAGTTAAATAATTCTTATTCTGCTATTCTGGATCTAACTCTTACTTTTCTAGCCTTATTTTTCTCAAAACTGCAAGTAAATGCTCGCATTGAGATACTTACAAACATGGAAATAGTTTTATAAACACTTTTAAAACTATCTGGCAATACAATATCTAGTAAAATCCACTGTATCCCAATTTAACTGCAATCTCACTGGGAATCTTATTCCACAAATAAAACAACACTCACTTTGTGCGAACACTAAGCAAGTTAAAATTTGATTCTATAGCAAATATCGCCTTTATGGCTGACTATTAAGCATCATTTCATCGTCAGTAAGGACATGAGAGTAGGCTTTAAAATGAAGGCTGAGTCGACCCTATCACCCATCCACTTGCACTTCGAGCAAACCCTTCCAAATTCCTTTCTAGTCATCTGACAGCAAACAGACATTCGAGCTCGATATTCGATATCGAAATATATCCTTTAATGAAAGAATACAAAAAAGAATTTCGAAAGCTTGGTCCATTTGTATAAATAAGCGAATAGCTTGCTCTGACAGTACAGCTGTTTGTGAATCTTTGAATTGTGAACATCGAAAGCGAAAGTAAAATGTGGTTGAATTGAAATAAACTCTTTTATTATAACAAGGTAATGAAGTTACTTGTTTTTTTGTTTTTGTTTGATAAAGAAATTTTGTTCCCATGAGTGTGGCCGGCAAAGGTTACTCGCCCCGGCAGAGTCATCGTCTCGGAGTAAGGCGTTGGTGTATCTCCAGCTCTTCACCTAGGCGTCTTAGTTAGCCCCAGTCATGCAACCACCACAGGAGTCGGGTTTTGGAAAACTTAGTTTGTCACTAATCAGCCGACCGAAGCCGGTTGAGTCTTTGCGGCTTAATATGCCGTTAAGGTTACATTTGAGGGGTCTAAATAGTCATATTACGCGTTTTGGAATGGGAGAAGACAGAGTTCTGCATCTTTTTAAAGTTGTTTTAAAGTTCAAGTTTCAAAAAGATCTTAACAGTTTTAAATAGGTTGGTCATTATGAATCGCTATGTAATAAGTTTATATAAAACTTGTTTATTTAGAGCAGTGTTTTTAGGTACTTATAACTTAAGACCCTCATCATCCCAGTCCTGCTTTACGGTGCAGAAGCATGGACCCTGTCAAAAGGCGGATTTCCTTCGACAGAAAAATTCTTCGGACGATTTACGGTCCCGCCTGCATAGACAGAGAGTGGAGGAGGAGATATAACATCGAACTGTACGGGCTGTGCAGCGACACCGATCTAGCCAGAAGAGTCAAAACACAACGTCTACGATGGCTGGGTCATCTAGAGCGGATGGACACCAACGCCCCGGCCCGGAAAATCTTCGACTCCACACCGCAAGGACGGCGCGGTAGAGGAGCACCCAGACTCAGGTGGCGCACGCAAGTGGAAGGGACCTCAGCCAACTTCGCGTGCGAAACTGGAGACGGCTAGCTAGAGACAGAGCTGGCTGGCGAAGCTTGTTGGCTGAGGCCCAGGTCCACCCCGGACTGTAGTTAGTTTTTAGGTACAATTGCTTCTTAGTGCTACCGAGGCGGACTGCTCCTTTAACATATTTCTCTTAGAACTAGTTAATAACAAAATTTCTTTACCAACTCCTGTGTACGGTGTGTCATGTCATGATTGAACAACAAGCAGCACACCAATGATAGTTTACAAATCTATTAATAGCCATTTCGCAAACACCCGAAAGCTCTTCTGGATTCAAATGCTCAAGTCGTTAAACTTAAATTAACATTCCCGAGATAGAAATCATTCCCACAACAACGGCACCATCTCTAAGCTTTGCTTTCAAGCGTCATTTCATTGGAAAAACCAAGATTAGCAAAAGTTTGAATTTGACGGCATAATTGCGTCGTAACAACTCATATGGGTTACTCATATGTGACGTCGTGGATGAAACATCCACTCAACTCCACGACGAAACAGAAACACTGCATTAATTATTAGAAGCTTGCTTGAGTCATACCAAGAAAGATGCTTAATGACTCAATTGATTAAACAACAATTACTATCCTACTCGGGCAGCAGGCGCAGGCGCCGGCCGGCAGGGTTGGGAAGGCTTGAAATTGTTGTCTTTAGTCAAGGACATTGCGAATTAGGTCACTATTGCGCATTACTCGAGAGGCTCGTGGCAAACGACTACTATTAAGCTAAACGGTTTTCGATTTGTGATTTATAGTACAAGAAAAAATTGCAATAGGGTAGGGTCTTTTTAATGATCTCTATACATTCCAGTTACAAGATCACGACTATTGTCATTGCCATCTGGAGTGGGCGAGATCAGAAGCTATTGCTGATGCCATGGGTGGCAGCTAATGAGTTGGCTCATTAGCAACTGTGGAGCAAGTATACTTGAGTGCATTTAGTCCTTCAGAGATTTTCTTTTTTGCATGGATATACCTACCTACTGGCTTTTGACATATTTTGTGGATGCAAAATGCTGTCTAGACTTATGCAGTTGCAGCAAGTCGATACTGCAAAATAAAAGTTCGTACCTCTGCCTATAGTTCCTCTGCACACCTCCACAACACTCATAATGAATGAACAAACACTTTATGATCATATATCGAAATATCCACCTTCTCTTTGGCCCAATTAAGGATGTTTACGACTCGAGATCTACACCGACACCGCAATATTTGAAATCTTGTCTGACTTAAGATGAGTATAAATGGATAATAACAAGCTTGGCTTCAACGAATGCTGAAATAACCATCAAAGTGATTACAAAATCTCCTTAAGATCATGCTTTAAAGATGAAGGCGCAGACATGTACTCATCGTAAACAATTGACCGACGAAGCGCGCATATTGTCTGGTCACAAACAGACATGCATGCATTGAATGCATGCGGCAGAATACCGAGACCGGCAACTCCGCTATTCTGAAGAAATTCAGGATCCCTCCTAGAAAACATAGACTTTACTTCATACCTCTAAACTACAGTTTGATAAAAACTCCGACAATACCATGCGGATCCTCTTGTGATGGTCTTGCTCTTCTGGATTGTGAATCGATTGACTTTTTCACCAAAGGAAAGGCAAATGGTGGGGTATAGGATCTCTTCAATATCTCTCTTTCCTTCTTTCTGATCATTATAGTGTTTTTCAAGGTCAAATTATGGCGATAAAGGGAGCCTTGTCCCGGCTTAAGAATAACGTTATATCTGCCAAACGATATATGTACAAATATTTTCAGGCAGCTCAGGCGGCCATCAAGTGCCTGTAATCAATCTGTATAGACTCTAAAGTAGCCTTAAACTGCCAATCGTCTCTAGAGGCGCGTGTCCATGAGAGTAACACTTCTGCGACTATCTCTTAGGCCAATCTCGAGAGTCACGAGAGTAACTCGCTTTGAGACTGTGAGAGACTTTCAAGGAGTTCGGAGATTGAGAGCAAAAAATCAACTCTCTGCGAGTACTGTTGGGACACTCGAGAGTGGCCTGAGAGCTGCTCGCAGTAGTTCTACTCTCAAGTGGACATGCGCCTTCAAGGAAATGTCGGAGCAGTTCAAAATTCATCTGTGATTGGTACCAGGGCATAGTGACATTCCAGGTAACTGTAAGGTTGACAAGCTAGCCAAACTTGGAAATACTCTTTCAATATTTGTCAATCTTTTACTTATTCTTAAATTGCAGGTTGCAACTAAAAGATCAAACCTTAGATAGACAAGTGGTAGTACCGCCCTAATTTTGAAACAGTTTTGGTCAAAACTAGATCCTAAACGCTCTAAGAGTTCGGCCGCTCTTACTCTTACGATCGAATAGATCGCTCGCTAGTGCTACAATCGGTGTCGTTAGAGGATAATGCCTGATAGGCAAGCATGCAGCAAAGCTTGGTAATTATTGTAACAACTGTTGGAAAATTCTTCAAAACTTTTCAAGTTGAATATTGCATGATTGCATAGCTCATACTATGAGACTATAACTTTGTGTATTTTCTCGGAAATTTTTAAATTAGTTTTATTAACTCTTCAAACTTTTGAAAGAGCTTTGCGCCGTTTTTAACTTAAAAGGAGGATTAAAAAGTTCTTCCAAGAACATAAAGTTTGAACTGAAGCATGTAAGGGAACATCGTAGTGGAATCGCAGTCGGTGCTGAGGATTTGGAAAAAAACATTTCTGCATACTTTATAGCGGCGAGAACGAACCAAATACCGCTATCAGGCAGAACAAACCATTTAACCCGGGAGGAGACTTTACCGACAAAGCATACGACTGATACCGCCCGCCCGACCTGGATGAAGTTAAAATAGCTGTGTCTAACCATAAGTGCAACAAACTAGCCAGAGCAGACGGCCTAGCTGCTGAACTTTTTAAGTCCGCTAGCGATGAGCTGCACCAGCTTGTCTGCAAAATATGGTCGGGGAAAAGCACCCCCGACGAATGAACCCTCAGCAATGTTTGCTGTCCTAATCCTCAATAAAGAAGACACTCTAAACAGCGCCAACTATAGAGGCATCAGTGCACTGTGTGAACGCCTGAAGCTGTTTGTCAACAACGTGATAGACACACAGCAGTGTGGCCTTAGATCATGAATGAAATATTCATATTCAAATATTCATGCTACGGCAGAACATGGAGAAAACCCAGGAATTCTTAATCGATACCCACCACCTTTTCATCGAGTTCAAGGCCGCGTATATGACAGCATCTATAGGGCTACAAGCTATAAAGAGCAATGTATAGTATTGACATCCCTCCCCGCCAAACTCGTCGGTTTGTGATGGATGACGATGGGAAACTCACGCTGTTCCGTCAAGGTCAGTAAAGACTTCAACGACCCCTTTGATGTCAAAAAAGGATTTAGTCTCCACCCCATTTGGCGCAGACTACTCCCATAATTTATTTAAAACTTTTTAAATATCACCCCAAAATATTTTACATGTTAAATTAGCAATTTGCTTGTTTAAGACGCGTTTTCACAGAAACAGAAACAGAATTTCATACATTCGCAACGCAAAAATCATTCAAAGAATTCAGGTTTCAGTTGCTAATATATGGGATTCTGTTTCTGTTTTACGTTGCTTGTGACAACGCGGTTTACTTGTAAAAATGTTTGAACATTTTGGAAATTTAAAAAGGATTTAGACAGGGCAACGTCTTGTCATGTGAGTTCTTTAACATCATACTGGAGAAAATTGTGCAGAACTCCCGCGCCAACACCAGAGGCACAATTTATCAATTACTTTCATATGCAGAAGACGACATAATTGGAAGAACATAGCGTGAGGTCAGTGAAGCCTTCATGAGTATTGGGACGGAAGCGGCGAATATGAGTTTATGAATATGCTTTCATCTAAAAGACAACCAACACTGACGTCTTGGACAGAACATCACCATAGACAGCTATTGCTTTGACTTAGTTAGGGACTTTGTCTATTTGGGTTAGGTATGCTCTTCATTCAGACAATGACGCCAGCGTTGAAGTGAAATTAAGGATAACTCTTGCCAATCGCTGTTTCTTTGGGCTAAGGAGCCAATTGAGTAGTAAAGCCCTTAGCCATCTATCGTGCAACTAAAAGGGCCATTTTAAAGACCCTCATCATCCCAATCCTGCTTTACGGTACAGAAGCATGGACCCTGGCAAAGGCGGATGAAAAAACTTTAGGCTGCAATTTTTGGACGATTTATGGTCCCGTCTGCATAGACGGAGATTGAAGGAGGACATGTAACATCGAACTGTACAGAGACACCGACCTAGCCACAATGGCTGGGCTACGATGGCTGGGTCATCTAGAGCGGATGAACACGAACTCCCAGCCTGAAAAATCTTCGAATCCACCCCGCAAGGACGGCGTAGCAAAGGAGCACCGAGACTCAGGTGACTCAGTCAACTTCTGGCGAAGCTTGTTGGCTTAGACCCAGCTCCACCCCGGACTGTAGCGCCACCTTAAGTTTAAGAAAGTAAGTAAGCTTTCATACAGTTTATACTATCTTGGTTACCTCAAAAAAAATTGCTACCGTGATCGACTCCAAAGAGCTCTAGTCCCCAGCAATCGACTGTTTGAGCATCCCTGTCCTAAAGCACCAATTCCTTGGTTTGGCAAGGATTGCAGTAGATCGTGAACCACAATGGACCATACGAGAGGCGAGAGCTCGCCCCCCTAAGGACACCCCGTGACGTATCCTTCATAATGATTCCATTGAGCATGAGATTCGTGGTGCCGAGGATCCCATCTACGCAGAAAAATAATGCCTACCCGAAAAACAACCCAAAACCAAAGCGAAATAGCATGAAACCAAATGTGTGAGTAAGTGCAAGAGTTTGACTGTGACAAACTTCTATATACCGACCCTATATACCATGTAACACAAAATCTTAAAGTTTCTTGGCCCGAATTCATATATTATTTGTACAGGCCATGCCCCCAAAAGTGGGCATGGGCTTAAAATTAAAATCAATTAATTGCAATTGCGTAAGAACCATGAGAAAATACGATAAAAGCGAAAATTATTTCAGCAAAAAAAGTTTTTTTCCTAAAAACACCCCTTAAAAGTGGACGGAGCTCAAAACTTTGTATGAACCAAACTTAGCAAATAGTAATATCTTTAATGTGTGTCATTTAATTTTTTTAACTTTCCGAGAAATCGGGTTTCTAAAGATCTAACATGTTGAAAAATCTCCAATCCAAGGTCCAATTTTTGCCTTGTTAAATGTCTTTGGCGAATATTGCTCAGTACCAAAATTTAAGTTCCTGTGCCTTGTCTAACTTAACCAAAAGGCATTTTGAAAAAAAAAGTGAAATAGAGGTTGTCTCACATTGAAGCCAATTTTCACACTTTGTCTGTGAAACAAAAGAACCAAGATTTGGAAGACCTAAAACCTTCACACAGACGGACGGACAGACGGACAGACACGGCTTAATCGATTCACCTGTCGGTCTCGATCATATCTCTAAAAGGTCTTGAGGGTCTACGGTGATTATTTCACTGTGTTACAAACTATGCATTAAAATAAATATACCCTCGGTCAGGTAAAAAATGCAAAACGGCCCAACAGTTTTGGGCAAAACTTAATTATGAAGCTAATCCGGAAAAAGTATGCAAAAACTCCCAAAATTAAATGAAAGATCTCTCAAAAAGTAAAAATGTTAAAAAAGCCAAGCGAAAAATCGCCCCAAAGTAAAAATAAAAAACCGTGTAAAATTGTTTTTGACGATTTTGACAAGCAAAAAATATTATTTTTTGCTTTTCAAAAATGTCAAACCTAAGGGACGGCAAAAGAAAAGTCTCGCAGGGGCTGCAGGGGCAGCTTGTCCCAATATGTCCCAACTGTACGTTCCATGGACCTTATGCCCGAAACATTCTAGCAGAATAAGGACAGTTTTTTTTTTTTAAAAAAAGGGCCCTCCTGGACCGGCCTGGGAGCTACGCCTGAGGCTCTGGAGTTGTGGCCGATGATCGGGAATAATGGGAACCCTCGCTTAGCGACCCTTTTCATTGGACAAGCGGCTTAGAAAGATCTGACTAAATTAACGTGACTTACTGACTGGATTCACACATGGTATTCAAATGTGTAATTTACACTGCCACGACCTTAAGATAATGTCGTGAGGGGTGAGGCCAAACCATTGGAGGAGTGTGACGTGAAAAATTGACGTGAACCAAAAAAATGCTTAGTTTATTTTTTCAAAATTTTTGTTCAAAGTGGAAGTCAATCGTAAACAACAAGTTTTTTCTATACTCAAACGGTCAGTTACCAAATGTTTATGTTGTCTTTTGTATAAGTGCTAAATGCCATGTTTATAAATAGACGGAAGGACAAGGATGGCTTGGCTGTATATCTTTAAGGTTACAAACTATATTTGACAAAATTTATATACCCTGGATATGATAGAAAAAAGTACATCCAGAGATTCAGATGAATACCCAAAAGTTTTGGTTTCATGACTGCGCGTATAACAGCATTTAGCTTTAACAGTAGTCTCGCGCTATTAGGAAGCCAACACCAGAGGTAAAATTTTTTTTCTCCTTTTCAAAAATGTTTGTTTTCGGTGATGATTGAAAATATTAATGTTTTTGGCGGAACAAATCGAAATTATATCGATGAGCCAACACAAATGGTGTTTTAAAGAGGAACATCCAGCCGCCTCAAAGTTTTGCGGAAACTTTACATAGGACAGTCAAAAGAACTATTTTTTTAAATGGTCGCACTGTCAAAAGTATAAATTAGAAGCGCTTAAGTTTTTATACTCAGAGTTTACTCAAAAAAGCTTGTCATCTACTTCTCATCTCGACCTACAATTTTTCGCCAAATCCGAACGGTTTTCGTTTTAGCGAAGTTTTTCGACACAATCGGACGGCTTGTCCGGCCCTCTCTGAGAATGAGTCTTTTTTTCCAATGAATGTGGGTGGCGAACCCAAACCTCCCTCGCAGTAAGAACACAAACTGAATGGTTAATTTATTTCATTTAAAGATCCCTAAGTTATGGGAGCCATTATTGCTTCTTATGGAAAGCTATCAGCCTTCGAATTATAGGCAAAAAGGTGAGATTTATTATAATTTTTTGACATTTTTCAACGCTGTGCTACCAAATTTTCCTGACCTTCCCTTCCATTCGAAATTAATTATCCCGAAAAACCCAAACCGAGGACAGAAATCCAAAATTCCACTATTCACTACCTCATTCTGAAATTCTCTTTGCAAAAGAGTTTTTTTTAATTCGCCTCTTAGGAAACTTTGAAAAATCGAATTTTCTAAAAAAAACAAAAGCTAAAATTCAGAAAGCAATTGAATTTAGTAGTGAATAGTTGGTTTTTTATCAGGAAAAAATAAAAAAGAATATTTCCGAAGAAAATAATATTCATATCAAGAAACAAATATTAAATAACAATGGCAGAACCAGCAAATCCAAAACAAGATCCCGATCCAGCAGCAGCAGGAGCTTCACGAATGTTCGATGACTTTAGTTTGTACTACGTTCAATTGATTTTGGTCACCATTTGGATGATGCCGGTGGTTCTGAAGTTATTTAACGTAAGATAGAAAAAAATATATATAAAAAAAATTAATGTTCGTAATTTTCTTTTTTTCGTTTCCTATTGCAGCAGAAAAAACGTTCAAATTGGCAGACGAAGTTCAGGGCGCTTTGGAGCTACAATCCATTCAACAAGGCTTTGAAGGAGGCTTAAGAATGTGAAAGGCTTTTCAGTTAAGGATAGCTCTGAAAAAAAAAATTGGTGATTCAATTTGTAGTTTGGCGATTTTTTCGATAAAATTAAATTTGCGTTCGTGTAAAGGATACGGAGAAAATCTCTTCATTGTGCGTTAAAAAAATTTGACGTCATTGGAAAAAGATTATTGTGCTGAAAAAGCCTTAAAATTGTCGAAGTGAACCATTGGTGTGCGTCTTTTTCGGATCCTTGAGGATTTTGAATAATGGTGGATTGTAGAAATTCAGTTGCCGATAGATTTTGTGTATGGATAGTTGATGCGATTTACTGTTTCTCTTGAGCTTTAAGGACAAGGCGTATTTGGAGTACTTTTTAATGCTAGAAAAAGTGACTCATTTTCAAACGGGGGGTTCTTTTGGTGTTGTTCATCAAACAGTCAACCGATCTCTATTTCCAAGGCCTGTGATCCATTTTACCTCCAAGTTAGATTCCTCCTCCAAAAATGGCCCCACTTCCTTGCCTCCATTATGAAAGCTTCATACATGTTGAGCACAGCAAAGTGCTTCATAGACGATTTTAAAAGCATTTTTTCAACTTTATGTGAACAAAGTCTCTACTCTTATTTTTACAAAACGGAGAAGGATTCCGAAATCACCAATATGTCGTCTCTAGAAGACATTATGGGCACAGCTAGTGAATCAAATGTAGATCTACGTCTGGCAACGGCAAGTACCTAGCTCACCCAGTTTTAGTCAAATCAAATTAGAAGATTAAAAACAGCTACGAATGATTGACTGATGATGACTGAGGGAATCCTGATTTATTGCAATTATAACGTAGTAAAAGTCAAAACAAAGCCACCAAGCCAGAATTGTAGGATGTTGGAAATCTGCCTTAATACATCGCTAGTTGTGAACGTTGGAAGTCGCATTGGAAGTGAGCGTTTTCCAGGGACCTGCGCTTGTAAGCTCTTGAAGCTCGGTGTCATTCATGCACGAGAAAATTTTTTTCCTTCAAAGAACATATATCCTTCAAGTCGTGGACCATCAACACCGGTGTCTTGACTATAACGGGCAAGTTGTATTAGCAGCTACTAATCCATTTGTGACAGGTCAGTTTCAGGGCCCAGGAAAATGGCCACGTCGATAGGTTTAAGCTAAATTGCGCTCGTCCGCAAGTTGGTGGGATTTGCTGATGTTATTAAGGGAGCGGCACCAACCAGAGCGCAACAAGGCTAGCGGGGTCCTTGGGCTGCGCTCCTCCGGTGTGATAGGTGGTGGGCGACCACCAAGCACTTTGTTTGGGCGAAAGCCTTCTCTGCGGTGTTGGACACGGTGGGCTGGTGAATAATCGATAGGGATGCCTTGTAAGTTGCATGTTGAAATCTGATTGATGTTGAATAATGATTTCATGTTTGTATGTTGGGAGTCCCTTGCGTATAGCACGAGATGATTGTGGTACCATGGTGATCGAGTGGTTGGGTTGGTGTTGGAGGTGGCACGCTACCAGGAACTGTTTTGAGAGCATGGTGTTGTGGTCCATTACTGGCAGCAGCTTCGTCTTCAAGTGGAGGTGATCTTGGCGTGACATCCGGTGATTGTCCTCATTGCCGAATTTTGGCAGGTCTGAAGATGCCGCCAGTTTGTGTCACTTATTTGAGCCGTCCAGATTGGTGCAGCGTAGGTTAATACAGAGCGTCCAATGATGAGAAGCGTTTCTTTCTCCATCTTCAGGAGCTGCCAGCTATGGACTTTAGTATATTGTTTCGTGTTCCGATGCGGTTCCTGATGTTTGTTGCATGTGTGGCGAAAGTCAGCATGCTGCCCAAGGTAATTCCAAGAAGTTTTGGTTGATTCGTAGTTGGGATACGATGTCCTGATATGTTGACATCTAGAACTGAAGTAGGTTGTTTAAAGGTTTGCTGATGATTTTTGGCCGACAATTGGAGGTTGCGGTCATTGAAAAACTCTCCAGGACCGGGAGTTCTGTGCATAGTATGCGTACGTTGGGGCCAGTACTGAGAATAGTGCAGTTATTAGCATATGACACAATGTTTATTCCGTGACGCGGGAGGAGCAGTTTGGAGATGTAGTAATTGCCCATGGGTAGTTCATGGGCAAGCTGCTTCCAGTTATCCAGATCAAGCATTGTGTCATCGGTGATAGATTGTTCCTTAAAACGGAGGTTTCGTCTTCGTGACCCTCATGGCTAGAGCGTTGATGTTCTTTTGCTTGATGTGACCCAGTCAAAACAGTCTTTGTAATTTGGCTTTTTGAGCTACGTCTACATGTTGGTGCAGCGCATAGAGTTCGCGGTTCTATCATCTTTTTGTTTGCCCTCCTCGCACACTTCTTTTTTCTTTTATACAGTCCAGGATAGACTTGGGCCTCAGCCAACAAGCTTTGCTAGCCTGATCTGTCTCCAACTAGTCGTCTCCAGTTTTGCACTCGAAGTTGGCTGCGATCCCCTTCTACTTGAATGCGTCACCTAAGTTTCGGTGCTCCTCCACTGAGCTGCTCTAGCACTGTATATTCGAAAATTTCCCGTACCGGGGCGTTGGTGTCCATCCGCTCTAGGCGACCCTGACATCGCTGTCGTTGTGTTCACTTTGTGACTCGGCTGTACAACCCGTACAGTTCGGGGTTTTATCCCCCCTCCAACTCCTTCTATACAGAGGGTTCCTGCACTCGAAGAATTTTCACCTCGAAGCAACCTTAGTGTTCTGCACCGTAAAGCAAGACTCGGGTGACGGGAGCCTTATAAATGGACACTTTGGTTGCTCGAGAGTGAGCTTTGCTACGCAGTTGCCTTTTGCAATGCTTTTTAGAAAGCAAAGAGTTCGGTGGAGTCTTCACCGATCTCGACGGAACAGCCTGAGTTTTCCACCGTCATCCTGCACAAGCTGACAAGATTGTCGGGGATGCTAAAGCTAGACATAGCTCGTCTTTATAGATACTCTCAGACGCGGCTTTGAAGTCTATAAAAAGGTAGTGGGTATCGGTTTGGAATTCCTTGATTTTCTCCAAGATTTGCCGCAGTGTGAATATTTCATCGATGGTAGACTTTCCTGCCCTGAAACCAACCTGATGGTCCTATGAGATTGTGGGCAAATGGCTTTAGGCGTTTACACAGTACAGCGGAGTAGATCTTGTATGCGATGCTAAGGAGTTTCTGTTGTTGGCGCATTTCAGAGGTTCTCCTTTCTTGAAAACCAGGGAAACAATGCTGAGGTTCCTTCATGATTCCAGGATTCGAGGGCATGATTTCCTCGGACCATATCTTGCAGATGAGCTGGCGCATGCACCTGATCAGATCATCGCCATCGGATCTTAAAAGTTCAGCAGCCAGGGTTCTGCAGAGCTTACACTTTATCTTTCATTAGAGAAGTTTTGAACCCTTTTGTGCTGCCGAACCGACACAGCAACAGTTTCCTATTGTTATTCTTCGACTAAACTTTACTTCGATATCAATTATGGAATAGAGATTGATGTTGATGTTGATGAACTTCAAGATAGATTAACTCACTAATTACCTGGAAGCGCCAGTTTCCACTCAAAAAATGTACCCATAGTCCAAGTTTTTTCCTTTGCTTCAAGACCCATGAAATTAGATTGTTCGTCATTCGCCGTAAAAGCCTCTACCCAGGAGTGGACGATGATGTATATTATTGATGTGACTATTCCTAATTTGCACGCTACGTCGCCATATTTCTAAAATTTGATCAATGTTGCCGGGATCTTGAACTCGGCCATGCCCAAGTATAGAGCTCACTGATAAATAAAAGACTGTATGTGTCTCGATTTGAAATCAATTAGTCTTTTGCAGGCTTTTTCTTAGTGTAAGGGCGTGATCAATAATGGTTGGCCCAGAGCCCAGCACCCAGAACCCAGAACCCCGAAAACCATATTTGTGTGTCTTTGAATGGATTTAGGGTCGCTCTCATACAGAACGTCTCATGTGATCTTGAATGCGATAATTCCCAAAGATATTCCGCGAAAGTTCTTGCAAGACATAGAATCACCCTTTTTTGAACATTGGGCAAATGGAGCTGTGACTACCCAGTTATCGCACATGTCTATTGTCACCCACACTTGATTAAAGGTTTGATGCAACCACTGTATCAAAACATCAGCTTTAAACATCTTAAGTTGTTTTTGTGCCTTTTTATAGACAACCTTACTTCTTTAATACTTGGTGGAAGACTTGCTCTTGGTCGACTGGATTTGCCTGTACAGCTTATTTTTCTCTTCTTTCTTTTACTACTTCCACTATCTCAGCATGATGGCCATCAAGCTGGTGCTGGCAGCACAGGTTAAGCACTTTTACTATTACATGTAAAAGTGCTTCGATGACTATAGGTTTTCTTTTTATATTTCATAGTACTTGTTAAGGAGCTATTTCATAGTACTTGTGGTCTTGTTGCGATTCCCAGGCTCTTCGATGTCCGATCTCCCTGAGCTGGGAGATTGCAGGAGCGATGTGTTCTTCTAAGTTCTACGCAGCAACCTTTCGCCCCCTCTCTCTTGGCTCGATAATCTTCATACACTGCCCTTGTTTTACACTGCAACGTCTTTGTGTATTTGCGTCTTTTGTCACTTTTTTCAACTAAATATCAACTAAAGACTTTTAGGGGTTGCTGAGAACCTTAAGTTGATTCAGCCAGGACTTCAATGCTGTCGCGGTACTGAGTCCACTGGTTACTGACGTCTAGGGAGAACAATTGTAGGGCGAAAATGCCAACTCAAATGCTCGCTGGAAGCTTTGGCTACTCCAGGTGTGATCGTGTGATGAGGCAACCAACATTTAGTTCAAAGTAAATTGAGCTGAATTTGAATTAAATTGTGAGTGGCAAACCTCAGAAATGAGTTTTTTTTACTAAATTTCAATTTAACCTCGTCTTTTGTCCGGTTTCTCGCTTAGTTGGTGCCTTTTAAGACACATGGTATCCCCGGACGGTATTCGAACCCTCGACTTCCTGCACAGTAGTGCGTAAGCTTAATTCTAAATTCCAAAGTGCCTGGGCGGCACAAATTGATCTTATTAGTTCTTATACAAATTCCTTATACTCAGTTACAATAATAAAAAAAACTAGCTACATTCTCTAATGACGATCCTTGCACAGTTCGCAAGGATAATGTCTAACTCAAGTAAGTAATAGACTTATTTTGCGTTATTTATTGGATGAAAGTCCTATATCCAATCCGAGGAAATAAAAAATTAACTAAATTACTTCTGTTTCCAAAGAACACTCTATTGGCCAAAGTAATCTAATTAATCCAATCCTAGCCTCGAGTAATTTTTTCAGTGCTCGCCGCCGCCAACACTATAACATGCCGGTGCACTTTGTCATTTTTAAATTGAAAGTGAAAAAACCGCCACCACCGCACGAGTAGCTCAGTGTGGTGGTTCCGCTTCGTAAAGTTCATGATTATTGGATTTCTATTGTGGAGACAGACCACGACCATACGATTATGCTGGCGGTAGGTATTCCTAAAAGTCAGCTCAGTCATGGTTCACATATTTTAAGCGCCAATAAAGACTGCTTCTATACTGGCCGGAAACTCATCAATTGCAAGGGGTGGTATCGGCGGGAGTGCATTTAGCATTCTGTATATTCTAATTATTATGAACGCGTATTCTAATGATTTCGGTTCACTTTGTTTAGACTTTGCCCTTTAAAGCTATTGAACATGCCTCTTATAAACAGCATCGAGGGTTGTTATTCCGCGTAAAAAAGTTAGGTGGTAGGTACATCACCTCTGTCACATCCGGGGCCAAAAAAACTTATTTATAGTCTATCTAAATCCTGTCGAACAGCTAAGAGCAGCTTTTGTTGACGGCAAATCCTGAGCTCTGGCTCAGTAATGAAAAGTTGAAACTTGCCTACAACAAACTTACTTAACATGAACGCTGTGGTGGGTGAGGATCTTTCATGAGGCCAACTTGTTTACTAAGTACAAGGGGTTGAGTCTGTTTTAAATGTTTATGAAGTTACCTTTATCGATCCGAGGAGATGCAATTTTTTATTGCATCTCTTATTAGGGTAGTTGGGTTCTAAAGAACGGAGGTGCTGACTGGAAATACAATATTGACTCCTTTGTTTGTTTTTTCATCTATTTCGTCGAATTTTTCTCGGTAGGAAAACCAAAACGTTTCGAATACTACTTGGCGGCGTCAACCCCGTTGTTTGCTTATATACATACCAAAGCGACTTATATACCCACATTGATATTTCGGTACCTAAAGATTAGACTGGGAGTGATAGTTGCAGGTGTTGCCACTGCAGTGTCCTATATTAGGGCTGCCACAGTCTAGCAACTGCATCCTCAATAGCGATCTGGTATAACAACCCGACGACCAGATCTTGTTGTTATAGTTGTTAATAAATGTGCGTTCGCTGCTGGGTTGAGTTCGTGAGCTTCCTTTGCGATATATGCTGGTTTAGGTCTATCAACTGAGATGGTCTTCAGTCGTCCTCGAGCAATAAATTTGAAAAACTTGTCGCCTTTGTTCAGAATCGGGTGTGGTCCATGGTAGGGTGCTCTCAACGGTTTTTTGACTTTGTCACATCACACAAATGCATGACTGCAGTGTTGAAGGTCGGAATGCACGAATATCTTAGAGTTGTCCTTGTGTATTATGGGGATTGGGCTCAGTTTGGATATCGATCTCTTTAGCTCTTTTCTGAATTCAGTGTCTGAGGGTTCAACTCAATAAGGATGAAGGAACTCACCGGACAGTTTGAGTTTTTCTTCGTAGATCAACTCGGCTGGCGTGAAGTTTGTCCCACCTTTTGAAGTTGCACGTAATTTCAATAGACTATTTGCCACCAGACTGCTCCAACTGTCGTTGAAATAGCACTTGATTGAAGTTTTTAAAGTTCGGTACCAAGGCTCGATCATACCGTTTGCCTGTGGATGACAAGGAGTGGTTTTGAGGTGATTAATACATAGACACTTGGTTAGTTCTTTAAAAATATTGGACAAAAAAAAAACTGGCGTCCTAAGTACGTCGATATACGTTGGGGTATAGCAAAGCGCGAAATCCATGTGTTGATGAATTTTCTGACGTCTAGGTTCACATGCACGAGTTCGAAGCTTGTTTGACGCTGAGCTTTTGATTTCTGGCAGGCTGTGTAAAGTTTGACAAATTCAGTAATCGCTTGTGACATATTGACTCCAAACAAAACTTTCCTTGACGAGTGCGATAGTTCCCATTGTTTACTCCAGGATGAGAAATTCCGTGGAGTTTTTTGATAGATGGCGAAAGGACTCGGGTACGAAGGGACGAATGGTGTCTTGAGATGTGTCACAGTAAAGAGATATGTTGGAGCCGGGAATCTTTATCCAAACATACTTGCAGCTCTTTATCGTTACCTTACACCTCCGCCATCTCCTTGTATTCGATCGCCTTCGATGAGATTTGTAGGATGCGTGATAGCCAATCAACAACAGGGTTAAGCTCTTCCTTTGTATGCCGTATATCGGTGCATAAATGTCCTATATAATCTAAAAGACGTAGCGAGGCCTCTTCAAGATTTTGCCTGAAAGCAAAAGTTGGTCGATTAGTATAACAAAGTGACTTCCGTCTAGATCATGCCTGAAAAACCCGTATCGCTTGATAGATTGCAGTAATTTTGCAATCATAGGCGCTGTAATTAAGGTCCGACATATTGAGCTTCGGAGTAAGATCCTAGTGGTTGAGGCTTATTGTTAACCACTTGATTTAAAACAGCGCCCACTGCGTCGGATGCATCGGTGCAAAGAACTAGTTTAGCTCCCTTTGCAGGATGATGTAGAAGTGTAGCATTTGCCAGTTCGTGCTTGCAGTCCTAGAAGGCTTGCTCTACCTTTTCATTCCAGTTGATTGGAGTCGTATCGTCCTTCTTGTTCCCCACGACGAGGTTCTGTAGGACCATCTGGTTTTTGATCTCAAGCGGAATGAATTTTCTGTAGAAATTTAAGGTTCCCAAAAATTTGTTGATATCCTTTGCATGTTTTGGTTGATTGTAGATTTGGACGACAGCGACCTTCTCCACTGTTGATTTAGTGACCTTCTAATTAGGTGCCCCAAGAAGTTGACTTCGCTTTTGCCAAGCACACATTTGGAGACATTGATCTTCAGATTATTTTCCCGCAACGTTCTGAAAACTCGCCGAAGATCGTTTTCACGCTCTGCTATGTTCCTAGACGCTACAAGCAGGTCGTTCACATATGGAAAGAGAAAGTCAACGCTTATTATGGGGGATTGCACCTGAGCTAAGTTGAAATCCCAAGAGAGTTTTCTTCGAAAGCCAATATCACAGAAAAGCCTGCGTGTTGATTTCACTTCCATTTGCAGCGTATAGTTTGGATGAATGCGGAGACTTGTGAATGTCACTTCGTTGCGGCGGGATCACAGACACATCAGCACCAGAGTGGATAAAAAATTTTGTTTTTGATTTGTAATCTTGTAAAGACGAGCAATTTGTTAGAAATTGTCGTTTGTGTCGTCTTGGCTATGAAACGATTGGCTTAAGGGTTTTTTTGGCGATGATTGCGAAGGAGAACATGGTTGACGACAACTACGAGTGACTTCGGCAAATTGTGAGTGGTACCTGCATTATGTAGAAGAGTTCTCGCTTTTGTTGCGTCGAGCTGGTGTACGTCACCGATTGCGACTTCTGCTACGTCCACGCTGTGTAAAACTATGTCTCTCATTAAGAAGTTCTTGCAGCTGATCTGCTTGTTCAATTTGATGCTCCAAGGACATAGTTTTGATGCAGATTGAACATATACGCACGTCCACTTGATGGCTATAACTTATCTCGAGGATCTTATCTGCTTAAATAGCTTATCTCTTTAAGTCGGCAGTGGAGGTGCTTGAAGAATCGCTCGGACATTAGATGGCAACTGATTTTGCCTCAGGTTGTGGAAAAACTCTTCCGTCAAGTGTGTGCCTCCAAGCTGGCGCATTTCCTGAAGTAGCCGCGTTAAAACCTTCTTGAAATTTTCGTACTATCCCGATTCGGGTGGAGTTAAAACGGCATCTATTACTTGACTTAAGATCCTGGTTTCGATGGTGGCTACAACCGTGTTGAACTTTGAAGAGTCTGAGTTTACTCCTGCGCTGGAAAACTGAGCCTCAATTTGCGGGTTTTCTTCCCAGAATGGTGGCACCTTCACTGAAACACGATTGATTGTTGAAGGTTCCATTAAATTGTTAGGTGCTCGTGCTGGGTTGTATTAGGTAGAAGACTCTTCTTAGTTCACCATCGCAAAATTTTACCACGTTGTAAGATTTCAGTTATGTAGGTATATCTGTATTTGATTTGTGTCTGCTGACCTGACCACGTTAGGTTAGGTTAGGTTGGGTGGGACACACTTAGATACACTTTGCTTGTGGTCGAAGAGGAGGTTGGGGGTCAGTGAGAAATAGTTCCTATATGAAAGGAAGCCCGGAAGGGGCAACCGATATAAGTATAAGTCCGAACCTGTTGCTTCTCTGCTAAGGATTATACTCGGGGATGGGAATGTGCAGGGGTAACCGAATCGATGTGAACCCTTGCAGGGGGGAACTCTCACGCAGAGGCTGATGTAGGGTAACCGTCTTCGGTGTAAACCCGTACTACAGGCCACTCGCGTTAGAGTTTGGGGGGGGGGGGGGGGGGGGGGGTAGGGGTAATCGAAGCAGTATAAACCCGTACCAGTGATAATGTGTTGGTGATCCCGTGGGGTTGGTGAGGTGAGGGCAACCGAAGCGGTATAAGCCCACACCGATCCAGCCAGAGATGAAAAGAATGGCAATTACTGTAGGAGTACTAGTAATTACGTCCTGTGTGGTGTGGGGGACAATTAGGGTATCTTTCCCTCGCGTCGAGTTTAATTAGATTTAGATCCTTAGTTTGCCATTGCCCCTAAGTGAGAGTTAGTCTTAAGGATTGGAGAGCGCAGGTGGGGGTAACTGTTGCCGGAGGATGTTTTTTCGTTGAGGACGCTGAGGGGAGGTAGGGGTAACCGAAGCGGTATGAACCCGTACCAGGGGGATTATATACTAGTGTTCCCACAAGAGCGGAGAGGTGAGGGCAACCGAATCGGTAAGAGCCCTCACTAGACCGGTCCTGTTGGGAAGGAAGCTTGGGGAGGTGTTAATGTGGTATATTTGGCACTTAACTGTAAGGTGCTTGCTCGCCTTTAGAGTTTCCATATGGAGGCATTGGTTTTGTGATACACAATTATGCGTTTAGCCAGTTTGACCCGAAGATAAAGTTCATTATCCTCTTTAGATCGAGTCGCGCTAGATCATTAAGATCATCGAAGAAGCTTTCACCTAAAGTTTTTCTTCTCAGTGCCGATAGGGCGGGACAGTTGCACAGAAGATGAATCATTGTCTCTTCTTCCTCCTCATCCCTGCAAATCGTTGAAGGAAACACCAAGTCTTCTGGCATGTCGCCTTACTAGACAGTGGCCTGTGAGGGCCCCAATTATCTTTCTAAGATTCAGCCTATTGAAGGAGATGAGTCTCTTTGTTTTCCTACGATCGAGCTCTGGCCAGATTTGTTTGGAAGAGAGACAAGTGCTGATGTTATTTCACCTATTGTTTGCCATTGTGATGGCCTCCACGTCCAGGTGGAACTTTATCGAGTTTATGGGTGCTTCCGGTTCCGTTGTATGAGTTGGGTTAGCACTAGCACCTTTTCTAGCTAGTTCGTCGGCTCTGCAGTTGCCTGGAATATCCCTGTTGCCTGGAACCTAGCACAGGGATACGTCGCACCTGACAGCAATCTCGTTGAGAGATTCGCGGCATTGCCTTACCAACTTAGATCGTATCGTTGGCGATTCCAAGGCTTTTATTGCAGCTTAGCTGTCTATATAGAAAACAATAGCGCTGCAGTCTTTGAGCTAATTGAAAACCAGGCCGCGGCTTCACGACCGGCCGTAATTTCTGCTTGAAACATACTGCAGTGATCTGGTAGACACTTGGAGATACATAGGCCTAGAGTACTATGCTGTTTTTGATCCGTCAGTGTAGATTTCTATTGCAGATGCATTAAAAACCTCACCAGAGGATCTGCTTGGAAATTTGGTCTTGAATTTGACATTGAAGTCGAGGTATGGGACAACGTTGCCCGAGTTGCGAAGGATGGTATCGTGACCTTTCAGGATGCTAGCATGCCCCATGTTGTCACGAGTCAGTTGCGAGGATTCCCTAAGCCTAAGTGCTGCTTTCGCTGCCATCCCTTTACCGAAGATGTCAACGGGAAGAAAATGGAGCATTGTGTCAAGCGCAGCCGAAGGAGTTGTTCTAAGAGCAGCTGTGATGTAAATACAGGATAGCCCTTGAACTTTCTCTAATATAGCAATGTTGCTATTTTTTTCTAGTGCCTTCCACCAGACTAGTACTCCGTATATAAGTATGGGCCTAACGACTGCCGTGTATATCCAGTGCACAATCCTGGATTGGAGCCCCCATCGATTGTGTCGCTGCTGCCCCAGGCAGTGCTGACCACGTTAAATCTGCTATTTTCTTCGTTCGATAACAGCGCGACTGACTCACTTTTGTTCATATAACAAGCGTACGGGGTCACCAATTTGGAACCTATGCTTCATTAATTCCAACTTCGAATTAAAAATACTATAAACTGTTATTACTCTAATTAAATAAGTATTTTAAATTGGTAAACTAAATGTGGTGCGGACCTGGTGATCGTCGAATACAAAGTGGTGGCGTTAGCCTCGTTGTTTACCCAAGTTGATATTTTGGTACCTAAAGATGAGACTGGCTGCGATGGTTGCCACTGCAGTGTCCTATATTAGGGCTGCCGCAACTTCAAAATCTTAGACGGCTAATTTCGTTCTCTTTTAAAACATCAAATTCAGATTAAGTTCGACATTCAATGTTAAGTTTCGTTTTAGTTCTGTAAGAAACTTGAACTTTGCCTGTAATAAGTTAAGCAATAGCCCGCCGAGAAAATGTTAAACTAAAATACAACATTATGTCTCAACATTCACAAAAGATTGATGTAGTCTTTGTGAAATCAATCCTGTAAAACAACCACTGTAATTTCTTGTTTTTTATCTCTTCATCAAGGATATGACCCTATTTCATCCCCATCAACTTACCATCAATCATCCCAACAATCACCTTCTTATGTTATTCTCCGACGGCTCTTATCAAAATTCTCAATCTGTTGCGCAATTAAATGCAAAACTTAGAACGAAAAAAATAAGTAAAGTCGAAATGAAAAATGGCACACTTAAGTGTAAGGCACACACAGTGCAGCAGACTCAGTGCCGCTTATCTACCTCTCGCACTGACTCCGATGGAACAGTCTTGCCTTGTTAATAGAATGCAGGAATGTTATAAAAATAAACCACCGCCGGTTCACGGATCAGCTAAAAAATAAAGATACTTCAAAGAAATTATGCCGCTCTTCTATAAGCTACTTTGTAATCGTTCATCACACGCAGTACTTAGGTCTTATATTCGTTGACATAGAACCTACAGTGCGAAAGGTCCTCTTTTAAGGCGTCCTGTGTCACTATCACACTAATTCATTTCAAAGGGGGTGACGACAACTTCACTTTGCAGACGATCTGAGTACTCGAAAGGAATTTCAAAAACTAGTCTCGGCATTCCTCGGGTAACCCAAATAATTTCTTTCTGTCGACAACAAGTGAATCATTATTGCATGTGCCCCAGTCTGTCGGTCATATTTTTGTATTCTCTGCGGCATGGCGGCAGGGAACAGAGTCGTGTAATCAATGCGTTTACTTGTTGGCTTCTTTGCATCAGGCATACGCAGCACGCACTCGAGTCAAGACATGTGTGCATCAACGTCGTCGTCGTCACCCAGTCACTTCGGTGGTCGCTGGCGTTGTTGAAGTCGTCCTGGTGTCTCTCAGCTCCATCATGCGCACGGAACGTTGCAAGACGTAATGAGCAGCATTAATACACGCGATATAAATTGCTATCACTTAACTTTTAACCGCAGAATGAGGAATTCAGTATGGGCACGTGTTGAAATAAGTGATGTTCTCCTGGTGTTAATTTGATCAGAATATGTACATGTGTTGACGTCGTCTTAAGCTTTTTTACTTGTCTTGTATTAACGAGGTGGCATTGCATATTTAGGTTTTGGATGTCAGCCCCCTTTTTCCAAAAGCCACTTCATATTGTGAACTTTAATGCGGGTACCCTATCCCATTTTGTCACTTCATAATTTGCCACTTCATAATTTAAAAGCGCCGAAGAGCAAGAATTTCAAGGCTTCGAAATATTCAAAAAAAGGGTTAACTTATCATTATCTTACCTGTTGGATGGCCGAGCATTATCAGTGTCTGGCGCTCCTGCATAAACTTCTGGCAAGTCTGGTCCTGACGGAAGGACGATAAGAAAGGTGAACTTGGATCTGATTGCAGCCAGAGGTGTACCGGCTGTATTTTAAAGGAGCCTCTCTCATACCGGGCCGCCTCGGAGAGTATTTTCGGTCTTACCACACTAAAGCCAGGCTCTGGCGTGGCGGACTGTCTTTCCTGTGCTTCTCGTGGAAGGAAAACCACTCAGAAAGAAACAAATTAAAATACGGGATCATATTGCAAGAGATCATCTGGAGCAGGATCCAGCCCCGTAGCTAGTGGAGGGCGTTTAGGTGCAATGCTCTACCTTAAAAATCAAATGCCCTACCTTAAAATATTCCATCAATTATTATTATCAAAACAATTCCTCATTCTCTTTCAATTGTTTAACAAATGAGGTCCTCTTCTCGCAATTCTCTTGTATAAATGTTTATATAAAGAGCTTAAATCAAATAACAGCTCTCAGCAAATTAAACAAAACAATTGGTTACACTGGCTCATCAATTAATGCGTTTTTTAGTCGTTGATGTTGAATGAGATCTCTGAAAGTAAGATCTGAAAGTAAGATGAAAGTTTAAGCAAACTAAATTTGGAGATAAGGCCTCCATAAAGAGTCTTATGTCATATGCTCTGATGAAAACGCCAAGGAAGAGAAAAATCATATACAAAATAATATCCAACTAATCCTTGTTGCATCCAAAATTCATGCTGGAAGCTTAAGAGCTCCTCACGAATCACCACAAGTACTTAAAACATCAGGAAGGCTCTAGCTATTGCTAGATCATTTTGGACATCCAATGGGTACAGACCAACCGAATCCTGCCAACTATATATCAACAACAGAGTTTCTTATTGAGAATAAGACCTGGATGCTGGATATCTAAGGAAGTAAAAAATTGTTCTTAAGAACAATTTAAAGCTCCACTTTCTTCGAATTAAGAGTGGAGCCTTAAATAATATTTCATACATTCATGTAAATACTCCTAGTTCACTCATCGATGAGTATAGTTCGAGAATATCTGCTCACTTTGCGAGCTTTAATATCATCTACACCAGACTTCATCTAAGATATACCTGCACAGACACCAGCCTTTTAATGTGGCAGCACTCCGGGTTAGGGTAGTTGTGATTGGGCTTTTACGTATTCACGATCTTGCAGCAAAAATATTTTTAATATTTCGAGCTTAGGTTCAGTATAAGAGTTCAGCTTCTGCTTTAGCAAGCCAGGAAAGCATTTTAAGGTTCTTGTTTTCTACAGCATCTAGAGGTGAACCAAACTATAGAGGGGTTGTGTCGGAAGCCATACCAGCCTTGGATATGAGTTTACTTTCTCAATACTATATCTCAACAGGAGTGAAAAAAATGCAACCAATTCTTAAAATTAATGCGGACCCAGGGACAAAATTTTTTCAGGCACGAATTTACCTAGAATGGACTCGAAAAGGACCAAAAATAGTTTTAAGCTCCCAAATACAAATTTGAAGAGATGAATTAATAATGTGACCTAGTTAAGTGCATTTTTTGTATGTTTTCCGAACTTTGCGCCGTGGTAGAGGGCTAAGGAAAGGGCACCATGTTTCATTTATCATTTTTTTGCATACTAACTCCACAGCAGAATGCTTTTCACTTTCAGGGTGTTACCGAAAATGAGGTGCTTAAAAGAATTTTTGAGTTGAAGTCAAATGCGGTTGGCGAAGACGGAATACCACTTCGTTTTATTAAGCTGATTCTGCCCTACTTCCTCAGTTCATTTACACACATTTTAAATTTTTGCATTACAAGCTCGACTTTTCCAACTCAGTGGAAGGCGGCTACGGTCACACCAGTCGCTATGAAGTCTCAGCCTCTTCAAGTCAGTGATTACCGGCCAATTAGTATTCTTCCTTGCCTGTCTAAGGTCTTGGAAAAAATTCTGGCGGAGCAGGTCGTCAAACATCTTGAAACGGAGAATCTTCTGTCCCCTTACCAGTCAGGTTTAAGAGCTAGTCATAGCTGTTCAACAGCTATGGTTAAAATTCTAGATGACATAAGACTTGAGTAGGCACAAGGCCTTTGACAGAGTAAACCATGAGCTTCTTTGTAGAAAGCTCACCAACTGCTTTGGGTTCACTGCTAGTGCAGCACTTCTTATCGAAAACTATTTAAAAAATTGAACACAGCGCGTGGTGGCCAATAATAAGTATTCGGACCCTAAAAATATAACTGCGGGTGAAGCACAGGGCTCCATTTTGGGTCCAATCCCCTTTGTATGCTCATTAATGATCTGCCAAATGTGTGTAATCATGTTCTGTTTCACCTCTACGCAGATGATATCCAAATATATTAGTCAAGGCCGATCGGTCTTATTGAAGACCTGACATGCCGAATAATTGAAGAACTGAGCCCAATCCGGCGGTGTGCTGAGTCAAATGGCCTCAAATGGAATCCATCTAAAACCCAGGCTATATTATACTCGAAAAAATCGTACGACACTGCATATTTCCCACGCCTGCATCTCCAGGACTTTGAGATTCCGTATAAGAAGTCTTTTACTAGCCTTGGATTTAAGCTTAGTCACACCTTATCGTGCAATGAGCACATAAATTTATGGTGCGGTCAGGAAATTATGGCTGTCAAGTAATTACACACCAGCTAATATACTTGGCTTCGGTTAGTAAGAACCCTTTTAGTTCCAATAATGTCGTACGCTCAAGTTACCCCAAAATGGACTCCCATTCCGAGCATAATTTGCGGGTTGCTTTGAAAGATATGACAAGGTATGTGTATGGCCTATGGGAAAATCTTCGAATCCACACCGCAGGGACGGCGCGGTAGAGGAGCACCGAGACTCAGGTGGCGCACGGAAGTGGAAGGGGACCTCAGCCAACTTCGCGTGCGAAACTGGAGACGGCTAGCTCGAGACAGAGCTGGCTGGCGAAGCTTGTTGGCTGAGGCCCAGGTCCACCCCGGACTGTAGCGCCACCTTAAGTAAGTAAGTTAAGTGTATGGCCTACGTAGGTATGATCATATATCAGCTTATCAAGCAAAAATTTTAAACTGCAATCTACTAGAAATTGTACACGAAATTGTGCATTTATTCATAAAATAATTAGAACACAGACACCTGGCTACCTTTACAGTAAGGTCAGTATTTGCCAATCTCTAAGAACTTACAATATTGTGACACCTCCATTCAACTATCTTAACTCCTCGCGCCTCTTTTTTGTTAATAGCACTCAGCTTTGGAACTCGCTTCCTCTAGGCTTAAGCAAATAATTGAATTGAAAAATTTCAAGACTGCAGTGTTTAAGCACTTTGCCGATGGTCGGCTTTGAGTAAACTTAGTAATAAATAGGTACCTATGTTTTTCTGCAAATTTTCTCTTTTCTTCTTCTTCTATTTCTGTTTTTCACACTCTCTTCTGCTTCTCTAAATTATAGCTTTAAATTATAAATTATAATTTATAAATTTGAATAATAAAATGTTATATTTAAGTCTACTTTTACTTATAACTGCTGAACCCACCAATGTAATCGTATTGTAAAAGACTCTTACTTATAAGAACCATGAATAAATTAAATTGAATAGAATAAACTAGGTACATAACGCATCAGGGCTATTCCAGTAGTAAAATAAATTAGTTTTTGAATTTTTTTGAGCATTTCTTACACTTTGGGTATGGGCAATACTACAGGTCTTAAAAAAGGACGATTTTCTTTTCCTTTTATTTTTTTACGCAAGGCTCACTAAATTATGAATTTTGACGCTCCCGCCCTAACTTGCCTGAAAAGGAGTTTTGAAAATTGGACCTCATATTGTTTTTTTGTATATTTGAAAAGCCATTGGCATCTTTAGTGTATTTCTCTAAATATAAATCTTTGCATTTATCTATAACTCCTCCTGAAACAAGTAAAATTTACTTCCGCCCTACCTTACACCACCGATGCCCTAACTTAAATTTAGCCCTAGCTACGCCCCTGGCAGGATCTCAGTGCTGATGATTCAGTATGGTACAGAATAAATGCCCGAGCAATCAGGGGTGTGATTTTCAGCAAGTACAACCAAGCACCAGCAAAAAGATCATCATCACCCTGAAGCAAGGTCTGGGTACGTTACAAGGCAAAAAGCTGCTGGAAGCTCTAGCCGACCTCGGTCCCCTTGCAAGCGACTAAGGGGCAAAGGTAGGAAGGCCAGGCACAGACCGAATCTCCCCGTCCTTTGCTAAGCATTCAACTAAAAAACGGGTGCGCCCCAAAATACCATCCCCTGGGAAATCAGGAGCGAAGGCCGACTCTCACAAAAGGCGACTAAGAAGGGCGGATATCCGCTGATATCTCCGCTACAAACTATGCGGCTGGTGCCAGTAAAATTATCATAGCCCAAGTAAACATCCATCACGCCGTTGTGGTATCAGCCCTGATAACAAGAATGTTTTTTTTTCAATAAAAAATTTGGGCCTCTCGCTAATTCAGGAGCCATGGATTCTCTGAAAGGGAAAGTTAAGGGCAAGAATGCAACGCCAGTTTGGGACACGAAAGTGAACAATCCAAGAGCATGCAATCCAAGAGCGTGACTTTGGTGCCTTTACAGGTAAAACTGTTTATAGAAGGAGCTCACCGCACTATCATCATCGCTTCCGCGTATTGTGCTGGGGACGAACAAGCACCACCGACCTTACTGCAGTCCCTTGTGGAGCATTGTCAGAAGCTCCACATACCACTGCTGAATGGGTGCGATGCGAACGCACACAACACTGTCCGGGGAAGCACGAACATCACCAATGGAGGTAAGTGCTTCCTAGAACTTATACTTAGTTCTTCCCTCGATATTATGCAATGTGGGAAATGCCCCCACTTTTGTGACTTGGGTAAGACAAGATGTAGTTGATCTCACGCTCGACAGCCTGAGCATTAGTAGGTTAATAAGAAACTGGAGGCCGTCGTCGTAACCAGATCATAGAACAATTTTATTCGATCTTGAAAACACAGGTTTTATGAGAAATCTGGTAATAAGAAAGGAACCTTAGGAACCAATTTGGAGCACATAGAAAGTAAGACGACCACATAGTAAGACGAGCTTCAGCCAATCGTTTAGGCTTAGAAAACGCAGGTGAGGGCATCAAGAGACCCATTACCAGCACGTATGAAAGTAGCTACCCTCTCAATACGAGGATGAGAGGTAAAGAAGTGCCATGGTGGAGCAGAGCAACAACCTGTCAAAGTGTCAAAGCTGAGATCGGAGACGTGTAAGCTATTTAACACATCAAAGCGGAACGGACACTGGCAGAGCTACAAAGAGGCACCAATCACAATAAAGAAATTAGGAAAGCTAAAAGCAGCAGCTCCAGAAATTTTTGTGAGACAGTAACAGGCACTCGCTACGCATCACGGCTTCACAAGGCTCTTGCTTAGTCATTTGGAGTGCCCACGTCTCTCAAGAAAGTGGATAGCAGCTGCACTGAGAATGAGGTACAGGGGAGCACAGCTGCTCTTAGAAACTCACTCTCCCGGAAGCTTCCCTCACACTAATGTCAGGTAGCAGCTACACTGAGAATGAGGAACAGAGGAGCAGAGCTGCTCTAAGAAACTCACTTTCCCGGAAGCTTCCCTGACACTAACGTGGATGTCTGGAGCAGCACCAACATATCGACACCTCGGAGGAAAGGCTGGCAGACAGCATTTGTTTTAGAGGCTGATGATGGACAAGTTGAAGTCATACTTGAGAGAATTGTGCGTGACGCGGCAGAAAACGAGTATGAAGTCAGTGAAGCTTCATAAATTATTAGGATAGAAGCGACGAAAATGGACTGAACAACAAAATGGACCAACACCGGCGTGATGGACAAAATATCATCATAGACAGCCACAACTAAAAGCTAGTAAGGGACTCTGTCTACCAGTGTTCAGTTATAAATTCAAACAGCGAATCCAGCGATGAAATCAAATGAAGAAAAACTCTTACCAATCTCTCCTGTTTTGGGTTAAAAAACGAAATCTCTGTCTAATTATGGGACCCTCATAATCCTAGGCCTGCTAATTGCTTTATGGTGCAAAAGTACGGCCTATCAAAGGCGGATGTTAAACGCTGTAGGCTGCTTTAAAAGGCAAATCCTTTGGACAATTTTTGGTGGTGTGTGCAGGAAGAGGTATCGCATAGAACTGTACGGGCTTTACAGTGACACCAACCTAGTCAGCAGAGTCAAAATACAATGATTACGATGGCTCGCTGACCTAGAGCCAATGGACCGGGCCGAAAAATCTTCAAATCCACCCCGCAGGCATGACACGTTAAAGAGCACCAAGACCCAGGTAAGACATGAAAGTGATATAGAGGAACTCAGCTAACTTCGCGTGCAAAACTGGAGAACCATGCTTAAGTAGGTTAGTCCTAAGGTGATCACTATGTCCGGAAAACATGAGAGCGAGCTATGTACAAAGCGAGCTATGTCGAGCTATGTTAATAGCTCGCTCTCATGTTTTCGGGACATAGTGATCACCTTATTCTTTCTTTTTATATTTTCTATAGAACATGGATCACCTTGGTCTTAAGGTGGATTAGGCACGCACTTGCTCAATAGAACTTTACCAAAATTACAGTCCTCTGTGCCAAAAAAAATGTGTACGGGAACAAAAAGAGTCCTGGGAGTACAAAGTGAAGTGGAGTGGACCGTTTTCTTCAAACGATCTCGGTAGCAAGTTCACGTTGCATTTTTCGTTAAATAACCATGATCGGAAGTTGCTCATAAAATGTCTGAAACTGAAGCCACTTCACTGTCCATATCACCTAATTCGAGCTAAAAGAAGTCGGTTATAATCGACTGATAGTGCTTGCCATTGATGGCAATGTCCTGGCCAACATTTTTTCTATGAATTATGAACCAACATAAGGCCGCCAACCCAAAATCTACCCCAAACAGAGAATTTTTCCGGGAGCAATACTAAATTAGGTAAACCTTATGTGGATCAGATCGTCCCAAATTCACCCGCTCATCCGATCCAGAAATGAGCCTCGTCGCAGTAAATGTTTTTTGAATCAATACATATCAGGGATATTGCACTGATTGAGAACAAATCGAACCGAAAATTACATATGAGTCTTGACAGTTGAAGCCACTGTGTCTCGGACTACAAATTGCTTTCAGAGTACTGTGCAACAGCAATACTCCTTCGATCAGGATACGTTAAAGACTGAGGTCTTAACTGATCATACTACTAGTACTGATTTTTATGTGTGTACCATTTTACGTCTTTCTGACTCAACATCATGACATAAGTCAGTCATTTTTTGAACGCTGCATTAATTTTACATTAAAACTTTAAAGTCATCAACTGGCCCCACCCGCAGCCCTGTGCTTTTTACCCATATTATTGTGATTAATGACGTTTTACATAATTTAAATAAATTTAATTTCGACACACATTATTCTACTTTAAACGATTCAAAAGTAATTTCTCAACGCCCCCACCTGAGTAAATACAATCCATCGTACTGCACCACAATTTAAGAAGAAAAAAAACAGCCTTAACCATGAGTAATGGGAACAAATTTGCATGAACCCTCTCGTAGAATGCTTAGTCACCTTCAAGCTACTCCTCCTTGCCTTACTTGAAGCCGGAGATGAAAAACCAAATTGATCGCCCAAATCTGGGGTTTATTGATTTTCAAGATTAAACTGTCAAAATGTTCGCCCCACAGCGAACACTCATGTTTGCTGTTTCAATTTGAACTTGACCATTTTTCGCAGGGTTCCCATTCCCCTGTGCTGTTTACTCAATCTAGTGGCAAAATAAATTGTTTAACTATTTTGCTGCCAGCGCAATAATCAGGCAATTTTATAATATTTATTTTCTATTCGTCATTGACACACATGGCGACGACATACGGCGGCGTGTGTTTAATTCGTGTAATAAATTTGACAATTTTGACAGGTCTGCGCCGTGATGCCAGAGACAGACATTCCTGCAATCAAAGTTTTTGCAGCTGATGGTTATGATTTTTTAATGTCGATCGAATTCAGTGCGGCAGCTTGATGTATGGAAGCTGCCTGTCAAAGTGTTGTTAAAGTTATTTTTGCGACAAAGTCTTGGGCGCAAGCGCAATAGCGTTTAATTTTCTACATTTTACCTTTTTAATGGCATGAGCCAAGGTGCATCGTCGCATAAATGTCACATAAGCTACGTTTATGACAAGAACTAAGAATTAATCCTGGAACATCTTTTGATGATGTAGTTTAGCCTAGACTTTAAAGTTTAACTTAAACCATGTCTACAAAATCATTGCTTTAACTAAAAACTTGACACGAGGACCCTTTTGTTGTCATTTAGAAGAGAATGACGATGATATTCGCTAGGAGCGAATAATGTTTGATAGACTTATCATACTTGCGCAGTTTAAGCTTCCTTTTATTAAGCTCCAAATTCGTATTGTAATATTTTTGCATTTTGCCTGGGGTTCGTCGAATAAAACTCAATTATAATTACACAACGAAACACTTTATCTAACAACCAAAACTTCGAGTTCGAAATTCGAACTTTGAATGTCAGTTGGCTGTCAGCTGACTGGAATGAGAGTTAAGTGTATTCGTAAAGTGAATCGATGGGTACATTCAGCGACTTCGCATGCAGTTTTACGTCTTGTCGCCACATCACTGTATAAAGGTGTGCGAAAAGGATTAATTCAATTCAATTCAATATATTTTTATTTTTTCTTTAAACATATTACAAAATTTTGAAATAAAAATAAACTACAACATGGCTAAGTGCCGTCTGCCGTGTTAAAAAAGGAAAAAAAAAGTTCAACATATTTAGTTGGATTTTAGAGTAGTGGACTTCTACTTAAAGGACTAAAGTTAGAACAATTAAAATGTGTTAACAATCCAAATAAAAGTTAAATAACTGAAGTCACATATGCAAGCTTAAGTTATGCTGTGAAATACAAAAGGGCTTTTAGTTTAGCTAGGTTAGGTTAGGTTGATGGATGCCCTTTTGACAATAGTCAAGGCTTCACTTAGACCAGCAGTTGGGTCCATTGTGTCCATTGGGAACCTTCTTAATACCTGGAACGAAAACAGAAACAGACCGCTGTTAGAAGCTCAGAGTTCCGCCCTGTAGGACCCATCCGGATTTGTATACAAATCTTAGGAGGTCCTTTAGATCTACATTATTTAGATCTTCGAGCTCGTTGAAGAAGTAACTGCCGAGGATACTACGCCTGATGCTGTTTAGGGCTGGGCATTCGCAGAGCAGGTGACAAACAGATTCAATTTCTTCAACGTCTCTGCAGATTCTGCAGTAATCGTTATGCGGTATGCCTAGCCGCTCAGCGTGTAGACCCACAGCGCAGTGCCCCGTGAGGATTCCCGTGAGTACTCGGATGTTCCTGCGGTCAAGTCCGATCAAAAATAGTGATCTCTTTTTGCTTACCGCTGGCCATAGCTCCCTTGTGTGTCCGCACGTATCAAGTTCTGTTCAACGTAGGTTGGTTCTACTCAAGGATTCAGTTTCTATCCTGCGTGCTATCGAACTCAGCGGGACTCTTATAGATTTGAGGGCTAGAGATGCATTCATTCCAGACCCAAATCTCGCAAGCTTGTCCGCTTCTTCGTTTCCCGATATATCGGTGTGACCTGGCACCCAACACACAGTTGCCAATTGATAACTCGTCCAGAATTTCCCTGCATAGTTTCACAGCCCTTGACTTTACTACGTCTGATTCCAAGGCTTTAATTGCCGCTTGGCTATCAGAGTATATGGTGATGGTCTTGTTTGCGGGGCTGTGTTTCCTCAGCTCGGAGGCAGCTTGGATTATGGCTGCCAGCTCCGCCTGAAAAATGCTGCAGTCGTCATTAATTCGAAAAGATTTACCTAGTCCCAGAGCTCCACAGAAGATGCCCGTACCGGTCCCGACGTCCATCTTAGAACCGTCTATATATACGGCGATCTCGTCATCTCCTGTAATGGTCTTATCTTCCCATTCACCACTTTCAGGTATTCTGGTAGTGAATCTCCTGTTGAAGGCGAATGTCATAGGGAGGCAGCCCATTGAGTTTCCACAGAGGCGTGATCATAAGATCTTGAGGACCACAGTCCGGATTTCCTTAGGCGAACAGCTGTTTTAGCTGCCTTGCTGCTGCAGTATATGTCCAAGGGGGTGAGGTTGAGTAGTACCTCCAGTGCCGCGGTGGGTGTGGTCCTTAGTGATCCTGTTATACCCATGCAGGCTGCCCTTTGAACTTTGGTGAGGTTAGAGAGATGACGCTTTCTTTCCGTAGCCTTCCACCATACAACTGCACCTTAAGTTAAGATGGGTCTTACAACTGCTATGTGCATCCAGTGTACCATGTTTGGATGCAGTCCCCACATGCTTCCGAACGTTCTGCGGCAGGCGTATAATGCCACGTATGCCCGCTTGACACGTGGCATTATACGTATGCCACTATATCTTCTATATTATCCCTCCAGCTGAGTTTGGAGTCTAATATGACGCCCAGGTATCTTACCGATTTGGATAACGGTAAGTCCACTCCCCCCATTCTCGGGTTGCTGAAGGATGGAACTGCCCTTTTCCTTGTAAACAACACAACTTCCATCTTAGAGGGGTTTGTTCCCAGTCCTCGACCCTTAACCCAGTTTCCAACAATGCGGAGTGCGTAGCTGAGTCGGGTAGTCACTGAGGATTGATGGGAGTTTACCTGGGATCAGGATTGCTACATCGTCTGCGTATGCGCTCACAATGAAGCCTTCCCTCTTCAGGGTTTTTAGCAATTCGTCCATTACCAGGGTCCATACGAGCGGAGATAGGACACCTCCCTGCGGTGTTCCTCTGCTGACGTTTCGTCTGCTGCATACTTTGCCTAGGTAGCAGTTTAGTTTAGCTAAGACAAAAACAATTTTCAAAAAAGAAAAGTTAAGAAGAGGCTCGACTTAGACAACTCAGCAATGGACAATTTAGCTTATCCCAAGGGGATCTGATTTTATTCAGCTAGCTGCTGGTATGTATTCCTAAGCAAAAAGAGATCACTATTTTTGATCGGACTAGCCCGCAGGAACATCCGAGTATTCACGGGAATCCTCACGGGGCACTGCGCTGTGGGTCTACACGCTGAGCGGCTAGGCATACCGCATAATGATTACTGCAGAAGCTGCAGGGACGTTGAAGAAATTGAATCTGTTCGTCACCTGCTCTGCGAATGCCCAGCCCTAAACAGCATCAGGCGTAGTATCCTCGGCAGTTACTTCTTCAACGAGCTCGAAGATCTAAATAATGTAGATCTAAAGGACCTCCTAAGATTTGTATACAAATCCGGATGGGTCCAAGAGGGCGGAACTCTGAGCTTCTGACAGCGGTCTATTTCTGTTTTCGTTCCAGGTATTAAGAAGGTTCCCAATGGACACAATGGACCCAACTGCTGGTCTAAGTGAAGCCGTGACTATTGTCAAAAGGGCATCCATCAACCTAACCTAACCTAAGAGGCATTAAACCTCTCACAGAAGTAGGTAGTTTTCGCCATTCAAAGTATGATTGAGGCGACTATTTGTATATTGACCTCGTGGGGGAACCTCTCGCTCTATTAAGGGACTCCTGATAAAGCTCATAGCCTATAATAGACATGCAGTCGTAAAACATGTTGCGCCCCTGGCGCAGTTGTCCACAGTCAGATGTAAATATAAGCACGCGCCACTCCTTGAAGGGTGATAAACCACCTTGTAGGTCTTTTCACATCTTTGGCCAAATAATCAGCATTTGACTAAGCATTTCTTAAGAAAACCTGTGGTAAGCCCGACTCAACGTAAATCGCGTAGTTGGCGTTGAAAGTGGGAGTCGAAAAATTATTTTGAAGAAGAAACGCTGTATGACTTCTACCTCATCGAGCTTTTGCTGTCCGTAGACTTCGCTGGCTCAACATGCAATTTATTGCTGCTGCTGTTGTCGCTGCTGTTGTCCTTTCTTTGTCTAAATGTCTTAATTATATTTCAAACGTAAAGCCAAGCTCCACCTTTCGCTCCTACTTATTTGATGATGGTGCCTGAAAATCATGATTTTGGACTTTAGAGCATTAATTTTAAGGTCCCAAAGATTACAATATTGCTTAAGTTTGTTCATTGTTAGCTGAAGAGTGTTAGGGTTTTCTGACATGACAACAAGATCGTCAGCGTATAGTAGAACTTTTATTAAAATATCACCAAAGTGAATGCCACACGGTAAGGAGTTTACGACGTCATCGATAAAAGAGCAAAAAGAATTGGACTGAGAATGCAGCCTTGTGGAGCACCAGAGTCGGTACGGTCTGAGCGTTTTCTTCTGCCATACCAAATTGCAGCAGTATTAGAAGATAAGAAAAAAACAAATCCTGCTTTTAAATCAACGGAAAAAACGTACAGCTTCCTTTTTTTTATCTATATAACGTTTTGCAATAGCAGATAAAGTAAATATTTGGTCAATGGTTGACAGCCCCGGTCGAAAACCTGGTTGGAAGGCGCTTAGTACGTTATTTGTTTCCAGCCAACTAACAAGTCTGTAATAAAGCATTTGGGTGAAAAGTTTTCTTAGCGAGCTTGGTACAGAAATGCCATAAAGCATATAAAGCTTTTGGGGACGATTTCTTTACCGAGGATAATATTGCAAAGCTCTAAAATGTAGCATAGGAATTCAGGAGTCGAATTTTCTTAGAACTCTGCGGTAACTCCATCAGGTCCAGGTGATTTTTGGTTTTTCATACTATTTAAGGCTACTAATAGCTTGCTTATTTCGAAAACAGAATCAAGTTCGGGAACCGTACAATTTGGATGAGCAAAGCTTATGGTTTTTTGGTTTGGGTCTGGGAGAAGCAGATTTTTGAAATGCGAGGCAAGCAGGTCAATATTGATCACTGAAGGAGTTTTATTACTCGTACTCGCTACCACACGAACCTTTCTCCAAAAAGCCTTCGAATCCTTAGATTCGTTGCAGATTAGAGATAAGTTGCAGATTTTTTAACAAGCATAGCTTTCTTACTACGACAAGCTTCTTTGTAAAGCCTGTTTGATTGTAAATAAAGAATTTTTAAATAGTCGTTGTTCGCTTTCCTAAATAGATTTAGAAAAGAAAAAGACCTTTTGCGAAGTTTAATACAATCGGCGTCGTACCAGGCGGCAGATGTCTTCTTCACAACTGAATTTGAGGGAACAGAGTTTCTTATAGCACTAAAAATACTGCTTACGGCCTTGTCAATATTGCTGGGACAAACCCTCGGCAAAGCTCCTATTCGCTGACTCAGCCTATTCCTACAGAGTTCTGCTTTAGAGGAAACCCATCGAAGCCCTTCAGTCAAATGTTCATGCGGTTGAGCATTACTTCTCGCTGGTCCGAACTCGCATGATAGCAAAATTGGCAAATGAGACGAAAAACTAGCGGACAGTACCTCGAAGTCTTAAAAATCTACCCATTTTCCCTTGGTAAGGCTAAAGTCGACCACTGAACAGCCCTGCTCAGGCACAAACGTGAAATCGCCTTCGCTATCCCCTTTGGAGACACCATTAAGCACAAACAAACCATAGTCCTGAATCATATTCACCAAGAGACGCCCTCGATCGTTAAAGCAATTATCTTTAGAATTTCTTACAAAACGAAAGTTTGGATTGGAGGAATAAATAGTATTTTGCAAACAACTAATTCTGGGATTTAAATCACCAATCACTAAAATATTTTTAAGACTGTTATCTACCAGAAATCTGTGCAGCTCCTCAAAATCAGATCTCCAATTGCAAAACATAAATAGACGGGAATTATATAAAAAATAGCGTTGTTAGCCGACAGTTCAATAACGGTTCGATTACCTACATTTTTCACTGAGAATATTTTAAAAATAGAAAAGGATTAAAATTTTTTTTTTTTTGAATACTAGGGTGGGCGGAGGCTAAAACTCCAAAATCTTTCAAAGATCCCAATACGCCCACTATACTAGATATATAATACCCAAGTAGCTAATATTGGTTATGCGCGATTTCAACGTGCTAAAAACCATACATTTATGAGAGACACTATGAAACTGCCAGAACGCACTTCATAGTAGTAAATTTTCGCTCTCTCATAATACTTCTTGACTACAACTAAGTTAACTTAACAAGTAGTTTACGCTTCCATAGTGTTGATCGCATTGGATAGGTTGCTTTCCAGTGAATGCACCTACTAAGCCGTTCATTCGTGCGGATGCACCCTACCTCGCTAGATCGAAGGGTCTTGTTCTTTGTAGTCGTCGCTCGTTGTTTACATGGTTAAGAGTCTCGTTTAGAGTACGGATCATTTTATTGTTGCAATGAACATGAAGGCGAGAATTTTGCTTTCGAGCAAAGTTTGTTACTTCTTCGCTCACGGCAGCTATTCCTAAATCTCTGTGAATATCACTATTCCCAATATATACCATGGAGCATTCACAATTGCTCTTAGTGTCTTGTTTTGGAAAGTCTGCAACACGGACATGTTGCTCGGCTTATTAGAACCCCAAAGTTGTATTCCAGATGTCCAGGACGGCTTTAACACCTGCCTGTACAAGAGCCGTTTGTTATAAATGCTTAATTTCGAAAATCTTCCGATAAGCCAATACATTTCCCTGAGCCTAATCTCGAGCTCGTCACGCTTCTTCTTTACGTGTGGTTTCCACCTTAGTTTAGCGTCCAGTGTCATCCCTAGATATTTCGCTTCATTTGCATAAGGTATTTGTGCAGAATTTATGAACAGAGGTAAATTGTTAACCCTTCTGTAAGTGAAATTCACATGCGTAGACT
Source organism: Neoascia interrupta (assembly GCA_947623515.1). Classification (NCBI taxonomy): domain Eukaryota; kingdom Metazoa; phylum Arthropoda; class Insecta; order Diptera; family Syrphidae; genus Neoascia; species Neoascia interrupta. The sequence continues at coordinate 118,416,187 of OX392463.1, read as the reverse complement.
TGTTCTCGTTAAGAGCGATTCACCAAGTCTTCGTCCAGACACAAATTCTGTCCAATGCTCGTTGGAGATTTCTCGTTGATGACTCGACTGATTCACTTGTTGCCAGGATTGCCGTATCGTCCGCAAACGTGCCCACGACTGTCTCGTCATCTAGAGATATGTCTTTTGTGTAGAGCAGGAACAGGGTCGGACCGAGGACACTTCCCTGGGGTACGCCAGTCAGAATTAGCTTGAAACTCGAGTATTCACTATTACACCTAACACGAAAGAGTCTGCTTTCAAGATAATTTTCCAATATTTTAAACATGTCTTCCGGCAAGTTTTGCCGTAGCTTATATTTCAAGCCTTCGTGCCATACCTTGTCGAAGGCTTGCGATACGTCGAGGAAAGCACTTGAACATATTTTTTTCCTTCTAAGGCTTTTTCATTTTCATGCGTTATTCTGTAGACTTGATGTATTGTGGAATGGTTAGGTCTGAAACCGAATAGATGATCCCGATGATGTTGTAATTGCTTCAGCAGAAGTTTCGCGAATACTTTCGATATTATCGGCAGAAGCGATATGGGCCTATAAGATTTTTTATCATTTGCGCATTTCCCCGGTTTAGGAACCATAATGACTTCAGCAACTTCCCATTGTCTTGGAACGTATAGAAGCCTAAGACAAGCGTTTATCATATAAAGTAGCTTGACTAATGCCTTTTTTGGTAGCTCTTTTAATATTTCGCCAGTGATCAGGTCGTAACCTGGGAAATTATTATTTTTAAGTTTGCTTATTGTCTGTCGGAGTTCAAATAACGAAACTTTTTTCATTCAAAAGCTATTAGGTTCCGCGTTGTTGTTTAGAACGTCAGCCAACGGTGGACCGTCGAAAGGCTTGAATTTTTCTTCTAAATGTTCAGCAAACAAATTCGCTTTCTCTTTGTCTTCTCTTGCCCATTCGCCGTTAGCTTTTTTTATTGGTGCCGAGTGGATTATAGGTTTCTTGATAGACTTAACTGCTTTAAACAGCGAGTAGTTTGAGCTCCTATCCGCCGACAAGCCTTCAAGGTATTCAGTGGTCTCACGATTTTTAAGATCTTGCAACATTCCTTTCAGTTTGTTAGAGAGGTGGTTCAATAGGGTTTTGACTGGGGGGGCCCTCGTGCCTTGCCATCTCCTACGCGCTCTTCTCTTTTCACGAATCAATTCTTCGATTTCGAGCGGATATGTTTTACGTACATGCCCGTCGGTGCTAACTGCGTTCTTTTGGGACGAATTGTTGTTCCAAGCAGCGCTCTGAATTGCTTCAATGAATTTGTCAACTGCGGTTTCTAACTCGAAAGGAGTTTTCAATGGCACATTCAAGCCAACATCCTCCATACAGTCCTTTCTGAAGGCGTCCCAGTTCATGCTTTTGCTAGCTAATCTAGGAGCTCTTTCTATTTTCGCCAGTCTTCCACCCATCTTCAAGATTACTCCTGAGTGGTCTGAGCAAAGATCATAGCACTCTTCGATTCGCGTAAGGTATTTGGGGTACCCTTTAGCGATGAAAAAATCGACAAGGTCAGGCTTTTTATTCCTATCGGTTGGCCAATATGTTGGCTTACCCGTGGAGAAAAAGTCCACCCCACGCTTCATACTATTTTTGTACAGTAATCTGCCTCTTGTTGAATTGCATCATGAACTCCAAAAAGTATGCTTCGCGTTAGAGTCGCCCCCAATGATAAAATTGGACCCAATTAAGTCATACATACGATCAAGATCGTCTTCCACCAGTCTAAATCCTGGCGGGAAATAACAAGATGCAATGTTGTAATCTAAGCAGTCAATTTTTACAGAAACTGAACTGATCTGCATAGAGTCTAGCTCAAATTCTGTGTTCTTAATGTAGAGGGAGGATCCTCTTTTCGAATTTTGCGAAGGGTGATGTGCGTGATAGTCATTGTAACCTTTAAGTTTGAGTCCATACCTGTTTTTAAGGTGAGTTTCCGTAATCATGCAAATATCAATATTATTTTTCCGTAGAAATGCTTCTAGTTCGTCTATTTAATTTACGAACATTAACAGAAGGCCGTTTGCATTCCATGTTAGTATTTTAAATAACTGTTTCATATTCATGTTCTCTTGTAATTTTTTCGAGTCTTAAACTCGAGCTTGCTCAGTTTGTCAAATATAACTTTGTTGATTTTAGTCTGATCCTCAAGTTTTTCCAAGATTACAGCGAGGATCTGAGATCCTCAGACTGCATCTGTTGTGGGCGATCTTGCCTTGTTTTCGTTTGACGCAACCTGTGCGTATGATTTCGGTCCGACCAGTGGCGGTTTCTCCGCTGCACTTGAACTGGCGCCGCTCTTTTGTAGGGCTTTTACGCCTTTTGTCGACGCCTCCTTTGCCAGTCTCACGCTTTTGATCGGCTTTGGCGTCTTTGGAGTCTTTGGCTTAGGAGTTTCAGCAGTTTTTAGACGTCCTAAAAGAATCTATAGAAAAGGATTAAAAATGGCATAACTTTGAGCCTGACAAACCCTATCTTGCAAATTCAGCTTTCTTGAGCCTGTTTGCAAATCAGATGTGATATTTTTGAAGTCACTCGCGTTATTAACATACTTTGGCGTTTCTATGCTGATAAGTGGACTCAGTAGAAGCGTACTTAAAAGGGACATTGGAACTTTAAAAATCATGAGCTATGTGCGATTCATAAAATTGCACCTTGCAAAAATTGTATCTTAGTATCAGTTCTAACAAAATAGGTTGTCAGCTATTTTTGAATTTCCTTCTAGCCTACTCTGCACTCGAACATGGCACTGCGGGCAAGGGGTAATTATATAGGCATCATAAAAGTTTAAGCATGCAACTATTACGGCAGTCATAAAATTCAACTATGCCATCATTATGGCATAAAAAATGCAATAACATCTATTTACAAACGCCGCCAAACTTTCATACAAAGATGCATCGAATCTAGCGCGCATTTGCTGGTATGTATGTAAATTTCATTTTGCCTGACAGCCGCGCAACTACATATATTCTTTTCCTCGACCTTGTTTGCGAAGTAAATTTTTAAGGCACTCTCCGCCGCAGTGAGATTGCCATTTGTTATAAAGTAATAAAAATTGAAAATTAGCATTCTTCAATGCTACCAGTGCGGCGCACAATTGATGTGACCGATGAGTAAGAAATTAAAATTATTTTAATGGATGTTTGTACCTCTAGAATGTATGGTGAAGAAGATAGATTCCTATCGGTGTTAGGTGGGTTAATCGAATTCGTTTTCGTGCCAAACTTTACGGAATATCAAATTTTACGATCTTTGAATTTTGATGGAAGAACCTGCATTCATTAAGGCTGTTTGGCATTGTGACAGGAAACGCTGATGTTCTTTCTTTGGTATTTGATTACTGAAATTAAAGGAATAAATCTTCTTTGTGGCAATGCCATGAGCATTTTACTAGCAGAATTGTTGGCTCATATAGTTAAGTAAGGTATAGGTTGGGAAGGGTTGTTTGTATAGGTTGACCCATTGTGATTACCCTCAAATGATAGACAAACATGGTTGAGCATATGTCTAACTAACTGAATCAGCCAGATCTTTTAACTAATCTTTTTAGGTCTAGTATGGATATTCCTGCCAGGTCGTCCAGGCTATCAAAGGGCCTGACTCCTAAACCGCAAACTGTGATTAATGGTGCAGTGTGCAGTTAATTTTTTTAACGAATTTGAGACGATTAAATTTGATTTTCCATTGAAACAACTGGAATATTTCCTCATGACTTGAAACGAGCGCAATTTAAACCCATTCTCAAAAAGGCAAGAAATTGCCACTCCTTTGATGAATACCGCCCCATCTCTCTCCTTCCTGTTCTCTGCAAAATTTTCGAAAAATCTTGGCAAGACGAATAGCGTCGGCAATGGAAAAAAGATTGCATCCAGGACGACATGCATTTAGACCAAGTAGAGGTGTTCATTCACTTTTGCACCTACTGGAACAGAAGATCGCTGATAACTTGTCTTCATCCAAGCACAGCGTGGTCTTGTCATGGGATCTTGAAAAAGCTTATGACCGATTGATGTCGCACGTAGCTATACAACAACTGCATGCATGGGGTATCCCGATAGGGATCCTGAAAATAGTTCAGTCGTTCTTGTCAGGAAGAACTTTTAATGTAAACGTTGACGGTGTCAAATCCATTTTGGGTAAACTAGAGAATGGAACCCCACAAGGATCTCCGCTCTCAGTAGTTATATATAATGCGTATATTGACTCGCTCATCGTGGAACTTAACCTTCCTGGATGCCACCTCGACTTTGTTGGTATATACGCCGACAGAGTTAACTCAATTTTAGAAGCAGCAGATACAGCCGTTCATAGTTGGGCCCGGAATAGAGGAGCAGTTATACCACGTTTGAAAACAGGGGCGCTGCACGTATGCAGAAAAAGAAAATGCGATCCATCCCCGCTTGCTTTACAGGGAACTATTGTGAAGCTCGAAAACAGACTAAATATCCTTGGAGTTACATTTAGTAAAAACCTTAAATGGGATCTTCATTCGAAAAATGTTATAACTTAGATGCTCTTAAAATGATTTGTTCCCGCCGAAAAGGACCCCATCCAGAAACAGCCCTTAAAATAGCCAAGACGTTAGTTGAAGGTACACTGCAACACGGTATGACTGTTTTCGTGTGGACAACAAAAAATAACATAGAAAAAATTAATGCTGCCATCAACGAGTGTTATCGCACGGCTACAGGTGCGTTAAGAGCTTCCCCAATTATCGCGCTACGAGTTGAAGCCGGATACAAGTCCTTCGAACACCTCGGACAGAACAGAGCAGTAAGTTTACTCAGCAGGACAATAGTCGACGATATGCACCCGATGCACAAGGAAACGAAAGAAACACTTCTGCGCAAAAAAGCAAACCGCAAATCATGTACATCGGCCAAATGTAGAATTTTAAGCCTTAACTCTACCCTACAGCTGAACCTCCAGGATCTTTCCGAAGTACGCTCAGCTGATCCCCCACCACCTTGGCAAAGGAACAAACTGAAAATTGACACCAGCTTGGCGAAACTTAAAAACAATGAGACGCCAGCGCGATTGCTACCATACTTGCCTCCAAAGCAGATCTAATTCTGTACTCAGACGGTTCATATAAAGATGAAATCTCATCTTATGCTGTCATCGAACTACAACTTTCTGGAAAAAATGAGATTGCTTGCCAAGGTATGCTACCAGAATCTGCACCTAGCCATATTGCCGATCTTACAGCAGTGCAAAGAACCGTTGTCATTTGCCCTAGTTCGCCCACAGACTACTATCATCTTTACTGACTGTTTGAGTTTACTTAAGGGACTACTTTGTGGAGCTAATAAGTGTCCGTCGCTTGAACACATTAGAAGCATTCTACAAGCCAGCAACAACATCACTTTGGCGTGGGTCCCTGCCCATGTCGGGATTACGGGTAACGAGCAAGCTGACTTAGCAGCCAAGGAAGTCATCAAATATCCTATGACCGTAACTTCTCCTAGGTCTTCTCCTTTCATTAAAAGATCTTTCTCAGCCTCTCAAGAGAGAGGCCGCTGCGTCCGCTGCCTCTCTACAACCGAGAAGCACCGGAGCTTTGCCTTAATTGTGGAACTGCGCTTACAGTTTGGCATATGATGGTTGAGTGTCCTATCTCAAAACAAATTGAAGAAGGGCCTGTCAGCATTCACGAACAGCTCTCAAAACTGATGAACCCTGGAAACCCTCAAACTTTTCATTCTCTAAAAATAGTAACATCCCTTCACCATAAGTTTAAAGATATTTAAAACTTAAAATTTTCTCTCTTTTTTTATATATGCACATTGATTTTTTACTTATTAGATTTTGTTTAATTTTCTTCAATTTTTTTCTTTTTGCTACTTTCCCTTTGGAAGCTAATCGCTGACGTCATATTGCCTTTGTCGCAGTTTTTTGTAAGTTATTTTGCTTTAAATAAATAAATAAATAAATAAATATAATTATAGTGCGATCACTCTGCTACTTAAAAAGTAAAACTCACATGCTCAATATTGAAAAATTCATTCATCACAGGCAGTATACGATGTGCACACGGACATCAATTTATATAGGTATGTATGTACATTGTACATGACCACTGTTTCACATAAATTATAATTGACAAGTAGCGAGATCTCGCTAAGAACCAAATGTGCGTTTGAATTTGATGTTTTTCATAGCCTTAGGATACAATTTGGTATGCGTATTGCTTTGACATGGGGTGGATGTAGGCCATGTCCCATATGTGACCTTCTAAAAGACATTAAAAGTTTTTTTTTGTTCTCAAATTATGTCGAACATATGCTTGCTTAGAGCATGAACAGAGCAGCCACGAAACTATCGCATAAACTTCGTGATGTCATTCGATTGAAGAAAATCTTTTAGGAGAAAATTGTGAAAATTGAATTGAGCGTTTTCAGAATCAACGCTTGCAAAAATTCTGCAAATTACAAAAGGAGTATTTTTGCAATGCTAGGTTATTTAAAGTGCAGCTGAATAGAATCAAATTCTGTGTTAATACAAGTATCATTTCTTATTGAGTTATTCCAGGAGTCCAGTCTGCTAGTTATGAATGGTCTCTCGAGAAGTGATAGGATAGGCAGCCTTACGTTAATCTCAGGCCAAGGCTGTTCCATCATCGACTATTGCCTTGCTAGAGGTGACTGGTTAAAGTAACATATATCGAAGTGGTAACTGCTACCTTCTCAGCTCACCTCCCAACAGTAACCTCCAATGAGTTGCATAATATCAAACTCAAACCAAGTATAATGAGAACTTATAAATTGAAATGGAACAACAGTAGGGCAGCGTGTAATGTAGGCTATCAGCGCTAGTCAATAATAGTCCGATACCTGTGTCCGATACCTGTCCGATACATGGACATGTATCATAGCTGATGCCTTATTGGAGTTGGTAAGCTACAACTGCTAGTAATCACCGTAACTTCTGTGGTAGGGCTGACTGGTTTGATCAAGAAAGCATGAAAAAGCGTTAAAGATCTTTTGCCCTCTTAAAGCTTTTCCGCAAAACAAACAGTTCCTTTTTTGGATCACTCTATATCCTAGCCAAAAAGGAGTTTAAAATAGTGCGCAAAAACAAACGTAGCAAATGGGAAAGTGCAACAGTGTGTATGCAAAAGCTTCAATCCATCTACGACGGATTACAAAATCCCCAACCATACCAAAAAAAACTGCCACGCCTCCAAAAATACGGCGGAAAACAAAAATATAACTTTTGAATGCTTTATACTAGGTGGTTGCAATCATTTCGGCCCAAAACTCTGCCTTTTTAACTTAAAAAAATCACTTTTTTTAAGCGAAGCACACAAAAGTGGGTGGAGGCACATACTACATATGCATGAAAGTTAGAAAATGCTGATATCTACAACTTTTGTCATATAATTTTTAGTCAAATTTCATATATATTTATTGCAAAAAGGTCATTTCAAGTTAAATCCTTTAAAAAAGTGGGCGTGGTCAATGAAAAGGCTAACATTTTTTGGCCACTTCAAAGACAATTGCAAGTCAATGTTACATACCAAAATTGAATGCGCTTTTAAATTAGAGACGGTCGCACATACAGGCCTGTAGTGGGGGCGTGTCTGTGGGCGGATTCAGCTAAATTTCGAACTTGATCTGGGCCAATGGACTTCCAGCCAACTTACTAAATTTCCGGCCTAAAAATTGTTTACATGCGGACGGACGGACGGACATGGCTTAATCGACTCTCCTGTCTGTCCCATCCATATCTCTAAAAGGTCTTAGGGGTCTACGGTATATGTTTCATTGCGTTACAAACTATACATCAAACTTAATATACCCTGGGTCGGATATAAAAACCATCTTGCTCATATCGCAGCAAGCCTTGTCGCATTCAAGGATTCTAAACTATTTTGGTTTTTTTTTTTTTTATAATTCATCCGCGTTCAAGGGGTTATGGCTACCCTTATACTGAGTTAACATAACGCGAATGGAAAGGATCAGAGGAAAAAGAAGAGAGGAACTGATGCACTTTGGTTTTGAGCTGTTGTGGACTGTGGTGACAAGGAAAAATCTCCTTCGGAAGCCTGTTCCACATCCGTGTTGTTCGGCTAAAAAAAGAACTCCAATACAACGCGGTTCGTCTGAAATTGGGCTCAAGGGTGTACTGATGAGCATTCCTTCTTGCGGGAGTATTGCAGTTGAATTCTTTAAGGGGTGGAATGCAACTGGCTATTTCACTGGAACACTCTTTATGGAAGAAACGATAAAACAATGAAAGACAAGAGACATTGCGACGATGTTGCAAGGAGTCGATCGACTTCGCAATGTTTGAGTCTTCTATCAATTTCAATGCTCTTTTTTGTATTCGATCGAGTAGGTCTGAATTTGTCTTAGGAGCTCCTGCCCAGACATGAGAGTTATAATCCAGTTTTGGTCGTATGAACGATTTATAGATGACAGCCAGATCAGAAGGTGTAAAGTATTTCTTGCATCGACTAAGGAATCCTAAGCATTTCGCTGCGTTCTTGGCGACGTCGAATTTCCACCGCGGCCTCGCCATTTAGGTCCGCAACGACGTGGCCTACCAAATTGGCCTACAACAGCTCTGATGCAACATTAAGTTTCAAGTGGTTAAAATTCACATTTCGTAGGCATATGTCACATTACTGCTTTATATACAGAAGCCCAAGTCTCAATAGCGAATTGACCGGTAACAGGTTTGATGAGCTATCAGACTCCATCAATAGAATTGTATCCCGTCATCCTCGTACTGAAATTGTTCTTGCAGGTGATTTTAATATACACAATTCTCAGTGGCTTCGACATTCTGGACCGACAAAACGCTCGAAGGCAGGTTTGTTGAGATTTTTGTTGTGGGCAACCATCTAACCCAGCTTGTAAACGAGCCTACGCGGATCCCTGAAATTGACAGTCATGCTGCCAACACTCTGGACTTATTCCTTACCTCCCATCCTGACAAGTACTCAGTCAGCGTCCTATCACATCCAGGCTCGTCAGACCATTATGTCTTATCGGCTTCTTACTCGTTCCAAAATAACACCTCAAAATATCCGGCTCCGAAAAGAACAGTTTGGCAATACGAGAAAGCCAACTGGGACGGCTTAAACAGTTTCTTTAAATCTTTCTATTGGTCACTTTGTTTCCTCGATAGTGACGTTGAAGCCGCCGCCGATATGCTCATCGAAATAGTTCTCACTGGCATGAAATCTTTTATTTCCAACAGGTCCTAGGATGTCAAACCAAAGGAGAATTCATGGTGTGACTCGAACTGTAAAGAGGCCACTAAGTTGAAGGAGGTTAGTTTCCGGTCGTATAGAGCCAAGGAAAACCGGAAAGAGTTTTAACAAGCCAGAAATGCCTGCAATGATCAGAAATTGAGGCAAAAAATACTTCAGTGTCCCAAAGGTAGCAAAAGTTTCTGGTCATTTGTCAAAAATATTAAGAATTGTGCCTCATCCTCCATCACTCGTTTTCAATGACATCCCAGCTGTCAGCTCCTTAGACAAGGCCAATCTACTTGCAGCTCAATTTGCTGCCAGCTCCTTGCTCTTTGACTGTGCCATGTCTCCACCTGTACTACAGTAATCTTAGTTTCTTATATTCGTTTCCTGGCAAACGCCCCCGTCCTTCGGACTTTGAAAGGGAACGGTTAAGTATGTTGAACTCATTGAATTCCGACCTCAACAGCTGAAACCGAAAAGCTTTCCATCCTCGGTATGTGTGTTAATGACAACTTACGTTGGAATGACCATATATTCGACGTCGCCAAGAACGCAGCGCAATGCTTAGGATTCCTTAGTCGATGCAAGAAATACTTTACACCTTCTGATCTGGCTGTCATTTATAAATCGTATATACGACCAAAACTGGAGTAAAACTCTCATGTCTGGGCAGGAGCTCCTAAGACAAATTTACACCTACTCGCTAGGATAGAAAAAAGAGCATTGAAATTGATAGGTAACCCAAACATTGCGAAGTCAATCGACTCCTGTCTTTCATTGTTCTACCGTTTTTTCCACAAAGAGTGTTCCAGCGAAATAGCCAGCTGCATTCCACTCTTTAAGAATTCAACTGCAATACCCGCGCAAGAAGGAATGCTCATCAGTACACCCTTGAGCCCAATTTCGGACGGACCGCATTCTATAAAAGTTTTTTTTTTATCCGAACAACACGTATGTGGAACAGACTTCCACAGGAGATTTTTCCCCGTCACTACAGTCCCCAACAGCTCAAAACCAAAGTGCATCAGTTCCTCTCCTCATTCTTCTCTGATCCTTTTCATTTGCGTTATGTTAACTCAGTATAAGGGTAGCCATAACCCCTTGAACGCGGGTGAATTATAAAAAAAAAACTATTTTGGATGAAGGTGGGACGTAAAGGTTGTAAACCAATTTGGCTGTTGGAGTCGACGTTATGGCGGCTCACTTCCAGCAACTTCTCCGACCCGATCAGATATTGCAGTCTTTCATTAAGCTGAGCCTTTTATGTTTATTTCTGAGTTGGATCATCCTATTTCTATTCTTGAGCTCCAAACGACGGGACTTTAACAACAACGGAGTTTGACAAAATCTGCAGGACTTGGCGGGATCCCTGTTGAGTTCTATAAAAATTCAACACCTGAGTTTTTAAGTGTCGAAGACGGGAGCTTGAAATAACGTTTAAGGTAGTATATGAGGAGTTTTTCAACATCTTCATAGCTACACAACGACCCCCAACCTTGAGCCGCGTAGAAGTTGACTGCCAATGAAGTTGTTTTAAAAACTTTAAATTTTGCTTCGCGTGGGATGGTTTTTTAAAAGAAAAAAAAAATGCCACACGATGTTTGAGCCTTTTTTTTGAATCCAGGAATTTGGTTTTTATGTGCGTGTTGAACTGTCCACTTGGTTTGACGATAACTCCTTGATTTTTGTATTCTTTTACAATTTTAATGCTCTCGCTACCGAATTTCGAATTTTCATTTCAGACATGACTTCCACCACCTTTTCGGTCGATCGTGATGTTTGATTTTTGGAAATTAATTCGCAGGCTCCAAATTGAACAGTAAAATCGCAGTGCATCAATCATTCTTTGAAATTCCTCTGGGAATTCAGCGAAGATCACTATGTTGTCTGCGTAGAGAAGGGTGTGGATAGTGATATTTTCTATTCTAACACCAACGAATTTCTGCATAATCTTAACGTATCCTTAGTGCTCATTGAATAATAGAACACTAAGGACACGTCCTTGTTTTACACCAGTTGCTACACCATCCCAGATGACATTAAAGTTCTCAGCATAAAACGCTCTTTAAATGTTAAGATCCTAAGGGCCGGTTTTTCAGTGTTGAGTTAAGTCTTAAGCTAAGAGCTGTTAATCCCATAAGAATAAAGGAATCTGGAGTTAACGGCGGGCAGTTTTTGAGTGCAGAGGGTTAACTCCGCCAGCAAAGTTGTCAAAATCTTCGACTCTCGAAATAATTGACTCTTCGACACTCACATCATAATAGAAAACACAGGAAAAGAAGTTCGCGTTGTTCTCAGATATCATTTTTCACTGTAACATGCAAAGCAACTGCCATTCCACACAGAAAAAAATTCAAATAAACTCATACTGTTCACCAGAGTTGATCCGGGATTAACTCACCAAAGTTGGCGGTTTAAGCCGAGATTATTCTCGGACCTATATATTCACTGAAAAATTCATTTCTTGGTTTAATTTTAGTTCAACTCGGAAACTATCGGAAGACCTCGCACTGAAAAACTGGCCCTTAGTGGATAACCCGTAGCTATGAAGTTTGTAGAATAACGCATTTCTGTTAATTGAGCAAAAGGCAGCTCTAAAATCAACGAAAAAGGCGTACAATTTTTTTTTTCGCTCGCTGATATACACTAAAGTTTATAATGTTTGACAGAGTATAGATTTGATCAATCGTAGAGTACCCATTTTCTGAAACCGGTTTGTGCTTCATTCCGTATTTTTTTCTCTTCTATCCAAGATGACAGGCGATTGTAGAGATGCGAGCTCAAGGCTTTAAGAAAAGAGATTTAAGAAGAGATCCCTCGGTAATTTGAAGGGTCTTTTGTATCAACTAAAGGAAGATTACAGATTTTTTTAAGGCTTGTGGAATTTTGGCGTACTGGTACGTTTAGTTGAAGCAAGCTAACAATTTTTCCAGAAATCTATCGCTGCTATATTTAAGATGAAAATTATATAAAGATTAAATATAAAGATAAAAATTACAACAATTTACTATTCTACATACATTATGATAATGGCTATTCCCATCTCTGATCATTTCAAACGCTGCCAGGCGAACATTATCAGGAACCTTTATATTATAATAATGCTGACATTAAATGACAACTCTTCCTACAGTTTCCCATACAAAGAAAAAGTATTTGAAAAACAAATAAAAGCAACAAACAGTATCAAAACACACAAGTGTAGCTACCTATACTGCGACCTACCGACTGCAAACTTAATGTCAACATCCGTCCTATTGCAATGATCATAGGACGAGCCATTAATAAAATGTTTGTAGAATTGTTAGTTGTTGGAATTTTTCACTTTTCAATGTTAAATTCACTTTTGTATGGCCTTGCCATAGGGGCCGCTTCCCAATATAAGCAACGATACGTTCGGTTAGCTTTTTATATCCCATCCCATAGGATAGGAGGTATGTTAAGTTTGATTCATAGTAACATACAGAAATAATCACCGTAGACCCCCAAGACCTTAAGGGCATATGATCGAGGCCGAACTGTAAATCGAATGAGCCATGTCCGTCCGTCCGTCCGTCTGTCGGTAGTTTTTAGGCCTTAAATTTTGAGCTAGGAACTTGAAACTTGATATCTGCTCTTTCTAGGTCCCGAAGCAGTACAAGTGTAAAATTTTTTGAGATCCGCCTACTTTACTTATTAGCATGAGAAAACAAAGTTGTCGCAGGAAGCTGAAATTTGATATGCGATATCCTCGCTTAGGTGTATTGTGATTGGCATTTTAATAAACGGTTTTATTTAATATATTTGCTGTAAATCCAAAAAACTTGCACTATAAAATGTTCAGATATGTGCGTAATCTACCAACTCAAGTAAATAAATTTTCGCCACGCCCACTTTTGGGGGCGTTTTTAAGTATAAACCAAATTTTTAATATGAAAATGCAATCAACACGTGTATACCACTTCTGATAAAAAATATAAACAAAAATACGACGTTATTGAGAAGGAGTGGATGCCACGCCCTTTTCTTAGGGAGAAAATTCTTAACTGAGAAATTCTAAATACAATTAAAGTTAAATGAAACTAAAATTTAACAATCAAGATTTATGACACAATTCGGAACTTGACAGTGGTCAATTTGGATGGGGTATCCAACGATTCGCCTAAGCGGATTGTAATCCTCCAACTAGTTAATTATGAGAACATGCTTTAGTTTGGATAACGAGGAGTCACGGTCAAGAAACAATCTCAAAATTTATTTACTCAAGTAAATAAATTTTCGCCACGCCCACTTTTGGGCGCGTTTTTAAGTATAAACCAAATTTTTAATATGAAAATGCAATCAACACGTGTATACCACTTCTGATAAAAAATATAAACAAAAATACGACGTTATTGAGAAGGAGTGGATGCCACGCCCTTTTCTTAGGGAGAAAATTCTTAACTGAGAAATTCTAAACACAATTAAAGTTAAATGAAACTAAAATTTAACAATCAAGATTTATGACACAATTCGGAACTTGACAGTGGTCAATTGGGATGGGGTATCCAACGATTCGCCTAAGCGGATTGTAATCCTCCAACTAGTTAATTATGAGAACATGCTTTAGTTTGGATAACGAGGAGTCACGGTCAAGAAACAATCGAATATGTTGTTCTCAGCAAAGTAGAGGAGGTTTTAGAAGTGATTTCGCAAATCATTGGCATTAAGACCGATTTTCCTTTCCCTACCTTTTTTACGCCTCCCAAAACTCTTTAGAGCGTTTTAGATTGGCTTTTACATGTAACAGCCTAAGATTGTGCTCTCGTTTTTTCAAATTTCAAAGCGGCTTATCCTAGCTTCAGCATATAGACTTTTCAAAGCTGTGGAGTTATTGTTTCTAGCCAGGTTTAAAGTTGCAAGCATCATTTGACGGTATTTCTCGCACTCTTGATCATACCAAGGACTTTTGGGCATGCAAACTGGTTGCCTAGCGGACCCGTGGCGTTGTTGATGATCTCTTTAAGTTGGTTAATTCTGTGTACAGCGGGGTCAGTTGTCAAGGGATCCAGTTCTCTGTTCAGATTTCTCTTGCATTTTTTCCGCAAGAGAATTTAAGTTTTGGTGGCATCGTCATCAGGTATTTTTTTTTTTTTAATCCAGGGTTATTAATAGTGGCATATGGTCAGAATATTCTTTCCAAGGAATTATTTTAAAGATGAACAGTAGTGGAGCGTATTGAAACTAACATAAACTTCCCTATCGCCGGGGCAACTTATTCGTTTGCAATAACAAAACAGGCATAGTTCTATAAGCTTAAGGCGATTCGCATTGTGCTTACTGTCTTTCGATGATCTGTGATTATCACATTTTATGACAGCCAATGCGATCAATCAAGATAATCCATCTGCGTAAGGTAATCACAAAAATATTGTTCCAAATCGTTGAACAGTTTCAAGCGTAAGAACAGTCGGCCTAAGTATAGGCAAAAAAAAACAACCAACCAGAAAGTTTAAAAACCGCCGGTTGAACAGCTGATTTAGACGGTGATTGATCGTGATCTGTCGTGTCACCTCCAGTCATACCAGTTCAGATAATACCACGACCACACATACCAGACACCTCGACCCAGAGACAAGCTTGTGAGTTGTCACAAGAAAATTGTGATGATCACAGTTTAAGCAGACAAATTTTTGTGATTTGTGGCATCACTTATCATAGATCACCTTAACCGATTCCACCCCTCGTGTCTATGTCGAAGTCGATGACAGCTTGTAACTATCCAGGCAGTCGTACGTACGCAGACTCACTCTTGCATTGAAGTCTCCTAGTAGAACTATATTTTTTTCTGAAATCAATTAACGCTGAAAATCTATATCTCTGGTCTTCACCTTACAAATAGATTGGTACAAGTGAAAATCTTGAAGAGATAAAATTGCAGTTAAGCATGTATAGATTGGTTAGGGTAGCGAGCTATTTGTGTTTGAAACCATTAAAGCAGCCATAAAATCAAGCCTCCGCTTGATCTCCCGGAAGAGTTTGTCCTTGTCCTTACTGCGGAAAAAACTATTCGAAAACTTTTCAATATTTTCAAAAAATTTTATTTTTTTGTTAAAGTTCAGTATTACTTAACTTAAGTTTCGTTTTTCTATAGTTCTTGCCTGCTAAACTTAAAACTGCCTGCTAAACAAACTTTTAATCCATTTTCTCATGAAACTGCAAACTATAATGAAACCCTTATTTGTACTTAAAAAAAAATTACCCTCGTTTAGTTCTCTGACTATTTCCAAAGTTTAAAAGCACACCAAATTTCGTCTTTCTACGACTAATCGTTCAGAAGTTATTACACGATTGAATGGACGGACCACGTAGTGATAAGAGGTCCTTTTCCATTTTTGGACGAACCGCTAAGGAATTGAACGATATGTGTTATGACGCATTCTTTGAAAACAAAAAGAATTGAAAGTCAAAAATATGTCTTGGGCAGGCAAGAAAGGATCCTTAAAGTAAAACTTAATTATAAAATTAATAAAAAATAAATATCTGGAAAGTTTCAAAAGGCATCAATTTTATTTTAAGACAGTCAAAATAATTACTGGGGTGCCGTGGCGTAGTGGTTAGCGTGTGTGCCCACTACGCCGGAGGTCGGGCTCAAATCCTACCATCGTCACCTTCAAAAAAAGACTCGTTCTTTTTCACAGCCCCTCCCTCCGCGAGGGCCTGACAAACCCTCCGAGAGTAACAATTGTCTAGAAAAACTTCTCAAAGTGCCATTCGGATTCGGCAAAAAATTTAAGGTCCCTTTGTATGTGAAGAAATTAACACACACAGCATACATTGTTGAGAAGTTGGCCCTGGTTCACCTCGAGCTGTTGCGCCACTCTATCTATATCAAAATAATTACTATTCCTTCTAAATTTTTGCTTTTTGAGATTATTTGAGCTATTTGTGTTAGTAAGGGTCAAGGTACCTTAAAGTAGGCATTTTCTAAAAGCCGCTATCAGTGATATAAAAAAAAAGATAGGCCCATAGTGTAGGACGATTTAATTCTTAAATTATACCCAAAAATCATATTTCAAAGTATGGCCACCACATTATTGAACACCCTGCATAGAAAAGCACAACCCTCGTATACTCATTGGTTTCCTTGAGTATCTAAGAAAATTGGGTGTTACTGGGGAAGGCCTTTGCAGATTATCCTAAAATACCCTTTTTAAAAAAATCAATTTTACTTTCGAAACAAATTTAAACATCCAATATCAACAAATACAAGCGTATTTTAAGTATACTTCAGACAAATAAAAAGTGTTTAGCAATTGAAAAGCAAATAGACGACACATAGGCAAATAAATTCTAGAAACGATGTGAAATCATACGTGAAGCGATTCGTCGGCATTTGCAAAAAAGGGATGAATTTTCGAAGTAAGCCAACTCCTCAATTGCCTTCTTTTCTATACTTTCTTTCATAGGATTAAGGATTATTTCCATAAGGATAGTTAACGTTTTATTTTCGCTCACATAACATTTTTTTTTTTTTTTTTTTTTTTTTTCGTGGGTAGGTAAAAACCTTCATAGGCACTATGAGAATCGAACGCGCGTGCTCATAGTAGTGTGAGATTCTTACTCACTAAAAAACCTCCCAATCTTTGTAAGACTACGACTAAGTTTCCTTAACAAGTAGTTCATGCTTCTGTATAGTAATCGCGTTTGGCAGGCTACCTTCCAACGAAAGCACCTGCAATACCGTCATTATGTGCGGTTTCCTCTTACGACGCTAGATCCAACGGCCTTGTTCGTTGTAGTCGGCGTGCAAGATTTGTCTGATCCAGAGTTCGGATTATTTCGTGGTTGCAATGGCCGTGAAGGCGAGTGTGAAGTTTGCGAGCAAAGTTTCTTACTTCGTCGGTAACGGTTGCGATGCCTAAATCTCGATGTAAATCGCTATTTCTTATATACCATGGAGCATTTACGATTGCTCTTAGTGTCTTATTCTGAAAAGTTTCTAAAATAGATATGTTGCTTGGTTTGGTACAACCCCAAAGTTGTATACCGTACGTCCAAGATGGTTTTAGCACTTGCTTATACAATAGCAGTTTGTTATATACGCTTAGTTTCGAATAACGTCCGATAAGCCAATTCAGTTCTCGTAGCTTGATTTCAAGTTCATCGCGTTTCTTTTTAACGTGTGGCTTCCACTTAAGTTTTGCGTCTAGGGTCATGCCTAAATATTTCGCCTCGTTTGCGTATGGAATTTGTACCGAGTTTATAAATAGAGGTAAGTTGATTACCCTCTTGTAAGTAAAATTTACATGCGTTGATTTTGTCTCATTTAGGAGGATTCGCCAGGCCTTTGTCCATTCGCATATTTTATTCAAAGCGCGTTGGAGTTTTCCCGTTGATTGTTCGACTGTCTTATCCGTAGCGAGGATAGCCGTGTCGTCAGCGAACGTGGCTATAGTCGTTGTCTCTACTTGAGGTACATCTCTTGTAAAAAGTAAAAACAGTGTTGGACCGAGGACGCTACCTTGTGGAACGCCGGCTTGTATTTCTTTGAATTCTGAGTATTCGCTCCCGTATCTCACTCGAAATAGTCTGTTGTCAAGATAAGACTCTAAGAGTTCATACATTTTTTCCGGCAAAACTTTCCGTAGCTTATATTTTAGGC
This sequence comes from Neoascia interrupta, assembly GCA_947623515.1. Lineage (NCBI taxonomy): Eukaryota > Metazoa > Arthropoda > Insecta > Diptera > Syrphidae > Neoascia > Neoascia interrupta. The sequence goes on along the minus strand of OX392463.1, from coordinate 118,398,322 downwards.
CTTCGTGCCAAACTTTATCAAAGGCTTGGGATACGTCAAGAAAAGCGGTAGAACATATCATTTTCGCTTCTAAGGCTTTCTCAATTTCATTAGTTATTCGATAGACCTGGTCAAGTGTTGAATGTTTGACCCTAAAGCCGAATTGGTGATCCGGAATCAATCGTCTTTCTTCAATTATTGGTTGCAGTCGTTTGAGCACAAGTTTCTCGAAGACTTTAGATATAATCGGCAGAAGCGAAATCGGTCTATATGATTTTTTGTCGTTCGGGCATTTCCCTGGTTTCGGAACCATTATTACCTCTGCGACTTTCCATTGCCGTGGAACGTATGAAATTCTCATTGATGCGTTTATGATGTAGAGAAGCTTGACTAACGCTCTTTTCGGTAGCTCCTTCAAAATTTCCCCAGTAATTAGGTCATAGCCTGGAGCTTTGTTATTCTTCAAATTTCGGATTGTTTGACGAAGTTCAGACAGTGTCACGGTTTTCATTCGATAATTGTCTAATTCCGCATTGCGATACAGATCGTCAACCAACGGCTCCCCGTCAAACGGTTTGAATGTTTCTTCTAGATGTTCTGCAAATACATCTGCTTTCTCTTTGTCGCCTTTTACCCATTCACCGTTATCTTTTCTTATTGGCGCCGAGTGTACTATGGGCTTTTTAATGGACTTCACGGCTTTCCAAAGTGAATAGTTTGACCCTCTATCGGCAGTCAAGTTTTCGAGGTAGTTGGTAGTCTCGCGACTTTTAAAATCTTGAAGTAAGTGCTTTAATTTGTTAGATAGCCCATTCAGAATGGTTTTATCAGGAGGAGCTCGAGACAAATGCCACCTCTTTCGAGCCTTTCTCTTTTCGCGTATGAGCTCTTCAATTTCGCGCGGGTAAATTGATCCGCTTTTCCTTACTCCAGTCTTCCGGAAAGAAGTATTGTTCCAAGCAGCGTCTTGGATAGTTCTAACGAGTTTATCGACTTCGTCTTCTATTTCTAAAGGGGTTGTAAGTGGTACATGTAGAGATACATTTTCTTTGCAGTATTTCCTAAAGCCATCCCAGTCGGTGTTGTTATTAGTTAGCCTAGGCGCTCTCTCATTTTTTGCTAGACTTCCGCCGATTTTCAAAACGACTGCCGAGTGATCCGAACAGAGATCATAGCCTTCTTCTACATTTGTGAGGTGGCGGGGAACCCCTTTTGCGATAAAGAAGTCGACAAGGTCAGGTACTTTGTTTCTGTCGGTTGGCCAATACGTTGGCTTTCCCGTCGAAAGGAAAACCACGCCACGTTTCATGCTAGCTTTGAAGAGTACTCTACCTCTTGTTGAATTGCACCGTGATCCCCAAAAGGTGTTTTTCGCATTAAAGTCCCCGCCGATGATAAAATTCGACCCAAGTAAGTCAAAGAGGGGAGTAAGATCGTCGTCCGCTAGCCTATACTGTGGAGGAAAATAACTCGAAGCAATATTATAATCTAGGTGACCTATTTTTACCGATACTGAAGTTATTTGCATAGAGTCAAGCTCAATTTCTTCGTTTTTGTAATGCTTAATGCAGTCTTTGATGTAGAGAGAGGATCCGCCTCTCGAATTTTCTGATGGATGATGCGCGTGGTAGTCGATGTAACCTCTAATTTTGGGTCCGGATCCCTTCTTAAAGTGTGTTTCCGAAATCAGGCATATGTCAATATTTTTTTCCCGTAGAAATACTTCTAGTTCGTCGATTTTCTTTAAAAGACCATTTGCATTCCATGTAAGTATGTTAATGAGCTTCATATTCATGATTTGTTATTGGTTTTGCGAGGCTTAAACTCTAGCTCGCTCAGTTTGTCAAATATTACTTGATTAACTTTAGTTTGTTGCTCAAGCTTTTCCAATATCATAAATAATATTTGAGATACCGAATCTGTTGTGGTAGGTTCTGGAGGTTTGCTTTTGTGTGACGCGACTTCAGCGTACGATCTTGGGCCGATGAGTGATGATTTTCCCTTTGTACTTGGACCGGCGACGTTTTCTTGCGGAGTCTGTATATTTTTTCTCGTCAATCTCGTATTTCCGACCGATTTGGGAGTTTTCGGCTTGTCAGCTCTAGAACGTTTTGGGGTTGTGGCCCTATCTACAATATGTTGCTTAACAGTTTCGTGACGTTTTTGTAGCTCTATTGCGATTTCGCAACCTCGGTAGCTCGCCGGGTGACTTCCATTACAATTGGCGCAAGTCGCTGGGGCCTGACTGCTTACGTTGCAATCTTTTGTAAGATGTCCACCGGCGCATTTGACACATCGCGGTTCTTTTTGGCAGTACGCTTGAGTATGTCGGAAGCCTTGGCATCGCTTACATTGAGGTACTAGTCTATTGCCCTTTCGCTTGGGCTCAATTTTTACCCTGATATTTAGGATTGTTTTTATTTTATATATTTCGTTTATGTTTTCAATCCTATCGAACGTCAGCATGAAAATAGGAAGACCGCGCTTGACCACGGTGTCTTTTTCTCCTTCCGTACGTTGTTTTTCTTTCTTAAGTATGTTCACGGCATCAAGAATTTTAAAGCCTTGGGCTTGAACATCTTCAACAATTTCTTCCTTCGTGCAGGTTGGGTGAAGTCCCCTAGCGAAAACCCGAAGCGGCTTCTCGAATTTGTTTTCGTAAGTATACCATTGTACATTCTCGGTATTTAATTTTTGCGAAAGTGCGCGATAGGCATCAGAGTCATCGACATTGACTTTCCATACATTATTTCGAAGAGAAATTAAATTATACTTCGTCCCCAGAGTATTTTTTAAGATATTTCGCAGCTTTCCGTAGTCTGCGACCCCAACGACATTTATTGCAGGCGGTCGGCGAATTTTTTCTTCAATTTTCGCTGTCGCTTTTTTTGACACGGTTGGTGTTTCATCGTGTTTATATACGGCCTCAACTACTGGCTCACATAACATCTTGCTTTATTTAAAAACATGTAGGGCTCAGATTTTATATTTGTCTAAGTGTCCTTAGGTTACTGAGAATATTATGGCCATTTTCTAATTTGTTCTTGTTTTTTCTAAAGAGATAAAAAGTTCCACGATCAATGAAACCCTACCATACAGGAAGACGGCTCACAAAACAGACGTCACGTCAGAGGGTCAGCTTATAAATGATGATAAATTCCCCTTTCAATTAAACCCGTACCTTACAATTTACTGCCTTATAATTGAGTGTTGTTCGCGCCTAATTTACATGTTCCGAGCAAAATTAAGGAAAATAACATTTCGCAGATAAATAAGAAAATACGGAGTCTATTAATACTAAATGACAATTATGCAAATAGCAAACAACTATGTGGTACCCCTACCCGGTACATTCCGCACTCTAATACCATAGATACACCACCATTCTGCATGTACCTTAAAGATAGCTAACCTCGGATCAGTCGTGCTCCATTGTTAAACTTGTGTTATACAACCGACTACTTGAATCGATGCTGACTCAAGTCCGCAGCATGATTCTTTCAGTCTTATACTTGTACCATACAGAGATAATGAATAAGTTTAGTCCCAAGGTGTTTGGATACCTTGTCTATACGATGCTGGCTGGAAGTCCATGACATCTAGCCGGAACGCCAGAGAGTCTACTAGTGACTGTGCGGCATTGATTATGCTAATGTCTGTTAACATTTCAAACTGCGTTAACCACAAATGCGTACGTACCTGCAAAGAAAAAAAAAAACGAAAAACAAATAAATATTATTTTTTCTCAATTAATTTAAAGTCGTGATATATGAATGCTTAGAGTTCTTCATGTTGTCTAACTGGATTGAGGTGGTTCTTTTTTTTTAGAATCAATTTAAACTTGACCTTAGAGCACTGCAGTATGGAATTCCATTTGGTTGAAAATAGCAAGAATGAAAAAGAAAACAGAAGCTGTAACTACATCAAAATTAACTAGTGGGTTACCACAGTTTTGGGCGGATAGTTTGACATCGTTGGTGGTCTTAGCTAATGTTATAAGCAGAGTCGTATATCTTACATGTCAATTTGAGTAATAAACTTGTCAATATTTTAAGGTAGGTTTACTATACCTGGAGAACAGTCACTTTAAGTGTGAAATTTTAGAAAGGTGTTATAGCATTCAGAGGTGTAGCTAGCATATGCACCCAGTGCAGCAGTTATTGTATCACATCTCAGAATGAAAAACGGTAAATCAAATACCAATACACATTTAAAAACCGCAGTGCACAATTCTGGGAAAAACAGCGGTTTCTCTTGCCAACCAAAACGATTACCCACTGCATCCAAGACGCACATCATCATCATTATCCTGAAAATAATGAACTTAAGAACGCCTCCAAAAATGGGCGTGAGCGGTTAATAAAAAAATCCAATTTTTTGAAAATATTGAAAAGTTTTTGAGGAATGAATAGTTGAAAATGGCTGACGTTTTTCAACGTGTTTGAGGCCATAACTTTTAAACCGCTTAGTGTACAAAGCCAATATTGAACACAAGTATAAAGCAACACAAAGTAAATCAAGTGCTTAAGTCATACTTTTCGGAAAAAGTTTTAATACTGCCGTTTTACCCTATTTTCGAAAAAATCGAAAAAAATGCATGAAAAAACGTGGTGTTGTGTAGACAAATCATATTAAAAAAATCACTGGTAGAGGAAATTATCCGAACTTTTTCCGAAAAATTAGAGTGATTTTTCAAGTTTTAAAATCTTCTGAGGATTAACCCAAAAAAAGGAAAAGCATTTTCGAAAACTATTTTTTTCTTCTAGTATTTGAACGGTAAAAGTGATATTGTTCAGATTAAGTCAAACAAATCTGCGTTAAACAAATTTTTAGTTGCAGTTTCTAACCTAAGTTTATGTATTTAAAAAACGATATAAAAAGGAGTTTCTTTAACCGTTTACGCAAAAAGTGGTGGCAGAATTTAAGGAAAACATCCAATGTTTTGCGCATGTAGTTACGCTATTGGAAAAAAAGTCTAGCGGAGACTGAAAAAAGTTCAAAATAGTTGTTTTTTGGATTTGAAATTTAAAAAGTTATAAAAAAGGTAAAAAGAAAGTAAGTCCTAGGACCTAAACGGTATAATGTAAAACTTTGAAATAAATAACGGGCATAGTCCATCTTCTGGGATTTTCTGCAAAGCTATAGAGAGCTTCGATCATTCAAAAACTTCTAGAACTATTCCAAGATTTAACTCAAAAACGTAAAAACATTTTCGAAAACGATTTCTTGAATGTTGCTAGTCTGTTAACGGTAACGAACGATGATACATACATCCATTTTCTAAAAGGCCACTTATCAAGGGTCGCGGAGCGAGGGTGGCTACATGGTCTTTCCATCGTTCTCAATCCTCCCACCACCTGTTTCTTGGCCTACCAGGCGGCGACACGCTCTCATCTCGGTTAGCACGATTTGTCTAACAAGCCTGTAAGGGGGCCTGCGAACGCGAACAACGTGTTTAAACCATCGAAGAATTGATCGTTCCACTCGGAGAAGTGTATATAGCTGCTCAAAACTAAGATTCCTTCGAATACTGAGGTTTCTCACTCTATCCCTAAGGGCCAATTTTTCAGTGCGATATCATCCGATTTTCCGAGTTAAATTGAGATTAAGCCCAGAAATGAGTTTTTCAGTTAATCTAGATCCGGGGCTAATCTCGGCTTAACTCGCCAAATTTGGTGAGTTAAGCTCGGATAAACTCTGGTGAACAGTATGAAATTCTGTGAATGTTTTTTCTGGGTAAAATGAATTTGCGTATTTTTATGAAAAATTACATCTGAGAACAACTCGAATTTCTTTTACTGTGTAATTCTATGTGAATTGAGAGTTGGGAGAGTCAATAATTTCGAGAGTTGAAGATTTTGACAACTTTATTGAGGGAATTAACTCTACACTGAAAAACTGCTCGCTGGGTTAACTCCAGATTGGCTTTGTTACGGGATCAACAGATCTTGGCTTAAGCTGAGCTTAATTCAGTAATGAAAAACCGGGCCTAAGACACCAGCAACGCACCTCAGAAATTCCATACCTGCGGTTTGTAACCCGCGATCTAATTCTTTCGGGTTTTGCCCAATTTTCATGACCATAGATGAGGGTTGAAACGAACACTTAATTGAAAACTGAGATCTTTGCTTTCATTCAGATTTCCTGATCACCGACTGGCGCAGTTCCTTTATTATTGCTCCTGCTTGGTCAATTCTACAGGACAACTCAGTATCACTCCTTCCATCTTTCATGAAAAAGACCCCGAGATACTTGAACTTCTCCACCCATTTCAGTGGAAATCTATTTATTTATGTTTAGGATACACTGCATAGGAGTTCGAGAAACAACCATCACTTCAGGTGTGCTCACGTTTACCTTCATCCCAGCATCACCACAGATGGCGCGAACCCATCCAGTGCTCGCTGAAGTTCCTCCTTGGACGACGCACGTCAGGATAGCTATATCATCTAGGAAAAGCAGATGGCTTATCCTGACGCCAGCCATTTCGAAATATTTCTCATCAAGACTGCGTTTCACCTTCCAGTGCATATATGCTATGAAAAGAAGAAGCGATAGAACACAGCCCTGGCGAAGTCCAATGCACAAATCAAAAGGTTGGGATTTGACGCCATTTATCCGAACACAGCTTCAGCGGTTCCCATACAAAGACTGAATGGCTCTCAGAAGAGGCCCACTCAGTGCATAGTCCCGCAAAACTCTCCAGAGTTTATCCCGAGGAACCCGGTAATAGGCCTTTTCCAAATCTACAAAATACATTTAAACTGGTTTGGCATATTCCCAGGCCTTCTCAAGAAAAACCTTCAAAGTTAAAAGCTGGTCGGTTGTGCCTCTGCCAGGCCGAAAGTCGCATTGCTCTTTCTGCAACAAAGGCTCGATTACAGCTTTGTAACGCGCTTCCAAGATCTTCGCGAATACTTTTCCCGGAAGACTTAAGAGAGATGTACCCCTATGGTTAGAGCAATCTCTCTTGCCCCTTTTTTGAAAATGGGCACTGTAACTCCTGTTTGCCAATCTTTAGGAGCTTTTCGCTTTCCCAGTCCACCTTAATGACACGTGTTAGCCATTTAACACCTTCTTCACCCATAACCTTGAGCAATTTTGGCCGGATTTCATCAACTTCAGCAGACTTGCCAACTTTTAGCGATTTAATCGCTTCAGTGACTTCGTCTACAGTGGGACTATTCTCCGCCAAAATCTCGCCAATCGTCAGCAGTGGGAACGCCATCTTCAGGCATCTCCATCTGCGCAAGACATCGCTCTCATTTGAAAGAAGTGTACTGTTCTTGGATTTGAACCCTTAATTGAATGATATTCAACTTCCTTTCTCTGAGTCGGCAAATAGTCTGCCAAAATATCTTGTTTGCAGATCTGTAATCGTGCTCCAACTTCTCGCCTCAATTGTTTCATGCCTGTTCCTTGGCTGTTCTGACTGCCGCATTGGAAGTTCTTCACGCCTAATTGCACCGCGTTCGAGAAATTGAGTTTCTACATTGGATCCACACAATGTAGGCTCTCTTATTCTCTCTGTTGGCTTCTTGAACTCCAGGCATTTTGAACCAAGCAGTTCTTTTCTCACCACCAGCCGCTACCCCAAGCCGCTTCACTCCACAAACATTTCCTGCAGAGGCAATGACTGCCGATAAAAACAGCTGCCATTCCTCCTCTACATTCGAAAGGTCAGTTGGAAGTTTGTTCAAACTTCTCCGAAACATGCTTATGAGCTCATTGCGGATTTCTCTAGATTCTAAAAGGACTCGCTATGTAAAGCCGAATTTAGGGCCCCTTCAACCTTAGCGCCTCCTTAACCTCTAGCCACGTAATAGGACTAACACCTAGGGGAATGGTGTTGCTGGATCATATCGAAGGTGGCCTTCAAACCAATCGTAAACTTATAACGCACCCAAATTTTGTCAAAAGTCCATGCCCCATTTGACGTGATTTGAGGCCAATTATTTAAGATTGTCAAAACCAAAACCAGTAGAATGAATATAGTTAGACGAGCAACCAAGTACAGAAATAATTTATGCTAAAACTTTGAGGGAGGCCACGATATGTCTATTAGTCAAGGGAAAGCCATGAAGCCAAATCAATTTCCCAACACCCTATGATTCGTCGATCAATAAAATGAACAGCTTGTAACCTTCCAAATAGGGAGGAGCTGTATGTTCAAAGATTTATTTGCAATTCGTTACATTATTGCCAAGAATTATTGAAAGTTCTCTTAGCGGGTCGGGTCGCTTAAAGGTGCAGCAGCACACACAAATTGAATGGTAAATACTTATGCTGGCAGGTATACCTGTATCTATATTCTCTCCAGGCAAGGCAAACATGAACCTCCTGCCATATTCTGCAGACAAATAAAAAATCGAAAAAAATTTAATTAAATTATGTGATGTATGAGTTTCTAGATAATGGTTGGCCTTTTGCCAACTGGTCAATGGCAGCAACCACTTCTAAGACGAAAGCCTGGCCGTGATCGCACTTTGTGTAATAATTTATCCATTAGAACCACATCTTGTCTTTCATTGCGTTGAACTATTTTTTATAGAAGTATTTCGCTCATCTTTTCCACTCCCTGAGTTAAAACAAGTCGCCTTACAGCGCACTCTTTTTCAACACCGACTGGTACGCGTACTGGATCGACTTCGCATCGACTTCGGCAACCTGCGTGGGACGCAAACTTTTATTCATTTCGCGGCCAAAAATTCGCGTGCCAGAAAAAAAAATTATATCAACACAACCACGTCGAGTCACATGTGAATGTGATGGGTAAAAGCGAAATAAATGAAAAATTAAAAAAACAACACTTTTTTATTATTATTATTTATTCGCTGGTTTTATTTGCTTTTTAATCGCGGCCAGAGATGAAATTTAGAACTTTTGACTCATTGGGCTTGGCGGAGCTTCATTCAAGTTGTTTCGCGACATGCTGAAGGAGAAATGTGTCGCGATCGTTAAATGTTGTTGATGTCTTAGTTTTTTTTTTATAGGTGTTGTGATCAGCAAACTTAAATAAATTATTCAAATATAAAAAGCTAAATTATGTTGATGAGATGTACAAATAAGTTTATAGTTTAAAGCTGTTTTTTTTTTTTGGTTATAAATAAAGAGGGTTCTACATGTTTGGTCTACGGAAGCGCTATTGGCTATTGATCAATTAGGCGTAAGATAGTTTTTAAAAATATTCATAAAACCTAAGTAAGAGCCAGGTGAAAGGAGAAGGCTTAGTTAAGATTAGAGTTGTGTGTATAGAATGTCTTAAAATATATTTTTACACTTTCAGTCTAATGGAGCCGAATATTGATAGGGGAATTTAATTTTAAGTCTGGGATGCCATTTTTTGACAACAGGTGCTAAAAGAATAGTTAAGAAATCCCATGGCAGACATTAGCTGAGACTTTTAGAGGATTAGAAGTGCTAGTTGAGACTTTTAGAGGATATCGCAGAAAAGAACTCCTATCACCGGTAGAAAAAAAGAGAAAAACAAATCCTTTCACAAAAAAAAAAAAATGGTTAGCACAAAAATAGCGAAAATCTCGACTTGGAAGGCAGACGCATGTTTCCAATGTTCTCGCTTTCCACAAAGACTTCAGCACCTGACTCCTGCCCGGTTTTGAAGCCATTTGTAAAAATACAAAGGAAGTTCATCAAAGCATCTAGGCATGCTAGGGAAGGCCCCTCTGCAGCCAATACCAGCCGTTCTTTGGAGTTAGGCAAAAGAGGCAGTACCACGTTTTCGCGAAAGCCTGTGTCACTACACAACCAATACATATGAAAGAGATAGTTTTACCACGGCCGAAAAGATCCAAAGCATCTTTTTAGGTCACATTTTTCGGTCACAGAAGATGGCGGAGTTTTCTCGCCACAACATCCACCCCACGCTTACGCGATGATTGATGTCGTCATCACAGTTTGCTTTGCTATTGATCATAGACCCCAGGTACTTGAACTTTTCACACTTGAGAAGCACCTTTCCATTCAATTTAATGCCTGGAATCGGCTCGGGTGGGTCAGAGAATGGGCAGCACAGGTACTCTGTCTTCTTTTGGCTAATACGATACCCATTCCCCTCTAAAACATCCACCCATATATCAAGTGCTCGCTGCAGGGATATATGATCTTCACTTATGATGGCCACATCGTCAGCGAAGAGTAACTGATGTACTTTCGGGTCCGTCAGCTTTCCTTCAAGCAGATAATCAAGGACAATGAAAAGCAAATGACTTAGGACACTTCCCTGGTGTACACCGATTTTTATTGAGAACTCATCAGTGGCTCCGGAAGCACATCTAACTCTTGTCCTTGCTCCGTCATACATGTCCATGATCATCCGCACGTAGGCTTCTGGAACTCCTCGTTTTCTTAGCGCCCCCCATATCAGATCTCGTGAAAGTCTATCGAAAGCTTTTTCAAAATCAACCAGCACCATATGCAGATCTCTAAGGGCATCACGATGTTTTTCGATTATGATCCTTATGCTTTGGATTGCATCAGTGGTTGATTTGCCCGTGACAAACCCACACTAGTCCTCAGATAGCCTTCTTATTTTTCATAGTCGACTATCTAGTACCCGCTCGACGATCTTCATTGTGTGAGACATCAGCTTGATAGAACGGTAATTGTGACAGCTTCGTGTATCATCTTTTCCTTTAAACAAAGGAAGGAGATAACTTTCCCTCCACTGATTAGGCATAGGATCCGATCTGTTTGGAGATGAAGGTCGTAAGCCATTTGGACCCGCTGTCTCCTATTTTCTTCCAGAGCTCTGAGGATGTCTGATCTAAATCGCTTTTCGCTTTTTGGAGTACTTAACCGCCTTCCCAACCTCATCGACTGTGATGTCTGGTACTTCTTCTCGGTTAGGAGTAGTTTCTTCTGAAAAGTGGTGCCTGGAAAACTGTTCGTTCAAAAGTCCCTCACAAGACTGCCGCCACCTGTGAAGAATTTTGTCGTCATCCACAAGAAGCTGTCCCTGAGCATTGTTGATGAGTTTTGGCGAACGAATCTCCTGGGCGTTTCTCCTCCTCTGAGCGGCAATTTTGAAGATTTTGGCCCCTTTATTCAAGGTGTTTTGTCGAAGATCCTGTGTGGCCTGATGTGTATTAGCAGTGGAAGAGGAAACTTCCTCTAATTCCTGATACAGGCTCTCCATTCTCTTTGCTTGAACCTGGGCGCACTACTTCTTAGCAAGACTCTTGGGGTGTCTATATTCCAATTCCAGGCAAAGAATTTCATTTCTGTGGTTCGAGGAGCCCTTCTTCCATGTCTTGAATGTCGCTTTCTTTTCACTGATCACTAGGTTCACCTCATCTGACCACCACCATGTTTCATTGACCTGTTTGCGATGACTTTTTGAAGTCCCTGAGGGTGATTTGGCCTTGTCTATGCACGCACGCTGTAGGTCATCCCACATATCTTGTGCTCTGCAGTCTACATCTTCGTTTTCGTCAATAATGTTACAGAGGTAGTTTTGCAAAATGTTTAAAAATGCTTCGCCTTTTTCTTTATCCAAATTGTACCAGTTAATTCTCCCAGATAGCATTGCTTGCTTAATTTTCTTTTTTGACGGCTCCATAAAAATTACGGTCAGCAGCAGGCGGTGTTGTGTTGTAATTGCCTCACCTAAAATCACTTTACAGTCTTTGACCCGCGGTTTTAGGGAACTGTGAACCAAATGATAGTCAATCTGGGTATCATTCCCACCGCTGCTGTAAGTGATCAGGTGCCTGCTTTCCCTGACGAACATGGTATTGAGCACGATAAGACCGTATGACTTGCAAACGTTAGGAAATAGACTCAATGTCTTACCAAAAGCATACCTCTACACTGCCAGAAAGTGGACAGTGCTGTTCCGGTTTTGGATTCAACATGCTTGGACCAAAGAAGTTTTCTATCAAGGATTACTCCCAAATATTTGACTTCATCGGATATCGGGATGGTGACGCCTTTAAGCACGAGTTGAGTCAGACCAGTGATATTCCTCCTTCTCGTAAAGAGGAAAACCGTAGTTTTAAGAGGATTCACTAAAAGCCTATATGCATCAATCATCGATCAAGTCTAGAGAGCTCTGCGCCCGAGAGCACACAGTCCCTACGTTTGAGCCAACAGAAGGAACAGCGACATCATTTGCGTAGGCTTGTTAGTAGGTTCCACGCAGATTGAAAGCCGATAGCAGAGAGTCTACACCCATCATGCACCATAAAATGATAGACAGAACGCCACCTTGCGGACAGCCCCTGTTGTGTATTTCAAAGTGACGGATGCAACGGATTCATTGCGCTGAAGGCATAAGTTACTTATGGCCTATTCTTTTCAACACCAAATCGTAAAACTGGTGTAGAATACAGAAAAAAAATTGTTCTTTCCTCGTGAAACTGAACGAAATCGTGCTCATGTAAATGTTCTTTTATACTCCGAATTTGTTCGGTGTCGACACCGAACTAGAATTTTCGCCACCGTCGTATTTCACAGTGGAGGCCGGGTGTAGTTATTATTGTGAATGTGAAACGACGTTTCGACTCAATTTTCATTCGTCATTTTTTACAACGCGACTGAAATTATATAAAATGGATAAAAAGTTGCTAAATATCATAAACTCAAAGCTATCAAGATTCATATTTAGTAAAAAGTACAAAAATCTGACGAAATGAAAATAAAATAAACAAAATGAAGTCAAAGCGATTTGTCACTTAACGTAATGACTGCACCAGTGCAGTATTTGCCGTTCTGTACACAGTGAAACCAAGTGTACACCACGGTGGAATTGTCGCGAACACCGAGTATTATTTAACAGCTCAGTGTGGCAGTTCGGTGTTCAAGAGAATACGCCATTAAATTCCTTTTGCTTCGATTGGTATCATTTGCAGTCTTCTACGAAATTGGAACGAAATTTGTATCGTTTCCAGTCTTCTACGATTCAGGAACTTCCTGGTCTTTTTACGAATGTGCTGCAGTTAGACATTCCACCAAGGTAAATGTTTTCCGCTAGCGTTTTTCGTAACCGGGCACGCTAGTTCAAAGCAACGGGTAAGGACGCTACTCAGATGTTGAGCAGACATCTCTACCCCCTGTCTCGATTTAAATTTGAGTAAAACTAAAACAGAGTTGCCAAGATCCTCTAATAACTTGAAGTTCGATGTATCTGTTATCTGACAAGGTGCTAACTGGCAATACCCTCCACTTGATGATAGTCTTGGAAAATTTGTTGGACAGGGTAAGGTCAAATACCTGCTGTTTCCTGGCAGTAACGAAGGTAGGTCGACGACCTACAATGTTGGTGGTGATTTTAGAAGATAAAATGAATTCCAAAAGACGGTCTCCTCTTGCGTTACATTTGCTGCTGTCTCGAACAGTATTCTCAGCATTAGTATCGCCACAAGGTAAGGCCCAACCCTTTGGATTCACAGTACTCTACAAGCACAATAACTGCCTTTGGTGGAGGAGGACCTAGAGAGTGATAGGACCTCTAAACCTTTATTATAACAAAGGTTTTGCTGTTTGAATAGCAAGGAATAAAGGCAGCATACCAGATCTTGGGTACAAAATGTTTCGATTTTAACTGCTTTGAAGGATTTCGACGCAATAAGACAAGTCCTAGTTCTATCGGACAGCTTTTCGTAAAGCACGTGCGTCGTAAGAAGCTTTCAATCCACCAAGACCACAGATGTAACCTTTCCACACCCATGGCTCTTGAATGGAAGCTTTGCGGTTTTCAATTCTACAGGTCAAAAGCCTTTTTCCTTATAGGGTAGTTGCAGTGCTGTAGATTGACTTGTACAAACGAAATACAAGTGAACCTACTACACCAGAGCCAACCGCGTCGACCAAGTTCTGTCTGCCGATGCTGCGTCCTACATTGGTCACAGAGAATCCGTGCCCCGGCCGTTGTCGAAAAGATTGTTGGTGGTTTTTGGCTATGGCCAGTATCACCTGGAGTAAAAACATCCTTTGGCTTGTCCATACATTAATGATTCCTCAGCTTTTACTACTGCTCGTGTAGGTTACAGTACTACAGGAGGTTTGGTATTTCATTTGGCTTGGTAGGGGAGGATTAAAAGGATGGGGGATGTATGGAAGGGGCTGTTTTCGGGGTTTGGAGTTGCACCACCCCGAAAAACATACTAGGGCCCGCGGGGTAGTCACACCCGTCTCCTCATATAAGTGAAGCGCCCCTGAGGGAAAGTGCTTGGTATGGACAGTTTGAAGCCGCGTGCCCAGGTAGAGACCCTACTGAGTCGGGTGTTTTTCTCGATTGCTGTTCGCTTCAGCTGCCGCATCATTCTGCTATCTCTCCTGGACTTCTCATATATTTGGTGTCAATTGAGACCCTTACAGCTTTAACGGAAGTAGTTTTATCTAAAATTGTTTTAAGCGTTGTTAAGCGTAATGCTAAAGCTCACTTTGTAGTTCTAAAGGATGACAAAGATGGGATCGTTTCTCCCAATTGTCACTGCTGGTGCTGGTATATTCCCAGCGGATTCCAAAATTGGCAAGAAAATCCCATTTTGGCAGACCATACTGTGTCTGAGCAGTCTTCGCGTTTGTCTAAGTAAGAAGCCACAATAAACTGCCGGTAATTTTCAGAAGAAGAAGGCTAGAGTTAGTTACATGCCCTGTTGAATGTCAAGTGATTGAAATTCATTTATTGACCAAGCCTTAGATGTGGGAGTTTGGACTTTTTTTAGCCTCTTCGATCAATTGGGAAAGCAGGGGCTCCGCATAATCTATACTTAACTTGACAATTTTCCAAGAAAGACATTGAAATTTACGTTAAACTAGAAAGAAAAAATTGCCAAAAATAAAAGCTTGAGAATTGAGGTATACCCTAAAATGTTGTTGCTATACGTGCTCCACAGTCATTCGCCTTAATTGTTTAGAAAAAAGAAAAAATCAGGCGGAAAAACAACAGCAATCTTAACACCCAGTCAGCTGATGCAAGAGACCACTTAATCATTTATCACCTTAACCCTAAACTAAAACATCACACAGATCAAATAAAATCCGCATCTCCAAGGTGTTAACTTTGTCACTTAGTGTTAATTAAAAAAACATTATCAAAATAAGAACAAAATTATTACCTTAATGCTTTTCGTGACGTTTAAAGACAAACGTCTCTTTATTTGGTCAAATGATTTATGCTACTGTTTTTTGTTGTTGTCAAAACTAAAAACAAAATGGAAATGCATTTTTGCATATCTTGTTATTGGAATCCCACGTTTAAAACTTTGTGTTAAAAAAAAAAAACTTATCCAGCTGTGTTCAAAATCCAAACAATTTCAGAATGAAGCACATTTTTTTGTATTTTTCTTTCAAAAATGTAAATGGCGTTAGTAAATTTATATCATTATGCAAATTAAATGTTTATATATATCACAGGTCTTTTTTGGTTAAAAAAAATAAACTATTTAAAAAAAAAGATAGAAATATCTTCTTCTTTTTCTAAGCTCTTCTTTTAATGACTCCAGTTTGGCGTTGGCAAAAAAAAAGTTGCACCAACAAAAGCGACGAAAAAAGCTGAAATTAGTCGACGTGCAAATTAAATGAGGGAAAAAAGATAAATATAAAAATAAATAAAATATGCTAATGTGATTGGGTTTTTTTTTATTTCTTCTTTTGTTGGTTTGTCCTTGAATGCTGGAATGAGAGAAACAATCATGTTTACCGGTGAGAAACAGTTATGTTAATTTATTTAGTTAGACGGGCGCATTTTTATTTCGCGTTCGCAAATAAATCTTGTCGAAATTTGCAAACAATTTTAAAACACGTTTGGCCAAAGTCACGTTTGCATGAAATGTTTTTTTAATGGAAGAAGAGTTGTTTTTTAAGGAACATTACTCCTAATGGGGTGCAAGTATGATGGACTTAATGATCGTCTGTGAGTCGTTATTTTTTATTTTATTTATTTATACGTCCTAGGGCTCTACTTTAAACTTGTGCTGTGTCTAGTTTAAAGTCTAAATCTACATATTTCTCCCCAATTTATACCTTGTTGCGTCAGATTTCGGCGCAATACGTATCGGGATCGACTACCTAGCTGGTTTGTCATCATTGGTATGCCAGCTGTCAATTTAATGAAAAGCGCCAGAAATCTATTACTGTTTAAGTCCCTGTTTTGTCAAAACGCCACAACCGCGTTGGTGGAATGCGGACTTAAAGAACCTTGGAAAAATTTGCACAAGGAAGTTTAATAATAAGGAATACAGGAGAGACTCAAGACTGGGACTCCTATAAAAATCTCTTAAATCTTTTCAAACTGAACTTAGGAAAACGAAAAGGTCCACGTGGAAGAAATTCTGCGAAAAGATTAAGGAATCCGCGGAAGTATCCAGGCTCCGAAAAGTCCTCTCAACCTGTCCCAATGTCTCTAGCTTTCTCAAAAAAGCAGATGATACGTGGATACAAGTCCAAGCCAAGCAAGGGCTATCCGAACTCTTTGACAAGGCGTCATAAGATCAAGTGGGCTATAAATAGCTTCAGTCGTTCCAGTCTCCAGGACTTGACGGCATAATACCAGCCGAGCTTCAACAAACGTCCGACTTGATTACCCCCTCAATCCCGTCATCCTCGTACTGAAATAGTTGTTGCAGGCGATTTTAATATACACAATTCTCAGTGGCTTCGACATTCTGGACAGGTAACACCCGAAGGCAGGTATGTTGAGATTTTTGCTGTGGGCAACCATCTAACCCAGCATGTAAACGAGCCTGCGCGGATCCCCGACATTGACAGTCATGCTGCCAACACTCTGGACTTGTTCCTAACCTCCCATCCTGACAAGTACTCGGTCAGCGTACTTTCACCTCTAGGCTCTTCAGACCACTGTGTCATATCGGCTTCTTACTCGTTTCAAAATAACACCTCTAAAGATCCGGTTCCGAAAAGAACAGTTTGGCAATTCGAGAAAGCCAACTGGAACGGCTTAAACAGTTTCTTTAAGTCTTTCAATTGGTCACTTTGCTTCCTCGATCGTGACGTTGAAGCCGCAGCCAATATGCTCACAGAAATAATTCTCATTGGTATGAAATCCTTCATTCCCAACAGAATTAAGGTTATCAAACTAAAGAAGAATTCATGGTATGATTCGAACTGTAAAGAGGCCATCAAGTTAAAGGAGGTTAGTTTTCGGTCATATAAGGCCAACCCAACCGAGGGAAACCGGAAAAAGTTTAAACAAGCCAGAAATGTCTGCAATGCTCATATCCGTCGTGCCAAATTCTCTCATGATCAGAAATTGAGGCAAAAAATACTTCAGTGTCCCAAAGGTAGTAAAAGTTTCTGGTCATTCGTCAAAAATATTAAAAATTGTGCCTCATCCTCCATCCCGACACTCGTTTTCAATGGCATCCCAGCTGTCAGCTCCTTGGACAAGGCCAATCTACTTGCAGCTCATTTTGCTGCCAGCTCCTCGCTCCCTGATTGTGCCTTGTCTCCACCTGTACTCGAGAGCGTAGAACATTCCATGGGGCAAATTCATTTTCGCACTCGTACAGTAGCAGGAGTCCTTAAAAATCTCAACATACACAAACCCGCTGGTCCAGATGGCATTTCCCCCATAGTTCTGAAGAGGTGTTCTTCCACGCTGGCAAAAACACTGCGTAGGCTTTTCTATCTGTCCTACTCTTCTGGTCTCTTTCCAAGTAGATGGAAAACTGCATTTGTTCAGCCCGTCCCAAAAAAAGGCGATTCAACTTCTCCGACCAGTTACCGACCAATTGCACTAACATCCATTCTTTCCAAAGTCATGGAAACGCTGATGAATAGTCAGCTTATGAAATATCTAGAATCACGGAGGCTTCTCAATGACCGTCAATACGGCTTTCGTGGCAAAAGTTCCACTGGTGGCGAAAGCAAGGTTGTTGCGCTCGACATTGGAAAATGCGCTCTTGTCGAAAATGCGTGCATTTGGAATCGACGTGTCTTTTATTCATTGGAATAGAAATTCTTTCGAACCGATCAATCCAAGTGGTTTTGGACGGTTTCAAGTCTGATGTCCATCATATTAATGCTGGTGTTCCACAGGGCTCAGTTTTATCTCCAACACTCTTTTTGATCTTTATAAATGATCTCTTGTCTGCCACATCTAATCCAATTCATTCTTTTGCTGATGACAGTAATCTTAGTTCTTCTGCAAACGCCCCAGTGCTTTGGTCTTCGAAAGGGAGCGGTTAAGTATGTTGAACTCATTAAATTCCGACTTAAACAGCATATCAACATGGGGGCAGAGTGGAATTTAATGCTCCCAAAACACAATGCTGTTTACTGTCATCCAAGCTAAATAGAAATCTTCAGCCGTTATCCATGAACGGCACTTGCATCACTGAAACCGAAAAGCTTCCCATCCTCGGTATGTGTGTTAATGACAACTTACGTTGGAATGACTACATATTCGACGTCGCCAAGAACGCAGCGAAATGCTTAGGATTCCTTAGTCGATGCAAGAAATACTTTACACCTTCTGATCTGGCTGTCATCCATAAATCGTTCATACGACCAAAACTGGAGTATAACTCTCATGTCCGGGCAGGAGCTCCTAAGACAAATTTACACCTACTCGATCGGATACAAAAAAGAGCATTGAAATTTATAGGAGACTCAAACATTGCGAAGTCAATCGACTCCTTGCAACATCGCAATGTCTCTTGTCTTTCATTGTTCTACCGTTTTTTCATAAAGAGTGTTCCAGTGAAATAGCCAGTTTCATTCCACCCCTTAAAGAATTCAACTGCAATACTCGCGCAAGAAGGAATGCTCATCAGTACACCCTTGAGCCCAATTTCAGACGAACCGCGTTGTATTGGAGATCTTTTTTTAGCCGAACAACACGGATGTGGAACAGACTTCCACAGGAGGTTTTTCCTTGTCACTACAGTCCACAACAGTTCAAAACCAAAGTGCATCAGTTCCTCTCTTCTTTTTCCTCTGATCCTTTCCATTCGCGTTATGTTAACTCAGTATAAGGGTAGCCATAACCCCTTGAACGCGGGTGAATTATAAAAAAAAAACCCCGGCTGGAGACCATTTTTTAAGGCTGCCTTTGTTTGTGCGACATCCACACTATAGATGGAAGCAAATCAAAGTGGTCTATATCTCCAAAGTCGGAAAAAGTTCCCATGTTCATCCCAATTAACTAAGACCTATCAGCTTATCATCATTTCTACTTAAAGCATTAGAAAGGCTCATTAATCTACATCTAATATCAACTAGAGACCCATTAGATGTGCACACTAGTGCCATTCGTTGAGAAATCATTCAACCAAAAAGGATATACGATGGTTGCTTTTCTAGACATAGCAGGCGCTTTCAACTACATCCATCCACACGCAAACACACAAGAACTGGAAGAGTTAAACATGCTAGGAAGAGCGCGCTGCAAAACGATTGCCTACGCGGATGATGTAGCCATTGCCGCCTCGGGGAAATATCCCCAAGTACTGAGAGACTTAATGCAACATACCCTCACCCTCCTTCACAAATGGACGACTGGGAATGGTCTGAGTGTTAATGTTGCACAAAAGACCGAAATTGTCCTCTTCACTAAGAAATACAAAATTCCCCGCATTGTCCCTCCCACCTTAAATGGCACCAGCCTACTGTTATCAAATAAGGCGAAGTATCCAGGCCTTATTTTGGACAGTAGACAAGACTGGAAGCTCATTACAGCTGAAAGAGCAAGGAAAGCCATCACGGCCGTTTATATGAGCAAAATAGCCATTGGGCACAAATGGGGACTAAAACCTCGCATGACGCATTGGCTCTTCACAGCTGTGATTAGACCAATCCTTCTATACGGCGTATAGCAGTATGGTGGCCTATACTCAACGTCGGCACACATCTCAACGTTTTACGAAAGATACAAAGGCAAGCATGCATCTGTATTAGTGGTGCCCTGAGAACCACTCCTACTGATGCGCTCGAAATCCTATTGAACCTTACCCCCTCAGACATCTTTGGTAAACAAACAGCTACAAACTGTGCAATTCGACTTCAAGCATTGTCCCAATGGCGTGATTACGTTTACTTCCTAGAGAAAAACTTCAAAACCCGGATTCCGAACAGAGACCTGTGGTACGGCGGTAATATACCCTTTCGTAACACCATACACTTTTACACAGACGGATTCAAGACGGAAGACGGCGCACGAAGTGGTGTATTCTCTGAATGCCTTAACTTAAATAAATCCCTTCGCCTACCTAACCAATGCAGCGTCTTCCAAGCAGAAATAATGGCAATTAGTGAAGCCCTGTCCTGGATAAAGCGGAACGTGATCGCCGCCCGCGATATCTGTATCTTTACGGATAGCCAGGCTGCCATCAAATCCCTTACATCGATCTCTATAAACTCTAAATTAGTTATTAACTGTCGCACATCTCTTGATGAGATGTCCGAACAGTTTCACATCCGCCTGTGCTGGGTGCCAGGTCATAGAGACACCATGGGAAACTGTGAGGCTGATAAACTCGCTAAGAACGCCACTAGACTGCCAGAAGATAAAATCTCCTGTAATATAGGTACTCCCCTAGCTACCTTCAATTTGCAGCTCAAAAATCACAGCATACAAGAAACTAACGCCAGATGGAGGACAGGCACCACATGTTTAGCCTCCAAGCAAATCTGGCCTCGATCCAAAAAGATCAGATAGCTGGATCTCGTTAAAAAGATCCAAAATTAGCACTGCAGTGGGAATTATCACCGGATACTACCTATTAGGTCTTCATGCAAAAAGACTAGGCCTATTCTCAAACGACTTCTGTAGAAGCTGCCTAGATGAGGAAGAGGAAGAAAGTGTACAACACTTTCTCTGTTGCTGCCCGGCACTCGCGTCGTCCAAGAAATCCATAATAGGCTCCTGCTTCTACGACTACCTAAGCAACCTTAGTCAAACACAGGCCAAAAAGCTACTAAAATTCATTGCAAAGACCGGCTGGCTGTCATAGAAATCACGCCAACCCACTCCCTTGGTCATATACCTACCCACGTGGCGGTACAATGGTCTTACTTTTTGGCCTAAATGCATTTAATAAGCCACTTTCCTACCTACCTAAGTCCCTGTTCAATTGTGCTAGTAGGTTTTTCATGCATTCACATGCTTAGTCTAATTTAACAACCAAAAAATGCTTCTTCGTGGTAAATTTGTCATTATTGTGCGGGTCCTGATCTTTCCAATAAAATGGATTCAACCTAAACATAAAACTAAATATCAGCTTAACTGAGTTTACCAGCCTCTCCAAACTTTTTTTTTGTTCGTTTGAATACTAGGATGGACGGAGGCTTAAAATTCAAAATTTTTCAAAGATACCAATATGCACCTATTAAAACCGTCAGTTCAACCCTACATCGCTAGGTCGAAGGGTCTTGATCTTTGTAGTCGTCGCTCATTGTTTATATCTTTAAGAGTTTCGGAAAGAGTACGGCTATGAGCATGAAGACGAGCACTAAGCTTTCGAGCAAAGTTTGTTACTTGTTCTTTCACAGTAACTATTCCTAAATCTCTGTGTATATCACTATTCCTAATATACCATGAAGCATTTATAATTGCTCTAAGGGCCTTGTTTTGGAAATTTTGCAACAGAGACATGTTGCTCGGCTTGGAACAACCCCAATGTTGTATACCGTTTGTCCAGGACGGCCTTAACACCTTACCTGTACTGTACAAGAGCAGTTTGGTATATATGCTCAATTTCGAAAATTTTCCGATAAGCCAATACATTTCTCTTAATTTCGAGCTCGTCAATGCTGGTTGGGGGCCTCTCTTTGATTACCTGACTGATTCACCTGTCGTCCGCAAACGTGGCCATAACTGTCTTGTCATCTAGAGGTGTGTCTCTTGTGTAGAGCAGGAACAGAGTCGGACCGAGGACGCTTCCCTGGGGTACGTCAGCTTGAATTTGCTTGAAACTCGAGTATTCAGTACCACACCTAACACGAAAGAGTCCTGTTATCGAGATCGGTTTTCAATTCTAAACATGTCTTCTAGAAAGTTTTGCCGTAGCTAATATTTTAAACCTCCGTACCATACCTTGTCGAAGGCTTATGATACGTCGAGGAAAGTACGTGAGTACTTTACTAAGGCTACTTTTTCTAAGGCTTTTTCAATTTCATGTGCAATTCTGTACACTTTATCTATTCTGGAGTGTTTAGTTCTGGAACCGAATAGATGATCCAGGATAAAGCGTCTTTCTGCGATTATTGGTTGTAATCGCTCCAGCAGAAGTTTCTCGAATACTTTTTATATTATCGGCAGAAGTGATATGGGCCTTTAGTATTTTTTTGTAATTTTCACATTTCCCCGGTTTTGGAAATATTATAACTTAAGCAACTTTCCATTGCCTTGGAACGTTTAGAAGTCTAAGAGAAGCGTTTATAAAGTAGCGTGGCTAGCACCTTTTTCGGTAGTTCTTTCAATATTTCGTCAGTGATGAGGTCGCATCCTGGAGTCTTATTTTTTTAAGTTTGCTTATTGTCTGTCGAAGTTCGACTTATGACACTTTTTTCATTCTAAAGCTATCAGGTTCCACGTTGTTAATTTGAATGGCGGACCGTCGAACGGCTTGAATGTTTCTTCCAACCGTTTCGTAAACAAATACGCTTTCTCTGTCTTCTTGTGCCCATTCCCCGCTAACTTTCTTTATTGGTGCCGAGTGCAATATAGGCTTCTTGATGGATCTAACTGCTTTCCACAGCGAAGAGTTCGAAATCCTATCCGCCGACAATCCTTCAAGGTATTCAGTGGTTGATTCACGATTTTATAATCTTGCAGCATTTCGCTCAGCTTGTTAGAGAGATTGGTTAAGAGGGTTTTGTCCGCGGGTGCCTCGAACATTGAACGTTGCCATCTTATGCGCTCTTCTCTTTTCACGCATCAATTCTTCGATTTCGAGCGGATATGTTGTGCGTACATGCCCATCACCGTCAGTGCTTACTTCTGTCCTTTGTAAAGAAGTGTTGTTCCACGCAGCGTTTTGAATTACTTTAATGAATTTATCAACAGCGTCTTCTAATTTTAATGGAGTTCTCAATGATACATTCAAGCTAATACCCTCCTTACAGTCCTTTCTGAAGGCGTCCCAGTTCGTCTTTTTCAAAGACAAAATCAAAGATTTACTTAACAGATCCAATTGGAAGGCGCTAGTAACGTACTGCGAGATAGCCTTATCTTACCGAAAAAAGATCATGGAGAAAGATTTTTAAATAGCATTAGAACATGTTGAAAGTCTTTGGCAGACAGCTTTTAGCCATGTCATTTAGGATAGAGTTGATATATTCTTTATCTAATTTAAAAGTGGATAAAATAAAATCTATTTAAATCTAAATCTAATCATCTTCGTCTTTTTGTTGGCTTATGTAGGAGCTCTTTCTGTTTTCGCCAGCCTTCTATACCCATCTTCAAGATAACTCCTGAGAGGTCTCAGCAAAAGTCATAACATTCTACGACACGCGCAAGGTATTTAGAGTACCCTTTAGCGATGAAGAAATCGACAACGTCAGGCTTTTTATTCCAGTCGGTTGGCCAAAACGTTGGCTTTCCGGTGGAGAAAAGGTCCACACCACGCTTCATACTGTTTTTGTAGAGTAATCTGCCTCTTGTAGAATTTGATCTTCAACCCCAAAAAGTTTGTTGAAGTCGCCCCCAACGATAATATTCGCCCGTAGGTCATACATACGATCAAGATCGTCTTCCACCAGTCTATTTCCAGGCGGGAAATAACAAGATGCAATGTTGTAATCTAAGCAGTCAATTTTTACAGAAACTGAACTAATCTGCATAGAGTCTAGCTCAACTTCTGTGTTCTTTAAGTGCCTTATGCAGTTTTTGATGTAGTGAGAGGATCCTCCTCTCGAATTTCGCGTAGGATGATGTGCGTGATAGTCATTGTAACCTGTAAGTTTGGGTCCAGATCCCTTTTTAGGGTCTCGATCATATTACGCCCTTAAGGAAAGGGTCTATCGTTACTCTCTAAGGGGTCACAGGGTCTTAATGGCCTTAAGGATCACCTGAATCAAATTTAATATACTCCCTCTATTCCTGGTGCAGTAGGGTATAAAAATAGAGAGAAGAAACTGTGCAATAAGAGAACGAGAGTGCAGTTGGTCAATCCTCTTAATTCTCTTAATCCCTTTAAATAGGTACAGAGGTGATGTTTAGTGGGGTTCGTGCATCAAATCATTAACGAAGTGTGGGTGACAGAAATCATGCCCGATGACTGGCCAATCAGCTCCATATGCCCCATCTTTAAGAAAGGATGTGACTATTCCTTGAAAGAACTGTCGAGGAATAGCCCTGCTAAATAAAATAAATAAATAGAGTGGCGCAACAGCTCGAGGTGAACCAGGGCCAACTTCTCAACAATGTATGCTGGTGTGTTGATTTCTTTTCATACAAAGGGACCTACAATTTTTCGCGGAATCCGAACGGCACTTTGAGAAGTTTTTCAAGACAAATGATACTCTCGGAGGGCTTGTCAGACCCTCGCGGAGGTGGGGACCGTGAAAAAGAACAAGTCTTTTTTTTCAGGTGACGATGGCAGGATTCGAACCCAGGCCTCCGGCGTAGTAAGCACACACACTAACCACTACGCCACGGCACCCCACAGCCCTGCTAAATGTCGCGTACAATATCCTATCGAACGTACTTCCAAACATAAGCCAAATTGTCACACTAGGGCATATCCTGGAAAAGACCAATTCAAGTCGAGACAAACCAACTTTACGTCGATTTTCAAGCCACTTATGAAAGCATTCGTCGTCCGGAGCTCTGTTTTGGGATTGCTAAATTTAAGATCCTGGCAAAACTGATTAAACTGTGATTTGTTGCATTAGAAAGGACGCGATACAAGTGCAATGTGCAGTTTGGGAGCAGCTCCCCGGAATCTAAACTCAACCAAATATGCAGCGGACCTCGGCAAGGGGATTTATTGTCATGGGAATAGTTCACTCTGATTCGGCAGATTCTAGGGGTGGGGTTGGGCAAAGGTTAACACGGAAGGCACTATTTTTAATAGACCCCTGCAAATCTTGTGATACGCGGACGATATCGACATCATCGCCCGCACCTGCTCCAATAATGTGCCATGATAGTGGCTTTTACGGCGGTTGTTGGTTGGTCTTAAAATGAACAACGATAAGACTCAGTACGCATATTGTCAACGAATCAAAAACATCCGCCCACCGCTTAGAACAAAACTTCGCTGTTGGTAGCAGCAACTTTGAAGTATGTAGCTAGAAACTTTCTTGGGGCTAACATTATGAGGAGTTAATGTTAGCCCCAAGGAAGTTTCTGGCTACATACTTTAATGTTGGCAGCAGCAACTGTAATATTTTGACCTGGAGTTCGTCGAACAAAACAATTTCGCTTTTATACTTTTATCACACAATGAAACATTTTATATATCAAACAAAACTTTTTTAAACTCAAATCACACTGTTATTCAACTTTACTACTTAGACACTTCAACAGTCAATAAAGTATTCAACACTTTATTTCAATTTGATTACTTTTTACTATGCTACCGATTTTCACAGGTCAACGTTTAAAATATAACTGCCCCGTACGAGCCTATCATCCGTGTATTTATACAAAATTAAGCACCTTCTAGTACGTTCCATACTTTCCCTTTGGTAATTTTCCATTGGTACTCTTCAGCTGAATTCCATGGAGTGGAAGTTTTCGATATCGAAATCCGAGCTTCGAATATCATTTCGCTGTCAGCTGAGTGGAATGACAGTTGGGTGTGTTCGTAAAGTGAATCGATGGGTGCATTCGGCGATTCGTGCATTACTTTTATTTCTTGTCACCACATTACAATAACTTAGTGGAGATTTGTCAAAGAAAAACCTTAGGAAAACGTTGCTATCGGTTTAGTTAAACAAATCAGGCAAACCCCTCATCCTGTCAGTTCTGTTTTATGAGAATAAGAGGACAGCACTTATGGGAAGCGGGGAATTTTTGTTAATTTAAGTTTTTTTGCTGCAGGCATCTTTTAATACTTTATCAATAGGCAGGGAACAGCTTCCCACAGAATTGAAAGCTGTGGGCCTTAAATACCTACATGGACGAGCTTCACAATTTGGATTGGTGAGCCATGATTTGAGCCCACGATATAGAACAGAAGTACCAGGCTTTCAGTTAGTCTGTATAAGAGCCCTCTTTGATGGACTACATGGATATTCGATAGAAGGATCTGAGCTACTTTGGTCTCATGCAGGCACCTTAGAGGTTTCTATCTTTTAGGGCCGGTTTTGCAGTGCCGTTTTAAGCCCAGCTTAAGCCAAGATCTGTTAATCCCGTAATAAAACGAATCTGGAGTTAACTCAGCGAACAGTTTTCAAGTGCAGAGTTAACTCCGTCAACAAAATTGTCAAAATCTTCGACTCTCGAAGATTTTGACAATTATTGACTCTCCCAGCTCTCACTTCACATAGAAAAAAAAAAAAACAGGAAAAAAAGTTACACTTATTAACGCGCAAATCAACTGACATTCCACGCGGAAAAAACATTCAAAGAAGTTCATATACTGTTCTCCAGAGATGATCTGAGATTAACTCACCAAATTTGAATAAGCCAAGATTAACCTCAGATCTTAGTTCACTGAAAAACTTATTTCTGGGGTTAATCTCAGTTTAACTCGGAAAGTCAGATGATCTCGCACTGAAAAACCGGTAGCCAGAGGTTTTCCAATGAGACACAATGTCCCAAAACCTTACGACTATGATGATTAAGAAGTGGGGCTTCTAGAAGCATCTACATTGGGCGTTTTTCTTTTTTCGTTCAGAGCAGAGCTCAAACTGTCAAACAAAACTTGTGTTTCTTTTTGTGTTCAGAGTAATCAGAGCCCGAGATTTGTATTTCTTTTTTCGCTCAGAGCGCTCAATGTGCTCCGAATAAATTGACCGAGCATTGTGAGACAGTTGAATTTTGAAAAAAAAACTTAAAAGGGGAAGTTTATTGTTTAAAGGCCGAGTAAAAGCGTTTGATGAGATTTTGTTCGGTGAAATAATATTTATTTTGTATCATTTTCGGCTCGTTACAATATTTTGCCAATTTTTTCAAGTTTTCTTTTCTTTCATATTGCATTCTGACAGATAACCAAAAAATGTGCTCAAGTGCGTTACAAAATCCGAACAGAGTACTCTGAGCGCACTTGGTTCAGAGCACGCTCAGAGTGTTCGAGCTCTGTTCAGTGCTCCACTCTGAACTAAAAAAGAAAAACGCCCATTGAGGGTTCTGTTTTTTGGAGATTAATTGCCACATTATTTTAGGAATAAGATAGAAATGTCGAACGTCACGATATTTTTATCAAAAATAATAGTACCCACTCAAAGTTCGAAACACTCATTAGACAATTTGTCTATTTTAAACTTCCTCCGTGATTGTATTCCGCGATGGAATTTTATGTTCCTAATCGCATCCACTTGAATGTCACACACGACACACCTGCTAGTTCCCTAGTTGACAACTAAACGTCATCGGAATGCTTATATCAGAGCCCTAACCAAGCATATGACACAAACTTTAAATTCTCTATAATCTGCCTCACTTAAGATATTAGCGAAATATAATTTATCGCCTCCGATACCGATATCGTTCACACAGTCCGTTGGATAATTTATTATTTCTGCAGAGCATGAAATATTTAAAAATAATCCAAAAGTCATGGCACAAAGTAGACACTGAGATTGTAGGAATTTTGTGTGTAGCTCCTTCCTACGATTTCGGATGGTCGACCAGAACCGTTTTCGCTGACAAAACTCGCGGTGACCTATATTCGGTGTATCTTTTGGCCACCGACACAATAGCCTCTGAGACAATCCATCATAGAGCCGCAACAGATGTTGCGTGAGCTGCACAAAATTTTTATTTAAACAAATGAAATGTCCACTTCTACGTATAATACGCGATGCGTAAAGAATGCACAATTTGCGGAGGCAATCATTCGCATATGCAAAAATGTATCTTTTCTTAATTCTGCTGGATGTCTGATGTGGTGTAAATGTATATGCTTGAGGCTTGATGAATGAATGAAAGATTTGAATTGGCGCTCGACGCGCCAGTCTTCTATTATAATTTAACCAAAGTGCGTGGGCTACTCTTGTGGCGATATGTTCGTTCACCCCATCGCGCCAGTAACTTGACAGCCACTCACAGCATCTGTCAAATGACTTAAATCTATTAAATAATTTAACAAATTGTCTATTTGCATTCGAGAGTGATGTGCAGTTTGATATGATCTGTGTTGGAGTGGTGGTGTTGGGTCTTATATTTATTGCCATTAACCCACTTTGGGTTGATTGGGGTGAGCAGAAATGCTTCTGATTAAAGTGACGATGAAGGACATGACTGTTATGGAAAAAAAACAATCATTTGTTACAATTGAGCGAACTAATTATTATTATCACGATGCATTTACATAGTGTTGGACAAGCATAACATACTTCACTTCGGGTCTAGCATATGTGCTCAAAGTTTGTCCTGTAGAGCCCAGACGTCAATGTTTTAATTTCGAGTGGGCAATGTCGTCCAAAGAATTCTTTTAAAATTTTTTTTTTCAAAAGTCTCATTGTATAGTTTTATTTACTCTGCAGGTATTGGGATCAATATCAGGGTTCTTACTGATGTGCCTAAGTGCCCCTGCCTGAGCGTCGATCTTGTCGAGTTGTAGCTTGTAGGGGCAGAGTAATGTCGACATTCAACATTGCTAGAGAAGCTCTTCTCTAGATGAGACCCGAAAAAAAAGGTCGCTCCACCCCCACCTGTCCCTTCCTTTACCTTTCCTCTCCCAACCCTCTTTCTCCTCCGTTTTATCCCCTCCCCTGGGCCGAACGAGTGGTATTATACGACCCGTGCCGAACGTCAGCCTGGCTGGGGTCCCAGTTTCAAATAGCCCGATCGTGAACGGAGTATCTGGATACCTGGCGCCCTCCGGATTACTTAGCCTTATCTATATACTGCGGATCTCTGTATAGATGGACATCCCTTCTCCGCTACTCGTGGGACGATAATGAACAAACAAAACAAACAACAAAAACAAAAAA
Organism: Neoascia interrupta; assembly: GCA_947623515.1. Lineage (NCBI taxonomy): Eukaryota > Metazoa > Arthropoda > Insecta > Diptera > Syrphidae > Neoascia > Neoascia interrupta. Next base: position 118,369,312 of record OX392463.1, on the reverse strand, counting down.
AGAGTAGGTAAGACCGGCACCCCTTCAAAGCCGGACGGTAGCATGGTGACAAAACTGTCTACCGGTACAGCTCCTGCTCTGACAAACAGTGGTGCGATTTTGGATACTCGGGAGCCAGCCTGTGCGGTCAGCAGCAAGAACTGTAGCGAAGCAGGAACGTTAGCTTCTGGTAGTGGCACTTCATGGCCCATCCACTGCTAGCAGCTCCAACACGAGCTCTACGCTTCCCAAGGGCAATATCTCTGTCCCAGAACGTCTCGAGGCGGAAGATCGCGGCTACGCGCTCCATCAAGAGAGTTCTATAAGAAGCCACCCGGGCTTTCAAAGTCTTTGGAGATATTCTGGAGACGGGCAGAACACCGGTGCAGTTCGCTAAACTTATGTGGGCAGAGAAAATACTGTCGCAAGGTGACGCTTATAAGCGACAGAGGTTGGAGGAAGATACCGATTCGGTATCAAAGCTTCTTAAGGTGAAAAACACCATCACCGCCCATAAAAAGTCCTTCGTCACACCTCACAAGTTCTTAAAGACCGTATTGTCGTTGTTGTGATTGATCGTAGCGACCTGGACGGATCAATTACTCCCGAAAGGTGGAACGTGGTCAAATTGAAGCTTTCCAGCAACTTTTTGACGTTCATGCGGGAACACCCCGGACCACCTCCGATCACCTTCGATGGCGGTTGGCATCAGGGCCATGTAAAGCTTATCGCGTGCGAGAATATGAGATCATGTGACCTCTACAAGCTCGCGATAAATAGGGTCGAGGTCGTTGCTAAGGAGAATATCCCTAGCCGGCCGAGAACGCGCACTTGGATCCTTATCGAACCCCTCTCCGCACAAGAGCTCCTTGAAGTCATAAGACGTTGCAATCCCACACTTCCGACTCACGATTGGAAGGTCGCTAAGCTGGAGGAGCAAAGAGGTTCCTGTAGATATGCTATTATAGTAATCAACCAGGATTCTCTTGCTCATCTAGCTGAGACCAAAGGCTTAATAAAATTTGGTTGGGATCAGATCACCCTACGAGTGTACAAGAAGGATGAGATGGAGACTGGCAAGTTGCCTCCTCACCCCCCTGGAAAAGGACGAGTTAGAGACTGGCAACTTGCCTCCTCACCCCCTAGTATCGGTGTCTGCACTACCACACCCCGAAACTGCAGTCACCTTTACAAATTTGGACGACGTCCACGTCGCCGCTACGGCTCCTACCCAGTCCGAAGCCTCTGTTTCTGACACTCCATCAGACATGGAGATGGAAGACTGTGTTAAAGACGCAGTACGGTACGCTAATGCTCATAACTCAGTGTGGAGCTGTTCCGACATCAACGATAGAGGTGAGTAACTTTTTGATTTTATTATAAAAACCAACCTGATTGTATGTAGTACGGGTAGCGAACCTACCTTCATAACCAAATGTCGACAAGAGGTCCTTGATATTACCCTTTTCTCTGACTCCATCGCTGAACTGTTGTCAATTGGAACGTTTCGTCTGAACATTCTTTCTCAGACCATAGATACATTGAATTCAGCTTAAACGATGTACCTCCGATGTACCTCGTTGAACTCTTCTCTCCTTAGTACTCTTAATTGACCTTAACAGGTCAATGCCACATATAACCAATAAGTATGATCTGATAACTAGGGATAGATTGCTATGGGCACTTAACAGCTTCAAACCTTACAAATCGGCAGGACGAACCGCATAATACCAGCCGAACTACAAAACACAGTAGTTCGGCCAACACAAGGCCGGCAAATATTCCCACGTTACTCCAAAGAATCTCAGAGCTCTAGAAAGAGAGAATCTTAAAAACTCTAGAAAGATTGATTGATATCCACCTACGTTCTAGTATTGATAAAAGGCTGCTGTCTACAGCTCAGCACGCTTACTGTAAGGGCAGATCTGTGGTAACAGCTTTGCATACGCTGGTGCGTTCCATTGAATATTCCCTTTACCACAAGGAGTACACAATGGTAGCCTTCCTCGATATACAAGGCGCTTTTAACAATGTCAACACATCTGCGATCTTGGTTGCACTGTCGGCTATGAAGGTTGATGGCACACTTAGCGAGTTAATCAACTTTTAACGAGTAGGATTATAAACTCAAAGCTAGGTGAGACCACAGCCAGAAGATATTTCAGCAGAGGAACCCCGCAAGGTGGAGTTCTATCTCCAATGCTTTGGAAAAACTGCTGTTTATCCTTGAAGGAGAGGGCTGCAGAGTGATCGCCAATGCAGACGACGTTTTCATTGCCGTTTCAGCAAAGCACCCAAATACCCTTAAAGAACTCCCAAAGAACGCTCTAAACAAGCTTACCAGATGCACTGACAGTTGTGGACTGGATGTCAACCCCATAAAACAGATCTTGCCCTCTTCACCAGGAAATACAAGATCCCTCAAATCGACCCTCCCTCAATCAAGGGCACTAAAGCTTATATTTCTCCGAAGAAGCTTAATACTCGTATATGGGTTTCATCCTCGATAGAAAACTCAGCTTGAAATCTAATATACAGAAAAGAGTGCGGAAAGCTACGATAGCACTCTTTTCCTGCAAAAAAGCCATCGGCAATAAGTGGGGACTTCAACCCCGAACCACCCACTGGCTATACATCTCGGCTGTGGAGTGGATCGCTCTGAATAAAGCGATTAACCGCGACAAGCTAAGCAAGGTCCAAAGGTCAGCCTGCTTATGATTAGCGGAGCGCTTCGCACCACTCCTTCAGCAGCATTAGACACCCTGTTCCATCTTATTCCCCTTGATATTTTCAACAGACAAATAGCTGATATCACGGCTACTCCCCTCAAAGCAACCTCTGAGAGTGGACCTATAGCCAGCTATTCTTAACACATTTAAATCCCCTTTTAGAAACATAGAATTCACTATACCCCAGTTACAATTTGACAAGAACTTCCAGACAACTATCCCCCAAGGTCTTCTTGGGATGACTATGTGCCTCTGAAATGCGAATCGATTCACTTCTACACGGAGACAATTCTACACGGATCAAAGACAAACGATGTAGTAGGTGGGGGTGTATTCTCAGAAAAACTAAATCTAAGTCTCTCTTTCCGTCTTCCGGATCATTGTAGTGTTTTCTAAGCTGAAATCATGAGGGTTAAGGAAGCGTTGTCCTTGCTTAAGAATAACGTTATATCTGCCAAGGATATTTTTTCTAACAGCCAGGCAGCCATCAAGTGCCTGGCATCGGTTTCTATAAACTCTAAAGTAGCCTTAGACTGCGGTTCATCTCTAAAGGAGATGTCAGAGCAGTTCAACATTCTCCTGTGCTGGGTGCCAGGGCATAGTGACATTCCAGGCAACTGTAAGGCTGACGAACTTGCCAAACTTGGAACTACTCTCTCAATTTCGCCTGATAAATGTTCCTAAGGCATTCCAATACCGACATGCAAACTCATGATAAATCTGGATGCAATAGAAAGAACAATTCTTTGATGGACAAGTGGTAGTACCTAGTCTAGTAACTCTACAGATTTGGCCTAAGCTAGATCTTAAACGCTCTAGAAGTTTGATAGAAGGCTTGGTGTCTTTTCTAACTATTTTTGCAGGAGCTGCATGGACGAGAAGGAAGAAGAGACCGTTCTCCACCTTCTATGCACATGCCCCGCTCTCTTTAAGAACCAAAATCTTCACCTTGGAGCTTTCTTCAATAATGATCTTAGTGATCTTAGCACGACTGACCCAAAATGTCTCTCACGCTTCATTAGTAGCTCAAAATGGTTCAACTAGTAGGCAATTTTTCCAGATCCACGTGGTATCACAGTGGACCTACATAGGTCTAAGTGAGTTGGCTTCTTCGAGCCCGACAGCCACATCAACCTAACTTAACCTAACCTAACTAAATGGTTGAGAGACGATTTGGCCTACCAAGGTCGGCGAGAGATCCTACACCTCCACTCTTAGATCTTCTATGACTTTTACCTAACAGAAAACACCATGCCAGGTCTTATAGACTCGCATTTCAAAGACGCATAGGTACCTAACCTTGCAAGATTCTAGGCCCGATATTTTTCGAACGCTGAATGCGAACCTGGTAAGCCGGCCTTTCCAAATCCTCTGGTCCATTAAAAAACAGCACCCTTTTCTTCTTGACGACCCACCCTGTGACCACATTCGCATAACGTCAGAGTGGTGTCGTTTTCATTTCCCCGGGGGAACCGACTTGTTCGCTGTTTGTTTTTTCTGGTGACTGGGCATCTCTTCAGCCTGTATTTGATGACAAAAAGTCTTCTTCCTCTCTCCTCTTCGAACTTCTTAATAAAAGAGCATCATAATATTCCAATTGAACTGACTGAATATCAACTTCTGGACAACATTTTCGGGGGAGATATCGCCTAACTTCGACTCAAGTCTGGGTCCTCTGTACTGTCCACCTGCGACAGTCGAAGGAGGATGCTGGGCGTTGTCTTCCTCGGAGTCACCGCACTGGCAGGTTGCACTGTCCTTCCCCATTTTGTGTAAGTATCGGTTGAAATACCCGTGTCCCGTTAAGAATGGAGTGGTGTTGCAGCTCACCTCTCTGTCTTTCCACTCCATCCATGCGTAAACATCTGTTATTAACCCTGCGGTCCATCTACTTCTGGTATTAGCATTCCACCTTTTTTGCCATTTCTGCTTTGTTAGCGCTGCTGTTGCGATTTCAGCTCCTAGTTCACCTTTTTTTCATGGATATACTTCCGCTCTGCAGATAACAGGTCGACTGAGGTTACTCCAGTGATAACCAGCACTATGCTGCTTTAGAGACGGTGCGATATGAGCTAACGACCCTGAGGGCTCCGCATCTCTGAACTCTGGCCATTTGTCGGCCCAGATCTTGCAGCCGTTCAAGAGAACAGCTTACGTTATAGCCATGAGGAGTCGTCTTTTGCTCATTGTTGCTCCTCCTGTGTTGCCAATGTTGTTTTTGTAACTCGTTGTGATGCGGCTTTAATATGCTCGCCAAAATCTAGCTTCGAATCAAGGACTACTCCTAGATACTTAATTGCTGCCTTGCTATGTACTACTTCTTCGGCTACCCGCAAGTCCATGATGGTTGGGATCTGCTTTCTTGTCAGGAGAATTTTCTCTGTTTTTTCCCGGCGCTAGTCTTAAACAATGTGTTTTCATACAGGCAAAGACGCGTCTCATAACTTGATTTAGCTTCCATTCGGCTTCTTGTGTATCTCTTGCTGTAATAACTGCGCCACAAAATCCCACCAAAAAAGTGTCATCCGGCATCTTGATATACAAAGAAAACCATCGTATGATAAATTCCACAGGTCTGGGCCCAGGATTGACCCCTGTGCTGCTCCTCTACTAATTGTTTTCTCTGACGACCCTCCGTTGTCTCATACAGTAGCTCCCGATCTCTGAGGTAGCTCTTCACTATTCTCAGGAGATATTGCGGCAGTCTGAAGAGTAATTCCAGCACCTTGAGAATACCTTCCCAACATGCTGAATTGAAGGCATTTTTTTGGTCTAAGGCTGCGAAGACGACGAATTTTCTTGAATAGTGGTTGCCTTGTCGGGTATTGTGGACCATTTTGACAGTTTGCACTTGTGGGGCGATCTTTCCTGACTCCGTATACTGTCGGTGAAATAAGCCCCATGGTGTCTGAATTGCTGAAGTCAGATGGATCGAAAATTTAAAGCCCTTGACTCCAACCTCAACTCAAGGACTGCCTCATGGCATTAAGAGAAATAAGCCTCCGTGCCAACAAGACGTACAAACAATTATGCTCTGACAAAATAACGGACCATCTAAAAAATCTTGGCTCAAAACTGCAACTCACCAAATATTCCAAAGACTTCTGGCACTATGCCCGCGAACTGGGAGAATGGCAACGTGGTTCTTCTATTGCCCTCGAAGCTGACTGTCAGCCAAGGAAAGTTTAAACACTTATATCTATGCACTTCACGTTTTCCAACTTCCCGGACTGGACGATCCAATCACGCTTTCCGAATTGGAGTCTACTTTCCGAGTAACGAAAAACGGCAAAGCTCCAAGTTTCGACGGAACTCCTATTGAGTTTTTCAAAAAATTTAACGAGAGTCTCAAATCTTATATTCTCAACTTCTTCAACACTTTACTTAACAACGCCTGTTTGCCTACGAGCTTCAATAAAGCTCCAATTTGTGCAGTCTTTAAAAAAGGTGATGCAAGTCGTCCTGAGAATTATAAAGGAATTTCTATTCAACGCTCTCTAAGGAAATTTTTCGCAGCAATTCTCTATAAAAGATTGTCTAACTGGGTAGAAGCAAGAAACCGACTAAGTATGTTTCAGGCTGGCTTTCGTTCTCGTTTCTCAACCATAGACCACATATTTGCTAAATTGTGCCTTGCGAAAAAATTTCTCGATAATAATAAGAGGTTATATGTATGTTTCGTTGACTTCAAGGCTGCCTTTGACACCGTTAATAGACAAGCGCTGTTGTATAAGTTAGCCTCGATTGGAGTATCCAGAAAGTTTCTGCAGCTTTACTTTAAATTCCCTGCGGATTCAGTTGCAGCTGTATGGGATGGTTCCAATCTATCTGATTGGTTTAAAACATCGTCAGGAGTCCCCCAAAGAGTTCCTTGGTATTCGCCCTTTTCATCGGCGACATTCGTGAGTCCCTGGCAGGTGGTATCTCGTTTGCTGGAATTCTCATTAAGGTACTCCTCTATGCTGAAGATTTGGCTTTGATTGCTAACAACCCTTTTTCTCTCCACTCCAATTAAACAAGCTTAAAGCCTATTGCAAAATATGGGACCTTCATATCACCGTCCAAAAAACCAAAATCATGATTTTTGAGAAGCGTCAAAGAAGAAGGCTTCCCGAAGAATGTTGGCGTCTAGGTAATGAACCAATTGAAATAGTTCGGGAGTTCAAATATCTTGGAGTTCTGTTTACCCATAACCTCAACTTTAGTAGGCATGCTAAGTGAAAAGTAGTGAGGCTAAGCTGGTACTAAACTTAATCTGGCCTCGTTTTTTCGCTAACCAAAATATTGATCTTTCATCCAAATTCAAAGTGTTCAATACTACAGTTAGAACTTGCATGTGTTACGGTGTTCAAGCCTTTGGAGTTTCTTCCTTTGATGATTTTGAGGTTGTTCAAAGATACTTCTTTTAGCGAATTTTCAGGTTGCCGAACTCGGCTCCGACTTATGCTATTCTTGTAGAATCTTGTCAGCGCCCCCCCCCCCCCCCCCCCCCCCCCTATATATCACCAATTTGAAAGCTCATTTAGACTACTCAGCAAGAATCATGAGAAGAAATCAGAACAGCCTCCACAAATCAATATTGAGAAGGCTCTCGAACTCTGAGGCCTTCCCTTTCAGGAACTGGAACCAGCTAGAAATCGTGAGATAGATTTCGAACTTAGGCTTACTGAAAACAACGTAAGTGAGTGGCAAGATTTATTCGGGACACTTATTTCGAGAATCGATTAGAAAATTTTTGACCAGCACTTAGCCAGTGCATCATTGTCAGCCTCGAGGATTTTCTACAGGAACCTCAACCACCATCTACCTTCTTCGGAGTCCTTTTTCCGTACTCTTCCTTTCTCTCGAAAGTCTATACAAAGTTCTGAACGGCGGCCGCGGATGGCTTACTCTCTACGAATTCTGCAAAGAAGCTTGAGCGTACCGTATCAGCTTCTTCGACTAGAGAGTCTTTTCTCTGCGACCTACTGTCTTATGTTTCAAATCATGTAAAATTGTTAAGTCACTTTATGTCGCAAATTATTAAAATTGTAAGAAATCTCTGGATATTCGCTCTTCCATTCTTTAATTTTATTTTAACTCATCTCAGTGCAAATTAGACTATTTCAAAATTAATATATATTTATTTTTTTTTCTTTTTTTTTCATTTACTTATTATATTACTAGTTACTACTAGTGATTATATAATAATTATTATTTCTATTTACATACATCAATTGTATAAAATTTGTCACTTCCGGCAGACGGCAAATTACCAAGCTCGTATTCTTTATTATATAAAATTGTACAAACAAACTATGAAGTAAATAAAGGAATATCTAACTATCTATCTCACAGCTCTTCTCTGCCGGGTTTCTGGAAACGTTAGCGTGGCCGGAAATGAAATAGCGGACGAACTGGCCAGGAAAGGTTCTGATATAGACATAACGATAGCTGATAGACGGGTATATCCTCCTTTCAACACAGCCAAAAGTTTAATAGATCAAGACACGACCAAACTAGCCGCTGAACGATGGCAACAGTCTAAGGATGGTATCATAACTCACTGATTATGGCCAGTGCTTGACCTAAAAAGGACAACGACCCTTCTATCGAGTACCTTCTACCGACTAACCTTATTTGGAGTCAGGTTCTTTGATGGCCTGGACGACCTGGCAGGAATATCACTAATAGACCTAAAGAGATTTATTAAGAGAACAGGCTTGTTCAGTTAGTTAGTCATATGTCCAACCATGTTTGCCTATCCTACAAGGGTAATCACAATGGGTCAATTTGGCCTCCGAGTGAAATTGCACCTGATGCAAACAACCCTTCCAACCTAACCTAACCTACCAATGACTCCTAACACGTTTGAATGACACGTTTTCAATGCTGTCGCGGTACTGGCTCCACTGATTGTTGACTCTAAGGAGAGTGAATGTAAAGCGGGGATTCCCTTACTGAAGCGCTCTGACTTGGATACTCAAGGTGTGCTGAGACATCCAACATTGAGTTTTTTTTATCCGAGGCTGTTCGCAACTTCTTCTCGTTGGAAAGGCGAGCTCTGAATTTAACCACGAAAAAAAAATCGTTCAAAGACGGCATTTGCTCTTTTGGAAAGTGTGTACTTTTAAGATAAAAGATGTGTGGAGATGTTGGAGGTCCGAACTCTGCAGACCGCCAAATAACTTTGTTGGACTGGAAACCTAGTGCTACTTATTATAGTGTTCCAAGCTGCTGCAAAATCTTTCTTGGATGTAGTCAGAAGGCCAAAACACGGAGACTGCATTGGCTCGTTATATCGAGCATATGGTAATGGACAACAGCAAATAGGCTCTTAGAATCCAAGCTCCCAAGTTTTGAAACGATCTGAAAATTTGAACGTCCACTTTAAGAAATACCCGATTGCGGACCGCAAAGCGCTTGATTTGGACAACTAGAAGCAGCTTGTCAATCAGGATCGCAAAGGAACAAAGGCAACTGTGAGCCAGGAGCCCGATAAGATAGTAATAAATTGGGCGGCACAGGTAAGACACATGTCATATTGAGTCCCTATGCTTTGCAGACTGCACTCTGCGTTGATTTTTTCTTTGTCGCAGAAGCTACGCCAGAAAATCAATGTACCCTAGGTAATTGGTACAAAAATACTCAACAAAACTGAAAAAATGTCCCTTCAACCTCCCCAAAGTTGCACTAAACAAAATCACAGACCTTGTTACTAAAGTAGGCAATTCATTATAAATCAGCCAAGACAGGCGCAACTGGCAACCATACAGGAACGTCAATCATTCGATGTCACACATGCACCCACATTGTGGGGCTCTTTTTACATTTAGCGAAAAGCAATAAATTAAAAAAAGCACAGATCCATTGGTTGCGCCCGTGTTGGCGGCACCGATGAAACAATATTTAGTGGCGTCCATGACGCCCCGTTGACATCGTCAGCAATTTTATTGAGTTTATGTCAAATTGCTCGTACTGCACTCTTTAGTTAGCTACACTCTGAGATGTTGTAGTAAAAGGTGCAACTACTGACATATTGTTCGCCGTTTGTCTGTGATGCGCTGCTATTATCGTACTTTATTGACGTGCATCTGTGAGTTGTCAATTTAACAAGGCATCGACGATGATTACAATCTATCAGAGTGTAGGTATGTGATGAACAGATGCAATATGCACAATGTTACGAGATGGCAAAATTGCAAAATGACTGAGACGTCTGGGTCATATACGTGACATACCCTACAATGCAAGCTTTTTATTTTTATTCCTCTTTTGTGTAAGTGCGGTGCTTCGCATGGCTGGACAGAATAATTGGATTGTGCCTTAGTGCTCCAGTGAACCTTTGACACGTGCGATTTAATTGAATGTAACAAGATACATGGGGGAATTATTCGGAAGATTTGTCCTTAACGGGAATTGGTGTGACAATGTCAAGAAAATCGTTTGCAAAGAAGGCTAGATTTCTAGAATTCTATAAACGCTATTGTCATTTAATAAAGTGTTTAAAAATACGCTTTTCCAAATATGTTGAGCAGGGGAGCCGTTGCAGCTCATCTGGGCATTCATCCGAAATTAGGTATGTTGAGAGATTGAACTTGATCCAGTCGTCGGATTATATTTTCAGCCTTGACTTGGACGGCTTTTAATAGAAAAGCCTACTCAAGAGGTTTGTCGGAGGGCATGCGAAACGATCAAGCATTAATCGATCGGAACCGCGATGTGGAAGCTCGCACAAATACCGGCATTAAGACGAGTAAGAAGTAAGTCTTGAGAGTAACTTCCAAAGAATGAAGAAAGATTGCATCTTAGCCTGCTTCAATGTAGCTCCACTAAGTCGCAGAGTTCATTGATAGCTGCTTGGAGAAAATGCATTACTTCTAAACTAAACACAGATGGCTTGAAACCTACGGAGTCCGCTCTTAAGATCCATATACGGCAACACAAGTTTATATAAGTCATCACTCATCGGAGAGGCCCACATTCATCATTCAAAAGGGACTCTTTTGTCTTATATACTTCGTTAAAGAACCCTAGACTTAGATCCTAGACGAAACACGCAGCCCTTTTCTTAATCTACAAAACACCAACTGTAGACCCAAAAAAGGACATAATTTTTCTTTACCCCACTTCATTCACCGCTTGTATTTCGCTCGATAGTCTTGGCTCATCATTGGATACATTAGACTGCCAACCCATGTAGACTAGGCTGGCATACATTCAGACTTGTTTAAAAATATAAAACTCTAAGAAGTGCTGAACAGTTGGGCTGCTCTTCTATCAAGCTTAACGCTTAATTTTTCCTTCCTCTATATAAAAAACGACTCGTTGACTGCTGTTAAATGCGCTTTTAATAGCCTTGTAGCCAATTTTTGAGGCGACCCTTACAGAGTATTCTTCCCTTACCCTGCACAACTTAAAAATCAGATGATCACAGCGCTATTCCAACACCAGAGGACCTTGCCTTCAATGTGGGCGAGGCAATGCGGACAAAGGAAAATGCTGTTGATTTGTATTGACTCTGTAGTTTGCAGACAATCTGTGGCTTTCGATTATTTTACATTTCAGATAGGGCAGCTTCCGTAAAAAAAGTTTTATAAAAAGGGTGAACGAGATTTACTAGGTGTCTTGTACATACTATGTCTCCGCCGGCAATAAATTGCGTTAAACGAGAGTCGATTAAAAATAAATCCTAGAGTGTCTCCACCGGAGAAACATAGGTTTATTTTGACACTCTTTTTTTTATCATTCTGCCTCTCAAAAGAGAATGACGATGACATTTCTCAGGAGCCATTTCATTGTAAGAATCCTAAAAGAAAACATATTTCTGACAGACGTGTCATATGTGAATAGTTCCCTTTTTCGAGTCTCGAACAATGATAAGGATATGTAAAAAGTGTTAAAAGTTGCATAGAGAGGTTTGTGAAAAGATTTACGAGAAGATTTATTTTTAGTTACTTGCAGAGGGGCGAATTAAATTTGTTTGGTAAATCTCGCGATTTGTAGTAGATTAGTTGAAGATTAAACGCAATTTCCAAACGCAAACGGCAAAACGCCGTGCCTATGATCATCAAGTAAACAAAGCAAGCTGGCGTGCTGTCAAGCCTTCCTACCTCGAAATGTTTATAAGACTTACTTAGTGCTGGTTTTTCAGTGCAAGATCATCCGAGTTTCCGAGTTCAACTGAGATTAACCCCAGAAATAAGTTTTTCATGGGATTAATCTCGGCTTAACTCGTCAAATTTGGTGAGTTCGTCCTGGAACAACTCTGGAGAACAGTATGAACTTCTTGGATTGTCTGAAATGGCAGTTTATTCGCGTGTTTCTGTGAAAAATAACGTCTGAGAATAACTCGAAATTCTTTTACTGTGTTTTTTGAAGTTAAGTGAGACTTGGGAGAGTCAAAAATTTCGAGAGTCAACGATTTTGACAACTTTGTTGACGGAGTTAACTCTGTACTGAAAAACTGTAGGTACGCTGGGTTAACTCCAGATTCGTTTTGTTACGGGAGTCAGGTCTTGGTTTAAGCTGGGCTTAACTCAGTACTGTAAAACCGGCCCTTAGTGTTAACACGCTTTCGAGGCTGTATTTTCTAACTCTTCCTGTTGTAGGGGTGGGTTTCAGTAGCAGCTGCCATGTTTTACCAATCTCAACCTGAATGAAAGTAGCACATAAGACAACGCTCACATTTTTCTTGATGCTTTTCTGGATCCGTTCTTGTAGCTTTCATTTTGGTTAAAACTTCATCTACTAAGGCACCGCTGTGAAGGCCTTTTATAAACTTGGCTTAGTGTTATTTACTTAAGACTTTGAACCGGCCTTTCGAGGGCCATAGACCCACAAATAAAAACGTGTGCCTATCCTTCAAATTCCTCACATTGAGCCATGGAGGAATCAAGGATTTATCAAGTTCAAAGTATTGGTAACATTGCTATGAAGTCTTCTAGTCTTCCTAAAAATTTAAATTTTAGGTCAAGATCGATGGAGCTATATGATGCGCAAAAGTCGTTGCGTGCTGGTAGGTGAATAAATCCAAACCTGTAGGAGGTAGTAGGTATACCTATAGACCTTCGTTCCCGTAATCTTTTCGGTGAGTTCTCAATTCCTACTTTAAACAGGGATATTTTCTTTTACCCAATGCCATTGCCTTAGCACTGTCAACTTTTATCACCGCAATTCGTCCGCCAGCTAAGCTTTACCATGCAACTTCATGGCTCATTATCAGTATTCCAAGCGTACCTCCAAAACTTGTTTGGCGCAGATATCGCTTATGCCTCCCCACACTGTCCACACATCGTCGTCGGTCGGTCGTCATATCGTCTGACAAATCGTAAACACCTAAAAACCGTCACAAGATACAAACAAAAGACAAGCGCTACCTTGTTAAATCAAACAACACGATCGATGCTATCACTCCAACAATAAAAGATAATTTTTCAAATGTTCGCTGCAAGCATAGCAGCAGCAGCGCTGCATTTGCATATAAATAAGAAACTTACCCAGCAGCACTCTGTTACACAACGAATAAGCTTCGAGACGAATTGACTCCGCACACCCCGCCCAATTGTCTTGTCGACAGTTCTCGTAGCTCGTAGGTCTTGCATTTTAAAAATTATAGCCTCTTACATCGCCTATATGTTTAGGCGCTTGACTCATCCCTCGACGGGCTGTGCAAGCTGCCAGCTAACGCTGCGGATTTCTTAGAATTTTCAATTGATTCGCGAACAGAAGACCTAACCGCAGATGTCGGGTTTGTGCCAGACGATGAGTGTTTGGCTAGAACGAGGTTCTTACGGCTGTGTTGTGTGACTGTTCTTAAAAACGGCACAGCACAGCACAGCAGAGCTAAGGCAAATAGCACGCTGTGGATGGTAATTAATTCAATTGACACAATAGTTAATGGCTTATGCAGCAGAGGATCAATTTTTGGCAGTTCTATTTCTTCAGTGTCAAACTATGGTTTTAGAGATGACATCTGACTTTTTGAAATGTGTTTTGCATCTTAAAAAGCTGTGTATTGCCTAGCTAAGTCGGAGACTTGTGTGAATACGATCGTAGTTTTGTGTATCGGGACGGAAATGACTACACCAATATAAAAATTTAATGGGATTTTAAGTGTCAAGAACCACCCTGTCTTTTTGAAACGACAACGGTTTTAATTTTTGATGCTTATTATCACACTTGAATGGGATATTCACACTCAGGTACAGAAAGCACTAGAACGTTGTCAGGCGATGGATCATGTTAAGCCTCTTCTATATTGCCGACGTTTCAGCGCCGCCGGGCAGCGTGCAGTATTTTCAGACAGGGTAATCTATCCTGTCCACTTGATAAGACTTGGTGGTTAAAGGATAGACATAAATATATGCACTCAAGAGGATACAAGCATCTACAGGTTTTCTAAGCCAAACTCTGTCTCTATCAGACAGACTCTCTTCACCCCGTGGTGAACACCGATTGCGTTATACCGCAACTGAAGATTGGGTCCCCATCCCTTTGGAGGGTTGTTGGAGGGTAGCATACGAGAGAGAGGGGAAGAGTGATTTCACTAAGGCATTTCTTTCTTGCATCCGGAAGGCCGTGGAGGAGTTCCGCAGATGAAATCAAGGGTGGGTGCTTCAGCTCAGGCTTCAGTCAGGTCGAACTATTTACCGAACATCTTATGTAAGCTACTTACTATGACGTATTCGGAGCTCGGGCCTATATAAGAAGCGGGTTATACGGTTTTCAGTTTTTGAAGTCATTAAAAGAAACGGGTCCTCCAGGTTGGGGATCGTGCCAAGAGTCGGGGCGCCTTCCCGGCCTCGTAAAGCAAGCTTCAGTTTCAAAGCAATAACAAGCCTCGGACGTATTAACTGGTGGGTGACGACAAATGCAAGCGAAACAAGGACAACGAGCTTTAGATCTGCACATGGAATGAATCCCCTATTAAAGAGGATCGTATGCGCACATTCCCCCACAGAGGAGAAAGATGACGCCAAAATTATTATGTTCTACGAGCCCTTGGACAAAACGTACATGCCCTAGCTACATTTAAGAATAATTTAAACGATTTTACTGCCATGTTAGAAAGGGAGCCCATCTTATGTATAACGATTCGAAAGCAGAGCCTGCACGACACGACCTCTGATAATGGACGGAGATTGATCGACATGTAGATCTCTCGATCAATCAATCGCCAACCACATTGACAACATTGCGATCAACGCAAGACACTCTTCCAGTATCATGAATGCCCGAATCTTCCCAATGACCAAAATTAACTTCGGTTCACTACCTCGTGTTATTCAAGGTACAGCTGCGGACTGCGGATATCCCGATCACAAGCCTAGAACTAGAAATACTCTGAGGAAATTCGACGTTGCAAAGCTACAATCTGAAGAGATCGCCAGGTCCTGTACCATTCAAGTCTCCTGCATCAGGTGTTGTCTGCAAAGGCCTTCAGATATCAAAGGCCAAAGATACCTCTAATGATGTTTCACACGGCCAGCAAAACGAAATCCCTTGTTTGACGAAGAATGCCGGAAAGCACATGCAGCAAAGACGGAATCATATTAAGCGGCTCTGCACAGAAAGACTAGAGCTGCTCGCAAGCTTCCCGAACGTACAGAGGTGAAGAGAGTAACACCGACTTATACGAAGGAGAAAAAAGAGAGAACAAGAAGCTCGCGGTTGAAAAATAGAAGGGCCCTTCCAAGGGAATAAAGTTCGAACTGAAGCCTGTAATGACCATAAAAGACAAATCATAGTTGAATCGCAATCGGTGGTGGGGATTTGGAAAACTATTTCTGCAGACTGCATAATGCGATGGCGAACCAAATCCCGCTATCAAGCAGAATGAACCATTCAACCAGGACGAAGAAGTCACCGACTAGGCATACGAACGATAACGCCCACCCGACTTGAATGAAGTGAAAGTAGCTGGGTCTTAGCGTAAGTGCGACAAAGCAGCCGGAGCTGACAACCTTGCTGTCGAATTCTTCAAATCCGCTGACGGTGATCTGCTTAGGAGCATGAATCAGCTCATCTGCAAGATATGGCCGAAGGAGATCCTCAGCATTGTTTGCCCGATCCTCAAGAAAGGAGACCCTCTGAATTGTGGCACCTACGGAGGCATCAGTCTCCTTAGAATCAATATTTTCTGCTGTACTGTGTGAAAGCCTACAGCAGTTTGTCGACAGTCTGATACGTCCATATCTGTGAGCCTTAAGGCCAATAAAGTCCACCATCGATCCAACATCCAGACTGTGGCAGACCTTTGAAAAAATCCAGTAGGTTATATCAAATCGATATACACCACCCTTTTATCGATTTCAAGGCTGCCTATGACAGTTGTCTAGTTTTGGCACTCATCAGTTTGTGCAGATTCATGATGGAGAACTCAGGCTAACGGAACGCTTAGACCGGTGAAGCCTTCCCTTTGATGTCAAAAAGGATTAAGACAAGGCAACGGGTTGCCATGTGACTTCTTTAACATTATGCTTCCGAAAATTGTGCCGAACTTACGCACCAGCACCAGAGGCTCAATCTTTATCAAGCCCGTACAAGAACACTTATACTCAGGCGAAACTGACGAAATCGGAAGAACACAGCGAGATGTCAGTGAAACCTTCGTGAGTATTGGAAGAGAAACGACGCGTGTGTACCTAGCAGACAACGAAGGCAAAACCAAGCTTATGCTGTCATCAAGCAAAGATACCCCACACCGAGGTTTAGCACAAAACATCATTTAATCCAATATCACTTAGGGCCGATTTTTCAGTGCGAGATCATCAGACTTTCGGAGTTAAACTGAGATTAACCCCAGAAATGAATTTTTGAGTGAACTTAAATCTGGGCTTAATCTCGGCTTAACTCACCAAATTTGGTGAGTTAGGGCGAGATTAATTTTAACTTAATAAGTGCTTAACTCAGCACTGAAAAACCGGCCCTTAATCCTTTTTCTACCTGGTTCCGCTTCGCCATACATATAGACACTGACACAATCTCTGAGATCAGACGAAGATTGCTTCTTTGATCGAAGAAGGCACTTTAGTAGTTAAGCCATCTCTCGAGCAAGTAGAAGACCCTCTTCATTTCACCTTTACTTTGTAGTGCCAAAGCATGGACCCTGTCAAAAGCCGATGAAAATGCTTTAGGTTGTTTGAGAAATTTTTGATCCTGACTGCATAGACGGAGAGTGGAACTGATTATATAAAAAGAACTGTATGAGCTTTACAGCGACACCGAGCTAGCCAAAAGAGCCAGGGCTGGCTGGCGAAGCTTGTTGGTTGAGGCTCAGGATACCCTGAGGCTTAGCGCCACCTAAAGTGAAGTCAATTAGTACTTTGGCAGCTTATCAACTCTGTCGTCCAGATTATTTTCGTGGTGGCTCAAGACAGTTTCAAATTTCACTTAATAAAATATCGTATTTTTTTGGGCAACTGTCATTGATTTTTTAGAGGATGTTCGTGAAGTGAAGCGGCTTGGTGCAGCAGCTGATGGTAAACGACATAAGATGCTCGGAGTTCAAGAAGCTATAAGAGAGGCGAAGATGAGATACAAGTGTGAATAGCTATATGGTAGCGAATCAACTTCTTGGATTCGGTGCACGCGGGAAGTAAAGCAGCTTAGCAGCACCTATGGAAAAATTTCCTTTTGATCACCCTTGAGGGTGGCCATGATGGAAATACGCCATATTAGTGTTACAACCAAGCGACAAAGGGGAAAACTGACAATACATTCAAAACTTTTAAGAAAATATAATTTTCGTGGCAAATGGTTTCAACAGGCAGGCGCTTCATGTCACACAGCCATGCAAGATGCTACAATTAACGTTCGCCAGGATGTTTATCTGGCGTTTTTGCAAAGTCAAGCGGGACCTGCGGATCTTGGCTTAGACCTTCTTTCATGGTTTTTCAAATGTTGGGCTGCTATTGTTATGAATATGATGATTTGATTATCATTGTGTTTGTTGACCATTGTGATGTGGAAGGTCAGCACTATGATGCCGCTTTGGGCTAAATTGACATTAAGGAATTTGCACTTTGAGAGCCACTTTAAAACGAGAGTATTCATAAGTAATTTCGTCTTAGAATCTTCAAGATCAAATCAACAAAATGTACACAGCCAAAATCAGTATCAGATTTGCAAAAACATTGCTGAATACTGAATGAAGTGGCTCAATTTAGTCCCACACACGTTTTGTTTTTTACTCCCAAAAACAAGACAAGAAATACTACTAGATACAGATACACGCATCGTATAGGTACCTCATTTGTGTATCAAAAAATGATTCATCTTATTTTTCTTTTCTTATTTATCTTAATTGTTATTCGCCACAATAATGATGGATTCACTCTTGGACAGACTTTTATCCTATGATCGAACCTAGTATAATGATGAGTGTTTACTTAATTAATTGCACCTCGATGGATGATGGGGTCGATAATATTTTTTTCCCACACAAATACATACAATACAAATATGTGCTAATTTAGAAAAATGCTCAATCATTTATCATGCAGAAAACGTTTTGTTGTGGTTTGTTTTCGGCACTGGCCTGACAGGACCTTGTAAAATTGTTCAAAGAAACTCTCGTTTGTACGCATTTCTATTGGCTGGCAGGTGTCCAGAAGACATTTCACTTTTCTTAATCGAAAGTGTTTTTTTTTTTTTTAATATTAAAAATAAACTCAACAAATTCATGTAAAGTCTACACGTTCATTTACGTTTGTTTTTATAAATTTTAATGTTTTTTTGAAAAGAGAACCACTTTCGGTTTTATGGCTTTTTAATGTCTCGTTGAAATAATCGTTTTAAGTGGAGTAAAAGGTGTTTCCTATTAGCATAGAGTTCATGATGAACTGTGATAAGTTTATAATGTGTCGTGTGGTAAACAACACACGTCTATCCTTACTGTTTTGATTTTGTATGTTATTGGTATTTGGATACACGTGCGATTTATGTCATGCATCTTAAAATGTCCTTTAAGATTGAAATCGTTTCGACCTGATGTTAACTAACAAAGAGGCTCCACTTATCACTTATCAAAAGAACCCTAAGAATGTAATGTTTAGTTTTAAATAATGGCGCCCAACCGGAGCGTTTTCATAAAAATTTTGAAAGCAACATGAAACATGATGCAAGGACTGTAAATTTAAGACAGATTTTATAATGGCACGATTACACCCTACTGAAGTTGTCTTATAGCGTTATAGATTTAGATTTTAGATTTATAATGACTTTTATTTCGACTAAATATTGAACAATGGTTAGTTTAGCTAAGTTTAATTGGTTTGGCCTAAGGCCGTCTACCAGGTTCACAATATAGTTTAATCTCAAATTTATTTATTAGTAAGAAACAAATGAAAGGAAGAGGATGAGAAAAAAGAACAAAAGAAAATTATTACAAAATGTCTAAAAATCACCCTCTAAAATTCGTTTTCTGTATCTGAGTGCAGCTACGAAGAAGTTGTATAAATTATCCCATCCTTTTTCGCCGTTTAAAATACTAAGAGCTTCTCTTTCATCCAAGACAGCTTTTGAAAACGCCACAAGACGGAGTTCTTTCAAGACTGCAAGAAAATGTAACACATCTTCCCTAGTTCTCATGTTGCAAGGGTCGCAGAGAGTTGGTTGATCCGTGCGGTGAGGTAAAAAATTTAAATTAACTAGCTCTCCTCTCATTTTGAAAATCGTGCTTATTTTGTTCGCAGAGTAGCAGTTAAGGAAGGTGATAGTTCAATTTGCTATAATAAATCCTGAACAGCGAGGTCCTAGCATCTTCGACATATCTTTCATAAAAGACTTGAGCGAATTTCTCCAACAGCAAATTAAATTTCTCTCTTAGAGAAGAAGGCCGCTCGTTTGACTAAATAACTAAGCTCATTCCACAGTCCGATGCAATTTCTTTCCTGCGATGCAATTCTTGTTTCTTCTATCTCCATTACTTTTATTATATAATTAAAGTGTGATCTTAAGGTATGTAAGAACATAGGTGGAGTACCAGTTTCAATATACAACATATAATTAGAAGTATTACTTGGCAAACGGAAGATCCTTTTTAAAAAGTAGCGAAGGAACTTTTCAACAGCTTCATAAGTTTTATAGCCCCAAACCTGAGCTCCATAAAGTAAGACTGAAGCTGCAGTTGAACGAAGTACCATTTGCTTCCCACTATGTGAAATGCAAATGTGACTGATGCAGCGTTCCCATATTGATGAAATAGCTCGTTTAGCATTCGCTAATTTTTCTTCAAGGTAGGGTTTTACATTTGAGTTTGCTGAAACTAACATCCCGAGACACTTGTACTTGCGTACGATTTCTATATCTTCTCCATTTAATTTCCACTTTTCCAAACGAGAGTAACGGCCACACCCATCTCTAAAGACCATAACCTTAAATTTCTGTAGATTGACTGTAAGATTCCAACTTTTACAGTATGCGTCCCTGTTAATCATAGATGTTTATCCCACCTTGCACAATATCAGTTACATCATTTATATACAGTAGGAAAAGTAAAGAAACTCAGAATACATCCCTGCTTAACTCCCATTGAGGTGTCGAATTCTTCAGAGATCAGATCTCCGTCCCACACCACTCTGCTGAATTAAGCAAGAATCCAAAGCTGGGGGAAACAGGCATCTTATAGCCCTTTGGTATATGCTCTTTTCTATCATAAAACAAGTAAGTAAATGCAAGAGTTCGTCTGTAACGAACTTCTAAATACCCGACCCTCTTAAGCCATTAACACCAAATTTAAAATTTGTTGGTCTGTTTCATATACTGAATGTCAATTATTTGTATTGACCACGCCCCTAAAAAAGGGCGTAGGCTGAAAATTAAAATCAATTAACTCTAATTTGGTTGGAGTTATCTCTAAAAAAACATTTTTTTTTCCAAAAACGCATCCTAAAAGTGGGCGCAGCTCAATGCTTTGTATGAAACGAACTTAGCAAATGGTAAGATCTTTGATATTTGTCATATAATTTTTTTTCAATTTATAATGAATTTTCCGAGAAATCAGGTTTTCAAAGATTTCAGATCTTAAAAGTGGGCATGGGCAATAGAGTGGGCGGTCCAGTTTTTGTCTAATTAAAGGCTTCTGGTCGATATTGCTCTCCACCTAAATTTGAGTTCATATGTTTTGTATATCTTGACCAAAAGGCATTTTGAAATAAAATGTAAATTTGAGGTTGTCTGACATTCAAGCCAATTGTGGGCGTAGCTGTGGGCGGATCTTCTCAAGTCTGTACAAAATAAGAGCCAAGCAACGCTGCAAGTTTCAGTTTCCTAGCTGAATTTTAAAGATCTTAAAACTGCATACATACGACCGTAGACGGACAAACGGACGGACGGACGGATGGACATGGCTTAATCGACTTACCTGTCGGTCTCGATCATATCTCTAAAAGGTCTTAGGGTTCTACGGTGATTATTTAACTGTGTTACAAACTATGCATTAAAATTAATATACCCTCGGTCGCGTATTAAGACTGCCAGACAATAAAGCTACATGCACCGATCTCCTCTCATGTAAGATTCGAAAGGAACGCTAAATAAATTCAGTCATCACACTCCATCATCATAGTCTAACAGACATAAGCACTTATAGGAGCTTTTTGGCAAGGACAATGAGACGTTCAGAATTCTCCAGCATTCTAGAACTCAATTTTTAAGGAGAATTAGAAAATTCAAATCCAAATTCGAATGCCTTGCAAGAGTTCTTAAGCACGCTCCAAATATCGTAAAACTTTTTAATAAAAAGGCTCAGCTACTAAAAAGGTCACATTAGCGAAAAACCAGGCTATTACCGAAGACAAATTCAATGGAACTTCTCTTCTTGAGTTTTTAACTTGCAATGGCTGGCCCGAAAGTCAACCACCGACTAAATATTTACACTGTGGGAGATCTTGAAAAAAGAATTAAGTTAGTAGGTACTTCAAATTGATTCCCACCACCTTTTCATCGATCTTAAGACCGCAGGAGCAGGTGCCTTTTCCAGTACACTTGACCTGTGTTTCTCCAAACGCTACGCCTGCCGGATCACTGTTGTATTTTTCAAGCAGAAATTACAGCTGTTCGTGAAATTGCGGCCTGGTTTTCCATTAAGTCAATAGACTGCAGCGCTATTGTTTTCTATATAGACTAGACAGCCAAGCAGCAATAAAAGCCTTGGAATCGCCAACGATACGATCCAAGTTGGTAAAGTAATGCAGCGAATCTATCAACGAGATTTCTGTCCAGTTGCGACGTATCCCTGTGTTGGGTTCCAGGCCACAGGGATATTCCAAGCAACTGCAGAGCTGATAAACTAACTAGAGAAGGTGCTAATGCTAATCCGACTAATGTAACGGAACCGGCAGCACTCATAAACTCAATAAAGTTTCACCTATACACCGAAGCCATCACTCAGAAGACTTGGTGCTCCCTTTTACGATTTCTGCAGATGTTGCAGAGATGCGGAAGAGGTAGAGATCATGGTTCGACTTCTGTGTAACTGTCCCGCCCTTATCGACCCTCAGATGGTAAACTTAAGGTTAAAACTTCTTTGATGATCAAAATCTAAATGATCTAGCACGACTCGATTTAAGGAGGATAATGAGCTATATCTCCGGGTCAAACTGGCTAAAGGCCTAGTTGTGAATCACACAACCCATCCCTCCACCACATAGAAACTCTATGGGATCATGACGTTCTCGAAAATATTTTTTAAAAATCTCGAATGCAAAAATCTCGAATAGTACCTATACAAAATCTCGAATAAACAAAAATCTCGAAAGGCGAAATCTCGAAACGAAATCATGAATGCAAAAAAGTTTTTAGAGATTTTTTTTTAACTTTAAAGTCTGGCATATTTTCCTGTTTGGTCATATATCGTGGAAATTCGCCGCGAATTTTCAAAGTTTCCTCGAACATGCGTGTGTGCAAATGCAGGTAAGTACATTAGTTCGAAATTTTTATTTTCGAAATTTTAGGTATTCGAGATCTTAGTTTTCGAGATACCGTGGTACACCCAAATTCTATAGATTGCGCCTACAGTGAAGTGCCAAATATCCCTCATCACTCGAACCTACCCCCCGCCGCAATTACATTCAAGTTTGCCAACACGACCGTCTTGGTAAGAGCTCATACCGCTTAGGTTGCCTTCACCTCTCCGCTCTTATAGAAACACCGGTAAATATCCCCCTAGGATTTATTTATACCGCTTCGTTTACCCCTAACTACCTCTGCCATTTCATCCCAAGAAACATATATCCTACATCAGAGACTTTATACAGAATCCTCCTCCGACAAGGGTCTTTACCGAAATCGGTTATGCCCTGCACTCTCCAATCTTAGGGCTAACTCTCACTTGAGACGCAATAGATAGATTTGGATCTTCCAAAGATCTTGTTAAACTCGACGACAACCTGTCCCTCATAACACCCGGGAACGATATAGTAGAATTCCTACAGTAATCGCCATTCTCCCCATCTTTCCCCCCATCATATCACAGGGTTTTCCCTTACATGACTTGACCCGTGGTGTATGGGCTTATACCGCTTCGGTTGCCCTCGCTCTCTACCCCCTAAGGAATCACCAACACATAATCCCGCCCATTCTTACGTGAGACGCCTGAAGTACAGGTTCACACCAAATTCGGTGATCCCTGCACCTTCCCATTCTCGAGTATGATTCTTAATGGAGAAGCAATAGTCACCGACTTATATTGAAGTCGGTTGCCCCTGTCGTGTTTTTTCCCTTATAAAGGAACCACTCTTCATTGACTTCCACCTCCTTGTTGACGAGGACTTACACCGAAATCGATTATCCCTCGACCTCAAGTTACTTCTTCTTATCCATATCACTCCCCCGCCCCTCCCATTTACAAGACAAATTCCCATCTGGAGTCTAACAGTCACGAGACCACCCTTTCCCCAGAAAGTCTCTCATTGGTCCCCTCAATCTCACTGACTGGGGTTCACACTGAAACGGTTACCTCCAGCTTTCACAACCCTCTTGGGGTAAGTCCTCAACCAATCAACTATTGATTGGTGACCTTTAGCTCGGGTTTACATCGCCAATGGCCTCTACCTCTCTCACCCAACCGAGTAGTTATCATTTAGGTCCTCGGGCTGGTTACTCCGGTCCTACAAAGTAGTACCAGTATGGTGGACGTCCTTTGGTCTAAGTGTGCCCCTACCTATAGCGGGGATAGCCACCTAACCTAACCTAACCTTACTTGTTCTTGAAAATATTAAAGGAGAGACATATTTCTTTTGCCAATGCAATTATTTAGT
This sequence comes from Neoascia interrupta, assembly GCA_947623515.1. Classification (NCBI taxonomy): domain Eukaryota; kingdom Metazoa; phylum Arthropoda; class Insecta; order Diptera; family Syrphidae; genus Neoascia; species Neoascia interrupta. The sequence goes on along the minus strand of OX392463.1, from coordinate 118,345,362 downwards.
TTCTGAGGGTTTCTGAAGGTAAAAATTAACTTCTGGGGTTGCTGGTCCTCAATTGGGGATAGGGGAATGCTCACCAGATATAGTGGGTACCGGTATGGAAAATACCCGGGCGGACCAAAACCAGCAACAAGCGAAAAATATAGAAGCGTCGGTCTCAAAGTGAGCGGTTTCCTGGTCGGGGTCTGTTAGCCAGGTTAGGGTCGGCGGAATATTCTCTTCCAATATGCAAATACAATGGACAACAAGAAGATGCATGCCTGATGTTTTATGAAATATTCTGCTGGCTATACTATTGCTTTTCTCCGTAAAGGCATAACACTTGCGGGGGTGAGCTTTGGTATTTCTGTGCAGAGATTTCATGTTTGGCTTATCAGCGTTTGTGTTGGATTGAGAATTACTTTCGTTTTCTATTCCCAAATTCTCTCCGCTCGTGATGTGCTACGCATTTTAAGGGTAATCATATCCCCTTGATCACGAGCATATTATAAAAAAAAAATTAGTTTCTGAGCGATTTGGTCCGCCGAGCCGAAAACACATTTGGGTAGCCGAACCTTCCTGATCCCTATGAATGGATTGTTTCTTTATAGTGAAAAATGAAGTCCAGTGTCCAATCTGAACAAGCATAATTTAAAATCCCGTATTTAACGCTACTTAAATTCGTTGCATAACCTCAAACTGTCATCGTCCTTTTCCTCCTTTATTTACGATTTCAAAACTAAACATAATTGGATAAGGAATCCATAGTCAAAAGACCACCCACCCCAACGAACGTCTCTGCACAACGTTTGCAATTTCCCTTAATGGAATCGCACTGTTTGCGCTGCTGAAATCCCATTATAGAGCTGAAAAACAAAAACTTGATTGGCTTCGAGCATTTCACCTCCCACTGGGAGGAGTTAAAACTAAATCGACTCCATGTTGCAAAAACAAAAGCAAGCAAGTCGTCAAATCAGCTCTTATCTGTTTAATCTTATCGCTGCTGGAAGTTCAATCGAAAACACTGCTAATTGAGGTATCTTTTTCAAGACCCATAGCACCGTACAATCTATGTAATTGAAATATGACAACCCGTCGCTGTCCAGTTCAAAAATTACCTATTATTGTTGTTCTTGTAGTCAGATATGATATCGATCAGAGGGTCGATTTTCTTATCACTGCGGATGATTTTTTGAATACTTTGGTCGAAGCAATCATCGTTTCAAAATAAACTTTGTCTAATTTCTGACGTTTGCGCGAATTTCATGAAGACAGTTTGATCTGACATTTGTACGAAAACGTCAGAATTGGAATTTTATCATGTAACGCATTGGCTGGCGATTAAAAACGTCTTCTGTCACTGTGCTTGTAGGTATTTGTTGAGTCAATTGGCATAACAACAAATATTCTTGATAAGTCGGAAATTTAGGTCGGGATCATCCACAAGTTAGATAGTGCTGCGCCTTTGAACACAGCCCCTATATACCGCCAAGATCACGGTGTCATCTCTCTTCCTTCGTTTTAGTGTCGCTGTAAACTTTGTTCCCGAAAATCTCTCACACAATTTTTATAAACAATCCGATACTAATTATTGAGATAAGGAATTTATTGTTGGCTTGTTTTTCATTCCACAACGAATCCGAATCCATCCCCCAGCAGTGATGCAAGATCAGCGTCTAGGTCACGGTTATGCATGATGAATAATGATTCATTATTGTGCGATGCCTTGTATGATTTATTACAGTCTCTGTGAACATTTTTGTGAGCTTTCGTTTGTTTTAGGGAAACAGAAAAACAAATTAATGGAAGGAAGTGAAGACAGTCAAAAATGCCATTATATAAATAGAATCGAATAGTTTTAATTAATCATCACAATTGTATCCGCCCGTCGGGTTTCTTCCCAGTGAAGGACGAATTAAAAAACAAACACATCGCAACTTCCCAGATGGGGGTTTTGATATGAAATTGATTTGTCCTTGCGAATGTTTTCAGTCTATACATACCCTAATCCCAATTCGTACACACATACGTTCTCAGTAGAGCCTTGGGAGCTTTGTTCCTTTCGTGTTTTACGTCCCTACCTTGTTTCTTAAAACCAATTAGAGATAAATTAGCATTTCGTGTTTGCGCAACGTCTGGACAGGAAACACACAAAAAAGAAGTATATACTAAGTCGTCTTGGAAAAGGCGATTTTATGATCTGATTTAATTGAGAGATTACACACGGAAAGTTAATTGCAGCTGGCGGTGTTGGGAACTTCGTTCTAAATTTGGAGTTTATCAAGTGGCCCTGAACTAGGAAGACCCAGACACAGGCGTTTGTGTGAGCTTGTAAACGCGCAGTAAACCAAACGTTAAATGGGGATGTTTAATTTTATACTTTTTATTATCTTTTGTAAATAAAAAGTAGATCAATAGATCAGCTTGCGATAAGTCAAAAATAAGAGATATTAACACGACAATACAGAAGCTTTTACCCATGAAGAAGTTGCTTCAACTGCTGCTCTTATAGGGGGTTGGTAGTGGAACTGAAGAATAGAAACCGGAACAGCGTGGGCTCTCCTTTGGGCTTGAGTCCAGAAAGCGCGTCAATTTCTGATGCTGCCGATCACTAGTGATGGTGGACACTGCAGCTGTAGCCAATATAGAGAGGGTCGACAGGGTTAGTTTTGATAGTAGCTGTGCTTCTATTTGTTCCCTCACTTCAATTTATAGCACTGTAAAGCTGCTATTGCTCTTTTAAGCATACGGCTTTTGGCTTATAGAATAGAAAACCGCATATATTATCCATTCAGAAGCCAATAGTGTGTGTGGAAAAGTGGCCTGGAGGGATCTGTGGCCTTAAGAGATTAAAGGCTTCTTAGGACTTTCTTTAAGCAGTCCGATAGACCTAGGAATTGTCTTATAGCGTCGAATTCCTACGAGCCAGCTAAGATCGAAAGGTTCTGTACGGAAGATCTGGTTGCTGTATTTACGTATATGCCTTGCCACGGTGAATGAGAAACTTTTGCTTGTAACATTGGCTTACTTATCTCATAACTCTCTATTTCTAACTCTTCCTCCACCAAAGAGAGTTGTTCGAAAGGGCTGGGTTGGGCCTCATCCTGTGTTGCGATGCTAATGCTTAGAACACTGTTCGAGCAGCAAATGTAACACAAGATCTTCTTTTGGAATTCATTCTTTCGTCTGACGTCACCATTAATAATGTAGGTCATCATCTAACATTTTAAACTACAAGAAGATAGCAGGTAATTGATCTTAACCTGTCCAACATGTTTGATAAGACTATCACAAAATGGAAGATATCGCCAGATAGCACCTTGTCAGATCACAGATACGTCTAATTGCAAATCAGCCGTAAAGCAAGGAAAGTGAAATCCAAGAAAAACTAATTGGTCACAGTTAAAAGAGGATCTTGGTAACTCTGTTCAAGTTCCTCTCAAACTGAGATTTTGACAAGGGGCGTTAGCGATTTCCCATATAACATACTCTTGAGAGTTACACTCTAAAAACGTCAAAATAGCTCTTATAGAACTCTTATAACGCTTTGATACTCTTCGAGCATAACATGTTGTTTTCATATCCATAAATTATCTTGTAACCCTCTCCTTAAAGGAGTATCACTCCTATAGCGCGCTTAACTCTTATTACACTTATTACAAGAGTATACGTAGCTGTTTTAAGACTTTAACCTTTGTTGAGTTTATGTTTTGTAATAAGAGTCTTATAAGAGCCTCAATCTTGTTATGAGAGTGTGACTCTCGTAAGGACGGATTTGTTCAGATAATAAAATTCTGAGCCTTATTAGACGATTTTGTTCCATTGCATGTAAAAAAGAAGTGCAACTTTCCCAACTAACATACTCTTTCTTGAGAGCTATACTCTAAAAACGTCAAAATAGCTCTTATTGGAGTCTTATAATGCTCTTGATACTCTTCGAGCAAAACATTTTGTTGCAAGGTACAAAAATGATCTTGTAACACTCCTATAGAGCTGAACTCTTATTACAAGAGTATACATACTTAACTCTTACAAGACTCTTGTTATAAGACTTCAGCTCTTGTACAGTTTAAGTCTTGTTATAAGAGTCTTATAAGAGTATTATAAGAGCATGAGTCTAGTAATAAGAGTGCGACTCTTGTAGGGAGAGGTTTGCTTTAATAAATCTTATAAATAGGGCACGCTTGAAACGCTCTTATAACACTCTTATATGAGCGAAGTATTAAGTGGATATAACTCTTGGACATAACTCTTTTAAGGCTCTTGTACAGTAGCCTTATACAAGTTGAAATGTTAGTTGGGACTTCTGCTGAAGATCTGCACAGATGACGGTTTTAAGCTAGTGTGCCCAGCTGCTATAAGAACCTCTGCAGAAAATCAATCCCATCGCTTAGTGGAATGCAGAACTGCAGCGTATTTGCAAAGAAGCTACGACTATTGGTCCTTTGAAACCAATTTAGTCGAAGACTTGAGTCTATATCGTTCGAAACAAAAATATTTTTAAAGACTTATGGCCTTTTCGGTTGGTTGTCTAGAAATGTCCGAGAGCATTTTGGACTCTCCTGAAACCGTTTTTTTTATACTACTTTGACAGATATTTTTCTGAAAAGAAGAGAAATGTGCTTCTGTCAAGTTGGAGAAATGTCATTTGCCCCTTGCTTTCATTTCACAAGTTCTTTTACTCGTGCCAGATAAACTTCAAAATCAACATGGACGTGCTTAGTTATTCCGTTGTAATCCCGAATCAAAACGCTTTTCGTCGTTCTTCCGAATAGCCAACCAAAAAGGTCATTATTCGCAAGCCTTAAAATAAGTCTTGTAAAAGATTTTGCAAAGAGGTCGAATATTAAGTAAAACTAGTATTCTTTTGAAAGTCCTTCAGAGAAACAGAACAACCAAACATGCTTCAATTCTCAAACCTGATGGGACCTACTCTGAGACCGAAGCGGAGTACTTAATAGTTTTCTCCTAGATACTCACTTTACTTACCGAAAATATACGATTGCATCTTTTGAGAGTTTTTAGTCACCTGGTCCCAATGGAATCTACCCAGTTTTGCTGAAAAAAAGGTTTAAAAAATTTGTGACCCATGCTATAGCCTTAGCTTACATACCAACCCTTAAGCGTATGATTAAAGTCGCGTTCTTACCAAAACCTGGAAAGTCTGAGTATAGCCAAGCCAAAATTTTCAGACCCGTAAGTTTGTCTTCCTTTCTATGGAAAAGTTAGGAGAGACTGGTTGATCTGCGCGTGCGAAAAGTTACTCTTTGATCGCACCATCTTTTAGAGATGCAACATGCCTATAAGCGCTGAAAATCCTGCAAAAGTGCCCTTCAAAACTTTTTTGGTTAGGATTGAATGTACTCTTGACTGGAAGGAGTACGTGCTGGGCGTTTCCGTCGACATTAAGGGCGCTTTTAACAACATGACCTTTCATAGAATATGTTTCATCTCACACGGTGGAGATGAAACATATTTCAATGTATTCAAGGCAATGGACGGTGACCACGAAATCAGATTGTGGCAAATGCGTCATAACTATAGGGTAAATAGGGGTTGTCCGCAAGGTGGTGTTCTGTCTCGCATTTTAGGGTGCATGGTGGTAGTCTCTCTGCTATCGGCTCTTAACCTTCCTGGAACCTGTGAGGATACACACGAGCCTACGTGGATGAAATTACCGTTCTTTTTGTTGGCGCAAACCTAGAGACTGTCTGCTCTCAGGCGCAGAGATCCCTGGACTTGATTGATGATGAACACTAAGGTTCTTCTCTTTACAAGAAGAAGAAAGGTCACTAGCCTGAACCAACTCAATCCTTCTAGGCTTGCAGATCTCCAAAGTGGATAGGGGAATGCTCACCAGATATGGTCGGTACCAGTATAAAAAATATTGGTCAAAGGATAGATATGTGCACTTAAAAGGATACAAGCATTCACAGGTTATCTAAGGCTATCAAGTCTCACTCTCACTCCCCTGTGGTGAACACGGGGTTCCTATTAACTGAACTGGAGATGGGGTTTTAACCCTTTTGGAAGGTTGCTGGGTGTAACAGACGAGAGAGCGGAGGAGGAGTCTTTCCACTTAAGGTACTTCTCCTTGCAACCAGACGGCAGCGGAGGAATTCTCCAGACGAAATCAACGGTGGCGTCCACAGTTCTAGTCAGGCCGAACTACTTAGAGAACACCTTATATGGGCTAAAACGACGGAGCTCTATTCGGAGCTCAGTCTCATAAGGACAGTGCTATCCGGCTCTCCGTCCTTGGAGTCATCAAGAGGATCTGGACCTCCAGGTAAGGGTTTGTGCCTTCCCGGCCACGTAAAGAAAACTTAGTGACGAACCAGCGACAAGCCTCAGAATCAAGCAGATTTACTGTTGACGACCAATGTAAACGAAACAAGGACAACGAGCTTCGGGTTTGCAAGTGTCAACTTACGCGCGCGTGTGACCGAGCAATTATAGGAGGCCCTAAACAACTGCAAGGCAGATATCACAACCATCCCAAACATGAGATGGGATGAGCCGGGCAAAAGGGAGATAAAAAACTGCGACCTCTACTACACATGGAGATCTCCCGATCAATCAACTGTCAACCAGATTGACCACATTGCTATCGACCCAAGGCACTCTTTCAGTATCATGGATGTGGGAACTTTCCGAGAGGCCAAACATTGACTTGGATCACTACCTTGTCGTAGCCAAAGTATACAGCTACAGATATCCCGACCAACGCCAAGAACCATTCAATACAGGCGAAGATGTTATAGACGAAGCGTAGCTGGAGCAGACCTGGAGGAAATGAAAGAAGCTGTGTCTATACTAAAGTGGATCAAAGCAGCCGGAGTAGACCTAGCTGCCTACCTTTTCTGCTGTACTGTGTGAGCACCTAAAGTCGTTTGTCAACAATCCGGTAGGCATATATCAGTGTATGGCTTTCATGTTGTAGCGACACCGACCTACCCAGAGACAAAATACGGCTACGATGGCTGGGTCATCTAGAGCGGATGGACACTAATCTTCAAATCCACCCCGCAGGGACGGCGAAGTAGACGAGCACCGTGACTCAGGTGGCGCGCGCAAGTGAAAGGGGACCTCACCCAACTTCGCGTGCATAACTGGAGACGGCTAACTGGAGACAGAGCTGGCTGGCGTACCTTGTTGGCTGAGGCCCGGGTCCAACCCTTTAATTAGTCAAGTAAGTAAATATGGGGCGGACCGAAACCAGCAACAAACGACAAATCCAGGAGCGTGTGTCTCAAAATGAGGGTCTTTCTGGATCGGCTTCTGTTATCCAGGGTCGGCGGAATATTAAACACCTTTCTCGTCAATATGCAAATACAATGGACAACAATTAGATGCATGCCAAATATTTATACCCGACCCAGGATATATTAAGTTTGATGTATAGTTTGAAACGCAGTGAAATAATCACCGTAGAACCCTAAGACCTTTTAGAGATATGAATGGGACCGACAGGAGAATCGATTTAGCCATGTCCGTCCGTCCGTCCATATGTAAACAAATTTTAGGCCTTAAGTTTTAAGGCAGAGAGCTGAAATTTTTTATGTTAGTTGGAAATCCATTGGACCGGATCAAGTTTGAAAATTAGCTGAATCCGCCCACAGACCCGCCCAATACAGGCCTGTATGTGCGACCATCTCTAATTTATAAAAAATACTTTTTCTAAATTTTTGCTATGTTAGAATGGTGCTAGTTCATTCATTTTTGGTATGTAACATTGCCTTGTAATTGTCTTTGAAGAAGTCAAAAAATTTTAGCCTTTTCATTGACCACGCCCACTTTTTTTAGGCATTTAAGCTTAAAATTACAGTTTTTCAATAAATTTATATGAAATTCGACTAAAAATTTTATGACAAAAGTTGTAGATATTAGCATTTTTTAACATGTATATGTAGTATGTGCCTCCACCCACTTTTGTGGGCGTGGCGGTAAAAAAAAAAATTTTTAAGCTAAAAAGGCGGAGTTTTAGGCTGAAATGTATGCAACCACGTAGTATAAAGCATTCAACAGTTATATTTTTGTATCCCGCCACTTTTTGGAGGCGTCGCAGTTTTCTTTTTGGTATGGTCGGGTATTTTGCAATCCGTCGTAGATGTACTGAAGCTTTTTCATACGCACTGTTGCAATTTCCCACTTGTTTTATATGAAATACCCTGCTAGTTAAATTATTGTTTTTCTCTGTAAAGGCATAACACTTGCGGGGGGAAGCTTTGTTGTTTCTGTGCACAGTTTTCATGTTCCGTACTGGCTTATCAGCGTTTGCGTTGGATCAAAAATTAATTTTCTCTTCTATCTCTTTTTTCCTCAGTTCTTTCTGCTCGCGATGTGATATGCATCTTAAGGGCAGTCATAACCCCTTGATCTCGAGCTAATTTAAAAAAAAATCTGCCAATGGATAAATCTGCCACTATCCGATCACAGATGTCACTGCCGATATCAGATGAAGTTAAATATTAGAGAGTAATGTTTGATAGAACTTCTTTTGTCCAAGCACGTTGAATCGAAATCAGAAAAGGACTGTCCACTTTCTGACAGTGTAAAAAGCGTTTTTGACAGGAAATGGCACAAGGGGTTTATCTCCGAAAAGGATTCTCTGAATCTATACAGATCAACTGTTTGTTGGCACAATTTTTAGCGAAAACGTGTTGCTGCCTCTTTTGCAAAACTCCAAAGAGCTGCGAAAGCAGGCATTCTTACCTAAGCAATGAAACTCTGATTCTTCTGCTTTTTAATCAAACTTTTGACTTTTTTGAAGTAAAGCAAAGGTAAAAAAAAGAAACAGGCCGAAGGGTTGCAACTTGCAAGTGGTGGCACCACACCCATAAATATTTTGCAGCTTCGCTTTGTAAAAGTTTCTTTTCCAGAATTTTGTAAAACTTACTTACTTACTTACTTTAGGTGGCGCTATAGTCCGGGGTGGACCTGGGCCTCAGCCAACAAGCTTCGCCAGCCAGCTCTGTCTCTAGCTAGCCGTCTCCAGAAGTTGGCTGAGGTCCCCTTCCACTTGCGTACGCCACCTGAGTCTCGGTGCTTCTCTACCGCGCCGACCCTGCTGTGTGGATTCGAAGACTTTCCGCTCTGGATGACCCAGCCATCGTAGACGTTGTGTTTTGACTCTTTTGGCTAGGTCGGAATCGCTGTACAGCCCGTACAGTTCGATGTTATATCTCCTCCTCCACTCTCCGTCTATGCAGACGGGACCGTAAATCGTCCGAAGAATTTTCCTCTCGAAGCAGCCTTAAGTGTTTTCATCCGCCTTTGACGGGGTCCATGCTTCTGCACCGTAAAGCAGGACTGGGATGATGAGGGTCTTATACATGGACACTTTAGTTGCTCGAGAGAGGGCTTTGCTACTCAATTGCCTTCTTAGCCCAAAGAAACAGCGATTGGCAAGAGTTATCCTTCGTTTGATTTCAGCGCTGGTGTCATTGTTTGAATTGATAGCGGAACCCAGGTAGACAAAGTCCCTAACTACCTCAAAGTTATAGCTGTCGATGGTGATGTTTTGTCCAATACGTCGGTGTTGGGTGTCTTTTCTTGATGACAGCATATACTTGGTTTTGCCCTCATTGACTGCTAAGCCCATATTCGCCGCTTCCGTCCCAATACTCACGAAGGCTTCACTGACATCACGCTTTGTTCTACCGATTATGTCAATGTCGTCTGCGTATGCGAGTAGTTGAACGGACTTTTGAAAGATTGTACCTCTGGTGTTGGAGCGAGAGTTCTGCACAATTCTCTCAAGTATGATGTTATAGAAGTCGCATGACAGCGCGTCGCCTTGTCTAAATCCTTTTTTGACATCAAAGGGGTCGGTGAGGTCTTTGCCGACCTTGACGGAACAGCGTGAGTTTTCCATCGTCATCCTGCACAGACTGACGAGTTTGGCAGGGATGCCAAAACTAGACATTGCGCTATATAGCTCGTCTCTATAGATGCTGTCATACGCGGCCTTGAAATCGATGAAGAGGTAGTGTATATCAATTTGGAATTCCTGGGTTTTCTCCAAGATCTGCCGCAGTGTGAATATTTGATCGATGGTGGACTTTCCTGGCCTAAAGCCACACTGATATGTGCCTAACAGATTGTTGACAAACGGCTTCAGGCGTTCACACAGTACAGCAGAAAAGATCTTGTATGCGATGTTAAGAAGACTTATGCGTCTGTAGTTGGCACAACTCAGAGGGTCTCCTTTCTTCAGGATCGGGCAAACAATGCTGAGGTTCCATTTTGTAAAACAGAATTTTGAAAAGCAGAATTTTCGTACAAGAATTTTGACCCTGGTAGAATTTTTAAGCTTCCTTACGGGTCACCAAGTTTTTGCTGAGCACTTGAATGTGTTAGGCTTGAGCGAAACCACCACCTATCGTGACTGTACAGAGGACAATGATGCAGCGGTATACTTCCTTAATAGTTGTCCTGCTTTGTTCTCGTCATGTAGCGGATCTTTGGGGCTGATGAGGTAAATGCTAAATATATCAGCTCTTCATCTTTAGGGCTTCATCTTATATTCTTTCGAAAGACGAATGCAGGACCTCTTTTTTTACCTTTTGTTGCTTTTATGAACATATCAGCTTTTCCCAAAGAGTTCTACCAAGTATTTTACTACTTTGCGCCCACCTTTAGAAAAAAATGCGATTCTTACGAGAAGAAGATGAAACTATATATAAAAAAATAAGTATTATTTCTGTGAAAAAAAAACTGCCAAAAATTTTTGTATACGCAACAAGTTTTTGAGATTTGCACCCGTAAAATAGATCAAGACAATCGCATGCATTGACACAATTTGTCAAGGTGACACGTACAAAATTTGTATGTGGGAACCTCCTTATTAATGTCAAAACTTTCCCCGCGCTATCGTAGGTATTCAGTTTTATAACCTTTTGTATTCAAAAGATTATGGTATGGCCCACAAATAGTGTCGTGATACTGAGTCACACTTGGATTGCTATTCACAGTTTGTCTTCTCGGACAAGTGACGAACGTACGCGATGTATTAAACATGATTTCAGTTCCGTTTTTGAGTTAAATTTTATTTATTTTTCTATAACTGATTTATTGTCAAAAATTTCACAGTGAATCATCGCGCAAGGTGTTAGGTGTGGAATCCTTTTAATCATGACATAATTAAGCATCATCAACAGGTTCTCGCTGGATGCTCTGTCCATTAATGGAGAAATATAAAATTTCGATTAATGATCGGACACCAATCCGAGAACAACATTAAAAATTCTTTAATCAAATTAAATGCGAAACCATTTTGGTGTCATAGAAATATATTTCCTTGTTTGATTGTCGCTCTTTCCATTGGCTCACCTTGTGTCTAAGGAGGATTAACATTAACATTTAAATACATTTTCTGCTACCTGTCCCAATGCCATGGATTTAATAGCCAAACACTGATAAATATACAATTTCGCCTCGACAGAACGTGAGTATCTTATTTATTTTTTTTTCTGATATAGAAACAACCCATTATAGATGACAATGGTACCGAATATAATAGCATTAAGAGTGAAATAAACAACAAACGTAATTTGACAATTTTATTCCACCTTGAACGAGTCCGAAAAAAAACACAAAAAAGTAACTTCAGTTAATATATCTGGATACAAAAATGTTGTGCATTGCTGCGCAATTTATTTTTTGGTTAATTGATTGTTGTGCTCGGTAGGAAGTGTGTTATGGTGTCGAGCAGATACACGATAATCTGCACAAGGGTTATGCTTCTTGGCTCTCGAGAAATGGATAGCCTAAGATAAATGGTACGGGATTAGCTGCGAACCTAGAGAATGACTTTGGGTGGTCTTGGTCTATCATCAATTCTGAATCGGCGGCACCGAGCGAAGTGCGAACGAACGCTAAAGAGGTCAAACATGTGAGGAAGCGTTTGGCTGATGCATTAAATTTGAATGAACTTCTGATGAACAGAGCTGACATTGGGAATATTTTAATAGAAAAATTAACTTATCTACAATATTAGCATAAGTTGATTTTTCATTCGTTTAAGACTAAATGAAATCGTTTTTTTATGAAAATAAAAAAAATATTGGCTTTTTATGTCCAAATGGCCCCAGTGTATTGTCGAATAAAAAAATCAGCAGATATCTGCGATACGCAAAATGAAAAACCTTATTTCAGCAAACAACAATAAATTAGCTCGAAGAAGAAATAAATAAATAAAAAAAAAAATACCACGCCCAGATAGGTCGATTTCCGTTTTGTTTTGATTTGGATCAATAGGTCTCCAGAAGACGCAGTGCTCCAGGTTCTGTGTCAAGAAGCCTCGAACAGGTGCTAATCCTGGCAACCCCGGGCAACCTTTGGAGCTAGGTCTGATGAGTGTCAGCATGCGAGTGTTTGGTGGTCGGAATGTCGCGCTCGGCAAAAGATATTTTGAAACAACTTATAAAATGATATCAACCATATCCTTGTCGACCTCATGACCATTAGAATAAAACCCAATTTCTGCTATCAACATTTCACGAAAAAAAAAACAAAAATATAATTTTGTCTCTATTTTTTGTGCACGAAACCAAAACTTGCCGGTGAGCCGCGAAAAAGTGTCGCTCTAATCATCCCTCATGAAATGCTGCTGAGTTCCGGAAGAAACCGCTTTTGATTCCGTGTGTAGATTTCCACGATTTGCACGAAGATTTCCAGAGGCAAATATACCAGCATAATCGCTGCCTCTGCTGCCATCGAATATGTTGAAAATGGCTGCTCCAGATTATCAAGCAAAGGCAAAAGACTTTACCGAATTCTACTCACTACAAGGTTTTAATGGCACTGGTAATAGCCATTTCGACTGCGGCCGGGTAAGGATTCTGGAGGCCCCAACATTAATTTTTGAACAACCAAGCCACTCTTGCCTGTATACGACTCGTAATCTGAACATGATTAAGCTGCAACCCACTGTACTACTGCTGACGTCACTAATCGGGATACTCCAGTGGTTGAACGTGCACCGGACTAAAGGGCGGCAGAAGAGCAAAGGAAAGCAGCTGATCAAAGAGATGCGCATTGAAGCTTGAGGCGAAGGTAAGGCTGAAGGGAAAGGTTCTTCGGTTAGGTCTTTGGCGGCTTATATGATCGTCTCGTGTTCTGCCTGATGAACCGAAAAGCAAGAAGAATCAACTCAAGCACGCTATGAGATAAGCGCTTCCTCAGGCCAATGAGTCTGTCCGCGGACGTCTTCCAATTGAAGTTAGTTCTGCTACTATCGAGAGTTGTACTGACAGATAGAAACCGGACGTGTCGCGTTGTGGGCTCACCCATGGGCGTCAGTCCAGGTAGCGTGCCACTTGTTGCAGCTACCCGTGCACTGGTGATGGATAATGGAGCTGTAACCAATATAAGGAGCAGCATCAGGGGACAGAACTTGATCGACGCGGTTGGCTCTGGTGGTGGGTGTGCTTCTATTTCGTTTACACAAGTCAATTTACACCACTGTAAAGCTGGAACTTCTTCTAAGCAGAAGACTTTTGGTCTGTAGAATTGAGATATAACTTTTAAGGCTTTGGCGGTTGTTAGACATAATTTTAAAGGTTTTGGGATGAGTACGGTTCGCACTCATAATTTTATTTTTAATTTTATATCCGAAAACCTTTAAAACTGTAGAATTGAGAGCCACGTACCTTCGATTCAAGAGTCATGGATGCATGCAAGCTAACCTAACATAACTCGCTATTTACCGAATGCTTTGATGTTTTATATGCAATTCAGGTGACTGTGTTCTTGGTGCATTAAATGCTTCTTACGACGTTCTCTAAAACAAACAGCCCGACAGACCTAGGACTTGTCTTATTGCATTTCATGTCCTTCGGGCCAGTTAAGATCGAAAGGTGACCGAGGGACAAGCAACCAAGATATGGTTGCTGCGTCTACTCCTTGCCATGCAAACGACGTATGGGAAACCTTTGTTGTTGCATCGGCTTGCTTCACCTATAACTCCTAAGCTCCTCCTCCATCAAAAACAGTTGTTGAGCTTGTAGAGTACTCTTGAATCAGGACTAGGACTCTCATGAATTGGTCCTTAAAATCTCATTTAGTAGAATTCTAGAATCTACATAGACCGAAGCAAAAGGATCTCAGGATCTATAAAAATTTTTTAGAGGAAGTCGCAGCGGCAACGATGGCCACTCTAGAACCAACAAGCTCAACGCGGATAAACTGGATATTGCAAAGCCACATATAAATAAAGCAAGCCAACAGATCCAGATGTGCTAATATGACTATTTATACCCCATGACGGATAAGTCATGTCCGTCTGTCCGTTCGTCCGTCCGTCTGTATGCCTCATATTTAAGCTAGAGAGCTGCAATTTCGTACGTAGGCTCCATAAAGCAGTACAAATGTAAAAAAATTTGAAATCGGCCGACAGACACGCCCACTATCGGTCTAAATGTGCAACTACCTCTGGAGCTTTCAAAACTGTAAGACGTCATGAAAAGCTGAAATTTGACATCAAGTGCCTCCTAATAAATGTAAGACACAAAAAAGAAAAATTTAATTGGTAAACGTGGCATCTATATTAAGGGTCAGGGTACATTTTCAAATGCATTTTATTCAATATTTTTGCTCCAAATGATTCTTAATATTTTATGTAGCACTTTGTTCTATATTTTGTTCATATAAGACTTTGGACCCCACCCACATTTCGAGGTAGAATTGAAGAAAAACCTAAAATTTTTCAGAAAAACGTAGTTTCGGCTGGCCTTATAAGAAAGAATAAAAGAAAAAAATTAGCAGGTCAGGTAAACGGGATTCCATTCTAGATTTAGTTCATACAAAGTTTTTAGCCACGCCCTCTTTTAGGGGTCGATTTCTTAAGAAGATTAAATTTGAACCAAAAAATTGCATTTTTAAGTGCATTTAAGCGTAACTTGGAAATATCTGTGTTAATATTGATAGTTTGTAATACGAGGCGTTTGGATCACAGTCTACTGTTATTTAATTCGGTAATTTTTTTGGTTTTATCAATTAAAAACAAGTGGGAAAGTGCAACAGTGCGTATGCAAAAGCTTCAGTCCATCAACGACGGATTGCAAAATGCCCGACCATACCAAAAAAAAAAACTGCCACGCCTCCAAAAAGTGGGCGAGATAAAAAAATATAACTATTGAACCATTTATACTAGGACCTAAAACTCCGCCTTTTTAACATACAAAAATGCCTTTTTTTAACGCCACGCCCATAAAAGTGGGCGGAAGAACATACTACAAACACATGAAATTTAGAAAATGCTAATATCTACAACTTTTGTCATAAAATTTTTAATAAAATTTCACATATATTTATTGAAAAACAGTCATTTTAAGCTAAAATCCCTTAAAAAAGTGGGCTTGGTCAATGAAAAGGCCAAACTTTTTTGGCTACTTCAAAGACAATCACAAGGCAATGTTACATACCAAAAATGAATGCTCTAGCCCTATTGTAACATACCTTAAATTAAGAAAAAGTAATTTTCGAAATTAGAGATGGTCGCACATACAGGTTGTAGTAGGCGTGTCTGTGGGCGGATTCAGCTCATTTTCAAACTTGATCTCTAGGTCTAGACTTCCAGCCAACCCATCAAATTTCAGATCTCTACCATAAAATTTAAGGCCTAAGAGTTGTTTACATACGGACGGACGGCGGACAAGGCATGACTTAATCGATTCTCCTGTTAGGGGCCTACGGTGATTATTTCACTGCGTTACAAACTATGTATTAAAATTAATATACCCTCGGTCGGGTATAAAAAGGTGGCATAAAACTTTGCCTTTAATTTATGTTATATTTTTTCTTCTTAAAAATGAACTGTTATAAGTTTTTGTTTTTGCAAATCTACTATGTTGGCTAACGTTCATGTGATTGAGATGGTATCAAATTTGGTTGATGTTAAGTAAATGGTTCAAAAGTTTCTAGGAAATAATTTACTATTTCAAAACTGTTATAGCGATTTATAAGTGTTATAAGAAAATTTCCCTATTGCCGTTTCGATAATAGACTAAAGAACATACATCGAACGAAACACAGTTCAGTCGAATTTAATCAAGATCGTCATAAGCGGGACTCTTTAGCGGGAAATCGTAAAAAAATCGTTTTCGAAAATGTTTTTAAGTTTTTGAGTCAAATCTTCAAAGTTTTTGAATATTCGAAGTTTGCTATAGATTTGTATGAAAGTTTAGAAGATGAACTATGCCTGATATTTATTTAAAAATCAAACTTTATACCGTTGGGAGATCTTTTGGGTTTCTTTTGGCCTTTATTATGATTTTTTGAATTTTTCCAGTTCCCGTTAGACCTTTTTCTAATAGCACAACCATTTGCGCTAACATTATATGTTTTATTTTTAATTCTATGGTTTTTGCGTAAACGGTAAAAGAAACTCCTGTTTTATTTCGTTTTTTAAATATGCTTCGAAAAACTTAGGTCATAAACGGTAATTGAATTTTTTTTTAACGCAGCTTGCTTTTTTTTTCTACGCTATGCTCAAACCAAATCATAAAATGATTGCTTTTTCCGTTAAGTTACTACAAGGTTTTAAGGAATTATTTCTGAAAAAGCTTTTATGTTTTTCAATAACATCTTAGAAGGTTTTGAAACTATAAAAAGCGCTATGATTTTCATTAAAATTTCGGAAAATTTCTGATACGTGGATTTTTTTTCATATGTTTTGTCCAAACAATACCGGAGATGAGGGACGCAGAGCATTAAATTTTAGTGTGCAGAAATCGCGGCTAAAAGCCTTAAACACGACGAAAATGAACCGCCCACCCGATCGACATGTCCACTTAGATATACTGTGCTATATCTTTAAGAACTTGACTTCTCTGGAAAATTGCTTTCTGCTTTAAAACGGCAGCATTAAAGCCTTTTCTGTAAAATATGACTTAAGCACTCGGTTAACTTTGTGTCACTTTATACGTATGTTCAATATTGGATTTGTGCACTAGAGTTATGGCTCAAACACTTTGAAAAACGTCACCCATTTTCAACTCTTCATTTCTCCAAAACTTTTAAATATTTTCAAAAAATTGAAGTTTCTTTTATTAAAGTTCAAAATCTACTTAACTTAACTCTGTCCCATGAAATTTCAAAAACTTTAATTAAACCGTTTTTCTTTTGCTTTAAAAAAATTGCCCTCGCTGGATTCCCTGACTATTTCCGCACCTTAAAAGCATACCAAATTTTGTCTTGCTACGACTTACCGTTCGGAAGTTAAAACGCGATTGGACAGACGGACGGACGGACAACGTAGCGATACTAAAAATACATAGTATCATTTTACTATTTTTGAGCGCACCGCTAAAAATAGGTTTTTCCTAAAACGCCCCAAAAAAAGAACGGAGCTCAAAACATTGTATAAAACAAACCTAGAATATGCAAAAAATTTTGGTATTTGGTATAAAGAAAATTTTCAGAGAAATCATGTTCGGAGAAATACAACACAGTAAAAGTGGGCATCGTCGATCGGAAGGGCGGGTCAATTTTCGTCGTGTTAAAGGCTTTTAGCCACAATTTCTACACACTAAAAGTTGAGTTCCTATATGCATTGTTCAACTTGTTGAAAAAGGCTTTTGAAATAAAATGTGATTGAAAGGTTGTCTCACATTGAAGCCAATAGTGGGCGTGGCCGCCGGCAAATTGACCAATTTTCTTACGTTGTCTTTGCAACATAAGAGCCAATTCGTGCCCCAACTTTCAGTTCTCCAGCTTGTTCTTTAAAACCGAAAACCTTATACATACAGACGGATGACGAACATTGCTTAATAAATTTACCTATCGGTCTCAATCATGTCTCTAAAAGGTCTTAAGGGTCTACGGTGACTATTTCACGGTGTTAAAAACTATGCATTAAAATTAATATAGGTACCCTAAGTCAGGTACAAATAATTTCGAAAAGGCTGCAACATCTTTTCACTTTGGCTCAAAATACATAATTTTACCTTCTATTTGGCGAAATGGGGTGTAACCGCATGGAGATGGTCAGAACTAAAACATTTGAGTTTTTTTCTAAACATTTAACCCAAATTTCAAACCCCTGGAGCAACAGTTAGAGAACTGCGGTCAGTCATCAGGAAAACTGAGCTTGGAGCGGAAGTAAAGATCTCAATCTCAAAGTGAAAGCTAAATACAAAGCTAAGTACAATACCCCTTTGTAAGTAACTGAAAACAGGAACCGACCAAGAAGGCTACGTTAGGAAGCTTAACTTCTTTTTTTCTTAAGCCTAAGATTTTTTTTCCGCATCCTAAGCAAAAGGTCCCTGTTTCTAAGTTCAACTGGTGTGCAACTGGTGGTAGGTAATACTGTACCTCATCTCTCAGGCATTCGAAATGCATTCACTGCAATGAATTTGGGCCACTGCAATAGACATTTCAGCAAGACAATGCACCAATACATAATGCTCGTGTGGTAAAATCATGGATGTCTGACGAAAATGTCGATTTATTTTCATGGCCACCATATTCACCTGACCTCAATATTATTCAAAACGTTTGGGGATGACTTACTCGCGAGGTCTATGAAGGAGGCAAGCAGTTCGAAAGTAAGGAAGAGTTTATTGCTGCAATACAAGCTGCTTGGGAAAAGATTTCCTTGGACTACCTAAAAAACTTGTATTGTTCCATGAATAGACGCAATTCCGAAGTGATTTCGAACAGAGGGGGCAGTACTAAGTAATAAGTAAATTTAAAGAGCAAAGTTCTAAGTAAATTTCAAAGAGCTTTTAAGAAAAATTTAGTCAAAAGATAAACGTAAAAACCTAAATCGATTTCCTTTTTTGCGAAGATTTCCTAAATGCGTCTAATCAATTGAACCGAAAAAAACATTAATTTTGGCAGATGTGAGACAAAACGCTGAACAAGAACCGTTTAGTATCTTTCACTAGGCTTGTGTTTATTTTTTATATACACAGTACTTACTAGCCTTTCTGTTAAATACGATTGCTTTCACACAGTTGCTAATAAAAAGAAAAGAATCAGATCCTGATTAAATTATTTTAAGTGCGTCTAATCAAATGAATCGTACTGTATATGAAATATTTGAAAATGTCAAATTTAGCTAAGTTTGGTCTAGCCCTTAAGTCAGGGCAATTTTTAATTGCTCCAAGATTCGACGATTTGAATTTCGCAATGTTATGTCTTCTTTGCATCTTGAGTGTGAAGATGTTCCTTGAGATACGTTTGTCGAAGACGATAGCGCTTCTCCATAAGATCTTGATCTTGATCTTTTTGCAACTCATTTCAGTACCTACTTACATATTTTTATTGGTGGTCAGGGTCACCACCACAGCAGACATAAAAGCATACCAAATTTTGTCTTGCTACGACTTACCGTTCGGAAGTTAAAACGCGATTGGACAGACGGACGGACGGACAACGTAGCGATACTAAAAATACATAGTATCATTTTACTATTTTTGAGCGCACCGCTAAAAATAGGTTTTTCCTAAAACGCCCCAAAAAAAGAACGGAGCTCAAAACATTGTATAAAACAAACCTAGAATATGCAAAAAATTTTGGTATTTGGTATAAAGAAAATTTTCAGAGAAATCATGTTCGGAGAAATACAACACAGTAAAAGTGGGCATCGTCGATCGGAAGGGCGGGTCAATTTTCGTCGTGTTAAAGGCTTTTAGCCACAATTTCTACACACTAAAAGTTGAGTTCCTATATGCATTGTTCAACTTGTTGAAAAAGGCTTTTGAAATAAAATGTGATTGAAAGGTTGTCTCACATTGAAGCCAATAGTGGGCGTGGCCGCCGGCAAATTGACCAATTTTCTTACGTTGTCTTTGCAACATAAGAGCCAATTCGTGCCCCAACTTTCAGTTCTCCAGCTTGTTCTTTAAAACCGAAAACCTTATACATACAGACGGATGACGAACATTGCTTAATAAATTTACCTATCGGTCTCAATCATGTCTCTAAAAGGTCTTAAGGGTCTACGGTGACTATTTCACGGTGTTAAAAACTATGCATTAAAATTAATATAGGTACCCTAAGTCAGGTACAAATAATTTCGAAAAGGCTGCAACATCTTTTCACTTTGGCTCAAAATACATAATTTTACCTTCTATTTGGCGAAATGGGGTGTAACCGCATGGAGATGGTCAGAACTAAAACATTTGAGTTTTTTTCTAAACATTTAACCCAAATTTCAAACCCCTGGAGCAACAGTTAGAGAACTGCGGTCAGTCATCAGGAAAACTGAGCTTGGAGCGGAAGTAAAGATCTCAATCTCAAAGTGAAAGCTAAATACAAAGCTAAGTACAATACCCCTTTGTAAGTAACTGAAAACAGGAACCGACCAAGAAGGCTACGTTAGGAAGCTTAACTTCTTTTTTTCTTAAGCCTAAGATTTTTTTTCCGCATCCTAAGCAAAAGGTCCCTGTTTCTAAGTTCAACTGGTGTGCAACTGGTGGTAGGTAATACTGTACCTCATCTCTCAGGCATTCGAAATGCATTCACTGCAATGAATTTGGGCCACTGCAATAGACATTTCAGCAAGACAATGCACCAATACATAATGCTCGTGTGGTAAAATCATGGATGTCTGACGAAAATGTCGATTTATTTTCATGGCCACCATATTCACCTGACCTCAATATTATTCAAAACGTTTGGGGATGACTTACTCGCGAGGTCTATGAAGGAGGCAAGCAGTTCGAAAGTAAGGAAGAGTTTATTGCTGCAATACAAGCTGCTTGGGAAAAGATTTCCTTGGACTACCTAAAAAACTTGTATTGTTCCATGAATAGACGCAATTCCGAAGTGATTTCGAACAGAGGGGGCAGTACTAAGTAATAAGTAAATTTAAAGAGCAAAGTTCTAAGTAAATTTCAAAGAGCTTTTAAGAAAAATTTAGTCAAAAGATAAACGTAAAAACCTAAATCGATTTCCTTTTTTGCGAAGATTTCCTAAATGCGTCTAATCAATTGAACCGAAAAAAACATTAATTTTGGCAGATGTGAGACAAAACGCTGAACAAGAACCGTTTAGTATCTTTCACTAGGCTTGTGTTTATTTTTTATATACACAGTACTTACTAGCCTTTCTGTTAAATACGATTGCTTTCACACAGTTGCTAATAAAAAGAAAAGAATCAGATCCTGATTAAATTATTTTAAGTGCGTCTAATCAAATGAATCGTACTGTATATGAAATATTTGAAAATGTCAAATTTAGCTAAGTTTGGTCTAGCCCTTAAGTCAGGGCAATTTTTAATTGCTCCAAGATTCGACGATTTGAATTTCGCAATGTTATGTCTTCTTTGCATCTTGAGTGTGAAGATGTTCCTTGAGATACGTTTGTCGAAGACGATAGCGCTTCTCCATAAGATCTTGATCTTGATCTTTTTGCAACTCATTTCAGTACCTACTTACATATTTTTATTGGTGGTCAGGGTCACCACCACAGCAGACCACAAAACGCTCTGAAAGACTTCGATCGCACACCGCAGGTACGGCATGGTGCGGCGACTTAAGGAGGACATACAAAGTAACATTTGGTAAATTCTTTAATTTGAAAACATTTTTCTGCGCTTTAAGGCTAAGAACACACGGCGACAGAAAAAAGCGCGACTAATTGCAGTCCGTCTAGAAGCACACGCGTTTAAATGCTGGACAACACACGATTGCGGCTGCGACAATTAGTCGCGAGACTCGATTTGCGACAAATTTCGGAATTGCGACTCATTCAAGCCGCACGACAAAAAATATAATTTTGTTTTATTTAACGATAAAAAATTACTGTTTTTACAACAATTCACCGAAATCGCCCCGAAATTGAGTGTTTGTGTACTGAGTTTACTACAAAAAGCTCGCACTCTTTTTTTTAACGATGAAATTTAAATTTTTCATCAAAACTGACAGGAACCGCACGGAAAATTATCGTTCGTGTTTTGAGTTTATGCTTGCTTCAGAAAATCGCACTATTTTTTGTCGCGCGTTTTTCGGTCGCCGTGTGTCCCAAGCCTAAAATTCTCCTTGTGACTGAAAGCGATGTTTTGCCCTTTTTTCTAAAGCTTACTTACGGTAGGGCTACAGTCCGGGGTAGAGCTGTGCCTCCTCTACTGCGCTGTCTTTGCGAGGTGGATTCGAAGATTTTGCAGATCGGGGCGTTAGTGTTTATCCGCTCTAAATAGACCAGTCATCGCAGACATTGTATTTTGACTCTTCTGGCTAGGCGGTGGCGCAGTACCGTACAGATCGATGATATATCTCCTCCTCCACTCTCGTCTATACATACGAGTCGATAAATAGAATTTCAACGGGTCTCGAAGCAGCCTAGAACTTTTTTATCCGACTTAAACCGTAGAGCTTGGATGATGAGGGCCTTTCAAATTGACAGCTTAGTTACTCAAGAGCCGAGCCGGCTTTGCTACTCAATCGTCTCTTAGGCCAACGAAGCAGCGATAGGCAAGAGTAAGACTTCGTTTGATTTTAGCGCTGGTGTCGTTTTCTGATTTCAACAATTTAACATCAAAATTTACCCAACAACGAGTGTGGATGTATGTAAGAACATAAAAGCATTCCAGGAATTCTGTCGAGGACAACAGGTTAGCTTTTGCCGGAAAACGGGCAAATTCGTCAAATATTAAGTGTGGATCCGTACTACCAGATATGACTAGTTAAACTTTTGACAGTTGTCTAATCTCTTCTTCTGACTTTCACCAGCAAAAATTTTATCCTACAATGCTAACTACAAACCCACCATGTTTGCAGGATGATAGCCGCCTACATATAGGTTCCTACCTACCTACCTACAAGTTTTGTAGTTTGGAATGGCATTTCACTGTCCCACTTTTAAATTCAGAGCACCACCCTTGCCATATCGCTCAAAATACAACAGCAGTTTCTAAATACTCTAGTACATATCCAAAGTGCGCACAAATTGGCACCCTCCTAACCCCCTCCTCTAGTCCATGATGTCCATCGCCATCACTTCACATGAAGACATTTTGCGCCTCATCCAATATTCTCTCTGATCTCGTGAAGGAATCCCAAAACTAATCTCGAATTCATGGAAAGTGTTGCGCATTTCCATGCCACGAACACGACGCCGCCTTTGGAGACCGAAGAGCCCCTTTTCACTCATCAACAGGGGTGGGTCTTGTGTGTGAATGTGAACTTTCCGAACGAGAACCAAGTGACATTTTCCTTCGTCATTGCCGTACGGCACCAGTCGGCTGGGTGGCTAGGTCCGCGCCGCGCTCTCTTTGTTTCCCAACTTTTAATATCGAATGCTCAACATTCAGCCAAGTGGAGTGGAGGTATGGCTAAAGCTCAAGCAAACCAACAGCATTCCGACGACGCCACCACCACTCCACCACTAGTCGCATCTTCAACACAACAAACTATAGAAGACGACGAGGACTGTCGCAACACCACAAATCCACAGGCACGAGAGGAAAGCGAATCAACACTTCTAGTGGTTTGGGTAAAAAAGTGAAGAAGAACTGTGGCGCCTTGCTTTATTGCTTCCACTTTTCTTTCTTGTGCCCTCCCTTCGTCCTTGCTGCTTATGCAGGGCTCTCCTCAGCTCTCACAAGCCCACCCCATGTGGTTGCGGACGAACACGAGAAACGGAATTCATATCCCTTGCACGTATTTAGGGTACTGGGTGATAAAAATCTCATCTATCCATGTGTGTACGAGAACAGCAAATAAGAAACGAACCGAATACAACTGTTCATTTGTTAGAGAAACAGGAAGGAAAAAGGAACAAAGGAAAATACGGAAAAACTCTGGTTGCGTTGACGTGGAGTTGGATGGAGTCGGTGCGGTGGAATCCACTGCAAGGACGATCGGATTATGTAACAGTGTATGTGCATTTCGCCCTCTTTATCCATTCCGCACATTGTGCGTTGTTACCGCACACGGAAAAGCACAGCGCGTCTACAGAACGGAATCAAAATAAAAGTGAAGAGGAGAGAAATAATGGGGAATCGTTGTAAATCGTGTAATCGCATCTTTGTGGTGCGTAGCTATACGTTTGCCAGACAAATTGTTATGCGTATGCGATGATTTCGAACGAGGGGAGTGTCATGAATATTGGATTTATGACCTAGGAGCTTCGAGCAAATGGAGTGGGAATTGCGCGTTGGAGTTCCAGAAGAATGACAACAAGGAACAGGAAGTCTTCAACTATTTATCAATTTTATTTTTTATGGAGAAAGTTTTATTATTTTTTTAAAGTTTTTTTGCATGTGAATAGCATAGGAATGATTTTTCTTAAAAAACACTTAAGAAATTGTCAAATATGAAGTCATACCTTTGGGCGGTTGGTTAACTTCGTAAGGGGCCATTTTATCCATAAATTTCCTTTTTTCATAATTCCTTACAGGATTTTTTTATAGGTCTGCTCATTGTCTTACCTAGAAAGAAGAAAATAAAGAAATTGAAATAAGTTTTCTCTTTTTAATGAATTAGGTTGGTAGTAGGTGGACCCTCCCTAAGGCCTATTAGAGATATGATCGAGAGTGACAGGTGAATCGATTAAGCCATATCCGTCCGTCTGTATGTGTGAAGGTTTTAGGCCTTCAAAATCAGGCTAGAGAGCTGAAACTTGGTGTACGGCTTGGTTCTTCTGTTGCACAGACAAAGTGTGAAAATTGGCTCAATCCATCAACGGCCACGCCCACTGCTTCAATGTGAGGCAATCTCTCTTTTACATTTTCTGTCAAAACGCCTTTTGGTCAAGTAAGACAAGGCGTAGGAACTCAAATATTGGTAAAGTGCAATACTGGACCAAAACCTTAAAAAAGGCAAAATTGGACCGCCCATAATTACCATGCCAACTTTTAACATGTCAGATCTTTAAAAACCCGATTTCTCGGAAAGTTCACTGCGAACTGAAAACAAATTTATGACAAATATTCTTACATTGACGGCCGTTGACGGGTTGAGCCAATTTTCACATTTTGTCTGTCGAAATAAGAATCACGATACGCTCCAAGTCTGAGCGTCCTAAAAAACTTCACACATGCGCACAGATGGACGAACGGACATGGCTTAATCGATTCACCTGTCGGTCTCGATCATATCTCAAAAAGGTCTTAGGGGTCTACGATATGATTGTTTCACTGTGTTACAAACTATGCATTAAAATTAATATAGAAACCCTGGGTCGGGTATAAAAATAACGTGTATATTAAGTGGTACACCTTAGAGCCATAAGACTTGGTTTTTGAATATTGGACTTATTCAAATTGATTGGCCGATTGGTTTGATTTCGATTGCAGAAATTACCAGACAAATCGTTTGCTTGGTTGACGCTTTTTCAAAAAACAAAAAGTGATTTCTTTAGGTTACTCTATGTTCAAGCAAACAAGGAGTTCAAACTTTTGTGCAAGGAAAAACAGACAAGTCACATTACTCGCATCGCATCGAGCTTGGCTTCGTGCAAGGACTCCAAATTATTTTGGACAAAGTAAGGAGATTGGGGGGCTGTTCACAAAAATCTGCTTCGGCTGTTGGAGTCGGCGCCCTTGCAACATACTTTCAGCAACTTCTTAGTCCTCAAACAATTGCTTCAGACTTTCAATACGCTAAGCCTTATGTGGAGATTCCTGAGTTAGACCATGCCATCACCGTCCTTGAGCTTCAGGCCTCACTTAAAAGCTTAAAAAACAAAAAGTCGGCGGGACTTGATGGGATTCCTGTGGAGTTCTACAAAAACTCACCACCTGTTTTCTTGAATCAGTTTCTTATACTTTTGAATAAGCTTTTTGATGAAGAATGTATCCCTTCGTTTTTTCTTAAGTCCAAGATTTGCGCGATTTACAAAAAGGGAAATGCAGATCTCCCTGAAAACTACAGAGGAATCTCGATCCTCTGTGGTCTGAGAAAAGTTTTCACAAAGATTATAAATCATAGGCTAGTAAGCTGAATTGAAAATAATAATCTGTTCAGCATTTTCCAGGCCGGCTTTCGTTCGGGGCTCTCGACAATTGATCAAATCTATGTACTGACCTCTGTAGCAAAAAAGTATGTTGATAAGAAAAAAAAAAATTTACGCGTTTTTTGTCGATTTTAAAGTGGCGTTTGATTCCATCAACAGAAACTTTCTGCTCTACAAACTTTCATTGCTTGTACTGTCTTCGAAGTTCCTTAGAATCTATAAAAGACTCCTTTCAAATACATCCGCAGCTGTGTGGAATGGAAGTTGCATGTCTGGCTTTTTAAGCACTTCAACAGGCGTTCCCCAAGGCTGTGACCTCAGCCCAATCATGTTTGCTCTGTTTATTGATGATATCTGGAAAGACATGCCGGGAGAAGTAAAGTTCGGGGACATGCTATTAAAAGTCCTCCTTTTTGCTGACGATCTCGTCATTCTAGCTGACAATCCTATTTCACTTCAGCTGCAGATAAATCAACTAAAACACGTTTGTGAATTGTGGGGCCTTATAATCAAAATCTCCAAATCAAAAATACTGATTTTCGAAAAGCGCAGTAGTAGAAGAATCACTCGCGAGCACTGGCTACTAGGTGATGAGCCTATTGAAGTTGTGAGTGATTTCAAGTATCTTGGCTTTCTGATATCCCACAACCTTGACGTCCGACCACATATCAAGGAGAAATGCACCGTTGCTAAGACGGCAATCAATCTCCTGTGGAAAAAGTTTTTCAGTAACAGCTATGTGGACTTCTCTGCAAAATTCAGGGTGTTGAGGCAACCATAAACACCTGCTTCTGTTATGCTAATCAGGTTTTCGGATATGAGCAGTTTGAGGACATTGAAATGGTCCAGCGCTTGTTTTTCAAACGGATTTTCAAACACCCCATAACAACCCCAAACTATGCAATCCATGTCGAAGCAGGACTCCCTCAAATCTACGTTAGGAATCTTAAAGCTAATGCGGACTACATTTTAAAAGCGTTGAGTAGGCCTGTGTCCAACCTCCAAAGGAGAGTGATGTCGTACGCACTGCAACGTAGGCTATCACCCTTTAAGGAATGGTTCGACGTGGCTGCAACACGTGTTGTAACACTCGAATTCGCCAATATTCCGACCGCTCACCTGCGGAACAACCTATATGATTGTATTGCGAAGGTGGATGAAAACTTCTTCATGCAGTGTTGCTAGTGTTGCCAGTGATGCTAGGTTGCTATACAGAGAGCTTTCGCACTCTCTGGGTCCGGCCAATTATTTCAACAATATCCTGTCAGCTAACCAAATAAGTTTAATTTTCAAGCTTAGAACTGAGATCTTAAGCTTAAACTATATACCACACAGACCAGATCTTCAAACAACTTGCTGCCTATGCAATATGAATGCAATCGAGAATGTCTTCCGCTTCCTCGCTGTGTGTCCTATTTTGGTTGAAATTCGTCGCTTATATTTTAGAAAGAACCACCTCTCACTCGAAGAGGCGAAGCTTATTTTGAACGGAACTCAGGGCTGGAAAACTCTTATCCGGTATTGTAATCAAGCTTTGTGATTCCGTAACAGTTTTCTAGATTAATCTAGATTTTTTTTTTTCTCTTTTTTTATTCACCGTGTCCTCCAAATCTGCTTTCTTCCCATACCTTATTGTTATTAAACTTTGGATGTTTATACACTTTTGCACTTTTTATCGTAATAGATTTATTTAAGATTTTGTTTAATTCTGATAATTTAAAAAAAAGAAAAAAATATTTTTGGACTTGTAACAGTTCAAAGCTAAGTATTAATCTGTATTGTAATAATTCAATGTATTGTCAACTCACGGCAGACGGCTTTAAATGCCATGCTCTATTATTTTATTATATGCTCTAGATGCTTGTTAATATCTTTATTGAAATAAAATCTAATCTAATCTATTCAAATTGACCGGACTGGACTGCAAGATTTTGTTATCATTCCATTGGTGCGCAGCCTATTAGCTTATAAAATCTGTCATAGAAACGTTTAGAGCAACATAATATTATAAAGCTCAAAAAACTAAAAACCAAAAAGAAGGTTAGGGGGGTTGCCAGCAGCCAAAGCCACCAGCTCGCATAGGCCTGCGAGGGCTCTTAGCGTCACCCTTTGGAGACAACCTGTAAGGAATAAAAATGTTAGTATATATCTAGGCCCAGCCGGAGTCCCTGCTGACTTCACGATATTCGCCACCAGTATTTTTGCAAGTTCGTCCAGCTCCTCAAAGAAGAGTTGTGATAGAAGTTTAAAACATTGCCTACTGCCACTTGGACATTGCCAGAGGAAGTTTTTCACATCTTCTTCCGCTTCGGGTTCGTAACAGCCCCTGCAAATGTAGTTGGTGTTAATGATTCCTAATTTTGCTGAGTGTTTTCCCAATAGGTTGTGGCTTGTTATCACTCTTGAGGCTATGGCCAGTGATGGCCTTTTTAGTGCTATATCTAAGCTTTTTTGACTTGCTGCTGTCTATGGATGGCCATAGCTCCTTTGTACGGCCGCAACTCTACAGATTTTCCAACTGTTTTGGGTTATATTTTAAATAGTTGTAGATATTTTACCTGTATCATAAGAAAGCGGAGGGTGAGCCCTTTTGTCCGCTGTAATGATACATAGATGTGAGCCATGTTTCGCCAGCTCGTCAGCCTTTTCATTTCCGATGAAGTCACTATGGCCTGTCACCCAAACAATGTGGACATTATTCTGTCTGCTTAGAGCCCTTAATTCTGAGCGAGAGAGTCCTACTACGCGAGATTTCACTGTTGGGCCTTAATGGCTGCTTGGCCGTCTACGTAAATGGAAATATCCTCCCGTGATAGTTCCAATACTCTGGCCTTTTCGGCAGCTATAAGTATTGCCAGAATTTCTGCTTGGAAGATACTGCAGGAGCTCAGCAGTCTTCTGCTTATTAGGATACCGAGTTTCTCAGAGCATACTCCTGCTCCAGTACCCTCACTTGATTTAGAGCCATCTGTGTAGATTGCTATCTCGGAGTGGATTACAGCGTTATCCAGCCTCCAGTCTTCTCTGCTCGGAATGTGAATGGTGTAGTCTTGATTGAAGTCACGATAAGGAGTTATGTGGTCTGTTGTACCTGCACAGCAGCCCAGTGTGTGTGTATGATTGAACTGTGCCCTGTGGATGTTGTACTCCAGTTGCCTGTCCCTTGAAGTCTTATTGCGCTTTTTGCAGCGCTTTCTTTAATAAACAGGTCCATAGGCGTAAGGTTTAGAATTGTCTCTAGCCCCATTATATAGGAGTGGATCTCAGAGCACCTATGGTGACGAGATAAGCCAATCTTTGGACCTTAGTTAAGGCTTTTAGATTTTTCTGTTTGGTTATAGCTGGCCACCAGACGCATCATCCGTACGTGAGTATGGTTCTTACTATAGCTGTGTAGAGCCAGTTTGTTATACTAAGGGAACAGGCCCCATCTTTTCCGCAGATTCGGTCGCACGTATATAGGGCCCTGTATATTCTTTTATAACTCTTTCTTCTATGTTTAGGTTCCAGCTGAGCTTACTATCTAGGAATATACCCAGATATTTAGCGCTTTTAGATAATTGGAGAGCCAACCCTCGAGTGTTGTTAGCTCTACATCCGGGATTGACCTCCTGATTGCAAAGAGGACAAGCTCCGTTCTTGACGGGTTGACGCCAAGGCCGCGTGGTCCACCGGCTGAGGCCGTTGAGTGAATCTTGCATTAAATCAACAAGTGTTGACAAGAATTTGCCACGTACTATGAGCACAAGATCGTCAGCATAAGCTATATGGGCTTCACCTGTGAGTGGTTGAGCTTCATAAGATAAGTGTTCGTAACAAGAAGCCATATGAGAGGCACTCCACCTTGCGGGGTTCCACGGGTGGTAGACATCCTTTTTATACTGTCACCTAGTTTAGATGATATTATTCGGTCTTTTTTAGCATTTCGATCATAAAGTCACAAACCCCTTTAATGGCTCCAGTATCTTTGAGCGCATTTTCACTAGCTTCGGTGTTTACATTGTTTAAGGCGCGAGACTCGAGTCGCGAGACTCGATTTGCGACAAATTTCCTAAACTTCCTAATCTAACCTACTTAATCGGACCTTACACTTAACAATAATGAATGTACCTAAGCAGTTGCACCAACACAATTCTACATAGAGTTGGATAGGTCATAAAAATCTCAGGTAATTAATTTCGAATAGTTTTCAAAGCTAGCACTTAGGTACCTTGAATGTGTTAGATACTTCATACTTTTTATGACCAGGTACCTATACCCATACCTACCTTTCGACTTTAATCGCATAGCTTTGTAATCCCAGCCTTATCAACGCAAAACAAAAAATATTATACCAATAAAATAAAGTAGGTACCTATCAAAGCCTTGGTGAAAGGCAAGTACACGTACCTAAGACCTATACAACAGCTACAATATGTTTTCAAATGTAGAAAGAAAACGTTTCAACACCACCCAACCTGTCACCACAAAGCTCATTTGCTCGATTTGCCTAAGCCCTAAGCGGGCTGAGTGAGTCCCAACCCAACCCTCAGACAAAGTGTCGGATTCGGATGCCCTTACATTAGGAGCGAACTTTCACACCCAGCAGTGCTTCTCCGGCCAACACACAACAATCATCGTTCACCTCTTGCGCCCCCTGTTCGCACAGCAATTTGTCTAATGATATGCGAACAAGCCGAACGATAGAAGCAACCAAAGGAAAGTGCAAAAAAAGCGAATTTCAGTATCAAATCAAAACCAACAACAAGAACAGAATCGCGCAAAGAATCGAACGATAGAAAAAGGCACACAACGAAAGTAACAAGCCAACAACAAAACACAACATAAAGTTCAGCCAGCAAGAATTATTGTGAGTGCTTAAGCGCCCGGCCAATGGGGCTGCTCGATGCGGTGATATCCACCCAATCCCCAGCGAGCGATGATGAGAGAATCGGCTAAAAATAGACCTCATCGTGCCTAGCCAGAGCCAGACCCAACTCTGGGAATGTGTGTTAGTGTGTTGGTGGAATACCAAAGCACCGACCGACACCGTCGCGTCGTGGTCGTCGTTGAATCCAACAAGTTGTAGGTACGCGAAAATCTCTTTGCTGTTAGATGGAAGTGTGGGAGGCTTGGGGCAGCCTTAACAAACCCCAACAACTAGAACTGACAGTCGCCCTCGTGCGTCGCGTCGCGTCGTTCATCCAGAAGCAGAAAAACTTATATTCTAACGATTTTGTTTGAGATACTCGCGAATACACAACAAAACACCGGCACCACACACAGATACCCAACTGGCTGGCTGGTGCGCTGCTTTTGAGAGGAAGTTTAGGCCAAGCACTGGCAGCTGTAGGTTAGGTAAGGTAGGTGGTAGGTTGGCGGCGGTGTGTGCGCGAAATTTGCGGTTTTCCTTTGACATGTGTGTGACAGCGCGGTGTTCAAAATTTAAGCGAAGACCTATCTATGCATTTAGATAGGTATGAACATGAACACTGCATACGAAAGATAGATAGATACAATTTTATAGACCTATTGGAAAGTGTGCAAACGAAATTGGATTCTAAATTCGATCAAGAGTGGGTAGGCATAGTGGGGGACTAGGAAGCGTCCTTATCTGTGACGACACAGCTGATCATTTGCTACCGAACAGTTTTATAATTCTTTTGGCAGTTAATTGGATTTTCTTTTTTTTTATTCGTTTGACATGAGTTACGGCAATAGATACACTTGAGTGCAAAGTACGTAAAAACGTTGTTAGTTTAATCTTGATGTTGGTCAGAATTATGATTGCAAGTTTTTAAGGTCGGGTGATTTGAAATTCGAAGAGTCATTTTTGCACTTAAAGGCTTTGGTACGTGCATATTCAAATGTACCCTCCATTTTAGAAGGTTAAAAAGATTCAATTGTCATCAAAAAGCCAGAAAGTGGTACCTATTTTTCGACAAAACCAAAACCTGCGTACAATAGAAAGTATGGCAGGTATTGTAGCCAAAGGGAAAAAGTCAATGTATTCGTTAGCCGACAAACCTTACCTTTTCTATATCATCTAGGTACGTACGTATCGTAATTGGGGTTCCTAGGATAGGTTTCTCTGCTAAGATCATTCGACAGTAAACTTGAAGATGGTTAGAGCTCGTCAGGAACAAAACAAATGGAGAAGGCTAGGAGTGCGTTATCTAGCAACACCTTCGTGCTGGTTAGTAAGATTTTTTTATCTATTTTTTGTAGAAATATCCACTTCTTCTGATATACCATAACTCTTTTAGCCTGGCCTTCCACGAGGGTCGAACGAGGGACGAACTAGTTTTCGGGTACATTTAGTCTTATGAGAAGCTTTCTACGAGCCGTCGCCTGTCCCTCCCATAAGACCCAATGTTTTTCAAGCTTATCTCAACTCTCGAGTCGACGGCGACTGTTCTTTTATTCGTGGAAAGAGACCTGTAAATTTCGTAGATCATTCGAGGATGGGTGTAGCGTGTAGGGAGTAACTTCGAGTAGGTTTGGCCTCTTTGCGCCCAGCTGATTACTATTCTAGTAAGTCATATTGGTCTAATATCACTGAAAGGCTCAGCATCCGATCGGTTTCAACCCGAAGAAGTTACGAGCAGCCCGACAATTGTGACGTTATCTTTAACGGGAGGCGGAAAGAGGCAGTGCTAAGCCAAAAGGATGGCTAGATGATCTGTCAACGGCACCAAGAAGGAAGGAGAAGGAACTTGAACTGATTGAGGAGGTTAAAATGTTTCAGCTCAATGCTACTGGCATCTCTTCAATCTCCAATACTAAGTCGAAAGGTCCCGGAACCAGAGACTTCGCTGATGGGTGGAGACCTTTCTGGTCTGGCGTCCTTCGTAAAATGACAGCCCCCTGCTGTCGGAGAACGTATTTAAATTTATTTCATTGGGAGGAAGAATTTTGATCTTAAAGCTTAAGTTTGAGCAATCGACCTATGGCTCTAGCGCAGGTGCATGCACCTAATCGATAGTCAGAGTATGCGACCTTTTTGAACGAAGTTGATGCTGCCCTGTAAAGAGTGCCAATGGACTTCCTTCACCAAATGGGTGACTTCAATGCTCATGTGGGTACGGACGACAGTACTTGGAGAAGTGTGATTGGGAGGCACGGTGACCCAAACCCACGGATCAAAACAGGAATGGAGGGAACTTGTTGAGCTTTTGCTGTGCTTATGGCTGGTCCATCATTAACACCTTTCTTTTCCACAAAATGGACGAAAAAGACATTCACAGATACACTTGGTATCACTACAGTTTAAATTAGAGATGTTTGATTCATTTCTTTGTGGCACCATAGTGTTCAAAGAATGATCTATGATGTTCACGTTTTGAGAGGAACTGAAACTGATCTCACCTAGTGTTGTGCCAATTACACTTTAGCAACAGTATTCCTTTGCCACCCATGCGAAAACCAAAACTGGTGGCCCGCATACAGTGGCAAGGGCTACAGGATGCTGAATCTGATTCCAAGCAGCGTTTTTCACGGCACGTTTTGGAGAAGTTTTGAACAAATTCCAACTGAGCTTTTAAATTTAAAGGAAGGATGGCAGCTGTTTTCATCGACAGTCATTGCCTCTATAAGAAATGTTTGTGGAATAAAGCGGCTTAGTGTGGTGGCTGGTGGTGAGAAAGGAACTGCGTGGCTTAAGACTCCTGAAGTTCAAGAGGCCATCAGAGAGAAGAAGAGAGCTTATATTGTATGGAAATGGAATCAATGGAGGAACTCAACTTCTCGAGCCCCCTACAGTGTGGCACGAAGAACTTCCATTCCAATAAAGCGGTCAGAACAGGTTTGGAAATAGTTCAGCGAGAGCTTAGTGGACGATTACAGACCCGCAAGCAAGATTTTTTGGCAGACTATACGCCGTCTCAGAGGAAAGAAGTTAAATATCGCTTGATTTAAATGAGAACGCAATCCCACCGCTGACGATATTAGGGCAGAAAATATTCCTACAGTAGATAAAGAGAAGTCACTGCCGCGATTTGATCGCTAAAAGTGGGTAAGTCTGCTGGAGTTGATGAAATCCGGCCAGAAATGCTCAAGGCATGGATGAAGAAGGCTTAAAATGGTAAACACGTGTCTTTAAGGATGTGGCCTGGGAAAGCGGGAAAGCACCTACATAGCTTGCCAATCGCTTGCCAGGAGTTATATAATAGAGTTACAAAAAAGATTGCTCTTTCTATAGGGGTAGGGGTATATCTCTCTTAATTCTTCCGGGAAAAGTATTCGCGAAGGTGTTGGAAGCGCGTTCCAGAGCTGTAATCGAGCCTTTGTTGCGGGAAGAGCAATGCGGTCTTCGGCCTGTCAGTAGCACAACCAACCAGCTTTTTACTCTTAAGGTTATTTTTGAGAAGGTTCGGGAATATGCCAAATCGGTCTACGCGTGTTTTGTAGACTTGAAAAAGGCCTATAACCGGGATGAAGGTAAACGTGATCAAATCCGAAGTGATGGTTGTTTCCCGAACTCCTGTGCATTATACCCTGCACATAAATGGTGTTCAATTGAAACAGGTATAGAGAAGTTTGAGTATCTCGGGTTCTTTTTCTCAAAAGATGGTAGGAGTTATACTGAGTGGTCCTGTTGAATTGGCCAAGCTGGAGCAATAGTAAAGGAACTACGCCTGGTCATTAGGAAAGCTCATCTATGATGAGGCTTGGATGAGTAATGACCGAAAGAATTAGATCGCGGGTGCAAGCGGCTGAAATTAGATTTCTGAAGTGCGTTGCTGGTGTTACTCTTAGGGATAGAGTGAGAAACGTCAGTATTCGTAGGACGATCAGCTCTTCGATGGTTTGGACACGTTTTTCGCATGCCCCCCGACAGACTTCCTAGACAGGTAATGTTACCCGAGCATGCAAGCGCGTCGCCCCCCTAGTAGGCCAAGAAACAGGTGATGGGATCAGGTCAAGAACATCTCCGATACCCGTCTGGGAATTGTGCCTGTGTCTCCTGAGTTGCTGGCGGAGGATCGGGAACGATGGAAGGACCACTCAGCCGTCCTATAGCTCCGCGACCCTTCTAAGGACAAGCGGTCACCGAAAATGATGATGACGATGATGAGAGAGCAAAGATAATCAGCTCGAAATATGTAACTCATTTGTGACAGAAATAATAATTAAAATTATAATAAAAATAAGCTAAAAGCAATCACAAAAAGCAAAGTATTTAAGAGAGGAAAGAAACAGATTTCGAAAAAAAGGAAAAGATGAATAAAAAAATAAATAAATTCGCAGTCGTTGTACTAAGCCGTTTTGTTTTGTTTTAAACTTGTCAAGCCTCATCAAGAGTTTTTAGGCCACACTACCAAGAAGATGTTTTTAGTCTCATTTCTGTTAGAAAGGCCACAAGTTGTTGGAAAGTCTAATCTGTAAGGCATAGAATTAAGGCTTAGGGCCACGGTTTTTAGCTTATAATGTGGCGACAAGACGTAAAAACACATGCAGGAATTGCTGAATGCACCCATCGATTCACTTTACGAGCACACCCGCTCATTTCACTAAACGAAGACAACCAACTATCATTCCAGTCAGCTGACAGCAAACTGATATTCGATGGGCGAGTTTCTATATCGAAAATTTCCTCTCCATGGAATCCAGCGTTAAAGTACCAGTGGAAAATTACCAAAGGGGAAATACAGAAAGTACTAGAAGGCCTGACTTGTAAAAATCGATAGTGAAGTAAAAAGTGTTGAAATAGAAATAAAGTGTTGAATTCTAAGTAGCGAAGTTTAATTAAGTGTGATTTAAATTTATATAAGTTTCGTGTGATAAATTAAGTGTTTTATTGTGTAATTAAAAAAGTGAAATTGAGTTTTATTCGGTGAATCCCGGGCCAAAACATAACACTATTGTTAAAGTAGTTACCTGACCCTTAGCGAAAGTTCTGCTTATAGTGACATCTACGTTCTGTTTTAGTTTATATGTATAAAATAACCTTTAGGTGACGAGATGTGGAAGCATCCATCCACCTTCGCAATATAATTACATATAAGGACTGTTACTCAGGTCATTATTACTCCGTAGATAAGTTGGTCGCACGAGGGTTACACCACGTGTCTCGACGAAGTCAAACTCAAATGCTATTAGTCTACGATGCAGTGCAAGACCTTTGCATCACTCTTCTTTGGTGGTTGAAGACTGGCCTGCTCTACCATCATCATCGTCATTTTCGAATGCCGGTTATCCTTTAAGAGGGTCGCGGAGCGAGCGTGGCTAAATGGTTTTTCCATCGTTCTCGATCCTCCGCCACCAACTCAAGAGACTCCGGCGCAATCCCCAGGCGGGACTCAGAAAGGTTCTATACCTGATCCCACCACCTGTTTCTTGGCCTACCAGGGGGGCGACGCACTCGCATCTCGGCCAGCATGACCTGTCTAGGACATCTGTCAGGGGGCATGCGAACAACGTGTCCAAAACATCGAAGAATCAATGGCTTCACTCGGAGAAGCAGCTGCTCAACATTAAGACTCCCACGAATACTGACGTTTCTCACTTTGTCCCTTAGAGTAACACCAGCAACGCCCTCAGGAATCTCATTTCGGCAGTTGTAATCGCGATCTAATTCTTTCGGTCATTTCCAAAATTTCAATTTGGCCTACTCTTTTTTGAAGATATAAAATATAGTTTGCATTAGCCTTGAGATTCTTTGCCTAGACTTGTGTCCTGTTTCAACACGTATCCCATATGGGGTTGGGGTCAAAAATCTGGGGGGTCAAAATTACTTTTGCTAAATTCTGCTTCTCAAAACTCTGTTTTACAGGATTTTGGAAATGCAACTTTGACAAAGCCACGCAGTGAAATATGCAGGGAGCTGGAGTGTATTATCCCAGTCCTGCGTCACGGTGTGGGAGGTAAATCTATGATTTATGGTCGCATCTGCATAATCGGAGAGTGGAGGAGGTGATATAACATGGAACTGTATAGAGAGGAGAAGAGTCAAAATGCAAAGGCTGCGATGGCTGGGTGATCTTGAGCGGATGGACAGAAACGCTCCGCCCCGGAAAAGCTTCGATTCCACCCGCAGGGACGGCACGGTAGGAGCCTCTGCCAACATGCTTCGCCAGCCAGCTCTGTCTTCAGCTATCTCCACTTTACGCGAAGTTGGCTAAAGTCCCTTTCAACTTGCGTGCGCCACCTTAGTCTCGGTGCGCCTCTATAGTTGCGTCCATACGGGGTGAATTCGAAGATTTTCCGGGGCAAGGGTGTCCGTCCATCCGCTCTAGATGACCCAGCCATCGGAGCCCTTGTATTTTGAGTCTTCTGGCTGGGTCGCTGTCGCTGCACAGCCCATACAGTTCGATTTTATTTCTCCTCCACTCTCCGTCTATGCATACGGGACCATAAATCGGGCGAAAAATTTTCCACTCGAAGCAGCCTAAAGTATTTTCATGCGCCTTTGGCAGCGCCTTTGACATGCCTCTGCACCGTAAAGCAGGACTAGGATGATGAGGGTCTTAACTTAAGTTGCGCGACAGAGGGCTTTGCTACTTAATTGCCTCCTAAGCCTGAAGAAACAGCGATTGATAAGAGTTATCCTTCCTTTGATTTGAGCGCTAGTGTCATTGTCTAAATTGATAGCGAAACCCAGATAGACAACGTCCCTAACTACCACAAAGCTATAGCCGTTTTTGGGCAAACAGTGCTGAGGTTCCATTCGTTGGGCATGCTTTCCTCCGACCATACCTCGCAAATGAGTTTGCGTATGCTCTTAACCAGCTCATCGCTAGCGCCTTTAAAAAGTTCGGCTGCTAGGCCATCAGCTCCGGCTGCTTTGTTACACTTAAGCTTCATCCAGGTAGGGTGGGCGGTATCGTTCGTATGCTTCATCGGTAATGTCTTCGCCTGGGTTGAATGGTTCGTTCTGCTTGACAGCGGTGTTTGGTTCGTCTTCGCCGTGATACAGTCTCCAGAAATGGCTTTTCCAAATCCTTGCTGATCCTTACAGGCTTCAGTTCGAACTTTATACCCTTCAAAATAAAGTTAACACAATAAAAATAAAGTTACATTCCTTGACCCTCTGCAAATCATCCAAAACTTTTAAACTAGATGAAACTCTTTGCAATAACGTCAGAAATTTCCTGGTTGTTTTTTATTCCTTTGTCATTTTGCATCTAGTTTCTTTTATAAGCAGCTTTTTCAAAGCTGCAGGCTTTGACATACATATAAGACATGAGAAATAGATACCTCGTGTTGTTCTCATATTTTCATATTTTGACGAATGATTATCATGTACAAAGGCAATTATCCCATCAAAGCTATTTTATTCATAAAATACAACTTCGAAAACTCGAGGAATGCCTCTGATGCAACAGAACGACTAAAGAATAGGACCCAGAACACTTCCCTGCGGAGCGTAGGTGATTGTCTTGATTGTCTTTGATTTTCAACTCCTCCTACTCTCAAGATGGAAAGAAGCGCGTTCCCTAAGCCTCCTCACCTCAGTTCTTCGCGCAACACTGTGGCGAAGAATTTGAGATGCATCAATGCCGGCAAAAAGAATTTTGCTTCACATGTAGGTAGGCTCTTAGCTTTATCTTATGTCTACAGTACCTACTCATCCAGTATGCAAACACTACCTAAAGGGCATCACCAAATTGTCTGACGAATCTCAACTGATTCTAACGTCTGCCCTGTCATAACAATTTCAATTGTTCGATGAATCATGCACAAAACGCAGCCAGTTGTTTCAGAGTTGGAGTTCGATTCCCAAGAAGAACCACTTAGTAAACCTACCTACAAACACAACTTGTAATTTATTTGTCTGGAAGCGAAGTAGAAAAAAAAAACCAAAATGTACAAAACAAATAACAACAACAAATAATAATCAAAATTCCAATTAATATCAATTTGACTTTGACATTGCTGCGCGGTCTGGATAAAATTCAGCACACATGCTGCCCTATCTGTATCTGTCTGATGTCTGTTCTGCGATATTGCAGTTCCGCTTCTGTGATTAATTATTTGGATTTCTAGTCACGTGGGACTTTATCTCTCTTACATAATCAGCGATCATCACATCAGGTGAAGGTAGAGGTAACTATAAAACAATTATACAAAGTGTATCATTCGCTTGAAAACAGCTGATCTGTTGGCGTGTATTTACCTGCTTCATCTTTGTATTGTTTGTATCTGTAGAGAGCTTATCTCGTGAGTTGAACTCACATTACGAGTTCGGTCAAGTGCATGGCGGTGGCCTTCCATCGAATAGATACAGATACACCTAGACGGTGTTCGGCAACTAAAAGATACAGACCCGCAGCTCTCTTTCCTCCAAAAGTCCAATGAAAGCTTCTTTTCAATTTTGGCTGTTTAAGACGAAACAAATTGTGGCTGTCCAAGCCATAATACTATGTACCTAGGGTGAGAAGCTTTAATAATGATTTTCACCGCATCTAGGCAGACGTTTGTTTGTTTACGGCTTCATTAGCAACTGCCTGTAAATCTGCCTTGACGAGGAGCTCTTGTGGGGTTGTTTTCGACTGCTGGCTTTCATTCCCACATCCATCAAATGACTGGTCGTTTATATGGGTACATAAGGTGCAACTGTGTTCGCATATGAACATTATGTTAATTTCTTATTTATTAAAGTGACTTTTAGGTAGATTTTGTGTCGTCAGAATACGTAAACAAGATCCAAGCAGATACAGTAGCCAAAATGTTTACGCAACCGAGAGTAGCAAAAAAAAAGTACACAAAAAACCAAATTTAGACGTTAAAAAATAATCACATACGAGTATAATATGAGCTTAGGTCTGTTTGCTTGTCGTATATTGTGGGGCTTGAGATCAGATAATAATAATTTGGCTGGCCCCCCTAACAATGGGACGACTGATTTATGAATGGCGGAAGATTTTTAATGATGACCCGTTCAAGCCAAAAGTGGTTTTGTCTTGTTCTAAAAACATGTTTTAAGTAGTTTTAAAAATAAAAAAAAACTTATTTTAAATAATCCAACGAGGAAATTTAGTTTCTGTCAATGTCAGGTTGGCTAAACCAATCATGTGGCGCCGTGTCTTTCATAATTTTGACAAGAAATAATTGTTGGCAAGGAGTTGAAAAGAACACAGCCTAGAGGGCACCTACTTATTGCTATGAGTGTTATTTTCTTTTCGATTTGTTCAAGGCTTGATGTCAAAGAAGTGGGACAGAGTTTGATTTGTATTCAAATGATTTTTGATCTCATGGGAAATAAATCAATTGATATGCAAAGGCTAAAAGAAAACCAGCAAGTCGGCGTAAAGTTAGCAATAAATGTGTACCTGCTCGTATGGCTCCGATTAAGATTTGCATCTTGATACCTGGTGTCGATCAAAGCAGATCATGTTATGGGCTGAACATAGGGTGACCAGAACATAGGGTATCAGAAGCCTTCCAACTTCCACGAGCTTCAGCTGTCGGCGTGGCGTCTGCCGCTCCCACAAAATCCAATGTTTTTCGAGCTTATCTCAACTGTCGCCTGCGACTATTCTGGCGCTCGTGGAAATTGGCCCTAAACTTTCGGTCAACAGATTGAGCTCCTCTTTTCGAGATTATTATTTAAGGCCTTGCACTTTGGCATTTTTTTCCAATTATTTCAGAAATCGCCTCTGAGACAAAAGACACGACAAAAATCACTTATTTATCCAAACAGATCCTACTCTGCAAAAGTTTCTTAGGAAAGACAGAGGGACTTGTTCTCCATAAAGAGGAAGCCTTGCCAGCCTAGCTTTTCACAGCAATACCTACATAAAACTAGAGCTGTACGATATGTTGTATAGTTTGGTTAGTCCGGTTTTTTTTAGCCGAGTCAAAACGTTGGCGCAGCCGATAAAATTAAACTAAGGGGCGGGTTACAATGCAGCGGCTTCCTGGTCGGCGTCTGCTATCCAGGGAAGGGTCAGCCGCATATTAAACACGTCTTTTTCTTCCAACACACAAATAGAATAGACAACAATAAGATGCATGCCAGATGCATTTATAAAATACTCTGCTAGTTATATTATCCTTTTTCTCCTTAAAGGCATAACACTTGCTGAGGTAAGCTTTGATGTTTCTGTACAGAATTTCCATGTTCCGTACTGGCTCATTTGCGTGTTGGATAGAGAATTACTTTTCTCTTCTATCTTTTCCATCCACAAACTCTTTTCGCTCTCGATTTGCTACGCATCTTAAGGCCCATTTCACACATACCCGGCAGTTGTTTGTATGGGCAACTGGGTTTGCAGGTGTGAACGCGCCCATAAGAACGTATTCCCAACTACCGGGTAGCCGGCCTAAAGCCCATTTCACACATACCCGGCAGCCGGCTACCCGGTTGTTTGTATGGGCAACTGGGTTTGCAGGTGTGAACGCGCCCATAAGGCCCATTTCACACATACTCGGCAGCCGGCTAACCGGCACCGGCTACCCAATCGTTGAGAGTACGTTCTTATGGGCACGTTCACACCTGCCGGTGCCGGTTAGCCGGCTGCCGGGTATGTGTGAAATGGGCCTAAGAACATATTCCTAATGACCGGGTAGCCGGCACCGGTTGTTTGTATGGGCAACCGGGTTTGCCGGTGTAAACGCGCCCATAAGAACGTATTCCCAACGAGCGGGTAGCCGGCCTAAGGCCCATTGCACACATTCCCGGCAGCCGGCTAATCGGCACCGGCACCGGCACCGGCTACCCGGTTGTTTGTATGGGCAACTGGGTTTGCAGGTTTGAACCTGCAACTCGGCAGCCGGCTAACCGGCACCGGCTACCCCATCGTTGGGAATACGTTCTTATGGGCGCGTTCACACCTGCCGGCTAACCGGTAGCCTTTGCCGGTTAGGCGGCTGCCGGGATGTGTGAAATGGGCCTAAGAACATATTCCTAACGACAGGGTAGCCGGCACCGGTTGTTTGTATGGGTAACCGGGTTTGCCGGTGTGAACGCGCCCATAAGAACGTATTCCCGGGTATGTGTGACATGGGCCTAAGCGTAGTCATAACCCCTTGATCGCGAGTTGATAAATAAAAATTAATAAAATTAATTTTTCATTAAAATATTAATAAAATGTCATTAAAATAAATTAATAAAATTAATTAATTAATAATGACAGTTTGAAATTTGGTGCTACAATGTGTGCAAAAGTAACAGTCCGTAAAACGGACCGTTGAATGCTCCATCCTATCCCACATTCCAATATGTTGAAATATGCTCATATTAAATATTTTTGTAAAATCGACCCCTAAAGGGTAAAAACTTTGTTATGGGCAAAGTATAGAATGAAGTCTCGATTTTATTTCTTATTCTTACCTAATTTAGGCTTAAGGCCAATCGAAACTACGGTTTTTCTTCAATTCTGCTCCTAATGTGGGCGTGGTCCAAAGTTTTGTATAAAGAAAATGTAGAACTAAATGTTTTTTACATAAAACATTAACAAACATATTTTCAGTTTCGAACAAAAATATTGAAAAGAAAACTTACTTACTTACTTAAGGTGGCGCTACAGTCCGGGGTGGACCTGGGCCTCAGCCAACAAGCTTCGCCAGCCAGCTCTGTCTCTAGCTAGCCGTCTCCAGTTTCGCACGCGAAGTTGGCTGAGGTCCCCTTCCACTTGCGTGCGCCACCTGAGTCTCGGTGCTCCTCTACCGCGTCGTCCCTGCGGCGTGGATTCGAAGATTTTCCGGGCCGGGGCGTTGGTGTCCATCCGCTCTAGATGACCCAGCCATCGTAGACGTTGTGTTTTAGCTCTTTTGGCTAGGTCGGTATCGCTGTACAGCCCGTACAGTTCGGTGTTATATCTCCTCCTCCACTCTCCGCCTATGCAGACGGGACCGTAAATCGTCCGAAGAATTTTCCTCTCGAGGCAGCCTAAAGTGTTTTCATCCGCCTTTGACAGGGTCCATGCTTCTGCACCGTAAAGCAGGACTGGGATGATGAGGGTCTTATACATGGACACTTTAGTTGCTCGAGAGAGGGCTTTGCTACTCAATTGCCTTCTTAGCCCAAAGAAACAGCGATTGGCAAGAGTTATCCTTCGTTTGATTTCAGCGCTGGTGTCATTGTCTGAATTGATAGCGGAACCCAGGTAGACAAAGTCCCTAACTACCTCAAAGTTATAGCTGTCGATGGTGATGTTTTGTCCAAGACGTCGGTGTTGGGTGTCTTTTCTTGATGACAGCATATACTTGGTTTTGCCCTCATTGACTGCTAAACCCATATTCGCCGCATCCGTCCCAATACTCACGAAGGCTTCACTGACATCACGCTTTGTTCTACAGTAAATCCGTCCGAATCCGAGGCTTGTTTCCGAAAGAAAAGAAAAGCATTTAAAAAATTACAATTTAAATCAATACCACACACACCAGGCGAGGCAAAGCGATTAAATTTTTATTTTGTATATCTTACAATAAACTGCAGATGCCAAATGAAAAATTTCAGCCTTTTAGACGTCCAACAGTTTTGAAAGCTCTGCACGTAGTTGCACAATTACACCGATTGTGGGCGTGTCTGAGGGCGGATTTAAAAAAGTTAACACTTGTTCTGCTTCGGATAGTAATGAACTTATGAACCAAATTTCAGCTTCGTAGCTTAAAACTTAAGGCAAAAAAAAGTGTGATACACACACAGGCAGA
Source organism: Neoascia interrupta (assembly GCA_947623515.1). NCBI lineage: Eukaryota > Metazoa > Arthropoda > Insecta > Diptera > Syrphidae > Neoascia > Neoascia interrupta. The sequence goes on along the minus strand of OX392463.1, from coordinate 118,301,901 downwards.
CATGACAAACGCTGATGAACCAAAAATGAAACCTCTGTACTGAAACACCAAAGCTTACCCCCGCAAGTGTTGTGCCTTTACGGAGAAAAGCAATAGTATAACCAGCAGAATATTTCATAAAAAAATCTGGACATCTTATTGTTGTCCACTCCATTTGCATATTGGAAGAGAAAAAGGTGTTTTGTATTCGGCCGACCCTAACCTGGGTAACAGACGCCGACCAGGAAGCCGCTCATTTTGAGACAAACGTTTCTGGATTTTTCGTTTGTTGCTGGTTTTGGTCCGCCTCGGTTATTTTCCATACCGGTACCCCCCATATCTGGTGAGCATTCCCCTATCCGCCACCTGGGGAGGTCCCCAATTGGGAACCAGTAACCCCAGAAGGTCTTATTCGATTCAGAATCCGGTCTAATTTATATGTTCCTTAAATCTTAGGGGTCTTCCGTTATTATTTCACTATGTTACAAACTACGTGACAACTTATAAAAATAGAATAGAAGGCATAAAAATAGTATAGAAAGGTATTAAAAAGAAACAAAACGAAACAAAACACTAAAAAAATATTGAGTATTCATATTAAATTCGGATTTTTACAAAATATTGAAAAGTTTGTGAGAAATGAGGAATCAAAAACATACATATGCCCGTTTTCAACATGTTTAAGGTCAAAACTTTTTCATTACATAATTTAAAAAGCCGATATTGGGCAAATATATATAGCAACCGCAGCTTAATCAAAGTCTAAAACCAACTTTAGCCAAATCAGTTTTTGGCTTAGCCATTACTAACCTGAGGTTTTGACGTATTTTCGGAAAAAAATTTTGTCCGCGCAACTATCTCCGACACATCGAGAATGGTTTATAATTTTCGGAAAAACTACAAAACATTTTGAAAATTCAGCAGATTCTAAGATTTAACTGGGAAACTTCAAAAAACATTTTAAAAATTATTTTCCATAATATTCTCTTATGAAACGATAGAACGGGTAGAACCGGTTAAAATTAAATTTGGTTTGTTTGGTTTCAATTTCAATTTTCAATGTTTCAATGTATTTAAAACTAATAAGCGGGTGTACATTAGACTTGGTTTTTTATAGTACTACAATTGGTATACATTATAATTGGAGCTAAAAGTAACATGAAAATAATACTTTTGTACTAAACCAAAATAAGATAGAGGTGAAGGGATAGAATGAAATCAGAAGAAAAATAAGACGTTTAGAAGGCTGAAAGTTTTAGAGCGAAGAGAAGTGATTCATGATTGCCAAACGGAAAGTTGTGGTTCTGTTGATTATTTTGATACCCGGAGGTAATGAGTTCCATAGCTTTATCGAGTGAATAAAAAATAACCGGAAGGAGTCTAGATATTTAAAAAAAAGAGGACATTAATATTAAAAGTTCGACGCGAGCGAGAAAAATCAAGTTTTTCGTACACGTATCGAGGAGACTTGGCTATTATCACTTTATGGAGAAAGATGCAATTTCTGGCATATATATGCTGAGTCAAAGTCCGCCCCAAGAAATGATTGGCAAGGGCAGAAATTTGGTCAAACCTGCGTAGATTGTAAATGAACCGGATCGCATCATTAAACGCTACCTATATAGCTTGTGCATCGATAGAGAGTCAGGGTTGGGGTAAACAACCTCGTAATATGTTATTAATGGCATAATAAGTGTGCGTACGAGCTTTTGCCGAGTAGCTTAGGGAATAAAATTGGTGGTTCTCCAGAGTTTTCTGAAGCACCCGTAGACACGACCTATGACGAGATTGATATGGTTGTAGCAAGAAAGGTTTCTGTTAATAACAAATCCGAGGCAGGTCGCAGATTCAACAACTTTTACTTTGCAGTCTGCAAGCCCAATATCTGGAATTGAGCAGAGGTCAAAGTACTTTTTCGATATAGGAAGTGCTAAACATTTACTTGGATTAAGAAGCAGCCCGTTACAATCTTGATATTGTAACGTTGATCAATCTTGCTTATAGGAAGGGATACACGGATTTGAGCGTCGTCCGCATAAAAGTAGACCGCACAATTTTTGCATACTGAAGGTAGGTCGTTAAGAAATATACAAAACAAAATTGGACCCAAGATTGATCCCTGAGGCACACCATGCTTTAGTAGCTTACTCGCAGATAATCTTTCACCTATTGCGACTCTGCGATCGGTTTGATAGAAAGTCTTGCAAAAGCCTTATAGCCCTGTTACTAAAACCGAAAAGATGTTAAAGTTTCCAACAAAGGATGCGGTGGTTCAATTTGTCAAATGCCTTCGAGAAATCGAGCATGCAAAGCAAAGTAATAAAACCTTGGTCAAAGTCCTTACGGACATCTTCCAGAACATTGACCATTGCAGAGGAACAGCTGTATCCAGATCGAAAGCCGGATTGAAGGGGGAAAAGTAAGGAGTTGGTTGCAAGATGATCCACGATTTGCTAAGCAAGCACCTTCTCAAACACTTTTGACAATAGCACTGTCAATGGGCCTATAATCATTAGGAATAGAAGCATTCGCTTTTTTTGCGATTGGGAGCACTTTTGCGTGCTTCCAGGCATCGGGAAAAGTTGATGTTGTTATGCAAAAGTTAATAACGTTAGTAAGAGGACGAATGATTTCGGGTAGTATGAGTCGAATGAAACGAAGAAGGTATACCATCCTCACCAGTGGCATTAGACTTTAGTGAAGCAACTGCAGAGAGAAGTTCATTTTCAGACACTACATTAAAGTCGGTCTGCTGTGATACGTTAGAATAGTCGCTTTATAAATTTTTAATCGAAAATATGCAGAAAAAAGCTTAAAAACCGCGTGTCCCCTCCTACTTTCTCGGTAAGGGTAATATATACCCCTTCAAAAAAGTCTCAGACATAGACAACAGTTTTCTAAATACGCTTTAAATCATTTAAGTTGAATTACTAACAAATTAGAAATGGTAGAGCTGAAAAATGCATATAACTTCTGAGTTGTGTCCATCTTCAATCGAATTTTATGCAAGCATTTGATGAAAGAATATTTTCAAGAATTTTAAACCCGACAATCGGGCAAATAGTCATGGATCTCCCCTTTATTTGCTACACTGCAATGGCAGCATTTAAAAACTCGTATACACAGATCTTGTAGCACTCGAAATGTAATACAAAAATAGAAGGAAAGAAAAACATAAAGTCGCAAATATAATAAACAATATTTTGTATACAAATTAAGCAATAATTCTAAGCTAAGCCCTCAAAAAAGGACCGCTCCGTGACTTCATACTTAACGGTCTTTTTTTAGACTTCGAATGCGGAGGTAAAGCGATTATTTGAAAATAGTTTTCGAATACTGTTATATTTTTTCTTAATTTGCTTTCTATGCAGGCAATAGCTATATTCTGCATAGCGATATAATGCACAGAATTTTGACATAACGGTGTTTTTTCACTGTATTTCTTAAAAAAAATCGAAAATATTAGGATAGAAAGACTATTTCAGACAGCTTTTGATTGTAAAATACCTGAGGATTGTAAAGATGTTGTCTAAAAGTTTTTCGAATCCTTAAACTCTGCTATATTTGCCTTTAAGTCTGATTTTTTTTCGAATTATTTGCTTTGAAAGCATCTGAGATTTTGGATTTGTTTTCGTTTTTTTTTTTTCGAAAATTCATAGGTACTACAAAAACGAATTTTAATGGCGTGTTCTTTTCAACACCAAATCATGAAACTGGTGTAGAATACAAAAAAAATTGTTCTTTACTCGAACACCTATACACGGAATCGTGCTCATGCAAGAGTATTATTTTATTCGGTGTTCAAAAGAATACGCACGCTATAAGGATTCTTTTAGGAAATTGACTAAGAGCCGATTTCACAATGGCAACTTAAGTAAAACTTAAGTTGAGAACGCTTCAATACTCAGCCTCCGTTACGATTCCGCTTACGGTTTTGCATATTAGCCGTAAGCTCCTAGAAAATGCTGTCAAAACAAATTTGTTTTGTAATTTTTGAAACATTCGATAAAAATTTTCAGTGCATCGTGTTGGTTTTAAGCTTTTTCCATTCCCTTTTGTTACATCGATGTGCTCTTCATCAAAATTAAAATAATTTGCATTGTTTTTTGTGAAAAACTTAAGTCGCCAATGTTGGTGACTTAAGTGTGATTGAAAAAAAGTCAATGTGAAAACGGAATTTCATCCAGAGTGAGTAAAGTGTCAGAACCTATACTTAAGTTTCGACTGTGAAATCGGCCCTAAATATTTTGCTTTGGTGTTAGTTGCTTTATCCGTGTGCAGGTATGAGCCAAGTATGAAAAGTGTAAAGGAACTCTCGCAGAGACATAAGAAAGACACTTTGTTTTTATGTCCCTGGTTATGCCGGGCAAGGTTTGGTATCGGTATTTTTACGCATTTTAAGGTAAACCCCTATTCGAAGTTAAAAAAATTCTTTAGAATAGGTTGGTAGGTATATGCCTTACAAACTCCAAATCCACCTCTTACCAGTTTACGAGATTTAATTGTTGCTCACTGTGAATAGAGCTTTAAGTATTTAGAGGCTTTTGTTATTATGTATTTTTTTAAGTTTCAATTTTTGCCTGTCTCAAACACGTAAAAAATCTTATTTTGGTTGTTTTCAAGCATGTAGTTTTTTATAATGAAACAAACAGTCATCCTACGAAAAGGGTTGTCCAGGCCACTACTCTTTGTAATTTCTTCCCTAAACACATTTTCCGTCCGCACATTTTCATTAAGAACACACCCTCTTTGCCCTAAGTGCAACAACAACTACACTCGACGCCATATGGGTAAGAGATCTCGACTCGATAAAAAAGGATAAAATTTACTTCAAACACCCATGTTGTGCCAGTTTCCGACCTCGTTTTTGCTCGTCCATCAATTTAAATATGAAATCAATGACCACTGCCCCCAACTCCTGTTCATTAATAATTCAGTATGACTACAAGCGTTCACTAAAAATTATCTATTTGCATAAATTTCCCATCTCGAACTGCATTCAGATACACACACAAACACACAGTCACACCAGCCACCCCCGCAATCTTAAAAAGAACGACACAAAAAATAACACCACCAACGAAATTAAAGAAAAAAAAAATGAAAGAAAAAAAAGCCGGCATAAGCGCAACCCGTCGGCAAAATGTTGTCGTTTTGTATTTGTGTCCCAGCAGCGCAGAGCTTTTCATTCCTCTTCATCGTTCTGTTTACACACTCCCGCACTCACGCGCTGGAGAGCTTTAAATGTATCAGCGCAGGGGTGTTTCGTGTTTGTGTTGTCTCCTTTTTACCTCACCAACGAATTAACAAACGCGCCGTGCCCGTGATTCTCTACAACAATACGAACATGAGTGCGCAGTGAAATTCAGAAAAACACGTTGTTCCTTTCGGTGCGCCTCAAAAAGTCCACGACTGTGTAGCTTTGGCGCTATAATAGCTCTGTGATGGTATTGGTGTGTTTGTGTACTTATTTTGCGTTTCTTTTTCTATCCGCCGCATGTGCTTTGCTTATTGCTTCGCTCAGTTCGTTTCTTCTATGCCATTCCACGAAGATTCGTGCCGCTAGGGTAATTCAGACAATTTGTTCGGCAGCACTTCAGTTATTATCGTGCACCAGAGTTGAAAGTATCTTCTAAGAAGCGAATCGTATCGCATCGTACGCAACAGATACAAGTTAAAGAAAATACTGAATTTTTTTTTGTGTTTAGTTTGTTTCTCGCCCCTTTGGTTGTTTTTGTAAAAAGTCCAATCTTTTATATATACAACAGTTTGTGTGTGCTCCTAGATGTGAAAAAAAAATCCCATATTCTAGTTCATGATTTTTCCCCCAAAAAGCTGTCATGCTGTAGTCCTTAAAGAAAATCCTTTTCGAGGAGATTACTCGTTTCGTCGCGCGGTTTCAAGTGTGAAAATTATGAAATACTTCAACCACCACCAAACGACATGTGAAAAGTGCTTATCCTCCGACACAAAACCTTTGTATCTGTCAATCGTTAGAACGATCCCCAAACATTGTTCTGTTTCGTTGTTAAAAAGTGTTTGAATAACAAGCATCATCCCTGCGAGTTTGTTCAGAAGAAGAAAAATCAAATCAAAATTCAAGTGCTCTTGGAAACATAGTTTAAGTGGAATATTTTCTAAGCAAAAGAAGAAGAAAAGGAAGAAAAAAAAAGTTCTAGTTCCGGTCTACCCGAAAATTTATTGGATTAGCCGCTGATCTTTTTTTTTTAAGAAAAAAAAAAGTATCTTACAAATACACATTACATAACATAAGTTACACATCGTCTCTGCTGTTGTTGTTATTCGCTTAAACAAATCCAGCTGATTCACCGGTGAGTGCGAAAAAAAATTTCATACTTTTCACAGGGTGCCATACAGGCAGCAGGGTGAGAAATGTACAAACCACATCGAAAGGACGTCAAGGTTTCATCAGTATCTGTGTTGCAATTTTAAAGTTTCCCAGAACTCTACCAGAATTTCACTTCAAAACTATATCCTCGAAAAGTTAAAAAAAAAAGATGCAACACTATTCTAAACACTGCCAGCTGGTTGTTGAGGTGCAATCGATTTGGGGAAGATTGTGTACGTTTTACGATTCCCCACACCACACCTCTTTGGACGTTTTATTTACGTGCTTGTCGACATTTTCAATATGGAATCGTTTTTATTTTCTCACACAGTCGGTGTATTGTTTATTATAGAATAAATTTTTGTAAATATTAGAATTATTCTGAAAGCAGCGCTGAAAATGCCTCATTCAAAAGCATTTTTTTTTGTTTATTATGTGTTCTACTAATTGCACTCAAAGATATTGACCCAAAATGATTGCCTGTCATTAAAGTTATATGTATATGTTTACTTTAGGCAAAGGTTTAGTGTCTTATAAATATTTTTAAAGCTTATTTTTTCATTCAGTGAGATTCTACTCTCAACCATTGTTGAAAGAAGGTGCAATAAGAAACTTGCATTTATTGGCGCAGTCGGGAGGCAATTTAATAAAAAAAAATCAAACATGTCAAAGCGCGAAAGTTCCCCTTTAAAATTTTTGCTTAATGGGAATAAAAACACATTTTGGTCCTAAAAATTTGGGTTGAATATGAAAATGATATTTACAAAAATATCAGTATTTAGTGTTTAATGGCAAAACATTAACAATGCACTTAACTACCTAAATTAAAGAATGACATACTCGACTATTTTCGATCAGCATGAATGTTTTTGGCACTTGATAACACAGCTTACTTGAACATTTAAGCTTCTCTCTGCATTTAGTGGCGCAGTCGTTGGGGAAATATAATTTTAGCAAAAAAAAAAAACAAGAACTGCCAAAACTTAGGGAATATGTGATTACTAACAGAAAGTTTGGTACTTTAAGGTAGATTTCACTTGCAAAAGAAATTTCCTAAGTGGCGCAGTCGGGAGGTTCAGATAATAAATGAGCTTATACCATGTCTCCACAGGGCATACATCCGCGACTTATATAAATCTTGATTAAATTTTCAACAAATCACACGATTTAGCATACAAATTTTATATCCTCTCGGCAAGCGATTAAATATAAATTCCATTCACCCTATTCTCGAAACTTATGTATGCACCTTTGTAACAGTTTGAGAATCAAAAAAGGAAACTAAAACTGTCCCTGTACGACAGATCTGTCACAAATACGTTTTATTTTGGGATTTTCACTACGGTAATATTTTCTCGCTCTTGGGAAATGACATCGCCACTCTTTTTTGAGAGCTACAATGACAGAAAAACAACGCTTGAGTCAAATTAATCCTATATTTGTCTGGTGGAGCTACTTTGGGATTTATTCTTAATCGCCTCGAACTAATCCACATAGTAGACACATAGTATTGAGCAATGTATCGGTAAACAAAAGCCCAATGTCTTACTTTTGCGTAACTAATTTTTTAAGGGTAGAATAAAATTGCAAAAGCTTATTCTTATTTCAAAGGGCGCAGTCGGAGGGCAATAATAATCAGATAATAAATAAGTTTAAACAACTTATCGACAAACGAAACACGAAAATCTTACCATTGCTTAACTAATTGGATTAATTACTCATTTTCAGTTCAATTTAAGCACATATTAGTTTGGTACAACACAATATCGACAGCGAATTTATTTTCTACCCTAACAAATTATATAAACAAATTTTAAGGCAAAAGTTCCATTGCGGTTGACATGCATCGAAATTGTTGGCACTGAAAACAATCTACTGAGTACTCCTTGTGCGATAAACTTACAATTTTCATTCTACATTGAGTGGCGCAGTCGGTAGGGTGATAAAATTTCTCTACAACAAAAATATAAACTAACGACGAAACGCAGTTTGAAAGCCCCATATTTCGACAAAATCTGAAAAGTCATTAAGTTTCTATACGTATACCTGTAAGGGTAACGCTTAATATAACAATTTTAGGCAGGAAAAGCTGGTCGTTAGTAACAAGTTTGTTAGTGACAGCGGTCAACTTTCTTTCTAGCAAACCTTATTACAACAACAATCCTGTATTAAAGTGGCGCAATCAGTATAGAATAAGAAAAATTCAACGTAAACAGATTGAAATATTTTTTTGGCTACATCATTTTTGGATAAATATTTTTAACAAACGCTCATAAAACTGAGCATGCCGAACACGCCTAAATTAATTAAAAAAATGAAAAAGCCGACGGCCAATCTCGCAGGTAGATCATAAGCAAGGCGAAAAAAGTACCTGAGTTAAGATTCCTCAGTTCGTATTAAGTTTATATACATTTGTTTGTCATTGCAAAGGTCTCCACGGGTCCCCCTGACCTTTTCAGTTAGCTTTATGTGCAGAAATTTTCAAAAGCATCAAAAAAATTTTGTTGGCGAACGAACTACGAAAAGTGTAACCGTATGCGTAGGGCATTTTTAAGGGTTTTTAAGGCATTTTGACCTTAGTTTTAAACTTCAAGAAAAAAAGAAGAAAGTTCAACATTGGTGCAACCATAACTTCGTAAAGTAATGCAGGCACACAGTTTATTACAACCGAGAATTGTGGCGCAGTCGGTAGAAAAACGGAGACGTTCGAAAACCAACAGTAGTGTAGATCCAGTTAAAACCAGATGTAACCTTTACTCCTTCGAAGGCATATCGTCGAAGTTTTGGCCAGGTTGCCTGTTCTGGGCAAAAACCAATCCGTGGCGCAGTCGGTAGACACAGATTATTGAGTGCAAAACAATATTTAGTTAAAACTGCTACAAAAACTGCAAAGTACTAAGTCGTAGTTAAGTAGGTACTCTGAATAGGTCAGGGGGAAGAAAAGCACAATCGGGTTCTTCAACGATAAGAGTTAAAATTATTTTAAGCAACATGGAAAAATTCAAATGTTCGAAATCAACCCTCGACGCTGCTAATTGTCCAATGCCAGAGGTATTCTTGGTTTTGAATTTTTTAAAAAGTTAAAACTTCTGCAATCGGCTCCAAGGGGTTTAGTAAGGTTGACTCGCTTTCCACGCCCAGCAGGGACATACTTAGACTGTAGCAGGTCCATTGTGATACCACTTTTTGGTAAGACCAGAAGAGCAGCCAGGGAGAAAGGGTCGAGGCAACTAGTCTCGGTATATAAGCAAGTTCGCAATGTGGATTAGTTAGAGACTTACCCGAAAAGAATATTCCGGGCCCTAACTTTAACCATTTCAACCGCCTTAATCGTAGTTCATGTTTTAAAATATATGGCGCAGTCGGTAAAACGAGACAAATCCTTGATCCACAGTAATATTTAAAATTATTAAAGTTGCATCTTCTTTTCAAATATCAGCTAACTATTATAAACAGCTTTCAAAGCCTAAATCGCAATTGAATATGCTAAATGGCGCAGCCGGTAAAAACACACAAATTCATGAACGATAGCAAAACTTTTATATGGGGAAAAAAGGTCATTCTAAGACCTAATTGACTTCCCTAATAGTCAATAGTCAACCTATACTTATTTTTGAGGACATGTTCGGAGAGGTGAATATTTGCCTAGAAAATATTTTGGCTTGAGATTTAAGGGTATGAAACATTTTTCTTTGCACAATTTTTTATTTTTGCAGAAGTGTTCTCATCCATATCGCATTCACTTATTATAGTTGCTCAAAATTGAACCTTTTTTTGACATCTTAACAAACTCTTCATCTCCTGATCATCCCCTGGGAACAACGCACGGTTTTTTCTTTTAACATTTCCGTTCGCAAATATTTCAACTCCACCTTACGACTAGACATAAGAATAATAATGTCATCATAATTGTTACAATTTAGTGAACAAGACATGTTGGTGAAAAATAAATAGATGGTTAGTTTAACCTGGAATCGAACCCAGGACCTTCCGATTGTCGGTCATAGGTGCTACCATCTGCACCAAAGCCCACTTCCATATCGGGTTTACAAAAGCCTACATTTTCTCTCTGCACATAAGCCAGCAACATGTTGTTAGTTAACAAACCTTTGACAACTTACATTTTAAGAATTTTCGCATAAGCCGCGTTTTTAAATTTTAATTGAATACAATTCTTAACTCGCCCCTTACGTTTCGCTTCGAATTACATCGAGCGTGGGGCTGAGTGCAACAAAAAATTTGATCAATCTACTCTAGAGTGAGAAACAAATAAAGCCCGGCAGTTTTTTTACGAACAACATAAAGAAGTCTTATAGCAACTTGTGCTGTAAACTCAGTTGCAAGTACTGAACGAAAAGATCCGTGGCTTTTGAGGAAAGAAGCGGTGTCGATGTTAAGAATTAAGAAAGCTGGAGGAATTGTTATTTGCTCTAGGACTTGGCTCGCCTAGTTTGCAATCTGTTCTTTTGTAAAGACATTGTTGTGCCTGAAGTTTAAGCATTGTAGTGTTTGCTTTTTTTTTGCATTATCCTGCTTTCAGAACCAGGTGATAGACTTTTTTTCCAATGACTGAGAGCTATCAACGTGCAAAAATTTGGCCAATTTGACCGGGAACCTTTCTTCATAGAGTTTCTGCGGGGTCCTTTTGCCCTGGACCTTAAAGAAAACTATGTTTGAATTGAAATTTTTTGCTTCCCCATATAGCTCAACCAGTTTGTGGAATATAGCGAGCAAAGCAATACTTTTGCTAGGCTGCTTAGTTTTAAAAAATGTGAATTATCAGCTTGAAAAGTTTTAAGCAAAAGTAAACGCAATTCGTACGTCAATTTGTGAAAATGGGTTTTGAACTTTTAACTATACTAGAACACCAGCACAACTACCGAAGTGCTCCTCACTTTTGAAATCTTTGAACTAGAAGGCATTGCACAAGGAGTTTTTTTTTATTCAGCACGCAAAAGTCAAAGGCTGTTGTCAGATCATCACGAATGCCAAACAGGCCTTCACCGACGGCTTTCTAATAAAGTCATGGTAATTCTTTCCTCATAAAAAAATTTTAAAATGGTAAAAATTAGTGACACAAAAAATTTTGTCTAACCAATCCAAATAGACCTCAAACGAAATAGTATTTGACTTAATAAAAAGAACGGAACTGATTCCAGCTTATAGTTATATGATTCAAAAATTGATACCTCATGACTCAACTGGATTCTTCTCGGAAACCCCAATGAATGGATCCCAGAGAAGACTCATCCTCCAGCAAAAAAAATTAAATAATTCTCTCCAATCCTCTAATTCATCCTGTTTGTATTCCAATTCCATTCCTATGAAAAACATCTAACCGCATCAAACAGGTGTCGTTCACCAGCTCCGTAGTACAAAGTATGATGCTGCGGCTGTCCTATTTTTATTTTTGTATATAAAAATTATTTTTGGAGAAGCAAATTGTGTTTATGTAGATGGGTTTATTATTATTTTTTTTTTGTGCTATCATAAAGCCCGCGATGAAAAAGACAAACATCACACACACGCCGCCGCCAATTAGTTTCTCGCGCTAAACACTGAACTCCGACGTCTGCAGCACCCATCCAGCACCGCGCCGCCGGATGAGGACCAACAACAGTGGGGTAGAGTGCGCGACGTACGGACGCTCGGCATCGGTGTATAAATTTTCAAAATAGTAAAACAGTGAGAAAAAAATTATAATGGAAGCCCATTTCCATTTGCTTTTCAATGAATTTTGCCAGGATTCCAAGCTTCGCTAACGATAAATTCTCAATTTCTATGACGTTTTTCAAAGCAAAAAAAAAAGCACTCGAAAATGAAAAAGGAATTAGATACATGTTGCTGATAGTAAATTTTTAGAACAGCCATGCGCCTATATTGATATCTCATGCAATGAGTTTAGAAAATGTATTCAGTGCTGAGAGAAAAACCTACCAACCCCATTTGAATCAAGGGCGAGGGTGGATTTTGTGTGGGTCTTTCAATTTGAAATGCTCAGCACGCATTAAATTAATTAAAACAAGAAGGATGTTGAATTTGAGACGCATCCAACGCAAAAGGGCGGCGGACACCACGATGTAAATCAAATTATTTGTTAAGAAAAAAAAAAGAAACTCCGAGGGGAAAGACCGAAGAGCGCATTTACGCTTATGGGAAGAAGTCAAAGGTTAATTGATTGACAACCATAAGCGGGTATTTCCCCTTTTAGTATGGTTGAATTTTATTTCGATTCACTTGCATAAACGAATGTGTTGAAAGGAAATAATATTTAGAGCTGATAAAATTTAGAAGAAAAAGAATGCCTCAAACACATGTTGCTGAATCAGACCCTGGAAATATAGATACGGGTTTGCCTATGTCAAGCATCGGAAACTTTAGTTTTTGTTCAAAAAGACACCAGAATCTCTGCTGAAGTTTCTGTTCTGATACCACAGATTCTAATTATGTAGAACGATTAGTGCAAAATTGCGGGTAAACCCTTGTCTGAACTCGGAGTTTGCTTGCACTAATAAAAGGATTGTGTTCGAAGTATGTACTTCTTGTGTATAATCAACACTGTAGTTCTTTCCGAAAAACAATCCTCAACACAAACAACAAATAGTTAATTGAAGAGAAAAAAGTGTTGCTTAACATGTTTTTTGCAATCAGTTTTTTGCTTTTTCCAAACAAAACAAATGTTTCCCTGGAAAAAAGTGAAATTAGCTTCCAAAATAGCTTCCACCCAGCTTTAGCACGTGAATTCCTTCCAACAAAGCTTTACTCTCTCAATTATTACTGCAAACAATGTAATGTTTTTAAGAAATTAAAAGCTTCACTAAGGTAATTTGTTTTCCAACACACACTTAATGCACTCTAGTTTGATGCGACAAAATAAAAGGTGTATGACTGTTCCTACATGGGTTCAGTCTAGCGCTATAAACACTTTGTTGTTTGAGAGGAATAAGAAAACATTTTTTTTGCTTCCAGCAAATATTTCTTCGTCTTCTGGCAAGCAATCGCATGGGAACATTTTTTGGGTTCATGTATTATTTTTGTCTTATAACAAATACAAGTTTTAAAGGCTCCCCAACCAAGTTCAGCGAAAACTTGAGTTCGAGTACTATCTAGGGCGCGCTTAAGCAATGCTTTTAGTTCAAGCTTGGCTTCGCAGAGCCTTTCCATTATCAACATTATGTCTGTATTGCTTCCATCATAAGACCGAATGTAATTCGAGATTATCTGAACTGTCCTCGTTGAAAGTTTTGCCGGTCATTCAATGAGAGTCTAAATCATCGCCCTCACAATGGCCTTGCATTATAAGGCTTTGTGATGTTCCTGTTCTTGACATCAGTCCTCATTCATGCTGTGGCCTAATGGCTCCGTAATGAGGTGGGATCTGTTTCTGTTGGTTGGCTTGATTAGTGTTTATACACAGTCCATTACAAATCTTCATGTATTTTGTTCGCCTTCATCGTCAATCAAAGACTCAAAGAGATATAGGAAGAAAAATTCAAGCTAGACACCATAATGGGCTTAACTATGTCTCCATCGGCCAGAAAACTGCGATTATTAGGAGCCGATTATAAAAAAATTGCGAAGTGTCTCCACCGAATGAACCGTATGGACAAACATACGGTTCATTTGACACGGAAACGTATTTTTGACAGATCTGTCACACGTGGACCATTTCAGTTTCCTTCTCCGAGTCGCAAACGGTTATTAAAGTGTGCGATAAGCGTTAAAAAGTGTCATGAAACAGGGTTGTGATCACAGTGAATGAGACTTCCGGGGAGATTTATATTTTGAGTTATTTACGGGGAGGATAGTAGTTATTTAATTAAAATCGCTGTGTGTGTTAAAAATGTGTTCGGTGGAGACATTGTATAAGGGCCGTTTTTTCAGAACAATGTTAAACCCAACTCAAAACGAGATGAAAACGAGTCTAGATTGAGCCCAGCGAGCAGTTTTTCAACGAAGAGTTAAAGTTGTCAAAATTTTCGACTGTCGAAATTATTGACAACTGTCACTTCACATAGGAAAAAACAGGCAAAGATGTTCAAGTTGTTCTCAAATTTAAATTTTAACGGAAACACGCAAAGCAAGTGTTTTTTCACTTAGAAAAACAGGCTAAAAGCTTGGGACTTCACTCCAGAATTACTGCTCTTCAGAATTTGATTTGACCTTTTGACAGAGATTCACCAAATTTGTGAAACCGAATAATGTCGAGTTAAACTGAGACCAACTCCGGATCGATATTGATTGACGGCAGAACTCATTTCTGGAGATTTATCTTAGAAACTCGGATAATGTTGCACAGAAAATCTGGCTTTTAATGCCTCGGACTGTCTCAGGTGGGGCAGTTCGCGTAATTTTGGAAGTTGTACCTTACCACACTTTTGGAAGTTATAGATAACCACTACCCTCCAAACCACCCACCCATACAACAATTATTCGTTGTAGGAAAACAAAGAGCAACGTATTTTGGGTTCATTTTGTTTTCGAATCTTATTTCTGGAGTTAAGTTTAGTTAAACTCCAAAACTCGAATAATTTCGCACTGAAAAACTGGCTCTACATGACACACATTATTGCTACCACACTATTCTAGCCGAAAAAATCCTGACTCGCTTTGTGGGTTCTTTTTGGCAGAGATAAAGTGAGGAAACGAACACTACGAAAGAACACGGACGAAGCTGTTATCCCAACTCACTGTCGCGGTTCCAAGGGTGCAGTTGAAACAGAATTCCTTAACCCCTTTATCATTCCCTTCAGACGTTTTTCCATAGTCAGGCATCAAACATAAGGAGCTACGGAACGGCAGAGAACCAAAGCGTTCCACAAAAAACAATCTCCTTACTAAAAAGGTTAATCTGAAAGAAACCCCTTCCCTGGAAATAACCCCAGACGGAACCAAACTTTATAATACAGTTTAAATCAAAAACGGGGACCAACAAAGACTAGCCAAACCCTTTTCCAAATCACCACAAACGTTTTAAAGACAGTTGCTATCCTTTCTTGCATTCATTTGGACCACTTTTTCATGCAAATCTTTCAATCAATTCCGAAATTTTACTTGTAAATGAGGTCTTAAACTTTCTGGTCCATACCAACCCTTGGTTATGTAACGGGGTCTCAGACCGTTGACGAGTTAAAGAAAAACATTCGTGTCCAGATCGCCGCTTTATCGCCTAGATTCGGGGGAAAAATAATGAAAAAAAATTAGCACCGTTTGCTTCAGACGAATGAGGCGCTCACTTTATTCAAGTTTCATTCAAAAACTAGTGAAAATAGATTGTTTATATCCAAATGAAATAAAAAATACCTCATAAACGGAAATCGGTCAGTTGTTTTTTAAGTAATTCAATATCCAAACACCGACATAAAAGATGGTGCACCCTGAATACTCAATAGAAAGTGCTAAGGAATTTTCGACGCCAGCTAGTGTCCTTAACTTGACTATAAAAATCTAATTAGAACAAGCAAAACACCTCCAATAGGTTTCAGGACATGGTTGTTTTATGCAAAACTACTCCTTGTTCAAAACGCTTGTAGTGTAGGCAAACATTTTTGCCGAAAGCATCGCTTTATGCTAGATGAAAGCATCGCATCGCTTCATTTTTTGGCTTTGGCCAATAGTTATAGAGGCCATAGATTTGGTTTTACAAAACAACGAAGCGTTTGCCTTCAATCTGGACTTAAAACTTCTAATGACATCTAGCGCCTCTTCCATTTCAGCTTAACTCATACCCTGTTTCCACCGCGCACTAATCCGCGGTTAGCATAAATCATCATTAAATCCCCTACAAATTACGCTATTTACCATACAAATTAAAATCCTCTCGACAAGCAAGTAAAAATAAATCTCCTCCAAATACCATGTTTCCACTGGGCACTAATCCGCGATTAATATAAATCTTCATTAAATCCTCTACAAATTACGCTATTACCATAAACATTTAACTAAATCCTCTCGTTCACCCTTTTCACAAACCACTTTCAACCCTTTTCAAACACATTTTTTTTTACAGTTTGAGACTAGAAAAGGACAATGAAACTGTCGGCGTATAACAGATCTGTCAGAAGTACGATTTCTATTAGGATGATAACAACGGAAATATTTTTTCGCTCCTGGAAAATGATATCGCCACTCTCTTTTGAGAGCCAAAATGACAGAAAAAGAGAGCTCGTATTAAATTAATCTTCTATTTGTCCGGTTGAGCCACTTTGGGATTTATTTATAATCGTCTCCCGCTAATCACCGTTTTTTCCGGTGGAGACATTGTATGAAGTTAACACGGCGGAGCTAGGCTATATAAAATAGCCTGATCTGTTAAAAAAAAATATAAAAAAAGAAGGGATCTACAATTTTTTTACTGCGTGTAAATTTTATTTTAAGTGTCTTCTTGTTGATTCTCATCGAACCAAACACCAATTTCAGTGTTTATTCCCTTGACATGTTGGCATTTAAAAACTTACTTCCGAAACCTTTAAAAAACAATTTCCATATCTTATTTCAAAACCGCACTAATTTGTTAAACCAAATAAAAAAAAGTTTTACAAACTGTTGTCAAATGACATCTGTCAAAGAGAGAAAAATAAAATACATTTTGGCACGTACCTATTAGAAACGTTCCATATAGAAAAAATATAATTAATTTCACGTTTAGTATTATATAAGTAGGTATGTCCACATGCATGTATGTATGTTTAACATGGGAAGAACATTCTCAAATTTCGGAAATGTTATCGGGTGACACAGTGGCACACTGCAGGCAATAACGCGTTGGTGGCGGTTGCCTTTTGTGCCCGCGCCGCGCCGGTGTCATTAGGGTTGGGTTTCTTTCACTTTACTTATCTGCGTTTTTTTTCCATTATTTGTTGTTGCTTTAATTGGTGTTTGGTCGTGTTTTTGTTAATTTATTATTCACCAGTTTCGTCTCCTTCATTAGTATACGTATTTTGTTTCTTTGGACGGCTGGCTGTGTTTGCCTCCTTTCCTTATAACTAATTTTTGGCATTTTTTTCGGGCAAGGTACCCACCTTCCTTTCTTCTTTTTTTGAGCTAATGTGCTTCTTTTTATTAGTGTAGCAAAAAAGCAACAAACAGAAAAAAAAAATAAAACATAAAACGACAACGAAAGCTGGAGAAGAAGAGCCCAAAAAACATGGGGACGAATGCTTTTATGGCACAGCCACATGTGGATAGTATGGGTGTATCCAAATAAACCAAGTATATCTGTGTATAATTTCTATACAAAATTTTCGGGTTTGGCAAAGTTGGTTTTTTTTTGTCGTTTTAACCCGTTGATTATACGTTTTTTCTTTTTTCTTTCTCTTGTTTCTCGTCTTTTTTTTGTGTGTGTGTGTGTTTTCCGCTTAACCTTGAAGAATATTAAATTAGAACCTCCAGGCTTCGGGGGGATAAATGCGTTTTTTCGTTTGTTCTTTCGGTCTGACATTTTGCGAGAGTGAAGCGATTTTTTTTTGTTTTATTTATTTTTAAGGCCCCCGAGTTGATAAGAGAAACCGGTTGCAGCTAATTTAGTTTTTTTTTGTTTTTTAATAATTTTCAATCTACATAAAAGTCTAGAAATATACATTTACGCACATCAACCTACCTACACATATTTTTTGGCAACCTTAATAGATTTTGCGTTTGTTCAAAATTTCATAAAGGGTTTATGGAAATGAGTAAACTTGATTCCTGCTTATGGGAAAAGGAAAAGATCAATGTGTCTTAAAGTTATGCTGTTGGAGTTTGGGATTTTAATGGCAGAGCTTACAATTTTGCATAAAATATAGTAAGACTGTCTACCTTTATGACCTTGTGAATGAATTTTAATAGCTAGGTATACGTAAGTAGGTAGGAAGGAAGGTAGATATTTTGTTAATGGGTGTAGGTATAGCTAGGTTGAGTTAAAATAAGAAAGAACTAGTGCAGATGGACAGAGAAACTAATGAGTTACGTTTTAGGTAGGTTGGGTTGGCGTCACAAACCCGAAAAACCTAAATCATTGGCGAGGAGCCTTTTTTTATTTCCCAATTAATATTTAACACAAAAAATCTTAACAATCTTGTGTTTACCAGTGGTTTTAAGGTCAAAGTTGTGCCTGTGGAGGCTTGTTCGCAAAATTGTGAACTGGCAAAAGACAAAGACACATTGCGAGGATCTTCCAAAAGGTTTATACCTAAACGTGCAGTAATTCTTGATTTCGTCCTATTTGGAACACATAAAGCGGTTCGAGGTACACTTGCCGATACAATCATATATTTGAAACTAAAAATGCAAACTTTAAATGCTGTAAAACAAAAACCAGCATAACATCTTAGGGTCCCTCAAACGGCTTGAAATTTGATTCTTTCGAAACTCCAGTGTTTCTTATTCGACAGCGAAAATAGAAATAATCAGTCGTCGTTATCCATGATTGAAAGACTGAAACTGAAAACCTTTATGTGTTCGGTCTTGTCGAAAAATGATAAAGTTGAACGAAGAACACAAAAAAACCTTTCTACAAAGGTAGTTACCATGGAGTCCTAAACACTTCTAAGAATAGTTCTTATGTCTAGCCAAGTGCACCTGCGTCTATGTGAGAATGAATTCCAAAATTAGCGCATAAACCTGCATATGACCTAGAGTCTTTCGAAGCTATGCACAAAAGTCTTTTTGTTACGACAAAAGATTTCGCCTTGCCTAGTCGACAAGGCGGACACAATCATCACGCTGGATGTCAAGACCGTTTGAACGCAGCAAACTTGGGTAAAATTGTGCAAAGAGAGTGCCGGACTACCTGCCGATTATAATGAGGGACTACTTTAAAAACAGTAAATTGTACTGCGACACCGACGACGGGATGAGGGAGTATTACGCCAAAGGCGGCGTCCCCCAAGGTTCTGTACTGGGGCCACTACTGTGAGATCTTATGTACAAAGATAAACTCAAACCCGGAAACCTAGGTTCTCGAAAATAATAGGCTTTGCTGACGAAATAGCGATCGTTGTGTTGTAAAATTTTCGAGTATGACGAATGAAGCCTTCAGAATGGTTTAATACTGGCTAGTAAGCATGGATCTACGTCTAGCAGAGGAAAAGACTCACCAGTATAGCAGACGAGTAATGTAAATGGTAAGAGTGACCGTGGGCGATCATCTTATAGTTTCTAAAGCATACTTGAAGTACCTTGGCCTCACTAATAGTCAAGTACATATCTGTAACATGCAGGGGAGAAGGCGGCAAGAAACAACAGCTGCACTGGCAAGTATCTTGTCAAATATAGGACGACTTTATCGGAAGAAGAGACTACTGTTGGCAAGAGTAGCGACCTCACCGATACTCTATGGCTTTCAAAAATATGGGCTGCTGCAATGTAAACGAAGTCATGCAATCGAAGAACAAGGTTGGTCTTCAGGACTAATACAATGCGAGTATGCAGCGCGTTTCTCATGCGTTGTAACTGGAATGGTGCACATATACCTTTTTCGTAAAGAAGCGAATTTGGCTATGATTTGGCTATGAAGACAACCCAAACTGTCGTGCACAGAAGTAGTTAAAAACGCAGAACACATAATGTTTTTCTGTCCAAGATACCACAAAGAGTACAATCAGCCGGCAAAACAGGCTGGTTGAAACCTCAATCAGACGGATGTTGAGCACGCAGGCAGCTTGGGAAGCACTTAGCGTAACTGGGTCTAGCATCATGAAAGAACAACGAAGGGGTTGCTGGTCCGCAATTGGGTACCTCCCCAGGTGGTGGATAGGGCAACGCTCACCAGATATAGGGGGTATTGGCATGGAATATATCCGAAACGGAGCAAAACCACTAACAAACAAAAAATTCAAGTGTGTTGTCCCAAAGTAAGCGGCTCTCTGATGGCAGGCTAGGGTCGGTCGATTATCAAACACCTTTTTCTCTTCTAACATGCAAATAGATTGGACAACAATTAGATGTGTGTCAGATGATTTTATTGACTACTCCGCTGTTAAAATAGATTGGCGTTCCTCCGTAAAGGCACAACACCTGTGGTGGTAAGCTTTGGTGTTTCTATGATAAATATTCAAGTTCCGTATTGATTCATCAACATTTTTTTTTTTTTTTTGGATCGAGAACTACTTTTCTTTTCTATCCTCTATTTCTTTCCGCTCGCAATGTGCCACACATTTTAGACGGCGCATAGTCTTATTTAAAACCGTCTTAATTGCGAGTTGTACCTTGTATTTAAGGCATCATCAATTAAACTGTATACAAAACAGTCAAGCGATCGCGTTTAAAATATCGATCTAAGCGATCACTCGAATTGTCTTTTTTTAGAGAGTTATCGAACGCGGTCGATTCCTAGTTTAATATTTTCAACAAAAGCCACTAAGAATTTACGTTTTTCACACTTGCACTACAATAAAGTGTTAGTTTTGTCCTTTTCTGAAAAGGATTAATATAAGCAATTATAGGCTCTGCCCAGAATATGTAGAGCCTGCCTCCGAAGAGAGTGAACTTTCAAGCATAGCTTTGCTGCCACCTGGTGTTTCGTTTTGTCCATTGCCATCTTTTTTTAACTTATCGTTTTTATGAGAAATAAGTAAGTCACTTCTATTTCTATTTTTTAAACACAGATGACCCTTTGGAGGCAGAGGCCGACCAGTGAGCCGCACAATATGTGACACACGTGGTAGCTTCTAGATTTTTTTTTATTAAACCCTCAGATTCATCTATAAGTTTCAACTTTGCTATCAAATGTTACCCCAGCATCCACAGCATCCATTGCAGCATTAAAGACTACTTCTTCCGGTGGATTTTATTTGGCTCTTACGACAGACATACCTTACATCAAGGCTATTCTAATCCCTATCTTGCAGGGAAAAGTACCTTTTGTTCCTCATACAAAAGGTAGCCACAACACTTTGTTCGCGAGCTACAACCTAATAACATAAGATTTTTGCCGATTTTGCCCCACGTTAGGCGCCGTTATTGTGGTACTGCTTAGAGTCACAGGGGCACCTTGGCGGTGTGATGTTTAAGTAGTGGCACTCTCGTTGCGCGTGGGCGGACCTCCTAGCCACAAGAATTGTTTCGTGCCATGAAAAAAGGCCGTGAGGAAACAGGAAGCAAAGAAATGTGCAGGACCCCGTTTTTGTCCTTAGACATCATTGTATACGTACATAAGTATTCTTGTAAGTTTTTTAATTTTCTTTTTATGACCTAAAGTTGCTTGTGCTGGGCTTTAATAAAAAAAGAAAATTATTCCATCATTCCCCTACGTTTCTACGGTTCTTGCCGACTGCCTCAGGAGACGTTTGTTTGTTGCACATTTTGTTTTGATGTATTAAAATATTTGTTTATTATTGTGGATATAATACAATTTTCAGAATATAAATGCCCCCTGAGAAAGTCTAAGAGTATCGACGAAACGTAGGGAAAGGATGGAATTATTGTTTTTTTTTTAACTTTTTAAGCATCTCTACTTAAACGACCAAAAAACTAAATTATTCGATTGTAGTGAATAAATAAGCCATCGCTCATCGCCGATTTGTACAGGGAGCAAACAATTACCAAGGCAAAATTTGCTCAAACTGAAAGGCAAAATTTGCCAGCAACTGAAAAATGACATAAAACAGTGATTATGACTGATAATGTTATGCTAAATCTTTTCTGACCCAAAATATTGACGGCTTGTGCCCTAGCGCTAAATTAATAAAATATTATAGTCCCATGAAGTAGAATACAAAGTCGACAAGATAAGTAGACAAAATAAGGCCTGTAAGAATGGCTTAATCAGTCGGTCTCGAAAACGAAATGTGCGCATGTCTATGAATGTCTTTGTAAAATTTCTTAATTCCATCCTTCTGACCTAAAATGAGATCGGGTTTTCTTGGATGAACTTGTGGATGTTTTCATTTTGACTGCAATCAAATCCAGCAAAGGTTCTTGGGTGACATGCAACACGGTCAGGAAATCCAATTGACATCAAATTTTTGGCTCTCCACTGACCAATTTTTCCAATTTACTGCCGTCTCCAATGCAGGGACAAGGCAGAGAAATCTAAATCCAACCCAGACTGACTATCTCAATTAGCTAGCACGCAACGATGGCAAAAAAAAATATATTCATCATTGTACACATCTGATTGTTTATATGAAAAATCTCCCCATAAATAATTATTTTCGGCTCGTTTCTTTCGTCCAGATGGACTTCCGTTCTTATTTCGGTTTCGCTTCGTTCAAAAAAGCCACAACACGCCAACGCCAACGGAACATGCATTCAATATAAAAACAAAAAAAAAAGATGGCAAAATAGACCAAATCAAATCTGGATACGAAACGAAAAAAAAAAAACGAAAAAATCAGCAGCCAAGCCCCACATTAAACGCACACTAATAGCTGAGTAAACATCAATAAAATCTACTCGAACAACATTTTTAATCGTCTTTCGGTAGCTTCGGGAGCGTACACAACCTTCAGAACCGAAATTTTACGTGCAGCGAATAGAAAAAAAAATTTGACAATATTCCATTGTTTTGCGGTTCGATTGCGATTCGAAAAGTGACACAACTAATTACCAATACAAAAGTCAGTTGTTCAAAACCGTTTCGAACAGAGATTATATTTTGTATAACGATTCCTTTAACCAAGGCTGTCAGTTGTTGTTGTCGTCGTTGACAATCAGCGACGACGACGCGCTACTTCTGCCCTGGCACCGCGCGTTAATCAAAAATGACAGCTCAAATAATAGACCGGATAATTATTGTACAAAAATAATGTTGCTTGTTGTTGAAATAGAATATACCAAAAAAGCGCATTCCCAAACGCCATTGATGTCAAAGACTTAATTAGTTGACGCTGGCGCCCTCAACGCTTTGCCTCATTCAACTATCGGGTCACTTTTGACATTAGACGGATCTTTTTAAATAAGTTAAGGTGACGAAAGACTGTACAAAGGGGGTCATAGTTAGATTAACGTTTCTACTAGCTCATATGGCCGACGTATTGAGACGCAGATCCGCCATCGATATGGAATTTGAAAACATTTAGTATTCGCCAGCACAATGCACGTTTGCGACGTGTTTGACATGAAAGATCGTGGTTTGACGTTTAGTTGTTAAGCGTCAACGCTAGGAATGCAGAATTCTTTGTTCGAGTGCAGTATTCGGCAGCCTTATGAGGAATAGGCATAAAAAAAATTGGATAAAGAAACATTGCGTTGACCTACCTTAACGAGTAACTGTAGAAAATTTTTTATTATTTAAGGGAAGTGCAAGAATATTAAAGTTACGCTGTAGGTAGACGAGGTTTGTTGACTTAAGAATGCTTGCTTCAAAGTGAAAAAAGTGGACTATCCCTCTGAAGTGACAAGCAGTATTGAAACCCATTGAAAAACTTTTATTTTACTGAGGAAGTGTACACCTTTGTTATTCTTTTCCTTCACGCGAAAAGGCCAGAAGATAGATTCACGTCTTATTTAAAAAAATAAATAGAGTGGCGCAACTGCTCGAGGTAAACCAGGGCCAACTTCTCAAAAATGTATGCTGTGTATGTTAATTTCATCACATACAAAGGGACCTACAATTTTTGATCAATGAACTGTCACTTTGAGAAGTTTTTCAAGACAAATGATACTCTCGGAGGGCTTGCCAGACCCTCGCGGAGGTGGGGACCGTGAAAAAGAATGAGTCTTTTTTTTCGGGTGACGATGGTAGGATTCACGTCCTAGCTGCGTCCTACAAAATTTGTCAGTACGAGACTCATGGGGGAGCATTTTCTCTACACTGGTGCCCTCAACAATATACTTTTAGTTCTCCTGACCTATGGAGTGGAGGGTCTTTACCTGGTTCACAATAGCCTTCCATTTTCTGCGATCCCGGGCACGCTGCGTCCAATAGTCCAGACCAAGCGCGCTGGCATCCGTGATAGCTTGGTCCATGAAACGGAGGTTCGGTCATTCTGGTCAGTTTAAGCCTGGGCTGGACCATTGTTGTCCATCTGCTCGATGTGAGCCAGCCAATGGTCGTGTTTTGGATTTCCAAATAAAATCCCCACATCTTGATTCAAAAATATAAAAAGAGTTATCATGTGTGGTCAGGGCAGATAAATCCTACACGAACAAAATGTTCGAATTGAGCATTCGTGTAGGTCTTATGATTTACACTGCGTTTTTGCAGTGAAAGTTTTAAGTTTGGCTCGACTTTTGCCGAAAAAGTGTTTGTATGGGAAGGCAATCTTGGTGTTTCCCACTGATGAGTATCAGCCAAGATTGTCGATCGAAACAGACCTGCTTACCTAACTAGGGTAAAGACCATTTTTTGATAAAAAGGCAATTGTAAAACCAATAAACTGTGCGTGTTACTTACTTCAGGTTGCGCTACAGTTTGCTGTGGACCTGGTCCTCATTCAACAAACTTCGCGAACCAGCCCTGCCTACAGCTAGCTGTGTCCCGCACACGAACTTGGCTGAGGTCTCTTCTACTTGCGTGCGCTTTTACGGCCGATCAACCTGTCACACAAGCTGTGGGCAGTATGGTCGTTTGTATGTGTTATGCATTTCTTGTGTGTTGTTAATATGCGCACCTTAGAACACAGTTATACCCACCTAAGTTTCGGAGAGGAGGGACTCTTCTGCCGTATTCAGTCGATGTTCTTCTAAATAAAATTCCATCGCAAAAGCGGTTGCAAAACTCTGACGTTTTCGGATGGCGTGAAAAATTTACAGGGAAGCGTCTTGATTCTCTGCTTGGAATCGGCAAAAAATCGTAGATCCCTTCAATGTTTGTAAGGCGCTTACAATACACGGGGTTGTGGGAGCCCAGGCTATGGCCTTAAACTCCAAGAGTTTTTTTTCCTGCACGATTCAACGCCTTTTTCATCATTGAACAAATACGCCTGTTCTTGAACCCCCCTAAAATTAGTTGCCTGAAATTTTACGAGTTTCAAAGGCGCCTGTTCACTAACGTTTAAATGTGACTTTTCTGGTGCTGCACCCATAAACTAGCATGAAAGGAGCGCTGAAACGTGCATTTTTGTGCTATGTCCCTTGAATGACGTCTCTAGACCAAAGTTAAGCCTTTGCTCATTCGCCCAAAAGTGTATTTTGGCTTAAAAGTAGAAGATTCTTTTTTCCGATCCATGCGTACATGGTATACTTTTGAATTTCTTGGTATTCTGCTCATTTTAGTTTTTCGGTCTGAGTCCAATAAAATCTGCCATTTTTTCTACGCTTCTTGTCAAATTGTGCCAAGGCATGAAATTATTGAAGCATGTAAAGTCCCTGGTAGGCCAAGAAACCGGTGGTGGGATCAGATAAAGAACCTCTCTGAGTCCCGCCTGGAGATTGCGCCGGAGTCTCTTGAGTTGGTGGCGGAGGATCGAGAACGATAGAAAGACCTTTTAGCCACCCTCGCTCCGCGTCCCTTTTAAAGGATAAGCGGCACTCGAAATGATGATGTAAAGTCCCAACCATAATAGACTAAAGTGGAAATAACCTAATGTCAAGATACATCGAAAATCCCACTTAAGTTTTGCCAAATGCTTACGGTGCCCAAAACAGACTTCAGTGAACGTTTCGCAAATCATTTTAAATTTGTGCGTATCTTACCCAGCTTTCAAATTTCCGTGCTAAAAATCGCACTTGAGTGGGACTAAACTTAGAAGGGCAAAAGTTAGTTAACGAAGACCTAACGAAAGCGAGCAAATGGTCGTGGATATTTATGAAAGCTGACTTAAGCTCACCTAAGTCTATGATGGCAAGGCCTTAAGGGTCTTTTTCCACGAGTTACAGAAGTGGTCTTACCAAAAGTCTGCTAGAGATAAAGATTCAACCAAAAAATTCTTACGATGTTTCAGAGGAACCTGTGTATAACTTCTGAAGGTTAATTTTTAGGTGCTGCATCCATAAAGTAACATAAAATGAGCACTGAAAAGTTCATTGTTGTTCCATGAGCTCGAAGTGTAAAACAAAATGAAATGAAGGCGATTTCTTGTGGCGAAGTAGCAAGGTTGAGTTTAAGCAAGGTTTACTTGGCGAAGAAGACGCTTGCGACTTACGAGTTAAAAACTAGAGACAACTCCGAAACAAACCTGGCTCAGAGTTTCTCTTTTTTACCCTACGTTTGTCATCCAACAAAGTTTCACTCATTATTGCTATAAACTCAACATTTGGGGCTGAATTTTTCCAGCTACTGCGTCGTCTTGCCAATGTGTAAAAAAAAACAGCGAGGTTGCACAAAGCATGTTTCCCTCGTAGACCAAGTCTAAAAGCAAGATTCATTCAAAAACCCTTTTATCCAATGTGCCACAAAAGTGCGTACAATCAGTGAAACCTGCGATGCACCCGCAAAACAAGTGTGGATCTTGCTTAAGGTTGCCCCTCTAGGCTCAGACAGAAGGCTACAGTCAGTCGAAAAATCGCTTTTGGACCTAAATCCCTCGCCTCTTTGGTCCATCAGAGAAAAGGCGTTAAAAATCATCCAACACATCACCATCACCCCATAAATGAACAAACATAACTCCATGATTCCTCAGATAATAAAAGTCAAACATTTCTCCTCAAAATGCCTGTCACATGCAAGCGACAGAAAAATACTCCTTCTTTATGTGTGTACCCCCTATCGCCCATCATCAAAGTCAAAGTGGACGAAAAAAATAATGCCAAAAATGTGCACAACACTCAAAATTTTATCACAATTCCTCCCGAAAAAAGGGGAAAAAAATTACACATCACTCCGCGTAAAGTTTTTGTTACTTCTTTCCGTTTTTTGGCGGTTCCATCTGCAGATATATTACCCAAGATTGTATTCGAGTTTCTTCAAAAATGAAATGGCCATTCCATGGCTTAGTTTTTTTTTTTATTTTTTCGTATGTCCACATACGTATATAAATTGTACTCCCGTCCCGACTTCAAACGCGCATCTAACCTTTTTTTCGCCTTAATTTTTAGATCGTTGCGAGTGAAAGAATGAAGATTATTGTTTTGTGGAAACTACAAAAAAGTCATATAAAAGAGTCGAAAAAAACGAGCAAAATAAAAGTGAAAAAAATAATAATAAAGAATATAAGACTACGTGGAATGTTAAGAGTCAAGTTTATGAGGGGGGCGATACATAAGTGATGACTTTTGTTTTGGATTTCCATCTTCCTTTTGAGAGAATCAACCCGAAACAGAACCCTTTTTCTTTTCATAAATTCCCAACACGAGTTTGTAGGTATTCTACGTGTAGGCTTAATTTTTTTGGCTCAAATTAAAGCTCCCCATAAAACCCTCATATGATATAAGTACCTCTAGTCAAATAGATAAAAAAAACACACATATTTTCGTGTGTTGTTAAAACTTTTAATACCATTTTGATATGTTTTACGATTTAAAAAGTAATTAATCATGCTGCTAGGTAAGGATATACAAGTTCATTAAATAAATAATTGATAAAATGAATTATGTAGAAAAATATCTATCCGTGTCGATAGTATATAAATAAATTATCTGAAAAAACAAACGGAAGTCTAGAACTTTTTTATGAAGGCTTGATTTTTACTGGCGGTCAGCTGTCATAAATCTCCGAATGATGAGTTTACATCTTCTAATGATGTGCTTGTAACGACCGACTATTAATGAGTGGGGGAAAAGTGATTTCAGGGTTACTCAAAGTTTTAAGATTAGTTTTAAGAACGTAATGGTTTTTGCCAGGGAGATACTAAAAATCAGATGATTAGGCGGAACACTGTCAGCAGTCCTCGTTTGAAGGTTAGAATTAATCATACATTTAAATAATATTTACTCGTTAAGAACCCGAGCTTATAATTTTTTGAAAATTGTTAAGCCTTGTCAACTTCTTAAGCACAAGAAGCTTTAATACTAGCCAGCCTGAATGTTAACCGGCGACACGCTTAGTTGGTAAATAAGTATTGTTTACAAATAATTTTTCTTAAAAACTAGTGTATTTGCCTTAAAAATTAGAAGCATTTGCATGTAATAATATTACTTAAAAGAACAAAGACAACAAAACAAAGACAACCACAAAAAAACAAATATTTGCGAAAACACATCTGAAAATGTTTTTAGCAAATATTTTTTTGCTTCCTCCAAACAAAGTTATGTTTCCCTAAAAAAAAGAGAACTGATTTTCCAAAAGTAATTCTCTTTTTCTAAGCACTTTGACTGTTTTCAATAAACTCTTTGCTATCTGCACCCAAACATAAAACTGTTGCCACAAACATCGAAATGTTTGGAAAAAATTAACTGCTTTACAAAACTTATTTGTTTTTCAACAAAAGCTTTCATTTTGTTTTAACCATTAGGGTAGTCATAAGCATTTTGGTTTTTTTTTAATGGGAGATTATTATTATTTTCCTAAAAATGGGAGAAGCATTTTTTGTTTTCAGCAAGCTTTTGTACATATTTTGGCAAGCTATCGCCTGCGAACAATTAATTGCTATTTTCAGAAATTGTTAGCCACAAAAATTTTTTTTACAGTGGGTGTTGTAGGCTGGTGCCAGGGCCTATGATCTAAGCATTTGAACTTTAGAGAGAACGCACCATTTAGGGGCACTTCGTTGGCAACCAGTCTTACCGTTGAAGACTTCGAAAAACTTTTTTTATTTTTCATGAAGAGTTCTTTTGATTGTAAACCAAACTATCCCAGAATTGTAAGGCGAACGCTTAACATCTGAACCCACGCCTTTATGTCCAGACACGAGCCACTTAATACGGACACATATAAGAGTCTAAAGGCTTTGACGCATAAAATACGTCGAATGTGTTTTGTCTAAGCTCGCAGATAGCGGCTACAAGCTTCCTGATAGGAAGCGGGCTACAGGTGCGTGACGTTAGCAACAGAGCAGAGACCGGTTAAGTAGGAGACTTATAGGCCTTTAGCCCATGTCGAACTTGAAGTGAAGGTCGAATGATCACAGGGGATAAGCTGCTGGTGCGCGGTGAATCTAAAAACTAATTGGCACTTACAGCTTCGGAGAGGCCTCGCCTGACCTCTGACAACTATACATGCTGTGTGTGTGTCTAGGTCTACTTACACACATTGAGGGGCCCTACAGTTCTTTGCTGTAGTTCTTTGCTTCTCTCATGACAAATGATACTCTCGGAGGTTTTGTCAGACCCTCACGGAGGGAGGTGGGAAGCTGAAAAAACCCAAACCCCGGTCGGGATTTTAGCCCGGGCCCTCGTGCACCTTAGTCTGAATACACTAACCAATACACCACGGTGCCCACGTTGTGATACGCAAACTAAAAAAAACGCAAAATCTATGTTAAAGCTACAGATAAACTGTTAACAGGTGCATTTATTTTAGGTATTGAGATGCATTTTTTCTGTGGGAGATCATTTGGTTTTTGGAGTTAAACTTAGATTAACCCCAGAAATGAGTGTTTCAAACACCTTCGAACCGAGGCGGACTTCGGTTTAACTCGCCTAATATGGTTGGTGAACCTCGGAATATGCTCTGGAAAACATTTTCAAACTCTTTTCCTTCTTATCTGTGAAATGACAGTTGCTTTGCGTGTTTCTGTGAAAACTAAATTCTAGCAGAGTCTGCATGTGCAAGTCGAATTTCTTGATTATTTGTTATGAAAACCGACAGCTTGAAGAGCCAATGATTTCGAAAGTCGAAGATTTTGATAACTTTATTGACGGAGTTTGACCTGAATCGAAACTCTTAGGTCCAGTTGAGTTCTGATTGAACATGTTTTGGAGTTAACAGATCTTGGGTTAACCCGGGGTTAACTCTGCACCAGGGGTGCTAAGAATTTTGATAACGGTGATAGATTCTGGCTAGCTTCTTTTTTATGTGACTTCGTCCATAACATAGTAACTTCTTGAGAGTATAAAAACTTGCTGCCGCGATCGAGTCGAGTCGATAAACTATTTGTATACTAAGGACTATAGAAGTCCTTAAAAAACTGGCTCTAATTAAGTAAGTTTCTTTTGGGCCACGAACACATACGACAGAAAATCGTGCGGCAAATTTCGTCCCACTAGAAGCATAAGCTTATCTATTTATAGCTGACAACAAATGATTGCGGCTCCGACACTTTTTTTGCACGATTTTTTAGTGACACGTTTTTTAAACTTGGCCTTTTCCAAGCCGCTCGTCAAAAACCTTCGAAAACTTTTTTTCTAATGATGAAAATGGCAAATGTATAATCGATATTGGGTGAAATGATATGGCACCTAAATTATTGGTGGTGTGCGGTAGTATGCTGCAAGTTTTTTTGTTGTCGTTTTTACTGTTTCTAAGTTCTAGGGTCTTAAACTCTAGCTTGAAGAGGGGCTTCCCAGCTGTATTTTGCACTTTTTTTGTAATAGTTAAGCTTGCGATCAAAGGGTCATAACATAACTAAACCTAATATACGTCCGCATAAGTTATGGCGAGCGAAAAGATTAAGGGTAAAGGAGGAAAGGAGTTTCAAAAAACTTTTTAACCAGTTCCGTGCACGAAGAGCGTGCATAAAATCAGAAAGCTTTTCCCTGCATGTGTTATGCCTCAACGGAGGAATGAAATGGTATAACCAGCAGAGAATTTACAAAGGAGCTTTTTCTTTTTTACTTCAGCTAAGGTGACTGTTGTCTGCAACCACCAATGATCAAAAACTAGAATGGGACAGATTTTTTTTATTTTGGATTTATTAAGCAATTCGTTGTAGGGGCATAACACATGCGACAATTTTTTTTTAACCTAAGCTGACCGCAATTCGGATGCAAAAAGAAATTTAAGACAAAATTTATGCTCTTATATTTTCAGAAGCATTATATTAAAATCTAGATGACGTTGAATAGGGACTTGACCTCATATTTTGCGTATTTTGAAATCGATTTTGGGTCTTTCAGGGACTAAGTAAATATATAGACACGACAAGTCTACGTTGTGCTTACTGGCATTGAGAAAAAGAGGAGGCTTTCAAGATTCTATACATTCTTGACGGTTTTATATAACCTTTATCTCTACAGCTTTTTGAAGGAACTAACAGTGATGCAGGTCTATTGGAACGTGCCTTACTATTGTCCAGATTGAAGTGATATCTTAGCATTTAACACCAAACCCTTCATCAATCGCTATTGTGAGTCTATGTTAAACAAACAGTCTTCTGGCCAGAACAATTATCAAGTAGCCAACCAGTAGGGTACTTAACAGTCTCCCACAAGGTTTTCGTCGAGACTTTTAAGGTTGCTAGTTCTCGAGGAAACCAATAAATTACTAGACATTCAAGTCAAGTATGTTGTCCGTACCTACTCTATGACATCCCACGTTGGGCGACACAAGCTTCAGTGGAGCCAAACGTTTATTCTACTCAAAAAGCGACTTTACACCTCCATCTAGACCACATTCTGACTAATACAAGTCGTGTTCTATTGGTAAAAAAAAATTCCAAAATCTCATTGGAATGCAGGTCAAGTGGCAATTTGTGTTAAATAGGTGGTACTAGGCTTTGATTGATTTGTCAACTAACCACCGTGAAACAAACAAAGAGCTAATAACTAGGAAAATTCAACTTCAATGCTGAATCAATTTGGAGGCTTCTTTCCGCCGCCGCTGCCGCACATGGTACTTTATGCAAATCAAGGCGTGTTGTTCTGTTTACTTTAAATCGCGCACTTTCAATTGAAACGTAAATTTAAGGTTATAAGCTGAAAAAAAATCTGTACTAATTGCTTTCGTACGTGACTGAAATTAGCCCTTTTTCTCGAACCGACTTTTGTCAATAAATTGACTTAAGGCAGGGCCAGTTGCACGCTATCGTAATCTTATCTGCCCTGCCCCAATAGCCAATGAACTTTGCTTATGCTCAAGTGGGGACTTCTAAGCGGGACTGCGCCATTGAGGAGATTTCG
Organism: Neoascia interrupta; assembly: GCA_947623515.1. Taxonomy (NCBI): domain Eukaryota; kingdom Metazoa; phylum Arthropoda; class Insecta; order Diptera; family Syrphidae; genus Neoascia; species Neoascia interrupta. The sequence goes on along the minus strand of OX392463.1, from coordinate 118,269,776 downwards.
TCGAGACTTGTATTATCGATCGAATATTGCTCGACGGTGCTCGATGATTCACAGGTACTACAAAAAATATGTCGTAAAAATTATTATAATCGAAATTCGTTGCCTAACACTCGTTCCACACAACGAAACCCGAAGTAAAGCCAATGACCAACGCGTGAGTGTAGCGACGACGACGTGGGTCGAATAAAAGTCGTGAATGAAAATGTCCCAAACACTGTCTATTCTGGAACCCTTTTTTGGAACGCCATGACAATTTATACATCCTCATGGTTCGTTGCAAATACACTATTAGCGAGCGTCAATCTACTAAAATACACAAATTTATTATCACGTTTCGTGACAATTTTTTAAGGTTCACTCGGTGGAGGAAGAGGGGGAAAAAATCAACGCCGAAAAGGAAAAACTGGTCGGACTCTTAGAATTTCAAATTCCCTGTTGGTTCTTCTTTGACGACGACGACAGGTTAAATGTATTCAAATGTCCAAAATGGCACCCGCAAAGAACATTGTGTACATGGGCATAGACAGCTTAAGCATTCGCTGTGCGTGGGTAATATGTGGAATGGTTAATTGCTTTTGCAAAGTTTCCGAGTTCGAAGAAGGACTTGGACTTGGTTGGCAGGAAAGTTTGCAAAAACTATGTGAATGAATAGTTTGATTTGGAGAGCTTTGAGGGGTCAAGCAACTTTTTTAATGCATTGAGTTTAACGAACTACCTCATTGAAGCAAGAAGTTCTGATCAATCTTTGAAGATGTTTAAATAACTCAACTATGACCGAAAAACTTTAGTTTTTTGCGTCCTGTTACCAAGCTCTATGCTCTCCACACCAAGTTTCACCATGACTACCACGAGTCTAATAATCCAGGACATCAAAGTGGACCATTAATCGTCAGCCTTTCGTAATTCACTTCTAGCAAAGATGTCATTAGAAGTTTGACACTTGCGGAATGAACAGAGTTAGTAGAAACCACTTTTAAAAACACGAAACAATGATGTTTATGTTAGTGCGGGTCATCGCAACCGAGGACATTTTTGCCGGCAGCGCTATTGCTTGCGAGGAGACAGTAGTAAAAAACAGAACAAAGCAGAAACATTCGCAAACGTTGATTCTAGAAGAAATAGAGCTCAATGAAAATTGTAGCGACTGATAAAAACCAGCAGAAGTATCCAAAAAAATGAGCCTAAAGACAAGGGTTTCTTTTGTCGAAGATTGCTACTATTCGATGTCGACGGAGCAGTCAGCCGCAACTTCTGGTCCACTGCACGACCATGTTTTCTTAGAGTTTCAGACTACGGTTTGATGAAGATCGTAGATGTTTAGCACTCACCATGAAACTCACTTTTTCTGTTGAGCAGAAAATGGGGCGATGCTGGGGCACAAACCTCCCTTATATGGGAATAAGGGAGGTTTTTTTTCAGTTGGCGAGAGTTCCACCGACCTATCCCTTTTGAGAGACGCCGCAGAGAGAGGCTTCTATGTGCCCCTAGCTGCTTCATTTTCCTCTTTTATTGACCCTTAAGCCAAAGCAGGTGGCAGGCAAAGTGACAACGAGCCACAAAAGTAGGTTAACTTTTTTCATATTTGAATGTTAGGCCGGTATATCACTGGGTTGACATACCTATGGAGGATCATCGATGTAATTTAAGGTCAAATATATTACATGAATAGGATCCCAATTACCCCAATAATCATATCAAAAGCAAAACTTATCATGTCCAACAATAAGTTGACTATAGTGACTGGAAAAAGGATAGTTACACAAGCAAGTTCTGTTAACATGCTTCCAGCAACTCCTTTTTGGCTTTTTCCAAACAAAGTGAATGTTTCCGTGAAGAAAGAGAATTAATTTTTCAAAAATCGCTCCCATAAGCACTTGAGTTTTTTTTAAAAAATGCCCTGCTTTTTTCATACAAACAGAAAATTGCTACTGCAAACACCAAAACGTTTGTAAGAAACTAACTGCTTGCCAAAAGTTATTTGTTTTCCCATAAGCACTTCACAAGCACTTATAATTTTTGCCTAGCTTTGAAGGAACACTATAAACACTTTGTTGTTTGAGAAACATTGGTTTGCTTCCAGCGAATATTTGTGCATGTTTTGCCAAGCAAACACCTCCAAATTCTTTATTGTTACTCTCATATATTGTTAGTTGGGAAAAATCTATACCAAGAGGTATGATCGAGATTGTAATTGTCAGTCTGTATGTTCCAAGGTTTATAGTCTTTAAAGTCAAGTTGGAAGCTGAAGCTTGGAGAACGTATTGGTTCGTATGTTTCACAGACAAAGTGTTAAAATTAGATAAATATGCCGACGGCCACGCCTACTATTGCAACAATGTGAGACACCCTCTTATTCACATTTTATTTCAAAAGACCTTTTGACCAAGTTAATCAAGGCATAGAAACTCAAATTTTGGTGTATAGAAATTTCGACTTAAAATCTTTAACTCGACGAAAATTGAACCGCCCACACCATCGACTATGTCCACTTTTTGTCTGAAAATTTACTCTAAATCAAACAAATATTGTTTGACAAATATTAAAGATATAAGCATTCTCTAAGTTTGTTCCTTACAATGTATTAAGCCCCACCCACTTTTAGGGGGCGTTCTTAGGAAAAAGTTTTCGTTTTTTACATATTTTCTGACAGTTCTAATGAAATAAGTTTAAAAGATTTTGGGGACGTGGCTCATAAACATAATTGACTTACAGTAAATGAGTTTAGGCCACGAAACTTCAAGATTTGAGATTGTTGTGGGGAGGGAGGTCGGGGTACATAGGGTCGGGTATTTAGAAAGTTTGTTACAGACGAACTCTTGCACTTACTTTACATAAAAATTATGTCACTTCTTTTACATAAAAATTAACTGCTTTACAGGGCTAATTCCCTAAACACTTTTTTTTGCTAAAGTTTAAACGATCGCTAAAAACACTTTGATGTTTCAGAGAAATAAGGAAAGCATTTTCTGACCAGCTCAGTGCTACATTCTTTCAACTCTCGTTTAAACGATCGCTAAAAACACTTTGATGTTTCAGAGAAATAAGGAAAGCATTTTCTGACCAGCTCAGTGCTACATTCTTTCAACTCTAATTTTAGTTCTACATTTACGGCACCTTTCGGGGGCGATTGGATGGAGTCCTCTTCCTGCAAATCACTTTTGAATTTCAGGAAGCTCAAAAAGTTGCTTTCACCTTTTCAGGGCTAAAACTTTAAGGTTTAAAGTTCTTCTCTACTCATTTCGTGGTCGTCTTCAGGATCTCTAAAAAAAACATCAGTAACTGGCGTAGGTTTGCAAAAAGTTCTGCACTAATTTGTTTTTGTTATTTCGTTTTAAACTCATCATCTAAGTTGTTAAAGCGATTTGCCCCCTGAGGACTCCTATGCCACATTCTGTAGCAATAAATTTTTCCTGAGCGCTATTCTTTTTCTAGACTCTTGAGACCGTCTAACTAAAACATCACAGTCGCAGTCGCAACCCTCTATGGTTTCATCTATTTGTTTTCTTATTGACACGGGTGAACCTCAGGGTGACATTTTAGCCACTTTGCTTTTTTGGTGGTAACGAACGACTCTTTGCAGGAGCAACTGAATTAAATCTTTTATTTAGTAAATCAAAAACGCAGTCAAAAATTTCATTTGAAGTACAAAGTCGACTGTGCTTCATACAACTTCTTTCTTTTTGATTTTGGTGTACCGCAAGGTAACGTTCTTTCTACTCATCTTTTTCTTGTTTTTAGGAATAGGATCCATGGGCTTCTTTAAACAATTGGTGAAGCTTGCAAGCGATTTGTGGACACGCAAAATTTTTAATATGGGACCTTCTCGAAGTTGCCGATCTTTTTTTTTCTTGGAGTCTCATGTGTAGGTCGAGAAAGACTGACTTTTTTTTCTTTCACCTGTCCTGATTCGGACGAAAAAGGAAGTCAAGGGCCGAAAATGTGTCTTTTTCGCCAGGGTGAAAAAGCTTAAATGTCGGCATGGCGTCTCATGTGTAGGTCGAGAAAGACTCGCCGAGGGGTCGGCATCCGATATGCTCTAGATGAGGGAAACGATCGAAGTTGATTAAAAAAATCGAAGCCTCACTCAAAGACCCTTCCCCGCTACTCTCTTAAGTGAAGATAATTACAAAAATTATGAAAAGGTTAAAAAATTATATCAAATGAAGATCTCTACTACATTTGCAATTGATTATTATATGAACCTTCGACTTGATTTAACAAATTGATTCTTAGCTCAAGACAAACTTGGTTCTCAGCCCGCATCGCCATAACTAGGGGCCCGCATCGAAAATGGTCACAAGCCCTTTTTAGAACCAGGTGCTATAAACCAAACTCAAAAAAAGTAATTATACTTATTTCCAACTACAATAAGCTTCCTATAGCAAAACAAGAAAATGCCTATAGCGACACACGACTTCAAGGCCCTGGTAGAGAAAACCTACCAAAAAAGCCACATCTTGTCAGAAGGTCATAAAAATTATGATATTTTTTTCCAAATTTAACGTTGCTTGTTTTGATTCACCGACCGGGGGGCCCTTTGGGTGACTAAGAACACTTAAACCTTACACCTAACCTGCCTCTGTTTACATGGCTTGGGCTTCCGCTGCTTTGAGCAGTTGTACATCTTAAAGAGGGTTTCGCTTAAGCCCGTGTGACGTGGGAATGGAAAAAAAAAAAAGAAAAACAAAAGAAGAAAAAACGAAATTTAGAGATTGAGACAGTAGGAGGCGATCGGAAGGTAATCTGGGCAACAAATTAAAACCGAATTTTCAGTTGACAGCAGCTGTTAAAAAGTAGCTAAGCTAACAATTTAATAAGACACACGGGGGGGGGGGGGGGGGGGGGCACAATCGGAGGAACTATAAAGAGCCTAAGATCACCCAGAATTATGATGGAAATTGTTTTGCTTTTGTGTGTGAAGATTTTCGTTTTGATTGTTTGTGTTGAATTCGCAGCGCGACAGGAAAGATAAGAGTTGAAATTTTTTATATATTTTTTTTTTGTATTTCATTGTCTGACAACGAATTTACGGTGCGCTTGTTGTGGGAAGATACGAAAAGAAAAACATCGAGAAAAAAAAACAGATATTAGGTAGATTTAACGTTTTGGCTTTTTGTTGTTTCTATTTTGTGAAACAAACTTAATCAAACTCCTCTGATGAGTTATTTATTATCTCGGTGCTGATTGTGGGGGACGACAAAGTATATTTGTATACGTATCTACCTGAAAGTGTTATTTATGTGTCTTTGTCGTGCTGGGGAATTAATTTGCGCCATGTCGTTAGATGGTAGCTTGGGGTAGGGCTAAACATGTAGCTGGGTATTTAATGTGGTTGAACCATGCGAAACAATTTGTTTCCTCGTTCTGGCATAATTTATCAAGTTAAAATGGGTAGAACCAAAATTATCATGATGAGACACCTCAAGGTTATCAAATAAGTTACATACGCTTTTACAGATATTTTTTTTTGTCTCTTGAGCAATGTTTTTGGTGGATTTGAAGTTGGTTGTTTGGGATTTGGGAGAAAATGCAACTCAGGAATGACATGATCGGATATTTGGACACATTTCTGCAGACTGTATGAGCGACCCACTTTTCCTTTCGTCGAAGAATGAGGGTTCCATGGGCTGCTAATCTGTTATGTATGTGTATGTATGTAAGTATATGTTTTCGTGAAAAGAAAAACGTCTTAAGACGTATCCCATGAGCCTAAAAACGGCTTTTTTTAATTAATTTTTCAGATATTGCACCCATAAACCTGCCTCTTTCGGAGACCGTTCAACCATAAAAGTATCCCAAGTCTTACCGTTAGCAGCAATGCATTGAGAAGCAGCCTTACTCAACCTCAATTTGCCGACAGAGTCGAACAAAAGTAGTTTGCTTCTTTTTTCATAAATGACCGTCATATGAAAATGAGTCATAACGGGTGGATTTTGGCAATTCCTAATACCACCCGGAGTAGAAAAATTTTAAGTTCTCCATTTTTGAGCGGGTGGGTAATGGGTGTAAAGGGGTTTGTTTTTTAGGTTGAACCCCGAAAACAAAATAGGATCCGCGGGACTGTCATTCCCCTCATCTTACCTAAGTGAGGCGCCTAAGTGAAAGGTTGATCGTAAAGACCGCAAGTTGGAACTTTCTGTTTCCAAGCACATATGCCTGGACTGGTGTTGTATTGTTGACTTTTTGCTAATCTTGATCTAAACTTACACTTTAAGTTTATGCTCCTAAATGCGCATGACGAATATCAATTCATCTAGATGTATCCCCTTCCGTGCCAATAACCGCCCGGTTTAAGGGCTCAAATACTCTATTAGAGTTGTAAGAATCTGAATGATTCCAAGGACAAGGTTGCGCAACACAGATAAGGTGCAAAAAAAGAATTGATGAAAGAATGCAGCCCTTAAAGTTTGAGGTTTCACTGATGAATTCAATATGAGCAGTTTGCAGCCCTTATTTTTTTCGTGTAGCTCCTTGTGACTCTCGTGTGTATATGGCCAAATAATGCACCCCTGTGTCGCCCCAACTAAAATAAAAACTAACTAGCACTGGCAGCTCAGAAGAGCCATCGCTTCAGGTGTTTTGACAAATGGGTGGGACCAGCCGGTTCCAAACGGCGGAGTAAATTTAGAGGTCTCTCATGACAAATGATACCCTCGGAGGGTTAATAAGATCCTTGCGGAGGTAGGACTATATAAAAAACTTTTATTAGCCCAGTCGGGATTGGAACTCGGGAGCTCGTACACAGTTGCCCGACAGACTAACCACTACACCCAACATTTTCTTAAAAAAAGAAAGAAGAAGTGTTATGTTAAATTGATTAATCAAACTTTTGCTATACTCGCAAGAGATTGTAACTTCTGTAACGCTGTTGATGCTTTTTGGCGGTTTTTGGTCGCACCCGAGAAGTGGCATTTCCGGCCGACGAAAACAACATATATTGGCCTTCGCTGTCGAGTCTAGCCAGTAAATTTCACCATTGATGATCGATCCCGAGGAGCTGTATTTTCGACCGACGCACGAATACAAGATACAATGGTCCTTCCGGTCGAGTCTAGCATCCACTTTCCTCGTCGTTCTGCTCGAGGGATGCTAGTTGCCTTAGCCCCATGTGTTAGCCTACTTTCATCATCCAAGGTCACTTTTGATAAGAATTTGTTGCGACCGACTGTCGAGTCTATCCACCATAGGTGTTCGCTTTCATCATGGATGATCGCTGCCGAGCAGCGGAATTTTCGACTGACAAATTCGAGATAATTTGGCGCTTCCTCTTGAGCCTAGCACCCACTTTAATAATGTAAGGTCGTTCCCTAGAAGAGTTTGTTGCGACCAACGAAAACAACACACACTGACCCTTGCTGTCAAGCATAGCCTCCATAGATGGTCACTCCCAAGAAGCAGTTTTTGCGCCCAATGAATACCAGATGCATTGGTCCTTGCCGTCGAGCCTAGTACATTTCCACTTTTATCATCGATGACCTACACGCATACAAAAAGCATTGACCTCGCTGTCGAGCCTAGGCTGCACTTTATCATCAATTTTTGTTCCCGAGACGCGCTAGTTGCGACCGACGAATACAAGATCCATTGACACTTTCTTAAGAGGCTACCACTCACTGCTCATCGACGATCTCTACCGAGAAGAAGTAGTTGCGTACGACGAAATCAACACATTTTGGCCCTTGCTGTCGAACCTAGGCACTGTAGGTAGGTGGTCGTTTTCATGGTGGATGATCGCTCCCAAGAAGCAGTGTTTGCGACCGACGAATACTAGACACATTGGCACTTACTATTGACCCCAAGATCTAGCATATGTATAAAGCATCGAGGATCATCGAGATCGGCAGTGGCGACCAACATCTGGGAACTGTGGGGTATAAAAGGACTCAGAAAGCGAAAGGAACACACAGTCCATTACAAGTTGCAGAAGTAGCAAAAGTTACGTATAATTCGAGTAATAATCGCCAACTTTCAAGCAAAGCCTACTTTTTTGTTCTTGGCAAACTTCTAGGTATACCCCGCAGTAAAATAATTGCTCTAAATATGGGCTCATCCACTGGCGTTACAATACAAGTTCACGTTTGTACGATTTCGTTTTCGTAGCGCGCGCAGTAAGTTTAAGCTCAGCCTACGCCAGAAGGTATAACGTACGGATCTCATATATTCCTCGAAGCTACTTGCTACCTTTGCGTTTCATGTCGAAATTAAAAACTATCGACGCCACTGGAACTTCTTGAATCGTATCGACAGAAAAGCCGTCGAAACCCGCTGCCTTCGACTAGTTCCATTCATTTGTTGGTGTCGTCTCCTGCCATCCGATAAAAAAACTCTTCGATGATGCAGAATATTTTTCAATTCGTTGAAATTAGTGAACCCTTGAGTTCCTCAAACCTCATAACGCCAGTCAGAATCATGAAAATTTTAGGACTCTTTAGGCCTCTCTATGTAGAGATACCTGGTAGTTAGTTGTAAACCGTAAGGACCTTGTTACCTCTGCTTTGACCTGTGACCATTTTGGGGGTAAATATTGGTGGTTTTCCGACCTAAAAGAACGACGGCTATTTTTATTAGTTTTGCTGTGCTTCAGGGCAGTATTTTTGTACTAATACGCTCTTCACACTGAATCAAAAACTGGGTTTTGGCCAAAAACTTTTCGAAAACTCATTTAGCCATTCACACTTCCTAAACGCCGACTTTTTATTTTCGTGTTTTATTTATTTTTCAGTTGTCAAGTTTGAGCCCATATTTATTTTTAACCGTGCTTTAAAAGATCCATAAAAGATGGGAACATATTAGGAATTTTACGCTGACCTCAAAACTACAAGCTGATTATAGACAGGACATTCGGTTTCAGAGATATTAACATCCAAATTTGGGACAACAGTGACATTCTTTGCAAATTTGATTTAAAACTCTCAAGGCAATTCGATATTCGTGACTTTCAAAGTGATTTTGAACGAAAACTACTAAAAAACTGGGGTTTTGAAAATAGAAAATTTACAATTTCACGAAAACACAGTTTTGAGTTCGATGTGTAGTACTGATTTTTTTTTGCGATTGTCAAAAGTTTTAGCACCAACTGCTTTGGCAGCAAGAACGAACTCCACCTCTCTTTTATCTTACTTTTTTTCTATTAATCCGCCTTAATGGGAATTCACAATGGAATTTTTTAATACCTATTGTGCAGTTGGATAAGAATTTGTGGCGGGCACATGTAGTATGCAAGTCCAATACTTTGACAGCAACTAAAGAACAACTTTCGGTATGTCGCATGTGGTTTGGAACTGCATGCGATATTTTGTCAGTTGAGTCCATGGAAATATCACATGCAACGACTTTTTATAATGTTTTTTTTAAAGAGAGTTCACATCCACTTGCAACACGTAATTACTAATAAATGAGACCAAAAATCTCTTCTGTTTTTCAGCAGGATTTTCTTCTCTTACATGTGGCACATTCGACTTTTGCGTCGGATTCTTGCGCCGCATACGGTAAAATTACATGCAATTAGTTTCCATGCGGTACCCATGGTTGCATTGAAACATGCGGCTTTTTGTGACATAATGCAAACATTGTGTGCTACTAAAACTCGAATACCTTTAAAATACCGATAACAAAAAGTGCTATTATGTCAGTTTTCCTCCGTAAACAAAAGCTATTTCATGTAACTCTAACGATGACTCTAAACATAGTTGCGAGAAGTACAAAAGTAGTCTTTTTAACGCCGATAGTTGTCTGCGGCCTTGTCTTCCTTCGTAAACACAAACATTTTTAGCGCTTCGTGCGTCTGCTTATGTAACCCTAATCAGGACTCTAAACATAGTTACGACGGTATTAAAAGGTTAACAAAAACAGCCTTTAAAACGCCGATAGCTGTCTCCGACCTTGAAGGTCTTTGATATAATCACTCCTCCACAATCCCCAACCAGTTTCCTAGACACACAAGTAGGTATACCCTCTCATATTTAATAGGCCAACCGAAAACTTAATTCACCTAAAATTTCAGCGAAAACCGAAATACCTTAAACCTAAAACAATTAATGCAAATGGGAGGCAATTTCACGTCCAGGTAGCTGTAGCCAACAATACACATCCCAACCAATTAAGTTGATTAACTTCCTTTATTTTTCTTAGAATTAGGCCTCTTCAACGACGCAGTTATGTAACTATATGTGTACCCGCTTAAATTATACCATTTCGTGTGTGGTGTGCTTAACATGCACAAACACTCCACGATTTTCAGACAAAATAAAAAAAAAATTTAACAACATCACAACCACAACCTTTACCATTGCAAGAAGGTCGAAAGCAATTCTTGTGGATGCCTCTTTGATGGTTGTGTGTAGCATGGCTCTAGTGGTAATGTGGGTATCGTTCCGTTTCGACTTCCTACATTTATTTCCGCCAATACTGGTAGTCTACCCACTCGTGGTCCGAAGCTTAATTTAATGTGAAAATTTTGTATCTTAAGTGAGATTGTTTCTTTTTTTTTGGGGGGAAATATCTACAGGAACACCCACAGGCTGGTTGAAGTAATGCGGTTGCAGCAAAACCTACACCTACAATGTTCGATGCAGAATTTTGTTGAACAAAGTTTTGCCACCTGTTGATTTTTTTTCCCCCCCGAATTGGTTTTTTGTCAATATTTGATACCCTTTTGTATACACTGAAAGTGTGTGGAGTTAGCACATTTGTGGATTCATTGGATTAGTCAGTGTTTGATTGCTAGCCAGAGGTGGGTCATTAAACCACAGACGACGCACTCGAGAGAAATGATTTAAATAAATAGATTTTGGAAATTTTCAGCACCTTTTTGTGGCTTTGCAAACGAATTTGGTAATCAGTTGAGTATACCTTGGAGGGATGGCATTTGCAATCTGTCGTCGACGAAAGCTCATTTGCAATTCGATGAGACTTGTTGTCTAGGGTATATATCTGTTTTTAAGCGATGTTTTGGATTTAATTTTTAGTGGAAACAACAATGTATGATCACCGTGTTTGTACTCCCACACTGTTTGAACATTAAAATAAAAGTTGACCGATGAACCACTCCTTTAAACTTTTTTTTCAATGACTCAACTGAGTTTATGCGGCCTCTAACGATCAATATAAGCTTTCTTCGAATCTTTATATCCGTTCTACGTTTTCTGTCGATCAGTCGTTTTTTTAAAGTCTTTATGAACTCTACGAGGACACGGCTAATGCTCCTCTATTCCTTACTTCCTTGGATATTTGAGTTTTTTAAATCCAAGGCTGAATCGACCCCGCCTGTTCTAAATTTTTTCAAAAGATGTAAAAGATTTAACATCACCTCGGTTTTAATCTTGTAAAAAGCTTACCCAAGATTAAGACGGAGCTAAAGACTCCGAAAAATCAAAGCTTGGAAAGCGCCTAAATATTTCCAGGGTAATGAAATAATTTAAGCTTAAAAAAGGCTTCCAAAACTTTTTTCTGTAAATTAAACCCTGCACGCGTGAAAACCCTGCTTGGGCTTGTTTTGCTTAGGACGTTTATTTATGATCGCCAATGTCATAACAAAGGCAAATTTTAAGACTTTTTTCTTCAAATTAGCAGAGTCGACGGAGAGTGTACCTATTTCCACTCTAACGTCCAAAATGAGCTCCGCAGGAGTACATTTTCGCGCGAGTAATGTTTATGACACATCGTCTAACGTTTCAGCAGAATAAAAGCAACCGATTATTTTCCGTAAATTCGGAAGATAGCAGCAAGTAGGTATACATTTCCACTTCAACATACAAGAGAAATCCCATAAGAGTACATTAGTGGGCCCATATTGTTCATGATGCATTAATAATGGTTTATATTTTCATCAAAATTCAGCCAACTTAAAAAATTTTATTCTATAAATTAAGATTTATTCCCCCAAGGTCCCCACTTGAACTTACAAGATTAGTACCACAGGGGTACATTCTTTGGCCCACATAGTTTGAAATGCATTTTAAAGATAAACCAAAGTTTGGCCATAATGAATGAAATCTTAAAGGCTTTTTCTTGTAAGTTAGGAAGTCAATAAGGACATTTCCAATTCAACCTACGAAAAGAGTCGATATTATGGTCCACTATTTGATCATAATTACGGAAGCTTCAAAGGCTTTCTCCTGTAAATTAGAAAGCAAACAGGGAAGACTACCAGAGGAGTCTAACAAGTCTACACTCGTGGGTCCATGCCCCGACCGCAGTCATAGAGAGACGCCATACCCCGACCGTAGTCATTTAAGACCTCCCTTAAAATGGGTAGAACATCTTGAGCGGAGAGGTTTTTATAATAGAGGAAGAAAAGAACTCCCGATCCTAAACAAACGCTGTTGAGCTAGTACGGAGCATGAAATCCTGCTCAGAAACATTCCCGCAAGTGTTATGCCTTTACAGAGAAAGGCAATAATACGACTAACAGACTATTGAGTACAAACATCTGGTATACGTTTTAATGTCGTCCATTCTATATGCATGTTGGAAGTCAAAGAAGAGTTTAATATTCGGCCGACCCTTACCTGGCTAAAAGACACCGACCAGGAAAATATTTATTTTGAGATTGACGCTCCAGGACTTATCGTTTTATATTGGTTTTGGTGCCAACCGGAATATTCTCCACACAGGTACACACAATATCTAGTAAGCGTTCTCCTACCCGCCACCTGGGGTGGTGCCAAATCGGGGACCAAAATCCCAAGAAGGAAGACTACAAGGCGAGTCCTATCTCCTCTTTTCCTTCGAAAGTGCCACAAGAGTACGTTATTGGGTCCATATTGTTTGAGGTGCAGGTTAAAGACAGTCCAAAGTTTGATATCGTTTTCCCTTTAACCTACAAAAGTATATTCTTAAAACCACGTTGCTTATGATGAATATTAGATGGTCCAAAGTTTGATCGTAGCAGAACATGAAGTCGATACATTTCCACTCATAATTGTGGACAGAGTCCCACAAGAATGCGTTCTTGGGCCCATATTTCTTATGATACAAATTCCTTGTCGCACAATGTTTTAACGCAACTAAATCAATGTTCAATTATGTATGATTTCCGTAGATTAGGTACAGAACTTGGAGCTAAGCATTTGTACAGAGGAGTACCACAAGAGTACATTTTTGGGCTCGTATTTTTTCAAATGTTTATCAATTATTTTTGAAGTGTGCATTAATACACATCCTGTTCACAAGTTTGTAACCCGGGTTTGCTTGGAAATCCATACATGACAACGAAATCTTTCTTCAATCTTCAATCGTTTAGAAGGAATTAGCCATCTATTAGCAAGGATATGCTTAGCTAATCTCTAACTTAATGTCTCCAACTTTTGTTTTGTATTCTAAAAGATGTAGAATAATATGGTAATATACTTTCGAGAGAGAAATAGATCAACGCTCACCAGACATGGTAGTTGCTGACATGGCAAATATCCGGCGCGAAGCCCAACCCAGCAACAAAACAAAAATCTAGAACTATCAATACCCAAATCAGAGGATCTCTTGGCTATTGCCCCACTTAGAGTCGGAAAAGTATGCAAAATACTCTTTTCTTCCTTTCTCTCCACATGAAAATAAAATGCGTTACAACTAAATCGTTTATACCATTGGCATAACACTTGCGGGAATGTGTTTTTGTATTTGCTTGCAGGGTTTTCATGTTCGTTATCATGTTTTGCATCGGGAACTTATTTTACTCGCGATATTCTGAAGCATTTAATGGGTAGCCATAGCCCCACGATCTTAAGTCTATTACAAAGATGAAAAAACATGTTTTCAGCTTTTGAACAATGTACTTGAAAACAATGCAGTCCGATTAGAGTTAATTTTTCGCCTTCAATAGGAAATCAACTTTATGGCCATTGATTCTACGAGATCCCATTATTTATACACGTTTTTATATTACACCCCTGCAATCCCCCTTGTGTGTACATATGGTACCTATCATGAAAATAAATGCCAAAAGTACTTAACGATAATTACACCCTATCATCAATCAATCAAACATATAAAAACAAATTCCATTGAGAATGACGGACACAAGAGAACTCGACTTATTATATCGTAAAAAAAAAATGTAAATTGTCAAAACGATAGGTACACTTTGTACATTGAATATTTTTTTGATTATGTTTTCAAAGTTCTGGCATAAATTTTGCTCGCCCATAAAAATTGCAACCATTCCATAAAATTTGCTTACAGCATTAATATGTAAATTTCTCGCGTCTTTGAAACATCAATTAAAAATGATTTTCCAACAATGTTCTTATTTGCCACCAAATGCACATCATTATGTGGCATGGTGCAACAATGTATCACGAATTGGATACACTCTCAATGTCAGCGATATGCGTGGTGGGTTTTATGGCGCACTTGTCATTCAATTTGCTTATATAAGTTTTTTTTGCACTAAAATCCATTCATCAATTTCATTCATTTCCTGTGCGCTCTGCTGTTGTATGTCTTTGATTTTGCCTCAAAAACTCTCACAAATAATTAAAAAAAAGGAAGTAATTCAAAGCTTGATACTTTGCCACCAGTGCACGCCACCGCCATTTGCCAGAAACATTCTATCATGAAACAGAAACCGAAATTCTTTGGCCCCACAAAAATTTGGCTAATGTTTGGCGTGTTTTTTTTTTTTTTTTGCTGTGACCAAAGTTCAAATGACATTAGAGTTCTTGGGCGCACTGGCAGAGCAATTCGTTTGTACTTTGTACACTGTGTGGCGCTTACACTTGAAAGTAATCTAATAATAATTACTGTGATGTATCTTTAAAATAAAACAAAAAAAAGTAGTTTATTTTTTTTTAACGAGGTCGCCACATGAATTGACGTCCACACACCAGTGACACAAAGTTTTATTAGGTTTTCTTTGCAGTTCCTTTTATTATGGTAATTAAAAGTAATTTAGAAAATTTATGGACATGTGCATAAAAGAATCTTAATTTTTTTTTATTATTGTTATTAGTAACTTTAATATTTTTCTTTTTAAACTTTTTTTTTTGTGACAGATGTTCAGGCAAGGGAAAATCCGTTTTTTGATACTCGTGCGCAGTTCGTAATGTTTGAGCTTCATTCGCTCCAATTATTTGTCCCTTTTTAAGGATTCAAGTCACATTGACACGCTTGTAATACTTTTTTAACTTTGACACCGCTTGACGTAAGCCAAATGCTACGCGAATAATGCAATGTAAGCTATTGAGTTGTGGGTGTCGTGATTCAGTACACGAACAATTTTGCACGAGGCCTCGAGCTCGAATCCAGACCAATCCCGGTATCTTACTTAAGGTGGCGCTACAGTCCGGGGTGGACCTGGGCCTCAGCCAACAAGCTTCGCCAGCCAGCTCTGTCTGGAGCTAGCCGTCTCCAGTTTTGCACGCGAAGTTGGCTGAGGTCCCCTTCCACTTGCGTGCGTCACCTGAGTCTCGTTGCTCCTCTACCGCGCCGTCCCTACTGTGTGGATTCGAAGATTTTCCGGGCCGGGGCGTTGGTGTCCATCCGCTCTAGATGACCCAGCCATCGTAGGCGTTGTGTTTTGACTCTTTTGGCTAGGTCGGTATCGCTACAGCCCGTACAGTTCAATGTTATATCTCCTTCTCCACTCTCCGTCTATGCAGACGGGACTGTAAAGCGTCCGAAGAATTTCCCTCTCGAAGCAGCCTAAAGTGTTTTTATCCATGCCTTTGCACCGTAAAGCATTACTGGGATGATGAGGGTCTTATACATGGACACTTAAGTTGCTCGAGAGAAGGCTTTGCTACTCAATTGCCTTCTTAGCCCAAAGAAACAGCGATTGGCAAGAGTTATCCTTCGTTTGATTTCAGCGCTGTGTCATTGTCTGAATTGATAGCCGAACCCAGGTAGACAAAGTCCCTAACTACCTCAAAGTTATAGCTGTCGATGGTGATGTTTTGTCCAAGACGGCGGTGTTTGGTGCCTTTTCTTGATGACAGCATATATTTGGTTTTTCCCTCATTGACTGCTAAACCCATATTCGCCGCTTCCGTCCCAATATTCATGAAGGTTGACTTCACGCTTTGTTCTACCGATTATGTCAATGTCGTCTGCGTATACGAGTAGTTGTACGGACTTTTGAAAGATGGTACCTCTGGTGTTGGCGCGAGAGTTCTGCACAATTCTTTCAAGTATGATGTTAAAGAAGTGAGGTCTTTGCCGACCTTGACGGAACAGCGTGGATTTTCCGTCATCACCTCCTGCACAGACTGACGAGTTTGGCAGGGATGCCAAAACTAGACATTGCTGTCATACAGACAGATGCTGTCATACGCGGCCTTGAAATCGATGAAGAGGTGGTGTGTATCTATTTGGAATTCCTGGGTTTTCCCCAAGATCTGCCGCAGTGTGAATATTTGATCGATGGTGGACTTTCCTGGCCTAAAGTCACACTGATATGTGCCTATCAGATTGTTCAGGGGTTCACACAGTACAGCAGAAAAGATCTCGTATGCGATGTTAAGAAGACTGATGCCTCTGTAGTTGGCACAACTCAGAGGGTCTCCTTTCTTCAGGGTCGGGCAAACAATGCCCACAGGAAAGCACCCATGCCTGAATTTATACAACAGCCCCAGGTTGTCTATGTCTTACATTCACATGTCTACTAGATGTCATTCTTAAGACTTACATTCACATGTGGTGAATGGCAGGGAAGAGCTCGATTACACGCAAAAAATTCCACAATTTTTGAACCTACCCCTCAGTTTTGCCTGCAAAAAGCTCGTTACGCTCCATGTCAAACTCGACATGCGACCTGATGTTAAAGGTGGTTGAAATCGATAGAACGAACCTTAGATAGACGGGTGGAATAAGTCTAGTGACGATTTGGTCCAAGCTAGATCGTAAAGGGGCAGTTTTCAGTGCGAGATAATAGGAGTTTCCAAATAAGATTCCCGAAGAAAGGCGAGTTAATCCCGGATCAAGCTCAAGTTCGAATTTTTTTTTGTCTCGTTGCCTTTTATGTGAAGGACAGCTGCTTTGTGTTTTTCTGAATTTCTTTACTGATTTTTTTTTTGAGTGTCTATAATTTCGAGAGGCGAATATAATGATAATTTTATGTACGCACTTCACTCTTCATTGAAAAATTACTCACCGAGCTAACCCTAAAAACTGCATGCCACTTATTACATTTCACTTTCTTTAAGGCATAGCACGCAAAGGGGCGTTTTTTAAATGATTCTGCAGGAACTGCATGGAAAAGGAGGAAGTGAAGATCATTCTCAATCTTCTCTTCACATTGAAACGTTTTTTTTGAAGAATTTAGCGATCAATTACAAAACCGACCCAAAATGCCTCTCCCGCTTCACAAGTAAAATCAAAATGTTTCCCACAAAATTATGAGACTATGGAAATGTCAACACCTTAAAGCTCTTCCGTTCAACACGGTAGAAGGGTGGTAATTGTGGATTTGATAACAAGACTGACAATTAGAAAGGCACCCTTTTTTGTCCAAGCATACCACCTTTTTCAAATATAAAAAGACGCGCCGCAGATTTGAAAAAAAAACACTCTTGCGTGATCATTGAAAGGGATTTCCGAGCTTTGGTAGCAGCCTGTCAAACTTTTATTTATTAAGTCTGTCTTGGCAAATCAATATGGACGGTTATAGAGCTAAACAACATCTAAAAATTTATTAAATTGTCTTACGATAGTTTTTTTTTTGTCGTGGGTAGGAAAAACCTTCATAGGACCGGCCGCGCGTGCTCATAGTAGTGTGAGATTATTACTTACTAAAAAACCTCCCATCCCCACTAACAAGTCGTAGTCTGACGGAAAATGGGAGGTTTTTACGATAGGTCGGTTTTTCGGTCAAAAAATCATGTGCACCGAAGAACATTTAGTGGACCATTTTCGGTTGAATGGGTTTGTCAAGAAGCAAAACTCTCGAATGTATGACGATCGCAATCCACACAAGATTCGGAGACAGTCACTTTTTGTTGTGGATTTTGGGCTTGCGTGTCATACTTTTTTGAGAACTACCGAAACCGACATAGGTCGCATCACCGTCAAAGGCAAGTGCTGTCGGGCGATGAGAACCCATTTCTTTTAGCCCGAATTTGATCATGTGGGGATGGGGGCCGACGATATGAAGTTTTACGGGCGGCGCTACGTGCCATAGGTCTCCGTTGCAACCATGGACATTGGAACGACCGATTTCACAACATAATTATCCCATGGGGCAGCGACGAAAATTAGCCAGCGAAACCGTGAGATTTCACACCATAAGACTCTTTGTTGAGGGGTTTTCTTAAGCCGCGTATTTTAGTTAGTCAAATTCAGACCGTTTCATGTGACAGAGTTTGAAAAGTTGCACACTTCGGATGCATCCAGCGAAGCCGCAATGCATGCCGGAATGATGTTTTATTTCGTACGTAATGGCATCCATCCCCTTTCAACATAAATAAAAAAAAATGTCGATGAGAAGTCACTCACAGTAGCTGCGTGACTTCAGCTAGTGTCAAGTCACTAAATTAAAATTTAAATATTGTAATCTTCTGCATCTCTTTTAAATGCATCATTTTTAAATCGCCATTGTCACCACTTAGTATAGCGCTCAGCTATAAGCTGCTAGTTTTGGGAAAGTGTAATAATTCAGCTTTTAAAATCAGCCTTTTAGTACTCTGTTTTTCGAAATTCGAACCGAAGCAACAAAATTATGCTTAATTATTCCACTTGTTAAATAGCATTCTTCAGTTTTTTGAACTAAATATATTTCACTGTGTCGCTTTTTAAAAGTGGCATATCCAGAATCCTTACTTTTCTTCGTAGATAGGATATACAATTTTGATTTCAGCAGTAAGAGAATCTCCTCTTTCTATCACTATAGCCATGCACATGTTGATGAACTGATAATCGATAGAAATCTTTAGATCGCGCAACTTCTTTCAAAGCAAACGGTTCAAAGAAGACACAAAAACCACTTAAATGGAGCAAATATTGCTGTCCTGACCTGCCAATCATGAAGCTTATTTCTTAAGGAAAAAATACAACTCCTCTTTCGAATGCCCTGACCCCCGGGGGTCGATATTTCGCCTGCGCCATGACAATGGTGCACTTAAATTTTTGTAATATGGAACAATGCCTATCATGTCTAGGCAGGTGCACCACAGACCAAATCGCACTTGCACCAAATAACAGCTCTGGACGACGCTTCAAATATGGTACAGGGTAGAAAGATGATGCAAGGCATCAGATTAAGACTTCTTGGGATGCCTTGTTTATTTTTTAATTCCTTCGAAAGACAGTTTACATTTCGCCTCTATAAGAACTCCCATCCAAAGCCCCGTAGACACAATAAGACTTAAAGACATGTTTCAAAATTCCTGGTAATTATCGTAAAACAAGTCTTTCAGACTGTGGCGATAAAATGCAATAATTTTAAGAATTAAACCCTGAAAAGCGTGGTCCAAACTCACGAATGACCCGTATTCACTACCCCACTTTTAGGCGGTGACAATCTGAATTGCTTTCGGTAATTCCCCTTCTTCCATCTAGTGACATCTTGAAAGTTTTAGGTTCGCAACCATCCTATGGTGTATTCCTATAAAAGGTCTATTAGCGGCCCTAAACAGCCACCAGTTGTTTTTGAACCTTTGAATTGTGAACATTGAATGCGAAAGCAAAAAGTGGTTGAATTTAAACAAAATGGTGAAGTTGAATTATGGAAAATAAAGCGTTTTTTGCTGAAAATAAATACAGAGAATCGGATCAAAGACCAAAACAGCAGTATAATCAAAATTTTAGTGTTTTTCGACGAACACAAGGCAAATTAATTACAAAAATTTTTCAGAAATTTTGTTAAGTAGCAAACAGTTCTGTTTGTTTTTCCTAACTGAGTGTCCCTGGACAACAACGTTTACGTAACCGAATCCACAGCAAACAGCACTCTGACATTAGCCTGATGTGACATCAAAGGGACAGAAACGAAGGGACAGTAAATTGAGCTTGAAATTGTCATAAATTCTTAAAATATTGACTAATTAACATCATTTTCTCTGACATCATTCCAATAACATCGACTGACAGTTTAGACACTTTTGACACTCTGAAGGTTTTCAGCGCACTCTTCAAAGCATTCGGGCGGTTGGCCGGGTAAAATTCCTTCTGCTTCGCACCCAACAATTGTCGCAGCGAAAAAACGACAAAAAAAAACAACTTCAAAAGATAGGCGAATACATGTCAAATCTGACACCGAGCGCCTGTGGCATGGCGCGGCGTCTCCACAATGCAATTTCAATTGCCAATTAACAAAATGTAGAAAACGAAATCTCAATTTCAAAAGAAAACAATTTTTCGCATGCCTGCATGCAGCTCATTTCGTTTACATCGGTCTTACAGTAGCAGCGCAGTGCTTTAAAAAGCTCTGCACAGCAAACGCACATGATGTCTGGCCGTCAGATTGGTGTGGTTGCAGCTACTACGACGACGACTACGACGACGCGGCGTCATCCATTAGGCATATTAAAGTCCATCGTGTTGGATAAAAGTATATGTATCAAAATGACAGAGGCGGCCAGTAAAACGCGATCCCATGTGGCGAAGATAGCACTGGCGGTGAGCTGTTGCCACAATGTCGGACACACAATGCTGCACCACCCGCACCCGAGTACCTAACAAGTTGTACAGCGCGTATATGGCTAAAACTGTTTAGAGACGACGTACATGTATTATTCATGCGGCTATGGGCGCTTATCCATTTATACTCACGTATAATGGCCCATGGGTTTGCCGAGCTCTCGTCCCCAAATAAGGGTGCGTTCGCTGTGGCTAGTTCCAGCGAGCTTATGCCACACCAATGTTTATGGGAAGAGGGCAAATAGAAACAAATGCGAAACATGTCTTTCACATGCAACTTCAAAGAGGAAGTAGACTTTTTTTCGCCCTCCCTATACTTCCTCTTCGTTTTTGGAAATGTATTCGCAGAACAAGTTCACAGAAGTGTTAAGTCGAATGCGATTTTGGATTTTTTTTCTTTTCGAACAAAATCTATTTTGGTAACCAGGGCGTATGTGGAACATTTTTCAAACTGATTCAGGAGCTGGCTGAAACACTGGATGGGATCCAATTTCTGTTACAAGTAGTCGGTATTTGTAAAAGAAACATGAAGCAGACAAGTGCGACTCTCCTACTGGCGTCATGTTCTAATATTACATCTCAAAGTCATCAAGCTACCCAGACAGATGTTCCCAAGCATTGAACATTGTAAGACTGTTAAAGTTAATTCACATAATGAATGCAATCACCCACCGACAACTGCAACTATTAAAAATCCATCAGTGGCGGTTGTAAAAAAAATGTGGGGGCTTACAGCACTATCCCCCCGCAATAGTTACTCAAAACTCCTATGAATGACGGCATGATTAAATCTACGATTAGTCTTGAACTTTATGTCTGGCTGTTGGTTATTTATCTCTCATGGATAAACGTGCTTGACTACGCGTAGCTCTACACTAAGCTTTACTGCTTCATTAATCAATATTAAAAAAAAATCTCTTACCAATGTGGGATTGAATTGAAAGGCAAATTTTTGTAATCAATCTGGTGTTAATCCAAACGATTAGTTTACGTTGATTGGTGCAATTAGGTTTAGAAATCGATGCTTATCGCGGAAAAGGCTTGGTTGGAAGTGCGTAGTTCAGATGAAAATGTTATGCTGGATATTTTAATGAAGTAAGAGCTCAACTTGGACACATTTTACTTAAGTGTTGGTCTAAGTGAAAAAAAAGACTTGTTCTTTTTCACAGTCCCCACCTCCGCGAGGGTCTGACAAGCCTCCGAGAGTATCATTTGTCTTGAAAAACTTCTCAATCCGCGACCCTTTTAAAGGATAAGCGGCATTCGAAAATGATGATGATGATTGGTCCAAGTGAGCCGTGACTACTGTCGCTGAGGCATCCACTAACCTTACTTAACCTAGGGTTCAACTTAAACCAGTATGCAGTATGCTCATGTATGGTCATTTAAATATCAGACGCATCAACAAGGGCTGCATTTTGGTATTTTATAAGTCAACTTTAGGTCCCTTGCTTCGAAAGCAATTCTATGATGAAAGGTTCTTATAGGCTGCCTTAGTTTGTTAACTTTTTCATGACTATTGACAGACATAGAAGATTCGCCTATAAACGTGGTGGGATAAAAGGAAACTTCTATCAACGAGTGATGGCTGAAGGCGGTTAAAGAATGTGGAATGCATTAAATAAAAGCCGGATTGTAAATTGTTTTCCATTAAGAGTTTTCAATCTTTCATTTTTATAGAGAAGAGATTTTTTATTTACCTTCGATGGAAATTCAATTTTGTATGGAAAATAGCATCATTTGAATGTCCGCGTCAGTTTTTGCTCAATACTTTGGCTCAAAAATCCAAACTGAAATTGTCCAATTACATTGATTATGTTGGCTCTCAGAGCAGTGCTGGTTCTTTATTTATTGGCAAAGATTTGCGCCTTAAGAAAAGTCTACAAGAAGAAGTTTTCCGGAGTCGAATCGCACGATCTCGGTAGCCGATTTACGTTGCATACGCGTGAGATAATGATGTTTGGAAATCACTTTTGCAAAATGAAAATTGGGGCATGAGCTGTATGGCACGTAGTGCCGTTGCTGAAACCAAATGTCGTCGGCGACCATATCATACGGTACGGACCCAAATTCGGTTATCATAGACCGACAGCGCTTGCCGTTGACTTCGATTACCTGGCCAACGTCATTCTCAAAGAAGTGTAAACCGATTATGCTGCCAGTCAAACATTCAACATGTGACAATTTCACTTGTTGGCGAGCCCATTCATCCTGAAATTGGCTTCTAAGCTGAATTGGATTTTTCGAAGTTGGAATTGAGGCTAACATCATTAGCGAATATATATCGTTAATGATCTCCATGTTTGTTAATTCTAAGATCCTGGGTCAGTTAAGGTTTGTATTGATGTCCAAGTTTGTCCACTGTCCAAGTCTGCCTAAGGCCGAGTTCGTATGAGCGGAATTAACGTTATTTGACTCTCCTGCACCCTTTTCACGGACAGTGGCAAAATTTTTAGCCGATCTTGCGCTTCGTCGAAGAACTAGTGTTGGCGATCTTTTCACTGAATCGGTCGATTCGAGCTCATCCACCAAGCTGCGAATTGTCCCTATCAGAAGAACAATTATGAAGAAGTCACTTGCTGGCACTTGTAGCTAAGGAGAGCCACCGCCTGACTTCTCACAACATGCTGTGTGCCTTGTAGGCATTCTTACACTTATGGAGGAGACCTACATTTTTTTGCCGATTCCGAGTGACGAACTAAGAGGTCTCTCATGAAAAACTATACTTTCGGAAGGTTCGTTAGACCCTCCTGTGTCCAAGGTAGGGAGCAGCATCGGCGGACAGAACTTGATCGACGCGACCGATCGAAGCAACCGGATTTTAAGAGACTTAGGGCCGATTTCACAGTCGAAACTTAAGTATAGGTTCTGACACTTTACTCACTCTGGATGAAATTCCGTTTTCACATTGACTTTTTTTCAATCACACTTAAGTCACCAACATTGGCGACTTAAGTTTTTCACAAAAAACAATGCAAATTATTTTAATTTTGATAAAAAGCACATCAATGTAACAATAAGGAATGGAAAAAGCTTAAAGCCAACACCGTGCACTGAAGATTTTTATTGAATGTTTCAAAAATTACAAAACAAAATTATTTTGACAGCATTTTGTAGGAGCTTACGGCTTGTATGCAAAACCGCCAGCGGAATCGGAACGGAGCCTGAGTATTGAAGCGTTCTCAACTTAAGTTTTACTTAAGTTGCCACTGTGAAATCGGCCCTTATTCGCCAGACGAAAAATTACGCTTATAGAACTTAAAATGACTCTTAAAAAACAAGTAGGCTTGTGGAAGTATTGCACAGGAACGAACCAAGCAAATTTGCTTCAATTCTCAAACCTGATGGTAACTACATTGATACCAAGGCAGAAACAGTTCAGTTTTCTCCTAGAGTCTCACTTCCCGCGAAATAATATCCCCACATGCCCTTCAGTGGTACGATGGTATTAAGACACTTAAAGAATCCCTTTTAAATCAGCGTTCTGACACTTATATCAGTGTAAGTGATGTGACACTTGTTTAGTGATTATTCCGAACGGGAATCATTTTTATGACAATTAAAAATGATTCCCGTCCCGAATTGTCTCCACCGGTCTAGCATACGATTAATCTGACACAAACACTCTTTCTTTAACATTTTGGCTCTCTCTCTCCGATGACATTTCCAAGGAGCGAGAAAAAAACAATTTCGTTCGGAAAATCCTAATAGAAAACAGATTTGTGACAGATCTGTCATACGTATACAATTTTACGGCCTTTCCGGTTGGCGGTCCCGGATCAGCTTATCTACAGGATGCAATTGACAATTATCCAACTTGACACATGCTTTGTATGATTGTATGCGTGCTTCTGGCTTTGGTTTTGGATTCTCGGCCCGTAGCAAATTACTCTTCTTTTCAGGAGAAGAAAAAGTTTCAGCAGAGTCTAGAATGCTCCCGGACGGCCAACCTAAGAGGCCATTAGTTTCCTTTTTCAAGTCGCAAACTGTAATAGAGTTGTACGAAAAAGGTTAACAAAAACAGTTTCGTTGCATAAATCTCAATAGAAAGCAAACATATTTGTAACATATTTGTAAGGAGTTTCAACCTACTCTTAATAAGGTTTGCGAAAAGTATTAAAAGTGGCATAAAAGAGTTTATGAAGAGGGTTAAAGAGGTTTGTGAATAGAATTACTTTTCAATACTTGCCGAGAAAATTTTGATTTGTATGGTTTGAGCTTGAGATTTGTAGGAGATTTTTGTTAAACGCGGATTAGAGTTCGGTGGAGACATAGTCTTTTAGTTTCTGGCTTAAAAAATAAATAAATTTATCTTTTGCGTAATTATGTACTCCTGTTCATGGCCTTATGACTTATAATAGGTTAAGGCAGCGCTAGAGACAAAAGAAAGATGGCGGACTTGTGCACTTTGGTTTTGAATTGCAGAGTTTTGTACTTCTTGCCTAGCTTCATCACCCCTTATCTACTTAATATAAAAGACTCATCGGTCTGACACTTGTGCACCTAGACACAATGATTGGTCGATTCTTATCAAATTGGTTAAAACACATTTGAAGACAATCTTACAAGCTGATAACAATTTTAATGGTTATTGAAAAATTCATTTTATTGAACATTTTAAACTGATTTATCAGGGTGTCTGTCCTTGTATCATGAGGGTTGAATGAAACTTGAATTTCTCGTAGCGGCTTGCAGTCACTCTTTCAGTGCTGGGGCATTCAAATGACCACCAACTGTCACAACCCCACCAACCGACCGAACTAGCACATCGCAGTTAATTCTTCAATGAATTTAAATCACGTTAAACGTCCCTTTTAATGATGATTAAACAATTAAATTCTGCACCAATTTACGTCCACGACGATAAAGTTTGTTGCGAACATAAAACATTTGGGTGGGGTGTCAAACTAATGACTTTCCCTGGTGTAATAGTATCCGAAAATTGCTTTCAAGGCGCCAGTGCAGCATCGTTATTCCCTAAGGTACAAAGGGGATGGTTGCTGGGATACTATTAACCTAACAATTGAGTATCTCTACCTCTGTCTAGGTTATATCTTTTCGTGTAGAAGATTTTTGTTCCAGTCTTAAATGCCGATACAACATGATTTATACGTCTTTTTAATAAGAGTTAAACGCCAAAGTATTATACTAGACCAAATTCATTAGTGCGATCACGTTCGGGTAGTTAGAAAATTTATTCAGCTGAATTCTTTGGTATTTATTTTGACTGTAGCCGCAGTGTGTCAATATTATAATGTAGAACAACCAGGAAAGGAATTTTAAAGAAAAACATAAACAAGATGTTTTTTTTCGCATTTTGTTTATCTTTCCTATAAAAAAAAAACAAAATATTTCTTCTAGGCATGCATGGCCTGGCCAGGTTAGACCATTTACCTAGATAACACCCGACATGCATGACATGACTGTGAATAGTAAAATTTCCACGAAGGAGAACTTTTCTTATCTTTATCTTATTCCGGGTAATTGTTGTGCGCTGTGGATGGGTATATGACTCCCAAGGTATCTGTGTGGGGAAAATCGATTTTAAAGTTGCTGTTTTTTTTTCAACTTAATTATGACGCAGAAAAAATAAGAGTTAATTCCCGATTGTGGCTTTCGATCCCCAAAAATATAAATTCCGACTCCAACACGAAAATAAAACTCAAAGAGGATAAAACAAGAAACTCCAATCCAACAAAACAGGAAAACAACAAAAACAACGAAAAAACTGTGGGCATGGTATGGATATAATTATTTTCGTATCTAATACCCCTGACCTTGAACGAATTTCGTTCTCGTCGTGAGTTCTCTCTCCAAAAAAAACTCATTGTAGTTTGTTTGTATCGAAGTTCTTTTTTTGTACCTCATTTTTCCTGCTGCTGTTTCTGTTTATTTATTACCCAAGCTGGTTCTTGACTGCTCGCATCTGAATCGGGGAACACGATACACGACAAGCCAAACAGACAAAGATACTCTCTTATGATTTTTTGGAAAAGTTTTTTTTTTCTATTTAATTCTTCACGCAGTGAATGTGGAATGCGTTGGTGGTGGAGTCAACATGTGCCTTGTATCTGGATAAATGTACAAAAATTATTGCGCTTGGGACATTAAATTGTTTCACTTCGATTCACAAAAGTTTTTTGGGCTTATTCACTAAATATGGGCGAACTTTACTGCTTTGACTGGGGGGAAATTTGTAGCCAGAACTTAATTGCATGAAAGGATGTGCCCAGAAAGTGAAAGCAATTTTGTTCACTGCTTTCTGATTCGACTATCACGTTTCGCTGAAAAAAATAGCTTAAAGGATCCATTTTGTGAAATGTGAAAACCTTTTCCCCATTTTTAGAAAACCCTTTCATAAAGTCCTGAGTCAACCTAAGACGTGTGTGTGTACCCAAATGTCTCTAAAGTTTTCAGCATTTGGAAAACATAATTTCATTAAGCGCTTCCTATCTTTAAATTGAAGTAAAACAATGTATTTACGAGATATCTCCGAATTTTTTTATTCGTTTGAAAGTGCTATTGATGCCATGGTATGGTATAAAATATAACATCGTCGCGGCTTCTCTGGGTGGCTCACATCCGAAATGTTTAACTTCCGTAACTTTGTCGTATAAATCAGACTGAATTTGGCCAATGACATGGGTTATGCCTTATTCACATAGACTTAACGACTATTGAGAACAGGAAATGGTCTAATGGGGTCGAATTGCACAATCTCGTTGGCCAGTACGCATCACCTCCACGTGGCAGCTCCAGGCATCACTGCCCTTCAATCGCTCGTATCGAATTTGACGTAGGCTGCGTGGCCCGCAGCGCCGTCCTGTTTGAACTACATGTAGTTGGTAAGAGAAGTTAGGAGTCATCGATCTGTGATTGGTACTCATTAACCATCGACTTCTAAAAAAAGATTTAGACTGATCACGCCGCCAGGCCAACATTTACACGAAACACATCACATTTCGTGGATCTCATGCATCCTAAATTAAAAAATGTGGCTTGTTCACGAACCCATTTATCCAGAAATGGGCCTCAACGCTGAAGATGAATTTTTTTAAGCACACAGGACGTTGCCCCAATAGAACACCCATTTTTGTTCGTAATTTCAGCATTTGCTTATGTTTTGAGCCTTTTATCCATCCATGGTGATTTGGCAAGTCAGACTGAAAAAAAAAAACGACAACCAATTTGACAGATGTGAACTTAAACTTAAATTTAACAAATAAGATTTATGACGGAATTCGGAGCTTCACAGTGGTCAATTGGGAGGGGGTATCAAACGATTCGCCAATAGCTGAATAAGTAAGCAAACTACTAAGTTACCGTTTTGGAAAATGCAAAATAGGGAATCTTTTTGAGAAAGAAACATTTTCTGGAAACAAGTAAATGTATCTTTGTTTTCAGTAAACATGACTTTGAATCACGTACAAAAAGTGTTTACTTAAAATCAAGGACCTGCTATGATTTCCCAGGTATGAGGAAGCATGTCTTTGGCAATCATGGCTAAGATTGCTTTGGAAAATCTTAAAGCAATGTCTAAGCATAAGCACCCAGGATAAAAGCGTCTTCCAATCGAGAGATAGAGCAGTTTTTTTGTCTTTCAAAAGGACAGATTTTTTCAAATAAATTTTGATACCTCAGAAACAACGACAAGTTTTTCTTGCATGAAAAAAATGGACATTACTAGCCTTGAATCCAGGTCTCAACGCCATTTCTAGCCTTGAAAACTCGAATGGTATCCAAGTCACGATGGGGTGCCGTGGCGTTATGGTAAGTGTGTGTGTGCTTACTACGCCAGAGGTCTAAAAAAAAAGACTCCTTCTTTTCACGGTCCCCACCCCCGCGAGGGTCTGACAAGCCCTCCGAGAGTATCATTTGTCATGAAGAAACTTCTCAAAGTGCCGTTCGGATACCTCAAAAAAATGTAGGTCCCCTTGTATGTGGAGAAATCAACACTCACCGCATACATTGTTGAGAAGTTGGCCCTGGTTCACCTCAACCTGTTGCGCACTCTATCAAAGTCCTAAAGTCGGTATAATACGAGGGGAGAACTAAGTAGCACAATATTTGCTGGTCCCTAACTGGGTTGGGGTGAAAATTCTGGATGGGTCAAAATTGTTTTTTCGAAATTCTGGTTTTAAATTTTTTCTTTTCAAAATTCTGTAAATTCAAAATTTACTTTAACAAAGCGAAACGCGGTCAAATGTATATAAAGTTACTTGCGGCCCGGCCCCTTTACAACCCCCTCAAAAGTTAGAAAGCCAAATAAGCAGAATCTTATTACTTCCGTCAGAATTTTTAAAGAGCAGAGTTTTGATACACATGATTTTTGAAAGCACAGCTATGACACGCTCCCTCTCTCATTGAATACCTACAGTTGCGCACTGCAAGGCGGTTGTGTTCACCCTTAATTTTCGTGCGTTTTTGATGCCTTATGCCTTCGCGTTAGGCTCCGCCACCGGTTGTCTAAAAAGTTAAGAAATTGTTAGCGTTTTTCTGCACTCACTCAAAACGTTAACAAATAGACAAGACTATGTCAGACCAACATGAGCTACTACCAGAAAATCATCTGTCATCTTCTATACCGCTTGTCGAATTTAATTGAGCATTCATCTTTTTCCATCCTCTTCCAATTGGAATACATAATGGCGATCTCTTGGCGAATCAAGGAGTAGCCTTCGACCAGGACCAACCCATCTTTTTCTGGGCCTACCAGTTAGCTTGTATCTTCCTGGCTGGTCTAGGAGGTCTGTCGGGGCATACGAAAAACGACAAAAATGCCATTGGAGTACATATTAATAGTTCCACAGGGAATGGTAGCTGCTCAACATTGAAACATTGACTCCGCTGAGGCATTGAGTCCAAATCCTGACGTTTCTGACTCTATCCAGCATGACTAATTCTTTCGGTCACAAACCAAATTTGATGACCATATTTAAGTGTCGGAACTAAAACTGAATCTGCGAGAATGTAGGATCCCGATTCGACCTGGACTGACAATCGGTATTTCCTGGGTTCAATCCCTGACCAATCCTTTTTTTTTGGCAACAGCAATATTCATGATGACATAGAAGTCGTTTCGGAGCCCCTTTTCAGGCGTTCAGCGACACGAGCGTTCAACACTAGCGAAAGAATAATTGAAGGAAAAAAGTTCTGGTTCACTATCAAGTAAAGATCCTGCTATTATCACATTTCGCAGGTATGCAGGCGAAAAAATCAGTTTAAAATCAAACTTTAGGCGAAAAAATTTATTCACTGATCAAATCGAACCAAGATGCAAAATATTCACTAATTCACTGTCCCAATTCGATTCTGAAAGTCTATTAATACGAAAGAAAGAATATTCAGGTAGAACTAAGGCAAGAACCAGTTAAATGGTCGAATTTAAAAGGGGGAAAAAATGGCTCCCAAATGGCTTTAAGGTTAAAAGGCTGCACACGAAAAGTGTGTTTATAACAGGATCATTACAGCGCCAATCCGGACATAGGGGCGCTTAAGACTAACGATAACCAAACATTTTCTTTAGAGGTTGGAGCATGATCAGCTCTGAACCCAATTTTTTCAAAAACATTCAAAATCTTTAGGACCCTCGGATAATTTTAAAACTGCCAAAAACTATCGATATACCGCACGATCAATGTCGATCACTCTGCCAATGACGTTCGCCTAGTACGAACATGTGTCCAAAGACTCTTTTATCGAATAAACGCTTCACCTAATCACGCGGTAATCATAAATGTTGTATTTCCCCAAACAAGATCAAAGCAAAACCCAATGGAGACTATATCGTGGTGAATTTATTGCCAGACATTCCTACTTTCGCCACTTTAATGTTCTAATTGGCAATAAACATATATCGTTGTCTGGGATTTAAAATAAATTACATCAAATTTGTATCAAATGCGTAAATGAATTTTTCGAATTTCTGAAGTTTCTAAAAAAAAAAATCGGTTTTTTACTACCCCAACACCCTTGAGTGACATTTATTGAACACATTTCACCTCAACATTTCTTATACTCGCAGTCGTCCTATATCGATTGATTTATCCCCTTCTATCACCTCATAAGCGTCACATTTATTTTCCTCCAAATTCAAGTTTGCACCTTGTGAACGCATCCCTTGCGGTGTGTAATTTATGGTGAATTAGCTGCCAAATTCGCGTGAGTGTGTTGTGACACACAGTACCACATTCTGTGTGTTCTCTTTTTAAAATCAAATTTATCACAAGGTTATAAAAATACAAATTTAAAATATGTGAAAAATAATATCCAGCGGGTCTTCAACAACACCATCAAGTCTATTAAAAATATAACCGCTAGCGTTACAGGTGTGACCGTGTGGGACAAAATAAAATAGAAAAAAAAAACAAAACTCAAAAACAGACACATTCACAATGGATTTCCATGAGGAAGTTGTGTGAGCATTTTTCTTTTCTAATGGCGGCTCTGTCGAAAAATTTAGAAGCAGCAATTAATCAACACAGCATATCATTCACTTGTATCTATAGATCTTTTCACTAATATACAAATGGAGATTTTTTTTTGTTTACGAGTAAAGAATAATAAAATTAATTCAAATTATTTATATTTTACTAATTCAGGGTCGAAACTAGTTATTTTTTTTCGGGCTTTTTTAGCGGCTAATTTGCATTTGTAATTTATAAAGTGCGGACTAAATTGCAATGTGTTTAGAAAAACTATATAAACCTTATACATATTGCCTTAATATTTAAGATAAATAATAAATTAAAGCAATTTGCGTGGCTTTTATTTGAAATTGATATAGAGTTGGTGGGAGGAAGCATATATGAGGAGGTGACGATGGAGATGTATGACCCAGGTTACCTTGAATTTTCGTTTTTTTTTTTTTTTATGATTAATTTTTTGAAATTGTTATTTTTCGTGAGTTGTTTTGTCGTCGAATTTTTTTGGTTTATTGTTTTTAAAATGAGATATTTTTGATTATTGGAATAGATGTGTTTAACTGCATGCAAAGTGGCATGATAGGTGACTAGTTTTTTTTTTTAATTTCTGGACTACTGGTCTGGAGGTTAATAATCTGGCAAACGCCCTTAAAATATATTCACATACAGATGTGTCGTTTTACCTAAAACGAGAAAGAAAAAATAAAAGAATCCCATTAATACCATGCAATACGGTTGATTGGATAATAAAAACTAGCAAATGTGGTCGTTAATAGAGCATAGCGTATTTCTGACGCCTATAAAAGCTCTTTAGTTATAAAGTTTTGTATATTTTTTCTTTTTATAACGATGACGTAAATAAGTTTTATTAGTCTCTAGGTTTTGAGAATCTAAAACTAATGCATTTTTTTCTTCTTCTTATTTTTCAGAGCTAAACAACGGTGCACAAACTATGGTAAGCCCGAATTTTTCGATTCTAAACATCAAAACTCTTGGAAAAAAGTCTTTGACTTCAAGTAGGAGAAGGCGTTGTAGGTTCTTTGATACGTTTGTACGGCCCGCAAGAGAACTAGTTTTTACCTTGGTTCGAGTGCTATTTCTGTGCAAATATTTCTGTACAAACTTATTTAAAAAAGTTTTAAAGTTTATACAATGTTTTTTGTTTTAGGCTTTGATTAGTTTTTTTACTTTCTCATGTTTTATCCCTGTTAAAGTATTGCTTAGACCAGTTCCTAAAGTTTAATAGACAGTGAACTCATTAAACATGAATTTAAGATAAAGGTAGGTCTTGGTGTTTCATTGGTTTCAAATACCAATTTTGACTCCTTATTAACAGACGTTCCTTTAACGAATGGGGAAACCCAAACACCAAATTCTTATATGTCAGCCCAATAAGGAAGACATATTTAAAAGGCATCTCTATATCAAGCAGCACCAAAACCTATATGTAAAAGAAGAATGGCAGCTGTTTCATTGGGAGTCATTGCCTCTGCAAGAAATGTTTGTGGTGTGAAGCGGCTTGTTACGGCGACTGGTGGTGAGAAAAGAACTGCGTTGTTTAAGACTCCTGGAGTTCAAGAAGCGATCAGAGAGAATAATAGAGCCTAGATTGTGTGGAATCAATGTAGGAAGTCTATTTCTCGAGCCCGGTACCTTGAGGCGCGAAGAACTTTCAATATGGCGGTCAGAACAGTCAAAGAACAGGCTGAGATAAAATAAGGCGAGAGGTTAGAGCACGATTACAGATCTGCAAACAAGATGTTTTGGCAGACTATTCACCGTCTCAGAGGTTAGAAGTTAAACATCGTACAAGGGGCTAAATTCAAAGACGGTACACTTCTTTCAAATGAAAACGACGTCTTACGTAGATAGAGCGACCACTTTTCGGAGCTGCTCAATCCCCAACAGGGCACTGAAGATGACAATCCCACTGCTGACGAGATTAGCGCGGAGAATAGTTCCACAGTAGACGAAGTTACTGCCGCGATTAAATCGCTAAAAGTGGGTAAGTCTGCTGGAGTTGATTAAATCTGGCCAAAAATGCTTAAGGCAATGGGTGAAGAAGGTGTTTAATGGCTACCACGTGTCATTAAGGTGGCCTGGGAAAGTGGGAAAGCACCTAGCGATTGGCAAGCAGGAGTTATAGTGCCCTTTTTCAAAAAAAGAGGACAAAAGAGATTGCTCTAACTATAGGGGTATATCTCTCTTAAGTCCTCGGAGAAAGGTATTCGCGAAGGTGTTGGAAGCGCGTTCCAAAGTTGTAATCGAGCCTTTGTTGCGGGAAGAGCAATGCGGCTTTCGGTCTGGACGTGCACAACCGACCAGATGTGCACTGAAGGTTATTTTTTTAAATTTCGGGGAATATGCTAAACCGGTCTACGCGTGTTTTGTAGATTTACAAAAAGCCTATTACCGGGTTCCTCAGGATAAACTCTGGAGAGTCTTGCAGGACTATTCGCTGAGTGAGCTTCTTCTGAGACACATTCAGTCTTTGTATGGGAACTGCAGAAGCTGTGTTCGGATAAATGGCGTCAAATCCCGTCCTTTTTATGAGAGCGGTGGACTTCGCCAGGGCTGTGTTCTATCGCCTCTCCTTTTCATAACATATATGGACTGGATGGTGAACCGCAGTCTTGGTGAGGAATCTTTCGAAATGACTGGCGTCAGGATACGCTTTTCGCAGATGATTTAGCTGTCCTGGCATCGTCCGAGGATGAACCTCAGCGAACACTGGATGCGTTTGCGACCATATGTGGTGAGGCTGGGATGAAGGTAACCGTGAACAAATCCGAAGTGATGGCTGTTTCCCGAACTCCTGTGCAGTGTACCCTGCACATAAATGGAGTCGAATTGTAATAGGCAGAGAAGTTCAAGTATCTCGGGGTCTTTTTCACGAAAGATGGAAGGAGTGATACTGAGTTATCGTGTAGGATTGGCTATGCTAGAACAATAGTAAAAGAATTGCGCCAGCCGGTCATCAGGAAAGCTGAGCTTGGACTGAAAACAAAGATCTCAGTGTTTGTTCCAACCCTCATCTATGGTCATTAAATTTAGGGAATGATCGAAAGAATTAGATCGCGGTAACGTGCTGCCGAAATGGGATTTCTGAGGTCCGTTGCTGGTGTCACCTACTCTTGGGAATATTGTGAGAAACGTCAGTTTTCGTAGGAATCTTGGTGTTGAGCTGCTGCTTCTCCAAGTGGAACGATCAGTTCTTCTATGGTTTTTGGACACGTTGTTCGCATGCCCCTTTAGAGACTTCCTAGACAGGTTATATAAGCCGAGATGCAAGCGCATCGCCGCCTGGTAAGCCAAGAAACAGGTGGTGGGATCAGGTAAAAAACATCTCCGAGACCCATCTGGGAATCCCGCCTGTGACTCTTGACTTGGTGGCGGAAGTAAGGGAAAGATGGAGGGACCATTTAGCCTTGCTCCTCGACCCTTCTAAGCATAAGCGGTCAGGAAAAATAATGATGATTATGAGCGTTTCATAAATGCTAACGGCAAGGGGATGGAAAACAAAAAAATGGGAATTGGAAAGAGGAGTAGGAATAGGGTATACCGCGGTCCGTCACAGACGGACCTAAGCTTACATACACACTGTCACTTGATCACTGGTTATTTATAAAAAGCTGGCGATCAAATGGTTATAACCACCCTTAAAATGACTTAAAATGCATAGCACATCGCCAGCGGAAAGAATTAAAAAATATATAAGCAACATAATTATCTATCCAATACAAACGCTGCTAAGCCAATACGGAACATGACAACCACTGATCAGACTATAAAGAGGTAGCCAACTCTGCAACACCCTGCCCGCTAAAACTCGCAAAAACACCTACAGGGAACGAAACGGAACG
This sequence comes from Neoascia interrupta, assembly GCA_947623515.1. NCBI lineage: Eukaryota > Metazoa > Arthropoda > Insecta > Diptera > Syrphidae > Neoascia > Neoascia interrupta. The sequence goes on along the minus strand of OX392463.1, from coordinate 118,234,921 downwards.
TAGTGGAGTCTGCCATGGATTTGCCTTTGATTGCCTGTCTGTGTGAAACACTCGCCAGCTGAGAGTGTAGTAGTGTGCCAGGCAAAGCACCGAACACATATGCAGCCCCCAGTCAGTGGAAGCTTGGGGTCAAAAAGAGAATTCTTGTGCCGAGTTGGTTATCTCTTTATAGTCTGATCAGTGATGACAACCCTGCACATAAGTACGAAACCCCCGCAAGTGTTATGCCTTTACGGAGAAAAGCAATTATAGAACCAGCAAATTATTCAATAAAATATCTGGCATACATTATTGTCTTAAGATGCTCGTTAACCTTACTCCTAGCCTTAATCTAAGTCGGGGAGCGTTCACCAGATATGGTGGGTACCGGACCGGCACAGAACCCATCTGGCGCTGTCTAGATCGAAGCGTCATCTAAGCCTCTGCTATTCAGGTTAGGGTCGAACGAGTTTAAAGCCTGGCAGCTAGGTAAAAAAACAGCTTAGCAAGACATGGTCGGAGAAAAGCATGCTTAATGGATTGAACCTCAGTATGTTTTGCCCCATCCTTAAGAAAAAACACCTGAATTGCGCCAACCAAAGACGCATCAGTCTCCTTTACATCGCATATACAGAATCTTTTCTGCTGTACTGTGTGAACGCCTAAGGCCGCTTGTCAACATTCTGATAGGTCCATATTAGTGTGGCTTAAAGCAAGGAAAGTCCACGATCGAATATTCACGCTGCGCCAGGTTTTGGAGAAAACCCAGTTATTCCAAATCGATATTCAGCACCTTTTCATCGAATGGTTTCGCTGAAACTTTGCGTTTGCGTCTATTTGGTTTGCAACAATTATTCTCTTATGGGAAACTGTGTGGAGAGCTCTCAACAGAATCAGCATATTTGAGAATCGTGAAAAGGAACTTCTAGAAATTTTCAAACAAAAATATACTCCATTAGTTCACACTGTCCTGTGAGCATAAACTCTTATCTCTGAGTCCTATCCACAAGGGTCTTTGTTGTCCAACTTTAGCCAGACATGAGCAAAATTTGTAGGTGTTACTATCACCGACCTATTTTTTTATTTGTAAATAAGACTAGAGCCTTTGTCAAGGTTGTTTGGACCCGATTGCCATTGTAGTCCAGAAAAAGTCAACTTGAAGGACCTGACAGTGACCAGAAAATCTAAATCCTTTTACTGGACCTTTAACAACTCTGAATCCAGAATAATTAAGTATCTCCCTTCAACACTGTACTTTCTCATTAACCTTGAACTATACAAAATGGCGAAGGTTGTCATATCACCTTGAGTGCGTCGAGGCAAAAGCGGGAGATTTGACAAGCAACTTGATTTGTTGCTTAGTTTGCTGTGTGACTAATGTCATAATTGACACTTTAGCTCCGCGTTTCTCAAAACTGAATCTTGTTGAGTTCTTCAATCGGAAATCGTCTCCGGGTGACAAACAATAAAAAGCTAATGGACTGTTAAATTAGTCAGATGTGTAGACTTGTTTTTTCTGTGAATAAAAGCAAAAGATACTGTGCCATAAAACAACACCACTACACTAATGTACATTACTACATTGTATGTGATATACCGAAAATAAACGTCAAACTGCTACTAATTAATTCCCAAGATTCCCCCGAGTCTTATCGTGCCTAGCCCGTTTTTTTTTTTGTTGCTGGTTTGCCTACCAAAACAAAAGAATTTCCATATCTCGAAAACTAAGCTCATATTCATTATAGGGTCTATACGAAAAAGGAGGGGACAAAAAACGCCATTCAACAACTAATTTGCATAGCGACTCACTTACATGTTTACCCGTATGGGTAGATTGTTTCTAAACCAATTATTATCAGCTATAAAAAAAAATTTTCAAACTTAAACAAACTGCTACGATAGCATAGTGTTTGCAGAGTGTCTCGCCTGTCGCAGAGTTAAAAGATTCTAAAAGTTCCAACCGAAATAAATCATTTCAAAACCAGATTCCTGCTTGGCTTGATTGATTTTTAAATTTTAATCTTCAATCAAATAAAAAGGGGGGAAGGGATTTGCCTTGTGTTCTTTACATTTCTTACATAAATGTATTTTTTATGTGAGCCAACGTCAGAGGTCTATTTTTAGGTCTTACAACATTCTGAGAGCTGATAACAGCTAAGACACTCGGTCGCCGTGATAGCTGATTATAAAACTGATTGTTTTCGAAGGTATAGAAAACGCGAAAGCGAATGATTAACGACATCTAATTAAATTTGCCCGTACACATCTTTTTGTATGGCGCGACACGCCCTCGCGCGCAATCCTTTGGGGGTTCGAGCACATATCCTTTCCTTATTATAACCATTTGTGACATACTCGCATGATAGGTGAACAACTGTGTGTGTGTATATATTTTACAACCCCGCACAGAGCAGCAGCAGCGCCGGAAACAAGGACTCACTTACATTAGTAAAATCGCCCTTTGGCGTCCAATTGTCTCGAGCACCCATACCAGCAGCCAACAAACTCGCACTAGTAACCACTTATAGGGTGGCTATCAAAATTTCGTCGCCCTCCCCTCAAGCTGGCTCTCTCGTCCTCTTTTGCTCCCCAAAAGAGGCAACAAAAGAATAGAAGGGAGAAAAAAAATTGAGGGAAAATAATAATGAAATGCCAAGGGTGCTTCGGCGGTGGTACAGCAGGGTGACCTCGAAATGTACACCAGCACTTTTTTGCCCAGAGGAGAAAGCGGATATCTTTTGGCTATAAGCCGATGTCTTTCTGTTTATATCGACTACCATTTATCACACATATATCACTAAATAAATACTTGGAGCATGCACGAACCAAACTGACCCAGGGATTAAGGGCAAATATAGGACTTATGCATCAATCACTTTTGAATGGTTTGGTTGTGTGTGTTTTGTTATGATTTTTTTTTGTCATTTTTGGCTTAACAATTGGTAGTGGATGATTGATTTTGATTTGATTAATATTTTTTACATTCAACTGTATTGATAAGGCTGAGGAATTATGATGGGAGCCGTGGAGGGAGGTAATTTTTGTTGTATCTAAAATCATGTCCAAATTTTCAAACAAAATCAATTGGTTTTAGAGGATTCTTGCATAACATATACACTTTCACCACCTCCGTATATAAAACATCACAAGTTTCAAAATCATAGAGCAATATTGAAAAATGCGTCTGCGCCACTTTTCAACTCGGTGTAGCAACAGGTACGCAAATGTTGGCCGGGAGATTACTACATTTCTCTGTGTTAGTTTTTGAAGAACTGAATCGGGTTTAAACGAAATAGTGAACGCTCCTGAATAGTGAAGGAAGTAAAAAGACCGTTAATTTTGTCAAAAAATTTTGCTGCAAACAAAGGGGTATCAAAACAATAGGCCGAGTAAAAAACGCGGTTTATCCCCATCAAGTGTATTTTACCATGAGTGAGGCCAACCCTAACCACAGGTTAGGGGCAAACTTTTCCCTCAACTCAACTAAATTGCCTACTCGCACTGATCTTCAGATAGTTGGGACACCGATCCTGGGGCAGTCTGAACTCCGAGTGGAATTTTTAGTTCCAGCACCAAATTATGGAATGAAAATAAATTACATTTCAAAAATAAACCGTAAACACACTCGTATTTTATCTCGAATTATTTCATTTATCGTTTTGACGTTTCCCTTGTCACAGTGCCAGTGTTTTCGCAATAAAAATAATAATCCCCGTAGTGGGTTTTTATTTTAGATTTCTATTAAAGAAATGTACACACAAGAGTGTAATATCACTTTTCTCAACTACACCCGCCACTATACTTTGGCATTCAGTCATAAATATCTGTTTCACCATACCAAACAAGCGTTCACCCCTAAATCATTTTCCAATTACTAAATAAACAAATCCATAAAAATCCAACAGCAACAACAACAACCAGAAAAGAGAGCATCAATAATAATATGACTTTAGCTTAAACTTTTTTCAATATTTTCGGCGCCTGGCAATTATCCACCCCCAAACTGTGTTGTGTCGTTGGCATCCCTCGTAAATGAATCCACACACGCTGTGAACGTGATTAACCGAACCACCACCCACCCACACTTTAGTGATAGAAAATATGTATCTATACTCTATGTTCTATCTGTGTCTGTAAGAATTATGTATATATTTTTTTGTTTTGTTGACTTTCTTTAACCCCATCGCACGAGTTACTCCTCTAAAGTGGATTTATTCTCGCTGATTCTTTCTAAGAACTATTTATTAGGACAAAAACCTCATAATTCATTTCTTGTGTGCGCAGAGCCTTCCTAAATTCGGTTTCTTTCCAGTCAGTATGGGGAAAATTAATTAAAATCTCCCACCGATTCGATCCGAGTCAAACAAAATACCAACCACACCCTCTCTCTCGAGAGAGGAATATTGGTTTACTCGACCAATTAGCTAAAAATAGAGAAACTTAAGCGATTTCAGATCTAAATTGCAGCGATACGATCACGTTTATTGGGCAAAGTTGGAGGTGGTGCAAAATAATACCGTTCTCGTGTGGAGCAGGACGCGTGTACTGTAAACAGTAAAAAGTTTACGTAAATATTTGCAATTATTTTTGATTTTAATGAAAATTATGATTAGGAGGTGTGCTCATTAGAAAAGTAGACAAAAAATCTTTGGAAATGGATGTCCGGCGCCAAGTGAGGAGCATTTTAAGTCAAGACGTACAACTATTAGAAGGCAACAAGATCGGTTTGTATCAGACACAATCCAGAGCTGTAGGTACCATACCTAACTTTTATACTTCCTACATGAATTAAGGTGATTGGCACCTTTCTAGTATGTTCACTTGTCCTTTTTTTGTAATTTAATAGATTGGAGATCATTTTCCACAAACGAATTGAAGACAGTTTTAATTTTCGAAATGCTTTGTAAACTATTGAATTTTTTCTTCATACATCGCTGTTACGTTGCTCCCCTCCTTATCTCGTTCTTGCCCAACGCGCACGTTATGACTCCTTCAGTAAAAGTAATATTGGCGACCCAAGTACCTAGGCGTCTTAGAGGCTCTTGGTTCTCGTTGAATTCGGAACACGATTTACTATTGAGCATTCTCGCAACCCTGGCGCAACATGGGTCAGACCCTCTTTTTGCCCCCGTATTCCGAAGAATTCATTCCAATATGGAAATCCTTTTCCTACAAACGAGCTGAAATCTCTGTAACTGAAGTATGGAAAGATTTCAAAAGCATAATAAATTTTTAAGATGTTCATATTCGCTACTACGTTGCTCACTTCTTAAGCTTGTTAGTTATACCAAATGAGTGCGCCCTAACTCCTTCGCTAGAAGCGATATATGGATTTTCCACATGCTTCACATAGAGTTTTCTGGTATTCGAAAAAACTGCAATTTATTGAGCACCCTCGCAGTCCTGCCACAACTTGGCACACAAGAATTTTTTCCTCCATACTACTTCAAAAACCTATTTCCTACAAACAATTTGAAATCGTTGTCGAAATTATTAGATGTTCATATTCCCTAATTATTTATGTGTCGCTGTTACGTTACCCCTTTCTTAAAATTGTTCTTGTCGATCGAGCATGGTATGACTCCTTCAGTAGAAGTCTTATTGGCGATCTAAGTGCCCTAGTTTCAGAAATGTTCTTAGTTCTCGTTGAACTTGGAAAAGGAAAATTTTTTAACCTTCTCGCAACCCTGGCGCAACTTGGGTGACATCCTCTCTTTGTCCCTACATTCCCAAGATTTCTTTACCATATTGAAAGCTTTTTAGGACTCTCTGAAGTGGAAAGACTTCTTACTCATAGTAATGAATTTTTTTTTCAAAATTGAAGACTTTTTGCATACGTCGCTCCTACGTTGCTCCCTTCTTAATCTTGTTCTTGCCCAACGAGCTAGTTTTGACTCCTTGAATAGAATCAATGGTGGCGATCCAAGTGCCCTTGTCTCATAGAGCTTCTTGGTTCTCGTTGAATTCGAAAAAACTACGATTTTTTAAGCCTTCCTCTCAGTTCTGGCGAAACTTCGATTAAATCCTCTTTTTTTCCTTTTCCTCAACGAGGACTCTATCCGATTTGGAAATTCTTTTCCTCCAAACAAGAATAAACATGAAAGGTGTTGAAAATTGCTCTCTAAACAGTCGTTGTTACGTTGCTCCCTTCTTAAGCTTATTCTTGCCAAATGAGGTCGCCATTGCTCCGTTACGTAAAGCGATATACGCAATACAAACTCCTGGTCACGTAGAGGTTTTTGGCGCTCGGAAAACATGTTCTTGGTGATCGTTGAATTTGAAAAACGGCAATTTATAAAGCTCGTCCTCTTGACGAAACTTGGGTGAATGCCTCATATAGCGATTGGGATTGACAATTGACATTTTTTATCTGGTTCGACGAAACAGAATTGTAAGTTATGCCACTTTTACTTTAGTTGGCACTTTAGCCCGGGTTGTACATGGGCTTTAACGATCAAGATGCGCCAGCCAGCTCTCTCTCTCTCTAGCAAGTTGTTTCTCGTTTTGGTCACGCTGCTTCCATGCCTCCGACAGACTTCCTTCCGATAAGAGGGAGTCTCCTTTTTCGTAGGCCTAGAAACATCCATTGGGACCATGAAGAGAGCCTCTCTTTTATCCCCCTAAGAATCATGCTCAGAGCTCTCGAGTTCATGACGAAAAATCGGGAAAAGACGATTCGCGACCCTTTTGAAGAACATGCAGTTAGGAAATGATCATGATGATGAAGTTGGCTGAGGTCTACTTCCATATTTGCGTTCGCTACCTGAGTCTCGGTTTCCTCCACTGAGCCGTCCCTCCAGGGTGGATATTGGTGTTCACTCATTCTAGATACCCACCGAAATCGCATTCGCTGCATTGTGACTCTCCTGGCTAGCTCGGTATCGCTGTACAGCCCGGTTCGTACAGAGTTGGGTGTTATACTTCCTTCTCCATTGCTTCCTTAAGACCATCCTCCAGACGCGCTCAATTTTCAGCCTTTTCACTGAAGATAAAGGATTTCGTTTCCAGAACAATCTGGAATGTTCTCTTCGGTGTTCTGCTCATTCTTCGATCTGTAGCATTTTTTACAAGAACTAAGATTGCATTCGTCGAGCACGTTCTTCATGTTTTTTGTGTGGTTCTACAGTTCGATGTTCTAAGCCGCAATCAACTAACGTTTTTACTTAACCGAGCCCCCACTCAACTACCTCTAGTTGCGCACTTTGAAGGTCCTGTGCCACAACGACAGAATAGTCGCCGCCGACAGTTGAGATAAGCTCGAAACACAATGGTTCTAATGGGTGCGACAGACGACAGTTGGTGCAAGTTTAGGGCCTCTAACTCAAATACTCTGTGGGCTGAAGCGTTGGTGTTGCCGTTTCAGATGATGTTCCCAACCAGGTCAATTGACAAGATCTTCAGTTAATAAAGTGCGCGCACTTGTTTTTTTTTTTCATCTGATTTTCTTTTGATCTAGCACTTTGCTCTTCACTCAAGAAACTGGTATGATCACCTTCTGGACTGTATTTGAAGAACCAAATCAGTAACTAAATGTTTTGGCAAAGGCCAATAATTTGGTGCACCTCAGTGTCACGTTGCTCCTCTCTTAGACTTAGAGGGGGACAATGTGACAGCGGAGGAATAAAATAAAATTTTGTTTGCAACATCGACCTTCGTAGTCCTCTATTGCGTTGTTTCAAATGATCTGTGGGCGAAGCTTTGGTGTATTTGCTTGAGGTCATGCTCCCAATCAAATCATTATTTGACAAGTTCTTGTGTTAATAAATGGGGCATCCGTGGTATTTTTGTTAAGCTGACTTCCTTTTGATCTAGTACTTTTTTGGCGATCAGCTCTATGCAAAAGTAGAGTCACTTTTTTGACTGCACTTCTAGCACCAAGATTTCCGCCATTATTCAGTAATTTAATATTTTGACAAATCTTAGGAGGTCCTTTCGATCTACATTATTTAGACCTTCGGGCTCGTTGAAGAAGTAACTGCCGAGGATACTACGCCTGATGCTGCTTAGAGCTGGGGGTCGCTGTTGCGTTGTCCCCCTCTTAGACTTCAATTCAGAATCTAACGAATAAAATGTTGTTTTTGTTTTTCAAGAATTATACAAACATTGGTATGCTTAGTTAGTATGCTAATATCAACCTCTGTGGTACTCCGTTGCGTTGATTCAAATACTCTGGGCTGAAAAGTTGTGGTTTGTTGATAAAGCGGGTCCCGTGATTTTTTAATTCAGCTGATTTCACATAAAGGATCACCTTCTTGGGTTTACATATTCATAAAATAAAGTTTCGATGTGTTGCTTTTCGATATTCATCAATAATCAAATGTTCTTATAAGACACGTTGCCCCCTCTTAGACTTCAAGTCAGAATTTAACAACGACAATTTTGCTTGTGTTTTGAGAGAAGCAATCTAATATTCTAGTATGCCATCAGCAACCTTAGTATGCAGGTTAACATTTTTTCTAAGAATGGGCGATTGATTAAGGCTTTTAATAACAGCTTTAACGAGGCAAAGTTGTAATAAACATGTCACATTTAGCCACAAGGTGTGTCATCGCGAAATACCTCGTTAACCTTGCTAAAATGACACTTTCATCTAACACACGGCTCTTAGAGGCTCTAATTAGGCTCAGATCACTCTCCAGAGAGAAGCAGGTATTCATTAAAAATAATTTTAAAAAACCACATAATTCCCGGTCGTACGTCGCAGCTCTCACTAACGTTGTCCGGTTGAACTTGCTCAACACGCATGATAATACATTGTCCTCATTTGTCATTTCCGCTACGTTCAGGCATTCCGCCGCCCCCATTTAACGCATTTCATTATCCTTGCGTGAATATTTGCACTCAGAACAACTTAACTATCGTACCATGGTCAAAAAAAGCCCAACAATTAATTTAACTTAATCTCCCTCTTCTAACGCACACCGACCGTAACGATATTATGGTCGTCGCTTCACGAAGCCATACACATGGTCGTCCTCTAACATGGTCGGTCAAACAAAAGGCGAATAACTCACTTTTGTGCGTGTAAATATGTATGCAGAAAACGTAAAGTCTACTGGCGCCAGGACATTTCCTTCGAGGCGATTTACACACACATTTTGCAGTCGTGGCAAAGTTCCACTCGAACTCAAAAAGGTCGAAAGGATTGCTGTGATTTGAGGCTCCAACTCAAACCATTCGAAAAAAAAAACCAAGAAATATTAGATTACCATTTGCGTCAAAACTTTAAGCCCTACCCTTGTGTGGTTAATTGATTTTCCTGAACAGAAGTAGGTTAAAACAGATTGAAGGATACTCAGAAAGAAAAAAATATGGAAAACTAACATCTGCTAGTGGTAGTGCGCGAAATTCCATTAGTTTCGAATTACATCAAATATATATACTCACTCACACAAAGACCGAGGCGACCAAAAAGGAAAAAAAAAACTGTGAAATAAAAGAAAGGGACTTCGAACTACCGACGACGTCTTTAGTTTCCATTCGCTTGTGTCAAAAAAGCAAACAAAACGAGAACGAAAACAAACGCGAACAAAGTTTAGTGAGTTTTGATGTCAAGGACACACCAAATTACAGAAGTCCTTCATCAATAATTCCATTTCAAATAAAAGTCGTGACTTTCACCAAAAAAAAAAAAACTGTGCGACAGAACAAAAAAACCCCGAAGAAGTCTTATAAACGCCTCAAACGAGTGTGTCTGTCCAGGGTCGCAAGCCCGTAAGGTGACAATCGCACGCAATTTTCTCATTTCAGTGCGCGCACACGTGGGTGTGGATATTTAGCTGCGTCGCCCTACAAAGGTAGTAAATTGTGTGCTTTAACAAGGAGGAGATTTCTTAGAAAAGGATTCGTAAAAAGGAAGTCGTTTAACACTCACACAAAAAAAAGAGGAGCAGCCGCGCGATCCCAAGGTGTGTGGGATTGGGATGCATGCTGCTACAAAGAGAACAAATTTATTACTTCAGATAGAATTAGATTTATTTATGAGATACTTTGAGAAATCGTGCGTCAAATGGGATGGTTTACACCCCATATTTTTTGAAGGGTAATCCATTTTGAAAGGGGGTTAAGTTTTATGGATTAATTTGTGCTTCTCCTGAGGGGAGAGTTAACAATAACTGATTGGAATTTTATTGCGAAATTTTTATATCCATATTAAATGGACAAATCAAAAATGGTCGAAAAAATGGCGCCCAACGGGGGTTAAAATTTTTTTTTTCTAAATGATAATTTTCATGGGCGGTATATTTATTTGTCGTTGAAGATTTATTAATGATGAATCGACCCGTTTTGATACTAATTTCAAGTTGGTTTTGGCTATCAGGACCAAGATCTTGCAGCACTGAGAGCGAATGATTTTTTGACTGATTTTTCTTTCGTTAAATGAAAGCCGTACCTACTTCGAACAGAGAATACGAAAAATTTGTTAACTGTTTTTCGAAAAGTGGTTTTAAAGAGGTTTCTAGTACCATCTATTAAAACTAAAAAAAAAATGGCGCCCAACGCAAGAATTATTTTAATTCTTGAAAACTTAGATAATCAAACTAGCTTTTAAGTTTCTAGAAACATTTTAAGGTGTTTCTTCCTTTGAGGTTTTGCTTACTACCTTCAACAGGGCAGTTGCAGTTTCTTTAGCTTGGATAGGCCCTTCACATGAGCGCACTACTTAAGCTGAGATTGCCCCTGCGTTCCCCGTTTTTATTCTATGAACCTTCTTTCAAACATCTTGACAGAACATGGCGCCCAACGCAAGAGGTTTGGTTTTTTCAACAATTTTTTCCCCCTTATTGAGAGCTCAATCGAAATTAAATTAGTTTCATACTTCCAGAAGGAATTTTGAAAGCTTCAGGTTCTAGAGATCCTTGAATAAGGTCATCGAAGTAATCTGAGATCCTTATGGAGCACTGATGTGACCTAAAATTGCTTGCATCACTTAAGACGAGGTTGTTCCGATTGCCTTTTTCTCCGTGCTGCAAATGTCTGCGGCTGATGATGCGTCCAAACGATTTTTTTTACCTTATCACAAGTGTAGCCGCAGAGCTTTAAAACAAGTGTATACACATCAAAGTAGGAAGGTGCTTCGACGAGTTTGGGCCAGTCCTTAATTTTCCAATTAAAATCTCTCATTTAACTCTGCCTTTGAATCCTATTAAGGTTAGGTTAGGTTGATGATTGCCCATGTGACAATAGTCACGGCTCAGTTAGACCAGCAGTTGGGTCCATTGTGTCCATTTGGGAATCTTCTTAACACCTGTATCTAAAACAGAAATAGACCGCAGTTAAAAGCTCTGGGTACCACCCTCTTGGACCCATACGGATTTGTGTACAAATCTAAGGAGGTATTTTAGATCTGCATTACTTAGGTCTTCGAGCTCGTTGAAGAGGTAACTGTCGAGGGTACTAAGCCTAATGCTGTTTAGGGCTGAGCATTCGCATAGCAGGTGAACGGACTCAATTTCTTCAATATCCCTGCAGTTTATGCAGTATGCCTAGCTCAGTGCCCCGTTAGGATTCCCGTGAGTACAAGGATATCCCACGCGGGCTAGTCCGATCTTAAATAGTGATCTCGTTTTGTTTACTGCTGGCCATAGCTCCTTTGTGTGTCTGCACGTGCCAAGTTCTGTCCAATGAAGGTAACAAAACTACCTTCTACCCAGGGATTCAGTTTCTATCCTGCGTGCTATCGAGCTCAGCGGAATTCTTATAGATTTGAGGGCTACAGACGCATTCAACCCTGATCCAGATCTCGCAAGCTTGGTCGCTTCTTCATTTCTCGGGTTATCGTTGTGACCTGGCACCCAAGACAGAGTTACAGTGTCACCAAGTGTTAACTCGTCCAGGATTTCCCTGCATAGTTTCACAGCCCTATACTTCACCACATCCGATTCCATGACTTTAAAGGTCGCTTGGCTGTCAGAGTATAATGTGATGGCTGTGTTTCTTCAGTTCAGTGGCAGCTTGGATAATGGCTGCCATCTCCGCCTGAAAATTACCGCAGTCGTCATCAATCCGGAAAGATTTACATAGTCCCAGAGCTTTACAGAAGATGCCTGCGCTGGTTCCGACGTCCATATTAGATCTGTCAGTATAGACGGCGATCTTGTCATCTCCTGTGACAGTCTTCGCTTTCCATTTACATCTTCTAGCAGCGGATCTCCTGTTGAAAGCAAATATCATAGGAAGATAATCCGTGGCTGAGGTATCAATGGAGGCAACCCATTGAGTTTCCACAGAGGCGTGTCCATAAGATCTTGAAGACCACAGCCCGGATTCCCTTAGGCGGACAGCTGTTTTAGCTGCCTTGCTGCTGCAGTATATGTCCAAGGGTGTGAAGTTAAGAAGTACCTCCAGTGCTGCGCTGGGTGTGGTCACTAGGGACCTTGTTATCTGACCTTACCTTGGTGAGGTAAGTGAGATGACACTTTCTTTCTGTAGCGTTCCATCGTACAGCTGCACCGTAACTTAGGACGGGTCTTACAACTGCTATGTACAGTGTACCATGTTTTGTTGCAGTCCTAGTGTGTAGTAAGCAGCACAGCCTTAAGCAGGACTTGTAAACAATGCTCAACCATGGAATGATAGTTTCCCCTGTTTTTTGGAGCGTTATTAGTCGGATGTTATCCGTCCCTGATGCTTTAAAGGGGTCAAATGAGTTGATCGCCCAGGCCAGCCTTTTCACATCGGTTATAGCCCTGATCTATTCTTACTCCATTCTACCCCGAGAACCCTGTGTTACTGAATCGTAATCTTCGCGGGTGTCGGTGCAACCTGGGAAGTAAGTTTCCGTCAGCATATCCAGCGTTTCTTTGTGGTCCAATCGCCGTCTGTCTTCAATACCGTGAAGGCATCGGCATTGGCGCTTTGGATATGAATTTCCTCAGTCGGAACGCTTCGGCTATGGTTTCGATTGTTTCCCAGAAATTCTTCCATGAATCCCTGTCGGCGAATCTGATCACCTTTTTCAGAATTCTTACGCTCTCCTTATGGGTCGTTCAGTCGATGAGCCCCTCTATTGCAAGGTTACGTCTAGATCTTGAGCTCTTGATGAATTCCGCGATCTGAGAGGGGCGTCGTTTTCCTCCTGCTCTGCTGTTTGGGCAGGATTTTTCGAAAGAACTACAGAGCAACCCGCTAATGTATTCGACTGTATCGTCGATCTCATGTTAGTGAGATCTCTGTCTAGGCAGAGGATGATAGTCTTCTGCAGGTCCTTATTGAACTTCACCCAGTTTGCTCTTTTTGGGTTTTTGAAAACTTTCCTAGCCTGGGAGCTTACCTGTATCTCAAAGAGCTGCTTACATGCTCTGCTCTACTTGAACAGAGCTGCTCTGAGATACGAAACTTACGTCTACTAAAACTTCCCTCCTATTCGCTGTAATGAAGGTGGGGTCGTTTCCCCTGTAACAAAAAAAAGGTTGGAGCCCGGGACAAAATCAAGTAAAACCTCGCCCCGCGTTATGTCTGAACTTCCCCAGATCTTATGATGGGCATTGACATCACAGCTTAAGAGTAAGTTCTTCTACCCTTGTTCGGATGCTGTTACTAGCGCCCTCAAAGATTCCGGGGCCAAAGAACCGAGGTACCAACGTCATATGGCATATAGACCGACGCTTCCGTGCAGTTCTCGTCTCACTAACCTCCACCACCCAAATGAGATCAGGTTTTTGTGAAGGTTTTTCCATCAGCTGATCCCTCTCGAGGAACAGGTTAACTGATGCAACCTTACTGTGATGCAGGTTTATTTGGACTACCTTTATAGTTTTTTGTAGTCTCTACCTCTATCACAGCGTCTGTTGCCTTGGCTTATCCGGCAGTTCGCCTAATCAGCTTGAGGGTTACCTTGTTAGCTGCGAAGGACAACAGTAGCTGGTTGCCCGCCTCTAGGTTTGTGGGCATCTCGCCGAAGGCGACAATATAACCCCTGAAACCATTTCTCGGTCCTTCCTGGCTTATGATTTTCCAATCCTACATGGAAATCTGAGGTTTGGATGCGATTTAAACTCACATTCCTAAGCTGAAAATCATCAAATAGCACAGACAAAAGCTTCAGCACGTTCCTTCTTCATTTTAGTAATTGTCAATAGATCTTTGCTTTTTGAAAACAAGTTTCATGCATTGTTATCGTTAGCTTTTTGTGATTGATTGCAAAGAGGAAATATGACATATACTGTCAAGTTCAATGTATTGGACAATCTCTTGTTGTTGTTTGTTTTGGGTAATTTTTTCTATAACCAAATTCGATTGTACACAACCCACTCACTAGAGCTACATTCGTTAATGCCTAGGTGTAGGCGACCGAACGATGGCGGCGCACCTTTAAAATCTGATTAACGACTACTTTTTTTTTCAATTTCGGGGACTTACCGACAGTGTATTGGGTTTGAATGTATATAAAGTGCATATCAGATAGACCGTGGAAAAATTGTTGCTTGAATTAAATCGTTCTGCAAATACCTAAAAGACTGCTTAAAGCAAGTCTATTTAAAGATTCTTAACAGCAAATCAAAGTACCCTCAAATCTGCATAATGAGACCATTTATTTCGATTTTAATTACGAATATTTTCGTCAAGTACTTTCAGCTGTTGTGATGCCAACACAATGAATCGCTGAAATTGAGACGAGAATGTTGTTTTCCTTTTGAAGCTGCGTTGCAGACACCGCTCGAAAACAATGGGTTCATTGATTGGAGGCGGAAAAATAATAGTATTTCTCTGTTGCTGCTTTATTGACAAATTAAGTCTTTATAATTATGTAATAGTCGATTTTGTACTCGTCTTGTTCGCTTTGAAGCAATGTGTTATGGGAACGATCAAGTGATCCTCAACTATTTTGCATTCTTTTCTCCTTTGTAGTTTTTTACTTGACAAGAATTGTGGATGGATGCTTTGAAAGACTTCAATGATCGTGCTTTTAGCTGATAGTACGATCTTTGAGAAAAATTTGGATCACATCGGCAGTCTTCGTGACTAAACCTTAAATGAGGCTAAGTTTACTCTTTTTTCTCAATTTTTGAGAAAGGGCATACCCACTTATACCTTGTCTTAAGAAAGACATAAGCTTTGCTTAAACTTAAGTAGGCTAATTTGAACAATCGAAAAACTTTTAGTGCAATAACTTCAAAAGTCAAGAGTGCAATATCGCAGCCGAAGACGTTTGAACCAGCTACGACTAGGTGCACCATTATTATACCTCCTGCATACGATTTCAAAACTCGTATTCTTATCAATTGGCAGATAAAAATTCAGCCCCAAAAAGTTCTGTGTTAGGTATCAAAAAATTTTAGATAACTCAAGAAGTTAATTTTTGGGGCAGCCTTTTGGCAAGTCATGGAGCTTATCTAACCTTATAAGCTTTCGCGAAAACTTGTTACTACCACTTTTGCCAAATTTCAAAGACCGGATTGACTAAGCTGCGCTGCGTATAATGGTCAGTCTATTTCTTCTCTTAAGATAATCGACTGAAAACTGCTTGAATGTGTTCTTTCGGCCTACAGGCTTTTGTTAAAAACTTGAATATGTCTTAAGGAAAGAAGTCCATCTGTCGTGCTTATGGAGAAAACGACGATACAGGATACAGGGGAACACTTCCTCTGTAGCTCTCCAGCCTTTGCCTGCATCGATTGGCGGATTTTTTGGCCTCCCGTGGAGAGAGCCGAATATCTAAGCTCTTCGTCATTAAAACTGGTTGATTTCATTCTGACTTAAGGGTCAGAAGCTGGCGGTGAGTATCACTTTGGATTTTGTGGGTATTTCTAAGATCTGCCGCAGTGTGAATATATCTTCGAAGGTGGTCTTTCCTAGCCAAACGCCAAGCAGATTTAGCCGTTCACACAGTACAGCAGGAAAGGTCTTGTTAAGGAGACTTATGCCTCTGTAGTTGCGGCAATTCAGAAGGTCTCATTTCTTGCGGATCGTATTCGTTTTAAGAACGAAATCAAAACTGGTTGATCCCATTCTGACTTAAGGGTCAGAAGCTGATTCATCAGCTTTTTGGCTTGACAATGCACGGAGATAACCAGCCAAGTAGTTAGTGAATGTGCTATCGGCGCAGCAATCGTGGCCTGTACACCATTTGATACCCAAATGGAAGTTGATTTTTAAACCAAGAGTACTGGCGTTTCGCCAGTTTTGTTTTGGAGCAAGTAGGACAATGTACAGCTCTTTACCCAGAAAAGCCAATATATAAGCACAGTACCTTTATATGCTCCAAAGTCCCAAAGAGTAGATGGAATTTGATTTCACGACCTTCGGCTGGGATACCTATCCCAAATGAATTCCTTCGTGTGGGTCGCCCATTTCCGCAGCTTAAAACATGCAGATCTTTGGACTTTATGGACTTTGTCTCGTTTTTGGCGGGTTTCGCGGTCAAAAATCGCGCAACAAAGAAGCGCTCTTGCCTTTTCTGTTGGTCCTCTCTTGGTGCTTCCACCTCTTTATGCCCTCCTCTTATGGGACTGCTTTTTCATCCATGCATGTTCCCTGGAGCAAGGTGGACGCTCCAACGATCTAGCGATTTAACGAAGAGCCATTCGGACGGTCTGTAGACTCTAGTTTTGGTCGATAAGTAAAGTGCCGTATGAAGTCTTGAGCTCTGTCGTAGAGCTCACTGCCATAAAAACTGCGTGGTGTGGAAGGAAGTATTATTTTGGCGAAAGTATGTGACGGTGTCGAGTTGACCTTCTTTGTTGTAGCCTACAGCAGATTGCTTGCCACCTTCAAAGGGTAACGTGACCTCTTATAGCCCGTTTGATCTCCTGGTTGTGTGTGTCGTATATAGTGTGCGAGATCCTCTTCCGTCTGAAATTAGAGTTCCTCGCTCTACAAGAAATTCCAAAACTGAGTATCCAGTTCAACAAACCGCGAGCACCGTTTTAATCGTCGTGGTGCATCACTGGTGACTTCCGTGTTTTGCGCGGTCGGGAATCCTGGCCCGGATTGTCGTTATGTTTTCGAGCGGATTATGTCCTCATAGACATGCATCGCTTCCAAAGAGAATATCGATCGGCCGGCGCTGGCGTGTAAAACTTCGAGGGCTTATTGTTCGGCATCTTGTAAGCTTAACGAAGTCCAGTCGAAAGCTTGAAAACACAGGTCTTGGTGCAGAAAATTAGATTAACGGTATGGCGTTCTTTGCTTTGGGGTACGCTGATATGTTATATGTTTGAACATCAACCACGCCTTCTCATGTTCCTTTAAAGAACGGAAAAAACTTGACTGCTTATGTTTTGAAATGATTGCGGGGCTACTGCGGCTTAGTGGTTCCTCCGTCCTTTCCGATCTCTCCATCCTTCTCCATCCCTCCATTCCCTCTCCTCCACCAATTCAAATGCCACAGGCGTCATCCCCAGGACGCCTGGGGTAAAGCCCCCAGGTTAAGAACTTTGGCAGGAGTGATCTTGATCCCGAAAATAGAAGTTGACGCATCGAGTCGTTTTTTTTTAGACCAGGGCCAATTATGTCGTTAAAATTGTCCACACTACATAGACACACAGAAAAGCTGGGACCAGAAGTTCCAGACAGTTGTACTGGCTTCAACCGACGAAATTTTCCGAGTTATAGCGGAATAAACCTGGGCTAAAAGTTCACCGATATCAGACTGGCGTTAACTCATATTTTGGGTGCTCATCTCGGTGCTCAAAGGGTGCTCATCTCGGTGCTCAAAGATTTTACACTCTTCTCTATTTATGCTGTCATACGCTGCCTTAAAATCGATAAAAAAGCGCTGTGTGCCGCTTTGAAATTCCTGGGTATTTCTAAGATCTGCCGCAATATATAACATATTGTGAATGTGTGATATGTGTGAATCGACGGTGGTCTTTCCTGGCCTAAAGCATCAGATAAGATCATGTTAAGGAGACTTAGGCCTCGGTAGTTGTCGCAATTCAGAAGGTTTTCTTTCTTGCGGATCCGGCAAGCAATGCTGAGTTACCATTCGTGGGCATGCCTTCCTGAGAGCTAGCAGTAGTTATAAATATAAATAGAGTGGCGGAACAGCTCGAGGTGAACTAGGGCCAACTTTTCAACAATGTATGCTGGTGTGTTAATTTCTTTACATACAAGGGGACCTACAATTTTTTGCCGAATCCGAACGGCACTTTGAGAAGTTTTTCAAGACAATTAATACTCTCGGAGGGCTTGTCAAATCCTCGCGGAGGTGGGGACCGTGAAAAAGAACAAGGAATGAATGGAAAAATTCAAACAAACTCCTTCTCGGTTTGACCTCGTCTGGTATACAGACGGCTCTAAAATGGAGACAGGGACCTGGTTAAGCATTCATGGAGAATCGCCCCAGGCGGACAATTTAGTTCCAACTCAAGAGGAAGAACAATATTGATCTTCTCATCTTCTCGGACTCGCTTGACTCACACGTTTTCAAAGCAAAGCTTGTCTTAGAAACAGTCATGGCCCTCCAAAAACTAGAGAAAAACAAGTTAATCAATCTTTCGAAAAACAAAGGGCCTGAACCACTCTGTGGAGTCAGTAAAAGACTCTTCAAGAACTTTATGAAAGAAACCATCTAGAACTGAATCAAACGAGGTCTGTCTTAACACACCTGGACAGCATTGTTACGAAAATGACCAACCTTAACAGGGCAGACTTAGAAATTCTCACTGGAATTTTTGGTGGCCATTGCAAACTGAAAAACCCTTCTCCATCGCATCGGTCTTTCACCGGGCGCCACATGCAGACTTTGTATAGAAAGCGATGAGTCCTCTCTACACACACAATTATGGAATGCCCGGCCCTCTTGTGTCTGAGGAAAAATATTCTCTGCGAAGAAATTATTGCTTCGGCAAACCTAGCCTATATCTCTCCAGAGAAGATCCTTGTCTTCCTGGCTGCCTCCAGAGTAAAAAATGGCTCGAGGATTTGATGAGGGAAGGCACAATAGGCACCTTTTAAGAGACCGCATCAAATCCGACAAAGAATCTAATCTGAAGGTACCCATAACCTTTGTTCGCGACCTTATTAAAAAAAAACAAGAAGACTAAGAGGAATTCTATTTTTCTAGTCTGTGTATCGATTTGCGTTTTTTCTTTTCATACTGTCATACTTGACGACCAACCAAATAAGAAAAAAACGTCCCTATTTGTGTCCGAAAGATACCATTATCGGTTTTTGAGATTTTGTAAATGTAAAGTGGGGCGTCAAAATCTTTAAAAAAAATCCTTAAGATTCCTTTTTTCATTTCAAAAAATCATTTCAAATAAGCGTCAAATGTGCCCTCAATCAAATAGTTGAGACCTCTGTCTTTTAAGGTCTCTAAAGTTTGACATTAGGACTTCAGCAGTTTTTAAGCAGAACATTACAATGTTCTGATGATCTCTAGCACGTAGGTGGGCATATGTCTAAATGGATCTGCAATTTTGTCTCGATCAAAAGCTATTGCAATCCTTAGAACTCTGCTCCAACTATGTTAGGCTGGAAAAAAGAATTTACCACGCGAATTCGGAGTCCCTAAGAGGCTAGTTTTTTTTCCCCTAAAAGACGAGACTAATATTTCAGCACTTGTCATTCCACATTATGGTCATTAATAACGAATTTCTCAGCACTATGATTCACGATGATTAACGCCAAATCGGCAATTGGCAAATTTATTCCCCGCAAAAGAATACAGAAAAAAATATATAAATACGAAAAGTTATTAAATGTAAACAGTAGCAGTGATTGCGATACGGATTTTTTGTTTACTCTTTTATTTTATTTACAATCAAGATACACACGACATGTAGGCGAACAGGACAAATGACAGAAAATGTCAAAATATCTCACAAAAAAAATTTTAAATGTAGGCAGGTATATAAAAATCGCAACGTGATTTTGATCACGACAAAAATACAATTCAAAAAGCCGAGAAGAACACTTTAGAATCATTACAAAACAAAATAAGCAAGCAAACAAAAAATTAGCTTTAATGAGCTCCTTTTTAGAAGGTTCGATTTCGGTTCGTTTTTTTTTATACTTTCTTGTGATTTGCATATTAAGCGGCTGGTTTTTTTTTAACATTTTATTTTTGTTTCGCTAATCGCATTAAAAATAACAAAATTTAATTTGAAAATCCATTCATGTCTTAATTCTTTTTTGTTCGTATCTATATTGAGCCACCGATAGCATTAGTCATTCAAGAATTAATTTTTATGCAACATAAATCTCACGAGATATACTTTACACTCACGTACCAGTGGGCATACGTACTTTTGACCAATTAACAAAAAGGAACCATGTTTAAATTAATTGCAGATAAGTGAAGCTCTTAATTGAATAATTACTCCGTTAAGAGTTTAGAGTTGATTAAACCGATTAGTTGCGAGTAGACAATTGCCCCGTCGTCATCGAGCTTATATCGATAAGGGTAAAAAAGGGAAGATAAATACATACCTACACACAGAAAAGTGTTTATCGGGGAAAAATTCCGCTGTGACGTACGCTTTGAAGAGATAATTTCACATAGATACAATCAATTAATAAATTTGATGTTGTAAAGTACGAGTACCTACAAACAGCTTTCGCCATACAACACTCATGTTTTGTTTGTTTTTGTGTTATCAAACGTTCTTGGCAAGGACGTGCGAACTCATGAACCAATTTCGAAGATTTGAATTGAAAACAAACTCGAAATTAAAGTCGAGTCTTCAGGTAAGATAGTCACTACAAACCCAACTGATGATAATGAAAATAGCTGACTCAGAAAGTGGGTCGAAAAGACAAGAAGCAATTTGGAGTTTCAGAAATTGCATTTCAAAATATCAAGATTAATTTCTTGTGGGAATGACTGGAAATTTCGCATAAAATATAACCGATTCCCCGATAGGGATTTGTTATCTGCTAAAACCATTGAATTATGACGACGGCTGTTATTAAAGTCGACTACCAATGGGTTGAGTGCGAATGAGCACGTACTACATGCTTTCGCTTATGAACGCAAATTGGGTTGACCTGTCTAGAATTGAAAAAACTTTGGAGCTAAACAAAAAATATTTAAAAGCATCAAAGAATTGCATTTTTTTATAATTTGGGGAAATCCCTGAAAAAAAGGTATTCGTTCACCCTGGATACCCCTAATCACATTTGTCCATTGTTTTCCATGATTTCCTTCGGCTGGTACACATAAGGCTGTCTGACGTTATCAGCAGAGCTTGGATGGTCAACCCATAAGTGCCAACTCGGCAGAGCATTGAACTTCCAATCTTAAACTCGTGTTTTCAGGCCCCACGTGGGGTGCCAAGGTTGCATATAGGGGATGCGCCATCGACCGGGCTGATAGCAGTATGTAGGGCGCCGGACCGAAAACCGAAAATCTCGGCTTAACACTTCGGCGGAAAAAGGGCTTTTATCCTTCACACTGCACTACCCACACCGCAAACAAAAAGTCGTATCCTGCTCAACCAAAACAGAAGAGAGAGAGAAGCTAACCTCCTAACCAGGAGCTGAGAGAAGGGGAAAAATAATGGAGAAATGAGATAACAAATCACTTAAGTCCCAAATAACTCCCCGCAAGAGGGACGGAACAAAGGGGCTCGTGTTCTAAGCCTCATTAAAACTTACAAAACTTCCAAAATTCCCTCGAACTTAACCTCTTACCGAACAGCATCTCACCCCCACGAACCTGGATTATACTTCACCTTCATACTTCCCAGAGAAAAGCTTCGAAACCCGGATTCCGAACAGAGACCTGTGGTACGGCGGTAATGTACCCTTTGGTAACGCCATACACTTTTACACAGACGGATCCAAGACGGAGGACGGCGTAGGAAGTGGTGTGTTCTCTGAGTGCCTTAACTTATATAAATCCCTTCGCCTACCCAACCAATGCAGCGTCTTCCAAGCAGAAATAATGGCAATTAGTGAAGGCCTGTCCTGGCTTAAGTGGAACGTGATATCCGCCCGCGATATCTGTATCTTTACGGATAGCCAGGCTGCCATCAAATCCCTGACATCAATCTCTATAAACTCTAAATTAAGTATTAACTGTCGCACATGATCGCACATGATCATCTTGATGAGATGTCCGAACAGTTCCACATCCGCCTGTGCTGGGTGCCAGGTCATAGAGACATCATGGGAAACTGTGAGTCTGATAAACTTGCTAAGAACGGCACTAGACTGCCAGAAGATGAAATCTCTCGTAATATAGGTACTCCCCTAGCTACCTTCAAATTACAGCTCAAAAATCACAGCATACAAGAAACTTACGCCAGATGGAGGAAAGGCACCACTTGCTTAACCTCCAAGCAAATCTGGCCTCGCCTGGATCCAAAAAGATCAGAAAGCTTGATCTCCTTAAAGAGATCCAAAATTAACACTGCAGTGGGAATTATCACCACACACTGCCTATTAGGTCTTCACGCAAAAAGACTAGGTCTATTCTCAAACGACTTCTGTAGAAGCTAGAAGCCTAGATGTGGAAGAAGAAGGAAGCGTACAACACTTCCTCTGTTGCTCCCCGGCACTCGCGTCGTACAGGAAATCCATACTAGGCTCCTACTTCTACGACTGCCTTAGCGATCTTAGTGAAACACCGGTCAAAAAGCTACTAAAATTCATTGAAAAGACTGACTGGCTGTCATAGAATTCACGCCAACCTACTCCCTTGGTCATATACCCACGTGGCGGTACACTTTTTGGCCTAAGTGCATTTAATAAGCCTCTATTCTACCTACCTAACCTCTTACCTAGTCTGAGATAACCAAACTTAACCAGATAAGATAAGATAACCAGATAACCCGTATTCTTTCTTTCCATGATTCCATGATTCCTCTGCGGATGGTGATGGCCTCCGGCTGGTATACTAATCTCCCTGGTATTATTGGGGAGTTTGGCTAACCAACCTTTATGCGCATTGCATATCCAAGCCCGGTTAGCTCAGTCGGCAGAGCATGAGACTCTTTATAACAGGACCGTAGGTTCCACGTTGGGTGCCCTTATAGCGTTTAAGGGGTGCGCCAATAGCCAGCTTGAAGGACGGCGGCGATTTCCTTCAATATCCTTTCACTTTTAACTAGAATAGTTAATTCGATCAAATTGAGTCGAACTCTTGCATTAGCCCTGGAGCCTGGGCCTATTTGTATTCGGCATACTGTTTTAAAAAGCCTTCTATATTCGAAAAAAAAAGTTCTTGAAGCTCCTCGTAGAAATTATTACCCACAGTTAACTTATCTTACTTACGTCCATGGTGAACCTGTGCCTCGGCCAACAACCTTCGCCAGTCAGCTCTGTCTCTGGCTACCTATGCGACACCTGAGTCTTGGGTCACGGACTCGAATCTCAAAGTTTTCCGGACTGGCCGCCGCGGTATATTGTCGCGCCATACAGCCCGTATAGTTTACCTCGTGCTCGAGTTACCGTTTATGCGGACGGTAGGAAAAATTACTCGAGCATTTTTTTCTCGAGGCAGCCTTCAACGTTCTCATCAACCGGGTATGATGGGGGGCTTAAAAGCTGTCTTTGGTAATTTTTTGCCCAAGACGTCGCTATTCGATTGTAAAAGGCGGCGCTTTTCTCTGGTATGACGTTAAACAAGTCGTATTACAACGTGCCGCTTGCTTTTTTTTTAACATAAAAGGTATCGATATCGATCTCTATGAAACAGTGTTAGTGAAGTTTGACCAAAGGGCGAGACAGAACCAGGCATTGCTCTACATAGTTTTGGGCTTTTTAAGTTCAGCCATAGTGCAATTTAAATTGCTTAACATGACCGGAAAAGGACTATGACCGGGTTTCTTCGAAATAAACTCCGGAGAGTTTTGCAGGACTATGCACTGAGTGGGCCTCTTCTGAGAGCCATTCAGTCTTTGTATGGGAACTGCAGGAGCTGTGTTCGGATAAATGGCATCAAATCCCAACCTTTTAATATGTGCGTTGGATTTCGCCAGGGCTGTGTTCTATCACGTCTACTTTTCATGCATATATGGACTGGATGGTGAACCGCAGTCTTGGCGAGGAATCTTTCGAAATGGCTGGTGTCAAGATAAACCATCTGGCATCGTCCGCGGAGGAACTTCAGCGAGCCCTGGATGGATTTGCGGCCATAAGTGGGATGAAGGTTAACGTGAGCAAATCCGAAATTATGGTTGTTTCCCGAACTCCTGTGCAGTGTTTCCTGCAAATTAATGGAGTCCCATTTAGGTAGAGAAGTTTAAGTATCTCGGGGTCTTTTTCACGAAAGATGGAAGGAGTGATACTGACTTGTCCTGTAGGATTGACCAAGCTGCATCAGGAAAGCAGAGCTTGGACTGAGAGCAAAGATCTCAATTTTTAATTCAGTGTTCGTTCCAACCCTCGTCTATGTTCACGAAATTTGGGTAATGACCGAAAGAATCAGATCGCGGGTACAAGCTGCCGAAATCAGATTTCTGAGCTGCGTTGCTGGTGTTACTCTTAGGGATAGAGTGAGAACGAGTGGAAGTGAGAACGAGTGGAACGAAGAATTGATCGTTCTCCGAGTGGAACGATCAATTCTTCGATAGTTTGGACACGTTGTTCGCATGTCCCCCAACAGACTTCCCAGACAAGTTATGTTGGCCGAGATTCAAGCGCGTCGCTCGCCTGGTAGGCCAAGAAACAGGTGGTGCGATCAGGTAAGGAACACTCGTCTGGGGATCGCGCCTGTGTCTCTTGAGTTGGTGGCGGAAAATCGGGAAATATGGAGGGACCATTTAGCCACCCTCTCTCTGCGACTCTTCTAAGGATAAGCGGTCACGGAAAATTATGATGATGATGAACATGACCGGAATCTAAAAAAAAAAAACACAGAAACAAATCAAAGCTTCGAGAAGTGTTATAACTCCACAGGAAAAACCTGTGGTATGCGGTGAGCCAAGAGATAGTTGGAAGTTTTCATTGAATTTAAAACGTTTTCGTTGTGAAATCCATGTTTAACTTTATGGATTAATTAAGTTTGGCCTGAGGCAATTCCAAACAGAGCACTGCATTGTTCATGTGACCGCCATGGCTTCTGTTACAAGCGACCACCGAACGGTCAAAATTATCAATCGAAATCGATATTTGCAGTAAGGCACATGCGCAGTAAAGCCGCCCATTTGTTATTCGCATGGACTTTACTCTAGAAATTTAATAGGAAAAAGGTATTAACTCGGCATGACCTAGGAGGCTGGTTAACTTCTCTTCCACCGATTTTTTCCCTTGAGTAAATAAAAACCTTCATAGGCACTTAGAGGACCGACCATGCATGCTCATAGTAACGCGAGATTCTTACTCACTAAAAATAACCTCTCATTTGCCATCAGGCCACGACTAAAAGTTCAAGCTTCTGCAGTAATAGCGTTTGGCAGATTGCCTTCTTTGCCTTTCGACGATTTTTTGATTTCAAGGACGAAATTATGCCTGGGCGTTTTTTGGGCGAGCACGCGGACCTTCAAAATCTGTTGTTGCTTTATTGTTGTACAAATTCCGGACGAATCAATAGTTTGACAGGTCAACTATTTTCGCAATGCGATTATATAAGGAAAATGTGTTATACTGTGACCAATCAATCCATGACTAAAATTGCCAAAAACTGTACTTTAAACATGTCGAAAAGATAAACCACATACTAGTGAATAACTGCAGTTGACAACCAACAACCACACTATCTGTTGGCTCACTCATTATGAGCTGTTAATTTTTCAAATTTCAGACTATTATTTTGTCATCCGAAAAGAAAGGAATATAGGGGTGGGTAACAAATTGGCTCCCTGAAATTACGCTGAAAAGTGTTTTGGAAAAAAGGCCAAAAATAATTTGGCTTAAACTTTTTGGAAAATACGCCAAAATCAAGGAAGTTGGGCCAATTTTTTCGGAAAAAGATCCAAAATGTGAGCATTTATGTACGTCAGAAAAATTTGGCATGTTTTCCTAGCAAAAAAGACGCCAAAAATTTGCATGGAGTTTTTTTGGCTCTTTTTCTATTTTCGTTTTTTGGCGTAGTTTCCTATGGTGTAATTTCAGGGAGCCAGAAAATTTGGTAGCCAGGTTTTATTCGAGCGATCTTGCATTTCTTCTAGTATTTCTGATTCCAGTTCCTAATATGTCTGGTAATCGTTCCCTTACTCGCCATCGAAAGAGATGCTATGTTGACTTATTAGAAACCAGTATTTCAAAGTTTTGTAATAATTCAGTAAATCTTTCCTATGCTGTAAAAGCTCATAAAGGCTGCAGGATCAACTTAGTGACCGCACATATTTTTTAGTCAGGTGACATATTATTGTATATTCTCACTATCGGAATGTGCTGTAAAGTGAAATGTTTTAGCCTTACATTGTAATCTTGTGGCTAAGCTTTCGCAGTATGCCCTAAAACCAAATAACCCACTTTCCACTTATCTAAATCAATAAATAAATGGCTCTTTCCTTATCCTTCCATCATCGTAATGGACCATCCGATGTGCTGCAAATTTATACAAATAAAACGACCGCAACCGACACTCTTATCGGCCTCTCTATTTTAATTAAAAAACATTGCCCTAGCACACCACGCTCGGTCGGCGTCGTTGTTCACTTCGAGTCTTGCCAAAACACAAACAACACTCTGATGCTGGTATTTTTTTTTTAAATTGTTTTTTATTATATTTTTTTATTCTTCCTAATTCAATTAAAATTGAATTATGAACGAGCACCGAGAGAGCAATTCCTAATCAAATTGAATCAATCCATTCGAAAAACTACATTTCGATATCAGTGCCACTGATGGAGCCGCACTCAGCACCCAATATGCCCCCAGCCAGCCGTTTGATGTTTGTGTGTTATTTTTGGCAAATGTTTATGTTGACTTGGGCCATAAATTAAAATTTGAAATTCAATTAGATTTGCGAAAAATAAATACAGACACACACGCACACACGAACAGACGATCGAAAAAAATCCAAGATAAAGTGAAAGAAAGAATAAATAAATCTACTAGCAAAGTGAAATTGAAGGACTGCAACTAATTCGCACAAGTGACAAGTTGTCACGTAGTTACGCAATTGATTGCTTGCGCCTTTAGGGGCTCGTTTTAAATGCATATATGTATGAGAATAATGGAAATGCATCTGCTGCCCCTGCGGGCATGAGAGACTCAAGTTATCATTCACTTGACCGAGAACGCATTGATAGGAAAATTGCACAACCGATTAACTTTGCGCCGAGCAATCTCATTATCTGCGTGTCATCGCTGGACGTGATTTACCCCACTTTTAGGGGGCGCAGGCAAATGTGCACCTGGCGCCAACAATTACGCCCGTGTTCAGTGCTGACTTGTTCAAATAACAATTGTAATTCACCAATTTAAATGTGCATACGATAAACCTATCTGTTTCTGTTTCTGCATCGCCCAGGCCTCGACGAGGTTAAATGGATATAGAGGTGCGATAGTGCGTCATAAATCACTTGCAATCACGAAGATCGTTTGTTATCAATTTGATTAGAGAAGCTAATCGTTTGCGTTCGATTCGTGCCCGCCTTAGAGAGTCTTACAGATACCAGGTAAGAGGTAGAGGTACTTGCTTTTGGGGTCACGGCTTGCATGCACTTAAAATATTTCAAATTTTCACACCACGTTTGCTCTATGGAAATTCTCACCCGCCAGCCAAGCGAACTTAAGTGTTTTTATATTTTTCCTTTTATTTAACACCGATATTGGAGAGAATTCAATTTTTTACCCGCACATAGTAAAAGTGGGTGGTGGGGGGAAAGGTAAATATTGCAATAATAAAGCACACACCGGCCGGCAAACCGGTTGGTCGGGTGGCTACTGTGTCTCCGTTTATCTTTTCTAAATTCACAATATCGAATCTGTGGAATTTATACTTTATTACTTTGTACACAGACGGAAGGTTGTGCTAGCGACACAAAAGACCCAATCGGCCAGACTGTAGCTAGGTACATTCATATATTTTTTAATATTTTCGCCTTGTATGTGTGTAGCTGTGTAGTGTTGGTGTTAATTACCTGCTGTCGATAATTTTGCTTAATTATATATTGAAAAAGGAAATGCTTATAATTTTGTGTGAAAAACTAATTGATTGCAAAGTTGTGAAGGCGGCTGATGTATTATCATAAAGACAGCGCATCAGTGAAGAAACAAAGTGTGTTTTGTCATTAAAGTTGTTGGCTCCGAATTGTAGCAGAAATTTTAAACACACGAAAACTTGGGACCTCGATTTTAAAGAAGTCCATGTTTAAAAATGTGATTCTTCAGAACGTCGCGAAAAGTTTTCCTTCAGTGGAGACCACAAACATCAGTGAGGTCGCAATTGTTTGGCTGACAATGCGTGTGTTTCTAAAATTTTAAGCTAATCACAATATCTAGCACAAAAGACCTAGGTGAGCCAGAACCTCACGATTATTTTTATTGGCGAATCAGAAGGTTCAAATTTAGACGTCTTTCATACAAAATCTTTTATATCGGAGGTGAAGTCCAATAAATTAAGAGTCCAATATTAAACAAAGTTTTTAGGACACAAAAACCTGTATACATCACCTCAGGCTCTATGCGATTGGCATGACAACGAAAGATCAAAGAAATCGAATAAAGACAAAAAAACTTCTATATACCCGACTCTATATACCGCGTAACACGAAATCTTAAAGCATCTTGGCCCGAAGTCATATATTATTTGTATAGGCCACGCCCCCAAAAGTGGGCATGGCCTAAAAATTAAAATCAATCAATTGTTATTTCGTTAGAATCATGAAAAAATACGGTAAAGGCGAAAATAATTTCAGAAAAAAAAACAGTTTTTTCCAAAAAAACGCCCCTTAAACGTGGGCGGAGCTCAAAACTTTGTATGGAGTAACACCATCGATTTTTTTTCGATTTGGAGTAAACTTTCCGAGAAATCCGGTTTTTAAAGATCTAACATGTTAAAACATGTGGGCATGGTCGATATTGTGGAAGGTCCAATTTTTGCCTTGTTTGAGGTCTTGGGGCCAATATAGCTCAGTACCAAAATTTAAGTTCCTATGACTTGTCTAACTTGAGCAAAAGGCATTTGAAAGAAAATTTGAAAAAGAGGTTGTCCCACATTGAAACCAGTAGTGGGCGTGGCCGTTGACGAATTAAGCCAATTTTCACACTTTGTCTGTGCATGATCAAAGCCGTGTACCGAGTTTCAGCTCTCTGTTTCTAAAATCTATTAATTTCAAAAATCTCGAAAAGCGTTAAAATAAACTTAAAATTTATTAAAGATTTGTCTTTCTTACATTTGTCCCATTCAACTCAAGATTTGTTAACGAAGTAGGGTTTCATTCAGAATTGCCATCGAAGTTCTTCTTGCTTTGGATCGTTTTAAATTTTTGTAAAATATTGACTTTACAAAAAGTAAGTGGGAAAGAGCAACAGTGCATATGCAAAAGCTTCAGATTCTATCTACGATGGATTGCAAAATACCCGACCATACCAAAAAGAAAACTGCCACACCTCCAAAAAGTGGGCGGGATATAAAAATATAACTGTTGAATGCTTTATGGTAGGTGGTTGCATAGATTTCGGCCTAAAACTCGCTTTTTAACAAAAAAAAAATCACTTTTTTTAACGCCACGCCCACAAAAGTGGGCGGCGACACATACTACATGTACACGAAAGTTAGGAAATGCTAATATCTACAATTTTTGTTATACAATTTTTTGTCAAATTTCATATATATTTATGGAAAAACAGTCATTTTAAGCTAAAACTTCTTAAAAAAGTGGGCGTGGTCAACGGAAAGCTTTTGTTAAAAGTAGCCAAACTTTTTTGACTACTTCAAACACAATTACAAGGCAATGTTGCGTACCAAAAATGAATGCGCTAGCACCATTGTAACATAGCTAAAATTTGGAAAAGTTTTTTTTTTTTAAATGAGAGATGGTCGCACATACAGGCCTGTAGTGGGCGTGTCTGTGGGCGGATTCAGCTAATTTTCAAACTTGATCTAAAGGACTGGACTTCCAGCCAACCCACCATATCAGCTCTCTACCTTAAAATTTAAGGCCTAAAAGTTGTTTGCATACGGACGGACGGACGGACATGGCTTTATCGATTCTCCTGTCGGTCCCATTCATGTCTCTGAAAGGTCTTAGGGGTCTACGGTGATTTTTTCACTGCGTTACAAACTATACATCAAAATTAATATACCCTGGGGCGGGTATGAAAATGTGATAGATTTAGTAAAAGCTGTCAACCGCCCGCTGTTGGCTCATACTTGACGGCAAGTAAGATCTATACCGAAAAAACAGCGATCGGTGGAGGTTAGTTACAGTTTTAGACTATGGGCAGGGTTTTTCAGACACATATTTGTACCAAAAATGTTGGTACAACCGCCATACGCTGACTCTCTCATTCTCTTTCGCTTGTAACAGGAGCCGTGTTCTTAACATATGTGTTAAATTGTAAATTGAAATAATCCACAAAGTTTTACATTAATTGAACAAAAACTTGTGTTTAATTTAATTAAAACTTCCAATTCCAACAAGCTGTTCGTCATGTAGAAGTCGCACTATGCAGTCGTACCATACTAACAACTTTTTAAAAGTTATACGCAGGCTTTCTTTTTTCCTTTTTTGGCTGTTATTTATTCTCTGTCGGCCATAAAAGCGGGATTAGCGAGAGACGTTTAAAACTAAATCCCGAAGTGTCTCCACTGAACAAACAAAGGATTAACTTGTAACGATTCCTTCTCGGGTTGCTGGTTCCCAATTGGGCGCCTCCCCAGGTGGCGGGGGGGAATGCTCATCAGATTTAGTGGGTACCGCACTGAAAAATATCCGGGGCGGACCAAAACCAGCAACAAAGGAAAAATCCAGGAGCGTCTGTCTCAAAATGAGCTTTCTGGTCGGCATCCATTATGCAGGTTAGGGTCGGCCAAATATCTTATTTTTTTCATCCAATATGGAAATAGAATGGACAACAATTAGATGGATGCCAGATGTTTTTATGAAATGCTCTGCTAGTTATATTATTGCTTTTCTCCGTAAAGGCATTACACTTGCGGGGGTAAGCTTTGGTGTTTTTGTGCAGAGTTTTCATTTTCTGTACCGGCTCATCAGCGTTTGCTTGTTGGACCGAGATATACTTCTCTCTTCTAGCTTTTCTGTCCTCAAATTCTTTCCGCTCGCGATGTGCTACGCGTCATAACCCCTGAACCGCGATTATAAAAAAAAACAACGGTGACATTGCACAGGAGCAGAAAAACAATAGCGTAGTAAAAACCCCAGCAAAAAAACATTATATGTTTTTAAGTCAAGTCAAGTTTTTTAAGTTTTACGACAAGTCACAAACTGTTATATAGACTTGCGAAAAGGGTTAAAAATGGCAAAAAGAGATCTGTGAAAAGGGTGTATCAGCATTGCGAGGAGCTCTATTTTTAATTTCTTGCCGAGCGGGTTTCGATTTGTATGGTAAATCTTGATATTTGTGGGATATTAGTAAAAGTGTAATATTAATTGCGGATTTGTGTTTGGTGGAGACATGATATTTTCTTTTTATTTTTATGGAGACAAAACTTCTCTATATCTTGTTATTTTGGGGCAGACGGAATTGCACTTCAATTGCACTTCACCTAGGCAAATCTGAACCAAGCAAGAGAAGCTTTAAGACATGGTGACAGCGCAGAAATAAAAAGGATGTATAAATACTCCTGTCAAAAAAAAACTAACTCAGAGAGAAAATAAGGTAAGAACTTTTCAGCCTTCTGAAGTCGAGTGACGCATTCCTCTCCACATATCTGTGATATACTTTTTGCAATAAAAATAAATTTTGTTTTATTAAGCAACGCTATTAAAGCGACAGGTTTAACGCTTAAATACTTTTTCGCAAAAGAATCAGATTAGAACGTAGTGTAGTTGGCATGGATAATTAAATTTTTAATTAAAGAGAGGATCAAAATATTTTCGATGTCCAACCTTCGACTTTTTACGCTTATAGCTAGATTTTGGCTTGTTTCAAATCATTCACATTGGAAAGGTTAATGGTATGGATATCAAAATTTTTCAGACACTCGTGTCTAATAAATCTTCAAATGTATGGCACAAGGCATGAACCTTATACGGAGCATTAAATAAGTTAATATCAAGTTGTTGTTGAAACCAAACATCTCATTAAAACATGAAACAAATCGTCCTTTGTATCATGTGATATATCAAAATACTAGAGTGACATTAATATCACTTAACTATAAATGTCATGAAGAAATAAAACATACAAGGTCTAATAAGTTTTCTCTCGCACCTTTCATGTTAGACAAAGTATCAGTATGTCACTGGTTGGGTGAAGTTACAGCAAAAAAAAAACAGGATATCATTTGTAATCCACGTCCATAAAACTCACTTACATGATTTTATGACTCCATGTGCCCCTATTTTCTGCTTTTGTAATAAAAAAAGCTTTCATTATTCTTGGAATAAAATTTACAATGTTAAATCAACGAATTTCAAACTGAAAGCACGTTTCCTTCGGCATCCATTAACGAATTGGCTATAGCAACAAAGTGAAAGGATTATAGAAGGTAGAGCTTTGTTGACGCCAGGCCAGGCACTTCGTTCGTTGGATGTCCTGTGTCCATGCACATACACAATAGTCATGAAACCGTAATTAGGTCAAGTGGGCGAGGTGAAAAAACACACTACACACACATATGTGTAGAAAAAAAAACAGGGCCACATCAACCCCCGTATCCTGTTTTGCTCTCTTTCCGTTTGACATTCAAAGGTTTTTCAAACCCAGTCGATTTGTCACGAAGCTAAATGTGAAGAATTTTCTTTTTTTATTTCAACCTTTACGGTTCGTTTCGTTCCCTTTTCAGGGAGCGATAGTGAAATTTATGGTCGTTTTAAAATACCCTGAGTCGCCCTGCTGGTAGGGTATATGTAGTTCCTTGGAGCTTGACTCAGCTCATAAAGGAATTAAAAGCCGTAAAGTGCACATAAAATGTCAAATGAATGCTGCCCAACTATGGAGTATGTATTCTTTTGTAATAGTATGTGTGGCGTTTTCTTTTTTTACAGTTTTCCAAGAACCCAAAGCAAATGGCGTGCATGTGGGTCAGACAAACTGTCTGGAACAGGGGGTCTCTAGCGTTTCTGTTTGTAGTGTTGAACTGCATTTAATTTTACCCTTGTCCATTGTTTTTTTGGTTTTTCATTTTAATTATATTTCATGCACACACATGTGTGGCTTTTCATTGTCACACATGCGAAGGAGTAATGAAATGAACATATTAAACGCATTAGATAACGCGCAAAAGATACAATTAGACGGGAAAGTGAAAATTTAAATCAACACCGATCCACGAGGAAATTTTGTATTGATTAGCTTGCTTGTAGGATTAGTTTTGTGATTAAAAAGAAAACCTGCCTCTCCTTAATACTATAGTAAAGGGTCTTTATATATATATATAGTAAAGTGTCTATAAATATTAACATAAAAAAATTAAAAAGGGAGTAAAACTTTAATGTCTGGGTAGGTGCCACTAAAACCAAGTTGTGCTGGCTTGACAAATGCCGAATTTCAAAAACAAACGTCGAAACAAATGGAAAAAAATGGAAAACAGCTTAAATAACGCAAGACTTATGTGTCTGGGTAGGTGCACGGTGCACCAGAGGCCTTGTTTCACGTTGAAGTGGGTTAAAGAAAGTAATTTATCTCTTCAAAAAATCATCGCAACGTCTTGTGACAAATTTTTTAAGCTTTGAGTTATATAAGAGTTTTTTTTTAGCAATCTTCTCCAGTTTTAAAACCCGAGTTGTTGGAAATCAACCAAAACTACTCAAGAAAAAATTCTTGAAAGAGCACTTAAGAAAAGTCTAAGGATTTCAGATGACCCAACAATGTCTGCTCACCATCCAGTTAATTCTATGTTGACTCATTTTGGTGTACACTGTTTGAACAAAACAAAAGGTATTTTTGCGCATATGTCTGGGTAGGTGCTTTGAAGGCCATATTGTACTTACTTGAAAAAGTACAAAAGCGAACCTAGAAAAATATTAAACCACCGAAATGGTCGAAAACGAAAACTTTCGTGTTCGGGTAGGTGCACTAAAGGCACTATTCCACTTTCTCGGTTAAATTCAAAAGCCAATACCGTAGGTGACAAACTTTCTTTTTCTTTTTGATAATTTATCGCAACTTTGCGCAAGTTTTTTCATCAAAGTTTTTTTTTACCCCAAATTGTATAAAACGCTTCTCATTAGCTATGTACGCAAGTTTAAAAGTCTTAATTCTAACCTTAAATGAATCTACTGACGCATTGTCTTTAGGATAAAATGAGGATTTGTGAAGACATGGAAAACAAACGTTTTTGGAATTATTTTCTTACAAATTTGGAACGAATCCCGGGTTAGCATGGCTGGCGGGTCACAAATGCCGCTAAAAGATAAAATAAAGTTCGATCCATGAACTTTCCACGGTTATCGTGAAATGGGCTAAGTGCGCGGAGTGTTCTACGATGTTCCTTTTGGTAAATCCATGTTTCTTCATACCTTGCATATGGTGCATTTGAGGATCTTCTAATGTCTTGGTAGAAGTTTATTTTTAAAATGATGTTTCTTAACTGACTTGAGGTGCGCGTCCACTTGAAAGGAAAACTACTAAAAGTAGTTTTCAGACCACTCTGCAGAGTCACGAGAGTAATTTTCAGATACAGAATTTTTTTTAAAGAGTCGGGCTGTCGGGGAGCTGAGAGTAGAAAATCAACTGCGAGTTGTCTTGGAAGTACTCTACGGAGCTACTCGCAGCAGTTTTACTCTTATGTGTACGCGCGCCTTAAGACTGGGAGCGTGGCAGCCGTCGGTATGGCCATTAAAGAAAACCTGCTGGCTGCTTCCTCGACTGCAATCACCTTTGCTTGGAAGGCACTCAAAAACTCGGCCAAACTTTTTGCTTTTCTTTGGGTGTTCACAATTTGTTCATTTGCCAGCACCGATGTATGTATACTCATTTTCGACTCTTTAGGCTCTTCTTTCGGCTCTTTAGATTTTTTTTTTAGAGATTTTTATTGTTCGCACGCGCCCCTACTAGAAACCACACATTTTAAAGACGAAGCTAACCAACACTTGAGTGAGTCGAATCGGGTGATATGGCGCACTTTTAAATTCTTTTCAATCAACATATGTTGCTCGAATGCATACACAACAATTTACTCTTCTGTTTTCGGTTCTCCCTTTAAGGCCCAACACCAGGTAGCAATGACTAAAATTTGTGTTTTAAAATAAGGGGTGAGGAGTTTGCCATTTTCCACCTTTTTTAATGTTTGTGTTCCGTTCTAGTAAGTTCTTGACAATTATTGGCGGTCATACTTGTATATAAATTTATTTAGTCGAGATTATTCGTATTGTGATTACAGCGCCCTATTGTTAGGGGAAAACGGCTGGGGTACCATATCACCCTCTAAGCAGTTCTGTTTGAATATCACATAGGTCAAGTCATACGATTTCACTTTCAATGGAAGAGGGCACATCGAAAATTAGAGAACAGCATTTTTTTCAAAACTAATTACAAGGAGATCCTTTTTGCTTCCAATGGATCACAGCTGAATATTAAAATTGAAACGGGGAATAATTTGAAAAATACTTTAAAATTAAGCCAATAAAACTTCGGAAAATTAAAAAAATATCAACTCCTGGCGGAAAATCTAAGAAAGCAAATGCCTTGCTGATGCGTCAGCATCTTTGAATTTTCATGTTTTTGATTTATGTGCGTTAAAGAGAGAGAGAGTAGGCTTTTGAAGCTCTCGACATAAAAGTGGGACTTTAATACAGATGTTTGCACCTCGGACTAACAATCGGTTCGCCAACATTGTTAACTATAAGAATCATTCTGACAACCTAACAAAAACGTTTTTGGCTCACAGGCAGATAACGATCCTGCTACCATTTCCTATC
The DNA here is from genome assembly GCA_947623515.1 of Neoascia interrupta. Taxonomy (NCBI): domain Eukaryota; kingdom Metazoa; phylum Arthropoda; class Insecta; order Diptera; family Syrphidae; genus Neoascia; species Neoascia interrupta. The sequence goes on along the minus strand of OX392463.1, from coordinate 118,199,111 downwards.
GTGGCTACTGCTCTAGCAAAATTTTCTTAAACTGACAACATTTCATCATCCTCAGGCAGCAATTATCTGAATGTGTGCCTCCAGCTCCAGACTGATTTGATGGTCCAGAGGACTTTGAAGAAAGCATTCAGTGGCGGATGTGGGAGGACTAAAATTTTACGATAAAATGTGGTCTCATGTGGCACATGGAATGCGTGCAATAATTAAGGAAAATGAAAAACTCTAGTGCGCCAAATCACCCGCTATGGTGTACCATTTTACCCGACCTTGGAAGGGATATGTTTTTTGCAATAGGTTTTCTTTATTTATGTTCGTTTGGACCATATGCGATGGTTTAAGTAAAATATATTCCTTTTTTGGACCTTTAAAAATCCTCTTCTGTTTCGGAAATGTTCAGAAAACAAAAAATAAGTTCGCCAATCCCCAAACGAGAAAGAATGATGATAAGTCTCAATGTATTTTCCCCTGCAATTGTTCTCATAGCACCCTACATGTACTGCCTTAAAACATGTAAAATAGGCAAGGCCACAGCAATGTGAGAAACCATATCACCCGCCCTTGGAAGGAACTTTTTTTTTAGCTCTGAATCGAAAATGATGTTCCTTTTTACTTTACGCCAATGTAAGAATAAGGTATATGCCCGTTTTGGTATCGTTTAAATTTTTTTTTTCTGTTTTGGAAATATACTAAGAGCAAAGCAATGCTCGCCATATTCCCCGCTTTACCCTGTTTAGTGAGTCTGTGGGTATATTTTTTTTTGGCAAACCTCTGCCATAAAAGTGAGCTTGCTATAAGCACTTTACAATACAGAGCTGATAATATGGCAAAAAGTAGTCAAGGAAGGTAGTTCGCCTTATAGTTGTTAGCTTCGATCAGGCTAAGCAGAATCTATCCCTGTTAAAAGGGGCTCCAAAGGTGACGGATTCGCTGTCAGGGCGCTTTTGGCAGCATATTCCTGTATGTATGGGCCATTGAGCCGCAGATTGAGAATCATAGAGCAGAGCTTTGCGCCTTCTCCAGGTTGCTTAAGCTGATCGTTGCCCAACTGCTGGCAACTTTTTAGTAAATATTGGTCTAGAAATTGCAGTATATGCATTTCCAAAGAAGAATCTTTAGTTAAGTGCCCTATTTCTCCCAGAAAACGCAAATGCATTTATAAAATAAAGCTTTTAGAAGCAAGATCTTCGGTCCCTTCAAGCCTTGCTTCTGTTTATCCGAAAGAAGTTTATGCTCCTTTTCGTTAAATCAAAACTTACAAAAATAGCTTTGAATGCTCCTTTAACTCAGGAGTCAGATTACCTGTGGAACACCAAGCTTGTTTGCTTGGAAAATAAGTCTGTTGCGCAAATCGAAAGCAGAATGTATCGCATCCTTAAGGTTGCATACCAAACTTAATGCTGAAAATTTATCGTAAATAGTACAGGGTCTAAAATAATTCCCTGTGGCACACCAAAATAAAGTTTCTCTGCATGTAAGTGTATTTCGGACACATGTATATAGAAGAACAAATTTTTTTTACGTTAAACTGGAAAGCTTTGGTGCCAAGTAAAAAAATGTATGGGGCCGAATACGGTTCCCTGCGGAACATCGACATTTTTTTCTTTGCAATCTGGATGTGTCGTGTTTAACAACAAGATTCTGCTGACATGATAAGGCTGATGAAACTATGGTGCAAAGATCTCTGCTATAAAGTAAGGAAAATTGTGTCGTACCGAAAAAAGTCTTGGTTTTCGGGTTTATCTTCAAAAAACAAAAGTATTGTCGCTTTAAGACAAAGAAATTGTTAGAAATGAAATGAAAAATGACACAAAGAATTCCTTTCAAATGACAACTTGATTCTCTCCTATTCCGTCGTTTAATCTTCAAAAAATTATTCTGTTGCTTCCATTTTAGCCGAAATTTTAGAAGAGCCAACAAACGAAACCCGATTTTTTATGCCCCTAGTTTCCATTACCACAAAAGCCTTCAAAGAAACACTAAAAGATATTCACATAATTTTTTTTCACATCATTTGCCAAAAACCAGACGAATTCCATCCATAAAAATCCATCTTCACAATAAATCAAAGCGAAAGAAAGAACTGAATATGAATTAAGTATAAGAGGCTCGCATCGCTAACTCCCTAACCATAACCAAATGTGTTTTCGTTTGGTCAAAAAATAAATGTGTTTCCATTTTTTCTTTCTTTTGCAATAGAATAATCGGCTGTTCTGGGGGCTCTGCGTGCTTTTTTTTCAGGGGGAAGAAAAAGAAAATAAATACTCATGATTGGCAGAGTCAAAAAACATCTGGATTTGGAAGAAAAATACTTAAGACAAAGAAAAAATCTATCTATGTAAGGAATGTCTTCAGTCTTCTTCTATTTTTCTTTTTCGGATCCAATTTATCGGGTGGTACATCTGCTTAGTATAGACTCCACATGTGAAGCATAATATACAGTTGGTAGGACTATGGCGAGGGTTAATTAAATTATAATTGCTAGTTACTCGAAGATTGATGGAGAAGCATTTCCAAATAGAAATGGCGACTAAAGTTCAGTGTCATAAATCTACCATCTACCAAAGTGAAAAACAAAAAAGATTTTGCCTCCTCTTTCCACACTCCCACAATCGTTCTCTTCTCCACCATTAATTAAGGCTCACTCTAAATTGGCTTGATTGAAACTGGCACATGCACTCGCCTGATGGCTTTTTCGGGAGGTTCCTAAAATTCTAATTAATTCTAATTATCATCGCGTTCTTAATTTGTCTCGAAGTGAAACTGAAGCTAGTTAATTTTTATTACCAACCTTGAATCAATTGAAAAAGGATAAAAAAAGTATCTTTGAACTAAATGCACTTAATTAAGAAACATACCAGAGGAACAACAATTTTTTTTAAATTTTTCATATTTTTATTATCTTTTCCCCACTTGAAAGCAATTTATCAACTTTTAACTAATCAATCTATTTGCTCATCTCTTTTCGTTTCAGTTATTTTGCGCAAAAAGACGAAAAAAGTAGAAAAAAAAACTCCACAAGCAAAAAAGCAAAAAACATCTCAAGTGTTCTTATTTTTCAAATGGCCACAAATGTAAAACTTAGTGAAAGAGAAATTATTCAAAGTTTATCTATTTACAACAGCAACAAGAAAAAGTGTAGATTTTGTGATTTAAGAGAATATATTTATATTTATTTACCAAAACAACCAAAACTAACCATCTTACTGTGATTTTAAGCTTAATAATTATATTTATACACAAAAAAAAAAAATCAAAAGCGGTTTTAAAGTTAAAAAAAAACTTTCTTCTGCTAATTACGGGTTTCTGTGTGTGTGTGTTTTTTTTTAATTTAAAAGTAAAAAAACAAAAAACATATTCAATGAGAATGTTTAATTTAAATATACCACCAACCTCATCACTACTGGGGATAGATGGCAGTGGACTTTGCTCCACGCCAAAAACCCCAGAGATAGTGAACTCCTTGATAGCAATGTCGAATCCCATGGACAACTACAGTTTTACAACATCGCAGGGAATTTCGGTGCGAAACTTCAATGCCATGAATCCTCAGGTGAGTCTTATATATTTTCTTCATCATTATAATATCACATACATAAAAAAAAACGTATATTCCTGTTGAAAAATAGTTCAGTTGACAGCCAGGATATAATACTATCTCGAAATGATTATTTATACAGAATGAAAGTAGGCTTTATGAAAATCCTTGGAAATCTAGGATCAATGATAAATTAAGTCGTCATCCATTTAGATCTTGGCCGTTGACAATCCGGAACGTCAAGGCAGATGATAATTCCTGATTGAGGTGTTTCTACCATAAACTTAGAACCGTAATTATGCCTGTCATGGAATTCATTTTACGTACTAGGACTAACAATCAGAAGGATAGGGTTCAAACCCTAGGCCGATCCAATTTTAAGCTTTTATTGGGACAAAGATTGAATCGGGAAAACCGTAGCTCAATTGGTTAGAGCCGTACGAGCGAGACGTAAAGGTGCCAGGGTCATACTCTGCCGGTTAACTACCAACAGTTTTGTTCGAAACTTCGTCCGCTAAAAAAATAGTTTGTTGAATATGGGATTGAACCCAGCATATTCTGATTATTAGTGCGAGGTGCTACCGTCTGCACCCAAGCCCGACTTCCACCTCGGAAGCTTAAACAGGCGACTGGTTCTCTCTGCAAAATTAATGCACATAAAACCAACAACATGTAATTGCATTAAAATTTGCGATTGGCAGCGACAAATTTCCAAGACAGGTAATTCATGCCGGAACAGAAAAATAAATAAGCCGTGAAAAAAATTGTTGGGCCAACCAACCCCCAAGCGTCGCTTAAGAATTACGCTTGAAGTTCTAGGTGCTGTCGAAGTAAAGAGGAATATGAGGACCCACCATATCTTCCTCGTCATCTTAATGAACAAGCGAAAAGAAATAATGAAACTCTTTGAAAGTATCGTGTATCAAGAAATGCTTCCTCACTGCAAGTCAATAATTTTTATAGATCAACACGGTTTTTTAAAAGGCAAATCTACCGTTACCAATCTTACTGAATTTGTTTCAAGGACACCTTGCGCATTGGAAGATGGAAAGGAAGTTGACGCCATTGCCACTGATTTTTGTAAGGATTTTGACAATCCGGCTTTCCTAATCATTGTCTTCAAGCTTAAGAAGCTCGGTTTCCCCTCTTGTTTTGTTTATTGGATCAAATCATACTTAGAGGATCGACAGTACAGAGTGCTCTGTAGATCTTCAGTTTCTGACCCAATCAATGCAACTTCCAGTGTCCCCCAAGGAAGTCATCTCGGCCCAATCATTTTTATCCTTGCAATCAACGACATCAGCATGGTCCTGACTTTTTCCAACACCTCTGTCTTCGCAGATGATATGCGACTCTCAAAAATCATTTCTGCGCCCTCTGATTTCCAGACTTGCAAAACGATCTAAATAAATTTGCAGTTTGGTGTAAAAAAAATTATTTAGACCTTAACGTCAGCAAATGTCAGGCAATAACCTACTCCCGTAAACGTTCCCCCCAATTTATAAGAACCTACTTCATCAATGGTGAGCCTGTTCCAACAACTACTGAGATTCGCGATTTAGGAGTTATTTGTGACAAGGAACTGACCTTCCGTCCCAACATTGATAGTATCATAAGCCGCGAAAATTTTGCTCTAGGTTTTGTAAAGAGGTGGTCTAAAGAATTATCTGACCCGTATGTAACCAAAGCCCTCTATATCAGTTTCGTTAGACCTCTTCTTGAATATGCCTGTCAAGTTTGGTCTCCATACCAGCAAGCTTATATCCAAAGAATTGAGGCAGTCCAGCGACGGTTTCTCCGTTTCGCTCTCTTCGTGGTCTCGGTTGGGCCGATCCTTTCGTGTTGCCGCCGTATGAACATCGACTAAACTTAGTTGGCATGCAATCACTAAAAAAACGTCGAGATGTGGCTGACATCCTTTTCATTCACCAGCTTTTAAACAGAAACATGAATAGCCCGCAACTTCTACAATTGATTTCCTTTTCACCTAACCCTCGCAATCTCAGATCTGTACCCTTGTTCCGCCTAGCTACTCACCGCACTAATTATGGTCATTTCGAGCCAATTACCAGAATGCTACGATCAACTAAAAACTACGCCGAAGTTTTTTATCTTAACTGCCCCAAACCATTGCTTAAAAAAATTCTCCTACACTCTTTCCATCCTAACTTTTTCCCCCCTAACTTTAAGTTTAGTGTAAGAAAAGGAATTTGTAACTAGTTTTAAGATTGCTTGTATAAAGCTCAATAACCTAAATGCTAAGCACATTTAAAAAAAAAGCGGTTTGGAGAGAGATGATGATTTTAGCCATACTTAAACGATTTTAATCTTTTATGATGACAAAAAAAAACCTAATAATAAAGGGCCTAAACGTAAATTTTAGCTTTTCACTTGTGGGCTTTTTATTTTTTTTATCGGAAATTGCAATGCAATTTTTTTGATTTACGAAATCTATTCATTCCTCATCCAACAACAGAGGGCTGGTCCAGTACAGACAACGATGCGCTCGGTTAGTTTTGTTTTTTTAGATTAGTCCAATTAGTCCTGTACACACTGACAACAATGCGCTCGGTGTTTTTTTTTTATTTAGCCAATCAAAATCTCGTCGTACCCACAAGCGGACCATTAAGTATGCAGTGACTTTAGATCATAACCTCGTGCCTAAACAAAAAGAAGAAGAGCCCAATCAAAATCTCTTAACTTTGCAATTCGGGCGGAATTAGAAGTTTAAGTAAACGCTTTTACTGCTTCGTCACTTTAAGCAGGATTCACCCAAAGATCAATGTTTCACGTTGATGAGTTCAGCTACACGTTTTAATTGTTTCATCACAAAATGTAGCCGCGGCTTAAACGTTTCGTTTGGCAGTCGTAAAGAGACATCGTTATGTTACGTTATGACGCTCCGAAGCGAAGCTCTAGTTCAAATTCAAGTGCTGAACATTTGCTTCGTCTGACAGCTCAACAGTTGGGAAAAAAATTAAATGTATGCTCGCTGAGGATAAAAATTTTGAGTTGTGGAACATCTAAAACGCAAATAAACACCCCAGAGAAGAATAATAGTAAAAAAAATTTTGTTAGATGTCATTTTTAAGTCGACGTATCGTAACGAGGCGAAGCCCAAACCAAAGCCTCTTTGTGAAGTTGTCTTTATTCTGTTTTTTATTGTCTTTTTTTTGACACTTGCAACGATACGCTCAGTGATTTTGTTTTGGTGTTCAAATCATTGATAAGAGACTACTTTGAAATAAATCTGTTAACAAGTTGTCATTTCATTTCATTGAAACATTGACAACTTGCCAAAGCTGCTTAAAAGTAAAGTGTATAAGAGGGGCCTCGAGCTTCTTGTAAATGACTGCTTAGTTTTTATGAATTCTAATATCTCAAGATGTTGGCTTGAGTTTATTTGTTATCTCTTAAGATACCCCTTCAAGGGGCTTTTAAGTGTTATACCAGCAAAATACTGTCACCACTTATTTTTGTGTGCTTAGTTCATAGATAAATTAGGCCGGACACTCGATTATGGGTGCATTGATTTCTTCATCACAAGACACTTAAAAACAGCCTCAAGACATTTAATGTACTTCCAGCATGATCCTTTATTTCCTTGATCATGATAATGTAACCTCAAGCTTAACTTGAACTTTTCATTGTGTGAGAGTAAGTTTCGACACCTTAGACTAGAAGTAGTGTTCTCGAAAGGAGAACCAGCAATAGAAATTTTGTTCAACAGATTATAGTCCCAAATGCTAAGTTTATCCTTCTCATATTGACAAAATTTGCCAGTTCTTTTCTCTGTAACTTAAAGACAAGTGGCAAGGTCTTTGGGTTATGCTGTTGGCTTGATGAAGCGGGGCGTCTCATCGCACCTCGGTCTATTGGGACCCCTTGGGGGAAGATCCTTGCTGTTGTTTGGCTGTTTTCACTTCCTTCCTACGCCTTGTAAAGTTCCTTAAGCCACCTTGTTGATTTAACATACCTGGACAGAGACGTTAGTGGTGCGTTTGGAAGTTCTGAAATGTTGAAAGAAGTAGGTTCCTAAAGTTCTTTTCCTCAACTGACTTAGACTGGGACAGTGGCACAGAAAGTGAGGTGTGTCCTCGCAGCGATCCGTATTGCCACATCCTCTGCAGATGTCGTCATTGTCGAGATTAAATTTCGTGGCAGGAGGTCTCAGAAGATTTCTAGTAACGACAGAGTCTTCCTGTCACTCCTTATGAGCTCGTTAGTCCGGGACTTATCCTACTTGTGAACTAGAGGAAAGAGCCGAAAATGAGTTCTACATGCAACATGCCTCTTCTAAGCCAATACAAAACATGAGAAATCCGCTCAGAAGCACCAAAGCAAGTATTATGCCTTTACGAAGAAAAGAAAAACCGGCAGAGTATTACTTTACAATATTTGGCTTCGAATAATTAAAATTCGGCCACTTCTCACCTGGATAACAGACGCCGATAAGAAAGACTCTCTTTTAAAATAGGCGCTCCGGAATTTTTCTTCTTCCGGTACCCACCATCTGGTGAGCGTTCCCCTACCAGTAGCCCAGTGGAGGCCCCAGAATTGTTCTTGATCTTCGAATGGCTTTTAAGAATACCAGAAAACAAGACTGCAAAAGCAGTGTAGCTGAGCTGGCGGTTCATTGGAAAGTCTAGGTTTAGAAAAATAAAACAAACCTAGGACCTCAAAGCGTTGTTTTGCCTGAAAATCTTTTTTAAACGATGATCCATCAGCTAAATGAAAAGCTACCCTTTTTATGTTCTCAGTGCATCTGAACTAGTTTCACTTTCCCCAACCCCACCCACCTATTTAAATTCTTTCCCATTCAACCTCTCTCCAATCTTAAAATAAGATTTCTCATATTGTTCACTTTTAGTCATTAACAAGCTGCAAAACTACCTGCCAATCAGTTTCGCGGTTTATTTTAACGATTCTAATTTAATCCCATTTAATACCGTCAACTACATGTATCTTTGAATTTAATTTCAGGCAATATCACAGGATAGTAGTCATTCCAGTTGTTCAGGTTCACCACTTGACTCACCCGCCGGTACAGCTACAACACCCAGCGTCCAACAGGTAATTTTTTATTTTTTATTTGACTTTTCCCTCTCACATTTTAAGAATACTAAAATCAATAGAATCAATTACAGTCCACTATTGAAAAAAAAGGAATTGAAATCAATTTTTCAAATGCATTAGTATCGCGTTTAATTGAAATGCAAATTTTATACAAGTTGAAGGAAAGAGTAAAAAAAAATTCGAGTATTCTCCGTCGTGGTTAATTGAAAAATATTTGAAACGACAACGTTCGTGCAACATTTGATCAATGATGTTCACACCATCCGCCCACCATAAATCTCCCACACTTCGGAGACCACCCTGTCTTCAAAGCAAGTTGCTCAAGATGAAATTTACAAAAAAATCTTAGAATAAAAATCAGAACATATAGAAAAAATCTGCCTCGACATTGACCTGTTTTATGGCTTAATAGCTGCATTTGTAAGAGAAAAAAAAGGTTGAAAAATGTCGATTAATCATGGGCCGCATTACAAAAAAAAAAAGAACAAGAATCAGTAACTCGCAAAGCCGATTGTAATTGAAGATAATCACTTAATTATAATCGAAACGCCTATCTGCGATCTTATAGGTTGACTTTTGTTGGACAGGCGGATGCAACAGAAAAGTATCGACTAGATAGAAAGAGAAAAATAAAATGCAAATGAGATGTTTACATCTTATTTGTTGAGACGATGCTGCCAATAGTGTGTCAAGAAGAGCCTCTCTGATCAAGATGCATCGTTTGAAAGGTTAAAAGTATTCGGTTGATTTGTTGCGTTGACTGTGCTGAAGGAACTAGCCAAGCCTAAATTTTTGTAAGTGTGTTTCCAATCCATACACACACTCGACGCATTCCTTTCAAATATGATGACATTGCCACGAAAATACTTTGAATGTTCGACCTATGCATAGGACGAAGGTTGTAAAAGCTATCTTTTATAGACGGGCATAATCCAGTCAGTACTGAACTAAAAAGTCCTGATAATCAGGACGTTATTGGAATGACTTCGTGTTTACATGGATCCTTCCTTATCCAAAAGAAGGAGATTTTCCCATTAGGCATTTCCCATCTTTTATTTCAGGAAAATAATCTGGCTGAGTAATTTAATAAATTAGGTTGAATTTGGCCAATAGCATATTGAATATGCTGGACTTTCGGGGCAGTTGTGGTTTATTACTTATTGTCACAGACTAAAAAGTCCCACGAGCAGTGTAGTGAGGCAAATCGCATGATCTTGGTTGCCATTTTAGGTCGCTTCACATGAAGTAACCACGCTAGAAAACCGCTAGTGGAAACCTGCATTGTGACCACCAAATGTCGCCGGTGTCCGGTATCATCCAATACGCGCCTGGTTATGATCGACCGATGGCACTCGATGCTGACTTGGCACCGTCGTTCTCAAAGAAGAATGATACCGCCAACCAAAAATCCACGCCAACACATCTCTTTGGATACATGCTTTGCAGTTTGCGGAATCTCGTGTAAATTATGAAGAACCCAATCATCTAGAAATGGAATTCGTCGCCAAATAAATGCATTTTTATGTTGTTTTTGGCAAAACCCATTGAAGTGGCCGAATCAAGACAGAGATTAAATCAAAGGAAACCGTAGCTCAATTGGGGATAGAGCAGTAACCACGAAAGGTAAAGGTGGCAGGATCATACCCTGCTGTTGAACAGCTAGTATTGAGTGAGGCGGCTGAATTTGGACAGAGATTAAATCGAGGGAACCGTAGCTCAATTGGTTATAGAGCAGTAACAGCGATAGGTAAAGATGGAAGGATCATACCCTGCCGTTGAACCACAAATTTTATTCCTAAAATTTCGTCCGCTAGTATTGAGTGAGACCTCCGAATTTGGACAGAGAATACATCGAGGGTTATAGAGCAGATTGGTTATAGTGCAGATTCCGCCAGAGGTAAAGGTGGCAGGATCATACCCTGCCGTTGAACCACAAACGGTTTCATTCCTAAAATTTCCTCCGCTAGTATTGAGTGAGTCGGCCGAATTTGGACAGAGATTTAATAGAGGGAAACCGTAGTTCAATTGGTTTTAGGACAGTTACCGCGAAGGGTAAAGGTGGCAGGATCATACCCTGCCGTTGAACCTCAAACGGTTTTATATCTAAAATTTCCTCCGCTAGTATTGAGTGAGCCGGCCGAATTCGGACACAGATTAAATCGAGGGAAACCGTAGCTCAATTGGTTAAAGAGCAGTAACCGCGAAAGGTAAAGGTGGCAGGATCATACACTGCCGTTGAACCACAAACGGTTTCATTCCTAAAATTTCCTCCGCTAGTATAGAGTGAGTCGGCCGAATTTGGACAGAGATTTAATCGAGGGTAACCGTTGGTTATAGAGCAGTAACCGCGAAAGGTAAAGGTGGCAGGATCATACCCTGCCGTTGAGCCACAAAAGGTTTAACTTTTGAAATTTCATCCGCTAATATTTCAACTTCACTATGTATATGATTTTTGGCCGAAATCGGGGTCAACATCCAATTGCTTAACAGCCCAGTTATCCATGATCGTTTAGCTTTGAGCTCCAGGGTCAGTGAAGTTTGTACGGGTGCAAGCACGGGTCCGCGCCAAAGTCGCCAATTTGTGGTCAAAAAGTCAAGTTCTTGCAAAAAGGCTTAGAACAGATTCGGACCAAAGTTTAGGTATTTCGTGGCACGTAAAACTCCAAACGCTAAACTCAGTCTCATATCTCCGAGTAAACTCGGATTCTCCTGTAAACTCCACCCAACTAACTTTTTAGCTCGTATAAGAATCTAAAAAAGCTTTTAAAGAGTTCTGTCTTATGAGAGCTAAATATACCTCTTATAATAAGAGTTAAGAAGAGTGCAACAAGATCATTTTTACATCTTTTAACAACATGTTGTGCTCGAAGATTATCAAGAGGATTTTAAGAGTCTCTTAAGAGCTATTTTGACGTTTTTAGAGTGTTACGCTTAAGAGTATGTTAGTTGGGTAACCGCCAGCGGCGACATTTTTACACACCTTCCATTTCGGAGAATTTACTGCATCGGCCGAAATTGTATCATCACGTCACGAATAGTCCTCTAAAAAGACCGAATGAATCGGAATAGTCTCCTAAGAAGACGAATGGCGAATGGAAAATGGGTGAATTGCGAGGAATGTTGTCGAAAAGGAAGACAAATCTACATTATGTTTATATTTTTGAACGTGGGGTGTTGTGGCGTAGTGATTACTTACTATGCTGGAGGTCTCGGTTGAAATTCTACCATTGTCACATAAAAAAAAGACTCGTTCTTTTTCACGATCCCCTCGTCCAAGAGCAACATTTGTTTTGAAAAACTTCTCAAAGTGCCGTTCGGATTCGTCAAGGAAAATTGTAGGTCCGCTTGTATGTGAAGAAACCAACACACATAGCATACATTGCTGAGATCTGGGCCCTGGTTCACCTCGAGCTGTTGCCAATCTATTTTCTTATTTCTATATTTACATTTTTGAAAGGTCTAAGTGATGCTCTTAATTGATTTGGCAAGATAGACTAAATAAGTGACAGTGAACTTGTTAAAACCGTCATAAAGAAAATGGCCGCTTTCACCTGTCAAAGTTCGGAATACCTATTGAAAAACCTTCTTAAATTTTAGTTAGTGAGCTTCAGAAACGTCAAGTGGTAACTAGTGTGATCTATTAAAGTGCTTTCTGACTTGTTCACTGTTTACTCTCCTTGCTTAAAAAAACAAAACAATCAAAAATTGTCATTAAATCCTTTAAATAAAAACATTCTCCTTTTTGACATCAGTGGGCTGTAGCTCCTTTATCCTTAAGGAAAATAATGTGCTCTCAATTAATAAGAAAAAGGAGTTCTCAACAAATAATGATGGAAAAAACCTCGCAAACAGATAAAACGTTTTATTCATTAAAGTAGGAACTGTTCTGGTTGGGTGATTGAACCGTGAACATCCTGCCAATCAAACTCCTAGTTTCGAATTACTGCAGTATGTGTGATCGTAAGAATTGGATAATTCCATCTCTATCCCTATGGTGAAAATAAATACAAAACCAATATTTAGTTATTCAGATGTGGCTAAGACTTTGATAGAATGTAACTCCTCTCCCCTTAAGCAAATAAGCTGCCCTCTATTTTTATCCACGTGAAAAAAAAAAATTAAATAAGATCTGAGATGAGCTTCATTTTATCGATCAAAGTAGGCTAGATTCACCCAGAATCTAACTCCTCCCCCCTTCGATAGATTAGATGGTCTCGATAGATCTCCACGTTAAAAAAAACTTTCTTGGTCTTTTAAACTACATTATAACGATCTAAGTGGGAAGGACTTTGCTAAAATTAAGGTGTTACATTGATTTAACCTTGAATATCCTGCCCGATCGATCACCTAGTTTTGAATTCTTGCTGGGTGATCGCCATTGATCGTGAGATGATGAAAATGTTTACAAAAAAATGTCACTCCTCTTCCTCTTCAATAGATAAACCTGATCTCGACCGATCTCAACGTGAAAAAATACCGTCCTAAGAACTTTTGAGCTTTATTCCACCGAACAAAGTGAGTAGGGCTTTGCTAGAATCTCATCTCTCTATCAACAGTTTAGCTGTTTTAGATCGATCTCCACGTAAAAAAAAATTAGTTAGATCTATAGAACTTCGTTGCACTGAGTACAGTGGTTAGGACTTTGCCAGAATGTAACTCCTCCCCCCTTCTCGATCGATCCAATGTAAAAAAAGCTTACTAAGATCTGCTGCTTTCTGATCAATGTAGAAAAAGCTTACAAAGTAAGACTCTGCTAGAATGTGAACTCCTCTCCCCTTCAGCCGATAAGGTGGTCTCGATCGATCTTCACGTGAAGGAAAAACTTACTCAGACCTTTTGAACTTCATTACACCGTCCAAAGTGGCTAAGACTGTGCTAGAAGGTAACTCCTCTTCCTTGAGCAAATCAAAGTGACTAGAACTTTTCTAGCATGTTAACCTAACCCAGTTTAAGTTATAATCCTGGCATGCAATCCGAGTTAACTCGAGTTGATTCGAATAAATATTTGGAATAATCCGATTGCCACTTTTCGTGCCTGATTGATGGGAATTGATGTGTGGCCTAAGCCCAACGAATCACTTTTTATCCTTTTTTATCGCAACATCATGAATATAGAACAGGCTTCCATGTCTTCAGTAGCAAAAAACTAAAGTGCCTCGAAAATATTATTTCTCTTTATATTTAAAAAAGATTACATACGTCTTTACCAACGAAAATATGGTAATACAAGGGTTTAACATTCACTTATTCCGTCGACGATTCCGTGCACTTTTGCTAAAAAACGAACAACAAGCTTACTACACAATATTTACCTCAAAAATTAGTCATAAATTCCTGTAGGCGTCGCCAATAAATCCAAAAAACACAGGGCGTCTTAAGATTGAAAAAAAATCCACGGGACACATGCAACTTCTCCTAATCCACTCAGACGAAATCAACGTAAAAAATTAAGAAAAAAAATTGATATTTTTTCAGGGCGTGGGTGACTTGGCTGACTTTGCCTTTTTTCGGAATTTCCTCTTTCTCCCTGGCCACTTTTGGTTTTTATTTTTCGCTACCTCATATCCGCTGCGAAATGTTCAACGACAAAAAAAGTAACACTCCGGCCTAGCCTTCGATTTTCGCTCAAGATAGCCTCGTCCAAGTCCTGGAAACCCATCCATCTGTCAGTCGAGTTGTCTTTTCACATTTTTCGTCAAATCTACTTGACCCAAAACTGTCGTAATTCATATTCACATGTGAAAATAAATAAACCCCGCCACAGTAAAGGAGCAGAGCTTAATTACTTAAATGCAATCAAACACAATAAACATATCAACACCAGGCGGTGGCCAGGCCTCGTTACGCATGCACATGGAATAACAGATTCGGTATAAGAAATTATGAAATCATAATAATTTTGTGTAGATACATTTGTCGAGGAAATTATATCTTTGGGATTCACTCAGTGGCTAGGGAGTTTTCTCGGGCGCGCAAGCTATTATCGGATCGAATGCCTCATCGGGCTCACTTGTCGCTTTCGCTGAGGAGCAGAAGGAAGGCGACCGCCAAGATGATTTACGAATGAAAAATGTTTGGTGCGTGAGCAGGCATCCAAAAAATACCTTCTTATCAATCAAGTCGTCATAGCCCCGGCATTTCACTCAAAAGTCATGTTCTTCGTCTGGAGAAATAAGAAATTCGTGTGTATAATTTATAAATCACGTTTTGGCAATATAAACATGTTGAGTGTACCTTACGAGCTTCGGTTTTATCATTTCGTAGAATTTTTTTTATGGCATCACAACTATAAAGCATCACCGGCTCTTGGCACGCTGTGGAGGTGCTTGATAAGGATCTGCAATTTTGCTTGTAATGTTAATTTGGTGAGCATAAAAGCCGACACCGGTATACACTGGCACACACCTTGATTCTGACCTAGATTTACCACTATACGCAAAAAATAAAATAAAAAACAGAAACGGACTACGCGGGTCACCATCGTATTTCATATGTACGTAAAATAACGAAATGAAAAACCTTTTGACCATTTTTGGTGAGCACACACAATAGGTCGGTCGGCCCGTCGAGAGATATAAAGGTGAACATTGTACAAGTGAAAGAGCATTGTAATGCAATCGAAGTGGACAAGTGGAAGACAATAACCATGTGGTCAGAGGCAGAGCACGTAAAGTGACTTCCACAAATGGCCAAAACATGATTTATTTTCTGGTTGTTTCGTGGCCTAAATTGCATTTTGTCAGGGTAACACAATGTCGCCCAATTTCATGCGAAGCTTTCATTGTGGATGGTCGAGTTTTGAGCTAAGAGATGACAAGTCGATTGTTTGCGATGTGACGTGTGGAAAATATTTTCTTCTCTCCTCGTTTCTCAATCGATTCCGTCAGTTTCCATAAAATTAACTTAACACAAATATCATAATCTACTGCCCACATGTCAAAGTGCTGTAAAGCTCGACACCCATTTACTCAGATCAGCGCCCAATATTACCCGTTCACTTTATGCACGATTGGACAAAGTACTCACGACGTATGAAACAATTCGAGGCATTCCGTTTGTGAATGAAAATTCCTGAGAATAATGGAAAACCAATGTTTGTTGGGAAAAATTTTAAGGACAAACGACCACATTCAGTCGTTGGCGTAAATCACGCTCGCTTGTGGAAAGGCTGTTGTTCTGTGGGCATTTTTCCTTAGAATTTCGCAAACGTATATGGATTTTTTTAATCTTGATTTGAAATTTTTCATAACTCAATATTAGTTTCTTGTACCGTGTTGCGTGCAACATGGGGATTTGCAAGACCCGATTCAGGGTACATACAATGTTTTATAATTTTAAATGAGCTTTTAATAACTCACCTACTTTAATTTTAATCCTGTTTTAATTTATATTAGGAGTACATTTTCCCTTGTTATTCGGGTAGGTGCCCCGCAGGGTCTTACAATGTTCACCCCTCTATTTTTCCTTGAATATTTTGACAAATTTTTAGACATTTATGATCGGTTCCAATTTTCACTTGATTTTCATTCGATATAAAAAAATTTCGATATAAAAAAAGATCGAACTAACTTAAATTTTTAAACAATCAAGTTGACTTCTCAGTTGTTGTTGACTTCTCCTGATCTTCTCTAACTTAAATTTGAATTTCCCCTTATCAACTTCAAACAAAAACTTTTAAGTACAACAAAAACTTAAATATCTTTAGTGATGACATGTAATGATATGGCTTAAACTTCTTATTGGAATGTATAATCGTAGAAGTTCGAGCTTACCCTTAAAAAGCTAAACAGGATGATATGACATGCAGAGAATTTTAGGTAATGAATCCTATATTTTGGTCCACCTGCAAAACTGGAATCTGTTTTTTTTTTTCGGTGAATTTCTTCAAACCTCGTATTTATTTGTGACTTGCGGAGCAATATTTTGTGGTGCCTTTTTATTTTTTATGAATTATTTTGCCTGACTACAAATTGTAGACATCAACAACAAAAACTTCGGAAATCGTCCTTTTGAAAGCATTGAAAGTAACAGAAGAGACAGGTCGTGCCATTTTAAGAAAACATGGAGACTGATAACTTCACCTCAAGACCAGAATTTGCATTCCCATATCTAACTAACTGGTACTTACAGCTCAGTAGAGCCATCGCTTGATCTCTCAAAAACATTTATGCTATGTACTGTGTTACACATATAAAAGGAACCTTCTTCTTTTTCCGATACCAAACGGCGAATGGAGGGGCCTCTGATCATGATAAAAAATACTCTCGGTGAGTTTGTCAGACTCTTTCCGGTTTCATTCCAGCCAAGCAAACAGAAGAAAACTTTTGTTGCTGGGTTGCGCTTCAAAGCCACTACGCCACGGAGCCCACCATTCAATACCCACCATGGCAATACCATCTGAGCCGGTCATGCTCCATTTTCCTGAAGATTGGTTCTTTTACATGGAGGGCTTCCTCATTTTATCTCGCTTTACTTCTGCTGTTATATGCGTAGCATCTTCATCTCAGCTGCCGTTAATTTGCTCTCATATGTCTTACATGCTGTGCAACGTATGCGATCCATATGTAAGCGCCGGACGCACAACCGCAATGAAGAGCCTTCCTTTCAGCTTAGAGGGCATTTTTGGTCTAAGAAGATGGCGGAGTTTTCTCACCGCTTTTCATCCATCCACCCTACGCTTACGCGATGATTGATGTCGTCATCACAGCTTGCTTTGCCATAGATCCCATATACTTAAACTTTTCACACTTGGGAAGCAGATTTCCATTCAATGTCTAGAATTGGCTCGGGTGGGTCAGAGAATTGGCAGCACAGGTACTCTGTCTTCTTTTGACTAATACGATACCTCTTCCCCTCTTAAACATCCACCCATATATCAAGTGCTCGCTGCAGGGATGCATGATCTTCACTTATGACGACCCCATCGTCAGTGAAGAATAACTGACGTACTTTTGGGTCCGTCAGTTTTTCTTCAAGCCAGACAATCAAGGACTACAAAGACAATGGGCTTAGGGCGCTTCCCTGGCGTACACCGACTTTAATTAAGAACTCATCAGTGACTCCGGAAGGACTTCTTACTCTTGTCTTTGCTCCCTCATACATGTCCACCATCATCCGCACGTGGCTTCTGGAACTCCTCGTTTTCTTAGCGCCACCCATATCGGGTTTCGTGGACGTCTTTCGAAAGCTTTTTCAAGGTCAACCAGTACCTTTTGCAGATCTTTAAGGGCATCACGATGTTTTTTCATTATGGTCCTTATAATTTGGAATGCATCAGTGGTTGATTTGCCTTATTATTTTCCGCAGTCCACAATCAAGTACCCGCTCGACGATCTTCATTGTGTGAGACATCAGCTTGATAGAATGATAATTGTCACAGCTTCGTGTATCACACTTTCCTCTTTGCTTGAACCTGGGCGCACTTCTTCTTAGCAAGACTCTTGAGGTGTCTATATTTCAATTCCAGGCGAAGCATTTCAACTCTGTTGTTCGAGGAGCCCTTCTTCCATGCCTTAAATGTCGCTTTCTTTTCACTGATAATGAGTTTCACCTCATCTGGTCACCACCATGTTTCTTTTTCTTGTTTCCAGTGGCCTTTTGAAGTCCCTAGGAGTGATTTTGACGTTCGCTGTAGGTCGTCCCACATACCTTGTGCTCTGCACATCTTCGTTTTCGCCAATGATGTTACAGAGGAAGTTTCGCATGTTTAAAAATGCTTTGCCTTTTTCCTCATCCAAATTGAACCAGTTAATTCTCCCAGATTCATTTGGTTGATTAATTTTCTTTTTTGACGGTTCCATAAAAATGACGGTCAGTAGCAGGCGGAATTGTGTTGTGATCGCCTGACCTAAAATCACTTTACGATCTTTGACCGGCGGTTTTAGGGAAATGTTGAACCAAATGATAGCCAATCTGGGTCTCATTCCCACCGCTGCTGTAAGTGATCAAGTTCAGTCCACCATGGCAGTCTTCATAGTCCTCTTTAGATTTGCCGACTTTTCCGTTCAAGTCTCCGCCTACAAACAAAAGCTCTTCCTTTGGGTTGATGAGATTATGGAAATCTATCCAGAATGCATCTTTTTTCCTCTGCTCACACCCAAGTTGGTGAGCGCACTAACGATGTTCCACACCTCACCTTGCATCACCAGCTTGAGAGACATCAACTGGTCACTTTGCTTTGAAATGGACACACAGGATGTCAACTCGCCTTCTTACCACGATCTCTTCAAGTTCGTAGCTACGACCAGTCATACCTATGGACAACACTGCCTTCCAACTTTCCAACATTTCTCACAGCAACCTGCTGGGTTTCTGCGTGCTTTCTTTGAGCGAGGTTGGGAAGCAGAATATTTTTCCTGGCAAGACAGACCATTATGCCTTAGAAGAGGTAACCTAGTTAAGTTATAAAGTTATTTTCCTTAACTGACTTTGTCTGGGAAAGTGGCACAGAAGGTGAACTAAGTTCTTTCAGCATTATAGAGGCAACACCCGCTCCATAGCCGGAAAAAAAGGAATGAAACTAAAGCTTTCTTTAGCATGGCCTAGTTCTAAATATGGAGAGCCGAATTACCCGCTACTTATGGACATGTGCTCCGCATCCGAATAGGTCGTAGTAGCTTACATTCACTAAGTAGTTCGACCTCACTACAACTGTGGAAGCCACTGTTGATTTCATCTCGGAAAATCCTTATCTGACGGCCGGAGGTAGGGAGAAGTTTCTTGGTAACTCCCCCCACTCCCTTGTCTGTTGTTTCGAACATCCATCCAAAAAAGAATGGTTGTTGGGGGTAGCAGACCAGACCAAAATTCTATTGGAGATCAATCTCCAGTTGAGATCTTCTCCGGAGAACACTTTGAACGAATATTTGAAAAGCATTAATTTTAAACTCTGTTAAGGCCCCTCTTCAATTAAGTTGTTGATGAAGACATAGACAAGGTTTTTGTGGAAACATTGGATTCATTCGCCTGAAGCGATTTACAAAAGGATAAAATCTTAACAGATTTGTGCTGTGCTCATGTTTGACACAGCCATTGAACGTGATTGATAGAGCCAATGCTTCTACTATATACGAAGCTACTTTCCGCCTTCAATATCAGTACAATTCATTTAAACCAATATGTCATGCCAAATAACATGTCAATTAAACATTTCTCCAAACAGATGGCCAAGCAGTCATCTCCTGCTGACAACATTGTATAGAAACTTTCGCTTTTATTTAAATTACTCTAGAGTTTTCACTCTTGCATTTGCCCTTCAATTCCTTGACCGTTTTTTTTTCGCCCATTTGATTCTCAGAATGCATCGATGAGTCCTACAACACATGAGACACATTTCCAAAAAAGTTGTGCTCGTTAATAATATAAATAAAGACAGACGATTAAAAGTAAGACACAAACGACGAAAAAAAAAATCTCAAACATGTCTGTCACCAATAACCAAATTGGTCGGTAGTCATGCGTTGTGACTGCAAGGCCCAAAAATGGCAGCTTGCTCCTTTTATTTTGTTGGTCACGACTTGTTTTTTAATTTTGTGTGTTTAAAATCGGTTGCATATTGCGCTGCGCGTGTGTCTGAATTTCGTGTGCGCACTTTTATTACCAGCCATCAAATTTGCAGATGCATCGAAGCATTCGGCAGTTGGTGTTTTTATTACCCCCAATGAAGAATGTGATTTGAAAGTCATTAAAAATAAAACAACGTCTGTTTTCCATTCTCTCTTTACAGACGTGTTCCCAACTCATCAAAGAAGGCCTCAAGCACTCAATCCAAAATAAACGAAAACTCTCGACTTGTGAGTCTAGCTCGGGTTCTGAGCAAACGAACTCCAAGTGCTCGCGCAAAGACGACGATACCAGTGATGACGATTGCGACAGCAAATCAATCAAAGGCCTAACTCCCGAGGATGAAGATCGCCGCAGGAGACGACGTGAACGCAACAAGATCGCTGCCACCAAGTGTCGCATGAAGAAACGTGAACGCACCCAAAATCTCATCAAGGAATCCGAACAACTCGATACGCAAAATATCGATCTGAAAAACCAGGTGCGGGCTCTCGAGATGGAACGACAAAACTTATTCGATTTGCTGCAGGCTCACTCACCTTGTGTGCGACAAGGAGGTTTCAATCCACCTGCAAAGCTCTTGCAATCACCTGCCCTCAAATACTTGGCTGAGCTGGAACTGGATGTAAAGCCATTGCAACCATCACAATCACCATCGCCAGCCACCACTCAAGCGTCAACACCCACCCAGTCACAGCAGCAACAGCAGCAGCAACAACAACGAACTGTTATACCACCGATGTCAACAATCAACAATCGCAGTAATGTCTTCAAAGCCACCACTGCAGCGATACCCAATTCACCACATCACCAGCAAACATCCAACAATCATCACTCATCGGACATCATCCCGAATGGCTATTGCAAGCCATCGCCATCGGCTCAAGAGCTCGGCTATTTGAGCTCACCCGCCCAAGACATCTGCCTGCCTCAAATCCAGCAACAATCCCACCTCCACCACAACAATCAACAGCAGCAACACCAACAACACCATCACCATCTGCAGCATCATCCAGTTGTCAGCCAGGCACAGAACTCGACTCTAGGTCATCTATCCGATTACATTCCAAATTGTGACAGCGGTCTAACATCGACCGCCGACACCGCCTCTGACTTTGTCAAGAACGAGCTGGTCGACTCGCAGAGCCCCTACACAACCGCACAGAGTGCCGAACGTTTCCTCTTCGAGGCAGAGAACTTCGATCTGAAGCACAACAACAATGGCAACAACACCTGCAACAATAACAACACCAGCAATCATAACGCCAACATTGTCGACTTCCATGGTCCCATGGGTGGCACTACAACGATCGTACCCTTCCACGATCATATTTCGATCAAAAACGATCTACTCACCGTGCAAGAGTCCGATTTCCTTTCGCAACTAACCGGCGACGGAACCGACTCGGAATTCGTCGACTTGGACACTGGTGTTGCCGCTGCGTTTTCCCAGATGACCAATGGCGGGTGCTTAGCGTGAGATAATGAGTTCTTCCTTATGGAACCGGAGGAATAGTTGTGGTTGGACTATTTGTTTTTCTACCAATTATCTTAACTGAAAACATCGTTTTTTTTTTGTAAGTATCTAGTTGTATAGAGTAGGGAGTTATGTAAAAAAAAAGAATAAACAAAAGCCACGGATACGTTGAGAGAGTCATACAATGGCGTCCATTAATGTTTAAAACGAAGGAAAACAAAACAAAAAAAACTTCAAATTGGTTTGTGATTGTCTTGATAAAAGATAAGATAAGTTAGATCGAAGCAACTTGCGTACATTCTTTTTGTTCTTTGCGTACATTCTCAAGTTTTGTTTGAAATCAATTCAGATATTTTTAGACATTTTTCATATAGGTACACGAGGGATAGAGTAAAGTCGGGTAATACGGCGAACCCTTCTGTTAATATTTCAAAAAGTAAACAACATTTTTGAACGAAAGAAAAACAGGAATAGGCTTTATGTCCAGGGTTGAAAAAAATTTAGAGTATTGGAAAAAAACATCCTCCACAAGGGCGGCGTTTTGGATTTTTTTCTTGTAATGGTTGCCTTCTTATGGCACGTTTTTTCAGGCGCCATGAGACAACTTTTTCCAGAGAAGAACCCTTTGCATCCATCCGTTTATCGCAGTTAAACATTTTTTTTTAGCTTTAAAAGCTACAAACTGCATACTAAGGTAAAAGGAACACAAGTTTCTATTCAGGAATTAAAAAAATATGGAGGTTACAACATTGCAAAAAAACATCCTATGCAAGGGCAGGTAATAGGGTACACCGTCACAAGTACTATGACGCATTGGAGGTTTTTCTTGTTACAGTTTCCTTAATCATAACAAGTGCTTGTAGACGGTACAGGAACCACGAGACCACTTTTGCTAGAAAACAAATGATTATTTCAAAGTCCTTTGGACGATCAGCTTCTTCGTAAAGAAACACTTTCAGATCTTTGTCGTCTGAGGATGCGAAAAGGTGATAGTTTTAGAAAACTGACCACACATTTTTTTTGTGGAGTTGAAATTCCAGCTTTTTCGTCTTTGATCTTTGAATTGATCCTGCTGGACCTAGTTTTTGATGTTTTAAATTGTCCAAGTTGCATTGACAGCTACAAAGAAATCGGAAGCTGAAAAAACCTTCTTGTAAGTAGCTTTAAAAGCTTAATCGTGTTTTCTCGTGAAGACGTCGTAGAGGGTAAAATGGTGCCCCAGCCATATTACCCCAATGCACAGATAAAACGAATCCTTTTCCTTACTTCTTGCCTTGCACTTGCAATCGCTTTGTTAGAGCGATTATAAGACCATTTCAAGGTCTTACATATCACCCGCGCCATATCACCCGGCTATTCTGAAATGACAATATGAACGTTTTGTGGTCCAAAAACTAGCTGCCAAATCGATGAACGCTTACTAGTGGGAGACATTTAATGCGTTCAAAACTAGCCCAACACAGGGGGAGAAAAGTATGATGCAAGTTGTGGCAATTCATTTCAGTCTACGAAAACAAGGATGAAGTTTAACTTTTCTGTCATAGAAGCGTTTCTGTTTTTATCTTCCCTAAAACAATTTAGAGTCGTTCTAAGCCGCAAGGTTTGAGCGATTTTGGGCTGTGTTTTAAACATGGAATAGTTTGGTTTTTTCGTACGGCCCTATCATAGGGTTTCACCGTGACTGAGAATATTAAATGTCTGTCATTATTTTGGGAAGAAAAACAAGTTCACTGTTTCAGAAAAATTTTGTATTTTCCTCACCCCTTAAGAAAAGTCAAATATGGTCGCAATTGTTGAAAAACCGAAATTTCGCCACCAAACTTACGTACCAGGTTAGCGATCACCGTTTAGAGTGGCAGTGTTTCCAGCGATTTTTTTGTGTTTTTCATTCACATCGCTTCGCAAAAAAGTTGAATTGCACAGAATCGCCAAACGAAATTTTCCATCCTTACTTTCATCCTGAGAACTCCAGTGGCGTCATCATTCTACCAAAGCTCTATTTTCATTCAAGTTGAGCCACCTTTGTAGTTTATCCAACCTCAAGACATGCAATAAATATAGGCGTCCCAAGACAACGAAGTTCTCTAACCCTTCGCTTTTAGACGTTTTTTTTAAAGAAAGTTCTAGAAATCCTGTCTTTAATGTGTTCGAGCGACAGTGCTGATTTTACTCATTTGTGTCCTTCTTTTTCATAGTACTCTGAAATTTTACACAGCCCAAATATTTAAGGTTACTCTACGCTAAACTTAGATTTAGCGTAGAGTAACCTTTAATATTTATATCTTAAACGAGATGCAAGAGTTGGAAGAAAACGAAATAAAACTTCGAGAAGGCTTATTTTAACACTCTTTTCTGCAAGCAATCACCAGCTTTAAAGCATCTCGAATATTTAGTATCGAATTGACTTTCTTATCTTCATCTGTGGCTTGACTACCTCAAAATGTAAAAGAAATCAAAGAAAAGTTTAAAATTCTTATTGTTGATTTGCCTTCTAAAAAACAAAACAAAAAACATAAAAAATGCCTTAAATATTAAATAATAAAAAAAAAAACAATTTTAAATTTCATTCATTAAAAATTGAAAATTCAATATATAAAAAAATAAAACATAAATGTACGACATTCCTTAAGTATAACGTTCTAAATGTATAAAAAAGAGAAAAATCTTTTTTGTTTGCTTGGAAAAAAAAATATTCAACTTGTGCTTGAGCAATCAAAATTATTATAAAATTCATTTCGTTCCCTTTTTTGGCTTTAAAAAAAAAAACAAACCCATAAAAATTTTATATTTAAGATTGAAAAAAGCATAAAGAAACAAAAGAAAACGAAAACATTTTAATGGTATTTCGTAGGTGATATAATTCTAAAACAAAAATGCAAAAAAAAAAAAACTAAAAACAAAATTGTGTCCTTACAAAATTCAAAATTTTACTATAAATAAAAATAAAGAAAACTTTGAAAAAAAAAACAACAACTAATTGTGGTAACGATTGCCTATAAATATTATTATATTAAGAAAACAAGAAAAAAAACTAAAATTTTAAATTATATTTAAGCTTTATATATATACTTATATATATGTATACATAAATGTCTATCAGTTTTAAATTGTATAATATTTTAACATATGTATATTTTTTTTCTTAATTTAAAAATTAAAAGAAAAAACACACTAAACAAAAAAATCGATATTTATCTGTGAATGTAAAATTTGACAAAAACAAGAATTGTAGTTTTTAGTGATATAAAGCTTGTGGTGTTGAGTGGTTTAGTTAAAAAAAATGCTTTCCTGTCTAGATTTGTTGATCCCTAAAAATATTTTTACTGCCTTCCATGTTTATTGAAAAAAAAAAAAACTTCAACAAGTTTAACGAATTTTTCAAAAGTTCAAAAATTTCCATCGATATTTTCCCCCTCATCACTGGTCTTCGAAGAAAAAAGACGCAACCTAAGTCACTCACTACCACATCCAAAGCTTAAAAAATTAAAATTTATACTTATATTATACATAAATGTAAAACCAACTAAAAAATAAAAAACAAAACGCAGTGCTTTAATATTTATATAACAAAAGAAAAAAACAGCAGAATTTTAATATTTTCTTTTTAAATTCTGATTGAAACGCTTTAAAAAAAAAAACAAAACAACAAAATAAATGTTTATGTACACAATAAGAAAAAAAATAAATCCTCTTAAAGAAAAAATAAAAAGCAACAAAGTGTTAAAAAAAAATTATAAATATCAGACAGCTAGAAGAAAAAAAAAAGAAATATTTAAAATGCCTTCCTATTTTCGGTGAATAGGCTTAGTGTGCATAGTTTATATATAAATGTTTATCTTTTAATAAAACAACTCAGCAAAATATATTGATGTTAAATAAATAGCAATATATATGCCATACTAAAATCAGAAATGAATAATGTTAAACAAAAAACAACAAAGTAAGTGATAGAGTCAATGTGCTAACGAGGAGAGAACCTATTTTTGTTTCACTTTTTTCTCGATGTAAAAAAAAAAAACAAGCAAATAGTTATTCAATTTTTATTGTAAATTAATTTAGTTTTTATAATGTAGCATTTTTTTAAGCATGTTGCAGTCGCACTATTTGTGTAAGTTTCGATAGTGTGTACAAGGATATTAAAAACCATTCTATAACGATTCTTAAAAGGAAAACATGCCTAGTAGTTCTTTGAGAACGAAGCTATGCTTAAAAAAATGTAAACCCTTTAAATTGTTATTGTCCCTGGCTTACCTTCTGACCGCCTGCCTCACTTTTTAAAAGTGTATATATGGCTAAAGCTGCTGCATAACTCTCATGTCTCTGAACATGTGCACCCAAGAGCATCATAGCCTTCTTTCTTTCGTTTTTTATCTTCTTTTCTCCGTGTGTTTCTGTAAAATATGCAGTTTCTCTCCACCAGTAAAAGAGTTTGTCTGCTAGAACAAGGTGCCAAGCAGTGCAAATCAGAATATCATGAATGTGGAACAAACTTTCTTGAAATATTTTTACTCGACATTACAATCGTAAAATTTTTAAGACCAAACTGTTCTACAGTTTGAACTGCCAAACGATGCGTTACAATTCTACCGGGCTATATTTCCTCGAGTTCCTTCATTAGCAGAACATCAAGGATGTCGAGCAAACAGCCTCTTTTAATCCTTAAATATTTAATGCCAAACTCAAGCAGAGCCTTAACTGTCAATCAATACTTAGCAAACGTGTATTTCAAAAATAATTGATTCAAGTGTCTAGCCAAAAATATTTTACACATTGCTTCCTTCCTGGTCTGACATTTTATGCTGAATTTATGATTTCGCTGTTATAACTACATACATATTTATTGCAAGGAATAAATTCTCTTAATTTCAAGGGCGTGTTCAATCAATAGAGTCGAGTTGACAATTGAAATACAGTAAAATCCGGTAATTTGAACTAATAGAAACCCTAGAAAACCACGGAGGTTTTCGGTTATTGAATACTATTTCAAATTATTCAATTGTTCGATTAGCGACACTGGAAATACATTTTTTACTAAATATTCCACGAGATGATTTACAAGCTGTAAGCCAGTGCTTGTTGTTGTTTTGGGCTCAGGTATGTTTTCAATTTCGCTGTCAGAGTCGGTTATATTTTTGCCGGTTAAATTTTCCACTGCTCCATCTTCTACATCTATTGTCTGGCGTAATTTGTACTAGAAGATGAGCCAGTTCAAATTCGGCACTGTTCTCTTGACGGAGCTGTTCAATAAGAGTTGAAAGGGGTAAATAATCGTCTCCATCCCATTGCGATTCTCGAGGCAATATTTTCGACCAACATTTTGCTATACTTTTCGACGGTGGGGTGCCATGGCGTAGTGGTTAGTATGTGTGCTTACTACGCCGGAGGTCTGGGTTCGAATCCTGCCATCGTCACCTGAAAAAAAGACTTGTTCTTTTTCACGGCTCCCACCTCCGCGAGGGTCTGATAAGCCCTCCGAGAGTATCATTTGTCTTGAAAAACTTCTCAAAGTGCCGTTCGGATTCGGCAAAAAATTGTAGGTCCCCTTGTATGTAAAAAAATTAACTCACCAGCATACATTGTTGAGAAGTTGGCCCTGGTTCACCTCGAGCTGTAGCGCCACTCTATTTATTTTTTTTATTTCGACGGTATTTGACTCCACGCAGAAGCAAGCAAGTACATATCATCTCTTAGACTGAACGACTTGATGTACTTTGCGAACTCAGTTTCTTCTTCCCACAAAGCAGCCTGGACTTGGCCTCGGCCTATCGTTTACATGTACAAGCAGCCATCTTCTACAAGCAGCCATCTTCTTACACGGCTTCAAGAAGAAACTTTTTGTATGATATTTTAAGCAAATTAGTTACGTTTTGGTCCATTGGCTGGTGAGTGCAGTTACACTCTAGGGAAAATTAATGCACAGAAAAGCGCCATCCATATCCTTACAATCCTTTTGAGGCATTTATCAAGTAAGGACAACGCTTTTTGAGGGACATTTGTTTTTTGCCAAACATTGCTTTAGCTGAAAAAGGTTTTTCATAAGATCTCGGCTCCAATGATACGGTTAATAACGAAGAGCGTAACTGATCTCAGGAACAAAAACTTGGTGAAACCAATTTCAAAAGTTTCTGTCGTCATGCATACGTTTTTTGAAGACTTGTAAATCAGCAGTTTTTTGGACATCCGATAACCATAGATCGGAGCACTTTGTGCTGCCCTGACGCATTGCAGCAGGCCAAAAAGGTTATTCTTTCCTTGCGAACCTTTCTTCCAGGAGCCATACATTACATATGCTCTTTTGTGAGGCCCAAGTCATTTATTTGTTGATGATACTCGTGAATAAAAGTCGTGCCGCAATTTGATCGGCAGCACTAAAAAAGTTCTTTGCCGGTTATTTTCGAAGTTCTTTCGAATTTTTCACAATATACATTTATACATTTTTTAACAGTTTTCGAAGCTTTCTTCCTAAATGGTCAGAGCACTTCCTCTGGTTTCCATGCCGACAGTAATCTTTGAGATTTCTTCGATATTACTCTTGTTTTAAACTGTAGCACGGTCAGCGCAATCACTTCCATAACTCCCTTCAAAATCTGTCTGTTACAGAAAATTTTTGAATTTCAACAAAAAAAATCTGTCCCCGGATATGCAGCACAGAAGCTTGCATACTTGGTGCCTACCTTTGAGATAAATTTGATATGGTCCTTAACGTATGCCCAGCTCACCTCATACTTCTGCCATTTATGTTTTCTTCATCCATCAAAAGGCCGCAATGCAAAATTTTAAAGAGACTTTGTTGCTGTATTGCGGCCATGTTTTTTATACTTCCCTGAGAGCATATCCTCGCAACCATATATCCGCTCTTTCTATTGAAGCATTCAAATCTTGCTGGTGTTGAAAAAGTTCCGGATTTACGAAGCTTTCCGCCTAAAGCGACACTTATGCCTGCAGCTCAAAATCCTATTCAACAATAGAGGCTACAACTTTTGGGCCAAGTCGTACAAAGTGTTTGTGCCTGTCATCGTATCCTAATTGGAGATAAGAAACCGAATTTATAGTGCCACACCAGATTTGTATACGGTTAAAACTGGACAGTTCAAAATTTGGCGCAGTCGTTTCCCAAAATCTCATTTTAATCGCTCTTCTGCGGTCTCTAGTTGGGGAAAAACAACTGAATATATAAAACCACGCTAGATGCATATACCGTAAAAAATGAACGACACAAAATTTGGCGCAGACGTTCCCCAAAAGCACATTTAAGTTCCTATTTTTTTAGTCTTCAGTTGAGGACCATCAAACGAATATATATATTGCTACTCCAGAAGTGTGTACAGCGAAAACTGGACAATTCAAAATTTGACGCAGTCGTTCCCGGTCACATTTTATCGTCTGTCTTCGGTACCCGATTCGAGATGAGCGACCGAATATATTGGCCACGCCAAATTTGTGCACGCTCGAAATTTAACAATTCAAAATTTGACGCAGTCGTTTCTCAAAATCACTTGAAATTCGCTCCTCTAAGGTCTCCGAATATATAATGGCCGCTTTTCACCCTTCACGTTAAAAAATTGGCGCAGTCGTTTCCAAAATCCCATTAAAGTCGCCTTTCGGCAGTCCCCAATTGTAGACCGAATATATAGTGCCACCCCAAATGTATATGCATAACGATGAAAACTAGGCAGTTCGAAGTTTGGAGCAGTCGCTCTCAAAATAAAATTTGATTTGCTCTTCCGGGGATACAGATCCCCCATTTGGCGCTTCCCCAGGTGGCGTGTAGATAAATATGGCGGCGAAACATCAAAAACATGACGTGCTATAACCAGCAACAAAACAAATATCCAGGCGCGTCTGTCTCACAATGAGCGGCTTCCTGGACGGCGTCTGTTATATCCAGGTTAGGGTCGGCCGAATATTACACATTTTCTTCTTTTCCTCTCACTCCATTATTCAAATGGAATAGGCAACAATCAAATATTTGCAAAATATTGACTGAATATTCTGCTGGTTATACTATTTCTTTCCTCCTTAAGGGCATAACACTTGCGGGAATGAGGCCTGGTTTTTTTTTTTTTGTATTACCATTTCCTTCTGGTCACTTAGTCCCTAAATCTCTCTTGTTCTCATAGACTAGTTTCCTTTCTGCTGCTTTAAGCTCCAGAGGAGTAAGTTCTGCTACTACAAGGGCCGCTTGTAATATGTTAGGCTCCATATACCCACATCAAAAACGAATAGTTCAAAATTTGCGCAGTCGTTCCTCACATTTAAGTCGCTCTTCTGCGGTCTTCAGTTACGGGTTCAGCTTACAAATGTATAGTACCACGCGAGATGTGTATACGGTAAAAACTGAAGAACTCATTATTTGGCGAAGTCGTTTTTCAAAATCACATGGTGGTCTTCTGTGGTCTTCGCAAATATACTGGCTGTTTTTGACCCTCACGGTCAAAACTAGCCAATTCGAAATTTGACGCAGTCGTCTCCATAAATTAATAAAACTCGTCACCTTAGTACCCAGTTATATTACCGAATACGAAGCGCCACCCTAGATATACGTACATGCGTACGATGAAAACTAGGCAATGTGAAGTTTGGCGCAGTCGCTGTTAAATTAACATTTAATTTAAACTTTCTTATAATGGTGGCATGACATTAAAAATATATATAACGTGCTAAAACCAGCAAAAAAAAAAACATATCCAGGCGCGTCTGTCTCAAAATGAGCGGCTTCCTGGTCGGCGTCTGTTATCCAGGTTAGGGTCGGCCGAATATTAAAAACTTTTGTTTTTTCTTACTCTTTTATAAACGTAAAGAAGGCAACAATCAAATTTTGCCAAATATTGACTGAATATGCTGGTGGTTATAGTTACCACAGCTTTTTTCCGTAAGGGCATAACACTTGCGGGAAGGAGCTTGACACATAATGGCTCAGCAGCGTTTTTATTGGATCCGGTTACTTCTTTTCTCCTCAATTTTGAGGATTAGCATGTTCCTTATTTTAGCTTCTGCAGACCTAAAAAAGGCCAAACTTCAATTTTGCTTTTATTGAAACTCGAAAAAGATTCCTCTCTCAAATAAAGCTGGACTGTCTGCCTCCTTCTTCCTAACGTTGTTCAAACATCAATAAATCACTTCCATATGTTAACTCAACAGTTGGTATAATTACGTACTTTATTCGGCGCTACATATGTACCTGTTACTTTTAACTAATTTTAAAAACAAATCCTTTTGAAAACTCACAAAAAAAAAATTTGAAAAAAAGTGAAACAAAAAATAAATTTTCCTCTTCCAACACCCCTGCTGACCTTAGAAATTTTTTCACTTGTCTCCAAACAATCGGCATCCAAATGCAAGACCAACAAAAAGAATTGTATAAAAAAAACTCTGAATTTTAACAATTATCCAAGCACATGTTATTGATAAAAAAAAATTTCTGTGAATTTTTTTCTTTCTTTTTGTAACCATGTTTGTATACTCTAATTTAAAACGAACAAAAAATTGTAATTAAGTCGTAAAGGCAAATATATAAAAAAAAATAAAAAGAGTAGAAGATTCTAAAACTTGCGTTGGGAAATATTATTAATTTTTTGACCTGAGCAAAAATTTTATGTAATATTTGTACATTAAAACCTGTCACACTCACTTTTTCAACAAACAAGAAAAACACTATTATTTTATTTTTTCTTTATAAATATTATTTTTTTTATATTGTTGTGTTGTTAAGTTCACAGAGCATTGATATATGATTTTGTTTTATGATTATAAATAATTTTTTTTTTTTAAACTTTGTTATTTAATGTCTAATAATACTTAAAAATAAAGCACAATCAAGACAAAAAAAAAAACAATCAAAACCAGTACACGTCACAATCTACAATCACTAATTATAATAATTTATTTCGCAGCTTATTGTTAATTATTATTTTATTTTATTTTTTTATCTAATTGCTTAGGAAACAAATAAACGAAAAAAAAACTATTGATTTAAAATGAAAACGTTTTTTATTTCTTCTTTTGCATGTGCCTTGCGTTTTTTTTTTTCAAATTTTGCAATAGTATTGAAGACGTCAAAAAGGAAGAACAAGTTTATAGAAATAATGAACGGAATGAAAAAATGAACATAAGAAGTATATTTGCTTTTTACAATGAGTTTTGAGAAAAATAAATCTTCTACTCATGTACCTGTACAAGTATAGAAAAATGTGTTTTATTATCGATTAGAGTGTTCAAGACGATTCAAAAATAAGAAAATTGATAAAGTGAAACGTGCTTTTCACAGAAACAAGTTTTGGTATCAAAGTCATTGCAATGAGAGTAGGAGTTTTTGTCATCATCAATTTAAGTAAAAAACAATGGAGGTAGTTTTTTGATTGCGTAATACTATGTCTCCACCGGCCATAAAACTGGGATTATCACGAGAGGCGATAGAAAATAAATAACGAAGTTCTCGACTGGACAAACAGAGTAATTTAACACGAGCACCATTCTGTTGTCATGTTGGCTCTCAAAAGAGTGTTACGGTCGATGACATTCACCAGGAGCAATAAAATAATTTCTTTGTAAAAATCTCGATAAAAAACGAAGTGAGATCCATCAGTGCGGGTTTAGATCCGAAGTGAGGGTTTAGTTTTATTTTTCTAATCCTTTAGAACACATAAAGGTATTCGATAAAGTTAAAAGCGAAAAAAGTTTTTGAAAAGAGCGAAAGAGATTTATTTTTATTTACTTGGGATTATTAGGATTACTCAGGATTTCTAGGAGATAAGTGTAAGATTCATATTGATCCCGGATTAGTTTCCGGTGGAGACATGGTATAAGGATTCGCTTTATGAGTGTTTTTCATGGAGTCGTATATAGGAAGCATATATGGATATGGGCCACGTTATTAAATGACATGAAAATGTGCCAAAAGTACGTAGAGGGTAGGGGGTCAGAGAAAAATACTGTAATGTTGTCTGGGGCTCGTCGAATAAAATTCAATTTCACTTTTTTAATTACACAATGAACACTTTATTTGTCAAACCAAACTTATTTTAATTTAAATCACACTTCATTCAACTTAACTACTTAGAATTCAACACTTTATTTCAATTCAACCACTTCTTACTTTACTATCCATTTTCACATGTCAACGTTTAAAATAAAACTCTGGCGTATAAGCCTGTCACCTGTGTACTAAAACAAATTAAGCACCTTCTAGTACTTTCTGTAAGAATAATCAAGAATAATAATCCCCTTTTGATTATTTTATACTGGTACTCTTACGCTGAATTCCATGGAGGGGAAATTTTCGATATCGAAATTCGAACTCTCAATATCAGTTTGGGTATCCATTATAGCTGGGATACAATAAGTTTGTTCCCGTATCTGTCCTAAACTACATAAAACGACCTAAACCTACGAAAAATAGCCAAATCCTGTTCCCGTACACGGTTATTGCGTAGCTTTGGACAGGAGAGAGAGCAAAAATGAGAGTTTGAAATTTCCCCTCCCTACGAAATTTAGCCCAAGAAATTTCTTTGGGCAGAATAATGAAAAGTGTCAACGCGGCGCCAATTGAGTTGGACAACAGCAGATGACATTTAGGTAAACACTTAGGTGCTCGCTATAGCGACTCGTGAAATTTGTACTTTTGGACAACTTTTGCTGTTTATATATTTTGAGTCCTTTTTGTGTAAAGTTTCGAATGTTAAAAATGTTTTTATCAACTTAAAACATAAAATACCTAAGGCTAGTGAATATTA
The DNA here is from genome assembly GCA_947623515.1 of Neoascia interrupta. Taxonomy (NCBI): domain Eukaryota; kingdom Metazoa; phylum Arthropoda; class Insecta; order Diptera; family Syrphidae; genus Neoascia; species Neoascia interrupta. Next base: position 118,165,729 of record OX392463.1, on the reverse strand, counting down.
TGCTGCAGACAATAATCCAAATATTTCAAGTACTGCTTAATGAATGCGTGTTTTAAAGGGTGATTTTTTAAGAGGTTGACAACTCTTTTTAAAAAAAAAAAAACACAAAAAATTCGAAAAAATTAATGAAATATTTATTTGAATCGATAGTTTGAACCTTGCAATTTAATGTTTAAAGATAATGTAATATTTTCGGCCTGGGGTTCGTCAAATAAAACTCAATTTCACTTTTATAATCACACAATGAAACACTTTATTTATCAAACAAACTTATTTAAACTCAGATCACACTGTTATTCAACTTTACTATTTAGAATTCAACACTTTATTTCAACTCAATCACTTTTTACTTTATTACCGATTTTCACAAGTCCACGTTTAAAATATAACTGTCTCGTATGAGCCTGCCACCCGTGTATTTATACAAAATTAAGCACCTTCTAGTACGTTCCATACCCCCTTTGGTAATTTTCCACTGGTACTCCTCCGCTGAATTCCAAGGAGGGGAAATCGAAATTCGAACTTCGAATATGACAGCTGCTGTCAGATGACTGGAATGACAGTTGGGTATGTTCGTTTAGTGAATCGAGCGGGTGCGTCTGTAGAGCGAATCGATGGGTGCATTCAGGGACTCCTGCGAGTTGTTTTATTTCTTGTCGCCACATAACAATAATTTAATGCAAATGTTGACCGCGGCTGCGTCTCAGGTAGCCCATCCGCTGAGTCCAATTTTGGCATACTCTTTCACACATATCGGCCGGTATCTCACGAATGAATGCATGGATGTTGGCTTCCAGTGCGTCAATCGAAGCGGGCTTGTCCCTATAGACATTAGCCTTGACATACCCCCACAAAAAATAATCTAATGGTACCAAATCGCACGATCTAGGCGGCCAATTGACCGGCCCGAAACGTGAAATTAACTGTTAACTGTCAGAAGGTCGAGAATGCCGACCATAAAATGGAAGCAGTGTGCGATGAACATTTCGAACCGAGCCGAATTTTGATAGTAAAATTCAATAATTTGCAAGCGTTGTTCATTTGTAAGACGATCCATGGTTAAATTGCAAACCAAACTGAAGCTGTTTGACAGTGACACAAGGTACTGCACACGTCAGCTGTCAAAACCAGTGTTGCCAAAACCAAACCAGCTAAAAAATCACCCGTTATTAATCGCTATAACTTTTCCTTAACATTGGCTTTGACGTTTAAAATGTGGACAGTTTTTGGTGCAAAAAGCGTTCCCTTACTTTTGGTCAGTTTTTCCTCTCACTGAGAGATTTTTGCCCCCACACCTTCAAATAAGGAAATCTAAGGAAAAGACCAAAATGGTATAGAAAGTAGGAGGGAACACACCTGAGTGTCTGTGGCTGCGTGTGTGACAGATACACATTGTTCCCGGCTTTGTTACTGTTTTATTTATTTGGGTAGGAACCTGTACTTACTCAGGTGTGCGGCCTCTGGATTGCCCAGTTAAGTTGTCTGACCATTTTCAAATGAATGCTTTAGATCCCAAGGTTGGCAGTAGATATGGTTGGTTAATAGCATAGTGTCCTCTACCCCCTGGTGCAACAAATTCACGCGCGACTTTAGGAAGCTTTTAGGAAGGAAAACAAGGACAACTTAAGAGCACTGGTTTGAGATCAGACAAACTGCCTACTCCTAGGTTTGTCTTCGTCAGAACATAATTTTTTTCTTTGCGCCTACCTTAAGCCGCGTTGTCACAAGCAACGTAAAACAGGAACAGAAATTGAATCCCATACATTAGCAACTGAAACCTAAATTCGCTGAATGCTTTTTGCGTTGCTGATGTATGAAATTCTGTTTCTGTTTCTGTTCCTGTTCCTTGTGACACCGCGTCTTTAACTTGAAAAGGCCAAAGATGGATGTATTTTATGGCCTCCAGTGTTAGTTAAAGATAACAAATAAAATACTGAAAAATTACCTGAGAAATTCTAGCGTTGACTATTCCGTCCATTGGGATGAAGTAGAAGGATTATGGAACATTAAACATCGCATTACGAAGCCCTGCATGCATCAACGTCCGAAGACCGAAAATTTGAATCACGTGCCTAACCTGCCTATTGAAAAAATGCATAATCAAGTGCACATAACCCTACTTTCAAAGGAGTCGCACTGTCCCGTTAGAGTTGGAATTTTACGAAATGTCTTTTTCAGCCGCGGTCGCGGTTAAGAACTGAAAGCAAATAACATTTTAATAAATACAACTTTTCGGCAGGTAATCAAAATATTCAAAAGCACATGCACGATCTAAAAACGAAAACACGAAAAATGTCCGAGCCGAATAAAATAAAAACCACTCAACCGAAGAAATTTTACGCACTAAACTGTTGCGAAATGTCAAAGAATGGACCGCGGTATACCGAACCTCTTAAGTTGCCCGGACACAATACAGTTCTCCCAAGTTCTAACCTAACCAGCCCGCACACGATAAAATTTTTTTTACACTCAACAAAGCTTCACAATGTAATGTCCATTTCTTTTGCATTTCATTCATTTCATTGCATTTGAAAGAGACAACAACAGGCGCCCCACTACCAATGTACAATACCACAGCGCTGCATACTACAACATACAACTATTTGCTTTGCATGGTCTTAGGCTAAACGTAATGGCATTACCGCAGATATCAACCTAAGATGTTTTCTCCGTAAAAGACACTAGACAGCATACGCTGCCAAAAGTACACAGTCAGCTTAGACACCAACTTCAAAACCATACAAATGCCTGATGCCCATTTAATGTGAATACACTCTGCAAAAAAGTTACTACTAGAAGCTCAGCTTTGACGACTTAAAAGGGATTGTCATTGAGCTTGTGAAGGAAAATGCGAGCAATGGTCAGGATTGCCTTTTGTTTTGAAAGAATCACAGCACGAAAATATTTTAAGGATCAAATAGACCTTTTCCGACGGCTGTTAAAATCTGACGTCTTTCGTATTTTCGACCGCGGGATGCCAAGCAAATCGCGTTTTTATATGAAAAAATTAAATAGTTTCTGTAGAAGGGCGAATTATTAATAAACTACTCAACCTAGAGTGTGCCGATAAGGAAAGAAATTACTGCGCTTATTCCATTCTTTAAACTCACCCATAAATTGTTTTTAAAAAGTAAGTGGAAAGTATCGAGAAAGTGATCCGAAGATGTGATCTTCTTGAATCCGTGTACCCTTTTGTGGTCTCACTTACTTACTTAAGGTGGTGGCACTACAGTCCGGGGTGGACCTGGGCCTTAGCCAACAAGCTTCGCCAGCCAGCTCTGTCTCTAGCTAGCCGTCTCCAGTTTCGCACGCGAACTTGGCTGAGGTCCCCTTCCACTTGCGTGCGCCACCTGAGTCTCGGTGCTCCTCTACCGTTCCTGCGATGTGGATTCGAAGATTTTCCGGGCGGGGCGTTGGTGTCCATCCGCTCTAGATGACCCAGCCATCGTAGACGTTGTGTTTTGACTCTTTTGGCTAGGTCGGTATCGCTGTACAGCTCGTACAGTTCGATGTTATATCTCCTCCTCCACTCTCCGTCTATGCAGACGGGACGAAGCAGCCTAAAGTGTTTTCATGCGCCTTTGACAGGGTCCATGCTTCTGCACCGTAAAGCAGGACTGGGATGATGAGGGTCTAATACATGGACACTTAAGCTGCTCGAGAGAGGGCTTTGCTACTCAATTTCCTCCTTAGGCCAAAGAAACAGCGATTGGCAAGAGTTATCCTTCGTTTGATTTCAGCGCTGGTGTCATTGTCTGAATTGATAGCGGAACCCAGGTAGACAAAGTCCCTAACAACCTCAAAGTTATAGCTGTCGATGGTGATGTTTTGTCCAAGACGTCGGTGTTGGGTGTCTTTTCTTGATGACAGCATATACTTGGTTTTGCCCTCATTGACTGCTAAACCCATATTCGCCGCTTCCGCCCCAATACTCACGAAGGCTTCACTGACATCACGCTTTGTTCTACCGATTATGTCAATGTTGCCTGCGTATGCGAGTAGTTGAACGGACTTTTAAAAGATTGTACCTCTGGTGTTGGCGCGAGAGTTCTGCACAATTCTCTCAAATATGATGTTAAAGAAGTCGCATGACAGCGCGTCGCCTTGTCTAAATACTTTTTTGACATCAAAGGGGTCGGTCGGGGTCATCCTACACAGACTGACGAGTTTGGCAGGGATGCCAAAACTAGACATTGCGCTATATAGCTCGTCTCTATAGATGCTGTCATACGCGGCCTTGAAATCGATGAAGAGGTGGTGTGTATCGATTTGGAATTCCTGGGTTTTCTTTTCCTAGGTTTTCTTTCCCCTTCTTTCTACCCTTTTGTGGTCGTATGCACTGTTTTTACAACATAAACAACGCTTTTTTAATCCTTTCCGTGTTTTATAATTACAATATTTTTAGCCTTACCTAGGAAGGCTGATCAAGTCTACAACTTTCTCGTTCGTCGAAACACAGGGTAGCATTTTTTAAATAGTTATTTACGTTTATGTGTCTATATCTATAATCTATAACTTGACATTACTACGTAATCAATTTACACAAGTTCTGTCAAGATATTCGCAGTTCGCTGATTTCAAAACGAATTCGAAGCGACTTGTGCGAATTACTTAACGAATAATAAATATCTTCACGAAGCTTTTGAAAATTAGGGATTTGAGTTGTCAAATCATAGAATTGAGCATTCTTGGTAGTTTTCTATTTGCCAAATTTGAGTTTAAGGCAATTCTTTAGAGAGCAATGTCCCATTAAGCGACAGTTCGCAGGTCGCAAGTTCGCCTGCTGTGAAAGTACCTTTGGCAATATATATGGCTTAAAATTAAAATTAAATCCAATGGTGTCTCTAATTGCATTAAACTAGTTCTTGAAGGAAAGTGCTATTTGTAATTTTATTGGACATTCTGAAAAAAAATTAAATAAGAAAGTTTCTTAAATAAACTCTTTTAAATCTTTATATAAAAAGTTAAATAAGAAAGTGTACTTTTGGCACTAATTATAACTATCATAGGACTGAATTATTGACAACTTTATTTCCATAAATTTGTAGAAGATCGCGCCTTAACATAAAGGCTAAACAATGAAGGTTATGAAAAGTTTAAAAATAAATCAGATTCTATAATTGATACATAATTTGCTTTAAACTTTTCTTTAAATTAATTTTTACTTTGTATATATCTGAAAGAAATCCAATTAACTACACTGCTTTTTTTTACAAAATTGTTTTATTCAAATTTATTCCTTTCATATTCTCAGCTGTGAGTCTTATTTTCAATGGCTAACGCTAACATAGACGATAAGTAATAAATTCTAAAGCGGTTCCACCAGACAAAAATTGAATTAATTCTACATGAAAACTCTTTTTCTGTCATTTTCCAGGAGCGAAAGACGATTTCCGTTGTAGAAATCCCAATAGAATAAATGATTCTAACTAATCTGTCCTACGTTTCAGTGCCCTTTTTCGATTCTCAAGCTGTTTAAAAGGTGCTCGAAAAGGGTTAAAAGTGGTTTGTGAAAAGGGTGAAATAGATTTATGAGGAGATTTATTCGCTTGCCGAGAGGATTTAAATTTGTATGGTTAACCGCGTAATATGTTGAGGATTTAATGAAGATTTATATTAATCGCGGATTAGTGCCCTGTGGAAACATTGCATAAGATTTCAGATTCGGTTGACTTGACAGAAAAAGGAAGATATCCCGTAGGTATTATTGATTTTTCTAATGATGAATTATTCAAATGACAGCATTAATTAGCCTCTTAGTACAAAATATAATAGAAAATAGAAAACATAATTTTGGTACTTTCAAAGCAGCAATGCCATAACTCAAAGTAAAAACTTATCTTAAAACCAATCCTGGGCAACTTATCTTAAAACCAATCCTTTGAGAATTTAAAGCATTCTATACTTGACTTGTAGTTCTATTGGTCAGTTGAATTAATAATTCAATTAGTAAGAATTAATTTTTTTTTCTATTACTCATTTTGGTAAAATTTATTTTAGATACTAAAGCAGAGAAACATCAATGTAGCATGACCCATTGGCTATTATATGTATTGGAATTAGTTACTAATTTTGTCCGGTAGACGGAGTAAAAAGCAGATTTTTTGACGATCCGCCATGTTTTCGTGGTAAATCACTTGAACTTCTAGGTGGATCACTTGAACTTCGTGATGAATCTCTTCAAGTATGGAATGCGTAGTTTTCCCCGCATTGCTATCGCAACAGCTTGTAGGCCCCCGGGCTTTCCAGTCTAGTTGAATATCTAATTTATTAAGTAATTTGTGCCATTGCTCGCATTTTCCTTCACAAGCTCAATGACAGTCGCTTTTAAGTCGTCAAAGCTAAGTTTCTATTTAGTAGTAATTTTTTTTTGCTGAGTGTATTCACATTAAATGGGCATCAGGCATTTGTATGGTTTTAAAGTTGGTGTCTAAGCTGACTGTGTACTTTTGGCAGCGTATGCTGTCTAGTGTCTTTTACGGAGAAAACATCGTAGGTTGATATCTCCGGTAATGCCATTACGTTTAGCCTAAAACCATACAATAGTTGTATGTTGCAGTATGCAGCGCTGTGGTATTGTACATTGGTAGTGGGGCGCCTGTTGTTGTCTCTTTCAAATGCAATGCAAAAGAAATGGACATTACATTGTGAAGCTTTGTTGAGTGTAAAAAAAATTTTATCGTGTGCGGGCTGGTTAGGTTAGAACTTGGGAGAACTGTATTGTGTCCGGGCAACTTAAGAGGTTCGGTATACCGCGGTCCATTCTTTGACATTTCGCAACAGTTTAGTGCGTAAAATTTCTTCGGTTGAGTGGTTTTTATTTTATTCGGCTCGGACATTTTTCGTGTTTTCGTTTTTAGATCGTGCAAGTGCTTTTGAATATTTTGATTTCCTGCCGAAAAGTTGTAGTTATTTATTGAAATGTTATTTGCTTTCAGTTCTTAACCGCGACCGCGGCTGAAAATGACATTTCGTGAAATTCCAACTCTAACGGGACAGTGCGACTCCTTTGAAAGTAGGGTTATGTGCACTTGATTATGCATTTTTTCAATAGGCAGGTTAGGCACGTGATTCAAATTTTCGGTCTTCGGACGTTGATGCATGCAGGGCTTCGTAATGCGATGTTTAATGTTCCATAATCCTTCTACTTCATCCCAATGGACGGAATAGTCAACGCCAGAATTTCTCAGGTAATTTTTCAGTATTTTATTTGTTATCTTTAACTTACACTGGAGGTCATAAAATACATCCATCTTTGGCCTTTCCAACTTAAAAACGCGGTGTCACAAGGAACAGGAACAGAAACAGAATTTCATACATCAGCAACGCAAAAAGCATTCAGCGAATTTAGGTTTCAGTTGCTAATGTATGGGATTCAATTTCTGTTCCTCACTCCTGTTTAACGTTGCTTGTGACAACGCGGCTTAAGGTAGGCGCAAAGGAAAAAATTATGTTCTTTTCACTGACAAAGACAAACCTAGGAGTAGGCAGTTTGTCCGATCTAAAACCAGTGCTCTTAAGTTGTCGCGGGTGAATTTGTAGCACCAGGGGGTAGAGGACACCATGCTATTAACCAACCATATCTACTGCCAACCTGGGGATCTAAAACATTCGTTTGAAAATGGTCAAATCTAGATGCCGCAGACCTGAGGAAGTATGGTACCTACCCAAATAAATAAAACAGTAATGGATACCCAAACTGAAATTAAAAGTCCGAATTTCGATATCGAAAATTTTGAAACAAGGGGTGGAATCGGCTAAGGTGATCTATGACAAGTGATGTCACAAATCAGTTTGTTAGGGTGGTGTTTTTGCCTACCCTTAGGCTGACACTCTGCATGTACAAATAAAAATCAGTGTTCTTACATCATAAATACAGCAACGATTCGGAACAATATTTTTGTGATCACCTTACGCAGACGGATTAATTGGTTTAATCACATTGACTGCCACAAAATGTGAAAATCACAGATCACCATAGCCGATTCCACCCCAGCACTCTTGTACGCCAACGACATTGTCTTTCTGGCCGATAGAATTCAATCAAAAGCACAACGGTCTGCAGTTAATCAACAGGCTCGCTGCTTACAGCAAACTCGAGCCTGTTAACCTTGACATCGGTCCGTTAACCTTGACAAGTCGAAAGTGATGATTGTTCGAAGCGAGAGTGGAAGATATTCACGGAACGAAAGGTGGGCCTATCAGGGTGACAAGACAACACTGACGTTTCTAGCGAGTACAAGTATTAAGGAGTCCTAATAACCGCAAATCTCTCCTTGAATGTGCAATATCCACAGTCTTGTTAGCAAATTCATAACCCACAGCGTTATACTATGTCTCCACCGGCAATTACAAGAGGATTAGCGGGAGACGATTAAAAATAAATCCCAAAGTGGCTCCACCCGACAAAACAAATATAGGATTTATTTGACACGAATACTCTGTTTCTGTAATTTTGACTCTCAAACTGTTACGAAGGTGCAGAAAATAGGTTTGTGAATAGGATTAAAAAAGGGATTTATGAGAGGATTTATTTTTAATCACTTGCCGAGAAGATTTAAATATGTATGGTAAATCTCGTGATTTGTAGAGGTTTTGTTAAAGAGTTATGTTAATCGCGGATTAGTGCCCGGTGGAGACATGGTATTAAGCATAAAATATTTAACGCAACTGCAAAAGCCATTCTGCCCTATGGAGCCCAAGTATGGGCTTTTCGTTTTTATAGAGAAGTGGAATAGTTCCTACGTTATTTTTTGAAGCGCGTCTTTCAATTACCAAATTGCACACCGACCTAAATGCTCCATTTGGAAACTGGGTGTACCCCCGATGTTTTTAGATACACTTCGACTTCACTTTCAGTACAAAACTAAGGTGTATGTGGTGAATGACGATAGGTTACCTAAACTGGTGCTCAAGTACACAATACTAAAAAGATGTAACTTCATCAAGGAATGGGAAATTCTCGAGCTCGAATGTGGCTAAGAACTAAGACTGAACTGGGGAGACAGTCCTGCAACTCTGAAAACCGATCTAGATAACGTACTACGTGCAATAGGGCAGGAACGGTACGCCAGATATACCAGCGTTGCACGCAGCTCGCATCACAGATTGTGTTACGCGTAATTGGTCTATGATTTGTGAGGAAACGCATATCTACTAAGCCGGTACTCATACGACAAAATAAGCCTTCATTTTAAACTAAGGGGAGAGCTAGTTCCGCTTAACTACAGACCACATCGCCCGGGTCTACCCAATATTTGTGATCTTTGCAACAGCAGGATGGAGACGATGTTCTTCAGTCCTTAGCTACCTGCCCAATCCCAAAGGAATTGCGTCTAGATTATTTAAATGCGACTATCTTCGACGAAAAGAAATCGTTGGATATACTTAATGGTGTCTTAGGCTATCATTCATTGTACAACTATGCCAAGGCTGACCCGATGTACAGAAAATGTATAATTGAAGAAAACTTCTAAAAATAACGAGTTTAATTCCTAAACTACCTTTATTGTCATTTGCAACTCTTTTGTTACTTATTGAAGCTTATTTTTGCTTTTATTATCGACCAAAGAAATTGCTACGTCAATCTGGTAGACGGTCAATATTGATCAAACCATACAAATCGAATTTGGTTAATATTAAAAACTAATTTGTCAACATTTTTGAAATATGTAAAAAGTTTCTAATAATCTAAATAATTTACATTGACTCTCACAAAATGTGAAAATCACAGATCACCATATCCGATTCAACCCCAGATTTAACGGAAGTGGAATGACCGACCTACTAGCCAGAGCAGGAGTAGCAACCTTATGGAACCTAGAACATTCTGTTGACTGTTTATCAGTATGGCCAAAAGTATAAAAAATTCTGAGATGAAGAAGCAAACTCCATTACTGGAAATGAAGGCAACAGACAAGCCAAATCTTTTTACCAACAGCCTCCAACAAAAGGACAAAATCCCTTGAGCTTGGGACAAAATTAGCCAAGGGGTTTCTCACATGCAAACCAGCATTAAGCAGAAATGTGCCAAGAAGAGGAAGAGTTAGCAGAGCATATTTTATGTCACTCTAACTGCCTAGACCTGGCCCCTGCATTCATCTCCAACTCGGACATCCTAAATAAATCCAACTAAAGTCTCAAAAGGAGCTACACCGTAATGGAGCTCCAAAAAATTCTCCGGAAACCATTAAGACGAGGAAACATTAATTAATTTTCTGCGGGCTTTTCTTTTCCTAAAGACTTTGAGAAGGAAATCCTTGGCGCTTGCTTCTTTGGAGATTTCAAGTATCTAGTCAGGCCCGTTTTAAGGATTGAAGACTGTTCGAAAGACTGAATCAAAAGAATTATAACTTAAAAAAAATACTTTCGGTTTTTAATCACATTTATGCAGCTCAACATCCTTCTTTAAGAGATGTTTAACCACAGCTCTTACTCTTCTGCCTAAAAAACTTTGCAGTGGCTCCCTGAACCATCCCGAAAGTAGGGGGACTTTTTAGATTCCTTGAAATCCACTGTGGCAGCTTCTTGCAGACCTTCTCGCTTGAATATCTTTCGTCAATCAATAATACGGACGCATAGTCATTGATGTGACGAACAGAACGACCTGAAAGGATCGTGAATGTAGTAAACTCTTGGACGTTTATAAGCACCTTCCTTACCTATGCACTGATTTACACTCTTCATACAGAGATTCTCATAGTACTCTCCTCCAGCGCCAGCTCCTAGTGTTGTTTCCAAGTATTTCATCTTTTCCTGCAGTTCGGGTGAGTTCTTATTGGGGAATGGCATTCCGACGACAATTACACATCTCCCAAGATCATCGGCAAAATTGAGTCCTTCGCTAAGTTTTCCGCCAACCACACTTAGCAGAAGGGCGCCATTCCTCTGGGGGTCCTTGATTGCGTTTGCATAGTCAGTGAGGAGTTTCTCGACTGCTTGGCCCCCGCCGCGAGGCTCCCGGAAGATGTGCTTCTTCTGAGAAATGTTACCAATGAATTGCGCTTTCACAAAGTGGTCGTAGACAGTGTCCAGATAGTCGTAGGACGGAAAAAAGCTCACTACACCTGCTGGCACGACGTTACAGATGTTTTGGAAAGTCATGCCCAACTCGGAGAGCTAATAAGAAGAAATCTGTAGAAACTTCATTGACTGAGTCAACTATGCTCACCATTTCGGGATTGTTTCTTTGGGCAAAATTGAAAAGGAAACTCTTTCCGGTGGGTCCTTTCCGGACAACAAATGGGGCCACGGCATCGCCATCGACAACATGATCGTAGAACTTTAGTTTCACGCGCTCGGGACAGCTTTTAAAGAGCTGATCTGTGAGTTCTTCTGTTGGTCGCATTGTTCCGCCGGCTATGATTATCTAAAAAGAGAGATTTTTAAAGAAGGAACAAGGGAAATGCGATCCTCCTTACCGATCGTGCCTCGCGGATTATCTCCTCAAAGTGTCCGCCAGGATTCAGCAAAATAAACTTCATTGAAGCCAATTTAGGATCTGCATTTTGGGTGATTAACACCCCTCCATCATCGGAACACTCTGTGAGTGACTCCAGGAACGCTAGCAGCGGGCGTATTACTGCCGGAACTGTTTCAGTCTTTACTTTCTCCACATCCTCGTGTGGTTCATCTACAACTTTCTTCTTCCCTTTTGGGGTCTTTTTAATTTGATTTTCCTCCTCCAACTTCTTGAGCAGCTCAATGGTTGCACTCCTTGGTTCCTCGTTCTCACTTGGAGCCGGTTCTGCATTGATTCGCTTTGCGAATCCCTGTAGCTTCCGGGCAAACCTTGTTTGTTCACAGAATTCCAGGACATGGAACAAGTTTATGTTGAAGAACTCTCCTTCGGCCATTAGTTCGTGCGTGCGCAACATTCGGGACACTCCACCCTCAGTGGAGAACATCTTTGTCAGTCTTTTGGTGATAAAAATCATTTGATTGATCTTTAGGAGATTCTGTGTGCTAAACCGGGAACAGTACTTCATTTTGTAGGCAGTCATTTGTCCTAAGGCTGTTGACAGCTGATACAGGCTCACCTCTGAGCTGTAAATGCTCGAAATGGTGTCCAAGAGGTTGTGGGCTTCATCGATCACAATGATGCTGTTCTTTAGCGAAATTCCAGTCTGAAGACGTGTGCGCTTGTGCAGCAGCAACTGGTAGGGAAGCATGACAATCTGGGCATCCTTCGCAGACGACCTCGCCGCATAATAAGGACACGATTTCAGGGATTCCCCAGCAGAGACAAGGTCTTCAACGTCAAGAATGTCGACTAACGTCGCGTCACGAAGGCTGTCGGTACGGTCTTGACTTTTATACGGGCACTTGAAGTTAGAAGATTGCTTTAAGCGGATTTTCTTCGTACAACGACCCTCGGAATCACACGAAGTCGTTTTTGATTGGGAACGTTGCATGTCCAAGCAACGTTCGTTGATCAGAGCACTGGATGAGAGCTTCTTGACCTCAGGATGAACGCACAGGTTCTGCCGTGATGCCAGCGACACACAACGAACTTGCTTGCCGTATTCTGTCCGTCGAATCTCCCCCACCACCTGGGAGAGCTGGGAATGTGTTCGACTGCAAAAGAAGATCTACAATTCGTTAGATGGGGGACACTTCAACGAGATAAATCTCACCTTGACATCCTTGTAAAGAGATTCTTCATCCGCCTTCTCATCGTTGGGTTCACCGTCAAAATCGTCCAGCTCCACGTCCTCTTCCAGGAGCTTCTCAATTTCTAAGACTTCACGATCTGGGTATTTCTTCCCGCCTTTCTTTTCAACGGCCTTTCTCTCTTTTAACTCCCGAATTTTATTCTCAAACTCGGCAATACTATCTGCGATCTTCCGCAGATTACCCATCTCTTCCTTCTTCTTCACAGTCTCAAACTGTGTTTCGATCCAGTCCTTTACGTGGCTGCCCTCTATGTCGAGTTTTTTGATTTCCGCGCTCAACTCCTGTATACGTTTGTGTAAGTCATCCTTGACCAGCGCATCATGGTCCAGCAGCCACTTAAGTGCGCCGCAAGTGAGTGTCAATGACTTGCCGGTTCCTGTTGGACTCTCAAAAATCCCAATTTGCTTGTTTTCAAGTATCTCGTACAGGGATTCCATGAGATTCTGTTGGATTGCATAAGGCTGGTACGGAAAGTCATAGTTTTTTGCTGTTTCAAGTCTTGTGCGGGGGGAATACATTAAAAACACACAAAAAGTTCTTTAAAACAACGGATTGGTAAACATTTAAATAAAAGAATAAACAAACGAACTAAACGGGTGGAATGTTGACGACAAGTGTCAGCGGAGTTGCATCTCGATGTTTGAGTGGAATGGAATTATGGCGGGATGAAACGAGACTCGTTTGTGAATTTTTGTTGAGTTTAACTTTGTAGTTGCGCTATCCCTCACTAGATGAAGCTGTTTAATGTTGAAAAGGTTTAACGTCTCAAAATTTCAATTAAATTATTTATGAAACAGAAATTTTTGCCAAAAGGTTACTTCTGGTCACTCGGTAGTTGGTATGAAAACAAACTTGTCCTTTGTCCATCTCTTTTGCACAAAGAACGAGATTTCATTGTTTTCATACCAAGTGAAGTGCCAAGATTTTGCCAAAGGTTAGAACGAGAGGTGCGGTCGAGATGGTTAAGCGAAAAACACTGTTGGGTTGGTTCGTCTAGGACAGAACCTTTGGCTCACCTTAACTCTTTGGCTCAGTATCCCGCTTTTGAAAAAGCTGGCACTTATTTATGTATTATAAAAGGTCCGCCAAATAACTTTTTTTTGAAAATGCTATAAAAAAAACTACTGATTATTTTCGCAAATTGCTTTTTTTATTTGAAAGTGCAATCCTTCCGGTTAATAATGGAAAATAATTTTATTCAAATGGCTGCCTCGGCTGGCCATGCAGTAGCCTACGCTATCGGTCCAATTTTTTCTGGCTTGTCGGCGTAACACTTATGTTTTACGGCACCCCACAAATAATAGTCCAACGAGGTGGCCAAACGACATCAGCTCTGCGGCTGATAATGAGATCTTCAAAAACAGTGCGCAAAACATCGAGTGTAGCTTCGGCTGTGTGGCACGTAGCGCCGTCCTGTTGAAACCACATGATGCCAATATCCTCCTCTTCAGTTTTTGTGAACAAAAATTCGTTCAACATGGCCCGATAACGATCGCCATGACTGTAACGGCCACTCCTTGCTCATTTTCAAAGAAAAATGGCCCAATTATGCCTCTGGACCAAAATCCGCTCCAAACAGTGACTCGTTTTGGGTGTATCGGCTTTTCAATGTATGAGTGCGGGTTTTCTGTGCCCCAATTGCGACAATTTTGCTTGTTTACATACCCGCCAAGATCAAAATGAGCTTTATCTAAAAATATGATTTTTTTTGGCAATATCGGCATCTTCTCTAAGTTGTTCAAGCGTATACTTAGCCATATTCGTTCAGCGGATGGATAAAACTAATTATCTGTCAAATCAGGCATGAGCTAAGTGTTACCATTCACGAAATAAGCACTAGTTGAAAAAAAACGTTAGATGGCGGACCCTTTATAATTGTATTGCTTGGGGTTCTTCGAATTAAACTCAATTTCACTTTTTTATTACACAATGAAACACTTCATTTATCAAACAAAACTTATTTAAATTCAAATCACACTTATTTCAACTTCGCTCCTTAGAATTCAACACTTTATTTCAATTCGATCACTTTTTTTTTGCTACCGATTTTCACAAGTCAACTTTTAAAATATAACTGTCCCGTACGAGTCTGTCACACCTTCTAGTACGTTCCATACTTCCGTAATTTTCCATTGGCACTCTTCCGCCATGAATGGGAAATTTTCAATATCGAAGTTCGAACTTGGAATATCAGTTTGCTGATAGCTGACTGGAATGATAGTTGGGTGTGTTCGCAAAGTAAATCGAGAGGTTCAGCGACTCCTGCATTAAAGTATCTTTAATATTTGTCAAACAATTTTTTTTTTCGATTTGGAGTGAACTTATCAAGAATTCGGGTTTTTAAAGATGGAACATCTTAAAAGTGTACATGTTGGTTTTGGTGGTCCAATTTTTGGCTTCTTAAAGGTTTGGGTCAGTTTTGCACTGTACCAAAATTTCAGTTCCTGCGCCTTGTATAACTTGACCAAAAAGGATTTTGAAAGCAAATTTGAAATAGGGGGTTTTTTACATTGAAGCCAGTAGTGGGGTTTTGGCGGATTAAGACACAAGAAGCGCGCAGAAAAGACAGTCGTAAAACCCTTTGCACTAAGTGAGGTCATTTCACGTTTTCGTTCATTTCATAACAAGGTTTCCTTTCATGACATGGCGTAATGAAGGGCGCATCTACATCTGCTATTTTTAAGCTCGCTAGATTTAGCGAAAAATTAAAATATTTTCTTTTTTGAAAAGGTTATAGTTAGGAGGAGTTCGTCATTGCTTTCAGTTTACGGAACGCAATCCTATCGTTGATAATGCCAGATCTAGCATTAATAATTAGCATGGCACCATTGAGAATAGCTCCCTTCAATGCAACCAGTTGAAGAAAGTATTTTTTGGCTCGTCTCGTAGTCTTTCTTAGCTCAGGTGTTGGACCTGCTTCTATTCCCGAAAGTTCGGGAATATCCCGAATATTCCCGAACTTTCTGCTTCTTGACGTAATCGAGCTCCTTAGCTAGTTCTTCGTACTGTTGCTCCGTTTTTTCCACTTGAGATTCTACTTTATTGAATTTCGTTTCGAACTTGTGATCCATTGCCTCGATTTGATCTTTAAAAATCGAACTTTGGGCATTGAGCTTCATTTCGAGTTTATCGTCCAAACTTCCGAGTTGCTGCTCTAGAGCATGCTTTTGTTCATCAAATTTGCTTTCGAGAACATTCTTTTGTTCTTCGAATTTTTTCAAAAGCAACTTCATGAAAGCGGGCATTTCATTGGCAGTACTTACTGTGCTTTCCTTCTCTTGATCATCGAAGAGCATTGTATCGGGGTTTCCACCTTCCTCGGTGATGGCATCCTGAAGACGGAGCAATAATTCCTTTTTAAGCCCCAAAGTTTGGAGGTTTCTTTTACCCAATTCTGACTTCAACTCGGCTGTCGTCAATCGTTCAATTTTGCGACCCATTTTTAATTATCGAAGCACAATTTCACGACACAATCAGTTTATTTTCTATATCTGTTCTAGAAAATTCACTCGCGAATAAGTTAGCGACACTGTTTTTGTAAATTTGTTAATTATAACTTTATCGCACAATCAGTTTCAATATATCCGGAATATTCCGCAATCAAATTTGTATGAGTCACCGACACTGTTTACACACACGATATCTCTGGAAAGTTCCACTGCAAAAATAAATCGTTTTAGTCACCGACGCTATTAACGCTCACTTTTTCTAGAAATCTCCACTTAAAACTGTTTGACACACTAACACTGTTCCGGAAAATTCCACTGTAGAATTTACCCGCACAATTATGAGTTTTATCCTCAATTTCTGACACCAATGTAATATTTTCGGCCTGGGGTTCGTCGAATAAAACTGAATTTCACTTTTATAATCTCACAGTGAAACACTTTATTTATCAAACAAACTAATTTAAAGTCAAATCATCCTGTTATTCAACTTTACTACTTAGAATTCAACACTTTATTTCGCTTTAATCACCTTTTACCTTATTACCGATTTTTACAAGCCAACGCTTAAAATATAACTGTTCTGTACGAGGCTGTCACCCGTGTATTTATACAAAATTAAGCACCTTCTAGTACGTTCCATACTTCCCCTTTGGTAATTTTCCATTGGTACTCCTCCACTGAATTCCAAGGATGGGAAATCGAAATTCGAACTTCGAATATGACAGCTGCTGTCAGATGACTGGAATGACAGTTGGGTGTGTTCGTTTAGTGAATCGAGCGGGTGCGTTTGTAGAGTGAATCGATGGGTGCATTCAGGGACTCCTGCGTGTTGTTTTATTTCTTGTCGCCACATAACATTGCCCCCCTCTTAGTTTTGTTCGTTCCGAACAAGTGCGTCATAATTGCTTCCGTGGTAGCGATGTAGGCGATCAACATGGACAACTTTCATCTTCGCTCTTGGTCCTCTTTGGATTCGGAATACGACATCATTAATTCGCGTTACAACTTGGTAGGGACCTTCCCAGTTCTTCTGAAGCTTTGCCGATCTTCCCTTTTTACGATGTGGGTTGTAGAGCCATACCAAACCTCTCTCGTTGAACTCGGGTGCCGTTGCTCGCGCATCGTATCTCGTCTTCATGCGGTCGCTTGTAACTTTTATATTGCTTCTGGTTCTCTGGTGGATGTCATTAATTCTTTCTCTAAAGTCAACCACGTAAACCTCCGCGCATGTTGGGTCTTCAGTAGGAAAGCCGAATTTAAGCTCACTGGGTAGCCTGGTAGTTCGTCCAAATAAAACTTCAGATGGAGTATATCCATCAGGGGTGCATTTTACCCCTGGTTTTGACTTTGGGTCCCTTACTAGCAGTAAGTACACAAGTAGTACACTTCCGACACCAGCTCTCAACATCGCTTCTTGCACTCAGCCAATAAAAACGTTCTCGTACTTTTTCCAGGGTTTTGTTGATGCCTAAGTGCCCACCATCAGACACTCCATCGTGCATTTCCCGTATAGTATCTCCTGGACTTTCGACCGTGGAACCACAAGCATTTTAAAGGATTTTCCATCCGGCATTTCCCAATCTCTTCACAGAACGCCATCTTGTACATGGAGAGAGTCCCACTGCGCCCAATATCCCTTTAATGTGGGACTTCTGTCGGATATATCCCTTGCGCTCGGTTTCTCCATAGATTCCTTCCATGCAAGGATTGGCTCAATGTCAGGGTCTTCTTGTTGGCGTTGCGAAGTTCCTCAGTACTCCAGCCTTCTGCAGGTTCGGCTCTTACTCTCTTGACAGTACATTCGTCCTTTTCCTCCTGTCGCACGCAATGCTTACAATTGGGCTCACACGGTCTCCGGGATAATGCGTCCGCGTTGCAGTGCAGTCTTCCTTTGCGATGTTGTATCTCGAAGTCATAAGCCTGCAATCGCTCGATCCATCTTGCGACTTGGCCCTCAGGATTTTTAAACTGCAGTAACCATTTGAGCGTGGCGTGGTCGGTACGCAAGATGAATTCTGGCCACTCAGGTACTTCTGGAAATGTTTCGTCGCCAGTATTAAAGCAAGGAGTTCTCGCCTGGGAACACAATAATTTCTCTCTGATGGGGTAAGAACTTTACTGAAGTATGCTACGACTTTCTCCTGCCCCTCGTGTAACTGCGACAATACTGCGCCAACACCCACATTGCTAGCGATGCGTCCACAATAAATGTCTTGGCGGGGATGGGGTAAGCTAGTACCGGTGGTTCGCAGAGTCGCTGCTTCAGATGCTGAAAGCTTCTTTCGCACTCACCTGACCATTTAAATTGTCTTCCTTTCTCAGTGAGCTGGTGCAGACACTTTGCTATCCCAGCGAAATCTTTGACGAACCTCCTGTAGTGGGTAACGGGTACGCATCTTCCGGTCACCTCTCATTGTCTGAGCTTAGCGGTGCGCTTATTTGGGCTCATCAGTCTTACCGGAACCATGTTGTTCTTAGGTTCTGCAAGAACTCACTTTTGTAATCTGGCTCGATGAGATAGAATCGGTGGTTCCCAGGATCACCCTCCATACGTGTCCAAAGAACTGTCTCCGAAGAGGGCCGCAGAAGTTCGTCGCTTCCCATTATCACTCGAAGATTCACAGCGTTGTAGTTTCCGTATACCATAGGGATCTCGACGGTTCGATACCTTAGCAAATCGAAGGTCTAAAATTACCTCGTGTGCCTTCATGAAGTCCACTCCAATGATGCATTCGTTGCATATGTCGGCTACCAAGAATGCATGTGAGAAGGTCAATCCCTCTAGTTGTAGTTGTAGCAGAACCTCCTGCTCCAGACTGTAGCAGCTGGTGTTATGTAGCCAGGACGTCTGAACAAGGTCTCTTCGGATGATGGAGGCCGTGGCACCTGTGTCGATAGTGGCCACACATTTTCTGTTGACGATGATTGCCTCCACTGTCAGGCTCTTGTTGCTGCGTTTTGTTTGCGAAACTTGGATGATGGTCCTGGGGGCGTCGATTCCATCAACCAACTTCTGCCCCGCGAAGTTGGTTCTTAGGCGTTTCCCGACTGCTGTTGCTCCGAAGTTTGTCCAGAAGGGTGAACGTTATCCCTGCCAGATGCTTCTTCGTTTTGCCATCTTCTAGCACAATGTGGGCAGCTTGCTTGTCTAGCTGGAGCTCTGCACTGTCGCTGTAGGTGTCCCAACTTGTTACGATTCCAGCATCTCATTTGTCCCCGAGCGGTGTTCGTGTTTTGCCTTTCGATGTCGGTCTGCTGACATGAGCATTCTAGCGTAGCCATTTCCCTGATGCGATGGCTACCTTGCGAAGCTTGGTCTGCAGCTTCCATTGTCAGGGCGAATGCTAGTACTTCAGCGAGAGTCTTCTTACCTGTCATTCTTACAGCCATTTGCAGCTTTCCATCCGCAAAAGCATTAGTAAACGCATCGGTTGCCAACTCGTTTGTTATCTCCCTGCTGGTGTTGGGAAAGGACAAATTTGCTCGATGTCGGCTTGCAACTGTTGAAGCGTCTCACCCCTTGTCTGAACTCTTCGACGTAACTGGACGCGATAAACTTGCTGCATGTGGTTCAGGGATGGTCTTCAGCAATTCGGCAGCTGTTCCTCTGAGCGCAAGCGTGAGAGCTATTGATTTATCTTCGTTATCCCAGTTGTTTGTCAACGCTGCAGCTTCGAATTGTCTCTTATAAATCGGCCACGATGTTTGGCCATCGAAGACAGGCGGCTGCATTTCTTTGCGTCGTGGACCGTCGGGCAAATATTCTCGCACTTTCTGTTTCTTAACCAACTCCAGCTCCTTAGCCAGTTGTTCTACTTCCGATTTGACTTCAGAGAATTTTTCCTCCACGCTTTCAATTCTTTGATCTACTGCCTGGAACTTTTCCTCAAAAAACGCATTCTGGGAATCAAGTTTGCTTTCTAGAGCTTTCTTCTGCTCATCGAACTTAGTATCTAGCTTTTCTTCGAGAGCATTCTTTTTCTCTTCGAAAGCATTCTTTTGTTCTTTTTGGCCGCTCTCCAGCTTCTCGAATTTGCCCAGAAACAACTTCATAAAAGAGGGTATTTTATCGGCAGTACTCACTGTGCTTTGTTGCTGTTCTTCTTGAACTTCGAACAGCATCGTGTTTGGATATCCTCCTTCATCGGTAATAGCGTCCTGGAGTCGGAGCAACAATTCCCTTTTGAGCTCCGAAGTCTGGAGGTGTCTTTTTTCCCAATTCTGCTTTCAACTCAGCTGTTGTCAATTGTTCAATTTTTCGACCCATTTTTAATTGACTTCACACAATTTTCAGAACACAATCAGTCTACTTTCACTTCCCCTTTGGAAATTTTCCATTGGTACTCTTCCGCTGAATTCCAAGGAGAAGAAATCGAAATTCGAACTTCAAATATGACAGCTGCTGTCAGATGATTGGAATGACAGTTGGGTATGTTCGTTTAGTGAGTCAATGGGTGCATTCAGCGACTCCAGCGACTACTGCGTTATGTTTTATTTCTTGACGCCACATAACAATAAAATTGCCGCATTCACATCGACGGAGTTTTGTTTGACGTTTTGATAAGCTGTACCTCAATTTTTCTTGATGAAAGTACATTCAGATTATAAAGATGTACGGTAAAAACATAATAGAGGATTCATCTACTTAACTTAACGCCTAGAAAACGTGTCAAAATGTCAATGGCAGGAGTAATTTTTTGACTTGGCTGTCAGCTGTACTTGTGAAACCTTATAACCTTATGAAACGCCAAAAAGTATGCAACAAATTTAGAAAAAATTCTAACTTTGGGAAAAGTATGCAAAAAAAACCGAAAACTGAATTTTTATTCTTGATGCTTTTCAGTCGTTGCATACGGATTTTGAAGGCATTTTGGAGTTTACCGTAGTTCCAAGTAGAATTTCTTTGTTATTTTTATGCCAATATATGTATTTTAGTGTCCTGATTGCGAAAAGGCAATTAAAATTTGTCGGTCTCATTTAGTTTAAAAATTATAACTAATCAAAGTTTTAATTTTTCCATACACAGGCATAAGTTTACCATAGGGCCAAGTGAAATTTGTTGGGTTTTTTCCTAATTTATTTGGGTGTCCTGATTCCGAATATGCTTTTAAAAATTGTCGGTGTTGATTAGTTTAGAAGTTATAGATAAAAAAGTTTAAAAAGAGTGCAACAATACCGTTAGAGAGAAGAAGAGCCTATATTGTGTGGAATCAATGTAGGAACTCTATATCTCGAGGCCGGTACATTGAGGCGCGAGGAACTTCCAATATAGCGGTCAGAAGAGCCAAGGAACAGGCTTGGAAAACATTCGGCGAGAGGTTAGAGCACGATTACGGATCTGCAAACAATAGGTCTTGGCAGACTATTCGATGTCTCAGAGGAAAGAAGTTAAATATCCAAAGACAGTCCAACGACAGTCTTCTTTCAAATGAGAACGAAGTCTTACGCAGCTCAATCCCAAGCAGGGCGCTGAAGATGGCGATCCCACTTCTGAGGAGATTAGAGCAGAGAATAGCCCTACAGTAGATGAAGTCACTGCCGCGATTAAATCACTAAAAGTGGGTAAGTCTGCTGGAGTTGATGAAATCTAGCCAGAAATGCTCAAGGCAATGGGTGAAGAAGGTGTTAAATGGCTATCACGTGTCATTAAGGTGGCCTGGGAAAGCGGGAAACCACCAACAAGGGGACAAGAGAGATTGCCCTAGGAGTATATCTCTCTTAAGTCTTGCGGGAAAAGTATTCGCGAAGGTGTTTCGAGCCTCTGTTGCCTGGCAAAGGCACAGCCGACCAGGCCTGAAACAATGCCAAACTGGTCTACACGTGTTTTGTAGATTTGGAAATTTGGCCTATAACGGGTTTCCTCGAGTTAAACTCTGGAGAGTTCCGCACTAGGGAGGTTCCTTTTAGTTAGCTCTTAGAACTTCGTTTTCTGTGTTTTTCTATGTGAAGTAAGAGCTGAGAGTGTCAATAATGTCGAGAGTCAAAGATTTTGACAACTTTGTTAACGGAGTTAGCCCTGCACTGAAAAACTGCTCGCTGGCTTAACTCCAGATTCGTTTTGTTACGGGTTTACCAGATCTTGGTGTAAGCTGGGCTTAACTCCGCACTGAAAAACCGGCCCTTAGTGGATTTTAATAAAATCCCTTCAAAAGCACCAAGAAAAATAGAGGCACAGCTAATTAAAACGTCAAGCGAAACTCCGTCGGTGGCCAGTGTGGTGAATGCGGCAATTTTTTTATTCAGCGATTTCGATCAAAATCTCTACGTTTAACATAGTGTGAAAAAAGAGTATTAAATAATTGAGCTCGTTGAGCCTAAATGTATGCTATTCTGATGACTTTCTGTGGAGGTCCAATACATATTTGACGAGCCGCTCGGTGTTTACATTTGCTTGTTGCAAGGGAATAGCAAAAAGTGTAAATACTGATAAGCATTTGTATGGTTTTTGAGGTTTGTGCCTTGAATAACATGCAGGTAAGACAGTTTTGTATATATACAATACTTAGCACTAACCAACCTTGTCTATCGGTGGCCGCAGTTGTCTGCGGCTTGCTGCAATAGGAAAAATTGGTGTGGGTTCGAATCACATTTAGGAATAATTTTTCTTAATTGCTGCTGGTAGACCTAAAAATAACCCTTCGCATTAGTTCGCCACACGCCCAGTCCTACTCAATAGGCTCTTGCGTCGCCAAATAGAAGGGAGAATAAATAATGGTTCGATTAGGAAGCTCGTTTACTACTGTCCAATGTAGATGCGAGTGCTGAAAAAATTGTGAGCCACATTCTTTTTTTTTTAACTTTACAGAGCATATGGATTTGCGTCGCGTGTACATGAGGGCTTGGTATTCCTGCGCGTAAATTTTTTTTCGATGGCTGCTGGGCTGGCGAGTTCTCACCTAAAACACGTAGTGAAAAAGGGAAGGGGAGGGAGGACCGGCAGGTGCAAAAATTTTAAATTCGCCATTCCAGTCTATCGTTCACTTCCGATGAGACCACAATCCCAGGCGTTCTAGAACCAATCAGACCTATCTCTAGCCATAAGCATATGTAGAACAAGGTCCAACACCTGAGCTAAGACTACGAGACGAGTCAAAGAATATTCTCTTCAACTGGTTGCATTAAAGGGAGCTATATATCTACATATTCCTCAAACAGGACAAAGCTCTCCCTTGACATCGATTGAACTATAAACTGGCTGAATGCAAAAGTCGCTACTTTGTCCGGCCTGTGCACTGGAGCGATTGTTTGTTCCTAGTTTGTTCGAAAATAAAGACCTTTCCTCAGACCATAAGTATATAGAAACGTTTAAGATAAGCCTAAAAGGGGCTATCCCAAAAAACGTCTTGAAATGAAGTCTTCCCTTATCTACTGGTCAGGAGATTATGGACCAATTTGACACTGCGTCAATTTAACAGAAGGAAAAAACGTACACAGATTGAACATTCCCCTTAGAGCTTAGTGAACGTTGCATTGACGGTAGGCATAATGATGATTTCTCCTTCTTCAGGGTTATGGCAGTCGCCAGTCTCAGCAAACGTGATTTAACTGTGATCATTAAAGAGGAAATTTAAATTTAATCTGCGATAGAGATTTTCTCAGACGAGTGCATAGACAGCGCCTGGGGCATGTGCCAAAGTGCTACCTAGTGCGCTGAACATACCCCACATGACCAAACGATTTCAAGGGAACTGCGAATGCAGTAAATTTCAATGAAAATTTACATCTATAAGTTACAGAAGCCGCGATCAGACTTTTCATAGAGTGCAACAATTTCTTGACTTTCTTGATAGACCAGCCAAACTGAAATAAAAAGCGTTGGAATCACGAAATTGCACCGTTTTGCAACTTAGAAAATCAATGCGATGGATTCTTTGACAAGATCGCTGTACTGTAGACCGCACCTGTGCTCTTGCACCGGGTTTAAGGCCACCGAAATATTCTGGGTTCACAATCTTTTATGGACAAATTTGCTAAAGTATCCTCTATAGACATAAAACCCGCCTTTAAATGGCGTTGAACCGTCAGTGCTTACAAAATCTATAAAAAATTAATTAGATACCGAAACCAATAGAATATCAAACAATATCTATAGCTCTCTTCTACGCAAATGTGGCCACAGCATGTTGAACCAAGAAATGTATTTCTGCTAAGAATATCTAAATCTGAGAAAGTTGGAACCTTTGGGACACTGACTGCTCAGTAATGATGCCAGAAGATCTGGAGCTGGGTGCCCCTTTCAACGAAGCTGTAATGAAGAGAAAGCCAGGGATGGTCCTATGTTGCCCTATTGTTTTTAAAAAGGAACACCTTAAGCTTTTCAAACGTTTTTTTTTTCAAATGCAAAAAAGAAAGATTCTTTATTCCTTTCTTCCCTTCGAAGCTCCGATGCAACGTCTCATTGATTATTTGTTGACTTATTCAGGGAGACAGTTTTATTGATTCAATATCTAAATTTTATTTTTTACTATACTATACTATTTATACTATGTCTCCACCGATAATTAAAAGAAGATTAGCGGGAGACGATTTAAATAAATCCCAAAGTGGCTCCATCGGACAAATATAGGATTTATTTGACACGAAAACTCTGTTTCTGTCATTTTGGCTCTCAAAAGAGAGTGGCGATGTCATTTCCAAGGAACGAAAACGATTTCCTCAGTAAAAGTCACAGTAGAAAACGTACTTATGACAAATTTTTTGTACAGGGACAGTTTCAGTTTGCTTTTTGGATCCTCAAACTGTTACAAAGGTGCAGAAAATAGGTTTGTGAATAGGGTGAATGGGATTTATTTTTAATCGCTTGCCGAGAGGATTTAAATTTGTATGGTAAATCGCGTGATTTGTAGAGGATTTAATAAAGATTTATATTAATCGACGATTAGTGCTCAGTGGAGACATGATATTAGCTTCACAACACGAGAATAATAAAATATTATTCCCTGGTCGGTTTACTGTCAGTTGACAGAAATGACTAAGTTTCACTCTTTAAATTGCCCAACGAAACACTTTTATTTAGCAAATACAACCTATTCTAGTTTGAATTACAATTAATTTAACTTTACCACTTAAGCCTTCAGCCCAATGAATCCGTTGCGTCCGTCACGTTGAAGTACACAACTGACAACTGAGTTAAATATACTCGTTCTTATGGGAAGCCGCCCATACAAGAACTTCGTGACGTACGTCGCTTCACACAAGAAGGTGTGTATTTCACCTATCAGTTGTGTTACGTTACGAATGCAACGAGGTTACGAATGCAACGGATTGATTGGGCTGAAGGCTTTAGCACTTTATTTCAATTCAACAACTTTTTCGAGCTGTTCACTATTCTAAGTTTCAAAATTACTGTGTCGTCCGAGCCTGTCGTCCGTGTATTTATAAAAATTCAGCAAGTTCTCGAAATTTTGCTTTGGTAATTTTCCACACGAGCAATGGAGCATGGAGGGGAAATTTCGATACTCAAATATCGAATGTGTATTTACTGTAATTGACTAAAATGACAGTTAGTGTATTCGTTTAGTGAATCGATGGGGTGAATTCAGTGACTCCTGCATGTCTCCTGCATGTCGCCCCAACACAATAAATTAACAGTTAATTTAAAACAAAAAATTAAATATTAAATTAACTAGTGAGTAAGTGCTGCAGTGTGTACTCAGAAGTTACAGTCCATTAAACGGACCGTTGAATACTCCATCCTGTCCAACATTGTAAATTACTGCTTCTTTTTGACGGTTTGTGGTTCCTGAAAACTTTGGCAGGTGGCGTGGTCCACCCGCCCCAATTACAAACTATTAATATTAGCATAGATATCTCCAAGTTACGCTGAAATGTACACAAAAATGCAATTTTTCGGTTCAAATTCTAAATTTTTGTTACTTCAATCCCTAGAAGGAGACGTGGCTAATAACTTTTTAGTAAAGAAATCTGGAATGGAGGCTCGTTTACCTCACATGCTAATTTTCATTTCTTATTCTTTCCTAAATTCGGCTCAAGACCAATCGAAATTACGTTCTTCTGGAAAATTCAAGTTTTTTCTTCATTTCTACCTCCAAATGTGGGCGTGGCCCAAATTTTTTCATAAACGAAATGTAGAACTAAGTGTACTCTACATAAATGATTAAGGACATTTTTTTTCGCTTTCGAACAAAAGTATGTATGTATTGAATAAAATGCATTTGAAAATTTACCCTTAAAATTGATGCCACTTCCACTGGAGGAAATTTATCGATTTCATTTTTTGTAAGGAGATGCCAAATGTCAAACTCCAGCCTTTTAAGACGTCTTACAGTTTTTTGGTAGTCTTACTCGGGAGGTAGTTGCAGATTTAGACCGATTGTGGGCGTGTCTGTGGGCGAGTTTAAAAAAATTTAACACTTGTACTGCCTTATGGCCTAAAAGTATGTGACATACAGACGGACGGACATGGCTTATTCGATTCAGAATTCGGTCTCGATCATTAGGCACTTAAGGTCTTGCGGGTCTACCGCGTGTTACAAACTATGTGACAAACTTAATATACCTCCAATCCTTTGGGATGGGGTATAAAAAATACAACAAGAGGAAATCGGCAATAATTACACACTGGCAAAATATGTAGAGAGCTTCCGTCATTTTCAATGAATTTCAATGTTTGCAGTATTTGAGCTGTGAAAAGTTCTATGAGCTTGACCTACTTGCTTTACGCAGCCAAAGTTTTATTGAACACGCTGAGGACACTGGCAAGAAATATAAGAATGGAGCCTTTCCTTCGAGAGAAACTCAGGGCCCTGAGCCTGATATCTGCTTTGACTCTAAACAAGGAAAAGGGAAGCAAACAGTTCGGAGAACTCTCCACGCCATAATTCTTATCGAAGACAAGCCCTACTCTACTCTGAAGCAGTTTTTATTGCTAGCGCGTTGAGGCAAGTAGGCTTTTTTGAACGCGAAAATGGTTCCCATCCAATTATGTGTGACACGTTGATGTTATACCGCCTTCTTCACCCTCTCTCTACTCAGACGGAAACTAAAATCACGGGTTTTTGCCAGTCTAGACCTAGAGCGTTCTTAATCGCTTTTACCCTTAGGGCTACCTGGGGAGAAACATATGACTGCTCTGACCGAGGAACAGAACTTCGTTTTTGCTCAATATAGTGTCAGAAATTGAATTCTTTCTTCTAATGGGTGACTTCACAGCTCATGTGAGAATGGAGAGAAGTTGTTGGACTTTTGCTGGGCTTATGGTTTGTCCATTATGAGCACCTTTTTCCCACACAATGCCATTCAAAAATACACTTAAAGCTTGGTACCGCCACAGTTTAAATCAGAGATCAATGATTGATTTTTTTATGTTATCATCGTTCAAAAACTGATTTGTGTCGTACGAATATCGTTCAGCGTCAGTTTTCATTGGCGAAAACCAAGACTGGTGACCCGCATGGCACATACGGACGCTGACGAAAGTTTATATACAGGTTGCTGACTCTGACTTCAGAGAACACTGCCTTTTAATGTAGAGGAACAATGGCAGGCAGCTATTTTCATCGGCCATTCGGTCATTTCTTCTGCAAGAATCGCTTGTGGAGTGAAGCGGCTTAGTGTGGCGGCTGGTGGTAAGAACAGAATCGCATTGTTTAAAGCACCTGGAGTTCAACAAGCCATCAGTGAGAAAAGGATAGCTTATATAGAAAGTGTTACAACGAGGTGCGAAGAACTTCGAATTAGGAGTTGAGTGAGAACAGCCAAGGAACAAACTTAAGAGAATTTGGCGAGAAGTTGGAGCACGATTACAGATCTGCAAACAAAATCTTTTGGTCGTATTTACAGACACAAAGATTTAAGTCCAAGGACGGTATACAACTCTTTGGAAGGTGGTCTTACGTAGATGGAGTGAGCACTTTCCGGAGGGCTCAACCCGAAACGATGACGAACCTTATGGCGATCCCACTACTGACAAGATTAGGGCGGAGGGTGTTCCCGGTGTAGATTGAGTTACTATTGCGATTTTTAGCAATTTAAAAAATGGCAAATTCGGCCAAAAATGATCAAGGCAATAGGCAAAAAAGGTGTCAATGTAAAACAGGTGTGTGGCTATCACGTGTAATTAAAATGGGCTGGAGAAGCGGCAAAGCACCTAGCGATTGGAAAACGGGAGCTAGAGTGCCAGTTTTCAAAAAAGGAGAAACGAGAGGTCAGGTAAACGGACGGTAACGGTAAAAGGAGAAACGAGATTGCCAGGTACAGAACCTCTGCGACACCAGCCCACAAATCGCACCTGTGTTTCTTGTGCTGGTATGGCAGATTATTGGAAAGGGTGGAAGGATAACTTAGCCGCCCTCGCTCCGCGGCCCTTTTTGAGGATAACCGGGCAAAAAAATTATGATGATGAAGGTTTTGGCAAACTTATAAGATTTCCCATATTTTTTGCTCCGTCTATTTTGAAGCTCTTGGGTGGTCTTTTCCTTTATCTTGGGTGATCCATTTACGGATCTTATGTCATCTAAAAAAAAACCGGTGACTCCACAAGTGTTTGACAGATCCTACGAAAGTAAAATCTCTTGCGGAAAATTTCCCAAAGTCTTCTTCTCAAGACTTTTTTCCCGCATGTGTATGCGTAAAATGCAACGGACACAGCATACAGGGTTATAAAAGGTTGACAGTGGCTCGCGTCGAGTCGAGCTGATGCCTTGACATTATGAAGGGTCAAAGCCCAGTCTTGGACCTTTTATTGCATTCACGATGGTTGAATGGTACTGGACCCCAAAAATAACTAAAAAAACTTCTTGTTTTTGCACCACTTCGGCACTGGAGACCCACAGACGCTGGCTGGCCGTGGTGCAGTTGGTAGTTTGCCGGACTACTGTGCATGAGGCCTCAGGTTCGAATACCGACCGGGGGAATACAAACTTTTGCATCGTAGCACCTCCGCAAGGGTTCTGAAAAACTCTCCGAGAATATCATTTAGAATAAAAAACCTCTCAAGTCGCCTCTCGGAATCAGCAAAAAATTGTAGGTCCCCCATGCATACGTTACGGGTCAATGTATCCAAAGACCCGTAACGTATGCATGGTTTTGCCTGCAAAGGCTCTTCTGAGCTGTGAGAACCACTTGGTTTTTTAATCACTGAGCTTCATTATTTCGGTCTTCTTCTAGGGATGTCGGTCCATCAATGATGATTTTTGAACCATGGGAAAAATATTAAGTTTTCTCATGGCGCATGGCAAACTTTGTTGCAACATTTGATGATATGATATTCCCCCAGCTGGCTTTCAAGACAAGCGCCATTAATTTACGGACGCTGCTTTTGCCATTCGCCGTCGCTGCGCGGCGATAAAAATCACAAAAATGTTTGTGATTTTTATCGAGGGATAAAAATCACAAACATTGTTGCATATGAAAATCCTTTGGGCAATTTAAAATTTAATTTGTGCTTACATAACTAATCTGCTTCGGCTATAATTTTTTTTTATTAAACTCATCTTTCGGCCGTCACATTTTTTAATGTGAACATTTCAACGAGGGTGCCACCAGCATGCATCCTGGGGGTGAACATGATAGCTTGGCACCCTCAATTTTTTTTTGCTCTATTTACATTTAGATTTTTTTAAATTGTTTTTCCCTAATCGGTTGGCGGTTATGAAATAATATTATCCAAAATACACCGTGAATAGAATTTACACCCTTAAGCCTTTCTATTGTGTGGCTGCTTTCACTATATAATCCGCGTGCAGTCATTGGGGCATAGAATTTCCAAAACCACTTTTGATTCTTATCGTGCATCACATCGGAGAGTGAAAGGATAACATGGTTGAAGTTGGAAAAGCGGAACATGTACCTATTATCACCACCGCATCAACATAAACGCATGATCGTCACGTCATCCCCCGTTTCAAAACATATTGAACAAAAAAATTTATGGTGGCTTCCTAATGGGTTCGCGCAGTTATTAAAGCGCAGTCAAATGAAAATCGCGGATTTTCATCTTTATGCATTATACAGGAGCTAATTTAAGATTGTATGCAGGAAAAAAAAATAAAAATTCAACTTCAACACTGTGTTATGGTCCTCCTCCTTGTGATTGACACTAGGATATCACCGCTGTGATTGACATTTTCCGTCCGGGTGGTGGTGCAACCGACTGACGACGTCGGTCATGGTACAGTGAAAAGACTCAAATTGAAAATTATTTCTATTCGAATGATCTTTTTGTGGATAAAGGATATGGAGGACGCATTTTTTAGGAGGCGTGCACCATGAGCTAAGTCTGGATTATAGGATATGACAGTTCTCAATAAACGTCAATCCATATAATCTAGTGTAAAATAAAACGCTAGAAGGAAGCGAATGTAGTATCTAGAAGTGCACCTGCACATTACCTACTGTCAATTCTCTTGTGTATTGTAGCTATTTGACTTTGGTTTGAATCGTTTGAATTTTATAGTCAATGACACAAAGTTAAGATATCAACACAAGATGAAGCATTTTAACTGTTTCGATGCCAATGCCAGAGATATATTTTTTTAAAACAAACAAAGCAATTATTGACTTATTGTTCCTACTGGTCACACCTCATAGAAACAATAGACAAAAAATCCTGATTGGTCTTCAGCGTTTCATCCGGGGTATGCCCATCGAAACTGGCTCTAGAAATCATTTCTGGGGTAAACCTCAGTTTAACTCCGAAGCATGAATGATCTTACACTAAAGTGTGTGTCACTGCAACTCTCCTGGTATACAATGACTCCTTTTCGGAGTACGATGTCAAACGTGTATACTTCGTCGGGAACTAGGAAGGGAAAACATCTTTGGCGGATTAGGTGATACCTGTTCACAGCGTTTCCTGTAACGATAGCGACTATCGACTATAGTAGATTTTGCAGCAGCTTATAATACTGCACTAGGTTTCCAAGGCTCAGAACCCACGAGGGTAACCTGATTTTTTATTTCATTTTAAACGATGCACATCTAACATCTTAAATCTGCACACTATATCGAGGAGCAAACGTCAACTTGCTAAAATCACAGCCGACTTTCCACCAAGAAGCTGTGAACCTCCCAAAAAAGAAGCTCAGTGTTGGATGCATTCAGCACACCGGGAGTAGCCAAAGCCTGTAGAAAGCACTGGAATGAGCACGAGCCCAGTAACGCGACGCCATTAAAGCATAACAGGGTTTTAGACTTTCAGTCACCCAAAACAAAAGTTTTCAGTGTTCTTGCGTTTTGAAAAAAAAATCCTAGAAAGATGCATTTGGAAAAACGTTGCAACATAAAACAAAAGGAGGAGAAAAAGTTTGTGCGTAGAAAGACGAAGGCCTACGCTGTCTTCCTGCATGCAAGGAGATCAAAGAGTCTACTAAGCGAAACAAGACCAGAAAGTTCTATGAAACGGCCAATTAACGGGCTGTCAATTTAACAAAGATTCCACGAAGATTTACCCTAAGAAATTGTTACTTTTCCGGTTTGGCAAAACAAATGGGCTCAGCACGACTGGGAAGACCGAACCTCCATTTTAAAGGACCAAGCCATCACGGATATGCCAGACCGCATGGACTGGACAATGAATTGGAAGCAGCGTGCTCAGGGTCGCGGAGGATCGAAAGCTACTGTGAACCAGGTAGCAGGCCTCTATGGGTCTGGGGCTCTGCAAGTGGACTTGTTGGAGGTGGCAAATGTACTCATCGAGTCTTTGGGATACTATAAGCAGATCAGCGATGAACTTAGCTACAAGGTTCATGTTGCAAAGGTTTTTTTTATAATGAGTTCACGATCAAAGAGGCTATGACTACCCTTAATAACGGGTGATTTTTTAAGAGGTTGAGAACTTTTAAAAAAAAAAACACAAAAAGTTCGAAAAAATTAATGAAATATTTATTTGAATCGATAGTTTGAACCTTGCAATTTAATGTTTAAAGATAATTTAATGCAAATGTTGACCGCGGCTGCGTCTCAGGTAGCCCATCCGCTGAGTCCAATTTTGGCATACTCTTTCACACATATCGGCCGGTATCTCACGAATGAATGCATGGATGTTGGCTTCCAGTGCGTCAATCGAAGCGGGCTTGTCCCTATAGACATTAGTCTTGACATACCTCCACAAAAAATAATCTAATGGTGTCAAATCGCACGATCTAGGCGGCCAATTGACCGGCCCGAAACGTGAAATTAACTGTTCACCAAACATGCCGACCATAAAATGGAAGCAGCGCGCGATGAACATTTCGAACCGAGCACGAATTTTGATAGTAAAATTCAATAATTTGCAAGCGTTGTTCATTTGTAAGACGATCCATGGTTAAATTGCAAACCAAACTGAAGCTGTTTGACAGTGACACAAGGTACTAAACACACGTCAGCTATCAAAACCAGTATTGCCAAAACCAAACCAGCTAAAAAATCACCCTTTATATAAAGCACACCACGACCGGAAACAATTTGAGTATAGAGTAGCAAAAAGTTCTCAATCCAAGAAGCTAATGAGCCAATACGGAAACAAACCCTGCACAGCAATAACAAAGCTTATCCCGTAAGTGTTATGCCTTTACTTAATGAAACAATCTGGAATACATCAAACTGTTGTCCATTCTATTTGTATGTTGGAGGAGAAATAAAATCTTTAACATACGGCCGACCCTAAGCCTTCAGCCCAATGAATCCGTTGCATCCGTTACGTCGAAGTATGCAACTGACTACTTAGTGATATACACACGTTCTTATGGGAAGCTGCGCACGTACGTCATGAAGTTCTCTAATGGGCGGCTTCCAATAAGAACGTGTATATTGAACTCAGGACGCAACGGATTCATTGGGCTGAAGGCATTAACCTGGATAACAGACACCGAACAGAAAACGCCTCATTTTGAGACAGATGCTTCAGGCCCTTTCGTTACTTGATGGTTATGGTCCGTTTTGGATATTTTCCATTCCGCTACCCACCATATCTGGTGAGCGTTCCACTATCCGCCATCGGTGGAGGCTCCCAATTGGGAACTAGCAACGCCAGAGGGGACACAGACTCGTTGGCTAGCGAATGAATTCGAAAAGGACCAACGGTGGCGCTACAATGCAGTCCTTTCAATGTCTGAATCAGTCACAGGAATCTAATGGTAAGGTCTATTTTAGAAAGAAATCATTTTACCACGAAGTGCTGGGAAGATCCTTGATAGACGGAACTGCCATTGAGTGACGTGCTTGAGGGAGGTGCTCGCTAAACTTCAGTTTTCTTGGAAAGCATTTGAATGGGACTGGCCCATTGACTATTTGTATCTTTCTCCCACTAGCCGTGCGTCGCATACGCTCTAGGACTGGTTAGTGGACACAGTGTGGCGAGCATTGGTAGTGGTCGATCTTGTGGCTGTTGTTCTTAAATGGCTGGGTGATCTCGATAAAATCGGCGGCGGCCATCCTACCATGACCGGAAAGTTACATCAGCCACCAATTACGTTAACCTGCGACAGCGTTTCAAGTTCACCGTTTACCCTGGGTTCGAGGAAGGATGCTGTCTTGAAGTCGCACGATTAATGGCTGCGCCGAATTTTGTCGAATTTTTCGTGGTTTCTTTTGTTGTCCGTTGTGCTCAGCCTCAAGCGGGACCTGTATGGTCGGATCTTAAGTTTGATTGAAAATTCCTCGAAGGATTTTCAAGGTTCTGCCAAAGATTTTTTCACGTTCGAAACAGTCTTATCGATTAAGTAAGTGGCGGTTGCAGCGTGCTGAGATTTCTCACTTAGAGACAACTGTGACCAGGATTTAGTACTGGGCCATGACGTAGAAACTGGTGTTGTTTTCCATAAGACTGCCGTCGACGTCTCGTCTTTTGGTCAAGTGAAGTCTCTCTGGCTAACTATAGAATACGGTTTACAGGTTCGGGAAAAAAAAAACAACCAGTAGGTGCACAGGATGTCCTCCGTGGCCCAGTTACACACTAAATACCACGTCCACACCGAATGAACTCCTCCCAGGAAATAAAAATTGAAGTGATAATGAAGGCTATTGAGAGACGTTCTTAAACGGCAGGCATAAAAGCAAAGCAACAGGTTTCGGTGGCGCTGCAGAAGGAGTCCCACTTCCAACTAAGAAAAAATTTCGAGGATGGGAGAGGAAGGTAACCAGTATCGATATAAACTAAAACTGGAGGCGATACATGGAGGTTCATTGTAAGAAATTTATGGGGGGCTGGGCCGCCATTGTGAGCACGTACCAAACCACTCCCATAGGGAAATCCTGGGGGTTGGGGGGACGTATGCAAGTGGGCTATCGGTTTCGGTGAAAATTCGTGTGAGCGTTTGTCCGATAGAAGTCTACAGCGACTTTTGTGGGTACTGTGACTTTTATAACAAGAAGAGCCTTATATGTTATAAGGGTCTCCCATGAAGCTTTGCGAAAAGGATCCAACCAAAAAGGCCCCAACTATCTAAATATTTTGGAATACCTGAATTATATAAGGAGAGCAAGTGTAAACGATTTCGATTAAAAAAGCCATGCCGTCGGGGATGTTTCCCATTTAGGGGAAAAGTTGAGTCTATCTGGGTGAAGATGCATAAGGCAAGTACACTATAAAAAGCTCTTGCTCCTGTACCAAACGCTGTCTTTGATCCGATTTTGCTATCACAATTTAATCAGCTTACGCTATAACACTAAACTGATCTTTGCCTTAGACCAAGGGGAACTCGCTTATTACCAAGAGTCACAGAAGTGGCGAAAGTTTCAATTTTCTTTGGAACGTCGAGATTCTGAAGCAATGATCCTAAGGTTCCGAACCAATGATTTGACGAATCCAAATTGGGTTTGCTGGGACTCGGAAGAATTCAGACTCTGTCTTCTTTCGGATTGACTGGAATTCGGCTTTCTGTACCCCCTTGAGATTCACAGCGGACCATACATCGCCGATCTCTGTGACCATCGATGAAGTCACGAAGCTCTCGTTTTTGTAGATTATAAATTCTACAAAATCCCTCGGTGACGCTAGGTTGGGGTTTTACCACCAAACAGTGCTTTAGAATGCTGAGCCCTAAGAAAACTCTACCCTCACTCTTTCCTTCTTCGTCTATGCCCTGGTCAATTTCAACAAAGGTCAGGTGATCCTTCGCAGCCTGGTTGAAGGAACTAGGAACTGCCGAGGTTATATTGACCTCCTCTGATGTTTTTGAAGTTTTTATGCCCCATCCCATAGGATAGGAGGTATATTAAGTTTGATTCATAGTTTGTAACATAGAGAAATAATCACCGTAGACCCCCAAGACCTTAAGGGCATATGATCGAGACCGAGTAGTAGGTCGAATGAGCCATGTCCGTCCGTCCGTCCGTCCGTCCGTCTGTCGGTAGTTTTTAGGCCTTTAGTTTTGAGCTAGGAACTTGATATCTGTTCTTTCTAGGTCCCGAAGCGGTAAAAGTGTAAAAACTTTTGAAATCCGCCCACTGACACGCCCACTTTACTTAATAGAATGAAAAAAGCAACGAAAAAGTTGTCGCAGGAAGCTGAAATTTGGTATGCGATATCCTCGCTTAGATGTTCTGTGATTGGCATTTAAAAAAAGCGAATACCGCCCTCTTGTAGGCGTGGTCATACTTAATATACATTCTAATAAACGGTTTTTATTTGATATATTCGCTTTAAGTCCAAAAAACTTGCACTATAAAATGTTCAGATATGTGCGTAAGCTTTCAACTCAAGTGAATAAATTTTCCCCACGCCCACTTTTGGAGGCGTTTTTAAGTATATACCAAATTTTTAATATGAAAATGCAGTCAACACGTGTATACCACTTCTGATAAAAAATATAAACAAAAATACGATGTTGTTGAGAAGGGGTGGATGCAACGCCCCTTTCTTAGGGAGAAGATTCTTAACTGAAATTTAATAACCAAGATTTATGACAAATTTAGGAGCTTTACAGTGGTCAATTGGGATGGGGTATCCAACGATTCGCCTTAGCGGATTGTAACCCTCCCACTAGTTTTTTCTGGATTGCGTTAGAAGGAAGAGGGATTTTCCCATGATACCAACGGCCCGTACTGTAAAAATGAATGATTCATATACCTGTTCCTGACAGACTAGTCAGTCGAAATATGCCTACGTACTAGGAACTACGTCGCGAAGTAGGTTAGAAATCAAGCTATTCGTCTTGTTGTGGTTGGGATTCCCCTTAAGAATTTACCCTTTCCATGTTTGCTGTTTTTCCACTTCGCTGTCGTGAAAATAAGGCGATATGTCCATCTAACCTTGGATCTTATGCCATTACGTCATTGGTAGCATTCCTGCAATGACGCAGACTAAGCTTGACGATAGTCGCTGCTTGCTCGTAAAGCACTCAATCGATTTACCGCAACGATTTTTCTTTTGTACGAAGCAACTTTCTTTGCTCCCGCCCAAACTGGTGATCCATAAAGGACTATAGTGACGTGACTTCCTTGATGATGTTTTTGAAGGACCGTCCGGCGTCCTGAGACCTGATGGCTCTCCTAGAAATCAGGTTCGGGGTTTCAAACTTTCCCGATTAGGGCTGACTGTTCTTAGCAAAAGGCGGATGCCCTGCTCAGGCAGAAAAGTATCCTTAAAATTTTGTTATAAAAAAATTTTGCTTCAGAAACTGCTTTATATCCTGGAGTATCTACACTATAGCTTCACTTGCAGACTCTATATCCTTGTGAGTATAGATATTTTTATTTTTTCTCGCTCGCTTTCTCTTCCGCTTCCATTGCACAGATCTTTGATTTTTATAATGCTTAATACCGGCGAAAATCTTTTTTGAAGTTTTGTCTTCGGCCGGAGCACGTTCCGCTACAGCTGGTTTCCTTTTGGCGCATGTATTGTGGTGGCAGCTTCAGAAACAGTTGACCTTCTGTCTGCTCAAA
The DNA here is from genome assembly GCA_947623515.1 of Neoascia interrupta. Classification (NCBI taxonomy): domain Eukaryota; kingdom Metazoa; phylum Arthropoda; class Insecta; order Diptera; family Syrphidae; genus Neoascia; species Neoascia interrupta. The sequence continues at coordinate 118,128,779 of OX392463.1, read as the reverse complement.
TAGAAGGAGGTGAAAGCTTTCAAGGCGAAACTTGATGGAAGGGTAAGGGCCTGCGTGTGAAAACTCAAAATACAACATATCCGGACGCAACAGTGAATTCTGGCATTCCCGGAAAGTGACGCTTATTAATATCCTTTTTCTTTCTTTTGTTTTATACTTTGGGAAAACCCATAAAAAAATTGTTCACTCCTTAGGACGTGACATACCACATTCCATACACCGCAAACAGCAGCCGAGCTTCTCACTAATTCATACATTATTTTAAGGACATATTCTTTCCCCCTAAACGAATAGTTTTTCTTCAACGATGCATGTAATCTTCGTTTGCAATATTTGCGATGATCCTCAAATGAAAAAAAAAATTTTTGCAAGAGACGAATGTCCTTCCGCCTATCTGTCAGATTGCATTACCCATCAACATATCACTCAGATGAACACAAATTCCATCCCACTTGGATGGCCGACCTCCACACCTGGATTGGCAAAATGTATTTATTTTTTGGATTTTCTTTCGAGGATTCCATCAAAAATGATCCTCGAAAAAAGGTCTTAACTCATTTCCCACGTGAGAGGGGGAGAAAGTGATAAATCTGAGAATTTACTTTCCAAAAGGAAAGCCAAGACAGTTTCAGCTGCAGCACTGTTTGCCACGGGACATCGGAAGAAGAAAGTAAAAGAAAAAAAAAAATTACACAATTGTGGCATAATTTATAGGAAAACAACAGAATATACCCAGCGTCTCTAACGGAACTATAGGAACCAGGAGCCTATTGTTACAAAAGTCGGTCGAGATTAATCAGCACTGATGGACGAAGTCCATGGTGACAGCGGCAGCAGCATCTGGGGAGGACTCTTATTCAATTTCTTTTGTAAGATCCTTTTTGGTATTTTCTTCAATTTTTTTCCCTTAAAGGATGACACTTTTGATTTGAAGCCATTTTTATTGGGTGAGGTTCGTGCCTACCTTTTTTTGGGTCCGAAGATTTAGTGCAATAAATTGTCAAAAAAATTATCCATGGACATTGAATTGGCGACAAATTATTGTGGATAATCTTCACGGAGTAATCGAAATATCGAAGGATAAGAACGAAAGAAAAATTTTACATAACTAACTAATTAATCACTTTAAAGGGTGAGCTCCTTGTCACGCTCAAGGACTTTCGCACTTCGCTTCCTGGAATTATAAATGTACAAAAATGTGCACCACACATCGTTGCATCATTAATATTAATCCTTTTTCAATGACAAAGCAAAATATTCCAACTACCTTTTTAAGGACACTTCAGTGCACAGGGACTCGCCATAAATCAGGCATCGTGTCGATAATATGCAAAACAGTTCAGCACTAGAAAAATGACAAATGATGATTTGCTATCCTGTAGGCCGCAGGGGATATGCACATTAGGGATTCATCGAATTTTTCCCACCCCGTGTCAGGCTGCGTGCATTGCGACTTTCTGACCGCCCCGATGATGCACCATGATATGGCGATGGACATTTCGTGGATACGGTCCGCGTTTAACATGATTGTTTTCGCGTTTCAATTCGATACGCTGGTAGATCTATATGGTGCACCATAGATACCAGGATAAGCAAACAAAGAAACCCTCATTTGCATGAATTCTAATTATGACGGGCCAAACACAAACACCCCTGTGTTTGCATTGTCCACCCATGGTCATAAGGGAGGGATTCCGCAAGCGCGTGCTCTAGGATTTTGATTTTTTTTCTATCCGCGGACATTGTTTTTAGATTCGAGGCGCGAACCAGTCTCGCGGAAGGCATAGAGAGGATAGCGTTTTTAGGTTTGACCCTTTTCGTCCTAATATGATCACCTTGTTTGCCGGACGAGATATGAATCCATATTTTGAGCCCGATTAAGGCTGTTGAATTGTCTTTCCAGTTTGAGCTTCAGCGGTTCGTGTGGTGTTTACTTTGCGCGTGCCGCGTCATATTTTGTAATATTTTTGTTTATTTAGAGATTTTTTTTTTGTCCTTTCGAGTAAAAAAGTGGGCATCCAGCAGTGAAATAAAATTTTGGTAAACAGGATTTAAATGCGGCGAAGGGTACTGCAGTCAATATGAACTCTGTATTTGAATAGGAACTATTAGAAAAGCAAGATAATAATTTGAGAGGATTAAACCTTGAAATTCTAATTTAATGCGTTTAAATAAAGACAGAAGCAAATTAAGGCAAAAGGAAAGAAAGCAATTTTTTCTCTTAAGCTATAGCTAGGCTCTAAATTGAAAGAAATGGCTTCTCAATAGAAGCCTTCAAAAATAGTCTGTCTTTAGGGATCTCAAGTCAGAGGTAAATGCCTATGGCCAGACGATGTCTGCTAACTGATTCTCTCATAGGTTCTACTTTCAAAAGCAGCAGAGCCTCTGATGATATTACCGGTCTAAGGGTATGTTTTTCGCAGGGTAAATCATCCCAGTTTTGCATCTTCACTGATCAGAGGACTGAGTTTTTCAGTAACTTTCCATCCGGATTTAATCTCGTTTAACTCTGGCGAATATTTCCACCTTCTTTGCTTTTTGAAATAAAAAACCGGTTGAACAGAGTCTGGATAACAACTAAAACTTCTTCGTCCTTATTTCTATGAAAAGTGACAGCTGGGAGAGTTAATGAATTCGAGACAATTCGATAACTTAACTGATGGAGTTAGTCCTTTATTAAAAAAATACTTCCTGGGTTGACCCCAGATTCGGTTTGTTCCCTGGGATACACATCTTGGTTTAAGCCCTGGCTTAACTCAGAACTTAAAAACTGTCCCATAATGGGGAGTTGTTTATACCCTACCCAGGGTAAGGTATTCAGTGGTCTTACGATTTTTATAATCTTACAGCATTTCTTTCAGCGTGTTTGAGAGGTTGTTTAAGACGGTTTTGTCCGGGGATGCCCTCGTGCATTGCCATCTTCTACGCGCTCTTATCTTTCCACGAATTAATTCTTCGATTTCGAGCGGATATGTTGTGCGTACATGCCCGTCAGTGCCTTCTTCTGTCCTTTGGAAAGAAGAGTTGTTCCACATAGCGTTCTAAATTGTTTCAATGAATTTATCAACTGCGTCTTCTAATTCGAGTGGAGTTTTTAATGACACATTAAAGCCAACAGCCTCCTTACAGTCCTTTCTGAAGGCGTCCCAGTTCAAGTTCGCCCAAGCTAATCTAGGAGGTCTTTCTGTTTTTGCTAGGCTTCCGCCCATTTTCAAGATTGCTCCTGAGTGGTCTGAGCAAGACGCCGCCAATGTTAAATTTCGACCTAATTAATCGTCATCTACCAGTCTATATCCCGGCGGGTAATGACAAGATGCAATGTTGAAATCTAAACAGTCTATTTTAACTTAGAAACTGAGCTTCTCTGCATAGAGTCTAGCAGCTCAACGTCTGCGTTCTTGAAGTATTTAATCCAGTTTTTGATGTACAGGGAGGATCCTCCTCTGGAACTCTCGGAAGGGTGATGTGCGTGGTAGCCATTGTAACCTTTTATTTTGGGTCCAAACACCTTTTTAGGGTGAGTTTCCGTAATCGTGCAAATATCTATATAGTTCTTCCCATCCCAGGGGATGGTTCCCCTGCAGGGGGAGTTGGCGCAAACTGGTGGAGCCTGCACGTCAAGTTTGCACTCTGTTGAGAGGTGTTTACCGGCACATTTAATGCAACGTGGTTCTTTTTGGCAGTAGGCACTTGTTTGCGTGAATTCTTGGCAGCGCGCTTACACTGTGGAATAAGTCTATTACCCTTACGCATTGGTTCTATTTTAACCCTGATGTTAAGTGTCATTTTGGAGTGCCTACGTTTCTAAAGAAAGTGGATGGAAGCTATACAGAGAGTGAAGAACAGAGAGCACTGCTGCTTTTAAAAACTCATTTCCCTGGAAGCTCTCCTGACACCTATGTCTGGAGCAGGACCAATACGTCGAGACCTCGAAGGGAAAACTGGCATATAGCAAAGGCCATTTGCTCTAGAGGCCGACTAGAGTGGGCCATAAGCTTCTCTCAACCTTTCAAGTTACCAGGTGTGGTGGTGATGACATCTCACCAGCCCTATTACAAAATGGGCAAGAAATGCTTCTCCCACAGTTGGTAAGAATAGCAAAAAGTAGTCTTGCGCTAGGATACATACCGAGCCAGTGGAGACGGGCAAAGGTTGTCTTTATTCCAAAAGTGGGGGAAAAAAGACCCAACGCAACCTAAGTCCTATAGACCGATCAGCTTAACATCTTTTCTTTTAAAAACAATGGAAAAAGCAGTGGACAATTGCCTAAGAGAAGAAGTGCTAAACAACTTCCCTCTTTACCACCGCCAGCATGCGTATAGAGCGGGCAGATCTACCGTGACCACTCTATATCAGTTGACGCAAATTATCCAAAATGCTCTTGACCCCAAAGAGATAGTAATCTGTGCCTTCTAGATATCGAGGGGGCATTTGACAATACTTCACACGAAGCCATCAGGCGAGCCCTAGATAGGAAGGGAGTAATAAGTACAGTTGCCAGATGGATGCAGGAACTGCTGAGCACAAGATCAGTGGAGACGCATACATCGCAGGAAATTATCAAGGTCAGCACAATAAGAGGGTGCCCACAAGAAGGAGTTTACTTAGACATCAGCTGTCAGGCATATGCTGATCATATAGTATTAATTGCCACTGGAAAGTTTGAAGGAACACTCTGTGAAATTATTCAAGGAGCACTCAAAACCGTCCAAAAATGGTGCAACACAGCCGGGCTTAATCTTAACCCTGCTAATACAACCATAGTACTATTCACAAGGAAAAGAAATACTCAAATGAAACCTAAAAGACAGTCAAAGAGGTAAAATATTTAGGTTTAACCCTTCCCCCTCCAGATGAGTAAACTCATCTGGAAAACGCACACAGAAGAGATCACCAGAAAAGCTACTCGTGCTCTTATGATAAGCAGGAGCCTTGCGGGTAAGTCTTGGGGATGCAGCCCGAACATCATAAGATGGATGTACACTGCCATAGTGACACCGATGATCACTTACGGAGCAGTTGCATGGGCCAAACGAACAAGCCTGAGCACAACGAGAGAAACACTTAACAGAGTGCAAATACTGGCATGCCTCTGCATAACCCGGGCTATGCGAACGTGTCCGATTGCAGCCATTGAAGTGCTTTTGGAACTGACACCACTACACATCGTGGTTGAGGAAACGGCAAGGAAAACGATCCTCAGGATTGCTAAAGAGGGGACTGGGAGGGAGAGGTGTATTGGATCGAAGGAATCTTACGCACTTTTCGATAAACTCCCCCTTCTGGCTATCCCTAAGGATGACAGTTTGAGGAAGTTTAGCTTCGAAAAGAACTTCATCATATAGACTGAGTAACAGCACCATCAAACGGTATACAGATGGGTCAAAAACTTATGATGGAACTGGTGCAGGAGTATTTGCACCAAGAACAAAATACTTCGAATCCATGGGTAAATACACCAGCATCTTCCAGGCAGAAATATACGCTATAGACAAATGTGTTCAATTCAGTCTTGACAGAAATTACAGGAATTGCGACATAGCAATAATGTCCGACAGCCATGCAGCCATTAAGGCGCTAAAGGCCCACATAGTCAGGTCCAAACTTGTGAAGGCCTGCCTACACAAGCTTGATGATCTGGGTAGGGTCAATAAAGTGACCCTTTACTGGGTACCTGGCCATGTTGGAATAGAGGGGAACGGAGCAGCGGACTCCTTGGCAAGACGAGGAGCAGCAGAACCCTTCATAGGACCTGAATCTTTCTGCGGGATAAGGGAACACACCCTCAAGGAAGAATTCAGGAAAACAGAGAAGGCAAACCGAGCTAAGATGTGGGTAAGCCTTCAAGGTCTTAGCCAAGCAAAGAAACTTCTAGGGAACTATAACCAGAGAAGATTCAAAGCATGCATCGGCCTTAGTAAAAATAATCTACACATTCTCACAGAGCATTGTAAACTCAGGGAACACTTAAGGCGAAACTCCGGAACACATTTTGCAATCCTGTGGGGCTCTGAACCACAATAAAATGAAATGTCTGGGCCAATACCAGATACCAGACAGAGAGATACCCACCTTGAACCCACTTCTCATTCTCAGATTCCTACGTGAAACTGGACTAGAGAATGTACTATAAGGATGAGTTCTTTCAGCCAAGGCCAAGCAGGATCACATGCCCTCGGTATAATTTAGTAATGAACTATAGTGTGAGGGGAGCTCCTTTGAGGGAAGTAACCTCTCCAAGCCTTAGTAGGGGGTACAATAGACCAATAGGCCAATAGGTCGCAGTGCAAAAACCCAACTTAATAATAATAATAAGTGTCATTTTAATTTTATAAATTTCATTTATGCTCTCAGTTCTTTCAAAAAATTGGAAGGCCGCGTCTGATCACAGTGTCTCTTTCTCCTCCATTTTGATCATATATTAACGGCATCAATAACTTTTAGGTCTTTGGGTTTTACATCCCTAAAAATGTATTCTTTCGTACATGAAGGGTGGAGCTCCCTAGCAATGACTCGAAGCGGTTTTCCATACTTATTTTGGTAAGTATACCACTCGATATTCTCTGAACTTAACTTATGAGACAGCGCATGCTATGAATCGGCGTCGTCTACATTTACTTTCCACGCATTGTTCCGGTGCGAAGCAAACTTATAATTTGATATTTCAAACTATGGTTTTCACGGTTGTGGGACATTGTAAAATTTAAAGTTTTTCGGACTTGATTTCGGACGCGACGAACATTTAGATTTTCATTTTATTATGAAAACACCCGACGTTTCGACAAGGTTACAGTTGTTGTGGTCACGAGCTGACAGACGTCAGCTCAGATAATAATTTTTCGTTCCCATCTGCTGGCGCAGAAGATTGCGCAATTTTCCGTAGTCTGCTATTCCGATTATGTTTATTGCGGGCCGAGGGCGAATTTTCAAGTGTGGTTTAGCTTTGCTTGATACAGAGGGCTTATCCTTCTTCTTGTTATTAAGCCCTGTTTGAGCCAAGGGGCCTATCTTCTTTTTGTATTACTTAGGGAGAGTAGGTTGCTAGACCTTTTCTTTAAAGCGGAATCGGTCTCACGTGCAAGTCCGTAAGTTTTAAATTGGTGGTAAAAAAGACAAAAAGTGTTTTGGCACTTGTCTTGAAAAGTTTTACAGTAAGATAAAAGGGAATCGAGAAACACACTAAAAAATATTGAGTTTTCATAGTAAAAACGAATTTTTACAAAATACTGAAAAGTTTTGGAAAATGAGGAATGAAAAATATGTGCCCGTATTCAACGTGTCTCAAAAATTTGGAAAAAAAAATTAAAAAAAATTTTCAAGTAAATTTTTTTCATGCGGTTTTCTGTTTTTCATAACTTATTTATAAGAGCATTAAATTTTGAAAAAAAATGAACTTAATAACAAAAAAATTAGAAAAAATTTACTGAGCAGTTTTTTTTTTCATTTTCTTTTTGAGTTTAAAAATTAATTTTTCAAAAACTGTACACTGTAAACAGCTTTTTCAAACACATTTTAACCATTTGGCGCAAACAACGTAGAACTTTTACTGAAACTAAAAAATTATAAATACAGAAAAAAAACTCTAAAGCCTTTGTAATATGTCTCTAACATCAACATGTGTAATTTCGATCCTTCTAGCTAATACAGGACGTTTTTCCTGGCCTCTTTAGACTATAAATCTTAAAAAGCGCATAAATCAGTTCCACCATGTAGGCTTGTCATAATTGCATGCTTTGCCGCAGTGGGCCACTTAAGTGCCCTTCAACAAAAGACTCGAAATTCCCACTCACTTTCGAATCTTTCCTATTAAAAAAGGGTTAAAAAAATAAAAACATCCATGAAAGAAAATTGTCCCATGTCTCAAGAGGCCGGAGAAAGGACAAAAAGGATCAAATTGTAATTATTCTCTTATTTCATAAACATGTTCTCCTATTTCAATTTCATAACAATCCGTTCTCATCAAGATTGTCATAATCTTTTCAGAAGTAATTTACATATTTAATTTCTCCCTGGTGGACTGTGGACTTTTTACTGGAAAAAATCCTTTATGCCGACTCTTTTGCTCCTCAATACTTTGTGTTGGGCTTTTGTTTTGTTTCTTGGCAAGGCGATCCTTTGTGATTGTCCCAAACGAGAACAAATGCTGGGGTTTGATCCTGTTTGTTGTAGTTTTTTTTTTCTTATTAAATATTCATGAGACTTTTGTAACATTAAAGTGAAATAAATTTTAGAACTTTCAAAATATTGAAAATTGGGAGTAATTTTTGTGTTACAAGAAAAGATCAGGATTCGGAATCTTTCTGAACCTTTGCTGAGTTCCTCCTTCAAAATTGAAGTTGTTTCGCCGCCAAACGCTACGTAAAATGCAACGAGTAGATGATTCGAGTTGCCGCCTAAACTTACCAAAACTTTCAGCCCTTAGAGGAAATTATGCTGTACTTAAAAGGCTTTTCAATTAAAGACGATTATACATTTGGATCTTCCCCCAGTTCCTGATCATTTAAATGAATTTAGAGTAGAGCTCTACTAAATTTAAGGTGATGCAGATCATCTGATCACTACGAGCATTGATCGGGCCATGAAGAAGGTAAGATTAGCCGGGTCTTCGCTAATGAGAGTTTGGGAACGCAAGTCCTTCGATCTCTTTGGAAAACAGATCCTGGCGAGCCTATGTGTCATCTTACCATTTTCACATGAACCCACCCCCTAAAAAGCATTGGTACTCCTCGTACGAATTGACGAAGAAATAGGTACTGCGAAATAGGAAGCCATTATCCTGGAGCGATTGCTTTCAAGGTATCACAGTCAATAGATTCTTGCACTGAAAATCAATCACAAAATCGAAGAAGCGTATCAATTCAAAAGAACTCCTCAAGAGCACGACATCAATCAATCTTGGGCGGCGCATCTCCCTTGCTTTTGTCGGCCGCTTGTATCCCAGTCACGCGATCGATGATAGAGTCATCATCGTCGTCACAATTGTCATGAATAATAAATTACAATTTTAAATGTTTCCTTTTATTGCATTCGTGTGTTGCATGCAACGTGTTTTTCGTATCTATGTCATTATATCATTGATCCTGCCTGGGAGTCATTGTGTAGCCCCCGTTTTTGTATACGTCTGCGTTGCCTCTGCTACTCTCTTTTTTCAACTCTTGAAATCGGATCACTGGGAAGAACGCCCGAAGGCGCTAAAATTACCTTTATGCGTGCGTATTGTTTCGCCCATATCCCCATTTGCTGTATGGAAGTGGTTTGTAAGTGCAAATACTGAACATACCTACCCAGATTCCTTGCAAGGAATAATATTGTTCGAGTGCATCGTGTATGTGTAACTGATCTTCCGGGATCCTTCCAGCCAGCACCTGGTGCTGTCGCCTTAAGCAATTTTCCTATTCGATTCTTCGTCATCTGCGAAATTAACCAATTCATTGTTGTGCAATAAGGTAAAGAAAGGGCACAGACATCGAAGCCTTTTTTTTGCTTGCTTTCTTTGTTGGCTTTCTTTTTGGTGTTCCTTTGGCAGGGGGACAGTTGTAGTTATTGCATAGAGCAGATACAACACATTTCTCCAATTCCCTCGCATCTATATGTAGTAGAGTCCATAATGTAGGATCAGGATCTCAATAAGTTCTACTTTTCAAAAAGGATAAGATTTTCTCAGGACCCATGCCATCGTTTTTGCGACGCGGGGTGATAGATTCTTCGTTTCGATATGCTATCGATTTGTCGATAACGAATTTTCCACTATAACACGCCAGTCGGACTATAATCCGTGGAAAATTAGAAATAAAGGACAATTTTTTTTCACCAGATCCAAGTGATTTCTGTTTTTTTTTTTTGTCTTCCTTTCGGGGCTTAATCCTTGAGAAAATATTTTTTCAAGCACCTAGCGACGATGTGTGTGCGTTTTATGCAAAAGATATCTCTTTACAAAAAATCCTTCAACGTAAAGAAAATATTTGTTTAGTCGCCAGGATATGTCATTTGATAAAGGGCTGAGTTTCAGTTTTATTCTTGTCATGGTTTCTGCTGCGGTTCAGAGACACAGGATGAGCAAACATCCTTTTTTAACTATTTTTTGCTGTTCTTTTACGATGTCCCTTTGTTTGTTTGCCATCGATTTATTTAATTTGTGGTTAATGATCCAAGGAATTGATATATGGCAGATTTATGAGGCAATAAATTTAGGAAAAAGAAGAGAAAGGATTGAAATGGGAATGAAATATTACTTAAGAATAGTTTCTTCGAAGTTTAAGACTTAGCGAATCGAACTCTTATATTCCGACTTAATTCTTGAAACTCTCGTCTTTTTGGGCACCAGAAATAACGACCAAAAATCAAGGTTTAAACAAAATCTGTTATTCAAGTAGCAGAAAGGATCTTTTAAGTAAAGCAAAGAGTCCAGTTCATAGGCACCTCATTCGACTGTTAAGAGTTGCGATTTTATGCACCTTATGTATATATGAGCGGGTTACCTTATTTATGGGGGTGTGTATAAATACTTAAATATAGTGAAACCTCTAAACTTCCCCCAAGCACCTCCTAAATGAACCTTGCTTGATTCAAACAATCAGTTCTCCCTGATAAGGGAGCCTGTCAAAATGGAATACATATCCTTATCGGATCATGAAGCAACGATTTCCTTAAATTTGCTTCTGTAAAACAAAATTTTGCCAATGACAACTTAACGTAGGACGTGCTATCTGTCAACTTTTAAGCAGCAAACATTTTTCGACTTTCAGATCGTGTGTGGTGCAAAATACGCGGAGTTTAAAAGTTATACGAGAAAAGAATATTTTTGTTCTTGAATCCGCTGATACTGTAGCGAATGAGTTCGAGGTGGGGCTTGAGACTCCCACTGAGAGTTACAATCCATGATCCTTGATGCGCAGGGCAGAAAATACAGGAATAGATAGATCGATTTATTTATTTTTCGTCTAAAAAATGTTTTTACAAAGCTGTCGCACAATTTACATTACAGAGATTTGATACTTTCATATATCTTTCTACTGAAACATTATCTACTTAGAAATAAAAATAATGGTATTTTTTATAAACATAAATGCTTTTAAGGGAAAAACGAAACAAAACCTTTATTTAATTAGAAAAAAAAGAAAATTAAATAAAATAAATAAAATATAATAAATAGGTAAATAGTAATAATAATTTATAGTAATTATAATAAATAACTACAAATTTTTATAATTTATAATAATATCATAGTAATAGAATAAATAAATAATTTATAATTAAATATGCAATAAATTAAGAAAAGAAAAATAAAAAAAAGAAATATATAAATAAATAAATATATAAATAAATAACAGATATGTAAATAAATAAATAAATAATTAAATAAGTGACTAGATTCAAGGATAATAAATATATTATATACAAAGTTTAAACATTCAGCTGATTAATAAGATGATTTCTTGGAATATCACAGTTCTGGAAAATTTTTTCCCTTAGCTTTATGATTCTATCATAAACCAATTCAACATTTGCCTGCCTATGTAGCTCTATTGTAGAATATCTGCGTGGGAGGTTAAGCATCGTCTTTAGTGTTTTATTTTGCAGTGTCTGAAGTTGTTTTTTGTGAGTATTGGCACAGTCACCCCGTACTTGGCAACCACACAGAATAATAGCCTGAAAAATTGTTTTGTAAATTGAAATTTTATTTACGTTACCGAGATGTGACTTTCTATTAACAAGGGCATAAAGTGTATTTGTTGCAATGTGCACCTTTTGTTTTGTTTTTGCAAAATTATTTTTAAAAGTTAGTCTTCGATCAAGGTGGATTCCCAAGTATTTAACGCAATATGACCAATTTATACTTTCGCCACAAACGTTTAGCGAATAACCAGGAAGAAAGCAGGACTTTTTTTTCTTGTAAAAAAGATTGCCTGAGTTTTCGCTGTATTTACTTCAATTTTCCATTTATTGAAGTATAATTTAAGACTATCTCTATCGCATTCTGCAAATTAGTCTCAACTGAGAGACCGAGCTCATGAGAAGAGAATAAGCCAGTATCGTCTGCGAAGTTAGCAGCTTCACACATAGGGAACTTTGGAAAATCGGACGTGAAAGTAAAATACAAAATCGAGCCGAGTACTGAGCCCTGAGGCAAACCTGAATTGAGGAATTTAACTAGGGAAGAACAGTTGTTGACAAAAACCAAAAATTTTCTATTTGTTAAAAACGAATGCACAATTTTGACAATATAAAGAGGAAACTGCATGGATATCATTTTGTATATAAGGCCCCAATGCCAAACTGAGTCGAAGGCCTTTTCAATGTCTAGATATAAGAACAAACCCAGTAGACTTGCCTTCCGACCTATTTCTTTAAATATGTTGGCAAACCCTCAAGACCTGATGCTCACAACAATGATTGGGTCTAAATCCGAATTCTTCATTTTGATATATGTTTTTGTCTTCAATTACTGCTAGTAACCTGGATTTGATTCAGTTTTCATAGACTTTGCTTAGATTACTGAGAAGACTTATTGGTCTATAATAATTTGGCTCCACCGGTTGTTTGCCTGGTTGTTTGAGAATAGGCGTGACTTTCGCAAGTTTCCAACTGCTTGGGAAGTGCTGAAATTTGAAGCAACAGTCTATTAAACCAGTTAAGTATCGGCATCCCAACTTCGGAAGATTTTTAAGAAAAATATTCTTAATTCGATCCGGCCCATCGGATTTTCTTGACTTTAAATTTTTTAAAATACCTCTAATTTCACATTCTGAGGCAAAAACGTTATGTGGCGTTTGGATATTTTGTCAAAGGAAACCGGATACTGAATCATTTACAACTGTGGACGTTGTAGAATTTCCTAGATTTTCCGTTAATCCGTGGTTATTCATAAATGTAGACGCCAAAACTTCAGCTTTTTCTTTATCGGTATTAATAATTTGACCAGGATAAGAAAGATTAGGAACTGACTTCTTTTTATTTTTGACTAAGCGAACAATGTTCCAGAATGGCTTGGCATTTTTATCCAGGGTCCTCAGTTTCCTGTTCCACTCCCTATTACGGTGTGCTTTAATCTCGGCAGAAATAATTTTATCGAAGTATTTTGTCAATAATCGATGTATTGGTAAACGATATCTTTGCCACTGTCGTCGATGGGAACTTCGGATTCGAATGTATTTTAAAACATGGTCTGGAAGATTTAAGTATGCAAAGTCATTTTTGCAGGAAACTTTAGGTATGCACGATTCGGCAGAGCTAACGATTATATCCGAAAATTCTAAAACTTGGGTGTCAATTTGGTCATTGCAGGTTATCTAATGTAGCTAAGGAGTTTCTCAATTTGGTTTTTATTTCAGACTGAAAACGCGCCCAATTGGCTCGCCTAAGGTTCAAGAAATAAAGTTCTCTATTTACATACGAAACCAGAAATTTACAGAAGACAGGGTTGTGATCAGAATGAAGCTCTTCGATTGCAATAGGGCGGGAAAGTGAGCTTGAAACATTTGTAACGAAGAAATCTAAAACAGATGGAGAACCACGAGAACCAGGCGGAATGTAAGTGGGACATGACGGGAAAACTACAGAAAACGGAAAAAAGTTCAAAACACTTGTCAAAATATTTCCCCATGCATTAGCTCTGTTGCACCCCCAATGCCTATGCTTACAATTAAGATCACCTCCAAAAACAATATCATCTGCTCTACAAAATAATTTTCTCAAATCGCTTTTAAATGCACCCCTCCTAAAAGGGGACTTGTGCCCGGAAAGTAGACACAATAAATCTTTATTGTTCTCTGATCGTTTAACTTGACCTCCACGCCAACATTCTCGTGGAGGTCAAGTTAAGATAAGAGTTGTTCTTATGATAGGTAAAACACTATGCTGAATTGATTTATTTATCATCAATGCTACACATCCACCTCTTCCTTGGGTTCTGTCAACACGATAGCATTTATATTCATAACTGGAGAGTTTTTTTTATGGCCTTTTAACCATGTTTCGGTTATTAATGCAACATAAATTTTTTTGCTGTTTGAAAAGTTTAAGAATTCAAAGTATTTGAATACAACATACAACATTTAAATGACTTTCTACCATATTACTTAACATTACTATACAAAAACATAGTAGCTAATTGTGCGACAGCGTTAAATTGCTCGAGTTTAGTTAACTTACCTAACTTGTTAATAAGCTCCATGACAAGAGCATTCAATTCTTCCATGGTGAACAGATCCATGTTTTTATACCTTTATACCTAGGGTATATTAAGTTTGATGTATAGTTTGTAACGCAGTTAAATAATCACCGTAGACCCCTAAGACCTTAAGAGATATGAATGGGACCGACAGGAGAATCGATTAAGCCATGTCTGTCCGTATGTAAACAACTTTTAGGCCTTAAATTTTAAGGCAGAGAGCTGAAATTTTGTAGCCAAAAATTTTTAGCTTTTTCATTGACCACGCCCACTTTTTAAGGGATTTTAGCTTAAAATGACTGTTTTTCAATAAATATATATGAAATTTGACAAAAAATTATATGACAAAAGCTGTAGATACTAGCATTTTCCGCCCACTTTTGTGGGCGTGGCGTTAAAAAAGTGATTTTTTTAGTTAAAAAGGCGGAGTTTTAGGCCGAAATGTATGCAACCACCTAGTATAAAGCATTCAACAGTTATATTTTTATATCCCGCCCACTTTTTGGAGGCGTGGCAGTTTTATTTTTGGCATGGTCGGGTATTTTGCAATCCGTCGTAGATGGATTGAAGCTTTTGCATGCCCACATTTGCACTTTCCCACTTGTTGTTAGTGGGATTGCCGATCGGTTCGATGTTTTCGGGATCGCTTTGTGCGGCAATTCGCCAAACAGAAGTAGAACTACCATTGATATGCGATGTGGGAGTCGCGACTTGCTTTACCTGGTGACGTGGCGGCGGCGGCCTTAGTGCGGGGAAGTCATTCACCGATAGGTATAAAGCAGGAACTTGATGGTGTTAATGTGATTGCACAAGCTGAGAACGTCGTTGTGCCATCGGCTTTTTGTGTGAAAACTTTGAGCGAATCTCCAAAAAATTTATTCGACTTTTGCAGGCAACGTCAGTAGACTTGTGATTGCCTTTGCAGTTGGCACATTTAAAGCCATCAGTAGAATTGCATTCCACTGTTTTATGGGCACCAGCACAGATTGAGCAGTAGGTTTTGATGTGGCAGTTTTTTTCCCCATGACCAAACATTTGGCAGTTTCTGCACTGCGTAATCATATTCTTATGCTTGCACTTAAAGTTCCACTTAACTTGCGTGTGAAATATAGAACGTACATTTTGTCTTAAATCAGTCATTTTAATAGAGCCACACTCACACCAGACAATATAAAGTGGCTTTGATGTCGATACACTTAAGACCGCGATTGATAAGTTCATATTTAAGCATTGTTACGTCTACATTACCGAGACCGAATAGCACCGCTTTAAAAGATTTTTCACCTTTAAGGTCATGTGAAAAAAATTGGCAGTTATCTTGTTTTAACTGATCAAGAACACTTTTTTAATTTTTTCAAGGGATTCGCAAATTATTTTAATGCCTTTAGAGATTTTTTTAATGCAATAGTCAGAGGCTTTGATAGCTTTGAATAAATTGTGCACGTAATTTGGTTGCTTATGTAATAGTTTAATTGGAGGGCAAATAAGTTTGGGAGATGGCGAAACAATTTCGTCCATTTCATCACCGTCACTATCACTATCGGCTAGACACTGTAAGGAATTCAGTAATTTTTCCTGGAGCCCTGTTTTTTAACACTCATTGTAGGTGTATGGTTTTTAGGTTTCTTATTTGAGGACTGCAAATTGCCCTCTGAATCAATAGGCGATTTCGCGCGTTTGCAAATTTTGAAAACTTAAGTCAAAACGAAGCAAAAAAATAACAAAATTAACTAACAAAGTAACAGCTCTATGACTTTCTCATGCAAAAGCGTACACAAAACTCATATTTTTAACTTTCGGGAAAACTACAGAAACTTTTGAATATTTAGCAGATTCTGGGACTAGGCTCTAAAACTTAAAAAAAAATTTAAAAACTATTTTTCAAAATATTCTGGTATCTTAACGGTGAAGCTGAAATGAAATTTGGTTTGCATATAAAATTTATTTTCATTCATTCTTAAAATTTGCTGAAACAGTTAAAGCAACGAATTAAAGTTCCCGCACTTATAACAGATATCCAAAAAACCTGTGACCAGATTATAGATTACTCTGGATCCTGGAAACCTTGTGCTGCTATAGATAACATTGGGAATATTTATTTTATTAGAGACTACTTGTTACCCTCTTAGTAGTCTTTTCTTACGTGGCCGGGAATAAACCCCAGCGGAACAATCGCCAAACTTGGAAGGCCACGGCGGTGTTACAGCTCTGTGACAGCATGCCTGGGTGCACCAGGGGCTATCCTTAACTCACTCAGGGACTCATCGGCCACCTTCTCTGTTCCAGTTCAAATCCTATTGACCTTTACCCCAAATAAGTCAGGCTATAGCTGTCATAGGGAACAACTACCCTGACTATTGACAGCGTCGTTATGATTTTGATTTGGTAATCAAAATTGACTTCTGATCAGCCAGCCATTTGGACTGTTTTAGTGTTGCTATTTTCTTCTTGCTCAACTCTTGCACTTATGAGTTCAGCAATCCAAGGCAAAGGGATAAGGCAAGCCAGTACTCAGTGGCTTTCCACGCAGAGGTATTTCGACGAATTTGCACATCGTGTGAAAATTTTGATTTTTTAGTCTGATAAGTGCTTTCAGGTGGTCTGGAAGCTTTAAACAAAGTGATTATCTTATGGAATCTTGCTACCTGTGCACTTGAGCTTGCTTTGAGATAAATAGTCATGGTTTTGTACCTATTTGTCTGCTGAAAAGAAAATTGTTCTCCACATATCGGGTCAGTTAGTGTTGAGATAATGTATTTCCTAATGCTCACCGCCGGAGGTCTGCGTTTGAATCCTGCCATCGTCACCTGAAAAAAAAGACTTGTTCTTTTTCACGGTCCCCACCTCCGCAAGGGTCTGACAAGCCCTCCGAGAGTAGCAATTGTCTTGAAAAACTTCTCAAAGTGCCGTTCGGATTCGGCAAAAAATTGTAGGTCCCCTTGTATGTGAAGGAATTAAACACACACAGCATACATTGTTGAGAAGTTGGTCCTGGTTCACCTCGAGCTGTGGCGCAACTCTATTTATTTATTTAACGATCGCATCTGTATTATGGCTCGGCAGGCCTAAGAACAGCCGGAACCTATGGTTGGAACTCACTGCTTGTGTTTGGTAAAAATTATCTTCGCCTTAATATTCGCGATTCTCGAGCGCGGTATTGCAGTCGTTAGTGTGTCGGACTTTTGTGCTCGGGGCTTCGAGTTCGAATCCCGACCGGGACTACAAACGTTTTTTTTACGGTTTTTTCCACCTCCGCGAGGGTCTGACAAATCCTCCGAGAGTATCATCTGTTATGAGAGACCGCGCGCTGATTTACCGTTCCGAATCGGCAAAAGACTATAGATGTCCTCCATGTGTAAGGCGATGAGCTGTGAGCACGATTTTTTGGAATATTTTAATACACTGAGTTGACCCCTAATTATTCGAGTTGGTAAAAATGGCACATCGCACACAAGAATATTTTTGCAATAAAAATAGATGGGTTTTTAGCCATACCTTGTGTTTGCTGCAGGAAGGTACAATTGCATGAGGTACATCTTTTTTCATATTTTAAGGTACCTAAATCATCCAGCATATATCTGCCTATTAACGCACGCAACATTTATTTCTTAAGAACATTTTTAACAATTTATCCGCCATTTTTTTTTAAACACACTTTCTGCCACTGGCGTTAAAATTACAAAACCGCTGCTTAACGATCTGCACACCATCATTAATAATCACAATTTTGTTACATTATCTCTGACACATTCAACAATTAGAATTATTTACAAAAAATTAGACATGGCCAGCACTAATCATGTCGCAAAACTGTATCCATGACCTCTTTGCAATTATTTCGCGAACATGGGTCATTAATCAAAATGTGCATAAGGTCTTCATTTCGACCCCCGATGGAATGTAACTTCTGTACGAACAACATGCGTCTGGTATGTCACCCTTCCTGCTAAAACGAACAATTACTTTCACGGAAATGTCGTTAAAAACTTCTAAAACTCATGTTTGACATCGTTACCCCACCACCAGCGCCGAGTTCTGTAGATCAGACACCCAGCGAACACTGTACACCTTCGGGCTTTGTGTGCGACATATGGCACATTTCACGAATGTAACATTGTAACATTGCACCGCGGTGACTTATGGCTGTCAATCACCAGCGCAATGTCCGGTACTGCACTGCACGGTGCATTATTTTTATGTCCCCGGAGCGATGAATGGCAAAAGAGTCTCACCACTAATGTTCAGCAGGACACGAAAAATCAATCTGCAATAGGAAATGGTTGTCGACCGACAATAGCTTGTCTAAAGTTGACGATCTGTCAAAACTATTGACTTTTAGCGTGTAGACCACACGTGGGGCGAGAGGGGGTGGATGCTCTTATTACAGAGGGCATTCGTGCATGACACCGGACCAAAACAAATAAAGGTGGGTAGGTGATTGCTGCCACACGTGTGCTCGTGAAAACGATAGCATCAGATGTCGAGGCAAAAAAAAAAAACATTAAAAAAGTCAAGGAAAATGCCATAATGCACTAAAAATTTGATTGTCTTTATCAGACCTAATGACAGGGTCAAATTAAAACCACTGTCGTACAATGAGGGTCGTGTGCGGCAATATAAGTATTTGACAATTTGTAAAATTATATAATTACTCTATATTTGATGATTGATAACGCCACAGCACAACCACATGGCGTGCGTACGCAATTGCTGTGTGGGCATCAGAAGCCGGAGGCAATGAAAATATTCGACATGGTAGGTACGGTTTTAGGTGGTTAAAAACCTATAAAACTGCTTGGGTATTGGGCGTGCTTTTTCCTCATTTTGGGACGTTGAAACGTTTTTGATTTTTGAAAACAACGAGTGTCAAACTGTGCCTGCAAACATATTAAAGATTCTGGTGCTGCCGCTTAATTGGGCATTGCTCTATGGAATTGCTTAAAACAGAAATTTGTCAAATAGAAAACTAACAAGAATCCTGAATTCTGCAATTTGTCAACTTCAAATCCTATCTTCCTTTCAAAAGCTCTGTAAAGATATTAACAATTCGCTTAGTAATTGCCATAAGTCGCTGCGAATTCGTTTTGAAATCAGCGAACTACGAATATCTTGACAGAACTTATGTAAATTGATTTTGTAGAAGAGTCAAGTTATAGATTATTCGATTGTTTAAAGATGTTCGTGCTGCGATTTCAATTCTGAAACAGTATTTTGGAGTAAAGTCATTTGTTTGCCAGTTCGCTGATCGCAAGTTCGTTGGCTGTGAAAGCCCCTTAAATGTTGCTGGATGATAGAGTGTCAAAGGCGCGGCTAATGCTTTGCACAATACGGGCGCTTTGAGCCAAAAGAAGACTCTGATAAAGTTGTCATTTTAATGTCACATGCGTTAAATACAAAATGCTCAATGCTGTGCATGGGTGCAGTACCTGCAAATAAGCTGCAGTGAAGCAAAACCATTTAAAGTATTGGATACATACCCTTTTTTGAGGCCATAAGCGACAAATGAAAAGGTCTCAAAAGCAATGTTTCCATAGATGGATGTATGTACGAGCTTGAGCACCAGATCGGCGAAAACCCACACAGCCGAAAAAGATAAAGCAGTCAGTGCAGCAAGAGGATATACTAAAGGGCTCGTTCGTTGCTTTAAAAATGTTTGGAAGTGTTGCAAAAATTTCGCTTCAGCTGTTAGGCAGACGTAGCGACATAATATTGAGTCTTAAAGAAAATTTTGAAGAAACCCTGATCAAAATCATTCAAGGACAGGACGAAAATGGGAATGAGCGAAAACGTCTATTGAAAGGTTTTGAAAATGAACCCCACAACACACCCATGTAGAGACGGCTAAAAAATAGCGCTTGTCGTTAAATGAGTTGAAAGGACACAGGCATTAAGGCTTGCGGTAAGTTTTTCATCTCATAACTACAAAAAAACGATCCAACAAAATTTAGACTAACTTTGTTTCGAATAACAAAAGCCTTCAGAGTCTCGAATAGAATTATGGAAAGGTACCACCTGATGTAGCCCCGATACGAATAGCATCAGCAAGCTAGGCCATTTGGTTTGGCTATTGTTCAAGGGATAACAGAAGTGCTCATACGTTAGGGGCAGAAGAAAAATGTTGCAATAAGCGCAAGCTGAAAGTACGACTGGTCGTAACTAAATACTTGAAGAATGATAGTAAGAAGGCGAGTGGAAATCTATTGCGCCTAAAAACCCAAGTCGCGAATCACTGAACCCCGAGACAAAATTTCTAGACATTATCACAAAAGCTAGGCTTCTACTGTGGGAGCGAGCAAGGGAAGAATGAAATCGGTACCGTTTTGGCCGCATAATTACTTGATGGTGTCTCTTATATCTTAGCATAATGTGTCGGGTTCGAATCCCAATCGGGGTAGTAAAAGTTTTTTACGGTCCCACCTCTGCGAGGGTCTGACAAACCCTCCGAGAGCATAATTTGTCATAAAGGGCCTCTCATTTCACCGTTTGGAATCGGAAAAAATTTTAGGTACCCTTCATGTGTGCAAGAACACCTGAAACCCACACATCATTGATGGTTATGAAAGGTCAGGTGAAGACTCTTTTGAGCTGCCAGTTTTTTTTTTTTTAATACTCAAACTATAAAAAGGCTTAATTTTTATATACAACATATGCTCGTGATCAAGGGTTATGACAATCCTTAAAATGCGTAACACGTCGCGAGCGGAAAGAATTTGAAAATAGTAGAAGAAAGTAATTCTCGATCCTACACGAACGCTCATGAGATAAACATGAAACCTCTACACAGGACTACCAAAGCTTAGGTACCCCCGCAAGTGTTATGCCTTTACGGAGAAAAGCAATAGTATAACCAGCAGAATATTACATAAAAACATCTGGCATGCATTTAATTGTTTTCCATTCTATTTACTTATTGGAAGAGAAAAAGGTGTTTTGTGTTCGCCCGACCATAACCTGGGTAACAGACGTCGATCAGGAAGCCGCTCATTTTGAGACAGACGCTTCTGGATTTTTCGTTTTTTGCTGATTTTGGTCCGCCCCGGGATATTTTGCATACCGGTACCCACCATATCTGGTAAGCATACTCAGGGACCAGCAACCACAGCAGGGCAACAACAAGGCCGTCGGCTCTGACTACTTACCCGAGGAGCTATTTAAGTACGGAGGCTATGTTTTGGTGGGCTGCATGCACCAAATCATTAACGAAGTGTGGGGGACGTAAAACTTGTACAAAGGTTGGAAAATCTATGTCTTGCAAGAACTATCGAGGCATATCCCTGTTAAATGTTGCATAAAAGATCCTATCAAACGTACTATGTGAGCGTCTTTAAGCCGTTCCAGTCCGGCTTCACATTAAGGCAAATCCTGAATTTCAAGTCGAGACATACCTTTTCATTGATTTTAAAGCCGCGAATGAAAGCATTCATCGTCAGAAGCTCTACTTGGCGATGGCCGAATTCAAGATCCCTGTAAAACTGATCAAACTGTGCCGTGTTACATTAGAAAATACACGGTGCAACACGCAGTTTGGGAACAGCTCCTCGGAACAGTTCTAAACGTGCGTCGGACTCCGCCGAGGGATGCATGCGCAGGGCAAAGGTCAACACGGACGGCACAATCTTCGGCAGATAATAGTAGCCTCCTTGTAACCTGCAAATACTGGGGTACAAGGACGATATCGACATTATCGCCCGCTGTAGTCGTGCCATGATAGATGTCTTACGGCGATTGAAGAACAGGCGAATTTGGTTGGTTTAGAAGTAAATGGGGATAAGACCAAATATATGCTTTCAACAAACAAAGAGCCATCCACCCGCGCCGCTAAGGACAAAACGTCACTGTTGGTAGCAGTAACTTCGAGGTAGTTAAGGAGTTCATCTACCTTGGAGTTAACATCAACTCCACAAACGACACCTTAGTGGAGATTCCTTAAAAAATAACCTTAAGAAACCACTGCTATTTCGGTTGGCAAAACAAAGGGGTTCCAAACTCATCTCAAGAAAGACAAAGTGTAAGCTCTACAAAACCTTTATACCAGTTCTGCTTTATGGCACCAAGTGCAGGACAAAGAGCAAAGAAGTAGAAATTATACGTGGCTCTTGCGGGAGAAAAGGAGGACGAGAAGGAGGGCGAATGGAAAAGAACATATAACCGCGAACTCTATGTGCTGTACCAAGATGTGGATGTATTTTAAAAAGGCAAAACGAGAAGGCTACATTGGCTGAGTCACATATGGAGCGGATGGATAATAGCGTTCCAGCAAAGAGGCTCTTCGAATGCAAGCCCCCGGGCTCGAGACGAACAGAAAGACCGCGCCTCCGTTTTAAGGACCACTTCATTGCGAACATTTGGAAGCAGCGTGCCCAGTATCGCAGAGAATGGAAATAAGCTACCGTAAACCGTTCTGGTTATCAACAACATTCTAAAGAATGTAAGCGCTATGGGTATCAGCGCCACGTATCTTAAGTGAAATCATGGAGGGTGCTCGGGGGACGACCTGCATCTGGACCAGAAGCTGTGGTCTCAGTGTCAACCCTTCAAAAACGAAACTGGTCCTTTTTACCAGGAAGTACAAGATACCGCAATTCAAACTCGCCAAGTTAAATGGAGTGATATTATCCCTGGCGGATAGCGCGAAGTATCTGCGTCCCGAACAAAAAACTGAATTGGAATCTTAACGTAAAGGAAAGAATCAAGAAGGCATATAATGCGCTTTTTATTTGCAAGAGAATGGTAGGAAAAACTTGGGGCTTAAAACCTGCCATGGTCCACTGGTTCTATACTGTGGTGGTAAGACCCATACTTACGTACGGTCCCCGGATGGATCCAAGAGGGCGGAACTCTGAGCTTCTAACAGCGGTCTATTTCTGTTTTCGTTCCAGGTATTAAGAAGGTTCCCAATGGACACAATGGACCCAAACGCTGGTCTAAGTGAAGCCGTGACTATTGTCAAAGGGGCATCCATCAACCTGACCTAACCTACGTACGGTCCCTTGGTTTGGTGGAAAGCAACAAACAGAAAAACAGTTTACGGAAAATTATCAGCGGTTCAAAGAACGGCTTGTATAGCCATCACAGGTGCGCTCCGTACTACACCTACGGAAGCTCTGAACACTCTGCTACACCTAACGCCTTGACCAACAGATAAAAAAAAATTGCTGGCAATAGTGCGCTACGGCTCACAAACTTGAACTATTTCAAGAGCAGCGGCTACGGACATGGCTCGATGCTGTCGGAGCTACTGCAAAGCAATCCAAGTCTTACGGATGAAACTCCCTCGCTCGTCGACTTCGACACACCGTAAGAAGTTATTTATCCAGCGAGACTTACAGACAGAGGTTCTGGCTGTACTTAGGGCGGCCGAGCTTATGCAGATGAGACCGATATCCGGCTGAGATATCGCCATTTACATCGATAGCCAGGCTACGCTCAAGGCAATGGAATTGATCAACATTAAATCTGATAAAGTCAGGGGCTGTCGCGCAATGCTTAAAACACTGTGGAGTCAGAACCGGGTGAGACTGTACTGGGTGCCAGGACACTGCGGTATAGACGGAAACGAATAAGCTGATGAGCTTGCAAGAAGAATAGGGATCCTTAGATATAGTGAGGTTTCTAACATCAAACCACCCCTCTGCGAAGAAAGAGACACTTTTGAGGAGAAAATTAAAACGACGGCCAATCAAAGGTGGTCTCGTCTGACTGGACACAGGGTATCTAGGGCTCTCTGAAAAGGATCGAAGGGACTATTAAAACTGAGCAGGGACACGCTAAGGGCTTTAGTAGGAATTCTGACAGGACACTGCCTCCTACGGAAACACGCAAAGAGGCTCAAGCTTTCTGACACGGATATTTGTCGCTTCTGCAGTGTTCTACAGGCGGTTCACACATACTGTGCGAATGTGAGGCAATTTCGCGTATGCGCAGGAAATTTTTGGGGCATATTTCTTCGAAAGTTTAGAAGAAATGCACGGCACAGACTTCAAAGGACTCCTTAAGCTTGGCCTTTTACAATTTATAGGGAAATTGGCAAAATTTTCAGGTGGTTTTTGCATTTTGAATGTTAAGTTCAACATGTTCCTAAGGGATCGCGATGGGCCCGTTTTGGTGCCTAGTGTCTGTGTGGTACTTTTCACCACACCCCTCTTTAACCTAACCCAACCTACCGTGAACTAGGTTGAGACCCTCCATTGGTCGGGAGACCTATAAGCAAGTTAATATGGTGACGCAAGGTGAGGTCTGGATCCTAAAAATTGCCACATTGTTCCCCAGGGATCGCGATGGGCCCGTTTTGGTGCCTAGTGTCTGTGTGGTACTTTTCACCACACCCTTCTTTTACCTAACCTAACCTACCGTGAACCAGGTTGAGACCCTCCATGGGTCGGGAGACCTATAAGCAAGTTAATATGGTGACGCAAGGTGAGGTCTGGATCTTAAAGATTGCCACAAAAGACTGGAACGTAGCCACCTGATTGCTTCAACATTCCGGAGGAAGGAGACTAAAAGTAGTCAACACTTTTTAAGTCTACCTTCTATTCTCTGCACAATTGATATAATGTCCAGTACAGATAAGATTATGGCGTTTGTATAATGTATCGCACTCTAGTTTCAAAGGAATCCACTTTAGTCTTCCTCACGAAAAAAAATTGTCAGCGACTTCCGAAATTTCATAATAATGCAGTGCTTATTATGAAATTTCAATAAAGCTCCCTCACAAAATCCAAAAAAAGTATACGAATGAATGCATAAACAGTGCTGCAGGGTAACTCTTGATGTGCTTAAAGTTCTCCCATAGGGCCTATACTGCCGATTTCGATTGGACAGAGTCTTTCAATATGAAGCACGTTAAAATAATTCACAGGTGGTGATAGCTTTGTTCGGGACTTTGCAACAGTATTCAGTCTATATTTTCCACATGAGGTTTGAAGGGCAGTCAAGTACTCCAAAGACGAAAATCTGTTGGCCCGGGTCAATAAAATAACCTTAGAATTCTTTAGAGTAGGAAGATCTTTAGGAAGATATCGGGTTCAGACAAATTGTGATCCGTATCCACCACTATCAATAACCTGTGATCACATGCCTAATCATGTTCTTCTTTTGTAGGAAGAAAAGGGTGGTTCACGAAACTGTGAAAATTATTGTTCTATCAAGCTGATCTCGCACACAATGAAGATAGTCGAGCGGTTACTAGACAGTCGACTGTAAAAATAGTAAGGCTCTCTGAAAACCACTGCGGGTTTTTCGCGGGTAAGGGTCTATTTCCACCATCGACAGTACAGTCTACGTCGACAGTTGAGATGAGCTCGAAAAATATTGTGTCTTACGGGACCGTTACACGGCAACAGCTGTCATTCGCGAAAGGCCTCTTATAAGACTCACTGTACTAAAAATCTTTTTTGTCGCTTTTTGAAGGCCAGGCTGAGTCATAAACCAAAGGATCTCTGGTTCCAAAGGTATCTACATGTCTACATAGGAGATCTGATATGATTTCAACCTGGAGATCTGATATGCGTGGCACGATCACTCCTTTTTCGAGAAAATTTTCTGGTGTTCATGCTCGTTCAAAGGGGATTCGCAAAAGCTCTGGCGATGACATTTGACATGCTTGAATTATTTGCCGGACTGCCATCGAGTCTTATATGCCTTTAATGATTTAATGACCATAATATTTTTTTCTTTTTAAATGTTTTAATATTCGTAAACGGGAATGTTGACCACTTCTAGCGCATTCACTTTCAAGAAGACGATTCTCGTCAACAAAGTCGTGATCCAGTTGATCATTTCTAAGGCGGCGTTTCTTACAAAGTTTTATTGCACATTTTTTTTTATCGTGCGACTATTTTTTACTCGCTCAGCGGCGTTCGTCCTGGAAAAGGACGTTTTCGCCCAAAGTTAAAGTCGTCCACAAAATCAAAAATGATTGGAAGCTCATGAAATTCTTTTAATGCAGAAAATGTCCAGAATCACCCGATGCCTTTTTCAATTTTCAAAACATCAGAATTATTATTATTTCTCTAGTTTGAATGTTTGCGTGTGATAAATTTAATGTACCTACCTACTTAATTCCCTTGGAAAATAGTATTCCTCGAGATGAATCTCTAGATTTACGATACAAATTTAAATCCTGCTAGCAAGTAATTAAGAACAAATCTACTTCTAAATCTCATTCACTTTTTTCACAAACCTCTCTTATGACACTTGTAAAACCCTTTTTCGCACAGCTTCATAAAAATGTTGAGCCCTGAAAACTAAGAACAAAACTCTCCAAACACGACAGATTTGTCAAATTTTTTACAACGGATTTTTTTTGCTCCTGAGAAGTTTCATTGTCACTCTCTTTTAAAATGCATTAAAAGTTAAACCTATGTTTATCCGGTTAAGACACTTCGAGAACCATTTTCTATCGGCTCCCGATAATCACAGTTTTATGGCCGGTGAAGACATTATGTAGATAATATAGTAAAACAAAAGTTTACATATTTCTTTGGCGCAGGTTACTATATGCTTACGAATGACGTGTTGGAGTACACGTATGCGTGGTGGGAAAACCTGGGAACTACATAGCACGCCTCAGTTTTTATCAGTAATTTTTTTATTTTTACAATTTGTGACACAGCACACAAGTCAGAAAGCAATCATACTGCTTCACCTACATCCCTTGTAGGTATAATGTATATATTCAGCCGAACCATTAAATATAATCCCTCTTTGGATGGACTCGCAAAATTTGTTTGATTTATGAAGTACCTGTGCAAACATTTCACTTCTTTTTGCATTCCATCTTGCATTGTTCCCTTAATAATCTGTGGATGGCATAGTTTTTTTTGTCAAGTACATATTTATTGATTTTTTGTTGATCTAGTGGCTCAACAAATATTTAGGTTAACATTTTTCGAGCATTGCAGTTCATCGAAACTGAAACGAAATCTTGTAACATCTGTCAAAGAACTGTCAAAAAATATTCATAAGTTCAGTAGTCGTTGTTTTATCCTGTTTTTTATGGACTCGATATCTACTTGGTTCCTTCAAATTTATTTATTATTCAATTTCCATTAGATGACGCGCCTTTATTAGATACAACGAAATCACGTCATAAATATCCTTTCCCCTGTAGGTACCTACTTACTGCAGGAAGAGGAAGGGATGTCTCTCTTGACACTTTCGAGTCAAGATGTTAGGATATTTCCTTGTATCGTGATTTTACATAACATTAGCATAACCTTCTTCGGTACACTAAACACGCATCTATATTTCCGCCTGTGGAAAGGATTTTTTTTATAAGTTATGTAGGTAGATAAGGAAAAAAATATCAAAATTATGTTTTTTTTACTTCGATCTACCCATTAGGAGTGTTCAAAATGCGCATCTCGGATGGGAGCCGATGTTGTACGCATTTCAGTTTTGACATCAGCTGTCAGGCTAGCAAAGGGGTTGCAAAATTATGTTCGCGGTAAATTTATGCTCAAGAGGGACTTAAGACTTTGGCTAATGTTCAAGGTGTGTTCTGAAAAGAAATTCCTTTTTTTTGGACAAATTTTGAAAAGAAGTATAGCAGGACTTTGTGGCTGAGGTGAGAACACTTGAGTGAGATGATGTGGTGAGGGCATGAGGGCATCCTCCTTTTTTAGTCTAACATCTAAGCAAGAGGGAAATTATGAAACAGTTTTTGGGAAAGAAAAATTAGAAACCTGGAAATATGTTTGATGTGAAAATATATTAATGTTCTGATATTTCTAGTAGCTTAAAAAATTAACAATTTGTTTTAGCTTTTGTTCCACAGCCTCTAAACAAGTTCTTGTTTAGTCCTAATCATAAAGATTTTTCCTAAAGCGAACCTGTTAGACCAAAGACTTGAACACCAAAGAAATTTTGTGGCAGAGACTAAAACACTAAGTACTTAGTGAAAATTCCTTGTCTTCCTTGGGGTCCCTGCCCATTTTAGTGACGTTCGCATGTGCATGTGAGTAGCCTCTATCATATCATGCTTTGCAGAACTTTTTCACATGTGACTGCAAAGCAATTTCTGACAAAAGTCATTGATGCGATTGCAGGAATTCGTTCTGTCGCATTTAATTTGAATGTATAAAGTATAATCTATCACTCCCAAAGTATCTAATCCCAAAGTATATCTGCTCAATAATGGTGACTGATAGTAATTGGTGAATCGAATTAAATCAAATCGAATTATATTTGTTTTTATGTGGATTGTGAGGACTTTTTTCCTCTCCTTCCAAACTTCTTGATATTTAAAAAAGAAACGTCAAAATGTGACAACAAAACAACAACTGTAATTTAAGGACTTTATGAATTTAATAGAAAAACTGATGCACTATTCAAATTTTACTTTGCTTCTCAAAGGAAACCACATGCGCCACATGCGTTCATGTTGTGTACTAGCGCCGCATATACGCCAAATGCATGCAGTTAGACTTCACATAGTCGTAGGCATGCGGATCCAGTTGCGGAAATTATCTTTATAGGTAAGAGCCTTAAATTTACATTTAATATCATAGACCTTGCCAAAATAACTTTCATAAATACCGTTTTTTAGTTCAAGGCTTCAGTACCATTGTGTCGGATATGCTGTATAAATTTGCAATCTGACGCAATCTGCAGCAGCCTGCTTTGAACTGTGATAAAGCCTTCATATCTTAATTTTCCGTCGAAACCATTTTTGAAACATTAAATTTGAGTTTTAATCAAGACCTAACCCAACCTCTCCGAGCTTATTGACCTCCAATTAGGTATATATCGCCAACGATACGATCCAAGTTGGTAAAGCAATGCCACGAATCTCTCAACGAGATTGCTGTCAGGTGCGACGTATCCCTGTGCTGGGTTCCAGGCCACAGGGATATTCCAGGCAACTGCAGAGCCGACGGACTAGCTAGAGAAGATGCTACTGCTTACCCGACTCATACAACGGAACCGGCAGCACCCACAAACTCGATAAAGTTCCACCTGGACGTCGAAGCCATCACAACGGCAAACAATAGGTGGAATAACATCAGCACAGGTGTCTCTTCCAAACAAATCTGGCCAGAGCTCGATCGTAGGAAAACAAAGAGACTCATCTCCTTCAATAGGCTGAATCATAGAAAGATAATTGGGGCCCTCACAGGGTACTGTCTAGTAGGGCGACATGCCAGAAGACTTGGTGCTCCCTTCAACGTTTTCTGCAGAAGTTGCAGGGATGAGGAGGAAGAAGAGACCATGGTTCATCTTCTGTGCAACTGTCCCACCCTATCGGCACTGAGAAGGAAACTTTAGGTGAATACTTCTTCGATGACCTTAATGATCTAGCGCGACTCGATCTAAAGAGGATAATGCATTTTATCTCCGGGTCAAACTGGCTAAACGCATAATTATGTTTCACAAAACCCATCCCGCCTCCATATGGAAACTCTATGCGAGCAAGCACCTACGAGCGCCAAATATACCGCATTAACACCCCCCCCCCCCCCCCAAAGCTTATTTTTATTACGGGCTTATACTGACTGCTTCGGTTACCCCTACCCTCCCCCAAATTCTAACGCGAGCGGCCTGTAGTACGGGCTTACACCGAAGACGGTTACCCTACATCAGCCTCTGCGTGAGAATTCCCCCCTGCAAGGGTTCACACCGAATCGGTTAACCCTGCACCTTCCTATTCCTGAGGATAATCCTTAGCAGAGAAGCAACAGGCCAGTCGGACTTATACCGAAATCGGTTGCCCCTGCCGGGCTTCCTCTCATATAGGAACTATTCCTCACTGACCCCCCCACCTCCTCTTCGACCTCAAGCAATCTCCCACAAGTGGTAACAAAATGGACCTCCTTTGGTCTAAGTGTGTCCCTACCCAGCGGGGACAGCCACCCAACCTAACCTAATCTATTCAAGACCTAACCCAATTGTTGTCATTTAATTCTCTGTGTACAGAAAAAATTCCTTGAATTTTCACTGAACTTTCGCTTGAACAAAAAACTGGGACATAACTTTAAGAAAGCCCACTTTATTTGGTCTTTACTTTTAGCCATGATTTGTGGACTTGGATATACGCACAACAATCAATCAATGATTCTTTACATTTGACCGCTTAACCTTTAAAAGGGTCATGGAGCGTGGGCAGCTAAATAGCCCTTTCATCGTTCCCGATCTTCCGCCACCAACTCAAGAAATAAAGTCGCGATCCCAAGACGGATCTCCAAGAGATCCTTTTAGCTGATCCAACCACCTGTTATTTGGTCTATTATTGAGCAATGCGCTCTCATTTCGGCTAGCATTACCTGTCGAAGAAGTTTGTCGGAAGCCATGAAAACAACGTTTCCAAACCATCTTATTTCGTCTTTGTCAGGCTCAGGTGGTCGAAACTATCTGTCATCTTTATCGGCCTCGTATTGTTTCTTCTTCCCGACGGTGAAAGGCTGGCTTTTTCCCTATTATATGATGTTTTCATCATCTCTGAACGGACTCTAAATCTACAACGCTGTTATCTTCCGCATCTTTGAAGGTTTATTTACGGGCTTTCTTCCCGTGACTCTTGCTTTTCACATTTTGCTAGGACTTAAAACTTTCCTCGAGTATAGCAACTTCCAAACTCATCTATCGCCAGCTTCTCGTGCCCTTTTTTCGTCGGCAATCTACGTCGAAGGCATAGTGCTTAAACACTAACCTCGAACGTAACCGTTTGCAAAAATCAAGTTTCTTCTGCTTTATAAGTGGTGGTGCAGAACGTTGGACTTTATTTAAGAACAGGTCAGAAGCCTTAAGCGTTCCACCAACGAAAAAAAACAGTGGATCACCCAAGCCACATACTCTTCGCCAGCGTGACAGTTCCATTGCCAGATTTTCCATTGCAGCAGAAGAGCTGGTCGACCCCAAAGCAAATGGTATAAGACTACACGGAGAAAGAATGTAGTGGCCTACATGGAAAGAGTTGGAGGTCAGATGCCGCGAGGGCAATCAGGAATTAATAAATATTTTTCAAAAAACCAGGTTCCCTATTTGGTTTTGTAGTGCACTTAAGTTGCTACTTTTGGCCGCAATTGGCGCCACTGGTCTTCAAAATTTTATGCTCGCAGAACGAAGGCTATTGGGAGCTTTTGTGACGCGGTCAGCAAATTTTCTGACAGTTGCAGTCCTTCTAAGCGAAATATTCTGTATTATGGTGTTGTCCGCAGAAGTTTACCAACAGTAGTCCGACCAAAAATGTCCTCATACTCAGTTTTGACGTTATAATTTCCCAGACCAATTTTACAATATTGGGACATTGCTCGTAGGTTTTGATCGAGGTGTTCCAAGAAGCAATCATTGCCGGCGTCGTCTTTTTCCTCTGTATGGACATGAATGCATATCAGGCTTATTTTGATACACTAAGTCCATGCAGATTGTTTTCCTATGTTTTGAAAGCTCAAGATTTCTTACCTAAGTCTTCCGCGTGTAGTTAACTCCCAAAAGAGTAATAGAAAAATTGTGAAGTTTATTTTGCAGTGAATTTTTCCTTATTTTAAGGTCGTGTTAAATTTTGGCCCGTTTGCACCACATCTACTTAGGATTTTAAGTTTTACTTATAAGGTTATTTCGGTTGCGCGAAATTTTATGTTGAACTTAAATATCCTTAAGTCATACATAAATTAAGTTCAGGACAATCCTGAACTTAAGCATAATATCATCAAATTGCCTGTCTATTTTGAGTCATTTATCATCATCAATTCAGACGAGAACGTATTTATATATTAATACCAAAAATGGAATTGGCCATAAATATCGATCTGGATGATTTTGAAGATGATTTCGAGGTTTTGGAACTGTTGGAAATAGGATTACCTCGCCAAGTGTACACTCGAATAGAGTTGTTCAGCAAATTCGATGATTTGGGATTTTATAAAAGGTTCCGCTTAACCAAAGAGTCTGTGCTGAACTTGCTTTACTTAATTGAAAGCGAGTTGGAGTTTCCCTCGAACAGGTACTATTTACTAGTACATCACACTTATTTTCTGTTATCATTTGTAATGATAACTATATTTCTTACCAGAAATGCATGTGAGTCTCCAGTTAATCAGATACTAATAGCATTGTGTTTCTATGCAACTGGGAACCATTTACTAAGCATCGGCGATTTTGGTGGCGTACACATGTGTCCACTGTTTCACGCATTGTTTTGAGAGTATCGAAGGCTATCGTAAAGTTGTTTCAAAAATTTGTAACATTTCCGGAAGACCCGACCGATATAGCTGAAGCTAAAAGCAAATTCTTTTTAATCGCATCATTCCCTGAAGTTATTGGAGCAATTGATGGAACACACGTTAGGATTCAGTCACCTGGTAGTTTAGTTCGCTTAGTTAAAAATCCTGTAACAAGCTCTTAACTCTTTTTATATAGGTGGAAACGATGCTGAAATTTTTTCGAAATCGCAAATCGTATTTTTCATTTAACGTGCAGGCAATTTGTAATGCAAATATGGAGTTTGTTGACCTGGCCAGGGTCTTACTGGCCATGACGCAACAATATTCAACAACTCTTTTAAAAAGGCTAAGTTTGAAGAAGTGAAGAAGGAAGATATCCAAACAGCATTTTACTTGGTAAAAATAAACATTATGCCTTCTTTTGACACTAGATTTATTAAATAAATACCCATTTCTTACAATTGTATAAGGTGATAGTGCTTATCCTATTAAGCCGTATTAAATGACACCTTTATTAAATCCGTGTAATCGGTCGGAGCAATTATACAACGAATCCCAGATACGAACCCGTGGAGTAATTGAAAAAACATTCGGCATATGGAAAAGAAGATTTCCAGTTTTGGCATATGGATGCAGACTAAAATTAAGCACTACACTTCTGATAATGGTTGCTACAAGCATTTTGCACAACATCGCCCGAGGAATGGGTGATACTGAAGCTCCACGCTCAGAAGATTTTAATGAAGCTAGTCTAGAGGCAGCCATTAGATTGGGAAATATTCCAACTCCCCCATTACAGAGCAATGGACAGCGGTCTTATTTGATTGGAGGACAAAAAAGAATGAGCCTGATTCAAAACTATTTTTCGCGGCTATAATAAAATAAAATCGTTGTGCGTGTACCTGCATAACAAGCATGTTTCATTTATTTCAAGAGGTCCTTTTCTTGGGAAGACTAGGGACAAGTCAAATGTTAGTTGAGTTTTTGTTTATTTATTTCTCAATTTTTTTTAAAATATGAGTTTTTATCTCGACGTCCAATCGCAGAGCTTCCTTTTTGAGATTGTGCTCAATGCGTCTTTCATCAGCTTCTGATTGTAAAGACTTTAACTGAAGTTTGCAGATTTCCATCTTCATTACTGCCAACTCCGAATACTGTTGGGATATATTAGTCGCACTAGATGATGCCAAAATTGGGGTCTTTCTTGAAGTTCATGAAATTTGACTTTTTCCAAGATTTTCTTTTTGCAAGAAGATTTTGGTGTTTGTGGTTTCGGGTCCGGCGAGTTAGCTAAAAAGCCCGACACACATGAGCTTGTCATTTTTAGGGGTTTTCGTATGCGATGGCTTGTAGTCGAACCAATTCAAGTTATTATTTCCAATCTGAAAGCATGAAAATTGGAAATTCGGCCCGTTTTTAGAAGAGAAAAATGGTTTTCTTACCTGGTCTGAGCTTTAAAAACTATCTGTCGTAACAGGGAGTCACTATCAAATGTGTTCGAGACCTCTGACTGTCTTGGGGTTCAGAACTGAAATTGCCAAATCTAAGTTTGGATCGTTGATTTTTGGCTTGGTCCCCCCGCCTGTTTTCGCTGATTCCATCTTCTCTGTGGAAACTTCTTTCCTGACTTCTCTCTTGTAGTTGGTAAATATCTTTTTTAGCGCCTGGAAGTCCCTGTAAACATTGGCAGAGGATTGGGAATTGAAGGCCAATTCAACTCTTTTCCATGCCAGTTCCTTTTCCTTCCAAGTGACAGCACCCGTCTTCTTGTTTTCTATTATTCGCTGCTCTTCACTTATGCAGCATAAAAGACAGTTCTTCTCTTGGGTCGTAAAATTAGGTGCTCGGGCTCGAGCTTTGGCCAATTCTCGTACTTTTTCAATTTAAAAGATTTTTTCGAAAAATTTTCTCAATTTTTTGATGTTTCTCATTCACGTCAATGGAAACGGTGACATATAAAATAAGTAAACTTGGTTACGGTTTACAGGTAAGTTATACTTAGCTAGGATTGACCATAAACAAGTTGGTGCAAAGGACTTAAATTTAAGTAAAACATAGGATATAAGTTGAACTTGGCAAAGTAATAGTTTTCTAAATAGTTGGTGCAAACCGGCCTTAATCTACGAGATCTGTTAAGCTTACTTTTTCACTTAAGATTGCTCTTATCGGATTTTGATGGGGTAATTTGTCCAAAAACTGATTGAAAATGAAGACGATCGAAGTGATGTCAAAAACTTGATCGAAACTTGATCCTTTAAAATATTTGAAAGCGACTGCATTTACAACGACTGTGTTGAACCGCGTTTAAGTATTGCTTCCACATTTGGAACCTTGCTCCAAGCAATATGTACGCACGGAACCATTTGTCATTCAACTCGTATTCGACAATATATCCCTGGTCATATACCTACCTATCTCGTGTTTAAAAAATTTAATAGCCCTCCTCAGCTTGTAAAGTGTTGTTTGCCGAACCCGAAAGTAATTTTCCAGCCGATATAACCCATAAAGTAAAAATTCCAATTCAGAAAAAAAACAATTAAATACGAAAATAAACAACAATTATGCGGTTACATCAAGCAAATTCTTCAAGAAGAAGAATATCGTCTCATTCCTCACAGTAGGTCACCAAGCACAACAGACACACGCAGACATCATTTTGTGTCGGTATCCTTATGGTCCTTACGAAAGTAAATTAAACCTAAATTAGGTGAGTTTTGTAAGTTTTTATCTTAGGTTTTGCATCGGCAGCGCAACATTCAACCTTATCGTCTCGGTCCGATCAAATCGCTCATTAGAGCGGAGTGCAGAACGTGCGCACCAAGGATACAACAATAGACTTACGTCACTTCTGCTATATGCCCTCAGGTTTTGATCCTCATCGAACTTTGATCACATTTATATGATTATAATTCTTTGTATTTTTATTTTTTTATTTTTGTATTTTTACCCCTTTTTTCTTGTACTTTTTTTTTGCTGCTATTTTCGCTATTGTGATGATTTACTAGAAATAAGGGGTTAAGTGGCCGCTAAGAGGACTCCTATGATTTATTAATAAAAAAACGACCAGGGGGTAACCCCGCATATAAATCTATTTAATGGAAACTACCTACAATTTATTTTTGGTGTTTTACTTGAAGGGTTAATGCCAGATGAGGTACCTGTTTTTTGCAAGGACATCAAGCGAATTTGATTAGGAGTAGGGTTACTTCATTAGTGAATATTGAGTGTGAAGTAGTGTAAAATTTTAGGTTAGTTTTAATTTCTTATCAATACAAAAAACACGATAGGTAAAAACACAGATAGGTATGGGTTTCCAAAAACAAAACCTGTCAAAAAAGTAATGTCAATCAACATTCCAGCTCAATCGCGAAAGAGAGGAAGGCCTAAACATTCGTGGATCCCACAAATGCAATGACAACAGCATTTTTTTGCCTCAGTGATGGGGGGCCTGCCGGTATATTCTAAAGGTCTTACTATAGTAGGCTAAAGCAGGAATAATCTAACGTCGAAATACACCGAAAATCCTACTCAAGTTCTGCCAAAAGATTGTGCTTCCCACTAAAGACTAGACGTAAGCAAACGTTTTGAAAATTATGAGATTTCACTATAAACGTCTTAAATATCACGTTGCCTTGAGAATTTTAAAATTATATCACTTTTTCTTCAACTTTGAAGGTTTATATTTCGATAGTCCGAAACCGATTGTCCGATGTAAAATGTGTTTAAAGTTTAGAGGTAAGCGTGCAATTCTTGGTTTATTCCTTTTTGTCGCGGATCCTTTTAAGCACGTTAAAAAATATATATGGGCTTAAATATGACAATTATTCAACTGTGCACCAGTGCGTATGCAAAAGTTTCAGTCCATCTACGACGGATTGCAAAATACCCGACCATACCAAAAAAAAAACTGCCACACCTCCAAAAAGTGGGCGGGATCCGCCTTTTTAACTTAAAAAAAATCATTTTTTAACGCCACACCCACAAAAGTGGGTGGAGGCACATAATACATATTCATGAAAGTTAGAAAATGCTAATATCTATAACTTTTGTCATATAATTTTTAGAGATTAGGCTCAGGGAAATGTATTGGCTTATTGGAAGATTTTCGAAATTAAGCACATATAACAAACTGCTCTTGTACAGGCAGGTGTTAAAGCCGTCCTGGACATACGGTATACAACTTTGGGGTTGTACCAAGCCGAGCAACATGTCCATGTTGCAGACTTTCCAAAACAAAACACTAAGAGCAATTGTGAATGCTCCATGGTATATTAGGAATAGCGATATTCACAGAGATTTAGGAATAGCTACCGTGGGCGAAGAAGTAACAAACTTCGCTCAAAAGCTAAATGCTCGCCTTAATGTTCATTGCAACAATGAAATGATCCGTACTCTAAACGAGACTCTTAACGATGTTAACAACGAACGACGACTACAAAGAACAAGACCCTTCGATCTAGCGACGTAGGGTGAAGCCGCATGAATGAACGGCTTAGTAGGTGCATTCACTGGAAAGCAACCTATCCAATGCGATCAACACTATGGAAGCGTAAACTACTTGTTAAGTTAACTTAGTTGTAGTCAAGAAGTATTATGAGAGAGCGAAAATTTACTACTATGAAGTGCGTTCTGGCAGTTTCATAGTGTCTCTCATAAATGGGTGGTTTTTTGGCACGTGGAAATCGGGCGTAACCAATATCGGCTACTTCGGTATTATGTACCTGCTATAGTGGGCGTATTGGCATCTTTGAAAGATTTTGGAGTTTTAGTCTCCGTCCATCCAAGTATTCAAAAAAAAAAAATATATATAATTTTTAGTCAAATTTCATATATATTTATTGAAAAACAGCCATTTTAAATTAAAATCCCTTAAAAAAGTGGGCGTGGTCAATGAAAAGGCTAAAGTTTTTTGACCACTCCAAAGATAATTACAAGGCAATATTACATACCAAAAATGAATGCGCTAGCACTTTTCATAGCTAAAATTCAGAAAAAGTATTTTTTTTAAATCAGAGATGGTCGCACATATGGGCCTGTAGTGGGCGTGTCTGTGGGCGGATTCGGCTTATTTTAAAACTTGATCAGGTCCAATGGACTTCCAGCCAACCCACAAAATTTCAGCTCTGTGCCTTAAAATTTAAGGCCTTAAAGTTGTTTACATACGGACGGACATGGCTTAACCGATTCTCCTGACGATCCCATTCATATCTCTAAATGGTCTTAGGGGTCTACGGTGGTTATTTCATTGCGTTACAAACTATGCATCAAACTTAATATACCCTGGGTCGGGTATAACAAAGCAAACATAAGTTAACAAAAACTTAACGAAATCGAGCAAAAGGCTATTTGGTCGCGGAATACAAATCGCATGTAGTGGAAATTTCGGAAAGCTGACTTAAGCTTATCAAAGTTTATTACAGTCAAATTGGCGTACCCCACAAGCGGACCATAAGAAATGCAGTATAGAGCGGGAGGGTTATGAACCATTACTTCAGATTGTAACCTTGCGCCTAATAGGGTGTTTCCACCGGACACTAATCCGCGGTTAAGGCAATAACCATCCTTAAATCCCCTCTAAATCACGAATTTTACCATAAGAAAACATCTTCACGATGAGATGAAAAATTAGTCGCGTAATTAATCTCTTTCACGCAAGAATTCTTAAATAAAGCTTAGCAGCTGTAATTCTACATATTCTGTGCGCTTTGACAGCTATTGACAGCTAGGTATCGTCCAGGGTAAACAGAATAATAATGTTATTAATTAAAGCATTAATGTAGAAAACAGAAAGTTGATTAAAGCAATTTTATAAACTTGAAAAAAAAACACTTTTCCTCCAATGAGAAACATTAATTTTGCTTCCATCCCCGAAGTCGGTATATCGTGACGTCAAACCTTATACGTCAAAAGTATGTTGGTATATCGTGACGTCAAACCTAAAACGTCAAAAGCAAGTTGGCATACATTTTTATTCTCTTTACCCTGGGCATAAATTACTGAATAACTTATTCAGTAATTTGTGACCCTGGGTATCGTCAACTCAGCAGTGTTTCTTGCGTGGTGTAAAGGGATGCACAGAATGGTTGATGTTGCTGTTGATTTCTATATGGTTGTTCCTGCCAAAAAAGTTAAATGCAGTAAGGTATGTACACTACATAATAATGATGGATGTTAGTGTTGATGCTGCTGGTTGATGTTGATCAAGTTGACCTACTATCAACTTTGTGTACCGAAATCCCAATCAAAAGATTTGACGTTTTGTTTTTCTATTTTTGAGTTATTTCGTTGCTTAGATTGATTAAATAGTTCATTTGTTAATTAATTAATAATTTTCTGAGTCTGAGTTGCCCGAGAGATAAAAAAATCACTTTTACAAGGAGATGCTCTGATGATGTAATGTCATTGAGAAATATCAAAAACGAAAGCATATCTATCAAGCTAATCCCCTCTGTTCCGGTGGAAACACTTTGGGATTAACTCCTAATCTTCCTACGTGAATTTCTGTATATTGTGCGGTGGAAACATAAAAGAAAAGAAAAGAAGAAGAAGGAACTCTTCTGACCGGAGTGTAGTCAGGTGCAAATGGATATCATTGTCCACCTGTGAAAGTTCAAGACAAATGTGGGCTAAATATAATAAGGCTCTAACTAACTTGCTCATCAAAAGTGACAGTGAAAACTCTGTCGTTACTAGACCTTAGTCCGCATCATTAACCCAACAACCTAAACTAACCTACAGTCAAGTGCAATGTGACGTCTTTCGAGCGAAATACAACCTGACTTGAGAACATTGAGATTTGTTTACATGGAACACACCATTTTTCATCGGTCCTCAAACAGTGCAGAACCATATCCCTCCAAGTATATGGGTGATGTGATACCTACCCACGCGTCAGGCTATTTGGTATACATTCAAAATTTTCCTGGTTATTTTTGTTTTTCGGTTTTTACCACCTGAAAATCTGAAAGCAGAAAAACCT
Source organism: Neoascia interrupta (assembly GCA_947623515.1). Taxonomy (NCBI): domain Eukaryota; kingdom Metazoa; phylum Arthropoda; class Insecta; order Diptera; family Syrphidae; genus Neoascia; species Neoascia interrupta. The sequence continues at coordinate 118,089,469 of OX392463.1, read as the reverse complement.
GTTTCACATCAGTTTTAAGATCCCTTCCGATTCCTCCTTAACTAAGTAGAGGGTGAAAGAGTAGGTACTAAAATTAGGCAAAACGTTTTTCGATGAGAAATGTTTGGATATTTTTTATCCAAAGTTTGGATAGGTACCCAAACACAGGTTGGAAATTTTAAGTGAGCAATTTCCCCCGCTTTCCCGTATCACCCGCTTTAGTCTACGGTTTTGTGGAGGCGTGTGAAGCTCCTGGTACCTATATGATATCGATATGGCCCCGTATTACAGCGTATTAATCTCACACTTGTAAAGTTCTACCTAAATTTCAAAATTTTGATCTCAGTGAAGTTCATATCACTTAAAAAAATATCCAGATTGTGTTTTACAGTTCGGATGGTTAAGAACCTCCAATGATATGATGGATGAGACAAGCTCACATTTAAGGTAACCTACCTACGTTTGCCTTTGCCTGCAACGACCCATAGAAAATTTGAAATATTCCAAACCATCAAACTAAACGCCAGGTAAGCAGCGGTCTATTAAGCCCACCTGTTTATTAAGATCATCCCGCATATCAGTCCATGTCCTGGCCAATCTACATGGTAGGCATTCCCTTACCACCGACCTCATTCATTTTTTTCCCGTAGTTTTTCTCTCTCTGACTGCATTCGATAATTTTGGACACGTGCGGGTGTATAGCTGCACACCTAAAGATGCAAGCCGAATACACAAACCTGAATAAAAAATAAAGAAAAACAAAACAAAAATCGAACAAAGAAGATGTTAAAAGATCCTTATCGCCCATGCAACGTTATTGTTGTGAAAGTTGTCCTCCTGGTGCTGGCAGTGGACACCGACACGAGTCAAAGAACCAGGAAAAAAAAAATACTGCCAATTGGCGGGCAACAACAGAACAGAAAACAGACAGACACATTGCCGTACGCAAAGAGATTCATTCAATTTGATTTCAATTGTATTCAACTGAGAGAGTGGCTCTGAATTGCATCTGTATGAGTGAGTAAGGTAGGCTCTCTCAATTTTTAGAGGGTTGATCGATTTCGTTCAACTTTTCTCTCCTTTTTTTCATTTTTACATGCCATTTGCCATCAAATCCAACCAGACGAACAGTAGCCAACCTTGAGTTCGGAAGGTTGCCGATGCCCGGATTCATTCACTTTTTGTGTGTCCTGCGGAGTGGATGTGTCGTCATAATTCTGTGCGGTTTATTTTTATCCATGTTCAGTTATTTTTTGGATTCAAGGTGAAAAGCTCATCCTGCAGCAATATCTCGTGTGAACAGTGGCAAAACAAACAAAGAAAATTTAGAAAAGAAAAATCTGTGAACATAACATTTGTGACATTAAAGTGATTGTGACAAAAGTGATTTAAACTGAAAGTAAATTTCATCGAAAACCTTGGATTTTAACCCCCCCAACATATAGCGGTAAGTTGCCTTATAGACTCCAGCCTTTAACTTCTCCCATTTCATTCAACCCCTATACTGTCCACGACCTATCAGCGTAGGAGTAGGAACGATCGATTATGCATTCATTAGATACAATGTTCCCGCTTTCGTGTGCTCCGATCCTCCCTCATTATGCAGGAATGTACATCCTTTTTGGAAAAAATTCTCTTCCGCCATATGGTTTACCGTGTATGACAAAACCTTCCTACCAACCAACAGGCTCTTTACAGATCCATTACCTTTTCAATGACACACTCGTGATGTATGCCTGGCATTTTTACAATAAATATCAATTAATTATAATCGTCCTTTTTGAACGATATGTGATGTACGAAGGATGTTGTCATCCTGTTATGATTTTTAATGGAAAACATTTGTGTGTGCGTGCAGCTAGAAGTTACTTTAGCGGAACTTTGTAATGAAATGTGTAGTGTACTAATTAGTGTATTTAATGGAAATGGATGTGACTTTGGATGTTGAAGATCATTTCAATATGTTTTTGAAACGCTTGGCGGGTGATGCTGCCGGAAGATATATAGATCACTTTTCGCGGCCTTAAAGTGACTGTCAATCACATTTTTCCAACCGATTTTTTTTTTAGCATGAAAAAGTTCTTTCGAAGAGCTTATGTAAACCGTGTTTTTGGACCACTCATTTTTGAGCCTTTTCAGCTTAAACCGCTTGTTTGACTCTTTTAGTACCTCTACCCATCTCCGAAAATCCGTCAGGAGTAACATGATTCGGAAAAGGTTCTATTTATTAATTTTTATTAAATAGCGATGGGTGCCTAACTTAGGTATTGGAAAAACCTAGGCCCGACTGCAAACATTTTGGAAAATTATTTATTGTACAATTTGCAAAAGGTATCACACCGGTGACACCCGCACTAAGCCGAGTTTTCAAAACAGTTTTTTCAGATCAACAAGAAACAAAAGATTCAATTATTGAAGTTTTAATTGAATCTTTTGTGAGTAAAACATAGAGGTACGTTTAAAGGCTAGTTTAATGCCTAGACCATCCAGGAAGCCATTTCGTTCTGCAAAGTTTTGCTTTGAACCGACCTATGAATCCTCTATACCTATACAAGACCGCCTGTAAATCTTGATTCCTAACAAATTCTATTTACCCTGTCTAGCCTGCGTCCATTCATACATGTATGTAAAGCCCGTATTATGTGACACGTCAATAATTGTTGCATGCACACATGTGGATTTGTAGTAACGGAAAAGTCCTCGCACTGGGTTGAATATTTGTTGGAGGAAACTCAAACTTTTTACTTTTGACTGTTACTTTAATTTCGATTCGAAAATTTTGTACTCCCTTAAGCCGCATGGAAATTGTTGCATATATTTTACAAATATGCGGAGTTGGTGCAACAGCATGCAACACAGGAAACGGCATTTAGGCACATTATATATTTTTGTTCAACACATGCGTACCCGTTTTATAGTTTTGCTTCCCTCAAGTAGTAGATATTGTCACCACATCTTGACTCATCTTTGATGGCCTGAAAACATAAAAAATCTTGTCGGAAATAAAGTTTGCAAGAAAGTTTAACAATATTTTATTGACAACAGTGAAATCCATCCAAAAAAATAATAATTTTTGAAGAATAGATAAAATTGTGCGTTTTGCCATAACTTTGCCATGACTTGTCATTGGACAGGCGCAGACATTTATCCAGAATTTGGTTGATGGTTACCGAGTCACGAGTGCGATTTCTTCCAAAAATCTAAGATTGCGTCTTGGCAAATGTCTCCGTCTGTCCATTTATAAGTCATGGCGGGGGTATGGCAAAACGCACAATTTTATAAAAATTCATAGTTTCTTATTTAACATCGGCGAAGATGGTTTCAATCCAACAAATAAAAGGTTTTGAAAACAGGCTAGCTGGAACATAACTAGTGGATGACTTTTTTGGGAAAAATTGTATTTCCGAGAACTTACAACTTTGATTGTGGCCACATTTTCACCCTTAAAACTCAAACTCCGCTTTAAGCCTGTTATTTAAGCACCTTGTATTAGTTTAACCTCGCATGAAAATAAAAGTGCATGCATTTAGCTTGTGACGCATTATTTCCGTTCATTATACAAATCACATGCGGCTTGTTTGTATATGCGACATACGAGCCGCATGTGATTTTATTTATTTATTATATTTATTAATTTATTTTGTTAGAAGTTTTCATTTGTGTGCGGCCTTTACTCTTAATGATTTTGGAATCTTTGCCTTTATCTTTGAACCTTTCTTATACTCTGTTCCTCGTTTTCTTTTGCATGTGATTCTCAACGTTACCTTTAACCTCCCGGACCTGGAAGTCTGTGACACAGTGAAATATGTATGGATGTCGCTTGGTATATGGTTTGGTCTTAAGTTCTATTCAATATCCACCGGTTCAAACAATCAAGAAATCCAAAGAAGATAAAAAAAGACCCCCCCCCCCCCCCCTCCTGAATAAAAAAGTCAGGTTTACATTTTTGCTGAATCCTGGATGTGTCCTGTTTCGGTGGATGTAAAAACTATTGATAATGCCTATGTTAAACTCAGGCAAAACCAAGTGAGGGTAAAATCGTGCCCCAGCCATATCACTCCCACAAAAATGTGCCGCTTCCACCTTTCGAGGATGCCACAAATGATTTCAAGATCAAAAAATGACTTCAAAAATTAGAAGGAAAAAAACACACTTTTTCTCATTTTTTAGGCCAACCTAATAGACACGATTTGAGTCCCACCCACAATCTATATCATTATTCTGCTTTCAAAATTAAGCTTTTTCAAGAAAAATTTCTGCTTTTCAAAATTCTGTTTTGAAAGCAGAATTTCGTAAACGGAATTTTTAGCCCGACAAGATTTTAACCTCATTTCGGTAATTATTCTATTGTCACTTATGAAATTCATGTTTAAAGCTCCTTTAAACTCATGCAAAACTGCGTAAAATATAAAGTGACTTTGCAACCAACTCACCCTAAGAAAAGGTGCTGCTTTGTTTGGAGGTACTCTCATCGAAAGGTGCTGTTTCCACCGTTCGAAGATCACACAAACGGGTTGTTGCTAATTTAATTATACATACAAATCTCAACAGTTTTTTTTTACCGAACAATTTGAGTACAATTTCGACGGCCAAGAGCTCACCGAAAAAAGGGCCACAAAAAGCAGGAGTTATTAATTCGAATTACAATAATTCGAAAGAAGAACGCACACTTTTTTTCAAATTTTTTGAAACACATGCCTGCAAATTTTACACAAAATTACCCGGCTCTTTGATCCTTCAACATTCTTTTTGGTAATCATATCACCAGTGACAACCGATTAGCCTTAGTTCGAAAAAATGCGCCTTTTAAGCTGTGCCATTTTAATGGCTGCGTTATATCACCCGACTTTACCCTAACTAAGCATTTTTCACTATTGAACTTTACTAGAGTTGAATAGTGAATAGTGGAGATCAAGTAGCTATATTTAGTCGTGCAGAGCTGCGTAAATATTTATTTTACAGGGATTCGATGTTTAGCGTAGTGCTCTTTCGCATACCGGCAGAACTTAAGACAAGTTGGTTGAGCTAAATTCAAACAGATGCCCCACACACAGGCAACATAAGAACGTTAATGTCCTTAGTCACTCGGGATATTTAAGCGTTCCTCCTACGTGCTAGAAGTCAGAATTTGAGGTTTATTAATGTGAGACACGCTCACAATTGGACTTCATGTGCCATCACCTGTTTAAAGAGTGCAATATCACACGTATGCACATCGAATTTAACTTAGCAAACTCTAAAAAATTTTTGCGTTTCTTGCAGGTCACGCCTACTTTTTGGTCTTGATGTTAGATTGTTTTGCCATTTTAAAAAACTTTAGTTTCGACCTCTGATGCGGCAGCGATTCGCTAGGTTTTTGCTAGAGCAAGCACCAACAAATATCTTGTCATAAAAGGCGACTTGAGGCCTAAACAGCTGTTACACTATGTAAAGTGACATATTGACTAGAACGTTTGAAAAACGCACTGGTTTAAGGCCGTTCCTGCTAACTATTCAATTTTGTTTACCTTATCCAAGCGAAAGCAAACTGATTCGTAAATCGTAAATCAAAAGACCTTGTGGTCCTTGCTTTTCTCAGCTTTTGCTTTTATTGAAATCGTCTAGGAAAGCCTCTTCTTTTACTGGCTGATCAATTTTCCTTACAAATAAGTTTCGAGAGCCACTTAGTCGTGGCCGCTCATTTTTTAGCAATGAAAGGTTTATGTGGATGACCGTAAAGCTGTTCTACAATTCCTTTAAAATATAGTTGACCACATTTCATGCCGAAAGACTAATGATACTCAAAATACTCCCGGCCAGACAACCTACTTAAAAACTCAAATGCACATTTGCATTCAAAGTGCATTTTTAATGTATTTAAGTTCACTATTTCATCCCACTACTGTACTTGAAATGACGATATTACCTACCTACATCTGTAATTTGCACACTTGAGTGCTCCTGACCGGAAAATATATTCAAATTGATCTCATAATACGAATTCTTGTTCCCTTGTTCTCGTCATTTAACCCACAAATGGCCAACTAATTCGCATTCCAGTGAAGGTACGCGCCAGCTCTTAAAAAAACCTCCCAACGTAACACTTATACCCACTTCTAAGCACTCTAACTCACTTCAAAACTTCATTATAATATTCTCCATCAATACGATTTCGTTTGATTTTTTTTGCATGCCGCAAAAAGGACACCCCAACCGTCGTCGGTAGTTTTCGTTGGTGCGCAGTTAATGAAGTGGAAGCAACCGAAAAAAAAAATTTTCTGACCATTAACCAGGAGAAACGATAAAATATTTCTGGATCCTATATAAACCAGGGTTGGACCGCGAAATGAATACGCGATTTAGGGAACAAATCGCGTATTCATTTCACAATCATTCGTATATCCTTGGCTAAACTTAATTTCTTAGCTTTACGCTAAATCGAACATCAACAAAAAACGAAGAAAAAATTCAAGAAATTTTTTGGCGCGATTTATTTTCATTCTTAGAAGAGAAATCCTGTTCCCTGATGCGAGTTGACGTTTTTTGCGAACAGAAGTCTTGGTGACGCCTTTTTCTACTATTTTTTTTTTTTTGTGAATTTCCTGTTCCATCTTTGCTTCCTTATATTTCCTTCCGAGGTGGTTCCATTTCGCATATGCTCGCAAAAAAAACACCCAGAGGCTATTATTTGTGTTTTTGCTTGCTCGCGATATCCAGCTGATCCTGTTTTATGGACAATAGAGTGAAAATCAGGAGACGTACCTACTCGTTGCGCCTGAGAAAATTCATTGGGCTGTTTGTTTGCAGCCGCACAAATTACGCGGATTTCTTTTCGGTTGCGACAGTTGAGATTGAATAATTGGCGGTGGGGTTTTTATTTAGCAAGGATTCCTCTATCTTACTATCTGTTGAACAGGATCAACGGGTTTTAATAGAGCAATGAGAATGGTATTTGCGAAAACGAAGGAAACCGGTTGATTTTGAATGGAGAAAAAAAGGACTAGATATAAAGCAGATCTTCGCTGAAGTGTCTTGTCTTGCTTTTTGCATGTCAAAGTCTCGAAGGAAACCGTCATGCAGACGGTTTCAATGCCACTTGAATGATATCGTCTACCTACCCCCCAAACTACATCGAATCGCTTGGTTTTCGATTAGCTCGTACCTGAACTTTTTAAAAAAAAACTCTTTGTTTTGCAATTTTTCTTATAAAGAAATGAAAAAGCTCCCCTGAGAATTTGAAAGGTTAAGATTTCCTTTTATGTGAAAAGTGTACCGTTAGTCGGCTCTACCCGATAGTATGCAGCCTTCCATTATCCGCGATGCTTGAAGAGATTTCACGTCGGTTTTTCGAGATTTCACAAAAAACCGACTTTGGGCTTCGCACTGTGAGTATATCCTTAAAACGAAGTAAAAAGTTGCTATGATAGGTACTGAATTCTTCCATGCTCGGTGATCCTTTGTATATCAATTTGCACTCCACAAATCTCCTTGAATTTAAACTTTCTCTGGGATCATTTCCAATATCTACATATCATGTGTACCTCTCGATGTGGGTAAAGGTCACGCTGTCACTAAGTAGAGGTTGTCTTGTCATGTACTTCCGAATACTGAGAGCCTTCAGCTCGTTGATGAGGAATGATGTTGCTTTTAAAAGATTATTGCTCATCAACTGGGGTGCTGTGGCGTAGTGGTTAGTGTGTGTCCTTACTACGCCGGAGGCCTGGGTTCGAATCCTGCCATCGTCACCTGAAAAAAAGACTAGTTCTTTTTTACGGTCCCCACCTCCACGAGGGTCTGACAAGCCCTCCGAGAGTATCATTTGTCCTGAAAAACTTCTCAAAAGTGCCGTTCGGATTCGGCAAAAAATTGTAGGTCCCTTTGTATGTGAAGAAATTAATACACACAGCATACATTGTTGAGAAGTTGGCCCTGGTTCACCTCGAGTTGTTGCACCACTCTATTTATTTATTTATTTATTTATTTTATTACTCATCAACTATAAAGGCAAGCTTCAGCCATTCTGTGTGAGCTTGTTGGTTAATCATGTTTATATATCGGGTTGAAAATGAGTTGATCGGTTTTCAAATTCAACCAACTGGCTTGAATTTGAAAACCGATGAAGTGAAAATGTTTAAAACTCTTTTGCGTGTTTTCCATACTTCGCCTTTTTCCTGGGTTAACTCTTTTACAAATATCTAAGCCGAATAGCACCAGCGTTCTGCTGCTACAAGTGGCACTAACAACGGTTAAAAATAAATCACAATTCGTAGATTGATCCGGTTGCAAGTTTCATTTTAACCAGAATAAACAAGTTTCCATTCAAGTCGGAGTTAAGCATAAACAATTTTTAACCCAATGCAGTGCTTCTGTTGAACTTCCTGTCCTTGGGCCGATACGTCCTAGAAATCCTAAGACTCAAATCAATAACAACCCGAGTCATATACAACTCAACCCTACAAGTGCACCCGTGTTTGAAATTAATGTAGATACGGCTTCTCATAACTCTTCCACATTATTTCCTGAACTCCCCACCAAGCCAAGTCATATAGAATTCAACTCCAAAGTGCACCCGTGTTTGAGTTTAATCAGGAAACGACTTCTCAAAACTCTTCCATTTTATTTTCTGAACTCACATGGAAGGATATTATGTCCATAAAAAATTGCATGAGTCTTGGGAAAATTCTCATAACAAATGTTACCCATATGGTAAAGTCGGGTGAATTGGCGCAGCGGGGGAAATGGTTGACTTTACATTTTGTTTTTACCAACAGGTATTTGTGGACCGATATGCAGTTTTCCAATTTTTTTAAGGCCTATGAAAAACACCGAGTTGAGTTAACTAAAAGCCATATTTAAAATATGAAACCATATTTTAAACCCGATGAGTGCTTGTGTTAAACTTTGTTTTTTTTACAAAACTGACCTCTAAGTCGTTCCGCAAGGTTTAGATTACCACATAGCAGCACAATTTTTTTTAATTCGACTTCGCAAGTGTACCTACTCGACGTGTTCGAGTTTTATAATTTTCATTACTCTATTCGTGGGAGCATATATTCAGTTTCAGTTAAATATAAGCCTTATTTTCAACCCTATGTAGTGCTTTATACTTTATTATATTAAACCGATACGTCATATTTTCAACTAGAAACTTACAAAAAAACCTAACTAGCACTTGCAGCTCAGAAGAGCCATCGCCTGACCTCTCTTACAATCATGCATGCTGACATGACAAATGATACTCTCGGAGGACTTGTCAAGACCCTCGCGAATGAGGGAAACCGAAGACTTCTATTGCCTCGGTTGGGATTTGAACTCAGGACCTCGTGCACATAGTTTTTTTTTTTCAATTCATAGGCACACGCTAAGAAGTCTTTTTTTATGTCGGGCATGCAAAGCTTGTCATTGCGTCTGTCTGTTTACTGTCAAGCTTCTTATGTCAGGTACCTGAGCCTGGAATCAAATTCTTCTTGTTTCAAATAGGTTCGATAGACAACCAAACATGTCTGGTTTAACTACTCCTCGCGGACTATTTATCAATAATCGAATAACCCGAGAGAAAAGGCTTTGAAGTTAAACCCAGTTAAACCCAGTTAAAGCCTTCAGCCCAATGAATACACAAGTAACAACTGAGTTAAATATATATGATCTTATGGAAAGTGGTCCATAGAAGAACTTTGTGACGTACATACGTGGCTTCCCATAAGAACGTGTGTATGTCACTGATTTGGCAGTTGTGTAATTCGATTACACAATTTTTACTATTCAATCTTTTTAAGATTCAAATTTGTGACTGTCGATAAACAACATCGCTGCATATGTCCAGGACTCGTTCTATGCTAAATTGTTTTGAAGGAACTGGTTCAATATCGAGTTGAACTTCGCCCAACCAAAACCACGAGTGAGACAGGCACCTCGATTCTAAATTCGTCGCTAAATCTATTAATTGAACTGATTTAAGCATCTGAAGCCTCGATCTCGAGACATGGCAAAGACAGGGCTAAACTCGTATAATGGTCGCCCACGTACTATGAAGGCTGTGTACTCTATTGATCTCCAACTTAATCTGTCAAGGAAACCCTAAGATCATTACTAGAAATAAGCTTCGGATCTTAAACCCTACTGAGATGGTCTTCTTAAACAAGAAATGGATATGCGTAAGGTTTTCATTGGTTGACGTTTCCGGAATCCAAGCACAGTCTATTTTTTTCTAAGCTTCTCAACAAGGGCGGCCGGAGAGCTACAAGCATTTTTGCTCTTCTCCGTCAACGAAAAGTATTCGCTGTTTTTAACCTTGGAAAAGTCCCTTGAAACAGAGGTTGTGGTGGTCACGTTTGCAATTGCCACAGACCAAACTTCACCAATCAATAAAGTTCTATACGAATCTATCAATGGCTGTGAGTTTATTTTACTTAAGACTTCCAACTAACTGTTGGCTCACCCGTTTTCTTTGATTCAGAGGCCGAATCACAAATACCACAAAATTGTCTCAAAGGTTGTAAAACATGGTCGCAATTTCTTTTGTGCACCACTTGTAGAGGCGCTTGTTAAAACTGAGCTCAAACTCGAGTTTTATCAAGCCGCAGTGTCTAGATCACAATAACGCTAGCTCAAGCAACTTACGATTGAATTATCCTTTGCCCTTAAGGTTCCTTTAGATCCAAACTCGATGACACACAATCTCTTTAACTTCGTCCTCTTGCTCATTAATTCAGAAAACAACATCAGCATCTCTTGCTTCTGACGACAGGGATCGCAACTATCACTGATCTTATTAATTAATGAGACAGATCCTCAGATACATAAATATAAACAGAAAAAATCTCAAATTTCATCAAAAATAATCGTCATAATGTTGTATTGTTGACGGCATTAAAGATGACGAATAAATTTATATAATCCTTGGAAAAAAATTATCTTAAAACAGCGAATCAAAAAAGAAACAAGTTTAACCCTTTATCGGATCGGTAAAACAGGACACAGGACCCGCTTCATTTTTTCTTTTTTGACAAAAAGTTGACATTGACAAAACGTAAAAATTACACGGCAACAACGACACATCTTTTCTTCGTCCTCATCATGCCCACTTTCTTTAATTGTACCAATCCCTATTTCTTGTGTTTGTGTCCTTTCTAAAGGCTGCTGAATATTATATCCCATTTCGGAACAAGTTTTCCGCTTCGGTGATAGCGCAACATGACGACTTATGGTCGATTTTTCATTTCATTTAATTTTGCTGTCGCATCCAGACCAGTTGCTTGGGACACACCGAGACATTCCCTGACCTGGTTTCCTTTTCACTTTTTCAATATAACTTTCTGTGACACACTGTGTAGGTAAATTATTAACAGAAACAAATCAAAAATTTGAAAAGGACAAACAGGATCTCTCCTCACACACAGTGACGTGACGTTTTATTGTGAGCGAGTGTTTACACTGTAGAGTTATCGGCCGATAGAGTGACCCATATCGTTGGGGTTATCAAACGAAAGGAAAGGAAACATTCGTCCTTGTTGTGTATTGGGTAGTTCATGTAAAAGTCCTTGGGTAACGCATGAATGCGTTTTCCCAATTCGCTACGAATAGAGTGAATTTTTTCTACTCTTTTCAGCCGAAAATACAGTGAAAGAGTGCACTGGATCAGTACTCGAGAACAATAAGGACATTCAAGAGCTGGAAAGGTGAAAGTCATGAGTGAGTAGGGGGCAATGCTTTTTGAAAACAAACAAATTTTCTGTGTATTTATTTAAGTTGACATGTCAGAAGGATACTGTAAACAGAGCTGTGAGTTAGTTGTGTTTATTGATTGGGTATTGTTGTGCTTGGCTGAACAGCAAGTGGTTAATAGCTGAGTTTAAGTTTGAAGTAGGCAGGGCGAAACATGCCCTTTGTAACGACGGTTTTTTAAACTCTCATGTGGATGAGCCGTTGATCGTGCAAAATAAATGGAATTTAAAATTTTTCTATACACATTTGAGGGCTAAAAAGATATTGTTTGTCCTTGTCGTATGGAATGAAAATTCGTTTGCCTGCCCAATTATCTCGCAACAACAGTCGTTTCTACATCACATCCTTCATCCATCTTTAGTTTTTTTTCAACCGATGTTCGTCCAAGGACTTCCATTGTATATCAACTTACAGTCTGTATTTTTGCCAAAGAGCAGCTTGCAAGGGCCAGACATAAAAGCTCCTTGAATTACAGAGAAACTGTTCACCCTGCGTCCGGCTGGTCTCCCCTCCATAAATTGTAATTAAATTTCGCAACGACATTGCCACGGCAGTAAATCATCCTCTTTTACGCAGCCACAAAAACAGGACCACGAACATCCTTTGTCCGTGAAATAAAAACACCCAAGAAGCGGTATCCTTTTCTCAAGAAACTGTCTCTCGTTTTTGGCAATTTTATGCTAATTCAAGTCCTTCACACAATGCGTTGTTACACATTTGCGCAACCGTTAAGCAAGATCAGGAAATAAATATATAAAAAGGATCTTTCATTCTGCAGGACAAAGAAAATCGCACACCTGGAGGCAACAATGTTGACATTTTCAAACGTTTCTAAGACACAAAAAGAAAAAAACCTTAAAGACGTCTTCGAATTTCACAAATCGATCAAACCGAAATACGAGATTTTTTTTCCTTCTTTCCCTATTCCCGATTGTATTTGTTTTCCATTAACACGTGTCGCAAAGGACACTTATTTTATCGCATTTGTTATCGTTTTATGTATCCTTGCAGAATCGGCTTCGTTATGTTGAAATGGGCAGTAAACGGCCCCTACCGGCAGTCATACCTTCCGACAGTTGGTGAAAACACCACAACATCAACCACCAGCAGCACCACAACCACAACGAAGAGAAATTATGATCAAGATTACACCATTCGCCGTAGGAGTACAACAGCGGCAGCAGATGCCGCAACGAATCGTCGTCGTTCGCTGCCTGCAAATTCCAGGAATTTGCGAAGGAAATCTTCGGATATAAGTTTGCTGAGGCGAAAATTAAGTGCGGTTCAGAATAAGGAGAACCAATTGACATCGACACCACTACCGCTGGGCTTACGTAACGCCAGTCCTTTGCGAAAATTAGGAAGCTTGAAGGATCTCAGCAACATTACCCCAGAGAAGTTTTCCTCCAGTCCACTGCATACACCAAAGAGACTACAGACACCTGTGAATACCTTGCCACAGCAGTACGCGTCGACGCTACCAACCTTCGATGTAGAGTATTCTCCGTGTGGTCTTGTGCCTGGACCGATCTTGGCATTACGAGGAGTAGGAATCGCCGACACCTACTTTGAGAAACCAAGATACCTCGCACAGGAATTCCAAGAACTAAATCGAAAAGACGAAAAACGACAAAAAATGTCAAATTCAGCCTTGCCGATCGACGAGGAATCTTCGTTGAGTTCATCCAAAATGGGTGATCTCACCCTGGAACGTATGATCGATGCAATTTTAGAAAGTGCCCGCAAGGATCGAAAGGTTCCCAAGCTGAAACAAACCACCAGACAGCACGTAATGTCTCCTACCTACACCCCTGCCGATGATCCTGCTAGTGATCTTCACGAGTTTTGGGACGCGCAGAGTGAAAAATACCAGCAAGAGCTAGACCCACCACCTCGTGCACCAAACACCACCGCCTTTAACGAGCGTGAAGTTCGAACGCCAGAATCATTTGAGAACTACATCCCGTCGTTGGACTTTCAAGACGCTGTCGCTTCCTGCCAATTGAGACGCCAACGAGCGGTACGACGAAAGCGCAAACTCAACGAACTCAAGTCGTCTGTAAGGAACTCTGCCCAAAAGCTTCTGAAACGTAAGAGCACAGGTGATCGTTTGGACAGCCCGAGAGCCTTGAGAAACATAAGCCCCGATAGCGGACGTAACTCGTGTAGTGATCTTGAGGACTCAACCCTTGACGGTGGTAACTACACCAAGCGAAGGCTGTCGTTTTCGCCCAACAGTTTGGGCGACACCTGAAGAAGATCGGCTGATCTAGCTTTCGTAGAACACACCTACGAGCGAACTATATATACGTAAAAGAATTGTGCTTAGAAGAATTTATTTTTTTGTTGTTAATCGAGATTGATTTATTAAGTTGTAAATGATATTGTTATCTTTACTTAGGACAAAGCAAAATGCGCTTATTAGTTTTTTTAAGTTTTTATGTTAATTTATTTATTTTTTTAAGTAGCGCTGTAAATATTAGTTTTTTATTTGAGTTGAATAATTTTAGGTTGAAATTGAGATTGAAAAAAATGAATAATGTGTCTTTTTTTAAAAATAAAATATAATTATGTATAAAAAAAAACAAATTTTTAAAAATTAATGAAAAATATAAAATGAAAGCATTAAATAAAATAAAAATGTGAATATGATTATTTCTTTTGGACTCTATTGCTTTTCCCTAGAACCCTGCAGAAATATTGATCGAGAACCCTGCTACCGAAATTTTAAAAGGAATCTATTTGCATAAGGGGCTTAGAGCCAGTTCCATTGGCGAAGGTGTATAAGCAATACAGGCAAACTGAAAAAAAAACCTATGGGCAAAGGTGGAGCAACGGAAAAGCCGGGCTTCACAAAAGTTGGGAAATATGGACGTTTTTCCTCACACTTTAAAATGCTTTTAAAATTTTTGAAGGCGTCGGAGCCAGCAATGTTGAAATTTGGATTTAGCATCTTAAAAGCCATATTATTGTGTAAAAAAAATGTTTTTTTGTATTTTTTCCTGGCCAACACGCCAATTTGTAGACTCTAAGAAGCAGAAGTTGCTGTGAAGTTGCCGAAGTTGTGGGGTGCCGTGGCGTAGTGGTTATTGTGTGTGCTTACTACGCCGGAGGCCTGGGTTCGAATCCTGCCATCGTCACCTGAAAAAAAAAGACTTGTTCTTTTTCACGGTTCCCACCTCCGCGAGGGTCTGACAAGCCTTCCGAGAGTATCATTTGTCTTGAAAAACTTCTCAAAGTGTCGTTCGGATTCGGCAAAAAATTGTAGGTCTCCTTGTGTGTAAAGAAATTTACACACCAGCATACATTGTTGAGAAGTTGGCCCTGGTTCACCTCGAGCTGTTGCGCCACTCTATTTATTTATTTTTAAGAAGCTGAAGTTAGTTATTTAGTCTTTCTCGGCGGTTTTAAGACACAGAAAAGAAAATTCTAAGCCACACGCGTATCTAGTTGTGCGTTGTATTAATACACCGCGCCCTTTTTATAGAAGAACAATAACAAGAGGTGACTTACTTACCTTGGGTAGCGCTATAGTCCAACCAACAAGGTTTACCAGCCAGTTTTGTTCCAAGTTAGTTATCCCTGGTCTTGCGCGTAAAATTGTAAAATTGACTGATGTCCCCGTTCACTTCCGTGGTGTGTGCACCACCTGCGCCTCGGTCTTCCTTTCCTGGACCACGTCTTCGGGGTGTACACAGAAATTTTCCGGGCCGGGACAATGGTTTCCATCCATTCTAGATGACCGAGTCGTCGCTGTCATTGTACTCTCAAGTCTGACTGGGATCTCAAAAAAGCCTGAAGCACCTTAATCCGGAT
Source organism: Neoascia interrupta (assembly GCA_947623515.1). NCBI lineage: Eukaryota > Metazoa > Arthropoda > Insecta > Diptera > Syrphidae > Neoascia > Neoascia interrupta. Next base: position 118,073,971 of record OX392463.1, on the reverse strand, counting down.
ATGAAGAATTTCATGATTCTGTACCGCAAAGTAGGACTGAAATGTAAAAGGTCTTATAGGCCTTAGGCTGTGATTGACTTGGACTTTTCTAGCCCCAAGCCAGACTGATATGGACGTATAAAGCTGCTGACAAACAGCTTAAGGCTCTCTCACACAGTACGGCCGAAAAGATGTAACTTCTATGCGAAGTGAAGGTTAAGTTAAGTATGCAGTCTTGTATGCGGGCCTGATGCCTCTAAGGTTGACGCAATTCAAAGGTCTCCATTCTTGGAGATCGAGCAAATAATTCTGAGTTTCCATTTATCAGGTATGTTTTTCTGCAGTCATTAATATTGCAGATAAGATGTTTCATGCTCGATGTTCGGCAGCTCGAGGTTCACCTCAGGCAGCCTTGTTACTTTCACTTATTCTAGGTTGGAAATGGTTCAATTTACACAACGCGACGGCTTAATTCGGTTCGTCTTCGCCAGCAATATGTCGCTCATCCATCAAACTTTGGCCCGAACCGCTTTAGAATTTGGGATCTTTTCGCGTTTTTATCAAACTTTTGAACTTCATTCCTGCTGTAGTGTGGTTATGCATCTTTCAACCGCACACTTCTTGAGCCTACTCCGTGTCATTCGTTAAAGCCGCAGTTACTCCTCTTCTTCTCGTAGAGCTCGCGAATAGCTTAAGTACTTCTACGCTGAGCCGCTTTATATGCTTCCTGTTCCACTAAAGTTGCGTGCCAGAATTCTTCGTCAAACGAGAGGTTTCGTTGTGATTGCCGTGTTTAATGCAGAAAAACTGAGGCAGCATCTTGGATGGTAGTTTGGCAATGTTGCACTGAGAAGCTCGATTTGGCAGGAGCCTTGTGACTGAAGGGGTCTGACGACGCATTTCTTAGACACAGACTTCGACCCTATGCTGCCAAAGATGTCCCCTTTTCTTAGACGGGAATTGAAATCGCCTGGGACAATCTAGATGTCGGAGTTAGAGCACTGCTAATCCTTATTGTCCAAGAGGTCATATAGAACATACCTTTGGTTTCGTTATCTTTCTTCATTGTGGGCATGTTGACCAATTTAGCCTTGATGCGAATAGTCGTAAGGGGCTTGTTCACATATTTGAAATTGAAAACATTTTGCACAAGTCTGCCTCCATCAAAGAAACCAAACCAAATAAGCGTTTTTTGTTGTGGGTAGCAGTCACGGTCTGGCCCATTCAGAAATCGTGAAGGGTGATATACAAGATAGTAGGAGTATCTACATGGTATAAGGCGTAAGCTTAGTAGTAGTTCAACCTGACAGGAACTGTGGATGACACCGTTGATTCAATCTGGGAAATTCCTCCACCGCTTCCTGGATGCGAGGAAAATGCCTTATCACTCGCCGCCGCCCATGAGACAGGGATGGGTTTTCAGAAGTCTGTTGAAGATTGTTCGGCATCAATTGGCAAATGTCGTTCTTTTGACCATCTAGTATATATGACCACGAAGTGGACATATTTGATCAAATTTAACTCTTCCAAACCTAATTGTGTGTCTAACCAGGTTTTTATCCGAATTCAGAAGTTCTCAAATGAAGTTCACGCAGCTTTGAAATGTCTCTTTGTAGACGCAGTGAACATCGACTTTTAGAGTGTAGACTGTAGACCGTCAGCTCCTGCAACATTTGGAGCTTGGATATTACTCGGCTTTCTTCAACTGAGTTAGGTCGGCGAGTCTTCGGCCATCTTCGTCCATGTTTGAGGGCTCTACCCGACGACAATCCAAAGACACAATTCCTCAAAGTCTTCTTCGTCTTGGTCTTCTTCGTCGTTGTATAGGTCTGCAGACCATCCTACAATACGGACTTTAGTTCGGGCTTCCATCTGAGGTTAAAATTTCGCGTAATATATCCTCGATTACGCGCTTCTCATCCTTTTTCTGTTTTCTTCGGATAAACCGGTGTACTTTTCGTTTTAGAAGAAAGTCTCCCTAAGCAAAGCTTTTTCAGGATGGAGGCGTGGGACTCGAAGATTTTTTGGGCTTAAGCATATGCCCTCTTATGCAGAACTTGGAGTAGAAGGGACTTGTAGAGTGTTTGTGACAGAAGACTTTAACCAACGTGTTTTCTCGTATCGAAATAGTTTGGGTTTCCTACGGTTATTTTTAGAAGTATCTGCGATAGGCTATCATATCTCAAACTGTGGAACTCTGATCGATGGGCGATCTGCAGGATCGTAAGTTAAGCTAGTAAGTGCCGCAGATAGGCTCTAGACAAAATCAATCGCCAGGACCTACTGATAATTTGCAAGAAATCTCCAGGTCTTATTTCAGTTAAGCTTCAAAGCCTCCTGCAAAGTCCTATGTGGCAACATTGGCAAAATGCTATTCGAGACCCTCCTCCGATGTGCTGGATTTAACACGACCACCACAACGGTTTTATCATCAATACCGACAAACAGTAATGGAAAGCATATGAAACGGCTGTAGAACGACTTGAGCGGCTTTCTACTAGCGGCAGATAGAAAGACTACAGCTAAGCTAGTGCTGTTTACCAACTGTACGACCATGAGAGAAATGAACACCGCCTTCTCAGAAGAGAGATGCCACAACATGAATGATGTTCGAAGGGTTACTAAAGGGTTAAAAGCACCTGTCATGAAACCTGTCATAAAGCCTGTCATGAAACCTGTCATAGTAGGGCTGTCATGGACAGGGGAAAAACGTAGTGGAATTGCAGTCGATGTTGAGGATTGAAAAAACCATTTCGTCAGATATTATAAAGGCAAAAACAAGCTTACGGTACTGCCCACGCGATCTGTAACAGCGAAGTGTAACAAATTTGTTGAAGGTGACGGAGACTTGCCAAACACTGTCGTTGGTTTTGATTTTATCAGGAGAATTTACCAACTCATCTGCAAAAAATTGTCTAATGAATTGAATGCCTGCATTATTCGCCCGATCATCAAGAAAAAAGATCCTTTGAATTGGAAAAGCTACAGAACATCTCCCTGGCACCACACACAAGATCTTTTCCGCTGCAATGTGTGAACAGCGTATATCTAGAGAGACGAGCTATAAAGGGTAATATCTTGTTTAAACTAGTCGATTAAACCAGGATGACAATGGAAAACTCAAACTGGTTCCATCAAGATTGGTAAAAACCTCCACCAACGCTTTGATGTAGCAAAAAAAACATTTAAACAAGGCAACGCACTAACAACGAAGTCCTGCTCTAAAACCAGAAGCATGACAATTACTCGCATACGCGGACAACATTGACTTAATCTGAAGACTTCACAAACCTCAGTGTGATGTCAATGAAGCTTTTGTGAGTTTCAAGACGGGTTAAGCTGTCAATGAGGGAAAAACCAAGTATATGTATGTGGTCATCAAGAAGAGGTACCCAAGACCCAACACCGAAGTCTTGAACAAAATAACACCTTAGACAAATATTTTCTTGAAGTAGGGACTTTGTCTACAGAGGCTTCCTCCAAGTTCATATAGCGAAACCAGCACACAAAACGATCGCTGCTTCCTTTGGCTACGAAGCTATGAAGGCAATAACTGAGTAGCAAAGCTCTCTCTCGAGTAAATAAAGTGTCTATTTATATGTCCCTCCTCATCATCTCAGTCCTTCTTTTCGTTGCATAAAGCCTGCGACCCAATGAATCAATTGCCTCCGTCACGTTGAAGTACACAACTGACAACTAAGTTCAATACGCACGTTCTTATGGGAAGCGACGAACTTCGTGACGTGAGTCGCTTCCCATAAGAACGTGTGTATTTCACTGAGTTTTCAGTTGTGTACTTCGACGTGACGGACGCAACGGATTCATTGGGCTGAAGGCATAAACATGACGGATGAAAAAGCTTAAGCGGTGACCACAAAGCATCCTGGGCTTGGTCTCGGCCTGACGTTAACAAGTTCAGCCATACGATTTCAGTGTTTCCTAACGCAATGAAGCTCGACGTCAAAATTTTGTTTGCCAAGATAAAGAGTGCGTAAAGAGAAAACGTAATGCTACGTAATGAGGCTATGCAGTCCAGCTCAGTTCAGATGTTTGTAACTTTTGCTTCGTGTAAGTAAAATAGGGAAGTACGAAGTCAATCAGTCTGCCTTTGGCTCTATAGTATTATGTTGGTAATGCACTCATGACGCAGAGTTTCTGAGTCTACATTTCAGGGGAAATTGCGTATTTTAATTATTATTATTTTTTTGTTGGACATGAATGTTCCACATAATTAAGTACACAGCACTAGCTACCAGGGCTTTCGACTGTGCAAGCCTATTTTTTAATGCTGCTTTGTGGTTCCCGCATTAAGGCTACTTAAAGAGCGAAATTCTTGTCTCGTCTACACAGTTGGAGGGTGGACAAGCAGTTCGAAGTTCTGTGTTTTACCTCGCTGGGGCTGTACAGCGATATCGACCTAGCCAGAAGAGCCAGAATACAACCGCCCGCGATGGCTGGGTTATCTTAAGCGGGAAGACATCAACACCACATTTCGAATCCACCCTCTAAAGACGACGCAATAGGAGCAGCGCGACTTAGGTGGTCGTACGCGAGTAGAAGGGGACTTAAGCCAACTTCGAGTGAAAACCTGGGGCCGGTATAGCTATGCCAGAAGCAGAGCTGGGTGGCGAATCTCTTTGGTTGAGGCCCAGGTCCAAATAAGCAAGATTGGCTAAAGAAGCTCCAATAGTATAGGCATAAGTAAACGTGGATATGATTATAGGTATTTGGCAGGAACGTAAATCGAATATTTTTGCAAAGTTAAGATTCTTCTAAGATCCAGAAAACAATTTAACTAGTCGCTTTAACTTAAACAAAATTCTAACATTGTGTTTTGCTGTCTTCAATTAATATCCTTAAGGTTGGAGAGTTGGACTTGTGAATGTAAAAAAAGGAAAGAATAATTCACCGGAATCAGTGGACTGACGTTGTTCTCAATTTCTTTAAATACCTCGACTTTATGCTTAGGATCCTCTGCACTTTAGTTAGGTACAGAATAAACAACCACTTATGTAGGTAGGTATTTCGTCCTAGGAGTTAGTTTTCCTCGAAAATTCTACCTAAGGACGTCACGTTTGCACAACAAATTGTGTAAAAAAACTGAAAACACGCAATTAGCCTCAAGGCAATTCCCCCCCAACCAATATCCTTTTGTATTCGTCAGTAAAGAACAAAAAAGTCCCAGCGTCAGGCCCACAAAAAAAACACAATCCTCAAAACAAAATTGTCAACCTCATCCCAAAACACCAGCAGATAACTGTCACATAAATTTACATATCTTTCGCAGGACCTTAATTTTCTTCCTTTCGATTCACTTCACGTGAATGTTTGAAATGAAAAATACAAGAAATTAGGAACTATCTACACATATCGAGCTAATCGCAGCCTCAAGGCACCTATATGCATGCACCTTCAATCGGGGAAAAAAGAGTTGCATTTGCTTCAAGGAAGGAGAGACGGTCTGCCTATCCCATCTAAGATCGACTACACTTTCCATAATGAAATTAAATAAACATCCCCGTAATGAAGATTTTCTTTCATTAGCATTTATGCAAATCGCAGAAAGGCGATACTATCGGGCTACCTCTTTGTATCCTTTTTTCTACGATTCGACCACCAAGAGCTAATATGAATTACAATGATTGAGGATATACCGTGCCTTCCATTTACAACAAAGTCTCTATCGTTATACCTGGACTCCAAAAAAGAAACGAAGGATTCGGAGCGTTTCCCACGTCTCTGTGATGGAGTGTTATTGCTTCAATTAAATTTAAATATAGAAACTTTTCTTACTTCCTGGTGCGTTACAAGAACGAGAAAAAAATACTCCGTCAAAGATGCCATGAGATGAAGATGAATGTCCTTTTCCAAATAGCCCTGAAAATTGCGCCTGATCGCTTAATCCAATTATAAGCGATGGTAAATTGCCTCTGCTATACAATTCTGTTTACCTAGAGTATCCTTTTTGAGACAGAAAAAATCGCGGTCTTAAGTAAATATCGCTTTTTGATAGCTGTGTGTACTTTTGGTCGACCAACAGCGACAGGACAGGGTTTGCATCGCGCATTTGGGGTGACCAATTGGACATGACATCTCAGATTGTTATTGCGGTGTTTGTGCCTGCATGACTTCCTTAACGCAATTGTCTGTAAATTGCTTTAATCCCTTTTATTTGTGGCTGTAATCGGAAATCGGGAAAAAAACCTTACGACCGGGACGACGAATTCTTCTGCAGATCAAAGTGAACATCAGGAAGCTTTAGCTGAGGCAATGGAAACATCCTACCATTAATAGCTACCTACAGCTCGAAGCATATTAAATTAATCGTTTGATCCTTGACTGAAATTACGGTTTGCTGTAGACCCCGCGAAATTATGTTAATTTTACTCCACGGAGTCCTCTCGGACATGCCAACCTACCACCTGTTCTCGCTGTCTGCGTGGATACCTACTTTAGACAGTGAATAAATACAATAAGACCTGCACTAAAAACTCCCTTCTGGAAGTCTACCGTTTCACGGGTTCATAACGTTTTATGGACTTACACGGTATGAAACCGTTTTCCGTGTAATTTTGTATGCAAATCAAGTGTCCGTAATCACTAAGCCAGAACTAAGTTATTCCTTTAAGGTCCTTGAGCAGCGTTCAAGTGGTCATAAGGTCTGACCGTGCACCATGTGTGGTATGTTTTACTCGCTGCAAGGACATCCCGAGTGTGCTCTGCGGTTAGTTTTATAGCGAGCGTTGCTTATGACTTGTTTTTATTACGATTTAACAGCATATTTGCGCTGACATGTGAACAAAGTGCTGGAAGAAGGCAACAAAGGACGAAAAGGCACCCACGAATGATCGAAACAGATCAAGAAAAATATCTCCTTTCCGCCGACATATGGTGTAGCGAATTCTTAATCGCTATCGTTTATATCTGTTATGCGATCATGTATTTATTACTCAACATCGCAGATGGTTTGGAACTGATGTTTTAAATTCAACTTTTTCCTTGCTTGTCTCAAAATGAAGTCGGCCACGAGTCAATACATAAAAAAAAACTCCATTGATAGGTATGTACTTCAATTTTTTTTTACAAAAATGTCAACAAACACCTTTCAATGCCGTCAAGTCTCCTCAACAGCTTCTTGATTTAACCCTCATTAGGATTTATTCCACTTGGGAATAAACTCACCCACACTCAAGTGTTTCCGCAGTTCCTTTTCAACTTCGATTTGCGTTTTCTTATTTATTTGTGTGTTTATTCGACAGATGTCCCATGCGACACATTCATCATTCATAAGATTTGGCGCACTCTCGTGTTTGTCGCCTCATATTCAAAAAGTCCTTTTCGAAAAATGGGGAAAAAATTGAGTTAATATTGCCCAATACACTTAAACGCAGACTCTTCGTAGAGTAGACCTAACCGAACTGTTGATCCTCTTTTGATTTTCTGATTCACAGACATACAGCTGCTGCTCGCAAGGACAATTGTATTTCTTTCTTTTTTGTCCTTCTTTTCATTTCCTTAGCAGAGCATTCGAAAGGAGTTTTGAAAGGATAGTGGGTACCTATGTGTGTGCACATGTGATCGTTGAAATATTGTGGACCACGAGGAAACGGTTGACAACTATGCGGTCAACGGTAGAAGTGTGTTGAAAAGTGCAGCTTAAGTGCACTGTCGTGAGGGTGGAAATGTAAATTCTTGTTAAGACCCCTGTCACGTAAATAGAAGTGAGTATAGGTATAAATTATAATTTTTATTTTTCAACATTGTACCTTACAAAGAATTTCGAAAAAAGAATTTGAACTTATTTTGAGAAAAGAATCGAAAATGGTGTGATGGAATATTGAATGTGAACTGCTTTGATCCCGTCATTTTTGTGTTTTCAGATCTAATTTTGACGTTGAAGTGAGACTGGTGTAATCAGTCTCAGTCTCTAATTTTGAAACTGAGACTGGGAAATATACCCAACCACCTACATACTTCTTTAAATGGCCAAATAATATTTAAATTTTCGTGACTAACCCAATAGCCTCAAAACATATATAAGATTTCGCCATAAATCATTGATCCAGGAGCAAGTTCCTGAACATGCTTAAGTAGGGAGAGCGGACAACGAGTTGATACAAGATCATCACCTTACGATTGCAATATTGCAGCTACGTAGGTTCAATACCATCCAAGACAAAACCAGTGAGTAAGTGCTACAGTGTGTACGCAGAAGTTACAGTCCGTAAAACGGACCGTTGAATACCCCATCCTATCCTACATTCTAAGATGCTAATGGCGTTGTTATTTTTTAAAATTTTATAAGTAGTGCAAACTTCGAAAAGGGGCGTGGTCCAACCGTCCTCATTAAAATAAATAGAGTGGCGCAACAGCTTGAGGTGAACCAGGGCCAACTGCTCAACAATGTATGCTGGTGTGTTAATTTCTTTACATACAAGGGGACCTACAATTTTTTGAGAAGTTTTTCAAGACAATTAATACTCTCGGGGGGCTTGTCAAACCCTCGCGGAGGTGGGGACCGTGAAAAAGAACAAGTCTTTTTTTTCATGTGACGATTGGCAGGATTCGAACCCAGCCCTCTGGCGTAGTAAGCACGCACACTAACCACTACGCCACGGCACCCCACAAACCCCACATCCCACAAACCGTCCTAATTACAAACTATCATGAGCGTAAAAACGCAATTTATTGTTTCAAATTCAATATTTTTGAAAAATCGACCCCTGATAAGAGGCGTGGCTAAAAATTTTGTATGAAGGAAATCTAGAATAAAATCTCGTTTATCGAGCTTGCTACTTTTTTTTTATTCTTTCCCAAATTAGGCTTAAGGCCAGTCGAAATGACGTTTTTCTGGAAATTTTTATGTTTTTCTTCAATTTTGCCTTCAAATGTGGGCGTGGCCCAAAGTATGAACGAAATGTAAAAGAATGTGTTTCCTACATAATATATTAAGTAAATATTTTCCGTTTTTGGAACAAAAATATTGATAAAATGCATTTGAAAAATTAACTTTTAAAACGATTTAAGCCCACTAGGAGAGTTAAAGCGATTAAATTTTTATTTTGTGTGTCTTTCAATAAACAGAAGATAATAAATACCAAATTTCAGGCTTTTCAGACGTCTTACAGCTTTGAAAGCTCTAGAGGTAGTTGCACAATTGCACCGATTGTGGGCGTGTCTGTGGACGGATTTGAAAATTTTTTTTACTTGCACTGCTTTAGATAAGAATGAACCTATGCACCAACTATGTATGCGTGACATACAGATAGACGGACGGACGGACGGACATGGCTTATTCGTTTCAGAATTCGGTCTCGATCATATGCCCTTAAGGTCTTGGGGTCTACCATTATTATTTCACTGTGTTACAAACTATGTGACAAGCTTAATATACCTCCTATCCTATATGGGATGGGGCATAAGAAAACTTTGCTTTGAGTCGTTTGTTCGTCAACAATAAGAAAATCAATTCTTGTAAGTGTCAAAAATTAACAAACGAGATAATCTCGCTCGAATCGTCGATAGACCACTGTAAAGGCTCAACACAACGGTTTAGACTTCGCTTGGAGCAACGCTCGAAGAGCTAGTTCGTTGCCAGAACTTTTGTTACCGGTCCGTCCAAAAATAAAAAAAGGACCTCTTATGGTATCGCTCCGTTGGTCGTCCGTTCGACCGTCCGCACCTGTAGCATCTGAACTGTGAGTCGTAGAAAGATGGAATTTAGTACACTTGTATAAGGTCCGTGAAAGAACTGAAAACGCATAGGAAATATATTAAGTTTGATTCAAAGTTTGTAATATAGAGAACTAATCACCTTGGACCCCCAAGACCTTAACGGCACAGTATCGAGTTCGAATTGTGAGTGGAATGGGTCATGTCCGTTCGTCCGTGTGTCGGTAGTTTTTAGGCCTTTAATTTTGGGCTAGGCACTTGAAACTTGATATCTCGTCTTTAAGTGTATTGTGATTGGCTTTTAAAGAAAAGCGAAAACCGCCCCCATGTGGGCGTGGTTATTTTTAATTTGCATTCTAATAAACGGTTTTTGTTCGAAATATTTGCTTTAAATCCAAAAAACTTGCACTAATGTTCAGATACATGCCACGCCCGCTTTTTGGAGTGTTTTCAAGTATAAACTTAATTTTTGATGTAAAAATGCAATTAACACGTGCTCACCACTTCGGACCGTTGAATACCCCATCCTATCCCACATTGTAAAATGCTGATGGCATTGTTATTTTTTGACATTTTATATGTAATGCAAACTTTGAAAAGGGGCGTGTTCCAACAGCCCCTAATTACAACTTATCAATTATAAGATATTTCCAAGTTACGCTGGAATACGTAAAAATGCAATTTTTTGGTTTAAATTCAATATTTTTGAAAAATCGACCCCTAAAAGAGGGCGTGGCTAAAAACTTTATTAAAACGAAATCTGAAATGAAATCTCGTTTACCTTACCTTCTTTTTTTTGTTTCATGTTTTCCTAAATTAGGCTCAAGGCGTCGAAATTACTTTTTTCTGGAAAATTTTAGGTTTTTCCTCAATTCTGCCTCCAAATGTAGGCGTGGCCCGAAATCTTGTATGAACAAAATGTAGGACTAAGCGTTTTCTTTAGAAAATATGAGGCGAACATTTTTTAATTTGCAACAAAAATAATGAGTAAATTGCATTTGAAAATTTATTTTTAAAATAAACCTGTGGCATCTATCCACGTCCACTGGAGGAGGTTTACCAAAATAAAATTTCTTTTTTGTGTCTTACATTCATTAGGAAATGCTAAATATCAAATTTCAGCCTTATAGAACGTCTTACAGTTTTAAAATCTATGGAGTGTCTGTGAGCGGACTTAAAAAATTTTACACTTGTACTGCTTTGCATGACGTGGACCGTACGTACAAAATTTCAGCACCGTAGCTCAAAATTTAAGGCCTAATAACATGTGACATACAGACGGATGGACAGACGGACGGACATGGCTTATTCGATTCAGAATTTGGTCTCGACCATATGCCCTTAAGGTCTTGGGGGTCTACCATTATTATTTCACCGCGTTACAAACTATGTGACAAGCTTGATATACCTCCTTTCCTATGGGATGGGGCATAAAACACGATGTTATTGAAAAGGGGTTGATGACGCCCTTTTTTTTAATTAAGGAGTCTTAACTGACAAACTAAAAATACAATTAAAGTTACTACATAGAAACAAAAATTTAATAACCAAGGCTTATGACGCAATTCATAGCTTGACAGTGGTCAATTGGGATGGGGTTTCCAACGATTCGCCAAAGCGGATTGTAACTAGTTAAAAATACTTTTTTCAGCGCTAGCGCACTAATTTTTGGTATGTGGCAGTGCTGTGTATTTTTCATTGAGGTAAGAGAAAAAGTTTGGCCTTTACATTGACCACGCCCACTTTTTAAGGAATTTGAACTTAAAATGCCTGTTTTTCAATAAAGATATATGAAAATTGACAAAAAATTGCAATTCACAAGTTGGTTACATTAGCATTTTCTAACACTTTTGTGGCGGCGCTATAAAAAGAGTTTTTTTTTAGTTAAAAAGGCGGAGTTTTAGTCCGACATGTATTTAGCCACCTAGTATAAAGCATTCAACAGTTGGTGTTTCACAACAGGCGTGACAGTTTGATCAGTTTGATCAGTTGGGCGCCTGTCACGCCCTGCCCAAAACACAAACTTCGAAGAATTTCACACTCGACTTAAAGGAAAGTCCGCGAAAACCATATGTGGGTTATAGACCTTCATTATTTCTTTTAATTTTCGAAGACCCCACAAGCCAGTTGACTAATAAAATGTTTAATTTTTAGGAGCATTTATATTTTTATAGCCCGCCCTTTTTTTGGAGGCGTGGAAATTTCCTTTTTATGTAGGGTTGGGTGCTTTGTAGTCCGCCGCAGACTGACTGAAGTTTTTACATACGGATTGTCACTGTTGCGCTTGCCCACTTGTTACCTTAAGCTTCTGATCACCCCAGCGACATTATTTCCTAAAACAGTGTGTGTGCTTACTTCGCCAGCCGGAGGTCTGGGTTCTTATCCTACCTTCGTCATCTAAAATAAAGACTCGTTCTTTTTCATGGTCTCCATATCCGCGAGGGTTTAATAAGCCCTCCAAGAGTAACATTTGTCTTAAAAAACTTCTCAAAGTGAAGTTAGGGCTGTGGATCTCTTCCAGGTCATAGTGGTATCCAGGGAAATGAGATCTCAAAGCCAAAGTTGGATGTGGTTAAACAGTTGAGTGTGGTATTCCTTTGCCACCCAGGCGAAAACCAAGACTGGTGACCCGCAAACGGTGGGAAAGGTTGCAGGATGCTGACTCTGATTTCAGAGAGCGTTTTGCACAGCATGTTTCGGAGAAGTTTGAACAAATTCCAACTGACCTTTTGAATGTAGAGGAGGAATGGCAGCTGTTTTTATCGGTAGTCATTGCCTCTGCAGGAAATGTTTGTGGAGTGAAGCGGCTTGGGGTAGCGGCTGGTGGTGAGAAAAGAACTGCTTGGTTTAAAACGCCTGGAGTTCAAGAAGCCATCAGAGAGAAGAAGAGAGCCTACCTTGCGTGGATCCAATGTAGAAACTCAACTTCTCGAGCCCGGTACAATGAGGCGCGAAGGACTTTCAATCTGGCAGTCAGAACAGCCAAGGAACAGTCGTGGAAAAAGTTCGGCGAGAAGTTGGAGCACGATTACAGATCTGCAAACAAGATATTTTGGCAGACCATTCGCCGGCTCAGAGGTAGGAAGTAAAATATCATTCAAGAGGTTAAATCCAAGGACGGTACACTTCTTTCAAATGAGAGCGATGTCTTGCGCAGATGGAGAGAGCACTTTTCGGAGTTGCTCAACCCCCAACAGGGCACTGAAGATGGCATTCCCAATACTGACGAGATAAGGGCGGAGAATAGTCCCACAGTAGACGAAGTCACTAAAACGATTAAATCGCTAAAAGTTGGCAAGTCTGCTGGAGTTGATGAAATCCGGCCAGAAATGCTCAAGGCAATGGGTGAAGAGGGTGTTAAATGGCCAACACGTGTCATTAAGGTGGCTTGGGTTAGCGGGAAGGCACCTAGCGATTGGCAAACGGGAGTTATAGTGTCCATTTTAAAAAAAGGGAACAGGAGAGATTGCGCCAACTATAGGGGCATATCTCTCTTGAGTCTTCCGGGGAAAGTATTCGCGAAGGTGTTGGAAACGCGTTCCAGAGCTGTAATCGTGCCTTTGTTATGGGAAGAACAGTGCGGCTTTCGGCCTGGCAGAGGCACAACCGGCCAGCTTTTTACTCTGAAGGTTATTCTTGAGAAGGCCTGGGAATATGCCAAACTGGTCTATGCGTGTTTTGTAGATCTGGAAAAGGCGTATGACCGTGTCCCTCGGGATACACTGTGGAGAGTTTTGCAGGACTATGCGCTGAGTGGGCCTCTTCTGAGAGCCAACCAGTCTTTGTATGGAAACTGCAGAAGCTGTGTATGGATAAATGGCGTCAAATCCCGTCCTTTTGATGTGGGCGTTGGACTTCGCCAGGGCTGTGTTCTGTCGCCGCTCCTTTTCATAGCATATATGGACTGGATGGTGAAGCGCAGTCTTGGCGAGCAATGTTTCGAATTGGCTGGCATCAGGATAAGCCATCTGCTTTTCGCAGATGATTTGGCCATCCTTGCATCATCCAAAGAGGAACTTCAACGAGCACTGGAAAGGTATGCAGCCATTTGTGGTGATGCTGGGATGAAAGTAAACGTGAACAAATCGGAAGTGATGGTTGTTTCCCGAACTCCTGTGCAGTATACCCTGCACATAAATGAAGTTCCCTTAAAACAGGTGGAGAAGTTGAAGTATCTCGGGGTCTTTTTCACGAAAGATGGGAGGAGTAATACTGAGTTGTCCTTTAGAATTGGCAAAGCTGGAGCAATAGTAAAGGAACTGCGCCGGCCGGTCATCAGGAAAGCTGAGCTTGAAGTGAAAGCAAAGATCTCAGTTTTAAATTCAGTGTTCGTTCCGACCCTCAAATATGGTCATGAAATTTGGGTTATGACCGAAAGAATTAGATCACGGGTACAAGCTGCCGAAATGAGATTCGTGAGGTGCGTTGCTGGTGTTAAAAAGGCGTATGACCGATAATGGATAGAGTGAGAAACGTCAGTATTCGTGGAAATCTTAATGTTGAGCAGCTACTTCTCTGAGTGGAGCGATCGATTCTTCGATGGTTTGGAAACAGGTGGTGGGATCAGGTAAAGAACCTCTCTGAGTCCCGCCTGGGGATTGCACCGGAGTCTCTTGAGTTGGTGGCGGAGGATCGATAACGATGGAAAGACCATTTAGCCACCCTTGCTCCGCGACCCTTTTAAAGGATAAGCGGCATTCGAAAATGATGATGATGATGAGTTGAATGTGGTAGGCTTAACCAAAACCACCACATATCCTGTATTTCACAATACACTATTTCTGGCGTTCTTTGCATCTCTCAGTTACCTCGACTGCACGTTTCTGCCTTTCAGTCTGTTTTACTACATATCGAGCACAGTAGTATTTGTTGCGGCACCTCTGATACCCATCACAAAACTATTTCATTTAAGCATAGCTTCCATGCTGATGACCAGTTTTCCGCAAATACTTTCCAGATTTAAAAAGTTAAGGGCATTCCATCAGTTATTTTATCAAAAATTTTAAATTCAACTCGTTAAGGATTTTAAAAGATGCTTGGTAGGTACTTTTAATGAATTTAAAAATTTAAAATCGTGAAATCAGTTTAATAAAAGCCACGTTTCACCCCATAATTTTTGTAATACCCTTCCGGTTTCTTATAGTCAATTAGTTCCGCATCATTAAACCATAATGAGTTGTCGCTTTTCTCCCTCACGCTTTACTTTGCGTCGGTTCGAGTGACTCCAGAGCTCTAAAATCGTACATCGACAATTTGATCGCCATGTAAAGCCGCAATGAGTTCCTTTTCGCTGAGTCCACAATAAATTATAGAACACTGCCAACAACCCTTCATCTTAGCTAGTCAATTTCTACATATTTAACATATTTTATTACATACTTAAAAACAGAAGTGCCTCCTCGCTAGAGTCCAAGCATCATGAAATTTTTCCTGTGAAATTTTTCGAATCTCTTAACAAAAAAGTTAGCGATCTCGTGTAGCCGCACGATTAACCCACCCTTTGCAAAGAACCAGGATTATCAGTGCATTCAATTAGCGAACCTTTGGAATATTCTTTGTTGCAATTTTGTTGTGTGTGCAGATTGGTTCACGGGTCAGTAGGTCGCCACAATTCATTTTTTACTTCGTTTAACTGGTTTTTAATTTTTCAACACTTGAGCGATTTTAATTAAAAAAATCCCAAATCACTTGTCTATCGGTGTGGAAAATTTTCGAAATACATATGTAGGTATTCACAAAATCCTTAAAATGTATCATAATACATAGAGAATGGAATTCTAATCCTGTAAAAGGTATTAGAAAAGAAAAACTGGTCGAATGAATTTTTATACACGTGCGGCACACGACCAAAAACAGTTGGTGTGATCTCTGTTTTTCTTATGTAAGGATTAGGCCACCTACAAACAGGTAATTATGTCAAAGCATTCCGGTCTTAATAGTTTCTTTTGAATTCTTGTAAGATATGTGTCGTACCGCCATGACAAATGGGTATTTCCGACTACTTCTTTTTTCAATTAATATAAGCTGATTAGATTTGAAGGAAACTCCTATATTCTGGTTAGTGATTAGAAAACAGGATTTACCACCTACAGATTAGGATCGATACTTTATCCGTTTTTGAATGGGAATAACCTTCATTCATAAAATCGAAGGACATATTTAAATTGTATTTAAGTAGTTCTTTCCGAATACACTTTTAAATGTGTTATTGTTGTCGGATTTCTGCTTGAAATACTTTTGCATGTAGTTTATTTTTGAATGAATAGCCGCTAAGACATTTTTTTTAGATTTTTTCACAAACGAAATTGAATCCTTTTTCATCTGGACTCACTGCTACAACGACAAATGTGGAAAACGAAGGTAGATGATAGCTTAACAATATTTGTGTGTTGCAGTTGCAGATTGCAGCACAGTACCGACTTTTATACTGTTGAATTAGTATCGCAGAGTGCGTGCTAAATCGTAGTGATGCTACATGTGCTGTCTGCTGTCTCTTTCAATACCGCAAGTTTTAATTTTCGTATATGCATAATTTAATATACAGTGGTGTAAATTCGATTATGAACAACAACATTTTTTCTTTTTATTTCTAATGAAATAGAAATAATTATTAAATAATTTGGATACGTACATAAAAGCATAATGATAAGTAAAACTAGTTCGAGGGTCCGCTTAGGCGAATCGTTGGATACCCCATCCCGATTACCTGCTGTCAAGCTCCAAATTGCGTCATACATCTTGGTTTAAATTTTAGTTTCTATTATCTCTATTTATATTTAGAATTTGTCAGTTAAGAATCTCCCTCAATAAAAAAAGCGTGTGACATCAACCCCTTTTCAATAACATCGTTAATTTGCTCATATTTTTTATCAGAAGTGGTATACACGTGTTGATTGCATTTTTATATTAAAAATTTGGTTTATACTCCAAAACGCCTCCAAAAATGGGAGTGGCAAAAATTGATTTGATAGCTTACGCACATATCTGAACATTTTAAAAGCCAAGTTTCTTGGATTTAAAGCAAGTATAGGTATGGAAAAAAAACATTTATAAGAATGCACATTAAATATGACCACGGCCACATGGGGGCGGTTTTCACTTTTTTGAAATACGAATCACAATGCACTTAGCGAAGATATCGCATACTAAGCTTCAGCTTTCTACGACAACTTTGATTATTCATGCCAATGAGTAAAGTGGGCGTGGTTCAGTGGGCGGATTTCAAAAATTTTTACATTTGCTCTGCCTCGGGATCCAAAAAGAACAGATATCAAGTTTCAAGCTCCTATCTCAAAATTTAAGGCCTAAAAACCACCGACACACGGACGGACGGACGGACGGACGGACATGGCTCATTCGACTTACAATTCGGTCTCGATCATATGCCCTTATGGTCTTGGTGGTCTTACTTACTTACTTAAGGTGGCGCTACAGTCCGGGATGGACCTGGGCCTCAGCCAACAAGCTTCGCCAGCCAGCTCTGTCTCTAGCGATCCGTCTCCAGTTTCGCACGCGAAGTTGGCTGAGGTCCCCTTCCACTTGCGTGCGCCACCTGAGTCTCGGTGCTGCTCTACCGCGCCGTCCCTGCGGTGTGGATTCGACGATTTGGTCTTGGTGGTCTACGGTGATTATTTCTCTGTGGTACAAACTATGAGTCCAACTTAATATGCCTCCTATCCAATGGGATGGGGTATATGTTAGGTTAGGTTGAAGTGGCTGTCGGGGTCGATTAACCCAACTCACTTACGCCTATGTAGGTCCATTGTGATACCGCGTGGTTCTAAATAAATTGTTCTGAAAAATTGACCCGTGATCCTTTATCAGGCGATATTGAGAGAGTAGTTCCAAGTTTGGCGAGTTCGTCAGCCTAACAGTTGCCTGGAATGTCACTATGCCCTGGCACCCAGCACAGGAGAATGTTGAACTGCTCTGACATCTCCTTTAGAGACGAGCGGCAGTCTAAGGCTACTTTAGAGTTTATAGAAACCGATTTCAGGTACTGGGTGGCCGCCTGGCTGTTAGAAGATATACGTATATCCTTGGCGGATATAACGTTATTCCTAAGCCAGGACAAGGCTTCCTAAATCGCCATGATTTCAGCTTGGAAAACATTACAATGATCCGGAAGACGGAAAGAAAGACTTATACCATGTCTCCACCGAGCACTAATCCTCGATTAATATAAATTTTTATTAAATCCTCTACAAATCACGCGACTTACCATACAAATTTAAATCCTCTCGGCAAGCGATAAAGAATAAATTCTCAAATAAATCCCATTCACCCTAACAGTTTGAGAATCAAAAAAGGAAACTGAAACTGTCCCCGTGCGACAGATCTGTCACAAGTACGTTTTCTATTCTGACTTTTATTAAGGAAATCGTTTTTCGCTCCTGGGAAATGACATCGCCACTCTCTTTTGAGAGCCAAAATGACAGAAACATAGTTTTCGTGTCAAATGAATCCTATATTTGTCCGATGGAGCCACTTTAGGATTTATTTTTAATCGTCTCTCGCTAATCTTCTATTAATTGTCGGTGGGGACATAGTATAAGATTTAGTTTTTCTGAGAATACACCCACACCTACCCCATCTTTTGTCTTTGGTTCATCCGTGCAGAAGTGAATCGATTCGCATTCCGGAGGCACACAGTCATCCCAAGAAAACCTTGGGGGATAGTTGTCTGGAAGTTCTTGTCAAATTGTAACTGATAGTGTAGTCTATGTTTCTAAAAGGTTATCTGTATGTGTTCAGAATAGCGTTGTGAACTATCTCACTATAGGTCCCCTCAGATGTTGCTTTGAGGCGAGTAGCCGTGATAGCAGTTGTTTGTCTGCTGAAAATATCAGGGGGAATCAGATGGAACAGGGTGTCCAATGCTGCTGAAGCAGTGGTGCGAAGTGCTCCGCTTACCTTATACATAAGCAGGCTGACCTTTGGACCTAGCTTAGCATGTCGCGGTTTACCGCTTTATCCAGAGCGGTCCACCAGACAGCCGTTCCAAACGTCAGTATCGGTCTGATGACCGAGATGTATAGCCAGTGAGTGGTTCGGGGTTGAAGCTCCCAATTATTGCCGATGGCTTTTTTACAGGAAAAGAGTGCTATCGTAGCTTTCCGAACCCTTTCCTGTATATTAGATTTCCAGCTGAGCTTTCTATCGAGGATAAGACCCAGATATTTAGCTTCTTCGGAGAAATTTAAGCTAATGCCCTTGATTGAGGGAGGGCCTACTCGTTAAAAGTTGATTTATTAAGTCGCTAAGTGTGTCATCAACCTTCAGAGCCGACAGTGCAGCCAAGATGTGTTGACATTGAGGGAGGCTGCCATTGTGAACTCCTTGTGGTGACAGGAATAATCAATGGCACGCACTAGTGTATGCAAAGCTGTTTCCACAGATCTGCCCTTACAGTAAGCGTGCTGAGCTGTAGACAGCAGCCTTTTATGGGAAGGGGAATAAAAAATTAACAAAAAAATTTTCGATGTTCCATCCTCTATTTTCTAGTACATTAAAAAAAAGGTTTGGCATTGATATGGTTGGGCTGTTAAACTTTTAAGGGCTTAATTGGTGACCAAGCCTTTTTAAGCTGAACAATTTGGTTAAATTGTCTGCCATGCGACATACATTCTGGACGATTTAAGGCCAAAACTTCCAGCCAGCTGAATTATGATCTCAAAATTGCATTGTTGTGGACTGGTGCGGTATTCTTTCTGAAAGACGATTACCGGTTACTTGTTAACCAAGAGATTTAAGCTTAAATAGCTATTCGAGAGGCTTTTTCACCAATCAGGGAAGCTGAAAAGCCTTAACATATCAATTCCAAAACTCCTTGCAGTTGCACCAGAAAATAGAAAAGTCCCCATTCTATATAAATGTTAACATTTTTTTACAAATAAAAAACAAGCACCTAAATTCAAAAGAACCTTTAAAAGCTGCTTTAAGAAAATACAAAAAACTGTTGCTGTTCACAATCGAATTTCCACCAGTGTAGGTACACATTTGTCGTTTTACGGTGTACCAAAGTGGTGCGGCCGGTAACGATATAAGATGAGGTTAAATTAAAGTGACAGTGAACGAAAAATTTCGCCGGCTCTTGGAAGGACTGCCGTTCCAGAAAAAATTTAGCAGCACTACAGTTGGCGCACAGCAGTAAAAACCTCTATCGCATGCGGCAGACCCACTACAAAAAATTTAGTATTGGATGTTTATACCCGACCGAGGGTATATTAATTTTAATGCATAGTTTGTAACACAGTGAAATAATCACCCTTAAGACCTTTTAGAGATATGATTGAGACCGACAGGTGAGTCGATTAAGCCATGTCCGTCCGTCTGTCCGGTGTCCGTCTGTCCGTATGTGTGAAGTTTTTAGGTCTTTAAAATTGAGCTAGGACGCTCAAACTAGGAGTATATCTTGGTTCTTATTTTGTACAGACAAAGTGTAAAAATTAGTAAAATCCACCGACTGCCACACCCACTACTGGCTTCAATGTAAGGCAACCTCTATTTCAAATTTTCTTTCAAAATTCTTTTTGGTCAAGTTAGACAAGGCGTAGGAGCTCGAATTCTGGTATAGAGCAATAATGGCCCAAAACCTCTAAGAGGGCAAAAATTAGACCGCCCACAATATCGACCCACTTTTACCATGTTAGATCCTTAAAAACCCGATTTCTCGTAAAGTTTACTCCAAATTGAAAACAAATTATATAACAAATATTCAAGATATTACTATTGCTAGGTTTGCTTATACAAAGTTTTGAGCTCGGTTTTTTGTGCAATAATTTTCGGGTTCAATGCATATTGTCATGATTCTAACGAAATTACAATTAATTGATTTTAATTTTAAGCCCAAACCCACTTTTGGAAGCGTGGCCTATACAAATAATATATGAATTCGGGACAAAAAAATGTAAGATTCGGTGTTACACCATATGTAGGGTCGGGTATATAGAAGTTTGTCACAGGCGAACTCTTGCACTTACTCACTTGTTTTTTTTTTTTTAAATTCATATCAGCGTTGAAATTCAAACAATTATTATCGAACATTTCCATGGTCAATTTTCCGGTGCGAAACTCCAGGTTAAACCAAACCCCGAAATAAAGTAGCTAAATTTGAGCTGGAGTATCAGATGAATGATGATGACTACGAAAACTAATTTCTGGGTTAACCTAAGTTTGATTTCAAAACTCGGATGCTTGCGCATAAAAAACTGGCCCTAATTTCTTCGATAACGCAACATTTTATTTTATTTTCGTTTGTTTTTAGGGGTTCCGTTTGCGATCTTGCAGTTTCAACACTCCAGCTTTTGTTTCAACCTTGTCCAGTATTGTGTAAGGTATTGTGGTTCCCAAGCGAGAACATTAGACTCCACTAACCCTTAAATAAGTATTCGTGTCTTCTTAGCGGAGATTTTCGCTATCCTAATGGTTGTGCGCTCCTCAGCATTGTTTGCCCGATCCTGAAGAAAGGAGACCCTCTGAGTTGTGCCAACTGCAGAGGCATCAGTCTTCTTAACATCGCATACAAGATCTTTTCTGCTGTACTGTGTGAACGCCTGAAGCCGTTGGTCAACAATCTGATAGGCACATATCAGTGTGGCCTTAGGCCAGGAAGGTCTACCATCGATCAAATATTCACACTGCGGCAGATCTTGGAGAAAACCCAGGAATTCCAAATCGATACACACCACCTCTTCATCGATTTCAAGGCCGCGTATGACAGCATCTATAGAGACGAGCTATATAGCGCAATGTCTAGTTTTGGCATCCCAGCCAAACTCGTCATTCTGTGCAGGATGACGATGGAAAACTCACGCTATTCCGTCAAGGTCGGCAAAGACCTCACCGACCCCTTTGATGTCAAAAAAGGATTTAGACAAGGCGACGCGCTGTCATGCGACTTCTTTAATATTATACTTGAGAGAATTGTGCAGATCTCTCGCGCCAACACCAGAGGTACAATCTTTTAAAAGTCCGTTCAACTAGTCGCATACGCAGACGACATTGACATAATCGGTAGAACAAAGCGTGATGTCAGTGAAGCCTTCGTGAGTATTGGGACGGATATTGGTTTACTAGTCAATGAGGGCAAAACCAAGTATATGCTGTCATCAAGAAAAGACACCCAACACCGACATCTTGGACAAAACATCCCCATCGACAGCTATAAATTTAAGGTAGTTAGGGACTTTGTCTACCTGGGTCGCGCTATCAATTCAGACAATGACACCAGAGCTGAAATCAAACGAAGGATTACTCTTGCCAATCGCTGTTTATTTCTATGTAAGACCCTCATCATCCCAGTCCTGCTTTACGGTGCAGAAGCATGGACCCTGTCAAAGGCGGATGAAAACACTTTAGGCTGCTTCGAGAGGAAAATTCTTTGGACGATTTACGGTCCCGTCTGCATAGACGGAGAGTGGAGGTGGAGATATAACATCGAACTGCACGGGCTGTACAGCGATACCGACTTAGCCAAAAGAGTCAAAACACAACGTCTACGATGGCTGGGTCACTCAGAGCGGATGGACACCAACGCCCCGGCCCGAAAAATCTTCGAATCCACACCGCAGGGACGGCGCGGTAGAGGAGCACCAAGACTCAGGTGGCGCACGCAAGTCGAAGAGGACCTCAGCCATCTTCGCGTGCGAAACTGGAGGTGGCTAGCTAGAGGCAGAGCTGGCTGGCGAAGCTTGTTGGCTGAGGCCCAGGTCCACCTCGGACTGTAGCGCCACCTTAACTAAGTAAGTAAGTAATGGTTGTGCGCTATATGCTGACTAACAGGAGGAGGACAAGAAGCATATGCGTTTGGAGTGACAACCAAGCCGCTCTAAATGCGTTTATCAACCCTCTTTTCTCCGCCAAGATAGTGCCCGAACTCAAGCATTCGTTGAACTTGTCGGAAGCTTGTCGGAAGGCTAAATGCAGTGAATCTTGTTTGGGTCCCAGGTCACACTGATATTCAGTAAAATAAATGAAAAGATGGTGGTGGTGATTGCGATGGTTGCAGACAGACCAAACGATTACGCCCGGACATCTGCGAGGGGTCAGCGTTTTTCCTTCTATCTCTCAGGAGAATCGATTGCAGACTTCTTGTAAGCGTCCTAACCGGGCACCAAGCTAGACACTTGAATGTGTTAGGCTTGAGCAAAACCCTGTTTGTCCTGCCTGTGGAGAGGACGACGATACAGCTGAACAATTCCTCTGTAGTTGTCTTGCCTTTGCTCGCTTCAGGTGGCGGATCTTTGGGGCTGACAGCGTGAGTGCCGAACACCTAAGCCCTTCAGCACTGAAGCTCCTTCTCATATTTCTTCGAAAAACGGGTAAACTAAATACATTAATGTAAGGTGTCTGCATGGTAGTACAATGGACCAATTTGTGTCTGATTGCTCCATCGGATAGAAGCAACCTCAAAAAAAAATCAAACGAAAGGTAACTCGCAGTATTGGTAGCCACACTTGTGTGGTTTTGTTCTCTTATGGGAAACCGTAGGAAGAGTTGTCACTTAATGTTAGCTTCATTATAATATAAGCGTTTGAAATGATCATAGAGACAGCCATTATTATAATGTTTGTAGAATTGTAAATTGTTGTAATTTTTCATATTTTAATAATAATTATTATATTTCTTATTATTTTTTCTTTTCTTTGCAGGTCAAGATTAAATAAAACTAACGTAGCAGGGTAAGTCTGATCTAAATACTGAATTATTTTTTTTTAAGTTATTTAAAAAAAAGACAGATGGCGACAAATCTGTCCACGTTTTGTAAGTTGGTTTTGATCACATTTTAAACAGTTCTTTTTTCTTCACAGAAAATTTTGTTCCACAGCCCTATTATAGTTTGTCTTACTCTATGCTTAAAACATCGCTTTGCGGTGATAGAAGATATTCAGATTATCATAAAAATCGATTTCTTTCACAAGTAGGTAGGTAGGTATACTACACCGAAACATCTGCAAAATATTTCCTAATAATCTCAAAAGGTGTCCTTCCTTTGAAATTTAAATACCCCAGACTTTTTTCTTACATTGCGTCCGAAAATCTAAAATGAAAAAATTGCAAACAAATACTTTTCGCCCTATTTTTTTGTCAGACAATGCCTGAGATGGTTTTGAAAATATTTTCTTCAAGATTGCTACCTAATTTTTGAGGTAAAAATTTCCCCTAATTCGCCCCAATTTATGGATTTTCAATTATTTTGCATTTTCAATAAATTTTCGCAATAGGGACAGTTTTGGCTTCGGATGACCTTTCAACAAACGAAATTCATATTCCCACAGGATGTAGGTACAAGGGAATATTTTTCATTTATCCCCCATTTGACCGTACCTATATTTTGCTTCAATAACTTCTTCATACTTGACATTTTATCCATAATTTTTCACCGACGACCTAATTTTTATTTGAGGCTGAATTCCAAAGATGAGAACCAGAAGATGTTATGTTATTTTTGAATAAAATGACAAACGAATTACGGAAAAAGGAAGAAACGAGAAAAAGGAACAATTCTTTTGTCTTAAATTTGAGGTATGAACTCGTTTTATTATACCTTTTAACAAGGTACATGAACATGTGCCGAAATTTGGAAAAAAAACTACTCTCTGTCGGTACAACACTGTCAGTCATAATTAAACTCGCATACATTTCTCCAAAATCTAGATAAATTTCCAGTTTTGCGGATTAAATGTACCGAATGCAGCCTTTTTGACAATCTAATGGAATCCACCGACCAAAGCCACTATACCTCCCATGGCGACTGTCATTTATTTTTGTCCACACATATAACAGGGGCAACGGTTCGTGTGTTCGCCTCCCGTAGAGAAAGTTCTCCACGATCTACAAAACGCATTATCACTTCCAAACGATTTGACTTGACTGCCCTGGTTAAGCCATGAATCCTCCCTCAGTCATATAGCAGAAAAACGAGAAGAGCAGCACAATAGATGATGTTTTGATGCTCCTGATGCTCTATTGTTGGCTTTCAATAATCCTTTTTATTTCTGAAAACTGGTCCTTTTCGCATTGTTTTGAATCAAAGGATTTTCCATGTAAATAGAAAACGTTCTCATCTAGCCGTAGGCATTTTTGAATGGATTGGTTATGCCACGTGCCTAGTTATGATGAACGACTTGGTAATGAGGTTGCAGAAATCTAAATTGCGTTTGGAAATTATTTTCTAATATTTTTGTGGGCGATAGAGAAATTTGTTGGAAAATAAACAAAGTATGCGAATCTCTAATTTAACATATGTATTTATAGTACCTTTATTTAGGGGTGTATTGAGCCTGAGCATACGATGATGCACAGTTAATGTCATTTAATCAATTATATTTTTAACTTCAACGACGAGTAACAAGAAAAGGAATGGTGCAACAGTACCCAATTAGTTGTAAAACCATAAAATGCCTTGCGACACATTTTAATATTTTGACAGGCATGGTCCGACGTTTTCTAGTGTCGTTAAGGATCGATCAAACAGAATGGTTCTACCATGTCTTATCCTACTACGGTCCTACCTAAAATGTCTAAATCACACACATTCCAAAAGTCACCAGCATCTCCGATCACCAACGGAGAAGTAGAAAGCCAGTTAAAACCTGAGAGTTTTATATATTCTCTCAGGTTTTATATATTCCATACGGTAGTATACATACTCAAAGAAGTAACATTTTAGTTTTAGCCGTTTGTAGCGTTTCCACAGTTGCTGGACACAGGATTTTTTCCCTTCACTAGGAAACGTGGAAACTGGCAATTAGCTTTTATTTCTAATGAAAGTGACCTCCACATGTATGCACCTTTGTCAATTTTAAGTTGTCTGTCTGCTGAAGTTTTGACTAAGATGTCTTTAAACCACCACTTAAGAATGCCCGAGTAACCTATGTTTTTAGGCGGTTGAGTCCTATTGAATCCTTCTCTATCATGCATCTACGAATTTCTGGGAAACGCTGAACTCAAGCAAAAATCAGCTGTTTCATTTTCGGGAACCACTCTCAAAATTCTTCTAATTTGAGGGCATAAGTTTCGGGGATGTTACATTGTCCCCCTCTTAATCCTACTTTTTCTTAATATGCCCATTATCTTTAGTTTCTTATAGCGTCTTATATATGTACGTCACAATACTCATGGTATCACGCTGTGTTCATCCGGTCATGTCAATGTTGTCTGCCACTGATCAGACTATAATCTGATAACTTTTGTCTGCATAATGCAAATTATTATACGAACTATTGAAAGATTGTGCCTCTGGTATTGACAAAAAAGTCACATGACAGCACATCGCAGAATAGCATGAGTTTCCCAGTCATTCTAATCAAACTGACAAATTTGGCTGTCCAAACTAGTCATAGTTGGCCCTATTAAGCTCGTCTCTATATTTGCCGTCACACGCGGTCTTGTAATCGATAAAAAAGTGGTTAATATCGATTTGCAGCTCGTAGGTATTTTCCCAGATCTGCCGCAGTGTGAATGTATGATCAATGGTGGACTTTCCTGGCGTTAAGCCATTCTGATATGAGCCTTTAAGATGGTTGCCAAGCGGCGGTGAGACGATCACGCAGTACAACAGCAACAAATAATATCTGACATACGATTTTAAGGACATACGCTTTTAAGGACATACGCTTTTAAGGACACTCTAGGCCGTAAGCTCCGTCTGCTTTGTGCCCCTTAAGCCTAGACAAGGCTACTTTCACTTATCGGTGTCTCCATCGCTAAGGTTTATTCTGCCAGACAACGGAATTCGGCTCATTTTCCCTGTATACAGTCTGTAGAAGTTTCTTTTCCAAATCCTAAGCACCGACTCGATTCCACTACGATTACGATACAATGTTCCCTTGATCGGCCCTACAGGCCTCAGTTCGAATTTATACCCTTGGTATGATGTCGGATTCGTTATTCATCCCGCATAGTTTATTAACACTGCTGTCACGGCTTAGCGTTTGATTAAGCGTTCACAAAAGCTGAAGATCAGGGACTGAATAGCGGGTAGGAAAATAAAAAATGAAATGCGTCATCACACACCTGGAGTAACCAGAGTCAATAGTGACGCTTGAGTGACAAGACCTGCACTTCCGCTTTGGATTTGTGTTCCATAGACGTGAAACACTACTGGACGCAATATACTGCTACACCGATTTCAGGGCTTTAAAATTTTAGGAACCCGAGAAAGGAAACCTTGTTTTGAGGATGATTATTGAACAGGAAAGAGATGGATAATAAAACGCTTGCGCTAGTCTTCGTCTCATTTTTAAGTTGATCGAAAAGATCGAAATAAGACCAGAAAGATTGTTCATAAGAAAATAAGAAATAGTCAATGAAAAGTATGTAGCTTAAAAGGGTTTTAAACCAGTTATATTGGAAGATTAAGCATACATTTCTAAAAACAATCTCCGAAGTTAATTGCTCAAGAGAAGGAGAAAGAAATATAATGTAAACAGAACCGACACGACGTGTAGTAAATATGTGTGAGGAACACTTTCTACTACCTAAGTTCGCCAGTATAGGTAAGAATTGAACAGTAGAAATCAAAACCGTTCATGAAGCCGTGGTCTGGTTTTCAATTAACTCAAAGACTGCAGCGCTATTGTTTTCTATATAGACAGCTAAGCTGCAATAAAAGCCTTGGAATCGCCAACGATACGATCCAAGTTTGTAAGGCAATGCCGCGAATCTGTCAACGAGATTGCTGTCAGGTGCGACGTATCCCTGTGCTGGGTTCCTGGCCACAGGGATATTCCAGGCAACTGCAGAGCCGACGAACCAGCTAGAGAAGTTGCTAATGCCAACCCGACTCATACAACGGAACCGGCAGCACCCATAAACTCGATAAAGTTCCACCTGGACGTCGAAGCCATCACAATGGCAAACAATAGGTGGAATAACATCAGTACATGTCTCTCCTGCAAACAAATCTGGCAAGAGCTCGATCGTAGGAAAACAAAGATACTCATATCTTTTAATAGGCTGAATCTTATAAAGATAATTCGGGCCCTCACAGGCCACTGTGTGGTAGGGCGACATGCCAGAAGACTTGGTGCTCCCTTCAACGATTTCTGCAGAAGCTGCAGGGATGAAGAGGAAGAAGAGACCATGGTTCATCTTCTGGACACTGGTACATGTTCCCCCCGGGTACGGGTTCATACCTCTTCGGTTACCCCTACCTCTCCTATTCCGTCCCCTCCTCCCACAACCATCAGCAACACATAATTCTCACTGGTTCGGGTTTATACTGCTTCGGTTACCTGTTACGAGAAGCAACTGGTTCGGACTTATACCGAAAACGGTTGTCCCTGCCGGGCTTTCTCTCATGTAGGAACTATCCCTCACTGACCCCCCACCTCCTCCTCGACCCCAAGCAACCCCCCAATCCTTATCAACAAGGCAAATACCCATCTGGAGTCCAACAGTTACGAGACCACCCTTCCTTCAGGAAGTCTCTCACTGGCCCCCCTCAACTCTGCTGACAGCGGTTCACACCGAAACGGTTACCCCCCAGCCTTCATTACCCTCGGGTATGTCTCAACCAATCAAACCTTGATCGGTGAACTTCGGTACAGGTCTATACCTTCATTGGTTATCTAGTCCCCTCCCACCCAAATGGGTAGTCATCATTTAGGTCCTCGGGCTGGTAACTCCGGTCCTGCAAGTGGTATCACAATGGACCTCCTTTGGTCTAAGTGTGTCCCTTCCCAGTGGGGACAGCCACCCAACCTAACCTAACCTAACCTAGGTTAGCTATAACCCATAAACTAACCATACAGCTTTAAACTTATTCCAAATAGAGGACAGGAATCACACGTAAAACATCCAAGCATATCTGGCCTCGTCTCGATCCAAAAAGATCAGATAGCTTGATCTATTTAAAGAGATTCAAAATTAGCACTGCAGAGGGAATAATTACCGGACACTGCGTATTAGGTGTTCACGTAAGAAGACATTGTCCTAGCTTGGAAGCTTTCTAGAGGAGGAAAGTGTGCGACAACTTTTCTGTATAGCTACCCGAGACCCGCGTCGCCCTAGAAATCCATAAAAGCATTCTACTGCTGCGGCTATATAGGTAAGACACGGTTGAAAATCATACTAAAATGCACTTATAAAACTGACTGGCTGTCACGCCAACCCACTCCCTTGGTTGATTACCCACGCGACAGTACAATATGGGCTTCTTTGGCCTAAGTGCATCTGTAAGCCACTTACCTACCTGTTTGGCTATAAGAACTCTTAAGAATAGGAAAGCCGCCGCGCCGTTTGAAGTAGCTTAGCAAAATTTATTCAACTGTGAACCGGATTTTGGTTAAGATATGTGTTGTAATAGGAATTCCTTAATCTCGTTCTGGAGATTGTTTTGCGTTGGACAGGTGTCAGCACAGAAGGGACTGTTTTTAATACAAATACTTACAAGCATTGGGATACGCAGGTGATATCGACATCATCGCTCGCTACATTCGTGCGGGGCTTTTTGGTGCTTTGAGATCAGACGAGTTGGTCTCCGAAATAAACTAGGAGAAGACTAAAGCCCTAAAAATAATAGACTTACTTAGTTATCGGGCTTTCGGCTCATGGAGGGTCTCTACCTGGTTCACAGTAGCTTTCTATCCTCTGCGCGAAGCTTTCAGTTACTCAGACCAAATCCTGTAGCATCCACGATGGCTTGATCCACGATCAAACGGCGGTTGGGTCTTCCAGATCGACTCAAACTTGGGGCTTTGATTCGAAGACCCTCTTGGCTGGAGCGCTTTTGACAAATCTCCATTAAAGTGTCATTTTTCAAGCTAATTTTATAATAAATTAGATATGCTAAAGTCGGCTTCCAAGAATGCCCCAATAAACACAATTCGAATGCCATGACTATAGCAGCATTTTGCTTGATTTCGTTAGGTTTTCGTGGACTTTTGTTGGTCGCAGCCAGTTGCGATCAAGTGCGGGAGGTGTGGTGTGGAAATTTGACAGCAGTTGATGTTCGAACACATAATTGACTAATGTCAATTATAAGCACCGCAAGTGCTTGCCAGAACTTGAGTGGGATCTAAGTTATATTTTGACATTAGGTTAATTTCACTTACACCTATTTATCGTTAGGCCTTAAAAAGATGTACAAGAACCCTTCCGCACCGCTGACCAATGTGGGTATAGTAACAGCTTTAAAAGAGTAAAAAACCTGTGCCTTAAAGTTAGTACATTTATCAAGTGAAGATTGCTGGCTCGCTTTTGTGAAGCATTAAGGTTAGTTATGATCTGATAAGTTATGAATCATAACCCTCCCACTCTGCTGCATTCCTATAATGGTCCGCTTGTGGGCTACGCGGATTTTACCTCAGAATATAATCGCAGGCCACCCGGTATAAGATCTTTTCGTCACTGAGGCCAAATAAATGCTGTTGTCGTTGCATTTGTGTGTTTTAACGGAGTTCGTAAGCTCTTTCCTTCGATCATGGTAATACCAACTGAGCCGGTAGTGCTCCATTTTTCTGGAGATATGTTCTTTTACTTCTTCAAAATCATCGCCAATATATTCCTATTCTAATGTAATCTATGGTCCGCAAAATAACTTTTTTTTTGAAAATGCTATAAAAAAAAAACTAATGAATATTTTTTCAAATTTTCAAAAACTCAAAATCCTTCCGGTTAGTAATGGAAAATAATTTCATTCAAGTGGCTCCCTCGGCTGGCCATGCAGTAGCCTACACGATCGGTTCAATTTTTAAGCACATTATCGATTGTGTGCAGCTGTATTTCACCAATGGCTTCACGAATTTTGTCTTTTAAAGCGTCAATTGTCTCTAGCTTGTCGGCGTAACACTCATCTTTTACGGCACCCCACAAATAATTGTCCAACGGTGTCAAATCGAAGCTCCGAGGTGGCCATCTTCAAAAACAGGGCGTGGAACATCGAGTGTAGCTTCTGCTGTGTGGCACATAGCGCCGTCCTGTTGAAACCAAATATTGCCAATATCCTCCTCTTCAATTTTTGTGAACAAAAATTCGTTCAACCTGGCCCAATAACGATCGCCATTGAATGCAACGGCCACCCCTTGCTCATTTCCGGTGAAAAAGGACCCAATTATGCCTCTGGACCAAAAACCGCACCAAACAGTGACTCGTTTTGGGTGTATCGGCTTTTCAATGTATGCGTGGGGGTTTTCTGTGCCCCAAATGCGACAATTTTGCTTGTTTGCATACCCGAGATGCAAGATCAAAATGAGCTTCATCTGAAAAGATGATTTCTTTTGGCAAAATCGGCATCTTCTCTAAGTCGATCGCAGGCCCACTCAGCGAAGCGAAAACGCATATTTCCCAGCGTTGTTCAAGCGTATACACAACTACATTCGTTCAGCGGAAGGCTAAAACTAATTATCCGTCAAATCAGACATGGGCTAAGTGTTACCATTCACGAAATAAGCACTATTTGAAAAAAAATAAACGTTAGATGGCGGACCCTTTAATAGGTACTTTCACTTTATTTTCTTGTTTTTTTTTTTCAAAATCGGTTTGAGTGGGCTTAAGCCATTTTTCCCCTGAAGCCTTCAGTTATAAAAGCCAAAATATTCTACTTTGCATCTTAGAATGTATATGGCTCCGTGACACCTTCTACTAAGCTCACTGCCTGGTTTGAGATGTGTGCTTCCTTTACTTTTCCCAATATACCTTTAACCAAATGCACCTACAGCCGACTTCCTAAAACTCAAACTAATTCGGTTCACATCGTAAACAAGTCCCCCATTGACAGTTTTACAGCTACTTGTTCGATTCATAGCCAAACTGTCACCTAATTTAAAGTCGATCTTTCTATAATTTCTCGATCTGTATGCAAATTGATGTGTAATTGACAAATATCAATCTCTCTGGTATTCTCAATCATTCAATTGCATTTTGAGAATCGTTCTCCGGGTCATAAAATTTGAAAACTCCCCAAACGTTTATTTTGAAAAAAAAACGGGCTTAAAAGAAGGCATACAAATTGCCTCATTAACACTTAACCAGGATAATCAGGATGAAAACTTTGAAAATGCAAAATGCGGCACAATGATTATATTCTCTCTCCCTTAATAATATTGCAACAGATTTTTAGTTATCATCCCATTCTGGATGCAAAGTGTCACGTGGTTTGTGCATAACTCGGAAGGGGATATTCGAAATACTCATTGAAACAATCGGAGTTAAGTTGGTGGCTGTACCCTACTTTTCATATAAAGCTAATTTATGCGCGAACATGAAGGGGCAATTTCGAGGACAAATCTGTTTATTTATGACGACAAATGGAAGGTTTTGACTTATTTTTTTCCTGAACATTTTTTTAAGTTTGTTGTTTATTTTATTTTTCCGAATATTATCCGGCCATGGTATACAATATGAGGGGAAGGTTATGATTCGGATGTTTTCCTACGAAAAAAAGAAGTAGTTGTTATGGTATAATCAAAAATATCAACGAGTGTTTTGTATTGGAAATATTGTGATAAGCACGTCATTGCTCAACCAAAAACCATACCTATGCACACATTGTCAAGATAAGCCTCGAATAACATAACAAACTAGGCACAAACTTTATAAAATAAGACAAAAAAAACGACAAATTTTCCGGTGCGATGTGCTCGCACTCAAGTAGATACATAAAAGCATCGAAGGGTTTTCTAATCCAACCTCCGTGCTTCGTACGAGCTCCTACTCTTACCTTCCTGTGGTGACCACTGGGTGTCTAGTACCCCAACTAGAAGATTGGGTTCCAGATTCTTTGGAAGGTGGCAGCAGGCGAGAGAAAGGGATGTAGCCTAAGTTACATTTCCGCTCAGATCGAATTTATGAGTGCACACCTTATGGGCTACTGGCGACGCCTGCGGTAACATAGGGGCCACGTAAAGAAAACACTCGTAATTCGAACGCTTTACTGTAGATGTGGATACGACCAATGCAAACGAAACAAGGGTACTTCATTTCATTCCGAAAATGGGGAAGAAAGACTTAAGTCTACCAAAGTCCTGCAAACGATGGAAAAAGCTGTGGATAATTATTTAAGGGAAGATATACTACGCTCTTCATCTCCTCTTCATCACTGTAAACATGCGTACAGAGCGGACAGATCCACAGAGACTGCTCTGTATCTACTGTAACTGTTGACATTCAGAGTGCTCTTGAAGCAAAATAGATAATATTGTCAGTCTTTTTAGACATCGAAGGAGCATTCGATAACACATTGCACGAAGCGATTGTACGAGCTCTGGATGGAAAAGCGGTACTGAGAACAAGAGTAGAAGAGACGCATACAACATAAGGTGTTATTATTATTATTATTATTAAGTTGTGTTTTGCACTGCGAGCTGTTGGTCTATTGTACCCCCTACTAAGCCTTGGAGAGGTTAATTCCCTCAAAGGAGCTCCCCTCATACTAAATTATACCGAAGGTATGTGCTCCTGTTTGGCCTTGGCTGAAAGAACTCATCCTTATAGCAAATTCTCTAGTCCAGTTTCACGTAGGAATCTGAGAATGAAAAGTGTCCAAGGTGCGTATCTCTCTGTCTGGTATCTGGTATTGGCCCTGACATTTCATTCTCTTGTGGTTCAGAGCCCCACAGGATTGCAAAATGTGTTCCAGAGTTCCACTAGCCTCATCGCAAAATCTGCAAGAGGGGTCCTCTGTTACATCAATTTTCGTTAAGTGTTCACTGAGTTTACTATGCCCCGTTAGGAACCCTGTGAGAATGCGTAGATTATTTTTACTAAGGCCGATGCATGCTTTGAATCTTCTCTGGTTTTAGTTCCCTAGAAGTTTCTTTGCTTGCCTAAGACCTTGAAGGCTTTCCCACATCTTAGCTCGGTTTTCCTGAATTCTTCCTTGAGGGTGTGTTCCCCTATCCCGCAGAAAGGTTCAGGTCCTATGGAGGGTTCTGCTGCTCCTCGACTTGCCAAGTAGTCGGCTGCTTCATTATCCTCTATTCCAACATGGCCAGGTACCCAATACAGGGACACTTCATTGACCTTACCCAGATCATTAAGCTTGTGTAGGCAGTCCCATACCTTTCCAAATCCTCATTCCTGAGACTGTATAACGGCAAGGACGAACCAAATTCCGCTGTCAGGCAGAACAAACCATTCAACCCGGGCGAAGGCGTTACCGACGAAGCATACGAACGATACCGCCCACCCGACCTGGAGGAGGTGAAAGTAGCTGTGTCTAAGCTCAAGTGCAACAAAGCAGCCGGAGCAGACGGCCTAGCTGCGAACTTTTTAAACCCGCTGGCGATGAGCTGCTTAGGAGCATGCACCAGCTCATCTGCAAGATAAGGTCGGAAGAAAGCATG
Source organism: Neoascia interrupta (assembly GCA_947623515.1). Lineage (NCBI taxonomy): Eukaryota > Metazoa > Arthropoda > Insecta > Diptera > Syrphidae > Neoascia > Neoascia interrupta. The sequence continues at coordinate 118,040,030 of OX392463.1, read as the reverse complement.
CCGGACGAATGGAACCTCAGCATTGTTTGCCCGATCCTAAAAAAGGAGCCCCTCTGAGTTGTGCCAACTACAGAGGCATTAGTCTTCTTAACATCGCATACAAGATCTTTTCTGCTGTACTGTGTGAACGCCTGAAGCCGTTCGTCAACAATCTGATAGGCACATATCAGCGTGGCTTTAGGCCAGGAAAGCCTCCACCATCGATCAAATATTCACACTGCGGCAGATCTTGGAGAAAACCCAGGAATTCCAAATCGATACACACCACCTCTTCATCGATTTCAAGGCCGCGTATGACAGCATCTATAGAGACGAGCTATATAGCGCAATGTCTAGTTTTGGCATCCCAGCCAAACTCGTCATTCTGTGCAGGATGACGATGGAAAACTCACGCTGTTCCGTCAAGGTCGGCAAAGACCTCACCGACCCCTTTGATGTCAAAAAAGGATTTAGACAAGGCGACGCGCTGTCATGCGACTTCTTTAACATCATACTTGAGAGAATTGTGCAGAACTCTCTCGCCAACACCAGAGGCACAATCTTTCAAAAGTCCGTTCAACTACTCGAATACGCAGACGACATTGACATAATCGGTAGAACAAAGCGTGATGTCAGTGAAGCCTTCGTGAGTATTGGGACGGAAGCGGCGAATATGGGTTTAGCAGTCAATGAGGGCAAAACCAAGTATATGCTGTCATCAAGAAAAGACACCCAACACCGACGTCTTGGACAAAACATCACCATCGACAGCTATAATTTTGAGGTAGTTAGAGATTTTGTCTACTTGGGTTCCGCTATCAATTCAGACAATGACACCAGAGCTGAAATCAAACGAAGGATAACTCTTGCCAATTGCTGTTTCTTTGGGCTAAGGAGGCAATTGAGTAGCAAAGCCCTCTCTCGAGCAACTTAAGTGTCCATGTATTAGACCCTCATCATCCCAGTCCTGCTTTACGGTGCAGAAGCATGGACCCTGTCAAAGGCGGATGAAAACACTTTAGGCTACTTCGTCCCGTCTGCATAGACGGAGAGTGGATGAGGAGATATAACATCGAACTGTACGGGCTGTACAGCGATACCGACCTAGCGAAAGGAGTCAAAACACAACGTCTACGATGGCTGGGTCATCTAGAGCCTGTGCATCCACCAACGCCCCGGCGCGGAAAATCTTCGAATCCACACCGCAGGGACGGCGCGGTAGAGGAGCACCGAGACTCAGGTGGCGCACCCAAGTGAAAGGGGACCTTAGCCAACTTCGCGTGCGAAACTGGAGACGGCTAGCTAGAGACAGAGCTGGCTGGCAAAGCTTGTTGTCTGAGGCCCAGGTCCACCCGGACTGTAGCGCCACCTAAGTTAAGTAAGGCAGTCCCATACAAGTTTGGACCTGACTATCTGGACCTTTAGCGCTTTAATGGCTGCCTGGCTGTCGGGCATTATTGCTATGTCGCAATCCCTGTAATTTCTGTCAAGACTGAATTGAACACATCTGTCTATAGCGTATATTTCCGCCTGGAAGATGATGGTGTATTTACCCATGGATTCAAAGTATTTTGTTCTTGGTCCAAATACTCCTGCACCAGTTCCATTATTAGTTTTTGCCACATTTGTATACCATTTGATGGTGCTGTTGCTCAGTCTATATGTTGTGGATTCATTGCTTCAGCTATTTTTGGTGCTGAGCTTCACGATGAAGCTCTTTTCGAAGCTAAACTTCCTCAAACTGTCATCCGTGGGGATAGCCAGAAGGGGGAGTTTTTCAAGAAGTGCGCAAATTCCTTCGACCCAATGCATCTCTCCCTCCCAGTCCCCTCTCTAGTCATCCTAATGATCGTTTTCCTAGCCGTTTCCTCAACCACGATGTGTAGTGGTGCCAGTTATGCCAGACTGGCATAGCCCGTCATAGCCAGACTGGCATAGCCCGTCATAGCCAGACTGGCATAGCCCGTCATAGCCAGACTGGCATAGCCCCGGTTATGCAGAGGCATGCCAGTCTTTGCACTCCGTTAAGTGTTTCTCCCGTTGTGCTTAGGCTTGTTCGTTTTGCCCATGCTACTGCTCCGTAAGTGAACATTGGTCTCACTATGGCAGTGTACATCCGTCTTATAATGTTCGGGTCACATCCCCAAGACTTATCCGCAAGGTTCCGGCATATCATAAGAGCAGGAGTAGCTTTTCTGAAGATCTTTTCTGTGTGCGTTTTCCAGATGAGTTTTCTGTCTAGGGTTAAACCTAAATACTTAACCTCTTTGACTGGTCTTATAAGTTTCGGATGTGTTGTACCATTTTTGGACTTTTTTGAGTGCTCCTTGAATAATTTCACAAAGCGTTCCTTCAAACTTTTCCTGGGCAATTGATACTATATCATCAGCACATGCCTGACAGCTGATGCCAAGGTTGGTTAATGTATCAAACAGTTCATCCACAACTAGGCTCCACATGAGTGGTGACAAAACTCCTCCTTGTGGCCAACCTTATGTTGTGCTGACCTTGATAATTTCCAGCGATGTATGCGTCTCCACTGATCTTGTGCTCAGCAGTTCCTGCGCCCATCTGGCAACTGTGCTATCCTATCTGTGCCTTCCTATCTAGGGCTCGCCTGATGGCTTCGCGGGACGTATTGTTAAATGCCCCCTCGATATCTAGAAGGCACAGATTACTGTCTCTTTGGTGTCAAGAGCATTTGGATAATTTGCGTCAACTGATATAGCATGCCAACTGTACGCATGCTGGTGGTGGTGAAGAGGGAAGTTGTTTAGCACTTCTTCTCTTAGGTAATTGTCCTTGTTTTACCGCTTTACTGCTTTTTCCATTGTTTTTAAAAGAAACGATGTTAAGCTGATCGGTTTATAGGACTTAGGTTGCGATGGGTCTTTTTTCCCCACTTTTGGAATAAATACAACCTTTATCATTACCCGTCTCCACTGGTTCGGTATGTATCCCAGGGCAAGACTACTTTTTGCTATTCTTACCAAGTGTGGGAGAAGCATTTGAAGAAGCATCGGAGGAGTTCTAGCTCGCCAAATGTGGAGGCTTGTTGTCGATGAGCCACTTGAGATTCTACTTACCAAGGCATCAAATGTCAGGCATACGCGGATGACAAAGCCATCGTTGCCAAGGGTAAATTTGAAGAGAACTTCTGTGATATTATACAAGCGGGGCTGAGCCTGCAAAAAGGACAGTTGTACCCTTTACGACAAAAAAAAAAAAAAAATTAGAACGAACCGATTAAGACCGATAAGTCTATCAGGAACAAAATTGACACCAGTCAACTCATTTGGAAAAAGCACACACAGAATTCATCACATCACACACCAATAGAGATGTTAGATAGGCCTCGCTCTAGCAAGGAGGAAGCTCACGCCTTAACGTGACTTCATTGCTGGGTGATTTCTTGTACTAGATAGCAACTTTGAGAAGAGAAGATGACCGTCCGTGGAAACCCGTTCCACAAATGCGATGCTCAGTAAACGAAAGTTTTTCCATACTAAAATGAAAGAAAAAATGTGTCAGGCGGCTTTTTTGTTCGGAGGATTGTAAGATTGGAGTTAGCTTGGCTCACTAGCAACTTCTTACAAAAAGTAAATATATCACAAATAAAAAAAATTATTAAATTATAATAGTCTGCTCACTTTCCCCATCTTACTCACAACAATCGAGTTTTAAATAAAAATTCCAAGACAGTTATCCTTTAAGTCGACGTATAGAATAGGTATCGCTCGCAGTAGGTATTAAGCGATCCTTATACATCAAAGAAGAAGTTAGATCCGGTTTTTTGAGTATTTTTGTCGGTGTATCTAAAAGGAAAGTGCAAATCACATCAAAACCAACCCATAAAACCATTAACCATGCCACACGGTGATCCTTGATTCGATGGACGCATGACCGTTTGACAATTTTACGGCAACCAGTCCTGTCGTCACCGCAAACATCATTAATCTTTTCTATAAAGCAATAACTTAACAAATTTTGTCTCACATTCCCGCAATGACAATGTATAATGCCATACGTAGAGGCAAAATAAAAAAAAGTAAAAAGCCACAGCAAAAGAAATCTTTTATCAATGAAGAATGTCCCACATGTCCTTCGATATAATAATTCCATTAAATTCGAGAGTATAAGTAAAAAATTGAACTTGAAAGGAAATGCCCCGCTCTATTACAAACTAAATTACAAGGACATTACCTGACATTTATCTACAATGATTAATCAGAGCGTATATTGTATAGGTTAGGTATACATTAGGTATTCCTATATCCTTTTCCCGTTTTCTTCCTGTCGTTCTTTTTTTGTATTCTAGGCTCATTCAGTGCAAAATTACGTAAAAAAAAACATATCTAGTGCGATCCTTCCAGAACGATTAATCACACAAAAAAGGCAAAGACGAGAAAAAAGGAACTAAGCACATCCTTTTTGGGTTTCTTGGGTTTTCGGTCACATGAACAAGAATATGTCTCACATCGAAAGGAGCGGGAAAAATGATGATGGATTTCCAAATGTGACGGATCTGGAGTAGATCAGTCATGTGAGAGGGAGACAAGGAACGTTGTTCAAAACCAAACAAAAGTACCTATGGAAGAAGGATGGTACCTAATTTGAACACCTTGACGAAAAGAAAAAAAAAATCTTGTAGTTGTACCCAGCAAATATCTTTGCAATTTCCGATTCCGAGGGGATACAATTGTTCTCATCTGCTGTCTGCAACGCGATCGCGATCTGTGAAATATTTAGAGCAACTTGAATAGGCACTTACTGTTGCTTCTTTTTCTTACAGGGTGGGTTAATTAAAGTTTAATTCAGAGACACATCTGCTTGGACAAGTCATGATTGCGATTACAAAAAGAGGAGAACCTTGAAAGCTGCAACGTTGTTGTTGTTGTGGAGGCAAGGCTGTTTAATGCAATATTTAAAAAATATCTAAAACAGTTTATCCAGTTGATATTGACAAAATTTAAGAGAGAGAGAGAAGTATGCTTTGTAGACCCTTATGAATCTTAAATTTTCAAGTATCAGAAATACAATAATGTACGAATTTGATCATTATGTCCTTTACGCTATAATTAAGGCGCATTTCTTCAAGAACTTATCCTTTTTTAAGACAGACGTACGAACGGGCATTACAGGACAAACAAGCAGCGCTAGTCAACATCCAAATGGTGACACCAGGAGCGGATTTTTGTATCATAAAAATCTCAAAACGGGGTTAAACTCTCGCATTTTATGTTTTGCCCATAGTAGTCTTGCCTATAGCACTCATCAGTGGGTGTAACCAAAACTGTCTCAGGTGCCGAGGCGAAGACCAGCGGATACACCAAAGTATGCCCGCAGGAGAGGCATCTCTGCTGGGGTGGGCCATCCGTTCCGGTCCTTGGGCACAAGGTTTAATTAACAAATCCCAAACAACGACGTAGGAGACGGCATGGATTGCCAAAGGCATACAGGCGATACCCTATCGGCAGTACCGTATGATCTTAACGAGGTCCTAGAAACCTGTTTGATCGATACTGAAGAAAACTCAAAGGATAGGCAGAAACAGCTAAGTACTCGCTAAACACTTCGATGCGAACATTCGCTAAACCGGCGAGATTTCCGGTGACAAAAAAGTGATCGAGTCTGAGGGCAAACCTAGAAAGGTAACCTCTGTCCTAGAGAATAATAAGATGTTCAAGAGGACGTGCCCGCAAAACAAAGGCATATCTAGACGACTGAGGGCAGATGCCGCTACTAGGGCCAGCGGCCAACAGAGCCAACAGAGGCTCTTTTTTCAGAAGAGGTGCAGCAAGCCAACAGACTGGGCTCAAGTGGATTGCAGAAAGGAAATGCCAAAAAGTATCGCCAGCAGCTATCATCAGCCACATCCTGAGAAACACAAGTTCTAGCACCCAACTTATGCCAGGATTAAATGGTCCAAAGACATCATTGATTTCAAGGGCCAGGCTTTAAATGGCAGTGGGATGGCTATGGGATGGTGCGGTACTCAAACCGCGGTCAAAGCTGCCTGTCGACCAAATCTCAATTAGCTATTTCAGAGATGCTAAAGACGATATCCTCTGCGGCTTACAAGCACATTATCCAGAGACTCCGATGCAGGAAGTATATTGTCAGCGAGGAAGCGCTGAGAAACTGCACCAGGGGCTTCATTGTCGCCTTCGATGAGATTTTCGAAAACCTAAAGGCAGATTCTAAAGGCATACAACGACGGTACCTCAATCCGCCTAGAACCTATGAGGCCGCTGGGTGCAGCATCCGAACAAGGTAAGAAAAACTTAGTCTTTGGCTTTGATGTCATACCCTCTGGGGTAGCTCACACATTTACGCTAGAGGCCAGGTTTTGTTCGCTTTTGTACTTTATTTCAAACTTTAGCATTTAACGAGGGAAGTGCAAGTGATCCCATCGAAAAGAGAGACTTTCGGCACAGGATCAAAGAAACGCCGTCCCTGGTGGAACTCCAAAAGCGCAAGGGTAATCAACAGCTCAAAACCACCAACCAGGTTTCACCACGGGGAAAATGATACATAAGCACAAGACTCTTGAAAATGGATGAACCGATGGGATAAAGTTTGCCTGGACGATAAATTGCTTCGATCCCTCAAAGCATCAGGGATGTACATCGCAATTGTAGGACCCATTCTAACATACAGCAAGAAAAAATGGTCTCTCTAATCTCATCAAATTCCAAAGATCAGCCTCCATGGGAATAACAGGGTTTCTTAGGACCACACCCACCACAGCATGTGCTGGTTTACTCTCCAGCCTTGGACTTATACCGCGGCAGAAGGCAGCTGAAACAGCTGTCGGTCTAAGAGAATTTGTACTGTGGTCCTCTAGATCTTATGGACACGACTCTGTAAAAACTCCGTGGTGCCCAACCTCTGACATTTGCTTTCAGCAGGAGGTTTGCTAAGAGAACTGAAGCCGCACAGGTTTGAAAACAAGTCCATCTAAGCTGACAGCCAAGTGTTGTTTAATGCCATGGAGGAGTTAGATGTGGCAAAATCAAGGGTTGTAAAACTACCCAGGAAAATCTAGACAAGAAATGCCAGTGCCAGGTCATACCCTTCCCATGTCTTGGGAAACGAAGTAGCGGACAAGCTTTTAAGTTCTGTGTCAAAAAGGTCGCTAAATGGGCACATTAGGTCTAAGTGAGTCCTGAGCACTGTCAACAAGGCATCTATTAATGTAAGCTAACTTGTAAGCTAAACAGACAGACTCTGAAAGCATGTCCGGCGGTGCAGCAATTAAACAAAACATTTCTTAGATTAAGAAGGGGCATAGTCACGGGTGAAGCGGTTGGTGTATCGGACTACTGTGCACGAGGTCCCGGGTTCAAATCCCAAACAGAACAATAAAAAATGTGAACGATCAAGGCTTCGCGGATGTGGTATTACAAACCCACCGAGTGTATCTCTTATCATGAGAGACACCCCTCAATTCGCCGTTTAAAAATCGAACGAAAATTGTATTCCTATTTCTCTAGTTTTCAAAGTTTTTTGAAAGGTTTTGGGAAACTTAGAGACTATCAGAGCCATTATTAACTCTAGGATAGGACAGGAAGCTTGATATTATGCTGCCGTTGTAACAATAGCCTTAGGCCACTATTTGCTCTGTCAGCTGTCACCAGGATAACGACGGCATTTGCCCTCTTCCTTCGACAGCCGATTGCCCCAGTTATACCAGAGAGTAATATTTGCAGATTGCTGTGAAGGTCGAACAGACAATGACACCAGCGCTGAAATCAAACGAAGGATAACTCTTGCCAATCGCTGTTTCTTTAGGCTAAGAAGGCAATTGAGTAGCAAAGCCCTCTCTTGAGCAACTACAGTGTCCATGTATAAGACCCTCATCATCCCAGTCCTACTTTACGGTGCAGAAGTATGGACCCTGTCAAAGGCGGATGAAAACACTTTAGGCTGCTTCGAGAAGAAAATTCTTCGGACGATTTACGGTCCCGTCTGCATAGACGGAGAGTGGAGGAGGAGATATAACATCGAACTGTAGGGGCTGTACAGCGATACCGACCTAGCCAAAAGAGTCAAAACACAACGTCTACAATGGCTGGGTGATCTAGAGCGCGAGAGACACCAACGCCCCGGCCCGGAAAATCTTCGAATCCACACCGCAGGGACGGCGCGGTAGAGGAGCACCGAGACTCAGGTGGCGCCCGCAAGTGGAGCTCAGCCAACTTCGCGTGCGAAACTGGAGACGGCTAGCTAGAGACAGAGCTGGTTGGCGAAGCTTGTTGGCTGAGGCCCTGGTCCACCCCGGACTGTAGCGCCATCTTAAATAAGTAAGTAAGTGAAGGCCGAAGTCGACGTTTATTCCGTGCTCTGGCTCTATGATCTAGTTCGTTTACACAATCAAGTATAATTAATTTTACTTCAACCCCCCGTCGGTGTTGCTTATCCTAAATTGCGTGCCTCCCTATATAGGGCCCTCAGTAAATATGCAAAAATATGCAAAAATATACAAAACCAGCAACAAAGAAAAAATGAAGCGCCTACCAAAAAAGCCACATCACATTTTCTTTGGCGTCTGCTTGTTTTTCTGCGTAAAGGCATAACACTTGCGCGTATATATAAGCTTTATGCTTTAGCGTTGTGTCGAATACTCACTTTCTTCTCTTTCATCTAATTCTTTCCTCGAACGCTTTTAACGCATTTTAAGGGCTGTCACAAGCCTTGATGGCGACCCTATTACGAAAAAAAAGATCATTAAGAACCATTAGTTCAGCTGTAATCAAACGCATGTGACAAACTAAAATTCACCTCACAATAAATAACGCAATTAAAAGATTTAACCTTGCGGCCTGTCTATTATTGTACGCACCACCCTTAAAAATTCCCGTCCATTCATTATAATTAATCGCGCTAAAAACATCTCGCGTCCAAACAACTTGACAACTTGCTTTCACTGTTGTCCACACATCACAAATGGTCAACCACGTCACACGCGCAAATGTGTCATGTAAATGTCAACGTTCGCGTCGCGTTTCCCCTAAAACCCCATTCAAATTCCGCTAAAAATAAAACCGTGAAATTCTGGATAATTTTTAACAGCTTGATCGCCGCAGGCATCGCGTATCTGCTACATTTATAATGACCCAACAGTCTTAGGGTCAGTTACCGGTCCTTTCTCCTTATTTTCTGGACTTTCACCTTTTATTCCGCGATGAGATATGATCGTGCAAGATCTTCTGTTGTGATTTCTGTTCCTCCCAAGAAAACCTATAGGGAAAGGGTTGATGGCAGGAACTTTGATGCCTTGTTTTGTATCTGTTTGACAAGGGTCAATCCTGGGGAATGACCTTTTCATAGCTATTTGGTTTTATTTTTTATTGTTTGATATTTTTCTATGTAGCTGTTGTTGTGGCAGATTTATCTTTTTTCGGTAATGATTTTCCCATGTCCCATATACAGGGTGTTTCCAAATTCGATGCAAATATTTTGACACAAGATTCTAGGGTATATTTGAAGAAAAAAATTGTTCTACAGTATGGGCCTATCTCAAATTTTGATACCACTTATTGGAAATTTAAGAAAACACCTACTTTGAGGTACCTTGACCCATACTAACACAAATATCTCCGCTAGCACTTACAACAGGTACTTCATTTAGGACTTAAATTTTAGAAGAAATAGTATTCCTTTTAACTGCATTAAAATAAAATTGATGACTTTTTTAACTTTCGAGATATTTGCTTTTAAGTCGGATCCTTTTTCCCTGCCCATGACATTTTTTTTACTTTCTAGACACATTTCTGCGAAAAATGCGTAATAAACATATCGGTAATTTTTTTTTCTAGTGCACCTTACAATACCTTATAAAAATTGATAAGACAAGTTACCCAAAAAACCCACAGATTTTATGATACTTGGGAAATTCCATAGCAGGTAAAATTATGAAAAACTCTTTTCACGAAGCCGCGACAGGTATAAGGTGGAAATATGAATTGTTACCTACTTTTATAACCGCGATTGACAACAAGAACGATTTTTTGACTATGTATTAATAATTCACGTAGGTTTTAGAGCATGCATTTTTATTAGACTACCTGATAAAAAGGTAATTTCCCTATCATTTTTCTGTTAAATCCCAAAAAGGATTAAGTTTGAGGTTGGTCGCCTAGTTGGAAAATTTACCTAATGTAAATTGTATAAAAGGTTAGAAAACAAAATTAAATCCATCAAAGTCATTTTTGAAGCCGAGGTGATACAACAGTTGTTAAGAAACCCTACTTGAAATGACATCTTTTACAAACGAAGAATACGCCGATATTATCTACGTTTATGGGATGTGCAACGGAAGTTCTATTAGAGCACAACAAAGATGCCATCAGCTTTATCCTAACCGAAGAGTACCTAATCCCCGCGTATTTACAAATTCGTTTCGAAGTCTTCGGGAAACGGGATCTGTTTCAACAAGACGACCTAACGCAGGAGCTTCACCAGGAAGAATTGCAGTTTATGAAAGAATACTGGAAGCGGTTGCAAATGATCCATCAATCAGCATCAGGCGCTTATCCTTGCGATTTAATGTTTCAACACATAAAATTGTTCGTCTCCTGCATACGGAAAATTTGTATCCATACCACCATACACCTGTGCCAGACTTGAGTTTTGCAACTGATTGTTAGAGCGGAACTTGGATGGCAACGGTTTTATAAGCAGAATCCTATGGACGGACGAATCTCAATTTACTAGAGATGGGATTACAAATTTTCACAATCTACACACATGGGCTGCGGAAAACCCACACACAAGGAGAGAGTCATCATTTCAACACAGATTTAGCGTCAATTTGTGGGCAGGTGTTATTGGAAACAACTTAATCGGTCCCTTCAAACTGCCTCCCACACTGAATTCTGCAAACTATCTGGAATTTTTGCGCAATGATTTAACAGATCTACTGGAGGATGTTCCGGTGACTCAACGAGCTTCGTCATATTTTCAACAGGATGGAGCCCCAGCCCACTTTGGTCGCGAGGCTAAGAATTGGCTGGATGAAAAGTACGCTGGTCGTTGGATAGGAAGAAATGGACCAGTTCACTGGCCTGCAAGATCTCCAGACCTTACAATTATGGATTTTTTTGTATGGGGGAGAATGAAAGAACTTGTTTATTCTACAGAAATATCAACTCTAAATGATTTAGAAGATCGCATTCTCCAAGCCTCGTCACAAGTGAGGCAGGAGTTATCCTAAATAAACGTTGACAGCGCAATCCAAAAACGGGCTCTAGCATGCAAAAAAAATGGAGGAGGACACTTTGAACACCTTATTTGATTGTAAAGTTAACTTAATGAAATAAAAAAAAACATAAACCAAACACAAGCATTTTTATTCAGAATAATAGGAATTGAACACTATGAATCGAGTTTTTCATAATTTTACCTGCTATGGAATTTCCCAAGTATCATAAAATCTGTAGGTTTTTCGAGTAATTTGTCTTAGCAATTTTTATTAAGTATTGTTAGGTGCACTAGAAAAAAAAATTACCGATATGTTTAATACGCATTTTTCGCAGAAATGTGTCTTGAAAGTCAAAAAAATGTTATAGGCAGGGAAAAAGGATCCAACTTTAAAGCAAATATCTCGAAAGTTAAAAAAGTCATCAATTTTATTTTAATGCAGTTAAAAGAAATACTATTTCTTCTAAAATTTAAGTCCTAAATGAAGTACCTGTTGTAAGTGTTAGCGGATATATTTGTGTTAGTATGGGTCAAGGTACCACAAAGTAGGTGTTTTCTTAAATTCCCAATAAGTGGTATCAAAATTTGAGATAGGCCCATACTGTAGAACAATTTTTTCCTTCAAATATACCCAAGAATCTTGTGTCAAAATATTTGCATCGAATTTGGAAACACCCTGTATGTAGCTGTTGTTGTCCCATGTGCGGTCAAGTATTAAATCGTTGTTTGACGAAAAAAACAAAAATGCCAACTGATTTGCATATTTTATATGGCAAATGGACATTAAGGATATCGTTAATCTATGTAAACAAACACATCGATTCCATGTAACATTATTATTCCACTCTGGTGGATTTCAGTCCTGAAATGACCGCTGACAGGTCAGTTTTAAACTAGTTTATGTCCAACATTTGATGAGATCATTAAAAGGTTTTCAAAGTGACACAAAGTGAGATCCAGGACTCCCTTTTTGATTGTCACAAAAACGTTACATTTTTGGACTGTGTTTTTCGAAATGCTTAGATAATCCTTTTAGGAAGACCAATCAAATGGAACGTGGATCTGATTTTGATTTCTCGCTACCGCAAACGTAGGCCAATTCCAACCCAGGCATCCATAAGCAACACATTTTACTTCAAAAACGCATCTGGATGTGCGTGTACACACCAAAGTGCCACAATTATTTCACACTGCACCGCAGCACTCGAAGGCTGTAATCAATTTACAGCTCCCGCTGTCTTGACAAAAGTAGCAATTATTTCATTTTTATTCTCCTGTCATAATTCGAATCAAAGGAATGTTCCCTGTGCGCCGTTGTGACTCAAGACGGAAAATGCATTGCCACCCCACACAACCCTGAAATCTATATAACAACACAAAACAACAACACAAACATACCGCCACAATGCACCCTACGGTCGGCCGAAAGAAAGTTCGAACAGGAGCTTCCCCCTGAATCGTATTCGCAATCTGTAGTAAATTACAGACCCTGGCCTGCCAATCATGGTTTTGGCAAATTCCTGCAGTGCCCTAAGTAAAACATTAAAACTCATCTTTTCTTATGGTGCCGAAATAGGGGAGGACAACCCTTGCGACTTTCCTTTTTTATTCGCTTTGTCCTGTAGGTGATGGTTCTGAATTAAAGTGACGCGAAGGTAAATCAAGATCGAAAGGAGACTTTCTTCTGGGAGGAGGGTTAAAAAAGCGCAAAGATTCAATGGAAACTCTGATGAACGAAATGCATATATCAATGGCAGACAATGTGCTGTGTAATTTTCAATTTTGGAATTACATTTGGAGTAACATTATAGACTTCTATTGAATGTCTGAGTCTTGAATGGAATCAGCTGAAAAAAAATTGCCTGCAAGGTTTTGGAAACTCAATTAAAGGGGCTTGTGTTGGACACAATGGTGTCTTGGAAAACGGTGCTATTTGATGTGATCCTTAAGCAAAAAAGACGGGCCAGTGCAATGTTCGTCACAGGCAGGAACCGTTCACAGATCAGGAACCCATTTAGTATTCTACACAGTTTCATTAAAAAACTTAACGGATCCCCTTCTTTTGCCTGCTAAAATCACAATTTTAGATTAGAAGAGTCTCAATCTTAATGAACCATCATAATGGTCAAAGGGTAAGAGATGCACTCAAGACGATAAAAAAATCGCATTTTTTTTTCTATGTATCTTTTAAGTCTATCTTAGAGACCCACCCCCGAAAAGAACAGTCTGGCAGTACGAGAAAGCCAACTGGGACGGCCTCAATAACTTTTTGTAAATCTTCAATTGGTCACGTTGATGCCGCCGCCGATATGATCTCTCAAATAATTCTCCTTAGCATGGAATTTTTTATGCCTCACAGAGTTAAAAGTGTCAGACCAAAGAAGAATTCTTGGTGCGACTCGTGCTGTAAAGAGGCTATAAAGTTGAGGGAGCTGAGCTTTCGGCTTTATAAAACCAACCCATCTGAGGAAAACCGAAAAAAGTTTAAGCGAGCCAGAAATGACTGCAATGCTTTAATACGACGTGTCAAGTTTTTCTATAATAAAAATTGAGGCAGAAGATTTCGCATTGCCCCAAAGGCAGCATAATTTTTTGGTCTTTTTTCAAGAACATAAAAAACTGTGCCTCTTCTTCCATCCCAACAGTCATTTGCAACGACATTCCAGCAGTCGGCTCCTTAGAAAAAGCCAATCTGGTTGCAGCTCACTTTGCTGCTAGTCCAGATGGCATACCGCCTGAAGTTCTCAAGAGGTGTTCGGCTTCGTTAGCAAAGCCACTGCGTAAACTATCTCATCTCCTACTCCTACTCTTCTTGTACCTTCCCGAGCAGATGGAAAAAAAAATACGTTCAGCCCCTCCCTAAAAAAGGTGATTCCTCTTCTCCATCCAGCTATCGACCGATTGCATTAACATCCATTATTTCAAAGGTCATGGAAACGTTGATGAACAGCCAACTTTTAAAATATCTCAAATCTCAGAAGCTCCTCTGTGACCGACAGTACGGCTTCCGAATCAAAAGGTCTATTGGTGACCTGATGGCCTATTTCACCGAAGTGGAACCGTATCAAGGCCATTGCGCTTGATATTTCTAAAGCATACGACAGAGTTTGGCATCAAGCTCTTCTATCTAAAATGAGTGCATTCGGCATTGATGATCCTCTCATTAGGTGGACTAGGAATTTTCTTTCGAACCGCTCAATCCAAGTGGTTCTGGACGGTTACAAATCTAACATGTACCACATTAACGCTGGTGTGCCCCAGGGCTCAGTTTTATCTCCAACGTTTTTTTTAATATTCATAAACGATGTATTGTGCTCCACTACCAACCCAATTCATTCCTTCGCCGACGACAGCACTCTGAGCTACTTATACTTGTTTCCAGGAAAACGCTCAACTGGACATTGAAACGGAACGATTGCGTATGTATAACTCATTAAACGCTGACCTCGACATCATAACAGCATGGGGTCTCCTTAATAGAGTAGAATTCAATGCATCAAAAACTGAATGCTGTTTACTGTCCTATAAACAAAATAGAAATCTGCAGTCGTTAACTATGAATGGCATTAGAATTGCGGAAACCGATAAGCTTTCTATTCTCGGAATGTGTGTGAATGACAACCTTCGTTGGAATGATCCCATATACGAGATCGCCAAAAATACCGCGAAATGCTTAGGCTTCCTAAAGCGATGCAAAAAATATTTCACACCTTCCGATCTGGCTCAAATCTATAAAGTATTCATACGCCCCAAACTGTAGTATAAATGTCGTGTCTGGGCAGGTGCACCAAAGACCACCTTACTTTTGCTTGAAGAGCAACAAAGAACATAACAAAGTCATTCCACTCTTTGGAGCATCGTCGCAATGTCTCTTGTATTTCTTTGTTTTACCGCTTTTTTTTTACAAAGACTGTTCCAGTGAAATAGCTTGCTGCATTCCACCTCTTAAAGAGTTCAACCGTAATAGTCGCACAAGGACACGTGCCCATCAGTTCACTCTTGAGACCGATTTGGGGCGTACCGCTTTGTATTGGAGTTCTTTTTTAAGCAGAACATCACGAATGTGGAACAGGCTTCCACAGGAGATCTTTCCTCGTCAGTTTAGTCCTCAACAATTTAAAACCAATGTACCTCTCCTCTTTCTCCTCTGATCCCTTCCACTCTCGTTATGCTAACTTATTATAAAAGTAGCCATAATCCCTTGAACGCGAGTGTATTATAAAAAAAAAATATATTTTCACCTTCCGATGATAAGCATTGGGTACCTTTTCCTTGTACCTCAACTGGAGGCTACTTCCGTTCCCTATTGATGGTTGTTGAGTATGCAGACGGGATAGAGGGAGAGGAATGCTTGCATGAGGTGTATTCTGCTTGCATTCCGGCAGCAGCAAAAGATGGAAACAAATGATGGTGTATGCAGTACCAGTCTAGCTGAGCTACTTATATTGAAGCCCTTTTTAGACTTACTTACTCAACGGGCTTCATGCCTGGTTCGCACTATATTCTGCTCATCTGTGAATGCTTCTACCAGTCGTCCATGTCTTTACAAATGCGGTTCGAGATTTATGGTCGTCTCGAGGCCGGAGGCCTTGAGGTTTTTTTGGTGGGAGCTTTGCTGTCCATTCGCCAGATGTGACCGAGCCAATGTAGTCGTCGGGCTTTGAACTATTTTTACATCACATCTTGGTACAGCTCCAGAAGTCCTTGGTTGTAAGTTCCGCAAAGTCTAGAAATCCATGGTAATTTCTACGTTTAGTCTTAGTGTGAAGCTCTGGGGTACGGTTGATCTGCCAGGATCGAAGCCCCACTGATATATGCTGATTAACAGCCTAAGACTCTGATTGACTTACATATATGCTATATTAAGCTCGGATATGCCGAATTACTTTCTTAAGGTGGTGCTATAGGGGCAGGGTTGGATTTAGACTTTGGTTGAGGTTCCTTCCATTTGCATGCGACGTCTGAGTCCTTGCGGTGTAATGGAACCCTTTAACCCAAGGTTGCAGAAGGGCGGTAAACCCTGAAACACATGGCGTTGAACCACGGTGGACGAATCCGGACAAGTGGGAAAGAGATGAAGAGCTAAAACACATCGCTGGATACAGCTCACGATGTCGCGCAGGCTCAAGCCAAAAAAAATAAAGTTTGTATCAAAGAACTTTGAAAAAAGACAAAGTCGGCATTCTGGAGAGTCGAATATTTCTATTTTTAAGAGGTGTCTGCAAGGTATCCTGCAAGGTTTTTAAAACCATGCCTGTTTAGACTAAGTTAACTTTTGGCATTTTCGGTGAAGGGCTGTATGGCCCGTTTTGATCTGTCTGAGGCCTTGTGTATATCCACCCAATATAAGATGCATCTAGCACTAGCATGCTCCCAGTTTTTTTTATAACTTGGGCACAAAGTCCCTTGAAAGGAGTTTCCGAGCCTTTTCTGGCTAGTTCGTCGGCTTTCTCAGTGCCATACCTTCGCGATGTTAGTTTTGCTCCTGAGTTTGATTTTGTTCCCTGGGCTTAGCTTTTGTAGGGTATTGAAGCAGTGCATGACTGATTTGGAGTCAATGATGTGCGGGCTACGGGCTTTTATAGCTGCTTAATTATCAAAGATGTAGGTTTGGTTGGCGCGGAGTTTTTGAATGGCGTGGAGTTCTGCCTGAAACACATTGGGCCTTTTTTGCACGGCCACTCCCGACCCCATTTTAGAACCATCCGTATTGACCAGTTAAGGCCGCTTTGGTGAGTTATTGCTAAAACCATGCTTCTCTAGTAGGAATATCCGTGGAGAACCTTTTGTTGAAGCATACACTTTTTTGAAAGCGGTCTGTGCGGGCGGGCAGTGCATTTCAAGTTCCGAGAGTTCAGAGAAAAGTGAAAGCGTCTGGGCTGGTGACTAAGACTTAACTCTTTAACTTGTAGTTGACTTCCATGGTATTGCCATTTTTTGTCTAAAACTGCGCAGGGGTGTAACCCCAATTGTAGCTTCTATAGCAGCTGTCGGGCACGTCCGCATAGCTCCCGATATACCCAGGCACGCAAGACGCTGTACCTGTTCTTGAGTTTTAGGATTGCGGTTTGCCGGGTGGTCTTAGTCCACCATACTAAAGAAGCATATGTTATGATGGGCCTGACCATTATTGTATAAATCCAGTGATCAATCTTTGGAGAGATGCCCCATGTGGTGCAAGAACAATCAATAAATAACACTTCCATTGTTTATAGGTACCCTACCCGGGTTATATTAAGTTTAGTAGATAGTTTGCAACGAAGTGGAATAATAATCGTCAACAGCTTTTTTGCCTTTAATTTTAAAAAGTTAAAATTTGGTAGATGTGCCGAAAATCCTCCTCTTCAGATCAAACTTTAAAGTTATTGAAAACTATTCATAGACACGCCCACTACAGACCTGTATGTACGGCCACCCCTAATTTAAAAAAATGTTTTTTTTTTTTTCACTCTTTAGCTATGATAACATAGCTATATCATGGTGCTTGCACACTGATTTTCGGTAGGCAATACTGCTTTTCGTTGATGCAACATAAAAACTTTGGCCCTCACATTGACCACGTACATTTTTAATGAGTTTTATTTTAAAACCAAAATCAATAACTAAATATGAAATTTGACGAAAAGTTATATACAAATGTTGTAGATATTAGCATTGGCTAACTTTTTTGTTATGTCTCAGCCGACTTTTATGGGCGTGGCTTAAAAAAAGTGCTTTTATACCCGACCGAGGGAATATTAATTTTAATTCATAGTTTGTAACACAGTGAAATAATCACCGTAGACCCGTGAGACCGACAGGTGAGTCGATTAAGCTATGTCCGTCCATCCGTCTGTCCGTATGTGTGAAGTTTTTAGGTCTTTAAAATTGAGCTTGGATTATATCTTGGTTCTTATTTTGTGCAGACAAAATCTAAAAATTAGTTAAATCCGCCAACGGCCACGCCCACTACTGGCTTCATTGTAAGACAACCTCTATTTCAAATTTTCTTTCAAAATGCCTTTTGATAAACTTAGACAAGGCGTAGGAGCTCAAATTTTGGTATAGAGCAATAATGGTCCAAAACCTCTAAGAGGGCAAAAATTGGACCGCCCACAATATCGAACATGCCCACTTTTACCATGCTAGATCTTTAAGAACCCGATTTCTCGGAAAGTTTACTCCGAATTGAAAAAAAAATTTATAACAAATATTCTTTGCTGTTCAAGATATTACTATTTGCTAGGTTTACTCCATACAAAGTTTTGAGCTCCGCTCACTTTTAAGGGGGGTGTTTAGGAAAAACGGGTTTTTTTGCAATAATTTTCGGGTTCAGCGCATTTTGTCATGATTCTAACGAAATAACAAATAATATATGAAATTGGGACAAAAAAAAAATTAAGTTTTGGTGTTTGGTGTTATAGGGTATAGTTTATGTTTATGTTTACCCTATATAGGGTCGGGTATATAGAAGTTTGTCACAGACGAACTCTTGCACTTACTCACATATTTTTTAGTTAAAAAGGCAGAGTTTTAGTCCAAAATGTATGCAATCACCTGGAATAAGGCCTTTTGAAGTTATATTCTTACATTCGAGCCGCTTTCTGGAGGCGTGGCAGTTTCTTTTTTAACTATAGGGTATTTTTTAGTCCGTCGCAGAAGGACTGAAGTTTTTACATACATGTAAAATGTTGCACTTTCCCACTTGTTTTTAATTTTTTTTTATTACCTTTTTGCATATAGCGGCCAGTTTTGAAAACTTAAATTTCAGCATCGTAAGCTGCCATATACTAGTCTGCTCCTCTTTTTGACTGTCCTCGGACCATACACCTGAGCGCTAAGAAATACCAACCTCGATAAACTTCAAACACTTCGAATCAAAAACCGTATCGAAAATCCATTGAAGGCGTATGGCATAGCCCATAACCCTTTGCTTTGTCTTATTCCCACGATATGCGGCTTCCTGGTGCATTTGCTTCCTTGTCATTTTCACCGCCTGAATGATTCCTTTGATTAGAGGAGTATAACTTTCGGCTTCTATTGCACCAACTGAAAGGCATTTCTTGTTTTTTTATGTTCCATTTCCCAATATAATTTTCTGTTGTGATTTCAACTGAGTATTGTCACTTTTTTTAACAAATAATTATATGGCAATTAGTGAAGGCGGTTACAAAAAGGCTTTCAGTTACGAGAGCATGCTTATTCCCATGACAGCAAAGAATCAAAATTGAAGGAAAATTATTTACCTCCTGCCCTTAGCATGTTTTCTGTGTAGAACTACATATTTTCGAAAACTACAAGCCCCCATAATGACTTGCCATGACAGTTCCAATCCATTATAAATGTCTCTACTGCACAGCGAGTGCATGATAGTACGAGGACACATTTCCTACTTATCCGCACCGGTGAAAGCTAGATATGATATGACATGCGTGTCATTGGAGAACTAACACCTTTGGTTAGACCAGCATAATTCAGGCTGTGACTGTGCCTGACATCACTCTCTCCATCCATGGAAACTCCTCGCAAATAATCGCAAAAAAGGAAAGTGGACATTTGTCGGATAAGGACGTCGCACAGGCAAGGTACCCTTGCGAAACAGTGTGCCAGTGGTTGGTGGATGGTGGCTGGTGCTGCCATGTGGTACTGATCGAGCACAGTGTATGCACTGTAGTGTGCCATCAATTTCAAATTTCTCTTTGTTAAATGGTTTTGTCATCAAGGTTTTACAAAGTAATTGAATTGCAGTTGCAATGCATACGGTTGTGGTGTGGTTTCCATTGACAAGGAGGCGCGTGCTCTGAGGGCTAGTGGGCAAAATGCGGGTAGAAAGGTGTTATGCCTTTTTCCTTAAATGTTTGAACACTCCAAGGCAAGCGCATTGAAATGGGGAAACCCAATTATTTCAGTTGTTTTTCGTTGGGAACTCAGCCAACCATTCCTGAGGAAAACTGCTCTTGCAAATAATTTGTCTTAAACTGGAATATCTGACCCTTCTTAATACTTTAAGGTCAGACCATATGGCGCCGTCAAAACGACATAAAATGTTGACTTACGTTTGAGAAAAAGTGTTGCACGAACCTAATTGTCTTTTTACCAAAAGAAAAGGGTTAAAACGTTCCTATAAATATAATCGTTGCTGTCAGGTTACCATATTTATGCAATTATTTCCATTGATGTATCACTTGGAAAAAAGGTTTCCGAACGTAGGTATCTGAAGATCATAAGAAATTAACGTCTTCAGAAGCCCAAAGAATACACTTTTTCGTTTTTCCAAGCCAGCACAAATAATGTCAATTCAAATGCCTGTCAAAGACCGCCTTACAAACTAATTGTTGATGGGATTGACAAATAGGCGTCAAAGCTTTTAAAAAAGTACGACTGGCGCAGCACCTTGTGATTGTGATGACGCGAGCGGCTTCTCACAGCTTTGCATGTTGTTTTCACTAACAAAGGCAGGATCGTAAGCTACTGCCTAGAAGCCTTCTTCCACAAACCACGTGGGCGAAAACTTTTGACTGACTTTTGGCTACAAGTAGCTACCATCTGATGGAGCACTAAGACATAACTGCAGGTTCATTTTTACTACCATGCAGACACCCTACATTAAGGTATTGTATGTATGATTGTGTGCGTGCTTCTGGTTTTGATTCTGGATTCAAAACGAGAAGCAAATTTCTCTTCTATCCAGAACAGGAACTGTCAAACGAGTCCAAGAAAACAGTTTCAGGAGAGTTCAGAAGTCTCCCGGACGCTCCCGGACGAGCAACCGAAAAGGCCAAAAGTTTTCTTACATTGTTTAGATTCTGTGACGATGCACAATTGACATTTTAAAGGATTTAGCTGGTCCCCAATAAACTAACAGGTGCTGTCATGTTGGCGTAAGCAGATGAATAAAGTTGGCAAAACGTTTTGGAAAACGTTAAACAATAAATTGAATGCCACCTGTCAGAGCAGAATGTCGAAAAAGAATTTTTGTTTTGATGATTCCTTAAAATGTAATCCCAAAATACAACTTGGACAGGTGAGGTCACTAAATATCTTTCTGCCTATATATACCTGTACCCCTTTCTGAGAGGTTTCGTTAATTTCATTGCTTGCTTAGAGTTTATTTTGCGTCTTCCACACTATTTATCCTGTCATTAGTTCTTCTTTAAAATACAATCAATCATGATTATGTAGGACGTTACAGTACCTACACGACGCGACGATCGACGAACGATTCAACAAGGAGGCAAGGAGCCTCCTTTGAAGAAAGGTGTTACAAGATAGATATTCGTGTAATGAAATGATATAGAAGGACGAAAAAATAAATCGATTGATAGATAAAATGAAACAGGAAGGAAAATGACAAAAAAGAATTCACCTGCTTCAGTAAAATTTATGTGGGTAGAGGACGTTGCTCCTCTTGGCTTCTGTCACTGTGGCGACACCGTCGAGCAGACGGTTCTTATCTTAGTTTGATTTGCATTTACTTTTTTTCATTTATTGGTGACAATAATTTGGAATCAATGGATTTGGAGCAACGTCGTTCATATCTCTTTAGGCACTCTACCATGCCAGCAATGTGCTTTCGAAATTAGGACCAACAAATTGTGGATAATGAACTGTTTGTCAGATTGTACACGTGCTCGAGGGCAGCTGTTTTGCGTTGTTTTACAGCGATCCCTCATCGAAGGAAAAGAGAAATTCCTGTAGGTAGTCGAAATCGTTCGCACGGACAGCCACAGAATGCTCGACTTATCAAAGTATTATGAAAAGTATGACACCCTTTGACATTTCTTAAAGCCAAGGCTTTGCCAAAAATGGCGGATTTCAAGTATCCTCAGATTTCAGTTTTTCAAACAATTCATGTTACCAATCTCCAAATCAGTGTTTTTCCTTTGAAAGTTACATTACAACAAATATTTGCTCTTAATTAAAGAGCTAACCGAACGTATCGTTGCTTAAATTGGGGAGCGGCAAAGCCATACAAAATTAAATATTTTAAAAATTAAAATATTTTTTCTATTGTGTAAGTCCTCTAAATATCCAAAAAGCTGGTAGAATCCAGGACACACAATCCAGGAAGCTGAAACTAAAGCTAGTAAAAGTTGGAAATAGGGCCGTCTAGTCAGGGGTTCTAGTTTAGGACGAAAACAGAAGTGACGCTGCCCATCGAACCAACTTTAAGCTGAATGTGCAATTTACGTACCTTTTTAGAAATCGGAGCATTCGGGTGATTTTTTGCAACTGAGCGAACGCGTCCACTAGGTAGGCAATCAACTACCTCAAAAGGATATCCATGTGCACTCGTTGCTTAAATTGGGGAGCGGCAAAGCCATACAAAATTAAATATTTTAAAAATTAAAATATTTTTTCTATTGTGTAAGTCCTCTAAATATCCAAAAAGCTGGTAGAATCCAGGACACACAATCCAGGAAGCTGAAACTAAAGCTAGTAAAAGTTGGAAATAGGGCCGTCTAGTCAGGGGTTCTAGTTAGGACGAAAACAGAAGTGACGCTGCCCATCAAGCCAACTTTAAGCTGAATGTGCAATTTACGTACCTTTTTAGAAATCGGAGCATTCGGGCGATTTTTTGCAACTGAGCGAACGCGTCCACTAGGTGGGCAATCAACTACCTCAAAAGGATATCCATGTGCACTCAAGAGGATACAATCATTCACAGGTTTTCTAAACGAACTCTGTCTATAAACTCCTACTCTCACTTCCCTGTGGTGAACACCGGGTGACTAGAACCTCAACTGGAGATTGTTGGGGATAGCACACAAGAAGGGAGCAATGTTCCCACTAAGGCACTTCTCTTTGCATCCGGATGGCAGCGAAGGAATTCCCCAGATGGAATCAATGGTGGCGATAACAGTTCGAAACAGGCCGAACTACTTAGTGAACATCTTATATGGGCTACACGACGTATTCGGAGCTCAGGCCTATAGGTAGCGGGTTATCCGGCTCCGCTCTTGGACCCCAACTGGAAGGATCTGGTTCTCTAAGTTGGCGGTTGTCTTTCTGGCCGCGTAAAAATTACGAGTCAGACAACCGCAAAAAGCCTCGGATTTGGGAGGATTTACTGTTGACGGCCAATGCAAACGAAGCAAGGCCAACGAGCTTCGGATCTGCAGCCGAGCAACTAGCGGAGGCCCTAAATGACTGCGAGGGAGATATAACGGCCATCTCAGAAACGCGGTCGAATGCGCCGGGCCAAAGAAGGATGAAAAACTGCAACTTTTGCCACGGTGACCGCATAAGCGCGCATGCTCCAACAGAGAAGAATGATGACAACGCCAAAGATATGTTCTACGAGCTCCTGGACAAAACGTATAAGCAATGCCCTAGGTACGGCATTAAGTTTGTCCTAGACGATTTTAAAATGCCAAACTAGGAAGAGAGGACATCTTTGGTCGTACAATCGGAAAGCCCAACCTGCACTACACGACCTCTGATAACGGATTTAGGCTGGAGATTTTAGGTGGAAATAGAGAAAATATAATTTTTCTTCTCCAGGTGGTATTGGCAATCGCCAAAATCCACCCGTAGTCTCTATTTCCACGGTTACGGCATGCCGTCTGGAGGCCCCAACATTCTTTAATGAAAAAGAATGTTAGGGGCCTCCAGATGCTGCTCTTGAGTATCTTTGTTCGACTATGTTGGCAAGTTGAGCTAGAGTGAGGCTGCTACTCAATGCACTGCTGCTGACGAAAAAAAAGCTAGAAGCTGACCGATTGACGGCGCAAAGAAGATTTACTGGCTTGGCTGGAACTGGAGGCGCGAGCACTCCGGTCGAAGCTTTAGCGGCGGCGTCTATATGAAATAGGACAGGTCGATGGAAGTGTCACTAACTGAAACAAACTCTTATATTGGGCACCGCCTTCTCTTCTGCTTAACACACACGCAAGAGAAGCGAGTTTCTGGGCCTAACGTGGTTAGTGCCGAACATCTAAGCCCTTCATCAACGAAGCCTCATTTAACTAGATCAAGGTGTCTGTATCGTAGTACAATGAACCGGTACTTGCGTCTATAGCGGATACTAGCAACCTTCGAAGAAAAAAAGGGAGAAAGAGATCTTCCGAGCAATCAACCGTTGACGTCGGCAGGCTATAATCGCAAGAGATCGCCACTTCTTTCTATAACCAACTTTCCAAAACCTTCTACAAATAGCCGAAACCTTCTCCTCTGCAGGCAGCAACAAGTGTTGATAGCCAGGGGTAACATTGCAAAATGCCATCAGAGATCCCGCCTCTGAGGTGCTGTATTTTACACGGCCACCACAACGAAACCCGTGGTTTGACGATGAGTGCCGCTAAACAGGAAGCATACAAAGCGGCTCTGCATAGAAGGACTACAGAGCTACTCGCGAGCTCTACGAGCAAAGGAGGAGAGAGGAACATCGACTTCTCCGAAGGAAAAAGAGAGAACATGAAAAGCGCACGGTTGAAGAGATAGAGAGAAATTTTTACCAAAGGATCAAAAGGTCCTTCCAAGAGCATAAAAATTGAACTAATTCCTGTAAGGACCATCTAGGGAACATCGTAGTGGAATCGCTGTCGATGCTGAGGATTTGACAAAATCTTTTTCCGAAAGATGGTTGGGAGACAGAGCTGGTTGGCGAAGCTTGTTGGCTGAGGCCCAGGTCCACCCCGGACTGTGACGCCACCTTTTGTAAGGAAGTAAAGTTAGCAGCAAGCTACGGCTACCCTTTAATTAAGACTATGTTGCTGCACTAGAGAGCTGCTCGCGAGCTCTATGAGCAGAGGAGGAGTGAGGAACATTAGCTCCTCCCAAGGAAATAGAGAGAGCACGAGCAACGCGCTTGGAGAGATAGAGAGATGTAACACAGGCAGCGAGGTTGAAAAGTTTTACCAAAAGACCAAACGGTGCTGCCAAGGGTATAAAGTTTTAACTGAAGCCCATTAGCACCACCAAGGAACATCATGGTGGCATCGCAGTCAGTGCTGAGGATTTGGAAAAACCATTTCTGCAGAATACCGCTATCACGCAGAGCGAACCATTCGACCCGGGCGAAAACGTTACCGACAAAGCATACGAACGATACCGCCCACCCGACTTGGATGAAGTGAAAGTAGCTGGTGTCTAAGCTCAAGTGCAACAAAGCAGCCGGACCAGACGGCTTAGCTGCCGAACTTTTTAAATCCGCTGGCGATGAGCTGGTTAGCCGCATGCACCAGTTCATCTACAAGATATTGTCAGAGGAAATGCCTGATGAACCGTCCCTCAGCATTGTTTCCTGATCCTCAAGAAAGGAGGCCCTCTGGACTGTGTCAACTGCAGAGGAATCAATCTCCTTAACATCACATACAACACCTTTTCTGCTATACCTATTGTGAAAGGTAAAAGCGCAAACTCATTTGTTAACAACCTAAATTAAGGGGTCCATAGCAATATGGTTTAAGGCTAAAAAATCCACAATCGACCGTCGCGGCCGTCCCAATACTCACGAAGACTTCACATTGTGCTCTTCCGATTATCACAAGGTCGTCTACGTAGGTATTCGTGTAATTTTTCGGACTTTTGTAAGGTTGTGCCTCCGGTGTTGGCGCTGCAGTTCTTTACAATACTTTCAAGGATGATTTTGAAGAAGGCACATGACAGCGCGTCGCGCTGCCGGTGGAGATTCTTACCGATCTAGATGGAACAGGGTGATTTTCCCATTGTTATCTCCATGAACGGACAAGTTTGTCATAGATATAAAAACCAGGTATTGCCCTAAATAGCTCGTATCTAGATGATGCCATATGTGGCCTTGAAATGGACGGAAAGGTATTTGTCCGATGGTGGACTTGCCTGGCCGTGCACCTATTATGCCTAATAAAAGCTCTTCCTCTTTAATGCCTGCTCGAGTAGAGGGTGCCTAAGCTCAGTTGATGACATTGGAGCCGCTTTGATTAACTCCGCGGGAATTCTACCTAATTCTGCAGCCTTTTGTTTATTCCGTGATTCGATGGCAGATGTTTTCATTTCCTTACTGGGTATTTGATATGTTGCACTTGAGATAACATGGTTCAATATTGATGTGAAATTTCCTTTCACCTCTAAGGCTAGTCTAGTCCTTATCCGAAATAAGCAGAGATCGGTCTAAGTTTTTAACTGGATGTTAAGTAGAGTCAAGGTCATCTGTTCGGTCTTTAGTGACTTGTAGCAGTCATTCCAACGCGCCCTAAGTTACTAGGTATCTTCTGTCAGCCACGTACAATGCTTTCCCTTATGTCACCGGCCAACAATTTGAGCTGCACAAATGTTCAGAAAGCGGCCTTACCGCAGTCCAGTAGTTTTCTTAGCGTTGACAGATTGCTCTTGCTTATATCAAACACAATTCTTGTGTTGCGGACCCTCTTTACTGGTGTGCTGAGGAAATCTCTAATCTTTCAATTTTGTACCTTTAGTGATGCAGCAGTGCGAAGCTTCATATTGTTGAGACCATAAGGTGGTGGTCTCGTATGTCAAACCAATGTCAACTCCTCTTCTGTTGAAGCGGTGAGTTACCTCCTTTTTATCAAAAGTTTCCTTTTTCTAAATAAATAATCGTCTTAGACATCAAGGGCAAAAAAATTAAGACTATGATACCAAAACGTAACAACCTTACCAATTAAGAAGGCTCCAGTCTCCTTTTCAAAAAAATATCCCAGAAATCCCTACTGGTAACAACTTAAGAATATTAACTTCTTGGGAACATTTCAAGGACTTTTGAAAACCTAATGTAAAACTACTTCTGCTCTGCTCGATTGATTTTAGACAAAACCTCGGTTAAACCAAAGATTTATGTTCCATTATCCTCTAAATACTTCCAAATCAACTCGCTCCCATAAATTTGGTACACTGTGGTGTGTGAAAATCAACATATATAAACAAGGACAATATTCTGAAAAATTCGCATGTCACCCAGGGAAGGGTTCCTCGTTCGGCAATAATTTGTAGCTAAGCACGCACTTGAACTTTAAATACTATTGCCTCAGAAATTAGATAAAAAAGGTACCCTTAATGAATGCATACATAGTGTCACCCCGAATCCTTTGATTGATCAGATCCATCGATCTGATTCTCTTTTTTTTTCACTCACCTCATGTGAATATGTCTGCGAGCTAAATCAATTTGTGTTTATTTTATCATTGGAGTTCCTTGATGCGTGATCACAATTTAAGGCGACCTATTTGTGACACTTTTTTGCAACACTTAAATGTCACCGTTTCGAAAGATGAACCCTTTTTGACATGCAATTTGCACAGGGCGGAATATGCTAATGGACTCTGGAGACACACCAGCATAAGGGTGACAATTTCACACGAATATCAGCGATTTACTAAATGGAATCACTCATATGCAAAAAATCAGAGGGAAACGGAAGGGATATCGATTTAGTCCTTGTTATTGTTGTTTGGTTTTGCAATTTTAAATGGAATCGCCAAAATTTCAATTTGGGCATTTCGTGAGTTTTGTTCTCACACCGATATGGGTTTGTATGATCATCGTGTATAGAGGATATGAGAGACGAATTTGTAAGGTTTTATGAAGTGATGATTGGCTTTAGAAGGCATTGTTATTCGGTTATATTTTATGGGAGTTTTATGGTAATTTTATAGCCAGTCTGGTAAACGATTGGGATATTTTAACGACTTATGTGTTAGCTGTGTTTTCGTTTTACAATTTATGGGTGATAAAAATATGGTTTTTATTATCGTAAATCGTAACAATTACAATTTTAATGTTAAATTTGAGTTCGATAAAAAATGTATCACCCTAAAATTTTAGGAGGGGCGTAATGTAACACTTGAAAAACATCTAAAATAAAGTTTACATATAGCTTTACATGATTCTTACGTCACTTTGTCGTTCTTTACACAATGAAATCGAGTGTACACCACACTGGAATCAATGCGAACACCGAGTATTATTTGACAGCTCGGTGTGGCAGTTCAGTGTTCAAAAGAATACGCGATTAATATGATTCAGTGTAGGCACCGATGCTACGGAAATAATTAATACACTCATTAGTTCAACAGAATATTTTGATACTAAGAGGTTGGCTAACATTTTCATCTAGTTTAATAAAAGAAAACTTTGTTTCACTACTGTAAGTCATAAAGCTTATCAATTTTTGAAACGCCTATGAAGGTAGGTACAGAACCAATATCAAACCCAACTCAATACCTTTACCCATCCAGAATTATTTAAATCTTCTATTCCCCTTAGTTTCCGATTTATATCGAAAACAATAAGGAGTGCTACAAAACGAAAATCCAAGCAATAAAATTGAATTTTACAGCCTTATAGCTTGTGGCCTTAACCTTGATTGCTCGTAATTAGTTTCTTCAAAGAAAAAAAAAAAACTCTGCAGGCAGACTTTACGCACTAAAAAATCATAAAACTTCCTTTTATTATTTTGCTCATTAAACTCAAACCACAAGATTTCACAATACCTACCTTCAGAAAGTGAGAGCAAAAATGTCAACAGAAAGGACATCTGACAAGGAAGTTCCTGAATGGCTTCAAAAATGAAAATTCTTTTTTTATTGCTTTTTGCAGTGGCTTTGAATAAATAGCTGCGCATTTAGAACGTGTGAGTTGATTGTGAAAAAGACTCATCTCAAGGACATTCACACACTGCACATGTGCACCATGGTGAACTATAAAAGGAGCAAAAGCAATTAAAATCCTTTTCATTTTAAGTGCTATTAACGGAGATTGTATATGAGGTTTGAGGTACATGTAGGCATTGTGTTTTCTTCGTCCAGACAGATTCACTAATTTATGACTTTGAGTCTTAGCCAGGGGCCGTTGTTCTCTGATTAACGCCATAAAAAATACACAAAGGTTTGTGGTTTGAGGAGAAAGTATCGAAGGTCCTTGTTTACATTTCATTTACGTACGCAGTCAAGTTTTGTGTGTGCCCAGGAGAAGAAAAAAGCGGAAGAAAAAAGACTGAGCTAAAAGGAGTGTTCCAATTGTTTGCTTACTGCTTGGAGAAGTTTGATTGATGTGTGCGCCCTCTGAAGATTCTTGACTCGAGACCAGGTGTGAAAAAAGGATTGAAATTTGAATACCTACGAACTGAGGCTATATATGATCGATTGAGATAAAATAGTGAAGTGTGGCTTGCATCAAAAGTAAACTAAGCTATTTCCTGGTCGTAAAGCGCACCTGGACCTGGGTCAAACGTCAAATTCTCTTAGATGGAGGAGCCTTTCCCACCAACTCGTATTGTTCGATTTGCTAAAGTCATAACAACAGTCTGAAAACAATGGGAAAACACTTAAAACACAATGGGCAACGGATATCAACGCACTACTGCTTAATCAATAATGCTCGAAACGCACTTTCTGTACAACTTTAACAAAATTTATTTGTACAGAAAGTTTAATACATGTTGCAAGTTTAATAAATAAAAAAAAAATAGAGTGGCGCAACAGCTCGAGGTGAACCAGGGCCAACTTCTCTTTTTTTTTAGGTGATGATGGCAGGATGCAAGTTTAATACTTTAAAGAAAATGTAATCAGAGCTCGAACGTGGTGGGCGGCCGGATTTATTTGCTGTCAAGAACTAGAGATTTGAAGCTCTAAGTCTAAGAACACGTGACTGCTAATGTTTCCCCTGATCATTAAAGGGAGATTCATTAGAGAATATTTAAATGAAATCGCAAAGTGTTTCCACCGGCAAACATGTTGTGATGTGGGACAAAATGCGACGGTTGTTAGAAGTTGCATTGTCAGAAAGAGCCAACCTTGCCGATGGACTCACGTATTGAACACACCCAATGAGCAGTCATACCAGTCAGCTGACAGGCAACTGACATTCGAAATCGAAATTTCCCCTCCATCCGAAAAGTACAAGTGGAATGGAAGGAGACAATATGAAAGGAGAAATTTGAATGAAGATGGCAAATTTAAGGTGGGAAGCAGATATTTTAGTTTTTAACCCCCAAAAATATACATTTTCATTTTCGAATTACTTCAAAGGTGTGTGAGAAGGATTCAAGAGGTGTGATATAGAGTGGTGGCTTATAAGGGGTGTGTGAAAAGCGAAAGCAAAAAATGAAATGAATCTCATGAGAATATTTCATTTTGACTTCTTACGGAAAAGATTTAATGGTAATCGTGGATCCGCTGGAAACATGGCATTACAAAGGGAAATTTCTTTTTTATCATTATTCGGTTAAGAGCATTTGCTAACAGATAGAGGTCCTGCTGGTCCAGAGTTAACATTTCATCTTCTTTGAAGTTTGGAGGCTTATTATTCTTTCAATAAATATAATACTGATTTCTCTTTCTCCTTTATGTGGCAAAGGCCTCCGCCACGCCTGCGCACCATTATGCGCGGTTTCCAGCGATGTACTTTAGCTATCTCCTCTCCAACTATTTCCCAGTTGTCTACATTCGTCCCCCACGATTCTACACGATTAGTTTTTGACGGTCATTAAGAAGCTTCCGCGATTCAAGGTATTTCGTCAGCTCACAGTTTATCCATGCTTCCATGACCTTAGAAAGCCATGCAGTTAGAGCAATCTGACAGTAATTTGAGGGAGAAGAAGAGACACCTATTTTCGGAAAGGGCTATACAAAAGCGGTCCTCCAAATGGCTGGAAAGAAACCATTAGGATCAACGGCTTTATGAACGTTAAGAGATTTTAAAACTGCAGTGCACAGAACGAGTGCGGACTGCGGAAGTGTATTAAACCATGTCCCCACTGGGCATTAAACCGCGATTAATATAAATCTTTACTAAATCCTCTAAAAATCGCTCGATTTACCATACAAATTTAAATCCTCTCATAAATCCCATTCACCCTATTCACAAACCTATTTTATGTAAAACAGTTTGAGATTGTGAAACCTGTGAAACAGTTTGAGATTTAAAAAATGAAACTAAAACCTTCCCTATACGACAGAACTGTCACAAATACCCAATTCTATTGGGATTTTTACCACGGAAATGTTTTGTTGCTCCTGGGAAATGACACCGCCACTCTCTTTTGAGCGCCAATATAACAGACAAAGAGTGCTCGTGTCAAATTAATCCTATGTTGTCCGGTGGAGCCACTTTTATTTATTTTTAATTGTCTCCTGATAATTCTCTTTTCATTGCCGGTGGAGATATTGTATTAGTCCCATTGAGATGTTCCACAAAGCAGATGATACCAAAAAGCAAAATGTATATTTTTTCGGCCCTACGAACTAACTTCCAAATGACTGAACTCCCACGAATGAACTAACTCCCACCACAAATGGGACTTAGTTCATATGAACCAACTCCCATTTTTTTTTTTTTTGGAACTGAGTCCCAACATGAAATGAACTAACTCCCAAAAAAAAAAGAACTAAGTCCCAGCAGTGGGATATTATATCGGCGCCCTGAGCACCTGCATGTGAGGCCGAAGGCCGGCCGGTGTATGAGTCGAAGAGACACCCAAAGTCCTTTTTTTTAGAACCACCCAAACACTCTTTGATTTCACAAAAAACCAAAAAAAGCGCGAGACTTTCAACTAACGAATAATTGGACATACGCCGCGTAGCGGTGCCCTGAGCACCTGCATGTGAGGCCGAAGGCCGGCCGGCGTATGAGTCGAAGAGACACCCGGAGTCTTGTTTTTAAGAAAACGTTTGGGTGGTTCTTAAAAAAAAAGACTCCGGGTGTCTCTTCGACTTATACACCGGCCGGCCTTCGGCCTCACATGCAAATGCTAAGGCCGCCGCTACGCGGCGTTTGTCTAATTGTTAGTTTAAAAAAAAATATGGGACTTAGTTCATATGAAATAAGCCCCAATGAACTAATTCCCAATTTTATGAACTAACTCCCACCATAAAATTTGATGGGAGTTAGTTGATGAATTTTAAACAAAAGTAGAGGCAGCTCCCAGAAACGTACGAACCTCGGGTCGTCTTTCATGACATGCCTGGTTGAACACATAAGTAGTACACAATCACACAACTAAAACTGATGCTTCACTTTTCCCCCAAAACACCACTTCCTTGTCTCTTAAGGCCTTTTTGTCTCATAAAGACCTTTTACCACGGTTGTCAAAATCTGACGTCTTTCACATTTTTCGACCGCGGGATGCCAAGCAAATCGCGTTTTTATATGAAAAAATTCAATAGTTTCTGTAGAAGTGCGAATTATTAATAAACTACTCGACCTAGATGTTGCCGATAAGGAAGGAAGTTATTGTGCTTATTCCGTTCTTTAAATTAACCCAAAAATTATTTTAATAAAAAAAGTAGTGGAAAGTGTATGGAAAAAGTGTTCCGAAGATGTGATCTCCTTGAACCCGCGTACCTTTTTGTGGTCGTATGCACAGTTTTTACTACACAAACAAAATATTTCTAATCCTTTTCCGTGTTTTATGATTAAAATATTCTTAGCCTTACCTAGGAAGGCTGATCAAGTCTACAACTTTCTCGTTCATCGAAACACAGGTTTGCATTTTTTAAATAGTTACTAATGTTTATGTGTAATTTTTGTTCGTTTCCCATATAAAAAGAAACTTTGTTTGGCATCCCGCACTCGAAAATACCAGTAGACGCCAAACTGTTAAAAGCTCTATTCCAAATCCAAAGGCTTAAACTACACGATTACTGCAGGACATCGAAATCGCAAATGCTGTCCCACCCTTATTTGATTGTCGAAAGCTAGGCGCTTAGCGCTTGTCGCTTGACTATGTGTTGACGGAACTGAGGAAATGTCATTTTTGACATTTGTCTTGTCCGGCAGATTGATGGTTGTTTATTTTTTTTTTTGTTTGCTTTACAAATTTGAAATTGTGAAATCATAATTTAAAACATGAATGTCGATGAAATACTTCAAAATTCGACAACTTGCCGCTGTTGTCTATCCCAGGAGGAATCTATTTTCACAGACATCTTTGCACCTAATGAATCTGTGGACAACATTGCCACAGCTTTGGAGGAAATTTGCGGAATCGATGTAAATAAATATTGAATTATATCAGAGATTAAAGTTTTTTATTGATAAAACTATTGGTTTACATTAGATATCTCCTCAGGACGATCTGCCCCACGTTATATGCAGTCTCTGTTTGGGAATTCTCCAAACATGTCAAAAATTTCGAGTAAAAACCCAGCAAACCCAAGAAATACTTCTCAACATAGCGGTGGGCAACATTGCAGTGATAGAGGAGGATGTGATGGAGGAAAACGATGGCTTTTCCGATGATTCTCCTTATGACTATGTTCCAGAGCTGAGCATCGATTCCGTGGAAGACCCATCCACCCTGGCCTGTCCGTATTGCTCCAAGACTTTTGTGCACAGGCGAAACCTGCAAATTCACAAAAAGCGACACTTTGGTGTGGGGAAGTTTGGTTGCCTTTTTTGTACACTGGTGTTCCACACAAAGTCGCATTTCATGCGTCATTTGGCGATCGCTCACATTTCTGAGAAGCCTTATGATTGTGAAAAATGTCCCAAAAGATTCCCCACAAAATCTGAGCTAAACAGACATCGCTACTTGCTACACAACCCGGTAAAGATTTTTTCTTGTTGCGAGTGTGGAATGCAGTTTAAATTGAAGGCGAATGCGAAACAGCACATCAATCTTGTGCACAGCAAGATAAAAGACCACGAGTGCAGTTTGTGTGGCAAGGCGTTTAGTTTTCCCTCAAAGCTCAGAATGCACCAGAAGTCATGCCAGCGACCTATCAAACTAAAAATGGCCAAGGAAGAAAAGTTTGAGGAGATTGAGCAACCATCGTACGACTTAATTTGAAGACTAAAACGAAAGAGTTACTGCCAAGTAAGTCTCACGTAAGCAAGCTACGTAGCTCTTTTAGGTAACTCAAAGGTAGCACTGGATTCCTTGAAGATTCTTGCCTATGATTGGGCATTAGTTAAGACTCCAGTCTTGAATGAAGCAGAAGCATTTTTCAGATCGAGACCCAGTTCAAAAGGTAAACTTCCTCTACGGTTAGTACAATCCAGTACGGTTAGTACAATTCGGTTTTAGTCACCTGGGAAACTCTGAATCAGAGCAAAACCTTGCCACTACCTCCATTATTGGTTCCCATCATTATATGGCACATGATGGGCTTCTGATAACAATACCTTTCCGAGCATTAACTACAGTAATAATAGACAAGCAGCTTCCATAAGCCTTGAGCAATAGTTCTGGCACTGGTATCTTTGCTGTGAAATAGCTTGATGTTATCTTTTATATAAAATCTATTTTCTAAAATAAAATGAATATATGTAATGTAATTATCGACTCTTCACCTCCTCAAACGCCTACTGGGTCTTCGGTTTCGTTGATTGAGGGACTATCTGATATCGGGATTAGGACATAGGAAAGAATTCGTGTAATTTCGAAAACTAAAGCATAAGATCGTCTTTCTATAAATATGTCCAGAATCAAATTAAAAGCTTCTAGCCTAAAAAGGAAGCGTCGCGGTAAAGAAAAAATCACCATTAGCAGTGAGGTAGGCCTAAATTTTCTTTCCCTCGTCATTTGCAAACAGGACTGCAAAAAAAGGGAATACATGAACATATTATTTTCCAGAGAACAAAAATCGACCTTGTAGGCAGGAGTACTGAGAGTGATCCACAAACAGAATATCAGAAGTTCTGCCTTAAAAGCAGTAGGACCATCTCCATGTACAAGATGGCGTTTTGCGGAGTAAATGGGAATTGCTGGATGGAAGATCCTCTAAGATCCATCTTGTGGTTGTACGTTCAAAAATGCAGGAGATTCTTCGCGAATGCGATGATTAACTGGTGGGTACTTATTAGCGAATTAGTACAACACCGGAGAGGTACGAGAACGCTTTTAGTGACTATATGCAAGAAACAAGGCCTGGTATCGAAAGTGCACTACGCGCACGGCTAATGAGTGACTGAAACTCAAAGTAAGAGGTAAAATGCACCAATGCAACGTGGGTGCTCCATTGGAAAGGATCGCTGTCATCAATTAGAGTACAGAGGACACGGATTACACCTCACCAACGACCTCAGGGCTAGTTTTCCAGTGCGAGATCATCCGAGCTCCCGAGTGAAACTGAGATTAGCCAGAAAATAATTTTTCAAAGAAAATTGATCCGGGATTAATCTCGGTTTAACTAATCAGTTTATCCCGGACTGACTCATTGAATAAAGAGACAAGGGAGTGGTTTTTTGGGGAAAAGTGAAGCATTAGTTTTAGTTGTGTGAGTGCGGACTACTTATGTGTTGAACCAGGCATGTCATGACAGACGGCTCGAGGTTCATACGTTTCTGGTAGCTGGCTCTACTTTTGATTAACATTCCTGAGTTAAGGTGACATTTGTACCCCGATTCGTGATACATTCGAGACATTCACTTACAAGTCGATACCCGACACCGGGCGACTAATGTCAAAATAAATGCTTCACTCACACACACTGTATATGTGAAAAAGAGCTGTTCCTTGTCTTTCTATTCAATAGGGCTTTTTGCCAAAATGTCACTTTTTGTCACTTGGTATGAAAACAAACTTCTTTATCTCGTTCCCACAAGGGCCTACCCTTTGCAACCATCTCATTGTTTTCATACCAAGTGAATGGATTTCGCCGAAGGTTAGAACGAGATGTGCGAGTGAAATAGTTACGCGAAAAACTCTATGGACTAACTCTGGTCAACAGCATTAACTTCTTTGAATGGTTTTTCTGTGTGAAATATGTGGCTTTACGTGTTTCTGTGAAAAAAATTATTCGAACTTCTTTTCCTGTGTTTTTCTAAGCATGTTAAGTGAGCTGGGAGAGTCAGTAATTTCGAGAGTTGAAAATAATGACAACTTTCCCGACGGAGTTAACTCTACACTGAAAAAACTGTTCGCAGGGTTAACTCTAGATTGGTTTTTCTTGGACAGCACTCAAAAACCGGCTCTTAGTTCCAATTTTTCGGTGCGAGATCATCCGAGTTAAACTGAGATTAGCCCTAAAATTTAATTTTTCAGTGAAAATTGATCTGAGATTAATTTCGGCTTAACTCGCCAAATTTAAAAAATTGCAAGCGACCGCATGAAGACCAGTTACGATGCGCGAGCAACAGCCCCCGAGTTCAACGAGGGAGAACTTGTTTGGCTCTAGAACCCACATCGTAAAAATGGAAGATCGCCAAAGCTTCAGCAGGACTGGGAATGTGCCTACCAAGTTGTAAGCAAATTAATGTTGTCCTGTCGTCTTCCGAATCCAACGAGGACCAAGAGCGAAGATGAAAGCTGTCCAAGTTGATCGCCTACATCGCTATCACGAAAGCAAAGATAACGTACTGGTTCAGGACGAACAATACTAACAGGGGGGCAATGTATTGTGGCGACAAGAAATAAAACGACACGCGACGCAGGAATCGCTGAATGCATCCATCGCACAGCGCGCTGTTTATTCGATGCTGATTAGCATTAACTATCAGCATAATCAATTAGAAGGGCTTATTGCAATAACATGATAAGCCACACTGTTTTCAAAATGTCGTTTTTGAGTGAATTCTGCTCAAAGCATATCTATGAACTCACGTAACGGTGTGGCAATCGTGCATAAGATGTCTCCACAAGCGACTAATGTCACTTATTGCATTGACAAATTTAATAAATTTTTTTCCGTAAAACATGATAAGCCACTCACATCACTTGCGCGAATTTAAAATTATAAGACGGTAAAAAAAAGAATTCTAACATTTTTTTAAAAACATAAGTTGAAGAGTTAAGGGATCAAGTTTTAGCAAAAATGTTGTTTATTTAAAATCAGGCACTTCTGAGATATGGACCATTTTCATTTTTTTTTGTGGCTAATCAGTTGTGCAAAAAAAAAATTATGTGATTTTAGTATTTTTTTAAATTATTTTTTCCAACAAAATTTTTTTCTCTCGCTTTTCTCAATAAAATCTGTTAATTTTTTATTAAAATCATCATCATTTTCTTCAAGAATTTTTTTTAATATGCTATTTTATTTTTCTTACACTCAATAGTTTCTAATTATTAGTTTCAGCAATAACATGATAAGCCACACAACTTTTACCATAATATTACTTTTTTACCTTTTACAATGCTACTTTTTCCGTGAAAGTTTTAGGGGTTTTAGAAATCTTCACGAACTATAAATTAAAAAATATTTGAAGACGGTATCTTGGTCGCCTGATTTGATTATTCTTATCAAATCTTTAAATGCTAATATATCGACTTTTTTGTTTTGTGGCTTATCATGTTGTTGCAATAAGCCCTTCTAATTACTCATCTTTACATTGCAGGAGATAAGAATATTTGTCTTTTGGTACATTTTTGTCTTTTGGTACATTATTAATAGATTTTAATAGTCTTCTTCTATGTTTCGAGCATTGACAAAATATATATGGTCTGCTAGTTGGTGTCTCCGCTTATACACAACTGGTGACAAAAATGGTCCCGCTTATGCTGCAATTTGGTACTGGTGGTGTGTTGCAGAAGCAGCATTCCCCATTTAAATTACACGTTGACAGTGTTTCCAAATTTTGCCACGGGTACCAAAAAAAGTGAGTTTTTACGTGCTTAAAAGGGACCATCATGGGACAATGAGCGGAGACACCAACTAGCGATCCATACACATTATGTCAATGGTTTCAAGAGTTTCATAATCTGGAAAATGTCTTAAAATAACAAATATTTATCGAGATTTAACCGATTTTTTAGGGTCAACTTGATCCGCCCATACAAATCCGCTGATCTTTCTTACTTACTTAACACGAAATCAGTTAACGTATCGGTCTTCGTACAAACAATAATTACATTTCGCGAAAAGATCAGGATCATGAGATACGAAGACTATCGAAACCAATCATTTATTCCGAATTGCTTATGTATTACTCTTAATTAGGACCAATTTCACAGTCGAAACTAAAGTATCGATTCTGACACTTCACTCACTAAGGATGATATTCCGTTTTCAAATTAATTTTTTTTCAATCACACACTTAAGTACATTAGCGACTTAAGTTTTTCACAAAAAACAATGCAAATTTTTTTGATTTGCATATAAAGCACATCAGTGCAAGAATAATGAATGGCAAAAAGCGAAAAACCAACACGTGCACCGAAAAATTTTATTTAATGTTTCAAAAAATAAAAAACAAATTTGTTTTGACAGCATTTCCTAGGAACTTATGGCTTATATGCAAAACCGTCAGCGGAATCGGAACGGAGGTTAAGTATTGAAGCGTTCTCAACTTAAGTTTTACTTAAGTTGCCAATCGCCAATCGGCCCTTAAGCCGCGGTGTCACAAGGAACAGAAACAGGAACAGAAACAGAATTTCATACATTAGCAACGCAAAAAGCATTCAACGAATTTTGGTTTCAGTTGCTAATGTATGAGATTCTGTTTCTGTTGCTGTTTTACGTTGCTTGTGACAACGCGGCTTAAGGATGATATTCCGTTTTCAAATTAATTTTTTTTCAATCACACACTTAAGTCACCAACATTAGCGACTTAAGTTTTTCACAAAAAACAATGCAAATTATTTTTATTTGCATATAAAGCACATCAGTGCAACAATAATGAATGGCAAAAAGCGAAAAATCAACACGTGCACCGAAAAATTTTATTTAATGTTTCAAAAAATAGAAAACAAATTTGTTTTGACAGCATTTCCTAGGAACTTATGGCTTATATGCAAAACCGTCAGCGGAATCGGAACGGAGGTTAAGTATTGAAGCGTTCTCAACTTAAGTTTTACTTAAGTTGCCAATCGCCAATCGGCCCTTAAGCCGCGGTGTCACAAGGAACAGAAAAAGGAACAGAAACAGAATTTCATACATTAGCAACGCAAAAAGCATTCAACGAATTTTGGTTTCAGTTGCTAATGTATGAGATTCTGTTTCTGTTGCTGTTTTACGTTGCTTGTGACAACGCGGCTTTAGTCTTACAAACTGTAAAACTTAGATTATACTATGGCATTTAATCTTAGTTTTCGGCATACTTATTTGACGCAAGAAGAAAAATATTTGCATCATATTTACTTCTTAGGACGTCAAATATGTCAAAATGTCAGACATTGCAGTTTAGTACAACTGAAACCTAAATACATTCAGCGAATTTAGGTTTCAGTTGCTTATTCGCTCTTCGTTTTCGTTTTGTTTTAACTAGTTATTTATGGTTATTGAACATTACGTCTGCTTCTTATCGAACGGATGATATTTCGATTAAAAACAGGCATCTTTGATACGTTCACGGATTTCGTGATGTCAAATTCCGTTTCGTTTTACTAGTTCAGATTCCGTTTACGAGTACACGTTCACCGATTTCGATATCTATTCCCTAAACAAATCACACTTTTTTTTATGAAAACATTGTGCTCCCACCACATAGAAAGCAAAAAAATTCATTATCACGGGCACACCTTGTGCCGCCACCTTAAACTCATAACACTCGATAAATTCGACTTCGAAAACTTGTTCGCAGTTCAGCTCAGCAGTTTGAAGAAAATTTCATTGAAAATAGAAGTGCGACGAGACATCTTGTGATTTTTATTCCAAAATAATTGTTTTAAAGATATAAATAAAGTTAAAAAAAAACTTATCAAAAATGAAGTTCCAATACAAGGAAGAACATCCCTTTGAAAAGAGACGTGCTGAGGGTGACAAAATCCGCAGAAAATATCCCGACCGAGTTCCCGTAAGTAGACGAGAAAATTCTTCACCATTTTGCATTGAATTTTTTTCTTTGTTTGCCTGCCCCTTGTGTTGAAGCAAAAAAAAAATAAAACTTCACCTGCGCCATGAATCATTAAATGCAAAAAATATAGAAAACATGTCGTATGTTTGTTGTGAAATTAAGATGAAAAACAACAATAACCTCAGGTCTGGAGAGGTATTGCGTCTTAAAAGAATGCAAAAAAAATAATATTTATATGTGTGGAAAAATATTTGCGTCAACGAATTTGGTTTCCATTTTGTTCAATTCCGTTTTGCTTTTTCGTTGTTTTTCTCCACGTATGTGCTTTGTTCCCTGTTAGGTGGGGGTGGAGCAGGAAGGGGAAGGTTATATTTCTCAGCTGTTATTGTGAAAACTTGTCTCGCAAGGTCATTCGCTGAAAACTTTTGCCAAAAAATGTTTATGCATTACAGAAAAACAACAACAATACATTGCAATGGTTTTCATTTTCAACTTTCAGTAATTTTTGCAATATCTCTTTTGGGGACTGTTTTGTGTATACCGAGATCAACGCACAAAGATGGGGCTTCGCACAGCGCAGCTGATTTTTATTTTGTCGTTTTCCCCCGTCTTCCGTATTTTTTCGTTCTATTTTCAAGTCAAGTGAATTTAGTCTGATGTTTCTTTGTTTTTTATGTTTGGCATTTTAACAAATGCAAATATTTGCTGGCATACTTGGGTTGAATGATTTGCTTTGAAGCACAACGCAAATAAATCCATAAAAAAAACTGAATTTTACCTGTTACGTGGGTCTGTTATCGTCGACTGATAAGCAGGAATGTATGATTCATTGCTTAATTATAACCTAGAAATCAGAAACCATAGAGGAGCTGAGTCTGGGGGATGTCTACAATGATTTTTCTTTATTCTAGACAAGGCGTACGGCCCAGTTACAACTCTGTTTTAGTGCTTTTGCCATCAGATCTGTTTTCACACCTTGTCACTTCTGCAACTATTTTTGTTCCCAAGTCAAAGTGACCTTGTTGAACTTCTTTCGACTTTTCCCGATACAAGGACTTAGTGCTTTTACTTGCTCGTCTCTACTTACTAATTGGGCTCCCGACCCATGGAACTTCTCTGCCTGGTTAAAAGTAATCTTCCACTCTCTCTCTGATCCTCCTTACGCTCTTTCCAGTTGTCCAGACTAAGCGTTCTGGTGAACTCGTTGACTTGATATTTAAAATGATGGTTCAATCATCTTGGGCATCTCGAACCGGGAGCCTGGTTGTGAACACCCTCTTGGAGCGTTTTGTCCATTCGCTCGATGAGACCGAGCCAATGAAGTTGTCGTGTTTTCGCTTTTTAAAGTGTACATCCTCGTTGGTTACAGCGCATAGAGTTCGTTGAATCTTCTCTTTTTGCTTTCCTTTCACACAGGACCATTAAATCGCCATCAATTTTTTCTCTCACAGAGCTTAACTACTCGATTGGTTTTTTAAACCAAAAAATTCAAACTTAAGTGCTTGCAAACTTGATGCTAACGCGAAGGTAGACGAACTCCTTTACTACCCCGAAGTTTTTGCTACCAACAGCGCTGTTTTGCCCAAAGTAGCCGACGGATGTGTGTTGACAACACACGGTTAAAGTTTGGGGGGATGATGTCGATTTAGAACGCGTAACCCAGTATTTGCACAAATCTGTTGAAGTTAGGGCCTTTCTTGTTAACCTTTGCCCTGCGCACTATCATCTCTAAAACTAGTTTGAAGAATGCAAATGATTGTGCTTCCATTGTCGGCTTTTCCACCGAAACCCAATATTTGGAACTATTCCTTGGAGCTCTTGTTCCCAAACTGCACGTTGCACCGCGTATATTTTTATGTTGCGCGGCATTGCTTGATCAGTTTTACCGGGATCTGGAATTTAGCCAAGTTGCCTAACGACGAGTGCTGTCATAGACGCTTAAAGTTGACGAAAAGAATATGTGTTTCAACTTGAAATTCAACTATTCCAGGATTTGCCTTAGTGTGAAGATTTGGTTTATGGTCGATCTGCCCATAGACCAAAAATTGGCCGAAGGCCATACTGGTGCCTATTAGAAGTCAATCGACTCCTTGCAACATCGTCGCAATGTCTCTTGTCTTTTATTGTTTTATCGTTTCTTCCATAAAGAGTGCTCCAGTGAAATAGCCAGTTGCATTCCACCCCATAAAGAATTCAACTGCAATACTCGCGCAAGAAGGAATGCTCATCAGTACACCCTTGAGCCCAATTTCGGACGAACCGCGTTGTATTGGAGTTCTTTTTTAGCCGAACAACACGGATGTGGAACAGGCTTCCGAAGGAGGTTTTTCCTTGTCACTACAGTCCACAACAGTTCAAAACCAAAGGGCATCAGTTCCTCTCTTCTTTTTCCTCTGATCCTTTCCATTCGCGTTATGTTAACTCAGTATAAGAATAGCCATTACCCCTTGAACACGGATGAATTATAAAAAAAAAAAATAAAAAATGTTTGATGTGTGCCTTGCGCGGTAGAGCACGTAGCCCATTTGGTTGGCGGCTCGACCGTCTGGAGACCGCCAGACTGCCTTGTGGATTCTGAGCATTGGAAACCAATCGCTACGCTCTTCACTCTTATAACAGTGCTGCATGCTATCCTTTGTTTTTTTCGTGGATGCTCTGCTTACCAGCTAATCTGCCAAAGATGTTTTCCTTTCCCTTCCGGGTCGGCGTCCGTTGTTCGGCCCAACAACTGCATAAACTCAAAATTGGCACATGGAATGTCTTGTTGCTGGCGAGGAAGTACCTTGACCTGGTTCAGGAGGCCTAAAAGTATCAGCTCGATGCAACTGGCATATCCTCAACTAGGTCGTTCTGGAACCAAAGACTTCGCTGATAGGTGGACACTTCCTGGTGTCTTAGATCACATGACTGCACAAGCGGGTGTGGGGATACTCACAAGCCTCCGGTTGTCAGAAAATGAATCCGATATCATTCCGTTAGCGGGAAGCTTGAACGATCGACTCTGGCTCTGGTTCAGGTGTATGCACCAAATCTAGAGTCAGAGTATTCGGCCTGCTTGAACGAAGTTGATGCTGCCCTGGAAAGAGTGGTAGAAATGGACTTCTTTCTCCTGATGGATGACTTCAATGCTCATGTGGGTATAGGTGACAATACTTGGAGAAGTGTGATTGATCACAAGTACACTTGGTACCGGCACAGTTTAAATCAGAGATCTTTGATTAATTTCTTTGAGGTACAATCGAGTGTTCAAAAATGATTTGTGATGTTCGCGTTTTGAAAGGAACTGAGCTGTCAACTGATCACCACCTAGTCTTGTGCAAATTGCGATTTAGCGACAGCATTTCTTTGCCACCAAGGCGAAATTCAAGACGGGTGACCAGCATACGGTGGGAAAGGTTTCAGGATGCTGAATCTGATTACAGGGAGCGATATGCACGGCGCGTTTGAGAGAAGTTTGAACAAATTCCAACTGACGTTCTAAATGTAGAGGAAGAATGGCAGTCGTTACCTCTGCAAGAAATGTTTGTGGTATGAAACGACTTGGTGTAGCGGCTGGTGGTGAGAAAAGAACTGCGTGGTTTAAGACTCCTGGAGCTCAAGAAACCATCAGAGAGAAGAAGAGAGCCTATATTGTGTGGAATCAATGTAGGAACTCTATTTCTCGAGTCCGGTACATTGAGGCGCGAAGAACTTCCAATATGGCGATCAAAGAAGCCAAATAACAGGCTTGGAAAAAGTTAGGCGAGAGTAATCTTGGTAGACCACAATTACAGATCTGCAAAGATGTTTTGGCAGACTATTCGCCGGCTGAGAGGAAGGAAGTTGAATATCGTTCAAGGTCAGGGTTAAATCCAAGGATGGTACACTTCTTTCGAATGGGAGCCATGGTAAAGAGAGCACTTTTCGGAGTTGCACAACCCCCGACAGGGCATCGAAGATGGCATTCCAAATGCTGACGAGATTAGGGTGGAGAATAGACCCTCAGTAGACGAAGACACTGAAGCGCTTAAATCGTTAAAAGTTGGCAAGTCTGCTGGAGTTGATGAAATCCGGCCAGAAATGTTCAAGGTAATGGGTGAAGAAGGTGTTAAATGGCTAACACGTGTCATTGAGGTGGCATGGGAAAACGGGAAATCACCTAGCGATCGGCAAACGCTTCCGTAATGTTCATCGCATTGGGTAGGTTCCTAGCCAGTGAATGCACCTACTAAAGCCGTTCATTCGTGCGGCTTCACCCTACGTCGCTAGATCGAAGGGTCCTGTTCTTTGTAGTCGTCGCTCGTTGTT
Source organism: Neoascia interrupta (assembly GCA_947623515.1). Taxonomy (NCBI): domain Eukaryota; kingdom Metazoa; phylum Arthropoda; class Insecta; order Diptera; family Syrphidae; genus Neoascia; species Neoascia interrupta. The sequence continues at coordinate 117,995,969 of OX392463.1, read as the reverse complement.
TACATAGTTAGAGGTCTCGTTGAGAGTACGGATCATTTCATTGTTGCAATGAACAAGAAGGCGAGCATTTAGCTTTCGAGCAAAGTTTGTTATTTCTTCGCTCACGGTAGCTATTCCTAAATCTCTGTGAATATCACTATTCCTAATATACCACGGAGCATTCACAATTGCTCTTAGTGTCTTGTTTTGGAAAGTGTGCAATATGGACATGTTGCTCGGCTTGGTACAACCCCAAAGTTGTATTCCGTACGTCCAGGACGGCTTTTAGTCTTCCGGGAAAAGTATTCGCGAAGGTGTTGGAAGCGCGTTCCAGAACTGTGATCGAGCCTTTGTTACGGGAAGAACAGTGCGGCTTTCGGCCTGGCAGAGGCACAACCGACCAGCTTTTTACTCTGAAGGTTATTTTTGAGAAGGCCTGGGAATATGCCAAACTGGTCTATGCGTGTTTTGTGGATCTGGAAAAGGCTTATGACAGAGTCCCTCAGGGTACACTATAGAGAATTTTGCAGGACAATCCGCTGAGTGGACCTCTTCTGAGTGCCATCCAGTCTTTGTATGGAAACGCCAGAAGCTGTGTACGGATAAATGGCGTCAAATTCCGTCCTTTTGATGAGTGCGTTTGACTTCGTCAGGGCTGTGTTCTGCCGCCGCTCGTTTTCATAGCATATATGGACTGGATGGTGAAGCGTCTTGGCGAGCAATGTTTCGAATTGGCTGGCATCAGGATGAGCCATCTGCTTTTCGCGTATGATTTAGCTATCCTGCCATCGCCCGAGGAGGAACTTCAGCGAGCACTGGATAGGTTTACAGCCGTCTGTGGTGATGCTAATAGGAAGTGATGGTTGTTTCTCGAACTCCTGTTCAGTGTACCCTGCACATAAATAGAATCCCATTAAAACAGGTAGCATGAAGCATCGAACGCTGCTCGAAAATCGACGAAAAATGTGTAAAGTTTCTCCTTTTATAGATCTCAGCTATGTTTATAAGAGACAATATCTGGTCAGCCCTTGAGTAGCCTCGCCTGAAACTCGTGGAGCACATTCTTCCCTTCTACCCAAGATGTCAGTCTGTTGAAAAGAACTGCAGCGAAGAGTTTTGTCGAAGTGTTTAAGAACGATATTCCTCTGTAGTTGGTTGGGTCATCTAGGTCACCCTTCTTATGCAGTGGATAGATTATAGCTTGCCGGAAGCTTCCTGGAACATCTGCGGATTCAAAGATGCGATTAAATTCGGCTGCTAGAGCTTTTTTGGTTTGGACGCGTTGTTGCATGCCCCCTGACAGACTTCCTAGACAGGTCATGTTAGCCGGCTCGCCCCCCTGGTAGGCCAAGAAATAGGTGGTGGGATCAGGTAAAGAACATCTTAGAGACTGGTCTGGAGATCGCGCCTGTGTCTTGAGTTGGTGGCGGAGGATCGAGAAAGATGGAAGGACCATTTAGCCTCCCTCGCTCCGTGACGCTTCTAAGGATAAGCGGTCACAGAAAATGATTATTATGATGACAGATCACCTTAGCCGATTCCCCCTAGCTGTTTATCTTGATTCATTTTGTGCGCACAATTTTCAGGTTTTGTTTTCATGTTGGTAGAAGATTACTTACAACACCTATATTGAATGAATTTGTGTAAACTAAGTTCTTCTAGTTTAATGGTACAAACAGTTCGTAAAATAAAACGGTGTTAATGTTATATTAATCTCAAAAACTCATTAATCATCAAACAATCATCGTTATACATCAAGGAAAACATATATTTGATACACACACATTCATTTACCATCAAACAAGAAACCCACCTTGAATTAGGAAACCTTAAAGGTATAATGGTCGAATTTTCTACATCAAAACACTTTTTTTTTCTTTAATTTTAATTCATAGGTTATAGTAGAGAAGGCACCAAAGGCGCGTATTGGCGATCTTGACAAGAAAAAGTACCTTGTCCCCTCTGATTTGACTGTTGGGCAATTTTACTTTTTGATCCGCAAAAGAATTCATCTACGCCCCGAAGACGCTCTCTTCTTCTTTGTGAACAACGTGATTCCACCAACATCAGCTACCATGGGCTCTCTATATCAAGTGAGTACTTTTTGGCAGTTTTCCTTGTAATTATAAACAACTTTTCTTCCAAGGAACACCATGAGGAGGATTATTTCTTATACATTGCCTATTCGGATGAAAACGTCTACGGCAAAAACTAAACTTACACACCCCAAGAGAATATTTAATTAAAATGTATTGTAATTTGGTGGCGTGCGTAAATGATGATGCAGTTAGCAGCAGTGGCAAAAATGAGATCTTTCAAAAACAAATATTGGACAACAACAAAATTTATCTACTATATATATAAACAAAAAAAAATATATATATAAATAATAAAAAAAAAACATAGATATAAATATTTAGTTATATTTTTTTTTAGTTTTTGCTTTTAATTAATTTTACATCTTGTTTATTATATTTTTTATCGGAAGTTTAAATACTACTAGCCACCACGTTCCAAGTCCTATCGTGGACGTGTTCTTGGCTAGTTGAGCCATTAAAGGCTTTAGTATATCTCTGAATATATACACCTATACCTACTAGCAGCGAAATTTGATTGGTAGTTTGTCCCATTTTGTATTGACAAGTAAAAAGAGTGAAAGAAATTACACAGAAATGTTAACCATAAATTAACCGCAAAAAAAAAATCAATGTGCATTCATATTTATTGTATGACTTTCTTTTTAATATGTATAGTTGAACATATGAAAACAAAAACATTCAAAATGTAAAATTTAAAAAAAAAAAAACAAAAAATATATACAAAAAGTTCTTAGGATGTTGATCCGGGGAATGCTTGTGGTTTTATTACACTTGAAATAGCTAGTGGGAGGGTTACAATCGTTGGATACCCCATCCCAATTGACCACTGCCAAGCTCCAAAATGCGTCAAAAATCTTGATTGTTAAATTTGTCCGTTAAGAATCTTCTTTCTTTAAAAAGGGGCGTGGCATCAACCCCTTTTTTATCAGATGCAGTATACACGTGTTGATCGCAGTGTTATATAAAAAAATTGATTTTTTACCTAAAGACGCCCCCAAAAGAGGGCTTGTCAAAAATTTATTTATTTAAGTTGATAGCTTACGCACATATCTGAACATTTTATAGTGCAGGTTTTTTTTGGATTCAAAGCAAATATTCCAAATAAAAGCCGTTTATTAGAATGCATATTAAATATGACCACGCCTACAAGCTTTTTTTAAATGCCAGTCACAATACACTTAAGCGGAGATATTGCATACCAAATTTCAGTTTCCTACGACAACTTTGATTTTTCATGCTTTTAAGTAAAGTGGGCGGATTTAAAAAAATTTTACACTTGTACTGCTTCGGAACCTAAAGAGAACAGATATCAAGGCCTAAAAACTACCGACAGACGGACGGACGGACATGGCTCATTCGACTTACAATTCGGTCTCGATGATATGCTTTTAAGGTCTTGGAGGTCTACGGTGATTATTTCTCTGTTGTTATGTTACAAACTATGAATCAAACTTAATATACCTCCTATCCTATGGGATGGGGTATAAAAATGGGGCATCGGGAGCATGTTTTAAGGTGTTGGCTTGGATCTTAAGACATTGTTCTGTAAAAACATTTAGAAAAACTTATTTCAGACTTGGCGGTCGCTTAACATCAAGACCCTATTCCTTTTAACAATCGTCTAATCACACTGTCTTCTTTTTTAACAAATTTTTCTTTCACTTCTCTCTCTCTAACTTTTAATTTCTAGTTCATTCACATACATATATGTATGTAGATGGCCACACATTTAAAGCTAATTATACTGTGGATTGTTAATGGATTAAAAGATTTGCATTGGAAATGCTACATTATACGACACTGTCGAAAGCGCTTCGAATCGCTAACAGGTTGCAGTCTATATTTTAAAACGTAAAGGCGTAAAAACGCAATAAGCTAGAGTGTAAATAATCACCCCAAAATTACGCAAGTCGTATTTAAGTCACATACGAGCTTGCTCGTATTTCATTATTATGAAGATGAAAGTCACTACGAACATACTCGTACGCTAATGAGTTTCATGTCATGCAGAGAAACCGCATACCATCGCGTACGGTATCCGGTTCACATCGGTAATTATGCAAGTCGTATTTAGTCGTTTTTTCAACGGATTCAGTCGTATTTTCTTCACTTGACATTTTAAAAGTGACTTCAAGTGAACCTTATCAGAAGCATGGAAAACAACAGATTTTTTTTAAATGTTTTATATATGTAATGTATATCGATATTTTACTGGACATTTCCTTTAAAATATTTGAAAACATTGGCTGTGTGTAATTGCTAAAGTAAATAGTTTTCGGCGCTTGTTAGATATGCTCCCTTATCGAAGAAACGGAGCAACTTTAAAATTGGTGCCACTGACGTTGGGGGTACTCTTTTCACAATGGGCTTGCTTCTTGCAAGAGTTGTGTTATTGTATTTTTGGATAGTCGCAAAAATTAATAAAACTGCAATTAATTTCTTGATTTCGAAAACGGTTTCGAATTTTTACCGTTTAAAAATTAAATTAAAAATGTTTTCACATGCATTCGGCAAACCCTTTGGAGCATCTCTCATGGCTCTGCGAATATAAGCCAACCGTTGTGTTGGTTTCTGCACATCAATGCGGTAGATTGAATTGATTTTCCTTTTTTCTTTGTTCAATTTGATTTCTTACATAAATTACCGAACCTTTCAAGCTTCTTTTGACTTTTTTCATCTGAAATGTTGACACTTGTGCATTTGAAGTGCGATAAAACGCGTTGCTGCCCGACTGCATCTGGGATGGAGTTGTGCACAACGCATACGATTTGCGTAATCGCAAAAAGCAAATACGATACGAGTACGTGTCGAGATGACTTTTTGTATACAACTCGCGTAATTGGGGTGAATATCATGACTGGACGGATGTACCTTCTATCTACTGGGCATGATTGCAAAGAGGATCCAGTGAAACGGTTGGGTGCATCCCACCCTTGCGCAAGGAAGCTCTTACACTGCAGACCAAACTGAAATAAATAGCTTCAGGAAATTCTAAGCGGCTTTAAAGAACACAACCTGTGCAGCAAGACTACAAAAGGCTCTTCCGAAATCAAATAGAATGCCAACGCCTCTCAAGAGAGTGGATGGAAGCTATACCGGGAAGGGAATGAGGGACAGAGAGCACTGCTGCTCTAAAGCGAAAAATACACGATACAACGATCGTACCGACCGTTGTACCAACGGGGGGTCGTATGCGATGATTGTACTGTGTGTTTGCTCGAAATTCTCGGTTGTACCGATATCGCACGGTCGAAAGCTTTCGATCGAAAACCAGCCATCGTATGCGACTGATTGTATGGAAATTGTATCGTGTATTTGCGTCGGTACAATTATCGTACCGATATCATTTATTTCTGATGCTCAAAGTGTGTAGACGAAAGTGCCTGGGGGGACTTGTCTGCACTATTATGGCAAGAAGAAAAGGTCAGGTGCCTGAATAGCAACGATTACCATCAAAAAGTGTGTGATACCTATTAAATGAATTTATTGCATCATTATTATTCCTTGCAAATTAGCTGGATAATGATAATCCTTTTCAAGCCATTGAAATTGATATTGAAAAGGATTAAGGATAAAGAATATGCATTTGTTGTTGGTTTTTTTTTTCAAAGAAATACCTCCTTTTTTCCTGTTGTTACACTGCTCTTTTCAAGGATTAGTGATCGTTGGCGCTCGTCCGTTTTTCTACACCTACTGGAGTACCAGGCTAACTTGTATGCACTACTATGACAAGAAAGAGGTTAGAATATCCGAATGGCAAAAGACTATCTTCAAAAAGGGTTATTGAATTATTGTCAATCCTTTAAATTAGCTACTTGTGTACACAATACAAAAGAATATCTTTCAACAGGATGTAATATTTAATAAGTATTGCATCACAGTCCATCCTTGCAAATGAGCTTCGTATGTATAGGAAGGTACCTACAGGGAGATTCAGCAGGTAAATATGTATTTTTTTCAATCAAAGTACATACATATAATAGAATCAACGAATTAATCACGAATGAGCATAAAATAAAATCGTATGGATATCGTATCGTGTGTATGCTTTGTACAACGCGTTGTACCGATATCGGTACAACTTAAATCGGTACGATGATTGTATCGTGTATTCCTTGCTTAAGAAACTGATTTCCCCAGAAGCTCCCCTGACATTTATCGTCTGAAGCATTATCAACAAGTCGAGACCTCGACCCATTAGAATGGGTAATAAGCTTTCCACCTTTTAAATCAACGGCTGTAGACGGCATTACACCAGCCCTATTACGAAATGGAAAAGAAATGCACCTCTCAAGGGGAAGGGGAAAGGTTGTATTTATTCCAAAGGTGGGGAAAACGACCCAACGCAACCGTCCTGTAGACGGTTAATATAATAATAATATAATATAATATAATAATAATAATATCCTTTCTGAAAACATTAGAAGAAGCTGTCGGAAGTTGACACGAAGTTCTATCTTATTATTGGTGCCAGCAACAAGGAAATCTTAGATTTAGAGCTTGTGCCTTGAGAGAATAATGCGCCTAGCATTTATAAAAGAAAAACTTAAGAGTGACGTCTTTCTAAACAAACGCTTTAGCATGTACATTAACCGGAAATGTAGCCACAACTCGTACTCTTACATCTAGCATGTGTGCACACCTATTAAACGCCATCTTGAGTTGATTGTGTTTTGTTGTGTTTTCAGTGCTGCCAAATAGAAACAATTAGATTTTTAACCGTTCATGAAAGGCAGTTCCAAAGAGGAACTTCAACGAGCACTGGATAGGTTTGCAGCCGTATGTGGTGATGCTGGGATGAAAGTTAACGTGAACAAATCGGAAGTGATGGTTGTTTCCCGAACTCCAGTGCAGTGTACCCTGCACATAAATGGAGTTCCATTAAAATAGGTGGAGAAGTTTAAGAGGGGTCTTTTTCACGAAAGATGGGAGGAGTGATACTGAGTTGTCCTGTAGAATTGGCCAAGCTGGCTAGCCATTTCCGTTCAACAGCTCGATGTGAGTCGGGGCCAACTTCTCATAACCATGTATTCTGTGAACGTTGTAATTTTTACATACATGTGGATTTAATGTTTTTGTCGAATCCAAAAGGCATTACCTCAGGAGGATTTGTCAGACCCTGACAAATGGTTCCCATGAAGAGGTGAGGTGTGGGAACCATGAAAAAGAAATTTTTTTTTCGACGTTACCGGCAAAGTAAACTTTTTACCAATGTACAAAATTTTTCGTTACCTTTTGAATTGAAAGACTTCGCAAACGACTTAAAGTTCTTATACATTTAATTTTTTTGCCGGTGTTCGTCAAATGAAGATACACTCCCAATCCCAACTTGGTACTTTATTTTAAGTCCTAAGTCCTTATTATGTAAATAATATTGCAATTTTTGCTTCACACACTTATCCACGAATATTCTTTGTTCGCTTACGATTTTGTCCTTAATTATAACCCAGAACTGCGTTTTATAATCGCTAAGAAGTTAAACCCCTTTCAAAATCCGATAGTTTACTGCTCTAGTAGCCAATCTATGAAAAACAATCTAATAGTACGTTTACACCGAGCTTATAATTTCAGCATTTAAGCTAAATTCAACATTTCACTCTAAATGTTCAGCGTTTCGCCATATATTTTTCAGGATTTATAAATGTTGTATTTCAGTTATATGCTGAACTTCGCCTGGGCATTTAAAAGTTTGACTCAAACTTCCGAATCTCTTATTTTTAAGAGAATTCAAGGCAATTGACAGAAAATACTCAAACAAAACATTTGTAATTTGACATAAATCGATAAAAATGCTCTGCGACGTATTTTAAGACAAAAAATAAGCAAGTAATAACGACAATCTCAGCTGTATGGAGTACTTGATGATTCAGATTTTGACCTCGATTGTCATTTGAAACGCTGAAACTCCAGTATAAACAGCAAAATTGGATTTCGAAATTTTTTCACTAAATTCAGAATTAAGGGGTCGGTGTAAATGTAGTATAAGAGGAAGCTATTGCCGAATACCGAATGTCAGTTTGCTTTAGGTAAGGCAGTTAAGATAGGGTAAGATTTCTGCATCAATATATGTACCTCGAATGCCGTTATTTCTCTGAAAACGAATTGCATCACATCGCATTAGAAAGATTTCATTAAGTTGGTAGGCCACATTGTCCCCCTCCTAGCTTGTCCCGAACAATATTCGTGTTAGCGATGCAGGCGATCCACAAGGACGGCATTTATTTTGAGTCCTTGTCATAATAGACTATTAACTTAATGAACTTAAATTGGCTTTCGCATGTGTTATATACGCATGACGCATATAGCAAATGTCATGACTCATGAGCAAACTACTAATAACATTTTGCGCGATTTCGTCTAGCTTTGAAGAAATCTTTCTAATAGTCTACTTAAGTTTCTTTATGGGTAACTCTGGTACCCGTAAAAGTGAATAGAAAAGTGATAAGACCATAAGAGTATTCAATGAAAGCATCTGGCATCTATTTGCTTGTTGGAAGAGAAAAAGGTGAAAAGGATGAGAAAACGTTTTCGTCTGAGCGAACAATATAAATAAATGCGTGCGAAAGAAAACAAACGACAGCATATTGTTTCTCTTGATATGCTTTCCACGCCAATTTTCGTATTTTTCAGCACACAGTAAAGTATTGTAATGAGGCGACAAGAAATGAAACGACATGCAGGAATCGCTGAATGCACCCATCATCGATTCACTTTACGAACACACCCGCTCGATTCACAGAACATAAGATTATGCCACATTGAGTCTCACATTGGGTCTCCTTTCTTCAAGATCGGGCAAACAATGCTGAGATTCGTCGGGCATGCTTTCTTCCGACCATATCTTGCAGATGAGATGGTGCATGCTCCTTACCAGCTCATCGCCAGCGGATTTAAAAAGTTCGGCAGCTAGGCCGTCTGCTTCGTTGCACTTGAGCTTAGACACAGCTACTTTCACCTCCTCCAGGTCGGGTGGGCGGTATCGTTCGTATGCTTCTTCGGTAACGTCTTCGCCCTGGTTGAGTGGGTCTTTCTGCCTGACAGCGGTATTTGGTTCGTCCTCGCCGAAATACGGTCTGCAGAAGTGGTCTTTCCAAATCCTCAGCACCGACTGCGATTCTACAACGATGTTCCCTTGAAGGTCCTTACAGGCTTCAGTTTGAAGTTTATACCCTTGGCAGGGCCTTTTGATCCTTTGGTAAAACTTTCTAACCTCATTCCTGTTGTAACATCTCTCTATCTCTTCAACCGCGCGCTTCTCGTGCTCTCTCTTTTTCCTTCGGAGAAGCCGGTGTTTCTCTCTTATCCTCTGCTCGTAGAGCTCGCGAGCAGCTCTAGTCCTTCTGTGCAGCGCCGCTTTGTATGCTTCCTGTTTAGCTGCATGTGCTTGCCGGCATTCATCGTCAAACCAGGGGTTTCGTTGTGGTGGTCGTGTGAAACCCAGCACTTTAGCCGCTGCGTCTCTGCTTATTCTTACAGAAAGTACCAAAAGGTGCTTCATTTGTATAAATACACGGGTGACAGGCTCGTACAGGGCAGTTATATTTTAAACGTTGACTTGTGAAAAACGATTGTAAAGTAAAAAGTGTTCGAGTTGAAATAAAGTGTTGAATTCTAAGTAGTGAAGTTGAATTAAGTGTGGTTTGAATTTAAATAAGTTTTGTTTGATAAATAAAGTGTTTCATTGTGTGATTAACAGAAATTATTGAACTAAGCTAAATACACACGTTCTTATTTGATACAGCTCATAGACGAAGTGCGTGACGTACGTCGCTTTCCAAAAGAACGTGTGTTTTTCACTGAGTTGTCAGTTCAGTACTTCGACCTGACGGACGCAACGGAATCATTGGGCTGAAGGCATAACTCTTGATAATCGTTGTTTCTCTGGACCATAAATTACTGAATAATTAGAAATTCATCTTCGGACATGTAAAAGCTTTGCCCACAAGCTGAAATTGATGAATTTACCCATGCTCTGACATTTGTTTACAAATGTGAGTAAATTCATGAATTCGTCATTTCCATGCAATTTCGTTTTGGAGCTTTTACATCAGCTGATCGCTTAGGTAAATTGTTGTTGTAGCTTCTTACACGTATTCACCGACACGGAAATTTAAAGCTTTAAAATAGCTTTGAAGGCTTTTTAAAAAACGTAAACAAATGGGTGTTGGAGGGTAAAAGGGACGCAAGTTGAATATTTAGTTGTTCAGTAATTTGTGCTTTGGACTAAGAAAACAATTGAGTACCAAAGCCCTCTTTTCCGCAACTTAAGTCCTGCAAGATAGCATAGTAATGTCATCGAATCTGAAAAGACTGCCCGTATTACCAGAGATTGCATGGATGCTAAAAATCTAAAAATAAGTAAGTTTCCAGTCTTCTTTAAATTTTTGGTTGTCGATCTAAAGTCCTTGGGGTTCATCGGGATCTTTCAGAGCATAAGTATTTAATCTAATAGAAAAAAAGTGTACGGGCCTATACAGAACATTATTATCAGTTTATTAAAGATTTTTCAATAAGGAATTCGCGAGAAGGCTTCAGTGCCCTGGGTCATTTTCTCCACCTTTAGCTATAGCTATTTAGGCTTGATTCCTGCGTATCCTTTTCGGGCCGGAGCAGTTCATCTGCCCAACCATCGAAGTCTTTGGTCTTTAACCAGGTTACACTTTTTATTGTTGATTGTTGGCCCTGTGATGCCCCTGTGGTTGCACTATAAAACTGCCCTTTTTATAAAACTTTCCTACCAATACAGTATTTTCTAAAAAGCATTGTATTAAAACAGTAAATCTTTATTATAATATATCTTAAACCTAGATCGTTGCATAAAATCTTAACCTAAAAAAAATTAACAAACCTAATCAACAATTTTAACCAGTCCGGCAACAAATAATTAGATCTACGTAAAGCAAAGTTGAAAGCAGTACCAACATCTAACAGCTATCACAAGTCTTATCTTAATTTCACAGCTCCACTGGTTTGCTATACGCATTCTGTGCTAAAGTTGATACAAGGATCATCTCGACCAAAATGAGGAGGTTTATAATCGCTGAAATAAGGTCAACCGTTGAATTCGTTCTACAATTAGAAAAATATGAACTTAAAAACCAAACCTTGTTTGTAAATTGTGTTATTAATGGGGTAAACGCCGCGGAAGTCAATGATGTCCAACTGCTTATCCAAAATTAAATACTGCAATTTACACAGCAGCATTATCAACTGAAGACACAGCATCTTTTTCTAAAAACAATAAGATTAGATTTGTACCTTTTGTGCCTCTGAAATCCTTTCCTTACCGTTATAAAGTGATCGGGGACCAATTTATTGATCATCTTCACTGTAACATTAAGACCCCAAAGACCGAGGAGGATCGAAGAAACAATGAATGGTATGAAGTACATCAGAAGGCTGTCGTACATCGCCTGTTAAAATATTTAAAAAATTGTGGTTATAAGGCTTAGTTTCGACCTTTGGTGGCTTTTAGAGTCTTCTTCTACGAGCGGTAGAAATGTCCACGTTAACAGTTCAGGTTAGGTCTTATAGGAGCGATCGGCCCAGACAGTAGTCAAAATACGCAATGTACCCCATACCATACGCAACGACCGAGGAGTTTTATCGCTCGTAGAGAAAGACCAATACTAGCTTAGGATCGAAGTAATGAAAGTGCAATTATGACGTTGCGACTAAATATCAAAGTGATCATGAAAATTTTTAAAGTCTCAGGGCAAGGAAATTCGACTTTTTCGACGCTTCACCCCGAATCGAATTTTTGTGACTGTCTCCAATGTCACACTGTCATTGCAATGCAATGACAATTTTCAATAACCGTTTTTTCGAGGAATTATACAAGGACAAATCACAGTGAAATGTAATGAACTTTACACAAGCAAAAATACTTACTTCATCCTGATAATAAATGACGTTCAGCACGAGCATAACTACGCCCTGGACAAGTGGCATTTGCCAGATCAGCAACTTCACCGCACAAAGTTTCGCCTTTGTCGGCATCATCTTGGGCAGGAATGAACAGCAGCAGCAACACGGTGGAGTTTGCAAATCCAGAGCTTCATGATCGCTATCGACCTCCTTCATGAAAATTGCCTCAGAGTTGACATACCGAAAGCAAAGATTATGAAAAACCACCGCACCCAAGGTAAAGGATAAATGCATTACGGTGTGGCATATAAGCCATGATTTTGGAAGATAAATAGTTATTGCTGCCGCTGCTGATATCAGAACGTAGAGCGAGCATAGGAATGCTGTGGGCAGAAGAAGTTTTCTGGTGAGACGTTGTGCTGCTTTTGCGATCGTTGTGCAGAATATCGCAATGTTAAGGATGAGGACGAGGGTGGCAATCAGCAGTGAAAGGATGACGAACGGTGTAAGGTCTGGTGGAAAAAGTATAAATGTGAAAAAATTGTATATTTTACATTTTCATCACGTTTCTTACGGGCGTAGTAATCGGACAGGTTTGGATGGCTGGGAAGAGTAACCTCAGTGTCATTTCCAATGTCGTTTTCCGGCATTTTTGGCAAGAATTTGTTTATTTGGCGGGTGAACTTAGTTGGATTTGTAAATGTATTGCTTTGTTGAGTAGGGCTTAGTTTGTGGTGGCCTTCATCTTATATTTGTAGCTGAAAAGAAAAATATTCGAGGCTTTTGTAGTAAATGTATTTATAAACATAAATTCAAAATTTATTTCTCTTGGTATACCCACAAAGAGAAGGAATATAAAAACCTACCAAATTTTTGGTAAGAAGCACGAATACGTGTGTGAAAAGCCTATTAAAACATTTAACAGCAGTCATTTCAAGAATACAATCCGAATACGACTGGTCGTAGTCGAGCAGGCCAATTTTGTAGGCACCTACCTACCTACTTTCCTCCAAAGCACTGCTTTGTTTGTTTGTTCATGTGGTTATGTTCTCTTTGGATAACATTGATGTTAAGTAATTAACTAAACACTTTTCGTACCTATAAAATTTTTTTAATTTCTTCCTCCTCATTATGCGTAAAAATAAAGTGCTTTTAATCAATATTGAATTTACCATATACGCCTTAGCGTAATTAATTTGCTTACTTATTTTTGAAATTTCTATGCACTTTTGACTTAGCTTAAAATTAATTAAACCCTTATTTTATTTTTTAAGACTTTGAAGGAATAGATTACAAACAACTAACCTTAATCCCTTGTCGTAAATTCTTTTACTGCCAAATTCACTCTTTCTTGCTGCGTAGATATGAAAGGCGAATCCTTAAATGTTTCCTGGAATTTTTGTAGTTCAGCATAAATATTTTGTTTTTGTCTATCCTCATAAAGAAAAGTACTCGGCTCTGGAAGCCATAAAATGTATGAGGTGGGCAAAAAAAACGAGATTGTTGGTAGTCTGACTGACTAAGATTTTGGTCTTTATAATTAGTAGCAAAAGAGGGAAAAGGGGAGAGGTAGTACTGATTCACTTGGTTTCTGCCCTTGATCCCTGTCAGAACTAGTCCTAGTGTGGCAAGTACTGACGGGGTCAGAATGAAGAGAAAAAATTTCTTGTGCCAGCGGAACAATCCACGTTCATTATGTTCTGTTAAAAAAGAACTCCATGCAACCCCGGCTGGCCGTACGTCCAAAATTGGTTCCACTCATAATTTGAATTCTTTAAACATAAAACAGCAATTTCGATTATTTTTTCAACTACATACCGTTAAACTTTTTTTTTTCAATTTTACAACCACTTGCGCTAGCATTTGCCACTTTTCCATAATATTGCAAACATGGATTTCTCAGAAAACAATAAAACATACTGTTTTTTATTTTGTTTGTTTAAATGGGCTTAAAAACTTGGGGTTTGAAACGGCAATTTTGAAACGTTTTTAATGTAGTTTGCCTTTTAAACGTCACATACTTTAAATAAATTTTTTTAATCAAGATCGTCTAATTAAAGGACTAGAAATCTTAAAAAAAAACGGTTTTCGAAAATGTTTTCACACTTTTGAGTCAAAAAGTTTTTGAATAAAAACACTTTATACCTTTTTGGGAGAGAGAGAGAAGAAGATGTTCTTTTGATCTTTATTGTAATTTCTTAGATTTCAAATCCATAAAACAACTATTGGAATGGCCTTAAACACTTTAAGAACCTGACCCATTTTCAACGCATCATTTTTCAAAAACCTTTCATTTTTTTCAAAAAATTACTTTTTCATTAAAGTTCAGTTTACCTCTTCGGGTAGGGGTTAGAATATACCCTTACGCTAGGCATGCCTAACGTAAGAGGCGACTAAAATCCACCCTCCGTATGCCGAGCGCGTAGCGCATACAAACTATGCAATGGACAAAACAAAAGATATTATTACCCCAGGTGGCAATCCAGTTTCACTGGCAAATCTACCCTCTTCGGAGGTAGGCTCTACGGATTCTGGGGAGAGCCATTTATTGCTTATAAATCCCTTTTGAAAAAATCAAGGGTGCCTCGATCTCCACCAGCTGGATCGAAGGTCTCCGGGAAAGGAAGTCCGCCGGTTAATCAGGACTCAGCGAAAATTAAATGCTACCATGAGCTTAAAAGCAAAGTAGATTCGTTACCTAAAGAAAATGAAGCCTTAAGGAACCCCCGTGGTACTATAATATGCGAGGAAACGCCGAAACGTCAATGTGAATACCAGACGGACGAGGAAGAACTTGCACGCGAAACGAATCCAGTCTTTAGGAAAAGGCTTACCAAGAAACGAAAGGCCGGTTCTTCACCCGAAGTCGAAACCGTGCAGCAAAAAGAAGAAACACCAGTCGTATCAAACAAACCGACAGGAATACCCGAAGAAAAAAACCGCCGACCACCTGCAATAAATGTCGTTGGGATTGCGGACTACGGAAAGTTGCGAAACATCGTTAAAAATACTCTTGGGACGAAATATAACTTAACGTCACTTCGAAACAACGTATGGAAAGTTAACGTCGATGACTCTGATGCCTATCGGTCACTGTCACAAAAGTTAAATTTAGAGAAAACCCAATGGTTTACTTATGAAAATCACCTCGAAAAGCCGCTGCGGGTTATCGCGAGGGGACTACACCCATCCTGTACCAAGGATGAAATAATATAAGACGTTTAAGCCCAAGGCTTTAAAATTCTTGACGCCGTGAACATAATAAAGAAAGAGAAGCAACGTACGGACGAAGGCAAAGATTCCGCTGTTATCCGACGCGGCCTGCAAATTTTAATGCTTTCTTTTGATAGAACTGAGAATATTAACGAAATCTACAAATTATGTGCCTATCGAAAAACACACAGCGTCGCTTTGAAGAATGGTTTGTATACTTACCCCTTAATCCCAATATTTCTTACGAATATCTGCTTATCACCTGCAGCGCCACCTACATGTCTTTGAATTTTACCATTTTATGTGGCGGCTTTGACTTCTGTCAATTCATAGCGTTTTGTACTTTACCCGCGAAAGGTCCATCTTTCACAGAGTTAAAGTTAAAGATTGTTTTTTAAAAGAAACATTTGAACTACGTGCAAATAAAATTTGTTTAATTAATCCAAATAAATGAAATTAATTGGCGTTTGCCTAAATACGTAAACATAAATATGAGTGAAGTACCGGAAAGAGGACGAAGTGCTGAAGTCCAGAAAGAATTTTCCGACGGGGATGATGTCATCGACGTATCCCAGGCAGAGAAAAGAAGACAGAGCGATTCGGATATGGACGACGGCAGAAATGACTCCGGAATTAATGAAAAAATTTGAAACAGTAACTTCACAAGAGACGACAAAATTGATAAACACATTAAAAGAACAGCAAATATTAGAGGCGACCACGATAAGTCCAAGTTTCTTATCGAAGATGTTTCTTATTCAAAAGAAAGACAAAAGTTTTCGTCCGATATTCGACCTTCGGGGCCTCAATTCGTTTATAAAAACCAGACCATTCCAACTGATTTCTCATGCATCAGTGCCAGAGTTCCTGCAGAAGCAGGACTGGATGGTGAAAATCGATCTATCCCAAGCGTATTTTCATGTTCCCATAGCAGTCAGCCATCGTTGTTTTTTAAGGCTGGTTTACAACGGAGAGCTACTGCAAATGACATCCCTCCCATTTGGTCTAAGTTCTTCCCCCCAAATATTTGCAGCGCTAACGAATTGGATCGCGGAGATTCTTCGAAAACGTTGCATTCGGGTACACTTAGACGATTTTATGTTGGTCAATCAAAACCAGGAGGAATTGGCTTCACAGGCTGCGGAAGCCGTGAGTCTTTTAGAATCTCTGGGATGGAAAATAAATTACCCAAAAGCCGTTCTAAAGCCCACACAACAAATAGAGTATTTGGGAGTAACATGGGATACAGTTTGCAACAAGATGTTTCTTTCAAACGACAAAATAGAGAAAATATTAATTGCAATAAAGAAATTTTTGTTGACGCGCCTTCACAGCCAACTACAGGTTGTTAGGCCAGTTGAATTTTGCAACATTCGTAATCCCCACTGGCCGCCTTCATTGCCGCCAGCTGCAAATATTTTGTCGACGTTTCAACCGGAACCCAAAAAAGAAACAGAAAGCTCCTTTGCAAGTATTGGTAGACTTAAAATGGTGGCGCGGAGCCATACACAAAAAGTCAGCACTGATCCCGAAACCATTCACAAACCTCTTGACAACTTGGGTCAAGAAACTTATCGCTGCTTCTGCAAAAAGAAGAGAAAGTGCGAAAGTGGATAATCTATTTATAACGTTGACAAGTCAGCCCAAGCCGGCATCCAGGACTGTGATTGGGGGCTGGGTTCGATCCGTTCTAAGGGACTCTGGTATAGAGGCATCACCTGGAAGCATCAGATCAGCCATTGCCTCAGTCGGCTGGCTGGATAATCATTCCATTCAAGACATACATACTTGCAAGAGGCAACTGGAAAAATGAGAACACGTTCAAGAAGTTCTACTGCAAAGAGATACAAAGGAAAGGCCAGTCAAACTCACATCTTTTATTTTCAAATTTTCGCCCAAGCTAAGGAATTTCTCGTACTTGAGGCATTTCCAAGAAGAAAATTTATTTTTATGTTGACAACGAAAGTTCTACCTACTACGATTTACATGAAATGAATTCAGTTTACTTATATCAATAAATATAATTTTTGTTGTTTTTTCGTTCACATAGCGTTTTGTGCTTTTATCACCAGCAGATATCAAACACGTCTTTAAAGCGACGCTGTGTGTTTTTCGATAGGCACATAATATGAAATTTTGAATTACAACAAAATTGTTATTATGTGCTGGAAGAAAAACACACAGCGTCGCAGGAATATCTTCCTAGTGAAGAAGCTATGAATTGACAGAAGTCAAAGCCGCCACATAAAATGGTAAAATTCAAAGACATGTAGGTGGCGCTGCAGGTGATAAGCAGATATTCGTAAGAAAGATTGGGATTAAGGGGTAAGTATACAAACCATTCTTCAAAGCGACGCTGTGTGTTTTTCTTCCAGCACATAATAACAATTTTGTTGTAATTCAAAATTTCATATTAAAATCAATCCTTTACATCAAGGTAAAAATCGAGCCCAAGCGGAAGGGCAACAGGCTAGTTCCCCAATGTAAGCGATGCCAAGGTTTCCGACACACGCAAGCGTACTGCCAGAAAAAACCGCGATGCGTAAAATGCGCCGGCGAACATCTCTTGACGGATTGCAACGTCAGCAGTCAGGCCCCGCTGTTTGCGCCAATTGCAGGGAAAGTCACCCAGCGAGCTACCGAGGTTGCGAAATTGCTATTGAGTTACAAAAACGGCATGAAGCTCCAAAGAAAAATATTGAAAATAAGGGCCCAAGCCTAAAACCTCCTAAAGTAGATAAGCCAAAAACTCCTAAGTCGACAAGGGGTACGGGTTTGATTAAAGGCAAAATTCAAAATGCGCAAGAAAACGTCGCTGGTCCTAGTTCCCACCGGAGTCAAAAGGGAGAATCCACACTTGTTGGTCCAAGATCGTACGCTCAAGCCGCGTCACGTGGTCTTCTTATCGACGGGAAAGCCAACATGTTGGCCAACCGACAGAAATAAAATACCTGATCTCGTCGACTTCTTTATCGCGAGGGGGGTACCTCGTTACCTTACGAATGTAGAAGAACGCTTTGATCTCTGTTCAGATAACTCGGCAGTTTTTTTTGAAAATCAGCGGAAGCCTAGCGAAAAAGAAAAGAGCGCCTAGATTAACTAACAACAACACCGACTGGGACGGCTTTAGAAAATACTGCAAAGAAAACATAGCTTTAAATGTACCGCTCAAAACGCCACTTGAAATAGAAGACGAATTAGATAAACTTGTGAGAGTTATTCAGAGCGCTGCGTGGAATAACACTTCTTTTCGGAGGACCGAATTATCGAACAGCCGAACAATATATCCGCGAGAAATAGAAGAGCTAATATGCGAAAAGAGGAGAGCGCACAAGAGATGGCAACGTTCGCGAGTACCCCCGGATAAGACCATCTTGAACCACCTTTCTAACAAACTGAAGCACGAACTTCAAGATTTTAAAAGTCGCGAGACTACTGCTTACCTCAAAAGTTTGACTGTCGATAAAGGTTCGAACTACTCTCTTTGCAAAGCAGTCAAGTCCGTTAAGAAGCCTATAGCACACTCTGCGCCATTAAGAAAAGCCAACGGCGAATGGGCAAGAGAAGACAAAGAAAAAGCGGATTTATTTGCAGATTACCTAGAAGAAACACTCAAAGCGTTTGACGGGGAACCGTTGGTCGAGGGGCTCAATCCTTATGCGGTACAAGATAATTTTAGAATAAAAACCGTGTCATTGGCTGAACTTCGTCAAACGATAAATAATCTGAAAAACAACAAAGCCCCTGGCTACGACTTAATTACAAGCGAAATTCTAAAGGAGCTACCGAAAAAAGCTATGGTCAAGCTACTCTATATCATTAACGCTTCCATGAGAGTTTTATACGTTCCAAGGCAATGGAAAGTGGCCGAGGTCATAATGGTTCCGAAACCAGGAAAATGTCCAAACGAAAAAAAGTCATACAGACCTATTTCGCTACTGCCGATAATATCTAAGGTATTCGAGAAACTGTTGCTTAAAAGGTTGCAACCAATCATTGAAGAAAGACGATTGATTCCGGATCACCAATTCGGATTTAGGAAAAAGCATTCAACAATCGACCAGGTCTATCGAATAACAAACGAAATCGAAAAAGCTCTGGAAGCGAAAAAGATATGTACCAGCGTTTTTCTCGACGTATCGCAAGCCTTCGATAAGGTGTGGCACGAAGGCCTGAAGTACAAGTTAAGGCTTAGCTTACCAGAAAAACTCTATAAAATCTTAGAGTCTTAAAGACCTACCTTAAAGACAGAATCTTTCGCGTAAGGTACGAAAATGAGTACTCGGAATTCAAAGAGATAAATGGCGGTGTCCCGCAAAGAAGCGTTCTCGGCCCAATATTATTTTTGCTTTATACAAGAGACATTCCCACGATGAGGAAACAATTTTAGCTACGTTCGCAGACGACACTGCTATTCTCGCTATTGATACGACAGTTGATTTATCAACAGGGAAACTCCAGCGCGCTTTAGACAAAATATGCGACTGGACGAAGATCTGGCGAGTCGTCCTTAACGAGACTAAGTCAACGCATGTTAACTTTACTTATAAAAAGATAAACAACAAACCTTTACCGTAGAACGATGTAGCTGTGGCGGTAGTAGTAGCGGTAGTAAGAGCTGTCAAAAGTTAAAACACATGTATTCAGTGTATTGCGCACACAATGTGTGTCTGTGGCGGTAGCGCGTAGCTGTGGCGGTAGTAAGAGTTGGCCAACTTTTAACTTTCGTAGCGCTACACGGTGGACAGTTCAATACAAGTTAAGTAAACAATGGAGGAATAGGACGTCGAAAAGTTTATTGAGATGGTTAAATCTAAAGAAATTTTATGGAATTTGCGTCATCCGTTGTACAAAAATATTAAATCTAGTTCAAATTAACTCAGAGTATCGGCCATTGTTTATAAACGAGGTTTTTGTTCGGCATAGCCGCGCTACACCATTGTGTTCAATTTTTTTCCGTGCTACGCCACATGGCTCTGCGGCTGTACTACGTACTATTGCTACATACCACCTACGGGCATTGTGGTCCCACGGTTATTCATTAACTCGGTACAAATCCCGTACTCAAATGAAGCGAAATATCTAGGAATGACTCTAGACGGAAAACTTAAATGGAAGCCGCACGTTAAAAAGAAACGCGACGAGCTCGAAATCAAGTAAAGAAAAATGAATTGGCTTATCGGAAGATTTTCGAAACTAAGCATATATAACAAACTGGTTTTTAAAGCAAGTGCTAAAAACCATCTTGGACGTACGGTTTACAATTATGGGGTTGTACTAAACCAAGCAATATATCTATTTTAGAAACTTTTCAAAATAAGACACTCAGAGCAATCTTTAATGCTCCATGGTACATAAGAAATAGCGATCTACACCGAGATCTAGGAATCGCAACCGTGTCTGACGAGGTAACAAACTTTGCTCGCAAACTTAGTACTCGTCTTCGCGGACACTGCAACAATGAAATTATCCGAGCTTTGGATCAGACAAAAATCTCACGCGCCGACTACAACGAATGAGACAGTTAGATCTAGCAGCATAAGATGAAACCGCATAAATTGACGGTATTGTAGGTGCCTTCGTTGGAAGGCAGCCTGCCAACACGCGATTACTACAGAAGCTTGAACTACTTGTTAAGGAAACTTAGTCGTAGTCTGACGGAAAATGGGAGGTTTTTTAGTGAGTAAGAATCTCACACTACTATGAGCACGCGCGGCCGGTCCTCGTAGTGCCTATGAAGGTTTTTCCTACCCACGGAAAAATAATAATAATAATAATAATAATGTGCTTCTATTGTGCTTAACTATTTATATAATCCATTTAATCATGACTTTCAAAAAATTAACCTGCTTTAAACTTTTCCATTGAAATTTCGGTTCATTCTAGATGGGGCTCTAATTAAATTTAAATTTAGTTTTTTTCGTTAAGTGATGTTAATTACAAATGTTGTCACCAGGCAAATTATCATAGTGAAAGGGCTTAATAATAGCACATTTTTGTTTTACATGCTAAACCACGAAGTGTTTTAAATTTACTCTATATTTTATTGAAAAAAAATAATCAATTGTTGCAACACTATATTTATATAGCAGCTAGATAGATAGATAGAGGGGTAACTAATAATAGTTACTGTCCCTACTTTTACATTCTTCGCCGAGCGTTAAAAAAAGAAGAGAAGCATTTGAAAAGTTGTTAATCATGAACTTCTTGATATACCCACTATGTAACAATGTGGATATTTCGACAAATTGTTTTGGCTACGTTCTTAAAATTGTTTTGTGTTGTATTGAAAAAACCAATTTTCTTCTGAAAATTTATATCAGAGGGATGTTATGCTCACAAACCCTTAATAAATTAAAATAAAAATTTAATTTAATTTAATTTATAATAAATAATAATTCTTATACATTTTTACTAATAATTTCGCCAGAGTCATCAAAGTTTGCGTTAAAATAAGCCCGTTCCAACAATAATACAGAAGTTGAAAAGCCTGTCTCATAATGTTAAATCTGGTCTGTAAACTTAAGGACTGCAAAGCATTTCCGCAGATTTTTCATCTAAATTCAAACTGTGGTTTAGTCTTCATATCTGCGTACATAAAATTCCTATTTCCTTTTTTTAACATACAAATTTCCCCTCAATTTATAAGTAGACCAATTGCCATTTTTCTAGGCTACGACGGTAGCTGCTCAAAAAATATAGTAGTCGAATGGATAGCCAGACAACGAAGTGATACCATATCAAGTTATTTTTTCTTTAGCAGTCGAACCGATAAAAGCTATTTTGTACATTCCGTGGGAGTAGACAAACTGATTTGTACAAATTTATACAACCAATGTCATTACCCGCTCATTCCAACCAGCAGCAAAAAAAAACACTTAAAAAATCAAAGCCAAAAACATTTTTATTGGCCAAGGTCAGGTACGTTGTACTTAATACCGTTAAGGCAAAAAAATTCAACTTCGATTGATTGTGAAAATTAAGAGATTAATTATTATAATTGACAGCTGCTGACAGTAGATTGTAAAGTTACACAATAAATTTCTCTTATCAAAAGCTAAGGCCTACTCAAGACGCGTAGTCAACATCGATCAGATCTATCGATGTGACGACTCATAGGTGCTTTGAATGAATGAGAGGGTCAGGATTTATGTTGGTTTTCGATCTCTTCCAAAAAATATCGAGTCATAAAATCCAACCAAACATCCCGTAGGGGGTATGGGTTGGATGATATTGTTCTAGAAACGGGTGTCAAAAAAAGGCAGCTTTCTTCAAAAAATCAAATGAAACTGGACCATGTCCAACCACTCCTTCTAAGCATTACATAATAAAAACCAAAAAGAAAGGCTCTAAGTTTGAACACTGACCATATGCACAACATTTTTTTTCTGACGGATACATGACGGATGAGGTAGCAACGAAAACTATTTTATGTCATTAATACCATTGCGAAAATGCTCTAAGGTTACTCGGAGGTCGGAAGAGAAGACCCCCAAATATGCGGCGAGCAAATCTTTTTAACTTCAATGATCTAAGATCAAATATTCACACTGCGGCAGATCTTGGAGAAAACCCAGGAATTCCAAATCGATACACACCACCTCTTCATCGATTTCAAGGCCGCGTATGACAGCATCTATAGAGACGAGCTATATAGCGCAATGTCTAGTTTTGGCATCCCTGCCAAACTCGTCAGTCTGTGCAGGATGACGATGGAAAACTCACGCTGTTCCGTCAAGGTCGGCAAAGACCTCACCGACCCCTTTGATGTCAAAAAAGGATTTAGACAAGGCGACGCGCTGTCATGCGACTTCTTTAACATCATACTTGAGAGAATTGTGCAGAACTCTCGCGCCAACACCAGAGGTACAATCTTTCAAAAGTCCGTTCAACTACTCGCATACGCAGACGTCATTGACATAATCGGTAGAACAAAGCGTGATGTCAGTGAAGCCTTTGTGAGTATTGGGACGGAAGCGGCGAATATGGGTTTAGCAGTCAATGAAGGCAAAACCAAGTATATGCTGTCATCAAGAAAAGACACCCAACACCGACGTCTTGGACAAAACATCACCATCGACAGCTATAACTTTGAGGTAGTTAGGGACTTTGTCTACCTGGGTTCCGCTGTTCTATTCTTACTTCTTTGGGCTAAGAAGGCAATTGAGTAGCAAAGCCCTCTCTCGAGCAACTAAAGTGTCCATGTATAAGTCCCTCATCATCCCAGTCCTGCTTTACGGTGCAGAAGCATGGACCCTGTCAAAGGCGGATGAAAACACTTTAGGCTGCTTCGAGAGGAAAATTCTTCGGACGATTTACGGTCCCGTCTGCATAGACGGAGTGTGGAGGAGGAGATATAACATCGAACTGTACGGGCTGTACAGCGATGCCGACCTAACCAAAAGAGTCAAAACCAACGTTTACGATGGCTGGGTCATCTAGAGCGGATGGACACCAACGCCCCGGCCCGGAAAATCTTCGAATCACCCACCCCAGGGACGGCACGGTAGAGGAGCACCGAGACTCAGGTGGCGCACGCAAGTGGAAGGGGACCTCAGCCAACTTCGCGTGCGAAACTGGAGACGGCTAGCTAGAGACAGAGCTGGCTGGCGAAGCTTGTTGGCTGAGGCCCAGGTCCACCCCGGACTGTAGCGCCACCTTAAGTAAGATCTAAGATCAAAACTTATTTTTCTATCAGACCCGCATAAAGCTCAATTTAAATTTTTAAATTTTCGTTATTCGAGCTGATGAAAAAGAGTATCTACCGATAAAAAAGTTGATTTGATCTGTTTCGAAAAGATATCAAAAAATTGAAACTCTCGATTGTGGTTACTTATTTCAATCATATATTTTAAAACCTTCAACTGAGCACACATCTTAAGTTAATGTCAAACTCATAAAGCTCATTGTTTGCTTTCTCTTAACCTACATTAATAAATTGCCATCGAGCAGGGAATATATTCCCGTAACCCCTAGAAAGGCCTGCAAGATAAGGCATCGAGCTGTTTACTTTTGTTATCAATTCTGACCTAGTAAACGTTATTTTCTTTTAATTATTATTTTTTCCTTCAATATGCATTCATTATAAAGTCATACTTTTTTCGTTACTTACATTTCTGCTGCATAATAATTTACTTTGTAATAAAACAAGGCTAGTCTGTTGAACTCTTAATACTTCGATAGATGACTCTGAAGATTTCCTTATCTTATTTCATTTTTGATTGAAGAAAAATTTAGAGTTAACAAAAAGAGTTGACTTGCAGGATTGAAGCAGCGTAATATAAGCCGTTTCGGGATAAAGTTTTCGTTATGTTAAGGAACCTTTGCTGGTCTACTGGGAGTCACTTTGAACCTTAATTTTTTGTATCTCACTAGTTTAATTTAATCATAATAGATTTTTTGTTAGATTGTACGTCTCTACAAGCACCTTCCTAATACCTTAATAACCTTAACTAAACGGATCTTGTTAAAATGACATTCCAAACTTATATCACTAAAAGATTACATTTCAAACGGTATTATATTTTTCTTAGAATCATAAGAAACTATGTCTTAATTGTACAAATTATTGTTAAATAAATTTAATTGAGTTGCATTAAATTTAAAGCATAACATCTATCTATGGAATGAGAAAAAATAAAAGGTTGCTTACCTAAGCGCTTCGTAGTTGTTATAGTAATATGCCCTAATGACAAGCTAACACAGAGCTCCCGGTGCCGATTAGAGCAGATACAGACCAGGTAATGATAGTATGATACATTTTAAAACAACTGGTTGCCATAACGACAACAACAAAAAATTCCTCTAGAAGTTAATTCAACAGGTGAAATGATTAAGTCACGTCTGTCGGACTGCTTATATGTGCGAAGGGTTTTGATCTTTAAAACTGAGTTAGAGAACTCAAACTTAAGGTATGGCTTGATTCTTCAGAAACTGTAATAAAGTTGCTTAAAAAAAAAGTTGCCCACAGTTTTGTCCTCTGCTGGCTAAAATTTAAGAGAACCTAAAAATTACTTTGTAAAACAAAAGGCCTTTTGATCAAGTTGGGCAAGTCATAAAGGAATAAAATTTTTGGTATATAGAACTTGAGGACAGAAACCGCTTCAATTGGACGAAAATTAGACGGCACACACCATTCACCATGCCCACTTTTACCATGGTAGATCTTAAAAACAAGAAAATTCACGCTAAAAGGGTGTTTCCACCGGACAGTAATCCGCGATTAAGACAAATCGACCTGAAATCCCCTCTAAATCACAAGATTTACCATACGAATATAAACCCCTTCACGATAAGATTAAAAATTAATCGCGTAAATAATCTCTTCCACGCAAGAATTCTTAAATCAAACCGAGCAGAATTCTACGCGTTTTGTGCGTTTTCTGACGAAACAAAGCAAACACACCTTTTATTGACAGCAGGGTGTCATCAACTCAGCAGTGTTTTCTGTATGGTGTAAATAGATGCGAATAACGGCCGATTTTGCTGTTAATGTTCGCTGTTCCTGTCAAAAACGTTAAATGCAATAAGGTGTGCACACTGCAAAATATTGATGGATATTAATGTTGATACTGCTGGTTGATTTTGATTAAGTTGGTCTACTATAAACTTTGTGGACCGAAATCCCAATTAACAGAACTGACGAAAAACAAAACGTCAAATCTGTTGATTTGATTGCATCTCCTAATGAATGTAAGACACAAAAAAGACAAATTCAATTGGAGAACCTCCTCTAGTGGGCGTGGTATCTATTTTAAGGGTAAATTTTCAAATGCAATTTACTCAGTATTTTTGCTCGAAATTGAAAAAAATTTGCTTAATTTTTTTATGTAGAAAACGCTTAGTTTCACATTTTGTTCATACAAGACTGAACAAGGCAGAATTGAAGAAAAACCTAAAATTTTCCAGAAAAACTTAATTTCGACTGCCCTTGAGCCTAATTTAGGAAAGCATGAAAGAAAAAAAGTAGCAGGTTAGGTAAACAATACTTCCGTCCAGATTTCGTTTATATAAAGTTTTTAGCCACGCTCCTTTTAGGGGTCGATTTTTTCAAAAATATTGAATTTGAACCAAAAAATTGCATTTTTACGTACATTTGGGCGTAACTTGGAAATATCTGTGGAAGTATCTTATAATTAATAGTTTGTAATTAGGGGCGGTTAGACCACGCCCCTTTTCGAAGTTTGCATTACTATAAAATGTCAAAAAATATCTATGCCATCACCATTTTACAATGTGGGATAGGATGGGGTATTCAACGGTCCGTTTTACGGACTGTAACTTCTGCGTACACACTGCAGCACTTACTCACTGGTTTTTTTAATGACATGGGGCTCTTAAAAGATTCGCCATCCCTGTCTTATGATATCACTTCGTTTTCAGTCCGTCCGCACATGTAACATCTGAACGTTGAAGTCGTAGGAAGATGAAATTTAGTACACTTATAAAGTCCGTAAAAAAAAATTGGACGCTGTTTGTATATAGCGATTGACAAACAGGAATTATTATGCTTATTTGAAAAAAAGGGGACAAGAGAGATTGCTCTAACTAAAGAGGAAATGTATCGTATATCTCTCTTAAGCCCCCTGGGAAAAGTAGTCTCAAAGGTGTGGAAAGCGCGTTCCAGAGCTGTAATAGAGCCTTTGTTATGGGAAGAGCAATGCGGCTTTCGGCCTGGCAGAGGCACAACCGACCAGCTTTTTACTCTGAAGGTTGTTCTTAAGAAGGCCTGGGAATATGCCAAACCGGTCAATGTGTGTTTTGTTGATTTTGAAAAGGCCTATGACCGGGTTCCCCGGGATAAACTCTGGAGAGTTTTGCAGGACTATGCACTGTGTGGGCCTCTTCTGAGAGCCATAAAGTGTTGTATGGGAATTGCAGAACGGATAAATGGCGACAAATTCCATCCTTTTGATGTGAGCGTTGGACTTCGCCAGGGCTGTGTTCTCTCGCCTCTCTTTTTCATATCATATGACTGGATGGTGAAGCGCTGTCTTGGTGAGGAATCTTTCGAATTGGCTGGCGTCAGGATAAGCCATCTGCTTTTTGCAGATAATTTAGCTATACTGGCTTCATAGGAGGAACTTCAGCGAGTACTGGATGGGCTTGCGGCCGCATCTGTGGTGAGGCTGGGATGAAAGTACGTGAGTAAATCCGAAGTTATGGTTGCTTCCCGAACTCCTGTGCAGTGTACCCTGCACATTAATGGAGTCCCACCGAAACAAGGAAAGAAATTTAAAATCTCGGGGTCTTTTTCACGAAAGATGGAAGGAGTGATACTGAGTTAGCCTGTAGGATTGGCCAAACTGGAGCAATAGTATAAAAACTGCTCCGGCCGGTCATAAGGAAGGAGCGAAAGCAAAGATCTAAACCTTCATCTTTGGTCATGAAATTTGGGGAATGACCGAAAGAACAGGATCGCGGGTACGAGCTGTTGAAATGAGATGTGCGTTCCTGATGGTGTTACTCTTAGAGATAGTGCTAATTACTGCAAAACAAATGCAGCTAAAGCAGCTGTCAAAAAAAGGAATATTTTGTACGCAGTTGTGACGATGTGCCGCAAGAAATTCATATTCACCGGCGTACTCGTCGCACTTCCCAAATAGAAACATGTCGACGCCAATGTGACACAGTGCCTAAACAGGATTTCTTTTTTACGCAATTTTGACACAATGCCCAAATGAAAACCTTTTTCACGCAAATTTGCGGTAGTGCCTGAATTTAATTTTGCTTTTAACACACATGGGAATTGGGACAAGATGATTTTTTAGGCGCAAGTATAACACAATTTCTAACAAGGAATATTTTATTTCGAGCATCCAAAATGGCCTAGCTAGAACACATTATTTAACAAAAATTTTAGATCGTATAAATAATTTAAAAAAATTTAATAGTTAAAGACGATATATTTCGGGTAGTTTTTTTACAAGTATTCAAGAACAAACTTTCGTTGCCCATAAGTTGAAGGCTATTGTAATTATCGTTAATTTTTCTGTATAAAATTAATAATTTGCAGGAGCACATTAAGAAGCATAACGTTCAATAAGTACTATTACTAACAAAGTGAACATATTTTGAATGTAATTATTACTACTCTGTGTCGAAAATTTGGTAAAGGAAGAGCCGCTTTCATTCAGAATCGTAATTTTGCCTACAATTGCGACGGAATAAGGATGTAACTGCGCGAATCAAGTGTGTGGATAAAGGAATAAATTTTGATAGGTACTGCGTGATGAAATGTGTTTATACTGACACAATATAACACACTGCGAAAATTTCACCAACGAAAAGTAGGAATTTCAACCGAAATTCCTACTTTGCGTTGCAACACTTCCGCAACTTAGAAGACGCTGAGACGTTGGCAATTCGAAACATTGGTTCCTAATTGGGAACCAATTCCTAATACTTGGGAAGGATTTTGCGTATATTTTTAAAATTATTTGCTTCCGATAAAAATACTAACCAAGCAATCTTAGTTTAATATTTATACAATAAAATAATTTTAGTTTAGTACAAACATTTAATAAAAAGGAATAATGCTTTATGTAAACAATCACACAATTTGAGTCGGTGGAAGTACCTACATCAAATATCTGCATGGATCTAACGTCTACGCATTTGCATAAATAATTTACAAATTCAATGTGCTGTAGAGTATATTTCAATATCGCACAATAAATAATGCTTAAGGCAGTTACATAATTCCTGTCACAAATTAACACAAGAGTTTGCTTCCGCTACCAAACTCCACAATCTTCCACCACCTCTCGCCAACGAGTTCAGTTGGTGCGGTATACCTTCTATTTTCGTACCATTTTAACTTGGTTAAGACTCTGTTAAGCCGCACATTTTGTGGACTGCGAAAATCCATTTGGACCGTCGGTCGGTAAACAAATACGTAGACAGGCATAGTATTGCTAAACCTTATAATTTACATCATACCAACAGTCGCAAGTAATCACCGCCATGGCCCCACGAAGAAAACTCGTACTGGATTTAGAAAAAAAAACACATCATGCAACAAGTAATCACAACATCATTTCACAAGATTTAAAAGTTGTTACTTCTTAGATAGTCGTACTAAACCAATGGTCGCAACCGAGGAATGTCTTCCTGATTTATTGATATTTTTATTGCCTTTGTTGAACACACAATATTACAACATTTGTTACGCACTTTCACTACGTAATTATCGCGCCTAGGTGATTAGTCAGTCAGTCTTGCAGTTCATAACTTTTGTCAATCATATGTATCATTATTCGCCCCTGCGTCATCTCACAAGTCTGCCCGCCTGAATCTGAAGGTTACCCCAATTTCGGATTATCTCACATACAAAAAGGCCCATGTTGGTCAAAGCATAATAAGAAAAAAAGTCCGACTTTACGTCACATTTCATAACAAGGTTGCAAGGAAACGGAATGGGCATCTCTTGGATACTTACACCGAAAAGCTTAAAAATTCAGTTTATTTTCAAAATTATTATTTTAACCGAACAGATACCGACACGGCGCGCTCAGTAGATGCTTCGCGAGGAAATTGTTGTTAGCAACTGAGCGGATTTTCTTTAATAATAGCTGTGCTAGTGGTACGCACGCCAAGCCAACTGAACTGACTACAGCTTGTCGGCCAGGGAAGAAGAGATTTCTGGCGCTACTATTGGCAATGGAGAGACCAACGATATGGTCAGAGAAACAGTGCGGTGCTGGGTGCATGGCTTGGTAGGTAACTAGCTCATACGTAACAGTTTCTTTCGGCTGGCCAAGTCTGTATCAGCTCTGGGTGAGGGAATTCCCAACAAGAGCTAAATTTATAGCTTTTCTGTGCTCATGCATTCATTTTTCGGTCTGTTACAAAAACATGAAGGGAATTGATCGTGATGATCTCGATGAGTGTTTACTGCTGCCGAGCGATAATAATTGTTGGACGAAGCTAATCGAATGAAGTAAGTTCCAAATGTCATTGAAATGGTATCAATTCGGTGGCTAATGGAAACAAAAAGCTTTAAGTACTTATAGCCCAAGAGAAGACAAGTAGTATAGGTGACAAGCGTTACATGGATAAGAAATGTTGTTGCGTAACGTTTGTGTAAGATGAAAAAAAAGGTAAACGGCCCTGACATTGAAAAAATTTAAATATGTATATGGAGTGACTTGTAAACCTTTGATCCACTTAGACATCATTCTTCACGCACGAATTTGAAGGCCTTATAGCTTTGTACTTGAGTTGTGGTTGACAACTTTGTGAGACTCAATAGACACCTAATGACCCTTTGTGCTTTTGTAGTTGATATTTTTTTTTTGTTTATAATGGTTTAATCAAAACAACCATTAGCTGGCAGAATATTTATTTATTTTTTGACAAAAATGTAAAAATAAAAGGTTTTGAACTGTGTAGGTACCTATGTATACATAATTTTACCGTGTCAAATAAGAATTAACCAGTAAAGGTAGGTATCAAGAAACCCAACACCAACGTCTTAGACAAAACATCACCATCGACAGCTATAGCTTTGAGGTATTTAGGGACTTTGTCTACCTGGGTTCCGCTTTCAATTCAGACAATGACACAGCTCTTCAGACAATGACATAGGTCTTGCCAATCCATGTTTCTTTGGGCTAAGAATACAATTAAGTAGCAAAGCCCTCTTTCGAGTAACTAAAGTGTCCATGTATAAGACCCTCATCATCCCAATCCTGCTTTACGTTGCAGAAGCATGGACCCTGTCAAGAGCGAAAAGCGGATGAAAACACTTCAGGTTGCTTCGAGAGGAAAATTCTTCGAGCAATTTATGTTCCCGCCGGTGTAGTCGGAAAGTGGAGGAAGTTGAAAGATTGTACCTCTGGTGTTGGCGCGAGAGTTCTGCACAATTCTCTCAAGTATGATGTTAAAGAAGTCGCATGACAGCGCGTTGCCTTGTCTAAATCCTTTTTTGACATCAAAGGGGTCGGTGAGGTCTTTGTCGACCTTGACGGAACAGCGTGAGTTTTCCATCGTCATCCTGCACAGACTGACGAGTTTGGCAGGGATGCCAAAACTAGACATTGCGCTATATAGCTCGTCTCTATAGATGCTGTCATACGCGGCCTTGAAATCGATGAAGAAGTGGTGTGTATCGATTTGGAATTCCTGGGTTTTCTCCAAGATCTGCCGCAGTGTGAATATTTGATGGATGGTTGACAAACGGCTTCAGGCGTTCACACAGTACAGCAGAAAATTTCATTCGTCGGGCATGCTTTCTTCCGACCATATCTTGCAGATGAGCTGGTGCATGCTTCTAACCAGCTCATCGCCAGCGGATTTAAAAAGTTCGACAGCTAGGCCGTCTGCTCCGGCTGCTTTGTTGCACTTGAGCTTAGACACAGCTACTTTCACCTCCTCCAGGTCGGGTGGGCGGTATCGTTCGTATGCTTCGTCGGTAACGTCTTCGCCCGGGTTGAATAGTTCGTTCTGCCTGACAGCGGTATTTCGTTCGTCCTCGCCGTTATACAGTCTGCAGAAGTGGTCTTTCCAAATCCTCAAAATTTTTTTATATATACACAACGGTTTAATTACAGTTTGAATATTGATGGTAAAAAAGAAAACAAAGTGTTTCGGCCTTATCTTAAAAAGTTTAAGAGCCAGAAGGAAGAAAATGAAAGCATGTACTAAAAAGAAGAAAATTAAAACATGTAAAAAAATTTTCATAATGAAATCGAATTTTTGTAAAATATTGAAAAGTTTTTGAGAAAAAAGGAATGGAAAATAGATATCTATATACCCATTTTCAACGTGCTTAACGTTATAATTTTTTCATCACTTTATTTAAAGAACCGATCTTCGGCTAACATATAAAGCTGCCAAAGGTTTAGCAAAGGCTTAAATCAAATTTTGGTTAAACGGTGTGAGAACTGTAGTTTTGGCGTGAAAAAATTTGTCCCCAACACTATCTCCCATTTAGC
Organism: Neoascia interrupta; assembly: GCA_947623515.1. Classification (NCBI taxonomy): domain Eukaryota; kingdom Metazoa; phylum Arthropoda; class Insecta; order Diptera; family Syrphidae; genus Neoascia; species Neoascia interrupta. The sequence goes on along the minus strand of OX392463.1, from coordinate 117,963,874 downwards.
ATGGGCCAGGCCAAATGATTTGCAAAAAATCACACACTCAAGAATTATTTGTAATTTTCGGAAAAAAAACTATAGAAATTTTCGAATATTTAGCTAATTCTGAGATTTAGCACGAAAACTTAAAAAAAAAATCAAAAATTATTTTTCAAAATATTCTGGAATCTTAACGATGGTACCGATTATAATGAAATTAGGTTTGTATATAAAACGTATGAAGTGAGTTCTAAAACTTTTAAGATCTTTAAAAAATTGCGTTTCTTACTTAAAATTTTCTGGTTTTAAATAAAAAAAAGTGGGAAAGTGCAACAGTGCGTATTCAAAAGCTTCAGTCCATCTACGACGGATTCACAACGGATCCACGCCTCCAAAATGTGGGCGGGATATAAAAATATAACTGTTGAATGCTTTATACTAGGTGGTTGCACACATTCGTCTTTTTAACTAAAAAATCACATTTTTTCTAACGCCACGAGGCACATACTACATATACGTAAAAGTTAGAAACTGGTAATATCTACAACTTTTGTCATATAATTTTTTGTCAAATTTCATATTAATTTATTGAAAAACAGTCATTTTAAGCTTAAGTCCCTTAAAAAAGTGGGCGTGGTCTTCAAAGACAATTACAATGCAATGTAACATACCAAAAATGAATGCCCTAGCACCATTGTAACATAGCTAAAATTCGGAAAAAGTATTTTTTTTAAATAAGCGTATTTTTTCAAACTTGATCCGAAGGACTGGACCCAGCCAACCCACCAAATTTCAGCTCTCTAACTTAAAATTTAAGGCCTCAAAGTTGTTTACTTACATACGGAGGGACGGACGGATATGGCTTAATCGATTCTCCTGTCGGTCCCATTCATATCTCTAAAAGGTCTTAGGGGTCTACGGTGATTATTTCACTGCGTTACAAACTATGTATATAATCTGTGTAAAACTGTAAGACGTCGTGAAAAGCTGTAATTTACCAATTGGTATCTTCTAATGATTATGAGTCATAAAAACAAAGTCCGCAGACCGTCCCTTGTGGGCGTGGCATCGATTGAAAGCGTAATCTTTCAAATGCATTTTATTCAATATTTTTGTTCGAAATCGAAAAATGTTTACTTAATATATTATGTAGAAAATACTATTTTCTATATTTGGTTCATACATAGTTTTGGGCCACGCCCACATATAGAGGCAAAATATAAGAAAAACCTATAATTTTCCAAAAAAACATGGATTTCGACTGCTTTTTAGGCTTACTGAAGGCAGAATAAGAAATAAATTTCAGCACATAAGATACACCGTACACTGGTCTAGATTTAGCTCATACAAAGTTTTTTGCCACGCCCATCCGACCCATTAGAGCCGATTTCATTATTATTGAATTTGAACCAAAAAATTAAATTTTTGCGTACATTTTAGCCGCACACTTGGATATTTCTATGCTTATATTGATTTTTGGCAATAGGAGCTGGACATGCCACGCCCCTATTAAAAAATTAATTAAAAAAACTTATAAAAAATTTTTTTTTTACTTAATTTATGATTGACGAATTGTAACGGGAAGGAGATGGAAAACAAAAAAATTTAAGAATGGAAAGGAGAATAGATGTGGAAAGGAGAATAGGAATGGAAAGGAGAATAGGAATGGAAAGGAGAATAGGAATGGAAAGGAGAATAGGAATGGAAAGGAGAATAGGAATGGAAAGGAGAATAGGAATAGGAATAGATGATACCGCAGTTCGTTACAGACGGACCAAAGCTAAAACATAAGCACTCTCGCACTCACTGATTTTGCTCTTTATTTATTCTGGCTTTACTTGTTTCTGTGATATTTATTTTTATATTTGAATATTCGCTTTCTTATCAATTTATTTATCTGTGTATTTATTTATCTATTCATTCATTTAATTTATTATTATTCATTGCATTTTTGAAATACATTTATAAATAATTCTATTATTGTAAATATTGTTAAGGCACCGAAAATCTAATATAGTAAAATGTTAGAGAGTAAAATTTAACACTTATTAATTTAAATTTAGCGCTCCTGTTCGCCATTTGCAAAATAAAATAAAATTTATTATTTGAACTTGGTGCTCTAATACCAAGATCCGCCATATTTAATTTTATTTTTTTGCTTTCTTATCTGTCCACAACGAAAAATTAAGTTAAATAACAATTGTATTGGTCTTGAACAGTATAAGCAGCAAGTTGTTTTTATATCAGTATTCGTCGGTGGTCTTTGGATCAAACATAGTCTTTGAGGAAACAAGGAATTTTCCTGGCAATCCAAATCCGAATTATTGTTATTTGTTGACAATTTGTGGTTATTGCATACTTTGAAAAGGGGCGTGGTGCAACCGCCCTTATTACAAACCATCAAGCATGAATATCTCCAAGCGTCGCTTAAATGTAAGCAAAAATGTAAGTTTTTAGGTCAAATTCAATATTTTCATGAATCCGACCCGTAAAAGGAGGCGTGGCTAAAATTTTTCAAAGATGGAAACCTAGATCGGGATCTAAAATGATTATTTTCATTTTTTATTCTTAAATAAATTAGACTTACAGCCTATCAAAATTGCGTTTTTATGGAAAACTCAAGGTTTTTAGGTTTTTAATTAATTCTGCTCTGTGTAATTCTACTCTGCTCACAAAATCTTCTAGAAACCAAATGTAGAACTTAGTGTTTTCTACATAATACATTAAGTATTTTTTTTTTCAATTTTGAGAAAAAATATTGAATAAAACACATTTAAAAATTTGCCATGAACGATGTCAGGCCCACTAGGGGAGGCCATCACTACGAGATAATATGTGTCGAATTTTAGTCTTTTGCAAGCTCTGATGGTGGTTGCAATTTTACACCGATTGTGGGCGTGGCTGTGTGCGGATTTCAAAAATTTTTAACACTTGTACTTTTTCGGATAACAAAGAGCCAAGTGACATACAGACAGACGGACGGACGGACGGACATAGCTAATTCGATTCAGAATTCGGTCTCGATTATATGCCCTAAAGGTCTTGGGGGTCTACCATTATTATTTCACCGTGTTACAAACTATGTGACAAATTTAATATACTTCCTAGCCTATCACAGAGAATATAAAAACTTAATATACCTCCTATCCTACGGAATAGGGTATAAAAAGGCTTCACTGACATCACGCTGTGTTCTACCAATTATGTCTGTCAATGACATCTGCGTATGTGATTAATTGTACGAACTTTCAAAGATTGCCTCTGGTGTTAGCGCGGAATTTCTGCACCCAGTTCGGGTGGTCCGTGAGCGGGACCGTTTATGTTCTTCATCGGCAAATTCTTCGCCCGGGTTGAATGTTCATACTGCCTGACAGCGGGGTTCGGTTCATCGTGGCCGTTATGCAGTCTTTTTGGAACTTTTTATCCTACCTAGTGTTTGGTGCTTTCGGACCTCATTTTTTTTAAAGCATCTCTCTATCTTCTTAACCGTGCGCTTCTCGTGCTCTCTCTTTTTCCTTTTGTGAAGCCGATGTTCGTATCTTGTCCTCTGCTTATAGAGCTCACTAGCAGCTCTTATGACTACTTTATGCTGGCTGCATAGAACGACGTAAAAAATTTTAATAGAGATGGCGTTGATGCCCATCCGCTCTAGGTGACCCAGCCATCGTAGATGTTGTGTTTTGACGTTTCTGGCTAGGGTCTTGTACAGCCCGTACAGTTCGATGTTATATCTCCTCCTCCACTCTCCGTCTATGCAGACGGGACCGTTAATCGTCCGAAGAATTTTCATCTCGAAGCAGCCTTAAGTGCTTTTATCCGCCTTTGAAAGGGTCCATGGTTCTGCTCCGTAAGGCACGACGGTAAAAGTATATAGCGTTATGTCCAAGAGGTCGTAGAGCTTATCGTTGGAGTCGCCATCTTACTCCTCTGTAGGGATAGTATGCTGCCGATATGTTCACTGAAATTATTCTCCTTTGTATGAAACCTTTTATTACTTACCGAATCTGAAGTGTCAAACCAAGAGGGAACTCATGGTTCGACTCGAGCTGCAGGGGTGTTGAAGGAGATAAGTTTTCGAACATATAAAGATAACCGAAATGAGGAAACCCCTAAAAACTTAATACATGTCAGAAACGAATGAAATGCAGTGGATCCGTCGAGCTAAATTTTCACGTTACCTCGTGGTAAAAAATTCTACAATATCCCAGAATTCGTAAAAAATTGTAGTCCTTGGTCAAAAGCATGAAAAGTTGTGCCGCATCTTCCCATCCTAACAGACAGTCCCCATCTGCTTACGGCTGACTTTGCCGCCAGCTCTACGCTTTCTGAGCTGGCAGCAAGCCAGCGTTGGATGAGCTGGTTCAAGCTATGTTGTTCTGGACAGTTTCAACTTTCAAGTCGGCTATCCACCGTAAAATGCTGGTGTGCCACAGGGTTCAGTTTTATTTCCAACTCTCTTCTTCATATCCCTAAATGATCCTGGCAGTGGATCCTGTCTGCCACATCTAATCCAATTACATTGTAACGGCCGTAGAAATGACAACATATTCGATTTGACCTCAAGGAAGGAATGCTTTGGATTCCTTGAGCGATGCAGCTTCTGATTCACGGGCTCGCGGGCCATATCGGTTGAGCTGCCTTGATCTATCTATACTTTACTTTAAAGTATACTTTATACTTTATACGTAGCCGAAATAAATGAAGAGAGGGTCATTCTCACACTGTTCAATTTGGGATGGAGGCTTAACGCCTGGACATATGCTAACAAATTGTTCAACAAAAATGGAGGTTGATCCATTCTCTCTTAAATAAATCCAAGTTGTACCCTTAGCTTCAAGGTAGTTTAAGAATCAGGTTGATAGAAGCAACGCAAAAGATGAGAAGTAAGTATAAAGACGGTTGAGATATTTCAATTTTGTTGGAAGTATTTCATGTCTTTTTATAGCTTTAAGTATGTAAAAAAATTAAAACGAAATCTTTCGAGGTAAACAGCGCTAATCGGAACTTAAAACAATGATTTAAAATGTTTTCCTTAGCAAAGCAACCCCTCGCGCAACTCATTTGACACCGAAACAAAAGGTCAATGATTGCAAAACGCAAAGAGCACAACGTATCAAACCGTTCGATTGTGATGAAAATAAGGTGATCTAATTCCGTCATTCTAATCCCTCGCCTCATGCTATGTGATCTCTTGCAAACTTTAACCTGACCTCCTTATGAGATGCTACTGCAAACGTGTTTTTTTTATGATTTTCGTACAACGGGAGCTTCCCTTTAACAAATTTGCCTCTATGTTTACTGTTATACTAAAAGATCTTACATTCGAACAATCTGATCGGCTTACAGTTCGCCTTGCCCCATGAGAAATGCGGCAAATAGCATTTTATTTGCAAAAGATCAAAAGTCGTGGTCGGTCAAAACTTCTAGCAGAGGCACAGCTTTCACTTAAATTTTATGAAATACAGATAACGGAAACAGATCACCTTATTTTCATCACAATTGAACGGTTTGATACGCTGTGATCTCTTTGTTTTGCAATCATTGACCTTTTCTTTCGGTGTGAAATGCTTCATTTAAAAGAGAATTGATCTGTCTTCATTTTTGGTGAGTATTATATTAGCATATTTATAGGCGATAAGCCTCTACGTCAAATTAAACAATGTGAGAACATGACTGTCTTTAAGTTCGAGCCGAGGCCTGTTTGGATGGATTTTCCAAATCCACAGCACATTCGGTAGTTTTAGGCCAGGAAGTCCACCATGGATCAATTATTCCCACTGTGAAAGTTCTTTGAAAAAAAACAGGAATCCCAATCGATAGCCACCCCCTTTTCATCGATTTAAGTGCCACGTATGACAGCATCTTTTATAGAGACGAGCTGTAAAGTGGGTAGTCTAGTTTTGACATCCCTGCCAAACTCGTCCACCAGTGCCGATGACGATGACGATGGAAAACTCACACTCATGTCAAACAAGGATTTATTCAAGGTGACGAGGTGTCATCTGACTTCTTTTACATCATACTTGAGAGAATACTGCACTCCTCCCGCGCCAACACCAGAGGCTCAATCTTTTAAAAGTCCGTACATTACTCGCATACACAGACGATATAGAAATAATCGGAAGAACACAGCATGATGTCAGTGAAGTCGTTGTGAGTATCGCAACGAAAGCGGAGAGTATGCGGGCCGAGCAGTCAACGATGACAAAATCAAGTACATATGTGCTGTTATCAAAAAGAGACACCCAACATAAACCGCCCTGGACCAAACTTTACCATAGATAGCCATAACTTTGAGGTATGGATTTAGTCCACCTGAGTTCCGCTCAGACAACGACACCAGCGCTGGTATCAAACAAAGGTGAACTCTAGCCAATCGCTGCTTTTTAAGGCTGTGTATTTGCTCTTGCCTATAGTAGCAAAGTGCTCACTCGGCCAACTTACTTACTTACTTAAGGTGGCGCTACAGTCCGGGGTGGACCTGGGCCTCAGCCAACAAGCTTTGCCAGCCAGCTCTGTCTCTAGCTAGCCGTCTCCAGTTTCGCACGCGAAGTTGGCTGAGGTCCCCTTCCACTTGCGTGCGCCACCTGAGTCTCGGTGCTCCTCTACCGCGTCGTCCCTGCGGTGTGGATTCGAAGATTTTCCGGGCCGGGGCGTTGGTGTCCATCCGCTCTAGATGACCCAGCCATCGTAGACGTTGTGTTTTGACTCTTTTGGCTAGGTCGGTATCGCTGTACAGCCCGTACAGTTCGATGTTATATCTCCTCCTCCACTCTCCGTCTATGCAGACGGAACCGTAAATCGTCCGAAGAATTTTCCTCTCGAAGCAGCCTAAAGTGTTTTCATCCGCCTTTGACAGGGTCCATGCTTCTGCACCGTAAAGCAGGACTGGGATGATGAGGGTCTTATACATGGACACTTTAGTTGCTCGAGAGAGGGCTTTGCTACTCAATTGCCTTCTTAGCCCAAAGAAACAGCGATTGGCAAGAGTTATCCTTCGTTTGATTTCAGCGCTGGTGTCATTGTCTGAATTGATAGCGGAACCCAGGTAGACAAAGTCCGTAACTACCTCAAAGTTATAGCTGTCGATGGTGATGTTTTGTCCAAGACGTCGGTGTTGGGTGTCTTTTCTTGATGACAGCATATACTTGGTTTTGCCCTCATTGACTGCTAAACCCATATTCGCCGCTTCCGTCCCAATACTCACGAAGGCTTCACTGACATCACGCTTTGTTCTACCGATTATGTCAATGTCGTCTGCGTATGCAAGTAGTTGAACGGACTTTTTAAAGATTGTACCTCTGGTGTTGGCGCGAGAGTTCTGCACAATTCTCTCAAGTATGATGTTAAAGAAGTCGCATGACAGCGCATCGCCTTGTCTAAATCCTTTTTTGACATCAAAGGGGTCGGTGAGGTCTTTGCCGACCTTGACGGAACAGCGTGAGTTTTCCATCGTCATCCTGCACAGACTGACGAGTTTGGCAGGGATGCCAAAACTAGACATTGCGCTATATAGCTCGTCTCTATACGCGGCCTTGAAATCGATGAAGAGGTGGTGTGTATCGATTTGGAATTCTTGGGTTTTCTCCAAGATCTGCCGCAGTGTGAATATTTGATCGATGGTGGACTTTCCTGGCCTAAAGCCACACTGATATTTACCTATCAGATTTTTGACAAACGGCTTCAGGCGTTCACACAGTACAGCAGAAAAGATCTTGTATGCGATGTTAAGAAGACTTATGCCTCTGTAGTTGGCACAGCTCAGAGGGTCTCCTTTCTTCAGGATCGGGCAAACAATGCTGAGGTTCCATTCGTCGGGCATGCTTTCTTCCGACCATATCTTGCAGATGAGCTGGTGCATGCTCCTAACCAGCTCATCGCCAGCGGATTTAAAAAGTTCGGCAGCTAGGCCATCTACTCCGGCTGCTTTGTTGCACTTGAGCTTAAACACAGCTACTTTCACCTCCTCCAGGTCGGGTGGGCGGTATCGTTCGTATGCTTCGTCGGTAACGTCTTCGCCCGGGTTGAATGGTTCGTTCTGCCTGACAGCGGTATTTGGTTCGTCCTCGCCGTTATACAGTCTGCAGAAGTGGTCTTTCCAAATCCTCAGCACCGACTGCGATTCTACAACGATGTTCCCTTGATGGTCCTTACAGGCTTCAGTTCGAAGTTTATACCCTTGGCAGGACCTTTTGATCCTTTGGTAAAACTTTCTAACCTCACTCCTGTTGTAACATCTCTCTATCTCTTCAACCGCGCGCTTCTCGTGCTCTCTCTTTTTCCTTCGGAGAAGCCGGTGCTCCTCTCTCCTCCTCTGCTCGTAGAGCTCGCGAGCAGCTCTAGTCCTTCTGTGCAGCGCCGCTTTGTATGCTTCCTGTTTAGCTGCATGTGCTTGCCGGCATTCATCGTCAAACCAGGGGTTTCGTTGTGGTCGCCTTGTGAAACCCAGCACTTCAGAGGCGGCGTCTCTGATGGCATTTTGGCAGTGTTGCCACTGGCTATCAATACTTGATGCTGGTTGCATAGGACTTCGTAGAAGGTTTTGAGAGACTCGGTTGGAGAAGCACCTGGCGATCTCTTGCGATTGTAGCCGGCCGACGTCAAACTTCCTCACAGTATTTCCATTACTTGGCGCTGGTCGGGATATCCGCAACCGTACCTTTGCTACAACAAGGTAGTGATCCGAGTCAATGTTGGCCCCTCGGAAAGTTCGGACATCCATGATACTGGAGGAGTGCCTTGCGTCGATCGCAATATGGTCAATCTGGTTGACGGTTGATTGATCGGGAGATCTCCATGTCCCTTTGTGGATATTGAGATGCGGGAAACTGTGTACTAGCTACCACAACGTGTCGCCCCGCAGCAAAGTCGATCAGCCTGAATCCGTTATCGGAGGTCGTGTCCTGCAGGCTATGCTTTCCGACAGTACGACCAAAGATGCCCTCCCTTCCTAGCTTGGCATTAAAATCGCCTAGGACGATCTTAATGTCGTAGCTAGGGCACTGCTCATAAGTTTTGTCCAGGAGCTCGTAGAACATATCTTTGGTCTCGTCATCTTTCTCCTCTGTGGGGGCATGTGCGACACTCGGCCAACTAAAGTGTCCATTTATAACACCCTCAGCTGGAGTCCAACAGTTACGAGACCATTTCGCATGCGAAATTGGAGACAAAACTGGCTGGCGAAGCTTTTTGACTGAGGCCCAGGTCCACCCCGGACTGTGGCGCCACCTTAGGTTTGTAAGTAAGTATATATAAAACCATTTTGGACGTACAGTATACAACTTTTGTGGTTGTACTAAACCAAGCAATGCATTTATTTTAGAAACTTTTCAAAATAAGCCTCTATAAGAGCAATCGCTAATACTCCTGGTTCTTTAGAAAGAGGGATCTACACCGAGATCTAGGAGTCCTCACCGTGACTAACGTGGTAACAAACTTTGTTCGCAAACTACGTACTCTTCTTTGTGGAGACTGTAACAACGAAAGAAAATATACTCTGGATCAGACAAATCTTGTTCGCGCAGACTCCAGACTACAACAAACGACACCATTGAATCTACGTACGGTCTACGTAGTCCTAATGCCTCGTCTGTCGGTTCTCGTAGTTTCTTCTTCTTTTTTTTTCTTTTCGGCGCGAAGCTATGATCTAAAGTGATGGATCTCCTGCACTCCTAATGGTTCGCTTGTGGGGTACGCCTATTTGAACTCAGAATATCTCGGCAGGCTAGCCATGCTCTTGTCGTCGCATTTGTGTGATCCCGGAATGTTTAGGCCTTCCTTTCTCTCGCGATTGTGCTGGAATGTTGGTTGACATTGCCTTTTTGACAGGGTTCGTAGGTCTCTGAGCATTATTGATGAACTTTGGCGAACGAGTTCCTGGGCGTTTTTCCTTCTTTGAGCGGCAATTTCGAAGATTTTAGCCCCATTATTCTAGGTGCTTTGTCAAAGATCCTGTGTAGCTTGGTGAAAGAAAAAACTTTTTCAATTCCTGATACATGCCCTCGATTCTCTTTGCTTGAGCCTGGGCGCACTTCTTCCAGGTGAAGCATTTCATCTCTGTTGTTCGAGGAGCACTTCTTCCATGCCTTGAATGCCGCATTCTTTTGAATAATGACTAGTTTCACCTCATCTGACCACCACCATGTATATTTGACCTATTTGCAGTGGCCTTTTGAAGTCCCTTGGAGTGATTTGGGCTTCTCTATCCACGTTCCTGTAGATCATCCCACATATGTTGTGGCTTACATCTTCGTTTTCGTCAATGATGTTACAGAGGTAGTTTTGCATCGTGTTTAAAAATGCTTCGCCTTTTTCCTTATCCAAATTGTACCTGTTGATTCTCCCAGAAACCTGTGCTTGTCTAGTTTTCTTCGTTAACAGTTCCATCAGAACGACGGTCAGCAGCTGACGCTGATGTGTGACGATCGCCTCACCCCTCACCCAAAATCACTTTGCAATCTTTGGCCCGCGGTTTTAGGAACTGTGAACCAAATGTTAGTCAATCTAGGTCTTATTTTCACCTCAGGTGTAAGTGATCAGGTGCCAGCTTTCCTTGACGAAAAATGGTATTAACGACGATAAGACCGTATATAACTCGTAAACGTTTAGGATAGCTTCACCAGAAGAGTTCCCAGTCCACCATTGCAGTTTTCATAGTCCTTGTTAGATATCTCGACATTTCCGTTCAAGTCTCCACCTACAAACAAACTCTCTTCCTTTGGGATTGCCTTAATGAGATTATGAAAATCTATCCAGAATGCATCTTTCTCCCTCTGCTTACACCCAACTTGGGGAACATATATACTATAACGATACTCCACATCTCGCCTTGCATAACCAGCTTGAGAGACATCAACCGGTCACCGTTTGCTTGGAAATTTTCAAGATCTCAACAAGTAGTTCTGCCGCAAGGATGGTGCCGATTCCGTTTCTACCTTGTCCGGTTCCATAGTAGTACATCTTGTAAGCTTTTGTCTTTATATCTAAAAAACGGGCCCGTTTACCGGTGTTCCGCCATTTCGTCTCTTGGACACACAAGATTTCTACTCGCTCTCACCATCATCCTTTCCCTTTCCATTCCTTTCTAGGGTTGCTGGCCCCCATCTGGGCCTCACCAGATGGCGGATAGGGGAATGCTCACCATATACAGTGCCGCTCAACTGAATAGGTTTGACTTCTTTTTTAGACTTAAAACATAATATCTTCATATGAGCACTCGGATTTAAAGCAAATAAATTTTGTTAAGTAAAACGATCAATTATTTATAAAAAAGTTTTTTTTTTTGGTATGTTTTTATATTTTTTTTATTATATTTTCAAAAACATAGCTGAAAATTTACATAATTTTTGGCTCAAGTGAATAGGTTTGACCAACAAAACTTTAAAAAAAAATTATTCACAGCAATATTTCATGGCGCTTGGTAACTTAAATAATAAAAGACACTATTTCTACATTATTTAATATTTGGTATGACCACCTTTATTCTTAGTGAAATAGTTGACCAGGCTTTTTTAATCGCTTCAACCAGGGTCGCCGAGTCTTGAAATTGTCTTCCCCCTTCCTACACTCTCCTGGATAAAAGTCCCCAAATGTTCTCGATAATATTTATGTCTGGGGAGTATGGCGGCCACTCGAGCAAGTTGACATTCTGGTCCTTAATCCACTGTACCTATTCAGTTGAGCGGCACTGTATGGTGGGTAGCGGTATGGAAAATATCTGGGGCGGACCAAAACCAGCAACAAACGAAAAATCCAGAACAGTTTGTCTCAAAATGTGCGGCTTCCTGGTCGACGTCTGTTATCTAGGTTAGTGTCGGCCGAATACAAAACACCTTTTTCTCTTCCAATTCGCAAATAGAATGGACAACAATTAGTTGCACGCTTTTCTCCGTAAAGGCATAACACCTGCGGGGGTAAGCTTTGGTGTTTTTGTGCAGGGGTTTCATGTTTGGCTCATCAGTGTTTGTGTTGGATCGAGATTTACTTTCTTCTTCTTCTATCTTTTCTATCCCCAAATTATTTCCGCTCGCAATTACAGTTTTAAGGGTAATCATATCCCCTTGATCACGAGCATATTAGAAAAAACAAGCAGGAAAGTGCAACAGCGCGTATGCAAAATTTCAGTCCATCTACGACGGCTTGCAAAATACCCGATCATACCAAAAAAAAACTGCCACGCTTCCAAAAAGTGGGCGAGATACAAAAATATAACTGTTGAATGCTTTATACTAGTTGGTTGCATACATTTCGGTCTAAAACTCCGCCTTTTTAACTTAAAAAAATTACTGTTTTTAACCCCACGCCCACAAAAGTGGGCGGGGCACATCATACTTATACATGAAAGTTAGAAAATGCTAATATCTACAACTTTTGTCATATAATTTTAAGTCAAGTTTCATATATATTTATTGAAAAGCAGCCATTTTAAATTAAAATCCCTTAAAAAAGTGGGCGTGGTCAATGAAAAGGCTTAAATTTTTTGGCCACTTCAAAGACAATTACAAGGCAATGTTACATACCAAAAATGAATGCGTGAGCACTATTCTAACATAGCTAAAATTTAGAAAAAGTATTTTTTTAAATTAGAGATGGTCGTACATACAGGCCTGTAGTGGGCGTGTCTGTGGGCGGATTCGGGTAATTTTCAAACTTGATCTGATCCAATGGACTTCCAGCCAACCCACAAAATTTCAGCTCTGCACCTACCTTAAAATTTAAGGCCTAAAAGTTGTTTACATACGGACGGGCGGACGGACATGGCTCAATCGATTCTCCTGTCGGTCCCATTCATATATCTAAAAGGTCTTAGGGGTCTAAGGTGATTATTTCACTGCGTTACAAACTATACATCAAACTTAATATACCCTGGGTCGGGTATAAAAATCATATCTTCAAGTTCATAGCTACGACCAGTCATGCTTCCAACATTCCTACTCGCGACCCTTAGCTTGCGCTTAGGCAGTTGCATTATTTTGCTCTCCCGCGGAAATCAACTCACTCTGACCAGAGCATTACTGCTCGTCCCGGGATCACTACCATGTAAGTTTTGTCTTAACGACTTGTTTTGTTCGTCACGTGCATAGTCCTAATTTTTGTTTGAGCACCCTTTTTGGACATCGGTGATCCCCCAGTAATGTTAACCCACGGACTTGAATAATGCGCACTTGTAGGAAAGTTTAAGATGTTGAATGGGTCGCTAGGCTCACTTAGGTGTTACAGTGGCCCAGATCCCTTAATCGCCTTTAACGACAAGCGCTACCTTTTCGTTTCGGGGGGCGCTGCAACCATATTCTCACCCGTAGCTGCACGGAAGGTCCTCGTAGTGCCTATATAAAGGTTTTAACCTCATCATCATCATCGCATGATGTCACTTCTCGACAAGCACCTGTGAAACTTAAGGCTTAAACTTAATGCTTTAAACTAAGAGAATTACAGGCGAGATCTATTAAAAGTTTAGCCAAAACATTTTGTTTTTCAAGGCGTACATGCAAATGTATCTCTAAAATTGCATAATTATAGGAATTTGTTGGTCACACCTCCTTTTATTCTTCTTCGGAAACGTAGCACCTGTAACACCGGCTTTTTATTGACACTACACAAACTTAACTTCCAACGAGTTCCAGAATTTCAAATAATTTTTAGTGCTGACATAAACTTTCGATGACAACTAAATTTTCACTTAATGATGGATTTCAATAATCTATTCACCTATGAATCTTAAAAATATGTTTTGACTTCTATCACAAAGCTTTTACAATTTCATATTATAATTCAGTAAACATAAGTAGCGAAGTAGCGACAGTGTCAAACAGCGTTCCGAAGTGCAGATTGCAAGCTCGTCAGCTTCATGTCCTTTAGTGTTGGTTGCCATTGTCATTGGCATTCTATGATGCAAAACTATTCTTAAACTAGCATAGGTCTAAAAATAAATTAAATTGTGAACAAACAAGTGTTCCTTCCTAGTACTTCTTCGCTCTTCAGTACTTAGTGACACCCGTGCTAATTTAAAATGACCGAGTGCTCATCACAGTCAGTTCGTTTTTTTTTTGTATACTTTCGTAAAAATACCTACCATCGTCTTATTTTTATTTTGCGTGTCTTTTATGAATGAAACAAATAATCAACGTGTACAAAAAATGGAAATTGTGCCAAAGAGAACAAACAATTAAATTGTTATAACCATTCGCTTTAATTATCTTTCTTAATTGCATAGCAAAGATTTATAAACTCAGACACCTAGTTTTTTTTTTACTTAATTCATCGCAATCAAGCTACGCTCTGGTTAAGTTAAGATGTCTTTCGTGCATTATATTTGTGTTTAGATAACGGCTAATGAATGTAATGTAATCTGGACTCCGATAATGGGATAAATAAATAATTTGTTGCATCTTTTGTCGCTTGGAATGCTGACTAATTGTACTAATTTGTTAGTTATATATAAAAGTAAGACCTGCAGACGTGCAGATGTTATATTGCTCTGAATGCATTGTTAAGAGTTTAGGCTTAGCTTCTAGCTTTCTTTTAATTCAGTCCATTTCCAACTAAGGTTGTTAATTTAAATGAGCACAGATCGTACGCGTTGTATTAGATAATTAAACTTAATCGAAATGCACTTGCGAATTAAATTTAAATTGCATGACAATTTCAATGGACGAATTACGCCCATTAATTACAATTTCTGAGAAGAGGAAAATTATCTTTAAACGATCATAGCTAGAGGACTTTATACTTAGATTGACATTGGTAGACTTTATTCCAAGATAGTAGATATAAGTCGAGTACACTTGACAGCCCCATGATTTTTGACGAAGGTTGCCGATGGAGTATTCAGACACAACTACGAGTCCATAGTGCTAACTTACTGCACCTTTCTCTAACGTGCTTAGTTTTTCCGTATTCCAATGAAAGGAGCTTTAGTGATGAATAACTAAGATCGTCGGCCTCTTTAATCCGCCACCTGGACACTAGCAAATCTTGGGTTATTCAAGCATCTTGGACGAAGTATAGGAGAATTGAGCAGAGGCTTGGCTATTACTGCCAAGAACTTTGCTTCGTGCCTTCCACCTGAAGCCTTCAGCCTGAAGGTAACAATGAAACGCATATAATAACAGACACATATTCTTGTTCGAAAATGACGTTGTTAAATTTTATAGAGTTATTTTATAATTACTGATAATTCTTTAAAGTGACACACTGAAGGAAAAGAAACTGTCACCAACTTCTCACAAACCTATCATCGATTTGTGAGAAGAGGATCTTCATAGACCTTAAATTTATCCAGGACAGTACGAGTATTTTACTAAAAATCCTTGTTCAAAGTCTTTGACTTAAAAAAAACTAAGCTATTTGAGAAAAAAAACCTAGTGAAATATTGAGCCCGTTCGCATGGTGAAAACAACTTATAACAACGAACAGTATTAGTGACACCTTAATTATTATAAATATGGCGCCTGCGAAATGGCTAAGATATGGAGATCGCACGCATTGGTAACAACGCTCGAACCCTCCCACGTGCAAAGTCTTCGCTATTACGTTATTACTCTAGTGTCAATGTGTCAATAGCACGCAACCCGAGAGTTATCCTTCCATCTGAAGCAGGAAGCAGGTTCAATACAAGTTGAGACAAGTTGAGGACCCTGTCCACAGTCCACTCCCAACAGTAGGTGTCATAAAGTGAGAAACCAGGTAGAACAGTTAGACTTTGGTATTTTATGATGCATGGGTAAAAACAAAGGTCTCTTCTTGTGCCCACTGTGTCTTTTGTTTTTACTTTATAAACCATAACGAAGGACCGAACGGCGGCGCCTTGTTGTCCAACACCCAGATTCCCTGAGTGTTACTGCACTGCATTGTGCTTTGTGTAGAGCGAGGGGCAAAGGATGCAGGAGCACAGTAAAGACGCTTCTAATGAGGCAGGTCTTAGTGTACCGGTGGCGCCTAAGCTGGCTGTCTGCAAAGAACTCTTTTTGAGTTTTGTGAGGTTATAGCCTTTACACAACGTGGGCCATTCCATTATACTAGTGATTCATCGGTGAGAATTAGACGCACAACAGCTACGTATATCCACAAGGTTATTTTTGGTTGAAGTCCGCACTATTTTTTAAAGGTTTTGCTACACGCGCAGAAGGCAGCACAGCCTTCCTAATCCTGTGTTCGATATTATGTTTGCAGTTAAGTTTGGGATCTCATGCTCGATTTAGGTACTTGGTGCTGGAGGATAGTGTTGATTTCAGTAGTTAACAGCATCAGTTCTGTTTTGCTCGAGTTAACAGCCAAGGCCATATCTTGTAGTCCAGGTGCTTACTTTTTCTAGAGCAGCGTCCATAATATCACCAATTATATAAGGTAACATCCCTGAGACAAGTATCATCCGCAGACGCGACTTCTTGATCCGTTCCCTGTCTAGTTTAACGAGAATTTTGTTCATAACCATATTAGCCATAGTAAAGGAGATACCTTAAGGACACCCCAGTGGAGATTCGTCGAAGAATAACACTATAGGAAACCGTTGCTATTTCGATGTTCAAAGCTCCTCTCACGAAAGACGCAAAGTGTGAGCTCTACTAACTTAATTACTAAAGGTGGCGCTACAGTCCGGGGTGGATCTGGGCCTCAGTCAACAAGCTTCGCCATCCAGCTCTGTCTTCAGCTATAGCCGTCTCCAGTTTCGTACGCGAAGTTGGCTGAGGTCAACTTCACTTGCGTTCGCCACTTGAGTCTCGGTACTCCTCTACTGCGCCGTCCTTGCGGGGTGGACTCGAAAATTTTCTGGGCAGGGGGTTGATATACATCCGCTTTAGATGACCCAGCCATCGTAGCCATTGTATTTTGACCCTTCTGGCTAGGTCAATTCCGCTCTACTCTCCGTCTGTGCAGACGGGACCATAAATCGTCCAAAGAATTTTCCTCTCGAAGCAGCCTAAAGTGTTTTCATCTGCCTTTGACATGGTCCATGCTTCTGCACCGTAAAACAGGACTGCGATGATGAGGGACTTTGCTACCAATTGCCTTCTTAGCCCAAAGAAACAGCGATTGGCAAGAGTTATCCTTCGGACTTGTTGTTCAGACAATGACACGTTAGATTCTAGTGCTGGTGTCATTGTCTAAATTGATGATGGCGGAACCCAGGTAGACAAAGTCCCTAACTACCTCAAAGTTATAGCTGTCTATAGTGATGTTCTGTCCGTCGGTGCTGGGTGCCTCTTCTTGATGACAGCCTATACTTGGTTTTGCCCTCGTTGACTGCTAAAGCCATATTCGCCGCTTCCGTCGAAATACTCACGAAGGCATCACTGACATCACGCTTTGTTCTTTCTATATGTCAATTTCGTCTGCATTTGCGAGTGATTGAACGGACTTTTGAAAGATTGTGCCTCTGGCGTTGGCGTGGGGGTTCTGCACAATTTTCTTAAGTATGATGTGAAAGCAGCCACAAGACAGGGTCTTTTAGGGTTGTCTTAATCCTCTTTGACATCGAAGGGATCGGTGAGGTCTTTACCGACCTTAACAGAACAGCGTGAGCCTTCCACAGTTTGACAGGGATGCCAAAAATAGACATTGCACTATATAGCTCATCTATGCAGATGCTGTCATACGCGGCCTTGAAATCGATAAAAAGGTGGTGGGTTTCGATTTGGAATACTTGGGCTTTCTCCAAGATCTGCCGCAGTCTGGATATTTGATCGATGGTGGACTTTCCTGGCCTAAGCACACACTGATATGTGCCTATCAGATTGTTGACAAACGACTTCAATCGTTCACACAGAGAAGCAGATAAGATCTTATGATTGATGTTAAGAAGGCTGATTCCTCTGTATTTTGCACAGTTCAGAGGGCCTACATTCTTGAGGATCGGCCAAACAATGCTGAGGTTCCATTCGTCGGACATGCTTTCCCCCGACCATATCTTGCAGATGAGCTGGTGCATGCTCTTAACCAGCTCATTGCTAGCGGATTTTCAAAGTTCGGCAGCTGGGCCGTCTGCCTTGGCTGCTTTGTTGCACTTAAGCTTAGACACAGCTACTTTCACTTCATCCAAGTCAGGTGAGCAGTGTCGTTCGCATGCTACGTGGGTAACGTGTTCGCCCGGGTCGAATGGTTCGTTCTGCCTGACAGCAGTATTTGGTTCGTCTTCGCCGTTATACAGTCTGCAGAAATGGTTTTTTCAGTATTGACTGCGATTCTACTACGATGTTCCCTTAATGGTCCTTACAAGCTTCAGTTCGAACTATAAAGTAGACCTTGGCAGGACCTTTTATCCTTTGGTAAAACTTTCGAACCTCATTTCTGTTGCAACCTGTCTCTATCTCTTCAACTGCGCGCTTCTCCTGCTCTCTCTTAGTTAGTTAGTTAGTGATGACTATTATTTAATTCATAAGATAAAGGTTGATTCATTACAAAATATTTACAAGTCTTTTTAGACTGTCTACTATATTGGCAATTAAGTTTTCTTGCATAAAAAATAGGTTCAATCAACATTCATTTGTTTAAAGGTATTCAAATACCGGCTTTAAGTTTGAACATTATATAACAACGCTGGCTTTACCAAGATTTCGATTTTAAAAACTTTCTTCTCAGGTGGTGTATTCATATAATGGGCTCCAACCATTGATTCCATTTAGTATGTCCAATGTTTTCCCTTCATCTAGCACCGATGCTCCAAAGTATCTGCGACGAAGTTCTTTTAAAATAGGACATACCGCAACCGGGGCTACACAGATCACAGAGAATTGGCAGTTCTGGACGATGTGGAATGAAATTGAGTGCGATTAGCTCACCTCTTTCTCTCAGCAGCAGGCTTATTTTTTCCGTCGAGTTAGAGCTTAAAAAGTAGGAGTTCTGTTGAAGGCCGTATGTAAGTTGCGAGTAATGTGATCTATGTTGGGAGCTCCGAGCATCGTCAACACATCTTACGTATCTATGACGTCCAATTGCTGACAATAGCGCGTAGGATTTTGTCCTTAGAGATGGACCCTGATCCTCCGTTGTTATATTAAGATCAAAGCCGCATTCAGACCCTAAACGATTCCAACATTGAAAAAGACTCTTTTATTGAAACAAGATATTTTAGAATCGCTTTTGGTAGTCTCCCTTCATCCATATCGGTTACTTTGACAAAGTGAAGACACACAGTGTCCAGGAATAGTGGCGGGACCCCAGTCTCTAAATGTAGCATGTATAGTTAGGCGTGCAGTTTTGGATGTGGAAAATTCGTTTTAAAAAGTAGCGAAGAAAACTTTCTACTTCCTCAAAAGGGTGAAAGCCCCACACTTGGGCTCCGTATAAAAGGATGGATTTTGCTGTTGCAGAGAATATTTTTTGTTTAGAAGTGTGTGATATGTTTTTGTTCGAAATACAACGATTCCAAACTGCTGATATTGCTCGTTTTGCTTCAAAAAGCTTTGTACTGAGGTGTTTTTTCACATTGAGATTTGCCGTTATCATCACTCCTAGTACTATATTTGTACTTTCTCATTATTTCGATAAGATCGCCTTCGAGCTTCCACTTTTCGTTGCGTGCGTATCTACCACTTCCTGCTCTGAAAATCATAACCCTGCTCTCTCGTTTTCCTTCGGAGAAGCCAGTTCTTGCAGAGCCGCTTTGAATGCTGCATGTACTTGTCGACACTCATCGTCAAACTAGGGGTTTCATTGTGGTGGCGTTGTGAAACCCAGCACTTCAGTTGCCACTTGGCTATAATTGATGCCGGCTTCATTGGACTTCGAAGAAGGTTGTGAGAGACTCGGCAGAAGAAGGACCTGGCGATCTTTTTCGATTGTAGTCGACCGACGCCACAGTGTAGTATTTGGCTTCAAAAACCGCTCAAAAATATTTTTTTGTCTCAATGAGGCGATACTTAACTGGGTTTTAAAGCTTATTTCAGTCAAAAAAAAAGGATAAATAAAGTTTCCTGGGTATAATTTAGGTATTTTATTATTAATATGAAATATTTGTGTGAAATCAGTTATGGCAATTACATTTTATTTAATGAAATGTGCTTATGATTCTTGTTCATCAGTACATTCTTCATACTCTTCATCCTCTTCATCCGACTCTTCATTTTCACTTTCATTGGATATTATAGTCTCATCATAATTTTGTAAAGATGATGATCCTGTAATCCCGGAAGTCAACATTGCAAGAGCTTCTTTTGTAAACTGTTTAGATTTTTTAACAGGCAAAGGTCCTAAACTTGTTATTAGTGGATCCGAACTTAAAAGTAACCTACAAAAGAAAATAAGAACTATTTTTTATTTCCGACATCTTATGTTTTTTAAACCTGTTAAGAACATCCATGTTGCACTTTGTCCTAGAGAATTTCCTCGCAAAATTTAACCGGTACAACCTGAAATGCTTGTTCCTTGCTTCTGCTGCTTCTTCGGATAGCTGTCCTATTGGTAAGAGTGCATTTTGAATTATTTCTGCTCCATGTATAAGAATTTTGTGCATCGTTGGAGTCATGGGATGCCAGGGATAGAGCTCAATATACAACTTAGCCGTATCGAAAGCAAAGGGTTCAAACTTCTCGATGTCTATTTCAAATCCACTAGAAATTACTTCTAATATGACTTTCAATCTAGAAATAAGTTGCAAATCAACACCAGTTATTTCAGCTGCTAGTTCTGGATTGCTAAAAAATCTGCGGCTTGTATTGCCATCATTAGTGTTCCCGAAACCAGGTTTGGGTACATCAACAATGAGTCCCAGTTTTGACTTAAACTTTTCTTGAATTTCCTTTTTTCTTTCTTTTAGTAAAATTTTTTCTGAAAGTGTTCTTAGCTGCCATTTCTTTAATGGAATCTTGTAAGCGAGATGAAGAATGCTTTCAAAAAACCGTATCCTGGCATGCAAAATTGACAATCCAAATTTTATCGCATCTTTATCGACAGTTTTTTTTTCTAAAAAGATCATTGAAATCTTTTGAAGTAGCACCGCATATATAACATTTCATTGTAGATGTTGTATTTGTGGCTGCGTTGCAAACTTTACCATCGACCATTGTTAAAACTAATGTGTGTCTTACTTCCAATGTTCTATGGCATTCTATGACAGTTTTGCTCAGTTTACTTATCTTAGATTGAATGTAAGCTATTTCATTTTGCGTAACATCAATGGATTCTTTTACAAAGCAAATTTTTATTGGGTGGCAATATCGCCATTGGCGAGGATGGCGTTGGATTTTGCCAAATAATTTTGTTAGTTGAACTGCAAAACAAACGCAAGGGCATAAATGAGGTTTGGAATATATATCCATCTGAATCAGAATCGTTTTCAAACTTTTGTCTGAATTGTGTTTGTTGCGAACCACCACATCCCCATTTCGATATAAGTTCTAAAGAATTGTACTCCGTTTCATTTAACATCTCTTGTGCGTTATCCAAATATAATAATAGACGTTTAGCTGTATGGTTTAATAGGTCCTGCAAGTTTACTTCAGCCAAGGTTTCTGTTACGGTATATGACTCAGGTATTGGGTAGCATTCTTTTTTGGCATTTTGGAGAATACTGTAGCAAGGAAAAAGTTTTTTGTCACTAGTTCTCACTATTTCGTACTGATTTCTTGACAAATTTGCATCAACAAAAATAGAAAGAGCTCTGAGAGTAGATAACTTTTCTCGTTGGAAACTATTGGACAAGGCTTTTTTATACCTTTTTGCTCTCTCAGGGGACTCGATGATTTGTTTCAGTACTTTTGAAGCTTGCGATTTTTCAGTCTGGCGTAACTTCATTTGAGTAGCAAACGCGAGTTTCTCTGTTTCATTTCTGTCACGCAAGCTCTGCGTTCTTCTTCTTTTGCTCTGAACACTAAGCTCTGTAAAAGGTTTTAACGGCCGGCCACGTCCAGCCAAGGTTGGTATTTCAAAAACTCCCTGAAGCCAAGTTTCCTTTTTCCTTAAAAATCTATCATTTGTTCGTTGTGCACTTAACCATCTTGATTTAAATTCATGTCTGAATACAATATAACAGATTTAAAGCAAAAACCACGTTTAGAAATTATTTTCAACTAATTTAAGTACCTTAAATGTCCAATTTTAATCCTAAAATCTTTAAGTTTTTCCTCCGTGCCCGCCTTATTGAGCAAATAGTTTTGAAGGTGATCAAGTTTAGCTTCATAATTAATCTCTTCACACTCCTGCATAACATAATATAACTGTCTTTTAGTCAGAACGCACAAAACAGACGATCCTTCAAGCAAAAGAGTTTATTTTATGTTTTGATTTTTCTTAATTTTCATTAAACTAGACACACATAATGGACGATTACACCTAGAGGGGCAGTGATGGGCAGCATTTTTTTTTTATTTTTAGTTCTAAGCATATTGCTTTTTAAGCTGATGCCAAAAATATTCCCCGATATGACCCGATGATATAAGAAAAGGTCCAAAATACTCAGAAAAAACAAGAAAAAAACTGTCCATGTGCACACATTTAAAATAAATGCAATATGTATTTAACTAAAGATTCAATATGCAGAAAATTATTTTTGTTATACAGTACACATCTGCAGATAAATCCTCCATAGCAAAAAAATTTTAACACAATATTAAAAAAAAATAAAAACTTATTAATTTATCGGTGGTAATTTTCACTCAAATCAACTGTTGAACAATGCAAGCTTACGATCGATGACTTTCAACTGATGCTATCGCCAAGTGTGTGCATAAAGAAAACAAAAAGCTACGGTAAATTATTCCATGGGTATTAGACAACAACTAGAAAAAAAAATTACTTCTCAACTTCATATTTTGAGAAATTGATTTATGAGCGGTTTTTGAAGGCAAATACTCCACTGTGGCGACGTCAACGAGTGCCGCTACATAACGTTTGGTAAATAAAAGCAAAGACACATGTTTTCAAAAGTTATAAAAATAAGCATTTGTTTAAAAAATTAAACTAAATATTTATAAAAGTCTTGTGCAGTTTTAAATCTTCTGTATATAAGGGTCAAATAAGTAAATGCCTACTTTCCTTTTTTAATATTATAGTTCTTTATTGAAGATTCGCAGACTTTTTAATATGGCATCGGGATCTGGATTTCAATAGATTCCTATTGATGAAGACTCAATAGATACAAATGCCTTCTTAATGCCAGATGGCCAATATGTATTCCGTACAACAGCCTTTGGTCTTGCCCCCAGTAGCATTTCAACGTGAAATAAACAATGAACTTGAAAAGGCAAAACAACACCTGTGTATTTAGATGATATTTGAGTTCCATCAAAAACAGAATAGAAGAAAATAAATAAAGTTCTACTGGCTTTTCCCACAGCATTATAAGTATGAGATACATACATAATGGAAATTTTTAAAAACTGAAATTAAGTATTTTTGAGGGGAAGCAAGAGGCAACAGGCCCTTGAAAACTAAAAATCGATGTTCTTACTAATGCATCTACGCACTAGAAATGCATCAACTCACTAAGTAAAAACAAAGCAAAAATGTAAGTGGCTCAATGCTCAAAGAACTTAAGGAAACAAGGCACTTTATAATCGTTCGATTGATTTATTTATAGAGTTTAAAGCATATTATGCAAAAATCTAGATGTTGCTGACTATTAAAGAAGTCAAATATCAGCTAGTTAGTTTTAAGTTTTCATTGACTTTATTCAAAATCATTATAATAAAATTTACAAACATGTATGTAATCTAAACAATAATAAGATTTCAAAAAATTATTTCTTCTAAAAATATATTAGGTATACATTTTTGGTATTTAAGTGCCACCTCTGCATTATAAAACAGTGAACCTTCCATCCCTGTTCGCAATTTAAGATGCTGGCTACTTCGTCCACATCCAGGAAAGAGTTACCAAAGAAACCAACACGGTGCTATCTAGTGTCTAGTACAGGTCAGCTGTGTAAGAAAAGGCAATCGTCCTGTCTTACTTTCAGGTTGCAGATGTTGCACAACATTAGAAGATCTGAGTGATGTGGTATGAAATTGATTAGCTCAGCTTTCAACTTAAATATCCTAGCGCTAAGCTATTCACAAAATAGGTATTCTCGTTAAGAAGGTAATAATTAATGTTGCTGAAGTTGTACTGTGAATAACGAGCTTCGTTAAAGAACCCTTCATACAAGATGCGTGCCGCTTTTTCTACAATGTAGTCGAACTTAGTCATATTATATTACTGTAAGCATGCGTAAACAACAGGCAGGCGTGAGTTTCTCCTTTTCTTGAACGATTTTTCCGCTTGTTTTTAATGCACGATTTAATACTTCTTTCTTCATCCTTTCAACTTCCATAGGTGTTGCCCTGATTATGATATGGAAATGCAGTTTGTGCTGCTTGGCAATCAAGGCAGTCAAATAATTTTCTTTAGGAAGCAATGGAAAAGTGAAAAAAGGGACAACGATTAGGATCTTTGGCCACCGCAAATGTGATCGCGTCTCAATTTTGGTATTACTGTGCGATCGGTTAGCTTTTTGGTGCGAATGCGCCCAATTATGCAAAAAGAAGTCGAATATGGTCGCTATTGCGATATCCTCGCCTTCTAGCGTGGATTCGTATAATTATGCTGTAATGCGAAGGCAAGTTCGAAATGGCAAATGGCACAAGTCAATTGCGATGGAAATTTGGGTGGCAGATTGCATTGAAAGCGCACAAGATCGCAAATAAATTAAGATAGTTTCATTTGACTTTTTTTCTTTTTAGAAATTAAATTATGTGCAAACGCGCAACAATTTAAAGGCAACAACACATAGCGACCTCTGCTTCGTCTTCGCTCCGCCACGATACGTCGGCTTCAAGCCTGAGTTAAAATTGCTATTTCTTCGTATTCTGAGTGCTTAATTTTGTTTTATGTGTAGGTGTTATTATCCTCGCCGCAAATACATAATAAATTTTAATTTTGATATTTTCTTTCAACAGCTGAGCTTCAGACGAAGCCAAATGTTCAGTACATTTGAACTAGAGCTTCGCTCTCGTGTCACGTAACGTAACAATTCGTTTTCTCTTCAAGATTGCCAAGCGCAACATTGTGTTATAGGGTGTTTACACCGGACACAAATCTGCAATTAAGGCAACTCTTCCATAAATCCCCTCTAAACCACGAGATTTACCATACCAATATTAATCTCTTCACCAAGAGATTAAAAATAAATCGCGTAATTAATCTCTTCCACGCATGAATTGTCGATTCAAACCGTACTGAATTCTACTGGTGTATTCTTTTTAATACTGAATCGTAAAACTGGTGTGGAATACAGTAAAAAAATGTTCTTTTCTCGCACACCTGAACGGAATCGTTCTCGTGAAAATGTTCTTTGGAACTCCGAATTAGTTCAGTGTCGACACCGAACTCGAAATTTCGCCACCGTCGTATTTAACGGTGGAGGCTGGGTGTAGCTTTGATTGTGTATGTGAAGTGACATTTCGTAAGTAAAAATTACAAAAAACCGACGCCAACAAAATCACCTTACGAAATGAAAAAAAAAGTTGACACTTAAGTGATGATTGCGCGCCGGTGCAGTATTTGTCGTTTTGTACACAATCAAACCTAGTGTACACCACGCTGGAATTGTCACGAACACCGAATATTATTTGACAGCTCGGTGTGGCAGTTCAGTGTTCAAAAGAATACGCCATAGGTGTTCTGTGCGTTATCTGACGGAACAAATCAAATAATCCTTTGTTTGACAGCTTCGTATCATCAACTCAGCTGTGTTTACCACAAATCACAGAACATAAGATTACGACACTTCGGTATCGCAAATGGTAAATGCTTCCAAGAAAACTGTCAACTAAAACCTGTCAAAACTGAGATCCGAGACGCGTGAGCTGTTCAACACAGCAAAGCGGAACGGAGACTGGCAATAATCGAATCGGCAATAAGCTCCTTTCAACCTTTTAAGTCAGCTAGTGTGGACGGCATTTCACCAGCCCTATTACAAAACCCGCAAGAAATGCTACTCCCACACTTGGTAAGAATAGCAAAAAGTAGTCTGGCTCTGGTATATATACCGAGCCAGTGAAGTTGCACTTACTTCGCTGGTTTTATTTGACACAACAGATGCAAAATGTAACCGGAAACCCATTCTCGCCATAACTGAATTTTGAGGCACTACTTAACTTGAGGCATCAAGTACAAAAAGTCCAATTTACTAATCGCGACATTAACAAATATGCTAATTTTTTATTAAAATATAATTTTGTTCATAAAATGTGATTCTGGAGTTGCTATATAGTGATTTTTATTTTATTTTTGAGGGTTCTATGTATTTTTCTTTCTTCGAATAACATAACTACTACATACTTATAATCTTGTTTTTTTTATGTGTTTAAGGTTTAACATTAATTTTATATTTATAACTTATGTCAAATACAGCGTTAATTTTACTTTTTATAAAATATCATTGGATTAAAACTATGTGCCACAACTAGATGCTTTTGAAGATCCTCCCGCTCGCCAAAAACTCCAGAGCACAAGTGACACGCGTGACTTAAAAAATAAAAAAAATTATGTGTAAGCAAAAAGAGTTGAATTAAATATTCGGTCTTGGTACTTACTGCTTGGGTTTGACTTTGGGATAGTCACCTTTGTGTGACTGCATGTGAGAATTAAAGTTTTGCAAGCCACTTATGGCACGGAAACATATTTTGCAATTGAATTGCTTTCTTCCACTAAAAAAAGGAGAGGGAAAACCAAGTTCAGTAAATATTTCTTCAAGGAAAGTAGGGCATACTCAGACTTCTTGTGGAATATCAGCATGTGTTTCATTAAAGATGTCTTGTCCGGATAAAATGTCGAACAAATCTTACACTTCAGCTTGATGGTTTTTCCATTTGGATTTTTCTGAGGTGGTGGTGAAAGTGCTTCTTTAGGAGACGTCTTGATCAGTTTCGAGACAGTGTTTGGAGATTTTGTTGGAGTTGCAGAGAGCAATTCATCAGAGCTGGAAAAAATACAAGTTTTAAAGGATGGAGCATTAGAAATACGGGAAAATCTCTGCTTGGGATGGTTTTTAAATTATGTTCTTTGTATGATAATGAATCTTCCTTAAACAAAAACAAAAAAAAGCGACAACCATTTAGTTATTTGTGTAAGCCTACTTTTAATACTGTTCAATTAGAAAACTTAAGAATGCAAGACTTACCCTGAAGAATAAATAAATAAAAAAAAACTTTCACAACTCCTTTAAAAGATCCGGCCTCAGGAGGTAAAGAAAGCAAAAATAATTGTTTGAAACGTCAAAGCAGCTTTCACTACACAAAAGCACCTATCCTGACTTACAGGAATTTATGCAGCTCTTGTTCTTCAAGATAGCTTTAAGTTTTAAAGAAGAACTGAGTCATTAATTGGCTAAGGTGCAGCAGGCAATCGGAATGTTTGACTCGTTTTGTTTGAACAAGCCCAGGATGGAGAAATAGAAAGAGCAACAAGAACCCACTGATCTTCTTCAATTGGCTGCATTTGAAAAATTGAGCATTTCGAGAGAACCCAGAGGAGTTGAGTTAGATGCTCTAAGACAAATAAGACACAGAACAGCGTCTACAATGGGTATTTCCCAAGATGAATATGAAATCTAGACGCACCTAAATAAGTGCTTAATAAAACTACATTATTGCATGAAGATGTTGCGGCTCGTCTCTTAGTTCTACGAGTAACACTGATGTTAACAACTTACTCATCTCTCCTCTCGTTCTCTCTCATGTAGTGCGAGTTCATGTGTCTGATTGTTTTGGTATAAAAAATCGGCATAAAGCACAAGTTACACGCTTCAAATTTTGAATCCATTGTTGCGAGGCCGGCAATACGTTTCCTGTAAATTTCCTTGTGTCTTGATTTGATGTGATGTTTGAATTCCGACCGAGTGGTAGACTCGTGTTTGCACTCCTTACAGCGAATTGTACGTCTAAGGAGAGGTTTCGAAATAAAAAACAAAATAAAAAAACAAAACCAAAAATAAAATAAACGAAAACATACATAAACAAAATAAAAGTAAGCCTATAAAAGAAGAAACCTTTTTACTTACTCTTTGTAGGTGTAGGCTACTTCATAGTGCTTCTGCATATGAGATTCGCAATCTGTTACTGAGTCGAATTGTTTTTCACATATTTCGCAGTAGCTGTCAGCAACCGTTGCCGGAGGTGGTGGTTTCCGTACTTGGGTAGCGCTTGTTGGTTTGGTACCGTTTTTCGGCGGGAGCTTCTCCATTCCCTTGTGTACGCAGCCGATGTGTACCCTTAGACCAAATTCGGTAGCGAATGATTTATCACATGCATGGCACGCGAATTTTCCACCCGCCGAGGTAGTTATGTTGCTGTTGCTTTAGAAGGGAATAAAAGAAAATTGTACATCATATCAGTTCGGTTTGTTTTTAGATCTGTAGGGTTTTCAACTAATGCACCTAGATTTAAGTCGTGTGAAGGAACTCACCACACTCCTTTGCCACCGCGTAACAAGCTTATCTACGATATATCTATTGCGCAGTTTGTGTAAAATTCTATTTGCTTACTTAAATTATTTTTTGACTGTTGTATACTTTTTTAGTAGTGCTGTCCACTGTTCTCATTTAGCGTGATTCCTTAGTTTCATTACTTAAAAAAATGCTGGCAAAAAGCTTTTCCTTTTATTTTTATTTTTCTATTTGTTTCTTTAAAAAACTGTTACAAATTTTAGCTAGCATTTATTACTTTTCGGGGTGCCGTGGGGTAGTGGTTAGTGTGTGTGCTTACTACGCCGGAGGTCTGGGTTCGAATCCTACCATCGTCACCTGCAAAAAAAAGGCTCCTTCCTTTTTACGGCCCCCACCTCCACGAGGGTCTGACAAGCCCTCCGAGAGTATCATTTGTCTGGAAAAACTTCTCAAAGTGCCGTTCAGATTAGGCAAAAAATTGTAGGTCCCCTTGTATGTGAAGAAATTAACACACACAGCATACATTGTTGAGGATGTACCGGGGCCAACCTGATTCACCTCGAGCTGTTGCGGCACTCTACTTATTTTTTATTTTTTTTAATTGTTACTTTTCGGAAATTCTGCGGACATGGATTTCTCAGAAAACGGTAAAACATTCTTTTTTTGATTGATTCTCAATTTTGAAATGCAGTTAGCTTGCCTATTAAACGTTACATGCTTCGACAAATTTAATCAAGATCGTGACAATGTTAAGCGACTAGAAACCTCCAAAAAAAATTTCGAAAATGTTTCTAAGTTTTTGAGTCATCAAAACTACAAAGTTTTTGAATACTCGCGGTTTCCTATAGTTTTGCATAAAATTTCAGAAGAGGGAGTATGTCCGTTGTTTATTTGAAAATTCACTTATACCGTTAGGGTTCACTATACCCCAGTTACAATTTGACAGGAACTTCCAGACAACTATCCCCCCAAGGTCTTCTTGGGATGACTGTGAACCTCTGGAATGCGAATCGATTCACATCTACACGGATGGATCAAAGACAAATGATGGGGTAGGTGGGGGTGTATTCTCAGAAAAACTAAATCTTAATCTCTTCTTGATCTTAATTCCGGATCATTGTACTGTTTTCCAAGTTTAAATCATGGCGATTAAGGAAGTCTTGTCCTGGCTTAAGAATAACGTTAAATCCGCCAAGGATATACGTATGTTTTCTGACAGCCAGGCGGCCATCAAGTGCCTGGAATCGGCACTTTCTATAAACTCTAAAATAGCCTTAGACTGCCTATTATGTCTAAAAAAAGATGTCCTATGTCTAAAGGAGATCTCAGAGCAGTTCAATTTTCTCCTGTACTGGGTGCCAGGGCATAGTGACATTCCGGGCAACTGTAAGGCTGACGAACTCGCCAAACTTGGAACTACTCGCTCAATTTCGCCTGATAAAAGCTCCTTAGGCATTCCAATTTCGACACGCAAACTGATGACGACCCAACGACGACAGACCCAAAACGTCTCTTACGATTCATTAGTATTTCAAAATGGTGATAGTTGATTCCGAGCTTCTGTGCAGTGTACCTTGCACATAAATGCAGTCCCATTGAAACAGACAGAGAAGTTTAAGAGTCTCGGGTCTTTTTCGCAAAAGGTGGAAGGAGTGATACTGAGTTATTCTGTAGGATTGGTTAAGCTGTAGCAATAGTTAAGCAACTGCGCCAGCCGCTCATCAGGAAAGCTGAGCTTGGAGTTAAGGCAAAGATCCAAAAAGTGGGTGGGATATAAAAATATAACTGTTGAATGCTTTATATCAGGTGATTGCATACATTTCGGCATAAAACTCCGCCTTTTTAATTCAAAAAATCGCTTTTATTAACGCCACGCCGACAAAAGTGGGCGGAGGCATATACTATATACAAAAAAATTTGAAAATGTCAATATCTACAACTTTTGTCATATCATTTTTAGTCAATTAAAAAGCCAAACTTTTTTTGCTACCTCAAAGACAATTGCAAGGTGATATTACATACCAAAAATGTAAAATTGTAACGTAGCTAAAATTTGAAAAGAGTTTAAATTAGAGATGCTCGCACACACAGTTTTCTTGTGGGCGTGTCTGTGGGCGGATTTAGCTAGTTTTCAAACTTGATCTGAAGGACTGCACTTCCCGCCAACTCACCAACTTTCAGCTCTCTAGCTTAAAATTTTAGGGCTAAAAGTTGTTTACATACGGTCGGACGGGCGGAAATGGCTTAATCGATTCTTAAAAGGTCTTTATGGTGATTATGAAAAAGGTGATTATTTCACTGCGTTACAAACTATACATCAAACTTAATATACCCTGGGTAGGGTATGAAAATAAACATTATAATAAGCGGAAAATCATGAGAGGCTGTTCACAGACGCCTTGAAAACAATGGAAATTGTGAAAGAAAACTAATGCAATTTAATTGATATTTCTATCAGGTGAATAAATAAATAAATGTATTTGAAATTGCGTTACAAGGACACCTTTCGTGTGTTCAAAGAATGATTTGTGATGTTCGAGTTTTCAGGGGAGCTGAGTTCTCAACTGATCACCACTTAGTGCTGTGTAAATTGTTTTTCAGTGACAGTATTCCTTTGCCACCCAGGCGACAACCAAGACTGGTGACCCGCATACGGTGGGAAAGGTTGCAGGATGCTGACTGCAACCTTTGTGAGAAAAGAACTGCTTGGTTTAAAACGTCTGGAGTTCAAGAAGCCATCAGAGAGAAGAAGAGAGCCTACATTGCGTGAATCCAATGTAGAAACTCAACTTCTCGAGCCTGGTAAAATGAGGCGCTAAGGACTTCCAATCTGGCAGTCAGAGCAGCCAAGGAACAGTCATGGAAAAAGTTCGGCGAGAAGTTGGAGCACGATTACAGATCTGCAAACAAGATATTTTGGCAGACCATTCGCCGGCTCAGAGGAAGGAAATTGAATATCATTCAAGGGGTTATTTAATATTATTAGTTAATATTATTCAAGCGATGTCTTGCGCAGATGGAGAGAGCACTTTTCAGAGTTGCTCAACCCCCAACAGGGCACTGGAGATGGCATTCCCACTGCTGACGAAATAAGGGCGGAAAATAGTCCCACAGTAGACGAAGTCACTAAAGCGATTTAATCGCTAAAAGTTGGCAAGTCTGCTGGAATTGATGAAATCCGGCCAGAAACGCTCAAGACAATGGGTGAAGAGGGTGTTAAATGGCTAACACGTGTCATTAAGGTGGCGGGAAGGCACCTAGCGATTGGCAAACGGGAGTTATAGTGCCCGTCTCTATAAAAAAGAAGAGAGAGAAAATGTCTCTATATAAAAAGAGAGAGCACGAGAAGCGCGCGGTTGAAGAGATAGAGAGATGTTACAACAGGAATGAGGTTAGAAAGTTTTACCAAAGGATCAAAAGGTCCTGCCAAGGGTATAAACTTCGAACTGAAGCCTGTAAGGACCATCAAGGGAACATCGTTGTAGAATCGCAGTCGGTGCTGAGGATTTGGAAAGACCACTTCTGCAGACTGTATAACGGCGAGGAAGAACCAAATACCGCTGTCAGGCAGAACGAACCATTCAACCCGGGCGAAGACGTTACCGACGAAGCATACGAACGATACCGCCCACCCGACCTGGAGGAGGTGAAAGTAGCTGTGTCTAAGCTCAAGTGCAACAAAGCAGCCGGAGCAGACGGCCTAGCTGCCGAACTTTTTAAATCCGCTGGCGATGCGCTGGTTAGGAGCATGCACCAGCTCATCTGCAAGATATGGTCGGAAGAAAGCATGCCCGACGAATGGAACCTCAGCATTGTTTGCCCGATCCTGGAGAAAGGAAACCCTCTGAGTTGTGCCAACTACAGAGGCATAAGTCTTCTTAACATCGCATACAAGATCTTTTCTGCTGTACTGTGTGAACGCCTGAAGCCGTTTGTCAACAATCTGATAGGCACATATCAGTGTGGCTTTAGGCCAGGAAAGTCCACCATCGATCAAATATTCACACTGCGGCAGATCTTGGAGAAAACCCAGGAATTCCAAATCGATACACACCACCTCTTAATCGATTTCAAGGCCGCGTATGACAGCATCTATAGAGACGAGCTATATAGCGCAATGTCTAGTTTTGGCATCCCTGCCAAACTCGTCAGTCTGTGCAGGATGACGATGGAAAACTCACGCTGTTCCGTCAAGGTCGGCAAAGACCTCACCGATCCCTTTGATGTCAAAAAAGGATTTAGACAAGGCGACGCGCTGTCATGCGACTTCTTTAACATCATACTTGAGAGAATTGTGCAGAACTCTCGCGCCAACACCAGAGGTACAATCTTTCAAAAGTCCGTTCAACTACTTGCACACGCAGACTACATTGACATAATCGGTAGAACAAAGCGTGATGTCAGTGAAGCCTTCGTGAGTATTGGGACGGAAGCGGCGAATATGGGTTTAGCAGTCAATGAGGGCAAAACCAAGTATATGCTGTCATCAAGAAAAGACACCCAACACCGACGTCTTGGACAAAACATCACCATCGACAGCTATAACTTTGAGGTAGTTAGGGACTTTTTCTACCTGGGTTCCGCTATCAATTCAGACAATGACACCAGCGCTGAAATCAAACGAAGGATAACTCTTGCCAATCGCTGTTTCTTTGGGCTAAGAAGGCAATTGAGTAGCAAAGCCCTCTCTCGAGCAACTAAAGTGTCCATGTATAAGACCCTCATCATCCCAGTCCTGCTTTACGGTGCAGAAGCATGGACCCTGTCAAAGGCGGATGAAAACACTTTAGGCTGCTTCGAGAGGAAAATTCTTCGGACGATTTACGGTCCCGTCTGCATAGACGGAGAGTGGAGGAGGAGATATAACATCGAACTGTACGGGCTGTACAGCGATACCGACCTAGCCAAAAGAGTCAAAACACAACGTCTACGATGGCTGGGTCATCTAGAGCGGATGGACACCAACGCCCCGGCCCGGAAAATCTTCGAATCCACACCGCAGGGACGACGCGGTAGAGGAGCACCGAGACTCAGGTGGCGCACGCAAGTGGAAGGGGACCTCAGCCAACTTCGCGTGCGAAACTGGAGACGGCTTGCTAGAGACAGAGCTGGCTGGCGAAGCTTGTTGGCTGAGGCCCAGGTCCACCCCGGACTGTAGCGCCACCTTAAGTAAGTAAGTTATAGTGCCCATTTTCAAAAAAGGGAACAGGAGAGATTGCGCCAACTATAGGGCCATATCTCTCTTGAGTCTTCCGAGAAAAATATTTGCGAAGGTGTTGAAAACGCGTTCCAGAGCTGTAATCGGGCCCTTGTTACGGAAAGAACAGTGCGACTTTCGGCCTGGCAGAGGCACAACCGACCAGCTTTTTACTCTGAAGGTTATCCTTGAGAATGCAGGCGTATGACCGAGTCTTTCGGGATACACTGTGGAGAGTTTTGCAGGACTTTGCGCTGAGTGGGCCTCTTCTGAGAGCCATCCAGTCTTTGTTTGGAAACTGCAGAAGCTGTGTACGGATAAATGGCGTCAAATTCCGTCCTTTTGATGTGCGCGTTGGACTTCGCCAAAGCTGAGTTCTGTCGCCGCTTCTTCTCATAGCATATATGGACTGGATGGTGAAGCGCAGTCTTGGCGAGCAATGTTTCGAATTGGCTGGCATCAGGATGAGCCATCTGCTTTTCGCAGATGATTTGGCCATCCTTGCATCATCCAAAGAGGAACTTCAACGAGCACTGGATAGGTTTGCAGTCACCTGTCGTGATGCTGGGATGAAAGTAAACGTGAACAAATCGGAAGTGATGGTTGTTTCCCGAACTCCTGTGCAGTGTTCCTTGCACATAAATGCAGTCCTATTGAAACAGATAGAGGAGTTTAAGAGTCTCGGGTCTTTTTCGCAAAAGATGGAAGGAGTGATACTGAGCTATTCTGTAGGATTGGGCAAGCTGTAACAATAGTAAAGCAACTGCGCCAGCCGGTCATCAGGAAAGCTTGGAGTTAAGGCAAAGATCTCAGTTTTTAATTCAGTGTTCGTCCCAACACGGTTATGACCGAAAGAATTAGATCGCGGGTACAAGCTGCCGAAATGAGATTCCTGAGGTGCGTTGCTGGTGTTGTTCTTAGGGATAGAGTGAGAAACGTCAGTATTCGTGGGAATCTTAATGTAGAGCAGCTACTTCTCCGAGTGGAACGATCGATTCTTCGATGGTTTGGACACGTTGTTCGCATGCCTGCTGACAGACTTCCTAGACAGGTAATGCTAGCCGAGATACGAGCGCTACGCCCCCCTGGTAGGCCAAGAAACAAGTGGTCGGATCAGGTAAAGAACCTTTCCGAGTCCCTCCTGGGGATTGCGCCTGAGTCTCTTGAGTTGGTGGCGGAGTGGGAACAAGTGGGAAAGTGCAACAGTACGTATTTAAAAACTTCAGTCCGTCTGTGACGGATTGCAAAATACCCTACCCTACCAAAAAGTGGGCGGGATATAAAAACATAACTGTTGAATGCTTTATATCAGGTGATTGCATACATTTCGGCATAAAACTACGCCTTTTTAACTCAAAAAATCGCTTTCATTACGGCAAGCCCACAAAAGTGTGCGGAGGCATATACTATATATACAAAAAAGTTGGAAAATGTCAATCTACAACTTTTGTCAAATAATTTCTAGTCAAATTTCATATATATTTATTAAAAAAACAGTAATTTTAAGCTAAAATCTCTTAAAAAAAGTAGACGTGGTCAATAAAAAGGCCAAATTTTTTCTGCTACCTCAGAGACAATTACAAGGCAATGTTACATACCAGCCAATTCACCAACTTTCAGCTCTCTAGCTTAAAATTTTAGGCCTAAAAGTTGTTTACATACGGACGGATGGCTTAATCGATTCTCCTGTCGGTCCCATTCATATCTCTAAAAGGTCTAAGGGGTCTACGGTGATTATTTCTCTTCGTTAAACATTACAATAAGCCGAATATCATGATCGGCTGGGTCATATCATGATACCCAGCCGTTCACAGATGCCTTGCAAACAATGGAAATTGTGAAAGAAAACTAATGCAGTTTAATTTATATTTTTATCAGGTGAATTAATAAATAAATGTATTTGAAATCGCGTAACAAAAAGGACACCTTTTATATTGCGCAGTGGCAATTGCATCAGCCACGCCATCTGGCACATTTCCGAATCATCAACAAATCAAAGTTAAAGTGCAGCGCTGAATTTCTCGAGATGTTTCTTTCATAAATAAATACTTCTATAGTGATCAAAGCCTGATTGAACTATCTGCAGTCATTTCCAATGTCGGATTAACCGTAGAGCCACAATGCCCGCAGCGGTAGTATGCAGTAGCACCGGCAGTAAGAAGCGCGGACCTGTGCGGCGCGGTACAGGAAAATCTCGAACACAATGGTGAAGCGCGCTTATGTCAGACAGATACCTAGTTTGTAAGCGATGGCTGAGAGTTTTCATTCCCGAGCTTTCTTTTTAATTTTTTTTTTAAAAGCGTGAACACAAATCCCATAAAATTTGTTGATTTGAAGCGAAAATTTGTTGAAGCGATGTTCAGGATGTAAAGCATCCTCAGACATGTCGTCCTTATATTCAATCGATAAATGTTATTGATGAATGTATGGCGGAAGTCTTTAAGCATACGAAAATTCGCTAGAGAAGCCCATTCTTAGTTGTTGAAACGGTATGATGAAACACAAACATTCGCTAATGTTGTATGCACATTATGTGCATACATACATTTTCCAGCGGCTCGTGTCAGGTGTGGTCTTGGTGCGTTGAACTCTCAGCGGAAATCGACAGGTGAATATTCTGCAGTGAATGTAAATCAATCCGGCGGAAATGCTGCGATCGATATTTTACCAATGGCAAACGATTAACGCTGAGTAGTTCAAACGAGCGAACGAAGTCCATTGGCCTTGACTCAACCGAACGCGAATGAGGTCCGTGGAAAGTCGAATGCTAGAATTCTGGGAGTCTGATTCGAAGAAGCTAAACGTACGGTCGTTTTAATTGCAACATTCTCGCGCAGCCGGTAGGATAATAAAGCGAGGGTTATATGATTCGTCGTTATTTGCATTCACAGTGCAGGTTCGGCCCAGAGCTTCTCAAGCAAACAATTTTGGATGTCCTTTTGAACTGATGTGCGCTGTTTTCGATGCTGAAACGATTTCCTGAGTTCGAAGCAAAAGCATCTTCTTTGCAAACCGCGAACAAGCTTGTCAATGTTGTCAATGGTATCTGTACTGCTCTCTCCGTAACGTTATCTAATGTTAAATATACCGATACTCATTTTCCAGATGCATTGCTAAATGCAAAACGACAGGGTCTTTCGGAATAGAAGAGATGCGAAAAATCATGAATTTTGACCGAAAGGTCAATACATCATGTTTTAGGCCAACATTATGCTATTCAGTACCAATATGTCACTCCATTCGACTCATTCAGCTGACATGCAATCGATTTCATCTCAATTAATTTTGACAACAACATAAAGCGTATGGTGCAGGCCAGACTCTTGTCACCTAATAACAAACTCAAACTTATCTTAAACATACACACGGTGTCTTATGATAAAAACAAAACTTTTTCGAACTTATCGAAGAAACATCGGAGGAAAATTTGGTAAATAAATTTTCTTTTTTCGCATTGAAAGAGTATGGCCCGGAAAGCTCATTCTAAAACAACCATTTAGTTCTAAATACTGATCCAAACAAATATAAAAAAAATTTTCTGGGCTCTTAAACTTACTTTGTATGTGATTTCTCTGAATTTAAATTCTGTGTGCACAAAGTTACAACCTATACACTGTAGTGGGTACAGAACAAAAGCAATTATAAAATTTCGAAAGATCTTTAAAGTGGATCGGGTTTAGTTTGCAATTCCGTATTGCAATGGCTTATAAATACACTTAAATCAATAATAGCCCAAGAATAGGGCGGTTGAAGACCTGTCGGCCAATTCTACCTGGTCTTAGGCAACAAATCTATCTAGAAACTTAGTTTGAAATTTGCGAGTTCCGATAATTTAAAAGTAAATGCAAAATCAATTTCTTTGTTTGAATTAAAACAAAATATAAGATTTATATGAATCCTCATTAAATTGGCAGGCATAGTCGTTAAGGCCCAATCCTGAATGCGACAACTTTTTGGGACACTCTTACATATTATTCTTATCAAATGACTGGTGATTTAACTTCCATGTAATTAATATACAACTAAGCTATACAAAATACTTACGTCTTTTTAGGGGAAGTTTTAAATGTTGGTGTAACTGGTGGTGGTGGTGCAACTTCAACTGGCGGCTCGATTCGCCTCTTTCTCAAAATGCCCACCATTCCACCAACCGCTGGGCTGCCGTAACTTCCAGAACTGATTGCGCTGCTATTGGCAAGTTTTACTGTACCAGCACTGCCGTCATTTTCGTGTGTCTCCTCATGCTGCTGCAAATTTGAGTACCTTGCGAATTGTTTGTCACACAAAAGGCACATGAAAATCTGCTTTGCTTTGTTTATTCGTCTCATGCTGCAAAGAGAAATCTATTACTTCAAAACTAATCCTTGAAACTGGTCAATCTTACTTATGCGCTTGATTCTTGTGCAAGAAGAAATCATTTTTACTATTAAACGTTTGATCGCATTTGTTACATTCAAAGTAGCCAGTGCAGTCGTTTACAATTTGTCTATTAAAAGAAAATTAAGAGTCAAGTACTTATTTCATGGATGACGCTCAAGAGATTATCCTTACGAATGAGTGTACTTCAAGTGCTGGCCATAAATGGTGCTGCTAAATAGATAGACGTCGCATATCCTACACTTAACGACCCATTCTCCAGAACTAAGCAAAGATAGATGTTACAAATGGACACAATAAGCTTTCATCCAGTTACATACGATTTTAGATTCTCGACATATTCCATGTAGTTGTCCGGGTGTCGATTGCGCACATGGGCATGCATTAACGCCGGTATCTTCGGCTTGAATCCGCACATTTCGCAGACAGTGCTCTTGGAATTGACAAAGTTACCCCCGCCTTCTTTGCCTTGTCTTTCTGTTTTGATTGGCAACTGATATTCTTGATCATCGTCATCTTCGCCATTTGGATCGTACTTGTCGCTGAGAGCAAAAAATCGGGAGTTAAAAAGGTTTACAGGACAGGTGTGGCTTTTTTAACTTACTTAAGAGATTCATCATTGTCATCCTCGTCGTACTCCGAACCGCTGTGGTTTGACTCTAGTTCTTCTTTGACTTGTACATTGCAAATTGGTTCCAGCGGTAGACCGTCAATGGAACTGCTGTGATCGGAATACATGAGCTGCGGAGCTTGATTCGTAACAAAGTTTGGAACTTACTTTTCACTGCGACCATCAAACGCAAAGTTTTCAAATCGGAAGCCCAATTCACTCGGAAACACCTCCTTGGATGTGCTGGCTTGTGACATTTTCCTCCTCTTTTCGGGGACCTCACTGCTTCAGATGGAATGTTTGGTAATATACAGTTTTCACAAATGATAAATCAACTAACCTGCTGTCGTCTGCATTGTCACCGCCACTGTTTTTGTGCTCCGCGATGTGCACTGTGAGATCATTCCACGTTTCAAAGATGTCTTGGCAAAAGTTACATGTAAACTTTTTTGTCTTCGATCCACTCCTTGAGCAGGACGCAGGACAATGAAAAATCTATACATTCGTCGATTGCAAAAAAAAAACTTACTTGAAACTCTTTTCATTTTTTATTACATCCTCTTGAGAGTTGTCTTCACTGGCGGGTTCTAATTTCGGCTCTTTAAGCACTATGCGCTCCGATGAGGATGGCACACTGGGGTCCATTGACAAATTATTATCCACCACACCGCTGGCCTGAGATTCCACTGCACTGATAGTAAACTCACAAGGCTCCTTTTTGATAAAGTCATCCTGTGGCCATTTCTGTGTTTGCAACATATCATTGAATGTTATGTGCGACTTGATACACATTTGCTGGAAGGCATATGCGTCATTTAGTTTCCTTATGCAAATGCTGCACAGGACTTTTGGTAAACTATCCGAAGGCTCCACGGGCAACAAAGCAATTTTTGTCAGCATTGAGGCAATATCGACCGAATTGATTCTCGAAAAGAAAAACATTCTCATATCGTCGCGCCTTTTCATACAAGCACGGCATAAATCACGAAATTGCAAGGGAAGGGCCATGATGCTCTATTTAATGGCACAGAAAAAAAAACACACAAAAAAAACTTGAACAGAGGAACCAAATGTTTGGGGAAAAAAGAACTCTTGAGTGCCCATTGTCGATTTTTCACTTACCTTGGGCAAATAACTGTTGCGCGAGAATATTTTTTTACAATTATAGGAATTCAGTTAAGCTTTGTGGATTTTAATGTTTTGCAATTTTTTCTAAATATCTGCAAAACAAGTCCTTAAGACGCCGCCACCACCAAACTCCTTTGGAAGGCAGCAAATTCCATCGCTCGCAGATGTCAGATGTCAACCGAAATGCGCTTGGATTGTATTCACAATAGCAATGGGTGCGTTCAGGCGAGAATATATATTTTATATATTTCTTTTATTGACGAACTTTGTCAGTTTTTCTCTTTGTCAATAATTATTATAGACACAATTAACACGAACCAAATTGGTCATTCTCAGAAGGACTGTCAACTCAAAAAAGCATAAACTTTCACTTGCATTCACCGACTTCGGTCACGTAAAAGCTTTGCCTACCAGCTGAAATTGACGGATTCACCATACTCTGACATTGGATGGAATTCAATTCATACATGGAATTCAGCGGAAAAAATGGAAAATTACTTAACTAGATATTCAACTTCGGACACGTAAAAGCTTTGCGCACAAGCTGAAATTGAAGAATTTACCCATCCGCTGACATTTTTTTACAAATGCGTAAGGTGAATTGTTGTTTTATCTTCTTACACGTATTCACCGTGACGCGGAAATTTAAAGCTGTATAAAAGCCTTAAAGGCTTTATAAAAAAACGTAAACAAATGAGTGTTGGAGGGTAAGAGGGACGCAAGTTGAATATCTAGTTATTCAGTAATTTATGCTTAATATTACTTTTCATTAGGGCCGAAATAAGCTCATTTTGAAATTCGAGAAAAAGTATTTTCATTTATAAGTTCTAATTAGCTTTGGCAGCTGCTCCAGGGACGGAGCTGGATATCCAATGCAAAAAAAAATCAATGGGGCGGTCATTTTGAATTCATCAGCATGATTTATGTATTTTTTCCTTACCAAATGTTAATGAAAATGCAGTGCAGGATTTTAATTGGGGAAAAGCGTTTTGATCAATTTACAATTGATGAATGAATTAACCGTAAAAATTAAATTCCTATAACATAAAAACAATAAACTTCGATGCATGCCGGGTAAACAAAATTACGCCAAATCGGAAAAATTGTACTTTTACAGCCCACAAAAGTCTTTAGTATTTTAAAGACACCGATTTATCATCGGTTAATTATTCGCTTATGTAATTCCGAAGAACTTATAAAAATGGGCGATTTCTTTTATAGATTTAAATTAACATTTAAGGATCAGTGAAATAACCAAAACGTCTAGTTCTGTCTAAACGACATTAACAACTGGTATATTGCATTAGAGATAGGACAAAGCTTATTAGTTTTCATTGTTATAATATCTAGACCAGAAGGTCGATAAGGATAAAGTCAAAAAATTTGCTTAAAAATTTCGTGGTACAGAAAAAAGTACATCACTTCAAATGGCATTAAGCTTTATATTAAAGAATTAAAAAAAAAAAAGATCTAATGGAAGCCTGCCTTAAGTGTATGTGTCGCTTGTTCTTAATAATCTTCACACATTTATACATTTTATTATTTCCAATGTCACCAAATTCGGGACTCCTAATGCCGTGGGCCCTGCGAAGGATCAGCTGCGGCACTGACTTTTTCCATTTGTCGAAAATAAAAACGTCGCTCATAGCGATGAATTTAGTTTTGTTAGTTTTGAATTTTCCTCATTAGCAACCGAATTAAATGCTAATGTGATGATTTCGTAATGAGAATCAGTATGGGAAATGAGGTCGTATTTCCAAATATTTTGCGAAATGATCTCATTAGCTCTAGTGAAAACATAGTATAAGGGCACAAATTACTTAATGAATTAGATATTCAACTAGACTGGAAAGCCGGGGGGCCTACAAGCTGTTGCCTT
The DNA here is from genome assembly GCA_947623515.1 of Neoascia interrupta. NCBI lineage: Eukaryota > Metazoa > Arthropoda > Insecta > Diptera > Syrphidae > Neoascia > Neoascia interrupta. The sequence goes on along the minus strand of OX392463.1, from coordinate 117,922,353 downwards.
GGTAATGCCTGGAAATCCATGCATACTCTCACATTTTGTCAATGTATTCCATACTTGAAGAGATTCACCACGAAGTTCAAGTGATTCACCACGAAATCATGGCGGAATCAGCTTTTTGCTCCGTCTACCGGAGAAAAATTGTAACGAATTCCAATATCTCGAAGTCGCAGTTTGGGGACGTGTTACATGAATGTTGCTTTCCGTGAGAACTTAAAATAATTTTTACCGTAATCGGATTTGAGTTTTATGTACATTAAACCTCTAATTAATACAAACGAAACATAAAAAGTTCATATAAAATTTAGTATCAGCAATACTTAATTCCCTTTAGGGTTTATTCTTACGACAAGTTTAAGTTTTAAGTTATCACAACTTTGAAGGCAAAAAAAATCTTCCAGAAATAAATAAACGCAAAAAACCTGTATCAAAATACACAAGCGTGTGATTACCAATACTGCAAGCTACCGACTGCAAACTTAAGAAACAAGAAAGACAATGATAAAAGAATTTTATGAAAAATTAAAATACTGCTGCAGTTTTTTGGTCTTTCTCTCCATTTCTCTCCAGTTAAAAAAAAAAAAAAAACTAGAGGTAGGATGACAATCCGCCTAGGCGAATCATTGGATACCCCATCCCAATTGACCCATCCAATTTACCAATTTAATTTATAGACCATCCCAATTGACATATCAAGCTCCAAAATGCGTCAAAAATCTTGGTTGTTAAATTTCAGTTTCTATCAACTTTAATTGTGTTACTAATTTGTCAGTGAAGAATCTTCTTTTTTTTAAAAAGGGACGTGGAATCAACCCCTTTTCAATAACATAAACTTTTTTATCATATTTTTTATCAGATGCAGTATACACGTATTGATTGCAGTTTTATATTCAAAATTTGATTTTTTACTTAAAAACGCCCCAAAAAGTGGGCGTGGCAAAAATTTATTTATTTGAGTTGATAGCTTACGCACATACCTGAATATTTTATAGTGCAAGTTTTTGGATTTAAAGGAAATATATCAAATAAAAGCCGTTTATTAGAATGCATATTAAATATGACCACGCTTACAAGAGGGCGGTTTTCGCTTTTTTTTTTAAATGCCAATCACAATACACTTAAGTGAGGATATTGCATACCAAATTTCAGCTTGCTACAACAATTTTGATTTTTCATGCTATTAAGTAAAGTGGGCGGAAGTCAAAAAATTTTACACTTGTACTGCTTCGGGACCTAAAAAGAACAGATATCAAGTCTCACGTTCTTAGCTCAAAATTTAAGGCCTAAAACTACCGACAGACGGACGGACGGACGGACGGACGGACATGGCTCATTCGACTTACAATTCGGTCTCGATCATATGCCCTTAAGGTCTTGGGGGTCTACGGTGATTATTTTTCTATGTTAGAAACTATGAATCAAACTTAATATACCTCCTATCCTATGGGATGGGGTATAAAAACAAAAAAAATCATATGGCCAATTGTTGTTTAAGCACTTTCTTAAGAAAATTCTTACAAACACATTGATACAAGTTTTCGGACAAAATAACTTAAATAAATAAATAAAAATCGAAAGCCTTTTCCTAAGATGCAAGTTTTCTCGATTGTTTCCTAACTGTTGCTCTTGTTTTGCTGAATAACTAATATTTTCTGCATTCCTACATAATTAAAAACTGAACATCAATAACACATGAACGATTCTGGAGAAAAGAAAAGCCCAACTGCGTAATAATAATAATAAGCATCTCACACGCATTCACCGTCACAAAACCGAAAAGCATAAACAACAAATAAACAAATAGGTTTTGGGGGAAAGGGGACGCACAAGTTGAATATTTAGTTATTAAGTAATTTGTGACCCGAACTATATTGAAAAAAAGACCAAATTCGTAAAAGTATCCAATTACGTCATAAACATTCCAGTATTTCCAGGCACATTCAAATGAACTAAATTTTACGATTTTGTAGTCTTAATGTAGGCTCGCCCCAAGCACAAATTACTTAATGAATTAGATATTCAACTAGACTGGAAAGCCGGGGGGCCTACAAGCTGTTGCCATGGTAATGCCTGGAAATCCACGCATACTCTCACATTTTGTCAATGTATTCCATACTTGAAGAGATTCACCACGAAGTTCAAGTGATTCACCACGAAAACATGGCGGAATCAGCTTTTTGCTCCGTCTACCGGACAAAAATTGTAACGAATTCCAATATCTGGAAGTCGCCACATAATGGGTCGTGCTACATTAATGTTGTTTTGCTAGAGACCTTAAAATTATTTTTATCTAAATTGGATTCCAGTTATATGATATGAAATTCAAAGGTAGTAATATAGGTAAAAACCACAAATTACTTAATAACTAGATATTCAACTAAAGCGTCCCCTTCCCCCCAAAACCCATTTGTTTATTTGTTGTTGTTGTTTTGAGTTCCGTGTCGGTGAATACGTGTAGAAAAGTAAACAAAAATTTGAGAGCCCGCCAAAATAGCGAGGTGAATTTCACACTGACATTTGAAAAATTTAAATACATATCTTAAAAAGTCATAAAAGATAACACACAAGTCATTAAAGTCAAAATGACAATTCTGTTTTAATTTTGCCCACACTTGGGGTGAGCCTACATTGAGACTACAAAATCGTAAAATTTAGTTCATTTGAATGCGCCTGGAAATACTGGAATGTTTATGACGTAATTGGATATTTTTACGAATTTGGTCTTTTTTTTCAATATATTACTTAATAACTAAATATTCAACTTGTGCGTCCCCTTTCCCCCAAAACCTATTTGTTTATTTGTTGTTTATGCTTTTCGGTTTTGTGACGGTGAATGCGTGTGAGACGCTTATTATTATTATTACGCAGTTGGGCTTTTCTATTCTCCAGAATCGTTCATGTGTCATTGATGTTCAGTTTTTAATTATGTAGGAATGCAGAAAATATTAGTTATTCAGCAAAACAAGAGCAACAGTTAGGAAACAATCGAGAAAACTTCCATCTTAGGAAAAGGCTTTCGATTTTTATTTATTTATTTAAGTTATTTTGTCCGAAAACGGTTCTGATCTTTTTCTTGTATCAATGTGTTTGTAAGAATTTTCTTAAGAAAGTGCTTAAACAACAATTGGCCATATGATTTTTTTTTGTTTTTATACCCCATCCCATAGGATAGGAGGTATATTAAGTTTGATTCATAGTTTGTAACATAGAAAAATAATCACCGTAGGCCCCTAAGACATTAAGGGCATATGATCGAGACCGAATTGTAAGTCGAATGAGCCATGTCCGTCCGTCCGTCCGTCCGTCCGTCTGTCGGTAGTTTTAGGCCTTAAATTTTGAGCTAAGAACGTAAGACTTGATATCTGTTCTTTTTAGGTCCCGAAGCAGTACAAGTGTAAAATTTTTTGACTTCCGCCCACTTTACTTAATAGCATGAAAAATCAAAATTGTTGTAGCAAGCTGAAATTTGGTATGCAATATCCTCACTTAAGTGTATTGTGATTGGCATTTAAAAAAAAAAAGCGAAAACCGCCCTCTTGTAAGCGTGGTCATATTTAATATGCATTCTAATAAACGGCTTTTATTTGATATATTTGCTTTAAATCCAAAAAACTTGCACTATGAAATATTCAGGTATGTGCGTAAGCTATCAACTCAAATAAATAAATTTTTGCCACGCCCACTTTTTGGGGCGTTTTTAAGTAAACATCAAATTTTGAATATAAAACTACAATCAATACGTGTATACTGCATCTGATAAAAAATATGATAAAAAAGTTTATGTTATTGAAAAGGGGTTGATTCCACGTCCCTTTTTAAAAAAAGAAGATTCTTCACTGAAAGATTAGTAACACAATTAAAGTTTATAGAAACTGAAATTTAACAACCAAGATTTTTGACGCATTTTGGAGCTTGACAGTGGTCAATTGGGATGGGGTATCCAATGATTCGCCTAGGCGGATTGTAATCCTCCCTCTAGTTTTTTTTTTTTTTTTAACTGGAGAGAAATGGAGAGAAAGACCAGAAAACTGCAGCAGTATTTTAATTTTTCATAAAATTCTTTTATCATTGTCTTTCTTGTTTCTTGAGTTTGCAGTCGGTAGCTTGCAGTATTGGTAATCACACGCTTGTGTATTTTGATACAGGTTTTTTGCGTTTATTTATTTCTGGAAGATTTTTTTTGCCTTCAAAGTTGTGATAACTTAAAACTTAAACTTGTCGTAAGAATAAACCCTAAAGGGAATTAAGTATTGCTGATACTAAGTTTTATATGAACTTTTTATGTTTCGTTTGTATTAATTAGAGGTTTAATGTACATAAAACTCAAATCCGATTACGGTAAAAATTATTTTAAGTTCTCACGGAAAGCAACATTAATGTAACACGACCCCAAACTGCGACTTCCAGATATTGGAATTCGTTACAATTTTTCTCCGGTAGACGGAGCAAAAAGCTGATTCCGCCATGATTTCGTGGTGAATCACTTGAACTTCGTGGTGAATCTCTTCAAGTATGGAATACATTGACAAAATGTGAGAGTATGCATGGATTTCCAGGCATTACCAAGGCAACAGCTTGTAGGCCCCCGGCTTTCCAGTCTAGTTGAATATCTAATTCATTAAGTAATTTGTGGTAAAAACAAATCACAAAAAGCGCAAATGAAACTAATTCTTTACTGCCTAAATGCCTGTGCCTCAGATAAGTTTGTGTTTTATGTTACCGGATTAAAGCTTTAAAAAGCAAAATTTACGGTTAAGTACCAATAAAATGTTTTCTACATGTTTTGACGAAATCAATCATTAGAATATTAAAAAGTAAAAGTCATTAGAAAAGTCAAATTGACAACTGAGAACAGAAGAATAATGCACTTTTGAGTGAAACCATTTTGTAAAAAAAAAAAATCAGTAGCACATTGAAATTGATTTCTGTCAGTGAAATGGCAAAGTAGTCGAAAGACAAATTTTTATGTATATTTTTGTAGGTACCAATAGAGATTGACACCAAAAGAATCATTCATTAAACAAAAAAATTTAATCACAAGTAAAAAAAAGTTTCAGTGATGCAATCCAATGAAAACTATATTTAATGCTTCTAAACCTCTTAATTTTTCTTAAATTTGGAAACGCTTAATATTTTACGCAAGTAAAAATCAAAAGCCTTTTCCTAAAATGAAGTTTTCTCGATTGTTTCCTAACTGTTGCTCTTGTTTTGCTGAATAACTAATATTTTCTGCATTCCTACATAATTAAAAACTGAACATCAATAACACATGAACGATTCTGGAGAAAAGAAAAGCCCAACTGCGTAATAATAATAATAATAAGCGTCTCACACGCATTCACCGTCACAAAACCGAAAAGCATAAACAACAAATTAACAAATAGGTTTTGGGGGAAAGGGGACGCACAAGTTGAATATTTAGTTATTAAGTAATTTGTGACCCGAACTATATTGAAAAAAAGACCAAATTCGTAAAAATATCCAATTACGTCATAAACATTCCAGTATTTCCAGGCACATTCAAATGAACTAAATTTTACGATTTTGTAGTCTCAATGTAGGCTCACCCCAAGTGTGGGCAAAATTAAAACGGAATTGTCATTTTGACTTTAATGACTTGTGTGTTGTCTTTTATGACTTTTTTAAGATATGTATTTAAATTTTTCAAATGTCAGTGTGAAATTCACCTCGCTATTTTGGCGGGCTCTCAAATTTTTGTTTACTTTTCTCACACGTATTCACCGACACGGAACTTAAAACAACAACAACAAATAAACAAATGGGTTTTGGGGGGAAAGGGACGCTTTAGTTGAATATCTAGTTATTAAGTATTTTGTGCCCCAAGTGTGGGCAAAATTAAAACAGAATTGTCATTTTGACTTTAATGACTTGTGTGTTATCTTTTATGACTTTTTTAAGATATGTATTTAAATTTTTTAAATTTCAGTGTAAAATTCACCTCGCTATTTTGGCGGACTCTTAAATTTTTGTTCACTTTTCTCACACGTATTCACCGACACGGAACTCAAAACAACAACAACAAATAAACAAATGGGTTTTTGGGGGAAAGGGACGCTTTAGTTGAATATCTAGTTATTAAGTAATTTGTGCCCCAAGTGTGGGCAAAATTAAAACAGAATTGTCATTTTGACTTTAATGACTTGTGTGTTATCTTTTATGACTTTTTTAAGATATGTATTTAAATTTTTCAAATTTCAGTGTAAAATTCACCTCGCTATTTTGGCGGGCTCTCAAATTTTTGTTCACTTTTCTCACACGTATTCACCGACACGGAACTCAAAACAACAACAACAAATAAACAAATGGGTTTTGGGGGGAAAGGGACGCTTTAGTTGAATATCTAGTTATTAAGTAATTTGTGATAAGGGGAAATACAGAAAGTATACTAGAAGGTGCTAAATTTGTATAAATACACAAGTATACAAGTTATATTATAATTTATCAAAGTTGTTTGTTTTAAATTAAGTGTGATTTGAATTTAAATAAGCTTTGTTATAAATAAAGTGTTTCTTTGTGTAATTATAAAAGTGAAATTGAGTTTTATTCGAAGAACCCCAGGTAAAAACATTACAATATCAAACTTGCGTCCCTCTTGCCCTCCGCTCCAACATTCGTTTTGACGTTTCTGTGAAGCTGAAATTGTTGGCTTACGCGGTGGTTTGTGCCCTTCTTTATTTGTTGTTTACAACGCGGTTGTAAAAAAATGGAAGGTTTTAGGATAAAGCAAACAATAACGCAACTTTGTGATTTAGCCTTTAAATCGAAGAGTTGTATAGGCAAACCAAAGAGTTATATGGACAAAAAATGCTTTTACCGAAGTGCGATGTTTTCCTCTGTTTTGGTCACAAGGGATGTTAAGCATAAATGACTGACATAAGAACATATAGCTTTCGCCAGATACAAACCATCACGCCCAGAAGAGGTAGGCAGCTTGTGACCAAAACAGCCGAAAACATAGGAAATGCTCGAAATTCGCATAAAACAAAAATACTTTTCCGTATGTGCCTGTTTTCATTTGGTTTATCCTAAGCTAACCCAAATTTCATTTCTCAAAATAAAACTAACCGTAGGACCACAATGCCCGTAGCGGTAGTATGTAGCAGTAGTACGTAGTACAGCCGCGGAGCCATGTTGCGTACAACGGAAAAAAATTGAACACAATGGTGTAGCGCGGCTGTGTCAAACAAAAACCTTGTTTATAAACAATGGCCAATATTCTGAGTTAATACGAGCTAAATTTCATATTTTTGTACAACGGATGACACAAATTGCATAAAATTTCTGTAAATTTAACCATCTCAATAAACTTTTCGACGTCCTTTTCCTCCATTGTTTACTTTACTTGTATTGAACTGTCCACCGTGTAGTGCTGTCAACCGTGTAGCGCTACGAAAGTTAAAAGTTGGCCAACTCTTACTACCGCCACAGCTACGCGCTACCGCCACAGATACACATTGTGTGCGCAATACACTGAATACATGTGTTTTATCTTTTGACAGCTCTTACTACCGCTACTACTACCGCTACAGCTACATCACTGTGGTTCTACGGTGAGGTTAAACGGTGGCCACTACATTGACGCCCCCCCGGCAGGGACACACGATGACGGCTGAAAAAGGCAGATTTTTTTTATTCAATTTTAAAAACCCTCAACGAAAGCACAAATCAAAACAAATTTGCTACACACTGTTGTAAAAAGTCATTTAGATTTTCAAGCTCCAAACAAAATTTTCTGGTTTGAAAGATACCTAATCTATAGCTTCGTTTAAACTTGGGATCCCATAAGTAACACCACACGGTCGATCTCAAATAGGCTTGTGACACCAAGGGATATTGTGAGGACGGCTTGCTCCAAACAAAATCTATCGCATAGCCGAGAGAACAATTCAGCGCCTACACACCTTGAGCGAAACGTTCAGGGTGAGTACGTAAGAGCTCATTTTTATTAATACGCGGTAATATCCGAAAAACCTTTAAAATTCAAAAACCTCAAAAGCTACATAAAGAAGAGGTTTGAGTTTAGTCGAGTAGTTGAAGTAACAGGAATAAAAAAATTAAACTGAAACAATTTAGTTCCTTTCTTGGCATATTGAACAAATAACATGAAACACGAAAAAGCATAATGCTGGAATCGCAATGTTGCATTGCTGCGTGCGTACCTTTGCCATGCGTTGCCAAAATTTTACAATACTTTGGGTCAAACTACGCACGCAGCAAATTTGCAAAACGAAATGCCGCTTTGCGTTTCGGGGTAGGAAATTGTAAAGTATCACCTCAAACACATTCAATTTCTGTTGAAAGATATTTGCAAAAGAATGAGCAGAAAAGATGCTTTTTAAAAACAAACCAAGTTGCCCAGCAATGAAAAAAAAATATTTCTGTTTATAACATCACAAATATATCCAAGATGGTGCACTCGTGTCTTTGTGCATGCTAAAAGCCAACAACTTGCGAGCTTTCGCGACAAACTGAAATAATACCGAAAAACATCACATTCTCTACTCTACGCAAACCTGTTTTTTTTTTTATTCTGACAAGAAACAACCCTTTTTCGTCCCCACAACCTACTGACGACAAGAGAACTATACTCACTCACCACACAATGAATGAGCATGAGAGTACTAGAAGCGTCTACGATATTTACGGTCAAACGTGGGGTGAAGTTTTGAAGTAACATTTCGTTTTGCGCCATATGCGCCCGTTCTTTCTACTCTGCTTGTCATCGAACGCACGCAGCAACGCAACATTGCGTTTTGGACTTAAAGCTCAACACAGATGAGCAGCGGGTCTGTACGAATCACTGCTAGCAGCACTGTCTCTAAAACAGAAGAGCACCCTTTTTGGCATTAACAATGCCAAGTTCTATACAAGTTAGTCATCCGGTTTTGATAGACTTGTCAACTGGATGAAAAAGTAAACAAAAACTGACCAATAAAACTAAAGCCGCGTTGTCACAAGCAACGTTTATCAGGAACATTAACAGAATCCCATGCATTAGCAAAACAGTCAAAGCTTTCAGATTTGACGGTATCAGTGATCTAATATTTGAAAGTATTTTTGCTTTCATTGTGGCTGCAATGAATAAAGGCACCAAACTTAGATATAAAGACATCGTGCAGTTACTGCAACCCCTGCAGTAGCTAGGTTCGCCTGCCCCATAAGATCCTGTGTTATTTATTTCTGCTGCACGAAAATTTCTGCACATTTGGGGTGGAATCGGCTAAGGTGTCACAAATCACAAAAATTCGTCTGCGTAAACTATGATCATCACAATTTTCTTGTGACATCTCCCGTCTAAATCAGCTGGTGACCAATTTTCAAACTTTCTGGTAAGTTGGTGTTTTTGCCTACTCTTAGGCTGACTTTCTGCATGTACGAATAAAAATCAGTGTTCTTAGATCACAATCCTAAATAAAGCAACGATTTGGAACAATGTCCTTGTGGTCACCACCTTAAGCCGCCTTGTCATAAGCAACGTAAAACAGGAACAGAAACAGAATCCAATACATTAGCAACTGAAACCTAAGTTCTCTGAATGCTTTTTGCGTTGCGAATGTATGAAATTCTGTTTCTATTTCTGTTCCTGTTCCTTGTGACAACGCGGCTTTACGCAGACGGATTATTTTGGGTGATCACATTGACTGTCACAAAATGTGAAAATCACAGATCACCATAGCCGATTCCACCCTCGTTTTGAGCTATAGAGAAATCGTGCAACCTCTGCAGTAGTTGGGATCGTTTGCCCCATAAGAAATTGTGTAGTATATTTTCGCTGCATATTTCTGCACACATCTGCAAATATTGCTACAAATTTTTTGATCTGTTTTGACTTTAAACTACCAAACAAATGGCAAGTTGTCCATATTTAAAGCTAAGTGCACTGATGCAACCTAGGTATATCAGCAAAATTGCAACTCTACCCCGCAGAGCTAGTGCGATCGAGTCGACTCGACTCAACTCCAACTTGATCCGCGGTTATATGAGGTCGAACCTGGCTTGAAGCTAGCTTAAACTCTTCATATAAAAAAGAAGCTTAAAATACAAGACACAGATTGTTAAGACGGTAATTTAGTGATATTGTACTCAAATAATAATGTTGCACCAAAGTATCGTTTTAACTTTTTTTTCCATTTAAAAATTTTACTTTTGAACACATCCTTCATGATACCAACATTCGGAAATCACGTTTTCAGTTTTGCTACCTTGTGGAATGTAGCCTTTGTGGATTCTATAGCAGCTGTCAAAAATCGGCGTTTAGCTGGTCACATTTTCCATTCAAAGTCGCCGTCCTTTGTAAGATCTCGAAGATTCTTTAAAATAATTGAATTTTTTTTACAAATTTGCTAACTTATTCGTGTAAAAACAATGGCATCAATAAGTTTATTGAATCCCAAGGCTGAATTTGCCCGTGCTGCTCAAGCTTTGGCCATAAACATTTCGGCCGCGAAAGGCTTGCAGGATGTCATGAGAACTAATTTGGGACCAAAGGGAACCATGAAAATGTAAGTATTTCAGTTGTTTTTTCTAATTTGATCACATAAAATATGTGTGAAACCGTGGAAAGGTCATTTTCTGTTGAAATAATCAACAATCTACATGCAGATGGTTGTTTGCAGTGGGGTGTGCCAAATTTGAGGTTATGGAAGATGATCAATGAATGTGTCATACACGGTGCGGAGTTCTACTTCTTGTTACCTTGTACAAAGCAGTCTGCTGCGCGTCTACTAGTCCGCCTCTTAAACTTGTTAAAGTAACTGCTCACCAGTGTGACTCCCTGAAAATCTTCCAGTCCAAAGATTCCTATCAGAGCTTTCAACTGCTTCAACCTAAATTGACCGTCTGAGCGATTTGCATCTGTTAAAGTTTCTAGTTCTGCATAGAACCCTTTGTTTCCATCAAAATGTTTTTTTTATATTTGTTTCATCCGCGCTTTTAGCCAGCGAATTTTTGCAAATTCTGGAAATTAGCTATAAAAAATGCGCTAAAAAAATTGCCCTGCAATTTGAGTCGTTGAATGTATTCCTATTCTTCTGAATCAGATCACAGGGCTTACAAGAGAATCTTGAATTGGGTTACGAAAAGGGATAGAACCTATCTCATTTTCTAGGGAAAAATCTTGACTGTAGGCGAAGTTTTCACTAAGGGCTAAAAGCGGGAGCGTTTTGATAGCAAACATCTTCCGAAAGCACAATCACATTTTAATATTGCTTGTATAATCTGGATTATAAAATCCACAAGTAAGGAGCGTTTATGTCTCTCCGCTCTAGATGACCCAGCCACCAAATCCGTCTAACCTATACTGACTCTTCGGGCTTGCGTGTTCAAAACCATCTAGGAATCGATCGTTCCACTCGGAAAGTAGCCGCTTAACATTAAGATTCCTATGAAAACCAGCAACCCACCTCAGAAATCTTATTTCGGCAACTTGTATCCGCGCTTTAAATTTTTCGGTCATCCCCCGAATTTCAGAATCATAGACGAGAGGGTTGGAGCAGAAACTGAATTAAAAACTGCGATCTTTGCTTTCACTTCAAGCTCAGTTTTCCTGGCTTATTCCCAAGCCGCTTCACTCTACAAACATTTCTGGCAGAGGCAATGACTGCCCATAAAAACAGCTGCCGTTCCTCCTCTACATTTGCAAGGTCAGTTGGAATTTGCTCAAACTTATGCGAGACATGTCAGCATCCTGTAAACTTTCCCACCGTAAGCAGGTCACCAGTTTTGGTTTCCGCCTGGGTGGCAAGGAATACTGTCGCTGAAATGCAATTTGCACAACACTATGCAATCATTAATTAGTAACAGCTCAATCCCCCTCAACACGCCAACAAAGCAAATCATTTTTTAAACACACGAGGGTACCTTAAAGAAATCAATCAAAGTTCTCGGATTTATACTCTGCCGGTACCAAGTGTTTTTATGAATGTCTTTGTGTGAACAAGCCATTAGCGCAGCAAAAGTGCAATAATCTGCCACCGTTCCTGTTTTGATCCGGGTCACCGTGCCTCCCAATCACACTTCTGAGCAATGAAGTTACCCATTAAGATAAAGAAGGCCACTTCTGACACTCTATCCAGGGCAGCATAAACTTTGTTTCAAAAGGCCGCATACTCGTGAGTCTTGATTAGGTGAATATACCTGCACTGAAGCCAAAGTCGATCGCTCAACCTTAAGCTTTACAAGCCGTTCACAATGTGTGTCTGTCGCTCTGACTCGCCACATTTTTCACCTAAAATCAGAGACACAGCGGGATACGCATTGTGTCGCTATATACGTGTTCCCGGAAGCTGAACTGCGAGACACAGGAACTCATTGTGTCCCAGCTATTAAGGACAAAATCCACTTCGTCGCCAACGCAACGGAAAAAGCTCTAAAACATTTTTCGACAACCGCGGGCTTGTGAGTATCCACACACCCGCCTGTGCACGTGGTACACCAGACGAGAAAAGCCTTCGCCCATCAGCGATGTCTCTGGTTTCGAAACCTTTCCACTTAGTTGAGGAGATGCCAGTAGTACCGAGCTGATACTTTTTGGCTTCCTGCCAGTATCTCTTATAACATGACGAAGACTGCTGCTTCAAGTGGATTTTAGTCGGTTCTTACGCCAAGCATACAGGCTATTCTATCCCCGATCTTAGGTTAGGTAACCTAACCTAACCTCTCCCCGATCTTGGAGAGGGACACTTTCACGACTTCCTGTTTAATTGTTTTCGATCCCTGCAAGCCTATTGTCTGGTGCCCTTCATCCTTAAAAAGTTTTTCAACATATTCTCAACGTTTCTAGCTTGTCCTTTGCTCACACTAAGATCTTGCCTTTCCCATTTTCTAAAACGCTCTGTTGTTTGTTCTACTTATCAAAAGCCCTTACTTGCAAACTCGCATGGAGCCCACAGATAGAACGCACCTTAAACAGTGACTCCCGATCCTTGAGGATCTGACGTCGAATCTGCTTGCTATACACGCTCGTCGTTAGGCCGTCCTATGGCCTATGTCGCGCTGGTCTGGTGGACAAAGATCAAAGAAGTCGCTGCGGTAAAAAAAAAGCTGGAACGAACAACGTCTAGCAGGAATCTGTATGACGGGATGTCTTCGCTCCGCCCCGACTATGGCGATTAACGTCATCCTGTGTCTAGCACCTATGCAAACACATATCTCATTTGGTCTAAGCTATATATTAAACGCTCTAGGAGTTTGGTAGCTCTTAATAAATCGCACATAGGTGCTATTGGTGTTATTACCAATTGGTCTGGACAGGACACTATCTGATAGGCAAGCACGCGACAAGGCTTGGTGTCTTTTCTAACGACTTTTGCAGGAGCTGCATGGATGAGTAGGAAAAAGAGATCACTTTTCACCTTCTCTGCACATGCCCCGCTCTTCCTAAGAACCGAAATCTTCACCTTCGAGCTTTCTTCTATAATCATCTTAGTGATCTGAGTACGACTGACCCAAAACGTCTCTTAAGCTTCATTAATAGAACGAAATGGTTCAACTAGCAGGCAGTTTTTCCAGATGCACCAACATAGGTCTAAGTGAATGGTTTACGAACCCGATAGCCACTTCAACCTAACCTAATCTAACCTACCTCTCGACGATAAGCTTGCAAAATATAGTTTCCAGAAAAACTTATTCGCAGTAATTTCTCCAAGGGATGAATGGGAAAAATTGGAACCAACTCCTTTTCGGTTTGACATCTTCTGGTATACATACGGCGCTCAAATGGAGACAGGAACCGGGTCTGACATTCATGGGAAACTCCCTTAGGCGGACTCAGTTAACCATGGCAAAAGCTTATCAATTTTCCAGGCGAAAGTCCTTGCCATCAACTACTGTGTTAGAATAAGAACAATATTCATCTTCTCGGACAGCTAAGCAACCCCCAGGAAGGCTCTCCCGACACACAATTTCTCTCGTTTCAGAGTTTTCCAAGTTTTTATATCCACTTTGGAAAAACATAATAAAAGTTTTTTAAACCACATCGTTTTAGCGCAGTGGGTCTTCTTTTTTAAAGAGATGCAATTTGTTAAATATTGTATGCCCCAGTTTCATTCTTGAAATTTGTACTGCTTGCGATCGGTTTAAGTCCTTATGATAGGTTACAGGTTACAAAAAAATATTTATCATTTTCTTATTTATTTTTTGGTTAATTTATTACCAGGTTTATTAATTCACAAAAAAAGGTTTCTAACCTCCTTCTCTTCAATTTGATCCTCAAAGTTACAAGAAATAAAAATAGAAAAATATTATCATAAGTAAAAAACCAAATATTTAACTTTGGCCCGCTCTACAAGCCAACCCAGTTAATTCACCAACATTAAATAAGTTTTTCGGTTTCTAGAGCTTGAAACATTTGTTAACTTCTTACGAATTCTAAAGTTTTGTGTGCTTTAAAAAATCGGAAAATAAATTTTGGAAGCAGTGCTTAAACGGGCCACTGTGCGTCTGCGCTTTTAGCCAGCAAATTTATGTCAAATGTGTAAATTTGCTATAAAATATGCGCTAAAATAAAGTACATAACTCTGCAATTTGACTCGTTGAATAATTTACTAATTCATTGGAATCAGATCACAGGGCTAACAGAAACTCCTTGATAACGCAAGGAGAAAATACGCTTTAAGTATTTGTAATGGTTCTCATAACAAAGCTAATTAAAAGCAAAACATGACACCTTAACGCCTATTACGTCGGAAACTGCTTGGTACAATCTGCAAATCTTTCTTAAGCAACACATGTCTTCAGCTATTCGAAAATTCCTTCAGGCTTGCACAAATTTCAATCATCGAACATATTATCTAAAAGTCCAGTCGCTAAAATTTGTTCGTTCCTTTATTTTTACTACTATTCAGGTTGGTTTCTGGCGCTGGTGACATTAAAATCACCAAGGATGGCAATGTCCTCCTCCATGAGATGCAGATCCAGCACCCAACAGCTTCGATGATCGCCCGTGCAAGCACTGCCCAAGATGACTCCACTGGTGATGGAACTACTTGCACTGTGCTGCTAATTGGCGAGCTGTTGAAGCAGGCTGACATCTTCCTGACAGAAGGTCTGCATCCACGCATCCTGACCGAGGGAATTGAGAAAGCCAAAGCCAAGGCTCTGGAGGTATTGGAGACGATGAAAGTTCCCATCGAAGTCAACAAGAAGAATCTTGTCGATGTGGCCAGGACCAGCTTGAAGACGAAAGTGCACGCCAAATTGGCGGATCTGTTGACCGAAGTTTGTGTGGATGCCCTTTTGGCCATTCGTCAAGAGGAGAAGCCAATCGATTTGCATATGGTGGAGTTGATGGAAATGCAGCACAAAACTTCGACTGATACAAGTCTCATTCGTGGCATCGTTATGGATCATGGTGCCAGGCATCCAGACATGCCAAAGCGTTTGGAGAACGCCTACATTCTGACGTGTAACGTATCAATGGAATACGAAAAGTCCGAAGTAAACTCTGGATTCTTCTACAAAACGGCAGAAGAACGAGAGAAATTCGTGCTGGCTGAGCGAGAGTTTATCGATCAGCGTGTAAAGAAGGTGATCGAACTCAAGAGAAAACTCTGTGATGGCACAGACAAAACGTTTGTGGTCATCAACCAGAAGGGCATTGATCCCATGTCGTTGGACGCCCTTGCTAAGGAGGGTATCATGGCTTTGCGTCGTGCAAAGAGGAGGAATATGGAACGTTTGGCCTTGGCATGTGGTGGTTTGGCACTTAATTCTTTCGACGACATGGATGAGTCGAACTTGGGGTGAGTTTTGCATTTGCAATAATTTCCTAAATATCTGTTTTGACCTGATCTTTATATTACAGCTACGCTGGCGTTGTCTATGAACATGTTTTGGGCGAGAACAAATACACCTTTGTAGAGGAATGCAAAAATCCACAATCGGTTACGATTCTCATCAAGGGACCCAACAAGCACACCATTGTGCAGATCAAAGACGCCATTCGCGATGGACTCAGGGCTATTAACAACGCCATCAACGATGGATGCCTTATTCCAGGAGCTGGTGCTTACGAGATTCGTGCCTACAATCAGTTGATGAAGTACAAGGATACTATTAAGGGCAAAGTTCGTCTTGGTGTACAGGCATTTGCAGAGGCTCTTTTGGTTATTCCAAAGAATTTGGCCATCAACAGTGGCTATGATGCACAGGACACTATTGTTAAACTGACCGAAGAAGATCGCTTGAACCCCGATCCAGTTGGTCTGGATTTATCCACAGGAGAAGCAATGAAACCTACAGACCTCGGGGTGTATGACAATTACATTGTGAAGAAACAAATCCTGAATTCCTGTTCCGTTATCGCCAGTAATCTCCTGCTTGTCGACGAAGTTATGCGTGCCGGCATGACTAGTCTTAAGGGATAAAGAGTGTCTTTGTCATAATAATTTGTTTCACTCATTTATTCTTGGTATTATTAATATTCGTCACGCGGTTTGTTTTAATTCATAATCACCTGAGGATCGCCTCTTTTAATTGCTACTTTTCCTAATATGTACTTCAAACAATAAACACAGCTAAAATGCCTTTAACAAAAACATTTGCATTTCTTCTCTGAAACCGAATGCATTATTTGAGTATGTATTTTTTAACGCTGTCTCGCAAAACTTTCTATTTGCAGATCAAAACCAGTGAGTAAGTGCAACAGTGCGTATATAATTGCTTCGGTCCGTTTGTAACGGACCGCGGTATACCCTATTCCTATTCTCCTTTTCATTCCTATTCTACTTTCCATTCGTTTATTTTCTTGTTTTCTATCCCTGTTACCATTTATGCATCATTTTTAATAAAAAAAAAAATCCTTCCTACTAATTTTTGGTTACTTTTTTAAAAAAAAGGGGCGTGGCATGTCCAACCCCTATAACCGAAAATCAATATTTACATAAAAATATCCAAGTTTGCGGCTAAAATGTACGCAAAACTGTATTTTTTTGGTTAAAATTCAATAATTTTTTGAAATTGACCTCTACAGATAAGCGTGTCCGAAATCCGGTGTTCTTTATGTGGTAAATTTTTGAGTTTATACTTAATAAAGCTAAAAAGTAGTCGAAATCCATGTTTTTTGGAAAATTAGAGATTTTTCTTAAATTCTGCCTCCAAATGTGGGCGTGGCCAACATTTCAACTTTCAACTTTGTATGAAAGAAATTTAAAAAAAAAGTGTTTTCTACATAGTTAAGTAATATAATTATATGTAAGTAACATAATATTAAGTAAAATTTTTTCGATTTATAACGAAAATATTGAATAAATTGCATGTGAAAGATTACACTTTCAATCGATGCCACGCCCACAAGGGGCAGTCTGCGAACTTTATTTTTTATGACTTGTAATCATTAAAAGATGCTTAATAATAAATTTCAGCTTTTCACAACGTCTTATAGTCTTGCTATAATTTACCGGAGTTTGTTGCACATTTAGACCGATTGTGGGCGAATTTAAAAAATTTTAACACATGTATTGCTTCGGACGACAGAGAGCTTACGTACGAAATTTCAGTTTCCTAGCTCAAAATTTAAGGACTTAAAATTGGTGACATACGGACGGAGATGGCTCATTCGACTCAGAATTCGGTCTCGATCATTTGTTTTTAAGGTATTGGGGGTCTATCGTCATTATTTCTCTATGTTACATTTTCGCCTGTATCAAACTTAACATTTTTTACAAGTCAGTAGGCAGGGCAAAAATGTTTGAAGCCTAATTTTTTTAATAGTTCGTCAGGTCTGCGCGCCATCAATTATGTGTTCCGGAAGAGATATTCTTTACTTAATAGCTGGGACACAATGAGTATCTGTGTCTGTGGCTGTGTCTCGCAGTTCAGCTTACGGGAACACGTATATAGCGACACAATGCGTATCTCGCTGTGTCTCTGATTTTAGGTGAAAAATGAGGCGAGACACAGCGACAGACACAGACACACATTGTGCCCGGCTTGTATGCTTTCTTACTGGAATCCGGAATTGTAGTGAGAACGAACGCGTCTACGAAGGTTATAAATTACCTTCCGGTTCCTGAGTTACCGCTCTGCACTCGTCTAGGCTGCACGCGCTCCGCTATCGCTCCTTGTTTTTTTCACAAATACTAATTACATAATCGAAAGTGCAGTGCAAAATCGAAATAGTTTATTCTCAGTTTACCGTTTACCAGTAAAAACCATAGTGCTCCGCCCAAATTATAAAAATCACGCACGGTTCTAAAATTAAAAAAAAAAATCCATTCAGTGCTGGTGCAGTGCTAAAAATTAACCACCGCATCGAATTAGCGAAAAAAAAACAAAAATCATTCAATCGCACAACACCCATCAAGTGTCACTTTCGCTCCGCTGAGCTACAATCTTCATCTCGCGTGCATCACCCCTCCCCCCACATCACCCCTCACCCCCTCTATATACAACACATAGCCCAGTCCACATTATCAATTTTCTTGTCTTCTACTGTTTCCCTTTGCCTGTCGCTGCTGGTATCAACACTCCAATGCACGGTTGGAGTGCCGCTGCCAGCAGTGGCAATGAGCGTATAGCGGATTGTTGATGATTTTTTTTTGCTTGAATTTACCACACAATGCTATGTACAGGCATAGTACTTGCAAAGTATTGTTGTGGTGTTTCTTTGCGAGGATTTTCACGCAACAATCCAGCTTAGTGTTTGTCGTTTATTTATTGTTTCCGAGCAGTTGTATTGTCTTGCGCAGATGAGTGACTTCCGTGTCGACATTTGCAACATTCGTGGGCTGCGGAAAAACCTAATTGCAGCGTACGTCCATGTCTGTACTTACAGCCCAGCTGTTTTGGCGCTAAGTGAAACTCAGGTATTAGGCATAGATCCTGTAACAGGTCAATCCGATCCGGGTCTTAAACTCCCTGGTCATCGCTTAGAGCCATTATTCTTTCCACATCGTGGCCTCGCCATTTATATTCGTGATGATATTGTCTACCATATTCCTCCACAACTCAACACCTGTTCCAACCCGGAATTCAATTTCATGTGGATAAATTTCACCGTCCGTAGACAAACAATTCATTACTGTTTCGTGTACAGAAGCCCTAACTTGGGCAGTGCATTAACTTGTAATGAGTTTGATGTCTTACCTCCTCTAGGCTCGTCAGACCACTGCGTCATATCAGCCACGTTCCTATTGGGTAGTCAACCTAATAAGGAAATCACTCCAAGAAGAACAGTGTGGCGGTACGAGAAAGCCAACTGGGACGGCCTTTATAACTTCTTCAGTCGCTTTAACTGGTCTTTGTGCTTTCTCGATGACAACGTAGATGCTGCTGCTGATATGATAACTAACACCATTCTCCTTGGTATGAGATCCTTTATCCCTTACAGGATTAAGAGTATCAAACCAAAGGAGAACTCGTGGTTTGACTCGAGCTGTAAAGAGGCGATTAGGTTAAAGGAGTTATGTTTTCGGTCCTACAAGACCAACCCATCACAGGTTAACCGAAAAAAGTTTAATCAAGCCAGAAATGGTTGTAATGCTCATATTCGCCGTGTCAAATTCCAATACGACCAAAAGCTGAGGCAGAAAATACTACATTGTCCCAAGGGTAGTAAAAACTTTTGGTCTTTCGTCAAAAATGTCAAAAACTGTGCCTCATCTTCCATCCCAACACTCGTTTACAATGACATTCCAGCTGTCACCTCTCTAGACAAAGCGAATCTACTTGCAGCGCATATCGCTGCTAGCTCCATGCTCCCTGATTCTGCAATGTCCCCGCCTACACTTGAGCGCGTCGAATATACCATGGGACAAATTCACTTTCGCGCTCGTGCAGTCAAAAGAGCTATCGTCCAATTGCACTTACCTCCCTTCTTTCTAAGGTCATGGAAACGCTGATTAATTATCAGCTTATGAAATATCTTGAAACACGAAAACTTCTTAATGACCGGCAATACGGTTTTCGTAGCAAACGGTCCACTGGTGATTTGATGGCATATCTCACTGAAAAGTGGAATCATTCCTTGCATCTTCTAGGTGAAAGCAAGATTGTTGCGCTTGATATTTCAAAAGCATTTGACAGAGTTTGGCACCAAGCTCTCTTGTCGAAAATGCGTGCATTTGGAATCGACGAATCTCTTATTCAGTGGATTAGTAATTACCTTTCGAACCGTTCAATTCAAGTTGTTTTGGATGGCTTCAAGTCCGCAGTTCATAAAATTAACGCTGGGGTTCCCCAGGGCTCTGTTTTGTCTCCGACACTCTTTCTCATTTTCATTAATGATCTCCTGTCTGCTACAACTAATCCAATCCACTCCTTTGCTGATGACAGTAACGTCAGTTTCTCATATTCGTTCTCGGTTCCGCGCCCCTGCTCTTCGGACGTTGAATTGGAACGGCAGCGTATGTCAAACTCATTAAACTCTGACCTTAACAGCATTGTATCATGGGGATCTCAAAATAGAGTAGAGTTTAATGCTTCTAAAACTCAATGCTGTCTTCTGTCATTGAAGCAAAACCGAAACACCCAGCCATTGTCCATGAATGGCACTTGCATCGACGAAACCGAAACGCTTTCCATTCTCGGTATGTGTGTCAATAACAACCTTAGTTGGAATGACCACATATTCGACGTCGCCAAGAACGCTGCGAAATGCCTAGGCTTCCTTAAAAGATGCAAGAAGTATTTCACCCCCTCTGATTTGGCTATTTTATATATATATTCGCCCCAAGTTGGAATATAATTCCCATGTCTGGGCTGGTGCTCCAAAAACAGCACTGCTCTTGCTAGATAGGATACAAAAACGCGCGTTAAAACTTGTTGGAGACAAAAATATTGCGAAGTCTTTTGACTCATTAGAACATCGACGTAATGTATCTTGTCTTTCACTGTTCTATCGCTTTTTTCACAAACAATGTTCCATCGAAATAGCCAATTGCATTCCGCCCCTAAAGGCGTTCCACCGTAATACTCGCCAAAGATCGAATGCACATCAGTTTACCCTCGAGCCCACCTTCGGACGCACAGTAAAGTTTAGAGGTTCTTTCATAAGCCGTACAACGCGAATGTGGAATGTTCTCCCACGGTCAATCTTTCCTGCGCAATACAACTTGCAACTGTTCAAAACAAGAGTGCATCGGTACCTCTCCTCCTTTTCCTCTTCTTCTAATCCTTTCCGCTCGTGAGATGTGTAACATTAAAAAGGGTATCCAATCCCTTATATTCGCGAGTGCATTATAAAAAAAAAAAATAAAAAAATAAATGAACCAGGTGACTTCAACAATGCAAAGCAACTTCTCAACAATGTATGCTTTGTGTGTTTATTTCTTCACATACAAGGGGACCTAAAAATGTTTACCTAATCCGAACGGCACTATGAGAAGTTTTTCCAGACAAATGATACTCTCGGAGGGCTTGCCAGACCTTCGCGTAGGTGGGGACCGTGAAAAAGAACTAGTCATTTTTTTCAGGTGACGATGGTAGGATTCGAACGCAGACCTTCGGCGCAGTAAGCACACACTAACCACTAAGCCACGCCCCCCCCCCCTGAGATTTTTTCGAAACGGTATATGTTACCGTTATCGACATAGTGGGGAAGGGACCCGCGTTTTTTTTAGCTTTTTACTCCTTTTTATACCCTACCAAGGGTATATTAAGTTTAATGTACAGTTTGTAACGCAGTAAAATAATCACAGTAGACCTCTTAGAGATATGAATTGAAAGGGAGCGACAGGAGAATCGATTAATGATTGGCGGCCATGTCTGTCCGTCCGTCCGTATGTAAACAAATTTTCGGTCTTAAGTTTTAAGCTCATCATCATCATCATCATTTTCGGATGCCGCTTATCCTTTAAAAGGGCCGCGGAGCGAGGGTGGCTAAATGGTCCTTCCATCTTTCTCGATCCTCCGCCACTAACTCAAGAGACTCCGGCGCAATCCCCAGGCGGGACTCAGAGAGGTTCCTTACCTGATCCCACCACCTGTTTCTTGGCCTACCAGGGGGGCGACGCGCTCGCATCTCGGCTAGCATGACCTGTCTAGGAAGTCTGTCAGGGGGCATGCGTACAACGTATCCAAACCATCGAAGAATCGATCGCTTCACTCGGAGAAGTAGCTGCTCAACATTAAGATTCCCACGAATACTGACGTTTCTCACTCTATCCCTTAGAGTAACACCAGCAACGCACCTCAGGAATCTCATTTCATGCAAGGATGGCCACAATCATCTGCGAAAAGCAGATGGCTCATCCTGATGCCAGCCAATTTGAAACATTGCTCGCCAATACTGCGCTTCACCATCCAGTCCATATTTGCTATGAAAAGGAGCGGCGACAGAACACAGCCCTGGCGAAAAGGACGGGATTTGACGCCATTTATCCATACGCAGCTTCTGCAGTTTCCATACAAGGACTGGATGGCTCTCAGAAGAGGACCCTCAGCGAATAGTCCTGCAAAACTCTCCACAGTGTATCCCGAGGGACTCGGTCATACGCCTTTTCCAGATCTACAAAACACGCATAGACCGGTTGGGCATATTCCCAGGCCTTCTCAAGAATAACCTTCAGAGTAAAAAGCGGATCGGTTGTGCCTCTGCCAGGCCGAAAGCCGCACTGTTTTTCCCGTAACAAAGGCTCAATTACAGCTCTGGAACGCGTTTCCAACACCTTCGCGAATACTTTTCCCGAAAGACTCAAGAGAGATATGCCCCTATAGTTGGCGCAATCTCTCCTCTTCCCATTTTTCAAAATGGGCACTATAACTCCCGTTTGCCAATCGCTAGGTGCCTTCCCGCTATCCCAGGCCACCTTAATGACACGTGTTAGCCATTTAACACCCTCTTCACTTGCCAACTTTTAGCGATTTAATCGCTTTAGTGACTTCGTCTACTGTGGGGCTATTCTCCGCCCTTATCTCGTCAGCAGTGGGAATGCCATCTTCAGTGCCCTGTTGGGGGCTGAGCAACTCCGAAAAGTGCTCTCTCCATCTGCGCAAGACATCGCTCTCATTTGAAAGAAGTGTGCCGTCCTTGGGATTAACTCCTTGAATGATATTCAACTTCCTTC
Source organism: Neoascia interrupta (assembly GCA_947623515.1). Classification (NCBI taxonomy): domain Eukaryota; kingdom Metazoa; phylum Arthropoda; class Insecta; order Diptera; family Syrphidae; genus Neoascia; species Neoascia interrupta. Next base: position 117,899,332 of record OX392463.1, on the reverse strand, counting down.
CTCTGAGCCGGCGAATGGTCTGCCAAAATATCTTGCTTGCAGATCTATAATCGTGCTCCAACTTCTCGCCGAACTTTTTCCATGACTGTTCCTTGGCTGTTCTGACTGACAGATTGGAAGATTCCTTTGCGCCTCATTGTACCGGGCTCGAGAAGTTGAGTTTCTACATTGGATCCACGCAATGTAGGCTCTCTTCTTCTCTCTGATGGCTTCTTGAACTCCAGGCGTTTTAAACCAAGCAGTTCTTTTCTCACCACCAGCCGCTACCCCAAGCCGCTTCACTCCACAAACATTTCCTGCAGAGGCAATGACTGCCGATAAAAACAGCTGCCATTCCTCCTTTACATTCAAAAGGTCAGTTGGAATTTGTTCAAACTTCTCCGAAACATGCTGTGCAAATCGCTCTCTGAAATCAGAGTCAGCATCCTGCAACCTTTCCCACCGTATGCGGGTCACCAGTCTTGGTTTTCGCCTGGGTGGCAAAGGAATACTGTCACTGAAGAGCAATTTACACAGCACTAAGTGGTGATCTGTTGACAACTCAGCTCCCCTGAAAACTCGAACATCCCAAATCATTCTTTGAACACACGATGGATGGTATAACAAAGAAATCAATCAGCGACTTCTCATTTAAACTGTGCTTGTACCATGTGTATTTGTGAATGTATATGTGTGGGAAAAAGGTGTTCATGATGGACAAGCCATATGCACAGCAAAAGTCCAACAACTTCCCTCCGTTCCTGTTTTGATCCGGGTCACCGTGCCTCCCGATCACACTCCTCCGGGGCAGCATCAACTTCGTTCAAAAAGGACCCATACTCTGACTCTTGATTTGGTGCATAAACCTGAACCAGAGCCAGAGTCGATCGTTTAAGCTTAAGCTTTAAGATCAGAATCATTCCCCCCAACGGAATGACATCGAATACATTTTCTGACAACCGGGGGCTCGTAAGTATCCCCACACCCGCCTGTGCATTCATGTGATTTGGGACGCCAGACCAGAAGTATTGACCAGGGGCATTTTATACCTAGCTGCCAGGTTTAAATTCGGCCGATCCTAACCCGGACAACAGACACCGACCAGGAAGCCGCTCATCCCGAAACAGACGCTCCTGGATTTCTGTTATTTGAAGTTCACCCGTCCCTTTGGGATCAGACGCTGACCAACTAGCCGCACAATATGTAACAGACGCTGCTGGATTTTATTTAAACCTTCGGCTTCATCTTTTACAGCTATAACCTTACTGCCAAGGGTGGCCCCACAAGGAGTTTATACTCCTGGACAGCATAACTTATGCCTAAAGATTACTTTCTCCAGTGGATTTCAGTCGGCTTTTACGACAGGCATACCTTACCTCAAGGCTAGACACGCCCACTACAGGCCTGTATGTGCGACCATCTCTAATTTATAAAAATACTTTTTAGCTATGTACAAGGGTGCTGCGCAATATTTTTTGACATTGCCTTCTAATTGCCTTTGAGGTAGCACAAAAGGTTTGGCCTATTATTGACCACGCCCATTTTTTAAGGGATTTTAACTTAAAATTAATGTTTTTCAATAAATAGATGTGAAATTCGGCATAAAAATGTATTACAAAATTTGTAGATATTAGCATTTTCTAATTTTTTTGTGTAGAATTAGATTTAGATTTAGAAGACTTTTATTCAACTTTAATTTAACATTAATTTGTATCTTAGTCTAACATGGTTTAAAAAAACCGTCTGCCAGGTTGCAATTCTGGTGCTTAAGATTTGGATTAAGTACATTAAAAGAAAAAAAGATTAAAGAAATAGCAAAAGAAAAAGAAAAATGATAACAAAATTAGATACATGAATAAAATAGAAACTCAGTCTCAAACTATATACATTACTTTAAAAAAGATTAAAATTCCTTGTTAAATATCTGTTTTCTATATTTAAGGGCTTCTCTTATATATTTGTATAAACTAGTCCAATTTGCTCCATTAAGTAGGCTGTACGCTAGCTCAGAGGAAAGAAAGCTTGCTCCTAGATGCAACTCTGGTAGAACAGGACATCTTGCGGTAAAATGGATGGTGTCTTCTCTTGACCTAAGGTTGCACAAGGTGCATAATACATCAGCAGCGTTATTCCTGTGGGAAATGAAGTTAAGCGGCAGGATCTCTCCTCTGGCTTGAAAGATTAGGAACATCATTTCCGTGTTGTTGTTGGATGGAAGTAGTTCAGCTCATCCAGATTGTGTAAGAGTTTTGGGTAATGCTCGCGGTGTTGTGATACTTTCGCTTTTATTATGAACTCGTTCCTTGCTTCTAAGTCCAGGCTTCGGATAACTTTATCCATGGCTCTCTTAAGTTCTTCTGTTTCTATGTTCAAAAAGTCGACATCCGGCTGTAGTCTCTCGCAGAGCTCTTTCCATTTAGCTGCCCAAGGGTAAATATTGTTTAGAAGGTAACGTGAAATTCTGTTGGGGAGCCTCTCTGGGTGCATGTTGAGTGTTTTAACAATATAGTTCATATGCATTTTAAAGGTTTCCATATAAAGAGTTGAAAGGCCAGTCTCTATACATAACATGTAGTTTGGTGTTGTTGACGGGAGCTTAAAATAACGCTTCAGGTAGTACGTGAGGAGTTTTTCGACATCTTCGTAGCTCTGATACCCCCAAACTTGCGCTGCGTAGAACATGACTGCAATTGAAGTTGCTTTAAAAGCTTTAAATTTTGCTTCGTGCGGGATGTTGTTTTTTGAAAGAAAATTATGCCACACGCTGTTTAAACCTTTTTTGGACTCCAGGAGTTTGGTTCTTATGTGTGTGTTGAACTGCCCATTTGGTTTGAAGATAACTCCTAAATATTTATATTCTTTGACGATTTGAATGTAATCGCTCCCAAATTTCCAATGTTCATTTCTGGCATAGCTTCCACCACCTTTTCTAAAAATCATAATGTTTGATTTTAGCAAATTTACTTGCAGGCATCAATCATTCATTCTTCATCAATCATTTTTTGAAGTTTCACTGGGGATTCCGAGAGGATGACTATGTCGTCTGCGTAGAGGAGGATGTGAATACTAATATCTCCCATTCTTACACCACCAAATATTTCTAACACCACCAAACTTTTTTGTGTACATAGTATATGTCTCCGCCCACTTTTGTGGGCGTGGCTTTAAAAAAAGTGATTTTTTTAGTTTTAATACGAAATGTATGCAACCACCTATCATAAAGCATTCAACAGTTATATTTTTATATCCCGCCCACTTTCTGGAGGCAGTTTCCTTTTTTGGTAGGGATGCGTATTTTGCAATCCGTCACAGACGGACTAAAGTTTTTATATACGCACTGTTGCATTTTCCCACTTGTTTTGATTTAGCATCCATAAAATGACTATTCAGAATCTTTTTTTTTAATACCGTTATATTTTTAATTACTTGCTAGTACTTTGCGCTAGAAAAAGCTATATTTTTCCAATACTCTGGGCACTGACTTTTTAGGTAGATATCGGTTATGAGTGCGGATTTTTTGACTTGCTTTTTAAACCGTTTCCGAAATTTTAAGTAAGAAACGTCATTTCTGAAAGACCTTCAAAATTTCAGATTTTTGTCTTCATACGTTTCTTATACAACCCAAATTTCATTATAATCGGTTTTACTGTTACGATAGGCACCAAAATATTTTGAAGAAAAAAAATTTGAAAGGCTTTTGCAGTTTTCGGGCTCAATCTCAGAATCTGCTAAATATTCAAAAATTTCTATTGTTTTCCTGATAATTACAAATAATTCTTGATGTGTGTGATTTTTTTAAATCATTTGGCATTAAAGCATAGTCGGAGATAGTCGTGAGGACAAAGTATTTTTCACGATTTTTTATTTTTCAAAAATACGTAAAAGCCGCAGTTTTAAAAAGTTTTAACCAAAACTTGATTTTAGCCTTTGCTTAAGATGCGGCTGTTTTACATGTGCTGTTACAGTGAAATAATTACCGTAGACCTTAAAGACCTTTTAGAGATATGATCGAGACCGACGTGTGAATCGATTAATCCATGTCCGTCCGTCCGTATGTGTAAAGGTTTTATGTCTTCAAAATCAAGCTAGAGAGCTGAAACTTGGTACACGGCTTGGTTGCACAGACAAAATGTGAAAATTGGCTCAATCCGTCATCGGCCTCGCCCACTACTGGCTTCAATGTGAGACAACCTCTATATCACATTTTCTTTCAAAATGTCTTTTGGTCAAGTTAGACAAGTCATAGGAACTCAAATTTTAGTACTGAGCAATACGGGCCCAAGATTTAACAAGGCAAAAATTGGACCGCGCACAATATCGACCATGCCCACTTTTAAGACTTTAAGACTTTTAGATCCTTAAAAACCCTCGGAAAGTTTGGAGTCAACTCAAAAAAATTATGTGGCAAATATCAAAGATATTACTATTTGCAAAGTTTGGTTCATGCAAAGTTTGGTCCATTCAACGTTTTAAGCTCCGCCTACTTTTAGGGGGCGTTTTTGGGAAAAAACTGTTTTTCGATATAATTTGCGGTTTTAACGCATTTTGGGATGAATCTAACGAAATAACAATCAATTGATTTTAATTTTTAGCCCAGACCCACTTTTTGGGGCGTGACCTATACAAATTATACATTAATTCGGGAGAAAAAAAATTTTAGATTTGCTGTTACACGGTAAATACGGTCGGCTATATAGAAGTTTGCCACAGACCTTTGGCCTTATAGCATACGTAAAAACCGTAGTTTTAAAACGTTTAACCAAAACCTGATTTTTTCCTTTGCTAAGTTGCTGCTGTTTTACATGAGTGTCCAATATCGGCCTTTTTAATGAAGTAATTAAAAAGTTATGACTTTAAACACGTTGCAAACGACCATATATTTTCCATTCTTTATTTTTCAAAAGCTTCTCAATATTCAGTTGGAAATTATTGTGAAAATTCAGCATTTGTGTAGTGTACGTTTCAATTTACTTCTTTTTGGCTGAAAAACTTTTTTTTAAAAAGTTAGCGCCAAAACACTTTTTGCCTATTTTACAATCAAAACTTAAACTGTAATTAAACCGTTATGTGTGTATATAAAGAATGCCCTTGCATGCGTTCTTATTTTTTTCACGGACTTTAAAAGTGTACTAAATTTCATCTATCTACGACTCACCGTTCAGAAGTTAGAGGTGCGGATGGTCGGACAATTTTCTTTTCTTTTTCTATTTTTGGACGGACCGCTAAAATTGACGTAAATTACAAAATTGTCATTAAAAGAAAAGAAAAACATAAAGTCGAAGTAATAATTATTGTAAAGCCGATGGACCGCTCCGTGTATACATTATACTTGACGGTATTTTCTTGACGGATATACTACGAGACCGACACTATCTATCAAGTCGCGTATTGTGGCGAGAAACTTGCTTGTTGCTATCGCAATGTCGTAAGCGTACTCTTTTCCTAAGCCCAAGACCAAGAGTTGGTCTTGGGCTTAGGAAAAGCCGGAGATCTCCCGATCAATCAACCGTCAACCAGATTTACCATATTGCGATCGACGCAAGGCACTCCTCCAGTATCATGGATGCCCGAACTTTCCGAGGGGCCAACATTGACTCGGATCACTACCTTGTTGTAGCCAAGGTACGGCTGCGGATATCCCGACCAGCGCCAAGTAATGGAAATACTGTGAGGAAGTTTGACGTCGGCCGACTACAATCGCAAGAGATCGCCAGGTCCTTCTCCAACCGAGTCTCTCAATACCTTCTACGAAGTCCTATGCAACCAGCATCAAGTATTGATAGCCAGTGGCAACACTGCCAAAATGCCATCAGAGACGCCGCCTCTGAAGTGCTGGGTTTCACACGGCCACCACAACGAAACCCCTGGTTTGACGATGAATGCCGGCAAGCACATGCAGCTAAACAGGAAGCATACAAAGCGGCGCTGCACAGAAGGACTAGAGCTGCTCGCGAGCTCTACGAGCAGAGGAGGAGAGAGGAGCACCGGCTTCTCCGAAGGAAAAAGAGAGAGCACGAGAAGCGCGCGATTGAAGAGATAGAGAGATGTTACAACAGGAATGAGGTTAGAAAGTTTTACCAAAGGATCAAAAGGTCCTGCCAAGGGTATAAACTTCGAACTGAAGCCTGTAAGGACCATCAAGGGAACATCGTTTTAGAATCGCAGTCGGTGCTGAGGATTTGGAAAGACCACTTCTGCAAACTGTATAACGGCGAGGACGAACCAAATACCGCTGTCAGGCAGAACAAACCATTCAACCCGGGCGAAGACGTTACCGACGAAGCATACGAACGATACCGCCCACCCGACCTGGAGGAGGTGAAAGTAGATGTGTCTAAGCTCAAGTGCAACAAAGCAGCCGGAGCAGACGGCCTAGTTGCCGAACTTTTTAAATCCGCTGGCGATGAGCTGGTTAGGAGCATGCACCAGCTCATCTGCAAGATATGGTCGGAAGAAAGCATGCCCGACGAATGGAACCTCAGCATTGTTTGCCCGATCCTGAAGAAAGGAGACCCTCTGAGTTGTGCCAACTACAGAGGCATAAGTCTTCTTAACATCGCATACAAGATCTTTTCTGCTGTACTGTGTGAACGCCTGAAGCCGTTTGTCAACAATCTGATAGGCACATATCAGTGTGGCTTTAGGCCAGGAAAGTCCACCATCGATCAAATATTTACACTGCGGCAGATCTTGGAGAAAACCCAGGAATTCCAAATCGATACACACCACCTCTTCATCGATTTCAAGGCCGCGTATGACAGCATCTATAGAGACGAGCTATATAGCGCAATGTCTAGTTTTGGCATCCCTGCCAAACTCGTCAGTCTGTGCAGGATGACGATGGAAAACTCACGCTGTTCCGTCAAGGTCGGCAAAGACCTCACCGACCCCTTTGATGTCAAAAAAGGATTTAGACAAGGCGACGCGCTGTCATGCGACTTCTTTAACATCATACTTGAGAGAATTGTGCAGAACTCTCGCGCCAACACCAGAGGTACAATCTTTCAAAAGTCCGTTCAACTACTTGCATACTCAGACGACATTGACATAATCGGTAGAACAAAGCGTGATGTCAGTGAAGCCTTCGTGAGTATTGGGACGGAAGCCGCGAATATGGGTTTAGCAGTCAATGAGGGCAAAACCAAGTATATGCTGTCATCAAGAAAAGACACCCAACACCGACGTCTTGGACAAAACATCACCATCAACAGCTATAACTTTGAGGTAGTTAGGGACTTTATCTACCTGGGTTCCGCTATCAATTCAGACAATGACACCAGCGCTGAAATCAAACGAAGGATAACTCTTGCCAATCGCTGTTTCTTTGGGCTAAGAAGGCAATTGAGTAGCAAAGCCCTCTCTCGAGCAACTAAAGTGTCCATGTATAAGACCCTCATCATCCCAGTCCTGCTTTACGGTGCAGAAGCATGGACCCTGTCAAATGCGGATGAAAACACTTTAGGCTGCTTCGAGAGGAAAATTCTTCGGACGATTTACGGTCCCGTCTGCATAGACGGAGAGTGGAGGAGGAGATACAACATCGAACTGTACGGGCTGTACAGCGATACCGACCTAGCCAAAAGAGTCAAAACACAACGTCTACGATGGCTGGGTCATCTAGAGCGGATGGACACCAACGCCCCGGCCCGGAAAATCTTCGAATCCACACCGCAGGGACGACGCGGTAGAGGAGCACCGAGACTCAGGTGGCGCACGCAAGTGGAAGGGGACCTCAGCCAACTTCACGTGCGAAACTGGAGACGGCTAGCTAGAGACAGAGCTGGCTGGCGAAGCTTGTTGGCTGAGGCCCAGGTCCACCCCGGACTGTAGCGCCACCTTAAGTACGTAAGTAAGGCCAAGAGTTACTCGTTCCACCCCAGATCATTATGAATGAGCCAGCTTTTTAGCGAACGTGTGCTCGATCCAATTGCAAAAATAAGCGTCACCCTTCGACTTTCGGAATGTAACCGTTATTGCATCCATTCTTTAAATTTCCAAAAGCTCCCTAATTTTCAAGAAAGAATACAATAGTAAAATCTTTATTGCAACAAATACAGAGCTGTCTTCACCGATTTCTCAAGAGAAAAGGCTGATCGGAAGGCCTTAGGAGATGTGTGAGAAGTCTTACCAATCATCGGTATAAATATACTTTGGCCTTCCTCCAGATAAAAAAAAAGTCGAACGAAGGAGTCGATACGCCAAGACCTTGCTGTAGTTCCACCGGTAAGATGCTACCGAGTCCAAGCTTTTCTGTGGTAGGAAGCTGTGCACCGGGGCTTTTTTTAGGGAGTAACCATCTCCTAACGGTAGCGCTTAGTGCAATGTACAAGTAACTGTGTTGGCTTGATTCACATGTTTTTTTGTGTCTTTGGAGTAATAATACACTTTGTCGTTGATCTCTTGCTTTCCCATTTCCAAATTGCCTTGATCAATCTATGTTTCCTTCCTACAATTTCACAACAGTGCATCAAATTTTGTTGTCGAATTTAAGGCCATCATTTCTTTTATCAGCAAAGTAAAAACGACTTGAATATTAAGTTTTTCTTTATTTTGTATAGCTTTTATTTTATTTTTATTTTAAAATTAGTTTCTCTTTTTTTTAAACTATAAGTGTTTCTTATAATCTAAACATTTTTCTCGTACACTAGTTTTTACCATCTGCTGCTTTATTTTCTTTTTCTTTTTTTTGAATTGTTGTATCACACAATCTAGATTTATTTTTGTTTCTCTTTGCTTTTCTCGATTAATACTATTCTTTAACAAAATATGTTTTTTTTTACATAAGTTGTTTTCACTTTTTAGTTTACTCCCGTCTTCTCAATAATTGCAATTTTTTATCTGATTTTTCAATTAAATACAGTTTTTCTCCCGCTTTCTCTTATTAACAATAAATAATTTGCATTAACTTGTATCTAGATGGTAAAATAATTTACACTTTATTTGGACGAAACGAAAAATTAAAATACTCGCACCACACAGCTGAGCGTGTGAAGAAAATAGTTAATATTTAGGTGACTTGATTGGCCACAAGTAAAAAGTAAGAAACAAAAAAAAAAAACACAGTCGGTTCTTATATCGTATCGTAAAAGTCTCTAAACAATAAAATAAAAAAACAGAAAAAACAATAAATACAATTTGAAATATTACAGTGTGCTTGCGTTAAGTCTCTATTGTTGGTCTTAAATCTCCTTAATTGATGGATACACGTGTGTAATTTAGAAGTTTTCTTTTGCCATTCTGCTTCCCCTCTAGGCAATTACTTTCGTCCAGTAATTGTAGTTTGTTCGAAAATTGGCACTTTTAAGGTTGCTTCGAACTGACGCCGCTGCTGCTGTCTCTGCTGCAACCAACTCCTGCAGGTCGTCTTGCAGGAAATACCGCTAGATGTTCCCGGCACCGTTGTAGAACTGGAAATTATGGAAATTTACAGGCGTCTTTGGGCTCGGGCACATGTAGAGAAAATCGTCGTTCTGCAGCTGAGTTTGCGTAAGGTTGGGCTCGCTGGCGCTCCGATGAATCTTGGGTAGAGTTCGCAGCATATTTTCCAGTGTGTTCAACAGATGTCGAAATAGCGGCCTGTCGTCGCGGTCATACTTGATGCAGTCTTCGGCGAGCCGTTTGAGTGCTTGCGGACAATCTGAACGAACTCTCGTCATGTCTGGCCGCAGAATGCCTCGTCCCACCATGAACAAAATCTGATCTTTGTTGTTGATGTGACTATAAGGCAGGCACTCGGCTAACAGCTCGTACATGACAATGCCAAATGCGTATACGTCCGATTGGAATGAATAGGGGTTCTGTTCCTGCATGCGTATTACTTCGGGCGCCATCCAAAGAATGCTGCCTGTTGGCTGATTGGCTTGCTTTTCTCCCGACCAACGCGTTTTCGCGGTAGCCAGACCGAAATCGCCTATCTTCACAGAGAGATCCTCGTGCAAAAAAATGTTGTTTGACTTTAAATCTCTGCAAATAAACAAAACGATCTCTTATTTGTCTTAAGGTTGCTATTTCTAAAGTATCGCACCTGTGGATAATGTGTTTAGCATGGAGGTAGTCCATTCCCTGTGCTACTTGACGTCCAATGTCAATTAGTGTATTCAGTTTAAACTTTGTCTCGTTTACGTGAACGTGTTTATAGAGGCTACTGCCTTCACACCATTGCGTTACTATTGCAAGCGACGGTTTACTTACACAGCCCATAAACAAAAGGATATTGCAGTGGCGGGTTTTTTTTAACATTGCGACTTCATTTTTGAAGGCTTGCAACTGAGCTAGACTAGGGGTCTTGACGTTCAACGTCTTCACAGCCACTGGGCCATGCCAATGAGCCTTATATACTGTTCCAAAAGAACCCGAACCAATTCGGGGTCCAATGAGGATCTCTTCAGCTTGGATATTCTGAAATTGATCGAGTCATTAGGCTTTTTTTTTCAATTGCACAAATATTATGCATACCCAATTCTCCTCAGAGCCCTTGGCATCCCTTGGTGATAATAGGTTCTTATTGCTTTCATCGGCAGAACGCGCTCGAGCCCGTTTCACATGCTTAAGCGTGTTAGTGGGTGATGCCTGTGTTGAATGCGAATGATCATCGTTTACGTGATTCTATAAGAATTGGAAATTTAGAGGTCAAAGCGAATTTGGTACGCACATCAACTACCTGCAAGGGTCCTCTGGCCTGAAGCGCTAGAGTCCGTTGGGCATCGGTCAGCGGTCGAATATTATTTATGCAAACATTTGGCGCTGAATTAGATCGGTCCTGTTGACTTATCGTGCGAGGATGGCGATTCTGCAAGGCCAAAATAAATCATGAGTCATTTTTCTCCACATCTTCTTCAATAAATCACAGAGACTTACCTGAAATGCTAAAGCTGCTCCACTACCTGGATGCAGGATACCAACAGTGTTTTCAGGATTTTGAGCCAGCAGTCTCTGATAGTAGTAATTGTCCATAGGAAATTGTTGACACAGCGTGGGAACTTTGTGAGCACATCGCTGATGAAACCGAAAGTTACATTGATTGCAGTAGAAGCCGGTGAACAGGAGGCGGCGACATCCTTCGCAAAAGGCCAACGAGAAGAATGTCTTTCGTATGAATTGATGTGAAATGTGTGTCATTATTGGAAACTTGTCCAGCAGGTTGACGTGCACCTCGTCGACGTTAAGGCGACCTATATCAGTGTCCCAGGAAATGGGTACACTACCGGTGTCTGGGCTAGACATCACCTCACACATGTCCGGCGTCAATTTGCGCAGCTTTAACGCTTTTGTAAGTGCTTCTCGCAGCCGAACACCTGGTATAACTTCAACTGATGTTCTCTGTTGATAGGGCAGATGGGCGCGAAGTAGAATTTTCGGTGGTCTTAGCGTCCCAAATTGAATGTCGGCCTTTAATGAATTTGACAAAAAAAAATTAGTTTCTATTTTTGATAAAGTCAAAAAACATGTTTTATATCGGTGGAATATGTATTATGAAACTGTGGGTGTTTTATTTGTCAATATGGATAGGATTTGCCTTTTTTCTTTAACTGCCCTTAAAGCATATGAAGTGCCAAGGGCTCTTATTGACTTTGATGTGGCTCCACTGCATAAAAAATTGTTGTAATATAATAATGGTGGGTGGGAGAAATGGCTTCAACTGGTCGCCATTGGAGATCAATCGCAAGGAAGACGTGCAGCGATACTTTGCGAAATAATACCAAAGTCCGATAGTCTGCAAAAAAGTCACGGAAGTCCTAAGGAGATTAATTTTAAAACCATTGTTGAACTCCCCACAGATTTAGTCCGAGGAGAGAACGATTTAAAGCATAAACGCGTTTTGTACTTGATTGCATCTAACAATTAATTTTGTTTAATAACTAGGCTTAAACATGAGCGTGAAGACTTCGCAGGAGTCTTCGTAATAAAACATTATCTTTCCTCAGTTCACGAACAAAATTTGTTATTGGAATTTGAAATCTACAAGCCCTCTCCGGTTGCATATTCTGGCAAGCCCGCTTATCGCCCGTATCATATCGCTTATAGTTCTCTTTGGTCATTGATCAGTTTCCAGTTATATTTTCTTAGCACTTAACAAGTCTTTGCTATAATCGACCAACAATTGGATCTGTACTGCTTTTGCAAAACTCAAAAGGTTTAAATAAAATGAATGGATTGATTGACGAATTCGGACACATATAAACCAACGTCGTCAACGATAGCTTAATTGGTTAAAACAGGATGCTCTATAAGAAAAACATCCGCATGATCCGAAGAAGAAGTTCCTGCGTAACTTTAAAATTGCCACATGTTGATCTCTAGAACCGGCCATTCGCGGTGTTAATTGGGGCATAATTCTAACTCCAACACCTTTTTTTCGCGTACTTCAGCTGGATTTTACAGAATAGAGTAGAAGAGAGTCACAGAGTCAAAAATTTTAAAGTGACTCTCTCTCATCTAATCACTTTAGGTTAAGTTAGGTTAGGTTGGTTGATGGATGCCCTTGTAGCAATAGTCACGGCTCAATTAGACCAGCAGTTGGGTCCATTGTGTCCATTTGGGAACCTTCTTAACATCTGTAACGAAAACAGAAATAGAAACGCTGTTAAAAGCTCAGGGTGCCGCCCTCTTGGACCCATCCGGATTTGTGTACAAATCTATGAAGGTCCTTTACGATAGTCCGATAATCTTTTCGTCCCATTCACATCTTTCAGGTATTCTAGTAGCAAATCTCCTGTTGAAAGAGAATCTCATAGGAAGGTAAGCCGTGGCTGGGGTGTCAATGGATGCAACCCATTGAGTTTTCACAGAGGCGTGTCCATAGGATCTTGAGGACCACAGACCGGATTGCCTTAGGCGGACAGCTGTTTTAGCTGCCTTGCTGCTGCATTTATGTCCAAGGGTGTGAGGTTGAGTAGTTCCTCTAGGGCTGCGGTGGGTGTGGTCCTTAGGAACCCTGTTATTCGCATGCAGGCTTTGAACCTTGGTGAGGTCAGAGAGATAACACTTGTTGAGAAATATTGTTCATGCACTGTGTTTATTTCTTAATAACACACTTTGTTATTATATGTTTTTAATAATCACTGTATCATAGTGATTTCTATTTTATGAAATATTATTTGAATAAATTTCATTCCGTTTTTGTTCCTTCGAGAAGTCTCTCTTATTTCAACCACGCTCTGTACCAAAAATATTAGCTTTGCTCAACAGGTTATGGGCCCAGATAACCAGAAGTTATAGAAAAAGACGATTTTCAAACAGCATTGTTGCATTTGTTTCGTAGAAAATAAAAGTGATGGCGTCTAAACGAATCTTGGTCGTCCATTACTAAATTAAAAGGATCCGAAAATTATCATACATGGGCAATGGCTATGAAAGCTATGCTTGAATTGCACAGTTTGGAGAAATGCATTGAAGCTGGTGAGGTTTCTGCTGCAGATGCAGATAAACAGAAAAAGGGCAAGGAGCGCATTCTTCTTAGCATTGATGAGTCGCTTTATGTACACGTGGAAAGCGCTAAAAACTCGTCGGAGATGTGAATTGCGCTGGAAAATAGTTTCGTAATACAAGCGCCACACATAAGATTGGGTTAAAGATATCGGATAAGGGTATCGAAGAGCAAATCCAACACGTCTACAACCGCTAAACAAGAAGGCAAAAGTGTGCTTAGTGCAGTATTACTTTCGAATGACCTTGTGTTAAACAAAGATGATTGGTTCATTGATAGTGGAGCATCCCAACACATGGCGCATTGTGAAGAACGGTTGGCTGAAATAGGACCACCTCCAATTGACGAAATTGCGACGGCGAGCAATCAAAAGATGATTGTAATTGGCTGTGGAAAGAACACCCTCACTAATCATGTTTTGGTTCAGAGTCGGAAAATGAACAACCTTCGGTTTCATCAGACGTACGACGGTCATTGCGTCCGCCCAAGCCAAGAGATTCTGCAACAGATGGCTATATTACGTATGCGGCTTTTGGAAGTCCAAGCTCGGACCCGGTCGCAATAAAAGATGCATTACAATGAGATGACTCTGAAAAATGGAGGTCGGCGATGAGTGATGAACTTGGTTCTTTGAAAGAAAACTCAACTTGGGATCTGGTCGACTTACCACTTGGCAGGAAAGCTATCAAATCCGTGTGGGTATTCAAAACAAAAACTGATTCCAACGGAAAAGTAATAAAGCATAAAGCCAGACTTGTAGCCAAGTGATGTTCCCAAAAGTATGGATTGGACTACAACGAAACGTTTTCTCCAGTTGAACGCTATACATCGATACGATACCTTATAGCTCTGGCAGTCAAATCAAATTTGCAAACTGATCAAATGAAATTTATCAGAAGAAATTTATCAGAAGAAATTTTCATGGAACAACCTTATGGTGCAAGCGAAGGTAGCAGAAAAGTTTGTCGCCTCAAGAAAGCAATCTATGGTCTGAACCAAAGTGGCAGAGAGTGGAACAAAAAGCTCGTAGGAAGTCTTAAACTATTTGGTCTTCATCAGTCACAAACCGATCCTTGTGTTTTTTATTCTGCTGATAAAGAGTTGATAGTAGCCGTATATGTCGATGATATTCTTATATTTTGGTCAAGCAGTGAAAAGAAGGATGCCCTTGAGAAGACTTTGAGCACCACCTTTAAAAAGAAGGACATGGGTCGAGCAACCAATTGTGTCGGGTTATCAATAACCCACGATGACAATGGCATAAGCATCGATCAAAGCAAATATGCGAAGGAAATAATCGAAGAGTTTAGAATGACTAATTGCAAAGCATCAGTTACACCAAGTGATCCCTGTCAAAAATTGTCAACCAGTATGTGTCCAAACAGTGAGGATGAAAAAAAATGACCTTAAAAATGTTCCATACCAGGAAGCTGTGGGCAGCCTACTATAAATGGTGCAAGGTACCAGGCCTGATTTCGCCTATGCAGTTAACGACGTGAGTCGATTCAATACTTATTTCGGCATTTCGGCAAGGCTCACTGGACAGCAGTTTAACGAATTTTCCGGTACCTAAAAGGATGGATGACGTACCTGGATTTCCGGTACCTAAAAAGATGGTGACGTATCGTTTATGGGGTATTCTGATGCGGACTGGGCTTCTGATGTGGACAAAAGACGTTCTTGTACGCGATATGTGTTTATTTTGTCTAATGGAGCCGTGTCTTGGGCCAGTAAACGTCAGTACACTCTGACTTTATCAAGCACAGAAGCCGAGTATATGGCTCTTTCGGCTACTATACAAGAAGCATTGTGGCTTAAACAGTTTGGTCAAGAGCTTAAACCAGGCATTAAGGAAAAGGCAATTTAAATCAGGTGCGACAACCAAAGCGCCTTGGCTTTGTCTGAAAGTGATAGATATCGAGCAAGGTCCAAGCATATTGACATTCGACATCATTACATTCGTGAGAAGATTGAAAACAAAACAGTCAAGCTCAACTACGTGGCAACAGACAGCATGGTCGCAGACAGTTTAACGAAGGCAGTGGCTGGGCTAAAGAATAAATTCTGTGCCTGCAACATGGGACTCGGGAAACATTGAAAGGTCAAATCTGCTGCTGAGTTCTTAAATGGTTTTTCATTGAAAATCTAGTTTTAACTTATTATTTCGATGAGTGAGGGTGTTGGGAAATATTATTCATGCACTGTGTTTATTTCTTAATAACACACTTTGTTGTTATATGTTTTTAATAATCACTGTATCATAGTGATTTCTATTTTATGAAATAATATTTCAATAAATTCATTCCGTTTTCGTTCCTTCGAGAAGTAACTTTTATTTCAATCTATGCTCTGTACCAAAAATATTCGCTCTACTCAACACAAAGCTCCTCTCGCTAAAAAAAAGTGTAAGCTCTACAAACCCTTATTCTGGCGCCGAGTGCTGGACGATAAGCAAAGAAGGTAAAATTATACTTGGCTCTCTCGAGAGAAAAATTCTGCGGCGAATTTACGGTCCTGTGTGCGAGGAGGACGAATGGAGAAGAAGATATAACCGCGAACTCTAAGTGCTGTACCAAGATGTGGATGTAGTTCAAAATGCCAAAACACGAAAACTTCATGGGTTTGGTCACATCGAGCGAATGGACAACAACGCTCCAGCCGAGAGGGTCTTCGAATCCAAGCCTCCAGGCTCGAGACGACCAGGAAGACCGAACCCCCGTTTTAATGACCAAGCCATCGCGGATGCCAGAGCGCCTGGTCTGGACAATTGGAAGCAGCGTGCCCAGGATTGCAGGGGATGGAAGGCTACTGTGAACCAGGTAGAGACCCTCCATGGTTCGGGAGCCCTATAATATATGAAATGATACCTCGCTCCTCACCTCATAAACGAAGGTTTTTCAAGCGATTGGAGGCAGTTCCAATGTTCAATACCAGTTTAAACCTTGGTAGAATTTTCCTTCAAATACCTAGATTCATAAGATCTTAAAACAGTTTTCTAGAGCTAAAGTTTCCTTAAACTTTAAAAGGCTTACTTCAAGTAATCTTGTTGAAACCATACATTTTTTTGCAATTTTACTGGTTTTTGTTTCGTATCAAACGCAACCGCTTGTTGCGCTCAACTCAATGCACGCCCAACAAATCTCTAGTAATAGCCCCAACAGATTCGGTTCCAAGAGGATTACAGTCACAGTTTCTCTATTGTTACAGGTGTCCTATCAGGAATACGGTTCTAAGGTACCCTTCAAAAAGCTGTGCAAGTGTAAAAGGAATAAAATTCTTTGCATAGCAGACACACATCTCAGATGTTATTTTTTTTTTTCTTGCCTTTCCACACTGCTTGCGGAACGCGAAGGACACAAGGTTGCCACACACAAGCAGGCAGAGTAGAAGCAAAAACAACAATAAAGTTCACGGACGTCAGAGATGTCTGCTGCCACCGTGTAGCCGTGTGTCCTTCCTCTCCCGTTCTTTGTACTGTACAAAAAAGAAGTAGGAAAATACAAATAAAAATAAAAGGAAGACTTACAGCGCAAGTCGCCTTCTAAAGGGCATTTGTATTGGCTTAGGACCAGCATCAACGATTTTTGTATCAAATTTTCGTACGTGCAACTCAACCCCTACATCCTACACACACCCTTTTCAAAATAACACACATAATACATATTCATACTTTTGTATATGGCCAAAACAGCCCTCACCCTGACTTACCATTTCCACATGTGCATGTAGTTCATGATAGTCTGGAACGTCCTGTATGTGGTCCTGCTGCGAATTGATCTGGTCGATTAGTACGTGCTCCTTACTTTCCAGCTCGTGCAATTTGGATGTCAACTCCTGGTACTCGGTCACATACATTGGCGGCGGCTCTTGCAAATTGGCAAACTTTGCATTCAGCGCGTCTATGTTTTCTCTGGTGACATGTATCACGGATTGTATGTTTCGCAGCTCCTCGGACAATGCGTCCATCAGGTCGTCGCTTTCGTCGGTCGACGACGAAGACATTTTCTCGTCGGCCGAACACTGCGCAGCATACGCAAAGGACACCTTCGTCGATGGAATTATTTTCTGCTGATGCTGGAGCTGTGGAGTGTCCCCAGCTCCCCGGTTGGCCGTATTTGTTGTCGTCGTAGTCGACGATGTTGCTGCCGTAGTAGTTACGCCGGTATAGTAGGGTTTCATCGTTGTGTGGTATCGTTTGCTGGCGCTCCACTCCCCCGATACCACTATTTTTCTTTACACTTTTTGGAGAGCAAAAAGAAACAGAGACCAACGCAAACTTAATTGTTTTAACAATTTCATATGAATTTTCACATTTTCTTATTTGATATTTGGAAAACAAATGCTAAACAGGTGAGAAAATACACTTTTCCACTTTTCACTCATTCGGGTTTCGGGAGGATCTGTGTAGAGTAGTGTGCCAGTGCCAGGCAGTACTCTGAAAAGGCCGAAACAGCAGCGGCGGTGGTTGGGGAAATTTTCCCAGAATTTGTAAAAATCTTCCCTCTCGCTCTACTGTTTTGCAAAATTAAAATTTCGTCTGCTTTTTCGACGTCCACTTGCTTTTGTTACGCTTTTATTCACTATTGAAAACAACCGAATGGAAAAAATTCATCGCTTTTACGAAAATTTGCAAATTTTCCCCGTTTTTCTCTACATCTACGAGAAGAAAAAATCTGATAAACGCAGGACACTAGAATTTTGTCGACAAGCCGCACAAGTGAAAGTGACAGATGTTTCTTGCCCGTTTTCGCTATGAAAAAGTGAAAAGGGTGGAAAGAAAATTGGGAAAATGGCGATTTTGACAGGTACGGAAATTCGAGTTCGAATATTTATTGTATGGATGGAAGGATTCAGAACAGTATTTAGCGAATTTGCCGCATTCATAATGACGCATTCGCAGTGACTCTGGCGTTTTTCAAAAACAATAAAAAAAAATGGTCCAATGGACATTTGAAGCATATAGGACAACTCTGTCCGTGGTTACTGTGCACAGACAGAAGGCTTTTTGCGTAAAAAAAAAACCAAAATGGAACTTCAATATGGAAAGAAAATAAGAATTGATATAAGGTGATTTAATGTTAACCAGACATACAGAATGGCTTCGGCAACTGGCGGCCCTCTGATATGTTTGCCAGTGTATATTTTTTGAAAACTGCAAGTAATACCAAATTTCCATAGAACACTAAACCACCATGATTATAAATCTTAATTAAATCCTCTACAAATAGCGCGAATAACCATACAAATTAAAATCCTCCTGGCAATCGATTAGTACCGTGTCTCCACCGAGCACTAATCGTCGATTAATATAAATCTTTATTAAATCCTCTACAAATCACGCGATTTACTATACAAATTTAAATCCTGTTGGCAAGCAATTAAAAATAAATCGTCTCATGAATCCCATTAACGCTATTCACAAAACTATTTTCTGCACCTTTGTAACAGTTTGAGAATCAAAAAAGGAAACTGAAACTGTCAGTGTACGAAAAATCTGTCACAAGTACGTTTTCTATTGTGACTTTTACTGAAGAAATCGTTTTTTTTTCCTTGGAGATGATATCGCCACTCTCTTTTGAGAGCCAAAATGACAGAAACAGAGTTTTTGTGTCAAATTAATCCTATATTTGTCCGATGGAGCCACTTTGAGATTTATTTTAATCGTCTCCCGCTAATCGTCTTTTAATAATCGGTGGAGACATAGTATAAGAATCGATCCCCTCATAAAACGCATTGACCCTTTACACGAACCTCTTTCAATTATTGTTGAACATGTTGTAACAGTTTGAGAATCAAAAGATTACACTGAAACTGTTCACGCATGACAGATCTGTCAGAAATACGGTTTCTGATTTCGCTCCTGGAAAATGATATCGCAACTCTTTTTTGAGAGCCAAAATGACAGGAACTTGTGGATATTTTAATGGCGACATGGTGCGAATGTGAAATTAATCCTTTATTTGTCTGGTGGAACCACTTTGGGATTTATTTATAATTGTCTTCAGCTAATCCACGTATACTTGCCGGTAGAAACATATTATAGCATAGATGGTTTAGATCAATTTTTACGAAAAAATCTATTGATGTTAACTTTAATTTTAGGATAATAACATTTTTAAAGCGTGAGAAATAACGTGTTTGAAAAATGTATACCCACTTATGCGTAATCTGAAATTCATTACAACTTGTATTACCGGTAAGATACGAAAATATTTTGAAAATAATTTTAAATGTTTGTGTAATCTGCAAATTATTTGCTATAATTTTTCCGAAAAGTCCAAATACTTCTGGATGCGTGTGGTGTTTTTTCACATCATTTGAACCCGACTAAAGTTTTTATCATAATTTTTTTTCAATTACATGGTTGCTGGGATTTTAAAACTATTAAACCACAATTTTACTTTAGCCTCCTTAACTTTAAGCTATAGTTGCTAAATATTTGTTAGGTTAGGTTAAACAGGGGTGTGGTGAAAAGGACCACACAAACACTAGGCACCAAAACGGGCCCATCGCGATTCCTGGGGAAACAGTTGAACTAAACATTCAAAAGGCAAAAACAACCACACATTATCGTGACACAGCCAATTTCCCTGTGAAAGCCAAGGAGGCCTTTAAAGTTTGTGCCGTCTACTTCTTGTTCTTCTAAGCTTTCGAAGAAACATTCCGCTAAAAAATTCCTGCGCATACGCGAAATTGCCTCACATTTGCACAGAATGTGTGCTATATGCTCAACCGCCTGTAGATCACTGCAGAAGCGACAAATATCCGTGTCAGAAAGCCTGAGCCTCTTTGCGTGTTTACGCAGGAGGCAGTGTCCTGTCAGAATTCCTACTAAAGCCCTTAGCTTGTCCCTGCTCAGTTTTAATAGTCCCTTCGATCCTTTTTCGTCTAGTCGTGGCCAGAGAGCCCTAGATACTCTGTGTCCAGTCAGACGAGACCACCTTTGGTTGGCCATCGTTTTAATTTTCCCCTCAATAGTGCCTCTTACTACGCAGAGGAGTGGTTTGATGTTAAAAACCTCACTATTTCCGAGGATCCCTCCTTCTCTTGCAAGCTCATCACCCTGTTCGTTTCCCTCTATACCGCAGTGTCCTGGCACCCAGCACAGTCTCACCCGGTTCTGACTTAATATGTGTTGCTAATATTGGATTTTTGGAAAAATATATCAAAAAGTTATCACCTTGAACACGTTGTCGACGGCACATATAATTTTATATTTCTTAATTCTCAAAAACTAATCAATTTTTTTTAAATATTCAGTTTTATTTTTGAAATTTTCTCCTTTAAAATCTTAAAATCCTTTTTTGTCTTTTCTATCATTAAAATTCAAGCTGTAATTTAACCGTTAAAATAAATAAAGTGGCGCAGGAAACTTAATGTTTAAAGAAAGTGGCTTGGAAGCAGGGCCAACTTCTCAACCGTGTATGACATGGTGTTACATTCTTCACATACGAGAACTAAAATTTGAGTCTTTTTAAGTCAAATTTTACTCTCAGACAGAGGGCTTGTCAGACCTTAGCGCAGGTGGTGACCATGAAAAAGAACGAGTCTTTTTTTTTTAGGTTAAAGAAGTCAAAACCTGACCTTCTGCGTAGTAAACAGACCACTATGCCACGGCACCCCACCGTTGTATGGAATAATTGAACAGTTTTATGTGATAAAAAAAATTGGAACAAGTTTACCGAAGGTTCAAGTGGATTTTTTTTTTTTATTTTTATGCTTATTTATGTACTTGAGTGACCTTACGAATATGTTATTAAAATTATCGGTCTCATTAAGTTCAAAAGTTAAAGCTGTTCAAAGTTTAAATTTCTCCGTACAAAGTACCTCATCTTTGACTTAAATTTTCTGCCTAAGAATATGCAATAGAAATGGAATGCGTTCATATTTTTCTCATGAACTTTATAAGCCTTTCAAATTTCATCTTTCTGCGATTCATCAACCATCAGGAGCAACAGGTCCTTTTTCCATTTTGAATGGAGATTCGCCCATTTCCAATGGACTACATAATTACCCAACATAAGAAGCACAAAGGTGGGGCGTGGTCCAACCGCCCTTATTACAAACTCTTAATATTAGCATAGATATCTCCAAGGCTTAAATGTACGCAAAAATTTAATTTTTTGGTTCAAATTCAACATTTTTGTGAATTCGTCCCCTTAAAGGAGGCGTGACTAAAATTTTTGAAAAAGAATCTAAAAATTAGTTTCGTTTACCTAAACTGCTTATTTTTATTTCTTATTCTTTCCTAAATTAGAATTAAATCCTGTGAAAATTACGTTTTTCTGGAAAGCTCAAGATTTTTCTTCAATTGTGCCTCCAAATGTGGGCGTGACCAAAAAAATTTTATGAACGAAATGTAAAGCTAAGTGTTTTCTACATAATACATTATGTGAATTTTTTTCAATTTGGAGCGAAAATATTGAATAAAATGCATTTGAAGATTTACCCTTCAAATCAATGCCACGCCCACTAGGGCAGGTTTTAAGCGATTTATTTTTATTTTTGTTTACCTTAAGTTCACCAGCAGATGGTAACAGTGAAATTTCAGTCTTTTAAGACGTACAGCTTTAAAATCTCTGGAGGTAGCTGCGATTAATAATACGAGACTATTAATAATAATCCTTAAGTGGTTCCACCAGACAAATATAGGATAAACTTGACACGTGTACCCTTTTTCTGTCATTTTGGTCACTTTAAAAGAAAGTAACGATGTCATTTCCGGGAGCGAAAAAAGATTTCCGTTGTTAAACTTCCAATAGAAATCGTAATCCTGACAGATCTGTCATACGTGGACAGCTTCAGTGTCCTTCTTCGATTTCCAAACCGTTAAAAAGATATTCGAAAAGGGTCAGCGGGATACCTCTAACATGCCAATCGCCGAAGTTATTCTGCATGTCTGTTTAACATTGTAGCATAAGTTAATAAATGCACAAGAGCAGTCTAGCTGCTCGTCACTTGAAACCCCACTCACCTGAGATTCCGTTGACCAAGCGAATTCCTGGTCACCGATCGTCTGGAATCGGAAACCACTCTCAGACGCGTGGGAATGATTAAGTTATAGGCCCCATACACTACACATACCTGCATGCGCATACAGTGCTTGCGCATGACAGTGTATGGTGTGAACTGTGTGTTTGTGCAAGCTGTATGAGCAATATCAAAAAATTTTGATATTTTCTTGTTTGTGCATGCAAGTATGTGTGGTGTGTGTGCTACATTTACTCAGTCGAGGGATGATTCTGACAGAAGCGGACGTCTGGAGACAAGATAACATTGAAATTTCGTTTCTTGTTGAATCTTTTTTCTGCTTTTGCGTCGAATTTTGTGTCGGAGCTTGACATTTTAAAAAGTGTTCTGTTCAGCGGTGAACACACGACTGAATATTGTACAGTTTGCATGCGTAGTGTGTGGGGAAAAAGTGTTTGCGCATTTTTGTGTTTGTGCATGCAGGCATGTGTAGTGTATGGGCCCTATAGCGAAAATTGCGTAAGATAGATAAGGTAGCGACATGGTCGCATACGATTTAATAATTAATAAAGAACTGACTTTCAAACCGAACGGTCAAAACGTTCGGTTTGAAAGTCAGTAATGTTGTAGTGAATAACTCAAAACTATTCACTACAACAATAATTCACATTTTTTTAATTTTTTGTTTATTATTTTCTTTTCATATTTAAGTTACAATTTGTTCTTTTTCTATGCAAAAAAGCCTTCTTTCGGTATACAGTAAAGCATTGATTAGACTGCTTGCGTTTTGGCATTTCTGACGCATTCAGAATTCGATCTCAATCATTTACCCTTAGGGTCTTGGGGGTCTATCATTACTGTTTCACAGTGTTACAAACTATGTGACGAACTTAACATGCCTCTCAGGGCCGAATTTTCAGTACGATATAATTCGACTTTCCGAGTTAAACCCAGAAATGAGTTTTTCAGTGAAGTTAGATCTGGGGTTAATCTTGGCTTGACTCGCCAAATTTGGTGAGTTAATATCGAATCAACTCTGAAACAGTATGAACTTCCTGGAATATTTTTTCTGTGTGGAATGGCTGTTGATATGCGTGCTTCTGTGAAAAATTACATCTGAGAATAGCTCGAACTTCTTTTCCTTCGTTTTCTATGTGAAGTGAGGGCTGAGGGAGAGTCGAATAATTTCGAGAGTCGAAGATTTTGACAACTTTGTTGACGAAAAACTTGCTCTGCACTGAAAAACTGCTCGCTGGGTTAACTCCAGATTCGTTTTGTTACGGGGTTAACCAAGCACTAAAAAGCTGGTCCTAAATCGTATGGGATGGGGTATAAAAAGTGATTATCTTTCTTATATTCACTAACAGCCTTGTGGGGGGACCTGTCAAGCTTCAAGACAAGCTATATTTTCAACGCAACTACAAAATTTTAGCACTCTTGCACAAAATTGAAGGCCTTAAAGCTGGTAACAGATTTGGCTTAAAGTTTTCACTGCGATTTTCAAACTACATAACTGCTACCCTACATAACCCTTTGAAGTAAGAAGGCTCGAAATACTGTCTTGTCAATTTTTAAATCTTAGAAAAACTGTCTCGTAAATAACGTAAAATGTAGTGGGTATTGTACAAAGATTTTTTTTTAAGAATTACGGGACAACTGTAACGTCGATGAGAGTTAATAAACATTTTAGAGATATGTTCGAAATCTTGTCAATTTATTTCAAAAGCACTCTTTACGGCTTTTATCTACAAGTTGTTGACGGCTCAGATGAGCCAAACTTTACGTAAATGGCAAACGTAAGACAACTAAGTGCTTAAAAAATAAAGCACACATATCACAAGCTTTCGGTCGAAAAAATCACGTTTCCACACTTGATGCTTTTGTATCACGAATTTTGAAAACTGATGTTGAAAACTTTATCATGTACGTTAAAATAAATGACACATCAACATTACAAACAAAAAATGCTTCAGGAGAAATATTTTTAAACGGTAGAGTTCTGTGTAGAGTACAGTAGAGTGAGAGTTCTGATAATTTAATACAAGCATTCAACACTTATTTCATGCTGTACACACAAAAGCATTTACTCAAAAACAATTAAATTAACACTCGAACAGTCAACCCCTTTATTTACTTCAAAATCTATTCCACGCTTAATGTTGTAACTTTTTCTTGAACCTACGAAGGACACGAAATTATGTGCTCACTTTTATTATTTTTTCATTTAATTGTCCTTCGGGCTTTTTCGGCAATCTATTCGTTATTCAAATGAAATTAACATTTTTTTCTTTTCCAAAATCCTTCTCAAAAGTCAAATATTTCAACATTTGTTGTGACTTTCTCATCGAACAATTAAATATTTTAATTAACTACACGTGTTTTAAGCTCAAATTTGTTTCAAGGATATCAAAACTGACTTTTTTGATTGCACTAATTTTGAAAACCCTTTTTAAAAAGACTTAGTGGTGGATGTCCTTGATGTCACTTATATTCACGTTTTCATAGCTGAATTCTAAGGGTTGGAGTCAAGGACACGCGTAAATCAAAACATACTTTTTTCTTCACAAAACTTTGCCTTCCTTGTGAAGGCTTCAAAATCTTTTTCGAAAAATCTGTCGTCAAATTGAGTAAATGCGTCTACTTACTCTTAATCAAAACCTTATTTTATTAGAGTAAAACTAAACAACAAAAATATAATTATTAAAGTATAAAACACTTCACTCTTTGCCACACATCCACCAGCTTCCAATGCTAACTTTGAACTGTATCCCCAATTCCGTGTACTGTTTTGTAGTAAGGATGGGGGTTGAACCCGTTGTGTAGTATGCACAGCACATCCCTTGGGCGAGAATTGTGCATGCAATAGGCACAGTAGTACGTTGTCTCGTAGTAGTAGTAACAGCATAGTAGTAGTATATAGTACTCCGAAGGACACAATCTACAGTTGAGGCGATGTTGTTGGCTGTTTTTTATGACATGTATATAAATTTTATTATTCGGATCGAACTGTAAAAGGTAGAAGCAACCTTTGGAATAGGTACATATACAGATATACGGAAAGACGGGTGGTCACACTAAATGCAAGTCTCGAAGTGTGTGCGCCACATAATCCTGCTGTTGCTAACCAACAGTAGCGACAATGCACTTTGTTTGCACATACATAAATGCATACATACGTACAAGGTTACTTCAGTTCAGGGATAAATTGCGCTGAGTCCGGGCTATATTACGGGAGTAAAATCGTTGTGCGAAAAAGGGTGGGTTCCGTTCGCTATACCAGCCTCCTTGTTGACAGACTTGCAAACACACCGATACGAGAAGAGTCTAGGCCACCCAGCAGGTCAAGGACACTTTTACTATTCCGTGTCTATGAGGGTGTTTTTCTGGTTACTCATCGTAGTTAAAAGTAAAATTCGCATTTATTTGTGGGTGGCTTTAAGCGTGCACAGTACTCGGTTATCAGCGACTTGTGTAGGTATACATATTAAATTCAATTAAAGAATATAAGGAATACATAATAGAATGAGTTTTCGCGTTCTACAAAGGCAAGATAAATTAAGATTTCTTTATCATCTCTTAACGTGTGGTGGTCCAATTAGGTTTTATTTTTCGAAAAATAAATGCGGCCGGCGATTCAACAGTTCGTAGTAATCAAAGTCTTGATTTTTAAAAGTTTCTTAAGCAAACCGAAGTTATTATCTATTGTCAATAGGTACCTACTTAAAATTTAAGTAAAATCGTCCTTCAAAATCTCCAGGCAAAGTGGAACTTGTTTACTCAGATGAGAAAATGCAGAGGGTTAGGTAAGGTTAGGTTTTTGGGTTGATGAAGCGAGGTAACCCATGCCTTATCGCACTTAGGTCTATTAAGACCCATCGTGATGCCCTGTGTTGAGGTTCTCGCTTTCTTCCTACGCCGTGTAAAATTCCTCGAGCCACCTTGTGCATTACACATACCTGGAAAGAGACGTTAGTGGTGCGTTTGAAAGTTTTGAAACGTCTTCGAAGAAGACGTTCCTCAACTGACTAAGATTGGGACTGGCACAGAGAGTGAGGTGTGTCCTCGCAGCAATCCGTATTGCCTTCTCAGGTCACAGACCACATTGGGGGTTTGATCCATTGAAGTGCTTGTTGAGCTTCAAATGCTGACCCATGCTTTTTCGTTGCCACGAAAGTTCCTGTGGCCAGAAACCCAGCAGAGTCTTACACTGTGTTGTGAACCAAAAACCTTAAGCTCTTTGCAACAACACTTAGCAAGCTCAGATTTAATTTCTATGGCAGCTATATCCTTTGTGGCTGCCTGGCTGTCTATAAATATGGTAATATCATCCTGTGGTATTGGCCTTATTGACAGTAGGCTGGCTGCCTCCTTGACTGCAAGGACCGCCGCTTGAAAGACGCTGCAAGAATCGGGCAATCTTATTGATTTTCTATATGTGGGTTCTCAGAGTAAGACTCGCACCCGTGCATATATGCTCATTTTTGACCCATCTATGTATGTTTCGATAAATTTATTAGCGGTTCCTCCGATTCCCACCAGTTTTTCAGTGCGAGATCATCCAAGTCTTGGAGTTAACCTGAGATTAACCCCATAAATTCGTTTTTCGAATGAGTTAATTTCGGATCAACTCGCGTAAGCAATATGAGCTTCTTTGAATGTTTTTTTCTGTGTGAAATGGCAGTAGATGTGAGCAATGACATCTGAAAATGACACGAACTTATATTTCTTCTATGTGAAGTGAGAGTTGGTAGAGGCAATAATTTCGAGAGTCGAGGATTTTGACAACTTTGTTGACGTAGGTAACTCTGCACTGAAAAACCGCTCGATGAGTTAACTCCAAATTCCTTTTGTTACGGGATTACTAGATCTTGGTTTTAGCTAGGCTTAACTCGGCACTGAAAAACGGGCCAACTTTGTTGACGTAGTTAACTCTGCACTGAAAAACCCAAATTCGTTTTGTTACGGGATTACCAGATCTTGGTTTAAGCTAGGCTTAATTCGGCACTGAAAAACCGGCCCTAAGTAGCATGCTCTACAGGAGAGTTGAAAAGAAGTTACCTCAATCGCTGGAAAAGCGATTTACACCTTAGCCACATTGCTTATCCCTCGAACTAAGTGTTGATAGATCCTTCTCTAATAGTTCGCTGATAGAGGGTAGGCATTTTCCTTTGGTAATAACAACATCGTCATGGGCGTAAGCCACCACATGAATCCATCCCACGTCCAGTCTTAAAAGTATCTCATCGACTAACAGTACCCATAGAAGTGCTGAATTGACTCCTCCTTGTAGGGTGCCTCTGGCGGCAGTCACCTTAACAAACACTATCGCCTATGGATGCATTGATCACTCTATTGTTAAGCAAATTTATAATCACATTCATAAGAGCTCGGACAACGTTGAGATTTTCTAAATTTCGTTTAATTGCGCAGGTCTAGACATTATCAAAAGCACCTTCAATGTCAAGGAAGGCTGCAAGGGTATATTTCTTGCCTGGAAGGGATTTTTCAATCACGCTGACTTCTTTGTACAGCGCTGTTTCACCGTCCTTGCCTTTAGTGTAGGCATGTTGGGTTGCTGTTATCAATTTAGGGTTAATTTGATTGCGGATGTGCATATCCATTAGTTTTTCTAGTGCTTTTAGGATAAAGGATGATAGGCTAATGGGCCTAAAGTCCTTGGCAGTCATGTGGCTTGATTTCACTGTTTTTGGGATGAAGATATTTTTAACCTCCCTTCATACTAAGGGGATGTGACCAAGTTGTAGACAGCGGCTAAATAGCTTTTTAAGTACATGTAAAATAATTGGCTTGCTTTTCAGTAAGATTTCAGTATACATACCATTCCGAGCTGTAAGCCCCGAAGACTTGGCATCCTGGGAAGTGTGTTTCCATAAGAAGCTCTAACGTTTCCGTACAGGATTGCGTCCACGAGCCGTAAGAGGTTTGTAGATAGCTTGGAACCGCTGTCTCTTTAGATAGAATTTTCCTTAGACGGACTGACTCTGTTGTACATTCGTTGCTTACACAGAAAGTGCGCCAGGACCTGCGTTAGCACTGTTGACGGAATTTTTGAAATGCAGAGGGCTTCTTAGCAGTTCAAAAATGGAAAAAGGACCTCTTATGGTGTCGCTACGTTGTCCGTCCATCCATCCGTCCAATCGCTTTTTATAGTCGTAGAAAGACGAAATTTGGTTTGCTTTTAAACTGCGGTAAATTTAAAAGTTTCAAAACCTTTTGAGATTTAATTCAAAAACAGAAAAGATTTTTCAAAAACTATTTTTTTAAATCTTCTAGTAATTTTACGTTAAAAGTGATCTTGTTTAGTTATAGTACAAAGCGTACAAAAAGAAAGCAAGCAGTGTTAAAAAATATTTAAATTGCCGTTTTTATCCTCCACCGAGCACTAATCATCGATTAATATAAATCTTAATTAAATCCTCTACAAATTACGCGATTTACCATACAACTTTAAATCCTCTCGGCAAGTGATTAAAACTAAATCCTCTCATAAATCCCATTTCACAAACCCCATTCACAAACCTATTTTCTGCACCTTTGTAACAGTTTGAGAATCAAAGAAAAGGAAACTGAAACTGTCCCTGTACAAAAAATCTGTCACAAGTACGTTTTTTATTGTGACTTTTACTAAGGAAATCGTTTTCGCTCCTTGGAAATGACATCGCCATTCTCTTTTGAGAGCCAAAATGACAGAAACAGACTTTTCGTGTCAAATTAATCCTATATTTGTCCAATGTCGTGTCAAATTAATCCTATATTTGTCCAACCACTTTGGGAATTATTTTAATCGTCTCCCGCTAATCTTCTTTTAATTATCGGTGAAGACAGAGTATAAGTTTTTCAAAGCCTATGTAAAAAAACTGAATAAAAAAGATTGATCGAGGGGTTTTTCAGAAAAAGCTTTTTCAGGTGATGATGATAGCATTATAGCGAAATGTTAAGTTATTATAATTATAGCGAATTTTTATGTTTCAAAACCTTTTGAAATTTAACTCAAAAACATAAAACCATTTTTAAAAATATTTTTATAGATCTTCTAGTATCTTAACGGTAAAAAAAGGTTCAGCCTTGGTTAAAGTACAAAACGTATAAAAAGAAAGCAAGTTGCGTACAAATATTTGTAAATTGCCGTTTATAACCTTATGTTTTCGAAGCCTTTCTAAGAAACTAAACTCAAAAGGAGCTTTTGTTTTACCGTTCACGAAAAAACTGGTGGCCAGAGAATGTTAAAAAAATCATCCAATGCTAGCGCAGGTAGTTGCACTATTGGAGAAAAGTCTAACGAGAACCGAAAAAAAATCAAAATAGTTGTTTTATGGATTTGAAATTTTAAAAATTATAAAAAGGCCAAAAAGAGCTCCCCTCCAGCTCCTAAACGGTATAAAGTATAACTTAGAAATAAATTCCGGGCATAGTCCATCTTCTGATATTTCATGCAAAGATATAGCGAATATCGAATAATCAAATACTTCGAAGATTTAACTCAAAACGTAAGATTTTCGAAAATGATTTTTGAAAGGTTAACGGATCTGACGATCTTATTTAAATTTGTTTGAAGTGTGAAACGTTTACAACGCAAGCTTACTGAAGATTGAAAAAAGGCTAAAATTAATTAAAAAAAAAATCTAAAAAAAAATTTAACTTAGAAACAGTTTTGAAATGGCTAATGGTTTTCTAGATGTGCTTGAAAACACTTTAGTTGACTGATTTAAATGATGCTGCTAGCCATCTATCGTAACTTCAGATCCACTTACTTTAAATCAACCAAATTTGATATTTGAGTTGAGTTTCACACTGCGACCTGTTGGGAATTGCTTATTTAAATATTGGGCGTTCTTCCGTTTTAGGCTCTCTACTCTACCCAATGGTGGTAACGACGACGGGGCTTTGTCAAAAAAGTTAAATGCATTGAACTGTGCACAGTGCAACAGGATGGTGGATGTTGATTTTGACGCTGGTTCTTGATGTTGATTAAGTTTGTCTATTTTGAACTTTTTGGACTGAAATCCCATCAAAATATTTGACGTTTTTCTTTTCTGTTGTCGTTTGCGTTATTTCGCTTCAAAGAACCAAAAATTCGATGCAGAATTAAACGAAATTTCTTCGCTTTTATAACGCGAATCTGAAAAAGGGTTTTTGAAAATGAATTTTTATTGTGCGGGTGGTAGCATTATTGTTTGAACTGTGCAGTCCAATAGACAGTAAATGAAGAAGGGTAAATGAGAGAGGGGATTTGTTTTAAATCGCTTGCCGAGAGAATTAAAATTTGTATAGTACATCGCGTAATTTGTAGAGGATTTAATGAAGATTTTTAATTAATCGTGGATAAGTGCCCGGTGGAAACATGGTATAAGTCTTTAATCATCAAATAAATTTTAATACTATGTTTCCACCGGCAATAATACGAGGATTAGCGGGAGACGATTAATAATTAATCCCAAAGTGTTTTCACCCGACAAATATATGATTAATTTGACATGAGCACTCTTTTTCTGTCATTTTGGCTCTCAAAAGCGAGTGGCGATGTCATTTTACACGCTCGAAGAAAGATTTCCGTTGTAAACATCCCAATAGAAATCGTAATTCTGAGGGATCTGTCATACATGTACAGTTTCAGTGTCCTTTTTCGATTCTCAAACTGTTAAAAAGGAGTTCGAAAAGGGTTAAAAGTGGTTCGTGAAAAGGGTGAATGAGATTAATGAGGGGATTTATTTTTAATCGGTTGCCGAGAGGATTTAAATTTGTATGGTAAATCGCGTAACTTGTAGAGGGTTTAATGAAGATTTATATTAATCGCGGATTAGTGCCCAGTGGAAACATGGTATAAGGAAAATGCTCTCGTACGTAAACCCATTAAGGCTCTCAAAAATTTGCAACTGGCAAGGTCCATACCGAATTCAGCAAATGTCACGACGCCATATTGATTTTACCATTTTTGTACCCTTTGTCAGAGTTCGCTGGGAACGTGAGGAAAACTATTTTTTCTTATTATTTTTTCATTTAGGAACTTGGAAAAATACACATTTGCAAACTATTTTTACTTTAAAAAACCTATGTTTTCAAAAATAAAACATGTTTGGATTGTAAAAAACATTTTTTATTGAATTAAATACATCAGAGCTGATTTTTTTTTACCGAGTGTTTTGAAGAAAAAAAAAATGGAACAAGAAGGTACGCGGTTTAAACGTTTAGATATATTTTCTCAAACATTTACAATATCTGTGATAAAAATTGTCCTTCCAGACTATCATGCCCCGCAAAAGAAAGTTGGCAAACAACACAATACGCTTCCTCTGTGGGGCAATGAGGCTTCAATGAATCTAAACCCATTGATATTGGCCAACATTCAGGGGTCCAGCTATTTCAAAGGTACGTCCTCGAAGGTACAGTCGGGGAGGATGACATTGAGCATCGTAATGCAATTTTACATTAAACATTTGAAATTGAACATGTTTAAGCGAATTTGTTTTTTTGTCATTTGCTAGTGCACTTGTTCAAGCTGAAGACGTACCACGAAGTGGTGGACGAAATCTATTACCAGGTGAAGCACCTGGAGCCATGGGAGCGTGGCTCAAGAAAAACTTCCGGACAGACTGGGATGTGTGGCGGTGTGAGTTTATAAAGTAGATGGTCATTCATTTTTTAATAACCTTACACTTAGTATTTAAACAAATTATCTAAAACTATTTATAAAAACCCGCTTGATTTACGCATAATATCGAATAACAAAGATAGAGAAGCGCACCTACTTATAAGATAAGAGCAGCTTTAGATCTTCAACGTTCGTTTTGCGATTCTAGTCCTTTAATTCGGTTATCTAACTCCAGCCTTGTGACAACGCTTCCACATTTTTTAAACATTGCATAATTTATGTATACTTTGGTATTCCTACGTATGGGATAGCACTTCATTTTTATATTAAGTCAAGAGTCGATGTTTCTTCAAGCGACTAAGAATTCTTCTAAGATTAATCACATACTAGCAACAGTTTTTCATTGCGTCTGTCGTTATGTTTTATCATTTGCAAAATCTAAACTTTGTCAATCTCGAGTCTTTCAACTTGTTAATTGATTAATTCAATGCAATTAATGCTCAGTCTAGTAATAAAGAGCCAGACAAAAACCAAATGACGATGAGCTCAGAGCCAAAAATAAGGTCCGTCAGCATATTTTTTACATGGCGCGACTATTGCTATAAATTTGTCACCGGAGAATGCGCCTGTCATTTGAGGTTTTGTTAATTTTTGTTTATTTCAACCCATTCAGCTATTGTTTGTTGTGAACAAAACGTATGCTTTGGCGCAATAGAAAAATATTGAGTCATGATTTTAAGAATTGACAAAAGTTGTCCTTTACTTTCCCTGCGTTTATTTTTTTCTTAGGTAATAGAAGATGATTTTTTTTTCATCTTTCAAATGCGAAACTGAGCCTTTATTCAGTAACAATGTGGGACTTTCTTGCATTTCGTCGCGACGGTTACGCTAACTGCTTCCCAAGATTTCTGCGTGCCCAAAATCCTTCTGATAATGTTTTCTGGGGTTAAGGATTCACCCTGTCTGTTTGCCAGCTGGTAGCGGCCTTCGTGAAATCGTGGACAGTAAAACACTATGTGTTCTGCGTTTTCATCTACTTCTGTGTAAGTTGCACAGTAAAAGCTACCTTTATACCCAAGTAGGCTCTTAAATATCCATGACAAGTACGCATCTGCGTCAGGTGGCAGTTCAGCTATACATGCTTCCTATCCAAAGGTCTATATTGCCGTTCAATCTCTGCGTCCATAATTTTTCTAGGAATGATCTTAGAGGGACTACATTATCCTACCAAATAGTTGCTGTTGACACCTTGTCCTGCTAGGACGACGTTTTCTTTTGGTTTCTTCAACGATGGGGTTCCCTCGCAACATTCCAGCATGCGGCTTTGTTTAAGTTGTTCGAAAGGCGCTGCAAACTCAATGCATTGGTTTTGAAGACCGACTCTGTTTTTCGACTAAACGAGTTCGTTCGTTTTCATTGCAGCAGCCCTAATTTGGAAGACATATGAGTATCGTAATCGTCGAAACTTTTACCAACAGTAGTCTCTTCTTCTGTTTACTTACTTAAGGTGGCGATACAGTCCGGGGTGGAACTGGGCCTCAGCCAACAAGCTTCGCCAGCCAGCTCTGTCTCCAGCTAGCCTCCTCCTGTTTCGTACGCGAAGTTGGCTGAAGGTCTCCTTCCACTTGCGTGCGCCACCTGATGGTCGGTGCTCTTCTACTATGCCGTCACTGTGGGGTGGATTCGAAGATTTTCCGGATCAGGGCGTTGGTGTCCATCCGTTATATCTCCTCCTCCACTCGCCGTCTATGCAGACGGGACCATAAATCGCTCAAAGAATTTTCCTCTCGAAGCAGCCTAAAGTGTCTTCATCTGCCTTTGACAGGGTCCATGCTTCTGCACTGTAAAACAGGACTAGGAACAGGACGAGCAACTAAAACAGGTTTAGTTGCTCGAGAGAGGGCCTTGCTTCTCAATTGCCTTCTTAGCCCAAAAAAACAGCGATTGGCAAGATTTATCCCTCGTTTGATTTCAAGGCTGGTGTCATTGTCTTCTATTTATGTCGTCCTATATTTGGCATGATCCTTGCCATTGCAGCTGTCATATAAACTCTGGTTAAAAAACTATAACATGATCGTCAACTTTTGCCTTACCGTTTCCATTACTAGTCTGTTGCCGGTGAGCACCGCCAGTGGCTTTTCCTCTGCTAGACGTAGATGCATGCTTACTAACCAGTCTTGTTCCATTCCGATGGCCTCATTACAGTCATGCGCTAGCTCTTTCAGAAATTTGGCCACTAAAACTCCGATAGATATCCGGAGTTTGAGTACGTCGTCATACATAAGAACCCGCTTTAGTGGACCCAGTACGGAGCGTTGGGAGACACCGCGTGTGATGTTATACAGCCACATCCCGTTGTTGTCTGTATAGTATTTTGTCTAAAGCAGTTTGCCATTATATTCTGCAGGTAGTCCGGTACTCTTTTGGCAGTGAGTGCTCACAGAATTTTGCTCCATTTTGCGTTGTTAAAAGTGTTCTTAAGATCCAGAGTGATGTTTGCACAATATTGCTTCCTTATGTGGCACACTTTCGCTGTACATTCTTAGAACGTGCCTTGCAGAAACAGCGCAGTTGTGATTGCACTGTCTAGCCTATCGCTCATTATACTCTCCAGTACTTACAATGATGGATCTCGCGGCGGTTTATTGCCTTTTGGCAAGATACTAATCTTTGTTTCTTCCATTGTTTTGGAAAAACTCCATCCTTGAGGCGAGCTTCAAAGACATCTGCGAAAAGGTATGGGTGCTTACTGATTGCTACTTTAATTGCAATTTTGGGAATTCCATCAACATCGGTGTTTCTTTTTTTTTGATGTTTTTGCAGACTCGGAGAACTTATTCTACTGTGACTGTAACTTTTTCTACTGTACTGGCATTGGTAACACCATCGTAAAATTTCTCCTCTCCGCCTGCTTCTCCATTCCCTCTTGCTGTGAAAAAAAAATGCAACGCCAATGTTTTCGAGAAACACTGCGGCTGTGGGCGGGAGTATTGTACCACCCTGTACCTTCGCCATAATCACTTGGTAGGCTTCTCTCCCTGTGCTTGTCGGAGCTTCTCTTCTTGTTATCTTTCATATCCGTTTTTCAAGTAAACTCGGACGATAGGAAGATATTTTCACAAATATGTACACCACTAATTTTCTACAAATCATCTGTTGTTACATTGATTTGTATTCAAATTTTTAGACGATTGTAAATCTCCCATGGAGTCCTCTGGCGTTGTCGTGTCCACAGTCTGGTGACCTCAACATTCCGCAAGTATACTGGTGACCGTTGAAGCTTTGATGTTTTTCTTTGCATGGAAGCGTCACAATCTCTTGTCACTCGTCTTGAGAGCTACTTTGCTTTATCGGCTGCAGATCCATGGTGGAAATGCTCCATTATCAGCTGGGCTACTTCGAAGTCCAGGGTGTGTGGTTTCCATCCCTATCTTTCCACCACTGTCTTCTCTGCTCTCCTATCTTTCCTATCTGTTCTTTATAATTGGGCCGTATTTGGATCTGAAATTCAATTGGTTAAGGGAGTTCGACCAACAAGACTTCAATTAAATGTTACAAACAGCGAAAATTGATCCAAAACCACCTTAAAAAGAACAAGACTATAAGGTGGTTTTGGATCAATTTTCGGTGTTTGTAACATGAAATTCAATTGCTGTGCGTGTATCTTTTACCTACTCTCTACGAAACATCTCTTGCCAGACATGGGCTTAAAAATGCACAGAGCAACTAAACAAAACTAAGAGCGAAGCAGAAAAGCCTGATGAAAGTGCTCCTTAGGCCGGTTTTTCAGGTCTGAGTAAAGCCCAGCTTAGATTGTAGATTGTACGGGGGCGGTCATCATCATCATTTTCGAATGCCGCTCATCCTTTAAAAGGGTCGCGGAGCGAGGGTGGCTAAATGGTCTTTTCATCGTTCTCGATCCTTCGCCACCAACTCAAGAGACTCCGGCGCAATCACCAGGCGGGACTCAGAGAGGTTCTGTACCTGATCCCACCACCTCTTTCTTGGCCTACCAGGGGGGCGACGCGCTCGCATCTAGGAAGTTTGTCAGGGGGCATGCGAACAACGTGTCCAAACCATCGAAGAATCGATCGCTCCACTAGGAGAAGTAGCTGCTCAGCATTAAGATTCCCACGAATACTGACGTTTCTCACTCTATCCCTTAGAGTAACACCAGCAACGCACCTCATGAATCTCATTTCGGCAGCTTGTACCCGTGATCTAATTCTTTCGGTCATTACCCAAATTTCATGAACTGAGATCTTTGCTTCCACTCCAAGCTCAGCTTTCCTGAGGACCGGCCGGCGCAGTTCCTTTACTATTGCTCCAGCTTGGCCAATTCTACAGGACAACTCAGTATCACTCCTCCCATCTTTCGTGAAAAAGACCCCGAGATACTTAAACTTCTCCACCTGTTTTATTGGAACTCTATTTATGTGCAGGGTACACTGCACAGAAGTTGGAAAACGATCATCACTTCCGATTTGTTCACGTTTGCTTTCATCCCAGCATCATCACAGACGGCTGCAAACCTATCGAGTGCTCGTTGAAGTTCCTCTTTGGATGATGCAAAGATGGCCAAATCATCTGCGAAAAGCAGGTGGCTCATCCTGATGCCAGCCAATTCGAAACATTGCTCGCCAAGACTGCGCTTCACCACCCAGTCCATATATGCTATGAAAAGGAGCGGTGACAGAACACAGCCCTGGCGAGATCCAACGCGCACATCAAAAGGACGGGATTTGGCGCCATGTATCCGTACACAGCTTCTGGAGTTTCCATACAAAGACTGGATGGCTCTCAGAAGAGGACCACTCAGCGCATAGTCCTGCAAAACTCTCCACAGTGCATCCCGAAGGACTCGGTCATACGCCTTTTCCAGATCTACAAAACACGCATAGACCGGTTTGGCATATTCCCAGGCCTTCTCAAGGATAACCTTCAGAGTAAAAAAAGCTGGTCGGTTGTGCCTCTGCCAGGCCGAAAGCCGCACTGTTCTTTCCGTAACAAAGGCCCGATTACAGCTCTGGAACGCGTTTCCAACACCTTCGCGAATACTTTTCCCGGCAGACTCAAGAGAGATATGCCCCTATAACTATAACTCCTGTTTGCTCCGCTATCCCAGGCCACCTTAATGACACGTGTTAGCCATTTAACACCCTCTTCACCCATATTCAACTTCCTTCCTCTGAGCCGGCGAATGGTCTGCCAAAATATCTTGTTTGCAGATCTGTAATCGTGCTCCAACTCCATGACTGTTCTTTGGCTGTTCTGACTGCCAGATTGGAAGTCCTTCGCGCCTCATTGTACCGGGCTCGAGAAGTTGTGTTTCTACATTGGAGGGGTACAGCAAATCCCAGACCTTAAAACCCAGCTTAAACCAAGATCTGTTTATTCCGGAACAAAATAAATCTGGAGCTTATTTATTTTTAGAGAAACACGCAAAGCCACTGCCTTTTCACACGGGAAAACGTTTAAAGAAGTTTATACTGTTCTCCAGACTTTGACCCGGTATTAACTCGTAAAGCGCCAGTTTTTCTGTGCGAGATCATTCGAGTTCCCGAGTTTACAGAGACTAACCCCAGAAGTTAATTTTTCAGTGAATATTGATCCAAGATTAATCTCGGCTAACGTAAATTAATCCCGGATCACCTCAACAGTATGAACTTCTTGGAATGTTTTTTTCTGTGTGAAATGGCAGTGCCTTCGCGTGTTTTTCTAAGGACGGTTAAGAGTGCGAGATCATCCGAGTTTCTGAGTTAAATTGAAACTCACCCCAGAAATGAGTTTTTCAGCGAACTTGGGTTCGGGGTTAATATCGGCTTAACTCGTCAAATTTGGTGAGTTAATCTCGGATCAACTCTGGAGAACAGTATGAACTTCTTGGAATGGTTTTCTGTGTGAAATGGCAGTGGCTTTGCGTGTTTCTCTAAAAAATTAAGTCTGAAAATGACTCGAACTTAATTTCTTGTGTTTTTCTATGTGTGTGAGAGTTGCGAGAGTCAATAATTTTGAGAGTCGAAGATTTTCACAACTGTTTGCTGGGTTCTTTGTTAATCCCGGAACAAAACTCTAAATTCGTTTTGTTCCGGGACTAACAGATCTTGCTTTAAGCCGGGCTCAACTCAGTACTGCAAAAATTGGCGAATTAAGCCGAGATTAATCCCCGATATAAATTTACTGAAAAATTCATTGGTGGGGCTAATGTTGGTTAGCCTTAAGCTCCGAAACTAGGATGATCTTGCACTGATAAACTGACCAATAGAAGTAAAGAGCCCTAGGTTTTATTAATGTCCTATGTTTCGCAGTTTTTTCAATTAACTCATGAACTAATTAAAAAAAGCAGCGTTCCAACTAAAGAGCAACAGGCTGCATAAAAATATCTGCTGACTTAAACAAAAACTCTCAGTAAATCCCTTTTGAAAGACTAAATATAAGCCTGCATTTTTTAGATCTACCAGGTTAGGCGGTGTGAAAACGGTATTATAACAAAATTTTCTTAAGAACCCTACATTTAAATGTATTTAAATTTGTCGTTCATTTTTGTATGATTTCTCTAACCCTCTTTTTCCCTTTATATCAGGTTCGTGGCGTTGGTGCCGGAGGAATTGTATCGACAGCGTTTTGTCTCCTATATAAGCTGTATACGTTGCGCCTAACAAGGAAACAGGTTAATGGACTCTTAAATCACACAGATTCACCATATATACGGGCACTAGGTAGGTGGTAAGTCAATCGGGTGCATACCATGATTACCTATATCAAAAGTTTTGCTTCCTATGATTCTTCTAAAAAGAAAAAGAAAATCTAGTCTTTTACTCATGTCACTTTTATATTTTATGACACATAAAGCAGGTATGTGCTAAAAGTCTTAAGCCTTCTACTAACGTCGGTTTTCCTCTATTCTTTTTTTACTCCGTGGAACGCACATACACAGGATTCATGTACATTCGCTACACCCAACCACCAGCCGACTTGTACGATTGGTACGAGGACTATCTGTTAGATGAGGAGGAAATCGATGTTAAGGCTGGTGGTGGCCAGGTGAGTCACTAGTATGACCCAAATTTACTGCTCCACTGTGAGGAGTATCTTTTGTAAACGGTGATAATTCTTTCATTTTATGGCAGACAATGACTATTGGACAAATGTCACATCAGTTCCTGACAAAGCTGGATTGGTTCTCTACGCTATTTCCACGAATTCCGGTCCCCATTCAGAAGCAAATCGAAAAGCGACTAGAGTCCTTTTGCATGGAGAACAAGGTAAACTTCAATCAGTACAACATGAGAGCCGGACCTGTAGCAGCTAACCCGCGTGGTGGTAATGGCGCACCTGGTGGTGCAGCTGCATCATCCAATCAGTATGAAGCTGAGAGAGACTACGTTGAGAGGGGGCGAAGAGACGATCGTGAAAGAGATTACTACGCACGAAGTAGCGGCACAACTGGAAGCTACCGACCCGAGCACGATGAACGTAACACTGGTTTCCATGATTATCGTCGCGGCCCAGAGGACCGACATGATCGCTCGCCTTCAGATCGCGATGGGCCCGAGCGTAGAGAAAAACACAAAAAGAAGCACAAGCACAAGTCCCGCAGCCGTAGTCGTGACCGGTATCGAGAGTCTTCTAAAAGCAGCCACCGCGGTGGTCAAAGCGAGCGAGATTACGATCCTTACGATCGGAGATATCGTTAACGAATATCTTTGATTCACCTACGAAACAACAATCAGTTAAGAGTTGAGAAATGAGGAGTAAACACAATGTTATGATCTACACTAGAATCTAGGATATCAACACATTCTCTTTATTGTTTTTAGCGTATTACAGTAGGCGAAACTCTTAATCCTCAGGATACGTACAACGGCGACTTTTCCTTTCATAATAATTTTCGACAACAACAGAAAAGTTGCTGAAACGCTCCGTTCAAGCAATACTGCATGAAAATTTATTTTTCTTTTTAGTATTTTGTCACATTCAAAGGTAAAATTGGAGGATAATCTCTGATACTTACAAGCTTTTTGTATAAAATAGAAATGATAATAATGAAAAAAGTTGTACTTAACTGTGGTGTGTTTTATATATGTTAGAGCTTGTGAAGGAGTCTTGTTCCTGAAGGTGCAGTAAAAAAATATCTTCAACAAATATCAAGGGCTTCATCATCAAATTAAGGCATTCTCCCTCCTTGTCACGCCCAATTTTAAACTTGAATTTTGTTTCAATGAGATTATTTGAAACCTAAAAAAATGGGGTACCAACTTTCAGAAAACTTCAAATTTGTTGAAATTCTGCAATAATCTCGCCAATTTTTTTAAGTGTAATAAATTTTTTTTTTTACATTTTAAAGATTTGCCACAAAAAGCTTCTTTAGAATGACGTCAAATAGGAAGTCTTGAAAACAAAGGCTTCTCTTAGGGCCAGTTTTTCAGTGCGAGATCAGCCAAGTTTTGAAATTAAACTGAAATAAGCCTCAGAAATGAGTTTTGCGATCACTTTCAATAGAGGGCCGGATTTTCAGTGCGAGATCATCTGAATTTCCGAGTTAAACTGAGATTACCCCCAGAAATGAGTTTTCAGTTAAAATTAGACCTGCGATAAATCACGGCATAACTCACCCCATTTGGTGAGTTAGGGTCTAATCATAGCTATTATCGGATTGCGTCATTGAAAAATTTGTTGTCATGTTTTTAGACGTTTGAGAAAACAATTTTGGCTGTTATTGGTATCAAAATGAAGCTTATGAGTTGCAGAATTTTTTACGTAACAAAAATACATAAATTGAGTTAAAACTTTTATGTAAGCTCGCTTTTACTATTTCACTGACAGAAATCGATTTCAAGGAACAGCTGATTTTGATTTGTGTTTTTGCAACAAAATCGTTCCACTGAAAAGCATTCCATTCTCTTTCTATTCTCAACTGTAAGTTTTCCTTTCACTGATCACCTCCAACCTCAGACGCCTGTAGCTGTTTGCTGGCACTGACAGAAATTTTCAATGATTGCTATGAATGACTTGTCAGAAAACCGAAGACATTGTTCCACTGATTTGTTCTAATAATGCTATCCGATGATAGCTATGATTAGACCCTTAATCTCGGAATGTTTTTCTGTTTGGAATGACAATGCTTCTGTGAAAAATGACATCTGAGAATAATAGCCTTTTCGATTGGTCGTTCGGGAGCGTCCGGGAAACTTCTGGACTCTCCTGAAACTGGTTTCTTGGACTCGTTTGACAGTTCCTCTTCTGGATAGAAGAGAAATTTGCTTCTGGTTCCGAAACCAGAATAAAAACCAGAAGCACGCACACAATCATACATGTGTCAATGCCAAGTTGGATAAATGTCATTGTCCCCTTGTAGAACAGCTTTTGAGCCAGACAAATTTCAAAATCAAGAAAAACGTGTTTGGCTGCTCGGAGAGAAGCCCCAATCCGGGAGAAGAACGCCTTGATCCGGGATCGCCAACCGCAAGCATTTTTTCCTGTGCTTTTCTATGTAAGGTGACAGTTAGGACTGGCAGTGTCAATAATTTCGAGATTCAAAGATTTTGACATCAACTTTGTTAACGGAGTTAACTCTGCACTGAAAACTGCTCGCTGGGTTAACTGCATATTCGTTTTGTTAAGGGATTAACAGATCTTGATATAAGCTTGGTTTTAGGTCCCAAGCCTTAATAAAATAAAATTTTATTTTTTGTCGTGTCAGGGACCGCATGGAAAATCATCGCTCGTGTGTTGAGTATGCTTGCTGTAGAAAATCGCGCTGTTTTTTGTCGCGCGTTTTTTTTTTTTTGTCACCATGTGTCCCTAGCCTTACCAAGTACAAAAAAATGGCAAATTTTGCATATTTAGTTTTCTGCAGCAAGCATATTCAACACACGATCAATAATTGTCGATGTTGACTCAAGCCCATAGAGCGAATACGATCGAGTCGACTCGACTCAATTCCAACTCGATCCGCGTATACATGAGGTTGAACCTAGCTTGAAGCTCGCTTGAATTGTGCACATAAACGAAACTTTATAGGCCAAGGACACACGGTTACAGAAAAACGCGCGAACAATTGCACTCCGACTTGAAGCACAAGCGGTTAAATAGAAGGCAACACACGATTACGGCTATGACAATTAGTCGCGAGACTCGACTTTCGATGAATTTCCGACTTGCGACTCTTTCAAGCCGCACGACAAAAAATTGATTTGTTTTTTATTTATTGATAAATATTGACGGTTTTCACAAAAATTTACTAGAATCGCGCAGTAAGAGAATGCTTGTGCGCTAACGCTGATGATGAAATCATTGATGAAAATTAATTTTTTATCAAAACTGACAGAAACCGCACGGCAAATTCTTGTTCGTGTGTTGAGTATGCTTGCTGCAGAAAGTCGTGCTGTTTTTTTTGTCGCCGTGTGTCTCTGGCCTTAACGTTAATTGGAACTTGTTAAGAAAATAGACTAGCAGCTGAAATATTTGAATTTTTCCACCTTTTCAGTTGCCAGAATGGACTGGCATGGCTTTACATGTTTTCACTTATTTTGTGACTTTTGCAAACACGCTCATTCTAAGGACGAATTTTAACCAAAATCATGCGCACCATCTCTTCAATTTAAAAAAATATGAAGGGAAAAATAAAGATGGGCCATGAACGCAGAACCTTAAGGATTTATCTACCGAACACAACCGTGCTTAATCAAATGAGTCTCGAATATGTCAAATTCGCCATCTTCGACTCTCGAATGTCATTTAAATTTCCCCAACCCCGAATGACGTTCTTTTTCTATGTGGTGTTAGCGAAATAACATGGCACCTACAGTAAGTTTTCGGAAAATAATTTAATTTTGCATCAAATTATGTGAGCACTTGAAAAATAATCAAATACCAACAAAATTTAATAATTATTCTTGTGTTATTTGCAAATTTTATTGTGAAATATATGAAGATGTGCGTAATATTTGCGGATGAAAAATGTGGCTGTACGTCTGCCATTTCTAGTGTTTACTGTGTTGCCTAGAATAAATTTTCATGTGTTCACATATTTGTTTTATTCTGTTTTGATTCGAAACTAACGTCTCTGGTCTGTTGCAGGCTAAGACTAGTAAAGGTGAAAAGCCAGCCGCCAAGGCTGCCACCGACAAACCGAAAGCCGCTGCCGCTGGTGGAGACAAAACCGCCAAAGGCAAGGTTGAAAAGAAGGCCGCCGAAACCAAGCCAGCCGCTGCCAAGACTGTAAAGAAGGCACCAGAGGCCGCCAAGGATGTGAAAGCCGCAGCTGCAGCTGCCTCAAAGGCTGCGCCTAAGAAAGCTACTGATGCCGCCAAGAAGCCAGCCGCTCCAGCAAAGAAGGACGCAAAGAAGGCCGAAGCACCCAAGGAAGCAAAGAAGCCTGCTGCAGAGAAGCCAGCCACAAAGGCTGCTGCTCCAGCTGCCACAGCTGCTGCTCCCGCAAAGAAGCCAGCCGATGCTGCTGCCCCTAAAGCCGAGAAAGCACACAAGGCTGCCGCGGCTAAGCCAGCTGCTGCCAAACCCCAGAAGAAATCTGGAGTTGTTACCGCTGCTGCTGCTGCCGCCGGCAAGGGACGTGTCACCAAGAAGCAAGTTCTCCGTGGCAAGGGATTGAAGAAGAAGAAGGTTTCTCTTCGGTTCGGCATCGATTGCACCAACATTGCTGAGGACAACATCATGGATGTGGCTGACTTTGTAAGTACCGATCTAGTTTTGCATTTGTTTTCGTGTTCCACGACTGATTTGTCGCCAGGGCTTGAAGGTCTCTGCCCAGGTGACAGTGTACTCAGTGGAAGAAGAAGGCTGTTCACATTTTTAGCCATTTAAATTGCTCCACTTCACTTGGCCTAACAATGAACACACATGGATAATAGTCAAGTTTTGAATGCCCGAGTTTCGTTCAGGATTTTCCGTCAGGGCCAAATGTATTTGGTCAACTTTTTGACAAATAGATGCTTGAGTGCTTGGACCGCAAACGATTGAATTCCATTCCACGACTGATTTGTCGCCAGGGCTTGAATGCCTCTGCCCAGGTGACAGTGTACTCAGTGGAAGAGAAAAGTTGTTCACATTTTTAGCCATTTAAATTGCTCCACTTTACTTGGCCTAACAATGGACATACACTC
This sequence comes from Neoascia interrupta, assembly GCA_947623515.1. Taxonomy (NCBI): domain Eukaryota; kingdom Metazoa; phylum Arthropoda; class Insecta; order Diptera; family Syrphidae; genus Neoascia; species Neoascia interrupta. The sequence goes on along the minus strand of OX392463.1, from coordinate 117,855,222 downwards.
GCAGTTTTAGACTGCGTGGATCCACTCTGGATAGGCCGGCAAGATCTGAAACACTAGATAATCTGTGTGGTATCCTGGGACAAAAATAAGGGATATATTTTTGGCCAGTAAATGCTGAAAGCTGAATGCAATCGACAGTTACACTACATTCCACGACTGATTTGTCGCCAGGGCTTAAATGCCTCTGCCCAGGTGACAGTGTACTCAGTGGAAGAGAAAAGTTGTTCACATTTTTAGCCATTTAAATTGCTCCACTTTACTTGGCCTAACAATGGACATACACTCGCAGTTTTAGACTGCGTGGATCCACTCTGGATAGGCCGGCAAGATCTGAAACACTAGATAATCTGTGTGGTATCCTGGGGCAAAAATAAGGGATATATTTTTGGCCAGTAAATGCTGAAAGCTGAGCAATCGACAGTTACACTACATTCCACGACTGATTTGTCGCCAGGGCTTGAATGCCTCTGCCCAGGTGACAGTGTACTCAGTGGAAGAGAAAAGTTGTTCACATTTTTAGCCATTTAAATTGCTCCACTTCACTTGGCCTAACAATGAACACACACTCGCAGTTTTAGACTGCGTGGATCCACTCTGGATCGGCGGGCAAGATCTGAAACACTAGAAAATCTGTGTGGCACCCTTAAGCAGTAATATGGGACATATTTTTGGGCTGTAAATGCTGATAGCTGAATGCAATCGACTATTACACTACATTCCACGACTGATTTGTCGCCCGGGCTTGAATCCATCTGCCCAGGTGACAGTGTACTCAGTGGAAGAGAAAAGTTGTTCACATTTTTAGTCATTTAGATTGTTCCACTCTACTTGGCCTAACAATGAACACACATCAACACTTGACATTTTGTAAACTGTATCTTATCTTTTTAACCCAATTTACTTTTTAAAAAATCCTCTAACAAATGAATCTACTTTTTAACTTTCAGGAAAAATACATCAAGGCTCGCCTAAAGGTCAACGGCAAGGTGAACAACTTGGGCAACAATGTTTCCCTGGAGCGCAACAAGATGAAGGTGTTTGTCAACTCAGACGTGCACTTTGCCAAGCGCTACCTTAAGTACTTGACGAAGAAGTACTTGAAGAAAAACAGCTTGCGTGATTGGATTCGTGTGGTGGCCAACGATAAGGAATCCTACGAGCTGCGTTACTTCAGAATAAGTTCCAATGACGATGACGAGGAAGATGCAGAGTAACGTAAAAAAGTGTGCGTTAAGTTGGGATTTTTATATTAAAAACTTTAAAAAGGAATAAATAGAAAACAACCTTAATAAGTCTGATTTTAATTAAAGTGTTGGTTAAAGGATTTCAGGACTGAAAAGTAAGAATTCAAGGCACGAGGAGAAGATTATCGATTGTCAATGATAAATCTATGGGCTTGGCGTGCAAGCCTGGGATGTATGTAAAAAACTTTGTAATTTCTTGGTGCACCTTATTCACATGGACGCAAAATTGTAGGTCATTAGATGGATAAAATTGTCGCAGTCCCAAACATACACCACCAGCCAAAAGCGAATGCCGCAGCAAAACAATCGAAAACGTGTTCAGAAAAGTGTGATATTATTTTTTTTTGGACCACCCTGTAACGCGCAAAACAATATTTCAAAAAGATCTACATCTTACGATCAGCCCTTTACTTTTTATTTCAGCGCTACCTTGCCTAGAACCCAAGATATGATTTCCTTAAGATTTCCTATTTATTCGACGAAAAATCCCGGCTGCAAATCGACGAAACACCAGGCGCACAGAAATGCTCAGAAAGCAGTAGGTATACTTTGGACGTAAATTTTGTTAAAATCTTGAATAACTCTATTCTTTATTGGTGGATTTGAATGATGTGGGTATCAAACTAAAGGTGAAACGGAGGAGCATATAATGGTACCCATTAATATTATTATTAGCCAGCCTAACCTGGCTAATAGCACAACGGGCTAAACTGAGGCGCCAAAAAACTGACTGAAACTCGAATATCTCTGCCGACTTCAGGCTTATCGGACACATGACACTTTTATACCATGTCTCAATCGGGCACTAATCCGCGATTAATATACATAAATCTGTATTTATTCCTCTACAAATTACGCGATTTACTATACGAAATTAAACCCTCTCGGCAAGTGATTAAATATAAATTCTCTCATAAATCCCTTTCACCTATTTTCTGCACCTTTGTAACAGTTGGAGAATCAAAAAAGGAAACTGTAAATGTCCCTGTACAACAGATTTGTCACAAGTGCGTTTTCTGTTGTGATTTTTGCAGCGAAAATCGTTCTTCGCTCCTGGGAAATGACAGAAACAGAGTGTTCGTTCGTGTGAAAGTAATCCAGTGTTTGCCCGGTGGAGCTACTTTGGGATTTTCAAATCGGTTCCTTCTAATGTTTTTATTGCCGGTGGAGGCAATGTATTAGTCACGCAACGATTTGATTGCCTTTTTGTGTCCTGTGAGTTTGCATGGAAATGCGAGTATACCCATGCTTGCGGCAACTTTTAAATCTGTGTTTTGCCACAGATTTTTTAGTTGCTTGTTGTCATTAATGAAAAAAAAAATTAACACATGCAATGCTGGCTTTGAATGCTGCTCTTTAATTTCTTTCACTTCGGCGACATTAGAGAGCAAACAGTTAAATATTTCATCAGGGTTTGTGTGTAGGCACCTTTCTGAATCAAAGAAGTACTGCTTATGTGAGCGCTGCTTTTGTGGATTGTGAGTAAACTATTGATGCTTTAAAAAATTCCTAGTGTGTGATAAGCCTTATGGTCGACTTTGATGATATGGTTCTTAAATTATTGTTCCTAACTTGGAGAAAATTGTTGCAGGTCAAACAAGCGCTACCGGCCAAAGGAAAATAAGGTAATACTATGTTTCCACCGGCAATAATACGAGGATTAGCGGGAGACGATTAATAATAAATCGCAAAGTAGTTCTACCAGACGAATGGAACCTCAGCATTGTTTGCCCGGTCCTGAAGAAAGGAGACCCTCTTAGTTGTGCCAACTACAGGGGCATAAGTCTTCTTAACATCGCATACAAGATCTTTTCTGCTATACTGAACGCCTGAAGCCGTTTGTCGGCAATCTGATAGGCACATATCCGTGTGACTTTAGGCCAGGAAAGTCCATCATCGATCAATTATTCACACTTGGAGAAAACCCAGAAATTCCAAATCGATACACACCACCTCTTCATCGATTTCAAGGCCGCGTATGACAGCAGAGGTACAATCTTTCAAAAGTCCGCCCAACTACTCGCATACGCAGACGACATTGACATAATCGGTAGAATAAAGCGTGATGTCAGTGAAGCCTTCGTGAGTATTGGGATGGAAGCGGCGAATATGGGTTTAGCAGTCAATGAGGGCAAAACCAAGTATATGCTGTCATCAAGAGAAGACACCCAACACCGACGTCTTGGACAAAACATCACCATCATAATTTTGAGGTAGTTAGGGACTTTTTCTACCTGGGTTCCGCTTTCAATTCAGACAATAACACCAGCGCTGAAATCAAACGAAGGATAACTCTTGCCAATCGCTGTTTGTTTGGGCTAAGGAGGCAATTGAGTAGCAAAGCCCTCTCTCGAGCAACTAAAGTGTCCATGTATAAGACCCTCATAATCCCAGTCCTGCTTTACGGTGCAAAAGCATGGACCCTTTCAAAGGCGGGTGACAACACTTTAGGTTGCTTCGAGAGGAAAATTCTTTGGGCGATTTACGGTCCCGTCTGCATAGACGGAGAGTGGAGGAGGAGATATAACATCGAACTGTACGGGCTGTGCAGCGATACCGACCTAGCCAAAAGAGTCAAAACACAACGTCTACGATGGCTGGGTCATCTAGAGTGGATGGAGACCAACGCCCCGGCCCGGAAAATTTTCGAATCCACACCAACCCGGACTGTAGCGCCACCTTAACTAAGTAAGTTCTACCAGACAAAAATAGGATTAATTTGACATGAGTACTCTTTTTTTCTGTCATTTTGGCTCTCCAGGAGCGAAAAAAAGATATCCGTTGTACAACATCCCAATAGAAATCGTAATTGTGACAAATCAAGTGTGCTTTTTTTTGATTCTCAAACTGTTAAAAAGGTGTTCGAAAATGGTTGAGTGTGGTTCGTGAAAAGGGTGAATGAGATTTATGGGGGGATTTATTTTTAATCGCATGCCGAGAGGATTTAAATTTGTATTTATAATTGCGTAATTTGTAGAGGATTTCATGAAGATTTATATTAATCGCGGATTAGCGCCCGGTGGAAACATGACATAAGAAAAGCATGAACGTTTTTTTTTTTTGAATAATTTTAAGACCTTTCATTCGATATCCATATCATCAAAGTCGACCATAAGTTAGGTTAGGTTGGGTTAGGTAGGGTTGCTAGCAGCCAAAGTCACCAGCTCGCATAGGCCTACGAGGGCCCTTAGCGTGACCCTGTGGGGACAACCTGTAAAAGCTAGACATTTTATGTTAATAGGATACTCAGTTAGTTGAAGTATCCTTATCTCCAAAGAAAAAATTGGCCCAGCCTGAGTCCCTAATGAACTTCACGATATACGCCACCTGCATTCTTGCAAGCTCGTCCAGCTTCTCATAGAAGAATTGGCCTAGATCCCAGAATTTTAAAACGTTGCACAGAAGGTGTTTCACAACTTCTTCTGCTTTGGGATCGTGACAGCCCCTGCAAATGTAGTGTTAATGATTCTTAGTTTTACTGAGTGTTTTCCCAACAGGGTGCGCTTGCGGCATGTTATAACTCTTGTGGCTATGGCCAGCGATGGCTCTTTTAGTGCTCTAAGCTTTTTTGGCTTGCTGATGTCTATGGATAGTCATCACGCGGCTGCAATTCTGCAGATTTTCCCACCTATTTTTAGGTTCTTCTGAGCAATAGAGTCCTACTAAACGAGATTTTACTGTTGTATTTGCCAGAGCCTTGATGGACGATTGGCTGTCTACGTAAATGGAAATATCCGCCTGCGATAGTCCCAACAGTCTGGCTTTTTCAGCGGCTATAAGTAGGTACCTATTGCTAGAACTTCGGCCTGTAAGATGATGCAGGAGTTCAGCAGTCTTCTGCTTGTTAGGTTACCGAGCTTCTCAGAGCATACACCTGTTCCAGTACCCTCACTCGAATAAGAGCCATCTGTGTAGATTGCTATCTCGCAGTGGATTACAACGTTTTCCAGCCTCCAGTCTTCTCTGATAGGAATGGAAGACAGGTGTAGTCTTGATTGACGTCGAGATAAGCTGTTATGTGGTCTGTTATACATACACAGCAAACCAGTGTGTGTTCGATTGAACTGTGTCCTGTGGATGTTTAACCTATACTCCAATTACCTGTCCCTTGAAGTCTGATTGCACTTTTTACAGCGCTTTCTTTGATAAAGAGATCTAAGACGTTAGGCTTAGGATTGTCTCGAACCCCATTGTGTAAGTGGACCTCAGAGCACCTGTGTTGACGAGATGAGCCATTCTTTGAACCTTAGTTAAGTCTTTTAGATAATTCTATTTGGTTAAAGCTGGCCACCAGACGCAACATTCAAACGTGAGAATGGTTCTTATTATAGCTGTGTAGAGCCAGACTAAGGTAAGGACCCGATTTTTTCCCGCAAATACAGATCTATCCAGTATAAAGGTCTGTATATGCTTTTTTAACTCTTTCTTCTAAGTTTCCAGCTGAGCTTAAACTGTATAGGATGATACCCAGAAATTTAGCGCTTTAGGATATGAAGAGCCGAGCCTACGAGTTTTGGTAGCTCTACCACCATAAGTCGAAAGTCTAAAGTCGACCATAAGACAGCAAAGACAGTTTTTCGCACCTCAAGTTAAGGCCGTTGCGAAATTAGCGATGTCAGACACATTATTATGTGCTCCTCCTTTAAACCTTTAATTTGATACCCATTTCACTGGAATCCATCAATTGACAACACAGTTATTTAAGAATTTTTCGAAACCTACGCCCAAAAGTTACCTACTGCATTCTGGGGATTTCTGGGCGCCTGGTGTTTTCGTCGATTTTCAGCAACTTCGATGGGATTTTTCAATTTAATGAGTGGAAAAGTCCTTCAAGATTTACATCTTGGACTCTAGGCAAGGTAGCGCGATAAAATAAGGTGCATAATGCTGGTTGCAGGATGTAGAATTTTTAAGAATATTTGTTTTTGCGCTACAGAGTGGTCCACGGATTTTTCACAACACATTTCTGAAAATGTTTACGTTTATGCTTTGCTACGTTAGTTGTTTTTGGCTGGTAGGTTATGAACAATTTTCTTCATTTCACAAAACTTAGTTAAGCGAATTTAATTCAGGCCAGCGGCCAGCGCCATTAGAGATTTAATCAGGCTGCTCACACGAACGTACATATACGCCTTCTCACTATAAATAACTTACTTCCTTTTCCTTAGAACTTATTGCCTTCTTACTAGAAATAAGGGAGAATAATAGCCTTTTCGGTTGGTCGCCAGGGCTAGACCTTAATTTAGGGTAGGCCGACGGTGGTTTAAGGTAGAGCGGGAGTAAATTTTACTTGATCGCTATAAAGATTTTTCAGTTGCGGAAGAGGCAACATTTTCTTAGCGGTAGTCTAGTGAGTCCGGCTAAAATTTACTTATTGGCTGATTTTTTCTACACTATTATTAATGTATTAGTGTGAAAGTAGTATTCATATCGTTGGCTGGTAGGTATTATTCCCGACAAAGCCCCTCGTTTCGCTTACCTCTACAGATTCTGTTGAAAACAAGAACCTACATTGGTTCAGTGGCTTGCTATTGCAGAAGCTGCACTCTTTTAATTATGCTAATTTCGAAAGTTTATAAATACTTTTTCTACTACATCGACAAATAATAAAAGGTTGACTCATCTATGCTAAGATGGGTGTGTCTCATTATAAGGTTCGTGTCTGTACAGGTATGTCCTTGATGAAGATGATATCATAGGGTGTTTCCACCGCATATAAGACAGAGATTCATGTAGGAAGATTAAAAGTTAATTCCAAGGTATTTTCACCTCTTCGGGAAGAGATTAAAACTCGTATGCTAAATCTCATGATTTAAAGACGATTTACGGTAAATTTATCTTAATCGCGGATTAGTGTCCGGTGGAAACACCCTATAAGCAAGCTGACATGTGAGCAGATATTTTTGAACTAAATCCAAAGAGGACGAGCAAGGTTTGACTGTTCATAAAAATTTCTGAAATGTAATTTCCAGCTTCACTCTCAATTCAAGGATCCTTAACAAAAGAGGAATAGATAAATTACTTCGATAGATTGACGGCATTTTTAAAGGTAGGGCATTTTTTTTTAAGGGAGGGCATTGTCCCAAAATTCATCCATACCTACGGGCCTGATGGTCGCCCGAAAGCGTCCGGTAGCATTCTGAACCTTTTTTCTTGGCACCCGTTTGAAAATCGTCTGAAAAGAAGAGAAATTTGCTTCTGGCCGTGAATCCCGAATAAAAACCAGAAGCACAATTATCCAGCGCACTTAGTGTCAAGTTGCGCAAATATATTTGTTCCGTTGTAGATTAGCTTTTGTAGTGTCATGACTTTGTACCAAACGACATTGTGCCAAATATCAAAATTTGGCCTACAGTCACTTTGTGAAAGTGTCATTAGACCAAATTTTATGATTTGGCATTATATGCCACTTTTCAAAGTAACATATATGTATGCCCAACTAACCAAAGTGCCAAAGGGCAACATTTTATGTATCCTACAAAAGCGAAATATGTACCTATGGGGAACATGCTGTCCTCAAGTCGAAAGTGACATATTTTCAAATAAGCCTTTTGACACTTTACGTAAGGCGACATTAGCCCAAATGTTAATATTCGGCCTAGTGTCACTTTCAAAAGCGTCAACATGCCAAATCACGGCACCGCTTTTGTCAAAAAGAACGATCCCCAACCGAAAAGGCCATAATTTACTTACTAACATAGGTATTGATATTAGGTACTCTTATTCGTTTTGATTGTTATTAGTATAATTTCAATAAGAAAAACAAAAGTCAATAATAGGAATTGTGTATTTATTTCTTGTTACTTTCTTATTCAGTTATCATTTATTTATTTTTACAATTTTTTAAACAGGTTTTTTTTTTTAATCTCTCGTGTTTTTTGTTTGTTTTGTTTCGTTTTGTTTAGTATATCTACTTGCAAATGTGTGTTTAAAGTATGTATCCCTGTAGATACTGTTGTTGTAAATATTTTTTAAAAATCTAACATTTTTGTATGTTATTCCTTTTTATCGATTACAATATTACACTTTATGTTATTGCAAACAACATATTGACCAGTCTATTGTAGTTTTAGAGAGAAAGCTTAAGAATAAGAAGATTTATTGAACATAACCCTTGGTTATTCTAGTTTGTACCTACCCTGTGTGTTTCAATGAAGGTATTTACACATAAATTAATTTGGTTATAGAAATAAAATTGACTTAAAAAAAACTGAATATAGTTTTATTTGAGAAGGTTAAAACAAACCGAAGAAAAATGAAATTGTAAAAAATTCAGATTTAAATATCAGCCAACGATCATTTGGTAATTGAAAAGTGCCTTACGACAAAAGCACCAAGGCCTGAACACTCCGTGAAGAATTAGAGTGCTTACTTTTGTTCTGGAATAATTTCATTGCTCAGGGGCAAAATTCAGGGGCAAATGGTTACGTAGAGTACAGGCAATGTTGGCATATTTGAGGCAAACAAAAAATGACATGCATTTATGCATACCAACTTCGCAATAAATTATCAGATTGACTTCAGTTGTTGGCATTAAAAAGAAAACATAGTTTTTTAGGATTCTATGAAATCCAACGAATTCTAAAAAATGTACGCTGGAAAATTTGCCACAGACCTCCATACGCCCATGCCTAGAGCATAACCGTCAAAAAAATTAAAAGAAAGCTGGAAATATCATCAAACTATATTATAGAACTTGATAGACTTTCATTCTTTAAAATTTATTTGAAGCACCGTCAGAGGTTTTAACATTTGAGGAGCTCTTTTTTCAGTAAAGAAAATATTTCGTCTTTCTGTCAAAAGATTTAATCTTGTTCGATTTTGCAAGTTTCGTTGAAAATAAAAGAGCAATTCTAGATCAATTCTCAACACGAAAGATGCGATCACCCGATCTTGGAAGATTTGATCTGAACTCACTTACACATGCTAATATTCCACCTGTCAAACGCCAAATCAAAGCAATTTTATTTGTTTCGATTTTATGTGCGGCTGTGTTTGTTCGTTGCCAGCTCGACAGTGGGATTTATTTTGGCGCCAAACGGGGAAACATGTTTTATTGAAACGAGCAATTCTCGATTTTGAGAGCAATTCTTTCAAGTTTCAATGAAAAACGCTATTAGTATGCTTAATCTTAACACCTCCCCAACTTTAAATAAACTTCAAAACTGGTTAAAGCCCAAAATAATTCTTTCTTACCCATTACACCGAAATTAGTCTTGTGAAAGTAATTTAAAAAGTAGACAAGATTTTTTTAAATGTTAAGTCTATACTGAAGCTTAAAAGATTCGATAGCTCGCGTTAGCTGTAATTTTGGAGTAGAATAAACTTATAAATATATTCACTGTAAGATCTCTAAAACTCAAAGTAAGTCGTCTTGACAGCTAATGGGCCAGGACTTACGCTTGCACCAATTGCTTTGTATGAAGAAAACGAAATAGCCAGAGCTTAAGACGCTCAAGTGCATGTCCCGCAAGCCATGAAGATATAGCTTGGAATGCTACATATACCACCGGGAGCATATCGGAAAAAAACTTGATAATATTCACTTCTAAATCCACTTTTTATAAGATAAATCCCGAAAGAAAAGGTTTTAAAATAGTTTTGTCTGGATTAGATTGCTAGTCGGGACAGACTTCCTGGGGTTCTCTCACTTCGATTTCCTATCGCGCCTTCCCTTTCCCTGATGAAATCGTAGAGCCATCTTTTCACTCCTGAGGCAATCACGAAGACAAGGATCTTCTCTGGAGCGATATCAGCTTGGTTTGCCAAAGGAATAATTTCTTCGCCGAGGATATTTTCTCTTAGATAATGTCCTCGATATAAGAAGGATATCTTAGGTCCACCGATTATTAAGCCTGGATAAAAATTCAGCTTTTCTTTTTCACTTCTTTTCCTCCCCGGGTAACATTCGAATATTAAGCGGGCTCTGCAGCTTAATATTCTATTGGCTATATCTCTCAATTTGCCCGTAAAGGGGTGGAAGCTTTGGAGTAATCTACGCAGTGTTTTACATATATTTCGCATTGTTAGGGTAATCATAGAACCTTGCGAACTCATTATAAAAAAAGAACTTTTCAATAATTTTTTTAAAAGGGTCTTACGCCATGTGGACTGTTCCCATTTGAATTTAAAGTCTGAGGCACTTTTTTGCGTGAACCCATCCGGCATTTTGGTAAAATAACCTTAAAATATATGCTATAATCTCTTCGTTTTTCCACATGTTGGTATTTTCAAGCTAACAGTAAAATTTAAATCATTCATACCTTAGTGATAAAGATACGACAGTGATAAAGGATAATACACAGGCCAGAATTCGGATATGATAAATAAGATGTCTAATGGAACGCCACCGTTGTATCTTGTCGTCCTTTAATTTTCTGGGTTTTTAATAAAATAAATAATAAAAAATAAAAATGAATTGAAATTTTTAACTTCTAATAAATAAAAAAATAATTAAAAAAATCACGAAAGAAAGTTTTGCGTGTAAAGAAATTTACATCCACGTATGTAGGTAGGTTTTCATTTTCTTTAGTTTTAAAAATGTTCTTACATAGCCTAATATCACTATTGCTACTACATTTTTTATTTTTTTATTTTATTTGTGTTAAATTGTTAATGTCGCTTTAGTCATTTCATTAATTGCTAATTAAAATTTTTAATGTGTGTCTTTTATTCTTTAGTAGCTTAATGTTATGCGTTTTTTACTTAAATATTTTTTTTTTTTAACAAGTCTAATTAAAAATACTATATTATATAATATATATAAATATAATGGTTGGTTTTTGTAGTTATTTTTTTTTTTACTTTTTTATTATTGTTTGTTTTTTTCTAAAATATACTTTGGTAGTATCCTTTTTTACCTTTCCTTATCTCTTACATTTCTAGATATAATATTATGTATGTATGTTAAAGTATATAATATGTGTGTTACTTTGGCAACTTCTTTTAGTTAGTAATTGGATGTATATAACTTAAATTTAGCACAACTTATTGCACATTGAGATGTATGTATGTAGTTTTAAGAAAAATTAAGAGAGATCTTAACAAAAACTAATTATCTGCAGCAAAGAGTGAGATTTGAGAAGTGCCGAAAAAGGAGTCATAGATGAAGCTAAAACAAAACAAAAAGATTAGGATATGTTTGATTTCAACGACGGAGTTCAACATGGGAAGAAGGTTAAAACCAGCAATAAACAAAAATTCCAAGAGCGTTTGTCTCAAAATGTGCGGCGCTGTCATTCAGTTTACTGTCGGCCCAACAGCAAACTTGTTTTCTCTTGATTAATTTTTTCTAAACTTGTTTTCACTTTCAACATGCAAATACAATAGACAACAATTAAATGTTTGCCAGAGGTTTTTATTACTCTGCTACTCTGCTAGTTATATCATTGCTTTCTTCCGTAAAGGCATAACACTTGCGAATGTAGTGCAGTGCAATTACAGAAATCCAAAGGCGTCTGTCTCAAGATGACTGGTTTCTTGGTCTGTTGTTTGTTGTCAAACCTGGCAGCTAGGTATAAATCGCAGTCCCCTTCAATCATAAACATTTTAATGCTACCGGGGAAGAAAAGAAGTAAAGCTACATTTTTTTTATCCAGCAGTCAGGATAGCCTGCATAGCCAGTAACAGACGCCGACTAGGAAGTCAGCGGAATAAACTCGAAAAAGGCAAATGGAATGTTTCATTGCTAATGGCGAAGCAACTTGAACTGATTAAGCTGGCTAACGAAGATCCGCTAGATGTAACTTAACTCAGCATCTCCTTAAATTTTAAAACAAAATATGTTGGGAAAACAGAAACTTAACTGATGGGTTGATACTCTTTGGTATGGCGTCGCACATCGCATGTCGCCAAAAGCTGGAATGGGATACTTACAAGCCCCCTGTTGTCGGAAAACATATTGTAGTTTGTTTCGATCTAAAAGATGAACCTTAAAAAGGTTGCGATCAAGAAGATGAACCGTACCGGTACCAGTAATATAAGGTGATGATTTGACTTTTTTCTTCTAATGCCTGTCTTGAATACTCATATGGGTATAGCCCACGTGGGCGCAGTGGCTATTTTGTCGGATAATTGAGCAAAAGGCCGCGGGTTCAAATCCCGACCGGATCAATAAAAGTTTTTCTAAGGTCCCACCTCTGCGAGGTCCTAGGAGAATATGAATTCGCCTTGAGAGATCTCTCACTTCTCTGTTTGGTATCAGCAAAAAATTGCAGGTCCCCTCCTTGAGCACGTCTATGCACACAGCATGCATGGGTTTGAGAGGTGAAGCGGGAGCTTAGGTTAGGTTAGGTTGGGTGGCTGTCCCCGTTAGGCAGACACACTTAGATCAAAGGAGGTCCATTGTGATACCACTTTGTAAGACCAGAGTTACCAGCCCGAGGACCTTAATGATAACTACCCGTTTTGGGTTAGAGGGGTCGAGACAACCAGTGACGGTATGAACCCGTGCGGAGGGTCACCAATCAATGGTCGATTGGTTTGGGGCTTACGTGAAAAGGGGCAGTGAAGGGACACCGTTTCGGTGTGAACCACTATCAGCAAAGTTGAGGGGACGAGTAAGAGACTTACTAAAGAAAGTGGGTCTCGTAACTGTTGGCCTCCAGATGGGAATTCGCCTTGAGGATGGGAGGGGCTGGGTTGATACGGATTGGGGAAAGTAACTTGAGGTCGAGGCTTACCGATTTCGGTGTAAGTGCGAGTTGGCCTCAAGCATTGGAGAGCGCAGGGGGTACCTATTTCGGTAAAGGCCCTTGCCGGAGGAGAATTCTTAGTTAAGACTCTGTAGGGTAACCGCTTTCGTGTACCCGTAAGCCCGTACCTCAGGTGATGTTTTTCTGAAGCGAAATTCTGAGAGCACTCACCGCAGCATAGAGGCAGCTTTAACGTCATAAGCGAGATCCCCCATGGTTCCGTAATAGGGCCACAACAGTAGAATCTTATGTCCGACGACACAAATTAAACTCTGAATATACCCAGGTACTCCAAAAAAGTGGCTTCGCTGACGACATAGCGATCGTTTTAGTGGCCAAATTTTTTGACGAGCTAGAGCAAAACTTTAATGAAGCCATCGGAATAGTACAAGACTCACTAATAAACATAGATCCACGTCTAGCAGAGTAAAAGACGGAGGTGGTAGTTTCCGACTGCAGACAAGTAATTTCAATGGTTAGAGTGACCGTGAACGATCATGATATAGTTTCTAAAGCAGAGTTAAAGTATCCCGGCGCCACTATAGATGTGAGGTTACCTTTTAAGCAACAACTGCAACACGTACAGGAGAAGACGATAAGAACAACAGTACCCCTGGCAAGAGTCATGACAAATATAGAAGAACTTAAACAGAAGAAGAGACTACTATTGCTCAGAGTTGGGACTTCAAGGTTACTCTATGTCTCTATGACTTCCAAAATGGGTTGCTGCAATGATAATGAAGTCACACAGTCAAAAAACGGAAGCGGTTTACAGAACCAATGCATTGAGTAAGCCAGCGCCTTCTGAACAACCTTACACGATGCCGCATTTGTAGAGGCTTGAACGATGCCCATAGACCTGATGCCAAGAGACCTCGTCGTTAAGAACGCCGAAAGAAAATATCGTGCTGGCACCACAAGCTCGTCAATAGCAACGAGACGGAGGGGTAATGCAGCCCTTCACAAAATAATCCTAGAAGAATCGTAAAATAAATAAAACTCTTCCCACAAAGGTAGATGGACGCAGAGACTGATCGCCCATATAGACATTTTGATCAATAGAAACCATGGGGAGCTGAAACTTCCACTTGATACAGATGCTTACTGGTAACTGGTCATGGCTTTTTCAGAGCCTACCTCCATATATTTGGGCACGAAGACAACTTTTACTGAAAACTCGAAACAAAAAACTTTTCACTGTCTGAGATATCGTGAGGAATGCAACCAGATGGCGAATATACTCGGTGAACATCATCAAACAGATGTTGACCACGCAAGAAGCTTAAAACAGTTAGCATGAGGGAACAGTGAAGACAGTAGCAAAAGCGAAATGCAGCGCAGAGCTGCAGCCAACGTGAATAAGCCGATATGTAAGGGTCGAGATGAAAGGATGATGCGCAGGAGGGGAGATGAGTTTAGTGGGTGGAAATCCCACACTGCTACTGAGTACGGGCTCAGCCTCGCCTTTGACCACCATTTTACGCAAAAAAACCAGTTAGTAAATGTTTTGACCACAAGACTCGGAAGAGTGTGAATGGGAGGTACCTACAGTGACTCAGATCAAAAGTGGAATGAGGGCATGGAATTGGACTTTTTTGTCCATCATAAGCATCTTTATTCCATTCAAAAGCACTCAGAAATTTACTTGGTACCGGCACAGTTTCAATCATCGTTCTCTGTTCGAAAAATGATGTTTGATGTTTGAGTTTAGAGTGGGTCTGAGCTGACCTCAGACCCATCACCGCTTGGTGATCAGTGTTTTACTACACAACTTAGTAGTGTTGTGCAAATTGTGTTTCAGCGACAGTATTCCTTCGTCACCCAGGCAAAAACAAAGACCGGTGAACATCAATCGATGGAAAATGTTACTGGATGCTGACACCAACTACATCAGACAACGAATTCGAAGAAGTTTGGAAAAATTCATCTGATTTTTTATTATACAGGAATTTTTTAATAGCTGCTTTTTCACTGGCAGTCGTTGCATCTGCCAAAAATGTTTGTAGAGTGTACCTTGGTGCTGACAGTAGAACTGTTCTTGAAACACCTGAGTTCAAAAAAGAGTGAAAGAAAGAGCCTACATTGTGTGAATCAGCGTAGGGGCTTAACTTACTGAAACCGATGCACTGCAGAGCAATGAACTTGTAAACATTAAACAGAAGGACGATGGACTTCTTTCATCACTTTACTTAAAAATTTTGTCTCACGCAATTGGAATCAGCACTTTTCAGAGTTTCTCAATCCCAACTCAATGGCTCTCCTTAGAGCCATCCTCCTGATATGTGAGGTCCTCTTCACCAGGCTTGTTTCATTTACTTTTATTTGTACATTTCTTTTAAATTTTACCATATCTACATGAACGCAGTAATGGCAAGGAATGTTTCGATAATTTTGTTTGATTGGCTGGCATAAGGGTAAGTCATCTGCTTATCGGGTATAAATTGACTGTCCTTGCATCGTATGGCCATCCGTTATGATGAACGGAATTAAATGGAATGGAATGGTTAAAGAATTTTTCCTTTTCTCAAGGCGTAGACACTTTTCTAGTCAATCAAAGGAAACCGACTGGCTTCAGTAGATTAACCTTTTAAAGTATTCTTCCTCGAATTCCAGTCATTACAGCTTTACCTAAACTCCCTAATGTTAACAATATAGCGGCGTCCATTGTCAGTCGAAAACATCATACAAATTAAAAAAATGATTATGGCCTTAGCCCTAGCAATGTATCGGCTTCTGATGCTCATCAGTGTAGTGGGTCCGGAAAAATTAATCAAATATTAGATGAATGCCTTAAAACATAACACATTTGACCTCTCAACCCACTCATTGCTGCACATCAATTTAATAAAACTAAAATCACAAAATTTACCACAACTTACGAATTCCATGAAACAGTACAAATATGCATTAATACACTGGAACCGTCCTGGTCTTTGAGACCAAGGCGCATTCTAATTCACAAAACCAACTAAAATTAATCAACAAACTCAACCTTTCCACAGTCTCGCCACAATACAATGATAAAACGCTTAAAGTTAATTCATAATTAATAGTTTTAAATAGTCGCTAAATAGTAACGCCCTCCCAAACCAACCTCTGATCGGCACGGTACAGCCCCATCTTCAATCTCTAATAAAATTACGTTTTTATCTCTGTATTGTCTGGTGTGTGTCACTTAAGTATGGAGTAATCGATGCTCTTATATTCGCTTACAGCAGCTGTGCAATGACCGGATCAATCAAGCACATGTGTTCGGCACCACGCACTGGCAGGCGATTTAAACAGAAATGTCGTATCATTTCCGGCACGGAGTCAAATGGGCGGCTAAACTGACCGAGGATATACTGACCGGAGTCGTTGCGTTGAATCCGCATGTGCATAAAACCTTTGGCGCCCCTAAAATAGCACGAAAAAAAAAAATCCAATTGAATTAACAACAATTTGTGTTATGCAAGCGTCGCATCCTTGCTTTTAACTTACTTTAATGACAAAGAGTAATCCTGTTTGGTTGACTCACAGTTTCGCACAAGAAAACTACCCTCGCTCAATGGCCGCAGGGTGGTCTCGGCTTCGATGCGTGTAATGGCTCCATGATACCACCTGCGGATGCAGAAATTGATTAAAAATAAATATAAATTGATTGATGGGTGGTAGTAGTCGAATGCGCTCTTACCCCTGCCTCTCCAGTGGAACGGAAATGTCAATTAAGTCCACGGCGGATGTAAAGCCAGTGATTAAATTCAAATTCAGTTCCTTACTCGAGGGGATGCCACGGAGGTCCAGACTTCCGAATTTCGTGGTCGCTCGCGCCGGCTCGTTTAGGTTGAGGGTTAGATTTTGACGGAAGATCGCTGTATCTGCTAAATGGGCAAAAAAAAGTGATTTTGTGTGAGGAATAATATTTAAAATTATGTATATGTAGTTACTTGTACGAAATATGTATAAAGAACGAAAAACTAGCCGTTTTGGAAAAGTACTTGTAGCCAATGGTAGGTAGAGTTGGCGGTTCAATAATGAACCTAAGTAGCACTTTGATGTGTCTTTTTGATACCACGACTCGTGTATCCTGGTTTGTGATAATTGTTGAGATTGTTCTGCGGTCGGTACCTATATCCTTGCCTATACCTAATAGGATACAGACCTTGCGAAGTCCAACGCACACAACAAAAGGATGCGAATATCCTACCCCGGAATATGCCCCCTAAGTTAGAGAAATCTATCTTGCTCACTTGCTAACTTTTAGCGATTTAATCGCTTCAGTGGCTTCGTCTACTGTAGGACAATTCTCCGCCCTAATCTCGTAAGCAGTTAGAATAGCATCTTCAGTGCCCTGTTGGGGGTTGAGCAACTCCAATAAACGCTCTCTCCATCTGCGCAAGACATCGCTCTCATTTGAAAGAAGTGTACCGTTCTTGGATTTAAACCCTTGAATAATATTCAACTTCCTCTCTCAGAGGCGATGAATAGTCTGCCAAAATATCTTGTTTGCAGATCTGTATTCGTGCTCCAAGCCGAACTTTTTCCATGCCTGTTCTTTGGCTGTTCTGACTGCCAGATTGGAAGTTCTAATCGCCTCATTGTACCGGGCTCGAGAAGATACACACAATGCAGGCTTTTACACTTTAGGCTTTTTGAACTCCAGCCGTTTTAAGCCACGCAGTTCTTTTCTCATCACCCAGCCGCTGTCCTAAGCTGCTTCACTCTACAAACATTTCCTGCAGAGGCAATGACTGCCGATTGAAACAGCTGCCATTCCTCCTCTACATTGAAAAATCAGTTGGAATTTGTTTAAACTTCTCTGAAACGGGCTGCGCAAAGCGCTCTCTGAAGTCAGAGTCAGCATCCTCAAACATTTCCCACCGTATGCGGGTCACCAATTTTGGTTTTCGCTTGGGTAGCGGAGGAATACTGTCGCTGAAAAACACTTTAAACAGCACTAAGTGGTGATCAGTTGATAGCTCAGCTCCCCTGAAAACTCCAACATCACAATTCATTCTTTGAAAACACGATGGTACAACAAAGAAATCAATCAGTGACCTCTGATTTACACTGTGTCTGTACCATGTGTATTTGTGAACGTCTTTGTGCGGCAAAAAGGTGTTCACGATGGACAAACTATACGCACAGCAAAAGTCCAACAACTTCCCTTCGTTCCTGTGTTGACCCGGGTCACCGTGCCTCCCGATCGCCCTCCTTCAAGTTCTGTCGTCCGTACCCACAAGTGCATTGAAGTCACCCATCAGGAGAAAGAAGTCCATTTCTGCCACTCCATCCAGGGCAGCATCAACTTCGTTCAAAAAGGACTCATACTCTGACTCTCGATCTCGTGCATACACCTGAACCAAAGCCAAAATAGGTCGTTCAAGCTTAAGCTTTGCGTTCAGAATGAACGCAAAGCTTCCCTTCCCCCAAACGGAATGATATCGAATATATTTTCTGACAACCGGCGCGCGGCTTTTCAGTATCCCCACACCGCTTGTGAAGTCATGTGATCCGGGACGCCAGACCAGAAAAGCTTAAGTCATCTGGCATATCTCCCTAACAGACAATGGCCTGTGAGGGCCCCAACTATTTTTTAAGTATTCTGCATATTAAAGGGGATAAATCTCTTTTTTTTCCTATTTTCGAGCACTGGCCAGGCCAAGTTTGTTTGGAAGAGAGATATGTGCTGATGTTGTTCCACCTCTTGTTGGCCATTGTGATGTGGCTTCAGTGTCCAGGTTAAAGTTTGTCGAATTTATGGGTGCTACCAGTTCCGTTGAATTGCTCGGATAAGAATCAGCACTAGGTGGCTCGTCAGCTCTTCGGCCTGGAATATCCCTGTGGCCTGGAAGCTGAAACGCAGCACAAGGATAGTCGCATCTGACAGCAATCTGTCAGATTACCAAGAGGCGCGCGGCATTGCTATACCAACATAAATCGTATCGTTGTGATTTCAAGGCTTTTATTGCAGCTTGGCTGTCTATATAGAAAATAATAGCTCGCCGCTTCTCGAACAGCGGTGATTTCTGGTTGGTAGACGCTTCGGTAATCCGGCAGTTGTTTGGAGATGCATGGGTCAAGAGTATTCGAAAGGACTACTGTCCCTTGTGAAGTGCCTTTGCATATAGACCTGTTGGTTTGACAGCACCACAGCTCGGCATTATGAGCCTGTTTTTAAGCATTTGCTCGATCAAGCTTTCGAAGTGCAGCCATAATAGCTTACATAATAGCTATGAATACAGGATACTAGAGTAAAATCCTTATTGTCAAAGGATTTCTCAATGATGCTCACCAACGAGAGCAACGAGAGATGACCATCTCTACCGAGTGTTGGGATACCGAAAGAAATCTGCTGTCCATGTTGGTGCAGATGTGAGCGTCGATCAGTCTCGCAATGGTCTTTAATAAGAAAAGAAACGGCTGATCGGGCGAAAGCCCTTAGGGCTTGCATTGGAGATCTTACTAGTCTTCAAGCAACTCCTAAAGATAATGTGGAGCCAAGGACTCGATACGCTAGGAACTTGTTATAGTTCCACCGGTAAGATGCCATCGAGTGCAGGGACTTCTGGGGAAAAACGCTTTGCGCTGCCTTACTTTTTGAGACTGACAACGTCACTAGCTACACTAAATTGGACCCTGTTAAAGTTTTACTTCAGAGTGCATTGCCACTGGTTTGCTGCCATGAAAGTGGGTGTCCATAAGATAGTCTAAAGTTTCCATACTGACGTTGTTCAGTTTTCATGAATAAAAAAAAAATTCGTCTATATTTCTTTACAATTGAATGTTGCCAAGAGGCGGGTCCTTCCTGTACGCATGTCCTTAGATGCCACTTCAGATCTGAAAATTCATAAAACTACAGAATTTTCTTATTTTAAAAAACTGTCACTATTCACTGGTTTCTTGGGTTAAAAAAAGCCCGATCTCGAAGCGCATTTCTTTAGAAGATAAAAGCTTTAGAAATATGATTGTTGTTTCGAGTCAAGCTAGAAATAAAAGGTTTGATCAACCAAAAAAGAAAAAGCAAAACAAAATATTTCACCCCCGCCACTTTTTAAAAATTTCTAATATAGGAGGTGCCACCACAAGCCCAAAAATCAATTATGCAGATTGCATTTAGCTCCGTTTTGTGGCAAACATGGTGCTCGAAACCTGAGCTACTAATTAATTTGTTGGCAACAAGCGGCGTCAGTGTCATCGTTGGGGCCAAAAACACTTTCGTTAGAGACCACAGAGTGTATTTGTGGTCCTTTGAAAATGCACTTGGTTCAGAGAATGTTGCACCCTAAAACATGTCCATAAACCGCATCCATCACACATCCAATTTAATAGACAGAATAGGTCCTTGTTCATATATTTATGCATGTTGCAGCCATCTTTCGATAGCACAAGAGTGAATGTATCAGTGCCGTTTTTAATTAACCCCATCTCCGCGCTGGACGGCCGGTTACCTTTTTTGTATGACCAACGACGATTTGGCGAATTGCATTAAACTGAAGATTGAGGGAGACCGGAAATTATGCAGTGGTCAAACGCATCACGATCTGGATGCAATGTAATGAGAGTATTCAACTACACAGTCGTCATCATTATCATCCCTTGAGCAGGGACTTGCAATCGTCATTATAATACAAGATTCTGTCCACTTAGTGTTCATCTAAAGCAAACAAAGATGAACATGGAGCAAGAGTGCTACCTAAAAGACATGAGTAACGTGCATGTTTGAACGCCATTAAGTTCGGTGACTTTTCTAGTTATTTTGCATGCCCCTATTTGCTTATTAACCAGGTTGTTCGTGATATCTGTTTTGGTGTGCTGACGCTTGCAACACCGTCTATTAGTACAAGATAAATTATTCATTGTAAAATCTCCTGAAGGTTTTGTCTTATTAACACGATTGATCACAGTTGCTTAGGGCGCTTTGGCACAGGTCCCCGAGTTTCCTATTCCTTACTCATCTTTCCTGGCTGACGAACCCCTCCGTATAAGATCCCACCAAAACTTAATGACCTCGTAGGCCAGAAGCCTATCTTACAAGAACGGGGCCCCACGTAGGACCCGGGATTTGGGACTTAAAACACTTTTTTCAATCTCTCAAGGCTTTGTCTAATTAAGACGATTCATAACAATTGTTTAAGGCGCTTTGACACAGGTCGAGTATTCTATTGCCTACTTATATTTTCCTATAAGATCCCACCAACCCCGTTGGCCAGAAGCCGTTTTAAAATAATGGCGCCCAACGTGGGGCCCAAGACATGATACTTAAAACGGAATGAAATCTTCAATTTTTTTCTCACAAAAAGGGTTTTAGAGGGTGATTGGGCTGTTCATAATCTAAAATCTCCCAAAATCTTATCGAAAAAATACCACTACTGTACCACCTACACCTTTACATCTTATTTCTAGAAGGTGTCTCCCGTCCCTTTCATTCCTTTAACGTGATATTTTTACCATCCCCCAAAAAAAGGAAAATTCTGAGCACTCACCCAACTTCAAAGTTTTATTCTCGTCCCGCATTGAATGACTCGATGATGCCTGTGATATGCCACTAGACTCAGTGCTGTGTACAAGCAGACTAGTCATGTCGGTCGGATTCATGCGTAGGCGCCTTCTCAACTTTGGCATATCAAATGGAAGATCGCCCAAGTCCACAGAAGTGGCACTGCCTGAGGTGCACGTGTCCTAGAAAAGTAAAAATTAGTGCAAGGACCTATTAACATTGCCCGGATAAGTTGTCTTACCTGCTGTACAGTTTTCCTTCTTCTCAGCTTAGGCATATCGAATGGAAGATCGCGTAGGTCCTGCGGTAGTCCTTGCCCACTAAGCGCACCTATCCCACTGTCAGTCTTGTCCGATGGCGGGAAATTCAGCTTAGGCAAGGTAAACTTGTGCAGTCCCGATGATTTGCCATCATCGCCGCGAGAATGAAGAGAAATTCCACTGTCCGAGCCAAGAATCTCGTCAGCCAAATGCAGCAGTGTTTTGTTGGGAGGAGGTCTTCGCTGTTTCTTAAGCAACTCGGGCGCGGGTATGCTCGCTTGTGGGTTGTTCTCAGCTGCCGCAGCTTTTTGCTCTTCGGGAGTGGCATTTTTTTGAAACTCTGACGCATCTGATGCCGGCTCCTGAGAGGACTTGTCCGATATGGGACTCAAGATATGCAACTTGGAATGTATGACAATGGGAGCACGCAGCGGAAACGCCAAACTCGAGCCAGACTCAGAACTATGAGAACTCAACGATGTTGAGTGCCTTGACCCTGAGCTGGATGTGCTGCGATTACCTTCGCTAGTGCTCGAGCGGAGCGACTCCATGCTGCCACCACTACTCGATGTGGCAATGCTTTCGGTCGAGGAATAATTGTGGTGTTGCCTTCGCCCGTTGGCTGGCGACGAGTTATTCGACGACGCTTGCGCATGGCCAACATGGTGGTGGTGACCGCTGCTGGTGCTGCCGCCACTTTTTCGCAGCTCCAGAACGCGGCCAGACTCGAGAACAAAAGATCGCGGTCGGTCTGAACGAGTCCTGGGCTTTTCGGCAAAGCTGCTGCTATGGCTCTCGGATGCGGCGGCTGTTTTAGGGCCACGATGGTGTGATGGTATCGGAAGACGGAGATCCTTGAGCCTCGGATGAGCGGTCGGATTCGATGAGGGCAAATTTGGGGCACTCTTGATGCTGTTCATGAAAAACCGATCATGCTTGCTGGGAAATTTCATGGGCAGCGGCGCAGTTGACGGTGGCGATGGTGTATACCCGCGCATAGGAAGCTGCGAGTTGGACGTTGTATTATTCATTTGGTCCACGCTGGCATTGTGATCGACGATGTGGACGTTCTCGAGATCGCTAGATAGCGCTGAAACACTGCATACTATGGCACCGCCACTTCCTGTTGTGCTGTTGGAATGTAAAGTTCCAACCGCGGTGACCGTGGCTGAGGCATTCGTTTTATCCTGGATTGCTTGGTTTTTGGAGTTCTTAAGGCGTTTCCCCTCTAGCCGGGTCTTACGGTCTGAGGGAGGCTTCGCTTTAGGCACATTGCCGTTATCGATCTGCAAAAGCACTGAATGGTTTGTTATGCGGTCCACTTCGTCTAGATCGTCATCTGACTTGGCAATTTTACAATCAAAAGCGGTTTCGTAAAACTGGCGCGTGCGTCCGCCCGACATGTCGCCTTCGTCGTCTTGCTCTACCGATGCTGGCTGATCACCGGCGGTATCGTTTACGCTGGTCGTCGATGCCGAACAGTCGACACACTCGTGCACACCTTGAGGGTGCACATAGAAAATGCTTCTTGGCCGAAAATATTCGTCTAGGTCATCGCCTAAAGTTGGGGCAGCACAGGCACACACTGCTGGCCCGATCAACCGATGTGGCGGCATCGATTGCAACTGAGTCTCAAGCGGTATAAACTCGTTCGGTTGCAGTTGAAGTTCCTCGTCGCCCACGATCGCACTGACGCCTTGAATGTTGCAGGTCTGCCGGACAAGGGCCAATGCTCTAGCGTGCCATTCACGACGTTTCTGGCATTCACTGCAATCGGAATCATCCGAAGTTGTTGTGGATGGGGTGGTGCAGCGGATTATACGCACTCCCTCCTCAGTGAAGGAGTAACGCTTTGGTGTGCCCTCTTGCGGAACTTCAGGTGTATCTTCCGGCTGCTCCCTCTCTACTTCAGGAACATCAAGACTGGTGCTCTTGCGATATGCGCCTGCTGCAACTGGCGGCTGAGTGAGCTGTGGCGGTTCAGAGGCAGTAGACTGTCGACTTTTTTGTTTGGTTTCCTTTTCGGTGTCCTTCGACTTGAGGAGGTCGGAATAGTAGTATGGCGACGGGTTCCGCTTGCTAGTTGCAGTCGCGTCTGAGCTGAGGGTCGTTAATTTGCGTGGGCTGCGGTGCAACGGTGGCAATGGACGAACCAAATCCTCGGAGATGCTATCAGGTGAATTTAGTTCGGGAACTTTCACAGAATTGTTGTCTTCGTCGGCAGATGACTTTGGCGCCGATGAATCTGCATGGAAAAAAGAGGAAGAAATTGCCGCGAGACGGGTTAAAGTTAATTACAATCTGGCGGAGTTTATTACTTTCGCACTTTGGTCCTAATGGAATTAGACTGCCATGCCATGTGGAAAGTGAAACGAAAACATTCGGCCTCGCTATGGTGGTGACTTTCGATTTTACACTTGAGAGGATAACCAACGTGGGCTGCAGTGGTGAAAGATGAACTCTTAATTGAAGTTTTTTTCCCCCTAAAGGGAAGGATTTAAAGATGCATAGAAGGAGGCACAACGAGGTGCTTCAAATTGACTTATCTTTCAGTTTACTTTTGGAATTATCTTTTGAGGAGCAAGAAGTTATGAACGTGTTTTCTTAAGTCGTAAGGTAAATCAAGTTGGCTTTTGGTGCATTGTATATCTAAAGTTTGTTAAGGGCGATAGGTTCCTTAAATAAAAGCTTTGACTTAGGCAGGACATAACAGCAGGACAACGACAACTATTTAATCTTACGCCGAGTCTATAGGTTATTAAGGCGAGCTAAGCCTTTTTAAAATTGCTTTTATCTGACTTAAAATGGTTCTTATCGGAAAACCAGGGCCAAGCGTTCTTAGCATACATACAGAAAATAATGGAGTATTTCGATTTAAGCGATGCAAGCGCTGTTCAAGGATATAATGACTGGGGTGCCACGTTTTTGCTTCTATGTCAGAAGATGAAATTTTTAGAAAATCGAAGTAAATGCCTTCTTAGCACCGTTTGTTTTTCTTGCAGTTTTGCTCTTATCCGAGCACTCAAAAAAAAAAAAAACAACTGGCAAGACGTACCATGCAGACGCATAACTTAAGTGTTGGATGGCAGATAGGAAGGAGCTTTAGTGATGCTGCCCTAAGATATTTGGAACTTATCACGTCGGTCCCTAAATTCCGCATCCTAATGCGAGAAAAGGTCCAACTACTACAAGGAAAGTATTCAACTTTATTGTTGTCCACTCCGGAGGAGGAAAAAATTGTGCTTTCTCTTAAGCCCAGCACATTTAACTGTTTAGCAAAATCTTGGTAGCCCTAAAGTTGATTCTCCTGACAGATAGATGGAAAACCGCTTTTTTTGATGTTTTTGACTTTTTGCAGATGTTCCATTGTAGTCGTTAGATATGTCTGAACCCATCGCAGTCGTCCCCATAATGCGACTTGTATTGTTCGCGAGAAACATAAGCATTAATGGCAGACGTTATCATAAATGCAGGCAGACCCAACACTGGTTCGGGGCCTGAAAAAGTTCTTCGGAACTCAAACATGTTCAGCGAAACTGAAAGCTCGAGCACTGTCTTGGACGAAGTAAGAGGATGGAGTTTTGAGTAGCGCTTTAAGTGTGACTTTTCTATCTCTACAAACGCATGTGCTCTGTTTCTATACCGTTTATTCCAATACCGAAACAAAAATGATGTTTCAGAACCTAGCACCAGACTGCTGTGCTTACTGAACCAATTTCTTTGCTTAAGGTCGACGTGGTAGAAGATTCGTCAGAGAATATAGAACAGAGGTATTCGAGAAGGCCTCTGTGCAACCAAGACAATCCCCTGTGAAGATGACCAAAAAAGGTAAACAGCCAAGAGGTGGTCCACTAAACAACCGAATTCCATGGGGGAATGTGCTTATAGATCCAGAAATGTTACTCGTGCTCTTATGATAGGGTAGAGCTTTGCGGGTAAGTCTTAGGGATGTAGCCTGAACATCATAAGATGGTTGCACACTGCCATAGTGAGTCCAATGATCACTTATGGAGCAGTAGCATGGGCAAAACGAACCAGTCTAAGCACAACAAGGGAATCACTCAATAAAGTGCAAAAACTGGTATGCCTCTGCATAATCGGGGCTATGCGAACATATCCCGCAGCCCTGGAAGTGCTATTGGAATTAGCATTACACATCGTGGATGAGGAAACGGCTGGGAAAACGATCTTGAGGATGGCTAAAGAGGGATTTGGGAAAGAGAGGTACTTGGGAGAGGTTATTGGGTCAAAGCAATTAAACGCACTTCTTGGATAACTACAAACAGAAGAGACTCAAGATATGCATCGGCCGTAGTAAAAATAACTTTCGTATCCTTACAGGATTGCTAAGAGGGCCTTGTAAACTCAGGAAACATTTAAGGAAAATTGGGGTAACGAAAGGAACCCTTCCGCAGATTTTATGATGAGGTTAGTAAAACACCGAAACATTTTGCAATTCTGGTAGGACTCTTAGCGACAAGTGGATAAAATGTCTAAGCATATACCAGATACCAGACAGAGAGATACCCACCTTGGGACCACTTCTAATTATCAGATTCCTTTGTAAAACTGGACTCAAAACAATACAATGCACGAATTATTGTCAATAGCGAAGCAGAAAACACGGTTTTGAAAGCAGGCATCATGAAATGCTGCAATAGTTTGGGTGCAATAAAGAAAAGTTCTCCGAAAATCAAAAAAGACCACTATCGGCCTTTTTAAAAAGCGGAGGAAACTAGATATCCTAAGCCGACCCACAATATATGTTGAATCTATACAAAATTCTCAAGGTAAGCCAAGCACATTCGAATTGTCCGTGACAGCTAACTGTCAGAATCCAAACAAGCGCACCAGATCCTTACGAATCTGTCGTCGAATCTGCCGTCACAACTGAAGTCGAAGTCTAAGGCCAAGCAAGTATATCTCCCCACACTGGCTGCACTTGCTCGTGGTAAGACCAACGATAGTCTAAGGCTAAAACAGTTAAAAAGCTAAAATGGCATTTAACCGGGAACTGCATGACAGGTAGCCTGAGTTCCACCCGCACTTATCCTTCATGAAATCAACGCTTGTCGTGAAAATATCATGGTCATTCAAGAACAATTTTTTTTGGAGGTTGCTACTATCTGATGTTCATCAGACAACTACTGATCCATTCTACAACCATGCAGACACCTTACATTAGTGTATTAAGTTTACCCGTCTTTTGAAGAAAAATGAGAAGAAGCTTCAGTGAAGACGAGCTAAGGCATTCGGCAGTCACCATGTCAGCCCCACAGATCCGAGACCTGATGCGAGCAAAGGCAGGACCAGTACAGAGGAAGTGTACCTCTGTATCAGCACCAGATCCCCGTCCGGTTTTGGAGCCATCTGTGAAAATACGATGGCATTGTTTCCCTGGGTCAGAGTCTGACCGAAGCCATTCCATTACCTAAGGAAAGTCGACTTGGTAGATTTTTCGCAATAGGATCTCAAACGGAGGAGATTTTCGTCATTGCGTCAGAATGTATATCCATTATGCCTACATATCCAAGGACAATTCTCGCACAAATTCTTCAAAATTCTAATGCGCGTGGTACCAAAAGGCAGCACTCTTTAACAGAAAGATGGTTTTTAGCGTACACCCCATTTTTTTATATATATTTTGCTTGTGATCAAGGGGATATGATTACCCTTAAAATACGAAGCATGTCGCGAGCGGAAAGAATTTGGGGATAGATGAAGATAGAAGAAGAAAGTAATTCTCGATCCAATACAAACGCTGATGAGCCAAACATGAAACCTCTGCTCAGAAACACAGAAGCTCGCAAGTGTTATGCCCCTACGAAGAAAAGCAATACTATAACCAGCAGAATATTTCATAAAAACATCTGGCATGCAGCCAATTGTTGTCTATGTCTTGTTTTTTTTGCATATTGGAAGTGAAAAGAGTGTTTTGTATCCAGCCGACCCTAACCTGGGTAACAGTTGCCGCCCAGGAAGCCGCTCATTTTGAGACAGACTAATATATAAATAAATAGAGTGGCGCAACAGCTCAAGGTAAACCAGGGCCAACTTTTCAACAATGTATGCTGTGTGTGTTAATTTCTTCACATACAAAGGGACCTACAATTTTATGCCGAATCCGAACGGCACTTTGAGAAGTTTTTCAAGACAATTGTTACTTTCGGAGGGTTTGTCAGGCCCTCGCGGAAGTGGGGGCCGTGAAAAAAACGAGTCTTTTTGTTCAGGTGACGATGATGGGACTCGAACCCAGACCTCCGGCGTAGTAGGCACACACACTAACCACTACGCCACGGCACCCTTTTGAGACAGACGCTTCTGGATTTTTCGTTTGTTGCTGGTTTTGGTCCGCCCCGGATATTTTCCATACCGGTACCCACCATATCTGGTGAGCATTTCCCTATACCTGGGGAGGCGCCCAATCGGGGACCTGCAACCCCAGAAGGGAACATATCAAGGGGGGAGATTCATCAGAGCATCTAGAGCAGGGCTTAGCGTGCTAGGGAATACCCCTGTGCCGCCACGACAAGCCGTTCTTTGGAGTTTGGCAAAAGAGGCGCATTTCGGAGAAAGGCTGTTCTACCAATCAACCGATGCATATGAGGAGAGTGGTCTTAACTTGCGCCCGTATAGATCCAAAGGACGCTTTTTTGGAGATAAGCCCTAAGTTTGCCAAAAACTCCTATACACTGCCTTTTCGGTTTCGGGTTCAATATGATTTGA
Organism: Neoascia interrupta; assembly: GCA_947623515.1. NCBI lineage: Eukaryota > Metazoa > Arthropoda > Insecta > Diptera > Syrphidae > Neoascia > Neoascia interrupta. The sequence continues at coordinate 117,826,820 of OX392463.1, read as the reverse complement.
CCAAAGAAGTTTTCTATCAAGGATTACACCCCAAATATTTGACTTCGTCGGATATCGGGATAAATACACCTTTAAGTATGGGTTGAGGAAAACTTGTGACCATCCTCCTTCTCGTGAAGAGAAAAACCGTAGTTTAAATAGGATGATCTACGGAAAGCCCAAGACACAAGAATAACTTACTGAGTCCCAGCAGCTTACAAGGCTTTGAAGGAAGTGAAGCAGGAGTTAAGCACTTCTTCGGAGTCATCAAAAGGTTTTCAAAATCTCTGACAAAAATCTGATGCTAATATGATCTGTGATGAGTGATGTCACGAATCACAAAAATTCGTCTGGGTAAACAGTAATCATCACAATTTTCTGGTGACAGCTCTCGATCAATCACCGTCAAAATCAGCTGGTCCCAAGTTTTCATACTTTCTGGTAGAATTGTTTTTTTTTTTTTTTCTTTTTTGCTTAAACTAAGTAGCTTCCAATGTCACACTGAGCATTGATGATTGGTTAAGGATTGTGGTCAAAATAAATTTAAAATGCAAAAATATCACTGGCTGATGAAATCCCCGTGTCTGGATTTTCTCTCGGGCATCAGAACTGGCCATAATTATATTCCACACAAAATGGCCTTAATTAAAATAAACGGTCCGGAGTAGAGCTACAGAATCGCAGAGTTTTACAAGTCGTTATTCAAGTTGCCAATAAAGCTCTTTTCGTATAAGATTTTACTTAAAACTGGTAAAGTTTTTTAAGACGTCTTACGGCTTTAAGTCAGACTTATATGCTTTTTTTATATATATATACACTTAACCCTTAAATTTAACCCACGCTAACAGTTAGCAGTGTGAACAAACTGTTTAAATGCATTTCCCAAGTCCCCCCTTAACCATTCATGAAACAACCAACATGATGTTCCTTTTAAATATTCCAATATCGGTTACCCAGACCCCGCGTCCGAGCCATTACAGCCGAGCAACACAACAACCATTGATTCGATTCAATTAGTAATGGGGCAACAACTGTTCGCCACCGCTGTCAATGTCTGTCCCAGCCTTCTACTATTGCAAACGAGAGATACAGCCAGCCACCCTTTGGTTTCGATTTTTCGATAAAAGCAATAACAGCTTCCATTTCCAGCTGAAGCTTTGCCGAGGGGTTGCATCCGCTTTCCGCATCACATGTGTCTGCACTTGAGAGTGTGGTCAGAATTTTGAATTTAAACACGAGACTTTGACATGGCGTACGCCATATGTTACCCTATAAAACAAAAAGGACAAAAAAAAAAAAAACAACAACACGACAACACAAAACCTAGCGTATTGCAATGGATTAACTCCAAGACCCTTCGTGATCTACTGAGTAATTAAAAAAAAAATTAATACTCTTCAGCTCCCTCTCAAGTGTGTAATCGTTAGTCCAGCAGCGTTGCACCCACTTCAAGTACCCACTTACCCGAACTATAATTACTGCGTTTATGATCCTTGCGAGGCTTACTCTTCTTGTGGTAAACTTTTTTCGGTCGCTTGGTATCCTTGGGGTCGGAGTAACCCTCGATTAGTTTCACCGATGCTTGTTTTATGGTATTCGGGAGTGGTGGGTGATGATGCGATCGTTGTTGCGTCGGTTGATGTGACTGCAGATGGTTGGCGTTGGCTGCAGAAGAGGTGGTGGTATTTGTATTTGCGTTGTTTGCAGACGAAGATGGTGGGGGTGGCGGCGGTGGTGCAGCGGCTCCTACAGCGGCTGATGGTGGTTCTATAAAGTTAACCTGGAATAAAAGACAATAATGACAGGTAATTAGTTTCGGACCATTTACTCGGGGATTCTATATAGAATTTGATGGTGGAAGCAGAAATTTAATTGCGAAAAAGGATACCTCCATGCAATTGATTTTTCTCAAATAGTCTTGGGATAAAATACTTCGAATTACCTGATAATAGAGACAATCTCCTCTAATTATGTATGAGTATCGTTTCAGTTTGAACGGTTTGTAAAAAGTAAGAACATTTAGTAAAGAAATTTTCAATTAATCAACTCGATTTTACCGGGTTTTCATACCCTATGTGTCCCTTTTTATACGCTCGTAAGAGGTAAAAGTATCAAAAAGTCAAACGTCTTTTTTGAAAACGACTGATAGAAGCTTAGATCCACAGACCAAAAAGAAAAATAAATAAACGAATTGCTTAGAGCCTACATTCTGGCTATGAGAATCCCAACATTGCGAACAATCTACCAAATCTAATCTAGAAAAAAAACAGAAACAATTTTCGATACTAAATATTGAGTCAGTTTTTATTTTGACCAATCAAAATCTTGCAATAAGAAGAGGTTGAAGAAGGGAAATTGTTGAAACAGCTGTCAAAACCTTCTGGATATTCGCAGCGGTCAGTGTCCGCATGCATGCGTGCCTACCGAATTCACTTAACGCAGAACAGTGGCAACATTGGATTAAATGATAAGCCACATTTTATCCAGTGTTGCCGCTGTAGTTCTTACTTACTTACTTACTTAAGGTGGCGCTACAGTCCGGGGTGGACCTGGGCCTCAGCCAACAAGCTTCGCCAGCCAGCTCTGTCTCTTGCTAGCCGTCTCCAGTTTCGCACGCGAAGTTGGCTGAGGTCCCCTTTCACTTGCGTGCGCCACCTGAGTCTTGGTGCTCCTCTACCGCGCCGTCCGTGCGGTGTGGATTCGAAGATTTTCCGGGCCGGGGCGTTGGTGTCCATCCGCTGTAGTTCTTAGTCAATCGGAATACACTTCCCAACCATCAAGCTTCATACCTTATTGCTCCTGTTTCTCCAGCATACGCTCTACAGATGGATTAACAGATCATTTCCACAAAATACTTGACTGCGCCTTGCGCCCTGCAAGCAAATTCTACTTTTAGACAAAAGCTTTGGTTGGAATCATGCTTTACGAAATCCTGCTCATTCCTACTTAGAATGTTTATGGCACGTACACCAAGAAAGTAAAGCCCTTTATTTTTGTTATGCCCCAATGAGCTGCAAAATGTATAAGAAAAGACCGTGTGTCATTCACCGGCAGGGATGATCCTAAAACCCTTACTTGGCGCGAGTAATGCTCTACCAATTGAGCTACAGTGAACACGATTCATTTTTTGTCCAGATTCGACCACCTCGTATCCACTGTAGCTCCTAACATGCAAAGGATTTCGCCAAGGTCTTATCACGTAAACGAAGATAGTACTAAGTGCTTGCGAACAACAAACTTTGAGTTATCAGAAGGTTTTTATCAGTAACTTCGACGTCGTAAAGGAGTTCACCTATACTTTCCAGTCACCTCCACATTTAAGTGGGGATTTGTCGAAGAATACAGTACAAATGGGTTCAAAAGTGTACGATACAAAGTGTATGCTCTACAAAACACTTAACGGCGCCGAGCGCCGAGTACTGGACGAAGAGCAAAGAAGGATAAATAATACTTGGTTCTTTTGAAAGAAAAATTCCATGCGAAGCGCTGGTCTTGTTTTGTGCGGAGGACGAAGGGAATATACAACAGCGAACGACTACATTGACACGGGCACATCGAGCATGACAGTATTCGAATCCTAGTCCCCAGGTTCGAGAAAACCAGAGCGCTTAGTCTGTACAATAGGAAACAGCATGCCCCGGAACGCAAATTATGGAATCCTATTGTGATGTCTCCACCAGCCATAAAATTGCGGTTAGCCGGGGGACGATTAAAGATAAATCCCGAAGTGGCTTCACCGGACAAACATAGGATTAGTTTAAAACGAGCACAGATCTGTCACTGTCATACTTTAACAGTTTCAGTTTCTTTTTTCATTTCTCAAACTGTTATAAAGGTATGTGAAAAGGGTTGAATGTGGCGTAAAGGTTTGTGAATAGGGTGAATGAGATTTATGAGGGGATTTATTTTTATTCTTCATCGCTTGCCGAGAGGATTTAAACTTGTATGATAAACCTCGAGGGAGATTAGTTGAGGATTTATTTAAATCGTAGATAAGTGTCCGAAAAACAATTATGCCTGGTGGATTTAGCCACGTTCAATGCCACAGTGTGCTACCAATTTTTTTTTAAATTCACGCATGTATAAGGCTACCCTTTTAATGTTTAACTTCTCACGAAAGGATGGGAGGAAGAGGAAATGGAGGAGGTACCGATGCACTTTTGTTTTGAACAGCCACATTTTAACATTCCACATTCGCGTTATACGTCTTATGAAAGATCCTCTAAGCGTTCGAAAGTGAGCTAAAAGGTGAACTGATGAGCATTCGATCTCTGGTGATGGCTGGGGATAATGGCTGAGTGTTCTGGTTTTGCTTCAACGACAAAAGACAGCATTGAGTTTTGGAAGCTTTAAATTCGACTCTGTTACAAGATCCCCATGATAATATGCTGTTAAGGAACGAATATGTTAAACTGAGGCTACTTTTCTGTTAACTGAGAACGAATATGAAAAACTGAGGTTACTGTAATCAGCAAAGGAGTGAACTGGATTAGTAGTAGCAGACTAAAGATCATTTATGAAAATAAGAAAGAGGGTCTTATTTTGTAAAATGCAGACTTGAAACCGTCCAAAACAACTTGAATAGAACGATTTCGAAAATTTATATTACTAATCCATTGAATAAGAGATTCAGCGATTCTAAATGCACGCATTTTCGACAAGAGAGCTTGGTGCCAAACTCTATCAAATGTTTTCGAAATATCAAGCTTTCTTTCACTAAGAAGATGCAAAGAATGGTTCCACTTTTCAGTGAGATATGCCATCAATTCACCAGTGGACTTTTTGCTACGAAAACCGTATTGCGGGCAAGTAATGAGTTTTCGTGTTTCGAAATATTTTATAAGCTGAAAATTAATCAGCGTTTCCATCACCTTAGAAAGAAGAGAAATTGGTGCAATTGGACAATAGCTAGAGGGAGAAGACGAAACGCCTTTTTTAGGGACGGGCTGGACAAATGCTGTTTCAGATCTACTCGGGAAGAGACCTGAAGAGGATGACCAATTAACAAGCTTACACAATGGTTTTGCCAGCGTGGAAGAACACCTCTTCAGAACGATAGGGGATAATTTATTTGGACCAGCGGACTTGTGTGAATGTTAAGACCTCGCAGTACTCTTTTGACTGCACGAGCACGAGTGCGAAAGTGAATGGAGGGAGCTAGCTCCAAAATGTGCTGCAAGTAGATTTGCTTTATCAAGAGAGATTACAGCTGGAATGTCATTGTAAAAGAGTCCGGGGATGGAAGATGAGGTACAGCTCTTCACATTTTTTACATTTCTGCTTTAACTTTTGGTTGTACAGGAACACAACACGGCGGATATGAGCATTGTACTCATTTCTGACTTGTTTAAACCTTTTCCTGGTTACTTGTGATGGCATGGCCTTGTATGACTGAAACTTCTTAAACCTAATCGCCTCTTTACAGGAGTCATACCACGACTGCACCTTAAGTTTGATACCTTTGATCCTGTGAGGGATAAAAGATCTCATGCCAAGGAGAATGGTGTCGGTTATCATATCAACAGCGGCATCCACGTTGTTATCGAGAGTATGCACAAGGACCAGTTAAAGTGCTCAAAAAAGCTTTCTCTTAACGCCAGACTTTTCTTTTAGGGGTTTTTTGCTGATTAGGTTCGTTACCCAATAAGTGTTTGGCTGATAGGTATGATGCAGTGGTATCATACCTATCAGCCAAAGGTATTAAGGATAAGGGTTAAGGTATATACTTTTCGGGATGGGAAGTTAGAAATAAGTCCAGAGTATTGGCGGAGTGATTGTTAATGTCTGGAACCCGTGTGGGCTTTCTGACAAGTTGCGTCAGATTATTGAACGCAGCAAAGATCTCGACATACCTTCTTTGGGGTGTTGTCGGACAAGAATATCGAAGCCACTTGGAATTGTGAATATTGAAATCGCCAGTAAACACGATTTTATTTTTAGGATGAACACTGGTAATAAATAAAAAAAAAAAAAATTTGTGAATGAAAGATATGGACCGACCCTCCCTTACTTAACTCGAGTTATGTTCCAATGGACCTATGACAAGTCCCGTAATGCTGTAAAATATTATGCTAGACACCGGAAACCGAAGGAAACTATATAAAGTCTTTCGAACGACTAAATTCAATTTATCCACATAATAAATTACGTAAAGCAATAACTTCAGAATTGTCTCCAAAAGGTGGGGGCTTCTTTAACAGGTCTGCTGCCTGACATGTACCTACCTACTAACTTATTTCAATTATGAATACGATTAAATTCCCAAATAAGGTAATAAATTCAATGACATTTCATGAATAGACTTCTCCAGCTTATGGCCCTAGATTTATTGTGTCTCCCTCGAGGACGATATGGCCAACGAAGGGACTTTTCCATCAGCACTTGGGTCGTCTCTGGAGGAGCAACAGCATGTCATACACAGATAGATACATGTCCATTAATTACAATTCATATTACACGTGTACACTGTAAAACGAAAATTGATGACTAGTAATTAACAACAAACATCAGATATACAAACAGTGCATCAGCAGACATTGACCCCCTCCTAGTTATCGTGTTATCGAGTATCTAAATTCGATACATCGCACATTTATGAAGGACGACGGGACACGGGGTTGGAGCGACCGCCTCGGTCTGATGGAAATTAATTTCCCTTTCATATATTGTCACATTAACTTGCTGTCATTTGTCATGGTTGATGGTCATAGATGGATGGATGAAGCTCATTTTACCTGCACACAGTGCGATATAGAGGGCGCATCGTGCCCGTTTCATTGCGGCCAACATCCACGAATTCACCCTCATAGAATGTGCGCCGCGCCGTAAAAAATTTGATATTTTCCTCCTCCGACTCCAGAAGCAAAGAGCAATCTTCATTCTTCAGCCTTAACAATGAGCTCTGCGGTAACAATGGAACATTATATGGCTATGCCTGCCTAGGATGGCAGCCTTTAGCCATGTATCCCATTTGAATAAGTTGGCAGAGGAGCCTGATAGCAGTAATGGCGGCTGTAATGGTGGCGGGCGGTGGGGTAGTGGTGGCATATTTCATGTGGCATTAAAGTTGACGCACAAATGCTTAAATACTTTTGACAAAGCATTCTGCCTGATGTACATTCTGTTTGGGTGTGTTTATAATTTATGTATGTATTTGGCTCAAGTGGGCCGCAAGGAGGGAGGCAGCTCTGTCCCGCATTTTACCAATCGCTTATGGACCGCTCATAGATGCGATATTCATCTATAAAGCGAATGTAAAGTTCTCTGCAAGTGTTGTATGTAGATATATATCGAAAGGGACATCCATATTTATGACCTTAAAACTAAATCCCGGAATTCATTACGATGCCCGGAAGAGGGTTAAAATCGGGACTATGCAATGCAAATCATGAAGTACTTCAAGGGATCCGTATATTTATTTTGATTTTGTGCCTTGCAATTTGCAGATAGCATCTATATTTCTTTCACTTGTCACCTGCAGCTTAAGCGGAGTGAGTTATGTCGTGCGCCGGGGGGAGACTCTGCCGAAACGTAACATGTTGTAAGGGAGAAGTCCTACCTATCATAGAGGGCAAAATGCATAAGCTTAGGTTTCTAGGGGTTTCTACGAAGATGATGAAGATGGATTTATGTGTGTCTAGTGTCAAAGTAGTATTGTGCTTAAAGGAAGCAATAGATGGTGTGTGTTGGGTGGTGCGGAATCAGACTGGTGAAGAGGGTTGCAATTTACCTGTGTATATGTTTAAAATTTTTAATTTGCATAATACGGTGAAATTTAAGATACCATAAAGAAATCTCAATAATGTGTCGGAACAGGCCTTATTAAAGGACCTTAATATCGTTTTAATACTATTCCAGCTTCCTTTCAACTGGATTCCTCGCAGCGACAATCATCTTGTAACTAATTTCACCAAATTATGAGCCTGGCGAAAAGCCATCACATCTAAGCTCCTCGGTTCACATCACAAGACTCTCAAATTCTTTTTGAATAGCTCAGACGGTCCTGTCCACTTGGGTATTTTCTAAGCACATCTTACACAAACCTACTAATTTTTGGGTATGTCATCTTCCTTCTGAAGTCAGGTCTCTTTAAGAACGACAAGCATAAGTGAAATAGAAACAACACACGTCTGGGAATTGGAAGGATCCTTTAAGTAAGACCTCTGCGAGTTAACATCAAAAAAGCTTGAGTGACGAGGAGCTTAAATGTTCAGCCCTCACCACATCAGCCCTAGGAATTCGCCTCTTCTTGTTTTTCGGTTGAGCAGAAGAGGAGGTGCAGGTGAAGTGGGATGCCGTGACGAAGTAGTTAGTCATCATCATTATCATTTTTGAATGCCGCTTATCCTTTAAAAGGGTCGCGGAGCGAGGGTGGCTAAATGGTCTTTCCAACGTTCTCGATCCCCCGCCACCAACTCAAGAGACTCCGGCGCAATCCCCAGGCGGGACTCAGAGAGTTTCTTTACCTGATCCCACCACCTGTTTCTCGGCCTACCACGAGGCGACGCGCTCGCATCTCGGCTAGCATGACCTGTCTAAGAAGTCTGTCAGGCATGCGAACAACGTGTCCAAACCATCGTAGAATCGATCGCTCCACTCGGAGAAGTAGCTGCTCAACATTAAGATTCCCACGAATTCTGACGTTTCTCACTCTATCCCTTAGAGTAACACCAGCAACGCACCTCAGGAATCTTATTTCGGCAGCTTGTACCCGCGATCTAATTCTTTCGGTCATTACCCGAATTTCATGATCATAGATGAAGGTCGGAACGAACACTGAATTAAAAACTGAGATCTTTGCTTTCATTCCAAGCTCAGCTTTCCTGATGACCGGCCGGCGAAGTAGTTAGTGTGTGTGCTTAGTGCTTACTACGTCAGAGGTCTGGGTTTGAATCCTACCGTCGTCACCTGGAAGAAAAACTCGTTCTTTTTCACGGTCCCCCCCTCCACGAGGGTCTGATAAGCCCTCTGAGGGTATCGAAAAACTTCTCAAAGTGCCGTTCGGATTCGGCAAAAAACTGTAGGACCCTTGTATGTGAAGAAATAAACGCACACAGCATACGTTGTTGAGAAGTTGGCCCTGGTTCACCTCAAGCTATTGCGCCACTATGTTTATTTATTTTTTATTTATAGAAGAGGAGGTGGTGACCGAAGGAGTGCTTGCGCATTTGAGTGGGCAGAGTTTCCTCCCGCCGCGAGAATCACCAATTGACCAGCCTTTTGCGAAGCCCATTCAACCATACTGGTACCCCTCTATAAATTGAGGGTAGCAAGTCGGACAAAGAGCTTCAAGAGTAGCTTGTTTCTTTTTTATAAGTGAATGTTCAGGCCATCTTGTTTGCCATTGACTATGTTGCGAAAAGAATTAGAGCCAGTAACATGAAGTGCGGCAAAAGAACGAACAAAGACCAGAAAAAGGATCTGTCCAATACCTAAAATAATCGAGGAAGGACGGAAACGGGGACACGCGAATTAATACCAAACATAAACTCAGCCTAATCTCTACTTTTAAGTTTTAGCTATAGCTTTACCTCTAATCGAAACCAAACTAATCAAGTAGCTTCCCCTGCTTGCATATGTTCCTACATCGTGATGGGCTCGGGTTGTATCCAAGGCTGCCTGGTCTGGTCTCATTGGCAGAGTCTAGCTATCCCACCCTTATGCGTGCATTGCACATTGAAGCGACACTTCTCATTGCCAGGTTATAGGAAAAGTGGACAAACCGAGTCCCGCTGTAAGGTAGAATAAACCATTCAACACAGGCGAGGACGTAACCATCGTATGCTTCATACGAACGATATCACCCACCCAACCTGGACAAAGTGAAAGTAGCTGTGCCTAAAGCTTAAGTGCAACAAAGCAGCCGGAGCTGTTAGCCTAGCTGCCGACTTATTTAAAATTCGCTGGCGATGAGCTGGTTACCAGTATGACCCAGCTCATTTGCAAGATATGGTCTGAGGAAAGCATTCCCGACAAATAGAACCTCAGCATTGTTTGCCCGATCCTCAAGAAAGCAGACCCTCTGACAAGACTCTTTCTGCTGTACTGTATGAACGCCTTAAGCCGTTTCTCAACAATCTGATATAGGTCTATATCAGTGTGGCTTTAGACCAGGAAAGCCCACCATCGAGCAAGTATTAACACTGCGGCAAATCTTGGTGAAAACCGTGAATTCCAAATCGATACCCACCATCTTTTCATCGAATTTAAGCCTCTGGATGACAGCATCTATAGAGACGAACCATGGAATCCCTGCAAGACTCGTCAGTTTGTGCGGGATCACGGTGGGATAGTCATGCTCTTCCGTCAAGTACGGCAAAGACTTCACCGAGCCCTCTGATGTCAAAAAAGGATTTAGACAAGGCGACGCGCTGTCATGTGACTCTTTGAACATCGTACTTTAGAGAATTGTTCAGAACTCCCGCGAAAACACCAGAGGCACAATCTTTCAAAATTCCATACGATCATACTCGCATACGCAGACGACAGTGACATAATCGGATGAACACAGCGTGATGTCAGTGAAGCCTCCGTAAGTGTTGGGACGTAAGCGACGGATATGGACTAAATGGTCAACGAGAACAAAACCAAGTTTATACGCTGTCATCGAGAAGAAACACCGAATACGACATTTTGGACAAAACGTGACCATAGGCAGCTATAACTTTAAGGTAGGTTAGGAGCTCTGTCTACCTGGGTTCTGCTTTTAATTTAGAAAACGGCCCAGCGCTGAAATCAAACGATGGCTAACTCTAGCAAAGCCCAAAGGCAGTTGAGTAGTAAAGCCCTCTCTCGAGCAACTGAAGTGACCAATTATAAGCCCAGCCCTCCATTACGTTGCAGAAGAATGGACCCTGTCAAAGGCGAATGAAATTGCTTTAGGCTGCTTCGAGAGGGAAATACTTCGGGTGATTTATGGTTCCGTCTGCATAAACCGAGAGTAAAGGAGAGCGACACCTAGAGTCAAAATACAACCGCTGCGATGGTTGGGTATGTAGAGCGGATGAACGCCAACGCTTCGGACCGGAAAATCTTCGAATCCATCCCTCCAGAACGGCGCAGTAGAGGACTACCAAAACTCAGGTGGCGGACGCAACTGGAAGCGGCCCTCAGTCAGCTTCCGAAAACTGAAGACGGCTAGCTGGAGATAGAACTGACTCGTGAAACTTGTTGGGCCCACACTGAAGTGAAGTAGCCCTCTCTTTCTGCATTCCTTCTCCCCAACTTCAGTTCGCGGTTAGTTTGCTGGGTGAGTGATGAAGTATGAAGGTCAGAATCTTCTTTCCGAGCTTGCCATCGCCTTTCTTACTGTCACCAAGCCAGTCAATGGCTCCAATCCCATGCGCAACAATGGCGCTCTACATGGGACGCGAACCCACAGCCCTGCGCTGAGATTAAAACACTCGTACTCTACTGACTGAGCTAGCCGGGCGGAGAAAAATTATGCCGCTGGCTGCCCTCGTACTTAGATAAGTTGCACCTGTGGCTCTTGCCTGAATTGCAACATTTGTTTTTTCTTTTTTTTTAGTACAACCTTCGGAGGTTAAAAGTCAGATTACCAAAAAGTCGGGACTAGTTGTTGGATAGAACTTGTGCGCAACATCATCCGATCCAAACACCACAGCGTGCTATCAGGTCGGGGCCCAATATCGAGAATGGCCTAGGTTAGGGCAAGTCGCTGGGATAAAATCCGTTGGGTCAGGGGCTTTCTCTCACAAACTCGGGCACAGAAATAGCGATCAATGTACCTTCGGAAATAAGGTGTAGGCTGACCAACCCTTATCAAGTTCTTCAAGTAGCCTGGGGTTCTGAGCGAACCCTTATCTATGTAAGACATGAGCAGTGAGAGAAATGCGGATAGGGTTAAGTCGAGGATAGAAAAAGGGTTAGTGTAGGTCTAGGTTTATTTGGTAAAGTTTTGGGATTAGCTTAGGATTCAATAGGCTAGTTAGGTTAAGCTCGCGTTCTTGCTTCCCATCTTTTCCCTGGGAATAGACGCAAGCATTTGAAACCTCTATTTTCCAACGCTCCTTCATGTTTGTAAGTCCCCTTTTAGTATGGCTTAGCTTCTTCTTCTCTGTTTTAGGATAGTTATCGACAAGTCATTTTTGTATGCTGAGCAGATGTTGGAAGTGATGAGTGGCAGGAAGCTCTATTACAGAATAGATTAACCGAGCTGAGTCAAATCGTGTCGCTGCCCTCGCACTTGAGACTATCTCTTGTCTTTGCTAACCAGCAACGCAACAACTTATTGCCGATACCACCTGGAGTATAAGAATGTGAGGTTATCCATAAAATTCTAGCTTTTGATGTGTAAAGGTGAATGAAAGGACTGAGTGGAAGTAATTGAATCCAGGCTTCGCGGGATCGTCACTTCAGTCATCTCAGCTAAGCGTCCTGCGGGCAATAAACAAGCTAAGATTTAAGAAGATGTTATTGGACATTTTGACATTTCAGAGGGTGTCATTCGAAAAGTAAGGGGTGCGGCAGTGTAGAGGTAATGCTGTTTGTGCTTAGTATGCGAAAGCTCTGCGTTCGATTCCAGTGGTAAGTCTCCGCGGTGGAATACTGACATTTTAGAGCTTCGACGCTCAAGTATTGCTTTGTGGAGACTGTTCTCACTTCTACTCATGACTTTTATTAAAAAGACTGAGTGGGCTCCCAAATTGGTCATCTATAAGGGGGCAAACCGGATTCTACGTGAATAGCATACGTCGATCTCGGTGTCGAGTTCGGCAACCTGAAGATTCGTTTGACGAAGTATCGTTGTACAACCTCAAAATCATCAAAGGCAAAAATTCCTTAGAATATGCAAACGAAGCTAACCGTAGCGTTGAACACTTTGAATTCGGGTGAAAGGCCGATATGTTGGTAAAGAAACGAGGTCAGATTAAGTTTAGTGCCAGCAAAGACTCACTGCTTTTAAGGTTATGGGTAAGCACAACTCCAAGATATTTTTAGATTTGGGATTACAGGGTTAAGAGGGTCGGGTATTTAGAAGCTCGTTACAGGCCAAGTCTTGCACTTACTTACTTGCTTGACTTTGATACTGAAACAATCACATGACAGCACATCTGAACCACATGAAAGATTGTCGAACTTCTTTTTAGCGCTTAGTCTACATAGTACGTATAAAATGCTTGTTGACAAAGCGAATATAAACTGGTTTCGTCTAGACCTTAATTTCATGACTCGCAAGCCTGACATCAATGAATGTCAAGAAGATTACTTGTGCAATTTTAGTTCTGCAAATTCAATGGTTTCCTTAATTTCTTTCCTTTTATTAATTCTCAATAGCCGAAGGCCGCCCCCTTCCCTCAAGCTCCATTCTTCACTCAAAATTTAATACAAATTGAAAAATATATTTTTTTTTGCCAAATCAGCAAGGAAATCGATTACCGAATCCAGAGATTCGTTCTTTTTCCTTGCAACAGTCATATTTAAGAAAAGGATAATCCTCTTGAGTTGGTTTTATCGCCAAGTAACAGGTACAACCTCGACAGCTTAAGACATTCCGTCGTCGTCTTGATAAAATATTTATTTTTGATTATCAATAAGAGGCGTTTGTTTTTCCGTCGTCCTTCGAATCGGTTTGGTTGTATTTTTTTTACCCCGCTTTGTGTTGGAATTAATAAAGCGGAAGGCACTTTTGGATACGTTTACATGGCAGAGGGGTTCCGCTTTCGTTTTCTAACACAAGGAGCGCCCCGTGGAGACATATCCTTTGCATGAGTTGGGCTGGGGGCTCCAAAATATTTTGTACACAAACAAAATTACATAAAATAATAAAGCCGCCTGCCTCTCTCGCTCGCTGAGAGATAGATAGCTGAGATCCACGCATGTAGAAGGGGTGGTTTCATATTTGTGTGTTTATAGCTCGGGGGCTTTGAATCAGATTCGGTGGCAGACACATCCACATCATCCCCCCGATGTCCCGTCGTCGGCGTTGTCCTCGACGATATGGTGAAGGGCTATTAAAGGGATTTTCACCACGGTAACGATATAGAAATACCTTAACCATTCAATAGCAAAAACCGAGCGCAACAGCCAGCAATAGAGAGAAGTACCAACAGCAACAACAACAAAAAAAGGACGTTTGAGTCATAAAAATGAAGTAGGCACTTTTGTGATGCTGCTAGAGCTGCTGCCGCCTGCCGTTGTTGTTGATATTCTGACGTTCGGGAGCAATGGTAGTAGTGATGGCTTTTGTGGTGGTTGATTGCAATTTAGGGTGGTTAGGCCTCGGTTGGGTTGTTTTATGTTCATATATACAAGGATGTTCCTTTCGTCTGCTTGTCTGCAGCGGCCAAGTCGCATCCACGTGGGGGGTGTGAGGTGCACAAGTATTCAAATAATGAAAGGAATTTTTTCATTATCAAAAATATTACTTTCCACAACGGGCCGCCTCGCCGCGCCGCAATCGCTATGCTGCTTATGATTTACTTGCGCCGCGCTTGGCCTAAGGACGTGTGTACTCCTGGTTTGGCTTTAACGAAATTCTCTAATTAGATTCATCTAAATTGTGCACTTGACGAACCGGTATGGGGGATGTTAAAAGTAACGTCCTTAAGGAATTGTACCTACTACCTACTTGAATCGCAGCTCTCTGGCGAGTTGCTAGAAAAGGAAGGGTGGTGATTCTTGATTATTATTAATTTGCTCTTCAGTCCCACTTATAACCATGGCAATTGTAAGCAAAAACGGGATAAAAGTTTAGGAAAGGTCTGGCGTTAATAAAGTTCAGGCACATCATTTTAAGCAGTCATGGACAATAAACAACAGAATTGTAACACCATGCGCTTGCTGCTTTAGATTGGTCTTTAAGGATTGATTTTTTTCAAACATTGGCTTGGAAGGACAACGTATATCTTTCCATTCAGAGTTGCAACTTTTAACCGCAAAAAAATTTGTTAAATGTTTTTAAAAAACGAAACTGAAGCAAAACTGCGGTTAACCAAACTTGTTTAAAGCCCTTCATAAGAGGTTTCAAGGTATGAAACCAGCTTGACCAAAAGCAGAAAACAAAGCAGTAGTGCTGACCGTTTTGTTACACATTTTGCGCCATAATTAGCTTTTCCAACTGGGCTCGTCTTATAGGCGTTTCCAAGTCTTCAATCCCATAGCTTGGCGGACTATCTCATTGAAAACAAGAGCATATCTATCTGAAAACAAGAGCTCAACTCTTTAACTTAGAATCTTTAAGTGGTAAATGTAACCAATTCTGGTAGAAGAATGGGATCCTAGATAGTCAGAACCATACTGATGTATGAATTTTCCATCTGAGCTGTTGGCTCATACCCACAAGCATCTACAGTGATTATATTGCTGATATAGCTGATGGATTTTTGAGTCGCCAGTAGATTTGTTTCTTTTCCTAAACCATAGATAAAAATCTTGAAAGCAATCTTATATCAGTATTATCGCGAAGTTTCTTTATTGAAGTCTTTGAAAGCGCCTTTTTATACCTTCTTAATTTTAAAAAAATACAAAGCAACTGTGTTAGGTCCTAATAATTTTATTATTGCATTTTTTTTTATCTTAGACAACACTTAGAACAATACTCAGAACAATAATTATGCGACACTTTCTCTTTCCAAAGATCTCTTGACACAAGTGTAACTATGCATAGCTCCTCTTAACACAACCAAAGGGAGAAATTTTAAGACAGACAAAAAGAAAAATATTTCGCCTATGGCAACACATTAAGGGAAGATTTTTTTGTTCCCTAACCCACCCTTCAATTCAGCAACTTGTTACGTATCTGACTTCAAAGTTCTGTCAAGTGTACGGATTTCCATTAGCAATTTTCCCTTCGCGCGTCACATACACTCTCGTTCCACCTTGGCATTGTCTCTTTCGACAGCCTCTTTACAATCTACCTACATCCACCTAAGTTGAGGCCTTTTTTGCTATATAAGATCTACTACATTTCTGGCAATTAAACTTAACACAACTTTGTTTAATTAAATAAAATGTTCTTTAATTTACGAGCAAATCTCTCCTGGGGCCATGGATATATACCGACACCTATCTTCAATTCCTTTTTTTTTTTTCTCCTGGCTGGCTTGTTTTTGCGGTGTTAGCGTTGCATTAGTTTGCCGTGTATTTAAGATGCCAGTACCTCTAACAACTGACAGGCGCAAGGGGAATGAAATTTACAATTTACGAGAAAATCTCATTTAGAAATAATTAGAACAAAGTGCTGAGCATTCGGCAACGGTGAGATAATGATATTCTGTCATCGACCAAGGCGGGGGAAATTATTAGATTATTGTTAATTATTGACTTTGTCCAAAGGACGACACGAACGATTGTTTGAGGGTGGTGATTTGGGGCTGTGATTGGGACTTTCATTAGAGGGCGATATTATTTTCGGTCAATAACCGAGGAACGTTATTCTAAAAATCTATCAATCTATCCTTGATATCGTTTTTAAGTGAGGCAAAGAAAGCTAAAATATTATTTGCCTATTTATAGAAAAGATCAAAACACAGTCTCCTTCACTATCCACTCGACCCCCAATGACAAAAACTCACCCAAAGAACAACTTAGTCCATGGCTTCTTAAAAAGAAAAATGGCCAATGGACAGACTAACATGCTGAATCCCAAGAGCTCTTAATAACCACTCTTCTATTATTCCTAGAGCTGTTTCTGCATGAATGCAGCAATGTCGAGAAATCCTTACTGACCGCCATTCTCTACAGTTGTTCGGATAATATTTCATCCATCATCACTGCGGGAACAATTGTTGGATGTCTGAAGCTTTAACAGTTCCGGTCGATCTATTTAGATTCCAGAACAGCACTGTGATTCACCTTCATTTGAAGGATCTGCACTCTAAATAACTAAGTACCTCACCCATGAAAACGCGGGCCGTGAAGAGTTATGGCCTCAAATATGCAAATGACTTTGGACCAAAGACCTTCGCGTCCTTGGTACTAAAATCCTAGCATTATTCGTCGAACACAACACTAGAAATAAGTCACATAAACCAAGTTTGCCCATGAGGGAAAATCCCAATTAAATATCCTTTAGAAAAAGGATTTTTTAGAGAAGAAAAACTGCAAATTGTGGTAATCATTTTAGAATGCAAAGAAAAAATTTAGTTAGTTCTGGTATCAGCAATATTCCATTTGGTGGTTTAAATCATAGAAATTTCTTCTATAGTTTGACCTGAGGTCCAGGTTCTTAACAGTTTTTTTTCGGGTTTTATTAATGGTTGTGTCTCCAGTTTCACACGCTGAAGTCCACTTGCGTGCGCCACCTGAGTCTCGGTGCTAACATGAGGAGGACTAAGGTGGCTAAATTCTAGAAATCGCGATGACATCAACTGAAAATAGGCTCATTGAATTGTCTCATCGCTAATGAAGAAGAAAATAGAACTGGTTGAGGAGTTACAAAGGTATCAGCTCGATACAGCTGGCATCTCCTCAACTGGGATGGTTTACTGAAACCAGAGACTTTGCTGATGGATGGGGCTCTTCTCGTGTGGCGTCCTTCATAACATTTGAAGCCACCAACCGGGAGGGTTTTGTTTTTAAAACTTAAGCTTAAACGATCGACTTTGGCCTCGAAAAAAAGCAACAAGCTACTCTTGCCGATCTTTGTTCGACTCTATCGGCAAACTGAGCGTAAGTTATTCTGATACTCAATTCACTGCTGCTAACGGTTAGTCTTGGGATACTTTTATAGTTGAATGGTCTCCGAAAGACGCGGGCCCTGTGTTACGCCTCACTAAGGGACAGCAGAAGAGAAAAAGGAAGCAGCTTACAGATTGACGGCTCCAAGAAGATTTACTGGCTGAAGGCGCAAGCACACCGGTCGAACCTTCGGCGGTGTCTATGAAATGGGGCAGGTCGGTGAATCTTACAAATTTAAACAAAACCAGTCCCTTACATCGGGCACCGCCTCCTCTTCTGCTCAACAAACACTCAAGAAGAAGCTACTTTCTGTGGCTGACGTGGTGTGTACTGAACGGCAGTACAATGGACAAGTACTTGCGTCTGAGTGCTCCATCGGATAGTAGCAACCTTCGACAAAAAAAAAACCAGTGAGTAAGTGCTACAGTGTGTACGCAGAAGTTACAGTCCGTAAAACGGACCCTTGAATACCCCATCCTATCCCACATTGTAAAATGCTGATGGCATAGTTATTTTTTGACATTTTGTGAGTAATGCAAACTGGGAGTGGTGCCCATTTCAAAATAGGGGAATAGGGGCAAGAAAAGCAATGAAAACAAGAAGAGCAATGAAGCTTTCGGCCTAGCATAGGTACAACCAACCAGCTTTTTACTCTTATAGCTGGGCCACAATGATGGCTGTTTCACATAAAGAGCGAGAGCGAGCGAGAGTCTCGCGCGAGCTGTCAAATAAAAATCAATCATAGGCAATGTATGAGGTGTAACTTTTAAGGCTTTGGCGGTTTTTAGACATAATTTTAAAGGTTTTGGGATGTACCGCGTTAAAATAAAGTATGAGTGCAAACCGTGAGTGCAAACGATTGTGCAAACGATGAGTGCAAACGATACGGTGTGAAAACGATCTTCCTACCGCCAAAAAAGGTGATAAATTATCTACAATCACCCAAAGATCGCTTTCCTCTCCAAACTCCCGGTGTTTACGCAGTCCCTTGTAGCTGTGGGTCATCATACATTGGACAAACGCGACGAAGTATTTCGACCACTCTTCTATTATTCCTAGAGCTGTTTCTGCATGAATGCAGCAATGTCGAGAAATCCTTACTGACCGCCATTCTCTACAGTTGTTCGGATAATATTTCATCCATCATCACTGCGGGAACAATTGTTGGATGTCTGAAGCTTTAACAGTTCCGGTCGATCTATTTAGATTCCAGAACAGCACTGTGATTCACCTTCATTTGAAGGATCTGCACTCTAAATAACTAAGTACCTCACCCATGAAAACGCGGGCCGTGAAGAGTTATGGCCTCAAATATGCAAATGACTTTGGACCAAAGACCTTCGCGTCCTTGGTACTAAAATCCTAGCATTATTCGTCGAACACAACACTAGAAATAAGTCACATAAACCAAGTTTGCCCATGAGGGAAAATCCCAATTAAATATCCTTTAGAAAAAGGATTTTTTAGAGAAGAAAAACTGCAAATTGTGGTAATCATTTTAGAATGCAAAGAAAAAATTTAGTTAGTTCTGGTATCAGCAATATTCCATTTGGTGGTTTAAATCATAGAAATTTCTTCTATAGTTTGACCTGAGGTCCAGGTTCTTAACAGTTTTTTTTCGGGTTTTATTAATGGTTGTGTCTCCAGTTTCACACGCTGAAGTCCACTTGCGTGCGCCACCTGAGTCTCGGTGCTAACATGAGGAGGACTAAGGTGGCTAAATTCTAGAAATCGCGATGACATCAACTGAAAATAGGCTCATTGAATTGTCTCATCGCTAATGAAGAAGAAAATAGAACTGGTTGAGGAGTTACAAAGGTATCAGCTCGATACAGCTGGCATCTCCTCAACTGGGATGGTTTACTGAAACCAGAGACTTTGCTGATGGATGGGGCTCTTCTCGTGTGGCGTCCTTCATAACATTTGAAGCCACCAACCGGGAGGGTTTTGTTTTTAAAACTTAAGCTTAAACGATCGACTTTGGCCTCGAAAAAAAGCAACAAGCTACTCTTGCCGATCTTTGTTCGACTCTATCGGCAAACTGAGCGTAAGTTATTCTGATACTCAATTCACTGCTGCTAACGGTTAGTCTTGGGATACTTTTATAGTTGAATGGTCTCCGAAAGACGCGGGCCCTGTGTTACGCCTCACTAAGGGACAGCAGAAGAGAAAAAGGAAGCAGCTTACAGATTGACGGCTCCAAGAAGATTTACTGGCTGAAGGCGCAAGCACACCGGTCGAACCTTCGGCGGTGTCTATGAAATGGGGCAGGTCGGTGAATCTTACAAATTTAAACAAAACCAGTCCCTTACATCGGGCACCGCCTCCTCTTCTGCTCAACAAACACTCAAGAAGAAGCTACTTTCTGTGGCTGACGTGGTGTGTACTGAACGGCAGTACAATGGACAAGTACTTGCGTCTGAGTGCTCCATCGGATAGTAGCAACCTTCGACAAAAAAAAAACCAGTGAGTAAGTGCTACAGTGTGTACGCAGAAGTTACAGTCCGTAAAACGGACCCTTGAATACCCCATCCTATCCCACATTGTAAAATGCTGATGGCATAGTTATTTTTTGACATTTTGTGAGTAATGCAAACTGGGAGTGGTGCCCATTTCAAAATAGGGGAATAGGGGCAAGAAAAGCAATGAAAACAAGAAGAGCAATGAAGCTTTCGGCCTAGCATAGGTACAACCAACCAGCTTTTTACTCTTATAGCTGGGCCACAATGATGGCTGTTTCACATAAAGAGCGAGAGCGAGCGAGAGTCTCGCGCGAGCTGTCAAATAAAAATCAATCATAGGCAATGTATGAGGTGTAACTTTTAAGGCTTTGGCGGTTTTTAGACATAATTTTAAAGGTTTTGGGATGTACCGCGTTAAAATAAAGTATGAGTGCAAACCGTGAGTGCAAACGATTGTGCAAACGATGAGTGCAAACGATACGGTGTGAAAACGATCTTCCTACCGCCAAAAAAGGTGATAAATTATCTACAATCACCCAAAGATCGCTTTCCTCTCCAAACTCCCGGTGTTTACGCAGTCCCTTGTAGCTGTGGGTCATCATACATTGGACAAACGCGACGAAGTATTTCGACCCGTTTAAAAGAGCACATAAATGCTGTGAGCAATCAGCAGCGAGAAAAATCCGCTCTAGCCGAGCATGTCTTAGACCATCCCAACGAACACCATTGGATCAGATTTGACCAGGCTAAGATACTGGCTCGGGAGTCGCATTACATCCCACGGCTTGTTCGTGAAGCGATTGAGATAAAACGCCACGAAAATTTCAATCGCGACGAAAGTTTTAAATTGTCGCGAACATGGGATCCAATAATCGGCTCATCACCGTCGATTGCGAATTGGCTAACCAGCCCCAGCGACACAGTGAGCACTGTTTGCTCTCAGCCACCTGATGCACAACAACGAGAGAGCGAGACAGCATTACCGCCTACGCACCGCTACAACTTGCGTAGTGCTAATCGCCACAAGCATTTTTAGGCAGTTTCCCGGTGACCACGCTTAATGTAACTTAAGCGAAACGTTCGGGGTGAGTACGGTTTGCACTCATACTTTATTTTAACGCGGTACATCCCAAAACCTTTAAAATTATGTCTAAAAACCGCCAAAGCCTTAAAAGTTATATCGTAAGCCTGTATGGAGAGGCAACGCATAAATGCCTTCGCCAATTCGAAAACTTTCGGGTCAAACGCGCGCACCTCTTAAGTGCTTTAGCTTTTCTTAAAAGATGCCGTGACCACAAAATAATACCCACCTGTGTTAAACTAAGACCTATGTGTCACATACGCGGATCAAAGAAAGTTTTAACGATGGCAAGTGAAATGCTTTTGAAGCGATTAATTTATTCCCATCGTAGTGATTTAAACGTTATCTCCGTAAAATTGTGTGAATTGCAGCAACAGCTTGCATGTGTTCTTAGTGTTGATGATTTCAATGTTTGTGATAAAATGACTTTTCTACAAGCGACGCGAATAAAAGAACTGTGCACGCAGAAACAACAACAAAAATTCGCTCTACTATACAGTGCGCAAGCCAAACCGCTAGCCGTCAACACAAACAGTGTCGACCTGACAAAATCTGTTGTGAATTTGTCTAACACGAGCCTGAGTGAGTCAGCCAAAAGCATTCTCAGCAAGGGAATGAACTTTGCCCCCACGCCACGATGTGTACCCATCGAAAACATAATTGGAAGTGTGGAAGAGTGCATAGCCCGAAACAAATTCACCAGCATCGACAGCGAGACAATACGGCAAGACATAGCGGTCTTGATTAGACGAACTAAGCCACCATCGTCAAGCAATGTGAGTAGGAATGAAATGGTTGCACGTTCTTTGCGGAGAGATGAAAACATTGTCATTCTCCCAGCGGATAAAGGAAATTCGACTGTTGTCATGAATAAGAGTGACTATTTCGTCAAAATGAATGTTTTGGTCGAAGACAGGGACACATATACGCCTGTAAATTACGATCCTACAGCTCGTGTTCTAAGGAAAGCGTCGCAGCTTATCCAAGAAAACAAAGGGATTTTGCCATCGAAACGCTTAGTGCCATACTGCACGCAGCCACCGAAATTATATGGGCTGCCAAAAGTGCATAAAGAAGGGAATCCGATGCGACCAATCGTGAGTCAGATCAACGCGCCTTGTTATTCACTATCAAAGCATTTGGTGGAGGTTCTGAAACCATTGGTTGGGAAGACAGAACATCATATTAATGATTCTTCCCACTTCGTATCAATTCTTAGTGGTCTAAGACTTGAGGCGGATGACGTGATGGTAAGCTTCGATGTGGAGTCACTCTTTACAAATGTACCTGTGCAGGAAGTTCTGAGCATAATTCGTCAACTAATCTCAACCTCCAGCATAGACGAAAAACACATGCAACTTTTGGAATTTTGCCTATCATCGGGTTTCTTCTCTTTCGACCAGAAGTTTTATCTGCAGAAAGATGGTGTAGCTATGGGATTACCTCTAGCTCCCTTAGTTGCTGACGTGTGGATGGAGCATATTGAGAAGAAGGCTCTGAATAGCTGCGAAGAGAAACCAAAGGTGTGGTTGAGGTACGTTGATGACACTTTATGCATCATTAAACTTTCCGCGTTAATGAGTTTTTTGAACCATCTCAACTCACAACATCCGAAAACAAAGTTCACGATGGAACAAGAACAGAATGGATCCATTGCGTTTTTGGATGTTAAAGTAACGCGGAAATCGGATGGTACATTAGGACACACAGTTTACAGAAAAGGCACACACACAAACAGGTACCTCCATGCTTCCTCTCACCATCATCCGGCAAATTTGAGATTTGTTGTCTCCACACTTATTCAGCGAGCTCACAATGTATGTGATACAGAGCATCACATACACGCTGAACTTAGCTTTGTGGACAACGTCCTTCAATCGAACGGCTACTCGAAAAGACAACGTTCATGGAGCCAAATTTGTCGCGACAAGAAGACTGCAATGAGTTGGACAAGAGAGCCTTTCTACCGTACGTGAAAGGTGTCACGGACAAAGTCGGTCGAATTCTAAAACGATACGGTGTGAAAACGATCTTCTTACCGCCAAAAAAGGTGATAAATTATCTACAATCACCCAAAGATCGCTTTCCTCTCCAAACTCCCGGTGTTTACGCAGTCCCTTGTAGCTGTGGGTCATCATACATTGGGCAAACGCGACGAAGTATTTTGACCCGTTTAAAAGAGCACATAAATGCTGTGAGCAATCAGCAGCGAGAAAAATCCGCTCTAGCCGAGCATGTCTTAGACCATCCCAACGAACACCATTGGATCAGATTTGACCCGGCTAAGATACTGGCTCGGGAGTCGCATTACATCCCACGGCTTGTTCGTGAAGCGATTGAGATAAAACGCCACAAAAATTTCAATCGCGACGACAGTTTCAAAATGTCACGAACATGGGATCCAATAATCGGCTCATCACCGTCGATTGCGAATTGGCTAACCAGCCCCAGCGACACAGTGAGCACTGTTTGCTCTCAGCCACCTGATGCACAACAACGAGAGAACGAGACAGCATTACCGCCTACGCAGCGCTACAACTTGCGTAGTGCTAATCGCCACAAAGATTTTTAGGCAGTTTCCCGGTGACCACGCTTAATGTAACTTAAGCGAAACGTTCGGGGTGAGTACGGTTTGCACTCATACTTTATTTTAACGCGGTACATCCCAAAACCTTTAAAATTAATGTATGAGGTGGTTCACAATACCGGCGCGATCCATGACTCGCTCGCCGGGCTTTTCGAAAAATTGAAAAACCCTCGCCGAGGTTAACGATTATTCTGTCAATCGGTGTTGTGAGTTATGACACGCTGTTGAATAGACACTTTTTTCTCGAATCTAATACTTCTTGTGAAATATAAACTATTTATTACCTTGTTTATCCGACAAAATGAATCGAATTGCATTGTAACCGTTTTGACTCACATCGATTCCACTGTCATGTTTATGCGCAAACTAATCAAGTGGTTTCAAATTAACTGGTTTGAAAAAATAATTGACTTTTATGTCTTATATTATGTCTTACTTATATGTTCAATAAAGTCGACAAATTTCAGAAATATGTTATGTTTTGTCACTGTGCAGTCAAAACAGTCGTCGCGGTTTCTCGCTCTCATTGTGCATTAACAAACGATTTCTCTGGTCTCGTGTTGTCGCTGCCGCTCTGGTTTGACGCTCTCGCGCTGAATGTGAAACGGCCATGAGTACATGTCTGTGTCTCGCAGTTAAGCATACGGAGACACATATATATATATATAGCAACACAATCCGTACCTTGCTTTGTCTCTGATTTTAGGTAAAAACGAGGCGAGACACAGCCACAGACACTCATTGTGCCGGGCTATTTAAGGTTATTCATGAAAGGGCCTAGAAGCATACCCAACTATAGTCTATAACGCGTGTTTTGTATTATGTGGAAAAAGCTAATAACTGGTCCGTCTCGATTAATTCTGGAGAGTTTTGCTGGACTATGCACTGCGTGAGACTTTTCTGACAGCCAGTAGTCTTTGTATGGAGTGTAGAAGCTATGTGCGGATGGATAGTTTGTAGTATAGTTAAATAGTGACCTAAAACACCTAAGACCTTTGATCAAGAGATATGATCAAGACCGACAGATGAACTGAAGAAGCCGTGTCCGTCTGTCGGTATGTGAGATGGGTTTGGGTTTTCAAGATTGTACCATTAAAAACTCTCGCAACTGGTTCGATATTTTTCAAAAATTGCAAACAAAAAACTCCAATACAGTAAAAAAACGCCCTAAAACAAAGAATTTCCAAAATGTTGAGCAATAGCCGCCACACTATAGCTATCCCTGTTTGGTATTCTCTTTTCTCCCCTCTTCTCTTTCTTTTTCTTCCCTTTTACCTGTTTAATTTTTCTCTACGCTCGATTTATATATATGTATGATTATTATAATTTACTGTTACTATTTTATATTAATTTAGGTTATTCCTTTAAAATTGTTATGGTATCTAGGTACTTATTAAAAATTGTCAAATTAATTTATTACATTTAAGCTTAATAGTTTTCTTTCAGTGATACAGTATCTTACTTGAGTTGAGAATCGGTTGAATAAATAAAATAAATAAATAAATAAACACATTACTTAACAAACCGAAGTTCGTTTGTTATCGAAAGGCAAAAGGTAAGCGTGATGTGCAAATACTTAAGGGTCTAATCATAGCTATCATTGGTTTGTATCATTGAAAATTTTATTTTTAGACAATTGAGCAAACAATGTTGGGTTTCATTGGTATCAAAATTAGGCTTATGAGTTACAAATTTTTGTCCGAAAAAATGTATTTATTATTTATTTATATATTAAGACTTTTTTTTTAATTCATTTTTTCACTCACAGAAATCGATTCCAATGATCAATGAAATAGTAAAAGTCAATTCAAAGAAAAGTTTTAATACAATTTATATATTTTTGTTGGTATTTTATTGGTATCAAAATTCTAATTTTGATACCAACAAAATCAATCGACTAAGAAAATGCAAATAAAACTCGTCCCGTTGGTGCTATTTGTTTGTGCGTCATGTCGTTTGAGCTATTGAAAATTCGTTGAATACCTTACCAAGGCGATTCTGCTTGGATTCTGCTCAGTTTTGTGTGCAAGTCCAAGTTCGTCATGCACTATTTTAGGATTTGAAAAGGAATTTTATAATTTTTCTTAGTATGTATCTTAATACCTTTTTTTGTATGGGTTTGTCAAGAGGGAGGTTTCAATGATAGGGAGGTTTTCAAACCGACCCTTAATAACAGACTGCTTCACTGTTTTTTAAGTTTTGAGGTAGTATTGCCCAATCAAAAGAGTGTCAAACTTTACATCCTTTAACGTTTTAACTCCATAAGTACCCAACTTAACGTTTATACAAATCAAAGCAAGACTCGAAGTTGTGAAAAAAGTTTTAACAACGAAAAAATTCACCATTGTAAACTAAAATCCTTGTTCAACTTTAGTTAAAAAATAAACCTTTACCACAAGGAGAAGCAAATAAGATGAAACTCCCCTATTCAAATCAAAATAAAACCAAGTCCCACTTGGTCATGTCAACTTTAAGAGGAAAAAATCACGAAAGCAGCTAAGCGACAAAACTACCAGCGTGCTAAAATCAATAGCGCCTCCAGCATCTCTCTTAACTATGTTGGGCCGCAGGGATTTGATTCTTTTTTTTCATCCAGTTTTACCAACGGATGTTAAAGTTCATCCGACTGGATGTAGTTGTACACCCTCGTCTGTTCTAGGTATGGCTATACAATATAGGTCATCCTCCTGAGTGGGCATTCAATTTTTTTCTTCGTTTCCGTTTCGGTCTTTTAAGTTTTCCTGCGCCACCACCACCGACATTATACAAAAAAAAAAAAAAATAAAAGAGGCAACAAATTGTATTTCTATGTACTTACAAGATCTGAGAGTGGACTGGGTGCTACCCAAGTTTCTGGATTTGGTATCGCTTCAGCTAAACAAGGATCGAAGCTGGACGGTCGTTTCTTTACGAAATCAATGGGCAGGCTATAGTCATCACAGATAGATATCTGAAAGTATAAAAAAAACGGGAACAAATGGTTAAAGAAAATTTGTTTATATGACTATAAGAGGCTAAAACGCTTAAACTAATTAAAAGGAAGTCCTTCTGTGCCGTTGGATCACTGCTTTCATATTTTTCTTTTGCTCCATAATCAGATAATCTAAACCGAGAAAGGGTTGAAAAAAAAACGTATTTTCTCTATTTTGAAAACGATTACAACGAGTTGCCTTGAGAAGTTTTTAACCCTTTTTTTCTATATAAGGATGCCGGAAGTGTTTTGCATCCTTAAATTACAATGGAAAATATATATTTCTTTGGAAACGGTCATGGAAAAAAATCCTGGGGTTAACGACAATAATAAGAAATTTCTTTTTGACAAATTTTGAAATAGGACTGCAACAGGCTGCCAGTTAGATGAGGGAAAAGATTCTGGACAAGGGTAACATCAAACTTGTTATAACGAAGAGTGTGAGGAAGTTGGAAATTTCAGCTTTAGGAAATAATCAAGGTTAAGACAGAAGATAAGTTTTTAGAATTCATATCACAAGAATTCAAGGCATTAGTCTCCATAATATCGTATACAAGACCGTTTCTAGTGTACTGTGTGAACGTCCGCCGTAAGGCCGTTTGTCAACAATCTGATGGGTGTGGTTTTAGGCCACGAAAGCCCGCTGTCGACGAAATGTTTACACTGCAGCAGATTTTGTAAAAAAACCCAAGAATTTCAGAGAATTTCCAACAGTTTCAAGGCCGCTTATGACAGAATTTATAGCGACGAGCATTATAGGGCGATGTCTAGTTTTGACATCCCTGCTTGACTCGCCAGTTTGTTCAGATTGACGACGGAAAACTCAAACAGTTTTATTAAGATCGGTAGACCTCCCTGACCCTTTTTGATGTTAAACCAGTGAGTAAGTGCTACAGTGTGTACGCAGAAGTTACAGTCCGTAAAACTTTGAATACCCCATCCTATCCCACGTTGTAAAATGCTGATGGCAAAGTTATTTTTTGAGATTTTATAAGTAATGCAAACTTCGAAAAGCGGCGTGGTTCAACCGCCCCTAATTACAAACTATTAATTATAAGATATTTCCAAAAATGCAATTTGTTGGTTCAAATTTTTGAAAAATCGACCCCTAAAAGGGGGCGTGGCTAAAAACTTTATATAAACGAATCTGAACTGAAGTATTGTATACCTAACCTGCTACTTTTTTTGTTTCATGCTTTCCTAAATAAGGCTCAAGGCCAGTCGAAATTAGGTTTTTCTGGAAAATTTTAGGTTTTTCTTCAATTCCGCCTCCAAATGTGGGCGGGGCCCAAAGTCTTGTATGAACAAAAGCGTTTTTGTTAAAAAAAAAGGAACTAAGCGTTTTATACATAAAATATTAAGCAATTTTTTTTCAATTTCCAGCAAAAATATTGAGTGAACTGCATTTCAAAATTTACCCTTTAAATAGATGCCACGCCCACTAGAGGAGGTTTACAGATTAAATTTGTCTTTTTTGTGTCTTACATTCACTAAGAGATGCTAAATGTCAAATTTCAGCCTTTTAGAACGTCTTACAGTTTTGAAAACTCTGGAGGTAGTTGCACATTAAGACCGATTGTGGGCGTGTCTTTGGGCGGATTTCAAAAATTTTTACACTTGTACTGCTTCGCATGACGTCCACCTTACGTACGAAGTTTCAGCACCCTAACTCAAAACTTAAGGCCTAAAAACATGTGACATACAGACGGACGGACGGATGGACATGGCTCATTTGATTCAGAATTCGGTCTCGATCATATGCCCCTAAGGTCTTGGGGTCTACCATTATTATTTCACCGTGTTACAAACTATGTGACAAACTTAATATACTTCCTATCCTATGGGATGGGGTATAAAAAGAGCTAAAACAGTTTCAAAAATGGTCAACTAAAAAACACTTTTGGCTGACTTCAATGATGCCGTAACTTCACTTCATGGTCCACTTATTTTCCGTCGACTAAATTTGACGCAGGCAGAACCCCATGAACATGTAATAACACAACAGATTTGAAAAATGTAACAATAAAAGTTTATAACAGTTTTTTTTATAAAAATATTAAAAAAAATTAAAGGAAAAGGTTTTTGCCATACTCTTTTTAGAGAAACTAAAAAATCACTTAATATAAGAAAAGTAGATGGCACTACGAAAACAGAATGTAAAATATATCCAGAAAGAAAATGTGAGCCTTCATCAAAAGCCGACGGATCGCTCGACGTATGCATGTCTTCACACTTGACGGTCTTTTTTATAATTGAATTTTGACACTATAGACTTGGTGTAAAGTGTGCTTTAAGAGCCTTTTTAACTTTCTACTCGAGTTCGAAAAGGAAGTTGTAATCGTCGTCTCCCCTACAGGTGAGTAGGGGAGACCCAATTGTAAGAAGTCAATCCTGATCTCTATTCTGTGACACCTTAGTTACTTGGAAGCAAATTTATATTAACAAATTATTAATATGCGCTTGGTCTCACTTTTTTGAATGGTGTGATCGAATAACTTAACTTTTTCCGAAGAAGTTCAGTCCGTGTTTTATGCATGGACTGAAACACGGACTCTGGAGTTTACCCGTAATTCCCGTACGTAAT
This sequence comes from Neoascia interrupta, assembly GCA_947623515.1. Taxonomy (NCBI): domain Eukaryota; kingdom Metazoa; phylum Arthropoda; class Insecta; order Diptera; family Syrphidae; genus Neoascia; species Neoascia interrupta. The sequence goes on along the minus strand of OX392463.1, from coordinate 117,797,516 downwards.
TCCCGTAAGCTCCTGGCAAGACAACACGGAAGGAAAATTTCGTTCGGAATTCCACACTAATTTCACAGCTACGAGCAGAAAAGTAACCGAAGATGTGATATGCTCAAGGCAAGTTCTGGACGTCCTTACCGCCTGTGGGTCGGAGCCGCAAACTTTTTGCAATCGGCCCGAGTTGGGAGATGTATAACAAAGCATAAATGGTTTGACAGGTTATGGTTAAACAATAGGGAGGCATTGCAAAATGTTGTGCAAAAAGAAACAGGCATCTCACACCAACCTGCGTTCCACAAAACTTGTGCGGATAGCTGCTCTGGAAGTGTGATATCTGCCTTGGAAGTTTTGCCAATAACTAAGTTTGGACACAAGATATAAAAACTCCAAAACTATAAGTTTGGACACAAGATATAAAAACTAAAACAGTTGATTACAGAATATCGCACGAGTTTTCTTAATTTGCCACACATTTTTTAAAAGAAAAACTGACAAATGTCATTAATTGGAGATTTGAAAATAGTAAAGTACCATTAAGCTGCAAGAAGAACATAATTTATCCTTTTTTCAGAAATTAGATGATATTGTTTCTAGTAACTACCGAGGAACTCAATTACTAAAATATTTTAAGACATTCTCCTTGACTCGAGAACATTTTACAAAGGAAAACAAATTTCCCAGCGTATTCCAGTCCAGGCCGGATACAGGAAATTCTTTTTCAGGCTACAATATTTGCAAAACGTGGGCCAATAAGTGTCTATAGATGGCTGAAATTTCTAGTTGCGAGTATAAAACAATTAAGTCCAACTTAATTCTTTTAACCTTCTTATAAATTAAAGCTGTTAAGCTGAGAATTAAAGCATGTGTGCTCTTGCTTGTTGCCATCATGAGCTCCATTAAAAAGTCAATAAATCTGAACATAAAAAGGATTAAAATAATTAAAACGGTTTTTAATATAATTAATTACGTAATTACGTTTTTCAATCTTTTTTTATATAAATAAACGTTGATTGTTTGAAAACACAAAAGGATTATGCATGTGTGCACCATTCTTATCCACTCAACAAGGTCAGCTTTTACTCCATGAAGACGCATAGCAAAAAATACATTATCCCTTACCCTGTGTCCTTGTGTAGGGTCTTCAGAGAATAAAAACAAATTAAAAAATGGAAAAATTACCATCATACCCATCAGGACACATTTTTATTTTATTTTTAACAAAACAAGTAATTTTAGCAGTAGGCATAGGTACTATACCTGAATGGCAATGCGCAACTTCAGCATAATTGCGTGGGCAAAAAAAAGAATGAATCCCTTTTCTATGCGATATCATACAGGTCGCATATTCTTGTGCTATTTTGGACTTGCTGGAGAAATCTGATATATTTGTGTGTGTCCTTAAATGAAACAGAAAACCACATGACAAATTGAAACCCACACTCTCGTTGACAACGACAACGGCCATTATCATCATATCCTTCAACATTCAGCGGGTGTCAATATATGTATATGACGAGCTAACGTTACACGACACGCTGCTGGAGTAGTTCATTACAGTCTTGCCCCGAAGTAATGTGTCAATGTGGCACAAAGGACTGTGGGTGGCGCAGAGCCCATGTCAAAGATTTTTAAGCACATGTTTGTGTGTATGGAACTAAATTTAATGACTCCTCTTCATTGTTTACTTGTGTGAATACGGTTTGTGTTCGGCAACACTGTTCGACGTTGCGAGAAGAGTGACACTTGAGAGTTGAAGGTCTTCGTTGAGATGCCGCAAAGCCCTCTATACTATAAAGGTATATGTACTCTGGTCGAGTGGTAAATTACTCAAGACGTTTTTTTTTCTTTTTGTTCCTTAATTATAAATGCCAAACTCACATCGAAATACAACTGCAGCCTGTACATGCTGCGGCACACGGCACAATACCACTCGAGTTCGTCAATTTGGCGAACATCCTGGACCGTTTTCTTGGGCAAATTAACGCATTTTGGATGAAACAGCCCGGCACAGGGCCCACAACACTCGATGTAGCACTCTGATTCACAGAAATCAATCCAACACTTTTTACAGAACAACATTCTGGCGAAGGATCTTCGAGCTGACTGACTACGAGAGTGGATAAAGGGCGCTATTTTGAGGAGCATGTGTCCCAGGAGATCCATTAAAAAAGGACCGACCGACACGACCCAAGAGTGGGGGAGATAATAAAAAAGAAAAGAATAGCCTGGGGCTTCCTTATTTCGAACAAGTGGTGATGCTAAAAGCATTAAAACAATCCACCCAAGCAGAAGACCCCTATAAAACGAGAAGAGCATGGAGCAGCCCTGCCGGAACAGAATGTGGGTTGATTCACATTGAGTTTTTAATAAGCCCGACGGTGGCTGTCCTTGTGATGCGGTTCTGCCGTATACAGATGGCTCGCTGGATGGTGTCCAAGTTGCAACAAATCTGCATAGGGTCACCTCGGCTGTACACTACTACACTGTACGAGGCCAGCCAGAAGCTTGTGGTATTCATAATGCGACAGATTTGCCATCGAGATGTGGTATTTGTTGCATAAGCGCGGCATATCTTTCATTAAAACCTGCTGGGTAGATGGAACTAAGGGTTCGTTTCATGGCGAATATAATGTAGGTACATGAATTTAAAATTAATGAGCATTGCATGTGATTTATACGATATACAGGTATACATACAGGTTCTTTTTTCAGCTGAATAGCAGGTGGATGGTTCTAGAAGTTGGTTCAAGGAAGACGTTTGGCCGACTGCCTTGGGGTAGTAATCAGTGTGACACGGTTAAATGGATGTCTATCTGGAATGCAACTATTATTTGTAGGATTTCTTGGAAGTTTTGCTTCCTTTGAAAATACATAGAATAAATACACCTGTTAAAGCTGTGAATGGGTGGGCTGAACCTATTCAAGCTATTCTGAAGAGATTTACATTGGGATTGAAGGGTGTTTTGCCCCGTACACAAAGATGCGACCCCGAAATGCTAAAAATATATTTGGCTAGGAAACAAGAGCGCAGATTTTCCTGATGCAGTTTTTTTTAACGGGTAATTTTTTTTATACAGATAATGATGGAGTAGTTTTCAAAGGTAAAGTAAAGCGCATTCTCATCTACATTACTTTAAATGTTCCTGCAATGCTGAAAGCCTACGGGCATTGGGTGGGTTTTGAGAGCATTGCAGGAAAAGTGTAATGTTCAGAACAGCGCAATATAATAAACGTAGCCAATAGTGACCTCTATACTGACCAGCCGGCCGGTACAATTAAGAGTTCCAACTTTAAGTGAATTAAAACATACGCTATAGCTTCACAACGGATCAGATAATTAGTGATTACGCAAACTCCCAGAAGCCTAAGCTCATCATAAACGTTAATTATTGTCCCATTTATTTTCATACTCTTTGATTTTCTATATGTTTATAAGCCCTGGTTTTTGGAGTTTTTTACTCAAAACCGCCTTTGAAGCTATTTTATTTGACAGCTGGTGTCTTTGTTACCGAAACGTCAACTACATCTGGATAACTTTTGAAGCAGTTTACACTACAGTTCTGCTATTCAAACAGTGCAGTTCGTTCTATTCAAAGAACGTGTACACTGCTTTACGAAGCAGTCTACACTGTTCGAATAGAACTTCAGAATTTAATTATCGGAAGTGCTTGAACCGCAATTTGCAGTCTAAATTGTCCAATGAATAATAATAGTTCCTTTATTGACTGCAAAAAGTCCTAACTGAGAGCCTAAACTGTTTTCATCCTTATTTGAGAGGGTCCATCCTTCTGCACCGTAAACCAGGACTTGGGTGATGAGGGTCTTAAAAATAGACACATATGTTGCTTGAGAGAGAGCTTTGCTACCCAATTGCCTTATTAGCACAAAGAAACAGCGATTGGCAAGAGTTATCCTTCGTTTGATTTTAGCACTGGTGTCATTGTCTGAATTTATAGCAGAACCCAGGTACACGAAGTCCCTAACTATCTAAAAATCATAAATGTCTATGCTGATGTTCTGTCCAAGACGTCGTTGTTAGGTGTCTATTCTTGATGACAGCATATACTTGATTTTGCCGCCCTCGTTGACAGCAAGACCCATATGCGCCGCTTCCGTCTCAATACTCACGAAGGCATCACACTCTGTTCTTCCAATTATGTCAATTTTGTCTGCGCGTGCGAGTAGCTGAAAGGACTTTTGGAAAATTGTGCCGCTGGTTTTGGCGCGGGAGGTCTACAAAATTCTTTCAAGTATGATGTCAAAGAAGTCTAAATCCTGTCTTGACATCAAAGCGGTCGATGAGTTCTTTAGCGACCTTGACGGAACAGCGTGAATTTTCCATCGTCATCCTGCACAGACTGACGAGTTTGGCAGGGATGACAAAACTAGACATTGCGCTATAGCTCGTCTCTTTAGATGGTGTCATACGCCGCCTTCAAATCGATGAAAAGGTGGTGTATATCGATCTGGAATTCCTGGGTTTTCTCCAACATCTGCCGCATGCTGAATATTTGATCGATGGTGGTGGTGGACTTTCCTGGTCTAAAGCCACCCTGATATGTGGTTATCAGATTGTTGACAAACGGCTTCAGACATTCACACAGTACAGCGACAGCCGAAAAGTTCTTGTATGCAATGTTAACAAGACTGATGCCTCTATAGTTTTCACAGTTCAGAGAGTCTCCTTTCTTGAGGATCGGGAAAACAATGCTAAGGTTCCATTTGTCGGGCATGCTTACTGTCGGGCATGCTCGACAATATCTTGCAAATGAGCTGGTGCATGCTCCTAACCAGCTCATCGCTAGCGGATTTAAAAAGTTCCACTTCATCCATGTCGGGTGGGCGGTATCGTTCGTATGTTTCGTGGGTATCGTCTTCGCGCGGGTTAAAAGGTTCATTCTGCCTGACAGCGGGATTTGGTTCGTCCACGCCGTTGTACAGTCTGCAGATATTGTTTTTTTCCAAATCTAACTGTAGGGATATATCTCTCTAAGTCTTCCGGGATAACTATTCACGAAAGTGCTGAAAGGGCGTTTTAGAGCTTATTTCGAGCCTTTGTTGCGGGAAGAGCAATGCAGCTTTCGGCCTGGCAGAGCCACAACCGACCAGCGTTCCTCGGGGTAAACTCTGGAGAGTTGTGCAGGACTACGCATTGAGTGGGCCTCTTCTGAGAGCCATTCAGTCTGTATGGAACTGCAGAAGCTGCAGTTTCATTTGTATAGGAACTGCAGAAGCTGCGTTCGAATAAATGGCGTCAAATCCCATCCTTTTGATGTATGCGTTGGACTTCGCCAGGGCTGTGTTCTATATCGCCTGTCCTTTTCATAGCATATATAGACTGGATGGTGAAGCGCAGTATTGGTGAGGAATCTTTCGAAATGGCTGGCATCAGGATAGCCCATCTGCTTTTCGCAGATGATAAAGCTATACTGGCATCGTCCGAGTAGGAATTTCAGCGAGCACTGGATGGGTTTGCGGCCATATGTGGTAATGCTGGGATGAAGGTAAACGTGAGCAAATCCAAAGTGATGCTTGCTTTCCAAACTCCTGTGCAGTGTACCCTGCACATAATAGAGTCCCATTGAAACAGGTAGATAAGTTCCAGTATCTCCGTGTCTTTTTCACGAAAGATGGAAGGATACTGAGTTATCCTGTAGGATTGGTCAAGCTGAAGCAATAGTAAAGGAACAGGGCCAGCTGAGCTTGGAGTGCAAAGATCTCAGTTTTTATACCCGACCCAAGGTAAATTTATTTTACTGCATGGTTTGTTACACTGGTGAAATGATCACCGCAGACCCCTAAGACCTTTAAGTGATATGATCCAGACCGACAGGTGAATCGATTAAGTCATCCATGTCCGTCTGTCCGTCTGTACGTATGTGTTAAGTTTTTAGGTCTTTAAAATTGAGCTAGGACGCTCAAACTTGGAGTGTATCTTGGTTCTTATTTTGCACAGGCAAGGCCACTCCCACTACTGGCTTTTCTTTCAAAACGCCTTTTGGTCAAGTTAGACAAAGCGTAGCAACTCAAATTTTGGTATAGAGCAATAATGGCCCAAAAACTCTAAGGAGGCAAAAATTGGACCGCCCACAATATCGAACATGTCCACTGTTAACATGTTCAGATCTTTAAATACCCGATTTCTCGGGAAGTTCACTCCAAATCGAATATACAAATCTATTTTCCCATGAAACTTCAGACTGTTACTAAACCTAAAAAATTGCAATGTTTGGGGTCTCTGACTATTTCCGTAGTTTAAAAGCACACCAAATTTTGTCTTTCTACCAATTAAAGAGGTCCTTTTTCCATTTTTGGAAGGAATGCTTCAAAGACTTGTCATTCAATCCTTTTAACCCATCGAGCATTTTTTACGTAAAATACCTTACGAAAGTTTCTTAGTTTCGGGGATTCCCCTTATTTGTGAAGAACTCACACAGTTGTCATGATCGCAAAAGATTCAACCATGATCGCAAAATATTTAAAAACATGGTTCACATCAAGCTCTTGGCTTTTATGGGTTTGTCAACATACATTTTTACATTATTTAAGAAGAGTAACCCCGGCATCGCATTCTATTTCATTTAGAAACATATGAATTAAAATATTTAGACTTGTCATAGAGACAGGACTTCAAGTTTTTTTGCCAGAGAGAAAACATTTGACGGTTACCTCTTAGTTTTGACGACTGGTGAGATCTTTCACAAGCACAGTTCTAAATAAGGATAATACAAAGATATATATGCAAGTTATGTTGCTAAAAATGCACTTTTTTAAACATAACAAAACATATTCCACAAAAATAACAACATATTCCACAAGAAAGAATATGCAGATAACTAACAACATTTATAAACAATGTTGATCGACAATTCACATTTCTCTTATCTGATGTCTGGAATTGTAAGCTCCTATCATTCATTTGGTCCGAAAAATAAATAAGCCACAGAAAGTGTCAAAATATTGACTTATGTTTCCGCCACCCCAATCAAGGCGCCCAAATTGTTCTTATTGCGTACGTGAGTCCACATTCAAGTTTCCTCTTATTATATCCATCATTAACGTCATCCGCAAGCTGCTCACACTCACATTCAATGAGCGTATTATATTGATTGATTAGGATTTTCAAGCAGCCACCTTATGTCCTTCGACAGTAACGACATGTACATACATACACAATTCCATTGATTTCTTTATTTTTCATCTTTTTATGAAGATGGAAGCAAACTTCCATAAATGTATAGTTTGAAGAGGAAAGAAATAAATAAATCCAACCATTTGCACAACGCATATACCCACCCGAGGCTATAATGTGACTTTGAACAGGACCGGCTACAGGACAAACGGCTGAATAACAATCTACTCTTTGTTTTTCCTCCCGCCATGAAGTCTACGTTGTCCACACGCATTGCTGTCCCTCGTCATCATCATCAACGAGCTCCACCGTCAACAGAGGGGTTTTCTAATTACACAGCCATTACGGCACTAAGCATGGGCGGACAACAAAGGAGCCCACTACCCCTGGGAAAGGTCTAAGTGTAATTAAAATCCTTTCCACAGCCCCACTGATGCTGGGAGGTCCTTTTTATGTTATATCTTGCCGATTTCATTCCAAATTGAAATTCAATAAATTGAAAAGAAAAATTCTTCAGTTTTCGATGAGAGGAAGTTCAAATGAACAAACATGTTCAATATACCTTCAAGGAACCATCTACAAGGGTATATTGTTGAGTAGAATGGAACAACCCTATTTAATCAAACAAAGGCCCATCAGCAGAGCAACTCAAAGCAAAGACAATTTGAGTGCAATTAATCGAGAAACGTGGAGTAGCATTCTTCTTTGTAATTCAGCAATTACACACACACACAACCTTCGGTCGGAAAAGTCAATTCAAAAATCACCGTTTAGGGGGTTTTCCAAATCACCCTTAAGACCACACACACACACGGTGATGAGCGGGATTAACCCACCCCCAACACCAACAAATTAAGTATTAACCGTGGCTTAGATGAGAAAATATTTAATTTTAACTTTGGACAGTGTAACCGACGACGTGTGTCCTTAACTCCTTTCTGTCACGCAAATACACCGGGAACAAGTACAAGATTGGATTTCTGATCGGCCTGCGGCGGGGGTGGGAAAATCCCAAAGAATTAATGCACTATTTCCCACTTATACGGCAAGCAAAACACTGGAGGGTGAATCATATATGTGGAGTGGAGTTAACTACCCCAAATGGTAATGACATAGTTGGCAAATGAAGATAGCAACGTTATTGCCAAAGTTTTTTATTTGCAAAGTGGCTAATAAAGTTGGTGTTTGCTTGTGTCGTACTCGTACTTAGGGCACACATTCCGTTGGCTCTTTTGATTATGTGAATTAGGTAATAAAGTTATTAGGGTTTGGAAAGCCTAAGCTCCGGAACGAAGTCCGTATTTTATACCAGGAAATGGATTTTTAATGGAAATGAGATCGCAGATCAATTTCGGACTGAAAATTTGGTTCGGGAAAGTTTCGTTGCGACACCCATTTAGGAAAAAACGACCAGTATGATTATGGATAATTTCTGTGGGTTTGTTTCGACTCTTATAATAAGAGAAAAGACTGGGGAGATGCTGATCTACAGTGGTTTCAAACTACTTAAGACTATAATGCGATAAGGAGAGACCGTCGGCGGAAACCTTTTCAGCACATCAGGCGATCTCCGCGATATCAAAGTCATAATCTAATACTGTACAATGAACATAGCCGGAACAAAATTTGGAAAAAATTTAGGCTATCACCTGAGGTAGCCTAAATATTTGGCAGCAATTAAGACGATTCGCATCGAATTCCTGTAAGTCTAAAAACAAAATCAAAGAGAAATGTATCAAAGAGCTTATAGGGTGTTTCCACCAGCCATTAGTCTGCGATTAAACCAAATCTCCCTTAAAACCCCTTTAAATCACGCGATTTACTATACGAATTTTAATCACTTCACGAAGACATTAAAAATTAGTCGCGTTATTAATCTCTTCCACGCATGAATTGTTGATTCAAACCGTACAGAATTCTTCGTAATTTGTGCGTTATCTGACGAAACAAATCAAACAAACCTTCATTTGACAGTTTGGTATCGCCAACTCAGCTATGTTTGCTGTTTTGTGCAAAGGGATGCGCAGAACTGTTGCGCATGTTGCTGTTGCTGTTGATGTGGATGTGGTTGGACCTGTCTAAATGCACTGAGGATTGACCACTGCAACAGAATGATAAATATTAATGTTGGCACTGCTGGTTGACGTTGATTAAGTTAGGTTAGGTTAGGTTAAACAGGTGTGTGGTGAAAAGGACCACACAGACACTAGGAACCAAAACGGGACCATCGCGATCCCTGGGGAACCAGTTCAAAATAACATTCAAAAGGCAAAAACAACCTAAACACTCGCCGTGAAACAGCCAATTTCCCTGTAAAAAATTGGTTGATCAAGTTGGTCTACTATCAAATTTGTATAGCAAAATCACACCAACATATTTGATGTTTTCGTTTTGTATATCAAAAAAATCGGTGCCAATAATACATGAATTCAATTAGTTTGAGATTTAGCAATTAAATCTAAGTTGCCCGTGAGCCAAAAAAACTCACGTTTTCAAGAAGATGCGCAGAGCCATTTCACACAACAGGACGTCATTGAGAAATGTCGACAATGAAAGCATGCGTCAAGTTAATCTCCTCGTATCCGGTGGAATCACTGTTGGATTAACTTTTAATCTCCTTACGTTAATCTCTGTCTTATGTGCGGTGGAAACACCCTATTATTCAGAAAAGGAAAGAATCAGTAAGCCTGGTCAATAGATATTTAACTTTCTCGAATGCCGACCCTTTCTCATAATCATAATTGACTATTGAATGAGATGTTTAGATGCACTGATTTATGGGCGTCACTAAATCGAGACGTTGGAGGCGAGGGTTCAAATCACGGATGTGCAATTAATTGTTTTTGCACGGACGACGCGAACTGCAACGTATTCACAAGGAGACCAGGAAGCTCCTGAATCGGTCTTAAAAACCAATTTAGTAGAAGACTGGAATCTATATCGATTGAAACAAAATGATTTTAAGGGACTTATTCGCAAGTCGAAAAATGACTCTTATAAAAATTTTGTGAGGAGATCGAACCTCGAAGTAAAATTAGTAGGCTTGTGAAAGTTCTTCAGAGGGACAGACCAAGCAAACTGGCTTCAATACTCAAACATGATGGTACCTATACTGAGACCAAGGCGGAGACCTTCAGTCTTCTCCTAGAGACCCACTTCCCGGGAATTGAGATCACCACGTGCTCTTTAGTGGTACCGGCAACGGTGGCCGCTGTAGAACCAGCGAACACAACGCGGCTTAACTGGTGCATTGCATCTAGAGTGGTAACTGATGATGCTGTCAAATATGCTATTGCATCTTTTGAGAGCTTTAAGTCACCTGGTCCAGATGGAATCCACCCAGTTATGCTGAAGCAAGGTTTAGGCCAGCTGTTGCCCACGTTGAAAATAATTTTCACTGCGAGTCTTGCCTTGGCTTACATACCCACCCTTTGGCGTATGGTTAAAGTCGTTTTTATACCAAAACCTGGTCAGTCAGACTACGGCCTAGCCAAATGTTTCAGACCCATAATTCTGGGTCTTCCTTCCTGCTGGAAAGCTTAGAGAGACTGGTTGAGCTGCGCGTGCGAGGTTGCTCTTCGATTTCATCCTCTTTCTCAGATGCAACACGCTTATCAGCGCGGAAAATCCTGCGAAACTGCGCTTTAAAACCTTTCTGGTAGGATTGAATTTGCTCTTGACCAGAAGGAGTACGTGCTGGGCGTTTTCGTCGACATTGAGGGGGCTTTTGCTAACGCGAGGTTTAATAGCGAGTGCAACTCAGGTAGACAACACAGTGTAGGTGAAACATAAGTTCAGTGAATTATGGTAATGCTAATGCAAGGGATGCTGATAACCGATGCGTCATAGCTGGGGTAAACAAGGGCTGCCCCCAAGATGGAGTTCCAACTCCTCTTTTATGATGCATGGTTGTAAACTCTCTGCTATCAGCTCTCAACCTTCCTGGAACCTGAACACAAGCTTCAGGTTCCTTCTGTCGGTTCAAACCTACGGCTGTGTGCTCCCAGGCGCAGAGGTCCCTGGACTTGATCGATGATTGGTGCACTCGGAATGGGCTTTCAGTGAATCCTCTTAAAACTACGGTTGTTCTCTTTACGCGAATGAGGAAGGTCACTGGTCTTACTATGGCGGTGTCACTATCCTGATACCCTCATCGGTCAAATATTTGAAAGTAATCCTTGATAGAACAGAGGCGCTTTGGGCAAGACATGGGGTTTATCTCAGACTTCTTGTAGGCTTCTTAACCGGCCACCAAGCTATTGCTAGACACTTGAATGTGTTTGGCTTAAGCGAAACTATCACCTGTTCTGCTTGTGGAGAGGACGACGATACAGCGGAACCCTTGCTCTGTAATTGTCCTGCCTTAGAGAAATTAGATCAGGCTAAAAGGAACTGAGAGGCTCATTTGCATTTTTAAACATGGAAGTGCGAAAAAGGTGTTTTCAGATCCAAGTGACCCTCATTTCCAAAAAAGGAAAAAACTGATTTTACTCTTACTAAAGGGTTATCTTCTTCACATGTTTGCGGGCCATGGTCAAGTCACTTATAGAATTCGTCTGGCCGGGTAGAGGCCCAACTGACCACCTTTTCTATGTGCGACTTGACCTGCACAGAGGTTCTTAAGTTGGTTTTCAAATAAACCAGACTTACAGCAATTTAAATTTTTACATGCTCGAATTTAGAGGCAACAAATTCTAGAGTGTTCATGAAGAAAGCAAATTTGGTCAGCAAAAATAATTCCTTATACTCCATCCCAACGATAGTTTGCAGCCCCTTTGCCAGATTGTGTGATGGATAAGCCTGCATTTGCGTGCGTGAAACACTTTATTCTTTGCGACCTATAAACTTTCGTTCAGTACTAGCTCAAAGTTACTCGTATATAAGGACAAGATCTTAAAAAATTCAAAGCAGTAAAAATCATTGGCCCAGTTTGTGAATCCCCCATAGGTTAGGTTAGGTTAGGCTGATGGTTGCCCTTGTGACAAAAGTCACGGCTCACTTAGACCAAAAGTTGAGTCCATTGTGACCATTAGGGGAGCCCTCTGAACACCTGGAATGAAAACAGAAATAAACCGCTGTTAGAAGCTCAGAGTGCCGCCCTCTTGGCATTATCCAGATTTGTATACAAATCTTAGGTGGGGTGCCGTGGCGTAGTGGTTAGTGTGTGTGCTTACTACGCCGGAGGTCTGGGTTCGAATCCTGCCATCGTCACCTGAAAAAAAAGACTTGTTCTTTTTCACGGCCCCCACCTCCGCGAGGGTCTGACAAGCCCTCCGAGAGTATCATTTGTCTTGAAAAACTTCTCAAGGTGCCGTTCGGATTCGGCAAAAAATTGTAGGTCCCTTTGTATGTAAAGAAATTAACACACCAGCATACATTGTTGAGAAGTTGGCCCTGGTTTACCCCGAGCTGTTGTGCCACTCTATTTATTTATTTTTTATACAAATCTTAGGAGGTCCTTTAAATCTACATTATTTAGATCTTCGAGCTCGTTGAAGAAGTAACTGCCGAGGGTGCTACGCCTGATGCTGCAAAGCAGGTGGCGAACAGATTCAATTTCCTCAACGTCCCTGCAACTTTTGCATTAATCGTTATGCGGTATCGTTATCCGGTGTCGGCATGCCTAGCCGCTCAGCGTGTAGACCCACAGCGCAATGCCCCGTGAGTACTCGGATACTCTTGCGGGCTTATCCGATCATAAATAGTGATTTCTTTTTATTTACCGCTAGACATAGCTTCCTTGCGTGTCTGCACGTATCATGTTCTGTCCAACGAAGGTTAGTTCTACTCAAGGATTCAGTTTCTATCCTGCGTGCTATCGGACTCAGCGGAATTCTTATAGATTTGAGGGCTAGAGATGCATTCATCACTGACCCATATCTCGCAAGCTTGTCCGCTTCTTCGTTTACCGGGATATCGGTGTGACCTGGCACCCAAATCAGATTTACAGTGTTGCCATCCCCCATAGTTCTGGATATGTCGGGTTTCGTTTATTGATTACAGTATATACTTGGTTTTACCGTCGTTGACTGCTACACCCAAATATTCGCGCTTCCGTCCTAATACTCACGAAGGCTTCACTGACATCACGCTCTGTACTTCGAATTATGTCAATGTTGTCTGCGTATGCGATCAGTTGAGCGGACTTTTGACAGATTGTGCCTCTGGTGTTGGCGCGTGAGGTCTGTACAATTCTCTCAAGTATGATGTTAATGAAGTCACATGACAGCAAGTCGCTCAAATACAAGCCTGTGAGTGAACACATACAAGCCTGAAAGTGAACTAAGAAATCAAAAACTGGGCCCTGGGGCTGAACGCATTCCACTGACTGATTTTTTAAGCCTATAACTGAGATTTATGTATCTACCTACTGGTGCAAATACAATCCAATGCAACGACTGATATTCAAAAACTTTGCAACAAACAGTGTAGGTACATACAAACATACAAGCAATGGTTTTTTGGGTTTGCGAATCACGCAGACAAAGGCTAACAACCCTTTAATTTTTATCTTATGGTGCATTGAAGCCCAACACATAAACCAAAAACTCTCATCCCTATAGATGGTCTTACCAAACTAACCTACCTCCCCAGCGGTTGCGGCTCACACATAACTCACTACACCATGCCATGCCCGGTCAGCCCCTGGGGCTAAAAGTTTTCTCATCGTAACATGACTTTTTCGCACGTCTACCTGCGTTTAGAAATTGGAATTCTGTCGAATATTTCACACGGAAATATGATTCATAGGCTGGCATTGCCAGACAGTGGTTCTCCGTTTCGTGAAACAGCCACTTTTGTGGCCATAACTAACGACGAGGCCGACCAAAGTCACCTCCTTGTGGCGCACGACTTGTTAGGTCTAATTACCTCTAATCCCATTTATTCGCCATCACGCATACAGCTTGTTTGGCGAGAGGGTGGTGCGGGCGAGGTGTCGTGTCACTACTCCAGCAGAGAGAGGTATTCGATTCTAATTTGTCACAGTCGACAGTTTTCCAGTTCGATGGTATTTTCAGGTTTTTTTTAGTTCTCCTCCTCATGTCCCAATCAGTAGAAACTATCTTCGCCCTTTATACGGCCACGTTGATCCGAGGCCAATGCACACAGAGGGCGGGTGTAGATTCTTGGGGAATTTAATTCAATTACTTGATTTCGACGACGACAACATGGTTGACAGGTCTTAGGTCTTTCTCAGGAACACAAAGCTGCAGTGTCTCAATCGATTTGGAGGAGATTTATTATAGCCACCGACGAGATCTAGAATGAATCTTTTGCTCTTCGGAACCTATGCTGTGTGCTGGGTGACGAAGCGGAATTCAATTGCCGACACAAATGGTAATTTGTAGCCAATTAACCATCGTCCTTGTCGAGCGCAATGGAATTCGTCGAATACGAAGTCCTTTAATTGAAAATTCTTCAACTTGAAAGCTTAGAGGTTTCTATGGGAATCCATCTAACTATTGTTATGCATAATGCGCCACATCTCGTTAGGCTCTGTGTGTATGTGAGAGTCCATGTTTTGGCGTACCACCCCTTGTTGCTTCATTGAGCTATTGATTTCTCGTGTTTTTTTCGTGTCGTTTTATTTCTGTTGCTGTAAGATTAACAAGGGTTACAAACCACCTTCTTTAGCCCACCCTGCTGCCGCGTGTGCTAAACATGTTTTCGATTCTTTGCAGCATTTCAACCCAAGTCTTTCCTGGTTCTTCCATACCGAACAAGGTGCTGAAAGTGCTGTGCGCTATAAAAGATTTATCGTCGAGGACACAGGTGTACTTAAGCGAACGCGAAGAGCACCGCGTCGTATATTCCAAATCATTTGGCTGATGAAAAAGTTTTCGTTTGCTGCGACGTGTGCAGAAAGAATCATTTGAAAACTTGTGTTTGGAGTCTCAATTCTAATGGACGGTGAATGGGTGGCCTCCACTTGGGAAGAGGTCAATGTAACATGTGAACACTCAAAAGGTTGCATGTGGGAGGAAATGCAATCGCTGTAGCTACATGACAGGTGCTTTTCTTCATTTCGATTCAACATGCAGTGCGGGTGGGAGGGTTTGTCGATAGAATTCTGCGCGACTTGGCATTGACGTGGCAATATTTATGAACAAGATAGGCTTTTGCCCTGCCTTAAAAAAGCGGGTGAGTGAAATTCAAAGCCACAAAGAAAACTTTGTCAATTCCTCTGCAAAGAGTGTCACGTAGAGAGCAATAAATCTTGAAAACGCTCGAGAATTTCCTCCACTTATCAATGCCAAACTCAAGACCTAATACGATGCCTAAAACATAGTCGATAATTCACCCACTTAGATTGCTTAAAATTCGATTCTGTGACATAACCCCTGTAGGCCTTCTCGATTTACTTGTGGCAGATCAAATTACTTGAACTTTTTGGCAAAGCTTCAAGAAAAAGAAAAACCCACAAAAGGAGAGAAAAATCTTGGCGATGAGCAAGGCCGTCGACGGTAACATAAAACCCACATACCGCAAATCCCTATCAGCCGATTAAGTGAGCCCCAAGAGAAAAGGATATCGCAAATCAACTGTTGGAGCCTAAAAGCTGCAACCATTAGAAATGGCACAAGATAACCAGGTCCGTATTAGTGTATCTCTATATGCCTGGCTATTGGCCAAATTTCTTTTTACACGGAATTCGCGTTCTCCCACTGAAATCAGTGACTCACCGTCATCATCATTATTATGTTACTGTATCTTTAAAGTCACGCGAAAACAATTTTTATGACACCAAAAAGGATCACACAACCACTAACTGGTTGCAAAAACAAATATTTGATGCCCTATTAAGTTTTATATGAACTTGGGGACATGGCCAGAGTATGAGCCGTGATTTTACAAACAAGGACAATGAGGATGGTTTTTGTTAAGGCAGTTTGTTGCTGAACAGGGTCTATACATGGTATGGGAAATTATTATGGATGGTTAAGGGTTTAGCGTTGCTGCAGAAGCTTAATTTTTGACAGCTTTATAATAAGAGACATCATTCGCCTACAAATAAGGTTTACAAAAATCGGGTTTGGAAAATATTTCTCATAATTTCCCTGCTTACAGTTGAGCCGAGAAAACATTCCATTACAATCATTTAAGTTTTCGTGAAGTTAAGGAGCGTTCTATTGTGTCGTAAAGTATTTCATATTATAACTCTTCTTGCTGGCAACGACACAGACGTATAAGCGTAATGGCAACAACTAAATTTGAGATTTGAGATTTACTCTTGCTCTTTCCGCCTTCACGTGAAGTACGAAAAAACCTTAACCTAAACTTATGTAACCTATTTTACCTAAATTAATTAAAAACTGTATTTTGATACTCTAAGTTGTAGACAGATGTTTTAGTCATTTATTACGAACATAAGTGGAAATCGTCCACACTATAGTACTCGTTCTAGAATCTCTAATGTAACGACTCCGATTAGGTACAAGAGCACATAGTTTATGCTTGTATTTCAATGAGTCCGCATTACCTTTGGTCCTTCAAAAGGTGTTTCTTGTAGTAAAACAGTAGTTTAGCCATAAAAAGTACAAGAAAAAAAGCTATTCCATAACTGCGTTTCATATCTCGATATGACATTTCGTTCGCCAGTAGCTAGGAGAACAGCAACAAAGCACAGTAAGTATTGCCGATTCATGAAGTTGCTGTTGGAAAAGTTTGACGAACAAAAGAACGCTAGTTGGAAACTCTGGAAAGTGGCCAAAAAGAACAAAAGAGTGTTCTCGAAAAAAAGCTTTATACTAAATTCAATGAGCAGAAGAAAGCTCTAGAAAGCAAACTCGATACCCAGAATGCACTTTTTCAGAAAAAGTTTCAAGCAGAAGATCAAAGAATTCAAAGCGCGGAGGAAATGTTCTCTGAAGAACAACTCGAATTGGTTAGGAAACCGAAAGTTCGAGAATGTTTGCATGACTGTGCACAACGGAATGAAATGCAGTCGCCTGTGTTCGATGGTGAAACATCATGGCCGATTAATGAGAGACAATTCGAAGCTGCCGAATCGCTGCAGATGCAGACCATACCTGAAGAAAAACAAAAAGATTATGATGCCATGGTAAAAGTCATCCAAATGAGGTTTGGCGACAACCACATGCAGCAAGTAAACCGGGTCCAGTTGCGCCGAAGAGCTCAGACAAGGGCTGAGACGCTTCACTGACATCGAGCGATTGGCTAATTTGTC
This sequence comes from Neoascia interrupta, assembly GCA_947623515.1. Classification (NCBI taxonomy): domain Eukaryota; kingdom Metazoa; phylum Arthropoda; class Insecta; order Diptera; family Syrphidae; genus Neoascia; species Neoascia interrupta. Next base: position 117,780,204 of record OX392463.1, on the reverse strand, counting down.
CTATATCCCAGCAGAGAGATTATAAACATTGCGGATAGAAAGTTAAAATAGCTGTGAGAAAGGCAACAAAGAAGACACTCGCTCAAGCACTAGCATTTGCCTTAACAATGGAAGCTGCGGATCAAGGAAGCCACGACATCAGGAAAACAGGCTACGGTAGAGTGCTCATGTAAACGCATCAGCATCGAAAGGCAAAGCACGAACACCGCTCGCGGACAAATGCGATGCTGGAAATGTAACGAGCTGGGACACCTACACCGACAGTGTCGAGCTCCATCAAGACAAGCACGCTGCCCTCACTGGTGCTAGAATGAGAAAGAAGGACGAAGCGCAAAAGTTAGTTGATAACATCGATCCCCCCATGACCATCATCCAAGTTTCGCAAAGAAAACGCTGCAACAAGAGTCTGACAGTGAAGGCAATCATCGCCAACGGAAAATGTGTGGCCACCATCCGAAGAGACCTTGTTCAGACGTCCTGGCTACATAACACCAGCTGCTACAGTCTGAAAACAGAACTAAAGCATATGGGGAGGTTCTTCTACAGATACAACTGGCGGGGTTGACATGCATTCTTGATGCAACGAAAGCATCAATGGAGGGGACTTCATAAAGGCACACGAGGTAATTCTAGACCTTCGAATGCAGGTGCATCGAATCGTCGAGATTCCTATGGTACACGGAAACGACAACGCAGTTAATCTTTGGGCGATAATTAGAAGCGATGAAGTTCTGCGGCCCTCTTCAAAGACAGTTCTTCGGACACGTTTGGAGGGCGATCCTGCAAGCCACCGATTCAATCTCATTGAACCAGATAATGAAAGCGAAATGAAAAGTTACCTCGTAGGAAAAATACTTGCGGAGCCAAGGAACAGCATGGTGGCGGTAAGACTGATGAGCCCAAATAAGCACCCCGTTAAGCTTGAACAAGGAGAGCTGATCGGAAGATGCGTACCCGTTGCAGCCTGTCTCTCCATCAAAATTGACCGAGGTGTGTAAGACCATACTCGAAGACTGTGAGCTAAATCAGGAGCAACAAACCCTAGCGGAAAATCTCAATGGCGAGTTTGCTGACGGATTTGCGGTACAGGATGGAGACTATGGTCGAACACAATTCGTACAACACCACATAGACACCGGAGATGCTAGACCAATCCGTCAACCTGCTAGAAGACCTCCGTTGGCGAAACAGGAGAAGGCCGCCGAGATGATATCGATCACGAAAAAAGAGGGTTTGATCGAAAGCTCGAAAAGTCCGTGGGCGCCGCCTGTTGTACTGTTGAAAAAGAAGGATGGCAGCACTCGATTCTGCCATGAAGGACAGCTACCATTTACCTCGAATAGATGACACATTGGACACACTCTCTGGAGAAAAATGATTTTCGACCTGAAAAGTGACTATTACCAGGTACAGATCCATCCAGAAACAAAGGCAGTTTGCGGTAATGCCATTGGCAGTTTACGGAAATGCCATTTGGTTTGTGTAACGCTCCGGACGTCTTTGAGCGTCTTATGCAACGTGTCTTACATGGTCTGACGTGAAAAACCTGCCTGTTACGACTCGAATGATGTCATCGTTTTGGGAAAACGTTCGCTGAACATCGCGACAGCTTGAGGGAGGTGTTCTCACGACATCGAGCAGCACATTTGAAGCTCAATCTAATGAAGTGTTTGCTCTTCAGAGCAGAAGTAAAGCATCTGCGGCATGTGATATCGACGAATGGAGTAAAGACGAACCCAAAGCAAATCGAAGCTGTGAGAAGTTGGCCAGTTCCCAAAGACAAAAAACCAGCTAAGGAGCTTTTTTGGTTTTGCTACTTACTACAGGAGGTTCGTCCAGGATTTCGCAGGGATCGCAAAGTTTCTGCACCAGCTGACTGAGAAGGGAAGACAATTCAAATGGTTGATTCAAAGAGTGAAAGAAGCTTTCAACATCTGAAGCAGCGCCATCCCCGGGAAGATATTTATTGCCGCAACATCAGAGGTTCTTTCTTTTGAAAGTTCGTACAACTTCTATCATAATTCAGACGATGCTTGTGCACTGATCGGAAGAACACAGCGTGATGCCAGTGAAGCCTAATGAGCATTGGCACGGAGGCGGCGAATATGGGCCTAGCCCTATGCGGATGGATGAATACCAAGTATAGCTTTCATCAAGAAGACCGGTACAGAACATCGATGAGACGTTGCAAAACATCACCATAGACAGCTATAGCTTTAAGGAAGTTAAGGACTTTGTTTGCATGATTCCGCTATGAATTTAGACAACAATTACAGCGCCGAAACGTTATAACTTTTAAGGCATTGGCGATTGTTAGACATAATTTTAAAGGTTTTGGGATATACCGCGTTAAAAATAAATTATGAGTGCAGACCGTACTCACCCCGATTAGCACTACGCAAGTTGCAGCGGTGCGTAGGCGGTAGTGTCTCGTTCTCTCGTTGTTGTGCGTCAGGTGGCGTCAGAGCAAACAGTGCTCACTGTATCGCTGGGGCTGGCTAGCCAATTCGCAATCGACGGTGATGAGCCGATTATTGGATCCCATGTTCGCGACAATTTGAAACTGTCGTCGCGATTGAAATTTTTGTGGCGTTTTATCTCAATCCCTTCACGAACAAGCCGTGGGAAGTAATGCGACTCCCGAGCCGGTATCTTAGCCTGATCAAATCTGATCCAATGGTGTTCGTTGGGATGGTCTAAGACATGCTCGGCTAGAGCGGATTTTTCTCGCTGCTGATTGCTCACAGCATTTATATGTTCTTTCAAACGGGTCGAAATACTTCGTCGCGTTTGTCCAATGTATGATGACCCACAGCTGCAAGGGACTGCGTAAACACCGGGAGTTTGGAGAGGAAGGCAGTTTCCCGGTGACCACGCTTAATGTAGCTTAAGCCAAACGTTCGGGGTGAGTACGGTTTGCACTCATAATTTATTTTTAACGCGGTATATCCCAAAACCTTTAAAATTATGCGCTGAAATGTTGTCTGAAGCATGATACCTGTCAAAGGCGGATGACGCTTTTCGAGAGGAAAAAAAAACTTTTGGTCCCGTCTTCATAGACGAAGCAGAGGATTATATAAAATCGAACAGCACGGCGACACCGACCACCGAGCTAGCCGAAACGTCAGAATACAATGGCGATATTGGCTAAGTTTTTTTTAAGCGGGAACACCAATGCCTCAGCATGGAAAATCTCCGAATTTACACCAAAAGGACAGCGCAGTAGAGAGGCAAAGAGTATCAGATGGCGCACGCAAGTGGAAGGCACCCCCAGCCAACTTTGCGCTAAAAACTGGAGACAGAGACTAGCGAAGGTTGTAAATTAAGGCCCATACCTACCTCGGACTGTACCTTAAGTCAAATAAGTTAGTAAAGTAATGAGGAGTAAGGCATCTACCATGCTTGCGCTTCTTATTTTGCGACAAAGATCTCTCGAGCTCCTCCCCGGTTGTCTGTGCTCACTTTCGCCTTTCACTCGCTATAAAGGCGACTGTACGAGATTTTTTGAGTCTGTGGTATTATGTCGAATCTTTTAATGTAAGATAAGCACATTTTTGTGGAACAATGTGACTTCTAGGTGCCAACGGAAGCCAATTAGGTTTTTTTTGCCTTAATCTCTACGCTAATCTCCTTTCCTAGGCAGTAGTCTCGTGCGACATGTATATACTCACAATGAGTATAAATCCAGATCATCTATGTTCTCATTTCGCCTCCTCTAGGCTTTTCACTTTGTAACAAGGAACACAGGTGCTATCGAATCTATCTTAACAAACACCCAGATCGATTTTATTGAACTCAATCCGTTTCGTATTGGGAGTGTAAAAATCCACCCACGGTGCACCACCCCGTTTGAATCGGGTTATCCGTTTCCTGGATCCAAAAAGTTTAAAATGACTCCAATGCACTTCTCGTATATTTATAGCCACTACATAAGTAAAATGCTAAATAGTTGCCATAAAATAAGCTTACATCGCGTTATCTTGGTGGTCAGGTGCTTAATATCCTTGACAGCGTTTCAACATTACAACCATTTGCATTTTTCAACTCTCTTTTATTGGTAATATACTGGTCGTTGGGGTTGTTTATGCCATCTGTACTTTACTTAATTTTATTATTTGATTGGTGGTTGGGTATGCAGAACCAGATAAATGTGTTTTGGTGTATAACCATCCAATGAAATTTGCATAAATTCAATTCGGTTTTAACACGAAAGTATTGTGTTGTGATTTATTGAAAGTAATTTCCTGACTTTCGAAAAACTGGTTCCAAAAAAGTTGAGAGGACTGCACAGAATGACGAAATTCGATTATGGTTAAATGATTAGGTGAGGTGTAAAGCGAGCGGATTAAAATGCCTTTATTTTACCGAATGAATGTTAATTGCTTACGTAAACTAATTATGCGTTTCTGAAACTTGTTACCGAACACATTATTTACTGCGTGGTGAAAAGACTTCTATGGCATAAATAGAAAACCAATACAAATCTAATTAGTCTTATTTTTGTGGCTTTGATCATGTAACGAGAGAGCGTGCGAGAGTCTCGGGCGAGGTGTCAAATGAATTTCAAGAAATAACAATGTAGGCGTGATTCAGAATGACGGCGTTTTTTCTGTCTCGCACGCCGGTCATTTTGAAAAATTAACAAAATAACGCCGAGATTGGCTATTATTTTGACATTTGCTATTGTGAGTTGTCATTTTTTTTAAAGCTAATACGAACTTGCTGTGAAGACAGGCTATCTGATATACAGAGGTTAACATGTATCACTGAGCTTTCGGTCCCCGTCCGGTCGCCGTAATTTCAATCGCAGTGAACTGTTGATGCACAGCAACCGGACGGCGAAAATTCGTCGCCGTGTTGTGTGAACGGAGGAATGCTTTTTCTTAGGCTACCAAAAATATTTCTCCGTATCCGACTTTTTGCCGTCCGCTCAAAACCGGATAGTGCGAAAAGGGCAACAAATTTTACAAATACATATGTTGTATCTTGTCACTTTACAGTCAAAACAGTCGTCGCGTTTCATCGCTGTCATTGTGATAAGATATTAACAAACAATTTTTCGAGTCCCATGTAGATGCTGCCGCTCTGGCAGCGTTTCACAACATTCGCCGCTCTACAGCGATTGTTGTGAAACAGCCATTAGCGATACATGACGATATAAAATCATGCGGCAAATTGTCGTCCGACTAGAAGTTCATGCTTTTGTATGGTTTGCACGACTTCAGCTGCGGTACTTTCATTTTCTTGTTCAATTATGGAGTTGACATTAGTTGCCATCAAAATTGGCAGGAATGGCACTAAAAATTTTGTTGTGGTCACCGGATGATTATGTTTGCGGTAAAAAATCGTGTGGCTTGCCGCAGAATTGCCGCAGAATTTTCTGTCTTGCGAACCAGTCTAAAAAAAAAACGGAGAAGCGTGACTGGGTAGAAGAATATGATCTAGTGGCTAATAGCGTCTCCACATTTGTCTCCATGATTCAAGCTACAGTAGTATACAGAACAAAAAGTCGCTGGTTATACTCCCGGCCCCGGGGAAATTAAAAAAAAAACTTTAAAAGACATTTCTGCGGCAGTCTAAACAGCATAAATCTCTTCTTCTTAACTGTAGGTTTATTCGCCTAGGTTCGCTGTAGGTATAATTCGCTTTACTAAAGCGAATTAACCCAGGAATAGGTAGGAAACTCCCCACTCACTTGAGACTTTATAAAGACTTAAAACATGTATAAGGTTATTTCAAAGAGTTGCATTTAAATCAAAAGCCAACACCAGAGGCACAGTGTTTTAACAAATTCACTTGCTTGCTTAATGTCGACTTGCCTCCCGACGATAAAGGGCAAAATTTGGCCAAAATGTTAACAATCGGTTGATCCTTGGGATCATGAGATCCTCTACAATGGACACGGGTTTTCTTAAACAACAACTTTGTACTAGAAATTTAGTGGTAAAATAAGAGCTGTAGTGTGTACGCAGAAGTAACAGTCCGTAAAAGGACCGATGAATACCTTATCCTATTCCACATTGTAAAATGTTGATGTTATTGTTATTTTTTGACATTTCATAAGAGGGGTAAACTTGGAAAAGGGGCGTGGTCCAACCGCCTTCAAACTATCAATTATAGCAAAGATATTCCTAGTTTTAAAAAGAAATGTTTTATTATTTGATTGGAAACTGAACTTCTGATTTTGAAAAACACACTCTTTTTAAAATCCTTTGTGTAAAATAAATTTAAAAATTCCTTAATTCCTTTCGAAAATAATTTTCGAAATTCTTTGCTGCAAAGACAAAAGAGGAGAAAAGTTCAAATAGTTTAATATTTGCATGACGCGCTTTGCCAGAAAAAACACAGCGGCCGAGATAATTCACTGCGCCAAATTGCCCGACTACACCATAATATCACCTTTCATTTCATTTTTCAAAATTTTCACAGAAATGAAAATTTAACCAAGAAAAACGTACATTTATTTTATTCCAATCCACACAGAGCTCTCGCGTATAAATTCTATCTTTTCCTTTCCTAGATTATCCCTTTTCAGCAACTGATTTATTCAAATTTTATGCGTTGTTCCTGCGTCTACCATATGTTCCCGTGATTGGAAAAGAAAGCACCCTCACTCAGGACAAATAATCGATGTAATTTCATTGACGCATCTTTCTCCAGCAGACGCTAGTCGAATCGACACTTTATGTTTAGAAAAAGACACAATACAACACAGTATACATTTGTGTGTGTGTAATTTTTCCATGGTTTCCTTTGCCGTGCCGCCATCATCGGCGAAAGAGCCTTTACAAAAGCACGAGATTTCTAACCACCCTGCTGAATGCATTTTTTAAATTAAAATCCTCGACAATAAATCTTCTCAGGAACTTTTTTCGAATTCGCATTCACTTCGCCAAGCGTCTATTCCAGTATAGCGCGGGCTTGTACGACAACATTTTGCAACCATTTGCGTTCGCCTTTTAACGAGGGGCGCTGAGCGAATGCGTTATCTTCTACTGTAGAAGTCCTTCCCGGTCCCGGTCTCGTCTAACGCAGGAAGATTTCTCTGGCAAAATGACAAAAAGCTGCCGTTTCGCTTAGAGTGTGAGTGTTGTGTTCTAGTATATGCACGTTTGCCTTTTGTGTCTATGACTTTCGCAAAAAAGTGAAATGAAAACAAGGATACCCTGATTCCGTGCACAAAAATTACGCATTTTAGTCACAGATTCGTTCCATTCCGAATTCCACCCTTTGTAGACTCACCCCCACATCGCAAGCGGCAACGGCATCGTCGTCGTCGTTTTGTCTGGCATTTTTGAGTCCTTTTGCGCCAGACGAGACGACACATCGAGAGACTTTTCTGCCTCTCGTCCTTGTTCAGCTCTTTGGATGGGCTCGGTTTGGTATGAAAAAGGACGCGGTACTAAACAAAAAAAACAAACCTGGAACCACCAACCGAGCGCTTTTATGCGGTTTCTGGCATCGAACACCAAACAGCTGCGGTGTGACACTAACAACGCACCAGTAGCAGTGCGTTTCAGTCATCTGTCATCAGGACCGCGTAGCCCCAAGGGCCTCTAAGCAGCCAGCAAAACACAACCCAACGCAACCGTCGCAATGCAATTTCAGCTTATTACATCATAATAAATTTCATAAAAACAGCTTTCGTATATAGGATATTGGAAATGAAACAGCTACAACACTTGAGGATTGAACAAGGGTGTACTTCTGCCATATAGAGTCATCCCTTCAATGGAAAGGCCAAAAGTCGAACCAGCACCAGACTGCGTTGGGAAAAATAAAAATGCCGGAGAGGACCGAGCGACTACGACCGAGACGTGTGTCGGTTATTAAGGGGGCACTCATGTGCAAAGGCTTTTTTGCGAAAAGATAATGAGTGAGGATGGTGGTGGTCTGGGAATTGCCCATACAGATTGCCGGAGGGTAAGATCGAGATTAATTAAGGCTTTCTGGTTCTGGAGGTGGCGAATATATCTGGTCTTCCGCTTCCTTTGGCCAGGCGTTCATCCGGTCCAAACTATTTGCAATTAGTTCTAGATTATCGGCAAATTGATAGGTGCATGTGCCAAGGTAAATAAGTAGAACAAGAGCCAGAGCTTGTTTAGATGGGGGTAAAATCAGGTAGATTTTCCAAACAAACAAAGACAAGATGAATGGAAACAACCCTTAAAGCATTAAAGGTCTAGAAATTTCTTAAGAGATTTTTTAAAAGCACAACGCAATTGTTTCAATGATACACGATTTTATGCCGAAGTGTGATAAGTTCCTTTTAAAGACGCTTTTCTAATTAGAAAAAAGTGTTTTTTATCCTCAATTCCACAGGTTGGTTATACCTCATACTTACAGGTACCTTGGCAGGCGCTTTGTTAAGAGCGTGGAGTGCGAGAACTAAGCTTTGTCAAACCTGACTCCAGTGGTGGATTTAGAAAGCAAGATTAAGCAAACCCTCGGGGCAGCTATCATCAGCCACATTCTGAAAAACATGGGTACTGGTGCCCCAACCTACGGCAGAGTGATATGGTCCAAAGGCCAGTCAAACAAGGCAAAGCGATTAACTATTCCAGAGCTGGGAATAGCTAAGGACGATGAAGTTTCGATGAAGGATGGGGAAATCATCAGCGAGGAAAAGTCTAGAATGTGATGGTGGTAGAGGCTACAGACAATGATGAAGGAAGTCAAAATAAACCTCCATCATAGTAAGGTTGGCAAAGCCAAGCTGAGGCTGTTTCTAGCTGCAGCTGTACCTAGCCCTAATTCAGGAACCATGGATCGACAAGAACAGGGTTTTATGATTAGGCTCGAACAGTTTTTATGTCTATCATATGAAAAAACAAAGGTAAGACGAGAACCTGTTACGCAGCAAACAACAACCGACACATTAAGCATTAAGGCTAATTTTTGCACAGATGGCCCTACAACGGTGCTGGATGTTAGGAGGACGAATGAGAACTGCACGGTAGCGTCGGTCTTCATGCCATATGACGACGGTACCTCGATCTCCAGGGAATCAATAGGCGTTTTTCTTTTTTAGTTCAGAGTAGAGCACTGAACAGAGCTCGAACACTCTGAGCGTGCTCTGAACCGAATGTGCTCTGTTCTGATTTCGTAACGCACTTGAGCACATTTTTTGGCTGTCTGTCAGAATGAAAAATGAAAGAAAAGAAAACTTGAAAAAATTGGCAAAATATTTGTTACGAGCCGAAATTGATGCAAAATAAATATAATTTCACCAAACAAAAATTCATCAAACGCTTTAACTCGGCCTTAGAACAACAAACATCCCCTATTATTATTTTTTTTCAACATTCATCTGTCATTTCGCTGTGCTCAGCAATTAGCTCAGAATGCTCGGTCAAATTATTCCGAGCACATTGAGCGCGCTCCGATCATGCTCTGAGCGATAAAAGAAATACAAATCTTGGGCTTGTTTGACAGTTCGAGCTCTGCTCTGAACTAAAAAAGAAAAACACCCATGGAGGGCGCTATAGGGACTGCGTCCGAACAAGGTAAGGAAAACTTAGTCTTAAGGTGAAGAGTTACTGACCATCATACGATCTGGGGAAGCTCGGAAATTAACGCTAGCAGTGAGGTTTTGTTTGATATTGTTCTTGGGTCCAACCTTCATGCTTGCAACAGAGGAAATGATTACAGGATAGTTTAAGACGTAATTTTTGTATCTGAAGAGTTACCAAAATGGCATCGCTATCAGACAGACCATTGCTGGATAGTCTTTGAAATAAAGGTAGGCTCTCAGGCTATTGGAAAATTTACAAAAAGCAAACTGGGAAAAGTTTAATAGCGACGTACAGAGGACTGTCATTCCATGCTCGACGATAAAGTCGCATACATAGCCGATGTGTTCGCTAGCTCCTACGTAAAATCTGGTCCAAACAGAAACACAGTAGGAAAGAAATGGCTTCTCTGGTGAAACTCCAATACTGCGGAGCTCACCAACAGATCAAGAGCTAGATGGCACCTTGCAAAAGAGGGACTTATCGAATGGACCTGTAAAGAGGCGTAAAAATCCCAAAAAAAGAAATGAGATTCGCCAAGAGGAATTCATGGAAAAATTTCACCGAATCAATAGAAACCACAGCTGAAGCGTGCCGACTGGGGAAAGTCCTCTTCATAGCGCTAATAACGATGTCTTTACTCAGGAAGACAGAGGGCGATTGGACCACAACACACGTGGAAACGCTGGACGTGGTTACGGAAACCCACTCCCAGGTTGCACTGGATACAACGAGGATTACGACTCCGTAGCAGAGGCCTCTCGGAGGAGGATGGAGGAGAAAAAGATCAGGGCTCCTATAATCGATGAAAAAAGAAACTGACCTGTGCGATAAACTTCTTCGCTTCCCTCAAAGCACCATGGACGGATGACTAATAATGCTGCAAAAAGCAGGGGAGACTATCTTTCTATGGTTGGGTAATGTTAACAAGTCCTGCCTAAGGCTATGGTTTATTCCCAAAGCAAGAGAAGTGCAAGTGATATTCATCCCGAAGGCGGGGAAGCCCGTCTTCGTTCATGCTGAAGGCGATGGAGCGGTTTATTGACGGGTACGTGAGACAGGTTATTGGTGATAACTATCTATCAGAGTCACAGCATGCGTATCTTAGAAGCAGATCTGTGCGTGAACACTGTTAGTGCGTTTTCACGCACTAGAGGGAGTGTACTGTCTGCGCACTACTGCTCAACCTTACACTGGGCATAACTGCAGAGGCCGGGCAACTAAAATAGCTTAAGAGAATGCTTACTTACTTAAGGTGGCGCTGCAGTCCGGGGTGGACCTGGGCCTCGGCCAACAAGCTTCGTCAGCCAGCTCTGTCTCTAGCTAGCCGTCTCCAGTTTCGCACGCGAAGTTGGCTGAGGTCTCCTTCCACTTGCGTGCGCCACCTGAGTCTCGGTGCTCCTCTACCGCGCCGTCCCTGCGGTGTGGATTCGAAGATTTTCCGGGCCGGGGCGTTGGTGTCCATCCGCTCTAGATGACCCAGCCATCGTAGACGTTGTGTTTTGACTCTTTTGGCTAGGTCGGTATCGCTGTACAGCCCGTACGGTTCGATGTTATACCTCCTCCTCCACTCTCCGTCTATGAAGACGGGACCGTAAATCGTCCGAAGAATTTTCCTCTCGAAGCAGCCTAAAGTGATTTCATCCGCCTTTGACAGGGTCCATGCTTCTGCACCGTAAAGCAGGACTGGGATGATGAGGGTCTTATACATGGGCACTTTAGTTGCTCGAGAGAGGGCTTTGCTAGTCGATTGCCTCCTTAGCCCAAAGAAACAGCGATTGGCAAGAGTTATGCTTCGTTTGATTTCAGCGCTGGTGTCATTCTTAAGAGAATGCGCCTCTGTGGAAATTCAATGGGGTGCCTCCACAGGCACCGATAGATAGATTCGTTACCAGAATACCTGAAAGAGGTGAATGGGAAAAAGGGACTGTCGCAGGAGATGACAAGATCGCAGCCTATTCTGACGATTCTAGGATGGCCGTTGAAATAGGCACAGGTATCTTCTATGAAAGCTCTGGCATTAAGCAAATCATTCCGGATCAAAGACTACTGCAGTAATTTTCAGGCCGATCTGAAAGCGAGAATCGAAGCTGCCGCAGAACTGAAGAAAGAACGCCGCGAACACAAGACCGTTACGGTCTAGTCCGACACCCAAGCGGCCATTAAATCCATTAAGTTGGGTGTCGGAAAATTTTTGACGAGATACATATCTCTTGGCATTACTGTAGCTTTGTGTTGGGTGCCACGTAATCCCGATATCCCGGAAACGAAGGAGCTGACAAGCTTGCAAGATCTATGTCTCAGATATGAATGCATCTCTAGCTCTCAAACTTATAGCAATTCTGCTCAACTCTTTAGCATACACGAAACCTTGAGTAGAGCTAAATACGTTGGACAGAAACCGTCACTCGCAGACACCCGCAGGTATATCCGATCCGAGTACTCACGGGAATTAACATTATTTTTTAAGTTGGGTTGCACTTTGACCTGTTGGTTTATTGTGCCCCCTACTAAGCCTTGGCTCCCCTCGCAGTATAATAAATTACTAAATAATATCAAGGGCATGTGCTCATGTTTGGCCTTGGCTGAGAGAACTCACCCTAGAGCAGTTTCGATAGTTTAGTTTCACGTAGGAATCTGAGAATAAGAAGTGGGTCCTATGTTCTCTGTCTTTCTCAGACATTTAATCCTTTTACGGTTCAGGGCCTAACAGGATTGCAGAATGTGTTCCGGAGTTTCACTAAATGAATGAGTTAAATCTGCAGAAGAGTTCCTCCGTTAAACCAGTTTTCCTTAAATGTTCCCTGAGTTTACAATGCCCCGTTACGAATCCTTTAAGGGAATCGTAAGTTATTTTTACTTAGGCCGACGCATGCCTTAAATCTCTTCTGGCTGTAAGTTTTTTAGAAGTTTCAACTTGCCTCAGGCCTTGAAGGCTTTTCAAGTTCTTAACTCGGTTTACCTTCTCCGTTTTTCTGAACTATTTACTAAGGATGTTTTCCCCTATTCCGCAGAGTGGTTCGGGTTCTATGGAGGGTTCTGCTGCTACTTGTCTTGCCAAGGAGTCCGCAGCTTCGTTTCGCTCTATCCCAGCATGGCCAGGTACCCAGTCACTTTCTTGACCCTACCCAGATCATTAAGCTTTTGTTGGCGATCCCATGAAAGCTACGATCTGACTATGTGGGCATTTAGCGCCTTGATACCTGCCTGGTTGTCTGAAATTATTGCTATGTTGTAATTCCTGTGTTTCTCTCGTTGTGAGCGTACTTCTTCGTTTTGAACATGCTGCTGCTCTATAAGTGATCACTGGTCTCTCTTTGGCAGTGTACATCCATCTAATGATGTTCGGGATACATCCCCAAGACTTACCCGCAAGGCTCCTGCATATCATAAGAGCACGAGTAGCTTTTTAGGAGATCTCTTCTGTATGTGTTTTCCAGATGAGTTTGCTGTCGGAGTGACCCTAGATATTTAGCCTTTTTGACTGGTAGCAGCGCCAGGCTCGATCGTCTTATAGGTTTCATTTGTTGCGTTGATAAATTCTTTTTCCTTAAGTGAGTCTTCAGTCACACCGACGTATGACTACGTTCTGGAAGGTATAGCCTTACATTCAGCTTTGTATTTAAATCTTTATATTTAAAAGCATATTTTACCAAAATCGCTTTCATTACAAAAGTGCTATTCTTTCTTTATTTTCACTAAATGAATAGAAAATAACATTAAAAGCTCAAGGTTCAAATCTTGATTTTAAGACCTAAGTTCCCATTTTTTTCTCCTGAGAATGCCCAAAGCTGGAAAGCAAAGTTCTTTTAAGACTGTCAATACACATAAAATGTCGAAAAGTTCCAAGGCACATTTATACAATCTAGCAGGCTCAGTAATCGCTTAAGGGACCCCTTAAAGTCATCCAACAACATTATGGTATGTATCCCTTCTGTGACTTAATATTCAAAGGACGGTATATATATATAATTTTTTTTTGTGTTTATTTAAAGCCCACCCCATCCTTAGAGAATAGCCCCAACCCACCCCATTGTGGACATCTTGTAGCAAGATTAATTAAATATTTTTAAAGGCTGTGTAAAACATTCCTCTGTTTGCCTGCTCCCTTAAACCTCGTCGACGCACGGGTGGTGGTTGGGAGATGGTATGGTATCAATTTCAATGACAAAACAGCAACCAGCAAGCGAACGCCGAATGACAGGCAAAAGGACTTTACATTGAGGTTAGAATATTTGTTTTTTCCCTGGTTTTATTAAGGAGACATTCATCCGCTCTTTGCAACCCTTCTACGAGGAGGGTTTAAAATGTGTTGTGATCGTTTTTTTTTTTTTTTCGTTTCCGCCACCAAGGCACACATGTGGGATGTGAATATTTTTTACATGCGAGACGTGGAATTTTCATTTTCTATTCACTTGTCAATTGTTGTCGCCTTCAAGGGCGGGAGACTCGCTTTGGGGTGGGGATAAACTTACTCTTTATTGACTTAGAATAATTGATTTCCACTCCAAGTTATGATTCAACAAAAGGATGATAATTCTCCCTGGGAAAGAGACAATTGTCAGGAGCAAATATTGAAACGAATCCTTAGCGGCGGTTGAAAAGGAGGTGAAGTTTTTCCTTTTCAAATTAAAATGACTGACAGTTTGAGTGTGGAATCGATTTGAAGAACAAACATTAATGAACGTAGAATATAGTACGTTTTTTTTTGTCAATCCTTTGTTTCAGGAAAATAATGAAAATTTCATTCAATTAATGCAAACACAATTATTTCGATAATTGCTGGCCCGGTGCACAGATTAGCCAAGGACACATAGCTCGAAGTGAATCTCATTAATGCTCAGAGCATGAGGGAAGGACTATGTGGTTGTGGCTGTGCTGTGCACGTTTAAAAAAAAGCAATTACGTTCTCGGTGGAGTGCACTACAATTGATTTTTTTTTAAGTGTTCATGCAAAGAGGAAAGGATTATTAAGGATGATATTTCCAAGAGATTTTGCTTTAAGTTTTTATAAGACTTTGCAGTACTTATTTGTTGGATGCTGTGTTGGTTAATTAACATTTTTTATCACCAAGTTAGGTCGGGCTATATACTTGTTTTCTTAAAGTATGATTCTGTAATTTTTCAAGAGACAAAATCATATTACAAATTAGTGCACATGAGCAAGCCGAACTTGGGCTGTCTTTTACTCTACACCAGTCGTTAAAGATTGCAACAAACCTTGCTACTGAATGTGTATCAACATGAAGGTAAATTCGTACCGTCACATGCAAAATAGGTTAGCTTAGCTTGATAGAAGCCTCTGTGACAAAAGTCATTGCTCATTTAGACCAAGAAATTTGGCTAGATATGTTTATCTGGGCACCTTTTTTGGACACCTAAAAAGAAAACAAAAATAAACCGCTGTTAAAAGCTCAAAGTGTTGATTTCTTGGACTCAGGATCAGAATTTGTTTACAAAACTAAGGAGGTCGCTCAGAACCACATTACTAAGACCTTCGAGCTCATTGGAAAGGAATTTCCAGGAGTAGGTACTATGACTACTGCTGTTAAGGGCTGTGTATTCGCATATAGCAGGTGACGAACAGGTTCAATTTCTTGAACGTCTCTTCAGTTTCTGCAGTAGTCGTTTTGCAGTATGTCTAGCGCCTCTGCGTGTAGCCCCAGAGCCACCACGTAATGCCTCGTAAGGATTTCCGTGTGTACTCGGATACCCTTGTGGGCTAGTGATGCCCTACGTTGGTCATAGATACCTTGTGTGTCTACACGTATCAAGTTCTGTCCAACGTAGCTCAGTTTTACCAACTCAAGGATTCAGTTTCTATCTTACGTGCTATCGAGCTCGGCGGAATTCTTATAGATTTGGGGCTAGAGATACATTCATCCCTGACTCAGATCTCGCAACCTTTTCCGCTCCTTCGTTTCCCAGGACATCGATGTGATCTGGCACCCAGCAAAAGGTAACAGTTTTGCCAAGTGATGTCTCGTCTAGAATTTTCCTGCATAGTTTCAAAGCATTTGACTTCACCACATTAGACTTCATGGCTTTAAAGACCGCTTGGCTGTCAGAGTATTGTAATGGTTTTGATTTCGAGCCTGAGTTTCTTCAGTTCAGTAACAGCTTCGACTATGGCTGCCAGCTCTGCCTGAAAAACACTGCAATCGTCGTTGATCCGGAATGATTTGCTTTGTCCCAGAACTTCACAGAAGATGCCTGCGCCTATTCTGAAGTCCATCTTAGTGCCGTAAGTATAGACGGCGATCTCGCCATCTTTTGCGATAGCCTTTTCCCCCCATTCACTTCATTCGAGACTCCTGTTGAAAGCGATTGTCAAAGGAAGTTAGTCCATAGCTGGGGCATCTGTGGAGACACCCCATTGAGTTTCCACAGACGCGTGCGTCCATAAGTTCTACCACAGCCCGGATTCCTTTAGGCGGGCAGCGGTTTACGTTGCCTTGCTTGCTGCAGTTATGTCCAATGGTATGAGGTTGAGTTGTTGCTTCAATGTTCCGGTGGGCGTGCTCCTTAGGGACCCTCTTATTCCCGTGCAGGCCGCCCTTTGGAGCCCTTTGGTGAGGTTAGAGAGATGACACTTTCTTTCTGTAGCTTTCCACTATACAACCGCGCCGCGCTGTTAGTTAGGATGGGTCCTACAACCGCTTTATAAATCCAGTGTACCATGTTTGGTTGCAGTCCCAAAGTATATCCGCTGGACGCGATCAGCTTGACGCGATTTCCTTCCAGCTGAGTTTGAAGTCCAATATGAGGTCCAGGTTTGAAACCTGGACCTCATATTGGACCGATTTGAAAATCGGTTACTCGATTCCCCGCATTCTTGGTGCTCTGAAGGATAGCCCTTGGAATAGCCCTTTTCCTGGTAAACAAGATTTCCGGGTTAGATGCATTTCAGTCCTCAACCCTCACCCCAGTAACTAACAATACGAAGTGCGTAGCTGAGTCGATCGCTGAGAATCGATGGGATTTTTCCTGGGACTAAGATTGTCTGCGTATGCGCTCACAATAGATCAATCCTTCCTTCTTCAGAGCCTTTAACAGTTCATCCATTACAAGGATACATATGAGCGGTAAGAGGACACCTACTTGTGGTGTTTCTCTGCTGACTTTTTGTCTGGTGCATACTTCACCAAGGTAACTATCAATCCTCCATCGTGTGCTTAGCATGATCCCGATTCAGTCACATAGACTGCTATCCAAGTGAGCGTTTCTAGAGCTGCGCTCTGCGCAGCATCAAGTCTGCTTCAATTTTAGAAGTGTACTTTTTATGTTCGAAGGATTTTTCCACAGCTGCTTCTACGCTTTTTAATGCAGTGTCAGCAGATCTGCTTCACATGTACGCATGCTGAGACTTTGGTATATTAGTTATCAGGTCACCAATCACCTCTCTCAGGATAAGCCACTCCATCGCCTTGGCTTTAGCCGGCCGGCATCGACCGGCTTTAGTTTTACAAAGTCCTCTGCATTGGTAAAGCTAGCTTTTCCTGCCATGGGGATGATTATTACTCGGACTTCATTCCAAGCTCTGGGAGCATATCATATAGCCCCGAGCAGGTACATTACTTTACCCTGGAATGATAGTTTACCCCTGCTTTTTGCAGCATTATTGGTCGAATATTATCCGCCCCTGGTTCTTTGAGGGGAGCGAAGCGGTTGATCGCCCAGGCCAGCCTCTTTTTATCGATTATGGTCCTGGTCTTTGCCTCTTTCATCCTCCTCCGAGCGTAATCCCTGTGGGAGTTGGTGCAACCTTGAAAGAAGGTTTCCGTAAGCACATCTAGCGTTTCGTCATGATTTATGGCGGTCGTGGGATCGAGGTACCGTTGTCATATGGCATGTACCCAACATGCATAATACATAGGAATTTTTTTCGCTTGAGCGCTGTAGGAAGGACAATTCGTTAAGTGATCATATCTCTGAAAGCACTCAGCAAAAACAAAAAAACCAAAACATTGTGTTCATCTACATAAATCGCCTTTTCATTTGATGTTAATTCCATACAGATCCGTGTAGAAATTACAAAGTTATTAGTACGCCAATTTGAAACGTAGGCTATTAATATACAAATAGATTAAGGAACAGCTAAGCACTAAAAGCTTATTAATACAGTTTAATCCAAGATATTTAGTTCCTTCCTTCGGATGCAATAGAACCAATTAGGGCCAAGGACACACGGCGACAGAAAAACGCGCGACTAATTGCAGTCTGACTAGAAGCACAAGCGTTTAAATAGTAGACAGCACACGATTACGGCTACGACAATTAGTCGCGAGACTCGATTTGCGACGAATTTCCGAAATGCGACTTTTTCAAGCCGCACTTTTTGATTTTTTTTTATTATACGCTAAAAACGACTGTTTTTGTGGCAACAATTCACTTGTATCGCACAGCAAATAAATGTTTAATACCATATTACCATAAAGACCCTGCAAGCCCTTTTTTTCATCGATGAAAATTATTTAATCATTGAAACTGACAGGTTCGTGTGTTGAGGATGCTTACTGCAGAAAATCGTGCCGTTTTTTGACGCGCGTTTTTCTGTCGCCGCGCCGTGTGTCCCAAGCCTAAGCTGTAGACGCGTTAAAAGCACATTCACCCTAAACGGAAGAGTAGGACTTGTCACACACATGACACAATGATGACTTAGTGATGCAACGGTTTGATTCCCCTTTTGAGGTGCCTGTATATGACAACCAACACGCAACCAGTTTGAGGAATATTTTAAATCTTTTTTTTGCCACAGGATTTTTAGTTGCTCGTTGTCATAAATGACTTTTACAACACCGTCTGCTCCATGTTTATGCGCGCCGCCATGAAACTCTTTAATTTCTTGCACTTCGGCGACATTTTAAAAAGCAAACAGTAAAATATTTCATCTGATTTTGTGTGTTTTTAGAAAGTGGTCGATCAATGAAAATCGAAATTTGTGAACGTTTTCAAAATCATTTGTGTCGGGCTGACCGGGCTGTCCCCAAAGTTGAATGAATTTCGTCTGGACCACCTCTAGTTTCAACAGGATGAAGCTTCTGCCTTCACACGTGATTTTTATCAGTGAATTTGTTGCACGGATACGTTTGAAACAAAAGTGCACCAATACTTCTAAATTGTGGATTATTTTAGATTTGATCATTAAAAAGTATTTTTTTTTTAAGACAATGCATTGTAAAAATTGATTTCAAACATGAGAACGCAAGGTACATCGACTCACTTACATGACTTCCAGCAGCTACTAGAAGTCTCCCAAAAGTGTTCTTTTCTGACTTTTACGTAAGCTTAAATACGTCAGTCACACTTGTCAAAAGCCAACAAAGCCATTCATTCAAAAGATCGCTCAACACACTTTGCTAAACACCCTTTGCCTCTCGTTTACGATAACCAAAATCAAATTTATACAAAAGGAATACTCGTATCCTTTCTGAATGTCTATGGTAACTTGTAAACATCCATCTAATGATGAGCATATTGCCAGCGAACGGGGTGAATATTTAATGCTTAATAAAAGAACACAAATAGTAACATGAATCCCGAAATGAGTATACCGGATATTCGATTCGATTCTGCCGCTGCCAACGACGAAGGTATCCCAAAAACTGTTCCCCATTGCTTTATTGTCTTCCCCCATGATGGAATTGTGTGGAGGGCAAAAAAAAGGGTTGCTGTACGCGCGTCCTAAATCACACCGCCACACGTAGGTGTGAGGTCCATCCAGGCCCAGCAGGGACATAGCCATTTTAAGATTCCAAAGATTTATAACGAATGTTTGAAGATGTTTTCCCCCCCAAAAAAAGGGGTATGGGTGGAGTGGATACTGTTTTTTTTTTCTATACTTTGACGGCAAAGGACCTGTTTGAAATTCAAGCAGCATTTTAGTCACATTTCCACTTCGTCGAACTTGGGTTTTGTTTTTTTGAGACTTTTTTTCCAGTCCTCTGAATTTGCTTTCTTCGACTTTTTGTTATTTTCTGTCTCTCTCTTAGTTGCCAATATGGCATGTGAGTCCTTGAAGTGGTTTTTGGAGAATTTTTTTAAAATGAATAACCTCTCCGTACCCCGTCGTAGTCAGTCGATATGCTGCTGACGAAAATCGGGGGTTAAAAGAATCAAGACAGTTTCCCTCGACAGCCCCTGGGAGAGAAGGTCTCTCCCATTTCGCACTCGTCGGCTAGATACGATTTACGCGCTAACAAACGCTCACGATATCGCAGAACAGATACAAGTGTATATGCCAGGATAAATTAGATTTTTTTTCTCTGTAGCCAGAAGCACAAAGCGAAACGCTACGCACCGCAATAGTAATTCGAGTTGGGCCGCAACTTAATACACATAAATCAGATTGGAGTGTGTCCTGGTACGGGGTTAATGCTGGTGTTGGCATCATCAGGAGGACACCTAAACATTTCTGGATGTAAGAGAAATTTGTTGCTACAGTTGTGTTGCGGTAGCTCGGTGTCTGTGCATATTTTATAAGGACGAAACTAAATTTTGATACACCGGCAGCAGAGTGGTGGCAGTGAAATCATCATCATCGCACTTTCAACGGATGTGGGTAGGGGGTGTTTTGGATATTTTTTCCTGCCTCCCTGATATAGGATGTGAATATCCATTTGCGGCGCAAATGATGACTTATTAAAGATTCAATGCGTACAAGAGTGACATATGTATACTCCGGGAATATGTTATGTACGGGGAGGATGTATTGAAGGGATGGTCGGTCACTGGCCCACAGCACTGAGGATACACTGAGACATACATTCATTTTCATTTGCAATTATGTGGGGAGCGATTGGGTAATGGCATAAGAAAAATTGCAAAACTTTGGTCCGTCTTCATATGATTGAGGGGACGTATTGGGGCTCATATATCCACATTGACTCTCTTATGTTTGGTTTCACTCAACACATGGATCCATTAAAATAAAAGTTTTACTGTTCAATTTGCATTCGCCAATAAACGACAGGCATCTTAACGTGCACTCAATCCCCGACTTTACGACAACAATGTGTCAGTTTGACATCTCCTTTATGATTTAGTAAACATCCTCGTCAAACCCATTATTACACCCCCTCTTTCTCGCCGGATTATGTTGATAATTTTACAACATCAACGTTTGTGTGCGCACATGAAATTTACCAGGGATGCGAGAAAGAACCCTTCTCACGTCTTAATTTCTTCGCCATAAAATTTGCATAAATTTTGTTCATAAAACATTAAAAAACTTTTACACCGACACGCACGCTGTCAAAACTCTCCGCGACTTTCCTTGTATCCCTGGGTATCCTTCCAAACAGCAATTAATATTTTCAAGTGTCATCGTGCTATTCTCGACTCATACACCTGCAACCCTATATTTGTTCTAATACACCGAAAAAAGTTTTATACGTTGTTTTTTTCCATCTCATAAAGACATGGTACAGAACAGATCCCAAGGTTTGGTAAGGTTATGTGTTGCGTTGGATATTTTGCATCCGACTGAGATCCCCTTTGATGGCGCAAAATAAATGCTTCTTGGGGAGGTAAAATTGAATGCTCCGTATGCGCTGGAGGCACACTCTTTGGATGCAGAGGAGCATCGCAACATTAATCGTTTCTATGCCGCAAGATGAGTTTTTTCTTCTCTTATTTTGGGGACAAAAATGTTAAACATAAGTGAAGAAGGGGTGCTGGAGTTTTTAGGATTTTTTACTTTGATAAATGAGCGTAGTTTTGAAAGAGATTTTTAAAATGACGCGCAACAGAAATCGGTATCGCGATGCAGGCGAAAAGTCTTTAGTCAAACTTAGAGAAATAATTGTAAAGCCGACAAGAGTTGCATGAATTGGATTCAGAGGAGTTTAAAGGAGACAAAATAAAAATTGTAGGATATTTTAACTTCAAGATTAAGTTAAAAACTGCAGCAGAGACTCAAGTAAGATTCCTGATTCTTGCCAATAGACGAGTTCAAACAAGGAAAACTAAGTTGAAAATTAAAATGATTACTTCTATTCTAAGCTCAGATTACTGGGTAACCTGTCGCTTCGGAGAGGACAGAGGATAATTCGAGTATCACTCCTTCCATGTTTCGTAAAAAAGGCCGAAACCTAAAAGTACCGACAAAACCCGCAGCCCTACCAAATATAGGGTGATGTGATATTTTTAAGATGTTAAGGGGGACTAGGGACTATCAGAATGGTTACAGAATTTCAAGGCATCAAAGCTGATAAAGCCAACTGTAATTAAGAGAAACATTACAGTGAAAGAAAGGTTAATCTCAAGGATAGTAATGGGGTGTTTCCACAGGGCACTAATCCACGATCAAGATAAATCTTTCTTTATTCTTCTCTAAATCACGAGATTTATCATACGCATTGGTATGACGAACTCTTGACGAACAGATTGGACAACGTGTTCACTCTAGCTCGAATGTTAGAGCATTACTCGCGACAAGCAAGGGTTGTAGCATCGTACCCTGCCGGTCTGGCTGACCGGCAGGGTACGGTTTTTTCATTCGACCTTTTCGTCCGCTAACATTTCAATTCCACTCTACGAATAAACGTTAAAATAGGGGAGCCTGTACGGCGTAGTTGTCATCATAATTGTTATATTTTACTTAACAAGACATGTTGGCAGTAAATAAAAAATAAAAAGATGATTGCTTGGGCCTGGATTCGAATCCATGACTTCCCAATTGTCGGTCATAGGTGCTTCCACCTGCACCACAGCCCACTTCCATCTCGGCTGTTCAAATAGCCTTCATGATCTCTCTGCATAGATAATGCACATAAACCAAGAACAGATTAAAAATTAATCTCTTCCAGCATGAATTCTCAAATCAAACCGACGAAACAAATCAAACAACTTTTTTTGACAGCTGGATATCATGCTGTGTTTGTGTAACAGCATACATTAGTGAATACATAGCTTGATATCTAGCTTAAATTGACGAATCTTAATTGACACAAGCTTAAGTTGACAAATTTACTTATACTCTGACATTTGATTACAAATGTGACTAAATTCCCTCGAGTCGTCGGTTCCATGCGATTCCGTTTTGCAGCTTTTACATCAGCTGACACGCATATTTAAAGATTTATAAAAGCTTTGATGCCTTCACAATATACGTAAGAAATGGGTGTTGTTGCCCTTTAACAAGCACGCAAGTTATACAATACTGTTGCTGTTGACGTGGGTGTGGTTGGACCTGTCAAAAAAGTTAAATGCTTTGAGGAGTGTACACTGTAACTGCAATAGAATGATGGATGTCAATGCTGTAGTTGCACAACGTGGTCTATTATCTAATTTGTGGATAGAAATCACATCGACATACATAGTTCACGTTTTGTTTTTCTATTTTTAGGTTATTTTATTTCGTTGATGAAAAAAAAAAAACAGTGACAGATATGAAATTAATTATTTCTGAATCTGAGTTGCCCGAAAGCAAAGGAAAAACGCACGTTTACAAGGAGATGAGCAGAGGACGTGGCGACCACACATTGCCATTCCACACCACAGGATGCCATTGAGAAATGTCAAAAATAAAGCATCCGTCAAGTTAGTCTCCTCAATTCCGGTGGAAACACTAAGGAATTAACTTTTAATCTTGCTACGTTAATCTCTGTGTTATGTACAGTTAAAACACCCTATAAGATTAATCGCCCTATTATAGTATGAAAGGCAGACATGGGCTACAAGTTTATGCTGACCAAAGCGAGGATACAATGAATCAACTACCATCTTACAACAGGGTCCCTCGGGTCATGGTGGTTGTCGTGAATACATACCTACAACGATTTGGTTGGACACGATAATAAACCTTTATTTAAATGAAGTGGGAATTAAAATTCAAACACAACAGTGGAAATGGTTTAATGAATGTTAAAACTTAAAGGAGGATTAACAGAAAATTCCATAAAGTGATAAGCTGTCTCGGGAAGTAATGTCTTACAGTCGACCAGCGGTGAGAATGTTGGAGCCGACAAAATGTGATGATTTTGAGAGGATGCATTCTGCTCCCACCTAAGACGAGAAAATACTAGACATCGACAAACTCACTGAACACAGCCACCCATTGAACTGTCATCTGAGTCAGCTGTCATCCCAGATACCAAACGGAGATTCAATATCGAAATTTGTCCCCCACTGGAAAACTACCAGGCAAATATCACCAAAAGAGAAAATTCGAGAACTTAGTCCATTTTGCACAAATTGGTGGATAGCTGACCCTGCCAGTGACATTTGACTTTAAATCTTCGAATTGTGAAGTGTGAACATCAAAAGCGAAAGTAAAAAGTGGTTAAATTGAAATGAAGTGTTAAAACCTAAATGGTGAAGTTGACGTTCTAAAATTTGAATAAATATAAGTTGTATTAGATAAATAAAGTGTTTCGTTGTGTACTTATAAAAGTGAAAATTGAGTTTCCAGTAGCTCAATGTAATTTCATCTAAAATTGTAAATAGAGAATTTGTATCATGACGGATTTTTAAAACTATTTTATTTTTAAACAGTCGTTATAGATAAACTGACTGTGTTGTGAGAATTGAATTCCACAGGACAGGCGCAGGCACAGGCAAACAAGCGAAAGTTAAGTCGAACTTCGTTGTGCGAATAGTATTTTCCCAAGTATTTTAAGTGGCCGGCATATGCGAAAGGTTCGAACTCCGACCGGGACAATGAAAGCTTTTGCACAATCCCACATCCGCGAGAGCCTGACAAACCCTTTCAAAGGAATCATTTGTCAAAAGAGACCTCTCGATTTACCGTTTAGAATCGACAAAAAATTTTAGGTTCCCTCCATTTATGTTAAACCACTTTTAAAGCTCACAGCATGCGTGGTTCTAAAAAGCCAGGCAATGGCTCTTCTGAGTTGCAAGTGCCAGATGGTTTTCTTTACCCTATTCAGGGTAGAATCGATTGAGCCATGTCCATCCGTTCGTCCGACCGTATGTAAACAACTTTGGGCTTTAAATTTTGAGTTAGAGAATAGAAATTTGGTAGCCGAGCCAAAAATCCATTTCTACAGATCAAGTATGATCTGCAGGGCTGGATCTGAGACAGCCTTTGTATCTTAAAACACTGAAATATCATTTTACCGATGATTCTGTTTTGTCAGCGCTCTAAATTTTCACTAAAATATTTCACCCAAAAATTTGCGACGCCCATTAGAGATTATGGGACTCCATTAAAATTACGTTTTTTCCTTAAGTTTTTTTAAAAACGTAAAAAATTTATTCAACAAATGTTATAAGCAAGTTTTTGCTTATAACAAATGTTGGCAAGTTTTATTATGTGTCTCCGCCCACTTTTTGGGGCGTAGCTGTAAAAAAAATAGTTTTTTAAATCAAAAAAGCAGGGTAACTGCATTACACAGAGCATAACAAGTGGGAAAGTGCAACAAAGCGTATGGAGGAACTTCAGTCCATCTACGACGGATTGCAAAATACCCTGCCAAAAAGAAAACTGTCACACCTTTAAAAAGTGGGCGGGATGTAAAAATATAACTGTTGAATGCTTTATGCTAGGTGGTTGCATTCATTTCGGACTAAAACTCCGCCTTTTTAACTAAAAAAATTATTTTTTTTTTTAATCCACGCCCACAAAAGGGGGCGGAGGCATATACTATATACACAAAAGAGTTAGTTTTATGTCAAACATTTTGTCAAATTTTTTGACTTCCAGCTCACTCACCCAAATTTAAGCTCTCTAGCTTAAAATTTAAGGTCTTAAAGTTGTTAACATACGGACGGGCGGACGGACATGACTTAATCGATTCTCCTGTCGGTTGGTCACATTCATATCTCTAAAAGGTCTTAGGGGTCTACGGTGATTATTTCACAGCGTTACAAACTATACATCAAACTTAATATACCCTGGATAGGGTACAAAGAAGCTATATTCTCTTCCCGCCCACTTTATGGACGCGTAACGTTTTTTATTTTTTTTTAAATCAGATAGGTTAAGGTATTATGAAATCCTTCGTCGAGGGAGTAAAACGTTAACATACGAGCTGTTGCAGTTTCCCGCTTCGTTTTTTTTTAGGCATATGCAAGAAGTGTGTCATAGCCATAGGACAGGATTTCATGATGCTACTTACTACTAAGAGGCTCCCGACTTATGGAGGGTCTCAACCTGGTTCACAGTACCCTTCGATTCTCTGCGATCCTGGCCACGCTGCTTCTAATCGTCCAGACCAGGCGCTCCGGAAACCGCTTGTTGGCTTGTTCCTTAAAACGGAGGCTCGGTCTACCTGGTCGTCTTGAGTCTGGAGGCTTGGATTCGAAGACCCTCTTCGCTGTAGCCTTATCGCCCATTCGATCGATGTGACCAACCCAATGTGGTCTCCGTATTTTGCCTTTTTGAACTAAACCCACACCTTGGTACATTACATAGAGTTCGCGGTTTTATCTTCTCCTCCATTCGACCTTCTCGCACGCAAGGCCATGATTTCATGATGGTACTGAATGTAATATTGGATCTGGATGCCTGCTCTACCAAAATTTCATGGCAAGCCACAAATGCCGTTGGGGATCACATGCATTTGGTTCCCTTCAGATCATACTCACTTGGTGACGAAGTCGAAATGCAGCAAGCATCAAATATAGTTTTGCATATGAAAACTATGGAAATGGCTTTTACGGAGTATTTAATATGTAATACGAACAGTTTCGACTTCAACGAACACCAAATGGTGGTGATTGCGGTTGTTAGAGATGACAAAACTAAGAGGGGGACAATGTTATGACTGACTACATAAGTGTGATAACTATAATGCGTATTCTTTTCAACACCGAATCGTGAAAATCGTGTCGACACCGAACTCGAAATTACGCTACCGTCGTATTTGACGGTGGAGGCTGGGTGTAGCTTTGATTGTGTATGTGAAGTGACGTTTCGACTCAATTTTCATTCGTGATTATTTACAACACGACTGAAATTGTATGGAATCGTTAAAAACTCAAATTTAGAGCTTTCAAATTTCATTTTAAGTAAAAAGTGCAAAAAACTGACGCCAACAAAATCAAGCTACGAAATGAAAAAAAGTAAACAAAATGAAGTCAAAGCAATTCGTCACTTTGTCGTTCTGTACACAATGAAACCGAGTGTACACCACGCTGGAATTGTCGCGAACACCGAGTATTATGACAGCTCCTTGACAGCTCTTTGTGGCAGTTCGGTGTTTAAAAGAATACGCCATAAAAGGATGCAGTGTGCTCCGGACTTTAGGCAAGCAAATGACATACTAGAGCCACTAAACGCACCGCAATTTTTTTGGAAATCTAAATAATTGAGAGCAGCGAAAGCAAAAATTAATATTGGCTGAATTGGGATCAAGAAAAAAGTAGTGAACAAAGTGTATTTATAATTGTAAATAAGTGGGAAAATTTAATTTTTATAGTTTAAAATTGACGAAGTTGTGTTCGATCGCAAAAAAGTTTTTCGTTTCATAAGAACAGTAAAATTAGAAAACCCAGGCAAAACTATTAAAGTAATTTTGTTTAAGACAAAACTGCGGCTAAAATGCCAACTACACATCCTACAATCCAGTCAAATAAAAAGAGTTCACTTTTGGGCATTAAACGTGGTCCTGGATGGA
This sequence comes from Neoascia interrupta, assembly GCA_947623515.1. Lineage (NCBI taxonomy): Eukaryota > Metazoa > Arthropoda > Insecta > Diptera > Syrphidae > Neoascia > Neoascia interrupta. The sequence continues at coordinate 117,753,110 of OX392463.1, read as the reverse complement.
ACTCTTTTTAAAACATCACGTACAAGGCTAAACGTATTAATACACTGTCAGTTCGGTAATCACATTGTCGCCCTTTTAGTTTGGTCGCCTCGAACAAACACAATCATCAACATTGACAACGATGACTCTTTTCGCTGTAAGACCAAATTTGACATTTCAAAATCCGCCCTAGGCTATTGCATAAAGAGACAAGGAATAGCTCTTTTTCACATATACAGTGCATGTGAGTAAGGCATTTATTTTGACAATAGTCGCTTGAAATCGGGTATCGACATGTGAGTGTGTGCGTCACGAGTCGAGGTACAAATGTCACTTGAACTCAGGAATGTTAAACAAAAGTTGAGCCAGTTCCCAGGCTCAACCTAGGGCCGTCTCTCATGACATGCCTGGTGAAACACATACATAGGTAGTCCCCACTCACACAACTTAAACAGATGCTTCACTTTCCTCCCAAACCACCACTTCCTTGTCTCTTTATTCATTGCCCTAGGCACTCAAGCCGGATTTTGATGGGTTTTCGTTTGACGTTTCAATCAGCTGCAGAGTAGTCTTCTGAATTAAAGAATTGCACATTTGACACAATCGAAATGAATCCGACATAAGTGTAGAACTCGTTCTATTATTTGAAATTATCAGGCCAGCTATTCTTGCGGAAAGCATTTACGAGCCGCAAAAGGTTTGCTTGTTTTGCAAATAATTATTTTGCGAACATATTTTGAGCAGATTGACTGATAGATTTTATTAAGTATAAATACGGGGTTCTGATCAAAATCTCGGGATTTCAATGAAGATTTCGAGTGCTCTCGCGGAGAATCAGATTTCGATGCGATTGGTGTGTAAGGTTGTTTTCCCCCGAACTCAGCAGTTTGAAACGAAATTAAATGAAAGCGCATCTCCTGTCTCTTTCCACTCACATTTTATTAACTCATTAGAAGTGTATCCACAAGCCCTAAAGTGGGAGTGTATTCCTAAAACAAAACTCGATATAAAACTCTATGTGCCGCTGGAACAAAGCTTGTCGAGTCACACGTAAACAAGTTTTTGGTTTGAAGGACAGAAAATATCCTTTCTGCTTATAACATGCCTCTTCCATGGCCACAATCTTCAGGGTGAATCTTTTTCCAAATGCCCAGAGATTAATGAGAACCGTTAATGTGTAATAAATCAAATTGCTTTAGTACTGGCTTTCGTTTAGCACACGGTGTGAGTTATTAGTCTCTGACGCAAGTTGCTCTGCCACGCGATGTTAAATTTGCGCAGCGTTTCAAGTTAAAAAAAAAGTTTGCAACTCTACCCTATTTCATCAATCACATCGAACGAAGGATATACACAGTCACCAATTAAAAATTATGTTAACCAAAGAAAACGGAAGCCATGAAGTACCTGTAATATGGCTTCAGAATTTCCATAAAAATAACGCCTTTCCTTGCATTTGTGGTTAAGTAAGCATAAAGCAGTTAAAATTGTGCACGAGTTTCCTATAGCCTTGACTTGACAAACACAGACACTGAACAAACCTTAAAATCCTTCGGGGAAATATGATTACCAAGGCACCTTTTGACATGGACTGTGTATCCGCACTTTCCGTTATGAAAAGCTAACAAGACAGAATAAATAGTTGTGACAGCATCTTCCAACAGCAATTTGGTCGCTTCCCTTTCATTTTCTCATTCCCATCGTCTCACTTGTCGATGTAGGAAAGGCACAAGGCTCCGGTTGAAACGGGCCTATAATTTGAAAATTTAATATTTTTATAAATTGCCACACATCAATTTGATCTGATTTGACGTCAGCAGGACTCCGTCCAGGGTTGACTATCAATTTACGCTCACAACCCTTGAAATTTTCTGCTTTACTTTGTAATTTAAAAAAAAAAATAGAAGAGGCTTTGTCCCTTTTGTCCTTTTATTCGATGAGCAGGGATGAATGTCCGAGTGGAAAACTCATTTTTTAAAAGATTACGAAAATTGGTTACAATATAACATTAAATTGCATGAAAAATTAATGAAACGCTTTGACGGGATTTGTCGCATTGCTGCATCGACTACGGCCCGAGGGGAGGCTTATACGAAAAAGAACCCAAGGGTAAGTTTCGCTCATAGCGAGGGTGCTGACAGAGCACACAGGAATAAACCATCCCCCGTGGTATAAGTCTCTAATCTCAAAAAGCATGTTGCAAGATATGCCTCAAGGTAAGAAATCCCAGATATTCGAGGTCATTAGGACTCGTCCACTGTACGACATCTCGTTCCTGTGCAACTTGATTAATGATGGATCAAATTTCGGCAAAGGTTTTCGCCATAATCGCTTTGTGAGAGTCGAGGCAATCCTTGCGGCCCCCTTGCCCCTATGGCTGTACTTGAATAGTACACACATCCATCAGCTGTTGTTTTTCCTGCCTTTGCCGTTTGCACTTGTCAGCGGGCGCGGTGGTTTTTAAAATGATGAATGTTACGAATAAGGATGCAGAGGAAAATTTTCTTGAGCTTATTGTGTGGTTCTCTTCCCCAAGGAGCTAAGAAAAGTATGGTTCTCGGTATAGTATAACACCTTCACCAGGGATTTTGCATGTTAACGTGAGCTACTTAGAGAAAGTTAAATGGAGTAGATTTTACTTAACGCAGAGAGGGTTTGTTTGTGTTTGTCACGCGTATGTGTGTGTATGTTTGCGACTACTGCTGACGCAAATCGCATGAAGTATGAAAGAGCTTATTTTGTTCGGTACAGCGAATAAATTGAAGGGATTATGGGTTGTTTAATGTTTTTAAGGTTGTTTCGTTAATGATGTCGGTAAGTAAGAAAATTAGTGCGAAAATCGTCAGCGTATATGCATGAACGGTAAAATGAGCCTTACAATAAAAGTATGACTAGAAAGGATTTCTCCGGGGAAACTGTACACCCTAGAACCCGAAAGGCCCAGATTTTATAAGAAACAATTTTTTATAAGCTCTTAACGCGTGTTGCTACACGAACCATAGGCACTAGACAGACAGTTCGGGGAGTCTAGGTTCGGTCTCAAACTCCCGACATCTAAAAAGACCGACTACCCAAAAATAAAATGACCCATTTAGGACCAGGAGACAGACAATAGGCACTAGACAGACAGTGACAGGGAGTCTAGGTTTGGTCTCAAACCCCCGACATCTAAAAAGACCGACTGCCTAAAATTAAAATGACCCATTTAGGGCCGGTTAATCAGTACAAAATTAAGCCCAAGTTAAACTCTATATTAATTAAATAGGATTTATTAATCCTGAAACAAACTGCATCTGGGGTTAACCCAGGGAGCCATACTTTTCGGTGTTAACTCCGTCAAAAAAGTTGTCGAAGCCGACTCTGACTATCTCTTCGAAAGTTCAAAGAAGAAAAGAAGTACAAGTTGTTCTCAGATGTAATTATTCACAGAAGCGTGAAAAGCAATTTTTATTTTAGACAGACAAAGGAGTTCGAACTATTTCCCAAAGTTTGATCCGGGATTACGAACTTTACTCAAAAACTCATTTCCGGCTTTCAAATGAATTAAATCGAGTCGGTTACATTGTTACTTCTGGACGTGGATCATCTGATGGTTTAAAAAACCAGCTTATTCTTAAGCTAAGCTTTCCTAGTGTAAGCTTATCTTTACACTGGGAAAGTGTTTAAGGATAAGCTAGAACCAGGAAAGTAACTACTGCCGAAAATGAGACTTCTACATGAAAAAACGTGTCTTAAATTGGTAAGGTCCTCAGCCTTATTATCCTGTCCCAGCTTAAAAAAATCTGTTGAATTTCCACTTGAACGGTGCGTGGGAATAGGGACAGACGGGTGAGCCCTTGTGCCTAAGAGGTGCGAGGCGCTGTAATGGAGATTCACTGCTACCAACTACTAGTGATTCTGATAATATCCGACAGTTTGCCGTGAGAAGTTGGCTAGTACCCAAAGACAGGCACCAGCTAAGCAGCTTTCTCGGTTTTGCCACATGTTACAAAAGATTCGTGAAGTACTTCGCCGGAATTGCCAAGTGTCTGCACTAATTGACAGTTTAAATGGTTAGGTGAGAGTGAGAGAAGCTTCCAACATCTTCAGCAGCGACTTTCTGAGGCCCAGTACCTAACCCACCCCTGCAAAATATTCATTGTGGATGCAGACGCTAGGTAATGTGGGTGTTGGCGCAGTTTTGTCTCAAATACTTTACGGACAGGAGGAATTTTAAGACGCTAACTCCTTGCTCTAATACTCGCGACGATACATTTTCAAAAGTACCTTTATGGCCAGAAGTTCATCTTGCATACAAACCGCGGCTGAAAAATGTTTGCCTCAGTTTAAAAATCCTGAAGGCCAAGTAGCATGCAAGATGGATCGAACGAATGCAAGCTTATGAATTGAAGGTACTGCATCAAAAAGTGCACTGCAACGCAGACGCGCTATCCCGGAGACTATGTGAGCCCAATTGTAAACATTGCGCGCGACTAGAGAAAAGAACGAAGGTATTTCTGTCCAGAGAATAAGATCTAAACTTGCAGAAGGCTGGAGCATTGCGAGCCAATCCTTGCGTGGAAGGAATCTAAGGAGAAGCCGAATGCAAAAGATATCTCTGACCAGAAGTCCAACCTTAAAGGCATACGTACGACTCTCGCCATGTAAAGGAAGGTGTTCTGCGGAGAAAATGGGAAAGGCCGGATGAATGATCCTTTAAGATGCAGCTTGCGGTTCCACGGAGATTATACGAGAAATGCAAAATAAAGTATCTGGCGGGCACTATGGAATCAACAAGACCCTGGAACAGGTATGAGAACGCTTTTATAGACTAAGTGGAAGGAATGACCCACGTCGAAAGCTGGTGTCGGAAGTGCAACTAGCAACAAGAGACTCAGATAGAGACTCAAGAGAATCAGAACAAGAGGCAAAATGCACCAGTAAAGGGTTTGAAAGAACGACTATTTGAAAGAATCGCTGTCGTCATCGCAGGTCCGTTTTTGGAAACTGAAAATTGGAATCGTTACATTCTTGTAATTGCCGACTACTTTAGGAAGTTGCCTGAGGCTTGAAGCTGAAACCGTTGTCGAACAGAGCAGGTTCGGTGTGCCCATGGAACTACACTTCGAATCAATGACGAAGCTTCGAGAAATTGGTAAAATGTTTGATATTCATATTTTCGCGATTGAGAAAGGATTATAAGATCTCAGTAAACACTGAGGAGCATTTGCATACGGGCAGCGCATTGCCACTGATGATACGAACCGCAATGCATCGTCAAAATGCCAAATTTTTGTTTTCTGCACATTTTTATACGGTACTGGGTTTAATGGTACGTTTAAATCGCGCCTAATTTCAGTATTTAAGCTATATTCAACATTTCACCCTAAATATTCAGCGTTTCGCCCCATAGTTTTTAGAATTCATAAATGTTGAATTTCAGTTTAACGTTGAATTTCGCCTGGGCATTTAGAAGTTTGTCGAATTAAACAAACCTCTCAAACTTCAATTCAGGGCAGTTGCCAGAAAATTGATATCTCAGATTTTGGCCCCAACTGTCATTTGAAACGCTGAAGCTCTAGCGAAATCGGATTTCGAAATGTTTTTCGCAAAATTTTGAATTAAAGTGTTGGTGTTCACGTACACTAAGACTACCAAAAATCATATTTTTCGAAAATTTTGATTTTCCCTTATTGTATTAAATAAGTTTTGTGTTTGAGTAATAAAGTGCATAAAATTATGCAAACTCTGAACAAAGGTTAGAGAGTGACATAATGCATACAGCAAGTATATCTTTCAAAACTGATCGTATTTAATTTTTCGCTCAGAGCAGAGCTCGAACTGTCAAACAAAAAATTGTGTTTCTCTTTTGCTCAGAGTTAATAGAGCCCGGTCGATTGCACAGTGAAAACCAAAGTAGGTAAAACTTAAGTAGAGTATGATTCAATACTCAGTCTTCGTTCCACTTCCATCGTCGGTTTTGCATAGAAGCCACAAACTTTTTTAAAAATCTGTCAAAATTTTGTTTTGTAATTTTTTTAACCTTTAAATTAAAATTTTTCAGTATGTCTTGTTGGTTTCTTAGATTTTCTATTCATAATTGTTACATTATTGAGCTTTTTTACCAAAAATTTTCAATTTTTAATTCAATTCAATTTGCTTTATTCAATAAAATACTATTTGGCAAATTAATATGTCAATCTAGCGGAGGTGAATAATAACGTTCATTCTGTAACTTAAAAGCTACTATGGAATGACACCTAAAACAATATTTTAGTAAATATACAAAACTAAAACGTTGGGTGACAATCACTGCTTAATTTAAACAATGCAAAGATGTCTCAGTGGTAGGATTCGCAATTTACTAAAGAGGCCAGCTACGAGTAAAACGAGTCCGACTACAAATAATACGAATTAAGTGCTTTTGGATAGTTAATAACGGTCCAATGGTGCTTAGGTACTAGCCAACCCAGCTTGTAATGCCACTTTGCACATTAGAGTGGGCGAGACCATAATAGATTGTCTTCAAGACTTGTTTGAACTAAGTAGGAAAAATAAGTTTATATAAATTAGAAAAAAATAAGGGCACCAGAACCGAACTTTGTGGTAAACCGTTTTTGAAAGAACGAGATTCACTGAAGTTTCCATTTAGCAAAACTTTTTTTTCTATGCATTTTCAATAGGAACTTAGCCCCTTGATTATTCTTCTAAACCCAGCGCGATATACGTTTTTAAGCAGTAAGTCATGGTCGACCATATCAAATGCTTTGGTCATGCAAATGAAGAGATTAATCGCCCATCGCAGATTTGCTAGAGTTGATGCTCTCATATAAGTGCGAACAAACTCGAAAAATAGCATCTTCAGTTGACATCCCACTTCTTAAACCAAACTAAGAAGTTCCTCGAAAATTTTGGAAAACACAGATAGTAAAGAAATAATTTGACCAGAAGAATTGCTTGAGTGCGTTACATAATCAGAACATAGTACCTATTCTGAACACACTTCATTCAGGGACTACTCAGAGTTTTCGAGTTCTGTTCTGTGCTCTGCTCTAAACTTAAAAAGAAGAACACCCACAGATGGCATTGGGCCACATAGATTATTTCCCCGACGTCAGCGTAGTGACAAAAAAAAGCTGGACGTCTCGGGAGCTTACGAACCGGTAAAGCAACAGATCATTCATACAATAAGGTTCGATAAGTGCATGGTTATAATATGCTATTCCAATCGCATCACAATCGCCGTTTGCATGGATTCACCTTCAGGAGACGCTAATTTCCCAATAGCGGGGAAATTATCACATATTGGGTGAATTAACTTTGACCAAAAGCCAAACGATTGGCTGTAATAGGCATGAAGGTTAAGATTTGTAAGTTCTGGCATCTTGACGAAAACCCAAGATTTCTGATTTGACCAATCTAGACACAAAGAAAAAATTTCCATGCTTCGACGCAACGCTGCGTATGGCAATGTTAATAGTTTCACATCATACACTTATGGTATTTTCCATCGGTGATAGCACCGATATTGAAATATTAAAAATAAATCTGCAAGTGTTTCCACTGGACTAAGATTAATTTAACTGGGCGAAAACACTCTCTTGTTATCACTTTACCTACTAAAAAAGAGTGGCGATGATAGTTAACAGAGGCAAAAATAATTTTTGTTAAAAAAAACTCGCAATAGACAACACATTTGTGACAGAACTATCATACAAGCGCTGTATGCGTTTGATTTTTCAAGTATTAAACTGTTATAAAGGTTTATACAAACGTTAACTAACGATTAACATCAACATAATTTTAACAATAAATTTTGAAGTGTTTCCATCGGACAAACATAAGATTGACATGACGGAAGCCCTATTTTGTTGCCACTTTTCAAAAGAGAGTGGCCAGGACATTTCCCAGGACCGAAAAATAATTTTAGAAAAAAATTTCAATTTATAACATATTCGCGACAGATCTGTCATACAAAGGATAAATGGGTTTTGTTTACAACCTTTAAACTGGGTTTAAATGTTTCGAAAAGGGTCAAAAGTGGCATAGACGAGGTGTGTGAACAGGTAAAGGTAATTTTAGGAAGAGATTTATCTTTATTCTCTTCCAAAAAGCTTTGAGTTTGTGTGTTCAATCTCGAGATTTGTGAAATTAGCAGATTACCGTCCGGTGGAAACATTATCTACCTATAGCATCGTTTTTCATGAAAAATATTATACCTTTTCCATTAGCTCTTTCCTACACCCGGAAGAAGTTTTTTGGCAAACAGTCGACTGTTGCTTTCGTGACTGCGTACCATGGAGTATGCCTTCTTATGACATCGATTTAACCAGAACGCAAGTGTGTTTCTCCCTTTGGATGTACTGCGACTTACAAGTGTGGTTTTTGCTCTAGTATTCTTGCCAGGTTCGTGCTTTTACCCAAAACAGTCTTTCTCAAATTGGTAACGTCGTTTAGTGGACGCAGGATGCTCTCGGTAGAGAGGACTGAGAAAGTTTTGGACCCAAACTGAGATTTACCCCAAAAATGACTTGAGTAATGGTTCATTAGGTATTCACAAAATATATATATATATATATATACAACTAATTTTCCTATTTTTCGATATTTGAAAGAGTCGGTGACGGTTGTTGACGGGACTTACATTGTACTGAAGAAGACAGATAATCTAAGAGCTGACAGTAGTCCCAAGTCATTAAGTTGGGTCTATACAAGACCTTAACCTGTCACTCCATCTTCTTCTTAAGAAATATCCTCAGGAGAAAAAGTAATTTAAACACAGTCAGCCCCAATAAAAGGCATTACAAGTCATAAAAACTTAAAGACAGCAAAATTTAACAACGACCTTTTCGGCTCAGTTAAGATGTTTTAAATGTTAAAAAACTGAGCTTCGAAACTCATAAATACTCAAATTATGGTTCCGCTAAAGTTCCTATTTATTAAGAAATCAACTTAGAACTAAAAAAAAAACTATATGAAAAAGTATGGGTGACGAAACGGAACCCTGAAGCATACCAGAGTTCATTGAGAAATCGTCGAATGCTGAAATGTTTAAAATATTAAAATTATCCTTAAGATGAGTGGCTTGGACAGTGCGGTTGAACTCTTCAGGAGTGAAAACAGGGTTATTGCTTTAACCTGTCGCTTAAATCATATTGGGCCAGCACGGTTAAATCTATAAGGACAAATAGAGAATCAAGACCTTCTATGGCTCGTGGAGCCATGAAAAAGTAAGGCTTGAAAAACGATAGAAAAACAGGCATCGCCTTTACGTTCTAAATCATCAGGACTGTGCCTTCTCTGTATTAATATATTGATAAGACACGATTGATATCGAAGAGAAAAACATGTGTGTAGGTTACTCTTCCTATATTTAAGACATTTACTCCTACTTCGAAATTAATATTTTGACAAAATAAAATATTTCCTGACGGAACCTTCTAATTCTAATTATTTCGCACTTGAGTGAGCCTCAAGTATTTGAAGGATAGAATCAACAAGCACTTTTCGTTGCCTCAGCATCCTGTTTCTGCGTCATTTCTTCGATTTTGATGGGAGAAAGTTTGGGAAGAAGTTAAAAAAAAATTAAATATACCAAAAGACACATCTTGAAATCATTACCAGAGGACTAAGATAAGTGGAAACGTTCGCTCCCTCCAGATCAGGCTTGAAAACTTAATCTTTTTCCGGGATATTGTAGTTTAAGTTTATCTCCCAACGATTGCACCGACATTTCATTAGACCAAATAAAAATGTTTATTTCCTTCGAGGTAAACCTTCCTTCGAGGGAGGCGAGAACAATCTATATTACCACATGGGATGAATAAAACCCAAAATAAAACCTTCCCTGAAACAATATCACCCCAAGGATTACCCCCGCAATCAGTTTCGTCACGCCACCCCGTTTCAGACCGAATTTGAATAATTGAAAGGTATCATCAACTGCGCAGTGTATGAACCTTCAGCAGAACTCAATTCGAGCCCTGAAATTAATTAGCTCCTGCGACAGTCATTCATCTGTATTGGCACTTACTATACCTACGGTATGGCTGTTATCAGGACCGAATTATCGTAATTACACTTCACCTAAATACAACAACCAGAGTGCCTGCCTTGCCTACCCCGTTCTCCCAATTAGGCAATCAAAAAAGAATAAATTCCTGATTTCGTCGCTCGTCGATTGTGACTATACGAATACAACACGACTCGGAGTCAGCAAAAAAGGACACTTGAGCACGCTATATGTATATGGAGAGCTCGGGAAACCCCCAAATTGGGTGGCAGATTGGGGTAAAGGAACTACGAGCTCCCCCATCGGATGAGTCATGAAGGTCATGACGACACAACGGGGAGCACCAGCGAATACCAGCACACGCGAACACTGGAAAATTCCCTCACACAGATTTGCCACACAGAGGATTCCCCTACACACGCGCCAACAGCACCTACACAGACACCGTTCCGATGAGTGACTCACCCACTTAATGTTATTGGCAACGAGGGCGAATGCAAAGAGAAAAGAGGAGCAAGCGGACGGAATATATGTGATAACTTACCCTTTTCCGGAGAAATCCTGAACGTAGTAAAAATGGCAAAAAATCAATTTCGCCAACGAAAATGTCAAAAACGATGTTCCACCGTTCCACGTATGTATTTTTCTTTCACTTTTATCAAAATGATAAATAATAACAACAAGGACTTATGGTAGATCGGATGGAGATAGGACAATGACACTTGAGTTAATCGTTTGCTTTGGAAAATACGAACACACCGAGCGTTAGGAGAGAGGTCCTGCGAAATCGTTTACTTTACTTTCACAATTATTTTTAGTAAATTAAAACACAAATTTCCCTTAGTTCCATCTTTGCTGATGGATCAAAAATGAAATAAAAACAAGGAAAACGTACAAATGTTGAGAGAGATGAGAAAAGTCCTTTCCAGCTTCAGTTTCACTGATGATGAGACACACTACAATCTCTACCAAAGGAGAACTATTTTATTTTATAGAATTTTAACAACCGTGATATGTTTCATTTACATGAATTTTTTGTCAAGTTTTTTTCTTTTTCTATTAAAAACTTTTCTTTTTTTTTAAATCGTTTTCAAAACTAAACAAACTTTGCCACAAAAGATGGCCGTATATCCTGTGTGTGTTTGTATTGCGGTACAAGAAAATCCTGCACTGGATGGCCCGATTACTGTTATGGTCACGACAAAGTCTCGATGAGAACTGCAGAAAAGCGACAAGGATAAGGCTTTTAATTCACCGTGTTTCTTGTGATTTTTTTTTTTTGTACTCAACGAGCTTACACAACATGCCGGGAAGTTTTCAGAGGGTTGAATTTTTGAATAGACAAAAATAACACAATACAGGCAGCACGTATTCTAATAAAATATTGCTTTAAGGGATGAAAATAAATAGAAAGAGATGCGGATAGGGCGAGAGAGAAAAACAAAATGTCTCTGCAGCAGGTTACACAAATTTCCCGTTTGTGTTTAGGGAAATATTTGTTGGACCACAAATGGGAGAGACACGCATTTTGACGTTTTGTCATGGAAGAGAGTATAAAAAAATGCTTTCGACATGCGCAAAAGAGGGCGAAAATGTCGCAGAGCTTTTGCTCCTTTTGGCAGACATTATTGTTTACCTGAGCAAAAGTTTGCAGAATTCGAGAGAGATTTGATAGTGTATTTACGGAAAATCCAATTGGGGGAGGTAGGGGTTTGAGAAGCTATGAAATTGACAAAAGGAGCTCTCAAACTTAGCTCAGGGAGAATACAGGCAGGCGGTGGTTTCCTGACCATAGACTGGAAATACTGACAATCTAGTTTACACCACACGTGGAGGCACAGATCAAGATTCTGATACAGTTTCACAATGGTTTCAATGGTTTGGCTCAAAGTCACGGTCAAGTCAGGGTTGGCCCAACGCAGTTCTGTGATAAAAACTAAATGTTTTGCATTTAAAATAAATTTTATGTTGTACAAATCTGAAAAGGCCAAGATTTTAAATTAAATAAACTTATTAAATTGTTATTACAACTAAATTGGTAATGCCGAGCTTATTAAAAACACCCATTTTTACCTCCAAACTTATACTTTTAAGATTGAATTCGGAATTTTCATAGGAATCTCGTTAAATGTTACTTACTTGCGGTCTGCGTTATATTGCTTGAATTCAAAATATGAATGCATCACTTACCTGAAAAAGGAAGAAAAATAAGGTTTAGATTCTACATTTATATATGTATAAAAACGCTAAACAATAATATAAAAAATAGCAAATGGACCAATACCTACACTCAGAAAAAAATAGTTATAAGAAAATTTAGTTCTTTGGCCCTAAAATTTTCGAAGGCTAAAATTAACCCAGGAAATAATAGGTAGCTGTTGACTTAAGAAAACAAGTGTATACTGAGAAACAAGAACTTATAATTTTGATTCAAAAATGAAACATTGCAAAACTTGTAGAAACAAAAATGTTAAGTGTTAATTAAAAACGCCAACCGAACGACTTTATCGCACACTTTCGCCTATCGCGCACTTTCGCAAAAATTAAATACCGAGAATGTACAATGGTATACTTACGAAAACATATTGGAGAAGCCGCTTCGGGTTTTCGCTATAGGGGACTTCACCCAACCTGCACGAAGGAAGAAATTGTTGAAGATTTTCAAGCCCAAGGCTTTAAAATTCTTGATGCCGTGACCATACTTAAGAAAGAAAAACAACGTACGGAAGGAGAAAAAGACACCGTGGTCAAGCGCGGTCTTCCTATTTTCATGCTGACGTTCGATAGGATTGAAGGCATAAACGAAATATGTATATAAAATAAAAACAATCCTAAATATCAGGGTAAAAATTAAGCCCAAGCGAAAGGGCAACAGACTAGTACCTCAATGTAAGCGATGCCAAGGCTTCCGACATACTCAGGCGTACTGCCAAAAAGAACCGCGATGTGTCAATTGCGCCGGTGGACATCTTTCAAAAGATTGCAACTTAAGCAGTCAGGCCCGAAGTCACTTGGCGAGCTAGCGAGGTTGCGAAATCGCAATAGAGCTACAAAAACGTCACGAAACTGCTAAGCAACATATTGTAGGTAGGGCCATAACCGCAAAACGCTCTGGAGCTGACAAGCCGAAAATTCCAAAATCGGTCAGAAATACGAGATTGACGAGGAAAAAAATACAAACTCCGCGACTGTCACGCGACTATCACGCGCATCATCTATAAGAAAATTCGAAAGGCGGATCCTCTCTCTGCATCAAAGACTGCATTAAGCATTACAAAAACGAAGAAATTGAGCTTGACTCTTTGCAAATAACTTCAGTCTCGGTAAAAATAAGTCACCTAGATTATAATATCGCCTCGAGTTATTTTCCTCCACAGTATAGGCTAGCGGACGACGATCTTACTCCCCTCTTTGACTTCCTTGGTTCGAATTTTATCATCGGCGGGGACTTAAATGCGAAAAACACGTTTTGGGGACCTCGGTGCAATTCAACAAGAGGTAGAGTACTCTTCAAAGCTAGCATGAAACGTGGCGTGGTTTTCCTTTCGACGGGGAAGCCAGCGTATTGGCCAACCGACAGAAACAAAGTACCTGACCTTGTCGACTTTTTTATCGCAAAAGGGGTCCCTCGCCACCTCACAAACGTAGAAGGCTATGATCTCTGTTCGGATCACTCGGCAGTCGTTTTGAAAATCGGCGGAAGTCTAGCAAAAAATGAGAGAGCGCCTAGGCTAACTAATAACAACACCGACTGGGATGGCTTTAGGAAATACTGGAACGAAAATGTACCACTACATGTACCACTTACAACCCCTTTAGAAATAGAAGACAAAGTCGATTAACTCGTTAGAACTATTCAAAACGCTGCTTGGCATAATACTTTTTTCCGGAAGACTGAAGTATGGAAAAGCGGATCAATATACCCGCGCGAAATGGAAGAGCTCATACGCGAAAAGAAAAAGGCTCGAAAGAGATGGCATTCGAAAGAGATGGCTTGAGACAACTCAAGCTCCTCCTGATAAAACCATTCTGAATGGGCTATATAACGAATTAAAGCACTTACTTCAAGATTTTAAAAGTCGCAAGATTACCAACTACCTCGAAAACTTGACTGCCGATAGAGGGTCAAACTATTCACTTTGGAAAGCCGTGAAGTCCTTTAAAAAGCCCGTTGTACACTCGGCGCCAATAAGAAGAGATAACGCTGAATGGGTAAAAGGCGACAAAGAGAAAGCAGATGTATTTGCAGAACATCTAGAAGAAACGTTCAAAGCGTTTGACGGGGAGCCGTTGGTCGAAGATCTGTATCTTAATGCGGAACTAGACAATTATCGAATGAAAACCGTGTCACTGTCTGAACTTCGTCAAACAACCCGGTATTTGAAGAACAACATAGCTTCAGGCCTAATTACTGGGGAAATTTTGAAGGAGCTACCGAAAACAGCGTTAGTCAAGCTTCTCCACATCATAAACGCATCAATGAGAATTTCAAACGTTCCACGGCAATGGAAAGTCGCAGAAGTAATAATGGTTCCGAAACCAGGGAAATGCCCGAACGACAAAAAATCATATAGACCGATTTCGCTTCTGCCGATTATATCTAAAGTCTTCGGGAAACTTGTGCTCAAACGACTGCAACCAATAATTGAAGAAAGACGATTGACTCCGGATCACCAATTCGGCTTTAGGGTCAAACATTCAACAATTGACCAGGTCTATCGAATAACTAATGAAATTGAGAAAGCCTTAGAAGCGAAAATGATATGTTCTACCGCTTTTCTTGACGCATCCCAAGCCTTTGATAAAGTTTGGCAAGAAGGCATAAAATATAAGCTACGGAAAGTTTTGCCGGAAAAAATGTATGAACTCTTAGAGTCTTATCTTGACAACAGACTATTTCGAGAGAGATACGGGAGCGAATACTCAGAATTCAAAGAAATACAAACGGCGTTCCACAAGGTAGCGTCCTCGGTCCAACACTGTTTTTCACTTTTTACAAGAGATGTACCTCAAGTAGAGACAACGACTGTAGCCACGTTCGCTGACGACACGGCTATCCTCGCTATAGGATAAGACAGTCGAACTATCAACGGGAAAACTCCAACGCGCTTTGAATAAAATATGCGAATGGACAAAGGCCTGGCGAATCCTCCTAAATGACACAAAATCAACGCATGTAAATTTTACTTACAAGAGGGTAATCAACTTACCTCTATTTATAAACTCGGTACAAATTCCGTACGCAAACGAGGCGAAATATTTAGGCATGACCCTAGACGCAAAACTTAAGTGAAAGCCACACGTTGAAAAGAAACGCGACGAACTTGAAATCAAGCTACGAGAACTAAATTGCCTTATCGGACGTTATTCGAAACTAAGCGTATATAACAAACTGCTATTGTTTAAGCAAGTGCTAAAACCATCTTGGACGTACGGTATACAACTTTGGGGTTGTACCAAACCAAGCAACATATCTATTTTAGAAACTTTTCAGAATAAGAAACTAAGAGCAATCATAAATGCTCCATGGTATATAAGAAATAGCGATTTACATCGAGATCTAGGCGTCGCAAACTTCACAAATCTTGCACGCCGACTACAACGAACAACGAACAAGACCGTTGGATCTAGCGTCGTAAGAGGAAACCACACATAATGACGGTATTGCAGGTGCTTTCGTTGCAAGGTAGCCTGCCAAACGCGATTACTATAAAGAAGCTTGAACTACTTGTTAAGGAAACTTAGTCGTAGTCTAACAAAGATTGGGAGGTTTTTTTAGTGAGTAAGAATCTTACACTACTATGAGCACGCGCGTTCGATTCTCATAGTGCCTATGAAGGTTTTGCCTACCCACGGGAAAAAAAATAATTATACTAACATTACTTCCTACGGTTTCCCATAGAAGAACAAATATTTAAGAAACAAATGATAGCAAAAAAACATTGGCTTCCTATGTGGCTTCCATACTGCGAGCTACCGACTGCAAACTTAGGAAACAAGGAAGACAATGACGGAAGCATTCGAAGTTTTTGAATATTCGAAGTTCGCCTCAGTTCGGCATAAGATCCCAGAAGTTGGACTTTGTACCGTTAAGAAGCTAGAGAGGGAGACATACCTTCTTTCGACCTCTTCTATAATTTTTTAAATGTCATATTAACAACTTTTTTGAATTTTTTCAGTTCCCGTTAGAATTTTTTTCCAATAACGCAACTACTTTCGCTAGCATTGAATGTTTTTCTTCTATGATATGGCTACCGGTATTTGCGTAAATGGTCAAGCTCCATTTTTATTTTGTTTTTTAAATAAACTTCGAAAAACTTAGGTTTAGGAACGGCAATTAATTTTTATATTATCGCAGCTTGCAATAATTTTCGTTTGTACGCCTTCTACTGAAACTAAATATGAAAAAGATCGCTTTTGCCGTTAAGAAACTAGAAGATTTAAAAAAATAATTTTGAAAACGATTTTCTGTTTTTGAGTTAAGCTCAGATCGCTTTGAAACGTCAAATTTCGCTATAATTTTCCTGAAAATTTTGGACAATTTCTGATACCTACGTTTAGTTTTTTTCATATAAATTCTCTTAATATCACCGGTGATAAGGGGGAGGCAAACGTTTTTTTATGGTTTTTCCATGCAAATATTGTTTTTTTTTATACTTTATTCCAAAAATGGAGTATATTAAGTTTAATACAGGCGAAAACGTAACATAGAGAAAAAATAACGATAGACCTCCGCAAGACCTCAAGAGCATATGATCGAGACCGAATTCTGAGTTGAATGAGCGATGTCCGTCCGTCCGTCCGATAGAAAGCTGAAATTTTATACGTAAGCTCTCTATCACCCGAGGCAATACAAGTATTGCACCTTCAAATGCAATTTATTAAATATTTTTGCTGCAAATCGAAAAATTTTTACTTAACATGTTATGTTAAAATACTTGGTCCTACATTTGGTTCATGCAAAGTTTTGGGCCACGCCCACATTTAGAAGCAGAATTCCATAAAAACTTATAAATTTCCAGAAAAACATGGATTTCGACTGCTTTTTAGCCTTGTTAAGGGTAGAATAAGAAATAAAATTTAGCGCATAAAGTACACCGGATACTATTTCAGATTTCTTTCATACAAAGTTTTCAGCCACGCCCATCTTTAGAGGTCAATTTCACAAAATTATTCAATTTGAACCAAAAAATTACAGCTTTGCGTACATTATAGCCGCAAAGTTGGATATTTCTATGCTAGTATTGATTTTTGGTTAAAGGGGTTGGACATGCCACGCCCCTTTTTTAAAAGTAAGTAAATTAAAACTGAGCTGTGGGCTGCCGTGGCGTAGTGGTTAGTGTGTGTGCTTACTACGCCGGAGGCCTGGGTTCGAATCCTGCCATCGTCACCTAAAAAAAAAAGACATACTTTTTCACGGTCCCCACCTCCGCGAGCCCCCCGAGAGTATTAATTGTCTTGAAAAACTTCTTAAAGTGCTGTTCGGATTCGGCAAAAAATTGTAGGTCCCCTCGTATGTGAAGAAATTAACACACACAGCGTACATTGTTGAGAAGTTGGCCCTGGTTCACCTCGAGCTGCTGCGCCACTCTATTTATTTTATTTTTAAACTAAAATTTAAAAGGGTTATTTTTTTTCTATTTAAAATGATTCATAAATGGTAACGGGACGGGATGGAAAACAAGAAAATAAACGAATGGAAAGGAGAAAAGGAATGGAAAGGAGAAAAGGAATGGAAAGGAGAAAAGGAATGGAAAGGAGAAAAGGAATGGAAAGGAGAATAGGAATGGAAAGGAGAATAGGAATGGAAAGGAGAATAGGAATGGAAAGGAGAATAGGAATGGAAAGGAGAATAGGAATGGAAAGGAAAATAGGAATGGAAAGGAGAATAGGAATGGAAAGGAAAATAGGAATGGAAAGGAGAATAGGAATGGAAAGGAGAAAAGGAATGGAAAGGAGAATAGGAATGGAAAGGAGAATAGGAATGGAAAGGAGAATAGGAATGGAAAGGAGAATAGGAATGGAAAGGAGAATAGGAATGGAAAGGAGAATAGGAATGGAAAGGAGAATAGGAATGGAAAGGAGAATAGGAATGGAAAGGAGAATAGGAATGGAAAGGAGAAAGGAATGGAAAGGAGAATAGGAATGGAAAGGAGAATAGGAATGGAAAGGAGAATAGGAATGGAAAGGAGAATAGGAATTGAAAGGAGAATAGGAATGGAGAGGAGAATAGGAATGGAAAGGAGAATAGGAATGGAAAGGAGAATAGGAATGGAAAGGAGAATAGGAATAGGAATAGATGATACCGTTCGTCTGTAACGGACCGAAGTTATTACATACGCACAGTTGCACTTGCTTACTGTTTTTTTTTTTTGAAAATGCGTCAGAACAGCAGCATTCAAAAAATTTGCCGAAAAATATGACTTAAGCACTTCGTTTACTTTAAGTTGCTTTATACGTGTGTTCAATATTGGCTTTGTGCACTAAGCGTTTAAAAAGTTATGGCCGCAAAACGTCATCCATTTTCAACTCTTCAATTCCCAAAAAAATTTCAATATTTTCAAAAAATTCAATTATTTCGTTAAAGTTTCGTTAAAGTTCTACTAAACTTTTAAAAAAAAAGTATTGAAAAACATTTTATCCATTTTTCCTTGAAACTTCAAGTTGTGATAAAACCGTTTTTATACCCCATCCCATAGGATAGGAGGTATTTTAAGTTTTTCACATAGTTTGTAACACGGTGAAATAATAATGATAGTCCCCCAAGACCTTAAGGGCATATTATCGAGACCGAATTCTGAATCAAAAAATTCATGTCTGTCCGTCTGTCTGCATGTCACATGTTTTTAGACCTTTGATTCTGAGGTAGGGTCCTGAAATTTCGTACATAAGGTCCACGTCATGCGAAGCAGTACAAGTGTAAAAATTTTTGAAATTCACCCAAAGACATGCCCACAATCGGTCTAAATGTTTAACTACCTCCATAGATTTCGAAACTGAAAGACGTTGTAAAAGGCTGAAATTTGACATTTAGCATCTCTTAGTGAATGCAGAGTTTCCACATAAACCCTCATTTTGACTTTGCGCTGTCCCCATCCGCCCCCCGTAATGGATAGCGGCACCATTGACGGGCTGCTCGTAACTTCTTCGGGTTAAGCCCGGTCGGATGCCGAGCCGGACCGCCCGACCATCAAGCGCTCGCATGCGGACACTCCTCAGGCCTAGCTCCAAAGGGTGCCCTGGATTATTGGGATCAGCAAATATCCGAGGCTGTTTTCGTTTTCTTTTCATGGTGGGGGGGGAGGTGCATTTTATACCTAGCTGCCAGGTTTAAATTCGGCCGATCATAACCCGGACAACAGACGCCGACCAGGAAGCCGCTCGTCCCGAAACAGACGCTCCTGGATTTCTGTTATTTGAAGTTCAGCCGTCCCTCTGGGATCAGACGCTGACCAACGAGCCGCACAATATGTAACAGACGCTGCTGGATTTTATTTAAACCTTCGGGTTCATCTTTTTCAGTTAAAATTTTACTGCCAAGGGTAGCCCCACAAGGAGTTTATACTCCTGGACAGCATCACTTATGCCTGAAGATTACTTCCTCCAATGGATTTTAGTCGGCTTTAACGACAGGCATACCTTACCTCGAGGCTATTCTTAAACCCGACCTTGCAGGGTAAAACGAAACGTCAGTATTCGTGGGAATCTTAATGTTGAGCAGCTACTTCTCCGAGTGGAGCTATCGATTCTTCGATGGTTTGGACACGTTGTTCGCATGCCCCCTGACAGACTTCCTGAACAGGTCATGCTAGCCGAGGTGCGAGCGCGTCGCCCCCCTGGTAGGCCAAGAAACAGGTGATGGGATCAGGTAAAGAACCTCTCTGAGTCCCGCCTGGGGATTGCGCCGGAGTCTCTTGAGTTGGTGGCGGAGGATCGAAAAAGATGGAAGGATCATTTAGCCACCCTCGCTCCGCGACCCTTTTAATGGATAAGCGGCATTCGAAAAAAAAAATATGATAATGAATGTAAGACTCAAAAAAGAAAGAAAAAAAAATTGCTTAACCCTTCTCCAGTGGGCGTGACATCTACCTTAAGGGTAAATTCTCAAATGCAGAATATTTTTGCTCCAAATTGAAAAAAAAATCGCTTAATATTTTATGTAGAAAACGCTTAGTTCTACAGTTTTGTTCATACAAGACTTTGGGCCTAGCCCACAGTCTTGTATGAACAAAACTGTAAGCGTGGCCCAAATTGGAGGCAACTTGGGCCACGTCTTTTTCTTCACTTTTTCTTCAATTCAAAGCAAAATTAAAGAATTTTATAAAAAAATAAAATAGTTTTTAAACTGTTTTCCAGCAGTTTTAAATATAATCCAATTTATCTTGGAACTTCAGAAATATTTCCTAATCCTGTGACAGGTAGGAAAAAGGAAAGTCAAAGAACAGTGTTTGCAAATGTTTGGAACTAAGGTAGGTACCTGTGTACAAACGACCCTCATGAACAAACGGGAATTTTGCGTACTGTATACGTAGTTACATAGATAATTAGTTTAATGCACAAGTCGTCTGAAATTAAAATTAAAAATTTCAGCTAATTATTGCGAGCGAATTATAATGAGCCTCCGTGCTCATAACTCTTGTATGCATAAGAAAATTAAATATTCACATAAGCTCAAAGACGAATGAAAACGCTTTTATTTCGAATATCTAATCTTATTTGAAAGATCCATCTTATTTTCGAAGGTTGACAATTAGTGAATTAGAAGATTAACCCACTAGTTCCAATACTGGCTCGACATCCGCATACCCAACAAAAAATGAACCGGGTCAAAGTTTCATCTGAACCTAGCGGAATCTTGTTTTTTCTACCGGGTCATGCTACAAATTTCTAATAGGCGTAACAAAAAAGCTACAAAAAATCTACAATTGACCCACTAGTTCCAATACTGGGCCCGGTTACCTACTGTTACCGGAACCTAGCGAAATTTTGCTTTTCTCGGGACCGGGCTCAGCTACAAATTCGGGATTGGCGTAGCAAAAAAGATACAAAAAAAACTACAATCAACTCGCTGGGTCCTTTGTTTGTCCGTTGAAGTGTGCTCAGAGAGCCCTCGATGAAAGTACCCCAAATTTGGTCTTTTTATGTCTTACCGTTCAAAAGTTATAACGTGATTGAACAGACGGACAACGTAATAATACCATAAGAGGGCCTTTTTCTATTTTTTGATGGACCGCTAAAATTTTTGAAAAAGTGAAAAAATAGCATATAGAGGTTGTTTGCATATGTTCAGGCGTTAAGCCTCCACGTCAAATTGAACAGTGTGACAATGAGTGTCTTTATACTTATTTCGGCTACTGTATTAAGTAAAAATTTTCCGATTTGGAAGAAAAATACTGAATAAATTGCATTTGCAAGATTACTTTTTCAATCGTTGGGCGGTCTGCCGACATAGTTTTGATTTTTTATGTCTTATAATCATTACGAGATGACATATGTCAAATTTTAGCTTTTCACGACGTCTTACAGTTTTAAAAGCACTGGAGGTAGTTGCTTGCTTAGACCGATTGTGGGCGTGTCTGTGGGTCGATTTGAAAAATCTTAATATTGTATTGCTTCGGATGACAGAGAGCTTACGTACAAAATTTCTAAAAAGTCTTATTCTAAATGCTTAAAAATTGGTGAAATATGGACGGACGAGCATCGCTCATTCGACTCCAGTCTATCTATTATTTCTCTATGTTACATTTTCGCCGCGCATTTTTCCACTTAATATACTCCATGCCTGTGGAATTGGCTATAAAATAAACTTAAGTAAGGATGCTTCATACCAAATTTCAGCGTACTACAACTTTGGTTTTTCATGGTAATAATAATTAAAGAGGGCGTGTCAGTGGGCGGATTTCAAAAACTTTCACACTTGTACTGCTTCGGAACCCACAAAAAACAGATTTCAAAATCCACCCAGCTCAAAAATAAAGACCGAAAAACTATCGACTAACGGATGGACGAAGGACATGGCTCCTTCGCCTTACAATAAGGTCTCGATCATGTGCCCTGAAGGTCTTCGGGGTCTACGGTGATGATTTCTGTATGTTACAAACATTGCAATTGAACTTATCGAACTTAATATCTATTCCTCCTATGGTATGGAATATAAAAAGTTTGCGAAATATCATTAATTTTTTAGGAAAATGTTTCTAGAAACTAGTTAACTGGACCAACAAATGGTTTGCAAAATCCGCTTATGATTCTGCCGCAAACACGTCGATGAAATGCCATTTTTCGTTTTCGGCACATTCTTAGGTGCACCGAAAGCCTTATCGAACTTAATATCTATTCCTCCTATCCTATGGTATGGAATATAAAAAGTTTGCGAAATATCATTAATTTTTTAGGAAAATGTTTCTAGAAACTAGTTAACTGGACCAACAAATGGTTTGCAAAATCCGCTTATGATTCTGCCGCAAACACGTCGATGAAATGCCATTTTTCGTTTTCGGCACATTCTTAAGTGCACCGAAAGCCTTTTTACTGGGATTAAGACTCCCAGACATAATTTCTTTTTCTTTATTTCTCTTGACAATGGTTCTTGTCTTGACAAAAATTATAACCCATTTAAGTTCTTGTCAATATTTTAATATCAATCAAAATATTTTATTTAGCATAAACGTTTCTCGTTTAACATTTCTTTAATTCCTCAAGATTTAAAAGCTCTTCAAAACACCTTTACATTTTCCTTTACCTCAAAGCATTCACAAACTTAAAAAACAAATATCTCAACAGTTTTCGCAGGATGGATTTGCACCACAATTCGTGAGAAAATAAACTGTTCCTTAATTGGACGTCAAGTTCAATGTCTATAATTTTTTAAGTTACCAACCAAACCAGAACTCATTCCCCAAAAAATACGCGACATTACACCACTTGATGCCCCATCCAAATAATCTTCCTTAATGCATCGTAAATTCAAGCCATTCCCTTTGGCTGATGGCTTACTTCCCCCCTCAGATATAGTAATATAATAATAACCTTAAGTAGTAATTACACTGCAAGATTAATTTGTATCTTCCCGAAGGATTACAAGAGTGCTCCATACTTCCTCAGCTGGTGCTCCAGAGATTAAGCCCGCATAATAATGTTATCTTTGATCATTTTTTATGACTCACTTTGCACGCCTATGAGAGAGCAGAGAAAAAAAATAGAACCTTGATCCTGAATCCGTTTGCAAACACCTAAACACACTTTGACCAAATTTGGTTTAATTTGACCTACCTCTTCCACCTCCCCCCTCAAGCAGCACTCTTTGTGGCTTCTATTGTTTTTTAATGCATCATTAAAAACTAGTGTTTAATTGAAGTACTTTTACACACCACATATCGTTCTCTAGAGAATGTGTTCTCCGGCAGATACATGGCAGAAGATACGCGAGAGAATGAAGCAACCCAAACACACCAGCCACCACACACCTATGATAGGGCAATTGCCGTGAAGATTTTTGCTTATAAATTAGAAGATCCGCACAATTGACGGCATCAGTTGTGTTCTACCTTTGGCCTGCTAAACAACTTCTAAACTCAAAATGGATTTGGTTCGTTCTCTGGCTCAGTGTTCTGTCGGATCTTTGTGTTTAATTCACGCTTCTCTTTGCCGACAGAAATTTCTCGTGGTCATCGCTATTGTTGGATTAACTTCGGCTGCAAAGCTGTCGAATAATTACCTTCCACCCAATTCGGCCGCATCGGCTGGCGGATATGGGGCGCTCTTGCAGAGCCCTCAGCACATCCAACGCCCAACGAACCAGTACATACCCCCGCAATCAAAGCAGAATCTCCACTACCACGGCGTGAACCCTGGAAAGTCGCAGCACCACAGGCAGCAGCCATCGTACGGAGGTGCAGCATCAGGCAGCTACTCAAACTTCAGACAACAATCCGGGCACGGTCAACCACCTATTGCGATATTGCGCTCCGAGAATGTCAACAACGGCGATGGAACCTACAATTTTGCGTACGTCCCGATGGCCAAAAAAAAAATCCGATAGTTTTCGATTTTACTTCGCATATTCACAGATTCGAAACAGCTAATGGAATCCGTCGTCAGGAGGACGGTCACCTCAGGAACGCCAACTCGGCGCACCCCGAGCAGGTGGTGAAGGGCTCCTACTCCTACACCGGCGACGATGGCAAGCTGTACGCAGTTCACTACACCGCCGACAGTAATGGCTTCCAGGTTCAGGGAGATCACCTTCCGACACCCCCACCCATTCCACATGAGATCAAAAAGTCTGTCTTGCCGCAGCATTCCCAAAGGTGAACAAAGGTTAACTCTAAATTGGTTTCTTCCATTTTCTTTTGCACAGATCCCTGGCGGTGCACCACAGAACAGCACAACTCAATCAACAGCATTCGGCGTCATCGTCTGGTTATGGTCGAGGAGGTCCTGCGAGCCAATATCTGCCGCCCACACAATCCGGATACGCATACAACCAGCCAGGTGGCAGGAAATACAAATGAAAATCTGTTGCGAACTAATAAAAGCGAAATCTAACGAAATAATCTTTTTTGAGTAACTGTTATATGCTTCTCTCCTTTTGCCCGTGCGTCGATTATTTAAATCCTTTTCGATAAAGTTTTCGAGATTTTAGCTCAAACCACTTGAAAAATGCGAGGTGGTGTGTTCATAAACTTTCATCGTTTAAAACTTTTGTTTTTTGTGTGTGTGTGCAGGAAAGTTTTTCGGTGCCGGATTAAACAAACAAAACGGTTTTCTGTTGTTACATTAGTGGGTGTGCTGCTGTACTGCTAATGGGGCGGGGCAAAGGGCGGACAAGGACAAGTTACCCAAAAGTGATGAAATCATTGTGCTGCGAGTTAATTTTCGTTTCCAAGGTACACTCTACCTTGGAAGAGGCGAGTGAGAGCCGGGTTCAATCTATGTTTGATGGAGTCTTGTGGGTTGTGGCTTAAGTGGGTTATGGGACAAAGCTAATATTTCAACAGGGGCGAGGACACTATGTGTCAGCCATCGGAGTCAGCTGACAGAGTGGTGACGAGAGTTTTGTGTAAACGAGTTGGCTTCGCACATAAAATTCAGTAAGGGTCGTTAGCTGACGATTGAGTGCTGCCGAGTGAGGTAGAAGTAGAGCTGTGCAAAGAGGTTTAAGGCTGGTGACAGTTGGAAGCAGGTGTGTTGTTAAATTATTATAGATCAGGCATAAAAAATAAATTTTTGCGATTGAAAAAACTTAACAAACATAACAACTTACAAACTTTACAAGCTGTAGACTCAGCGAAATCGAGTTAATCGAAAGTAAGCACGTCATGTGTATAAAATGGATATGGAATCCAGCAGTCTTTTGATCTAGCTTTAAGTGAAAAAGCGGCAGAGGACAGCCTCGGCGCAGGACGCTCGCTCAAGTTAAGATGACCGCAATTAGGTTGAACTGTGTAACTGGGGGCAATAAGCTAGAGGGCCGAGCTAAATGCAGATATGTGGTAGGTGAAGCCGAGAATCAAATCAGGTTGTAGCGCCACATAAAGAAAACAAATAAGAAGCAAGAGATTTTACCAAAATATTTGAGTAAAAGTGTCTAATGTCGTTTGTTTGCTGCATACTAGCCTTCATGTTATAAAACTACAGAGCTCAGGCGGGTAATATGGCGCAGCGAGGGAAACGCTGTACTCTGAGTTTCTTTTTAGGCAACATGTCTTTGGCCACATAAGTTTACAGGAATATTCTCTTACGTCGTTGCTTTGAATTTAAAGGGTCAACAACAGGTAGTCCTGAGTGAAATTTCGTTTGAGTTTGTGTTTCCGGAAATTATAAAAAACATGGGCGTTTCTCTCTGGAAAATTTGCTTATATTATTTTTTTATCTGTACTATACTCATCAGACAAAGGGAACGTCGGGTGATATGGCGCAGCAAAGGAAATGCAACATTCCAAAATTATTCTCCTCCAATATGTGTTTGAATGTAAGCTAGGGGATATCCCAGTTTCTAAAATACATACCACTCCTCAAGCAATTGAATCAGAGAACTCAGAGCTAGGGTTCAGTCGGGTAATATGGCACAGCAAGGGAAAATGCTGCACTCTGAATTTCGTGCTAGGCAAGATGTGTTAGGACACGTATACAGGAATATTCTCTCAGGTCATTGATTGAGAAGCAAAGGGTGAAAAATAATTAGTTCTACGCAAAAAAAAATGTTGCTCCAGTAAAAAATGCGTTTTTTCATCAAAAACCTATTTTTAAACTACTTTTTTTTAACTGCATGCAACTCGTCAAGCAATTGAACTACAAAACTCAGGGATAAAATAAGGTCGGGTGATATGGCGCAGTAAGTAAAATGGAGTAGTTCAAATTTATTTTCAACCAGCATGACTTCTAGGAGCCCTACAGCCATATTCTCTTCGGCCGTCTATTTTGGATTCCAAAAATGGTAAAGTTTTTTAATCGACTTTTTTTAAATGTTGCTGCTCCGTTTTTTTTAAGACTTATCTCACTAACGTGTGTAAACGTCAACGAAAAGTATGATAGGTTAAATTGCTTAAAAAAAATGGTGGTCCCTACCCCTGTACAAAGCGTAGGTACTGATACCGACCACATAAAAATGTGCAGAAAACCAAAAAATGGCGTTTCATCTATAAATCGCGGTCGAATCATAGGTGATCTTAAATGATTTTTAATTGAAATCTGTATGAAAATATAAGCCTATAATTCTCGAAGGGAAAATGGACTTTTTATTGTGGGGGTAATATTTATGCTTTTAAAACTGATTGGAGAGACTTTTTTCTGTCTTCATTTGATTTA
Organism: Neoascia interrupta; assembly: GCA_947623515.1. Classification (NCBI taxonomy): domain Eukaryota; kingdom Metazoa; phylum Arthropoda; class Insecta; order Diptera; family Syrphidae; genus Neoascia; species Neoascia interrupta. Next base: position 117,726,334 of record OX392463.1, on the reverse strand, counting down.
TACTTCGCTTTAGTAAATGCTGGGTCTGGAAATGGAAAATGGGAATCACATACCCGGTGACATTACTCTTCGAATAATGTTTAACACTGATAAGCTAGCACAAATTCACACAATTTAGGCCATCAACTCCCCTGATGGCCCGGACCTCGATTAATAAACATGACAAAACTTCAGTTTTACAAGAAAACACGGTGAAAACAGCAAAAAAGTATTAAAAAGGAAAAGTAAAGCTGAGGACACACTAAGAACATAAAAAATTTAGTGGGAATAAAATGCAATTTTCTAAAACTGCAAATATTTCGTCATCATCAGGCGACAGAAATTTGAATGTGTCTTTTACGACAGATACGCTTAAAAAAACCTGACAGGGCGTGAGGACTATTAGACTCCTCTGCCAAAAGAGGTCTAACGCTGCATGTACTGTTTGCAAACTTAGGAAAGGTAGTTTAAGGCAACCATAACATGAAATCAACTTTAAACCACTGCACTAAATCAGGTGACAAGTCGCACCATATTAACAGCCTTTGCAAGGGTTATACACTTCTACAGCAGTAATTTAGGAAACAAGAATATTTTTGGAGGAAACAAGGGAAAGTTGTCAAAGGTAAAATGTTTTGGTTTAAGAAAGCTTAGAAATTCTTGTCACAATTATAAGCAGTGCAGCTTTATCAAAGTTAAGGGGAACGTCGAAATTGATCCAATTTTTGAGACGAATTGATCCGTTTGAGAGGGCCTTAAAAAAAGATACTTGTGCGACCAACGTTTCTTGAACCAAGACCAGAAGATGCAGAAATTAAAGGATAAGCGATAGCATGTTCGTTGATTATATTTGCCTTTGAAGTCTTGCGGTCGCTGATCACGAATTTCGGCGTTATTTTCTCAAGAAATCGGGGGCTTCACCCTTAAATCACCCAAAAATATCCTATATAGGGGTGTTTTGGCCCTTGATTTAAAGGTGATTCCTCGAAACTGATTCCTCGAAAAAAAAGCCGAAATTCGAGACGATCAACAACATCGAAAATTACATCCCGTTAGCCCTTCAAATGGTCAAACCCATATTTAGAGGGAGTTTTAACCCCTCTAACCTTCCCAAAGCCACGGTACTTGACCGAAAAATCACTGAATAAGTATACTACAAGAATTGGTTAACAGTCTTCCTGTCCAGAAGTCACTATAATCGTCCCTCAAGAACACAATTAGCGAGGTGGCGGAGCAACGTGTGTCGACGGGATCATTTAACTAACCGCCCACATACGAATGCGAACGGAAAACAAGATCAGCCGAAAACGTCGCAAGATCAGCCTTTCGCAGAGCACAACTTAGCGAAATGTGCGTTATGACTTATGAACCTGCAACCGTCCAAACTTGAACTGACCCATGAGCTCTCAGCTAATAACCATTTGTGCTTTGCAGCAGTGGATATTGATCAAAGTTAGGTGGGAATCATCTTAGGCGACGAGTCACGTGTAAGGGTGAATTTGGTAGCCAACATGTGAAATTTGCGATCTTGGGACGATCACAATCGACACGAAATCCACCAACCAATGAATCCTTTGAAAATCACGGTTTCGAGTGGATTTTGCGCTGGCGGATCACATCGATCGTGATGATCTGGTGTAACTTTACTACGTCAACGGCAGCGCGTGTTGGCGATAATGATAAATCATCAATTTTTTTTCCGAATTGAATGACATGAATACCGACAACATGAACAAGATGGCGCTACGTGCCACACAGCCCAAGCCACAGCATGGTCAACTCACGCGGACGTGCTGCGAATTGGTCACCTAGGTCGTGCGATTTAACAGCGTTAGTCTTCTTCTTTCTAGACAGGTCATGCTAGCCGAGATGCGAGAGCGTCGCCCCCCTGGTAGGCCAAGAAACAGATGGTGGGATCAGGTAAAGAACCTCTCTGAGTCCCGCCTGGGGATTGCGCCGAAGTCTCTTGAGTTGGAAAGACCATTTGGCCACCCTCGCTCCGCGATCCTTTTAAAGAATAAGCGGCATTCGAAAATGATGATGAGTCTTCTTCTTGTAGGATTTACTTATGTCGCAGTTCTATGCCAAATATGTAAACGACAACTGGCCTGGAAGATAACCGAATCAATATCATCAGATGTTCCGCCAGAGTTATGAAAATTGGACGTTTCACCAAAGCAGCGGCTGACATTCTAATGACACTAAATTCCATAAGCGGTGCCATCGATTACCTTTTCGAATAATAAAGATATGTCGATGATATCTAACTCACTGTTTGTTTTGTTTTTAATTTTAAGATAAGAAAACCCTTTACAAAGCAGCAGCGAGTTATATGAACTCAAAGCGGAACTTATTTGACCTCTTGTGTGCGATTAAATGTGAAACTCCATCATTTCCAAAGTCTGGCCATCACCATAGGCCACCAAACAACAAAGAAAATCTACTTTAGGTTAAATTAAAATCTTATGGAGTTCAACGCCGACATGAGTGGTATTAAGTAAGCTAAAAGATCAGTAAAGAAGATCAATAAGCCCTTCTAAGCGTAGTTTTAGGTACTTTTTGCACCATAGCGTCCGTCGTTATTTAGCCCAAACTTTTACAAAATATCTCCCAGTAGCTCAATGGCTTAGCTCACAAAGCAAAATAGAAAGGAGTTACCTTGAGGGCTGTAAATAAATCTAGAAAAAAAAAACCTATGGAATTTCACAGGTATAGTATCTACACTTTTATCCTCCCAACATTTTAATCATTTATCAATTTCAACTAAAGAATTAGAAGGTGGGATTTGCATATGATTATAGATCTACGACAAAAGCTTCTGGATATTAAGAATATCATAATAAATACATCTACAAACGAAGTCAAATTATCTCAACATATGAAAAAGATTTATTATTAGAACTTGGAAATATTTGAAAAATTAGGTCACCTTTTAGAATTTTTTTAAATGACTTGCAAGAGTGCAATGGCATGATCTATTGACTCAGTTTAACTTTACATTCATCACACTTATAGGGGTTTCTAATACAAAATAAATTGATCACTTCTAGTGCCCCTAACATCCGCATTCGTGTCCAAATATGATATTAAATTGGTTGTCTTGCCTTTCTCACAACAAAGAAAAAAAATAAAAAAAATATTTTCTCGATGAAACTGATGAGAAGATCATGATCAGCAGAGACGTACTCCACAAACGATGATCGTCGAATGAAAGAAATAAAAATTATAATTAATTGTTCATAATTCGAGATCGTTGCCAGTTATCACCGAGAAATGAACATAATTTTTTTTGTGTCGTTAATTTGTGTATAGCTTTTCGATTTCGATACACAAATTAATCAATCAAGAACAAAATGTGTCGGTTTAGGCATTTTTCGTTCTTTTCAGGTGGGGGAATGTGTACATATTTATGACTTCTTGTAATAGAGAGTTCAAAGCTGAACGGCCCAAAAGGTTTGATAAATTTACTGGGGTCATGACTGTGTTTAATCTTTATTTTTGTAGGTTTATTTAGTTATGGTTAAAGGCATTCATAGTTTGTGAGTCACAAAATTTTTATCCGCCTTGATTCAGTGTTGCCGATAATTTGGAACAATAATTGTATAGGTACGTTATAGAACAGGTTAAAGGTTTTGAGAGAGCCGTTGTTTCCCGAACCCTGTGCAGGGTACACTGCACATAAATGGAGTCCCATCAAAACAGGTAAGGAAGTTCAAGTAGCTCGGGAAAGATTTCACGAAAGATGGAAGGAGTGATACTTAGTTATCCTGTAGGATAAGCTGAAGCCATAGTAAAGAAACTACGCCGGTCGCTCATCAGCAAAGCTGAGCTTGGAGCGGAAGCAAAGGTTTAGGTTTTTAATTCAGTACCTATTTGCTACAACCCTCATCTATGGTCATGAAATATGGATAATGACCGAAAGGATAAGATCGCGGGTACAAGCTGCCGAAATTAGATTTCTGAGGTGGGTTACTGGTGTTATCTTAGTGATTGAGTGAGAAACGACAGTATTCATCGTAGGAATCTTAATGTCCCCCAACAGATTTCCTAAAGGTCATGTTAGCCGAGATGCGAGCGCGCATCGCCCCCCTGGTATGGCAAAAAACAGGTGGTGGGATCAGGTTAAGAACATCTCCGAGACTGGGGATCGCGCCTATGTCTCTTGAGTTGGTGGCGGAGGATTGGGCACGATGGAAGGACCATTTAGCCGCCGTCGCTCCGCGACCTTTCTAAGGATAAGCGGTCACAGAAAATGATGATTGATCTTGTTTCGGTTCCAGGTCACACCGGTGTCCATAGAAATGAGAGCTCTGATGAGCTTGAAAGACACGGTTCAGAGAAGAGGTTTTCGCAGGACCCGAACTCGCGCTAGGTCTTTATACTTGGGTTTCTCGTGAAAACAGGGCTCGTTGGCATGACTGCGGTAGGTGCAGACACACTAAACGACTTCGCCCGGATATCTGCAAGGGCAAGTGGTCAGCGTCTTACCTTCTATCTCTCTTCTGGAGAGATAGAATACGACGATACAGCGGAACATTTCCTCTGTAGTTGTACTGTCTTTTGCTCGCAAAAGGTGGCGGATATTTGGGGCTGACGTAGTGGGTGAGTGCCGAACACCTAAGCTATTTATTACTGAAGCTCCTTCCTGTCTTTCTTCGAAACACGGGTAAACTAAATACATTAAAGAAAGGTGTCTGCTGTCTTTAGAACAATTAAATAGTAGTTGTGTCTGAGCACTCAGACTAGGAAAGTAACAACCTCCGACAGAGGAAAATGCAGTTTCACAGTAAAAGGATTTTCAGGCCCAAGTTCCGGATTCAATAACGACGCGTCACTATAACAAAGTGTTACGTGCACATGGATTTTTTTTTTGCAATCGCCTTGGTGCTGTGAGAAACGTTAAGGTGAGAAATGACAGCGAAGGGTTGTAGGAAGGCACGGACAAGGCAAGCGGAGTGACAATGGCGAAATGTTTCTAGATTTCTGTAATGACAATGGACTTGTTATATATAGGTGGCACCATGTTAAAGCACTAGGCCTGTCAGAAAAAGAGTCACGTGTCGACTGATAATAGCCGAGCATCCACCAGTCAAACGAGTGACCAAAAGACAATTTCGCTATTGACCATTGCAAGGATTTTCATTTAGGGGAAATCTCTTGAGTTCCGCGCAACAGAAGAAACGGTAAGCTTCGCACTACCGCCATCTGAATGGTCCAAGACGACATACAAACGCAGGCCAGGTAAAACATTCAAATTTCAAAGATTAAAGAATCTATCGTGCGGTGGGCTTCCGGTACAAGATGCGCTTAATAGACTAAGCCTATGGACCGAGACATGTGACCTTAGCAACCCGGCAAAAACAGAGCTTGTCCCATTCACAAACAGGAGGTTGATAGCGTTTGTAGAGCTACCAACACTCAAAGGCTTAGCTCGTCAGTGATCTAAAAGTGCCAAGCATGTGGGTATCATTCTGGACAGTAAGCTAAGCTGGAATGCAAACACACAAGAAAGAGTTAAAAAAACGTACACAGCCCTATATATGTGCAACCGAATATGAGGGAAAAAAATGAGGTCCTTCCCCTAAAATATCGAAATGACTTTACACATTGTAAGACCTATACACACGTAAGGATGCTGGCGTTAGGTGGCCAGCTATAACCAAGCAGAAAAATATCAAAACTATAACTAAGGTACAAAGATTGGTTTGTCTCGTCACTACAGGTGTTCTGAGATATACGCCTACCATGTGGCTAGAGACAATCCTAAACATTAGGCCTATAGGCGCTACAAGATTTTAAGCTACATGCAATTGAAGTATGCGATTCACAGGACAAAGCTTAATTAAGTACACACTTCTACGCAGAAGCTTCTACAAACACTAGGATGCTGTGAGGAATAACAGACCGACCGTATAACACCTTATCTTGACTTTAATCAAGACTACTCCATTCACATTTCCATCAGAGAAGTCTGGATGCTTAATAATGTTATAAACCAATTCCGAGGTAGCGATCTATACGGATGGTTCCAAATCAAGTGAGGGTACTGGAGCACGTGTATGCTCTGAGAAACTCGGTATCCTAACAAGCAGGAGACTGCTGAACAATTGCAGTATCTTACTTACTTACTTACTTAAGGTGGCGCTACAGTCCGGGGTGGACCTGGGCCTCAGAGATGAGGGCCTAATACATGGACACTTTAGTTGCTCGAGAGAGAGCTTTGCTACTCAATTGCCTTCTTAGACCAAAGAAACAGGGATTGGCAAGAGTTATCCTTCGTTTGATTTCAGAGCTGGTGTCATTGATAACGGAACCCAGGTAGACAAAGTCCCTAACTACCTCAAACTTACAAGCTGCCGATAGTGATGCTTTGTCCAAGACTTCAGTGTAGGGTGTCTTTTCTAAATGACAGCATATTTTTGGTTTTGCCCTCGTTGACTGCTAAAGTCATATTCGCCGCTTCCGTCCCAATACTCACGAAGACTTCACTGACATCACGCTTCGTTCTTCCGATTATGTCAATGACGTCTGCGTATGCGAGTAGTTGAACGGAGTTTTGAACCTCTGGTGTTGGCGCGGGTCTTCTGCATAATTCTTTCAAGTGTAATGATAAAGAACGTCACGTGGAAGAGCGTCACCTTGTCTAAATACTTTTTTTGAAATAAAGGAGTCGGTGAGGTCTTTACCGATCTTGACGGAGCACCGTGAATTTTACATTATCATTCTGCACAGACTGACGAGTTTGGCAGGGACGCCAAAATTAGACAATGCGCTATATAGCTCGTTTCTATAGATGCTGTCATACGCAGCCTTGAAATCGATCAAAAGATGGTGTGTATCGATTTGTAATTCCTGGGTCTTCTCCATTAGTTGCCACAGTGTGAATACTTTATCGATGCGGTGGACTTTCCTGGCCTAAGGTCACACTGTTATGTGCCTGTCAGATTGTCGACAAACGAAAAGATCTTGTATGCGATGTTAAGAAGACTGATGCCTCTGTCGTTGGCACAATTCAGAGGGTCTCCTTTATTCTGGATCGGAAAAACAATGCTGAGGTACCATTCTTCGGGCATCCTTTCCTCCGACCATATCTTGCAGGTGAGCTGCTGCTAGGCCATCTGCTCCGGCTGCTTTATAGCACTTGAGCTTGGACACAGCTACTTTCACTTCCTCCAGGTCGGGTGGGTGGTATCGTTCGTATGCGGCGTCAGTAACGTCTTCGCCCGGGTTGAATGGTTCGTTCTGCCTGACAGCGGCATTTGCTTCGTTTTCGCCATTATACAGTCTGCAGAAGTGGTTTTTTGTGCAGTATCTTCTAAGCCGAAATTCTGGCAAAGCTTATATAGCCGCCGAAAAGGCTAGAATATTGGAACTATCAAAGAAGGGTATTTCCATTTAAGTAGACAGCTATCAAGGCCCTGGAACACCAACAGTAAAATATCATGTACTAGGATTCTGTCGCTCAGAACTGAGGGCTCTAAGCAGACAGAATAATGTTTGCATTGCATGGATACCAGGCCAAAATGACTTTTTTGGGAACGAAAAAGCTGACGAGCTAGCGAAATATGGCATATCATGTATCACTATTCAGTGAAGAAAAGGACCCATCCGCTCTCTTTTGAGACAAAAAGAGGCAAAATGTCTGCGGCTATGCATAATATAGACTAAAACAGATAGGAAAATTTGCAGACCTACGGCCATACAAAGGCGCTATGGCCAGGCCATCCATAGATGGCAGCAAACCAAAAAAGCTTATCGCACTAAAAAGGCCATCAGTGGCTATAGCCAATAGAGTGATAACAAGCCAAACACTCAGCAAAATTGAGAATCACTAACACCAACTAAGTTTGTAGGGGCTATCATGATCCAGAAGCGGAAGAAGATGTGAAACACCTCCTCTGCCAGGGACAATACTTATTTGAGGAGCTGAATGAGCTTGAAAGTACACCGGTGGCGAATGTTGAGTTTCTCTTCGAAACTTGGGATACCTCAACTGACTTACTATCAAATAGTTACATTAAAATCTTTGCTACTTACAGGTTACCTACATAGGGTGACGCTAAGGGCCCTCGAAGGCCTATGATAGCTGGTGGCTTCTCTATCTATAAGCTACCCTTACTTATAAGTATGGTCTCATTTATGGCAATCTGCCAGCACTATCGAAGATCACTATACTGCCTTAAAAGCAGCTTTCACAAGAGTTGCAGATCAAATTGTTGGTCAATTACAGCGAAGGCAAAGTGCGTGACAGCAGTTCAACGATCGTTGAAAACCCAAAAGAGGGCGAGTCCATGTGTTGCATATAGAAAAGTACAATGTGCGACGTAACAGGCACATCAATGCGGTAAATGTTTTATTGGACTGTTTACAGAATCACCGAGTAGCTGACAGATGGACATTGTCTCCTAATTGTGCTAGGATGTCCGGAACTATCCGAACATTCTACAGTTCTTCGTTGTTTTATGCTTTCGTCAAAGTTATTCGATGAGTCTGGACCGCCCCCGTGGTGAACCGAGAATAAGTTGGTTGGACCAGGTCAAGGACCGCGTTTGGTGATCTCTAGTTTTTGACAGAAGATCGAGAAAAATTTAAGATCACTTGGTCCTATTCGCCCTGCAATTTTCTAGCATGGGTAATTCAAATAAGGAAGATGGCCAACTGAATAAATTTTGGAAATAAGTACAATAAATTGTACAGGGTAGTCCAAAACATAATGAATATTGCCTTACCGGTACGATTTTATGTCGTCAAAAACAAGATGCAATTTGCAAACGTATCTAATCTACAAACTAATTAGATACGTAATCTAATAGATATAATCTAATTCTAGATTAGAAACTAGATATGATCTAATTTGTAAACTATCGGATTTTTGAGCTTCATTTTTTGCCATACTCCTAAATGGCGTAAGTACCTACCTACCCTGAATCTTTAAAGTACATTGTAAGAGGAAAAACTGGAAATGTCGGTAGTGTGAAAACATTTTATGTAAATTAATCAAGCGAAATGTGAATTTATGTATTTTAAAATGAAATAACACAGTTTAAATACTAAAATTTGATGTATAAAACTCTTTAGCTATCGCAAGGCAATTAAAATATTTTACAACAACATTGTAAACTCCCATCATGCCGTTCAACAAAAAACAGGACAATTAAAATACCAGAACAACCTACACACACACTCATTTGTCATGCCTTATCAAGATGTCATAAATATGGAAAAAAAAATTAACATCACGTCTGACAGTTGGCACATAACTGACAATTTACTGTAAACATTATTGTGTCATCCAACCCAGTGAGAGACATCCGACAGAATGCGTGTAGCTCGAATGGACGTCATATATCCGGTAAACATTTCTTACGATTCTTACATTTGGAGTCTCCAAGAGGCAGACATTTTTTTTTCGCATATGAGCCGGTACTAGTTCTGAATGATCACCCAATTTAAGATTGTTTTTATGTTATATAATTATCCACTAAGATGCCCTAAGGTGGAAGCTAGTACTAGTAGGCACCATCTTCATAAGAGAAACAATTCGAGGAGCACTTATATGATCGACTTGAGTGATCTGTGCGATTAGGCAAGCAAGATCAACTGACGCGATCGCTACTTGAGTTTCGAGTTGACTGTTGTTCACATAATGTTCTGGAAAACCCAGACTTTTTTTTTTAGGTGAAATGGTGTAGGTCTACATATTTTATGTAGGACTTCAAGTCGATCAGACATTATGGTAGAAAGATCGGCTTTAAGATTTTTAAGATGCTACTTCAATATATTTCACTCTCAGTTTTACCAGTTTCTCGGAACTAGGAAATAGCTCAGTCTATCGACCTTGACACAAAAAGTGAGTTAACCTTAATTCGAGGAAAGAAACTCGTGTACTTCTTTCAACGTGCATCAATACCACAACAAATAACTGGCCCTGCCAAGTCAAGTTCAAAAATTCCAAATAAAAAAAAAACTGAATATGAAATCAAATCAGTCAACCAGTAAACTGGCCAAAACAATGCATTAAAAATCATTCATAAAAGCCACAATTACCCTAGAGCTCATTAAAAGAGATTCCTCCACTCATGTATAGCTTCTTCCTCTGCACTGACCATTGCGGGTTCTTAGGCAATTGCCTCACTTTAGAATTTTCGTGGTTATTACGAACTTTGCTCGTAGTTAGCTGTATTTAGCAGATACAGATACCGACCGACCTACGTTTATTTTGTCCATCGCCATGCAAGACTGCACAATCTCTTGAGTCGATCTTTTGTTTCCTTTACCTTTTGCATAGGGTATCGCTATCCAACTGCACTTGACGTACGGGCTGAGTGTGTGCCAGCCTTAATTGGCAGTATTGCAATAACATTTTGACACTTGAATCAATTTCTTTCGTGGGTGTGTGTGTGTGTTTGGTTGTGCAATCGCTCGGACAAATTTGAATCTCAAGTCTGACAACAAATAATGATTTCTATCGAGAGATCTTGTGTAATCACAAGATGATGAGAATTAAGTGTTCAGCATCAGCATCTGTCAGGCAGAGGGATAAACCTCACCCCAATCAAAGAGATTAATGGACTACCAGAGGATAGCAATACACACGCACCCACACATCGAAGGGCGCAGATAATGACAGTTGTTACTGTCACCCCCGAAATGTCACAATCTGATAGGAGAGAAAATAACGATACCGACACTGGCAGTTGGCAGTTGCCGGAGACCAGACTAAGCGAGAGCGAAATCCCTGAGATTAGTTGACTTTTATTTTCAATTTACTTAGCACGTGTTCCCAGGGACATTTGCAAAATCCGCTCGCTCTGTTTTGTTGAAAGCCATTAAAAAAGTCCTGTGAACTAGAATAAATCGTGAGACGACTTTGTTGAAAATAAAGGCCACCAATCTGGCAGTGTGATATGAGAGTCGCCCTTATTAAGCCGTTTTGCATGAATTGCCAAGGATTATTGAACGCGCCACCCAACCCAAACCAACTCGACTCAACCCCCACCCCCCCCCGCCGAAAGAAGTTTGAGATGGCCATTCAATTTATTTCCGCACGAAATGCAATCAATGATTTAAACGATTCAAGGAGCCAGAGCGGTGGGTGTTTTCAGGGAGAGCAAAAAGGACCCTGTTCATAAATATTAACTAAAAAAAAAACACTTTTGTGTTGCACGTAATTGTAACGTTTCAATACAATCGTCCAACTGTGTGTGAATGAGTTCATCTACTTCCACACGCAGATGCAATGATTTATAGCAGAATCTTATTATACACTTTCGGGAGAAAGAAAGTGTATAAGTTTTGTTGGCAAAAGCTCAGGAGACCGGCCGGCAATGAGAAGTTAATTAAAGGCGGCAGAGTTGGTGCTGGAACGGGGCCGGGGACCCACCGGTCGATCTGACATGTGAATGTGCAAGAGATATTAGGATTCGGCACGAGAACATTTCTGAGCCGGGCAGGGCGCATCCTTGAAAAGAGTTCTTGTTTCTTGGTTCTTTTGACATTCAACTTCTATTCATCTGTGAAACTCTATTGAGTCATCATGTAAGGTTATCTTTTGTGTTTCGGCGTTTCTTTTTTTGGCAGAGGCTCTTAGAATTTTTATTTATGACTGTGCCACACTATTATGCTGAGTAAGGTATTTTAAATTGGACTCTCGTTTTTTTGTGCCCTGCGGTTATTTAATTGGAACGATGCAACAGAAATGAGTACAAATGTGGAAGGAGAGTCTGGCATAAAGCCACAGTTTGCAATTTGACATAATTATGTGGGAGAGGTCTATTAAGGTCTGTATGTAGGTAAGGATGTTCGCAGTGAAAGAAGCAGCTTGTTGTTAGTTTTGAACTTTCTTTCAAGTCTGAACAGCTACTTGTGGCGGGAGTTCTGAAAGGAAGTGCAACATTAATACTTTTTTCGGTTGCAGCAAATAATAAGCCCATATATGTATAGTAACAAATTTATGGTACAGTTGACAGTGACTCCTTGAGAAAAGTTGAGAATTAGAAAAAAAGGTGAGATACGCTTAACTTTAATTGGAACCGTTTTTTTTTTTTACAAAAAATCTTTATTATAATCTCAGGATATGAAAGAAAAAAGCATTTTATTCGACAATTATATAATTTATCAAGACAGTAGAAAAAAACAAGCTTATCTAGAAAAAGGATTATTCAACGGGCGCTAGATATAGGTAGACTATTACCAATTTCTTTTAGTCCGTACTGGATGATAAGGACAGTGACAACATGTGTTTTCAATAGAGAAGCATAAAGTGTCATACCAAACCCCAACTAACATACTCTTGAGAGTTACACCCTAAAAACGTCAAAATAGCTCTTCTAAGACTCTTATAATGCTCATGATAACCTCGGAGCATAGCACCTTGTCATGAGAGCCAGAAAAGATCTTGTAACACTCCTCTTAAAGGAGTATCACTCTTATAACAAAAGTATATTTAGCTCTTAGAAGACTTTTCTTAAAAGCCTTCAAAAGTTGTAGAGTTTGCAGTAAGAGTCTTAAAAGAGCTTAAGTCTTGTAATAAGAGTGCAACTCTTGTCAGGAGATATTTACTCTGATAGTAAAATCTTTAGTCTTATAAAAAAACTTAATTTCTTCTGCCATTGTCTGTAAAAAAAAAATTCCTCCTTACTAAAGGCGGAAAGGGGTTACTAAATAATACTCTACAAGAGTGAAATTCTAAGAGCTTTACTCTTGGACATAGCTCTTTAAAGGCTCTTGTAGTCTTTATGTCCAAATGTCCATTGTAGCACTGGCTGTCCCAACTAACATCTTACGCTTTTCATGCATAGTGCCACCCAAACAACCTTGAACTTCCTCAGGCGCCGCTACTGGGTAATCGACGGTCGTCCGGGATTCAAAAATGTATACGGCACTGCAAACCTTGTTTGATGCAAAAGGCTCCCCAAAAAGTTCAGATAAACTTATGGGGTGCGCCTGCCCAGCCCACTTACCGGTGCTTATCAACGTCTGCTTTCAAACAATGTGGACTGGACTATGGAGGACCGTATCAGATCCGTCCAACTAAAGGAAGAGGTTAACGCAGCTACAAAGGATATGCCACGCTCTTTGTATGCTTAAGCACTCGAACTATTCACTAGGAAATCGTCAGCGACAAGACTACGGCAACATTCTTCGCAGCGCTTAGTCGTTTTTTTGCTGTACAGGGCTATAACTTAGAGATCAATAGCGATTGTGCAACCACCTTTGTTGGAGCCAACAGTTTTGCGAGAGGATTTAAGGGCGTACCGTAAGCAGCTAGAGGCTGGTGCGCGTGCAACTGCACATCATGGTATCTAATGGCACTTTGTTCCACCAAGGTCTCACAACTTTGGGGGCAAATGGGAGACTGGCATCCATCAAAAGCATGAAACATCATCTTATGCGTACCATTGGGGAAGCCACTCTAACATTTGAAGAGTTTTATTCGGCTCTGAAGCAGATTGAAGCCGTACTCAACTCGAGGCCAATCTCGGCAATATCTGACGACCCCACATACTTAGTTGCTCTGACCCCTGGAATCTTTTTGGTGGCCGGTCCTTTTACTAATGTTCCGAAGCACAGTCTGCTCGACGTCAAAACTAGTTGGTTAACCAAGTGGAAGCAGCTGCAGCAAAATTTCTGGAAGCGGTGGAGCTGCGAATATCTATGAGAACTTTAAGTGAGCAAATGGCGACGAGAAACGCAGAACTTAAAGGTTGGTGACTTGGTTCTTGTTCGACACGAGCGCTCCACCCACTCAAAGGCCACTGGGTCGGGGCAAGAAATGTGCCCTGGCGATGATGACCTTGTTCGAGTTGCAGCGGTACGTACGCAATGCTCCATTATTAAACGAGCTATTTCCAAACTGGTTGTTCTTACGCTCAAAAGTGACTACAGTGAAGGTCAAGGCCAGAGGAGTCTACAATCGTTTCGTTGTATCACATGGACGAGGTGTGCGGAAATTTTCAGAAGATGGCAGCACTTGAATAGCGTAAAAGGTGGAAACCCGTGTCAATTGTCAGAATTGACTGATTGTGACACATAAGAAGTCAACGAGTTCAAATAAACGTGTCTAGCCGTGAGCCATGTCTTTTTCATTAAAGTTTTTTTTATCTTTGCTCATCAATCTACAGAATACGTTTGTCGCAGAAGCACTTCTTTCGTGAGGACATAAACTAACGATGTGACCTCTTTGTCAACAGAGTAGGCTGTTGAATCTTAGCCCATTCTTCCATGACAGCGGAATTTTCAGAGTCGGCGGATGACATCGCCATGCTTCAATTCAGGCCAACAAAAAATACCAGATATTACTTCCTATTGATTTTGCTCCCAGAACTAGCCAGTGACTTGTCGTTTTAGACCTTCATAGCAGTTTTCAAAAGATTCGCCTTCCGAAGAGGTTAGGTTCCGTTGATGGATGCCCTTTTGACAATAGTCACGGCTTCACTTAGACCAGCAGTTGGGGCCATTGTGTCCATTGGGAACCTTCTTAATACCTGGAACGAAAACAGAAATAGACCGCTGTTAGAAGCTCAGAGTTCCGCCCTCTTGGACCCATCCGGATTTGTATACAAATGTTTGGAGGTCCTTTAGATCTAAATTGTTTAGATCTTCGAGCTCGTTGAAGAAGTAGATGCCGAGGATACTACGCCTGATGCTGTTTAGGGCTGGGCATTCGCAGAGCAGGTGACGAACAGATTCAATTTCTTCAACGTCCCTGCAGCTTCTGCAGTAATCGTTATGCGGTATGCCTAGCCGCTCAGCGTGTAGACCCACAGCGCAGTGCCCCGTGAGGATTCCCGTGAGTACTCCGATTTTCCTGCGGGCTAGTCCGATCAAAAATAGTGATCTCTTTTTGTCATAGCTCCTTTGTGTGTCTGCACGTATCAAGTTCTGTCCAACGTGGTTCTACTCAAGGATTCAGTTTCTATCCTACGTGCTATCGAATTCAGCGGGACTCTTATAGATTTGAGGGCTAGAGATGCATTCATTCCAGACCCAAATCTCGCAAGCTTGTCCGCTTCTTCGTTTCCCGATATATCGGTGTGACCTGGCACCCAACACACAGTTACAGTGTTGCCAAGTGATAACTCGTCCAGAATTTCCCTGCATAGTTTCACAGCCCTTGACTTTACCACGTCTGATTCCAAGGCTTTAATTGCCGCTTGGCTATCAGAGTATATGGTGATGGTCTTGTTTGCGGGGCCGTGTTTCTTCAGCTCGGAGGCAGCTTCGATTATGGCTGCCAGCTCCGCCTGAAAAATGTTGCAGTCGTCATTAATTCGAAAAGATTTACCTTGACCCAAATCTCCACAAAAGATACCCGCACCGGTTCCGACGTCCATCTTAGAACCGTCGGTATAAACGGCGATCTCGTCATCTCCTGTAATGGTCTTATCTTCCCATTCACCTCTTTCAGGTATTCTGGTAGCGAATCTCCTGTTGAAGGCGAATGTCATAGGTAGGTAATCTGTGACTGGGGTGTTTGTGAAGGCAGCCCATTGAGTTTCCACAGAGGCGTGTCCATAAGATCTTGAGGACCACAGTCCGGATTCCCTTAGGCGAACAGCTGTTTTAGCTGCCTTGCTGCTGCAGTATATGTCCAAGGGGGTGAGGTTGAGGAGTACCTCCAGTGCCGCGGTGGGTGTGGTCCTTAGCGACCCAGTTATACCCATGCAGGCTGCCCTTTGAAGTTTGGTGAGGCTAGAGAGATGACACTTTCTTTCCGTAGCCTTCCACCATGCAACTGCACCGTAAGTTAAGATGGGTCTTACAACCGCTATATACATGCAGTGTACCATGTTTGGTTGCAGTCCCCACATGCTTCCGAACGTTCTGCGGCAGGCGTATAGTGCCACGTATGCCCGCTTGACACGATCTTCTATATTATCCCTCCAGCTGAGTTTGGAGTCTAATATGACGCCCAGGTATCTTACCGATTTGGATAACGGTAACTCCACTCCCCCCATTCTTAGGTTGCTGAAGGATGGAACTGCCCTTTTCCTTGTAAACAACACAACTTCCGTCTTAGAGGGGTTAATTCCCAGTCCTCGACCCTCAACCCATTTTTCAACAATGCGAAGTGCGTAGCTGAGTCGGTCACTGAGGATTGATGGGAGTTTACCTGGGATCAGGATTGCTACATCGTCTGCGTATGCGCTCACAATGAAGCCTTCCCTCTCCAGGGTTTTTAGCAATTCGTCCATTACCAGGGTCCATACAAGCGGAGATAGGACACATCCCTGCGGTGTTCCTCTGCTGACGTTTCGTCTGCTGCATACTTCGCCTAGGTAGCAGTTTATCTTTCGTGTGCTTAACATGAGCCCGATCCAGTCGCATAGACTGCTATCTAGGAGGGCGTTTCTCAAGCTGCGCAGTATCGCGTCTGCCTCAATGTTATTAAACGCCCCCTCTATGTCTAGAAAGGCACCCAAAGTGTACTCCTTGTGTTCCAAGGATTTTTCTACTACTGTTACTACTCTATGCAGTGCAGTGTCAACCGATCTGCTTCTCATGTACGCATGCTGTGATTTTGATAAATAGTTATCACCAATCAGCTCTCTCACATACACGTCAATATGCCGCTCCAACGCCTTGAGCATAAATGAAGACAGGCTTATGGGTCGATAGTCCTTTGCCGTAGTGTGGTTTGACTTCCCTGCCTTGGGGATGAATATCACTCGGACTTCTCTCCAAGCTTTGGGAATGTAGCACAGCTTTAGGCAGGACTTGTAGACGTTACTCAACCATGGAATGATAGTTTCCCCTGCTTTTTGGAGCATTATTGGTCGGATGTTATCCATCCCTGGTGCTTTAAAGGGATCGAAGGAGTTGATCGCCCAGGCCAGTTCCGAAGAGGTTACTGCAGCCTCTATACAGTGATAATGGGACGAATTTTTTAAGAGCTGAGTTGGAGCTTCGGAGTTTTCATGCTGAGGCCACTCAGGATGAACACATCGCAAAATATCTCGTCATCTACGCAGGCCACTAAACGATTATCTCTTGTCATTCGAGCAGTTTTCTACCCTCCTAAAAGAGATAAAGCCTTGCATGAACTCGAGGCCTCTATGCCCCATACCTACTGATGCAAACGACGTACAAGTACTTGACTTGAACCCCAGGACATATTTAAATAGGCACGCCGCTCAAGATGATCCTGAAACCCGATTTAAGTAATATCAAGGCGAACTTGCTTGATCGATTACGATTCATTTCACAGAAGCGTCAACATTTTGGGAAGCGCTGGAGCAGTGAATATTTAGTTAAGCTTCAGCAACGCGATGAAGATCACCATTCGACAGGTGTTCATCTCATAGACCTGTAGAATGCTGATCTTGTCGTCTAAAGTTAAGCAGGCAAGGGCAAGATAAGCTGAACTTTGAGATACTGAGCTTTGATGAAAAAATAAATTTTTTTTTAAATTATTAAAAAGTTTTTGAAAAATGAAGAGTTGAAACAGGGGACGTTTTTCAAAGGGTTTAAGGCCATATCTTTTGAACGGCTAAGTGCACAAAGTCAATAATGAACACCCGTATAAAGCAACTTAAACCAAGCGTTTAAGTCATATTTTTCAGAAAAATTTTATTAATGCCGATTTAATGCATTTTCGAAAAACAAATGGCAAAAATGCATGAACAAACGTATGTGTCCTCCTTATCTCCGATGTTTTTTGGACAAATCATATAAAAACTAGTGGGAAAGTGTAACAGTGCGTATTTAAAAGGTTCAGTCCGTATGCCACGGATTGAAAAATACCCTATCCCCGCGGTTCCCAAAGTGTGCTCCACGAACAGATAAGTAAAAAAAATTAAAAAAAAAACTTGACCAAAATATAAGGAAGTCAAAATTTTGAAACGATGGCTGCCTTACAATAAGGGTCGAGATAACATCGTTTCTGATAGATAAATACTGCGTTTTGTTGTGAGAAGTTATGTTAGGGATTTTATTGTTAGCGTTTCTCGTAGATATTTGTAAATTTAAATGTTTTAATCTTGTCGCCTCAGGAAATGACTAAAACCTGTTGCAGACCTGTACACTGTTGCGTCGAAAAAGTTGGCTTCCCTAAGATCGTAGAAGCATAAAATTTTTTAAAGATTTTATATGAAGACATTAAAACAAGAAGAACACAGCAAAGAAATCGTTTCGGATCCCTGGGCCGAATCCAAAGTTTTGTTGGATAAAACGAAACAATTATTATTATCGCGTTTCCATGCAGAGTCGCACCCGGCTGCAATCGAGTCAAAATTATGCATGGAAATGTGAGTTTTTTCAAGGAGCCGAGGATTAAGTTTTTGGTGTTTCTGGGCAGATTAGGATGTCATGCTTAAGACTCATTGCTAAATCTCGTATTAGTTTACCAGTTCCAAAAAACAACAACTTTGCTTATTGCCAGGTACACATCTTTCCAAAAATTTACTTTTTCGTAGTAAGATCACTAAATAGTAATACTTTGTATCCACCGGATACAAATCCGTAATTTACACAAATCTTCAATTACTCTCCAACAAACCTAGAGGTTTTGCATACAAATTTTTACCCTTTGCGAGTAATTAAAAATAATTCTCCTCCAAAATCTCCTCTTTTAACCCTTGCCACTTTTAACTTTTTTCACACATATTTGAACCAGTTTAGACTAGAGAAAGAAAACAGACGTAACAACGTATGGTAGATCTGTCTCAAACATGATTTTATTGGAAGGTTTACAACGAAATAACTTTTTTGCTCCTGGGTAATGTCATGGTCGCTGTCTTTGTAGAGCCATAACGACAATAAAAGAGTGCTCATATTAAGTTAATCTTATGTTTGTCCAGTGGAGATACTACGGGATTTTTCTTTAATCGTCTCCCGCGAATTGCAGTTTTGAAAAAAAACTTTCTCTACGTCTCCCGCAAATAAAATTTAAAAAAAAGTTATGCTAGACATTTGAAACAAATAATCAAATCTGATTTCACTAAGCAGCCACATCTGTTGATTCATCTTTGAAATTTGTGCATCAGGCTCTGTGATCTGCTTTCGCACAAAATTAAAATATGCATAGATTTCGTCCGTCAACATGCAGTTTCTTACTTACTTACTTACTTAAGGTGGCGCTACAGTCTGGGGTGGACCTGGGCCTCGGCCAACAAGCTTCGCCAGCCAGCTCTGTCTCTAGCTAGCCGTCTCCAGTTTCGCACGCGAAGTTGGCTGAGGTCCCCTTCCACTTGCGTGCGCCACCTGAGTCTCGGTGCTCCTCTACCGCGTCGTCCCTGCGGTGTGGATTCGAAGATTTTCCGGGCCGGGGCGTTGGTGTCCATCCGCTCTAAATGACCCAGCCATCGTAGACGTTGTGTTTTGACTCTTTTGGCTAGGTCGGTATCGCTGTACAGCCCGTACAGTTCGATGTTATATCTCCTCCTCCACTCTCCGTCTATGCAGACGGGACCGTAAATCGTCCGAAGAATTTTCCTCTCGAAGCAGCCTAAAGTGTTTTCATCCGCCTTTGACAGAGTCCATGCTTCTGCACCGTAAAGCAGGACTGGGATGATGAGGGTCTTATACATGGACACTTTAGTTGCTCGAGAGAGGGCTTTGCTACTCAATTGCCTTCTTAGCCCAAAGAAACAGCGATTGGCAAGAGTTATCCTTCGTTTGATTTCAGCGCTGGTGTCATTGTCTGAATTGATAGCGGAACCAAGGTAGACAAAGTCCCTAACTACCTCAAAGTTATAGCTGTCGATGGTGATGTTTTGTCCAAGACGTCGGTGTTGGGTGTCTTTTCTTGATGACAGCATATACTTGGTTTTGCCCTCATTGACTGCTAAACCCATATTCGCCGCTTCCGTCCCAATACTCACGAAGGCTTCACTGACATCACGCTTTGTTCTACCGATTATGTCAATGTCGTCTGCGTATGCAAGTAGTTGAACGGACTTTTGAAAGATTGTACCTCTGGTGTTGGCGCGAGAGTTCTGCACAATTCTCTCAAGTATGATGTTAAAGAAGTCGCATGACAGCGCGTCGCCTTGTCTAAATCCTTTTTTGACATCAAAGGGGTCGGTGAGGTCTTTGCCGACCTTGACGGAACAGCGTGAGTTTTCCATCGTCATCCTGCACAGACTGACGAGTTTGGCAGGGATGCCAAAACTAGACATTGCGCTATATAGCTCGTCTCTATAGATGCTGTCATACGCGGCCTTGAAATCGATGAAGAGGTGGTGTGTATCGATTTGGAATTCCTGGGTTTTCTCCAAGATCTACCGCAGTGTGAATATTTGATCGATGGTGGACTTTCCTGGCCTAAAGCCACACTGATATGTGCCTATCAGATTGTTGACAAACGGCTTCAGGCGTTCACACAGTACAGCAGAAAAGATCTTGTATGCGATGTTAAGAAGACTTATGCCTCTGTAGTTGGCACAACTCAGAGGGTCTCCTTTCTTCAGGATCGGGCAAACAATGCTGAGGTTCCATTCGTCGGGCATGCTTTCTTCCGACCATATCTTGCAGATGAGCTGGTGCATGCTCCTAACCAGCTCATCGCCAGCGGATTTAAAAAGTTCGGCAGCTAGGCCGTCTGCTCCGGCTGCTTTGTTGCACTTGAGCTTAGACACAGCTACTTTCACCTCCTCCAGGTCGGGTGGGCGGTATCGTTCGTATGCTTCGTCGGTAACGTCTTCGCCCGGGTTGAATGGTTCGTTCTGCCTGACAGCGGTATTTGGTTCTTCCTCGCCGTTATACAGTCTGCAGAAGTGGTCTTTCCAAACCCTTAGCACCGACTGCGATTCTACAACGATGTTCCCTTGATGGTCCTTACAGGCTTCAGTTCGAAGTTTATACCCTTGGCAGGACCTTTTGATCCTTTGGTAAAACTTTCTAACCTCATTCCTGTTGTAACATCTCTCTATCTCTTCAACCGCGCGCTTCTCGTGCTCTCTCTTTTTCCTTCGGAGAAGCCGGTGCTCCTCTCTCCTCCTCTGCTCGTAGAGCTCGCGAGCAGCTCTAGTCCTTCTGTGCAGCGCCGCTTTGTATGCTTCCTGTTTAGCTGCATGTGCTTGCCGGCATTCATCGTCAAACCAGGGGTTTCGTTGTGGTCGCCGTGTGAAACCCAGCACTTCAGAGGCGGCGTCTCTGATGGCATTTTGGCAATGTTGCCACTGGCTATCAATACTTGATGCTGGTTGCATAGGACTTCGTAGAAGGTTTTGAGAGACTCGGTTGGAGAAGGACCTGGCGATCTCTTGCGATTGTAGTCGGCCGACGTCAAACTTCCTCACAGTATTTCCATTACTTGGCGCTGGTCGGGATATCCGCAGCCGTACCTTGGCTACAACAAGGTAGTGATCCGAGTCAATGTTGGCCCCTCGGAAAGTTCGGACATCCATGATACTGGAGGAGTGCCTTGCGTCGATCGCAATATGGTCAATCTGGTTGACGGTTGATTGATCGGGAGATCTCCATGTCCCTTTGTGGATATTGAGATGCGGGAACTGTGTACTAGCTACCACAACGTGTCGCCCCGCAGCAAAGTCGATCAGCCTGAATCCGTTATCGGAGGTCGTGTCGTGCAGGCTATACTTTCCGACAGTACGACCAAAGATGCCCTCCCTTCCTAGCTTGGCATTAAAATCGCCTAGGACAATTTTAATGTCGTAGCTAGGGCACTGCTCATAAGTTTTGTCCAGGAGCTCGTAGAACATATCTTTGGTCTCGTCATCTTTCTCCTCTGTGGGGGCATGTGCGCATATCAGGCTAATGTTGGCGAATTTAGCCTTGATGCGGATCGTCGCGAGGCGCTCGCTTACAGGGTTGAAGCTCAAGACTTTTTGCCTAAGTCTGCCTCCAACAACGAAACCACATCCAAATAGGCGCTGTCTTTGATGCCGATAGCAGTCGCCGTAGTAGATGTCGCAGTTTTTCATCCTTCTTTTGCCCGGCCCGTCCCACCGCATTTCTTGGATGGCAGTAATGTCTGCCTTGCAGTCGTTAAGGGCCTCCGCTAGTTGCTCGGCTGCACGTGGTCTGTTAAGGGACCTAACATTCCACGTGCAGATCCGGAGCTCGTTGTCCTTTTCTCGTTTGCATTGGTCGTCAACAGTAAATCCGTCCGAATCCGAGGCTTGTTTCCGCTTCGTGACTGGTGTTTCTTTACGTGGCCGGGAAGTCACCCCGACGGCACGACCCCCAACCTGGAGGACCAGATCCTTTGCTTAGCTCTAAGGACGGAGAGCCGGATAGCCCGCTCCTTATAGGCCTGAGCTCCGAATACGTCGTAGTAGTTAAAATAAGGTCTTTCACGACAAGTAAACGATGAAACTTCAAACAGGTCGGAAAACTGAACAATTTCTTGCGGTCGCGTTAAATTCAAAACAAAATAAACGAAACACCTTATTGACCGACAACGAATTAAATAAAAACACGAAACAAATAAACAAAAACAACGTTTAATATTTTTTTTTTCGTTTTTTATTAAAGAGATGAATGCATTTCAAACCAACTACGGTTCATCTTCAGCAACACTAATTTGACATAGTAAATAAAAGTTTTAAAAGCTCATACAAAGAAAGAAAACAAAGAAAGGGAAACGAAAAAATTACTTTAACACAAGAATGATGAGTGAAAGGAACAATTAAAGAATGTCAATAAAAAACGAAAAAAAAAAAAAAAAAAAAAAAAAAAAAAAAAAAAAAAATATTAAACGTTGTTTTTGTTTATTTGTTTCGTGTTTTTATTTAATTCGTTGTCGGTCAATAAGGTGTTTCGTTTATTTTGTTTTGAATTGAACGTCGTAGTAGCCCATATAAGGTGTTCACTAAGTAGTTCGGCCTGACTGGAACTATGGACGCCACCGTTGATTCCATCTGGGGAATTCCTCCGCTGCCGTCCGGATGCAAGGAGAAGTGCCTTAGTGGGAACACTCCTCCCCCCCTCTCTTGTCTGCTACCCCCAACAACCTTCCAAAGGGGTTGGAACCCAATCTCCAGTTGAGGTACTAGGCACCCGGTGTTCACCACGGGGAGGTGAGAGTAGGAGTTGATAGACAGAGGTGGGTTTAGAAAACCTGTGGATGCTTGTATCCTCTTGAGTGCACATGTCTATCCTTTGACCACCAAAAACACACAACATGCAGTTTCATCGCCAATAAAATAGAGGGTCGCAACAGCTCGAGGTGAACCAGGGCCAAGATTGCATACCTTCTGAAATAAGTTGCCTTACTTATAAGTTATGACAATGCGTTGTTATATCTTTTTTGTCATGTTATATAGCTTTTTTTATAAGAAAAAATTCATATTTTTTTATGTATCATATAAAAAAACATTTTGGTGCTCCGCCGCATCGTACCCTATACTCGCTGCCCTACCCCATCTAAATAAGAAATTGCCATGCCTCCAAAATGAGGGTGGGATAAAAAATATTACATTAAGACGCTTTATGCAATGCGACTACACCAGCTTTGGACCGAAAACCCAGAAAAAAAAAAGCAGAAAAGGGCTGAAAAAGGCTGAAAAACCACGTGTCCCCCCACTATTTCGGTAGCGGTAACTATACCGTTTCGAAAAAAATTTTAGACAAAGACAATTTTTTTGGGGTTCGAAGGAAAAATATAGCGGGGCTGAAATATTGCACGGTTTTCGAAATACGCTTCAAATTATTTTTTTATGTAATAAAGATAAAAGGCTAAAAATTCGCCTAAAAACAGAATAGTGGACTTAACAAAAATTAATAAAAGAACCTACCTTAAAGTTAATAATAAAATATTTTGAAGGATTTTATCCCCGAAAATCGGACAAAACAAGATGGCCCTTCATTTACTGCACTGCAATGGCAGCATTTAAAGGCTGGTTACACAGATCTAATGCATATATTTTCTTAAAATTGCACTGGAAATATTATACAAGTATTATAAAACGAAGCAAATAAGTTATTAAATGCGTTTGAAAAAATACCATAATATCGGAAATTTTCATTAAAAGAAAAACAAAAAGTTGCAAAAACATATAAGTACTCAACAACATTTTGTATGTAAGTTAAGCAATCATTGCACGCTAAAAAAACGACGGACCGCTCCGTTTATGACTTCGTACTTGACGGTCTTTTTTAACGTTATATAGCGAATTTCGTCTATAGCGAACCAATTTGGCCGGTGTCTTCGAGCTCGTTAAAAGTGGACAATATTGCATTTTAACTACGACACAAGGCCCAGCTTTAATTTTTGTAAGTCCTAGCTTCAAAACTTTTCATGTTAAATATAAAAAAAAACATTTCAAATTGTAATTAAATTTTGAGTTTACACAAAAAATTGCCCTTTTCTACGTTCTAATTATACCCCATCAGTGTGTCGTTAGTTTTAAGGTCTAAAATTTTGAGCCAGGAACTTTTAACTTAATATCTATTCTTTCTAGGTCCCGAAGCAGTACAAGTGTAAAAATATTTCAAATCTGCCCACTGAAACGCCCATTTTCCTTATTCTCATGAAAAATCAAAGTTGTTGCAGGATGCTGAAATTTGGTATACGACATCCACGCTTATGTGTTTTGTGATTGGCGTTTCCAAAAAAGCGAAAACCGCCCCCATGTGGGCGTGGTCATATTTTATTTGCATTTTTATTCGATATATTTGCTTTAAATCCAAATTTATCGAAAGCTTGCACTATAAAATGTTCAGATATGTGCGTTAGCTATCAACTGAAATGAATAAATTTTTTCCACGCCCACTTTTAGGGGCGTTTTTAAGTACTAAGCAAATTTTTAATATGAAAATGCAACCAACACATGTATCCCAATTCTGATTAAAAATATGAAGAAAACCCGATGTTATTAAAAAGGGGTTGATGCCACGCCCCTTTTTTAAGGCAGGAGATTCTTCGCTGACAAATTCTAAATACAATTAAGGTTAAGAGAAATCAAAATTTAACACCTAAGATTTATGACGCAATCCGGAGCTTGAAAGTGGTCAACTGGGATGGGGTGTCCAACGATTCGCCTTAATGGATTGTACCCCTCCCACTAGTTTTTTATACCCGACCCAGGGTATATTAATTTTAATGCATAGTTTGTAACACAGTGAAATAAGCACCGTAGACCCCCAAGACCTTTTAGAGACATGATCGAAGCCGACAGTTGAATCGATTAAGCTATGTCCGTCCGTCTGTCCGTATGTGTGAAGTTTTAAGGTCTTTAAAATTGAGCTTGGAGTGTTTCTTGATTCTTATTTTTTACAGAAAAAGTATGAAAATTGGTTAAATCCGTCAACGGCCACGCCCACTACTGGCTTCCATTTCAAATTTTCTTTCAAAATGCCTTTTGGTCAAGTAAGACTAAGCGTAGCAACTCAAATTTTGGTATAGAGCAATAAGTTTAGTTTAGTTTATTTAAGTATAAAATGGCTATACATTAAGACCTGGTCTTATAAAGTACTACTATAGAAACAAAATTCAGTTGTTGGACTAATTCTTAGAAACTAAACAATGTTTATTATAATAAGATGTAAATAGAATATTACAGAGAAATAAAGATAAAGTAAATGATGATAAATTTAAAGTGAAGATTTATACTAAGATGCTTTTTACAAGGCGTTAAAAAATTGAGTTAGCTAATGAGGTGTCGAAAAATAGTTAAATATTGCAGATTTAAATGCTGTGGGTTCCCTTATACGTTTAATACGCACAGGTAATGAATTCCATAGCCTTACTGTGTAGATAAAAAACAACCTAGATGAGTTAAGGTAATTGAAAGAGGGTATATTTATGTTCAGGGTTCGACGCGATCGAGAGAATTCAAATTTTTCGTGCAGATACCGGGGAGTCCTGAGCATAATAACTTTGTGAATAAAAATGCAATTTCTGGCATTTATATGCTGAGTTAGGGTGCGTCCAAGGAAACTGTTGGACATGGACATATAAGCCGATATTCTGTCTAATCTACGGAGTCCGAAATAAACCGAACGGCGTCATTAAATGCTACCTTAAGCTTGTTGAGCGAAAGAAAAACAGGATTAGGATACACAAGGGCATTATAAGTGCACTCACAAGCTTTTGTCTGGTACTCATGGGGAGGAAAACGAAGCCAAGGCAGACAACCGACTCAACTACTCTAAGTTTGCAATTGTCTAGCCAAATGTCGGGGACTATACTAAGGTCAAAAAATCTGTTTGATACGGGTAGATCTGAGCATTAATCGGGTTTTACAAAAGTCCATTTTTATTGCCCAATTATTGATAGCCGATAGATTTTCATTCAGTAGTGAAACGAGGCGACCCATTTCATTACGAGGAAGAGATATTCGAATCTGAGCATCATCAGCGTAAAAGTAGATAAAACATTTTTTGCACACTAAAGGCAAATCGTTCACAAAAATGCAAAATAGGATTGGACCTAGAATTGACCCTTGAGGCACTCCCTGCTTTAGTCGCTTGAATGCCAACGACAACTTAAAGTATTCTCCAGAGTTCTTTGGCAGGTAGTGTTGCATTCAATTTATGAGCATAAAAGTTGCGTTTGGACTCCCTAACAATTAGTGAAGCCTTGTTACGTGCAGTTTTATGTGCATTCCAATAAATTGGTACAGGATTTCGCTTCCATTTCTTAAAAAAATTGTCATATACCTTACAGACAAGAAACTCAACTTCCGAATTGCTTGACAAACAAATTTCCCTACATCTAAGAGACTCAGTGAAATAAATTGCAACCCCAACCCCAGTTGTATTAGTCACTCTATCATTGCGAAATAGATTGTAACCGTCTATTTTATAAATGTCATTCCCAAGGTTAGAATCAAACCAAGTTTCATCGACGCATATAACATCTATTCTAGAATTCGCAAAAAGGTATCTCGCATAATAAAGTTTAACAGCATTCAGACTTCGGGCATTAAAATGAACAACTCTGAGCCAATCCTGATGATTACTCAAAACCCTTAACACAGTCTTAGTTGAATTGAAATTCACGGTAGGCCTAGAATTCGATAAATAATGGCCCAAAACCTCTAAGAAGGCAAAAATTAGACCGCCTGACGAAACGAAATGATTTTCGGTTTTAAAGCATTTTGTCATGATTCTAACAAAATTACAATTAATTTATTTTAATCTTTAGCCCAGGAACACTTTTGGGGGCGTGGCCTATATTATTATTATTATTATAAATTCTTTATTTCGTTTTAGAGTTTACAGAGCCATTTTCAAGAATAATAGCATGGCAAAAACCTGCCGTCTGCCTGAAGAGACATTTCATTAATAAAAACAATATAAACGCAAATGTATTTTTTCTTATTTAATAATATAATACATAATATACAATTTAAATGAAATTATTAGCTTAGACGCAAATGGAGAACTAACCTAAAAAGTGGCATAGTGTGGCAATTTTAGTGATTTGAAACATAAAATAAATGCATTTGTATATGACTGGAAGGCATAAACAATTTTAATGATTTGAAACATAAAATTAAAGAAGTTATACTACAGTAACTGAGTGAACAACTGATGTTATGACATAAAGCTATTACGGTAGGTAAAAGCTGGCTTGCAATAGTTATACAGGCTTAGCCATCCCTCGGTTCCATTCATAACATCGTAAAAGCGTGGCAAAGAAATCTGACTTTTTTGGAAATATAACCTTTGAATTTCCTGTAAAATAGGACAGATAGCAATGAAGTGGTAGACATCTTCGTTTTTCCTTCTGTTGCATAAACTACACAATTTTGGCAAATCGTTTCGATGAGGTATAAAGTTCAGGTTCAGAATTTCGACTCTGGTTTTAAAGATAGTACTACTTACTTGGGATGAAAATTCTCTGCTAAAATAGTTAGCAACAGAAAGCTGGTGGCTTAACTTTTTGTAGACATTCCGAGATGCGGAAGAAGTTGCTTTAGAGAGGTTTTGAATATATAGCTTTTCGTCTACCATTGAAATCAAATCAGAAAACTTGTCTTGCCATTGATCAACATTAGACTCTAACAAAGAAAGGACTGTGTCGTGGGATGCTGCAATCTGATTCGATTCTTTATAAGGCGAGGCATTAGTACGGAGAAGTTGTAGCATGATTGATCTACGTAGGCAAATGTTATTCCTTTTCATTACACTTGTTATATAGTTCGCGTTTGCTTTTTGTATATAGATGGGCGTAATACCTGACTCAACGTAAATAGCGTAATTCGGTGTTGAGTTAGGGAGGTTGAACAGGCGCTTGAAAAAGTGCCTGTGGACTACTTCAAAGGCTTCAAAGGCTGTAAATCCGAAAGCTTGGACTCCATAACACATGCAGGCATTAACAGTCGCACTGAAGACTCGATATTTTAAGGCCAGATAAATATTTTGATTTGCGAAAAACTTAGGCCACATCATGTTCAGAGCAAGTTTGGCCTCATTACTTTTGTTAATAGAGTGCTTAACAAAGTTAAGGTTGTGCGTAAGTAAGACGCCCAGGTACTTAAACTCATGAACAACCTCAATGCGAGCGTTAATTAGAGACCAATTCTCTCCTCGTAGTTTACTTCTTTTCCGGGCCTCAAAGATAAGAATTTTCGTCTTTTGCGCATTAATCTGAAGTCCCCAAGTATCGCAGAACGAGACGAGTCTGTTAATTTGCAATTGGAGCGTAGATGGATTGTCGGTGAGCAAAACCAAATCGTCAGCATAGAGCAATGCTTTCACCAATATGCTAGCAAAAGAAACTCCGCCAGGAATTAGTTGACTGATTTCATCAATGAACAGGGCAAAGATAAGAGGACTTAGGATACACCCTTGAGGAACACCTGCTGTTGTTTCGAACCAGTCAGAGAACTCGGAACCATCCCAAACAGTTGCATTCGATAACGCTAGGAAATTGGAATACATCATCAGAAACTTACGAGACACCCCTAAGCAAGACAGTTTGTAAATCAAAGCCTATTCACTTTGTCAAAAGCAGCCTTGAAATCTACGAAACAAGTATACAACTTGCCTTTCTTCTCTATATATTTTTTGGCTATGCTGGTTAGAGCGAAAATGTGACCCATCGTCGAAAAGCTTGGGGGAAAACCGGCTCGGAAGCTGCTTAGAAGATTGTTCCCTTCTATCCATTTCGAGAGTCTCTCATACAAAATAGAGGTAAAAAATTTTCTTATTGAATTCAAAATAGAAATACCCCTATAGTTTTCTGGAAGGTTTGCATCTCCCTTCTTAAAAATAGCAAAAATAACTGCTTTGTTGAAACTACTAGGGATACATGCTTCGTTATAAAGCCCGTTAAAGAAAATAAGAAGATAATTTTTTAGTTCCCGGGTGCAGTTTTTACAAAATTCAACAGAAATGCCTGGTGCCTTGTTGTTTTTAATTTTTTTAAGGGTTGTTTCCAGCTCGGTGAAAGAAATCAGGGCATCAAGCTCACTGACAGAAACATTGGGTAGTGCGTAGTCGAAGGTATGAAGTTTCTCATCCGCCAACAAAAGAGTTTTAAAATGTGCTGCTAGTGTTTCAGCATCAAGAGTGTTCTTCATACTTTGACAACGAGCACCCAATGCACGAGCATATCTCCAAAATGATCTTGAGTCTTTGCAGTAACCTAATTTAGCTGCCAGATTTTTCAGGTTGTTAGTTTTTTTTAGCAAGCATAAACGTTTGTAAAGATAAAAGTTTTTGAAATATAGGGAATCAGTAGATCTAAAGAGTTTTAGATAGACGAAAAACAGTTTGCGCAGTTTTCTACAATCCTTGTCAAACCAGTTGTTCGCGGGTATAAACTTGAAGTTTTTGTTGATTGCGAATGGAGCTGAAGTATTGATGACTTCTACTATGTTTTCGGAGATTTCTTCGACAGCACAGGATGATTGAGGGGGAAGAAAAGAGCAGTCGCAATTCAAGAGTGCTTTAAACCGAGAAGCGTTGCTCTCCGTCCACCTAAGCCTAAAACAATTATTGTTCGAGTTTCTTTGCTGAGCTTTTCCGTCATAGTGAACCTGAACCTTTATTGGCATGTGTGCTGACCTATTCAATTAATACACATATGAATTCGGGACAAACAATTTTAAGGTTTGGTGTTACACGGTATATGGGGTCGGGTTTCTGGTAGAGCTGTGTCAATCGTGATTGATTCGATCCTTTGGACCTGTTCCTCTAAAAGTATTGGTGATTGCAATCCCGGTTGGGCAAACCAATCCTTTCTAATATCAATCCTCTTTCCCATTCAAATGAATGAAACGAATGAAATCGGTACGAACCAATACTTTTCTCTCTCCATTATCTTTGGTCAAATGAGCGAAACGATCGAGAAAGGGTCATTTTAATCATTCACAATATTACCACGTTCCATTCCTACATCGATTAACGTAGCGAAACTGCTACGAGATTTCGAAAAATGTGCATTTGCCGCGCATATGCTGGCTGCTGCTTAAGCGCTAAGCCAATCCGGATTGAACGGAGGAACGGTGCTTGACTTTGGATCGATGACTGAAAAAAGAACGAAATCGGTAAGAGCGATGATGGTTGAAAAAGGAACGATTTAAATCAATCCTGGAACGATTCGATCCGGCAAAATGAAAGATTGACACAGCTCTAGTTTCTGGTATATAGAAGTTTGCCACTGACGAACTCTTGCACTTACTCACTTGTTCTGCGTGTTTTATAAGAAGTTTAAAAGATACAACAAGTGCTGACGGACAACGCAGCGATACCTTTGAGGTTCTTTGTGCATTTTTTACGGACCGCTAAAAAGAAGCGTGGTTGGCCCTTACTTAAAGCGAAACATTAAAATTTACAAAAATAAATACTAGTTGGGCTAAGATGCACAAAGCAATAATTTGTTGGTTCAAATTAAAAGATTTTGTTAGCTCTTGCTCTAAACATTGCGGTGGCTGAAATCTTTTTAAGCTCAAGGGAGCAGAACTTTTTCTAAAATCAGGGTTTTGTTGTATTAATCCTCTATTATGAACGTGTTTATTTAATTTAGTTGTCAGTTGTGCACTTCAACTTGACGGACGCAACAGTTTCATTGGGTTAAAGGCTTCAGTGAGAGTCGGCCAAAAATTAAACATAATATTTCTCTTGAAGGAGAGATTCAATATTAGAATAGCACAACACTCACATGTGCGCCAAACGTTTTATCATATAGTTAGTTACCTGGCTACTACCTAGTTACCGCCAACACCAGAGGTACAATCTTTCAAAAGTCTGTTCAACTACTCGCATATGCAGACGACATTGACATAATCGGTAGAACAAAGCGTGATGTCAGTTAAGCCTTCGTGAGTATTTGGACGGAAGCGGCGAATGTGGGTTTAGCAGTCAATGAGGGCAAAACCAAGTATATGCTGTCATCAAGAAAAGATACCCAACACCGACGTCTTGGACAAAACATCACCATCGACAGCTATGATTTTGAGGTAGTTAGGGACTTTGTCTACCTGGGTTCCGCTATCAATTCAGACAATGACACCAGCGCTGGAATCAAACGAAGGATAACTCTTCCCATTCGCTGTTTCTTTGGGCTAAGGAGGCAATTGATTAGCAAAGCCCTCTCTCGAGCAACTAAAGTGTCCATGTATAAGACCCTCATCATCTTAGTCCTGCTTTACGGTGCAGAAGCATGGACCCTGTCAAAGGCGGATGAAAACACTTTAGGCTGCTTCGAGAGGAAAATTCTTTGGACGATTTACGATCCCGTCTGCATAGACGGAGAGTGGAGGAGGAGATATAACATCGAACTGTACGGGCTGTACAGCGATACCGACCTAGCCGAAAGAGTCAAAACACAACTAGAGCGGATGGACACCAACACCCCGGCCCGGAAAATCTTCGAAACCACACCGCAGGGACGGCGCGGTAGAGGAGCACCGAGACTCAGGTGGAGCACGCAAGTGGAAGGGGACCTCAGCCAACTTCGCGTGCGAAACTGGAGGCGGCTAGCTAGAGACAGAGCTGGCTGGCGAAGCTTGTTGGCTGAGGCCCAGGTCCACCCCGGACTGTAGCGCCACCTTAAGTAAGTAAGTAAGTAAGTTACCTGGCGTATTACACCATTGCTCTGTTTTGTAAGGGCATAACACTTGCGGGAACAAGCTTTGTTTTTTCTGTTCAAGGTTTTCGTAGGTTTTGAATAACGCATTTTTCTCCTCTCGCCTCTCATCCTTTATGCTCGCGATATGCTACGCATTTAAAGGGTAGTATGACCTCTTGATACTATGAGCGCCGGCCGCTTTATCGTGATGTCGCAAAATATTAGGCCCTTAAATTCGTGATACACTACCGGACGGCCATAAGGCAAATGTGAATCCCAATGCGGTCTCGATCAAGTGGCCCGGATCTTGGTAACACATTTCCCTAAAACTTTTTGTGATAATATATTACCTGAATTCAATACTCGAGTTGTTGGACAAATGCTTCAGGAGCTCCATCAAGGTCGAGAGAATATGACCCTCTTTTTATTTACCACCTTTTTTCTTTCTTCCCAATTAACCTTAGAAATTATTTCACGCCTTCCATTGTGGCCTTTCTTTGATGTATGCCACCCAGGTGGTTCCAAATGATTTCCTTGCTCATTTATTCCGTTGTCATCAAGGTCCTACCACTTGCCTCTAATTGGTTCAACTCCCACTTTTCCCCGTTTTCACTTAACTCACGACATCTCCATTTAAGGAAATTGCTTCCATGCCATGGAGCCTTCACTTTCGTCCGGGCAATCTCGTAACTTTGTATGCCAACTGCAAATGGATTCTATTAATTGACGACGCTTCTAATCAAAGACAGCAGTAGCCATCAGTTAAGATAAAAATATTCGCTTTCTCTTCCATTTATGCTGGTACAAGGTATAGGTGGAAGGAAGGTTCCTGTGTCTAATGTCAAGGGAATTGCAAGGAGCTATAACACCGATACGGCTACAAAGGAATTTGCGTGCCTAAATGGAATCAATAACGTCGGCAAGGTATTTGTTTTTTTTTTTTTTTCTCCTGGGGAGAATATTTATTAACGTGCCTTCATATAATTACCGTTAATTTTTTTATTATTCAACAAAGTTGGTGTAAATCCACTAAAACACCTTGTAAACGATATGGCGTAAAAATGTGGTATATTCCACCATTAAGGATGCTAATTTCAGAAATCCGCCAACCGCCAGAAATCCGAGTTCAAAAGATATTCCTGTTGCAAATCGAATATATCAAAGGATAATGGTAAACCACAGGATATTTTAAAATTCACATCAATCGCATTCCCATGCGGCGATAGTCCTCGAATTTCCATATAAATCAAAGGAGATGGGTGGACAAGAACACGCGCGTGTCATGGAAAATCGCATATGGCGATGGCATAAGGATACAATTCGCTATGAAACTCAATTTACACAAGACGTGTTCGAAACATTGGCGGTGGTGATGGAGCGCTTCTTTTGCGGAAGCTCCTAAGAAGGGCGGCAATTCTTGTCGAACAAGTCGGAAGCAAATAAGTTGTGTGTTCGGAACAATTTCAGTTGCTGTTTTAAATAGAAAAGCAGATATTGGCTTGTGGGTGGAAATAGGATTGAGTAGCTGCAACAACGGGGAGGGTAGTTGACATCAACTGAATTTCTAGCTTTTCAACCATGTTGACCGAAGCAATCAAGGACTTTCTTAGTTCTTTCGTTAGCTAAAGCCTTTTCCAGCTTAATTGTAACGCTACGCTACGTGCACTCTTACATTTCTAGCCAAACTTTTCCCCAAACAGAAACTGCAGACATGGATCTTGTTACAAAATTCCTTTAGGTGTTCAAAGGGCCCAACCATGTCTACCTGTCATGAGGTTTTCGGTCTCCTCAAATGACTCAGCATGCCCTCATACAGCCACCAAGGTTCTGCGATGATTCACCTTGGATTTCCTTGGGTTTCTGGTCCCCTATTGGGCGCCCCTCAAGGTGAAAAATCTCCGGAAAGGACCAAAACTAGCACCAAAAGAAGAATACGGGGCCGTTTGTCTCAAAATGAGCGGTTTCCTGGCCTGAATAAAAAAGAAAATAAATAAGATAAAGATTAACCAAAGGATCAGTCTGTGAAAATCGACGCGTTCGTTACAGCCAAAAGAGAATTTGTTAGTTCTAGCCAAAATGAGTCATGGGAGCCACTTAACCTTTTAAAACAACCTAAACAGAGAGAGAAAATATACCTAGAAGAAGAATTGGTACTACAAGACCTGCTCCAGACGCAGCCTGGTCGTTGGTAAAAAATAGTATGAGGTTGAGGATTTTTTTAAGGAACCCTTTTTCTCATTCAAAAGGTCATTTGAAAAACTCTATTATTTACAGAATTCGGCTAAGTTTGAAATTTCATTACAGCCGAGGGTATAGCCAAACTTTTTTAGCCAAACGAAGGACTTGCTCTGATCCCCACAAAGTATCGATAGCCCATTACGGAATTCCCGCTTAATAATTCATTTGCTCTCGCAGACAAAGACACTTAAACTCCTCCAAACTTGCATCCCGCGACGTTTTCCAGAACTTTGTTGTCTCGGTAATAAACCATTTAAGCAGACTTTCGACAAAAAAAAAGCATCGAACTGCTTCGAAAATTGTGAATCACCCTCTATACCTGTTTGGCCTTATTGATTGATAAACTTAAAAGTTAGATTATAATTTAGAGTCCTTTTGCAGAGATTTCGCATGTTTTCCTTAAGCCTTTTCCCTCGCCTTCGACAGAAAAATACTAAAAAGGGATTTTCTTCATAGTACAAAGTTTTCCATAAAATATTTATGAGCTTGGTGCAATGTGTGTATTTGTCTCTGCTTTTACATCGACGTCGTCGTAGTAGACTGTGGTGTCTGTGTAAAAGATGTCCTTTTGTTGTTTCCCCCAGAAAGGGGACTGAGTCAAAAGCACCATGAACTGCAGGTGGTTTTCAGTTTTGTTTGATGAGGAATAGCTATTTGCCGTCTTCTTTTTAGAATGTGCAGCTCTTTTTGTAAAATGTTACATTTTTGCATTTTTGTGGCGCGAGGATGATGGTGATAATTCGGCTGCCTGCTGAGATTCTTCTGGTTACGACAGTCCTTGGTGTTGGTCTTGGTTCATCTGTGTCTGCGTTCGTGTGTCACCGATATTTTCCCGAATATAAAATGTAGTGTTTTGCTTTTGGCTGTTTTTAAGGGGACATCCACATTTCTTTATTGTGTAAATATTTTCTACGGATTAATGTCTTCGTCCTTTGATATGCTAAACGATGTCCTCTTCGCTGCTCGTTTCGTGAATATTTATATTTTATTGTGGTTTTAACATGCTAGACAAGCACAATGACGTCGACAGACAAAACAAAATGTAAAAAATAAAACCAATGTTTAAGGGAATGTCAACAGACTTAAACGTCACTGTTAAAAGCAACATCAACCAAGTGAGGGATTTTCATTAGCGCTGTGCAGCGGAAAGAGCCGAGCGAGCAATTAAATGAATTGGACAGAATAATTAATCTGGGAAATGAGTTGAAGATTACGCGAAAATTAAATGAAATAAAAAACTGTTCAAAGTGGATAAAAGCTGCAAGGGATTTTTTTCTGTGACAATCCTTTTTTCTTTAATAGACAAAAGGAGTCTTTAAATAGATTTGCTAAAATTTTATGATTTCAGTTTAAGTTCCTTGCTTTGTATATTGTATCTTTCATTCGCATGCTCGATCGATAGACCAAGCCTAAATCGAATTGGAATGAGTTTGCCATAGAAGTCGCTGCCAATGTAAGCAATGATACGTTTGGTTAGCTTTTTAGCTAATGAGTAGAATTATTTACATCAACTCAAAAATGAGGCGCCTAGGAACATTTTTAATTCTTCTAGTTTTAACACTTAATTCTATGATTAACGTCTAGTTCTCAGGGGAACAAAATGTCATTTCGGCAGCTTGTGCCCGCGATCTGATTCTTTCGGTCATTACCCAAATGTCATGACCATAGATGAGTGTTCGTTACACTGAATTAAAAACTGAGGTCTTTGCTCTCAGTTCAAGCTCTGCTTTCCTGTTGACCGGCCGGCGCAGTTCTTTTACTATTGCTGCAGCTCGGTGAATCCTACAGGATAACTCAGTATCACTCCTTTCATCTTTCGTGAAAAAGACCCCGGTCTCGATCATATCTGTAAATGGTCTTTGGGGTCCACGATGATTATTTCACTGTGTTACAAACTATGCATTAAAATTATTATACCCTGGGTCGGGTATACAAATGTAACCAGCGCGAAATCTTTACCAACGAAGCATTCGAACGTTACGGGCCACCCGACCCGGAGGAAGTGAAAGTAGCTGTGTCTAAGCTCAAGCTCAACAAAACAGCCGGAGCAGACGGCCTAGCTGCCGAACTTTTTAAATCCGCAGGCGATGAGTTGGTAAGGAGCATGCACCAGCTCATCTGCAAGATATAATCAGAGGAAAGCATGTCCGACGAATGGAACCTGAAGAAAGGAGACTTGAAACGAAAGGAGACTTGAGACCTGAAACGATCCTGAAGAAAGGAGACTTTCTGAATTGTGGCAACTACAGAGGCATCAGTCTTCTTAACACCGCATAAATAAATAAATAAATAGAGTGGCGCAACAGCTCGAGGTGAACAAGGGCCAACTTCTCAACAATGTATGCTGGTGTGTTAATTTCTTTACATACAAGGGGACCTACAATTTTTTGCCGAATCCGAACGGAACTTTGAGAAGTTTTTCAAGACAAATGATACTCTCGGAGGGCTTATCAGATCCTCGCGGAGGTGGGGCCGTTTTCAGGTGACGATGGCAGGATTCGAACGAGGACCTCCGGCGTAGTAAGCACACACACTAACCACTACGCCACGGCACCCCACCTTAACACCACATACAAGATCTTTTTATTCTGTACTGTGTGAACGCCTGCGCAATATAGCGCAACGTCTAGTTTTGGCATCTCTGCCAAATGCGTCAGTCTGTGCAGGATGACGATGGAAAATTCACGCTGTTCCGTCAAGGTCGGTAAAGATCTCACCGATGTCAAAACAGGATTAAGAGACAAGGCGACGGGCTGTCATAGACTTTTTTAGCATCATACTTGAGAGAATTGTGCAGACCTCCCGCGCCAACACCAGAGGCACAATCTTTCAAAAGTTCGTTCAATTACTCGCATACACAGACTACATTGATATAATCCGAAGAATAAAGCGTGATGTCAGTGAAGCCTTCGTGAGTATTGGGACGGAAGCAGCGAATATGGGTTAAGCAGTCAACAAGGGCAAAACCAAGTATATGCTGTCATCAAGAAAAGACACCCAACACCGACGTCTTGGACAAAACATGACCATCGACAGCTTTATCTTTGAGGCTGTTAGGGACTTTGTCTATCTGGGTTCCGCTTTCAATTTAGACAATGACACCAGCGCTGAAATCAAACGGAGGATAACTCTTGCTAATCGCTCTTTCTTTGGGCTAAGAAAGCGACTGAGTAGCAAAGCCCGCTCTCGGGCAACGAAAGTGCCCATTTATAATACCCCCGTCATCGCAGTCCTACTTTACGGTGCAGAGGCATGGACCCTGTCAAAGGCGGATGAAAATACTTTCGACTGCATCGGGAGGAAAATTCTTCGGGCGATTTACGGTCCCGTCTGCATAGACGGAGAGTGGAGGAGGAGATATAAGGAGGGGGCGTGGCATGTCCAACCCCTTTAACTGAAAATTAATATAAGCATAGAAATATCCAAGTTTGCGGCTAAAATGTACGCAAAACTGTAATTTTTTGGTTCAAATTCAATAATTTTGTGAAATCGACCTCTAAGGATGGGCGTGGCCGAAAACTTTGTACGAATGGAATCTAAAATAGTATCCGGTATTCTTTATGTGGTAAATTTTATTTCTTATTCTATACTTAGTAAAGCTAAAAAGCAGCCGAAATCCATGTTTTTTCTGGAAATTTATAGGTTTTTATGGAATTATGCCTGTAAGTATGGATGTGTCCCAGAACTTTTTATGAACCAAATGTAGAACTTAATATTACATTACAAATTAAGTAAAAAACGTTCTATTTGGAACAAAAATAGTGAATAAATTGCAATTGAACAATTACTTTTTAATTCGATGCCAAAAATGTAATTTTTTGGGTAAAATTCAACAAAAACTAATCCACAGTTACCAATCTTACTGAATTTGTTTCAAGGACACTGTGCGCATTGGAAGATGGAAAGGAAGTTGACGCCATTGCCACTGATTTTAGTAAGGTCTTTGACAAACTAGCTTTCCCAATCATTATCAAGCTTAAGAAGCTCGGTTTCCCCTCTAGTTTTGTTTACTGGATCAAATCATACCTAGAGGATCGACAGTACAGAGTGCTCTTTAGATCTTCAGTTTCTGACCCAATAATTTTCATCCTTGCAATCAACGACATTAATATGGTCCTGACTTCTTCCAACACCTCTGTCTTCGCAGATGATATGCGACTCTCAAAAATCATTTCTGCGCCCTCTGATTTCCATGACTTGCAAAACAATCTAAATAAATTTGCAGTTTGGTGTAAAAAAAACTGTTTAGACCTTAACGTCAGCAAATGTCAGGCAATTACCTACTCCCGTAAACGTTCCCCCCAACTTATAAGAACCTACTTCATCAATGATGAGCCTGTTCCAATAACTACCGAGATTCGCGATTTAGGAGTTATTTGTGACAAGGAACTGACCTTCCGTCCCCACATTGATAATATCATAAGCCGCGCAAATTCTGCTCTAGGTTTTGTAAGAAGACGGTCTAAGGAATTCTCTGACCCGTATGTAACCAAAGCCCTCTATATCAGTTTCGTTAGACCTCTTCTTGAATATGCCTGTCAAGTTTGGTCTCCATACCAGCAAACTCATATCCAAAGAATTGAAGCAGTCCAGCGACGGTTTCTCCGTTTCGCTCTTCGTGGTCTCCGTTGGACTGATCCTTTGATCACGGAGTCCAACGGAGCCGTATGAATATCGACTAAACTTAGTTGGCATGCAATCACTAAAAAAACGTCGAGATGTGGCTGACATCCTTTTTATTCACCAGCTTTTAAACAGAAACATCGATAGCCCGCAACTTCTACAATTGATTTCCTTTTCACCTAACCCTCGCCATCTCAGATCTGTACCCTTGTTCCGCCTATCTACTCACCGCACTAATTATGGTCGTTTCGAGCCAATTACCAGAATGCTAACAGTTTCGTAATATCAACCTCTAAACATGGGCGTGGCCAAAACGAATAGTTTTGGAACGAAATCTAGTATAGAACCCGGTGAAGCTAATGTGATAAGTTTTATTTCTTATACTTACTTAAGTTAGGCTAAAAAGTAGTCGAAATCCATGTTTTCTAGAAAATTAGAGGTTTTTCTTAAATTCTGCCCCCTAATGTGGGTGTAGTCCAAAACTTTGTATGAAAGAAATTTTAAAAAAGTGGTTTTTAACTTACTTACTTACTTAAGGTGGCGCTACAGTCCGGGGTGGACCTGGGCCTAAAAAGTGGTTTTTACATAATATATTAAGTAAAAATTTTTCGATTTGGAACAAAAATATTGAATAAATTACATTTGAAAGATTACACTTACAATCGATGCAATGCCTACAAGGGGCGGTCTGCGGAGTTTATTTTTATTTTTTATGGCTTGTAATCATTAGAAGATGCTAAATAATAAATTTCTGCTTTTCACGACGTCTTACAGTCTTGAAAGTACCGGAGGTTGTTGCACATTTAGACCGGATTGGGCAGATTTTAAAAATGTTAACACCGGTATTGCTTCGGATGACAGAGAGCTTACGTACAAAACTTCAGCTTCCTAGCTCAAAATTTAAGGTCTTAAAATTGGTGACATACGGACAGACAGACGGACATGTCCCATTTGACTCAGAAGTCTGTCTCGATCATATGCCCTTAAGGTCTTTGGGGTCTATCGTCATTATTTCTCTATGTTACATTTTTGCCTGTATCAATCTTAATATGCTCCATTCCTGTGGAATAGGGTATAAAAATTTAAGGGAGGGGGAGGAGTTTATTTAGCCGGGAGTGTCGATTTTTTAAAAAATTGCTTACCACAAAAGAAAATATATTAAAAATCAACGGTTACACTTACAATGCCATAATAACTGAACATTTTTGTAAGGCCAGTAATCACTTCTTTTATTTTACTTTTAAGTTTTCGAAAAAATAATTTTCAAACTAAAAATTTTGAAAAAAAATATGAAAAAAAATTTTTTTTTAGTACATTTTTGTAATTTTTGTAAGTTCTTTTTTTCAAATTCCAATGCTTGACTTTTTTTGTATTTCATAAATCCAGTATTAAGTGACTTTATTGTATGCCGAATAGAAAGTAAGAAAATAATAATTTAAAAAACTTCCATTTTAATCTTCAGAAATTTATGAAAAGATTGAAAGGAAGATTGATATGAAAAGATTTACGAAAAGATTCTAAAAAGTGGTCTTTTTTAGAAAAAAGTGGTTGTAAATAAAGCCGTATGAGCATGCGGTTTTTATTTTTAATAAAAAACTGGAGTGTTGAAATTTGAAAAAGAGAATAACACGAATAAAAAAAAGGGAAAAATAAATTACTCAAAAAACCTATTTTTCCAAAAATTAATTTTTCGCAAATTGTTCCCTAAATCAGCTTCCAAAACAAAATAAAAGAAGAAATGTCCCAGTTGACTCGGGACGGCACGCATTTTAGTCAAAAGTTTTACCATCCCGCCGGAGTAGCAGTTGTCCCGGGTCGGGTTACACTCTTATTCAGAACTTTTCTACTTAGAAGCATTATATTTATTTGATCTTTTTACCAGAACAAGCTTTG
The DNA here is from genome assembly GCA_947623515.1 of Neoascia interrupta. NCBI lineage: Eukaryota > Metazoa > Arthropoda > Insecta > Diptera > Syrphidae > Neoascia > Neoascia interrupta. The sequence goes on along the minus strand of OX392463.1, from coordinate 117,685,671 downwards.
TGTTAAAAAAAAACTTATATGATACACAGATGATACACTTCATACAGCGACGTTAAAAAGGATATGGGGCTTATTTATATCAATTTTAGGGTAAACCTGTATTCTTTCAACATTTTCATTTTTATTTTAGAATAATAATTTGAAAACTTCGAAAGGCTGTTAATTTTTGCTGTATATTTTTCTGTAAAATGTGTCTTTTTATACCCCATCCAATAGGATAGGAAATATATTAAGTTTGTCACATAGTTTTTAACACGTTGAAATAATAATGGTAGACCCCCAAGACCTTAAGGGCATATGATTGAGACCGAATTCTGAATCGAATGAGCCATGTCAGTCCGTCCGTCCGTCCGTCTGTATGTCACATGTTTTTAGGCCTTAAATTTTGAGCGAGGGTGCTGAAACTTAGTACGTAAGGTCCGCGTCATACGAAGCAGTACAAGTGTAAAAATTTTTGAAATCCGCCCAAAGACACGCCCACAATCAGTCTAAATGTGCAACTACTTCCAGAATTTTCAAAACTGTAAGACGTTCTAAAAGGCTGAAATTTAACATTTAGCATCTCCTAATAAATGTAAGACATAAAAAAGAAAAATTTAATCGGTAAACCCTCTCTAGTGGGCGTGGCATCTATTTTAATAGTAAATTTTCAAATGCAGTTTACTCAATATTTTTGCTCAAAATAAAAAAAAAAATTGCTTAATACTTTATGTAGAAAACGCTTAGTTCTACATTTTGTTTATACAAGACTTTGGGCCACGCCCATATTTGGAGGCAGAATTGAAGAAAAACCTTAAATTTGCCTGAAAAACTTAATTTCGACTAGCCGTGAGCCTAATTTAGGAAAGAATGAAACAAAAAAAGTAGCAGGTTAGGTAAACGAAACTTTCAGTCCAGATTTCGTCTATATAAAGTTTTTAGCCACGCCCCCTTTTAAGGGTCGATTTTTTAAAAATATTGAATTTGGACCAAAAAATTGCATTTTTACGTACATTTTAGTGTAACTTGGATATATATGTGGTTTCTCATTAGGGGCGGTTGGACCACGCCCCTTTTCGAAGTTTGCATTACTTATAAAATTCAAAAAATAACCATGTCATCAGCATTTTACAATATTGGATAGGATGGGGTATTCAACGGTCCGTTTTACGGACTGTAACTTCTGCGTACACACTGTAGCACTTACTCACTGGTTTATTTTTACATTGGATGTGATTCTCTTAGTTTTTATTTGTCCCGGGAAAATTTGTTAGATTCCGGATTTTTGGCATAGTACGCCTATCGGTCCTGAGGTACGTTTAAAAAAAAATCTGGCAACTCTAGTCAGTGGGCGGATTTCAAAAAATTTTACACTCGGACTGCTTTGGAACCCAAAAAGAAAAGATTTCAAATTTCAAGTTCTTATTTCAAAATCACACTTTTTTTCCTATGTTATGCGTTACCTATAAAAACAGCCAAAGAAGTTCGAGTTGTTCTCAAATGTAATTTTTTACATGAACACGCAACGGCAACTGCCCTTTTACATAGAAAATCATTTAAAGAAAGTCGAACTGTTTTCGATGCAACCAAATTTGGTGGGATTAACCCACCATACGCTTATGGCGACTTAAACCGAGAATAATCTTGGAGCGTAATTGCCTGAAAAATATATTTTTAACGTTAATATCAGTTTAACTCCGAAACTAGGATGATCTCTCACTGACAAAAAGAACTGGCCCTTAGTGGATCAATTAATCTACTTCTTTTAGCTGTGACCACTTTTGCCTTTGTAATATGGAAACTTTGCTTAAAGGATTTAAGCATTGCGAAAGCTTACCTACTTGGAACTCCTGATAAAATATAATAGCACGAAAGATCGATAAAAAACTGTTCAAATTTTTGCATTGAACTTATAGAAATTTTAACTGACATTCCTGTCAACCCTCAAATCTCTGGCAACATAATTTGTCAACCTATAACCTTTAAAATACAGCACAGTTCGTGGTATTGGCCCTAATGTACCTGTCAGTAAAAACCCTCATTCCATAAATTTTTGCTATTCAATTTAAAAAAGGTTCCTCAAAAGCAATTTCGTCACCCGAGAATCACTCCATCGATATGCCAATAACAATAAATGGCAATCATAATCCCACAAAGCTCCGAACCCGGAACCATAACCAAAAAGAAAATTCAGGGGAAGCTTATTCAGGAAGAGAGATGATTTATTGAGTTTATTCACCGGTAATTCTACTCTGGTCCATCATCTACCGAAAAGCTAGTTATTTAGTGGAATTTTATTTAAACTACTTCTCTGACCAAGTCGACAAGAGTCAGCGAGGGTGTGGGAGATGCACAACATTTAGACCGCCATTACAAAAGTCACCATCACCAGTCAACTCGACAAAATTTTGTGGACTACGACTTATATTCGAGGATTGCCAGGGATTTGAGTCCCTTTTTTGTGGACACTACTCCTAGCTGGAGCGCAGTACCATTCCTCTCGAAATGGTGTGATGTGGTGTAGATGCTCTTTTGTTGTGCCATGGTTCTTTTCAATGACTCCATGTCCACGCAAAGCTAGGACATAAATACATTTTTGCTTGGGGACCTTTGTCGCTTTTGTGCGGTGATTTTTCTATTTAATTCTGCAACCATGATGTGCCCTTCTATGCGTCAACATTTTTCAACAAAAAAAACGAAATCTCTCTGTCATTGGCGGGAAAATAAAATATAATAATGGAAATGGAAATTACAACCCCATCATTTAGACTTGGGGGTGATTGCAGTGTTATACAATGGGGATTGGGTGTCAGGGGGTGAGTATTCCGCCCCATCCGTTCTAAGTGGGTTTGATCAAAGCGCTGAATAGGCTGTTTTATTGTGTGTGCTTGGAATTAGTTGAATAGCAATTTTGGAAAACGGCGTGCGAATCATTTACCATCGCGATGAAACGCGAGGGTGTAGGGATGAATTTAATGTGATGTACTAAGCAGAAGTAATTTACCACTTCATGACCTGAATTGAGACAAACGAAGAATACCCACATTAACTGGTGATGATGATGACATTTATTCTGAACGAGCTTTTAGAATTTTTGGGTGGTGAAATTTTGGTAGACATTGGTTCGGTTCCGGGAGCTTGAATCGAATTTGACAGTCCACGTTAATTTTAAAAGAATAGCGGCTAAATTCGAAATAAAAAGTAAAATTCTTATTCTGACGAACAACTACAAATTTCTTTATGAACATTAAGCAGTGTTCATAAAGAAATTTGTAAGAAAGTGTGCAACACACAATGTTGCAAAAATTTCTTTGCCAGCCTCAGGTTTTGTTTCCATCTCAAAGTTCACTTGGTGTTTTGGCTTCTGAGAGCGTGTAGAGGGGCGATTATTTAAGAGAGAAGAACCATAAGAACCTACTGGCAAATCCCGCGGGACGGTTACTTACTTATAATGCTCCGACTGCCTTTTACATTCACTTGAGCATGGATGCCAAAAACAAGGTACTTGCCACTAAGAAGGAACTACATACTAACAATCTTGAATTCATCAAGGTCTTCTTAGATGGACAGGTTATTAATATTTTTTTGGCAGCGAAACAGATGGGCCAGAACTGGATCTTAACCATGCTCTAAGAGTTCAATAGTCCATAAAAGATCGCGCATTAGTGCTACAACTGGTGTCATTATACGCGATAATGTCTGATACGCAAGCATGGAACAATGCTTGATGTTTAACCTAGCAGCTATTGCAGCACCTTAAAGGAAGAAAAGGAAGAAGAAATCACTTTACATCTTCCCTGCATAAGCCCCGCTTTTTCTTCAGAAACGAAGTTCTCACCTTGCAGCATTCTTCAATAATGGTCCAAGCGAGGGTCTATCTAAAAACGACTCGATGTTCGGTAGCGTAGTAGTCAGTGTTTGTGCTTGCTACGCGTGAGGTCTGAGTTCGATTCCCATCAGTACTCTGGGGAAAAACCTCTTTTTTTTAAGGTTCCCACCTTCGCAAGGCAGGCCCTGAAAAACTCTCCAAAAATAATATTTTCCGGGCAAAACTTCTCAAAATGCAGTTCGTTTTCGGCAAAAAAATTTTAATCCTGACTAACAGCGCCGATTTACAAATCCTATTGCCTCTTCAACTTAGCTTGAATTATTTAAAAAACACCGAACAGCCAACCTGATGAAGTGTGGAGTTATAATACTTTTCGGGTATACTCTCAAGAAATGAGCCTGTTAAACTAAAAGCTTTGTTACACAGAGCTGTTTTTGGAAGCTTGGTGTAACACGGACTCGGTGTTCAGTGTTGAAAATAGTTTAACATTAACTTAATGAGCTGTGCGTCCGGGATGAACCAGAGGCTCATCGTCTTTATCATCATTTTCGGCTAAATGGTCCTTCCATCGTTCCCGATCCTCCAAAATCAACTCAAGAGACACAGGCGTGTATTGCAACGGTTAATGCCCTGACCCATATTCAGAGGCTTTCACAACAGCGAACTCGTCGTTGTCAATGACCAGATCGCTTGATTGCTTTTTTGCAGTAATAATTGGGTCAAGCGACAACGACCGAATCGCTGACCTCCGCCGAAGGTTCCAACTGGAATGCGAACCGACGAGTCTGAGTTAAGTCACAGAATGAGTCGGTTGTCTTTTATTTTAACATTGGCACAGCCGATAGGATCAGAAAAAATGTCAAAGAAGACGCACAAGAATTTAATACCATTTTTCTCAACCATACACTCAAAGTTTATCTTGGCTTCACTGTTTGCGCTTATATGCAAGGGACAAGCCGATGGACCGTATGAAACCGAGGAGCTCCAGAAAACATCGCCAGTGTTGTTCGAAAGTATAGGACCAGCAGTCTTCTTCAGCGATACGTGGACGATACTGACCAAATTTACGCCAACAAACTACTCCACGATTCTTCGATTGCGAGCCTGGAACACGCTTGCCAGACGATTCAATCTGACGATTTTCGGTATTGTGCACTAGCAGTTGAAATAGAAAACTTGCGAGTGACGCCATTCGTCTAAAGAATATGTTTCATAGTCGCCACAGACGAGCCTTGGATTTCATCGGACATTTCTCGAAATGGGCATTTGGCACAATGGACAGCAATGATGCTAACAAAATTTACATCAGTAAGAAATACTGGGCACCAAATTGATGCGGCAGCAAGTCTTGGTGATGACCTCAAATTACGCCAAACTGAGTAAGCCAATTGGTCAGTTAGCAGCAGAAGTGGATAACATAACCTCTGGAGTCGAGCAGCTGAACGATGTCATGCTTAACTTGGCCAACACGACTAGCAAGGAAATTGCAACGCTCCAGCTGAAGTCAGAAATGACTGCTCTGATTGCGCTTATAGCGTCCAAGGTATCCGAACTGTTCAACAGACAGTCGACGGAACTATCGATCATGGATGACCTCTATCAGAACAGGTTGCATCCGTTCATCTTGAATGAAAGTAGCATCAGCATGGCCCTCAAGACTTCAGCGTACAGTGGCAATACAATTTTCGAAGACTAAGGCATTCAACACCAGGCTGCAAAAACATCTGCCTTCTCCAACGGAGGTGCCACATTCGTAAAAACGGTTGTCCCGCTACCCGATCCGCTACAATATCACCTGAAAAAAATATACCCCTTACCAACTACCTACAACCATGAATGGGACATGATTTTGGACAGCAGGTACAGGATTATAGCCGAATCGGTAAATCATGCTCTCTTCTGTTTAATGAGCCACGAAGACCACGACCGTTGCACGACCATCACTGGAAACAACGTCACCTCTACGCTTAAAATATGCCGATTGGAAGGTCCCGTTCTGACATCTGGCTCACCCAATGTTTGGTGGAGCTTCTCCATCATGCTTGCACATCGATGAAGACCTGCAGATTCACCGCAGTACCAGCTAACGAAGGCATTCTCATCAAAATGATGACACCTAAACTGTGAGAGAGGACGTTATACCCCCACATTACATGGTGCCGGTGTCTTCAAAATGATGAAACCGTGCGAAGCCAGCACCAAGGAATTCAATTTCTGGTAACAGTCTAATCATCACACAACTATGGAAGTTAAGCAGCCTATGGTGAACCATTCGGAGCTAATGGAGGCTGCGAGGCAGCTGGCCCCAACGAAAGTTCTAAGCAGTATCACAGCACGCTGTCAATAAATGTGGGGAACCACAAAAATATCATAGGCGACCTGATGGACGGAAAGCGGTCTTTTGGCAACCTCCAGCTAGAGTGGGAAAACCTGCCAAACCAACGCAGGACTCTGAACCATTCATGGGAGATCTCAGTGCATCGTTACTCCCTCTTTACGTTAAGCGCGTTGGAAAAGAAAACAGATGACAAATGCAAAGATATGTACTACGAACTCTTTATGAAACATATGATCAATGATGTTAACCTAGAAAGCGAGGGCATCTTTGGTCGCATAATCGGAAAACACAGCCAGCACACAACCTCCGATAACTGATTCAGGCTGATCGGCCTGAATCGGCCTGATGCGCAGTTCGACTCGTATTGGGAGGTAGCACACAGTTCCCGTAGCTCAACATCCAAAAAGGGACATGGAGATCTAACGATCAATCAACCGTTAACCAGATTAACCATATTGCGATCGATGCAAGACACGTATCCAGTATCTTGAACGTTCGAACCTTTCGAGGGGCCAACATTGACTCGGATCACCAAGAAGATAGATACTGTGAGAAAGTTTGACGTCGGCAGACTACAATTGCAAGAAATCGCTCGGTATTTCTGCAATAAAGTCTCTCAAAGCTTTCTTCGAAGTCCTATGCCGCCAGAATCAAGTGTTGATAGCAAGTGGAAACAACGCCCAAACGCCGAGAAGCTGCCTATGCTACCCCTAGTTTGCCTATGAATGCTATAAAGCGGCTCTACGCAGAAGGATTAGAGCTGCTCACGAGCTGTTAAAGCAGAGAAGGATAGAGGAGCACCGGCTTCGCCAGAGAAAAAAAAAGAGAGCATAAGAAGCACGCGGTTGAAGGGAAAGAGAAATGCAACAGCAGGAATGAGGTTCAAAGTTCTACCACAGGGTTAAAGGGACTTGGCCAGGGTATAAAGTGCAAACTGAAGCATGTAAGGGTGATCAAGGGAGCGTCGTATAGTGGGTGCTGAGGGTTATGCATAACAGCGAAGAAAACACAGACGAAGAACGAAACGTTATTCCCGATTTGGATTAAGTGAAAGTAATTATATGTCTAGGCTCAAGCGCAGAAAAGCAGCCAAAGCTGACGGCCAATCTGCAGAACTTTTAAAATTCCCTGGCGATGATCTGGCTTGGGAGCTAAGTCAATAGGTTTTTAATTTTACTCCTTAGCTAGGCGAAAAACACTGACACATAAAACAAAGGCTTTTTGTCACTTATGACAGTTGAATATTTTCAGCTACAGCTTCAGTTACGCAGTCTCGTCAGACCTTTTATCTCCTAACGTCGCACACAAGATCTTTTCTGCTGTACTGTGTGAACGCAGAAAACCATTTGTCAGCAAATTTATAGACAAATATCAGTGTGGCTTTAGGCCAGGAAAGTCCATCATCGATTAAATACTCACACTGCGGCAGATCTTGGGAAAACCCAGGAATTGCAAATCGATACTCATCACCTTTTTATCGATTTCAAGACCGCATATGACGGCATCTATAGAGACGAGCATCACAAAGCCAAACTCGTCAGTCTGTTCGGGATGACGATGGAAATCTCACGCTGTTGACGCAAGGTCGGTATAGACCTCACCAACCCCTTTGATGTCAAAAAGAGGTTAAGGCAAGGCGACGTGCTGTCATGTAACTTTTTTAACATCGAACTTGAGAGAATTGTGCAGAACTCCCGCGCCAACACCAGACCACAATCTTCCAAAAGTCCGTTCAACTACTCGCTACGCAGACGGCATTGACATAATTGGAAAAACAGAACTTGATATCAGTGAAGCCTTCGTGAGTATTGCGAAGGAAGCGGCGGATATGGGTTTAGCAGTCAACGAGGGCAAAACCAAGTGCATGCTGTCATCAAGAAAATACACCCATCACCGACGACCTGGGCAAAGCATCACCATAGACAGCTATAACCTTGAGGTAGTAAGGGACTTTGGCTACCCGTGTTCCGCTTGAAATTCAGACACCAGAGTGCTGAAATCAAACGAAGGTTAACAATTGCCTATTGCAGCTTTTTTGAGCTAAGAAAGAGGGCAATTTAACTACAAAATCCTCTTTCAAACAACTAGGGTGTCAATCTAAAAGGCCCCCATCATCCCTGCCTTGCGGTGCAGAAGTGTGGACCCTATCAAAGGCGGATGAAAACGCTTTATATTATTTCCAGAGGAAAATCCTTCAGTGATTTTTGGTCCCGTCTGCATAGACGAAGAGTGAAGAGGAGATGTAATACCGACCTGTACTGCGTGAATACAGTGACACAGACTTAGGCAGAAGTATCTAGAAAATACAATGGTTGCTTTGACTGGATATATGCTAGGATACCAATGCGCCGGACCAGAAAATCTTTAAGTCCACCCCGCAAGGATTGCGGAGTATAGTGGAGCACTGAGACTCAAGTTGCGCACACATAAGCGGATCTCAACCAACTTTGCATTGAAACCTGGAGACGGCTATAGCTGTAGACAACGCTGGCTGGCGAATCTTGTTGACTGAGGCCCATGTCCATCCCGGACTGTAGTAACTCGACGTTTCTGTGCGAATTTGCTGATAGTATATGTGTAACCTACTTTTAGACGTCAATAAGCAGCTCAGTTTAAAAAATATTTCTACGCAAGACACACACAGTGACTTGATGAAAACTTTGTGGAACCGCGCTTCTTCACCCTTTATCGTTTTAGTTGGGCCCAGAAGAACATCCACTTAGGATGAACACTGCAATGGAAGTCCATTCACGTTCTTCACTGAAAGAAAACGTAAAAAAAAAAAATCAGATGTCGCTTGGAAGATCGTAGAGTGACCATCAGGAAAGTAACAGAGCTCACAGAGATCTTGTTCAATAGTAGGTTCAAGTAGGTCTACGCGCGTTGGTTGCCGAGAATGTTTACCGACGAGCAAAGGAAGAAACGAGTCTACATTTCGAAGATGAGTCTTTAAAAGTTACAGGCAGATCGGGAGAATTCCTTGTCAGGTGACGTGAGAAAATGGTTGACACATGAATCCACTAGTTTGGCCCAGAAACCAAACATCGGTCGATGTCCTGGAAGCGATCCTCTTCACCGATGACGAGGACATTCAAAATGTTGAGTTCGGCAGCAAATTTTTTTGGTAGGTATGACATTCTTCGAGGCTAAATCCATGAAGACTAAATAGAAGAGTGCCAAAGGTTATTAATGAAAAAATACGCGACAAACTACGGGCCGGAGTGTTGTTTCATCAAGACAATAAGAAAACAGGTGGAAATTCAAATCTTTCTTAAACTTTATCAATTGTAAATTAAAGCCTTGTTAAGAGATTGTATGCAGGCATATGACCCTCAAGTCGTATTTCATAGGAAAAAGCAATTTTGGTTAAGAGTCACACTGCAAAAAAGGAGTTTATTAACTAGTATACTAGACGATTTAAACATTCCCTGAACATTGAGCCTATTATCAAACGAAAAACCTTTCCCAAATCCCTATATTTATTACCCAGGTCCTTGTAGACGAATTAGAAACCCCTAAGCTGCCTTTTCAACTTAGCACTCACCAATATCAACATAAAACTCGGAACACTTTCGACTCAATTTCCCAGAAACAGTTAAAGTAATCCGAATCCAGAGCTCCCTACATATGACGAGTCACCGTTACTCCCAACATCCCACATTAAACAGCACGTCCAACACCTTTCTGTCGTCTCTAGCATCATCGCCCTCGGGATGGATATTAACATCGTCCTCCGAAAACAGTGTTTTCTAAATGATACAGCGGTAATAAAAGAAAATTACCCAAGATATTCCCGGATTAACCTTGATGAAGGAGCAAAGCTACACAGCGTGCAGGAAACATGAGTTGACGAGGCCGTCGTAGCAATATCCTAGACCGTTCCATCATTACGGTGTATAACAAGTTGAAATGTAGCGCGCTTCTTCAATTGCACCATTAAGGAATTTTCAACTCTAAAATAGGACACAAAAAATAATGCTAAGGAAGGGTTTCTTCCTGGGATCTCGGACACCTGGTTTTTTTTTTCTCAAGTTTCTTTGAACACAAGGGATGTGTTGGAGGTGGCCCCTTTCCTTAAATATTCAGAGATAAAACTATATAATCCCCGCATAAGGAAACATTTCTCGACTAAGGATACATACATACACAGGACACGTAGGGGTTTTATTTTAAAGAACTGGCTCAATGTCACCTATCGCATTTGTTATGAAACCAAAGACAAACTACCAGGACTACCAGGAAGGCATCCATGATGATGTGGTGGGAGATGAAGAAAATGGTTATCCTCCTGGGATGATGTACCTGCGTGTCAATGGCACCAGAAGCTCAACCTGAGGCTAATTGGAGTTGAGTTGTGTATACCCCGCATGCGGATGGTTTGGATGCCGCGACTCATGTGGGTCTTCGACGGGGGGTGGGGGGTGTACGTAAGTTCTTCTTTTTTGTTTTTCCGTTTCTCATGCTACTCCCATTGGAATGTGTATATAAACAGACACAAAAAAAAAGAAAGACAACAACATACTTAGGATCAACTAAGTGAAAATATAGAACAAGGAAGCGCAAAAGAAGTTTCTTCTTCCTTCGTGATAAATGGTTGTCTGCCACTTTTGTGAAAGGCATCCAGGACTGGCAACGGAAAAAGAATGCCATTCCCATGCTGTATGCAATAGCTTCTGACAATTGACGGATAAAAATAGGAGAGGAATCTTTCCATTTCTGGGTGGTGGAGAAAAGCACGAGACTCCACACCGCAGCAAGGGATTATGAAATTTTAAAAATGCCACCACCACTTTGAGATACTTTGTTTTTTTTTTGTTTTGATTGATTAACCAACTCACGGAACACATTCCTCTTTATCGTCATCGTCCTGAGTTGTCGGTTTTTTCCGCATCCTGAAAGTGATGGTAATCGACTTAGGAAAGTCTGGATTATCTCTCTTCGGGGAAAGTCAATCGTGGTTATGGTAATTGCATTGCAGAGGGCGAACACATCTTTCCATCAAAATCCATCGCGTCTTGAAGAGTCATTAAAAACGACGTGTTGTATAGAACACCACAGCTTGTGGTGTAATTAGATCGCTTTAATATATGTGCATTACTGATTAGGCGTCGTCAATTTCTCTCCTCGATTAGCCACATGGCGGAGAAAAATTGTCTTGATTCAATCAATTGCAGACACTAAACTAACCCTCCAAGGGTGAACATAAACCCATGACGTAAGAACGAAGCTTAAGACCATAATTGCAAACATTTTCGCCGGACAATGAAGGCTCAGGTGTGTGTGAGGGGTTAATCGATTAATTTGAAACCCTTCAGGGAAAAATAAAAACACGCCTATCCAGGAAGAGATCAATCTTATTTGCCATGTTTCGGTCGCAAATTGCCGAGAGAGCTTGTAATTCAATGAAAGGTTTTAGGACTATCTAACACCTTTGTGTCAACGATGCTTTTTTTTTATTTATTGTGTCGGCATTATTCCCCCTGGTGTAAGTTTCAACATAGGAGAAGGCTGGTGCGATGTTTACCTATCCCATAGCCGAGAAGTGACAAATCATCATTATCTAAAATGTTCTTGATCGGTTCTTTTGGAGTTCAATTACTTGATTGTAGAATAAATTCTCAGAGGATGCTGAGCTACAACAATTCTTCAACTAAAATTAATGTTGGCGATTGAGCGTGAATCAAGGATAAACTGACGCCCAATGGTCAACACATAAATGCGAGACTAACTCTTAAGGTGCTGATGATTGAGCCAGTAAATTGAGCATTTCCTTAATAGCTTACTGTCAAGAATCGCTTTAAAAGCGCAATGTAGGGTCCTTCGTGATAAATAACTAAAAATAAGTTGTCCTATGTTTGTTACGTTTGTGGTTTCGTGAATTTGGTGTCTCCTCAAAGGATTTTTATAACATCTTTTCATGTCATTTTTTTTCTAGTTGTATAGTAGATTGTCATGCAATGTGGCATTTTCCAGTCTGACAACTTTTTTGGAATTAACCGAAAGCAAAATTTTTTACGGCACCGACATAAGAAGCCAGTCAGAGAGAAAGTAATTAACTTTGAAGCAAATACCACGAAACTCCGAAAAGTTTTCGGGAATAGCTAGCTTTATTTCTCGGTGGAAATCTTAGCTACCTTCGAGCCCATCTTATAAGACTGGAGCTACTTATAAGACTGGAAAAGATCTCGTCTACCTCGATATTCTTGAAAATCTAAAAAAAAAATCTACAACGATAAAAACCCCGAAACCAAAATCTCTAAAAATAAACTCGAACACTTAAAATCTGGAAAAAAATTGTTGGTCTAAAAAGGCGCTATTTTGCCTGGTTAAATGCGGTCCCCCAAAATTAGTAGGCATCGTTGACAGTGTGGGCAGTTCAATTTTGGTCCAATCAAAGGCTTTTGGCTTTGCACCGAAATTTGAGTTCCATAGCTTTGTCTTGACCAAAAGACATTTTAAAATAAAATGTAAATTTGAGGTTGCCTGACATCCAAGTCAATTGTGGGCGTGGTTCTGGGCGGATTTTATAAATTTTTCTATACAAAATACATATACGGACAGACAAATGGACTAAATCAATTCACCTTATCAATATCTCTAAAAGTTTGAGTTATCTCTTGCATTTCAAACTATACATTAAAACTAATATACCCTGGGTAGGGTATAAAAAGTGGTTGGCTTGAAATGTTGAATTTTTAGTGGTGAAGTTAAAATATTGACATTTGAACTAAGACAAGTTGTGTTTGAAAAATAGTGCATGTTGGTTGCATCTACCTATTTCTTAGTGTAATTGGGAAACAGTTTCCCAGGACCACGCTCGGGAAACAGCCGCCCGGGAAACAGTTTCCCGGTGACCACGCTCAATGAAACTTGAGCAAAACGTTCGGGGTGATTACGTAAAAGCGCATTTTAATCAATACGCGGTAATATCCGAAAAACATTTAAAAAGAGATTAATGTTGACAGAATTAAACTTAATCCAAAGTGTTTCCACCGGAACAAAGAACATACGCTTGGCGTATGCTTTCATTTTGACTTTTCTCAATGACATCCTGCTTGAACGGTAAAGTTTGACTTATAATAATGCGGCCTTTTTTAAAATGATGCTGCAAGGATAAATTGAGGAGACACATAGACTTCTTTCTCCTTGCCGGTGACTTATAAATAGTCATGTGGGTACGCAAAACAATACTTGGAAGAGTATGATTGGACGGCACGGTGACCCAGACAGGACTGTTGTGCTTGTCCATGAAATTAATACCTTCTTCCCACAAAATGAAGCAATTACAAGTACACTTGGTACATGCACCGAGATCATTGATAGATTTCTTTGTGTTGTCGTGTTTTTAACAAATTTATTTGAGATGCTCGATATATAGCGAAAGTATCCCTTTTCTACTCAGGAAAACACCGACCAGCATTCGGTGGGAAAGGTAACACTGTTACAGGATTTGAATTCAGACAACGGCTTTCTCGGCACATTTCGGACAAGTTTCATCAAATGGAATTTGATTAACTAATATTTTAAAAATAGAGGAAAAGTTACAGTTTTTTACATCGGGAGTCACATGGCCTAAGAAAAAAATGCTTGTGGAGTGAAGCAGCCTGGTGTAGTTGTTGGTAGTAAGGAAATAACTGCGTGGTTAAAAACACATGAGTTCATCATCATTCATCAGAGAAAAGGAGAGAAGCTTTGATCTTCCCGAGCACCGGTATACGAAAGCGTGAAGAAATCGAAAACTAGACTTAAGCACAGCCAGGTTAGAGTTTTGAAAAAAGTTCAGGGAGAGGTTGAAACACGATTACAGATCTTAAGGTGTTTTGGCACACTATTTGCCGTCTCAGACGAAGAAAGTTGAGTATCGTACAAGTGGTTAAATTCAGCAATCCAAGGACGGTTAACTTCTTTTAAACGATACACCGAGCACTTTTCATATTTGCTCTTATAATGGCAATCCCAGCGCCGGCGGGCTGAAAATAGTCCCAAAGTAGATAAAGTCACGCGATTAAATCGTTAAAAGTTGCCAAGTTTGCTTAACTTGATAAAATCGGGCAGAAATGTTTAAGACGATGGATAAAGATGTTTAATGGCTAACACGTGACATTTGGGTGGCCTGGGATAGCGGAAAAGTACCTAGCGATTGGCAAACATGGCTAAAAGTGCGCATTTGCTACAGGAGCATATCTCTCTAAAGTGCTCCTGGAAAAGTAAACTTTTTTCCAATAGGGACTTTCAAACTTTGAGAGTTGATAGCGACCATATCGTTGAAGTTATGTCTGTCAAATCGACTGTCATTTATTTCGTCTATTTTGCCAAATCACCATAGACATATATGGTGTTAATAACGCTATGTTCAATAGCATCTGCTAATGTTAAATACTTTTACCAAAATGGTTGGTAAAAATATTTAATCGCCAATTTACTCTTGCCATAATAATCTCTATTCGAATTATTTGCAGTTTGGTAGACAGGTTTAGAATACGATCAACCAACACCCATTCGTCAAAGAAACGCCAGGGCTCCCTAAGACATCGCAGCTGTTTGTGAAAATGTGCAAGATAATCCTAGGCAGTCGATTTTTCGTCGCTTATATGTAAGTGGTCAGCCTTTCGCGAAATTTAATATTTCGGATAGACATTACCCAGAGATACCACGTCGGACATTTGAACCATGTTATGCTCCATACTTAATGGCATCGATAGATCTTTCAAACGAATAACAAAATTCTATATTATCTTAAAAACACTTTGTCTTATTTTAAGTTAAAGATAGAGAGGCCTTAATGAAAGATCCGGGGCTGTAGAAGCGTCATTTCCAGGGTAAAAGCTGAGCGATTTCGGCTTGGTAGAAGCGAGCTTCTACTTACCAGCTTTTCCTTCTTAAGGTTATTTTAGAGAAAGCCTGGCAATGGGACAAATCGGAGTGGGAAGGCTGCACAAGAAAAGGTTTATCACCGGGACAAACTAGGGAAAGTTTTCCAGGACTCTGAACTTAGTGGCCCTCTTCTGAAAGCTGGGCCTCTTCTATCCGGATAAATGGTATCAAATCTAATCCCTTGAATGTGTGCGTTTTGATTAACTTTAACGTGAGCAAAACGGAAGTAAAATGGTTGTTTTCCGAACTTATGTGCAGTGTACCTTAAGGATGAATGGAGTCCAATTAAAACAGTTGGAGGAATTAAGCTCGATAAAGCAAAAATTCGCACTCGCTCATTATATTGTAATGTGGCGACAAGAAATAAAACAACATGCAGCAGTCGCTGAATGCACCCATCGATTAACTCTACGAACACACCCGCTCGATTCACCGAACGAACATACCCAACTGTCATTCCAGTCATCTGACAGCAGCTGGCATATTCGAAGCTCGAATTTCGATTTCCCCTTCTTGGAATTCAGCGGAAGAGTACCAATGGAAAATTACCAAAGGGGAAGTATGGAACGTACTAGAAGGTGCTTAATTTTGTATAAATACACGCTCGGTGACACGCTCGTACGGGACAGTTAAATTTTAAACGTGGACTTGTGAAATTCGGTAATAAAGTAAAAAGTGATTGAATTGAAATAAAGTGTTGAATTCTAAGTAGTAAAGTTGAATAACAGTGTGATTTGAATTTAAATAAATTTATTTAATAATTAAAGTGTTTCATTGTGTGATTATAAAAGTGAAATTGAGTTTTATTCGACGAACCCCAGATTAAAACATTACGCTATGAAAGTGGTCAGGACATGTGATACCGTTTGATGTGAAAGGATAGATTACAGAAATAAGACCACGATAATAGTTGACTTATACCATATCTCCACTGGACGCTTATCCGGATTGACATAAATCCTAAACTAATCTCCCTTAAATCTCAAGATTTACCTTACAAATTTAAATCTTCTCGGCAAGCGATTAAAAATAAATCCCCTCATAAATCTCATTCACCCTATTCACAAACCTTTTAAAAATGACACATTTTGCTCTTTTCGCACATCTTTGTAACAGTTTGAGAATCGAAAAAGGAAACTGAAACTTTTCACGCATGACAGATCTGTCACAAATACGTTTTTTATTGGTACTTTTACAACGGAAATCTTTTTTCGCATATCGAAAATGTCATCCGCACTCCCTTTTGAGAGCCAAATTGCCAAAAATGAGTGCTTGTGTCAGGTGAATCCTATCTTTGTCCGGTCTGTGGAGCCACTTTAGGATTTATTTTTAATGCTAACCCGCTAATCGCATTTTAATGGCCGGTGGATTAAGGTGCAACAAAAAATAGTTCTGGATTCTATTAGGGACAAAAGTTACTTTCTTTAAACTTAAGGTGGACTTACTAATAGGTATAATTGGTATTGTGTAAATTGTCAACTCCTTTACGACAGAGGCAAATATGAAATATTCAAGACTCGCAAAATGTGCACCCAGCGAATCTCGTTAAGCAATAGTTGCAAAGAGATGTTGTAAGTGTTTTCAAGATCTTTTGACTTATGTTAGGTTGACATATTTTCCTCGCCGAAGACCGGACTATTGTAACCAATTTTGTGAATTCTACGGCATTTTATACCTTACATATAAAACAAGTATGGTTCGTCTAATTTAAGCAAACTCAACATCCCCAAAGACAAAGAGACACAAAATCCACCCACGCACTTAAAAGAACAAATCGAGTGAAGTAAATGAATAAAGGTTTAATAAGCCGTTTAAAAAGGTGTTCAAATTCTTACAACTGAAAAATAAACCAATGCCACCTATTGATGACACATGGAACCAATAAAAAGCTCTTCGTATGCCACTTCAGGCAAAGCTCTCTTTCGTCAAGTTCCACTCTCTTAGCAAAAATACAAAAAAGTGTTTGCTTTCCTGTATAACACTATGGAAAGGTCGACCGAGACCGACCCCTCCGAATCGAAAAAGCAAATAAATCGAAAAAGCTTAAACATCTATCACTCACCTTCTTCTGCAGAGTATCTGTGAGTTCATCGTTGCATTCCTTCCTTTCGAAACGTTCAAATTTAAAACTATTCGAACGGTACAATTCGTTGTCTTCGCGACGGCGATTCCTGCACAACCGGCGGGTAATTATATTCCCACCCCCCGAACGTGGCCTGTTTAAAGAGAGAAACGAAGGAAATATACAATTCAAGGACTTTGATTGAGTTTGCATAGTTAGACACGGAGCCAGAATAGGCAGGATGGGGAAGCGAAGCATGAGTGCACGAAAAATTAATTTCCCACTTCAATTACAGCCGCTCCGCACTGTGAAAAGAAGGTGTGAAGTGATGACGCCTAGGATAAACACAACGAACAATGCCCCTCGCTTTTGTCCTGCCTTCCCTCCACCCCACTATCCTTGCGCGCACACTTTTATTCGATTTAATTGCGAGTAGGCGGGCGCTAAAGGGTGGGCAGACTGAATAATCACAAGCACCACTTGGGATGTAAATTTCATACCGAAACAATATGATAAAGTTGCAGGATATATAGGTTACATCTGACACAACAGTCAGTGCTCCTTCCATCAAGCACGATGTGTGTTACCCGTTCTAATGAATGGAATGTGGGCCAAAAGCCAAAGGCAGAAGTTAGCCAGGTGATGGCGTTCGGGGGATGCCGAGATCGAGGGAATTCCCAAACTGTAACAAGGATCACCGGAGCGGCTGAATATTGAAGTGAAAGAAATAAAAGAGGACGACAGAGGTTGGGGGTAAAAAGAAAAAATAACACACCGTTTGAATGGGAAGAAGTCGGTGATGGAGATACTTACCCACAAGGCTTGCACTGAGTCATGTGGAGGTCCCAGTTCAAGTGGAAATTGAACATTCGCAGCTTGGCAACGGCACGCTGTCTCAACGATATGTCTTGCTGTTGGTTGTTGGGCGCCACAATGGGTGGATAACATCCACCACCACTGCTGCTCACCCCCATCATGAGGGCACTGGAAGACGACGACTGTTGCTGCTGTGACTGCTGCAGCGGCTGGTAGAGCTGCTGATGGTGGTGCTGGTGTTGGTTCGTTGATTCCATTTGCTGGTGGCCAAATCCGCCCGAGGACCTGTGTGCGAGAAGAAAACCGAGTATCTTGAGTAAGTGAGTGCATAAGTGTTCCTCCTCTTCCGGTGCGCCTTAGGGAGTTATTGATTTTTCCCCGAAAAACACCAGGAACAAAGGCGAAACGATGGAAAAGTAAAGAAAAACGTTTTAAGCTGATTAAGTTTGTCTAGGCTTTCAACATGTGGCTGATGGTGCGGCAACGACTCAGATCTTTGGCGAATGCCATGCATGATGGGTGCATTGGCATTTCCTTTGTCTGGAGACGGATTGCCTTCCATTGAAGTTGGTTTAAAGTCAGTGGTGACTTGCTTCTGATCGTACAGGCGGAAGTTCAGTGGTGCAGAAACCAAAGCATTCCGACCTGTATGCTGTCGAGAAGGAGGAAAGTTACCCATAAGGAATCGGTTGTCACAGGTTGAGAGTTTTCAAATTGGCCAGGAAAGTCGTCTTCAACAGAAGGAAAAGCAACGAAGTGTAACTTTGAAAATAGGCGACAGAGTTTGTTTTGAATGAGTAGCAGGAAATGAATCTATGATCTGAAAAAGGGTATTGCTGCATGTGAAACTGAAGCATTACCTTCTTAGGGTTATATTTTATTAGTCGATTCAACTATTTCATTCAATTCTTTTCACTTCTTTTCACTTCCAATTCAACTATTCCAATTCTACCTGATGTTCACTTAATGGTATCAAAGGTTACACACGCCCCGAGATGGCTTTTTTAAAGGATATCTGGAAACTAAATGTTGTTCTGAATTAAGGTTAAAAAAAAAGGGTTGCTGGGGAGTAGTCGGAAGAGCTGACAGCCTTCTAGGTATGGCGATTCTCATATGGTTACTCTCAAGTGTTAGTTATACCTCGGCGCAGTAGCATCCTAGAACGTAGCAGAACTAACTAACGCGGACCCTAGTTAAGCTCCCTCATCACCACCCTCATAACTCCTTTCTAAGCTTCTCTCAAACAGCCATTTACTCCATCCCCTGAGTCGACTCAAGGTGTTATGCGACTCATGCTGAGGATCTAGGCTGGAGGCCCAGTCTAATAAATAGTCCAGTCATAAACTTGAGCATCCGGATACCTGGCGCTTTCCGTATCAACTAGCCTTGCCTCTGCACTACGAAGTTCTTCATAGGTTGACCTCCTTTCTCCGTTACTCGTGGGACCAAAATTTCTTCAACCAACAAAGAAAAAGCAAAACCAAAAGCATTGGCTAAGGAAACCGGAATGCAAATTGGAACAACAAAGTTCAATTCAGTACCACCCTTTCTGAATCCCAGCAAAATGGTCGGGGCCCGCAAACCCTCCACCGCCAAACTGGGATCGCTAACAGGAGAAACGGTTTCCAAGAAACTGTCTATATCGGACACGATTAGGCCTCTCTTGCCAAACGCTAGCGTAGCAGCAGCTCAAACCGCAGCTCAGCCCGGCACAAGACTGCAAATATCTAGTGAAGCTGCAAAAAAGTCCTGCTGCAATCTACTTGTCAGGAAGCAGTGTTAAAAATACTCATATCCAAAAACCTGCTGCAAAAGACATTGGAACAGCCAAGCCCTCCCATCTGTCCAGCACGGACCAAGACCCCACCACTTTCCTGCATAAGCACCGTCGCGCGGCACAAAGAGTTTTGCAAAAACTTACTCATACTGCCTTACTCATTCTCCTCTCAGAAGCAGAAGAGTTCTTTCGCGTGGGCAACTAGTGTCATTACTCAGGGTACAACAAACCCATTGACGTCCAAAACTGTTAAGCGTAACAGATCTTTGGGGGAAACGTCCACCAAAGAAAGCGCAGAACACTTCTGCTTCTACGTCGGCTTCCACAGTAAATTAAGCGAGGCAGTGCAGCGACAACTTCAACGACCGGATCATAGCCGCAATTGTCGATAGAGCGGACCCGGATGGAAGTACCTGATGGACAAGTGGAGGAAGCTGGAAGCTAGACCTGCCAGCACTCTACTAGGCCGTCTGGATGCCTATACGAATAAATCGCCAAATTGCGAAGATCCTGGCTGGTATCAAGGATACATGAAACTACTTGCCTGCGCAGACCAATTTCACTCGACCTCTTTAGACTGAGGATCCCGAGAATCGGAGAATCAGTTGACCCGATCCCGAACAAGCCAAGGGCACGCATCCGCCCGCCCCTCTAGGATCCAAAGTCGATAATGAGACTAATCAACGCCAGCAACCCAGGGCTGAAGACTGACGACTGGAAAATCGGTAGACTAAAGGGCCCAAGAAATCCTACAGGACCGCAGTCATTGTCATGAACGAAGAATCCCTTGCGCCTCTGGAAAAGGCCGACCACAAAATCATCTTCAGTTTGGGAATATACCCCTAAAAATCTACAGGACGGAGAGTGACCCATATTTGCCAACCTCCTCGGAAGAGGCCAGATAAAAGTTCACAAACCCTACTGTGCCTAAAGCTAACATCTCTGAAGCCTCGGAGTCGTTGAATACTCTTCTCTGACCTGTCTTTATCACTCTTGACTGTGAAGATCCAGAAAAGAAAATGGAAGAAGGACAAAAACCCTTGAAATCCTTGCAAGAGATAGACCCAATTTCAGACTCGGGGGAGGGGATCAATGACATCTCCAGCGAAAACTAGTGGGAGGGTTACAATCCGCTTAGGCGAATAGTTGGATACCCCATCCCAATTGACCACTTTGAAGCTTTAAATTGTGTCATAAATCTTGATTGTTAAATTTCAGTTTCTATTAACTTCAACTGTATTTAGAATTTCTCAGTTAAAGAATCTACTCCCTTAAAAAGGGGCGTGGCATCCACCTTTTTTCAATTACATCTTTTTTTTGTTTTCATTTTTAATCAGAAGTGATATACACGTCTTGATTGCATTTTCACATTAAAAATTTGGTTTATATTTAAAAACGCCCGCAAAAGTGGGTGTGGCAAAAATTTATTCATTTGAGTTGATAGCTTATGTACATATCTGAAGATTTTATAGTCAAAGTTTTTTGGATTTATAGCAAATATATCAAATAAAAACCGTTTATTAGAATGCATATTATATATGACCACGCCTACACGGTTTTCGCTTGTTTCTTAAATGCCAATCACAATATACTTAAGCGAGCATAACGCGTACCAAATTTCAGCTTCCTACGACAACTTTGAATTTTCATGCTAATAAGCAATTTCAAAGGTCAGTGGGCGGATTTTAAAAATTTTTACACTTGTACTGCTTCGGGACCTAGAAAGAACAGGTATTAAGTTTCAAGTTCTTAGCTTAAAATTTAAGGCTTAAAAACTACCGACATCATATGCCCTTAAGGTCTTGGGGGTTTACACTGATTATTTCTCTATGCTACAAACTATGAATCAAACTTAATATACCTCCTATCCTATGGGATGGGGTATTGTTGCGGTCAAAAATCGCGCAACAAAGAAGCTCTTTGTCTGTCCTTTTGGTCCCATCCCTCAACTTCACTTTTTGGGCTTCCCCGTCTTTCTTTCCCACTTGTGTTCCCTCTTTTCTTCCGTACAGGTTCCTTAGAGCAAGACGGACGGTCAGGACCAACGCGCGAGTCAACTTAAATCCAGATGGAGGATCCGGAGACGCTAGTTTATTTAAAAAAAAACAATAAGTTACGACTGTGAGCTCAAACACCAAAGAGTCCAACACTTGAGCACCACTATCACCAACAAATTGATTGGTTGGTGATAGTGGTGCGAAGAACATCAATGGCCGAGGACCCATCCTAACAGAGATCATAATAGTGTAAAGAATGGCTTACTATAGGTAGAGTCCTCTCCCCCAAATCTGCGCGAAAGTCCACTAGGGTAATGTAGTATATCGCGTGTTGAGTATGGTAGTTCCTCCTTCGTTCTCCTTATTAAAAAGTAAAACCCTATTCTCCTTCTGAGAATAGAGTTAAATGTTATGGATCACTGAATGCTCTCTTTTCGGTTCGGCTTTGAATTCTACCCTTTAATTCGCTGTGGGGCGAATTGGTACGAATTATTGTATGAGAGAAATGCAGCTGGGGTTCAATAACGGCAAGCATGCCCAGCAAAGAGCTGAGCGTGGCTTGAAACGCCGTGCCCGATAACCACTGTACCGGAATGAGAGGATTGATTGAATGTGTGTGTGAACGAGTCATGGTTTGTTTGGAAAAAAGCCAAGCCAAGCTTGGGTGAATCAATTCTGGTTTACCTAGCAAGTTTGGAAGAGGTTTGAAGAAAAGAGATTTGGAGAAAAAGAAATAATTTTATAAAATAAGATCCAGAGGAACATAAAGCGAAAAGATCCAGGAGAAAGGACATTATAGGAACGAAAGAAAGGAGAAGGAAAAAGGAACAGAAAATAGAAAAGGAAAAAGCTAAGTAGAGTGTTTGGTGATTGCGTTTGTGTTTTTTTGGAATATAAAATAATTCTACCTTGTTGACTTTCGTTTCGGAAATCCCGGGAAAAGACGGGACGGGCGACCCCTTTTAGTTTTACCTATTTTTAATATTCGGGACCCTATATAGTGAGCCATTCTATCTCTACGGCGATACTGGAAATTGCTTATAACTTTGCATTCGTTCGGCCATCTTCTTTTGTTTGCTTTGATTCTTTTGTTTGTAATAACCTCTTCGAGTAGTTCTTATTACTCATCGGCCAAATATTTTAGTTTAACTCTTTTTAATAAATCGCCCGCGTTCATCTCTGAACTTTTATAACGACCCAAACAAAAGTGTTTACTTCCTTAGTTCGGACCTCCTATTCATTTTCAGCAACCCACAGTTTTGTTGTTTTACTTATAAAACAGCTGGCGCCCACTTTAACCTACGTGCCAAAAATCCTCGAATTAATCAAATCGTAAAAGCATTCCGCGTATCATAATACCAATCGTTCATCTGTTCTCGGAACCCATCCCCTTACAGAGCAGTCGGGAAGTACAGCAACAACTTGCTGTGTTGTTGCACTTTTTCGCCGCTAGCCTTCTAGTTTCGCAAATTGTTTACATCCGCGAGTGCATCGTCGGCGCACCTTCGTGATTTAGTTTAACTCGGGAAAAAGTGTAACAGTCTAAAAAAAGTGAGCTGCTGGAATCCTCGCAGGAGACAGACTTGAAGGCAGACTCCGAAGAAGCCGACGTCACGGTTGAAGAGGTATCTGAGAACGTCAATATTGAAGTTCCTCCAGATTAACCTCTACCACTCAAAAAAAGCCTCCTATAATCTTATTCTCCACCTAACAAGAAGCGGAGAAGACATTGTCCTATAACAGGAACCCTGGGTCATTAAGGACCATCTAAGTAAACTTAGGGCCTCCAACTACAAATAACTCTACAAAAGAATCACAAGTAAGCCAATAACTTGTTGTGCAAAGAGAAATCTCAATGTCTCTCTTCTCGCTAGCCTATCTAATATGGACCAAACTACGGTATGCCTAAAGCTAGGCGACACAAAATAACTACTGGATTGTATCTTCGTATGGCCTAAGATGGTACCCCCGGGTAGCATAGAAGAAACATCCAAACTTGCGCTCATCAAAGGAGCAAACCTGATCCTTTGATGTGACACCAACGCTCATCATCGTTTATGGGGCAGCTCAGACACTAATGATCAGTCACCACTTAACTTTATTCTTCTAAACAACCTAGCGATTTGCAATAAAAGCGGTGAACCGACTTTCATCGTTTAAAATCGCCAAGAAGTTATAGATCTCACTCTTATCTCAAGCAATCTGTCTCAAGTAATAACAAACTAGAGGGTTTCTAAAACTCACTCCTTCTCAGACCACAGATACCTGTGTTTTGACCTAAATGACCACCCGCAATCGCAACCAGCAATAAGGAAATACAGGAAAAACATAGGGCCCCTTTATAAGTGTATCTTCTCGGTTTCCTTGCTCAATGAACTACCTACAACACCCCACAATACCAGGGAGCTAGAGAGCCTGGTATATGTGATAACGAATACCCACAACGAAAAAACCTGACAAGACGCCACAACCGCCTTGGTGGAGTGCGGACTTAATGAACGTTTTTAGGAAAATTTGCAGGAGAATGTTCAATTAGGCAAGGAATACAGGAGAGACTCGGAAAGACTGGGGCTCTTAAGAAATCTCTCAAATCTTTCCAAACTGAACTTAAGAAAGCGAAACACGTGAGCATCCAGACTCCGGAAAATTCCCTCAACCTGTCCCAATGTATCTAGTTTTCTCAAAAAGGCAGACGACACGTGGACTTTATCCAATGAAGAATTTTTGAAACTGCTGATGGACACCCATTTTCCGGGACACTCACTAGACTGGCTCCAGTCCAAACCAAGCAAGAGCTACGCCTTTTAGTAATCCGAATTCTCTGATAATCCACGACTGACCCAAAACGTCTCTTACGCTTCATTAGAAGCTCAATATGATTCAACGAGTAGGCAATTTTTCCAGATCCACGTGGTATCACAATGGACCTACATTAAAATTGCCTACTCGTTGAACCATTTAGAGCTACTTATGAAGCGTAAGAGACGTTTTGGGTCAGTCAAGCTAAGATCACTAAGATCATTATAGAAGAAAGCTCCAAAGATGAAGATTTCGGTTCTTAGAGAGAGCGGGGCATGTGCAGAGAAGGTGGAGAGTGATCTCTTCTTCCTCCTCGTCAATGCAGCTCCTGCAAAAATCGTTAGAAAAGACACAAGCCTTGTCGCGTGCTTGCCTATCAGACAGTGTCCTGTAATAACACCGATTGTAATACTCATGTGCGATCTATTAAGAGCTAC
Organism: Neoascia interrupta; assembly: GCA_947623515.1. Taxonomy (NCBI): domain Eukaryota; kingdom Metazoa; phylum Arthropoda; class Insecta; order Diptera; family Syrphidae; genus Neoascia; species Neoascia interrupta. The sequence goes on along the minus strand of OX392463.1, from coordinate 117,660,763 downwards.
CAAACTGCTAGAGCGTTTAAGATCTAGCTTAGGCCAAATCTGTTTTGTTACTAGACAGTTCACTACAACTTGTCCATCTGAGATTTGTTCTTTCTATTGCATCCAGTCTTATCATGACTTTCGAGCTTGCGTGTCGAAATTGGCCTACGGAGCCTTTATCAGGCGAAATCGAGAGAGTAGTTTCAAGTTTGGCGAGTTCGTCAGCCTTACAGTAGCCTGGAATGTCAGTATGCCCTGGCACCCAGCACAGGAGAATGTTGAACTGCTATGACATCTCCTTTAGAGACGAACGGCAGTCTAAGGCTACTTTAGACTTTAAAGAAACCGATTCCAGGCACTTGATGGCCGCCTGGCTGTCAGAAAAAATACGTATATACTTAGCGGATTTAACGTTGTTCTTAAGCCAGGACAAGGCTGTCTGAATCGCCATGATTTCAGCTTGGAAAACACTACAATGATCCAGAAGACGGAAAGAGAGACTAAGATTTAGTTTTTCTGAGAATACAACCCCATCATTTGTCTTTGATCCATCCGTGTAGAAGTGAATCGATTCGCATTCCAGAGGCTCACAGTCATCCCAAGAAGACCTTGGGGGGATAGTTGTCTGGAAGTTCTTGTCAAATTGTAGCTGGGGTATAGTGAAGTCTGTGTTTCTAAAAGGGGATCTGTACGTGTTCAGAATAGCGGAGTGACCTATCTCACAATAGATAGGTTCAGAGGTTGCTTTGAGGCGAGTAGGTGTGATAGCAGCTGCTTGTCTGCTGAAAATATCAAGGTGAATAAGATGGAACAGGGTGTCTAATGCTGCTGAAGGAGTGGTGCGCAGTGCTCCGCTTATACATAAGCAGGCTGACCTTTGGACCTTGCTTAGCATGTCGCGGTTTACCATCGCGGTTTACGGTATTCAGAGCGGTCCATTAAACAGCCGTCCCATACGTCAGTATCGGTCTGATGGCCGAGATGTATAGCCGAGTATGTATAGAGTGGGTGGTTCGGGGTTGAAGTACCCACTTATTGCCGATGGCTTTTTTACAGGAAAAAGTGCTATCGTAGCTTTCCGGACCCTTTCCCGTATATTAGATTTCCAGCTGAGCTTTCTACCGAGGATGAGACCCAGATATTAGCTCCTTCGGAGAAATTTAAGCTAGTGCCCTTGATTGAGGGAGGGTCGATATGAGGGGTTTTGAATTTCCTGGTGAAGAGGACAAGTTCAGTTTTGCGGGGGTTGACACCCAGTCCATGACTGTCAGTCCGGTAAGTTTGTTTAGAGCGTTCTGTAGGAGTTTTTTTTACGAGTATTTAGGTGCTTCCCTGAAACGGCACTGGCAACGTCGTCTGCATAAGCGATCACTCTGCAGCCCTCTCCTTCCAGGATAACCAGCAGTTCGTTCACGGGGTTCCTCTGCTGACAGATCTTCTGGCAGTGGTCTCACCTAGCTTTGAGTTAGTAATCCTACTCGTTTAAAGTTGATTTATTAACTCGCTAAGTGTGCCATCAACCCTTAGAGCCGACAGTGCAGCCAAGATCGCAGATGTGTTGACATTGTTAAAGGCGCCTTCTATATCGAGGAAGCCGACCATTGTGTACTCTTTGTGGTGAAGGGAATTTTCAATGGAACGCACTAGCGTATGCAACAGTAAGCATGCTGAGCTGTAGACAGCAGCCTTTTATCAATGCAAGAACGTAGATGGATATCAATCAATCTTTCTAGAGTTTTTCGGAGAAATGATGATAGACTGATGGGTCTGACATTCTTTGGAGTAACATGGGAATATTTGCTGGCTTTGGGTATAAATACCACTTTTACTTCTATCTATAATAGTGGAATGTGGACCATCTCTACGCAACCTCTCAGAATTATCTCCAGTGCAGGGACGATAATATCCTATATGTTTTGTAGTTCGGCTGGTATTATGCCGTCTGGTCTTGCCGATTTGTAATGTTATAAGCTGTTAAGTGCCCATAGCAATCTATCCCTAGTTATCAGATCATACTTATTGGTTATATGTGGCATTGGCCTGTTAAGGTGAACACTATTAATAATATCAGAGCTACCAGGTTCAGCGATTCTGCGCTAGAGAAAGTCCAGGACCAGGAGCCATCTGATTTTTAGAGGCTGCCGGGCATCGTTGGTTTAGTAGAGAGGGTTTTCCTTAGCCTAGAGGCTTCGGAGGTTTCTTCTATTTTGCTACAAAAGAGTCGCCAAGACAACCGTTTGGCTTTTCTCAGTTCTTTTTTTGTAGCATTTGAGGGATGGTTTGTAAGCATCCCAGTTTGTATCTATGTTTGTGGCCTTGGCTCTGTTAAAGAGCTTACTGCATTCTTTTTTGAATAGGCCAAGTTCTGAGGTCCACCAATCCGGTTTCCACTTGCCTCTTGGAAGTATAAGGGGACAGGAGGAAGATAGTGCCTTGTTGAGGGCCAGAGTACGTTCATTTACCTTGTGATCAAGCTCGTTGGTGTCACAAGCACTTCAACCTAACCTAACCTATTCTAATGATCCGAGAGCTATCAGCTTATCATCCTTTCTACTAAAAACATTAGATAGGCTCATTCATCTACATCTAAGATCAACTATGGACCCGACTAAGCTTTCACTATCTCAACATGCGTACAACAGAGGAACACCCGTGGAAACGGCTCTGCACACACAAGTCTGAAATCATTCAAACACAAAGAATATACGATGGTTGCTTTTCTAGAAATAGCAGGCGCTTTTAACTACATCCATCCGCACGCAATCACACAAGCACTGGAACAGTTAAACGTAGAGGCGGGACTAGTAGCATTAATAGAACAACTACTTACGAGTAGAGTAATTAATGCCACTTTAGGTCACGCTTCCTTGAAAAGCTCGACCAGAAGAGGAACACCTCAGAAAGGATTACTATCCCCGCTCCTCTGAAATGTAGCGGTGAATAAAAATACAAAATTCCCCACATTGTCCCTCGCATCATAAATGGCACCAGTCTACCGTTCTCCAATAAGGCGAAGTACCTTGGCCTTATTTTGGACAGTAGACTAACCAGGAAGCTCAATACAGCTGAAAGAGCAAAGAAAGCCATAACGGCCGTTTATACGTCCTACTGTTACGCTCGAAATCCTGCTGAATCTTACCTCTTTAGAAATCTTTGGTAGCAAATAGGTACCCACTGCGCAATTCCACTCAAGGCATGCGTCCAATGGTGAGATAACACCTATGGACATGTCAATATTCCAAACGAACAGTATCTCACCTCCACGAACCTGGATTATACTTCACCTTCTTACTTCCCAGACAAAAACTTCGAAGCCCTGATTCGATTTACTAAACGGTGGTAATATATCGTTTAGTAACGCCATACACTTATACACAGAGGGATCCAAGACGGAAGATGGTGTAGGAAGTGGTGTCTCAGTGTCTTAATCGGAATTAATCCCTTCGAGTCGACTACCTTATCAATACAGTGTCTTCAAAGCAGAAAAGCATAAGCGAAGCCCTGTCCTGGTTAAAGTGGAACGTGATATCCGCCCGCGATATCTGTATCTTTACGGATAGCCAGGCCACAATTATGTAAATCCCAGACATCGTTCTCTATAAACTCTAAATTAGTCATCAACTGTCGAACATCTCTTGACGAGATATCCGAACAGTTTTACATCCGCCTATGCTGGGCCATAGAGACATTATGGAAAACTGTGAGGCTGACAAACTCGCTAAATATGCTACTAGACTGCCAGACGACGAAATCTACTGTAATATAGTTACTCTCTAGTACCTACCTAGTAGCTAGTACCTTTAAATTACAGCTCAACAATCACAGTAAACAAAAAAAAACCAACACCAGATGGAGAACAGCTACCACATGTCAAACCTCAAAACAAATCTGGCCCCGTCTCGATCCAAAACGATCAGATAGCTTGATCTCCTTAAAGAAATCAAAAATTAGCACTGCAGTGCGAATTATTGCCTGATACTGGTTATTAAGTCTTCACGCAAAAAGACTAGTAAGTCTTTTGAGCGGTAGCTCGATAGATGCTGACAATAAAGTCAGAGTAGCCAAAGTGAACAGCGGCATCGGCTGTGATCGTATGTGGGTCGTTTACTTCCTGAAACCTGAGCCTAGTGCTTATATAGGAGTCATGTATAATGGAAGTCAGGGGAATAACGTGCAAGGATGCGATGGTTATTTGGAATACAAGAGTGGCCAGTGGCTTAAACACCATCGACTTTAATGGATGATGAATACCCTTCTTGAGACGTGGTGCCTGCCTTACAGGTGACGGTGAACGTGGAGTGAAACATGGATCTGCAGCAAGACAGCACAAATCTGGTGGAGTGCCTCATTAAGGCCTCGAAGAGAAGACTGGCAAGTACCGAAGACTGTTTGCTCTATAGGTCGATTAGAATGTTTAAAAGCTCCGTTAACAGTTGAAAAAAAAAAAATCTCAAATATTCCCGGTCTTTGTCAGAGAAGCAAAAGTAGTCTTGCTCTGGGATTCCAAACAAGCGGAGACAGGCAAAGGTTGTATTTATTCGAAAATTAGACAAAATAGGGCTGATCAGTCCGAAGTCACTCGATCAGCCTAACATCCTGTCTACAAGAAATAATGGGAAAAGCTGTGGACAACAACAATCTTTCTTCATCATCGCCAGGATGCATACAGAGCGGGTATACCGAAACCATTTTCTTTCAGCTGACGGTAATGATTCAATTTGCTCTTGCCACCAAAGAGACTGTAATACGTGACTTCCATGACAACGAACACGTCACACGTAGCCATAAGGCGGGTCCTTTCTTTCTTATGCGGGAGAAAGACAATAGCAACTAGATGGATACATGAGCTCCTAAGTACGTCCCACAGCAGCCAAGGAAGTGCTTTTGGAACCAACCCTCTTAAGCATATTGGGTTAGAAAACGCTAGAAAATTGATCTTGAGTACGGCTAAAGAGGAAATTGGGACGGAGAGGTACGTTTGGTCAAGCGAGTTTTACGTACTTCTTGAATGACAGTTTGAGGAAGTTTCGCTTTGAGAAGAACTTTCTCGTGTAGCTTAGCAATGAATCCACAATACATAGACTGAGCAACAGATGATTCAACGTTCGTTAAGGGCTTAGTGCGAGGGGGAAAAACCTCACCTAGCCCTAGCTTGGCAGCCACAGCAACAAAGAAAAATTTTAATCAAATTAAAAACAAATATAAGAAAACGCCTTTACTCCAAAGTTCTCAAATTACACGAGGTGATGGACCGGCAGGCCGCCAGAACAGTTCAACAGTCATCTCTGAACCTATATTCCCCTCGGTCCCGATCGATTTAATTTCTTTAATCGATTTCCTACCGTCTCTCGCACTTGACTAATGTCCACCCAACCCGGTTTTATTCTATATGTAAGCAGCAAACACACCTCGTTTTCCAATTGGTATCCTTTTGACTGACACAGCACAAAGTAACAAAAGCTTCCGAACCTAATTCATCCTTCATGTCAGCTCCTCGTCGTGCCCCTGCTGCCGTACATGTGGAATACTCACAAGGTTAAACAGGCTAAAGAGGGTAACTCATCCGTTTAACAATAGACCATCTCGACAATAACAATCAAAAGAGGACCAAGAGACTTGTCCTTACTCAGCTTGCTTCTATATAAATGTATCTGCTATGATGCTCCCTGATAGTGAACTGATAAATATTTTTTTGTTTGGGGAGGGAATTCCCGCTGCCATTTTAAGGATATTAAATCGGTTCCGTCTGATGATGAAGGGCAAAATCGTAGTATACAGAAGGTCCTTGATGAAGGCGCAATGAGTCAATGGCAAGTCATTGTAAATTGTTGTGAGCTTGCCTTCCTTCCGAATCGATGGTGTCTGCAGATAACTGAATCACTTCAGTTTTTTAATAGTTTTATGAGACATTTCCCATATAGATGGGGCTGGAAAATTCTTCCTTGGACCAGTGCCAAGGAAGATTTCCAAGAGTGATTCATCACTTTCGGTTTTGTTATTTTCATCAACTTCGCTTTAGGACTACAACTGCACTGAAGCTTTGGCTTTGAAATTGAATAAATAAATAATCAGAGGACTTGGATATAATGCAAATAAGCCTGCTGCGTACAAACATAGTCAGAGTGCAGAAACGTCGTCCTGATGTTTGTCTACACCTAGTTTAAACACCAACACCATCCGCATTGACATATGACACCATGCCCAAATGCACATTGCTACACATCACTATTCGGCCGTCTACTCAAAGGTGTCCCCCTCCTTCCATACCCAGCTAGAAGCTCCTACGAGTTAATGTGTTCAAGTCGTGGTCCATGGATTGCATGTTGGCCAATGGTAATGAGTCCAAAAGTTGTCGGTATCCGGCGTCTACTCATGAGTGGTTGGCTGTGGTTGTGTTTGTTTAGTCGCCTCTGTGCTTAGGATTCTTCGGGTAGTTTAAGGGACTTTTGGGGCAATTATGGCATAAAGCGACGTTCGGTTTTTAATGTACGCCGCGTTTTTCGGACAGGCGCCAGAAAATTTGAAAAACAAGATACACAAGGGCAACCAGAAGCAAGTTTTGAAATTACCATACGAGGAGGATATACGATCCAATAAAATGAAACGAAGGACAGAGATAATCGGCTGCTGGTTGCTTTGGTAAGACAAAAAAAAACTGCTCCATAGAAATTGGAATTACAAGAACGCTCAAAAAGGAAAAGTCTCCGAAGGTCATGCATAATTGAATCTTTAAGCGGGCTGTAACAGCCACAAAAGAACCAAACCCTAATTAGAAATATCTTATACAGGGTGTTTCCAAATTCGATGCAAATATTTTGACACAAGATTCTTGGGTATATTTAAAGAAAAAAATTGTTCTACAGTATGGGCCTATCTCAAATTTTGATACCACTTATTGGGAATTTAAGAAAACACCTACTTTGAGATACCTTGACCCATACTAACACAAAGATCTCCGCTAACACTTACAACAGGTACTTCATTTAGGACTTAAATTTTAGAAGAAATAGTACTCCTTTTAACTGCATTAAAATAAAATTGATGACTTTTTTAACTTTCGAGATATTTGCTTTTAAGTCGGATCCTTTTTCCCTGCCCATGACATTTTTTTGATTTTCAAGACACATTTCTGCGAAAAATGCGTAATACACATATCGGTAATTTTTTTTTCTAGTGCACCTAACAATATCTTATAAAAATTGATAAGACAAGTTACCCAAAAAACCCACAGATTTTATGATACTTGGGAAATTCCATAGGAGGTAAAATTATGAAAAACTCTTTTCACGAAGCCGCGACAGGTATAAGGTGGAAATATGATTTGTTACCTACTTTTATAGCCGCGATTGACAACAAGAACGATTTTTTGACTATGTATTAATAATTTACGTAGGTTTTAGAGCATGCATTTTTATTAGACTACCTGATAAAAAGGTAATTTCCCTATCATTTTTCTGTTAAATCCCAAAAAGGATTAAGTTTGAGGTTGGTCGCCTAGTTGGAAAATTTACCTAATGTAAATTGTATAAAAGGTTAGAAAACAAAATTAAATCCATCAAAGTCATTTTTGAAGCCGAGGTGACAGAACAGTTGTTAAGAAACCCTACTTGAAATGGCATCTTTTACAAACGAAGAATACGCCGATATTATCTACGTTTATGGGATGTGCAACGTAAGTTCTATTAGAGCACAGCAAAGATACCATCAGCTTTATCCTAACCGAAGAGTACCTAATCCCCGCGTATTTACAAATTCGTTTCGAAGACTTCGGGAAACGGGATCTGTTTCAACAAGACGACCTAACGCAGGAGCTTCACCAGGAAGAATTGCAGTTGATGAAAGAATACTGGAACCGGTTGCAAATGATCCATCAATCAGCATCAGACGCTTATCCTTGCGATCTAATGTTTCAACACATAAAATTGTTCGTCTCCTGTATACGGAAAACTTGTATCCATACCACCATACACCTGTGCAGGACCTGCTTCCGAGTGATTTGGAGCCGAGACTTGAGTTTTGCAACTGGTTGTTAGAGCGGAACTTGGATGACAACGGTTTTATAAGCAGATCCTATGGACGGGCGAATCTCAATTTAAGAGATGGGATTACAAATTTTCACAATCTACACACATGGGCTGCGGAAAACCCACACACAAGGAGAGAGTCATCATTTCAACACAGATTTAGCGTCAATTTGTGGGCAGGTGTTATTGGAAACAACTTAATCGGTCCCTTCACTGCCTCCCACACTGAATTCTGCAAACTATCTGGAATTTTTGCGCAATGATTTAACAGATCTACTGGAGGATGTTCCGGTAACTCAACGAGCTTCGTCATATTTTCAGCAGGATGGAGCCCCAGCCTATTTTGGTCGCGAGGTTAAGAATTGGCTGGATGAAAAGTACGCTGGTCGTTGGATAGGAAGAAATGGACCAGTTCACTGGCCTGCAAGATCTCCAGACCTTACAATTATGGATTTTTTTGTATGGGGGAGAATGAAAGAACTTGTTTATTCTACAGAAATATCAACTCTAAATGATTTAGAAGATCGCATTCTCCAAGCCTCGTCACAAGTGAGGCAGGAGTTATCCTCAATAAACGTTGACAGCGCAATCCAAAAACGGGCTCTAGCATGCATACAAAATGGAGGAGGACACTTTGAACACCTTATTTGATTGTAATGTTAACTTAATGAAATAAAAAAAAACATAAACCAAACACAAGCATTTTTATTCAGAATAATAGGAATTGAACACTATGAATCGAGTTTTTCATAATTTTACCTGCTATGGAATTTCCCAAGTATCATAAAATCTGTAGGTTTTTCGGGTAACTTGTCTTAGCAATTTTTATTAAGTATTGTTAGGTGCACTAGAAAAAAAAAATTACCGATATGTTTATTACGCATTTTTCGCAGAAATGTGTCTATAAAGTCAAAAAAATGTCAAGGGCAGGGAAAAAGGATCCGACTTAAAAGCAAATATCTCGAAAATTAAAAAAGTCATCAATTTTATTTTAATGCAGTTAAAAGGAATACTATTTCTTCTAAAATTTAAGTCCTAAATGAAGTACCTGTTGTAAGTGTTAGCGGAGATATTTGTGTTAGTACGGGTCAAGGTACCTCAAAGTAGGTGTTTTCTTAAATTCCCAATAAGTGATATCAAAATTTGAGATAGGCCCATACTGTAGAACAATTTTTTTCTTCAAATATACCCAAGAATCTTGTGTCAAAATATTTGCATCGAATTTGGAAACACCCTGTATACGAAAGGTTCATACAGCAGTTTCACACAAAAGCATTAAGTTCTTAAACTAAAACAAAGTGTACTAACTGTAAAACATTACCCTTGGTAGGGATTTGATGATTTCAGGGAACTTAGTAAGACCACTTCTGGTCTGCTGTGAACTGATCCGCTTGTATGGAACCATGGTTCGCCGATTTGAACTCATATTTTGGTGCTGTATATATCTACCGATGGCTTTTTTTGCGTCAGATCTTATTTCTTCCAGGTTTGATACTGCTGCTCTAAAGCGAGCATCTTTAATTCATATATTTCCTTATCGGGCTCCCAACCCATGAAGTCTCTGCCTGCTTTACACTAGCCGTTCATCTTTTGCGATCCTGCTTGCAGTTGTCCATACCAAGTTCTCTGTCATCCGCGATGGTTTGATCCTTAAAACGGATGTTCGGCCTTCCTGATGGCCGTCATGACAATAGGGGCTTGGTTTCGAGGACCCTCTTGGCTGAAGCGGCGACATCATCTATCCACTCGATGTCGCCGTGCCGCAATATAGTCTTCGTGTTTTGGCTTTTTGAACTACATCCAAATCTAGGTACATCACAAAGAGTTCGCGGCTGTTCTATTTTCTCCTCTCGAAAGAGCCGAGCATAATTTCTTCTTCAATGTATATCTTCCAGCACTCGACCATGATTTCGATATCATTCGCGTATTTGCAAGGATTTATTAAAAATAGTGCCTACCGTCTTAACCTTTGCCCTGGGGGCACTACCTTTTTCAGAACTAGATTGTAGAATGACAGTGCATCTCCTTAACGATATCTGGTGCATGTTTGCAACAGTTCCGCGTTTGCAGACTGCACGCGGCACAATTTAGCTTTTCTTGCCGGAAACTTGAATACACCCGTCACCAAGTTGAGCTGCTGCCAATAAATGCTCTCATAAAATTGCTCTCAATAAAAAAATGACTTGAAAGTCATTGTTCTTCCATTAGGATTTATCTTAGTGTGAAGGTCTGATCTTTATAGTGGATCTGCAGGCCAGAAGCCACGTACCGAATAACTGTGTAGCAGAAGGGTTAAAGACAGTACGTTTGGTAAATCTTGCATATTACGTATTTAGTGGGGATATGCCTAGATAGTTCTAGCAAGAATGATTGTCCAGTCATCAGGCATGGTTTAGTCATGACAGGGCAGGGTCCAGTCATCCACACTTGGTTTGTTATTAAGTGCATGCACCCTATCAAAACATCACCACATAAGCCGCATTAGAGCCGGTGGCTTTACTGTTCTTTAGCCTTTATATAGATAAACTAACTTTTTCAATGCAACGTGCTGCCACTTCCTCTTGCTCGAAGCTTCTTCTCTCTCTTGTTCTTCTTCCACTCCTTCTATCTAATGTTCATTAAGAAGCCGCTAATAATGCTGCTGAAACACTTTCTTGTCGTGAGCTGAGAGATTGCGCAGGCGGCTTTGTTCTTTCTACGCTGCTTATCTGCTCCTTTTTTTGGCTCAATACTCTTCTCTGGCCTAGTTTTATGTTGTAACGTCTTTAGGCACCCAGCGATTGGCAAACAGGAGTTATAAGGCCCATTCTTAAAAAGGGGACAAGAGAGATTGCTCTAACTAGAGGGGTGTATCTCTCTTATCTTCCGGGAAAAGTATTCGCGAAGGTATTAATGGAAGCGCGTTCCAGAGCTGTGATTGAGCCTTTGTTGTGGAAAGAGCAATGCGGCTTTCTGCCTGACAGAGGCACAACCGACCAGCCTCTGAAGGTTATTTTTGAGAAGGCCTGGAATATGTCAAACCGGTCTACGCGTGCTTTGTAGATTTGGAAAAGCTTTATGACCGGGTTCCTCAGGCTAAACTCTGTAGAGTTTTGCAGAAGCTGTGTTCGTAAAAATTGCATCAAATCCCCTCCTTTTGATGAGTGCGTTGGGCTTCGCCAGGGCTATGTTCTATCGCCTCTCCTTTTCATAGCATATATGGACTGGATGGTAAAGCGCTGAAGCGTAAAGGAATCTTTCGAAATGGCTGGCGTCAGGAAAAGCCATCTGTTTTTCGCAGATGATTTCGCTATCCTGGCGTCGTCCGAAGAGGAACTTCAGACGAGGCTAGAATGAAGGTAAAAGTGAGCAAATCCGAAGTTGTTTCCCAAACTCCTGTGCAGTACAGCCTGCACATAAATGGACTCCCATTGAAACAAGTAGAGAAGCTCAAGTATTTCGGGGTCTTTTTCACGAAAGATGGAAGGAGCAATAGTAAAGGAACTGCGCCGGCGGGTCATCAGGAAAGTTTTTTTTTATAATGCACTCGCGAATTTAAGGGATTGGATACCTTTTTTTATTATACACATCTCACGAGCGGAAAGGATTAGAAGAAGGCGCACTCTTGTTTTGAACAGTTGCAGGTTGTATTGCGCGGGAAAGACTGACCGTGGGAGGACACATTCGCGTTGTGCGGCTTATGAAAGAACCTCTAAACTTTACTGTACGTCCGAAGTGTAAACTGATGTGCGTTGAGTTTGGTTCTATGAATGGCTATGGCCTTTGATTTAGAAGGATTTACTTTAAGGTCGTTTTAACCAAACACGAATACGCTCTAAATCTTCGTTAATCTTTGCTGCGCGCAGATCAACGTCACCGATAGGGCAGCATAGATGCAACTGAAGATTATCAGCGAACACATGAGCCTCACAGTGTTTGCTGACGTTTGGTGGATTATTGACATACATAACGAAAAGTAGAGGACCCCATATAGAGCCTTGGGGAACTCCGTTGTGTACAGATAGGAAACCAGGGGTGGAACCGGCTAAGGTGATCTATGATAAGTGAGGTCACAAAGCACAAAAATTCGTCTGCGTAAACTGTGATCATCACAATTTTCTTGTAACAGCTCCCGATCAATCACCGTCAAAATCAGCTGGTCACCAGTTTTCAAACTTTCTGGTTAGTTAGTTTTTTTGCCTACACTTAGGCTGACCTTCTGCATGCACGGATAAAAAAAGCAGTTCCTGGATCACAAGCCTAAATAAAGCAATGATTCGGAACAATATTTTTGTGATCACCTTACGCAGACGGACTATTTTGTTTGATCACATTGACTGTCACAAAATGTGAAAATCACAGATCACCATAGCCGATTCCACTCCAGTTTCTCTTGCAATTCAGCAAACAGTTTTCGTTTAATTAGACTCGCATTTGAAGCAGGACGGCTTTTTCGAAAACCTTCGACCAAAGGGTACTCTTAGAGATAGAGTGAGAAATGTTTAGTAGCTACTTCTTCGAGTGGAACGATCAATTCTTCGATGGCTTGGACACATTGTTCGCGTGCCTCCCCACAGACTTCCTGTACAGGTTATGTTAGCCGAGATACGAGCGCGTCGCCCCCCTGGTAGGCCAAGAAGCAGGTGGTGGTATCAGGTAAAGAAAACCTCCGAGACCCGTCTGAGGATCGCACCTGTGTCACTTGAGTTAGTGGCGGAGGATCGGGAATGATGGAAGGACCATTTAGCAGCCCCTGCTCACCGAAAATGATGATGATAATGACGGTGGTGGAAACTTGGGGCTTAAAACCTGGCATTGTTGACTGGTTGAATACTGTGGTGGTAAGATCCATTCTTATACTTACGGTGCCTTGGTTTGGTAGAAAGCAGCAAACAGAAAAACAGTTTATAAATAAATAGAGTGACGCAACAGCTCGATGTGAACCAGGGTAAACTTCTCAACAATGTATGTTGTGTGTGTTGATTTCTTCACATACAAGTGGACCTAAAATTTTTTGCCGAATCCGAACGGCACTTTGAGAAGTTTTTCCAGACAAATGAAACTCTCGGAGGGCTTGTCAGACCCTCGCGGAGGTGGGGACCGTGAAGAAGAACGTCTTTTTTTCAGGTGATACGGTAGGATTCGAACGCAGACCTTCGGCAGACCTCCACTGGTGCCGGAAAATTATAAGCGGTCAAAAATTATAAACGTATTATAATAAAGTTGCAATTTTCACAGATGGTTCGAAAACAAGGGAAGAAACAGGTTCCGGTATCTTTTCAAAAGCCCCGAAACTTAAAGTGTCCTTAAAGAAAGCGCTGCAAAAAGTGCAACAAGACTTCAAGGGACAGGCGACTGGAGTACAACATCCACAGGGCACAGTTCAATCAAACACACACTGGGTTGCTGTGCAGGTACAACAGACCACACAATTCCTTATCTTGACTTCAATCAACACTACACCATTCATATTCCAAGCAGAGAAGACTGGAGGCTGGATAACGTTGCAATCCACTCCGAGATAGCAATCTACACAGATGGCTCTAAGTCAAGTGAGGGTACTGGAGCAGGTGTATACTCTGAGAAACTTGGACTCCTAACAAGAACAAGCAGAAGACTGCTGAGCTCCTGCAGTATCTTCCAAGCAGAAATTCTGGCAATACTTATAGCCGCCGAAAAGGCCAGAGTATTGGAACTATCACAGGAGGATATTTCCATTTACGCAAACAGCCAAGCAGCCATTAAGGCCCTGGCAAAACCAACAGTAAAATCTAGTGTAGTAGGACTCTGTCGCTCAGAACTAAGGGCTCTAAGCAGACAGAATAATGTCCGCATTGTTTGGGTACCAGGCCATAGTGACTTCATTCGAAATGAAAAGGCTGGCGAGCTAGCGAAACATGGCTCACATCTTTGTATCACTACAGCGGACAAAAGGGCTCATCCTCCGCTCTCTTATGAAACAGGCAAAATATCTACAACTATTCAAAATATAACCCAAAAAAGGGGGAATAATCTGCAGAGTTCCGGCCATACAAAGGCGTTATTGCCATCCATAGACAGCAACAAGTCAAAAAAGTTTATAGCACTAAAAAGACCATCACTGTTCATAGTCACAAGAGTGATAACAGGCCACAACCTGTTGGGAAAGCACTCAGCAAAATTAAGAATCATTAACACTAACTACATTACATTTGCAGGGGCTGTCATGATCCCGAAGCGGAAGAAGATGTGAAACACCTGCTCTGCCAATGTCCAAGTGGCAGCAAGCAACGTTTTAAACTTCTAGGACAATTCTTCTTTGAGGAGCTGGACGAACTTGCAAAAATACCGGTGCCAAATATCGTGAAGTTCAGCAGGGACTCCGGCTGGGCCAATTTTCTCTTCGAAGCTCAGGATAACTTCTTCAACCAACTAAGTATCATATATTGTACTAAGATTTTTGATTCCTCACAGGTCGTACCTAAAAGGTGTTGCTAAGGGCCCTCGTAGGCCTATGTGAGCTGCTATCAACCCTACCTAACCTAACCTAACCTTAAGTATCCTTGAAACTAGCGGGTACAAGCAGTGTCAGAGCGAAACAGAGGTTCTGCTTGCCTGCACTTAGGGCGGCCGAGCTTATGCAGATGATATCGATTCAATCTTTTGTAATGTTTAAAAAAAAAAAATTATATTGAATTGAATTGAATTGAAATCGGTATCCGCCAGAGATATCGCCATTTCAATCGATAGCCAGGCTACGCTCAAGGCAATGAAATCGATCAACATTAAATGTTATTTAGTCAGGGGCTGTCACACAATGCTTAAAACATTGTGTAGGCAACACCGGGTGAGACTTGTGCTGGGTGCCAGGACACTGCGGCATAGAGGGAAATGAACAAGCTGACGAGCTTGCAAGAAGAGAAGGGCTTCTTGAAAAGCGTGAGGTTTTTAACATCAAACCACCCCTCCTTGTAGTAAAAGGCACTAAAAAGGAGCAAATTAAAATGACGGCCAACCAAGGGTGGTCTAATCTGACTGGAAACAGGGTATCCAGGGCTCTGGCTACGATTCGACGGAAAAGGATCGAAGGGACTATTAACACGTGGGAAAGTGCATGTAAAAACTTCAATCCGTGTGCGACGGATTGCAAAATACCCTACCCTACCAAAAAAGAAACTGACATGCCTCCAAAAAGTGGGCGGCATATAAAAAATAACTGTTGAATGCTTTATACTAGGTGGTTGCATACATTTCGGTCTAAAACTCCGCCTTTGCAACTAAAAAAAAATCACTTTTTTTTAACGCCACGCCCACAAAAGTGGCGGAGGCATATATTTTATATACGAAAAATTTAGAAAATGCTTATATCTACAACTTTTGTCATTAATTTATGGTAGAATTTCATATGCGCTTATTGAAAAACAGTCATTTTAACCTGAAATTCCTTAAAAAGTGGGTGTGGTTAATGAGAAGTCCAAACTTTTTCTGCTACATAATAAATGTTAGTGCGCTAGCACTATTGTCACATAGCTAAAATTTGAAAAGTGTCTAGTGTCTTTGCGTTCCTTTTAACTAACCCTTGTTTAGCTTATAACTTACATCTTACAGCTCGTACTAAACAACACAGTTGTTTTTGAAGCTTTGAATTGTGCGCATCGAGAAAAAGTTGAAATTGATTTTCATTCGGCGAAATATTATTATTCCAGGCTAAAATATTACAACATCTTTTATGTCAGTTTCGGCAGAAAAACAACTTCAAACGAATTGGTGAAGTTAAACAAAAACAGATGGAGGCGTTTTAAGTATTAACGTGTTTATAGTGTATGTGTCTCGTCGAAATGGATCAAGATTTTCGAAGTTATTACAAAAGCTGAGCTCAACTGTTCTCTCAAAAATTTCGAACCTCATCTATGATCAAGAAAGACAGGTTTTGACTGTTAGATAAAATCGATAAAAGGTTAATTCAGCCCAAATAGGATTGCCGCCGTTTATTGGAATTATTCCTAGGAATGAAACAGAAACGAAGGAATTTAAATATGCTTTGCCACAAGTGGAGAAATTAATACTTTCATGGTATGAACATGCTATTAGCCGTGGAAGTTGGGCTTTTAGAAAATACACCCTGTATATAGATACCTACTAGATACCTCTTTCTGAGACCCGCTTCCGATTATCAAGAGTCGATAATAAAAGTTGAAAAAGAAAGAACTGGCAGTTGCAGCTCAGAAGACCCATCACGACCTATACCATTTTTTCGCCGATTCTCGGCGAGTCTTTTTTCCTCGCGGAGTTGGGACTGAAAAAACTTTTATTGTCACGGTCGGGATTCGAACCCTGAAGTTCGTGCACAGTAATTTGACTGTGCCACTGCGCCATGAGCCCAATGGATAACTCAAATAAAAGAAAAAATATTTAGCAAAACAAATTCAAGTTTTTAATACCAAAAATAATAAATCAATATCTTCTTCTGATTCCTATTAAAAAAAGGATAATGTTTGCTTTTAGAATATGTTTTCTTTTCAAAACTCCAAAAACATAACAGAAATATGTAACGTCAAACCGTCAGATATATTAAAAACGGACCCCCTGCCTAGCCTACATCAAAGGAAAAAGTTTCTCCTTCAGTTATTTATTGGTGCGCCTTTGTTTGTTTCCATTTCCTATTTGAGAATGTCTCCGAATAGATACAGATACCTATGTACCTATATATCTCGCCATATCTACAACAAAACGTATATTCGCTAAAAAAAAAATCATCTCCACTTACGTGTCTCCATTGCGTCGCGGACGGCTTTTTCTTCGCCGGCGTCGCCTCCTCTCCGACGAAGCAGTACTATTTAGCAAAACGTGTTGACTAAGAGACTTTGACTGCTGACTGGGAGTTATAATAGTCTGGGCTTGGACACCACTGGCTGCCAGCCGGCGTCCAGTTGCCGTACTCGATGGCAAGTTTCCAGTGCCCCCGCTGTTACTACTATTGGCAACGGCTACCACAATTTGGCCCTCGCCAAAACCAGCCGACGAGGTAGTGTCTGTGGACTGGATGGTGGCCGTTGATTTGGAAGTGCGTCCGGTTAAACTGTGATTGACTTTGCGCCACATTCGTTCCATCTTTTTGTTAGTCTTAGCTAAGGCTCAAAAATATTTCGTTCTCTATGTTACAAGTATATGAGTGTTCTGTAAATTGCTGAGGCTTTTGAACTGCAAAGGTTCTAGGAACAAGGTTTACACTTAAAGTTACAACTATGCTTTATTATTCGGTGGTGGTGGTGGTGGCAATAGGGTATAGATAATTTTTTCACAAACAACACAAAATCCTTGTCGCGTTCGACGTCCTTTAAACCGCAAAATTTGGGTTAAGATGAGCGCACAGCGCACACATAAAGCAAGACCAGAAGGATAATCTACGGCACTTCACTTTATCTTTTCCATTCTTTTGAGTCTCTTGCGACTCGTTTCTCATAGATACCTCCTTTCTTATTCTATTTATTTTCTTGCACAATTCACAATTCACAAATCAAGAAAGGACTTTGCGGGAGAAGAAAGGACAAATCCTCCCACCCCCCTTTGGATGGTGTGCACACTACCCTGCCTCAGTGTGTTTTCGGCATGGGGTAGGATGTATTTTTCGGGGAAGGTAGTCTCTTCGGGGTGGTTGGACTCTTGCGGTATAGGAATTTTACACATCAATATTTTCAACAAGGATTTTCTACACTTTTCTCACTGATTTTCACAAACACTTTCATTCAAATTTGTTTACCACCATCGAGTGTAGCTGTTTGGAAAGCTATTGGTAAAATTTTTCAAAGATTTCCGCACGTATTTTCCGGAAAATTTCACACGGCAAAGGACAAAAATGTCTTTCGGTGCGAGATTTCGAATTAACTCGATAATATAGAGAAGAGTTGGGCTGGCAGGATGATGAAACAGGATACGGAG
This sequence comes from Neoascia interrupta, assembly GCA_947623515.1. Taxonomy (NCBI): domain Eukaryota; kingdom Metazoa; phylum Arthropoda; class Insecta; order Diptera; family Syrphidae; genus Neoascia; species Neoascia interrupta. The sequence continues at coordinate 117,642,863 of OX392463.1, read as the reverse complement.
CAACACGATGGAAAGAGGGAGAGAAAAGCCGAGCTTTTCTCCTGTTTTATTGGAAAACAATATTCCCACCACCTGTCAGCGATGACTGTGTACACAGGATTTTCCAAAAGTCATTCATAAGAAAAAAGATTTTTTTTCTAGTTTCCTGGAAGCCGACTTTCCTGACATGCGCTGTACGCATATTAGTATAGATTTTCGAAACTTAACGACGCATTCGAAGATTCAAGGGTGAAGTTTTTTGGTCTTAGTCTACGCTCTATGATAGCTTAGAAATAAAAGTTTTTGTACTTACTGAGGATAATTTCGGCTGGTGCTTTTTGGATTCCGGATTCGGTTTCCAGATGAGTCATTGGAACATAAGTGAAAAGGTGACTAATATTTTTCATTATCCGGATATGCTGCAGCTTTGAATGATGAGATTATCTTAACAGCTGAAAAAAGGAAAATCTTTATTCTAACAATCAAACCAATATGTAAGGGCTAATGAGGTATTTTAAGAAGTCTAGGCCAAAGAAAAAAGACGTCAGTAATTGTTTTCTAAACCGTTCAAGTGGTAGGTACGGTGACAGCAATGAGACAAAATAAGAATGTATTGATGCACTGGGATTGAAATTTGAAAATTTTTGAAGTTTGTAATTTATCGGAAAGACCGCCTGTGTAACTCTTGAACGGTGGATCATAGGTTTGGTTAGGTTAGGTTGGGTGGCTGTCCCCCTCGGCAGGGATATTCTTAGACCAGAGGAGGTCCATTGTGATACCACTTTTAAAAACCGGCATTACCAGCCCGAGAACCTAATGAAAACTAAGTACCCGTTTTTGGTGAGAAAGGTCGAGGCAACCAGTATATCGATATATGCCTGTTTCGAAGATCACCAATCGATGGTTGGTTGGTTCAGGACTTACCTGAGAAAGGGTAATGAAGGCTGGGGTTGACCATTTCGGTGTGAACCACTGTCAGCAGAGTTGAGGGGATCAGGGAGAGACTTTCCTCAAGAATAGAGTCTCGTGACTGTTGGACCCCAGACAGGAATTTGCCTTGCCGACAGGAGGGGTGGGGTTGGAATGAATTGGTGGGAATAATTTGAGGTCGAGGGTAACCGTTTTCTTTTGTGGGAATTCAGTAAGGAGTAGTTCTGTATGAGAAGGCAAGCAAGGGCAACCGATTTCGGTATAAGTCCGTGCCTATTGCTCCTCAAGTAAGAATTAGCCTCAAGGATGTAAGAGGTCAGAGGTGACCGATTTCGGTATGAACCCCTAGGAGACGTAAAATAACGCCAAAGGAAAATTTCCAATTTCGGTGTAAGCCCCTACCTCAGGCGACTCAAGCCAGAATCAACCGGCAGGGGTAACCGAAACGGTATCCTCTATTTTCGGCTGACACCTTGACAAGTGAGTCATTTTCAATGACACCGGTGCGGAGGCTTAAGTTGCATCGACTCAACCGGCTGAGAGGTGCGGCGAACTAAGCTTTTTCAAGCCTGACTCCAGTGGTGGTGTGAGCATACAGCAAACCGTGCCGAAGGGTGCAAGGTTGAGGGCTAAATCAGCCTCTAACGAGCTCCTTCAAGTTCCCTTGGTAGGGCTTGTCGTATTAGTGCCATGTCTCAGCAAAGCCGGCACTGTTGTGGATGGACGTTTTTATTACCGGCTTACTCGTGGCACCAAAATATGAACAATTCAAACAACAAACCAGACATTATGACTACTGAGGCAAGCCCTCACCAAGTCAAAACGGGCACAACGGCAACTAACACTGCGACGAACAATACTGCGGCACTGACAACTACTTCACGGCAACGGGAAAACGTGAGACAAGGAAGGTTACGTATACGACCTTACGTATACGACCTCAGCAGAGGCCGCCAGCGTTATCCAACCTAAGAGCTGCTAAACATAACCTGCTCCAGCGGCTGCGGAGCCTGCGGTTGCGACGGCGGGTTGTTCTGAAAGCCCCCTTTCAGGGGAAGGGGAATCGCAAACAAAAAACTGAGCCCCAGTGCTCAGTTTTATAAAAATCGCAGGTCGGCGGAGTACATTCTGAAGCGTCTCCTGAAGAAGGGAGGAGCGAATCGGAGCGCGAGCGACCGTGAGTCTGCGAAACTGGCTGAAGCGCTCATCGCGTGTTGTCAACCTGTTTCGGGAGAGCAATCCCATGATAGCTCGGCCAATAAGCCTGAAACGCCAAACCCCAGGGGTAAGGCACCCGCTAACGGAAGTCAACTCGTTTCGGTAGCGCTCCCTAACAGCACTAGGCGGAGGAGTTAACTCGCTTCGGGGGCCCTCTACCAAGCCGTCTACCTCGAAACCGACGTCCAAGAGACCAAGGTCTCAAAACGGGGCTTCAAAAACCCAAGGCCTAGGCCAAGACATCCTCAACGGATTATATGATACTGGGTATCATGGACCAGGGTGATGATGAGGGTAGGATTGGCTCTAGGAGTCTCTGGTACTAGAGACTCCTGAAGGCTCAGTTATCTTCAGGCATTCTTCAGCACTGCCTGACCAATCCTACTTTGCCGCATCCAACCTTTATGGACGGGGGCTGGCATCAGACGGGTGTCAAACTCCTGGTTGGTAGCAATGAGACCTCTGCTGACTATATCAAGTTGGCGGTGTCAGATGTCGACGCTGTATGGCCCGGTGCAAAGCTAAAGGCCGTACAGAAAGCCGAAATTCCAGTCAGACCGACCGTCGGAGTCTGGATCCCTCCGGGCCCTAGCAACCCGAATGACACTCTCCGACTCAAAGGAGTACAGAACCCCGACATTAAAGCTGAGGAGCCAAGTGATGCCGGGCGTATTTCATTACTTCTGAACCCGGAATCTATTGCCCCCTTGGCAGCAAAGGGGTTCAAGTTCTTCTATGGGCTGGAGACACTTCACATGAAGGTCTACGAGAGGGGCGATAAGTAAGTTTCTGGCCCAGCTGTGGAATCGGCTGGCCCCTCCCAGGTAAAGCTTACGGAGAAGCAGGCAGGTGGTGAACAATCCTCTGATTCAGAGGATTGCGACACCACAGTTGTAGAGAAGCCTGTAAAGACTAGCAATGATGCTTTTGGGTTTTTGATGACCATACAGTAGCTGGACTGAGGGCAAGAGACTATGATCCTTTCTACGCAATAGTACCAGGTAAGCCCAGGGCCCTTGTTCTTGCATAGAAAACACTTAATATTTTTGTACCCAATTTCCGCGATGCAGACTTTGTTTGCGTCAGCATAGAACACGGGAAAAAGAAACCCATCTGGATAGCATCGAAATATATGCCCTACGATGCGACAGGGCCCAGAACAGCGGAGATTATCCGCAACACAATTAGCCGCGCCAAGTAAGACAGACATCCTCCTCGTGATAGGCTGGTGATGCTAATCCGCAGTATGATGCCTTGGACAGCAAATGATCGGGGTGAGTGCCTTTTTTATTATATTACAGCTACTAACCTCATTATTTGTAACAAAAGTTCGGATCCCACCTTAATCACCAGAAACAGGCACGAAGTTATAAGACCCTGGTGACGAATTCCCCTAAAATAACCGTTAATAACTGGATCGGATCAAGTGATGTGTCATTCTCCGACCATCGCTTTATGCAGTTCGGTATTGACTTTAAATCGCCGAAAAGTTTGCCTTTATAAACCCCAGAAGAAATGACTGGGGTTCCTACAACACAAAGTTGAAAAATCATCTCGAAAACCTTACTGCCACTCAGCCGCAATCGCAGTCGGAATTAGACCTGATGGTCTAAACCTGCCCTATCAGCGGACACAAAGATGGAGGTAAGCCCCCATGGTGGAACGCTGAAATTCGCAGGCTTCGAAGAGAGAGCAGGGAACTCTTTAATTAAGCAAAGCGCTCCAGGGACCCAGTCGATTGAGACCTTTATAAAAGAAGTACCAGGAAATTTAAGACAGAGATAAGGAAATCACAATGTTCCTCTTGGTGTTTCTTCTAATTCATCCCGAATCAGGCAGATTCAATCCAAATCTCCAGGCGCTCCTAGCTACATCGAAAAACCAGATGGAAACTGGACAACGTCCAGTAAGGAAACCTTGGACCTTCTCACGGACACCCACTTCCCTCGCAGCAACCACGAAAGAGTTCAATGCACTGTACGCAAAGGATGTTGACTGAAGGTTGACAACTATCTCTGCGATTAGATCGAGCAAATCCTTAAGAGCTGGCTCGTCTATGCCGAGCTGGGGTGCTTTCTAGCCAACATGTCAGTGCGAAGAGCTGTCGAATCCTCCTTAGCGACTAGCGAGACTAAGGCCCGGTATCCGTATCTTCGATATCGCGATCTCAGATATCAGGCTTATACAGTCGGATTCAAAGTTCGAGTTTTCGAAAGGTTGAGAAGAGGAATACATTCCTGTCATGCCAAAGTGGGCCTTGTCTTGCGTGGAACATTCCAAACCTTTCCATGGTGTTGCTGAGTGGTGTATGCTGTTATGTTGGAATCAGGTCACTCCGTGTTATTATATTCAGTTTTTGTACGTTAGGGAGCCCGTTGCGTTAGGCACGAGGTGGTTGTGGTACCATTGTAATTGAGTAGTTGGTGTGGTCTTGGAGGTGGCACGCTAATAAAAACTCTTTGGTTCTAATAGTGTTGTGGTCCCTTACCGGTAGCAGCTTCGTCTTGGCGTGGAGGTGATCTAAATGGGACATCAGGTGAAATTCTGTAATTGTCTTTACTGCCGAATTTCGGCAGGCCTTGCATTAAGTTTGTGTTACTGAGTTGAGCTTGGTTGATTCGTAGTCGGGGTGCAACGCCACGGTGTCAACATACCAGTTGACATCTTACTAACTTCGAGTTGACATCTTACTAACGGTCGTTTGTATGGGCAAAAGGGTTTGCAGGTGTGAATGCGCTCATAAAAATGTGTTTCCAACGAACGGGTAGCCGGCGCCGGTTAGCCGGCTGCCGGGTATGTGTGAAATAGGCCTAACCAGGTTGTAAAGTTTATTAGTGAGAGAACACCTCCTTAGGGTACTCCTTGATTGAACCGTTTATGCTGAGATTTGACGTTTCGAAACTCGACGAACAATTTGCGGCCACATAGGTAGTTGGCCATTCACCGCTAGTGTGTGTTGGGTAGAGAGGACTCCAGGATGTCGCGTAGAAGTGTGGCGTGATCTACATTGAGAAATTCTTGGCCTACCTAGTAGGCCAACGCACTCGCAGGATCTGTCCACGACGTCTTTCGAGGGATATGCGAAAAACGTGTCCAAACCATCGAAAAATTGATCATTAAACTCGGAGAACTAACTACTCAACATTTAGATTCCCATGAATAACGACGTTTCTGAATTAATCCTTACGAAATTACACATTTCACGACATTAGATGAGGGTTGGAACGAACACTGAATTAAAAACTGAGATCTATGCTTTTAATCCTTTCAATCCACAAAACATCTTTCGTAAAAACTTGATCGTGCGCAGATCGTGAAACAAGCTAGTGTTTTAAGCAATGTATCGTTAGGCATCTACAAACTGCTTAGTAATTGAGCATGGAGAACAATACAAGGGCTGTCCATTTTTTGTTCAATTTAACCGCGGTATGCTGAGTTTCTTGATCGTCTCCATGGTGATGTTAATGTCTACGACGGTTTCAACCGAGCAACATTTTTCGTCCAAAAATGTTCAGCTATTATGAACAAATTCGTAGGTTTCAAGTTGAACCACGTTATTTTATTTCCCCATATTTTGTCCTTACAATCCCATGCGAAATGTTATACCAATTCAATAATAAGTCGCGTTCTTTGCCGTCTCAACACTGCCACACCTGGTATGGATATTCATTCACAAGATTCATTCTCAAAGTGTTTGAATATCCGAGCACGAAGATAGTTTAATCAAATATGAGTGTGAAACGCGCTCTAATATTATCTTACCGCTTAGACGGAATGAAACGGATTTGAACTTAATTCCTTATAAGTGGCGAGTAGAATAAGTCAATTTGTTGTGGACCCTAACAAACTCCTACAGAGGTCTTGTAAATCCCAAGTAGTCGTACTCTATTGCTCAACATCTCTGTCGGTCGTAGAAGACGGGAGAAGACTATCAAACACAAATAAGAAAGTTCGGCTTTTCAATACCAGCTCGATACACCCTACATACATGCAAGGTCACTAACGACAATAAATTTTATTTAAAAAAGTAACCAACTTTAGAATTACGAAAAACCAATTGATTACCTAATTGTAGTAGCCTCTGGCGTCGGCCTCCTCGACGATGGTCCGAATAGCGGCAAAGGCTTCCTCACCTGTGGGCAGTATTTCGGCCGCTGGTAGAATGAACAAGTCCTCACTGTCTGGCGGCCCGCGCAACTCAAAGGTAAACGTTATCGGAATGCCCATCAATGCGTGAGCCCAATCCTTGCTGCCGCCACTCGAGGGATAAATTGTTTCGTACAGACTGCCACTCTTGTAAATTCGACCGTGGGTTTCTTTGATTGCTTCACTAGCCTTCTTACCAATGGCCTCAAGATCATCGTAGTTGTCCACCTTTTCCGGAGTGAATCCATAGGGGAACATAATCAGCTGCGAGAACGAATGCAGCGCTATGTACGTTTTGATCTTCTCTGTCTTAGCATGGTCCTCGACGAATTTGATCAGTCTTTGGGTTTCCACTTCGCTGGCGCCTGATGTGCCGGCAAAGTCGTACCGACACGGATCTGGGCTAGAGCCGGTTTCGTTCCAGTGGAATGGATAGTTTCTGTTGAGATCCACCCCACGGCAGACGCCAAATAGTTGTCGGTTCTTCCTCCACATGCGATCGCTCTCGAATGAGTACTTATATCCATCGGGATTTACCGATGGGAATATTATCCAATTGAAGTTGTTAGCCAAGTTCTTAATCCGTGGCTCGGTTGAAGTCAAAAGCTCGTTTATGATATAGGTGGCGGTAGCCGGCGCTATCCATTCACGGGCGTGAATTCCACTCTCAATGAATATCGCCTTGTTGTTTGGGTTGCGAGCCACCTTGACGCCCTTAATGGGCAACCCTTGAGTACTTAGACCCATATCCAGTACGGTCACTTCTTCGTATTGTGCAGCCAACTTGTCCAACCAATCGTATATCGTTTCCAAATGGAAGTAATGCGCCCAGTCGAAATTCTTCAGATCGACCCCCTTAGGAAGCACTTCCCGCAGGTTCTTATCAATCTTCTCTTGGAAGTTGTACGTCTAGTTAAAAAATAAACTCATTATTGCCTGCTCTTTTCGTTTACAAGCTGATAAGCTCTTGCATCCTCCATACTTACCAAGACTTTATGCTTAACGTCGTACGTCTTGAGAAGGTCAACAAAGTCAGCGACCTTGTGAGCGGCCACCATTATGGTCAGGTATTGGCCTGGTTTTCTTGCATGGCCATAGAAAGTGCAACTGTCGCTGACTTCTTCCAGCTTCTGGAAGATTTCCACATGCTTGTCGCTCTCCAAGGTCACATAGTACATGCGATAATGGTCATATCGGGCAGCATCCGAGATTGGCTGATCGCATTTATCTTCCTTTGTGCAAAACGAGGCTATACAGCCGGCGGCAAAAAGTGTCACCGCCGCCGCAAGTAAACACAAATAGTTTGTCATCTGTTGAAGATAAGCGCGATTAAGATAGAATTTCTTTGTTTATTTGCGATAAGCCGGTAAAAGTATCTCCGTTAGAATAGAATTTTAAGACAATTAATAACCCAACTTACCTCGAAATTCGGAGAAGTACTAAACAAAAAAGCTCTGCCGTGGGAAATTATCATATGACAGAAGAGTGTAGTCTGTAGTGCCACGCGAAAATTTCCCACATACTTGGCACATTCACAATTGATTTTTAAAAGCGTTTTCAAAGTTTATCATACGATATACACTCACCGGCACAATTAACCGGCCTTGTAGTTCCTTGCGATTTTAGTACATTTTGCTTCAGAATAAGAATATTTATTGCCGTGAATAATACAAATAATTCTTTGAGCATTAAAAACAACCCACAACGTTTTAAACAAGGAATGTTCATCATTATGACCGTTATAAACAAAAACATACATACTACTAAAGCAAAGTGGCCGGTGGTCATATTTTTGCAGAACATTTAGGGCCAATTTAACAGTGGCAGCTTAAGTAAAACCAAAAACTACTGAATGACTAGATGTTTAACTTCGGTCATGTAAAAGCTTTGCCTACAAGTTGAAATTGACGAATTTACCCATATCTTGATATTTGTTTACAAATGTGAGTAAATTCGTCAAAACATCAATTCCATGCAATTCCGTGTTGGCTTTCTTTTTTGCTTCCGCTGATTGAGTAAAGTAAATTGTGGTTGCAATTTCTCACACGTGTTCACCGATACGAATATTTAAAGCTTTATACAAGGTTTGAAGGCTTTAAAAAAAAACGTGAACAAACGACACGGAAATTTAAGATCCCTTAATAAAAGGAAAAACATTTTATTACTATTTAACAAGACTAGATGCAAAAATGCGTTGTCAAAAGAAATGCTTTATAAATCGTTGTCGGCCTTCATTAGACACTCACTGGTCGGTTTAAGCATAAGCATAAATTACTGAATAACTACATATTCAACTTCGGACATGTAAAAGCTTTGCCCATAAGCTGAAATTGATGAATTTACCCATTCTCCCGACATTTGTTTACAAATGTGAGTAAATTCATGAATTCGTCATTTCCATGCAATTTCGTTTTGCAGCTTTTACATCAGCTGATCGCGTAAGGTAAATTGTTGTTGTATCTTATTACACATATTCACCGACACGGGAATTTAAAGCTTAAAAAAGCTTTAAAGGCTTTATGAAAAACGTAAACAAATGGGTGTTGGAGGGTAGGAGGGACGCAAGTTGAATATCTAGTTATTCAGTAATTTGTGGCATAAAAAAAACAAAATATAAATCACAATAACAATATGGCACAAGCACGAGCACTCCTAGTTTTCATTTTGGCTCTCAAAAGGGACCGATGATTGCATTTTCCAGGAGGAAAAACTAAATTTCGTTGTGAAAATCCCAATAGAAGAGGTATTTCTTACAGATCTGTTACACGTAGAAACATTTCAGCTTCCTTTTTATCAATTTATAAAAAAGGGTTATGAAAAGTTTTTATTTAGGCATGTGTCCGCCGGCAATAAAATAAGAATCATTGGGAGACGGTTAAAAATAAACAATCTAAGGGCCGGTTTTTCAGCCAACTTTAAAAAATTTGCCTTATTTCGCTTTTGATAAGGCGAAAGAATGTCAAAATGGCCTTATTGTCCTTTCAACTGATGAAGTCAGCTCAATTTTATTGCAAAAGTCAGAAAAATATGAGCAGATCCGAAAAATTCAAAAAATACATATTCTTGGTCTCTTTGGGGTTGTACCTACTGAGCTGTGTTGTCGCAAGCAACGTAAAACAGGAACAGAAACAGAATCGCATTCATTAGTAACTGAAGCCTAAATTCGGTGAATGCTTTTTGCGTTGCTAATATATGAAATTCTGTTTCTGTTCCTTATGGCAAACTGGCTTTAAGCCGCGTTGGCACAAGCGACGTTAAACAGGAACAGAAACAGAATCCCATACATAAGCAACTGAAACCTAAATTCGCTGAATGTATTTGCGTTGCAAATGTATGAAATCCTGTTTCTGTTTCTGTTGCTTCATATAGTCGTTTTAACACCGTGACAGCCGATTTCGTAGTGCGTAAAATTGCAAATAACCAAACAAGTTCTAAGTTGTTTGTTTACTTTTTAAAGCTAACTGAGTGTTTCGAAAATAAAGGGTGATTTTTTAGCTGGTTTGGTTTTGGTAACACTGGCTTTGACAGCTGACGTGTGTTTAGTACCTTGCGTCACTGTCAAGCAGCTTCAGTTTGGTTTGCAATTTAACCATGGATCGTCTTACAAATGAACAACGCTTGCAAATTATTGAATTTTACTATCAAAATTCGTGCTCGGTTCGAAATGTTCATCGCGCGCTGCTTATCGAAAAATTGTGTTCAGCGATGAGGCTCATTTTTGGTTGAATGGGTACTTAAATAAGCAAAATTGCCGCATTTGGAGTGAAGATCAGCCAGAAGCATGGCAACAGCTACCAATGCATCCCGAAAAAGCCACTGTTTGGTGCGGTTTATGGGCCGGCGGCATTATTGGGCCATATTTCTTCAAAGATGATGCGAATCGCAGCGTTACTGTCAATGGTGAACGCTACCGAGCGATGATAACAAACTTTTTTTTGCCCGAAATGGAAGTTCTTGACTTGCATGATATGTGGTTTCAACAAGACGGTGCCACATGCCACACAGCACGCGAAACAATGGCGCAATTGCGAGGCGAGTTTGGTGAACAGTTAATTTCACGTTTCGGGCCGGTCAATTGGCCGCCTAGATCGTGCGATTTGACACCATTACATTATTTTTTGTGGGGGTATGTCAAGGCTAATGTCTATAGGGACAAGCCCTTCGGTTGACGCACTGGAAGCCAACATCCATGCATTCATTCGTGAGATACCGGCCGATATGTGTGAAAGAGTATGCCAAAATTGGACTCAGCGGATGGGCTACCTGAGACGCAGCCGCGGTCAACATTTGCATGAAATTATCTTTAAACATTAAATTTTTTTAAAGGTTCAAACTATCGATTCAAATAAATATTTCATTAATTTTTTCGAATTTTTTGTGTTTTTTTTTTTTAAAAAGTTCTCAACCTCTTAAAAAATCACCCGTTAGTTCGAAAATAGTCGATACCACGAAAAAGTGTAAGAAAAAGCTGCAAGAAGTATAAACATTAATGATCTAATATGTTAACAATACCTTTCGTTGCTTTCGTTATTTGCTGCTTATTTTTATATGATTCCTTATTTCAGAAACCCACACCGAAAGCAAATATTGCGGAACATTTTGAATGGTGGTGGACCACTTTAAGGGGGCGAAAATACTCCGGAAAGCGGTACAATGATCAGGCTGTTCATACACCAGATATCGAAATATTTCGAAGGAACATTTCGACCACTGCAAGAGGACGAAAGCTAAGTGGATGCTGGGTGTGTTAATTCAGTGGATACGTCTTTCTTGACGGATTCAGAAAATATTCTGGGTTCTGTTCTTCAAACTTCAAGGATGGCTGAAACGCCCCATGAAGTGAGAATGACAGGTATTGGCGAAAAGTGTTAGCACATCGCTGCTTGCCTGATACTCGTGCATAGGTGTAATTGTTAAAGACTCCTTGGACTCTACATACGAAATCTTTTCATAAATTCATGCCTACTTCCACTAAGCTGCACTGAAAGTAAGCAAAAGTGAGGCAACATCAAGAGAGCTACCATCTGCTTAACTGTGTAAGTTAATTTCTGTCACGTGCATGCAAAAATCGATCCCACCGAAACAGTTAGTGTGATCCAAGCCAACAATCAATGGATGCCAAAGCGCAAGTTGAGGATCACAGGTAGTAAAGCCTTCAACCCGTTGAATCCGTTGCATCCGTCAAGTTGAAGTACACAACTGACAACTAATGGCCTTTTCGGTTGGTCGTCCGAGAGACTTCTGGACTCTCCTGAAACTGTTTTCTTGGACTCGTTTGACAGTTCCTCTTCTGGATAGAAGAGAAATTTGCTTCTTGTTTTAAATCCAGAATCAAAACCAGAAGCACGCACACAATCATACATGTGTCAATGTCAAGTTGGATAAATGTCATTTGTCCTCTGTAGAATAGCTTTTGCTTCACAAATACAACGCCAGACAAACTTCAAAATCAAGAAAAACGTGTTTGACTGTTCGGAAAGAAGCCCCAATCTGGAAGAAGACACAATTTTGCTAGGACACAAAACCTGCTAGGTGGCACCTTAAAAGTCGTCAATAAAGATTACGACACGCATTTTAAATGACATTTGTTTGACAGACCTAACTGTAAATCTGAGCCATGGGATGAAACTGTCACGTTGCACGCATGAAAAAAAATGCGTTTGTTTACACAAAAATCTGTGCTGGCCAATCACAGATCAGCAATCTGTTTTGTTTGGAAACCGATGAAGAGACGACGCAGTGGGTGTACTGTTTTTTTTCTCAATTTGGCATAATCTTGTACTCTGTAATTTGTGGACAGACCCATTAGTTTCTCATTTTGAAGAAATTAAATTAGTTTTAAAAATTAGTAAAAACGATCGATTTCCAATCCAACTTTATATTAGCATTGACAGGAGTCTTGAGGCAGATTCTGTAAATAGCGAAGCGAAAGCGACCGTTCGTTTTCCAAAAGCGATAGAAATTGTGCGGTGGCCACAGTTCATATAGCCTGCGACAAAAATGGGACCGCTTGTGCTGCTGTTTGGTAGCATTTGAATTACCCGTGGACCGTGTTTCCTAATTTTGCCACGGGTTCCAAACAGCGCGAGTTTCTACGTGCTTGAATGGGACCATCATGGGACCATGAGTGGAGACAACAACTAGCAGTCTATATTATATTATGTCAATGTTGCTCAAGAGTACACACAACGTCAGTGGCACCAATTAAAAGTTGCTGGCTGTGCTCTATTTCTTCGCTAAAGGAGCATATCGAACAAGCGCTGAAAACTATTTTACTTTAGCAATACCACAACCAATGTTTTCAAATATTTTAAAGAAAATGTCCAGTAACATATCGATATAAAAACATTTAAGAAAATCTGTTGTTTTTCATGTTTTTGATAAGGTTCACTTGAAGTCACTTTTAAAATGTCAAGTGAAGAAAACACGACAAGATCCGTTGAAAAAACGACTACATACGACTTGCATAATTACCGATGCGAACCGGATACCGCACGCGATGGTATGCGTTTTTCTTTTTGGCATGAAACTCATTAACGTACGAGTATGTTCGTAGTGACTCTCAGTTTCATAATAACGAAATACAAGCAAGCTCGTATGTGACTCTCGAATACGACTTGCGTAATTGGGGTGAATAACTTAAGAATTCAACACCAAAATCTAATCGAAATTTTTCGATTAAAATTGCATATTCAAAACTTTTATCATTATTTATCAAAAGTTTGACTTTATATTTAACTGCCCGTTTAATTAAAATATTTTAGCCTTACCAAGGAAGACTGATAAAGTCTACAACTTTCTCGTTCATCGAAACACAGGATTACATTTTTTAAATAGTTATTTATGTTTATGTGTAATTTTGGTTCGTTTTACACATAAAAAGGAACTTTGTTTGGCATTCCACACTGAAAATACCAGCAGACGTCAAACTGTTAAAAGCTCTTTTGACAAGAGTCTGCTCTCTGACAAACATGCTTACTATTGAGACAGTTCTGTCAAGTCACATCACAACAGCAGGGAAGAGTTACCGACAGTGAGACACTTATGGCGTATTCTTTTGAACACCAAGCTGTCAAATAATACTCGGTGCAGAACGGGAAATACTGCACCGGTTCAGTCATCACGTTAAGTATCAAATTGTTTTGACTTCGGGTGTGTTTCTTTATTCGTTCAACTATTTTGGCCAAAGTATCTGCGGTTTTTTATTTATTCGGAATATTGCGATCATCAAGTTTTGAATTTCTTTATTCGTTCAGAATATTCGGAATACATTCTATTCATATTATCTAACCTCCTGAGGTAGTACGAATTAGAACGTTCGGAAAATTCCAGCTTTGTATTCCTTATTTTCCATTCCTTCTACCGAATGAATACAAAAACGCACCCTTCATTTTGTTTACTTTTTTTCATTTCGCAAAGTAGTTTTTTCCCCGTCAATTTTTTGTACTTCTTACTAAAAATTAATTTTTATACCTTTGAGTTCGAGATATTAAGTTATTTTTTATTTTATTTCATATAATATCAGTCGCGTTGTAAAAAATCAGAAATGAAAAATCAGTCGAAACGTCACTTCACACACAGAACCAAAGCTACAACCAGCCTCCACCGTCAAATACTACGGTGGCGAAATTTCGAGTTCGTTGTCGACACCGAACTGATTCGAGTTTAAAAGAACATTTACATGAGCACGATTCCGTTCAGAACAATTTTTTTCTGCATTCCACACGTTTCACGATTCGGTGTTGAAAAGAATACGCCATTAATTCCCGACAACTCTGAAACATATTCGGAACGATGGCCCATATAGTGCGTTAGATTGCTATATATTTTGAGGTGTTTTCTCAATATCAAGACAAGCCCACTGCTTTACAAGAGAATGAAAACTGAAAACACCACAACAATTCACTTGTCTTACTGTTGGTGCACTAGCACCGTGCACCACTGTAGGTGCCCGCCCCAGCATCTTTTAAGTTTATAACCTTTGTAAGTTTGTAAAAGATAAAAGTTACTTACCGAGCGTATTCGTTACGTGGTACAAAACATGGTGTTCTTCCAACTTCCTCACCAGCATATTTAAAAACAATTTTTTGAATAACTTTTTTCTTGTTATTATTTATTTGATTTTCTATTTTCTTTTTCTTTTTTAATTTGATGTTTTCTAAACGTCTAGTCTTTGATTTGTTTGAATGTTATATTTTTTGCGTTTGTGTCTTGGCCGTTCTTAGTTTACCATTTTGTTGTGAATGATAAATAAATAAAAATAAAATATAGATATATACACATAGGTACGTGAATGTATTATGTACTAAATTATTATTGGTACAGTACAAATAAATTAATTTATTTTTATTTGTTATTCTAACGTTAAGTATGAACGAGAAGATAAAAAAAAAAAAAAAACAAAACAAGAACAGAATAATTTGCAAAAAAAAAGTTTTTTTTTTTATAATTCACGTAAAATCCTTAAAACGGATACAAATATAAAAGTTTCTAGGGTGTTCTTCCTTCTTTTTAATAAAAAAAAAGTTTTTAATTTTCAGTTACATGTGAGAACTTATAATCATCTTGACGTACTTAGATATCAATTCGACCTTTGTAGCTTCTTCGAATGCCACAAGGCTTGTCGATCGAGCCTCACGCCCAACGCGGACAATATTTACAAGTGACAAGAAATTTAATTTCTTCTATAATGTCCATTGGGCATCGAGAACCTTTTTGATTTTCTTTCGAGTTGACATCCACTCCTTAAACATATAAATATCTTACTATAGCTTGTTTTTTTGTTTTTTAATTACAATTTTATGTTTAATGATTTATAGGAAAGTTTTTGCGTTTGAATTCAGTTCAATTGGACGCGTTTTTATTTTGATTTATAAAAACAAAATGTATTTTTGGAAAAGATTCCCACATTTACTGGGAGAAGTTAGGAGGGCGCTAAAGCGTAATGGCGGGAGTTTCCCATTTTTTTTTTGTGATTTTATCGAATAAAGTCTGCGGATAGAAAAAACATTCGGTAATGCGCGATCAATATTTCTAGAATCTAACAACAACGACAACAAGAATGAGAGATGCTTTAAATCTATTCGAGTGTGACTTTCAAAAGGTGTCACCGGTGTACCAGGGATGAATCCAGGGAGCCGATGGTGGCGGCGTCGGCGGGTATATGGTTGGCGACGGCAAGCCATGACCGGGCGCCTGGAGATGGTAGCCGGGTGGATTGAACAGAGCGACGCCGCCGTTCATTTTGTGGGGCGACGGCACCGCGGGCGAAGAAGTCATTGATGTGGGCGTCAGAGACAACGACGACGTAGAGGAGGAGGATGAGGACACGATCGCCGAGGAGATCGTCGACGAGTCGGCGGCGGCGGTGTTCTGGTTCCGTGAACTATGGCGATGATGAAGATGCTGGTGGGGGTTCTGACGAAGCTGATGGTGCGAAGTCGTTTCTGCATTGAAACCATTATTGCTGCTGTGTCCGGGTGGGAGCGCTCCGGGTCCGCATGTGCTGCTGAACATCGATAGGAAGTCTGGAGGTGCGGCTGCCGAAGGATGCTGCCCAAATCGGCAGGAGTTGTAGGCGACGGCAGCAGCTGCAGCTGCGGCAGCGGCTCTTTGTTCGGCGAGGCTGCCTCCATTGGTCGTGGACACACTGCTGCTGCTGTCGACTGTGGGCGGCGTCACCGCCGACAGCCAATCGAACGAGCTGAACGGGTTGGTACACGACGCAGTAAGCGGCGGACTCAACATGGTTGAGCCACTGTACGGAGCTAGGGCGCCGGGACCAGCTGGTTCGGATTTTGTGGCGGACATGGAGGACAACGATGCTGATGGTGGTTTCGATGCAGATACTAACTGGCTCTGGGAGTACAACATATCCATGGTTGGGTAGTTGGTATGTTTATGTTGTGCTCCCCACCCCGTTTCCTAGCTTACTCGGGTGCGCTTCGAAGGTGGCTGCTCCTGATTTCGAATCATGAACGTCAGTTGGGGCATGTATTTCTTGACGTCGCGCACCTTCACTAGCGGAATGTTTTCGGTTTGTGCGCGGCCAGCTTCAATAAGTACTTGGATCTGTCTCCTGAAAGAGCAAAAAACAAATCGTTACAGTTTATTCGGGTAAGAAAAATGGGACTAAACTTACCTATTGCCTTTGTACAGCTCGACGCCGAGTGCCTCGATGAGTCGCTTGCACTGCTCCAAGGGCACATTCGGGAAGAACGACTCTCGGAAATCGGTCAATGTCATCAGCTGATCCGAGTCCGTGTACGCCGTCATGTTGATGCATGGAACCACAATGTTGTCCACATAGACCTTCTGTACCTTGTATGGCGGGATGTGCACATTGCCAGACGCTATTTCCGGGATGATAAGCAGCCGATTGGATGGGTCCATGCCTCCTTGAACCGCAGCAGCGTGCCTCTGCAGGTGCATGGTGGCTGAGTTACCGCCGCCGTTTGACTGACTACCCCGACCGTTTTGTTGCTGCTGCTGTTGTTGCTGTTGCTGCTGCTGGGCACGCTGGTGGTGTTGCTGTGCTGCAGCGGCCTGCTGGTGTTGCTGCAGATAGGCGCTGGCTGCTTGAAGCGTCGACCTTCGAGGGGAAGACAAATCAATTACATCCGTTGCAGTACCTGAGTGGTAGTTGGTTGGTGTTCGTGTTGGAGATGGAGACGGGGTGGTTGTGCAGGATGGAATAGTACTTGTCGAACAAATCACGCTCTTTTGACGCGGTGCCGCAGCGACTGGCACGATTGCTGGCCGCTGCTGGTGCTTTTGGTGAGGACTTGCATTGGAATTTGAACTCGGATTCGGCACAATGGTCAGAGAGGAATTCTGAAAGATTGGCAAGTTGTGATGTTGCGCACCGTTTAGGCTCGCCCCAGCCGATTGGCTGGTGGGCGGCGATATGGGTGGCGAAATGAAAGGCACAAAGGCATTGGAACTGTTCGTCTGGATAAATGTCGAAAGATCGGGATTGGAAAGAACCTTCTGAACCACAGCTTTCATTTCATCGGTCATTTTGTACTTTCCCCCCAAATCCATTAACGAATCAGCAGCAGGCCTTTTTGTTACACTAGTTTGGCGGTTGTTCTCGAGAGCTGCCATTGGTATCAGTGGCGGAATGGAGGGCTTCGAAAAGCCATTCGGTGTGACACCAGCCTTGCCATTCTTGTTGGCACACAACAGTGAATTGTTATTGTTATTGGCCTTCAACTGATTCGTGAGCAAGTGCCTTTGGGCGTCATTCAATTGATTCCAGATTGCCAGGTTTTGAAAATCCGGAGAAATCGTGGCGCTAAAGTTTGGCGATTGTTGCTGCTGGCCGCCGATCTTGTTCAGCACGGCCAGAGCGGTGTGCTGCTGGTACAGCGAATGGAGATTCGAGAGAGATTGCTGTGGTGGCATTGAAACCACGGCCGAGGGTGATAGCGGAGCGGGATAGGGAGGGGGATTTTGTAAACGGGTGATCGGCGACGGTGATGGGTGACTTATGATATTGGCACGTTGTTGCTGCATTGTTTGCTCGACACTAGTACAATTCGACCTAGAAACATTATATACAAAATGTATGTGGATTGGTTTCTTCGTTACATTTAACGCATTTTTGCAACATTTCTCTTCCGTTTTTTTGAATTTGTTTTTAATAAATTACTATTTACACAACTTCCACGAGTGTTGAAGTTCTATTTTGGGAAACAATTCCGAAAGTTAATATTCTTTTTTTACCAAACTTTAACCGTCCATTTGTGTTTGTACACGCATTTTTATATAATGTATCTAGGATGATGGTTGTTTTTTTTATGGTAGGTTTGAAGATTAATTTTATATAAAGGGGGATTCAGAGGTTAATATTATAATTAATGTGTAATTGCAAATTCTAGGGTTGTTCTTGGTGAACTTAATAGCAAAAAGGGTTTTAAAGAAACGATAAAAAAGAAGAGTGAAAAAGTTTTAAGCATGCAACGACTAGTGATATCTACATGAAGAGTAACTATTGTTTTGCACAGAAATTTGCAAAGAAAGCAAGGTCCGTACCGTTTTGGCGTAGGAAAAAGCAAAGCAAACGTTAATTTTAAATATTTTTTAGCTCTAATTTTGTTTGTTTAAATAAATGCCTTTTGATTACTTAAAAAAAAATTCACAATGATTGTGCGTGCAGTTAACACGTTACTATTCGACTTTTAAAAAAAAGACTTTTTTATGGAAACGAACGAAATTAAGTGAGTTATTTACTACTTTCTACTACTATTGGAACTATGTACTGTTATTAATGATACAACTTGATTTTTTTTCGAAAAACTCAAAGCTACGGTCTGTTTCCCCTTAATGGTGCTACTTTTTAAATGTTTCTACACTTTACACTAAAGGAATTCAAAAAAAAAGTTTCACTAGAAAACAGTATCCCAGAAGGGTGTACCGCAGACACAATTTTACTATGATTTCTTTTTACGCGTCAACATTTTACGAAGCATGACAAACTATGAACCTGCAGAGATACATGGGGTGAAGGCAAGAGCGAGTCAAATCGGTTAAGAAACTCTGAAGAACAAATAACTGTGTATGGGCTTATTTGAATTCCATACTGAATTTGTCTTTGTATTGATTAATCGCAATTCGAAGTCGTTTTTCACATGGATAGTTCGCCTTATACCATTTGTCGATCGAACAATAAATCCGCGATTTATATAAATCTTCAACCAGTCGCCTACAAATCTCGATATTTACTATACAAATTCAAATTGTCCTCAATTGTCAAACAAGTGCTAAGAAAACGGTTTCAGGAGGGTCCAAAATGCTCCCGGACTACCAACCGAAAGAGCCATGAAATTGTCCACGTATAACAAATCTGTCACAAAAGTTTTCTATAGGTCTTTATACTTTTTGACAGGTGACAGTTGCATGAAAGAAAAATAAACACATTAGGTTGGACGCCAAACATTCATTGCTCACTGGAGGTATTGGAATGGGCGGACCAACCTGAACTTTATCAGATCGGTTAAATCTTCATCAATATGTGGTATTTTAAGATCATTTGTGGTTTTAAGAGATAAAGGTATAGGTAGGATAATTTTGTCAATCTGCG
The DNA here is from genome assembly GCA_947623515.1 of Neoascia interrupta. Classification (NCBI taxonomy): domain Eukaryota; kingdom Metazoa; phylum Arthropoda; class Insecta; order Diptera; family Syrphidae; genus Neoascia; species Neoascia interrupta. The sequence continues at coordinate 117,623,506 of OX392463.1, read as the reverse complement.
AATGTTTGATTGTTGATAGCTAATAGCTTTCCAATAATGAAATCTCAGTCGACACAAGGCTGGAAGTGGAAGGATTCGCAAACGCACAGTGCTCTTTTTGTTGTGGCAAAAGTAGGTGGAAATAATTTGTCGCTCCTCATAATTCTGCGCTCCTTACTTTTAACCACTTAATTGTGCGCATTCTCTGCAGGTTGCTGCTTTACGACATTTTATAGATTCCCGGCTCGTTTTGCGCAACCAGTTAATTCTATATAAATTAAACCAGATTAATTCAATATAATTGCCTTAAAATTAGGTTTTCCGCTTGAGTCCCAATGAAATTCGCACGACTGAAAGGGTAACCCAGCTTTGTTTGTCCTCCATTCACCTAAAGCAAAATGGCAGGCATTTACTTGACAGATTCGCCGGGTGCCCTATAGAATTCTTCGCCAAAATGCCACTTTTCGTCATTTGGTATGAAAACAAACTTCTTTATCTCGTGTCAAATTAATCTGATTTTCGGTAATCAGAGTTTTATGGTTGTTGGAAGATACTAGGCTTCTAAGATGTCTCTTTCAATATTTATTCGCAAAGTTTTAGTAAGAACCACAAGAAGTTGCTTGCCAAAACTTGGACAACCTCATAAGGCACAGAGTGATGCATAAAGGATTATCGACACTGGTTTTTCTACTGCATACTTTCAAGGTAAAAACCTTATGGTTCCTATTTTTTCGATTTGAACATTAGAAATCAGAAACATGTTTTTTTTTTTGTAATCGAGAGGAGTACTCGTAATGAATGAAACGTAATCGGAATATTCCTTCCACCTCTTCGCAGTGTTGACATTATATTTTCTCTATGACCACCCTTAAAACAAGTCGCAAAATTAAATTTTTGCGCGTTTGCGCTTATTTTGATTTCTTAGGAGAAAAATGTAAAATTATGTAAAATTCAATTTAACATGTTTAAATTTACTTGCGATCGTGTTCGCTTTCAAACCGCTACCAAAATACCTATCGCAATTGACCTTGCGCCATGACACTTCAAATTCGCCTTCGCATTGCATCATTGGGCGAATCCAGACGGGAAAGCGAAAATATCGCAACGACATTCGACTTTGCTTTGATTAATTGGACGCATTTGCACATTGTAATACCAAAACCGAGATGCAATGACATTTACGATTTGCCTCCGCACATCGTAATCGGCCCCCTAGAATGCTGGTGACCTGCATTACCGCGGATGCAAAGCAACTTTGAGCCTAGATCGCTGATAAATGCTAATGCAAAAACAACCAGTGAAAAGATCGTATATGGATTCCAATCAGCGCACCTTCCAGTACCACCTGAATGTATCTTCTCGCTCACTTTATTTGAATGAAAGAAATATTGAAACCATTTTGCATTTCAGCATAATAATGCGATACAAAATAATATAATTATCTTTTCAACTTTGCTTTCAAAACATAAACAAATTGCGATGCGGTTTGATAAGAAACAACCTGTCAAACCAGTGCTCTAGCGGGCATTAAAAAAAACCCTTAATACCAAATTTCCAATTTTTTTGCTTTGACTTTTCCCTTTCTATTTCACACAGTAAAAAGAAAGATTTTCTATTAATTTTGTGCTAAAACAGTTTTAAATTTATTTTTTATACATGTCCCACCGGCAATTAAAAAAGGATTAGCGGGAGACTCAAATTAGCGGGAGAATCTCAAAATGGCTCCACCGGACAAATATAGGATTAATTTGCCACGAACACTCTGTTTCTGTCATTTTGGCTCTCAAAAAAGAGTGGCGATGTCATTTCCCAGGAGCGAAAAATTATATTCACTGTAAAAATAACTATAGAAATAGAAAACGTACTTGTGACAGAGCTGTCGTACAGTTACAGTTTCAGTTCCCTTTTTTGATTCTCAAACTGTTACAAAGGTGCAGAAAATAGGTTAGTGAATAGGGTGAATGGGATTTATGAGAGGAATTATTTTTATCAAAATCGCGTGATTTGTAGAGGATTTAATAGAGATTTATAGTAATCGCGGATTAGTGCCCGATGGATACATGATATTAATTTACGTTTTGTTTCTATTGAGATCGAAAATCCCACAAAAGAACTTTAATGGTCACATGTCAAAATAAAATTTATAAAACTCTATATTTTCCAGATGTCAGACAATTTTTTTTTACAGGTCCCCATTTTTTGTGACTATTGCGTATACCCTCACTCCAAGGGTGGATTTCAGGCGAAGTCATTCACACTGCTCTGGTTTTTAGTTTTAATGGAGAAAAATGCAAAAACAAGGAAGTACCATAGGGGCTTAAAGAATCTGCTGCTCCAAATTAACGAGTCTATAAAAGACTATCAATCAAAAAAAAAAAAATAGGGAACTAGTTACTACATACAAAAATCTATAAAAAAAAATCTATCTAAGTCAAAATTAAATGCGTGCACAACCACCGTTTGGAGAGAGAAACAAATGTTTTTTTATAAATTTTTGAAATCAATTGAACTCTCCAAAAGGAAGACCAAAAAATGTATTTAAATAAACGGCATACAAACATCCAAATTTAATTAATTTCAAAACATAGCGGCATTTATATAAAAAAAAACTAAATATATTTTTAAATACAGACACATTTGTTTAATGCATCTGTATATTTTTATCAAAGCAACACATAAAAGTGTTACAAAGAAAAACAACAACAAAAAAAAAACTCGAGAAAAAAAAATATTCAAAACTAACAGAAGGAAGTGGTACAATTGAAACAATAAAAAAATGTAGATTCGCTTTGTATTTTTTTAGCTTTTTTCTTTTTTTTTTTACTTACATTGGATGAGCGGAATTCTGTCCACCGGCTCGTACTAATGGTGGCGGGGCATTGCTCTGACCATGATTGTTCACTGGTTGCATTGAAATTGTCCCATTATTGAAATTGTAGGGATTTGTACGAATTAGATTATCGGCTGCGCCACGATAGTTGGGCCGTACTGCTTGATGATTCTGCTGCTGGGCCTGTAAATTTTCAAGAGAAAACTTTTTGTAAAGAAAATATGTCAGTCAAGTTGGAGACAATGAAAATGAGAAAAAAAATTAATTGACAAAAAATAAAACTCAATGGTAAGAATGAAAACAGTCATTTGTTTCTCTGGTCGTATAATAACTGTATAAAAATCAAGTAATCAGCAAAATAAAAAAGGATCAACTGCGTATCATAGACTTCATAGCCTAAGAAGATTAGCCGAAGAGGAGTTGAACGGCAAGAGGAAAAAATGTCGAAAGAAAAAATTCTTAGTTCTTGGGAAAGACACGATCCTGTTAACTTCACCTGTCTCTTGTACTGCCAATTAAGCTATCGGTCAACGATTTTTTTCTGAACATAACTCGCTGTTTTTTGTAGCACATATTAATTAGAAGACTTCGCACATTGCCATTTGACATCGTGTGATCACTTTCAGTGCCATTACATATCGTTTTTTTGGAAATATAATATGTAAGTATGCAGAGAAAGTACGCAAAGTATTCTGATGATAAGTTAGATTAAATTCACAATTTTCTATTAGCGGAGCGGCACCTTTGCAATTGCAATAATCGTATAACTACTACCTGGAACATAAAACACTTTACTTCAAACGTTACGCTCTTTATCCGTTTAAAGGGTTGGGGTGGAGATTCTGCCGGTGCCAAAATTCTGCTTTTCAAAATACTGCAAATGCAACTTTGACAATATCACACAGTGAAATATGTAGGGGTGGGCATGCCGCACCCTATACCCCCTGTCTAAAAAAGCAGAATATTATTGCTTAAGTCAGTGATTTGAAAATTTTGAGGCAAAATTTTAAAAGCAGAATTATGACCCGCTCTCCACCTAAAAGTCAATCAAGGTTTAATTTTTACGCATTAGTATTAGCATAATCTAAAAAGTCGATTAAGCTTATTCTTCGGCCTTGCCTCAAAATATTTTTATACTCTGGTCCCTACTAAAAATAAGTTAAATAATCTTCTCTACTACCCGCAACATTCGATTAAGTGAGGCTAATATCAACGGTTTGATGCCAATTTTCTTTCCACGTAGGAGAGTTTTCCTAACTTAGCTAAGACTCACTCAGGTTACGTAAGGAGGTTGATTTCGAATAGAGGAGGTAGATTCGAATAAACAGTCTCTATCACAAACAACAAAAACTTGATAACAAAAATTGTTAAAAATCTTTTAAGTAATTACGTTTTTGGTAAAAAAAAATATAAAATTTTTACGGCAAACATTTAAATGCTTTTAAAAATAAAGTTAACGACTTCCCAAAGCAGAATTCTTCCTTTTCTAGAATATGATATCGCCTTAAACACTTTGGTGTTTAAGAGGAACAAGGAAAACATTTTTTTGCGTCCAGCAAACATTCGCCTATCTCCTGCCAAGCGGAAACACTTGCAAATACTTATACTTATTTGCAAGTGTTTAGCTTGCAAATAAGCTTAAGCTTAAAATTTTGCAGGAAGCAAAATAAGTTATTAATGTATACAGACCCAACGCAAGGTCAGAAAGGTGGTTGTCTTCAAAACACCTTATGTGAAGTTTAGCTGGCAAACTTAACGAAGAAGAGTTTCCCTGAATATCAGTGTGATCTGGCACCCAAAAAAGATTCAGTTTGAACACTATCTTAAAGGAGGTAAGAAGCTTGCCACTGCAAACTCATATATGTACCTACTTCTTGGCGTTTACGTGGTCACAGTAGAACGTATAGCGAATAGGATAGTGAATATCTCAGCTTAATACGCTGAATCTTACATCGAGCGTAGTGGAGTCTAATCTTCTCGCTTTCCACAAGACTTTAGCACCCCTGTCAGGTTTCGGAGTCATCTGTTAAAAATGCGATGGTACTCCTTCCCTGGTCTTAGTAAATTGGACTTGATATTTTTGGCACATACGATTTTTTAACGTCAACGTGTCAGACATTAGACAGAGGTCGAAGGACGAAAGATAAGGTAAAACTTAAATACTTATGAGTTCAAATGACACATAATAGTTCAAATGACTTCATTTATTGCAATCAAATTCATAAAAGTACGGGTTTTATGAAAATCGTTTCACGTGTTTTTTGCGTGATTATAATAAACTTAACAAAATTGATAGGTTGAACCTTGAGGAAACGTTTGATCTAGGCTTTGAGAGTTTCTATGGGAAATTTCGTTTGAGCAGTGGAATCAGAAGTGAATATAATTTTACTGACAAAGCATCTACGCACAAAAAATCACAGGTGAGCCCACTATAAATTTGAATCCGGTATTTATAAATGCTTTGACTCAGGGAAAACAACACACGGAAATGCTGTAAAAGATATGTTGCAGTGCACGAACCACGACCATGATTCGCTCAAGAAACTTGAGCACATGGAGCGCATGTAGTTTGAATGACACAATGCTGATCGCGCATAAAAACCAGCATTGGTTTATTGGCAAAGTAGAATGTGCTTAGACTAAGCAGAAATCATTCTGTAAAAGATGTACAAGAGTATATAAGACGTTCGATGAAAAAGGAACAAACCAGAGTGAAACCCTTATTGGTCGCAGCCAGGCTGAAGACAGCGGGCCAATTCTGAGAAAAAAATAAATACTTCTTTACTCTCCCAGAAACGAAAGTACGCATACATTGAGGTTACAACACAGTATTGGAGATAGAACTGTACCCTGGGGCACACCAGTGATATGTGCCGCCAATTTAAAACCGGCAGACGTTATGTTTTACAAAGACTTGAGCCTAGCTCAGATATGTATTTTTTATGTATGACCCTGTTTGAAATCTTTAAGCCCCACAAAATATTCGTTTTTATAGGTCTTGTGGTCCCAGGCAGCAATAAGATTCGTTTCCTGTTGCAATATGCCATTTGTCTACCAATATGGGATGTACATTCCCAGCTCAATTGTAAGCCATGTGTATCGGTGTCGAAGAATGATGTGACGTTCAATGTTGGGTTACCCTATTTTGTTTGTCTTGCCTCTATTTGTCCTCTACGTAGTCTACATAAATCGTTTATTTCAGTCCGTTTTCCTAGATTTTGTTATCGTTCCTTGGTGTCTTGACTTTATACTGTTTGAAGCACTCCAATCGATTCCCATTAATTAGCTCATGATTCCCAGTAAAGCCCAGTGTGATACTTCTTTATTTTTGCATTTTTTCTCCATTAAAACGGAAAACCAGAGCACTGCGGATTATTTTGCTTGAAAATCACCCTTGGAATGAGTGTATACCAGTCGTCACAAGAAATGGGAACCTGTCAAAAAATGGGCTGTCTGCTTTTTTTGGACATGTTCCCATTAAAGTTTGATAGTGTTCACCGGTTTGGGGAAAAATTCGTTTTGTGGGATTTTCGACCTCAATGGAAACAAATTGAAAATTTATACCATGTCTCCACCGGGACATGCCTAAGTCCTCTACAAATCACGCGATTTGTAGAGGATTTCGACAAGTTATTTCAAAATAAATCTCCTCGTAAATCTCATTCACCCTTTTTACAAACCTCCTTTATGACAGTTTTAACTCTCTTTATGCACATTTTTATAACAGTTTAACACTTAAAAAGGAAAGCGAACACAAGATACTTCGATAATCTGGTTTTTATTATTCTAATTATGCCACTCTTAGTAGTTAGTTAACAAGGGTATAAAAAAGTATTTTTAAAATTTTAACTTAAGTTTTTCATATTAGGTTTTTAACCTTAAACTTAACTTTGGCACAACGGTCATTCTATTCTATTCAAAAGTATGTATCCTTCCGAGAATGGAGCATTAATACCTTAACCTTACCTAGTTTACATTGCAAACAGTAGAAATCGAGGATCTAAACTGTTAAGGATTTGTTTTAGTATGTATTAGTCTAATCTATTAAGGACATGTATTAGTATTTATTAGTCTAATCTGACTGTCTTATGTCAATATGACTTATTTTGATTGCCCTTGACAGTAATCTTTAGGGCTAGTCGGTCAGCTTTATTGTCAAACAAACTGTGGAACGAGGCTTCTTCGAGACGCTTTGTTTTCCTTTTGGTTGAACGATCCTTTCGTATTGCCTTTTTAATCTCCTTAATTTGACGAATGTATTTTTTCCGTGACTCGAAGTTGATTCCCGGAATGTTTGCGAGTCTGCTTAACTCCCTTATTTCATTCCTTCGTTTTACCAGTGTTCCTCCTCTGGTTTGTCGTTTATCTGGCGGTGGAGGAGTATTTACCACTTCCAATGGAATTGGATGGCGGCTTTGATATTCTTCAATGGTAAATCGTCGTGGTTCTTGGGTTTGGTGGGTTTGGTCAGCCTGCGTTTGCTGTATGGACGCAAACCCGACCGGGTTCATCAAATTAAGGTCATTTGTTGGCAACTGCAAAGAGGATACTTGTCTTTTTACTTGTTTGGAACAACTCATCGCAAGGTACTTTGCAGATCGTCTAGAAATCCCCCCCCCCCCCCCTACAGAGCCATCAATATACTTATCTCTCAAAGAGCGTAGCCTTTTTTGCCAACAAAACCCTCAGATAGGACTTGAAATAAGGGCCCGTGCTGCAATCTTTCAGCAAATTAGTTTGAACCAAGAACTTGTAAACCAATATGGGAAAGTTTAGTGACTCGCTGATCGCGGACTTGTCTTATTCGCTTGGCCCTTAGGGTTTCAAGAGGGACATAACTATTCTGTCGTCGGGACCTGGCGCTTGAAAAAAATGTCTCTGCCAGCTGTTCATGACAACAATTAAAGGAAGACAAAGGCATCGGTTCTGAACATTTATATGGGATCCCTTTTATGAGGGAAACTAGCATGCTATCTTTTGTCACCACTTAGGGTGACAGCCAAGCTCGACAATAATTGGGTGTCAAAAGGAAACCTTGCAATGCCGGTCGTAAACTCCCTCGACTAGACCTTTTGGCATAAAAAGTTGTCAGAAAAAGTTTGAAAACTAAACCTACCCAGCGTTCACTAAGACTAAACCATCTTTGGAATTCAGCTGTTTGTGTTTTTTCCTAATATTTAGAGCTCGAATCGTAACCTCGTGTTTTTAGAGCTCTTCTTGTAAGCTCGCCCAATTGTTCGTCGCAGTAACTAGTAGAAAACATTGGCCCATATTCACAGTCGTTCTTTAAATCCGAGTCTTAATAAACTTAGGTCTAAAGTTATCATACAGCTTAGACACAGCTCATGTTCATAGACAGTTTTCTTGCTGTGTTTATTTAGACCCGATTCTAAGCATAGTTTTGGAAGCTCTGTACATAGAAAAAATCTTAAATGAGTGATTCTCTGAGAGAATTGTGTCAGAAAATGGCATTTTAATCAAATTTTCACATGCTCGTCTCCTTTTTTCAGCAAAATATCGTCAATAGGCTGAGTGACTTAAAAAAAAAACAAATAAATATTTTTGGTATGTCCATGTTGCCATTTCTTGATATTTCTTTGTAACCTAAGCACAAACATTTCCGAAACACTTCTGCATCTGAGAATGCTGAATATTGGTCAATGTTTATTATTTCGTGGTATTTGGCAGAGCAAAACACAGCTTAAACATACCTCTTGCCGTGACTAACGTTAGACCCGGGTTTTTAATTTAGAAACGAGTTTAATACGTCTATGAATACTTAAACTTTTAAAGTTTAGCTTAGCAAAAACATAGCAAGAGCTTATCAAACATCTATAAATATGACCCATTTTTTTTTAGGTTTATAACAAAATTTTGAGTGAGAAAGTCGGTAGTGGTGGTTGTTTCCAGAACTCCAAAAACAGGTATAGAAGCTTAGGCACCTCGGAGTCTTTTTAACGAAAAATGGGAGGAGTGATTGATTTATCCTGTAGGATTGGCCAAGTTGGAGCAATAGTAAAGGAACTGCGCCAGCCTGCAATCAGGAAAGCTGAGCTTGGAGTAAAAGCAAAGATATTAGTTTTTAGTTCAGTGTTCGTTCCAACCCTCATCAATGTTCATGAAGTTTGGGTAATGACCAAAAGAATAAGTTCGCGGGAACAAGCTGCCGAAATAAGATTTCTGAGGTGCGTTGCTAGTGTCACTCTTAGGCATAATGTGATAAATGTTAGTATTCGTGGGAACCTCAATTTTTAGCAGCTACTTCTCAAGTCGAACGATCTATTCGAGGTCGATTTGTCAGTTGTGTACTTCGACGTAATGGATGCAACGGATTCAATGGGCTGATGGCTTTAATGCCCTTCATGCATGTGTGCAAAATAAAGAGAATACGAGCATTAGTTTCTAAGATTTTGCCGTTTGACGAAAAGCAGATTTTTGCTACTTTTGTCAAGCAAAGCTAGTCCAATTTTATTTAGTGTCGACAAAAAAATGTAAGATCATTATGCACCCCTTCAATTGATTCACATCAAGTATCGTGTACCTACGTGCAGATTAATTTCAGCCTTACACAGTTTCACTTATTGGCATTTAATTTAAGCAAAATTTATTAAAATTATTTAACAAATTGATGTGGAAATAAATAATAAATAAGAAAATTGTACATAATAAGAAGGAAAATAAATTCAAATTTTTCTTACATTTCGAAACAACGGCTTTCAATTATTATTTCTGAAATACATATTGCCCCACGGCTTCAAATACGGGCTTTCAAACTTAGACTGTTGTGAGGGGAGATAATCTACGTCTGTTGAGCCTATTTTGCCTAGTTCATTACTAATTTTATTAATATTTATTTCATAGTTATTTAGTGCATGGCACACATATTATAACAATCCTTAATTTCAGGAAAACATATGCGTGTTGAACAGTGTAACGAATTTTTTAAATCAACCCAGATATCCTGCGCCTCTTTCATGGCATAATCCTAGTAGTAGATTTATATCAACTAGGTATTACCCAGGTCAATCAATTGACATTAAATTGAAGTTTTTCCCTCTCACGCATCAATCAGCATGACATGCGTAGTCAAAATAGTGTTAAATTTAAAATTTTGGAAAAAAATTCTTAATAAAAAGTTAATATTTTATTTATTTAAAATTGTAAGACCAAAAACTAATTTTTTTTCCACCATATTTTGTCTTCATTTATTTTTAATTCAATACTGAAACCGAGATGGGGTTGTATATCTTCTAGTTTATGAGAAAATTTAATATTACCAAAACCACTTTTTTATTCAAGATTATTTACATATTAAAATTACCCCTCCCACCTAAAAAGGCGACAATAGACCCCTCTCTGCCTTAGTAAAAAATAATTGTTTTTAATACCTCTACAAAACAGCGTTTTCAATTTTTCGCGCAAAAGTTGTTATACCTACTTTACCCCACTCCCCCCACCCCAACTCATTGTTTTTGGTGAAAACATGTCCTTTATCTAGCTGTAACTTTTTACTGACATTGGTTTTTCCTTTGCTGTAATAGTAACAAATTGCTCTTTTTTTGATAATCATTTCAGCCAAATAGGTGTCGTTCGTGGTGGAAATTTCGATCACTTTTGCTCATCGTCCCTTTTGCACATGACTGACCGTGTAAGAGCCGCTTTACATAGCTCAAATCAAACTAAATTAAATTAAATTCAGCTTCAATCTAATGTGTGCAACGCATACATACACATTTTCAAAAAACAAATGCACGTGATCTACGATACAACAAATCAATCGGTTTACCGTGTAATGTGGATCGTGCGGATTTTACACGGTCAATCGATTGACATCAAGAATCGTTTACCTAAGCGTAAATTGATCTCAAACCTTACACAGTTCAATCGATTGAAAAACATTATTAGTTTTTTGTTTAGTTTCTGTAGCAAACCATTTCAAATATTTCTAAAGTCACTGTTACCTCGTACTCAGAAACTCAAAAATAATTAACTTTTTTATCAATCTAGCCCTTACAGATATTAATCGACATGACGCTCATCATGCGAAATCAAAATTGTTTTGTTTTCCGTCAATCAGCTTCAATCGAATGTGTCTCACGCATGCAGTTCAACTTACACAAATACATCACGTGATTGACGTCATTCGATTGAGCGTTTAAAGGCCGCATTACACATTCCGATTGATTGACAAAAATTTTTGGTTTTAGTTAATATCTACCATGTCTCCACCAGCAACAAAAAAAAGAGGATTATCGGAGACGATTAATTATAAACCCCAAAGTGGCTCCACCACCCAAATGTAGAATTCATTTTCTCAGTCTTTTTCTGCCATTTTGACTCTCAAAAGAGAGTGGCCATGGCATTTCCTAGGGGCGAAAAAAGATTTCCGTTGTAAAAACTTAAATGGAAAACGTAGGTATTTGTAACAGATTTGTCGTACAGGGGGGACATTTTCAGCTTCCTTTTTTAATTCTCAAACTGTTACAAAGGCGCCTAAAATAGGTTTGAGAATAGGGTGAATGAAATTTATGAGAGGATTTATTTTTAATCGCTTGCCGAGAGGATTTAAATTTGTATGGTAAATCGCGTGATTTATGGAGGATTTATTGAAATTTTATATTAGTCGCCGATTAGTGCCCGGTGGAGACATGGTAACTATTAATTTCTGTAACAACCACATTTTTAAATTTTTCTAAAATTGATGTTGCCCTGCGTTCGAAATCAAAAATAATTGATTTTTTTCGTCTAGCCCTTATTGCGGCCCCTACAGTCATGGCCTTATCAGTCGGCATGACGCTTATCATGCAAAATGCAAATTGTTTTGTTTTTCGTCAATCAGCTTCTATATGTATGTGACGAATGTATGTGACGAATACAGAAAAATGTTCACAAGTGAATGGACGTGGTTGACGTCAAACGACTGGACGTGTAAGCGCCGCATAAGGGAATTATTTTTTTCAACTCATTTTAGCCCTTGCACTCATTAATATATGTGTGATGCATACATACAAATTATCACAAACGTGTATGCATGGAGACTTTTAAGACTTTTAAGGCCCGCATAAAAGAAACCCGCCCCATATTTCACCTAATAGCTATGCATTTTGTTTAGGATCACTTCAGTCAAAAAAGTGCGCTAGCGTCAAATCTGACACACCTAATGGCAAAAGGAAAACATGTTGGTTGACTAAGAAATAACTGGTTCCAGTGTTATAAGCCCAAGCCCTCTTGTTTTTTCAATTAAAGTCGTTATAGGTTCGCAACATTTCACGCTAATTCAATTTCAATTCATCAAAATATTTTAGAGCCTTTAAAGGCGATGCAAGGGATCATAACTCCACAGTATCAGAACGAGCAATTTGTTGTTAAAAAATTGATATATTAGGTAAAGAGAATGCATTGTTTCACACAATAAAAGATATCACCACCACAACCAAAACAAAAAACAGAAACACCCCAACCACTTCTCATCAATTAAGTGATTAAACAACCCCCAGCACCTCATTATCGGTCTTATCTTTTTATCTGATTGACTCACCTGTGTCGCTAGCATTTGTGCGTGCATCATCTGTGGAATACTGTTCTGCGATTGTGCCATCCACGCGCCATTGAGTGCCTGCAGTGCCCCGGAGTAGCATAAAAAAAAATTAAGAAATAAAAAAAAATCCTTCGTCAGCAACACTCTCTCTCGTTATGGGGGATCCAAAAATGCGCTCGCCTGCGCATTTGCTCACCTGAACTGTCGCTTGAGTTGCGGCCGCCAAATTTGCTGCATGTATCCTCTGCGCTGTGGCCGCACTATTCGCTGCCATCTGGGAGTATGTGGCTCCCCGTTTCGCTGCCATCTGTTGTGATTGCTGTTGTTGTTGCTGCTGTTGTTGTTGTTGTTGCTGCTGTTGTTGTTGCTGTTGCTGCTGCTGCTTATTCACTGTAGCAGGTGTTATTATCTTTGGCATTGGTGGCGGCGCAGATGGCTGCCGCGTCCAATTCACAGAATTATTAGGCCCCGACGCCCGTTGTGGACCCAACAGGAGGTTTGAGTCGACCACCTTGCTGGGCCAATAGTCCTCGAATTCCGTGCCATTGGGGAAGTAACTCTTGATATCTGTCAAACTAATCACAGCCACCGATTCGCTGGAGAACAACTCATTGCGGATCCCCTGAACCTTACAGCAGAATTTCAAGTACGCCAAATCCCAACCCGACAGGTAGTCAGCCTTTTGTTTGAGGTTTTCCGTTTCGCCTTCAAAGTAGAAAAGCGGAACAACCTGCTCGTTGTTACGCACCGTGTACGGCACAACCGATTCTTTATTGATGCGAATGAATCCGCATTTCTCCGAGGGTGTTTTGCTGCCCGAGATCAACTTCCGATAGCAAATGTCGAGGAACTGGAAGAATTTGGTTGCGTCACTCAGCCGCACCACCAAATCCTTCAGGGTGAACATATCGCGACCGAACTCACCGTCGCAGTGCTTGTGGTTGATCTCGTTAAAAAGGCGGCTTTCGGCCTCTGTGATGTAGTAGCTCCGCACGCACGTACAGCTGCTGTAGATGTCCGGATGCAGGCAGTTCAAATACTTTCCAAGGAGCTTAAATTCCACCATACGCACGGCACAGTACTTCTCCGTTTGGCGGTAGATGTACGGAATGTATGTCCTGCCGAATGTCGACCATCCAAAGTGGCCCTTTTGTGACTCCTCGTCACACGGCTTCTTCTCGCTGTCGGACGCTCCATTTGTGGCCGCTGGACTCTTTGCACTGCCGTTGGTTTGACCATTGGCCGTAGCGCCGCCGGCTGCGACTGGCGTCGGCGTCGTCCCCTTCGTCCGCGTCAGATAATTCAGTATGTTCGACTGACCGTTCGCCATCGGCGGCTGAACAGTGCTGCCACCGACAGTTCTACCCTGGAGCTGGACCGCTTGCTGTTGCTGCTGCTTGGCTATGTTGGCCTTTTGTGTCTCCAGCATCTTGGCGGCCAATTCCTGTATTTCCGCCTCATCGTGCCGCTCCTGCTTGACCGTGGCCTGGTAGCCGGTGCCAAGGGTGGTACCCGTGAGGGGTAGAGGCTGACCGTTAGGTCCATACACTGCAGTTATTGACACAGCACTGGTTGCCATTTATCTGCCGAAGGTAATCCTAGTGTTGGTGGGCGAGTGTCGTAACGACTTTTCGTTATTTTCAAAGCGTCACAATAAATTTTATTCACTTAACACATGATTTGTCATAATCGCGTTTTTGTTTTGCTCTTGTAACTGATTTTAGGGAGAAATAATTATTTTCTACCACTTTCTCTCACTAGATGGAATGCACATACACTCGCACTAATGGATGGGAATGGGACTTCACTTGGTTCCGCCGAATGCTATGAGAATTTATTTGTCACAAGATTTTTTTCTTTGTGTAGAATTTTTCTTTTCTAGATTTGTTTACGTTCTTTTTTTTTTAATTTATTTACGCGCGAATGGCATTTGAGATGAACGCAATGAAAATAATAAGAAAAAAAGGATTACAGTAAGTTTTCTTATATTTTGGGAGACGCGTTTCATGTGAGAATTTAACGGACCACCGAGCTCTTGCCGTCTTCGCTTTACATAAGAGAGTGTGATCGCCGTTTGATTCTGTGCGAGCAGGAACCTCGATGTTTCGCTCAACAACAAAAACCCAACAACCGGGGTGTATTGCTGCATGTGTGTGCTTATTTACTCGGCGAAATATGGGCGCGCAAACGAGAGAGCAGCACTGTTTGTCGATAGTGCGCACGAGAGTAACAGTGACAGTCGATGGGGAAGATACATAAGTGGGAAATATTCCCATGGAGGTATATAAGAAAGTTTTGTTGTTGTCCCATGGGACTTTGTTGTTTTTTTGTGTTGAAATTCAATTGAAGTAAAGTAGTGTGGACTGTGGTGGAGTGGCAGTGGAAGTGAGAAAGAGAGAAATCGAAATAGCGCATTATTCATATGACGAACATTAAATAGTCTCTTGCCAGGCCCCGCAATAAAACGAAATGTGGTGGCCTTAATAAAAAGTTGTTATACTTATTTTTCCCACCGTTTTTTTTTTTTTCTTCTTTTTTTTTTGTTGCTGCTGGTTTATTGTTATTGCTCTTTCTTTTCTCTCATTCTGGCAAGTAGGTATGTATGATGTCTGTAGGTAGGTTTGTATAGACTTTCAATAACATATTTATGACTGATTATTTTGTGTGTGCATTTTAAAGTTAATTTTATTCCTGAAACTTTAAGTTCTTCGGTCCTTGGAATGGAGTAACTATGAACTTTAGTAAAGGTGGTGTAGTGCAGGTGCACAAGAAGATATTATGTACTTGAATAAGGCAAAAAGAAATCTGCAGATCCAAGACACCCCAATTTTGTTTATTTTTTTATTGAAGACCTAACTAAAGAGGGCGGGGATATTTTTTAAATTTGTAACAGACCGAAAGAGAAAGCAGCATAGGAAAGGCACAATATCTTTTGTACACGAGGCCAGTTGTTCAGCTCAGCTGATGACTTCGTTATCATAATTTTAGCGGCAAACACAGACCGTTTTGTAGAGAGACTATTTAGGGTAGGCATTTAAAGTAGGTAGGTATAGTGGAAAATAAAAAAAAAACCGCCTGATTTCAGTGGAAATAAATGAGCAATTGTGAGATAAAGAATGTAATAATAATTTATGTATAGGTACCTATAAAGGTATAAAGTTTTGTAATTTTTAAATTAATTGGATATATGTATGTGTATATCTACGTAGGTATGCCTATCTACCTACATATAGATATTTTGTATACCTATCTTTTTTAGTAGGAAGTCGGTGTAGACCTATGAACATAGGTATGTAGGTAAGGTAGGTATGTACCTATACCTACTGAAATTAGGTAGAACGTTGATTTCCTTATTACCTACTTAGGGTAGGGTGTCCATATATACCTAACAAGTCAAGAAAAAGAGAACACTTTTTGCAATGACTAGCAACCACCCCACCGTTTTCGACTTGAAAAATTCTACGATACCTACCTATGCAACATGGAAAAATTCGACATCCCTAAAAAAACCTAAAAAATTGACAAAACGTTGAATTTGGCAAAGCAGTTTCAATTCACCTTGAAACTAAGTGACCCTCATTAGTGGTTGAAACTTATTGGAAAGCTAAACTTTGAAAGTTTTAAATTAACCTAAACTTAACCTTAACATTACATAGGTATATACATTACATATTAAGTTTGATACAGGCGAATATGTAACAAAGAAATAATAAAGATAGACGCCAAAGATCTTAGGGGCATATGAAAGAGATAAAATTCGAATGAGCCATGTCTATCCGCCCGTATGTCACCAATTTTTAGGCCTTAAAGTTTCACCTAGAAAGCTGAAATTTTGTGCGTAAACTCTCTGTCATCCGAAGCAATACAAGTATTAAAAGTTTTTAAATCGACCCACAGATACGCCCACATTCGGTTTTAATGTGAAACTACCTCCAGTGCTTTCAAAACTGTAAGACATCGTAAAAAGCTCAACATTTAGCATCTTCTAATGATTATAAGACATAAAAAGTAAAAACCAAATCGGCAGACCGTCCCTAGTGGACGTGGCATCGATTTAAAGAGTCATGCTTCAAAAGCAATTTATTCAATATTTTTGTTTCAAATCGCAATTTTTTTTTAATATATTATGTAGCAAATACTTGGTTCTTCATTTAGTTCATACAGAGTTTTGGGCCACGCCCACATTTAGAAGCACAATTCAAGAAAACCCTATAATTTTCCAGAAAAACATGGATTTCGACTGCTTTTTAGCTTGACTAACGCTGCGTCTTCACTGTCAATCCCCAATGCAATGGAAATGAACATGGCAATTGCAATGAAAAATTAACTGCCAATAAGATTTTCAATAATGTTTAATGTGGGCATTTCATTGCCCACAAATACTCATTTAAAAAGAAAAAGATAATCGTAAAAGTTTTGAAATTTTCTCTCTCTGCCTGGTTTTCGGGTTTGAAATTTATATTTTTATTTGTATAGAACCCGTTGAAGCCAAAAATATTAAATTTAAGTTTCAAGCGCCATTATCAAACTCATTGCCACGTAGATTTATGGCAATGATTGTTCTTCGAATGGAGATCAATCATTGATGAACATTTACAAATCAATATTGCAAAACTAATTTCCAAAGCGTCTACACTTGCAATGAAACAGTCAATGGAAATATTTCTATCAATTGATTGCTTTTCCCATTGCAAGGGGAGCTACTGTGTAAGGAAAGAATAAGAAATAGAATTTAGCACATAAGGTACACCCGACACTATTTTGCCTAGGTTTCTTTCAACAAAATTTTTGGCCACGCCCATCTTTAGAGGCCAATTCCATAAAACCATTAACAATGAACCAAAAAATTACATTTTTGCATACATTTCAGCCGCTTATTTGGATATATCTATGCTAATACATGTTAATTTTTAGTTATTGGCGGTGGACATGCGATGCCCCTTTTAAAAAAATAAACTTAAAAAAAACCTTATAAGCAACAAAATTTTTTTCTAGCTAAAATGATGCATGAATGGGACGGGGTATCGGGACGGGGTATCGGGACGGGGTATCGGGACGGGAATGAAAACTAGAAAAATATACGAATGGAAAGGAAAAGAAAATAGAAAGAAAATAGGAATGGAAAGGAGAATAGGAATAGTGTTTCCGCTCACTGGTTTTAAGTGAAGTTGAGCGGTCTGTAGTGTTCGAATCCACTACAGACCTGTCTGTAGACGGATTCGACTAATTTTCTTAATACCTTCCCCTGGAGGTATATAAGAAAGTTTTGTTGTTGTCCCAAGGGACTTTGTTGTTTTTTTGTGTTGAAATTTAATTGAAGTAAAGTAGTGTGGACTGTGGTGGAGTGGATTCGACTAATTTTCAAACTTGCTCTGGTCCAATCTACTTCCAGCTCAGCTCTCTAGCTCAAAAAATTTAAGATCTATAAGTTGTTAACATAGATGTGGACAGACGGATAAGGCTTTAATCGCTTCTCCTGTCCATCTCGATATCGATCATATCTCTAAGGTCTAAGGGCCAGTTTTTCAGTGCGAGATCATCCGATAAGATTTACCCCAATAATTAATTTTTCAGTGAATGTTGATTCGGGATTAATCTCAGCTTAACTGGCTAAAATTTAAACTCGAGTTAATCCCGGATCATTTCTAGAACAGTATGAGTTTCGTTGAATGTTTTTTTTTTTGTGAAATGGCAGTGACTTTGAGTATTTCTGTGAAAAATGAATCCGAAAATGACTTAAACTTATTTTTGTCTTTTTCCTTGTGAGCTAAGAGAGAGCTAAGACAGTCAATAATTTCGAGAGTCGAAGGTTTTGACAACTTTACTGACGGAGTTAACTATGCACTGAAAAACTGCTAATTGAGTTAACTTAAGATTCAATTTGTTCCGGGATTAAGAAATCTTAGTCTAAACTGGGCTTAAGCCGGCACTGAAAAACCGGCCTTAAAAGGTGTTAAGGGTCTACCGTGAATATTTCTATGCGCTACGAACTATGTATTAAACTTAATTTACTAGGTAGGGTATAAAAGACCATAACATATCGAAAAGAGAAGGTTGCTGGATTCTGCCCTGCTGGTGACCCAAAAATGTTGCTAATATTTCAACTCCACTCTACGACTAAACGCGGAATAGAGGGGCCTTAACGGCGAAATTGTCAACATAATATTGTTGTAATATAGACACTAAACAACATTCGAAAAAAATGGCTGGACCTGATATGAACCCAAAACCTATCGATTGGCATTCTGGAGTGTCCATCTGTACCAAAGTCCGACTTCCAGCTTGAGAGCTTACAAAATCTACTCGTTCTCTCTGCAGAAAATATGGTCATAAGCCAACGTCATAAAGTTTAATAACCCAAACGTGGCTCTCTAAGAGGTAGTAGTTTCCAAAGGGTGGACCATGTATGCACGATTTTGCCGAACAAAATCCTGTTTGAGTTTTCTTTAACCTTCCTTAGGCTAATAAACTCAATTTGAACCCCGTTAGTTTTCCAACGTCCTGCGCAAACTGACGAGTTTGGCAGGGATGCCAAAACTGGACATTGCGCTCGTCTCTGTAGATGCTCTAATACGCGGCCTTGAATTCGATGAAAAGGTCATGCGTACAGATTTAGAATTCCTGGGTTTTCTTCTCTTCTGCAGTGTGAATATTTCGTAGATGGTAGATTTTCCTGGCCTAAGGCCACACTGATGTGGACTTATCAGATTGTTAACAAATGGCTTTTTAAGAATTTAAAAAGTTCTAAGCCATTTGTTCTAAGTAGCTAAGCCGTCTGCTCCGGCTGCTTTGTTGCAAGCTTAGACACAGCTTCTTTCACTTAATCCAGGCTGGGGGGCGGTATCGTCGGTAACTTCTTTGCCCGTGTTGAATGGTTCATTCTAGCATTCGGTTCATCGTCGCCAGTTGTACAGTCTGCAGACATGGTTTTTCGAAATCCTCAGCACAGACTTCGGTTCCATTACGATGTTCCCTTGATGGTCCTTACAGGCTTCAGTTTGAACTTCATACCCTTGGCAGGACCTTTTGATCCTTTGGTAGAACTTTCGATTTCCTTTCTGTATCTCTTTCTTTTTTCTTCGGAGGAGCCGGTGTTCCTCTCTCATCCTTTACTCGTAGAGATCGTGAGCAGCTCTAGTCCTTTGCAAAGCTGCTTTATATGCTTCCTGTTAAGCTGTATGTGCTGGCGGCATTCATCATCACAACCAGAGATTTCGTTGTGGTGTCCGTGTGGAACCTAGCACATCAAAGTATGGGAATTTGGCAATGTAACCACTGGCTATCAGCACTTGATGCTATAGCTGTAAAGGATTTTGGAGAAGGTTTTGACTTCCAAAAGACAGAAGTAATGACGGCGGAAAGGAACTCGAACTACT
The DNA here is from genome assembly GCA_947623515.1 of Neoascia interrupta. Lineage (NCBI taxonomy): Eukaryota > Metazoa > Arthropoda > Insecta > Diptera > Syrphidae > Neoascia > Neoascia interrupta. Next base: position 117,603,783 of record OX392463.1, on the reverse strand, counting down.
CACTGTATGGAAAGCAGTTAAATCGATCGAAAAAACCCATAATGCACTCAGCACCATTTAAGAAAGTTAACGTTGAATGGGCAAAAGAAGACAAAGAGAAAGCGGATTTGTTTGCGGAACACTTGGAAGAAACATTTAAGCCTTTTGACGGTACGCTGAAACTAAAATAACAACCATTAGTCGAACATCGGCAGACAATAAGCAAACTTTAAAATAATAAGGCCCCAGAATACGACCTGATCACTGGCGAAATGTTGAAAGAACTCCCGAACAGTCAGTAGTCAAGCTACTTTATATGATGAATGCTTCTCTTTGACTCTTATATTTTCCAAGGCAATGGAAAGTTGCTGAGGTCATAATGATTTAAAAACTGGGGAAATGTCCAAATGACAAAAAAAAATCTCATAGGCATTGAAAATAGTGAAGATCTTTGAGAAACTTCTACTGAAGTGATTCAAACCAATAATTGCAGAAAGGCCGCTTGCTACCGGATAATCAATTCGGTTTTAGAACTAATCATTCAACAAAAGATCGAGTCTACATAATAACGCATGAAATTGAAAAAGCCTTAGGGGAAAAAGATAATATATTCTAGTGCTTTCCTCGACGTATCGAAAGCCTTCGACAAGGTGTGGCACGAAAGCTTGAAGTAAACCTTCCCTGAAGCCATGTATAGAATATCGGAAAATTATCTCGAAAACAGTCTCTTTCGTGTTAGGTGTGGTACCAAATACTCGATTTTCAAGCGAATTCGAGCTGAGTGCCCCAGCGAAGCGTCCTCGGTCCGACCCTATTTCTGCTCTACACAAGAGACATACTTCAAGATGACTGTCATGGTCACGTTCGCTGACGACGCGACCATCCTGGGAACAGATGAAAAGTCGAGTCATCGAAGCCTCCAGCGAACTTTGGACAAAGTCAGCGTCTGGACGAAGACTTGGCGAATCGCTCTTAACAAGAAGAAGTCAACGCACGTAAATTTTACGTACAGAAAGGTGCTGAAGTTACCTCTGTTCATGAGCTCTATACAAATACCTTATGCAAACGAAGCAAAATATCTAGGAATGACTCTGTACGCTGAACTTAGGTAGAAGCCACACGATAAAAAGGAAGCGCGACGAGCTTGAAATCAGACTCAGAGGAATGAATTAGCTTATCGGAAAATTCTCGAAACTAAGCATATATAACTAACTGCTGTTGTACAAGCAGGTGTTAAAGCCGTTGACATACGGTATACAACTTTGGCGTTGTACCGAGCCGAGTGCAGACTTTCCAAAACAAGACACTAAGAGCAATTGTGAATGCGCCACAGTAGGTTTATAAGGAATACTGACATTCACAGAAATTAAGGAATAGATACTAAGAGCGAAGAAGTAACAAACTTTGCGCAAAAGCTAAGTGCCCGTCTTCATGTTCATCGCAACAGTAAAATGATACGTACCCTTAACGAACCACGAGCCACGACTACAAAGGACAAGACCTATAGCGATGTAGGGTGAAAACCGCACGAAACGGTTTTAGTAGGTGCATTCACTGGACAGCAACCTACCCAACACGATTAACTAACCTACGGCAGCATAAACTACTTGTAAAGGTAACTCAGTAAAGAGAATTCGTAAGTGCTTTAGTAGTACTTTAGTATTCGTAGTTACTTTACTACTATGACATGATATATGTATTGCACTACGCTTTTTGGCTGTTTTCATGGTTTCTCGTAAAAAGGATGGTTTTTTTTTAGCGCATAGAAATCGAGCATAACGAAACCATATCAACTTCGGTTTTTTATAAGCCGGTATTTTATATGCTATATAACTGTTATATTTGATACAAACACTTCTTTATATTTATTTAATATACCCCATACTTTTTTTTTATAATGAACTCGCGATCAAGGGATTGATTACCCTTTTAATGTTAACGGGGAGGTACCGGTGCACTCTTGTTTTGAATAGTAGAGGGTTGTTTTGCGCAGGAAAGACCGATCGTGGCAGGACATTCCACATTCGCGTAGTACAGCTTATAAAAGAACCTCTAAACTTTACCGAAAGTGGGCTCAAGAGTGAACTGATGTGCATTCGAACTCTGGCGAGTATTACGGTTGAATATTTTTAGGGGCGGAATGCAATTGGTTATTTCAGTGTTCAATCAACAGTGTTCCGTTTGTAGAAAAAACGATAAAAAAATGACAGGCAAGAGACATTGCGTCGATGTTCCAGTGAGTCAATAGACTGTAAAATATTTCTGTCACCGATAAGTTTTATGGCACGTTTTTGTACCATATCTAGCAGGTGCAGTGCGGTTTTAGGAGCGCCAGCCCAGACATGAGAATTATATTCCAGTTTAGGGCGGATGTAGGCCTTGAATAAAATAGCCCAATCAGAGGGGGTGAAATATTTCTTGCATCTTTTAAGGAAACCTAGACGAAATGCAGCGTTCTGGACGACGTCGAATATGTAGTCATTCCAAGTGAGGTTTTTATTGACACACATACCGAGGATGGAAAGCGTATCGGTTTCTTCGATGCAAGTGCCATTCATGGATAATGGCTGGGTATTATGGTTTTGCTTCAATGACAGAAGACAGCATTGAGTTTTGGAAGCATTAAACTCAACTCTGTTAAGAGATCCCCATGATACAATGCTGTTAAGGTCAGAGTTTAATGAGTTTGACATACGCTGCCGTTCCAGTGCTACGTCCGAAGATGTGGTAGGTATGATTGAAAAATTTAAGGGATTTTCGCCTTCGTCCATTCTAGGATTCAATACAAAAAAAAAATGTTTTTGAGTTAAATGTCGGAATGTTTTGAAAATTTAAATTTCGCTATGATTTCCTTTAAATTTTAGATAATTTCTGCTACGTGGGATTTTTTCATTCGATTTCTCTCAATAGCACCGGAAATAAGGGAGGAGCATGTTTTTTCATGCATTTTTGTCATTTTTTTCGGAAATGCGACAAACGACAGTTTAAGATTATTTTTAAGAAATATGACTCAAGCGCATTGTTAAATTGGAGTTACTTTATACGTGTGTTCAATATTGACTTTGTGCACTATGCGAAGGGTATGGCCTCCAACACTTTCAAAAACGCATCCATTCTTAACACATCATTTCTCAAAACAGGTTTCATAATTTTCAAAAAATTGTTTTGAAGAACTTTTTTAAAAGTAGTCATTGCTATAATAAAAAATAAAAATAAATAGAGTGGCGAAACAGCTCGAGGTGAACCAGGGCCAACTTCTCAAGAAAGTATGCTGGTGTGTTAATTTCTTTACATACAAGGGGACCTACAATTTTTTGCCGAATCCGAACGGCACTTTGAGAAGTTTTTCAAGACAAATGATACTCTCGGAGGGGTTGTCAGACCCTCGCGGAGGTGGGGGCCGTGAAAAAGAGCAAGTCTTTTTTTTCAGGTGACGATGGCAGGATTCGAACCCAGACCTTCGGCGTAGTAAGCACACACACTAACCACTACGCCACGGCACCCACGCAGTCATTGCTATAATAGCCCTCCTTAACTACGGACCTGGGGTTGATGACACCCTTTCAATGGACTTAAACCTCTGAAACGAGCTTTGCTGAAAGGGAACTAAAACTAACTACCTACCCTTAGTAATAGCTCCGTACCTAGGCACAAAATGTGACTACATGTATGAATTCTCCAATGAGTCGTTTAGTGTGTTGGTAACCTGATAGCTGCTTGAATTCATTTAGGATTAAAATCTCTTCTATCTTATCTCCACACACAGTATGGGTTACTTAACTGTAAGCTATATCTATAGCTCTTTATCCTTTGTAAATATATTTTACTCTAAGATACGTAAGAGATATCACAATATCAGTATTCAGTTCCAAAGCCATAAATGTAAGAGTAAAAAGATTAATATTTTCCTACATTAATGTCCTCACTTCGTATTTTCGCATAGAGGAATCCCCGCCCACACGACTCGCCCGATGACTCGTAGTTTCTGTGACTAAAATAACTTTCCCAGACGCTGACGTACTCTTGCTGAGCTGTCAAAACAAAAAAATGCGGTGCCTTTTTTCTCCCCGATTTAGGTATCTTTTATTTATCAGAAAGGTTAGTAGGTATAGGTACCTCTATGTATACATAGGGCCATTTACAGGTGAAGTCAAATTAAAAAAAAAAATTATACGAAAACTAAGAAGGCTTAGGCTTATGGATACACTATACATTCTGGGTAGGCAATTAAGAAGGGCAAACCTTAGCCGAGCCAGAAGAGATTAGATTTCTCATGTACCTACCTACCCATGTATAAAATGAAAAGGGTCAGATAAAAGTATGTAATGATATTTTTGTTTGTTATGTGCCTCTGTACATTATGTTCTTTTTCCTTGAAATTAGCGTCGTACCAACAAGGTAGGTAGGGTTACTCATCCAAGTCGTACAAAAAAATCCCCAGTGCAGTGTTTAGTAGGAAAGTATCTGTTTCAAAATTGAAAGCTTTAAAATTGAAATCTTAAAATTTAAAATTAACATGTTGTATAATATGACTTAGTAGGTAGCAATGCACTGAAGGAAGTCCCTTGTTACCAAATTAAAAAAAGTAAATAAAAAGCAACAAAGAAAAACGATGAGGGTACGGATACTTTGCCCAGAGACAGCCAACTCAAAAATATTATATATTGAGGTGACTCATAGGAATATAAATAAAAGCTGAGAAATTCGTTCACATTATACCTACATGCCTATACAAACATGTAGAGGTCCAGGTCAATTCGATGATCGATTAAAATTAGGAAAGCGAATGTCTACATAATATAAAATAAAATTTATTTACACATCCACTTAGTATATAATTGTCTGCCTCTATACCAAGCCAGAGATGGGGTGGAATTCGTGTATCTATCTAGGCATATAGGACAGCACTAGACAGAGCTGCCGCTTTTTATTGTGATAGATTCAGTCATTAAGATTATTATAAAGCGAATTTCTGATGCTGGGCAAAGAAAAATACTGTCTGTCGAAAGTTACTTTAACAGAAAAATAAACGTTTAGGTAGATAGATACACACTACACACCTCCTCTATCCGATGACATTAAATTACTGAAATTAGTTTCTTAGTGTTTTTTTCTTGTATAGTACCTACCCAATTGTAATTCTTGTTTTATGTTAACTGTCTGTAAATATATTAATATGTATTTCAGGGAGGTAGAATAGTGGCTTATTAAATGCACTTAGGCCAAAAAAAAGTAGGCCCATTGTACCGCCACGTAGGTATATGCCCAAGGGAGTAGGTTGGCGTGAATTCTATGACAGCCAGCCAGTCTTCAATGAATTTTAGAAGCTTTTTGACCGGTGTTTCACTTAGATCACTTAGGCAGTTGTAGAAGTAGGAGCTTAGTATGGATTTCCTGTACCACGCGAGTGCCGGGCAGCAACAGAGAAAGTGTTGCAAGCTTTCTTCCTCTTCCTCATCTAGGCAGCTTCTACAGAAGTCGTTTGAGAATATACCTAGCCTTTTTGCGTGAAGACCTAATAGGCAGTGTCCGGTGATAATTGCATTTGCAGTGTTAATTTTGGATCTCCTTAAGGAGATCAAGTTATCTGATCTTTTTGGATCGAGGCGAGGCCAGATTTGCTTGGAGGTTAAACAAGTGGTGCCTGTCCTCCATCTGGCGTTAGTTTCTTGTATGCTGTGATTTTTGAGCTGTAATTTGAAGATAGCTAGGGGAGTACCTATATTACAGGAGATTTCATCTTATGGCAGTCTAGTGGCGTTCTTAGCAAGGTTATCAGCCTCTCAGTTTCCCATGCAGTGGCGTAGCGTGGGTTGGGGCCGCCCGGGGCAGACCCAATTTATGCCGCCCCTAGTAAGTTTTGATACACTAAAAAAAACCTTTGTCTACGGTTTCAACGATAGCTATACCTGTACACATGTGTTTGTCACTAAAACTTGGTAAAATTTCTCTTGAAAATGATGTCAACTGTTGTTCATACTACTTTCTACGGAGTGAAGTAAAAATGAAGCCCCAAATTTAAAATGTTCCGTAATAAATTACTTTACGATTTCCCAATCCCTAAGCGGATAAAAATTACTTACCTCAGGATATTAAATAAACAAAGTTAAATACCATTATTGTTTACTTATCTAAACGAAAATTTTAGAATTCCTGATTCAGAAAATCAGGTTAATAAATAAATTATTTTAGAACTAAAATGTGCTTAAAAAAATCATTTTTAAGTTAAGGATCAAGTTCAAAATTTTGAATTTAATAATTTTTGTGAAAGTAAAAAGTTATGAAGGTGGGTAGGTATATAGCTATGTAATTAATTTTTTTATACTCCTTCCCATAGAATCGGAGATATATTTGGTTTGATTCATAGTTAGTAACATAAAGAAATAATCACCGTAGATCTCCAAGACCTTAAGCGCCTATGATCGAGACCGTATTGTAAGACACTGAATGAGCCATGTCCGTCCGTCCGTCCGTCTATCTGTCGGTAGTTTTTTGGAAACTTGATATTATGTTCTTTCTAGGTCCCGAAGCGTACAAGTGTAAAATTTTTTGAAATCCGCCAGCTGACACGCCCACTATACTTAATGACATAAAAAATCAAAGTTGTTGTAGGCGGTATCGTTACTTAAGTGTATTGTCATTGACATTTAAAAAAACGAAAACTGCCCCCATCGGGGCGTGGTCATATTTAATTTGCATTTTAATAAAGAGTTTTTACTCGATACAATTGTTTTAAATCCAAAATATTTGCACTATAAAATGTTCGGATAATGTGCGTATGCTATCAACTGAAATGAATAAATTTTTTCCACGCCCACTTTTGGGGACGTTTTTAAGTATAAACCAAATTTTTTATACAAAAATGCAACCAACACAGGTATATATACAGTAGGTATACAGGATCTCATAAAAATATGAATAGAAAAAAAAAGATGTTATTGAAAAGGGCTTGATGCCAAGCTCCTTTTTTAAGGAAGGCGATTTTTAACTGATAAATTCTAAAATTTAAAGTTAATAGAAACTAAAATTTAACAACCAAGATTTATGGCGCAATTCCGAGCTTCGACGTCGGTCAATTGGGATGGGGTATCCAACGATTCGCCAAAGCGGATTGTAACCCTCCCACTAGTTTTTAACAAGAAACTTTCTTTTATTACCCTTTTCATAAGAGCAAAATCTCTTACAAGTAAGAACGTTTGTGTATAGTAGAAGAATACCTTAAGCTAAATAACTTTTTCGCACGAAGACAAAATTCAGTCTCCAGCAGAGATTAAAACGAGCCTGATCGATAATGAACGAACACACCAAAAATATTTTTTTGATTGTTCGTATTCGTTCGATTTTCTTGTATACTCACTTTGTGGGTGTGGCAAAAGTAGAACTCACTTGCAATCTTCATGCCAATGTTTTGTAAACTCGGAAGTAATTCGCTCTTGTGTACACGTCCAAAAAGGAGCGAATCACACACACACAAAAGTATTCGAATGTTTGCAAAAAGAACCGCGGTCAAAAAGATCGATTTTTTCAATAATATACTTTTGTTCGAAGTTCGAACATATTAGTAAGATCGTAGTTAGTGTTTTGTTTTTCCCTGGAAAAATGAAGATCCGGTTGTTTCCATGGAAACACTCGTTATGATCGTTTGCGGTGCAGAAGTGTTCGTGAGTTTTTGGGTATGCACACTCTGTTCGATCGTACTCGTGTTTTCAATCGAGTATTCGATTACGACGAACATTTTTCGGTTCATTTTAATCTCTGGAGCCAGCTATACAATACATATCTTTCACTTACATACTCATACACACAACTTCAAGGGTGCAAAGAGATAAAGTATATTTTCGAATGCAGATTTTGTGTATGCTGCCGGAGTTGTAATTTCTGATGAAATGTAGTGTAGTTGCATACTAAGGACCAGCTCCATTGGGTTTTGTTCCTAAGCAATACAAGGAATGTCTGATTACTTACTGTGAAGCAGCGCTAATGCTGATAAACTTCGTAAATAAATTCATTGGACTAAAAAAGGAATCCGTTTTGTCAATTTTATATATAGGTATTTACGAAAAAATTCCGCTCCAAATTCGCCGCCCCTAGCAGGTGCCGCCCGGGGCCTGTGCCCCCCTTGACCCCCCCCCCCCCCCTTCGCTACGCCAGTGTTCCCATGATGTCTCTATGACCTGTCACCCAGCACAGGTGGATGTGAAACTGTTCTGACATCTCATCAAGAGATGTGCGACAGTTAATAACTAATTTAGAGTTAATAGAGACTGATGTCAGGGATTTGCTGGCAGCCTGGCTATCCGTAAGGATACAAATATCGCGGGCGAATATCACGTTCCACTTAAGCCAGAACAGGGCTTCATTGCCATTATTTCTGCTTGGAAGACGCTGCATTGGTTGGGAAGGCGAAGGGATTTATTTAAGTTAAGGCCGTCTTTCTTCTTGGATCCATCTTTGTAAAAGCGTATGGCGTTACCAAAGGGTATATTACCGCTGTACCACAGGTCTCTGTTCGGAATCCGGGTTTCGAAGCTTTTCTCTGGGAAGTATGAAGGTGAAGCATAATCCAGGTTCGTGGAGGTGAGATGCTGTCCGTTCAGAATATTGGCATGTCCGTAGACGTAATCACGCCATTGGGAGCATGCTTTAAGTCGAATTGCGCACTTGGTAGTGTTTTCTTACCAAAGAGGTCTAAGGGGGTAAGGTTCAATAGGATTTCGAGCGCATCAGTAGGAGTGGTTCTCAGGGCACCATTAATACTGATAGATGCTTGCCTTTGTACCTTTCTTAAAACGTTGAGATGTGTGCAGACGTTGAGTATGGGCCACCATACTGCTACGCCGTATAAAAGTATTGGTCAAACCACAGCTGTGAAGAGCCAGAGCGTCATGTGAGGTTGTAGTTCCCATTTGCGCCCAATGGCTTTTTTGCCCATACAAACCCCCGTGATGGCTTTGGTTGCTCTTTCAGCTGTATTGAGCTTCCAGCTTAGTTTACTGTCCAAAATAAGGTCAAGGTACTTCGCCTTATTTGAAAACGGTAGCCTGGTGCCATTTAAGGTGGGAGGGACAGGTGTACCGCTTCTGGTCGAGCTTTTCAAGGAAGCGTGACCTAAAGTGGCATTAATTATTCTAATAGTAAGTAGTTGTTTTATTAATGCTACTAGTCCCGCCTCTATGTTTAACTCTTCTAGTGCTTGTGTGATTGCGCGCGGATGGATGTAGTTGAAAGAGCCTGCTACGTCTAGAAAAGCAACCATCGTATAGAAATGATTTCTCAATGAATCGCACTAGTGTGTGGAGAGCTGTTTCTACGGATCTTTCTTTCCCGTACGCATGTTGAGATAGAGAAAGTTTATACGAGTCTATAGTTGATGGGAGATAAAGACCACTTTGATTTGCTTCCATCTGGTGGGGATGTGGCACAGATAAGGACAGCCTTTAAATATGGTCTCCAGCCAGGGGGTAATCAAGTCGGACTTTTGTTGATGCTCGGCTGGTATTATGCCGTCAAGTCCTGGTGACTTGTAGGGACTGAAGCTATTTATAGCCCGCATGATATTATGACGCGTTATCAGAGAATTCGGATTACTAATAGGCGTAGCCCTTGCTTGGCTTGGGCAAGGGCAGTCTGATGAGTGCCCCGGGAAATGGGTATCTACCAGCAGTTTCAGGGATACTTCATTGGATAATGTCCACGTATCATCTGCCTTTTTGAGAAAGCAAGAGACATTGGGACAGGTTGAGAGAACTTTTCGGAGCCTGGATGCTTCCGCGGGTTCTTTAATCTTTTCGCAGAATTTCTTCGACGTGAACCTTTTCGCTTTGCTAAGTTCAGATTTAAAAGATTTAGAGGATTCTTTATAGGAGTCCCAGTTTTGAGTCTCTCCTGTATTCCATGCCTTATAAAACTTCCTTCCTTGTGGCGTCTTGTCAGGTTTTTCAGTGGACAAGCTATTTCCATCGCCTTATTATGGGTTTTCGTAATCACATCTACCAGGCTGTCTAACTCCCTGGTATTGTGAGGTGTCGCAGGAAGTTGATTGGGCAAGGAAAGAGAGAAGATACACTTATAAAGGGGCTATATCGTTTTCCTGTAATTCCTATATGCTGGTTGCGGCTGCGGGCAGTCATTTAGGTCAAAACATATAGGTATCTGTGGTCTGAGAAGTAGTGTATTTTAGAAACCCTCCAGCTTGTTATAACTTGAGATAGATTGTTTGAGATAAGAGTGAGACCTATAACTTCTTGGTGGTATAATAAAGGTGGAGTCATCGCCTTTGTTGCAAATCTCTAGGGTGTTGAGAAGGATGGAATGAAGATGAGTAGTGACTCACCTCTATCATTGGTGTCTGATCTGCCCCATAAACGATGATCAGCGTTGGTATCGCACTCAAATATGAGGCTTGCTCCTTTAATGAAGGCAAGTTTAGCTGTTTCCTCTATGCTTTCCGGGGGGATTATTCCATCGTAGGGCATATAAGAAGATGCAATCCAGTATTTAGAGTCTCCTAGCTCTAGGCTAGGAAGAAGAGAGACGTTAAGATTTTTCTTTGCTAAACAACAGGTTCTTAGTTTACCTGCGTTTCTTGTGTAGAGTAGTTCGTAGTTGGAGGTCCTAAGTCCATTTATCTGTTCCTTGACGACCCAGGGTTCCTGCAATAGGACAATGTCTTCTCTGCTTGATGTTAGACGGAGAATTAGGTTATAGGAGGCTATTTTTGAGTGGTGGGGGTTAATCTGGAGGAACTTTAACATTCTCAGTTACCTCAACGACCGTAATGTCAACTTCGCCGGAGTCTTTCAGTAAGTCTATCTTCTGCTAGGGTTTCAGCAGCTCGATTTCTTTTTCGCTAGAGATGTCATTGGTTCCCTCCCCGGAGTCTGACACGTGTTCTATCTCATGCGAGGGTTTCAGGAGTTTTTGTCCTTCTTCCATTTCCGTATCTGGATCTAGCTCCAGAATCAGGAGTGAAGAGGACAAGTCAGAATCACTCTCCGAGTTTGGTGTAATACAGGACTCCGAGGGTGCAGAGATGTTAGATTTTGGGGCAGTAGGGTTCGTGACCTTTTGTCTGGCCTCTTCCGAGGTGGTCGGCGCAGATAGGTCACTCTCCGTCCTTGGGCTCCTCTAGTCTACCGATTTTCCAGTCGTCAGTCTTCAGCCCTGGGTTACATACCTTGATGAGTCTCATGATCGACTTCGGATCCTTTGGTTCGATGGGCAGGCGGATGCGCGCTCTTGGCCTGTTAGGGATCTGGTCCACTGACAAAACCTCCAGGCGTTCACCCGGCCAGAGCTCTCCGATCCTCGGGATCGCCAGTTTGAATAGGTCGAGTGACCATTGGGCAGCGCAGGCAAGTAATTTGACGTGTCCTTGATACCAGCCAGCGTCTTCGCAATTTGGCGGTTTATCCGGATAGTCATCCAGAAGGCCTTGTAGAGTGCTGGCAAGTCTAGCTTCCAGCTTTCTCCATTTGTCCATCGGGATACTTTCATCCGGGTCCGCTCTATCGACAATTGCGGCGATGATCCGGTCCTTACACGCCGCTGTATTGCCTCGCTTGAATTGAGGTGGAAGCCGACGTAGACACAGAAGAGCTCTTCGCTTTCATTGGAGCAGGGGTAGACGTTTCCTCCAGGGATCTGTTACGTTTCGCAGATTTGGACGTCATTGTGTTCGTAGTGCCCTAAGTAATGACCTTAGTGGCCCACTCGAAGGAACTATTCTATATGTAGGTATTTTAGTTTGCAATAAAATTTACATGTTCATTTACATGATTCAATTAACATGATTTGGTGATATATAAATAATATATTTTCTTAAAAAATCAATAAAAAAAAATATTTATGACACGCTGTGTTTGATCTAAGCCATTTTAAAAAACGGATTCCAATCCAATTGCGTCTGCTTTTGCACTTAGTCGTCTCCTTATGACTTTAAGGCGTGGATTACACTTGTTACTCTTACGACTTACGCAAGTCTAACAAAATTAACTTACGTGCCTGTTTACACTATGGATGAACTTACGATAAAAAATTACCTTAAAAATTTACTATTTCTAGTTTACATTCAAAGGAATTTTTTATTGAATGGAGGTTTTTGATTTGCATCATTTGATTTTAAAGAGTGGTCTCTCCTCCAAAGAAGCATGTTTCGCTCTACAGATCATGACTGAGCTCGTCACAAGGCGACTGTGATCTCCATGTTCCATCTCATGCAATTTGATCGATGTCTATCTATGTTCCTTGATAACTTCGGTTGAAGGCAAAAACGTGGAAAATAATATGCCTGTGAGCTGTCTTCAAATAAGCCGTGTAGTTAGTTGTTGTCCCTGAAATAAAAAGTGAGTTTTTACATATTTACATGTTTATAGAGGAAAGCAATACAATCGACGAACATTCAAGTCACATGTGATATCATGAGCAGAACGTATCGATTTTGGAAAAAGATCCACGTAATCTTTATACTCTTTTATTCATGCGGAGAGACGGACTGTGATTATTTCACTGTGAATACATTCAAATTGATATACCCTGAGTCGGGTATAAAACTCCTAAACACGCAACCCTACAAGGACCCTGCTAGGGAAACTGTCACAACAACATCCCCGGAAACGGGCGTGTGGTAGAAACAATATTTTTTAGCTATATAAAATGGTTAAAATGTAATGCGAGATCAAATGTAAGTTTGAGGCTGTCATACATTCAAACCAATTGTGGGCGTGGCTGTAGGCGTCTTTCAGCGATTTTCTTTGACTAAAAACTAAATGACTCCAAGTTTTAGAGCGAGATTTTAAAGACACTTCACGCTGGGTCCTTGGTGGCTATATCGCTCACTTTTCGGCAGATTCGAAGTCGGTCGGTGCCGTTTTTGGCCACCTGATTAGCATAGAATGTGTTAAAATCGTAGTCGATGTTGAGGCTATAAAAAAGCTTTTCTGCAGTTTCTATAACGGCGATGACGACCTGAATTCCGTTTAATCTAAGCTTAAGTTCAATGAGGCTGGATGAATGATGGCCCAGCTGCCGAGTTTTCAAAAATTACTATTAAATGTTACACTGACGAAGCTCAAAACGAAAAAATCTCATACTGTATACCCACTAAAACTAACCAAACTTTAATTTTGATATTCATATCGATCGATTTCTGTTTCGAAAATTAGAAGTCGTTACTCTTCTAACTATGACGCATTAAAAAATAAAATAATCCTTCTTTAAAAAGAAAAAAAATTATATCAAGAGAATTTTCAAAAGTTTTAAAATTCGATTCCACTGCAAAATCCTCTTTGGTATCTCCATTTTGGGCAAAGCTCTCACTCATATTTCTCGTCGCTGTAAAAGAGGCGATTTACAGTTTATACAATCCTTCAGACATGCGAAGTACCTAGTTAAAAATAGGTTTTTCTGTCTGGCAAAGGACTTCAGGTATATCAGCTCGGATACCCTACCTATATTTATTTTTGTATGTATGTACACCTAGATACCTTTTCACTCTGGGATTAATGAGGACTGCGTGCGTTCAACAAAGATTAAGATTTTGGCGGAAAACCTACCTATACAAAATCGGTTTAACTTTTGTACGAGTTCCGATATTTCTATACCTGTATAACATTTACTTAACGATTTTCATTTAAATTGAATCAAGATGGGTAGGCAGGTACCTAACGAAATGCCGAAATTGAAATAACTTCAACGATTTAACGTGTAGATAACAATTGAAGAAGGACCAAAAACAGGTTGAGCGGGCATTCTTAGGAATTCATTTTAGCGGTTTGAAAATGTTGGAAAAAAAAGAAATTCATAAATTATTAATTAAATGTTTTTGCAAAGATTCCACTTTACGTTTCCTCCTTTGGTAGTTTGTGTTAAATTTCATTGATTTTATGAAAAAATGAAACGTTTTGCAACTTAAGATATATTAATCCACGTCAAAGATACTAAACATTTCCTAAAAATAGAACTTATACATCGAAATTGACCGAGTTACTCTTCGCCTACATCTTAGCAACATAATAGTCCTTCTCATGCTTTAAGATTTTCCGGCACAAGGAGCAAAAAGTTCTCATGTGGTACTCGACACGATAATCATTGTCACCATCATGGCCAACACTTTTTTGTAGATCCTTAGGGAGAGCAAGTAAAGATATACATAGATTCTTTTGTGTATGAACAAATGTATGTAGCAACTCCAAAAATATTACCGAGTCAATCTTTATTTTTACAATCTAGTCTTAATCATCAACATAGAAAAAATAAGCTTCAGCACTTGACCCCAATGCGTTACATTGACATCTAACATCTCCTAGTGATTATAAGGCATAAAAAATAAAAATAAAATTGCTAAGCCTTCCCTACGAGGGCGTGGCATCGATTAAAAACGCCCTACGCCTAATTGAGTAAAGAATAAAATGTAGCACTTAAGGTAAACCAAGCTTCATTTTAGACTTTGCTTTTTGTCCTCTGTGCCCATTTTTAGCGGTCCGTTCAAAAATGGAAAAAGGACCTCTTATGGTATCGCTCCGTTGTCCGTTCGTCCGTCCGCACCTGTAACTTTTGAGCGGTAAGTCGTAGAAAGATGAAATTTGTACTATAACCTTATAAAGCCCGTGAAAAAAATGAGAACGCATACACAAGGTTCAAATTTTTATACACGCATAACGGTTAGATTCCAGTTTCAATACTGATGGTAAAAAAGACAAAATGTGTTTTGGCCTTATTTTAAAAAGTTTTACAGCCCAAGAGAAGAAAGTTCAAACATGCATTATAAAAGCATTTGATTTTCATGATAAAATCGCATTTTTGCGAAATATTGAAAAGTTTTTGAGAAATATGGAATAGAAAATAATTTTTCATCACTTTATTTAAAAAGCGGATATTGGGCTAACATATAAAGAAGCCAAAGGTTAAGCAAAGGCTAAAATCAAATTTTGGTTCAATAATTTTAGAACAGTAGTTTTGGCATATTTACGAGAAAAAAATCGTGAAAAAATTTTGTCCCTACCCTATCTCCGATTTAGCATCGGGCAAATGTTTTGAAAAAAATCACACACGTCGAGAAATATTTTTGTAATTTTCGGAAAAACTATAGAAAATCAAAAACATTTCAAAAATAATTTTTCAAAATATTCTGGAATCTTAACGGTGGCACTAGGGTTGCCATCATTAGATCACATCTGGACAATCAGCCGAAATTCCGGGACCCGACTGGACATTTCAAAGTGCAAGAGTGCGTATATTTAGAACGATTTCAGTCCGCCTGCGACGAATTGCATTACACTGAACCCTACACAATACTTAAGGAATAATTCTTGAAGCCACGCCCACTCACTTTTGTGGAGTGAAATTATTTTCCATTGATGGCGAAAAAAGCTTCAATTTTCTCTGATAAATGATTTCACAAAAATAAGGTTCCCATGTTCTTAGTTAACAGAGGAAAAAATGAATGCATGGTGACCCCTGAAGCCACTCTGATTGGCTTTTATTTTACCTTCCTTAAGGCCTCAGGCTGCACTAAAACTAAGGCCCACATATGGTCCATTAACATTCTGCCGTTTTTTAAAAGATAAAATGTAAATGGAACGCTTCACGTGCTGTAGCGCCACAAAAAGGAAGTTTTAGAAAATCCCGACAGAGAGGTTTCAGGCGGTAACATAAACACATAAACCTTATTTTTGAAATATGTATATATGTTTGATTTTATATTATTTTTCTAATACAAAACTCACTTGCATTGGGAAATCACTTCACAAAGAAGAAGTTAAATTTAGGTAATTTAAATTAAAACTGTTTCGCAGTGATTAAAATTTTTAACCTTATAAAATCGTCAAAAGATTCATACATATGTCGGAGTGTACAGTAGCCCTAAGCTATTAGTCTATTTGAAAGTGTAGACGTAGCCTTGGGTTTTATGTCTAAGCGGAATCAGAGTGAAGTTCGTGTAGGTTGGTTGACAAGTCTGGCGAAATAAAGCATGTGCCGGCAATCGGTTTCGGAGATATTAACATCCAAAGTTGAAGAAAAAGTGACATATGTACTTTTCAAATTTGATTTTAAATTTTCAAGGCAATGTGATACTCGACACGTTCACAGTGAAATCGCATAAGTTTTTCAAATCGTTTGCTTAAGTCTATTATGGGCAACACAATCTTTTGGCAGAGCTTGAGTGGGATTTTCGTTGCTTTTCGACACAAGATTAATCCCGCTCAAGTCTATTATGTTTGCGCCTTTAGAAATCGGATTAACCTAATGTCAAAATACATCGAAAATCCCACTCAAGTTCTGCCAAATGATTACGGTGCCCATGAAAGACTACAGTAAAGGTTTCGGAAATCGTATGAAATTTGTCTGTATCTAGCCAGCTGTCAAATTTCCGTGAACCGTAAGTGAGCAAAAGTTAACGAAGACCTAACGAAACGGAGCAAACGGCTATTATGGGACATTTCGGAAAGCCGACTTAAGCCCATCTAAGTCTTTTATGGTTAGGCCTTTAGTTTTAAGAAACGCTTCAAGGAAGAAACATTGCCAGTTGCCACTCACCTGGAATATTCTTGAAAATGGAAGGCAAAAAACTCAATTCGATACATACATAAATTTTTCATTGAATTGATCGATTTTGAAAAATAGGTTTTGCCGAGAGTTTGAGCTGACTGGTCAAATTATTTTTAAGCGGGACTCTGGACATCGCTAAAATTATCCGGGCAATCCCGGCGAGTCCCGGCTGACTGGCAACCATAGGTGGCACCGATTATAATGAAATTTGGTTTGTACATAAAACGTATAAAGGGAATTCTAAAATTTTTAAGATCTTTCAAAATTGGCGTTTGTTATCTAAAATTTTCTCAAACGGTTTAAAGAACAAATTAAAATACTCGCTTTTTTAATCGATAACTAAAAAAGTTTCTGCTCTGTGTATAAGTAAAAGGTAACTGTTGCTAGCGTAAAGTATATGAAAAAAAGTTAACGGTATTCAACAAAAGGCTCCGAATAGACGTTTAATGTATTTTAAATAAAAAATCTACAGAAAAAAAGACCGTCAAGTATGAAGACATACGCGGAGCGGTCCGTCGGCTTTTGTTGAAGGTTATAGTCATCTATATTACGCAGTTTGTGTAACATTCTATTAATTTAAATTAAATTTAAATTAATTAAATTAAAAAATTAGGGTCAAAAACGGCAATTTTGAAAGTTTTTGATGCAGTTCGCTTGCCTTTTCGAAGTTTTTGAATATTCCAAGTCTGCTATAGTTTTGTATAAAATTTAAGAAGATGGACTATATCCGGTGTTAATTTAAAAATTATACTTTATACCAAATCCATAAAACAAATATTTTGAAGTTTTTTCCAGTTCTTGTAAGACTTTTTTCCAATAGCACAACCACCAGCACTTGCCATGAATGTTTTTTTTTTAAATTCTATGGCCACCGGTTTATGCGTAAACGGTAAAACAAGCTCCTTTTTTATTTCTTTTTTTAAATAGGGTTTTATAAAATTAGATTAAAAACGGCAATTTAAAATTTTTTTAACGCAGCCTTCCTTCTTTTTGTAAGCTTTGTACTTTAACTGAATCTGAAAAAGATCGCCTATACCGTTAAGCTACTAGAAGACTTAAAAAAATTGTTTTAGAAAATGCTTTTATGTTTTTGAGTTAAATCTCAGAAGATTTTGAAATTTCAAAATCCGCTATAATTTTCCTTAAAATTTTGAATTATTTCTGATACGTGTTATTTTTTTATAGATTTCCACCAAACACCGCCGGAGATAAGGGGGAAAATTGAAAATGCGTCAAAACTGCAGTACTCAAACTGTTTTTGATAAATACGTGTATTCAATATTGACTTTGAGCGTTCAAAAGTTATGGCCTCCAACACTTTGAAAAACGTCATGCATTTTCGACTCTTCATTTCTCAAAAATGTTTTGATATTTTCGAAAAGTTTTATTTTTTAATTGAAGCTTAGTGTTTCTTAAACCTAAGTTTCGTTTTTCTAGTTATTGCCTACTAAACTTCTTGAAAAGTTTTTCAGGTACCGTGTTGCAGCAGTTTTTGTTAAGTATTGTTAGGTTCACCAGCAAAAAATATGTTTATGACCTATTTCTTGCAAAAAAGTGACTTGAAAGTCAAAAAAATGTCATGGGCAGAAAAAAAGGATCCGACTTAAGAGCGAATATCTCGAAAATTAAAAAAGCTTTCAAAATACAAAAACAAGTTGATAAAAATTAAATCAACTTTATTTTAACACAGTTAAAAGAAGTACTTAAATCACGAAGAACTCAAATTCCTGTTGTAAGTATTACCGGAGATATTTGTGTTAGTATGGGTACCTCAAAGTAGGTGTTTTCTTAAATTCCCCATAAATGATATAAAAATTAGAGATAGGCCCATGCTGTGGAATGATTTTTTCTTCAATTATACCCAAGAATCATATGCCAAAGTATCGGAATTAGGAAACACCCTGTATAACAATATTTTATATGCAAATCAGGTAAGCAATAATTGTAGCCTAAGCTTTTAAAAAAGCCGATGCACGGGCCGCTCCGTGTATGACTTCATACTCGACGGTCTGTTTTTAGTTCTTGCTTGCTAAATTTCTTAAAAAAGTATTGGAAAACATTTATCATCCATTTTCCCATGAAACTTTAAACAGTAATTAAACCGTAATTGTTGCTTTAAAAAAATCGCCTTTGTTAGATTCTCCGACTTTTTGCGCAGTTTAAAAGCACATATTTTTTCTTTCAACGATTTACCGTTCAGAAGTTATAACATGAACGGTAGATGTCAACGTAGAGTGGCTACGCAGAAGTGACAACGTAGCGATTACCACAAGAGGTCCTTTTTTAATTTTTGGACGGACCGCTAAAAAAAAGGTTCTAAATTTACAAGCGACTAACGACTAAAAAAATTTTCGCAATGAACTGATGTTAGCGAATAAATTTTTAGTCATTAATCGGCAATCGTCTAACTTTCGCCTAACTCTGCCATCACACATCTTACGAAAAAATGCATTTTTATTAAATGTTTACATAGATCCTGTGAATATACATTATGTGTTCCCTTCCCTAACTTTCTGTAGCATTTTGGTCAGATTCCCTTATTTGAAGGATTGGGGGTAAAAATCTCTCAGTGAGAGGAAAAACTGACCAAAAGTAAGGGAACGCTTTGTGCACCAAAAACTGCCCACATTTTAAACGTCAAAGCCAATGTTAAGGAAAAGTTATAGCGATTGATAAAACATTCATTCATTAAGCAGTAGTTAAATTATTTGGATTATTGTCTGCAGCATAATATTCACTGACTTTAGGTTTTTTATGTTTAAAGTTGATAAAAACATTCTTTAACGTTCGAAACTTCACATAAAAAGGACTCAAACTAAAGAAACAGCAAAAGTTGTTCAAAAGCACAAATTTCACGAGTCGCTATAGCTAACATCTAAGTGCCTGTTTTCATTTGGTTTAACCTAACCTGATGTGTCAGAATTACTACGGTGAGGGGAAGCGCCAGTGTGGTGGCCACCGTTCAACCTCAGTTTTATTTTGAGAAATAAATTTTGGGTTAGGTTAGGATAAGCCAAATGAAAACAGGCACTAAGTGTCCACCTAAATGTCATCTGCTGTTGTCCAACTCAATGGCCGCCGCTTTGACACTTTTCATAATTATGCCCAAAGAAATTTCTTGGGCTAAATTTCATAGGGAGGGGAAATTTCAAACTCTCATTTTGCTCTCTCTCCTGTCCAAAGCTACACAAAAACCTTGTACGGGAACAGGATTTGGCTATTTTTCGTAGGTTTGGGTCGTTCTGTTTTTGAGGACAGGTGCGGGAACACACCTAATATGTTATGCCTAAATGTGTTCCAGTTTCAACGCATTTAAAGTAACATAAATGAATTAACGTGGCTAATTGTTTTGTAGATCAATATGTTCCTATAGTCATTAGCCAATGCTATACAGTCATTTGCTACAGGACAGCCTGTCCGTGAGGATGAGGATTAAGGCTTGCATTTCGTTGCTACTGTACAGTTTACATGTTAGAAATACGTTTCGTACACTACGTCATGACTACAATTTTTCCATGTATAGGTATGTACTTCACTTTGTGTAACCATTATTTTGCAACAATCACCGATCAGTGACGGCCGGCGCGAAGCTAGTCCATGAAAATTTTCTCCGATGTCTTTAGATAAAAACAAAACACAAACGAAAAGTACCCATACCTACTATGTATGTATGTACTAGTAGGTATACATAACTGTTCCTCTCGTCTTATGCCTGAAACAATGAAGAGTAGAAGGAAAGTGCCGCTTTCCATTTGCGAACTTTGTTTATCTTTTACAATCAGCAACTTTCTTCCCCCTCTCCTGCAGCTAAATGATGTACCTAATGCGGTGGCGTTAGGAATTCAAGCTGTATCCTGTGTGATGAGGCCATGAGGGTTAGGTAAATAAATTCCCTGAGCTATAGACATGAATGAATCCCGCATGGTTCAATCTGATAACGCACCACCACCACCAGTTGCAATCGTAATTTCATTTCGAAACGCGGGCATGTTCAGTTCAAAAAACATTCTGTCCATAAAGTGCTTAGTGCAACACCAAAGAAAAAGTATTTAAATGGGATGAAAAAGTTGTCCTACGACAAAAAGGAGCAAATATTGGTACATATGTACATATTTAAAAATAGGTACCAATAATTGAGCCTCCTTCTCCTCTACTAAGATGGCCGGCTGTGTCTTGGTTTAAGGTGCTGCTTCTGGGAAAAGCACCTGACCTTACCCCCACCCTACACATTGGCTTCAGAGACGAGACAGAACGTCGGTCGGTCGCCGAAATATGTACGATGATGGCAGTGGTTTTTAGAGCAACAACAGCACAGCAAATTGGAATTACATACCAGAGTGGAGTCGGTATGTGTGCGTTGAGCTTGAGGTGATTCCCAAGCCAACCCAATAGGTTAGATACCGTCGACCGAGCGCAGCGGGTGGAAAGGGCGAAGGTCTTATGTGAAAGCGCAGTGTACAGTAACAATTGGCACTGTTTCAGGCAAGGGTAGGTAGGTACATTGATAAGGGAACCAATCCATGTACTAGTATCCATGCCCCATGCACCGGCTGCAGTACGGGTGCAATCAGGAATCACGATAAGGTTGCTCCTGGGGGGAGCAGAAAAGGGTATAAATCAATTTTGTTTGTGTACAACTCGTGGGTTTGGGTACTTTTTCGCCTAAGGCAGACTGTACTGTCAGTTTGTCTCCCTCTCACTCTCTCTCTCTATCTGTGTTTCGTTTAGTAGCTGTATTTCTGTATAGCTGATGCCCCGCTTTCTCCGTCGCCTCGGACGACGATCCATTTATCTCACTGTACTGTGCGGTGTGTGCTCGGGTTTCATGCTGGGAATTTTGTCGATTCCGTTCTCCGGCAGTCTGTCCGTATGGCATTGCCTGGCCTGGGTATAGACATAGTCTCTTGCAGGGCCCCTGCTAATGTTTTGCTGGTTTGTACGATAATTTTTTTGTGTGTACTCATTGGATTTGTGTGTGTATTTCCGTTGTTGTTTTTCTTGTTTGCTTTTTGCCCCGTTGGATGGTGAATGTTTTTGTTGTTCATTATGTAGGTAGGTATATGTACATACATAGGTATTAATGTCTTTTTGTTTAGATGTAGATAAGTACGTTTGTACATATAGACACCGATAATGTATTTCAAATGCCACAGCAACAGCGAAAAGTGAATAAGAATAGTGTTCCCTTTCGCTGTAAACTTCATTATAAGCGTACCTAAATACATATGTAGGTATACATACACACATACATAGGTACATACCAAGCCATTACCGTTCTTTCCAGCTTTATAATCATTTTTTTAAATTTTAGTGTAAAGTATGACTTGTATGACCGCATACCTAGGCTTTTATTATTTTATATAAGAAGAGGGGGTTGTCAATGAATATTTAGATAGGTTGGATACCTACATAGTTATAGATACCTATCTAATCTATGTAAGAGTACCTATGTGTATACATGTAGAAATTTAGTGGTGCAAAAAATAATAGAAACAAACTTCTGTTAGGTAGGTATTACGCGGTCTTTTACCCATTAAAAAAAAATTAGTCAAACTCACTAAAGAAAGGTAGGTAGTTACCTACATATATATTTTTATTTTATTGAGATGATAAGGGAATAGGTACCTACCCAACATACCTATTTTCTTTTGAATATTACCTATTAAATATACCTATTAAAAATTTAACTTTCTAGTAGTTTATGAGTGAAGCCTGGGAAAAATAATAGAAGCGACGTTTTGTTTTTTTTTTTCTTGCAAAATTTAATAGCTTACGTAGCATAATTGAAAACAATACTAAATTTAAATTTGTGTGGCTTTGCCATAATAGGGCCGCTCCCCAATGTAAGCCACGATACGTTCGATTAGCTTTTTAATTAAAAATCAAAGTTGTTATAGGTAAAAGGTCAAGAAACCGTTTATCTCTCTCTATCTGTGAAACTGTCATGGGCAAAAATTTCTGAATAAATAACGGGAAAAGTAAACCTTTTGACTTAAATGTCAAATTTAAGACCAAATTTCCAAGCAGAACCGCTTGGGAGTCAGGTGAGGTTCTAAAAGCATCTGCAATAGAAATCTACACAGACGGATCGAAAACAGCACTTTGAGTGGGATCAGGAGTCTTCTCCAGTACTCTTGACCTATGTATCTCTAAGCACCTGCCGGTTCACTGTAGTGTTTTTCAAGCAGAAATTACTGATGTTCGTGAAGCCGTGGCCTGGCTTTCAATTAATTCAATAAACTGCAGCGCTTTTGTTTTCTATAAAGACAGCCAAGCTGCAATAAAAACCATGGAATCGCCAACGATACGATCCAAGTTGGTAAAGCAATGCCGCGAATCTCTAAACGAGATTGCTGTCAGGTGCAACGTAACCCTCTGCTGGGTTCCAGGCAACTGCAGAGCCGATGAACTAGCTAAAGTATGTGCTAATACAACGGAACCGGCAGCACCCATAAACTCGATGGGGTTTCCTCCCCCACATGGAAACTCTATGTGGGCGAGGGAGCACCTACAGTAGAGCGCCAAATTTTCCCCACCACACCTCCCCAAGGTTTTCCCAACAGGACCGGCCTGGGAAGGGCTCATACCAATTCGATTGCCCTCACCTCTCCGCTCTTGTGGGAACAGTGGTACACATTCCCCGTAGTACGGGTTCATACCGCTTCGGTTATCCATGCCTCTCCCATTTCCCGGTTTGGGTTTATACCGCTTCGGTTACCCCTACCACTGTTACTCCCCCTCCCCTAAGGTTAATTCTGACTTGAGTCACCTGAAGTATGGGTTTGCTCCGAAACGGTTAACCTACTTCAGCGTCTGAACGAAGAATCATCCTCTGGCAACTGTCTTTACCGAAATCAGTTACTCCACCTGCACTTTCCAATTCTTAAGGCTAACTCTCACTTAGGGGCAATAGTAAACCAAAGATCTAAATCTAGTTAAACTCGACACAAGGGAAAGGTACCCTATTTGTCCCCATACCACACGGGACGTAATTAGTAGTACTCCAACAGTAATTGCCATTTTCCTCGTCTCTCTCTTCCCCACCATATCTGAGTATTCTTCCCAGGGCTGGATTGGTGTGGGCTTATACCGCTTCGGTCACCCTCACCTCTCCTCCCCTACGGGATCACCAGCACATAGTTCTCACAGGTACGGGTTTATTACTGCTTCGGTTACCCCTACCTTCCCCCCAATTCAAACGCGAGTTGCCTGTAGTGCGGGCATATACCGAAGACGGTTACCCTACATCAGCTTCTTGCCTGAGTATTCCCCCCTGCAAGGGTTCACACCGAATCAGTTACCCCTGCACCTTCCCATCCCCGAGGATAATTCTAAGCAGAGAAGCACCGAAATCGGTTGCCCTGCCGGGCTCTCCTATAGGAACTATTCTTCACTGACCCACCCACCTCCTCCTCGACCTCAAGCAACCCCCCCTCACCAATCCGTATCAACAAGGCAAATTCCCATCTGGAGTCCAACACTGACGAGACCACCCTTTCTTCAGGAAAGTCTCTCACTGGCCCCCCTCAACCCTGCTGACAACGGTTTACACCGTCACACCAACGGTTACCCCCA
This sequence comes from Neoascia interrupta, assembly GCA_947623515.1. Classification (NCBI taxonomy): domain Eukaryota; kingdom Metazoa; phylum Arthropoda; class Insecta; order Diptera; family Syrphidae; genus Neoascia; species Neoascia interrupta. Next base: position 117,579,681 of record OX392463.1, on the reverse strand, counting down.
GCATTCATTACCCTCGGGTATGTCTCAACCAATCAAACTCTGGTTGGTGACCTTCGGCATAGGTTTATACTGTCAACGGTTGCCTAGACCCCTTCCACCCAAACGGGTAGTCATCATTTAGGTCTCGGGCTGGTAACTCCGGTCCTACAAGTGGTATCACAATGGACCTCCTTTGGTCTAAGTGTGTCCCTGCCCAGCGGGGACAGCCACCCAATCTAACCTAACCTTAACCTTTTGAAATAGACAAAAACCTAAGCGGGTTTGAAATTCCTAATGAATGGACCCAATATATTCGGTGCACTCACTGTAGTGTACCTATTCTATGTGAGTTCACTGAACTATGTACAGGGTACGGAAACGCACACTCGCGTGTGCACATCAAACTGCTCACGTCTCATAAGCTGCTCACGCCCGCGAGCAGTTTCCAAAAACTCGTGTGCGCGAGCGTGCGCCACTTCTACTTCTTTTTCATTTAGGTGCGAGGTTATGATCTGAATCCTAAAGTGATGGATTATTCATTACCCTCCCACCCTACTGCATTCCTTATGGTCCGCTTGTGGGGTACGCCGATTTGACCTCAGAATATACCGGCAGGCCAACCGGTTTTGGATCTCTTGTCACTGAGGCAAAATAAATGCTGTTGTCGCATTTGTGTGATTCATGAATTCCTCTCCTTCTCGATTGCGCTGGTATATTGATTGACATTGCATTTTTGACGGGGTTTGTAGGATCTCTCCTTAGAGCATGGCAATACCAACTGAGCCGGTCGTGCCGTTGAGCATGATCGTGCCGTTCATTTTTCTGGAGATAGGTTCTTTTACATGGAGGCTTTCTCGGATCTTCGCTTTGTTTATCCTGCTGTCATTCGAAGCATCTTCATTTCAGCTGCCGTTAATTTGCTCTCATTCTTATACACTGTCCAACATTGTGAGCCATGTGTAAGCGCCGGACGCACAACTGCGATGTAGAGCCTTCCTTTCAGTTTAAGAACATTTTTCCATCACAGAAGATGGCGGAGTTTTCTCGCCACTTTATCCACCCCACGCTTACACGGTGATTGATGTCGTCATCACAGTTTGCTGATCACATCCCAGCTACTTAAACTTTTCACACTTTTCAAACTTTGCATACTTCCTATCAATTTAATGTCTGTAATTGGGTCGGTTGGGTCAGAGAATGCGGGCAGCACAGATATTCTGTCTTCTTTTGGCTAATACGATACTTATTTCCCTCTAATAAATCCACCCATATATCAAGTGCTCGCTGTAGGGATGTATGATCTTCACTTATGATGGTCCCATCTTCAGCGATGAATAACTGATGTTCTTTCGAGTCCGTCAGTTTTCCTTCAAGCAGACAATCAAGGATTACAAAGAAAAGCAAAGGACGCAGGACGTTTCCATCGACTTAAATTGGCAACTCATCAGTGACTCCGGAAGGACATCTTACTCTTGTCTTTGCTCCATCATAAATGTCCATGATTATCCGCACGTGGGCTTCTGGAACTCCTCGTTTTTTTAGCGCCACCCATATCAAATCTCGTGGTAGTCTATTGAAAGCTTTTAGCAGATCTTTTGCGAATGCAGATCTTTAAGGGCATCACGATGTTTTTCTTTATGATAAACCACAGATGTCACCTTAAGTGGTTTATTATGATTCTGATGATGATCCTTATACTTTGGATTGGATCAGTGGTTGAATTGCCTGCGACAAGCCCGTTTGTTCCTGAGATAAATATATAAAAATAGAGTGGCGCAACAGCTCGACGTGAACCAGGGCCAACTTCGAACGGCAGTTTTGAATGATTTTGATCTTAGTTTAAGCTAGATCTACTGTGGTTTAATGACTACTGTGCACGAGGTCCCTGGTTCGAATCCTGACCGGACCAATAAAAGTTTTTCAGGGTTCCACCTCCGCGAGGGGCTGGCAAACCCTCCAAAAGACCTCTCAATTCGCCGTTCGGAAAACAAGACCCAATTTGTATGCCAATTCGAAATTATTATAAACACCAATGTGCAGATTTGCTAACAACTGTGCCTATCTTTATTTAAAGTTTAAGAAAAACTATTTTGATTTTTTTAAGCGAGACAAGTAGGCCTGTAATGATGAAGCCACAGCCTGGAGGAATGCCAATCTAATTTCTAAGAGATCAAAGTGTGTCGGCTAACGTTATGTGTTTTGTTTTTTTTTCTGTGGATATTTTTGTATCTCTTACCAAAGAAAATACATTATACCTACACCTACGAACATATATAACCAATAATTTCATTTATATCTAAATCTACTATGGGTACGTATCCCCACAGAAAGCAGTTTTTTTTAAATCTTTTTTTGTGCCCAGGATAAGACTTGGAATGTGGAAAAGGGACGAGTAAGGGTGGGGAGTTTCCTGCTAAGCTCAGGTAAGAAGTACCCAAAAGAGAATCGTGACTGACTGCAACTAGGTAGGTACACTATACAGCATGTACCTATCAACGTTCACCTGGATGCGAATTTTGTATGTATCTCTCTACTGCCCCAGCATAAATATTTTCATAGATATTCCGAATATTTGGGATTCTAATCGTCTTCATGGTAGGAAGGTATATTGAAAGAAAAATAAACTTTCTCATTCCGCAGCTGTAGCACCGTAAAAACGATGAAAAATGCGAATAAAAAAATGCGTGTGAGCAGCATTACGTCATATTGTCGTAGACTAAAGAATGTATCAACGCACTCGCACACGTACCTATAGCTGTACAAATTTATAGACAATTACTCATAATAACTATCTATATACTCATGGCATAGGTAAGGTACCCTTGAGCTCAAATGGGTATACATAGGTGCATTACGACCATGGAGTATAAAATTTATGTGCATTCATGCATTTTTAGTAATTTTTCTTTTTATTTGAAATTTATCATATTAAGCTGCGCCATGATTTTTTTTTCGTTTAGAAAAGTTGTTTCGAAGCTAATTTTAGCTGCGTTGTCAAGTGGAACTCAAGAAAGATGCAATCTCTGCCTGCAGCATCTTTTTGGCGAGCATAAATGGTACCTAATTACCTACATATACTGCAGGACTTATTATGTACGAGTCTATAAATTGCTTAACCCTAACTAATCCAGTCGACGGAAGCAAACTTTAAAGCCGATTTAAAAGATAAATTTTATATACGCCAAAAGAAGGGATAGTAAGCTATTTATGTATGTAGGTATAGGTGTACGTACGCATGCATATGTAGACGCATTATGTACATACATGTGTCCTGCCAAACAAGAAAATCGCCTTACCTCTCCCTAGCCCTCTCCCTCTCGTACCTATACCTTTGTTAAGTTTTTTACCCAATCGATTGGATTTTGGTTGGTTTGATTAACCATGACTTTTTTAGCTCCTAAAGTTTTCGACTTCTAATTTGGGGGCGAGAAAAAGGAGGTAGGCATACTCAGCTGGCCTATATTTACATTTATGTATGTATAAAGAATGTATCGATTGAGTTTACCAAAAAGTTGGGCAGCTATATACCAACATACCTAAATAGATCTACAACAGGGTGGGCTTTTTGCTCATAAAATTTAAAAAAGAAATTGTTTTGATTTTTTTTAGTTACGGCAAAATTCCACTTGTTGTAGGATAGTAAGCCTAGGATTTAGTAAGCCTAACTAAATTCAGATTTTTTTTGAATACTAGGGTGGACGGAGGCTAAAACTCCAAAATCTTTCAAAGATACCAATACGCCCACTATAGCAGGTATATAACACCGAAGTAACTGATATTGGTTATGCCCGATTTCCACGTGCTAAAAAACCACCCATTTATGAGAGACACTATGAAACTGTCAGAACGCACTTCTTATTAGTAAATTTTCGCTTTCTCATAATTCTTCTTGACTGTAGTCTTAGTTAGTTAACTTAGTTAACTTAACAAGTAGTTTACGCTTCCGTAGTGTTTATCGCATTGGGTAGGTTGTTATCCAGTGAATGCACCTACTAAAACCGTTCGTTCGTGCGGCTTCACCCTACGTCGCTAGATCGAAGGGTCTTGTTCTTTGTAGTCGTCGCTCGTTGTTTACATCGTTAAGATAGAGTCTCGTTGCGAGTACGGATCATTTAATTGTTGCAATGAAAATGAAGGCGAGCATTTAGCTTTCGAGCAAAGTTTGGTACTTCTTCGCTCACAGTAGCTATTCCTAAATCTCTGTGAATATTACTATTCCTTATATACCATGGAGCATTCACAATTGCTCTTAGAGTAAATTCATATGCAACAATACTTTCCCAATTTTCGAAATAACCTTAAAAATCCATCGCGTCGCTTGTTAATTATCAACTGTCAACTAAAAACTTGGCGTTACGTAGGTACAATATCCCTTTCACAGCATTACGTACATAAAACCTTTGTGTGATTTGGTTAGGCACGTTTCAGGAGCGAAGGACGGATTCAGCGTTGGAACAAAATAGAAACGGATAACTTTACCAATCAGCTTTTAAAATACGCTGACGATGATCTGTTAAGTGTTGTTAGAAGCATGCACCAACTCATCTGTAAGATATTGTTGGAGGAAAGCACTGTTTCCCCGGTCCTCAAAAAAGGACACCCCCGCTGAATTGTGCCAACAACAGAGGCAACAGTCTTCATAACACCCCATACAAGATTTTTTCTGCTGTCTGAACGCCAAAAGCCGTTTGTTAACAATCTGATATGCTATTGGAGAAAACAAAGGAATTCCAGATCGATACCCTACCCACCACCTTTTCATTGATTTCAAGCGCGCGTATGACAGCATCTATAGAGACCAGCTATACAGCGCAATGTCTAATTTTGGCATCCCAAACCAAACTCGTCAGTCTGTGCAGAATGATGACGGTGGAAAACTCACGTTGTTCCGTCAAGGTCGGTAAAGACCTCACGGGGTCAGTCAAGAAAGGCTTTAAACAAAGCGCCGGGCTGTCATCATTCTCGAAAAAAATGTGCAGAAATTCCGCGCCAAAACCAGAGGCATAATCATTTAAAAGGTCGTACGCATACGCAGACGATATTGACATAATCGGAAGAACATAGCGTGATGTCAGTGAAGTCTTTGTGAGCATCGGTATGGAGGCGGTATTCGCCTCTTAAGTTTTGCAGTTAATCGAGGGCAAAACCAAGTGTCATCAGAAAAAGACACTCAACACCAACTTCGTGGACAAAACATCACCATAAACAGGTGTAACTTTGAGATAATTAGGACTGTTTCTTTGGGCTAACAAGCCCTCTCGCGAGCAACTTAAGTGTCCATTCATAAGACCCTCCTCACCATGCCAGTCTTGCTTAATAGTGCAGAAACATGGATCCTGCCAAAGTCGGATGAAAACGTTTTATGCTTCTTCGAGAGGAAAATCGTTTAGGCGATTTATGGTCCTGTCTGCATAGATGAAGAGTATATGGGGATGAGATATATGTATGGCCTGTACAGTGACACACAGCCATAGCCAGTAGAGTTTAAATATAAGAGCTGCGATGGTTGGGTCATTTAGAAGGATAGACACCAACGCCTCAGCCCGGAAAATCCGAATCCACCCCGCAGGGGCGGCGCAGCAGAGGACTACCGAGGATTAGGTGGCGCAAGCAAGTGGAAGAGGTTTTGCGTACAAAAGTGGAGACGGCTAGATGGAGATAGATCTATGTCTGGGGAAGGTTGTTGGCTGAGGCCTAGGTCCACCCCAGACTGTAGCGCTACCTTAATCGCAGAAACCAACGAGCTATCTGAGTCTCGGCGCTCTTCTTGTACCACCTACTATAAAAGAAATTCAAGCCTACTTCATGTAAGATTCCTTCTAATTTCATCCGCCACCATCTCTGTTTCAGTACCTTGGACAAATACTGGAAATCCTTATCGACCTTAGTCCCAAATAAGTCGGAGTAGCTCGTATAAGGTATTTGTTGTCCTGACATATAACTACACCGTTGATCCTTATTTAAAAACTCATTCGCTGATTGTTTTTCTTTGAAATTGACTTGTGAGACTCGAGCATTCTGTGATTAGCCACAACTGTAACAGCGTTGCCTGGTTTAAGCCATAAGTTGTGGATCCGATGCGCTAGCGCCCTTATTTATAATGAATTAGTTGGCCCGCGTTTAGATCCTAAAGACAATGCATATATGGAGTAGTATTGATAGGTTTAAACTTTCAAGTATTGCGTTTATTGTAATTTTAATCGTCATTTTCTAATTTAGTCTTATTCACATAATTGGATAAATTTCCACTTCTCAATAAGTATCTGTGTTTGCTTAGTTTTCAAATGAAATCACAGACACAGCGAGATACACGCAGTTTTTGTTATTATACATACGTGTTCCCGTGGGTATGCGTATACTGTGCGCGATCCAATTTTAACCTTGTTAAAGGTTTTGGGCCAATATTTCCCAGTACCAAAATTTGAGCTCCTACACGCTACACCTTGTCTATAACTTGACCAAAAGGCATTTTGAAAGAAAATATAAAATAGAAGTTGTCTCACATTGAAGCCTATAGTGGGCGTGGCCGTTGGTGGACTTAGCTTATTTTCACACTTTGTCTGAGCAACAGAAGAACCAAGCTGTGTACCAAGTTTCAGCTCTCTAGCTTGATTTTGAAGACCTAAAACCTTCACACATTCAGATGAAAGGATGGACATGGCTTAATCGATTCACCGCACCTCAATCATATATCTAATTCATATTTCTCAATCATATATCTAAAAGGTCTTAAGTCCAGTTTTTCAGTGCGAGATCATCCGAGTTTCCTACTTAAACTGAGATTAACTAAAGAAATGAGTTTTTCAGTGAACTTAGATCTGGGATGAGTCTCGGCTTAACTCGCCAATTTGCTGAGTTAATCTCGGATCAAGTCTGGAGAGCAGTATGAACTTCTTTGAATGTTTTTTCTGCGTGGAATGGCAGTTGATGTGCTTATTTCTTTGAAAAATTACATCTGAGAATAATTCAAACTTCTTTTTCTATGGTTTTCTATGTGAATTGAGAATTGCGAGAGTCAATAATTTCGAGAGTCGAAGATTTTGACTACTTTGTTGACAGAGTTAACTCTGCACTGAAAAACTGCTCGCTGGGTTAACTCCAGATTCGTTTTGTTACGCGATTAACAGATCTTGGCTTAAGCTGTGCTTAACTCAGCACTGAAAAACAGGCCCTTAGGGGTCTACGACGGTTATTTCACTGTGTTACAAACTATGCATTAAAATTAATATACCCTGGGTCGGGTATTAAAATTATACCTCCATCCTTTACACCTGAAGCAAAATAAAAATAGTCTTATGTGGAAACACATACCTACCTACATTATTTTGGGTACATATAAGATAACAAAATGAACAGGAAGCCAAAAATTTTTGGTTAATTGACAAGATAAGCTTGGCTGAGTTACGTTATGTCTTAAAATAAAGAATAAAAACACATTGTTTTTGCTTTAAATTATATACAAAAGTTGCGTACATAAAAGTAGACATGGTTGATTCGAAAACCTTATCAATTTTTTCAAAAAAAAAGTATTTCCGTAAATAATTAAAGTCTGTTTGGTATATACGCACAATTTCGTATAGATTATTGTCGAACAAAACGGTGACGTCACCGGTCAAAGTGTAAGCATAGATTTTTTTTTAGAATTATTGTTTATTTATGTTAATGAACATGCTTTCACTACTCTTAAAGTTTCCAGGATGAAAATGAGCCAATTATTTGAGACAATTATGCCCATTGGACAAGTTATAGAGCGTGATAGGAATAAGTATACCTAAACTAAAAAAAAACTTCAATCCGACGGTATAATTAAAGAAATTCTTCATAAGATTAAGGAGCTATGATCAGTTTCTGATCAGATTACAGAAAAACTACAGATGTTGACGTCCGAATTTTCCAACCGTTCAATAGCAAAAAAGGATTGTTAACGTATGGATATGGGGAAGGCCTACTGCAGCATCGCGCCTGTTGAGGGTATAACTTCATGAGCGACCGAACAGCCATCGACAGTTGACATAAGCTCAATAAACATTGGGTCTTTGGAAGCGAGAGTCGACTATTATGATCATGTGATCATGTGATCATCAAACTCGTGTAAATTCCCTTGCTTTTTGTTTTTGTGGGGATTTTTTAAAAATGGCATCTTCCACCAAAGTCCCGATAAGAGTATCGATGTATGTACCTACTCGTAGATAAGTCAGAATACAATGGAACTAAATATTTTTGCATTTCTTAGACCAATTGTGTATAAATTTGTAAACTGAATGGAACCTTGCAATGAGCCTTGTGTGGTATCGTATACATGATAAGCTTCTGGTTGGTTTCTAATTTAGATCAACAAAATCTAAGGTTTCGGGAAACATTTGGCGATATAGCACTATAAAGCACTTGGCAGAGACTGACAATAGATCTTTTGCATAGATAAGTCTTTTTCGATAGAATAAGAAAGAAGGTTCCTTTTGAATTATTCAATCCAAGCTCTTCTGAACAACACATATATTTGATTTTGGACCTGGCTTCCGCCCATCTGCTACGCCTTGGATGTTGCTTTTATATTTCGCTTTATGATAATATCGACAAAATCGCTACTGCTGAAATGGATACAGTATACTGGTACTTCCCCTGTTTTCGAAACACATCTGTGAAGATTGTAATGTTCAGGCCTAAGCTAACTAAATTGAGAAGCAGGTCATCAGTGACCAGAAACCACAGTTGGGGTGACAGCACGCCTCCCTGTGGGCAGCCTACTTCGGCTTAAACTGATACTGATGTCAGCCCTGATGTAGTATGGATCATCCGACTTTCGAGGATCGCTTTGATCCAGGTAGCTTATGGTCAATACTTCTTTGGATTACTTCTGTGACATTCCATATGAAGTCATATCTAATATTATCAATAGAACCTCTATTACCAAAAAAGCGCTGAGTCCAATCTTAACGAGACAAACTCCAAGACTACAAACAACAAGACACTCGCGTAAAAGAGGTTATGAATACCATTATAATGAGCTAACATAACGCGAGCGGAAGGGATTAGAGGAGAGATAGTGATGCACTTTGGTTTTTACAACTGCGAACTATAATGACGCGGGCAAACTTTACGTGGGAGCTTGTTCCACATCCGTGATGTTCTGCTGAAGAAAGATTTCCAAAACAACACTCAAGGGTGATTTGATGAGCATTCCTTCCAGCGCGGATATTGCAGTTGAATTCTTTGAAAGGTGGAACGCAGTTGGCTATTTCTCTGGAGCATTCCTTATAGAAGTAGCGACAAGACAATGAAAGACAAGCGACAGGGCGACGATCCTCAAAGCTCTAAGGAGTCAATTGATTGCACTATGCTACTGTCTTCCATAAGTTTAACGCACATTTTTCAATACTGTCGAGTAGGTGCAAACAGGTCTCAGGGGCACTTGCCCAGACGTGAGAATTATACTCCAGTTTTGGGAGTTTGTACGCTTTATAGATGTTAATCAGATCCGAAGCACGGTGCAAAATATTTCTCGCAGCGCTTTTCGTCGCATCGAATGTGGGGTCATAGCGGAGGTTGTCTATCACACACATACCGAGTACGAAAAGCTTTTCGTTTTTAGTGACATAGTGCACTTAATGGATAACGGTTGGAGGTTCCTATTTTTTTTTTTTTTTTGATGTTAGCAGACAGTATTGTGTTTTGGAAGCATTAAGTTCAACCCTATTTACGTTCCCCCACGTTGTTATGCTGTGAAGATCTGAATTTAATCAATGTAACATACGTTACGGTTCCATTTCAGCTTTCGAAGAGCTGGAACATTTTTCCTAGATACGAGCATAAAAAATTAAGTGTACTGTCGTCAGCGGAAAAATAAATTGGATTCCATGTAGCAGATAAGGGATCATTGAAGAACATCATCAAGAAGAACATCGGAGATAAGACTGAGCCCTGAGTCACACCAGCATTTTAACGGTGGATATTTGACTTGAAAAAACATCACCATCGACAGCTATAACTTTGAGGTAGTTATAGGGACTTTGTCTACCTGGGTTCCGCTATCAATTCAGACAATGACACCAGCGCTGAAATCAAACGAAGGATAACTCTTGGGCTAAGAAGGCAATTGAGTAGCAAAGCCATCTCTCGAGCAACTAAACTGTCCAAGTATAAGACCCTTATCATCCCAGTCCTGCTTTATGGTACAGAAGTATGGACCCTGTCAAAGGCGGATGAAAACACTTTAGGCTGCATCGAGAGGAAAATTCTTCGGACGATTTACGGTCCCGTCTGCATTGATGGAGAGTGGAGGAGACAAAACATCGAACTGTACGGGCTGTACAGCGATACCGACCTAGCCAGAAGAGTCAAAATACAACGTCTATGATGGCTGGGTCATCTAGAGCGGATGGACACCAACGTCCCGGCCCGGAAAATCTTCGAATCCACACCGCAGGGATGGCGCAGTAGTGGAGCACCGAGACTCAGGTGGCGCACGCAAGTGGAAGGGGACCTCTCAGCCAACTTCGCGTGCGAAACTGGAGACGGCTAGCTACAGACAGAGCTGGCTGGCGAAGCTTGTTGGCTGAGGCCCAGGTCCACCCCGGACTGTAGCGCTACCATAAGTAAGTAATTTGACCTGAAACCGTCCAGAACCACTTGGATTGAAAATATTAAAAGAGAATTTCTAATCCAAGGAACAAAAAACTCATCGATTTCAAATGCACGAATTTTCTTAGGCCTATACTACAAGATATAACGCATAACTTTCTTAAAAGCCAGGCCTCACCTGCATAAAACCAAAGAAAGTGCGGTAGGTATCTAAGAAATTAAGTGAGTAAGTATCAGTTCAGTACATAATTCTGTATCTCGTATGATCCTTTCACTCTTTTGGGCGTAATGCATCTTTGTCGTAATGCATTTTAAATACAGTCAAAAACTTTTACAGTGAACGAAAAAAGTTCAAAACGAACTGTTGCACCTTTGTTTACAAGTGAAGTTCAAATGACTATTATGGCGTATTCTTATCAACACCGAATCGTACAACTGGTGTGGAATACAGTAAAAATTGATCTTTTCTCGTACACCTGAGCGGAATCGTGTTCATGTGAATGTTCTTTTGAACTCCGAATTCGTTGGGTGTCGACACCGAACTCGTAATTTCGCCACCGACGTATTTGACGGTGGAGGCTGGGTGTAACTTTGATTGTGTATGGGAAGTGACGTTTCGACTCAATTTTCATTCGTGATTTTTTACAATGCGACTGCAATTGTATGAAATCGATAAAAACTTACTTAATATCTCAAACTGAAAGCTATGAAAATTAATTTTAAGTATAAAAAGTACAAAGAACCGACGCAAACAAAAAAGTAAAATAAACAAAATAAAAAAAATAAACAAAATAAAGCCAAAGCAATTTGACACTTAACGTGATGATGGCACAGGTGCAGTATATGTCCTTCTTTACACAATGAAACCGGGTGCGCACCACGCCGGAATTGCCGTCAACACCGAGTATTATTTGACAGCTCGGTGTGGAAATTCGGTGTTCAAAAGAATACGCCATTAGAAATCGTCGCATGCGATACAGAAAGTGGAGAAAAAAACAAATACCTGAAAATTGGCAACTATACCGAATCGCTCGAAACCAAGCCAATTTTTGTAAATATAAGAAGTCTGAAGCAAGATTACTTTGCCTCAAAAGAAGATCCGCGGCATCCCACGAAAAAACTCTGGTCCAACCTCCGGCACATCGGTGTTGGGAAAAGGGAAAAGACAGGTTACATTCTAGATCCTACTATTTTAAATGAGCACTTATCTTCACCACTCAGAGTGAACTTAACTTCACTCCAGTTGAAGATTATTTTACCGAGTTTCAGAATAGTTTTGATTTAACTGCTGTCACAGAAAATGAAGTGGAAAGAATCATATGATCGCTTAAATCTAACGCTGTTGGTGAAGACTATGTTCCAATCTGTTTCGTGAAGCTTCTTATTCCTTTTGTTTTAAGTTCTTTGATATAATCATCAATTACAGCATCACTACACTTACCTTCCCCTCCATGTGGAAAAAAGCTACTGCAACCTACTGCTGCGAGCAATTATCGCCCTCTAAATATACTGCCATTTTTATCGAAGGTTTTAGAAAAAATTCTTGCAAGACAAGTCACAAATCATTTAGAGTCAAAAAAGCTTCTGTCACGATATCAGCCTGGTTTCAGATGTAATCATAGCTATTTTACCGCTATGTTAAAAATTTAAGATGACATTCGTCTTCAACTTGATAACGATCTTGTGACAGTCTTATGCTTGCTTGACTTTTCAAAAGCCTTCGATAAAGCCAATCACGATATTTTTTGCCAAAAACTTGTCTTCTATTTTGGTTTTACCAAAGGAGCTGCTCGTCTTATCTATTGAACAGAGTACAAAAAGTAACCGTTGTGGATAAAGTTTCTAATCCTGGGTGCCTTTTAGCGGGTGTACCTCAGGGGTCTGTGCTGGGACCAATTTTATTCTACATGTTTATAAGAGTCTTATTTGTATGCTGACGATATTCAAATATACCTGTCGAGGCTGATTGGACTTATTGAAACTGTGCTTGTGCTGCTGCGAATAGGCTAATACTTAATCCAGGAAAAATTCAAGCTATCTTGTTCTCAAAAAGCATTTATAGTGAAAACATCCTGGTCTCCCTTCCTGAAGCTACTATTCAAAACACCAAAGTCCCATTTAAAATTGCAGTCACTAGTCTTGGCTACAAAATAAGGTCTAATCTTTCTTGCAGTAATCACGTTAATTATGTTGTTGGCCGAATATATAGTGTCTTGAGACAGCTCTGGGCATCGCGTAGTTTTGCACCTTTAAATACAAAGCTTTATCTTGTAAAAACTCTTTTATTGCTTCTTATAACATATGCTGATGCTGTCTACCCTAAGCTTGATTCCATGTCTGAGCATAAACTTTTAGTGGCATTGAACGACATGACTAGGTACGTACATGCTTTACGGAGATTCGACCACATCTCAGCCTACCGCATTAGCATCCTGGGTTGCACACTAGGGCAATACCTCAAATGCAGAAGTTTTATATTTCTGCACAAAATAATAAAAACGAAATCACCTCGCTATCTGTATGACAAGCTTACATTCTTTCAGTCGGCTGGAAATTCTAATATCGTCTTTCCAAAATTTAAATATTTAAATTCTTCTAGAATGTTTTTGTCAGCGGCACTCGGTTGTGGAATTCACTGCCGAGCCACTTAAAGCAGATCGCACGGCCTGAATATTTTAAGGTTGAGATTTTCAACCAATTTCCAAATCAGTTTAAAAAAAATTATTTTCTACCTACCTTCTTTCTCTCTGAAACTTCTCTATACTTGAGGTCTTATATTTCTTCATTTTCATCTATCCCACTGTTTATCTCTCACTTTTTCTCTCTATTATTTTTATTTTTTATTGTATTTACATAATAAGAAAAGTTGTTTTTAAATTTACATATAAATTTTATTCACTATTGTATTATCTTTACTATAAAAGACCTGGTCTTAAATGTATACAACCACTGAAATAGTTAAATATATTGAATTTTAAATTGAAATTAATCCTTTATCATCTCGGGGCACTGTTGCTAAACACTGTTTGTGTTTAATTAAAAATAATAAATAACAGTTTTCGCTCTACCTAATTGGATTTATGCAGTAGTATACAGGTAGGTACATACATTTTGTCGGCTGGTGACATAGTGCTTGGTGCGATCGCTAACGACGCGCGAGGTCTGGGTTCGATTCCCGACTTTGACCATCTGGAAGCACTACATAGTTCTTTTCTTTTTTTTTTCTGTCCCACCTCTGCCAAGTGGCAATACAAGAAGACCTATTTTTAATGAACAATAATAGAGGGGGGCACGGAGTCTATTTTTAATTTAGGAATTTATTTTTAGGCATGTACATTTTACATAATATGTAGTAGGTACCTACAAGATACCCATAATTCCTTGTATCTATTTTTTTTACACCAAACCAATATTAACGTGCGTGCTCGGCCTCAAAATTAAGCGATAATGTTGTTGGTATAGTGTACTTATGTTAAGCTCATTTACACGAGTATCTACAAGAATGTTATTTTTATTTATTTCCGCTTTATAAAAACGAATACCTTATCGGCGAGAGAAATCTAAAAGAAACTAGAAATGAGCACGCACCAGCTTTGAATGGGAAAGCTTAGTAAATCTTAAAGAGAAGGTGCAGATGCAGACAAAACGAACACAACTTACAACCAACTACTGTTATTATTTATAAATAAATAAACATAATACAGGTTTTTTTTCTCTATTATTCGCTTGTTGTGTGGATAATGGCTTTTAGATGTGGTTGTTGTTTGCCGTACCCATTGGTAACACTGTTGTTCATGAATGAGGTCGACAGTGCAGACCAAAAAAATGGTTGTACAAAAAATGTAGCTAAAGAAATATATCAGGGTTGCCAAATTTTGTGAGAAGATACCTCCACAAACTTGATAGATTGTGATGGCGAGTTAGATACGGAATTCTACAATACTAAGAAATAGTTGATGATAATTTAGTAAATTTTGATGAATATGTCTATATATATGGCAAAATACGGCTGGTTTCATTACATTAAATGAAACGAATTGCTCTGAAGGTTATCTGAATTGCACGTGACTTAAAGGGGGAAACCAGTTTATCCACAGAATTGATTTTGTAATTAATCTATGTACATAGGCAGGTGGGTAAGGTAGGTAGAGGTACCTAATGTGTAGTTTTCAGCGTATTAGTAGCAATCGGTTTGAAACACAGCAATTAGCGCAAGATTTTCGCCTTGAAACGAAGGTTGCAAAACATGAGTTTAAAGAAGATTTGTAAAAAATACATACCTACAAAGGTAAACATTTTGTGATTTGCTTTATGGAAGACAAGTTTGTTTATTGAATTTTACTTGGTCACAAGATAAATTTCTTTTTATATTCTGTATCTGGAGACATTACCTTAGGAGGGGGACAATGTGATATAGCAGCAAAATGCTATATATTTTTTAAAAGATGAGGTACATACGTCAACATATGTCAACTTTACATTCAATAGACACCCACACAAAATCATAACATCCAAACTTTCTTCACGACAGCCACTAACGAAACCAAATGATACTCGGTATAGTGTCCCTTTCTTTATCTAGCTTCTTCCTAAATGTTCCTAAGAGGCTCACAACCGCCTAAAAAACAGCTGATATGGAACTCTGAGTCTGACGGCAGCTGATTTTGAATCTTTAAATTGTGAACATCGCAAGCTATGCTTAGAAAGCGGTTAAATTGAGATCAAGTAAAAAGTGTTTAAGAATAAGTTGAATCATCGAAATTTTAACTTGGGTTAGGTAAGGTAAGGTTGATGGCCATCCGTTTGGGTCTGTTTTTGTCAAAGTTCAAAATTCCAATCTTTTGGACTCACAATCGGAGTTATGTACAAATCATAGGATTTCGTCCAGATCCCCATTGCTGAGATCTTGTAGATCTGCCAAACAACCGCGTCGTATGTTGGGATGGGTTTACAACCGCTATGTACATCCAATGTACTAAACGCGGTTTAAATCCCCCACGTTCCACGGCAGTCATAAGGAGCCACATATGACCGCTTAAGGCGAACTTGTATATGCTTTCTCCATTTGGAGGCCAATATTATAGATATCCAACTGACTTGGATATCGGTAGCTCAATTCGTCCCATTCTTGATGTCCTTCTTCGTACTCTTCTTTTCATTAAGGAGCGAGGTTCATGATCTGAATTAGGGTATTATAACCCTCCCACTTCTACTGCAGTCCTTATGGGCCGCTTGTATGGGCTACGCGGATTAGCACTGGCAAACTACCCGGTTTTAGATCACTTTATCATAAAGTCCAATTAGATGATGTTTTCGTTGCAGTTGTGCAATCCATGAATGGAATGTTAAGACCTTCCTCTCTTTCGTGAATGTATTGGAATGTTGATTGACATTGCCTTTTTGACAGGGTCCATAGAATCTCTTCTTTGAACATGGCTTTACCTATTGAGCCCGTCGTGCTCCATTTTCCTGGAGAAAGGTAAATAAATCTTTCCTTATCCCAGGCCATTAACAGTTCATCCATTACCAGCATCTATATGAGTGGAGAGAGGACACCCCCATGTGGTTGTCCTCTTCTGATTTCACCTTGGCTATTGATCCTTCATATGCCTAGCATGAGCCCGATCCAGTCGCGAGATTGTTTTCAAGCTGCTCAGTATCGCTCAGTATCGCGTCTGCTTAAATATCATTGAACGCTCCAAACCCAAAGTATTTTCCACCAAGGATTTTTCTACCACTGCCACTACGCATGCAGTGCAGACAGAGTCAAAAGATCTGCTTCTCATGTCCGCATACTGTGGCTTTGTGGGTAGTTATCACCAATCACCTTTCTAGCATAGACGTCGATAAGCCGCTCCATCGCCTTGAGCATGAATGAGAACAGGCTTATGAGTCTATAGTCCTTTGCTGTGGTTTGGTTAGCCTTCCCTGCTTTGGGCATGAATACCGCACGGATTTCCCTCCAAGTTCTGGGAACATAGCACACTTTAAACAGGGCATGTAAATATTTTTCAATCACTGCATAAATATTAATTTCCCTAGTTTTTTGGAGAATTATTGGTCGAATATGATCCGTCTTTGTGACTTTGGGGGAAACAAACGAGATGATCGTCCAGGCCAACCTTTTTTCATCGGTTATAACCCTGATCTTTCTTCCTAGATCCTCCTTCGAGAGCCCTGTGTTACTGTGTCTTGAACCCCGTGGGTTCAGCAATGAATGACTTCTAGCCGTTGCTTGTGTGATGTGGTGCAGCCGCCATCGATCTTCCTGAGTGAAGACATCAATATTGACGGAGGACATTCCTCAGTCGCTTTAGTTGTTATTTCGATTTATTCCCCCTGAATTTATAAAGGTGATCTCTCTTTTTTCAGGACTGTCATCGCGCTTCTTGTAGATCGTCCATTCGATGAGCCCTCTTTCACGAAGGTATAAAATAATATAAAAACTTCTGCTATTTAGAAAGCTGAACAGAATGCGTTTATCCGCCTGGTTGCGTTATCGATGTCGAAACAAGGTCGAAACAAGTGAGACACAGACACTCGTTGTAGCGTAGCCTTAAGTAAAACATGCCGTAGTGCAAATTGCATTTTGGCATTTCAAGGACGCCATTATTAAATGACTCTAAATATAAAAGTATAATTTCAACACTTTGACCCTGGCGGTCAATTTTAGGATATGTGAAGACCTATATACGACAACGGCTGGCTGATGTTGTCATTCCATTTGTCAAACCAGTACAGAAATTATTTGTTTAGGAACGATATTTTCCCTTTAATTGCTTTTTGTTAAAGGACACATTTTTTTATTCACAAATCCGACTGTTAACTCACATGGATATACGCGAATTCGTTAATCGAACACAGTTCAACTTGTCAATTTCGACATCTGTGTTGTCAGCTAAGGTCTTCACATATTCCAAATTTGACCTCCAGATATCGCATTCTGACTTTTCCAATCGTCGATAACACAATCACTATGTTACATCATTTAAACGACTCAAAAGTCGTGTCCTTTTTCCGTCATTTTATATAGCAGAGAACATGACGTCCCTAAAATGGCAATCACACGGGTCGTAATTTAAGTGACGACTAGGTAGGGTTTTGGGCTACACGATACGAAATTTAGCCCCGATGCAACCCAAAAATTGAAAAAATCCCCAAAAATGTTTGTTTAAGGCAACAACAACGAAAAATTGTCAATTTAGGGCGATTTTTCAATATTTAAAATTTGGACAATTTTTCATTATGAAATTGAAATTCAAATGAATTGAAATTCAGCATTATGAAAAATTGCGCCGAACTTTTAAAAAGGCAAAGCTTCCCTAAAATTATGAAAAATTGTCGCAAATTTAAAAAATGAAAAATCACCCCAAATGAGTAGGAGAAAATGTCCCGAAATTTTTAAAAAATGTAAAATTTGACATTATGTTCCGTTGCGGCGTGGCGCCCTAAGCACCTGGACGTGAGGCCGAATGCCGGCCGGTGTATGCGTCAAAGAAACGCACGGAGTCTTATTTCTTAAGACCCATCCAAACAAGGTGGCATATGTCCAATTTTACATATTTTAAAAATCTTGTATTTTTTATTGTTCTAATTTTTTTGGTGAACTTTTTGATTAATTTGGTATGATTTTGATTTTTAAAATTGGGGCCCTGTTTTCATTATGAAAAATTACCTAGTCGTCCAAATTTTTTTGTAAGAAGGCCGCAATATTTTTATAAAACAGGGTAAAACAAGGTGTAACTAGCACGAGAACATAAATTTATGTTTTTTAAAAGCATAGAACAGCCTTACCTATGTCCAGAGCTACCGTTTGTCGACTAAAGTTTCCATTAGGCCCGCGGTTCCCAAAGTATGCAGCGTTGACCAAGTGCTCCGCGAACAGATAAGTAAAAAAAAATCAAAAAAACAAATGGTCAAAAAATAAGAAAGTCAAAATTTTGAATCGATAGCTTACCATAAGGGTTGAGGTAACGTTTTTGATAGTTAATAACTGTGTTTTGTGTGAGAGGTTATGTTAAGGATTTTATTGTTATCTTCTCTCGTAGAAATTTTGAAAAATGTAAATGTTTCAATCTTGTCGCTTCAGGAAATAGCAAAAACTTGCTGTAGACGTGTGCAGGGTCGCGTCGAAAAAGTTAGCTACGATGGATAGATTTTATATGAGGACAGTTAGGCAAGAAGAAAGCAGTAAAGAAATCGTTTCGGATCCCTGGGCCGAATCCAAAGTTTTGTTTGATAAAACGAAACCATTACTAATATCGCGTTTCCATGCAGAGTCGAACCCGGTTTCAATTGCAGTGAAACGCGGTTTTTGTCGACTCAACTACGCTTTGCCGGTGCAGCCGAGTCGAAATTATTTATGGAAACGCGAGCTTAGTCAAGGTTCCTCGGCACATTTGGGTAACATTTCCAAATGTCCAGTTCTAAAAAACCATAACTTTGTTTGTTGACAGATACACATCTTTCCAAAATTTTACTTTATCGGAAAAGATAAAATTCGATAGCAAGTGATACTTTTACTGGTCGCCCATTTTCGTAGTAACGTTATAAATAGTAATATTCTGTTTCCACCGGACACAAATCCGTAATTTACACAAATTTTAAACTCATCTCCAACAAATCTAGAGATTTTCTATACAAATTTTATTACTCGGCGAGCAATTAAAAATTATTCTCCTCGAAAATCTCCTATTTTAACACTTGACACTTTTAACTTTTTTTGCACACATTCAATTTTTTGCACAAGTTCGAACTAGAGAAAGAAAACAGAAACTAACAACGTATGATAGATCTGCCACAAACATGATTTTATTGGAAGGTTTGCAACGAAATAACTTTTTTGCTCCTGGGAAATGTCATTTTCACTGTCTTTGGACAGTCAAAACGACAACAAAAAAGTGCTCGTGTTAAGTTAATCTTATGTTTGTTCAGTGGAGACACTGCGGGATTTTTCTTTAATCGTCTCCCGCGAATTGCAGCTTAATGGCTTGTGTAGATATAACGGGTGATTTTTTAAGAGGTTGAGAACTTTAAAAAAAAAAAAAACACAAAAAATTCAAAAAAATTTATGAAATATTTATTTGAATCAATAGTTTGAACCTTGCAATTTAATGTTTAAAGACAATTTCATGCAAATGTTGACCGCGGCTACGTCTCAGGTAGTCCATCCGCTGAGTCCAATTTTGGCATACTCTTTCACACATATCGGCCGGTATCTCACGAATGAATGCTTGGATGTTGGCTTCCAGTGCGTCAATCGAAGCGGGCTTGTTCCTATAGACATTAGCCTTGACATACCCCCACAAAAAATAATCTAATGGTGTCAAATCGCACGAATTTGCTAAATTTGGTCACAATCTTCCGAATAGACTGCTCAGAAGGTCGAGAATGCCGACCATAAAATGGAAGCAGCGCGCGATGAACATTTCGAACCGAGCACGAATTTTGATAGTAAAATTCAATAATTTGCAAGCGTTGTTCATTTGTAAGACGATCCATGGTTAAATTGCAAACCAAACTGAAGTTGTTTGACAGTGACACAAGGTACTAAACACACGTCAGCTGTCAAAACCAGTGTTGCCAAAACCAAACCAGCTAAAAAATCACCCGTTAGTATTAAACGTTTAAAAATAAATTTTTTCGCCAATAAAATTTAATAAAAGTGTTACTAGGCATTTGAAACAAATATTAAAATATGATTTCACTAAACAGCCACACCATCTGTCTGTCTAAAATTTGTGCATCAGGCTCTGTAATTGCTTTCGTATAAAATTAAAATATGCATAGATTTCGTCCCTCACTATGCAATGCTTGAAAAGAAGCAACAATTTTTGGAAGCAGATGTCTCAATCTAAAATTTAGCACCAGCAAACCGCATTGTGCTGATTAAAACAGATTCATCGCCTATAAAATAGAGTGGCGCAACAGCTGGAGGTGAACCAGTGCCAAAGTTGCATACCTTCTGAAATAAGTTGCCTTACTTATTACAATGCATTGTTATATATTTTTTTTGTCATGTTGTTTTCTTTATAAGACACAATATATGTTTTTGCATCTTATCTAAAAATATTTTGGTGCTCCGAAAAGTTATAATTTTGCGTTAGAATTAAAATTATAACTTTTACTTTTATTGACTTGAAGCTTGCTGATGTTCCAATAAATAAATTACTTACTTACTTACTGTGCCGTTGAGATCTCCTTTTAAAAGTGCTCTACGACCAAAAAAGATTGGGAACCGCTGCATTAGACCCTTTTTCCAACAGCTGGCCACTTTCTTTAAATAGCTTGATTTGGGCCATTTTCTCAATGTCTAAAATTAATTTATTTGAATTTTTACCTTTTAGTAATATCGTTATAAGAATTTGTTTTTCGAAATGTTGTCAGTAATTTTTCACACTTTAATTTGTTAGCTGCTGAACGCACCCATTGTTCACTGACATAAAGAGCTCTTAGGGGCTATGGGCGCAGTAAGCCTGTAGAAATAAGCACAGACACTAATACTGTCGCGTTGATTTTTGTTCAAGAATGTTTGCAATAGCAGCTCGAAAAGCGCTTCTCGCTTAGGTAAATTTGATAACGCCTTCCCCATTGCAAGACGGGAGCCATGTAATGATCTCATTTATATAAATTCAGACTTTCATTAACAAAAAAATTATTTACGTAGGAAGTAATTAAGTTTATTTAAAAAACTGTGTTAAACTATGTGTATACTTAAATGTTAAGATTTTGTTGTTTTCTTAATTAATGAAAAAAACGTTCTAATGCTTAAGGTGTTTTTTTAAGTTTTCTGTTACGAAGCAGTTCAACAATTCCTTGTGCCCTTTTTTAATCGGGGGACCTTTTTCTAGAGACTATTTCAAATTCGTCAACGGCAGCCCTAATGTAGGTATAAGTAGGTAGGTACCTACCTATTATGCTTTTGTAAAAAATAGAATAGGTATACTAAGTAAGATCTGCCCATGCAGAATCCTGCAGCATCAAACACCTATCTGTAGAGACACCTAGGTACCTACCTACATATACCTAGCTACCTAACTACAGATTATGTAGGTACCTTAGGTAGGTACCTACCTTAACAGCATAACATACACAACTGCCAACGGGGAACACCTATCTAAGCTATAAATAAAACAAACTGAAATTTTATTAGATTTGAATGCAAAAAAAAACCTAGATATCGATATTTGTATCTACATCTATAGTTGCATGTACATATGTACATAGATACACGGAGATCCCATCCCGCCTACTTTCATGCATTGGATTGGAATTCAATATCTGCTGCCTGCAACCGCCACCACGCTCGCCATTACCCCGAAAATCCATTCACAATTTTACACGTGATACACACCAACAGACAGCGACCATCGACAACGCAGCATGCTCGAATTAACCGGGGCCTCGCAGCCTTTCAAACAGACGACCGAACCAAGCTATCCATCTAGCTAGCGCGCTTACTACTTATCAATTTAAACATACATACATACATAGAAAAGTATACGTCTCCTAACCTCACTCTCTCTCTACAACATACCGTACCGAACCGAACCGTTGTGGTGTACACAAACAGTGTGTACTTACTTACTTTTTCTATTTTTTTTTGCTTTTGTTTTGTTTATACTTGCCGCTTCCCTTCCTCGCGCGCAAATTGTGTTTTGGTCTATAAGCTTGCCACTCGAGCAAACGAGAGGGCAAATAGTAAAACGAATGAAAAGCGGTGAAAAGAATGTTTTCAGGTCATTAATTTAGGTTTATTATCAAATACGCTTATATCTTATACCTTATGTATCTTCTAAACATGTACACATTATAGCGTACCTATGTATATACCTCTCTGTGTCTGTCTATTCTGTACCCACTTCCGCCCCATTCTATTAATCTACCAGCTCCAGCTTAAAGTCGGGGAGTGGATGGAAAATCTATTTTAAACTGAAAATGGAAATTCGCATTATGTTGAAATAGTAGCACACACATAGATAGATGTACATAGGATCATGAATCTATTCATATTTAGGTATGTACATATTTAGGTAGTGCAGATGTTTCAAAATTGATAAATGCCTACCTATATATGCCTATAATGCCTACCTTATATGTACATAACGTATAGCTACCCACGGTTGCTCTTACTATGTATGTACCTATGTATGAATGTAAGTAGTTATAATAGAGACTGTATACGCGATTTTCGATTTCGACCCTGGTTTTAAATAGTGATCTACGAGGTCAAACTTTTTACCATTTTCAAATGTAAAGGCCAGCCTTGGAGCGCAATTTAAGCGGGTATGGGTGCCCAATCAAATACATATGACATATGTAGAAAGTATTTTGTATACATATTTGTAACAACCCTGGTCTTGAATAATTAGTTTTAGATTACAATCAAAGGATCGCATTAAAATAAACACTGACGAAAAAAAGTAGCATAGGTATACGACGGAATGTTGGTCAAAAATAAAATGCTCTCGCTTTAGAAAAAAAGTAGCTATACCTAAGTTCCTATATCTATCTACATATATCAATACATCTATCTATATCCCTATCCATCCATAGGTACAATAAAAATCAATCCATATTTCCCTTGGTCCAGCCCTAACTTGCGAATGTCTTAACCGATTTCATTTATTTTTTTATCAAAAAGTTTTCTTATTCTTTGTGAAAGGTTCTTACAGAAAGAAAAAAAGACCGTCAAGTATGAAGTCGTACACGGAGCGGTCCGTCGGCTTTTTTTTGAAGGCTTAGCGTAGAGTTATTGCTTAATTTGCATATAAAATGTTGTCTGGTATATTTGCGACTTTGTTTTCGTTTTCTTTTAATGACGACTTTGGACTTTATGACATCTTTTCAAGCGCATCTCGATAACTCATTCGTTTCGCTTAGGGTAAGTAGGGGGGAGTACGCCACAGTTAACCGAAAATCACAAAATTTAGGTGATAAATAACGAATTAATTATTTTATTTAAAGGATAAACTATAAAAAACTTAACTTTTGTTCTTGTATTCATTACAGTTGTCTTAAAAAACATTAAGAAATGGCATTTTACCCACATAGGTATGCGTATGTAGGCATTTTACCCACATAGGTATGAAATTCGCCACTTCTACTGGGGTAAAATGCCAGTTAACCTTTATATGGTTAAATAACTCTTTTATAAAGAACATACAAATATTTTTTTGCTAGCGAATTTTTTCCACAACTGGATGGTTTTAGCTTTGTTTAACGGGACATATAGGACAGCTGCCATTTTCTAAACAGTCCTCGTGCATCCATTTATGGCAACTAGACCATTGCACCCAGTCACACCTTGGGCCAAATTTGTCATAGAAAAAGAGCTCACAAATGGGACAATAGTTGCCTGGATCCTCTTCGCCATTTGATGAATCATTTAATATTGGAACCGGTTCCTGGAAGTATCACTTTCACTTTCTTCCTGCGTCTTTTTATATCCCATCCCATAGGATAGGAGGTATATTAAGTTTGTCACATAGTTTGTAACACGGTGAAATAATAATGGTAGACCCCCAAAACCTTAAGGGCATATGATCGCGACCGAATTCTGAATCGAATGAGCCATGTCCGTCCGTCCGTCCGTCCGTCTGTATGTCACATGTTTTTAGGCCTTAAATTTTGAGCTAGGGTGCTTAAGCTTCGTACGTTAGATCCACGTCATGCGAAGCAGTACAAGTGTAAAAATTTTTGAAATCCGCCCAAAGACACGCCCACAATAGGTCTACATGTGCAACTGCCTCCCCAGAATTTTCAAGACTGTAAGACGTTCTAAAAGGCTGAAATTTAACATTTAGGATCTCCTAATAAATGTAAGACACAAAAAAGAAAAATTGAATTGGTTAACCTCCTCTAGTGGGCGTGGCATCTATTTTAAGGGTAAATTTTCAAATGCAGTTTACTCAATATTTTTGCTCAAAATTGAAAATTTGCTTAATATTTTATGTATAAAACGCTTAGTTCTACATTTTTTTCATACAAAATGATGGGCCACGCCCACATTTGGAGGCAGAATTTAAAAAAACCTAAAATTTGCCTGAAAAACTTAATTTCGACTAGCCTTGAGCCTAATTTAGGAAAGCATGAAACAACAAAAAGTAGCAGGTTAGGTAAACGAGACTTCACGCCCCTTTTCGAAGTTTGCATTACTTATAATGTGTCAAAAAATAACCATGTTATCAGCATCTTACAATGTGGGATAGGATGGGGTATTCAACGGTCCGTTTTACGGACTGTAACTTCTGCGTACACACTGTAGCACTTACTCACTGGTTTCATTCTTGTTTTCTCTCTCAATTGGTCCATATGATTTTTGTTTGTTAGAATTTTCGCAAGCTGCTTGCGGGCTGACATTTTTATTGGAGGCATCGTTGGAATTGGTCTGGTTGATTCAAAGGATGCAAGAGGATCCTGGCTCATTTTTAGCTGTGCGTCCTTTGAACATCCCGGTAGATCTTCGATGGAAAAGAGGTCCCCAAGTAGCGACCTTGCGTATATTTTCTAAGCTAGCAGGAGCAAATGTTTCACTTGTATGGTTATCTAAACTAGATTCAACTGGAGCTGATAGTTTATCAATTACAACTGCTCGGCAAGAATGTACTGCATTCAAGACTTCAGCATTTGCTCCATCAGAAATATCAAATGCTTCTTCAGGTATTTTATTTGGACTGAAGGGATAAATACCACAAGCCTTAAAGCCAAAAGCTCCATTTTGGTTGCTGCAGTGTTTCAAGCAATATTTAACAAACTTCCAAACTGTTCTCTTTTCAATCGTCTACCTATTGAAAAATAAGAAGGTGCCAAATAAGTAATCAAATACCTTATTACCTACCTATGCTTTTTAAGAGCTTACCTGGGTGGTTAAAAATTCAATTTGACACAGCTTTCTTCCAAAATGTCTTCAAAGGTTTAAAAGATCGATCTAAAGGCTGCAGGTAATGAGTTGTATGGCTTGGCAAACACAGCAACTCAATATCGTGTTCAGCTGCAAGGTCCAACACTCTGGTGTCTGAGCAATGGGAGCTGTGACCATCAAAGATCAGAAGTACCTTTCCTGCATCCTTTCTTGGCAAAAAATGATCTTTTAACCATCCCAGGAACAGTTCGGAATTGACGTAGGCAGATTTTTCTGCCATTTTTAGTACGGAACCTGGGGCAATCCATCTTCGGACTCTGGCTTTTTTTGTATTCCCTTAAAGATGCAATAAGGCGGCAGGAATCTTCCTTCAGCGTTGCAACTAGCAATAACGCTCATTGTTTCACCTTTCTCAGCGGACGTTAAATGGTGAATATCTTTTGAACCTTTTGTTGCTAATACTCTTCCGGGCTCAATATTTAGTTGCAGACCACTTTCATCAATGTTAAAGATTTTATTTGGTGACGTTAAGAGGTTGTGTTTCTCTAATGTGTGCTGAAGCAACACAAAGTAAGCACCTACTTCATCCTTGTTCATACCAAGTGCGCGAGCAATAGAAACACCTTGTGCCTTTCGCACTCGTAAGTCTGGATTTCGCTTCATGAACAGATAAAACCAGTCGCGGCCAGCCAGTTTATTCTCAGTATTAAATCTGTGTTTTATACAATTTTTTTCGGCAAAGGAGAAGGCCATATTGAGTACTGTTGAGGCTGTTGGATAACCAACCTTTTCAAGTCATTTAATATATCTAACAAGCTCATTTTCATGCTGCAATAGGCGGCTTTTAGCTCCTAATTTCTTTTTGTTCGTGCAATTGGTTTCAATATGGCGTTTTAGAGTTCTGTATGGAATTTTAAATTCTTTGGACGCTTTCCAGGGCTTAATTTTTCCTTCCCTCACTTTACTTACAGCTTTAGCCAAGCATTCTTCTGTCCAAGAAACTCTAAATGTACAATTCGTGATATGTTCCCATCCACACATTCTATTGTCGGCGCTTAAAAAAGTTTAAATGGCTAAACGAGTTTTCCAAAACTTCTTGCCTAAAATTCTGAACTTTAATGTAAAATTAAATTTTTTGAAAATATTGAAAAGTTTTTGAGAAAAGAAGAGGCCTTAGCTTTTGACCCGCTTAGTGCACCAAGCCAATAATGAGCCCACGTATAAAAGAACTCAAAAATAAACGAATTTCTAAAATTATATTGTCAGAAAAAGTTTTAATACCGCCGCTTTGACGCACTTTCGAAAAAAAATCGCGAAAATTTTAATAACAAAAAACACAAATACCGGAAATAATTCAAAAATTGAAGGGTTTTGAATCTGAAGGGAATTGAATTGAAGGGATCTCAGAAGGGTTTAGAACTTTAAAAACGCTATAATTTTCATAACGATTTTTAAAGTTTCAAACCCTTCTGCGATTTAACTCGAAAACAGAAAAGCATTTTCAAAAAATATTTTTTTTTAAATCGTCTAGTATCTTAACGATAAGGGATGTTGTTCAGATTTGGTTTATGTACAAAGCGTACAAGAAAAGAGCAAACTGCGCTAAATCGAAAACAGCATGTTTTACCATTTTCTGAGAAATCTATAGAATTTATCCAACATTATGAACCATATGTGAGCACCGGATGCACAACCGCTGTGTAGAACCCTCCTTTTAGCTTAGGGGTCATTTTTCGATCACAGGACAGAAGACAGCGGAGTTCTCTCGCCACTTCATGCACCCTACGCTTACGCGATGATTGGTGTCATCATCACTGTTTGCTTCGCTATTGTTCATAGATTCAACTTAGATCATAGATTAAACTTTTCACACTTGGGAAGCACATTTCCATGCAATTTAATGTCTGGAATTGGCTCGAATGGGTCGGAGAATGGGTACAGGTACTCTCTTATTTTGGCTTATACGATACTCATTCCCCTCTAAAATATTCACCCATACATCAAGTCCTCGTGCAGGGATGTATGATCCTCTTTTATGATCGCCCCATCGTCAGCGAAGATTAACTGATGTACTTTTGGGTCTGTCATTTTTCCTTCAAGCAGACATTCAAGAAGCTTGTTGGCTGAGGCTCAGGTCCAGCCCGGTGTACCTACATCGACTTTAATTGGGAACTCATCAGTGACTCCGGTACGATATCTTACTCTTGTCTTTGCTCCGTCATACATGTCCCTGATCATCCGCAAGTAGGCTTCTGGAATTCCTCGTTTACTAAGTGTCACCCATATCAGATCTCGTGGTAGCCTATCGAGGGCTTGTTCAAAATCAACCAGCGCCATATGCAGATCCTTAAGGGCATCACGATGTTCTTCCGTTATGATCCTTATCCATTGGATTGCATCAATGGTTAATTTGCCCGCGACAAACCTCCTTAGATAGCCTCATTATTTTTCGCAGTCCGACTATCTAGTATCTACCTGCTCGCCGATTTTCATTGTGTGTGACATGACATCAGCTTAATGAAACGGTAATTGTCACAGCTTCGTGTATCACTTTTTTTTGAACAAAGGAAGAAGATAACTTTCCCTCCACTGATTAGGCATTTGGAGCAGGAGCCAATGGACCCGCTGTCTCTAATTTTTTCCCCAAATTCTAAGGTATTTGATCCGGTACAACCTGAGAATTGTGGATGAACTTTGGCGAACGAATCGCCTCGATATTTCTCCTCCTCTAAGCGGCAATATTGAAGATTGTGGCCTGCCTATTATTGAGGTGCTTTGTCGATGGTCCTGTGTGGCCTGGTAAGCAGCAGTCGGAGAAGGAATTTTCCCCATTCCCGATGGAATTCTTTTTGCTTGTCACTGGCGCACATCATTTTCGAATATTTTTCGTTGGGGTTTTAAGATTTTTAGAGCCGTTTTTCATTATGTTTGGGGCTGGATTTCTTCCCATGTGAGAAGAATCGAAAACAAAGAGACTATAGACAGAGTATTGGAAATAAACGACTTGCATAATTCAAGCCCATTTTGTTAAGAAGTTCACTAAAAGAGATATAAATATATGTGTCCACTTTGAAAGTCGCAAATACGTGTCGTATACTTCTAGAATCTATAGGTAGGTAAATGCACGCGCAAAAAAGTACCTATGCCCCAAATTGGCATCTCTGCTCTCGGGAGTCGATTCGGCACATAACTTGTGCACATAATTTAAATTTATGTTAAAAGTATTTACAAAATTTCGCAAAGTTTACGAAAGTAAACAGAAGCATGTATGTATTTACCATGGGATCCGATATTGCTAGTTGCTACTATTTGTTCGTTATTCACAGAGAGTGGCACAATGTGGCAGCGTGGTATAGAAGCTCGATACTTTACATCTACCCACTCCCACCCACGCAACGTTCCAGCTCCCACAATGTTTGAATTCCACAAGAAAAATATCGGTATATATGCAACATTCATATACATTACCTATATACATTGTTGTATATTTTTGCAAAAAAGTGTATGTTGATAGATACATAACCCACTACACAGCTGAGTTCATTACTTTTTCGTTTATTTTTGTTGTTCTTTTTACGTATATTTACTGATGTGGGAGAACGTGTGTGGGAGGGGTATTTGTTCATATTTTACGATATGCAACCCAAATCATTCATCATCTCCGTGACGGTCGTTTTCTTGCAGAGGGAGTGAAGGCAGAGAGGAGGCGCAGGCGACCCTCACTAACCGCTGTAAGTATGAAGCTGTGCTGCAATATGTAATATGGTATACCTACACATACCCTGTTTTCGTTGAGCTCATCTCATACTTCGGGCTGCAAAATAAACATACACAGAAACACTCTAAAAAGTTTGTTATTATAATTTATTTTTATTTTATGAACGGGTGATTCAGAAAATTGCACAAAAGTGTGGCGCAGAGAAAGGGAAGCCATAGTGCATGCTACATGCCTTTGTAAGTCCCAACACGAACAAAATGACGTCTAGCGATAGCGATACGTATACACTGCTACAGAGAAACTTTGCGAGGAGGAAATCTTAAAGCGTGATAAGAAAAGTTTACGAAAAACAAAATCAACCTTTTATAAGAGTCTCTTGAATTGAAAATATGATTTGCCAATTTACCAGCTTGATACCTATCTATAATATTTGTATACCTAAAGACACAAGGTAATTACACTATAGAATTAAATTCGACTAAGTGTCCAGTCTCTACGATCATTGCAAGTATACCTAAATTATTAGCAGGCAAGTGGCTTCTATAGGTGGATGACATTACTATATACATAACTTAGATTAATCAGGAAAGAGCTGATATGAACCAGGCACCTTTCGATATAAAACTTTGTCTTCACTTCCCTTTTATACAATAATAATAATCCAGGAAACATTTAAATGTAATTGCGGTCTAACTCCATTTTCTAACGACGCTTCGCTCCCTAACTTATATATATGAATAATAAATATATATAAAGTTATATATTATTTTATTATTCATATATATAAGTTACATACATCACTGCGACGCTTTGCCATATTTACAGAATTTTGAAAACAGAATTTTGAAAAGCACAATTTGAAAGCAGTTGGCTGAGGTTCCCTTCCATTTGCGTGCGCCACCTGAGTCTCGGTGCTCCTCTACTGCGCCGTCCCTACGGGATGGATTCGAAGATTTTCCGGGTCGGGGCGTTGGTTTGCATCCGCTCTAGATGACCCAGCCATCGTAGCCTTTCTATTTTGAATCTTCTGGCTAGTGTCGGTGTCGCTGTACAGCCCGTACAGTTCGATGCTATATCTTCTCCTGCACTCTCCGTCTAATGCAGACGAGATCATAAATTGTCCGGAGAATTTTCCTCTCGAAGCAGCATAAAGTGTTTTCATCCGCCTTTGACAGGGTACATGCTTCTGCACCGTAAAGCAGGACTGGGATGATGAGACTCTTATAAATGGTCACTTTAGTTGCTCAAGAGAGGGCTTTGCTACTCAATTGCCTTCTTAGCTCAAAGGAAGAGCGACTGACAAAGGTTACCTTTGGTTTGACTTCAGCGCTGGTGCCATTGTCTGAATTTATAACGGAATCCAGGTAGACAAAGTCCCTAACTACCTTAAAACCATAGTTGCCAATGGTACTGTTTTAGAAATACTCTGATTCCATGGGCAATAGACAAATGCGCTATAGACAGATGTGTTCAATTCAGTCTTGACAGAAATTACAGGAATTGCGACATGCAATAATGGCAGACAGCCAAGCAGCCAGGCAACCTTCTACGGCACCTTTCGGAGAAGTTTGAGCAAATTCCAACTGACCTTTTAAATGTAGAGGAGGAATGGCAGCTGTTGCCAGCAGTCATTGCCTCTGCTAGAAATGTTTGCGGAGTGAAGCGGCTTGGTGTGGCGGTTGCTGGGGAGAAAAGAATTGCGTGGTTTAAGACTCTTGGAGTTCAAGAGAAGAAGAGAGAAGTAGAGAGCCTATATTGTGTGGAATCAATGTACGAACTCTATTTCTCGAGCCCGGAACATTGAGGCCCGAAGAACTTCCAATGGCGGTCAGAACAGACAACAGCCTTTTGGAAAAAGTTCGGCGAGAGGTTAGAGCATGATTACAGATCTGCAAACAAGATGTTTTGGGAGACTGTTCACCGTCTCAGAGGTAACATGTTAAATATCGTACAAGGGGTTAAATCCAAAGACGGTACACTTCTTTCAAATATGAGAACGACTTATCCATATTACGCAGATGGACCGAACACTATTCGGAGCTGCTTAATCCCACACAGGGCAGCGGAAATGGCAATCCCTTTGCTGACGAAATAAGGGCAGAGAATAGTCCTACAGAAGATGGAGTCACTGTCGCGATTAAATTGCTTAAAGTGGGCAAGTCTGCTGGAGTTGACGTAATCCGGCCAGACTAACACACTGTCCTTAAGGTGGCCTGGGAAAGCCGGAAAAGTAAAGGCAACAGGAGTTAGAGGCCCATTTTCAAAAAAGCGGACAATAGAGATTGCTCTAACTATAGGGGTATAGGTATGTGTCTTAAGTCTTCCGGGAAAAGGTTCCTAATTATCGAATAATTTTCGAAGGCCAAAGATTTCAATAACTATTTTTTACGGAATAAACTCTAATTGATCTTGGTGAAACTCAAGCTTAACTTTTAACTGGAAAACTGAACCTAAATGAATATAAAAAGGAAGAATTACTTCATTGCCAATTACCTTTTCTATTTTCACCGAAGATGGAAACTACATACAGTGTATCAAAGTAAAACTCGTACATGTTAGTATATAACTCTGTTAAAGTGCACCCTAAAATTTTCATAGGCAGCCAACGTGCTTGATTTGGTTATTTGGTTGAAAGCAATATCTTTTAAAGCAAAAATTAGTTTACACAAAGATAAAAATTAAAACCCATTGCACTCTAAATTTAAATTTTATTAGTTGCATGCAAAACTATCCCCAAAGATAAGCTCGTACACGGTACGGAATCGCCGTCACAGCCCAAAATAAACCCTCTTAATACTTCGTCGGTAGACCCTTATTAGCTTTGACTGCTTTTAATCGATTTGGCGTTGATCTTACCAATTTTTCGCAAAATGATGGTGGTATTTTTGACCATTCATCCAGCTGAGCTGTCTTTAAGTCACTTCTGTTGCTAATTTGGTGCAATCTTATGTGGTCTTCCAAATAACTCCACAAATTTTCAATGACGTTCAAGTCTGGAGACTGTGGTGGTGTTTCAATTACTTTTGGGCAGTTATACAGCAACCACGATCGAACTTTGTAGGCTTTACGCTTGGGGTCGTTGTCCTAATAGAAGCGGAATGAACTTCTGATCCCAAGTCTATCAGCGCTAGCATGCAAATGTGATCTAAGGATGTTCAGGTACATGACTTGGTCCATTATTCTGACATACAATCCCATACCATAACCGACCCGCCACCATGCTTGACGGTTGCTCTTAAATTCTTTTCCTTGAGCTCCTCGTTGGGTTTCGGCCAAATATTAACTCTTCCATCTGAGCCAAAAAGGTTAAATTTGCTCCAGTACTCGAAGACCTTCGAAAGGTTTTCTTTTGAAAATGCAACCCTTTTGCTTTTGTTTGCTTTGCTTATAAATGGCTTCTTTCTTGCAACACGACCATTATATTGGTGTTTTCGCAAGATTAATCGGATTGTTTCGGGGCATGCCTTCTTCTTCAAAAATTTTGCAACCCCTTCCGCAAGTTTGGGTACATTGTTTTTTCGGTTTCCCTTAACCTTTCGAAAAATGTAACGCTCATCCGCATCAGTAAAGATTTTCCGACCGCTGTTTTTCTTCTTATTTTTGATGAGCTCTTCTTCATTATATCGCTTAAGGATACCCTGAACTGTAGAATAACTACGGTAGCGTTTTGCCTTCTTAATGGTGCTAGATAACTTAGTTACGACATCTTCAGATGCCTGACCGTTTTGTCTACCCATTTTATGCAAAAAAAGAATTAAGTCGAAGAAAGTACTAACAGTGCTTAAATCTTTGAAAATTCAACGTGAATAATATTTTTTCGCAACTAAATATTGCATACTATTTTTGCAAAGTGCACTGTACGAGTTTGATTTTGATACACTGTACCAACATACGTATGCCCAACCCAAGCCTAAATGAAAACCCCTGTAGGTAATAAGTAGATACCCATAGATACCTACCCTATGAAGTCGGTTAGGTATCTATACCTTTCATAGGTACCTACCTAGCTACCTACATACCTATGTATATAGATATTAAATTGAATAAGTCCCATGGATGATTGATTGAATAAAACATCTTAAGTTGGTGTGGGTATGGTAAACTGGGGTTCATTCGGCACCTTAACTTTACCGTTATTCATTGACGTATTGCAGAAAATTCAATACTAAATGAAAGCTTGATATTAATAAGTAGTTTAAAATAAAGTAATACGCTCTTCGAAAACTCGTTTAGCCATTCACACTTCCTAAACGCCGCCCACTAGAATTTGTTTTCGTTTTTCTTTTATTTATCAGTTGTCAAATTTAAGCCCATATTTATTTCTGAACGTGAGATGGGAACATATCAAGAATTTTACGCTGAACTTAAAACTACAAGCTGATTTCAGACAGGATATTCGGTTTCGGAGATATTAAAATCCAAATTTGCGACAAAAGTGACATTCTTTGCAAATTTAATTTAAAATTCTCAAAGCAATTTGATAGTTGTGACTCTCAAAGTGACTTTTACTAAAAATCTGGGGTTTGGAATACAGAAAATTTAAAAAAATTTATGGGAAAACACATGCTTTTGAAGAAGTTTTTGCGTGTTTTCACGAAAACACAGTTTTCCGTTCGGTGTGTAGAGGGCAGGGCATAAGACACTTTTTGGTGTTATTTATGAAGCACGGCAAATTTTTCAATTCAAGAAAAAAAGCCGTTTTGACGAATGTGCCCCAAAACGATGCACATTTGGGTAACAAAATGCCTTCATACAAATATATATAAAAAAACTTTTGTCACATAAAAAGAGATCATAACCATAGCGCGTAATAAAGGAATACCAAAATTAATAATTTATAATAAATTAACTTGCCTCTTCATAAATAAGTCCTTAATTAACAAAATATTTGGTGGAGTTTTCACTAAAGTCATATTTTGTACGGTATCTGATGTTGGTGTCATATTAGTAGGGTGGGGTGTAGGTACGCCGAAGGTACAAACGCCCATAAAGGTACAAACGCCGAATGCGCCCCGGTTTCTATATTTTGATCTTTCAAATTATTTCGCAAACCCTTGTAATCCTAGAACAGATTTGGGCTATTAACCTTAAAAGCAAATGTTAAATTTTTTATCTTCACTAAATTTCACTTTCATTTAGCCTTGCCAAAAGTTTTAGACCCATAAGTCTATCTTTCTTCCTGCTGAAAAGCTTGGAGAGACTGGTTGACATTCTCTTTCTGAAGAAGCGCGGAAAGGCAGTTTCGCGGAAAATCCTGCGAAACTGCGCTTCAAAACCTTGTTGGTAGGATTGAATGTGCTCTTGACCAGAAGGAATACGTGCTGAGCGTTTTCGTCGAATTTGAGGGTGCTTTTGATAACGCCACGTTTGATGGCATGTGCAACTCAGCCAGACAACACGGTGTAGATGAAACATAAGTTCAATGGATTAAGGCAATGCTAATGCACAGGACGCTGATAACCGAGGCAGATTGTGGTAAGTGCGTCATAACTGGGGTAAACAGGGGCTGTCCGCAAGGTGGCGTTCTGGTGCATGATGGTAGACTCTATCCTATCGGCTCTCAGCCTTCCTGGAACCTACACACAAGCCTACGCGGATGATGTCGCCGTTCTATCTGTCGGCTCAAACCTAGGGACTGGGTGCTCTCAGGCGCAGAGATCCCTAGACTTGATCGATGATTGGTGCACTAGGAATGGGCTTTCAGTGAATCCTCTTAAAACTACGGTTGTTCTCTTTACGAGAAGGAGGAAGGTCACTGGTCTGACTCAACTAGTGCTTAAAGTGTCACTATCCCAATATCCGATGAAGTCAAATATCTGGGAGTCATCCTTTATAGAAAACTTCTATGGTCCAAGCATGTTGAATCCAAAACCGAAAAAGCATTGTCCACCTTCTGGCAGTGCAGAGGCGCTTTTGGCAAGACATGGGGCTTATCTCCGAAAAGGGTCCTCTGGATCTATACTGCCATGGTTAGACCACTCCTCTCATACGCATCGGTTGTTTGGTGGAACAGGCTTTCGCGGAAACGTGTTACTGCCTCTTTTGCCAAACTCCAAAGAACGGCTTGTCTTGGCTGCACAGGGGCCTTCCCTAGCACGCCGGGCTCTGCTCTAGATGCTTTGACGAACCTCCCCCCCTTGATATATTTATCATGGGGTGTACGCTGAAAACCATCTTTCGCTTAAAGAGAGGTGGTTTTTGGTACCACACGCATTGGAATTTTGAAGAACTTGTTCGAGAATTGTCCTTTGACCCCTGTCTTGGACATGCCCTCTGACGCAATGACCCCAGAAATCCTTTTGCGACAAAATTACCAAGTCAACTTTCCTCAGGTAATGGAATGGATTCGGCCAGACTCTGAGCCAGGGAAAGAATTCCATCGTATTTTCACGGATGGCTCCAAAACCGGACAGGGGTCTGGTGCTGGAGTCTTTGTGGAAAGCGAGAACATTAGACTCCACTATCTCTTAGGTAAATATGCGTCTGCCTTCCAAGTGGAGGATTTTCGCTATCCTTATGGCTATGCGCAGGTGGAGGGCGAGAAGCATATGCGTTTGCAGTAACAGCCAAGCCGCTCTAAATGCGTTGCTCAACCCTCTTACCTCGTCCAAGATAGTGCTCGAACTCAAGTATTCGCTAAACTTAGTTGGAAGGCTAAATGCAGTGAATCTTGTTTGGGTTCCAGGTCACACTGGTATCCAGGGAAATTAGATCTCTGATGAGCTTGCCAGACTAGGCTCAGAAGAGGTTTTCTCAGGACCCGAACCTGCTTTAGGCCTGCCTGTATCTGTTGTCACGTCTGCCATTGATATTTACTTGGGTTTCTCGTGAGCACAGGGCTCGTTGGCGTGACTGCGATGAGTGCAGACAGACTAAACGACTACGCCCGGATATCTGCGAGGGGTCAGCGTCTTTTCTTCTATCTCTCAGGAGAATCGACTGCAGACTTCTTGTAGGCGTCCTTACGGGCCACCAAGCTTTCGCCAAGCACTTGAATGTGAGTGAAACCACCACTTGTCCTGCCTGTGGAGAGGACGACGATACAGCGGAACATTTCCTATGTAGTTGTCCTGCCTTTGCTCGCATCAGATGTCGGATCTTTGGGGCTGATGTGGTGAGTGCCGAACACCTAAGCTCCTCATCACTGAAGCTCCTCCTCATCACTAAAGCTCCCTCTCTCTCTTTCTTCGAAAGACGGGTTAACTGAGTACATTAAAGTAAGGTGTCCGCGTGGTAGTTTAATGGACCAGTAGTTGTGTCTGAGTGCTCCATCGGATAGTAGCAACCTCCGACGAATAAAAAAACTTTAAAAAATTGCTTGCCAACCTTCAGCAGGAAATAACAGAAAGTAACACAAAAACACTCAACCAATTGTAAGGTAAATTTTTTTTCAAACTAACTAGGATTGTCAAACTACGAAACTTCTTGCATAATCATAGAAAGGCGCGTTCAAAAACGAAACCAGTGGCCTAGACCCCAGCTTTCTTGGTAAAAATGACGATGCCGAAGGTGCCCCGTAGTCGTATGTGCCGCAGTTTATAATACCTATACTTACCTAACTACAAACCCATGTCCACCTAACCTAAGAAGTTTCTTTTTTCATATAAATTGTAAAGTTCATATTACGTAGTTCATAAAACGCAAAGGTCAGGTAGGTAGGCTAGGAACCGACCTCTTTACTCACATCCAATTTCGTGTTTTAAACACGGGACACCTTCCTGTACTCACGAAAGCATTCCCAGGAGCCTGCCTACCCATAACCATTATTTGGCACTTATTAATTTAATTAACGAATTTACTTATTTAAAAATAAATATGCAAGTTGTTAACCTTAACTGCGTGTCGTATTCAATTCTGTAGACAAGCAAATCTCAGCACAGCACAAAAATAAAATTGAAAAAACATTAAAGACCGTTTTGGTTTTGAAACAAAAAATTGTTTGCATTGCATTTCACCTTACATCGTTTCACACAGAATGGCATTCAAATAGAAACCACAGATCATTCCAACGCAAACGTCACCTCATTACGCCCAGTGTTCATTGCCTTTGGGTGGGTATGCAAAACTACACGTCATACATATGTATGTACATAGGTACCTGCGTACATATTTTCGTATTGTTGTACCCTACACACCTACACTAAATAATGCAGATTCGCCTGCTCGTAAGAAAAAAAAAATTGTGAAAGTGTGTTGCATTCTGTGAAAGATCAACCAGCCCCGAGAAAAAGGTTTGCAGCAGGTTCTTTCCCCCCCGCAGAACCACCCACCCACGCCACGCTCAGAGTTTTGAAATGAATTTCCGGCGGACGTTCATCAAATTCGCCCATTCTACGCGTCATTCGTCGGCATAATCCAATCAATGTCCCAACACACCGCCTTTGCACCCCCCACACATTCCATCCGGCAAAAATATAGACAGAGTTTAACCAATTTCCAGCGGGTTCTTGGAAATTCGTTGTTTTTGTTGTTGTTATTGTAGCTGTTCGTATGTATGTTCCCGCATTCATGTCGTTCGTGCATATTTGAATAGAAATAGAGGGGGACACACGACGAACCGAACGTGTTTTCTTTCTTTTTTTATCCTTTTGTCGGTGCCATTTGGTGGTGGTATGTATGTATGTATGTATGTGGTCACACTGTAGCTTCGCCTTCTCCTCAGTTTCCAAATTACGGAATAAAATAGTCTCTTGCGAGGCCCTGCTGCTGTTACTTATTCATTGTCTGCCTCTGCAGCCATAACGATGTCAGGCAGAGCGAGCACGACGCACATCCGACGGTATACACGATATCATCATGGCGAGCCGGCGACAATCGGGCTAAAAGATAGGCGGCACACGAGATGTTTTCTTGCTGACTTAGCAGAGGCGCAGGCAGGCTACAGAGGGCGGAAACGTGGCAGACACGCAAAATCCCTGACGACTTGTGCGTAGTGTAGGTAGGTTGTAGGTACCCCCTCAAGGACTAAACATTGGGTAAATGAATTTTTAATGTATATACCTACATACATAATGTAGGTATACATACCTACTT
Organism: Neoascia interrupta; assembly: GCA_947623515.1. Lineage (NCBI taxonomy): Eukaryota > Metazoa > Arthropoda > Insecta > Diptera > Syrphidae > Neoascia > Neoascia interrupta. The sequence continues at coordinate 117,541,510 of OX392463.1, read as the reverse complement.
AGAAACATCTGTTCAGATAGGTTGATATTAGGTATGTAGGTACCTACCTACATACATAGATACATAATTTATTGATAATTAGGATGGGCTAGAGTTAAGCTGTTTTAAATGCACCTACCGACCAGAGGGTGCATTCAGCAAGTTTTTATTGCACTGGATGGTTTCGGAATTATTTACATAGTTATATGTATAAGGGTTTAATTATTACCCTCTTCCAACCTGTTTGTAGATAGTGTAAGCTGTAAGTCCCTGCCTATAAAATTAATTGTAACAAATTTGAGCTTTATCGATGAGTTAAATTTTGCTACCCTTACGTGCTGTGCTATGTACTACACATGTACCTATGTATGTAGAACGAAAGCCATTACTAAGCAGATTCTAAAAATCTACCCACTATGTAGGTACCTACCTTTGCATCTTATGTACACAGTCAGGGATGATAATGCGATAATGCCGCAACCCGCAAGGAAAGTGTGTAGTAGGTACACAATGCTGACATTTACAATGATCTTTAGAAAGTATAGCTATACCTAGATAGGTTTGTGTCTAGCGGGCATGGGCATGTATGTATAGGTACTTAAATAAGGGTGGTTTGGTTTGTACGATATACAGATGGTAGGTAGGTATAGTCAATCGATAAATACTTTCCTCGAATAGCGATACGACGCACGATGTAAATTAACGAAGAACAGAGAGTCTGTTTTCAAATGCTCATCGTAGTCTTCGGCAAATCAGATGGACAAAAAACTTTGGCAGGTAGGTATACCTATGTATGTTTCCACTGATATTAAAGCCGGGATTTACGTAATCGGTTTGGAGCCCACACAGATTGTTGTGTAGACTTTTTTTTCGGTATGAACTGTCAATTTGTATGTGTGTAGCAAATTGACAGTCCATACCGATGACTTTATATATGTACATACCGATCCCACCGGTATTATGAGACGCATGGACATACAGATTTACAGTTGCTTTTACTTCTGTCCAACAATTTTTTTTATATTCTTTTATTCGTGCCTAGGCCTACTGTCTTATTTTAAAAAATACAGCACATACCTATAGTGTATGTACCTAGATGTTCCTACGTAGGCACGACACAGAGGTATGTACATAGGTCTATGCAGGTATAGGAACGTCACTGCTAAATATTCTAAAAAATGTCAAAGAGGCACAATAAACAGATGTTGATTTCACAAGCCTAGAAATTTCAATCGACGGCATCACAAAAACGTACCTAATGGCCTTTTCGGTTGGCGATCCCGGATCAGGGCGTTCTTCTCCCGGGTTTCTCTCCGAACAGCCAAACACGTTTTTATTGATTTGAGAGACAAATGACATTTATCCACCTTGACATTGACACATGTATGATTATGTGCGTGCTTCTGGTTTTGATTCTGGATTCAAAACCAGGAGCAAATTTCTCTTCTATCCAGAAGAGGAGCTGTCAAACGATACCAAGAAAACAGTTTCAGGAGAGTCCAGAAGTCTCCCGGACGCTCCCGGACGACCAACCGAAAAGGCCATAAATTTTTTTAAGGCTGAACCCACATCGGATCAGTCAAAGCGTTTTACTTGGAGCATCAAACAACAATGAATTGATTCTTAAGGGCAGTATGCAGCTGAAGTGAAACTAAATATCCCATACAAAAATGGCCCAACGAAATCATAAACGAAAAATTTCGCCCTTCTTTTCGTCTTGCAGTACGCTGTTTAACAGCGAAATCATACTTACTGGCATTACTGTACTCAAATTCTTTCCACCTTTTTTCGTTCACGATTTATTGTCCCGGACATTAATTTGCCTGCGAAATTTTGACACTTCGAGCTCTGTGTTCATTGGTGTGCTAAAAAATTCCGTCTTCAAAAAGATATTACTTGTGCAAACTGCAATTGAGTTATTTAATTACGAACAAATACATTTTAGAGTTCTTTATCGAACAGCAGCAAATCGGACATTTTTATAAGCAAGTGGCAAGCGAGGTTCTGATTCCACAAAAATGGCGTGTAGGCCAGGGACACACGGCGACAGAAAAACGTGCGACCAATTGAAGTCCGAATGCACAAGCGTTAGATTATTAGACAACGCACTATTGCGTCTAGGACGATTAGTCGCGAGACTCGATTTGCGACAAATTTCTAAATTGGTACTCTTTTGAGCCGCACAATGAAAAATTGATTTGTTTAATTTATCGATATGACGGTTTCCTCCATAATTCACTGGAATCGCACAGCAATCGATTGTGTGGGTGCTAAGTTTACCACAAAGAACTTGCAAACTCTTTTTTTTATCGATGAAAACTAATTTTTCATCAAAACTGACAGGAACCGCACGGAAAATTATTGTTGGTGATTTGAGTATGCTTGCTGTAGAAAATCGCTGTTTTTTGGTGCACGTTTTTCTGTAGCCTTGTGTCCCAAGCTGAAGAAAATGTGTCTAATAAAACTAAATATTAGATTTTAAACTTTTTGACGTGGACAAAAGGTTCCCGTCGTGAACTGTCAAAGTTTATTTACAATTCGCAACGACTGCTCAATACTAGGCATATAAGTTAACCCCTTTTCCTATTCAATATCTTCAAGTTCTGTTAGAGTTTGTGTATAAAAAAAACGTTGTTAAATAAATTACAAGTACAAAACTGTCGACTAGGGAAGAAAATTGGGATTTCACATAAATATGTTCAGGGACTTTTTTTTATTTAAGTACGGTAACACTGATCACCTGGTACTTTTTAATTTTGACACTTGCATTTGTAATGTTTACTTCGAATTTGCATGGGCCGGTCGGATTTTTTGAAGAAATTAAATTGGATTCAACTGAATTAATTTATCAAAACTAAAGGACATTTTCCACGACGTTCAGTTTGGCGTCAAGCTTATGAGAACGGCTGGGAGACACTTGATTTGTTCGTGGAAGACTTTTTGCGAGTGCTAGATAAACTAGAACCTGAAATTAAGGGAACATGACTGGAGGGCATTGATTGCCCTCCTACGGTTTTTTTTCGCTGAAACGATAGCATGCTTTGTGGAAACGATTTTTTTTAACAACATGGGCATCGGGTTTTCAGTTTGCAATTTTTAGTAAGCAAAAAAAACCGGTCACATAATTGTTTTTTTTTTTTATTGAATGTCATTGGCAACTCTCCACAAATAGGTTTCGTTGCCTTTTCGCAAAGCATTTAGCTGTCGAAGTGGAGACCACCGGAAAATTTAGTTTCACTTCAGCTGCATACTGAGCTTTAAGGGCTAACACACAATCAGATGAAACAATAGAAATTGCTTTTGAACAAAAAACACAGAAACCATTTTAGCTCAACCGATGTGGGTTTGGCCTTAATAAAAAGACCAAATGGTAGGGACTTAGCGTTGTTTTAATTGGGGAGCAGCCAATATGGCAAAGCCGTAAAAAAAATATATTTTTGTTAAATAGGTAGGTACCTATTGGAAACTGAAGAATTCGAAGATATCTATGGGTATTTTCAGTGCGGGATGCTAAACAAAGTTCCTTTTATATGGAAAACGAACGAAAATTACACATAAAAATAAATAACTATTTAAAATATATTTACAACCGTGTGTTTCTATGAACGACTTTCTGTGACTTTATTTATCAGCCTCAAGTGATGTCGGTCGTATGACACTACTTTTTTCTTCATTTTTGTTTAATTGTCAAGTAATTAAATAGAGCAACACAAATTCAACATACACATTTCCAGTGAGAGTGATGGTCTTTTCGGTTGGTCGTCCGGGACTCTTCTTAAACTGTTTTGCTGAGCTGACCTCGTTTGACAGTTCCTCTTCTGGATGGAAGAGAAATTCGCTTCTGGTTTCGAATCCAGAATCAAAACCAGAATCACTCACACTATCACACAACGCATGTGCCAAAGTTGGATAAATGTCATTTTTGGTCCCCTGCTGTAGAATAACTTACTTACTTACTTAAGGTGGCGCTACAGTCCGGGGTGGACCTGGGCCTCAGCCAACAAGCTTCGCCAGCCAGCTCTGTCTCTAGCTAGCCGTCTCCAGTTTCGCACGCGAAGTTGGCTGAGGTCCCCTTCCACTTGCGTGCGCCACCTGAGTCTCAGTGCTCCTCTACCGCGCCGTCCCTGCGGTGTGGATTCGATGATTTTCCGGGCCGGGGCGTTGGTGTCCATCCGCTCTAGATGACCCAGTAGTAGACGTTGTGTTTTGACTCTTTTGGCTAGGTTGGTATCGCTGTACAGCCCGTACAATTCGATGTTATATCTCTTCCTCCACTCTCCGTCTATGCAGACCGTAAATCTTCCGAAGAATTTTCCTCTCGAAGCAGCCTAAAGTGTTTTCATCCGCCTTTGACAGGGTCCATGCTTCTGCACCATAAAGCAGGACTGGGATAATGAGGGTCTTATACATGGACACTTTAGTTGCTCGAGAGAGGGCTTTGCTACTCAATTGCCTTCTTAGCCCAAAGAAACAGCGATTGGCAAGAGTTATCCTTCGTTTGATTTCGAACGAACTGTAGAATAACTGCGCTTCACAAATAGGTACAACGTCAGACAAACTCCAAAATCAAAAAAAACGTTTTTGGCTGTTCGGCGATGTACAGCCCCTATCCGGGATCGCCAGCCGAAAAGGCCATGAGTGTGTACCTGACGCAGAAAAAGTCACAAAAATTGGAAAAATCATGAAAATACGTAGGAAAAAATGAGCAACATGACGTTACGTAATAAAAAATTAAGAAAAAAGTCAGTGTAAGTTCTTATTTTTTTCGATAGTTCCTCATTTTTTCAATTTTTCGCACACACATACGGAAAAAGTATACATTTCCACACCATGTTTACAATTTAGCCGCCTAAGTTTCATCGTACGTTACGTGTAGTATTTTGTAGTTGTCCTTTTTACTCAGCATAAGGCTAAAATATTTAAATTATAAAGCACGGAAAGGATAAGAAAAGCTTTGTTTGTGTTGAACAAACAGTACATACGACTACAAAAGGGCACTCAGGTTCAAGATCATATCTTCGGAACACTTTTTCGATACTTTTCCCTGATTTTATTAGAATAATCTTAAAGGTCAAGTCAAAGAACAGAATAAGCAGAATTAATTCTTTCCCTGTCGGCAGACTCTAGGTAGAATATTGTATTTATAATTTGCACTTCTACAGCAACTATTGAATTTTTTCATATAAAAACGCGATTTGCTAGGCATACCTGGGGCGAAAAATGTGAAAGACGTCAGATTTTAACAGCCGTGCTAAAAGGTCTATTCAGAAAAAATGTTATAAAGTGGTTCGAAACTTATGGCTGTTTCACAACAAGCACTTCAGCGTCAAACCAGAGCGAAAGCGTCAAAGCGAAGCTAAAAAAATCGTGAGAAAGCGCGACGACTGTTTTGACTGCGAAGTGACAAGACAACATATTTGTTAACACGTTAACATATTATTACACATGTATGGTGTATTCTTTACAACAAGAGTATCAACCACAAAAAAAACTATTCTAATAAACATCGACCTTTTTTAATTTTGCGAAAAGACCGGCGTAGCGATAACGCCGGTTTTGTCAACGACCCCATACATTGCCATCAATGGAAATCAATTTGACAACTCGTCCAAAACTCTCGCTCGCTCTTGTTGTGAAACAGCCATAAATTTACATAATGTTAGCTTAAAGTGACAGCATGTTATATTTACTTGTGCAAATGGTGGAATGATCATATCGCTGCATTCAAGACAAAGTGGCATAGCGCATAAGTCAAGAATCGGCGATTATCAATAGCGTCGTTCAAAGCTTTGCGTCGTCGCAGTAAAAATTATTTCGCTGATTAACTCAGCAAAATATAAAAATGCGTGTGTAATGCATACTTAAAATTTATCATTTCTCCTTCACTTTTTGATGAAACTCCTACAATGTTTGTAAAAAAAACTAGGATCCGAAAAAAAGCTACTTTGGATTTATGCCGTTAATCAAAATAAGGGCGGTTTTGAACTTATTTTTTCATAACTTGAACAAGTTGTTACTTTTATTGCAAACCGGCACAAGTAAAAAAAACTACACTTTGGAAAAAACTATCGTTTTGCCTTGTCGACATTCTGATAACGCAGAGGAGTATAGTTTTTTTGACGTAACTTCTCATATAAACTATTAGAAAATGGCAGATCTGGACTTGTGCCACTTTGTCCACTCTCTCTTAGAAGGACGATATTAATTTTTTTGGCTAAATACTGGTGTCAAACAAGGTCAAGATCGATGCTTTTTATCACTGCTGCGCCTTGGAATCCAGACAAAATTGAAATAATCTTTTTTTTCTCATTTTTTTTTTCTTTGAACTGGCGCTCAATTGGGCATTGCTCTAGACTCTAGAGAATTGCAAAAAAAACCTTAATTTTATAATTTGACAACTTTAAAGCCATAATTTTCAAAAGCTTTGTGAAGATATTTACAATTCGCTTAGTAATTCGCAAAAGTCGCTACGGATTCGTTTTAAAACAGCGAACTGCGAATATCTTGACAGAACTTGGGTAAATTGATTATAAAATAGATAGTGTCAAGTTATGCATTCATAAATAATTAATTTCATTTTGAATCAGTATCTTGGAGTAAAGTCTTTTGGTCGCCAGTTCGCTGGTCGCAAGCTCGCAGGCTGTGAAAACTCCTTTACAGGCTTACTGGCATATTTTTTTTTAGATCTTACTTACTTACTTACTTAAGGTGGCGCTACAGTCCGGGGTGGACCTGGGCCTCGGCCAACAAGCTTCGCCAGCCAGCTCTGTCTCTAGCTAGCCGTCTCCAGTTTCGCACGCGAAGTTGGCTGAGGTCCCCTTCCACTTGCGTGCGCCACCTGAGTCTCGGTGCTCCTCTACCGCGTCGTCCCTGCGGTGTGGATTCGAAGATTTTCCGGGCCGGGGCGTTGGTGTCCATCCGCTCTAAATGACCCAGCCATCGTAGACGTTGTGTTTTGACTCTTTTGGCTAGGTCGGTATCGCTGTACAGCCCGTACAGTTCGATGTTATATCTCCTCCTCCACTCTCCGTCTATGCAGACGGGACCGTAAATCGTCCGAAGAATTTTTTTTTTTTAGATCTGCATTTTTTATTTTATTTTTTCCTTTCGTTTTTAAATCGCTCTTATAGCACGTCTCCACTGCGCACTAATGCGCGTTTAATATAAATCTTTATTAAATCCTCTTCAAATCACGCGATTTACCATATAAATTTAGATCCTTTCGGCAAGCAATTAAGAAAAAAATCCTCTCATAAAGCCCATTTACCCTATTCACAAACCTATTTTCTGAACCTTTGTAACAGTTTGAGAATCAAAAAAGGAAACTAAAACTGCCCTTGTACGACAGATCTGTCACAAAAACGTTTTCTATTGCGATTTTTACAGCGGAAAACGTTTTTCGCTTTTGGGAAATGTCATCGCTACTCTCTCTTAAGAGCCAAAATGATAGAAACAGAGTGTTCGTGCCAAATAAATCCTATATTTGTCTGGTGGAGCCACTTTGGGATTTATTTTTAATCGTCTCCCGCTTATCCTCTTTTTATTGCCGGTGGGGACATAGTATAATTCGCATTGTAACAAGGAACAGCAACAGAAATTGAACTCAAAACGGTGCCATTTCTGTTTCAGTTACTCGTGCTGCAACAGAAAGCATATTATTATTACATATTACATATTATTACATATTCATATTAGCTTGAATGCAGAAAAATTACATTCACCCAAATGATACTGTAGGGTTTAAAATGAAAGAAATCTAGTCATACAATTCAGTTTTAACCTCCAACGGCAGCTTGAAAATTTAAACCCTTAAAGGCATTATCTATCTGTATTTTTGAAACTTATTTTCTATGAACTTTGAAAGCACAGTTTATCTTCAATTTAAGAGAATTTAGTTCCATTTGCCAATTTTTAAAATTAACCCCAAAATATGTACGTGGTTCTGGTTGGTCAAAAATAAATCACTTAAAAAAAAAAAAAACACACACTCGAGTTAATAAAAAACAACAAATCGACAAGTGTGAACTAAAGCCATTTCCCTAGAAATGCCGCCTCAATATGTGGATTTTAGAAAAGCTTACAATTACAATGCTTCGGGACCTAGCAAGCCCAGCGTAAAACTTTAATATAAATATAAGCTGTCAAAAGTAAAAATTTAGGCAAAATCAGTCCAATTATCTAATAACCCAAGCGCACGAAGCCACTTAAAAGAATAACATAGTTCATTATGTCAATTAATTGCTTTTTCCTTACAAGTTCACATTTACAATAAAATTTCCTTTTTCTAAAAATTTGAGAAAAGGGATAATTCAATTAGACACTGAGTACTAACAAAGACAGCCATTTCCCTGTATTAATATGAAAAATCCCATCACTAAAAGCTTTTGCGAGAGCTTTTGAAGTTGACATATCGAAAAGCTTTTTATGTGGCCTGAACGCATGAGTTCAGCCACCCAGTGCACTTTTTCCTTATTAAATAAGTGGCGTTAGGCTTATTTGTTATGTTAACCTCATTGAATAAAGAGACAAGGAATAGCTCTTTTTCACATATACAGTGTGTGTGAGTGAAGCATTTATTTTGACATTAGTCGCCCGATGTCGGGTATCGACTTGTAAGTGAATGTATCGAATGTATCACAAATCGGGGTACAAATGTCACCTTAACTCAGGAATGTTAAACAAAAGTAGAGCAAGCTCCCAGACACGTATGAACCTCGAGCCGTCTCTCATGACTGCTTTGGAACACATTTGCGTACGTAAGTCCCTAAGTCCCGTGTTTCTCAATCTTTCATTTTGATTCATCAGTTGTTACTACGCGCTTCAAAAATTTACTTGAAGCATGCTTGAAGAGGTCCACATTGGAGTTTGAATTCTTTTTTGGTCCATGATCAAAAACGCAGCCGATAGTCTTTTCACACCAAAATATTTTGCGGGTTTTAATTAAAGGTATTTTTTGAAATTTTTCAATCCAAGCTTTCTCAAAAACCAATCAGAAGCCAACACCATGTCTCGGATTTTGATGTCGATTTCTTAATTGTGACATTATTTGGATGTCCTTGGAGCTCAGCACCTTTTGTACTCATAGGACAGCAATGATCCACTTGCAGACTATTGCATGTGGGTGCAAGAGAACAGAACCGCAGTAATGATTTTTAGTCTTTCTTAGATCTATTTCATGTTTTACAATTACAAATACAATTTATTGACAATAAAGTAACTTGAAATGTAGGATAAATAATCTTTTAAAGAGTCTTATACTTTGTCTCCACCGACTATTAAAAGAAGATTAGTGGAGACGATTAAAAATAAATCCTACAGTTGCTCCATCGAACAAATATAGGATTAATTTGACACGAAAACTCTGTTTCTGTCATTTTGGCTCTCAAAAGAGAGTGGCGATGTCATTTCCCAGGAGCGAAAAACGATTTCCTCAGTAAAAGTCACAATAGAAAACGTACTTGTGACAGATTTGTCGCACAGAGACAGTTTCAGTTTCCTTTTTTGATTCTCAAACTGTTACAAAGGTGCAGAAAATAAGTTTGTGAATAGGGCGAATAAGATTTATGAGAGGATTTATTTTTAATCGCTTGCCGACAGGATTTAAATTTGTATGGTAAAACGCGCGATTTATAGAGGATTAAATAAGATATATATTGATTGAGGGTTAGTGCTCGGTACAGACATGGTATTAAACTATATGAATTGCTGATTTTAGCTAACATCGTTAAAAAAAAACAAGAACACATTAATAATAAAATGTAAATTAATGAACCAACCAAACCAAAGTGTTTGACAACGATCTCTCTGATGTTTGTTGTCTATGCCCAGAAAGAAACAAAGATTTCAGAAAAAAATTCTTGTGCAATCGCAGCGCCATCTAGCATCAAAGTGACTGACTCGACCAGCCCTCGTGTTTTGGGTCTTGTGTACGAATGAAAATATAATAACCACCAACACCAATGCGAATTGCTATCTTTACGGCAAAGCGTGACATTTGCGTCAGTTCAGCGAAATGTTTCCTAAGCACCAATGCGGAACGCTATCGCAACACACCAACGTATTTTATTTTATTATAAAATCTGAAATACTTTGGTGTGTTTAAAAGAGAAACTTACAAAAGAAAAATGTTTAGAACCTGGTTCATTTTGTGTACATAATACAGAGGCATAGATCTGCTCGCGAGATCTACGAGCAGAGAAGGAGAGAGGAACAGAAGGAGGTAAAAGAGAGAGAAGCGCGTGGTTAAAGAGATAGGTAGATGTAACAACAGGAATGAGGTTTGAAAGTTTTACCAGAAGAACAAAAGGTCCTGTGAAGACGGTGCTGAGGACTTGGATAAACCATTTCTGCAGACTGTATAACTGCGAAGACGAACCAAATATCGCTGTCAAGCAGAACGAACTAAGCAGAACGAACTATTCGACCCGGGTGAAAACGTTACCGACGAAGCATACAAAATGACACCGCCCACCCGAACTGGAAGTAGTGAAAGAAGCTGTTTCTAAGCTTAAGTGCAACAAAGCAGTTGGAGCAGGCCATCTGCAAGATATGGTCGAAGAAAAGAATGCCCGACAAATGGAACCTCAGCATTGCTTGCCCTTTCTTGAAAAAAGGAGACCCTCTCTGAACTGTGCCAACTACAAACGAATCAAGCTTCTTAACATCGCATACAAGATACAAGATCTTTTCTGCTGTACTGTGTGAACGCTTGAAGTCGTTTGTCAACAAACTGATAGGCACATATCAGTGTGGCTTTAGGAAAATCCACCCTCGATTATACGATATATTCACACTTGGTAGATCTTGGAGAAAATCCAGGAATTCCAAATCGATACTAAGCACCTTTTCATTGATTTCTAGGCCGCGTATGAAAGCATCTATAAAGACGACCTATATAACGCAATGTCTTGTTTTGGCATCCCTGCCAAACTCGTCAATCTGTGCAGGATGACGATAGAAAATTCACGGTGTTCCGTCAAGGTCGGCAAAGACTTTACCGAACCCTTTGATTTCATGTGACTTTTTTAACATCATAACGGGTGATTTTTTAGCTGGTTTGGTTTTGGCAACACTGGTTTTGACAGCTGACGTGTGTTTAGTACCTTGTGTCACTGTCAAACAGCTTCAGTTTGGTTTGCAATTTAACCATGGATCGTCTTACAAATGAACAACGCTTGCAAATTATTGAATCTTACTATCAAAATTCGTGCTCGGTTCGAAATGTTCATCGCGCGCTGCTTTCATTTTATGGTCGGCATTCTCGACCTTCTGAGCAGTCTATTCGGAAGATTGTGACCAAATTTCGCACCAAATCTACTTTGTTGGACATTAAACCACCAACACGTTTACGTACTGTGCGTAGTGAAGAAAATATTGCGGCCGTATCAGCTAGTGTGACAGAAGACGGCGAAATGTCGAAACATCCATGCATTCATTCGTGAGATACCGGCCGATATGGGTGAAAGAGTATGCCAAAATTGGACTCAGCGGATGGGCTACCTGAGACGCAGCCGCGGTCAACATTTGCATGAAATTATCTTTAAACATTAAATTGCAAGGTTCAAACTATCGATTCAAATAAATATTTTATTCATTTTTCGAATTTTTTGTGTTTTTTTTTTAAAAAAAGTTCTCAACCTCTTAAAAAATCACCCGTTACTTAAGAGAATTGTGCAGAGCTCCCGTGCAAACACCAGAAGCATAATCTTTCAAAATTCCGTTCAATTACTCGCATATGGAGATATCAACTACAGAAATGGAAGAACAAAGCGCGCAAATACGAGTTTATCAGTCAACGAAGGCAAAAACAAGTGTATTCTGTCGTCAAGAAGAGACACCTAACACCGACGTCTTGGACAGAATATCACCATAGACAGCTATAACATTGAGGTAGTTAGGGACTTTGTCTGCCTGTGTTCCGCTATCAATTCAGACAATGACATCAGCGCTGAAATCAAACGAAGGATAACTCTTGCCAATCGCTGTTTCTTTTGGCTAAGAGGGCTTTATAAGACTCTCGTCATCCCAGTCCTGCTTTACGGTACAGAGGCATGGACCCTAGCGGATGAAAACACTTTAGGCTGCTTCTAAACGAAAATTTTTCGTAAGAATTACGGTCTCGTCTTACCGTAAATCCTGATTGAGGAAAAAATTATTATGGCTGCTAACCAAAGGTGGTCCAGTCTGAATGGACAAAGGGTATCTAAGGCTCTCTGGCCACGTTTTAATCGTAAAGGATCAAAGGACTACTAAAAATGAGCAGGGTCAAGCTTAAAGCTTTAGTGGAAATTCTGACAATTCACTGTATTTGTCGCTTCACGAATATTTGTCGCTTCTGCTGCGATATGCAAGTGGTTGAGGATAAGACACATATACTGTGTGAGTGCGCCACCTTAAGTTAGTATTTCATTCGTAGCTTGGGGTTTCGTAGCTTGGGGCTTTAAAACCTTACTAAAGCCGCGTTGTCACAAGCAAGGTAAAACAGGAACAGAAACAGAATCCCATATATTAGCAACTGAAACCTAAATTCGCTGAATGCTTTTTGCGTTGCTTATGTATGAAATTCTGTTTCTGTTGCTGTTCCTGTTCCTTGTGACACCGCGGCTGAACACAAAAACCGTGCTAAAATTAAATCAAATTAATGAAACCAAACTAACATCGGAAAATTGTTTCAAAAGTCAAACTTTTGAAACTAAATGGACATCTACAAACCCTCAAATTGATCGTTCCCTCAAATTCGCTCAAAACTGACACAAAAATTTGACAATTTTACACCGAATCGACATCATGTTGGGGGTGGAGACTTCAGTTTGGTTTTAATTTTAACACTGCATTCTTAGAGCATCTATAAGAAATATCGAATATTTTTATTAACTTCATTTCATCTCATATGATTTTGAAATTTTTTTTTTTTTTTTTTTTTCTTTTTTTTTTTTTTACACTATCAGAACTGTGATGCAGTTTGTTTAATACAAACAATATCTGCAGCAGAAATTTGCCAAACAGAAAACTGCCAACACGGGCTCATCAGTTAATGCAAGTGTTAGTGGTTAATAAATTAAACATAAACTAACACCAAACACAAAACACTAAGAATTACAAAAAAGCAAATGATAGAAACATTATTATTACAACAGATAAAAATTAGTTACGAACACAAGTAAAAAAAAAACATAAAAATAAAAGTATATTTAATATTTAAGACGAACAACACCGAAGCAGCCTCTTAAGTTTGGCTTTGTCCATGTCAAAGTCTAAAATACTGGTATGTGCGTTGTAGGTGGAATACATACGGCTGATAGGCTGATTTTTCCCATAATTTGTTCTGTGCCGTGGAACGTGTAAAAGCTGAATTCTTCGGAGGTTATGAGAGCCTCCACGAAATTTAAAGCTTATACTAGATAGAAGGTCCGGTGCATCTATTAGACCTTGGACCAATTGCTGAATAAAAATCAAGTCATTATTTATCCGTCTTTGGGAGAGACTTTGAAAGTTAAGCAATTTAAGCCGGTCGAAGTATGAGGGGAGATTGAGTGGATCTTCCCAGGAAAGTCCGAAGTCCGAGAGCGCGAACCGAATGAACCTCCGCTGGATCGCCTCGATCCTATTCGTATGGCATACTTGCGATGGAGACAACACTTGTGAAGCGTATTCAAGGTGAGTACGAACAAAGCTATTGTAAAGGGAAAGCCTGACGTAAGGGTCATTAAATTCTTTAGACCAACGCTTAATAAAGCCAAGCATGCAATTGGATTTATTTACAATGTAGTTTATGTGTTTTGAAAAGTCAAGGTTTTGACTAAAGAAAACACCAAGATCCTTAAAATGTTCAACACGGCAAAGAGCGTGCTCACTGATGGAGTACGAGAATGTTGTTACGATACGCTTTTTAGAAAAAGTGATAACTTGACACTTAGCTGGATTGAGGAAAAGACCGTTTTTGTTACACCATGTAGCATAGCTGTTTATATCAGTCTGAAGAAGAACATGGTCATCAGAACTCTTAATAGTTCTAAATATCTTCATATCGTCTGCATATGATAGAATTTCGCTATAAGCGACACACGAAGGCGCATCGTTTATAGCAAGAATGAATAAGAGTGGGCCTAGATGACTTCCCTGGGGAACGCCGGAAATGGCAGGAAAAGAAACTGAAAAAAGTCCTCTAAATTTAACTTGGTAAGATCTTAAATGAAGATAAGACATAATCCAACAGATGAAATTTGGTGGAAAGCCAAGAGAAGTAAGCTTAAAACCAATAATTTCATGCGAAATCAAATCGAAAGCTTTGGAAAAGTCGGTGTAAACGCAATCAACTTCGAAGCCATTTTCTACTGCATCAGAACATTTTCTATAAAACGATAAAAGGTTAGTTACGGTAGACCTATTTTTAACGAAACCATGCTGTTCTTTGCAAATTATAATTCGGCAGTAAAATATAAGGCTATCGCAAATTAATTTTTCAAACACTTTTGGAATGGTTGAAAGTTTAGCAATCGGCCTGTAGTTCACAATATCACATTTAACACCTTTTTTAAAGACAGGCGTAATAAATGAGAGTTTCCACATGGAGGGGAAGTGACCGGACGATAGCGAAAGTTTGAATAAATTTTGTAAAGGAGTGGCAAGAACATCCTTACAGTTTTTTAAAACGATAGGTGGTATACCGTCTGAACCAGTAGAACAATCGTCTTTAAGGCTAGACAAGAGCTCATAAATAGTTTCTAAATGTACTGGTATATCACAAAAATTAACTTGAGCAGATTCTGTGAGATATTTAAAATAATCAGTGTCGACAGTAAATGGAGAATCTCTAAATGATTTGGAAAAGTGATCAGCGAAAAAATTGCATATCGTGCCAGGATCGTTGGAAGAACTGCCATTATATTTGAGAATGGATGGATAGCCATCAACTTTTCTTTCAGAGTTAACAAATTTCCGAAATTCCCTGGGATTAGTTTTAAAATCTGAACCAATTTGAGAAACATAGTTGTAATACAAACGCTCTGCGAGAGCATTGAATTCACTGAAATGAAACATGAAATTATCAAGGTCAAATGTACTCAAATTTGTGATTTACTTTTTCCATGCGTTATTGCGTTTATTACGTAGGACTTTCAGTTCCTTGGTATACCATGGGTGGCTGAAGTTAGAGTTCTTGTTTTTCTTTATAGGTATAGTATTACTGATACAGGTATTGAGTATAGAATAAAATTTTTCTACAGAGTGCTCAAGGTCAATGGAGCAAAGTATATTAGAAATACCGGATTTATTCAGTTCGTCAGATAGTGTGCGAAAGTTAGCCTTTCGGAAGTCAAAAGTGTATGAACAGTCAAATGAGTGGACATTCTCATGTATGTGACAGTTCAAGTCAAGAAAAACATCCAACGGGGGATGGTGAGTATCTATCTTAGTAATGCTGCACTTGGATTTACAAGCAACAGTACTAATTGCGTCAGAAGTAAAGACCAAATCGAGTATTCGATTATTTATGTTTTTTATACAGCTTACTTGCTGTAAGTCAAAAGAAATAATGTTATCTAACTTGTTAAGTGCTGCATGTGGTGACGAAATATGAGGAATGAAATGCGAAACATCATCAGAGAAGACCCATTTCAAAGCAGGAAGGTTAAAATCCCCAAAGAGCAATACCGTACTTTGTCCACAGGCTAAATGAAATATAAACTCAAGGGCCTTAGCAAGCTCAGAATAAATTTCAACGGGACTATCGGGGGGGATGTACACATTAACAACATATACGAATTTGGGTAAAATGTCAAGTTTGACACATACAACTTCGGCATTAACAGTAAATGGAAATTTAACTTTGTCCGAGGTGATATGATCCCGAACAGCAATTAAAATTCCACCGCCTAACGCTTCGAGATCATCTTTATAACGATCTCTTCTATATACAAGAAACTCTTTGGTGAAGAGTTCTGCATCAGTAGTGCTAGCATTAAGCCATGTTTCAGTCAAAATAATGACATCATGCGGAAAAACCAAAGAATTTTTAAATATATCATCTGTTTTATGTTTGCTACGGATGGATCTTACATTTTGATAAAAAAAACATAGTCTACTATTTAGTTTTTTGAAATATTATTTGGTTGCTTAGATTTTGAGGGCCTGTATGCAAACTCTTTGACTAGAGTGTTAGACGGCCAAAGCCTATGATCACAGATTGACTCAAAGATAGAAGGAGGAACAACTATTTTGAATAAAGATACGAAACTATCAGGCTTGCTAAGTTTCATACAGTTGACCATGTTTACGTTAGCAACGACCTTTTGAGATATCAGATGATGAATAATGTCACCAGGTGTGGTCTTAGGTTTCAGTCTTGAAATAAATACAGTTTTAGGTCTGGGGACAGATTCTAAGGTGTTGGCAGATTCAACAGCATGCCCAATAGACGGTTCGATTGTAGTTTGAGGAACAACAATCGTTGAAGTGTGAGACGAAACAATCTCTTTATTGTTGTTTTTACGACGCCTCAGATTAACACGCTTAGGGTGAGATAAGGTATGGTTAGACGTGTAGTACCTTGGTCAGGGCAAACTTCAGAAGACAAATCTGAGGGTTGAAAGTCGGTAGAAGTCGAGGCGTTCGATTTGTCTACAGAACTAACGTAAGATGTATTCTCAATATCTGTCGAAGTGGAAGCGTCACACGAGTAATTGTACTCAGAGAATGAGGCAACGTTTTTTACTACACAATTAAAACTCTGAAGTAAATCACTGAAGTTATTAGACAACTTATTTATTATTTAATTTATAATAATATATAAGTTGTCTAATAACTATAATATTATTATAATATTATTTCTTAATTAATTTTTTAGCGTTTCTGTTGTGGTCTTATAAATATCAAAATGTTGGCCACATTTTGCGCTCTTTCTTTATGTCATTCGGAATGTAATCACCAAATTCGTAATAATATCACCATTTTCACTATTTCCTTATCCTTATACATATTCCACACTTTGCTTCTTCCTGCTTTATTGAAAAATCTGAGATACACACGTACAATTTCCTCTTAAATTGCTGAGTTATAGTTATACAGTAATGTGATACTACTTGCCATGGAAATTTCTGAACCGTTTGCTAAATACTTGACATTGACAGTCAAGAGTGTATTTTTTATGCAATTATTGAGGAAAAGGGACATAATTAAGGGACATGAATAAGGACATAAATCAGTTCCTATAATATATCTCCAGTGGCCATGAAACTGGGACTAGCGACAGACGAATGCATCTCCCTAAGTGTAGCCATCGGGCAAACATAAGATATTCGCACTCGTTTGTTGTCATTTTTGTTCTCAAAAGAAAGTGACGATGCCATTTTCCAGAAGCAAGAAAACAATTTCGTTGTTAAAATCCTAATAAAAAAGGTTTTCGTGACAGATCTGTCATACGTGGACAGATTCAATATCCTTTTTCAAGTCTTGAACTGTTAAAATGGTGTGTGGAAAGGGTTGAAAGCGGCATAAAAAAGGTTTGTCAAAAGGTTAAATGAGATTTAGGAGGAAATTTATTTTGAATAACTTGCTGCGAAATGCGAAAGGATTTAATCAAAATGGTAAATCCTTCAATTTATAGGAGATTAGTTGAAGATTTTTGTTAATTGCGGATTAGTGTTCGGTGGAGACATGGTGTCAGTTGGTCGAATTTCCGATTATATCCGGTAAAAGTATTTTTGTTTCCATTACCACTCAGACATTTCAAACTGCATGACTTTTTTAAATGATGAAAATGAAGACTTTGTTCAACTTGACAGTTATCGCACGGAAAATTCATGAATGAATGAATATAAAGGTTAACTTGTACGCATGCTGTGACATCTGTTGGCCAGACCTAACTGTCAATATGACGTCATGAGAGTTCACTGTCAATTCGTACGCGTGTAAAAAAGCCGGTTGGTTTACACAACAATCTGTGCTGGCCAATCACAGCTCAGGAATCTCTTTTTCATAAACTCGGATGACGAGGCTGCGTTGTAAATTAACTTTTTTTCTCAAAATGGTGTAATCTTATGTTCTGTGATTTGTGCGGAAAATTCGTTTTGTGTGCTGATTATATTTGTGGCAGAAAATCGCAGTTTCTTTGCTAAGAGTACAAAACCACAACGCATTTGATTATGAACTGGACCATCTCGCCACCGATATCTTTGAACATACCCACAATCATATTACGTCTATTCTCACGGCTGTCAGTGAGCGCAGATCCACCATTTCCATCGCACTTCCATTTTCAATACCAAACAAAGAAGTGAAAAGGACGGACGTCGACATTCGCTCGAATATTTTTGTTTTCGTTCGGTTGTGTTTCGTTTTAGAAAAGAAAATCCGAGAAAAACTGCTGCGAACAACGCAAAAGAATGAAAAATTCCCATGGCCGACGTATTTTTTCTTTATTCAATTAACTCAAATTGCTCGCGTATTTCCAAATTAGTTCACAAACAATAGCCATTCGAACACAAAACAGCTTTTCTAAAATATTTGAACTAGATAAACGAAAAAAAAAATAAATAAATAAACTATCGAAATTTTCAGTTCGTGTCAGAGAGAACCCATTGAGTCAGAGGTCAGCAACTACGTCGAAACCTTTGGTTATCTGGGCCTTCCCTTCTTGTTTTTTTTATGGAATCGGTCGAAGTGAATGAAAAAAGTGTTTAGTGCAGTGTAGCGCGATAAATTAAAACGGAAAAGTTGAAAAAATCATCCTTATTTCGCCTCGAATTAACGGAAAATATTGAATTTTCGACCTCATTCGCCCCCTGTGCAGACATTTTTCGATAAAAGCCATCCAATTAGATTTTCAGATCGCACTAGCTCGACAAAGACGGCAATCTGCTGTGAATGCAACTGCAAGTGAAGCAGTCAGTGCGGTAGTTAAAAAGAGATCACCGTAGCGCGCAGTGCATTGTTTTTGACATTTCGTTTTCGTTCGTCGATTCAGAGGAAAACGAGAGCAGGCCTGACCGACATCATTCCGAGTTGTGAACAATTTTCCCCCACCACTCTGTGAAAAAAATTGTTTTGATTTTTCTAATTTTTCGTGGCGAATAATTCCTGTGAATCGAAGTTCGGGAAAATCTCGATTAGACGGGAAAAACGGGATCACAAATCAATTATTGCTGCCAGTTTATAGGTACACACAAGAGCTGCGAGTGAGGAAAAAAAAACTTCCGAACAAGGTCAAGTGACGAAATCACCTCTTTTGTGTGTTGTATACATAAAAAAAATATATTATCGAGTCAAGTGCATTACACAAAAACAACATAAGTCCGGAGGAGGGGCGTGAATAGCAACAACACCAGCAACGAAAAGTTGTGAATTAATTAGGGCAGCAGCTTTACAGAAACCAGTCGTCGCAGGAAGCCCCCCGAAAAGCGCTCATTGACCATGGACTCAGACGATGATGTCTTCGACAATGACAACGTCGACTCGGGCAATGTATCGAGCGGAGAGGATGGCGACGACGACTTTGCCATGGAAGTGGACGTGCCCAACTCCAAGGAGCGCCAGCAGGAGCCCGAGGAATACCAGTACGAGGTGCTGACCACGGACCAGATAGTCCAGCACATGATCGATTGCATCAATGACGTGAATGTCGTCGTCAATGTGAGTATTGTTTCCATTCGAGTGTTGTAACGAGGAGGAGATCCGAGCACTTGCGCGCTAATGCTCGTGTCAATCCTCAAGGTTTTTGATTCACTAGTGCAGTTGTGGATTCCTTTGTTTATTTTGGGTCTTACAGCTTTCTGCAACTTATTTTTTTTTTCACATCCATTGTGGGGACATTTTCGCAAATCGATTTTAGTTTTGTTTCCTTTATTTTTAGAATGAAATTTTTTTGGTTTCTGTTGTTGGTCGTCAGTCGCTGTACTGAGCTTGTTCCACGGAGGCTTTGTTGCTAAATATGTGACGAATCAGCACACAGCAGCATTTCGTTCTATTTATAACAACGATGAATTGGCATTGTTTTGTGGGGGTGTCGCCATGAGACGGTTGTAGATTATGGTTCCTGAATGGTCCTGCTGCTGTCATTGAACTGCGCTGAGTTTTGTTACGTTTTTTCATAAACAAGTGGAGTTTCTTTTTATTACGACTCTCTCAGCGCTGAGGATAAACTTCTTCCTTAACATGTGACATTTCTACTAAGATCGAACACCTTGATTTTTGAAAAAGAGTTTCGGTCCAACGATTCAAAGATCCTCGTGATTAGATTCAAAGTTCTCCGTCCAAGCGAAGGTAGTCTTTGTTGTCACCGTGTTTGCACTTAAGCATCTTCAACATCTTTTAAAAGCTAAGGTGTATAGTTCTAAGGTATTTTCTTCTTTATTCGTCCCCCGCACACGTTTCCCTAAGATGGCTCTCCAGTTAGGAGTAGACTTTCCTGTTAGTCTATTGCCATTCTCAATGCTTTTAGCTGCACGTTCCTAGTTGGTTAAAAACACCCCACTTTTGATTGAGCTTCATAAGAGAGGGGCCGTATAGTCGATTTGCTCTACACTTAGAGCCCATTTGCTCTCTGAGGATGTTGTTGCGTGATCGTTTCACAGTGTTAAATTACCGAACAATATCCACCTTCCAAAATAACAAAAATCCAGATCAATTTGAAGGTGGATTGCAATTTTATTTTCTGCAAATCGTTAAAGGTTACAATTTTGATTTAAAAAAAGATGGATTATACTTTAAACCGTGAACAGATTTAATTAAAGAAAAGTTGTAATTAACAAAGCACCCCCTTAATTATAAGGCAACTTGAAAATACAAATTAAAAGAAATAATGAAATGATAGACCTCTTCGTGGCAAACCTCAAACCCAGAAAAAGACAAGTGAATGAACATGGCGGGTTAGTCTCCTGAGGTTGGGGCTTGCATGTGGTCTTTCGAGTTCGAAAACGAGAAGTTGACAGACGCGAAACACAAAAGGAATTGCCAGGCATTGGCAACCTAATCGGCTCGATGACAGGCGAAGACTCAACATCTAAAACAGCGAGCCTTCCAACAGATTCTTCCTGATGACTCCAGACGCAAGTCGAACATCAACTTGCGAACACGTCGCTTATTCGACCCTGCTGCCACGCCGAACGGATCTCACTTGGCGCAATGTACTACTGTCTAGTAAGCTGCGCCATCAAATGCAGCGATCGCTTACAAAATATACGCAAATATACGCTTTCGCAAAATATACCGGGGGCCGTTACAACTTTGTCTTCCTTGCCGAAAAGATTTGAGTTTGGGGTTAATGGCCTAGGATCTTCTGGGTCGACTGGGATGTGGGTGAGTGGGCGTCTATTAATTTGACCTTGTGCTTCAATGAGAGCATTACGAGTTCCTCGCGAGGAATTACACCTCTTAAAACGACACCTCTTAAAACGAAATCGATACTGACCTTAATCGACTGGATTAGCCGCTCTCATGCACCGCTCATCCAAGGAGAATAAGCCGGATTGAACCTCCAGAGAATCCCTTCGTACTTTGCTGAATAATCACTAAGTTCGAGCTCCATCTCTTTGACATCCTTGTCTAAAAGATTC
Organism: Neoascia interrupta; assembly: GCA_947623515.1. Classification (NCBI taxonomy): domain Eukaryota; kingdom Metazoa; phylum Arthropoda; class Insecta; order Diptera; family Syrphidae; genus Neoascia; species Neoascia interrupta. The sequence continues at coordinate 117,519,983 of OX392463.1, read as the reverse complement.
CTCGTGCCGATGTAATTTAGACCATTGTCGCTATAAAGATAGCGAGTTACGACTATGTTAATTAAAAAGCGGCGGAGCGCCATAGTACATTGGTCGAGGCCCAAGTCGCTGAGTAGCTCGATCTGGACGGCTCGGAATGTAAGGCAGGTAGAAATTATACCATACCTCTTCACCGTCCCTCTTCCGTATTTTACTAGCAGAGGCCCGAAACAGTCAACACCGACGTGTGTAAAAGGTTTACGATCAAAAGCCTGGCGGCCCTCAGGTAGTTCACCCATATTGCATTTCGATTTGATACGCAGCACAACGGACCTAATACTAATTACCCAAGCTCGCTCTCTTACATCGGAGATTATTAAAGATGTTCCCACATGCTGATTTCTGTCATGGTGATGCTGAACAAAGACATCCAGCAGCAGATGGGACTTGGGTAAGATGGTAGGATTTTTAGCGGCATAAGAGATAAGAGCCTTTTGCGCCCGCGAACTCATGCGAATAGTACCATCCTCGTCCAAAAACGGAGAGAGGTTGAAGAGGGGGCTCGAGCTGGCGACTTGTTTTTTCAAGCGCTACACCGGCAGATCCTTTTGAAAGGCGTCTTGTTGTATCTTCCTGAACAACCAATCTTCCCCTTGACGATACTCCAATGGCGTGACGAACCTCTCCTTATCCACTTCGCCTGCACTTTGCCTTAATGCTTTAGAACCCCATTTTTTTTTTTTGTAGATCCTTTTAAAACGTAATAAAAAGGCGATGACTCTCACCGCAGATGCCCACCTAGCCCTGAATCTTGGCAGCAGCTTCTCGAAAATGTCAAAATTAGACCTGTTATCTCATGGTCGTGATAACAGGTCTATTTTGGCTCTAAAATTCGTGGCTCCATATTCCCATCTGTCTCCAATAACTCATCATGCCTTGCCCGGTAGATTGGGCCAGTCGACGAATGGGAGTTTGAGGAAATCCGGACCTCAGAACCATCTCACCTCTTGATTATCCATCGTCGATCTTCCCATCTTGTGCCATCTTCTGCTACATTGTCTTGGCTTCTGATGTAGAACCACTGCCGAGGAGATGATGACTCCAAAATCTCTGCTATTCTTACTGCGACGAAGGATGGGAATTTAAACTTCGATGTGTTGATCCACGCTAACACCGTCTTTGAGTCCGAAAGAAAAATTTTTGCATGAATCGGAATAGTATGGCAACTCTTGACTGTAGATGCTAGACGGACTCCTAGAACCGCAGCCTGTAGCTCCAAGCGTGGCATTGATAGCTTCTTCACCGGACCCACCTTCGACTTTCCATCAAGTGATGGTTCTTGATGAACTGCGCACACGTCGGGGAGCATCTAGGCCCGAACATCATGACTTCACAAATGTAAACCGACGGGTCGCTCCAGCTTTCCCCATTCCTCCACAAAATACGTTGGCATTGCTGGTACTCCTCCTTGATCCGAATTTGGTGAAACATTTCCTTCACGTCTGCATTCACCGCTATCTCGCGTTCACGAAACTTAAAAAGACCAGAATGCAAAGGAACAAGGTTGTCGGGCCCTTTCAAAAGGTGAGTATTTAATGAGACACCGTTCACAGTAGCAGCTACATCAGCTACCACTCGGGGCTTTGGAGGAAACTTGTTGGGGTTGCGAACAATGAATGTCGGTGCATACCAAATTCGCGGCCACTTCTTCTCCAACTCTTCTGCAGAAGCGATTCTTGCCTAACCCTTTGCAAGCAACTGGGCCATATAATTGTTTTTCCATTCCAGTAGCCCAGGTTTCTTCTTCGAACTCTTTTCGAGTCCGATTAAACGGACGTTGTCCGAATCCCACAGAAATCCAATTTCATACCGATTGTCCTTGACTTTTAGTGTACGCTCCATAAGATCCAAGACCTCTTATGGAAAGGATTCCTTTTAGGAAATGTTTTTCCCGAGAGTTGAGGCCTGACACAGATAAATTTGTTTTTATCGCGGTTTCACGCCAAGTAATACCTCTTGTCTACTGAACAGTCAGTTCCTCAGAGGTGCCCTCTAAGTTAAGCTCATTAAAAGGATCTTTCTTCACCAACGTTAAACACGAACCGTGGTCAAGAAAGGTAAATTTGTCCACAAACCTCTGATTATCGCCATTAATTCGAATTGGTGCTACCTTGTACATATGCATCTGAACCTCCCAACTCTTCAATCGCTCTGAACGAGCTCGACGGATGCAGTAAATGACGGTGTCTGCCAGCACAGCCATCGAGGGCACAAATCTGCTTTTTTGAGCACTACCTCCAGTCTTGCTGCACGGGGCTTAGGCAAGTGAAAAAAATTCGGTTATCGCGTGCGAAAGACATCCTCTCGTCAGGTAACAAAGCCTTGAATTCCTTACATTGCGCCAAGGCATGTTGCAGCCTGCCACATTTTATGCATAACCCCTGTGACCCCACGGCAGTCGTCTTCACTTGTTGATGAGTTAAAACTTGGCGAAAAGAGTTGACGGCGCATTTTGTTTTCTGGCATCTGAAAACTCCACCGACTTCACTAAATCAGGTGGCAAGTCAATTATCTTTTCAGTAAGAGAGGCTGCGAAATCCTCTGACGATGCATTGGCGATAGAAGCTTCCTTCCTACGCCAGTCTTGATACAGCCCTGAACTGAGCTTACAAGCAAGGTCGGTCAGGACGTACCCGTTGTAAAGATCGTCTTCCTTCTTCATCGCCTTGATGTCAGCAACAAAACCGTTTACCCTAACGGCCCACACGTGAATGTAAGAGTCGCAGCTTGATTTTAACGCCGGTAGCTTAAGCAAATCACCTGTCAAACCATGCACTAACACATCTGATCGACCAAAAATAGAACGTAGGGAATCCATGATAGCCAAGTCGTCTGAGGAGTATTTTAGTCGGTCACTAAAATACTCGGGCCCTTTCCAAACTGACTAGCTGATAAGCTTCTCCCTTCAGGGCCTTGCGTAAGCGAGCGACGTTCTCTTTGCTCAAAGTTCAGCAGCTTTCCCTCTAAAGTAGTTGAATTAAAGACTTCTTCAAAGTAGGGCCGATCCCGTCGGTTCGCAACGGAGAACGAAGGCAACACTTGGACGTTGTTACGATTTAAAATTGTCAAAAGGCTGGACATGTCTGACTGATGCATAGAAGGCTCCGGAAAATTATCATGCCGGTTTGAAACACCAGTCAAAGGCGTTGACTGAAGGGGCTCACTCACAGCAGGAACTTGTTGACCTGTGACTTCATGCTGAGATTCTTTCGACAAAAGATTATGATTGGCCTGAATCTTTCGCAACAATTCTAGCATTTCCTGGGACAACTTCACGGCGTGTTTGATCGGTGGACATTCTTTAGAATCTCCGGCACGCTCTTGAGCTGGAGGAGGAATGCTGACTTACTTAAGCTTCAATATCTCCATCTCCTTCCGAAGCTCTGCTAGCTCCTCGTTCTTCTGAGCAAAGACGCTTGAGCCACGACTGCAGCCTCCATAAGTTGATCTAACGTGGCCTCTAAATCATTTGGCTCAGAAGGCGGCGGACTAGCGCTCCCGATATTTTGCTCCAAATCGTTGCCGTCACCACTCCCCTCTGCTGGTGCTGCACAATCGCTCTCACCAAAAAACCATGGGGTACTGAGTCGTACTGGCTGGGATCAAACTTGACACAGCTAAAGTGCCACCAACGCCTGCAACGATCGCAACTTACCATATCTAAATCATCTACCTTGCGACATTTAGGAGCGCAACATCTTCGATTGTTGCTAGCCATCGAGATCAATACTGAATAGGTCCAAAAGGTAAATCCAACGAATAGCAAAGAAAAAGGTACAAAGAGAGTACCAGGTTAAAATAAAATTATGTTGTTGCGTGATCGTTTCACAGTGTAAAATTACCGAACAATTTCCACCTTCCAAAATAACAAAAATCCAGATCAATTTGAAGGTGGATTGCAATTTTATTTTCTGCAAATCGATAAAGGTTACAATTTTGATTTAAAAGAAAGATGGATTGTACTTACAACCGTAAACAGATTTAATTAAAGAAAAGTTGTAATTAAAAAAGCACACCCTTAATTATAAGGCAACTTGAAAATACAAATTAAAAGAAATAATGAAATGATAGACCTCTTCGTGGCAAACCTCAAACTCAGAAAAAGACAAATGAAGAAAATGGCGGGTTTGTCTCCTGTGGTTAGGGCTCGCATGCGGTTTTTCGAGTTCGAAAACGAGAAGTTGACAGACGCGAAACACAAAAGGAATTAGGCATTGGCAACCTAATCGGCTCGATGACAGAGGATATTCTTCTTCACTTCTCATTATTTGGAGGCTCTTTTCCTTCATTTTGGAGGCTCAAACCTTCGTTGCTAAATAAAACAAGCTACTCCTGTGTGCTCCGGCGGTCTGTTCGACTGCAAGTAACTGCTTATATACTCTGCATTGCTGCTGTTGATAAGATTCCGTTCAACCACAGATGAACTCTGTGATTGAACGGGTAAAGAGGCGTTGCACTTCATTAATATGCAGAAATAAGCCAGAAAAGCCGCCAAGGCAAATATTTCCGGCCCATCTTACTTCTCTCCCGGGTCGCCGAACATCTGACATCAACATGGTTTTTAGTCTCAGTCTGTGGTGTATTTGGATTCATTACTCCAGCTCTTTTTAGTGGTGATCTTCACGAGAAAGTTCTTCGCGAAGCTTAACTTTCTCAAACTGTCATCCTTAGGGATAGCCAGAAAATTGAGTTTTCCAAGAAGCGTGCCAAACTGCCTTGACCCGATACACCTCTCCCTCTTAATCCCCTTTTTAGCCGTCCTCAAGATCGTTTTTCTAGTCGTTTCCTCAACCACGATGTGTAATGGGGTTAATTCCAATAGCACTTACATGGCTGCGTTTCTGGAGATCTGTGTTTGTTTGTGTGTGTTTTCCAGATGAGTTTACTGTTTAGGATTAAAACCTCAACACTTAACCTCTTGGAATGGTATCAGTATCACCCAGTGCCACCCTTTTGTTGTGCTGGCTTTGACAATTTCCTGTGATGCATGCGCCTTCACTGATCTTGCGCTCACCAAGGACTCGCCTAATTGCTTCGTGTGACGTGTTATCAAATGCCCCTTCGATATAGAGAGCGGTCTCGGTAGATCATTCTGACCCATTTGCAGATTCAGTAGACCCATTCTGCATGAATGCTGGCAGGGTGAAGTTGTCCACAGCTGTTTCCATTGTTTTCAGAAGAAATATGTAAGCTGATCGTTCTATAGCGCTTCGGTTGGTTGGGTTTTTCCCATTTATTTATTCCCCACAATTGGAATAAATACAACCTTTGCCACTTTGCACTGGTCCGCTATATATCCCAGAGCAGGACTACTTTTTGCTATTCTTACCAAGTGGGGGAGTAGCATTTGTTGCGCCATCTGTAACAGGTCTGGTGAAATGCCGTCCACACCAGGTCACTTAGAAGGTGGAAAGGAGCTTATTGCCCATTTTAATCGGCCCCTAGAGCAAATGGCTTTCGCTGTCTGCCAGTCTTCCCTACGAGGTCTCGCCCTGCTCCAGACATTAGTGTTAGTGGAGCGAGTTTCCGGGAAAGTGAGTGTCTAAGAGCAGCTGTACTCTCTGTTCCTCATTCGCAGTGTAGCTGCCACCTACTTTCTTGAGAGACGTGTAGGCACTCCACCTGATTTGCAAGAGCCTTGTAAATCAGGTTCATAATTCTAGTTTGGAAGAAGCAGTAGTCTTGTAATTGAAAAGGATAGGAATGCTTAAGTCGTCGGGCGAAATTTATTTCAGTGCAGTTCCAACACCCTCATCTGCCTTAGAAAAAGACCGGTTCCTGTGTTAAACCTGACCGTTGTTGAATTCACCAGGCTTAGTGTAGTTTTTACTTCCGTGTACTGTCTGAGTTGGATTGACAATTCTCTTCAGTTGCGTTAGTTAAAAAGGAGTTTAATCGAACTTTACTGAGTCAACCTTTTTGTGGTGCTGGGTTACGCCGTTTACATTTCATTTTCCTTTTAAAATTTCCTACGGGCTGATTTGACTAGCTCTATGAGCGCTAGGCGCTAAGAGCTTATATTAAGCTTTTTGTCTTTTTTAAATATCTGCAGTCATGAACCCGCTTTGCGAAGGCACACTTTTTTACCTCTTATACCATTTAATATGCTCTTTATTATTTTGTGCTTATTTTTATAGTCTTACAATGGTTTCCTTTTTACTTTGCAGTTACCAAGGACTATTACACGAATTTTATTGAATCATTACAAATGGGACAAAGAAAGGCTCATGGAAAGATATTTTGATGGCAATCAAGAGGATTTCTTCAGAGAGGCCCATGTTATTAATCCATTTATTAAATCAAATTTAGTGAACAAACCAAAGGTAAGTATAAACACATTTGCACTTTGATCCCGGGTCTATAAATTGATCTCTCTTTAATTTGCAGCAACAGATATCGAACTCTGTAGCCGAAGAATGCGAAATATGTTTCACATTGCTGCCACCGAGCGTAAGTCTTTCACGATATATTTATTTGCGAAGCTATTTTAACAGCAGCATTTCTTTCGCAGTCAATGACAGGTCTAGAATGTGGCCATCGTTTTTGCAAGACCTGCTGGGGCGAGTATCTTACAACGAAAATCGTTGCCGAAGGCAATGGTCAATCCATTGCGTGTGCAGCCCATGGCTGTGATATTCTGGTCGATGACGTGACCGTAACCAAATTAGTAACTGATCGTCGGGTTAAAGTTAAATACCAACACCTAATCACGAATAATTTCGTCGAATGCAATCGACTATTGCGCTGGTGTCCGTCCGTGAATTGCACGTATGCGATCAAGGTGACATATGTTGATGCACGCCCGGTGCGCTGCAAGTGCGGACACGTGTTCTGCTTCGATTGCGGTGAGAATTGGCACGATCCGGTGCAGTGCCGACTCCTCAAAAAATGGATAAAGAAATGTGATGATGACTCGGAGACGTCGAACTGGATTGCGGCGAACACCAAGGAGTGCCCCAAGTGCAATGTGACGATCGAAAAGGATGGTGGTTGCAATCACATGGTGTGCAAGAACCAAAATTGTAAGCATGAATTTTGTTGGGTTTGCTTGGGCTCATGGGAACCACACGGATCGTCATGGTACAATTGCAATCGTTTCGATGAGGACGAAGCCAAAGCTGCTAGGGATGCTCAGGAGAAATTGAGGTCATCATTGGCCAGGTACTATTCGCGTGTGTCTCAGAATACATTCACTTGGATACAAACATACTTTTTGGTTTGCTTTCAGGTATCTTCATTATTACAATCGCTACATGAACCACATGCAGTCGTTGAGGTTTGAAAATAAATTGTACGCCTCCGTTAAGCATAAGATGGAGGAGATGCAGCAACACAACATGTCCTGGATTGAGGTTTTTTTTTACTTACTTGTAACTCATTTCTTAGGAACGTAAATTAAACGGAAAATCTGTTTCAGGTGCAATTTCTTAAGAAAGCTGTCGATATTCTATGCCAATGCCGCCAGACATTAATGTACACGTACGTTTTTGCGTATTATCTTAAGAAGAACAATCAGTCCATGATATTCGAGGATAACCAAAAAGATCTTGAGAGCGCCACTGAGAAACTCTCGGAATACCTAGAACGTGATATCACATCGGAGAACTTGGCAGATATAAAGCAAAAAGTTCAAGATAAATATAGGTAAGTGGAAGAAATGTTTTTATTTGAAACACAAGAGCTTAAATAGCAGAAATTACTTGAACATGAGCACAAACAACATGGAATTGTGTATACGTTCCTTAAGACAAACACGGTTATTATTTTTTTTAAAAGACAAGCGTTTTCGTGACGATGAAAAAGCTGATTTTTCTTGAAGTCTACATAGGAAATAGCATGCCTGCCTATAGTAAAGAAGGACTTAACTATGACAAGCCTCATAGAAAATATGCTAAAACCAATTATTTGCCTCACTAGAAGCCATAAGATTGTAATTTTTTATTTTAAATTTTCCTCATAATTTAATGAATTATAAAAATCATCTGCGAATATTATCAATTGATATTAACAATACAATCTTGACTTAAAATTAAACACTTTCCCAAGAAGGGTGAACAACTTTTCTTGCACTGAAGCTGCTTACAAAGCACTGGTTGTAACGTTGTAACCACAAGCTTCGTGGGTTGTAAATTTTACACAAGATATTTTTTGCAATGTATTTTGCTTCCTTGAGTTTTTCTTGAAGATTTTCTTTTAGCGATAGAAGTAATATTTTTATCTGGTTTGGGGACCTACGAAAGTTGGACTCTAGTGTCTGGTTGTCGATTGCGTTTTTGCAAATATCTATGGGTGATTTATTCCCTATCTAAGGTGGTTTTTGAAACGCTAACAGAATAATAAGAAATCAAATACACTTCTTCATAGTCGACAGCAGGCTGTAACAGGCTAAAGATGTAAATAAAGAGTTAAATAAAATAAAACAAAGCAGAAATAACGAGTTACATGAAGAATAAAATGAAAAAACATAAACATAGCCCTTACGGAAACATGCAACGAACTACTTAAGCCTAAACTCTTAATACCGAAACGCCAATCGATAAACAACACAATTCTGAGTGTCATGAAAGATTGGCGGCTATTTAAATCCAACACACCGAAGTACAAAAAATAAAAATCATTATAAAAAGACAAATGAAAGAGTTCTAAGATTAAGTTTTGGTCAAAGGAATGTCTAGTTAAAAAACTTCTAAAAGCAACAATTACAGCTTTTAAGAAATAAAAACAAGTAACTGGACTTGAATTCAAAAGACAATATAGATGTCTGGAAGATGACACTGGAAATATATCAATCGACACATAGTAACAGCATGGGTAAAGTTTTTTTTTTTATTTTTTTTTTTATTTTTTTTGTTGAATACTAGCAGGTATATAATACCGAAGTAGCCGATATTGGTTATGCCCGATTTCCACGTGCTAAAAAACCACCCATTTATGAGAGACACTATGAAACTGCCAGAACGCACTTCATAGTAGTAAATTTTCGCTCTCTCATAATACTTCTTGACTACAACTAAGTTAACTTAACAAGTAGTTTACGCTTCCATAGTGTTAATCGCATTGGATAGGTTGCTTTCCAGTGAATGCACCTACTAAGCCGTTCATTCATGCGGCTTCAACCTACGTCGCTAGATCGAAGGGTCTTATTCTTTGTAGTCGTCGTTCGTTGTTTACATCGTTAAGAGTCTCGTTGAGAGTACGTATCATTTCATTGTTGCAATGAACATGAAGGCGAGCATTTAGCTTTCGAGCAAAGTTTGTTACTTCTTCGCTCACGGTAGCTATTCCTAAATCTCTGTGAATATCACTGTTCCTAATATACCATGGAGCATTCACAATTGCTCTTAGTGTCTTGTTTTGGAAAGTCTGCAACATGGACATGTTGCTCGGCTTGGTACAACCCCAAAGTTGTATACCGTATGTCCAGGACGGCTTTAACACCTGCCTGTACAAGAGCAGTTTGTTATATATGCTTAATTTCGAAAATCTTCCGATAAGCCAATACATTTCCCTGAGCCTAATCTCGAGCTCGTCACGCTTCTTCTTTACGTGTGGTTTCCACCTAAGTTTAGCGTCCAGTGTCATCCCTAGATACTTCGCTTCATTTGCAAAAGGTATTTGTGCAGAATTTATGAACAGAGGTAAATTGTTAACCCTTCTGTAAGTGAAATTCACATGCGTAGACTTGTTCTCGTTAAGAGCGATTCGCCAAGTCTTCGTCCAGACACAAATTCTGTCCAATGCTCGTTGGAGGCTTCTCGTTGATGACTCGACTGATTCACCTGTTGCCAGGATGGCCGTATCGTCCGCAAACGTGGCCACGACAGTCTCGTCATCTAGAGGTATGTCTCTTGTGTAGAGCAGGAACAGGGTCGGACCGAGGACGCTTCCCTGGGGTACGCCAGCCCGAATTTGCTTGAAACTCGAGTATTCACTACTACACCTAACACGAAAGAGTCTGCTTTCAAGATAATTTTCCAATATTTTAAACATGTCTTCCGGCAAGTTTTGCCGTAGCTTATATTTCAAGCCTTCGTGCCATACCTTGTCGAAGGCTTGCGATACGTCGAGGAAAGCACTTGAACATATTTTTTTCCCTTCTAAGGCTTTTTCAATTTCATGCGTTATTCTGTAGACTTGATCTATTGTGGAATGGTTAGGTCTGAAACCGAATTGATGATCCGGGATCAAGCGTCTTTCTGCAATTATTGGTTGTAATCGCTTCAGCAGAAGTTTCTCGAATACTTTCGATATTATCGGCAGAAGCGATATGGGCCTATAAGATTTTTTATCATTTGCGTATTTCCCCGGTTTTGGAACCATACTGACTTCAGCAACTTTCCATTGTCTTGGAACGTATAGAAGTCTAAGAGAAGCGTTTATCATATAAAGTAGCTTGACTAATGCCTTTTTTGGTAGCTCTTTCAATATTTCGCCAGTGATCAGGTCGTAACCCAGGGCCTTGTTATTTTTAAGTTTGCTAATTGTCTGTCGGAGTTCAATTAGCGAAACTTTTTTCATTCTAAAGCTATCAGGTTCCGCGTTGTTGTTTAGAACGTCAGCCAACGGCGGACCGTCGAAAGGCTTGAATGTTTCTTCTAAATGTTCAGCAAACAAATTCGCTTTCTCTTTGTCTTCTCTTGCCCATTCGCCGTTAGCTTTTTTTATTGGTGCCGAGTGGATTATAGGTTTCTTGATAGACTTAACTGCTTTCCACAGCGAGTAGTTTGAGCTCCTATCCGCCGACAAGCCTTCAAGGTATTCAGTGGTCTCACGATTTTTAAGATCTTGCAACATTCCTTTCAGTTTGTTAGAGAGGGTAAGTAGCATGGGTAAAGTAAATCAAAAAGTTTTTCCCCGGTGACAGAAGTGTAGGCTGTCCTCGATGTGCAATAACAGGCCTTGAAACTTGGTGGAAGAAGTTTGCCAAGTCATTCGAAAAGCCTCGATAAAATTCCAATCGAAATAATCAAGCCCTCGTCTTTCTTGCGTAGGCCCTCGTCTTTCTGCGTAGAAAGACGAAGCCCAACCAGGTCGACGAAGAGTCAAGCGATCGAAACAAGACCAGAAAGTTCTATAAAAAGGTAAGCAGCTGGCAACTACTTTAGAGCCGGAACGCAGGCTCTTCGAAACAGCGAAGGAAACCTAGTCACCGAGGCACAGGGGACAGTAGAAGATATCAAGCAGCATTTCCAGCAGTTGCTTAATGGGCGTTATGTGCAAAGAGTGCAAGCGGTTCAAGACAGAAAATAAACTGTACCTGAAAAGAACGAAAGACCAGTCGACAAAGAGAAGGTCCCAGCTCCTAGTGTTGAAGAATTTAGCTTAGCTATAAAAACTGAACTCGCACTCCGGTGCATGTTCGGAACTGTTCCGGACATGTACCGGATTACGGTAAGAGATGCATTGTCATATGCATTCTTCCATCTAGTTCTGGAGATAATAGCGCGCAGGGTAAAACGGCCTTAGGCGTTCACAGAGTATAGCTCATCACTAGCAGATTTATATAGTTCGGCAGTTAGGCTGTCTGCCCCGGTTGCTTTGTAGCACTTAAGCTTAGACACAACTACTTTCACTACTTTCACTTCATACAGGCCGGGTCGGTATTCGTGGGTAACGTTTTCGCCCGGGTTGAATGGTTCGTTGGCTCGTTCTGTCTGACAGCGTCTTCGCTGTTATACAGTTTGCAGAAACTGTTTTTTCCAAATCCTCAGCACCAACAGCGATTCCACTACGATGTTCCTGACAGGCTTCGGTTCGAACTTAATACCCCTGGCAGGACGTTTTGATCCTCTGGTAAAACTTTCGAACCGCATTCCTGTTGTAACATCTCTCTATCTCTTCAACCGCGCGCTTCTCGTGCTTTCTCTTTTTCCTTCGGAGAAGCCGGTGTTCCTCTCTCCTCCTTTGCTTGTAGAGCTCGCGAGCAGCTCTAGTCCTTCGGTGCAGAACCGCTTTGTATGCTTCCTGTTTATAGTTCACCCAACTTCATTTCACTATATTACCAGAATGTCAGAGGATTACGCACTAAAACAGCTTCAGTCCTACTAATTCCCAAAAATTGCCTTACGACATATTTGCTCAACGGAATCGAATCTCTGCCCAGATATAAAGTATCGTGAGTTGTTTACTTCTGATTTTATCCTGTTTCGCGCTGATGGTAACAATAATGGTGCCGAACGGGATGGCCGAGTAGTTCTCTTGTCTATCCACAACCGCTACGACCCCACACCTTTAAAGTCATCGAACTCCGCAGACTTCAATTTTTCCAGTGCCACTTTAACCCTCCCGAATCGAAAGCTCTAGATAGCCTGCTGCTATATTCTTCCCCCTCAACCCACTCACTGCTATCAACTTGCTATCAATTTTATTGACAAAATTTTCGATATTGCTGACCCCAATGATATTGTTATAATCTGTGGCGATTTCAACCTCCCGCACCTGAAGTGGTCTATGTCCGATGATGAAACCCACTTTATCGCCACTTCCCCCTCTCGCAAAAGGAAATCCTTTTTTCTGATCCCCTCTCTGACTCTGGGGTTTTTCAACTCAGCAATTCCCTCTTACGCTATTCGAGGCCGTTCAACGTAGATTTATTTGTTTTGCCCTTCGCGGTCTGCCCTGGGAAAAAACCTTTAATTTACCCCCCTATAATGATCGTATGAATTTAATAAACCTGCACTCGATAGAAGAACGTCGTGAGGTTGCAGACATTCTTTTCATCCACGACCTAATTACCGGTAACATCGATTGCCCCACATTGTTGCACATGATCCCAAAAATTCACGTAACTTACGCTTTATGCCCCTCTTTCGTATCAACTTCCATCGTACGAACTATGGCTTCCATGAGCCAATGTCTAGAATGCTGCGTAATGCTAACTCCACTTTCACATAAAACAACGCACTCTAAAAATGTCCCCTACGCTCGCCCATCCTCCTCCCACCCTCCTACCATTAGATATTAAGATAACTATAAGTTTTGATTGTTTAATATTTAAGTTAAGTAAAGCTTATATTAAGCTAACAAAGTTCCCCATTGGGGGTGTCAAATAAAAAAAGGTTTTGGGAGACTCGGTTGGAGAAGGACCTGGTGAACTCTTGCGATTTTAGTCGGCCGACGTCAAACTTCCTCACAGTACTTCCATTATTTGGCGTTGGTGGGGATACCCGCAGCTGTACCTTGTCCGAGTCAATATTGGCCCCTCGAAAAGTTCGGACATCCATGACACTGGAGCAGTGCCTCGCGTCTATCACAATGTGTTCAATCTGGTTAACGGTTTATTGACCAGAGAACTCCACGTCCCTTAGTGGATATTGAGATGCGGAAACTGTGTACTAGCTACCACAACGTGTCCCGCAGCAAAGTCCGATGAGCCGGCATCCGTTATCGGAGGTCGTGTCGTGCAGGCTGTGCTTTCCGACTGTACAACCAAAGATGCCCTCCTCCCATTCTAGCTTGGCATTAATATCGTAGCTAGGGCACTGCTCATATGTTTTGTCCAGGAGTTCGTAGAACATATCTTTTGCGTTGTCATCTTTCTCCTCTGTGGGGGCATGCGCGCATATGAGGCCAATGTTGGCGAATCGAGCCTTGAAGTGGATCGTCGTGAGGCGCTCGCTCACAGGGTTGAAGCTCAAGACTTTTTGCCTAAGTCTGCCTCCAACAACGAACTCACATCAAAATAAGCTCTGATTTTTATGTCTGTTGCAGTCGCCGTAGTAGAAATCGCAGTTTTTTATCTTCCTTTTGCCCGGCCTATCCCACCGCATTTCTGGGATGGCAGTGATATCTCCTTTCCAATTGTTAAGGGCCTCCGCTGATTGCTCGGTCGCACCCGCACGCAGCCTATTAAGGGACCTAACATTCCACGTGAAAATACGAGCCGCTATAGCTAACACCTAAGTGTCCACTAAAATGTCAGCTGCTGTTGTCCAACTCAATTGTCGCCGCCATGACTTTTTTCATAATTCAGCCCAAAGAAATTTCTTGGGCTTAATTTCGGAGCGAGGGGAAATTTGAAACTCTCATTTTTGCTCTCTCTCCTGTCAAAAGCTACACAAAAATCGTGTACGGGAACAGGATTTGGCTATTTTTTGTAGGTTTGGGTCGTTTTGTGATTTATAAACTGTGCATTTACAAATAATTTAAAGTGAAATCGAATCTTCAAATTCAAAAACTGTTCAGAATTCAATACAAAACATCAAATTGAACACCAACAACAACACTTTTAGCAACGGAACTAAACATCTTGCTTTCACTGCCCGACCTTTACTTCAATCAACAATGTAAATTTAATTCAATTTTTATCAAATACTTGTATAATACTAATAATAAACACTGTCATAATCATAATTCTCATCATTCACTTGACATTCAAAAATGGACTCCCCCCTTGGAACTGTATCGATAAATTTTATAAATTTTTCTTCTAGGTATTGCGAGAAGCGACGAAAAGTCCTATTAGATCACGTCCACGAAGGCTATGAAAAAGAATGTTGGGACTATACTGATTGATAAGCCCCGGTGGTGGTCATCTTCACACAGCATACCAGGAAAAGCGCTCAATTTGTAACGAAACATCAATAAAATTAAAGAGTTAATTTACGAAGGCAAATAAAATGTGCTTGTGTGGGAAAAGTAACCAAACTAAAAAAAAACTTCAATTCATAGTTCGCTAGTTCACAATCTTTCCTCGAAGTTAGATTGTATTTTGTCTGTTCATCTTGTGTAGAGAGAACAATCTTTTTAGAGTCGCCACAAGCAGCTCCATCTAATGGAAGTCGTTGTGCGTAAACCCTGTAAATACAAAGTTTAGGAAAAAAATATTTTAAGAAATAAAAAGATTTTGCGTTTTCGTTTGGAGACTATTGTGAACAAAAATGAATGAGAAAAATATAAATTATATTATATTACAATATAATGTATAAGAAATAGAAGGAAAAATCTACCCCCCCCCCCCCCCCAAAAAAAAAAAAAAACATTGATAGAGTAGGTCCTATTTGAGTAGGAAAAAAGAGATTCAAATATATAACAAACAGCATAAATATAAACATAATATAAATAATAAATAACCGTTCTTCTGTGGAAACAAATTTGCAAAACACGAAACCATTTAAACAATGAGAAAACAATCTATGTGTATCAAATAAACTTCACAAGAAAAAAAAAACTTAAATTTAAATAAACGTCCTTTTTCTTCATCGTAATAGTAAAGCAAGAGTGGTTCTCCCCATTCAATCAAAAAATAAATAAGTAAAAAAAAAATAAACAAAAACAAAATACAAGTAACCATTCGGATAAATTTACATTTCCAAAATTGAGCCGCTAGAAGGAACAATAAATTTTACTTCCTCTTAGTCATTCATAATTTTCTTATATTTTTTTTTTAAATAAATAAGATAAATTAACGTGATGGAAGGAAAATTCTAATAAAACAAGCATAAGTAAAATTTAATTGATTAATTGAATGTTGGAATGATTTTACAATATTTTAATTTTTATTGATATCTCTATGATTATTGAGTTGCAATTGACTTTATAATTAATATTATTATTACATTGTTGTGTTTGCTCCCTTTT
Source organism: Neoascia interrupta (assembly GCA_947623515.1). Classification (NCBI taxonomy): domain Eukaryota; kingdom Metazoa; phylum Arthropoda; class Insecta; order Diptera; family Syrphidae; genus Neoascia; species Neoascia interrupta. The sequence goes on along the minus strand of OX392463.1, from coordinate 117,504,365 downwards.
TCCTAGTTTATATTATACATAAAATATTATATTATTAACTTTAACAAACAAAAAACTAAAAGAATAAAAAAAATACAAAAAATTAAACTTATTTTTCGGAGAAAAAAATGAAAATAAATATTTTGAAAATTTAATTGATAATTGTTTTTGTTTTTTTTTAAGTAAGTGAAGTGACCACCATTGTGGATGCTCGAAACATCTTCATGATTTTCTTACTCTTTTCATAATTGCTTGTCTATTACTGTAGATTGTTCGCCACAGAGTCAAGCCATTTCAGGTGCGATCCCGAGGCCAAGACGAATTTAAGGCCTAAAAAAGCTGTATTATTTCCAATAATCGTAAAGACTGCAAGTAAGAAAGTTAAAAGTCTTTTGTTTTAACCTGTCACTTCTGGTAGACTTCGAAACAGCGCTGTCATCCCAGCCATATTCAGTAAAAAAAACTTTTAGCTTAGTCCTTGCAATCCTTACGATTATTGGTTAAATTTAAAGTTTTTAATGATTTTGATGAGTTTGATAAGGAACATTCAATGTTTCCAAACCATCGAAGCTGCGACCACATCTTGTAGTGCTAGAAGACGGCAGACACCTAGTCCAAGCTCCCATAGCACTGGAAAATACGTCACAGAACACTTATTTTTAAATGGGTGGAAAAAGTAGCAAAACATGTAAGAAATAAAATGAAGATGGCAGACAAATGAATTTATGTGCGTTTCTATTTTTTATGCATTTTTGAAAACACTAAAAAAACAACTAACTTACGTCATAAGAACACATTTTGAACATTATATGTACAATGACTTCAAAAATATTGGTCTGCCTGAAATAATATGTTTTTTAATATGTCAATCCGCTCTAGATGACCAAGCCATCGTAGACGTTGTGTTTTGAGGCACACTTCACTAGTTCGATATTTTTTTTTTGCTGATTTCTGTTGAATAGAAAAAAAACTGGTCATGCACACGATCAATTTTCAATGTGACAAATGCGTCACAGTGTGCGTTGTTAAGATCAATACTTCGGGTGTAAAATTTTTCAGTGTTTTTTTGGCTTGCTTGAAAACAAATTACTCCTCCCAGTAAAAGTAGTAGGTAGTTATAGTTTCACTACAATCTATTCCACAAGGCATGGAAAAAAATCGTTTTACCCCATAAGGATGTTTGTGTTTGTAACATTGAAGTAGAAAGGAGGGTCTTGGCATTTTTTATATGTTCGTAGTCTAATTAGATGTCCGTCCAAAAATGGAAAAAGAACCTCTTATGGTATCACTACGTTGTTCGTCCGTCCGTCCAATCGTGTTATAACTTCTGAACGGTAAGTCGTAGAAAGGCAACATTTTCTTTAAATTTTCTTAATTTTTTTTTAATTTTTTTAAAATATTGAAAAGTTTTTGAGAAATGAAGAGTTGAAAATGGGTGACGCTTTTTTAAGTGTTTGCGCCCGTAACTTTTATACCGTATGGATAAGCAATTTGCTTAAAGAAAGGCTCATAATAGCAAGATTAGGTAATGTGGAAGTAGTAATAAAGACTTAAAATAAAAAGTACTTCTATTGCAACTAGGGAAGAGGTTAAGTTCTTAAACTCTAGCTAACAAACTCACCTGGATTCCACACATGAATTCCATATGCAAAAAAAGCTGCTGCAGCTATATGGACCCTAAACCAGCTCTTTGGTAAAACATGGCGACTCAATCCTAAAATAAGTCTGTGGGTCTAGTCTATACTGAAATAATTTTCTATGGCGCCGCCATATGGTCAAAAAAGTGCGAGCAGCGAACCGTCAAAGAAAAACTTAACAAACTGCAAAGACTAGCGTGCACTGAAGCTATGTGAATCACTCCCACAGCTGGTATGGACATTTTACGGGCACTAAGATAGGCTATAAACTTTCAACGTAGATATACACACAAGAAAGAAAATCTACAGCGGCATCTAGAAACACTGAAGAAAGTGGATCTAGTCAGGGAACTGACACAATTCAGTGATATTATAGCCCTGCTATTGTAAGCTTTAACGAAAACTACAAAATTATTATCCCGAAAATAGAAAAATGGATTAGCAATTCACATTAGCTAAATAATGACGCCCAAATCTCACCAGAGTCAAGATTTCACTGTTCTCGGACGCCTGGCTGTCCATATATTTCCAATAGCTCCAGAGCTGTTTGGGAATGTCACCAAATTCTATATACACTGACCAGCAAAAGCAGTGTAAAACTGATTTGGGAGCCAGGACACGAAAACTATGGGGGAAATGAAAAGGTGTCGGGTTTCACTATGGCAGACATTTGACATCAATTAAAAAGCTGGCTCAACGGCGTCTCTTTACAAAAGTGAAATAATCTGGAAGGTCACAAATATTGCATTTATTATTTGAGAACGAATGAATTTTCACAAAAAGAAAACTAAAACTATCAAATACCAGTGCGATTACGATTCTAGTAATAATATGCACAGCAACTGGATAATACAGTGCTATGAAATATTAAGTATAAATTAACATATAAATTGATAAATTCAACACTTTCCCTTGTTATTTTATAGTTAACATTTTTAAGTTAGTCCTAATCGAGCGCATAAAATCTTGAATCGCGGGCTTGGTAGTGGTTTTGTCATTATATCTGCCAATTGGTCTTCAGTTGAGATCTGTTGAATCCCGATCTTCCCTTCATTAAATTTTTCTCTATGTTTGGTTCTTCGGTGAAATTCTGGATTTTGCGCAAGTTGAACTTACTTACTTACTTAAGGTGGCACTACAGTCCGGGGTGGACCTGGGCCTCAGCCAACAAGCTTCGCGAGCCAGCTCTGTCTCTAGCTAGCCGTCTCCAGTTTCGCACGCGAAGTTGGCTGAGGCCTCTTCCACTTGCGTTTTGAAGATTTTCCGGGCCGGGGCGTTGGTGTCCATCCGCTCTAGATGACCCAGCCATCGTAGACGTTGTGTTTTGACTCTTTTGGCTAGGTCGGTATTGCTGTACAGCCTGTACAGTTCGATGTTATATCTCCTCCTCCACTCGCCGTCTATGCAGACGGGACCGTAAATCGTCCGAAGAATTTTTCTCTCGAAGCAGCCTAAAGTGTTTTCATCCGCCATTGGCAGGGTCCATGCTTCTGCACCGTAAAGCAGGACTGGGATGATGAGGGTCTTATACATGGACACTTTAGTTGCTCGAGAGAGGGCTTTGCTACCCAATTGCCTCCTTAGCCCAAAGAAACAGCGATTGGCAAGAGTTATCCTTCGTTTGATTTCAGCGCTGGTGTCATTGTCTGAAGTGAAAGCGGAACCCAGGTAGACAAAGCCCCTAACTAACTCAAAATTATAGCTGTCGATGGTGATGTTTTGTCCAAGACGTCGGTTTTGCCTATATTATATATATATATATACTTGGTTTTGCCCTCATTGACTGCTAAACCCATATTCACCGCTTCCGTCCCAATACTCACGAAGGCTTGACTGACATCACGCTTTGTTCTACCGATTATGTCAATGTCGTCTGCGTATGCGAGTAGTTGGACGGACTTTTGAAAGATTGTACCTCTGGTGTTGGCGCGAGAGTTCTGCACAATTCTCTCAAATATGACGTTAAAGAAGGCGCATGACAGCGCGTCGCCTTGTCTAAACCCTTTTTTGACATCAAAGGGGTCGGTGAGGTCTTCGCCGACCTTGACGGAACAGCGTGAATTTTCCATCGTCATCCTGCACAGACTGAGTTTGGCAGGGATGCCAAAACTAGACATTGCGCTATATAGCTCGTCTCTATAGATGCTGTCATACGCGGCCTTGAAATCGATGAAGAGGTGGTGTGTATCGATTTGGAATTCCTGGGTTTTCTCCAACATCTGCCGCAGTGTGAATATTTGATCGATGGTGGACTTTCCTGGCCTAAAGCCACACTGATATGTGCCTATCAGATTGTTGACAAACGGGTTCAGGCGTTCACACAGTACAGCAGAAAAGATCTTGTATGCGATGTTAAGAAGACTTATGCCCTTGTAGTTGGCACAACTCAGAGGGTCTCCTTTCTTCAGGATCGGGCAAACTATGCTGAGGTTCCATTCGTCGGTCATGCTTTCTTCTGACCATATCTTGCAGATGAGCTGGTGCATGCTCCTAACCAGCTCATCGCCAGCGGATTTAAAAAGTTCGGCAGCTAGGCCATCTGCTCCGATGGCTTAAACACACAATGACTTGAGCTTAAACACAGCTACTTTCACCTCCTCCAGGTCGGGTGGGCGGTATCGTTCGTCGGTAACGTCTTCGCCCGGGTTGAATGGTTCGTTCTGCCTGACAGCGGTATTTAGTTCGTTCTCGCCGTTATACAGTCTGCAGAAGTGGTCTTTCCAAATCCTCAGCACCGACTGCGATTCTACAACGATGTTCCTTTGATGGTCCTTACAGGCTTCAGTTCGAAGTTTATACCCTTGGCAGGACCTTTTGATCCTTTGGTAAAACTTTCTAACCTCATTCCTGTTGTAACATCTCTCTATCTCTTCAACCGCGCGCTTCTCGTGCTCTCTCTTTTTCCTTCGGAGAAGCCGGTGTTCCTCTCTCCTCCTCTGCTCGTAGAGCTCGCGAGCAGCTCTAGTCCTTCTGTGCAGCGCCGCTTTGTATGCTTCCTGTTTAGCTGCATGTGCTTGCCGGCATTCATCGTCAAACCAGGGGTTTCGTTGTGGTCGCCGTGTGAAACCCAGCACTTCAGAGGCGGCGTCTCTGATGACATTTGGCTATCCCAAGTAACACAGAAGCTCTTGCTTTGGCCACCATTACGTTTACAGCACCACATCCTAAAACCTAAGGTTCTTGAAGTTGGTTTTATACAAGTATCAGGGCCCCCTACAAAACCCCTATAAGGATGATTTGACACTTTATAGAACTTAATTTTGGGTGCAGAAAGGGCTCTAGTTCGGGCTCTTATATAACTTTTTTGACAGTCAATACATTTTAGGCACACACACTTCGAGGTGTTTACCTTTTACTGTCATGGTGTGGTTTTTATTGTAGTTAGGTATACAAACATTTCTATCTTATTCTTTGAAAGTGTTGATGTTTTTGCACAAATAACTTCGTTCACATTAAATGGTAATGAAATTAATGAACAAACCGAGTGCATTTAATTAGCAGAAAACAAGGTGCGCATCTAGTTTCTTCGAATGATTTATTAAAATAGGACGAAAAGAAACAATGCTCTTCTTGAAATATAAAATATAACATAAAATAAAGAGTGTAAGTTTTAATGTAGAGCCCACATAGCACCGTTGTAACACTTAAGGTGTTCTGCAATGCCTTTTAGAAACTTTGGGTTCTATTTAGCACTGTCTAGCTTCATGTAGAACTATTATAAAGTTTTGTGTTTGCTGTCAAACATGGCGCTAATTTATTTAGGGTTGCCATCACTCTCTTTTCTTTCTTTTCGGATATGCGTTGGTTTGACTACTTGAAATTATTGACATGGCAGACGTTAATTGAAATATATATTTTACAGGCTGTTTTTATCTTTTCCATGAATGTAGTTTATACCTTAACAGTTATATCATTCTATAAAAATTTAAGTTTCTTTTGTTTAGATGATTGCTTGAAATGTTCTCACAACAATTTCTGTCAATTACATTGTTTTCTATTGTATGACTTATGGCAACTCCCAAGTGCTATATAAGAGTGCAAAGTAGTACTTCGGGTGTGTCAAACCTATAGTGTTAGGAAACAGGTGCTAGAAAGGTCTACAGAACTTGCGCTATAGAACCCTTCAGCACTTCTTTCCTTATAACTTGAGTGCTAGGAACGTTTATAGCACCATGTTTACGGAACCTTTTTGTTTTCTATTGTATGACTTATGGCAACTCCCAAGTGCTATATAAGAGTGCAAAGTAGTACTTCGGGTGTGTCAAACCTATAGTGTTAGGAAACAGGTGCTAGAAAGGTCTACAGAACTTGCGCTATAGAACCCTTCAGCACTTCTTTCCTTATAACTTGAGTGCTAGGAACGTTTATAGCACCATGTTTACGGAACCTTTGCTGCTAGCACTTTTAGTTTTATAATGTTGGTGCTGTAAACGTTTCTATGACCAATTTTATAATTAAATAAGCTGCGCACCAATGGTACGATAACGAAGCCTTGCAAAACCATTAGTGCTAATGAAGAGCATTTTGAGTGTCTTATAAGTACAATATTCAAAAACCAATGCTTAGGTTTTTGAATATTGGTCTTATAAGACACTCAAAATGCTCTTCATTAGCAATTGGTTCCAGAGTGTGCTACTTGGGATATCAATACTTGATGCTGGTTGCATAGGACTTCGTAGAAGGTTTTGAGAGACTCGGTTAGTGAAGGACCTGGCGATCTCTTGCGATCTCACAGTATTTCCATTACTTGGCGCTGTTCGGGATATCCGCAGCCGTACCTTGGCTACAACAAGGTAGTGATCTGAGTCAATGTTGACCCCCGGAAAGTTCGGACATCCATGATACTGGAGGAGTGCCTTGCGTCGATCGCAATATGGTCAATCTGGTTGACGGTTGATTGATCGGGAGATCTCCATGTCCCTTTGTGAATATTGAGATGCGGGAACTGTGTACTGGCTACCACAACGTGTCGCCCCGCAGCAAAGTCGATCAGCCTGAATCCGTTATCGGAGGTCGTGTCGTGCAGGCTATGCTTTCCGACATTACGACCAGGATCGCCTAGGACAATCTTAATGTCGTAGCTAGGGCACTGCTCATAAGTTTTGTCCAGGAGCTCGTAGAACATATCTTTGGTGTCGTCATCTTTCTCCTCTGTGGGGGCATGCGCGCATATGAGGCTAATGTTGGCGAATTTAGCCTTGATGCGGATCGCCGCGAGGCGCTCGCTCACTGGGTTGAAGCTCAAGACTTTTTGCCTAAGTCTGCCTCCAACAACGAAACCACATCCAAATAGGCGCTGGTCGCAGTTTTTCATCCTTATTTTGCCCGGTCCGTCTCACCGCATTTCCGGGATGGCAGTAATGTCTGCCTTGCAGTCGTTAAGGGCCTCCGCTAGTTGCTCGGCTGCACGTGGTATGTTAAGGGACCTAACATCCCCTGTGTAGATCCGTAGCTCGTTGTCCTTTTGTCGTTTGCATTGGTCGTCAACAGCAAATCCGTCCGAATCCAAGGCTTCCTTTTGTCCTTTTGTCGTTTGCATTGGTCGTCAACAGCAAATCCGTCCGAATCCAAGGCTTGTTTCTGCTTCGGAACTGGTTTTTCTTTACATTGCCGGGAAGTCACCCCGATGGCATGACCCCCAACCTGGAGGACCAGATCCTTTGTTTAGCTCTAAGGACGGAGAGCCGGATAGCCCGCTCCTTAAAGGCCTGAGCTCCGAATACGTCGTAGTAGCCCATATAAGGTGTTCACTAAGTAGTTCGGCCTGACTGGAACTATGGACGCCACCGTTGATTCCATCTGGGGAATTCCTCCGCTGCTGTCCGGATGCAAGGAGAAGTGCCTTAGTAGAACACTCCTCCCCCCTCTCTCATCTGCTACCCCCAACAACCTTCCAAAGGGGTTGGAAGCCAATCTCCAGTTGAGGTACTAGGCACCCGGTGTTCACCACAGGGAGGTGAGAGTAGGAGTTGATAGACAGAGGTGGGTTTAGAAAACCTGTGGATGCTTGTATCCTCTTGAGTGCACATGTCTATCCTTTGACCACCAGTCAAACCGACCGCGCAAGTCGAACTGCTGCGGTATTATCTACTTGCAAAATCGGAATGTCTTCTAATTTATGTATTCCTTGGAAAAGCCTGGTTAGCCAAATGATCTCTTTAGCTGCTACATTTGCTGCTGCAATCTCTGCCTCTGTTGTCGAAGTAGCTACCATCGCTTGCCTTTAATAACCACTCCTGAAGTTGATCTACCTGTTTTTGTACATCCTCCGAAGTCCGCATCGCTGAAACATTTAATTATGTTTTTTCTGCCATCGTATCTATATGATATTCCCAAATCGATTGTTCCTGCGATATATCTGAATACCCTCTTTATTCGGGTTACATCTTCTGCAGATGGATTTTCAAGTGTTCTTGACAGAAATCCCACGCTGAATGCTAAGTCTGGCCTAGTTCCTAGCATTAAGTACATTAAAGCACCAACCGCCTGTCTGTATGGAAAGTTGTGTTTCTTGGCATCTCCTTTCCCTGTTGCTGAACTTTTCTTCGTTTTTATAATTGGTGTAGAAAGGAACTTGCAATTCGTAAAATTAAAAAGTTCCAGTATTTTTGTTGCATGTGCTGCTTGTTTGATCTTGATTGTCTTGTCCTTTATATCTATTTCTAGTCCCAAGAAATACACTGCATTCTTGGAGGTAATTTTGAATTCTTGTTGGAGTTCCATTATGAAAATATCTAATTCCTTTTTATCTGTTGCTTCCACTAAACCATCGTTTACATATAAGACAAGTATTACCTTATTGCCATTCTTATCTCGCATAAATAAGCACGGATCCGCTTCGCTGACTTTGAATCCTAGTTTTGCAATAAAGCTTCCAAAACGTTTACTCCAGCATCTTGATGACTGTTTGAGACCATATAAACTTCTCCTTAGTTCACAAACCTGATCTGTACCATTGTCATATCCGTCTGGCTGTTTCATATATATGACTTCCTCAAGTTCACCATAAAGAAACGCTGTTGATACGTCGAATTGTATAAGATGCATCTGCTCGCTTGCAGCAATACTCAGTACAGACCTTATCGTTGCCATTTTTGCTACTGGACTGAAAGTTTGACTATAGTCTATACCATGCCGTTGACTAAATCCCTTGGCAACTAATCTGGCTTTATATTTGTCGACAGTGCCATCAGGATTTTTCTTCAAACAGTAAACCCACTTGCAGGGTATCGCATTGGCCCCTCTTGGTAACTGTGTGAGTGTCCATGTCTGATTATTTTTAAGTGAAGCAATTTCACTTTCCATTGCTTTTCTCCATTCTTCTTTTTGTTTGCTGCTTGATGCTTCCCGGTATGTGGTTGGAATTTTTGTAGCGCTGACAAATTCTTCGGCTGCCATAACAAAATCTTCATATCTTGCGGGCTTTCTAATATTACTACGATCCCTTAGACATCTATTTGTAGGCTGTAGGGAATTATTTTCTTCATCCTCAATTTCATTATCATCTCCAGTTTCGTATTCTTCACTGCTATTTTCATCTGCACTAAGTGATTGTTCTTCTTGATGTTCAGAAGCAGGTCTAGAGTCTTCTAATTCTTCTTTTCTTTCAATCTTCTCTTGAATATCCTTTTTTGTTCTTCTGGAGTAGGTTCAATATCTTTATGCCGTTCGCTGGACGTCTCTGGATAATATTACTTTGTTCTCTTCTTTAATGTAGATCCAAATCCTTTCACAGCTTTTTTATCCATTTTCTTTCTCTTTTAAATAGGAACATGAGCATAGCAGGTAGAAGCTATAATATGGAGATGTTTTATTCTGGGTTTGCTTCCCATCCATAGTTCGTATGGACTGGCTCCACTAATTGATGACTTTCCAGTTCTATTAAGGATATAAATAGCCGTGTTTACTAATTCTGCCCATATCGCCTCTGGAAATTGAATGTCTGAGTTTGAGTACTTAAAAGTTCTTGCCATTTCTATTATTGTATGGTTTTCACGTTCACTACTTCCATTCTGCTCTGGTGTGTATGGTGCCGTCCATCGCTGAGTGATTCCGTTATCTTGAAGAAACTTTTTAACATCATCTGTGTTATTAAATTCACCTCAGGAGTTCTTTGTCGCTCAGGAGTTCTTTTACTGTATGTCCTAATCCTTTTGCGTGTGCTAAAAGTTCCTTTAAAACGTTCTGGACTTCAGATTTTTTTTCTATTGCAAACCCATACTGGAATTTTGTGTAGTTGTCCTTGAACACAACTAAATATTTCTTCTTTTTAAATGAGTCTGCGAAAGGTCCACATACATCGGTTGACATAAGTTCTCCTGGTTTCGTGGTTTTTCTTCTTGTTCCAAATGGTAAACGATGTGCTTTTCCGTAAATACAAGGTTCACAAAAACTGTTATCCAACTTAAATTTCATACCTAGTTCTCTTTCAAGCATCTCTTTGACATGTAGCTTATCTTGATGTCCCCATCTCTCGTGGTAAAGTTGCAACGTTGAACTATCTGCCATTTGTACAATGTTTAGTCCGTGCTTACCAACTATCGATCTTATTGACGCTTTGTACAATGTTCCTTCAATTTGACGATTGCCACATAGTACTGTTTCACCATTTACTTCAAGCCAGCATCTGGAAGCGAATGACTTGAACACACTATTTTGGTTTCTGTCCTGAGCTGCTATTACAGAAAACAGATTTCTGGAAACTGTGGGAACATACCAAACTGCTTTTAATGTTACTTGTTTGGTTGTGTTTTTAACTGTTTACAAAACCCGTAAAGGTCCCTTTCCAACTGCGTTTAGAGTTTCTTTCCCTGCTGCTTGGATACTGCAAGTCCTCTCAAACTTTTCAAAATCAATAAATAGATCGAAACAATTCGTAACGTGCCTTGTTACTCCATTGTCAATCCACCAATCAAATCTATATCAGTTGCAAACGCTTCATTACAGATTGATACTAGGGATACATTTACATCTACTCGCTTAGTTTGAGCTCCTTCTGAGTTCTTATTTTTCATTGGCCTTCCTTCAGCAATCCATTGCCTGCAGTTTCGGACCCAACGACCCTTCTTTTTGCAATAGTTACATATATCTTCTTTATGAACACGATTGCTGTTGTATTCTTTCTTCTGAAAATGCTTTTTCTTTTTCTTGCTACAAGTGCTTCTTGGGAAAACTGTTCGCCGTCTTCAGATTTTCTAAAATTCCTCTCATACATACAGAGTTCCATTGTTAATTCGTCAAAATTCTTCTCATTTCCTTTCGTAAATGTCCTGGACGCTTCCAGCTCGATCTAAACGTATCAAACGTGCTTGGCAAAATATGCAACACTTTGCATATCAGCATCAACTCCGGCAAAGCATTTTCTTTCTTTGCGATAAGACCGTTGTTTAGTTCAATCCACAAGCTCCGTAGCTTAGCAATGTGTGTCGAAACATCTTCTCCTTGAAGGTCCTTAGATGTTGCTTCAAATTGATTTTTGAGAGGCTCCCATGCTTCATGTGGCGCCTCTTTGTCCATAATCTTCTCATAAACAGCTTCCGTCACTGAAATTGTTATCATGGACTGGGCGAAGCTGTTAGTCTTACGATACAAATCAGCTTTTTCTTTGTTAAGCTTGATTTGAGCTTCTGTAGCATTTGCAGCTAAATCTTCAGGTCTCAACAATTTTCCATCTATAATATGAAGTGCTCCTTCATGATAGTCCATTAAATCACTAATTTTTCTTTTCCATATTGGCCAATCTGACTCGCCAGCCAAAAGCTTTATATTTTTAAAATGATCCATTCTTTTTAAAAAAAAAACAATCAATATGCAACGATTCGTCCTCGTAGAATAAACTTTATTCCGTATAAATTTTTATTAGAATCGTGACTGGTCCCATAACCTATTGTATTTATTATTTGAGAACGAATGAATTTTCACAAAAAGAAAACTAAAACTATCAAATACCAGTGCGATTACGATTCTAGTAATAATATCCATAGTAACTGGATACTACAGTGCTATGAAATATTAAGTATAAATTAACATATAAATTGATAAATTGAACAACAAATACTCCAAGAAATTCCTCAAGTACAACCCCAAAAGAGCCAAGGAAGCCCTTCAACTCAATAGATTTGACCTAAGATTGTTAAGTGGAGCTCTCACTAGACATGCAGCATGTAACTACCACCTATTGAAACTACGCTACAGCAGCACTGAAATCTGTAGACACTGTGGAGAAACGAAAGAAACTATAGATCACAGTGTCCTGCTCTTGCTTTCCACGGATTAAAAATTACTGGGAGAACCAATTTAACAGGGAACTATATAAATATCCCATCTAGGCAGGCGATCAAGTTTGTGAAAAAAAACCCTAATATTCTGGATTAAAGAAAAGGGGTACAATAGATTTTTTAGATCTCATTAGAAGTGGGGATTATACTCGCGCCCTCTACTTTTAATTCAAAACGGCACTATGAGAAGTTTTTCCAGACTTTCATAAAGTTACTTTCGGAGGTAACGAGTCAGACACTCGCGGAGATAGGGACCTTGAAAAAAAACGTCTTTTTTTCAGATGTCCCTTCTCATTAATAGCGTCTTAAATTCTGATAAATTTTTTCACCACCAACCACCACGCCCAGTCGCTTCACTTCACAAAAATCCGACGTTTTTCAATTGTTTTTTTTTTTTTAATTTTCTTCTCATTTATAGAAAAATGTAATTAGAAATTTTTCGCAACTTTTCAAAACAAATTAATAAAGGCTATTATTAAATGATAAATTATTCGTAATTACACCACAAAAACAATGGCACCAAATAGTTGATTTGCTGTTACCCGAATAATAATGTTATTAGAGGCAGCTTCTTAGCGAAACTTTTGAGTATGTAATTTTTACAAAAATAGTACAGAGAATTCCAAAAATTAGCGTCCCGGTAACCAGGAATATGAACCAAAACTTAAATAATTTCAATCCATTCAATTATTTTAATAACATTTTTATTGTATACTTTTAGGCATATGGCTTGCTTAGATGAATTTCCCGCATTCACATCTTTAGTAATTTCTAATAATCTGGCGATGTACCAGCCACTTACGATTTAAATATTATTAATGAGCTTAGGAACGCATAAACATTCGAAATCATAGGAAATAAACATTCCTAAAAAGAAAGGACTAAGAAAAAACGAATGCTTATAGATTTGGTTAAAAATTAGTCCTTTTTTCGAAGATTCCGCTGAAATAATTGCTGCAGGAGCACATTTTGCACCTTTTGTTATTGTTGCATACATATATGTATGCATAAAAATAACATCTTATCATTTGAATGTGAAAATATAAATTTCATAGCAATAAATAAATCGGAAAAAAATGTTCCACATACGCCACAGTGACCCAGAAATAGTTTTTCGTATGGTTGGTTTCCGAGGACGTTATTTCACAAGCAAGACTCCTTTAATTTTTAATAATGGAGCAAGTTAACCGTTCAAGTCGGATTGCATTCATTTGAGTGTTCAGAGACAATAACCTTGTAATACCCTACGCAGGGTAGATTAAGTTTGATGCATAGTTTGTAACGCAGTGAAGTAATCAGCGTAGACCTTTAAGACCTTTAAGAGATATGAATTGGATCGATATGAGAATCGGTATAATATATGTCCGTCCGTCCGTAAAAGTTGTTTCTTTCAGGCCTTAAATTTGAAGCTAGAGAGCTGAAATGAGTGAGCTGGAAGTTCAGCCCTTCAGATCAAGTTTGAAAATTAGTTGGATCCGCCCACAGGCACGCCCACTACAGGCCTGTATATGCGACCATCTCTTATTTTAAAAAATACTATTTTCAAATTTACCTATGTTACAATGGTGTATTTCCTTGTAAATGTCTTTGACCACGCCCACTTTTTAAGGGATGATGGAGATTTTAAAAATGATTGTTTTTCAATAAATAAATATGAAATTTGAGAGAAAATTACACTACAAAATTTGTAGATATTAGCATTTTCTATCTTTTTGTATTTATTGTACTTTTGTAGGCGTGGCTTTAAAAAATTGATTGTTTTAGTTAAAAGGGCAGAGTTTTAGTCCTAAATATATGCAACCACCTAGCATAAAGCATTCCTTCAGTTATATTTTTATTTCCCGCCTACTTTTTGGAGGCGTGGTAGTTTGCTTTTTTGGTAAGGTATTTTGAAATAAAATGTAAATTTAATGTTGTCTGACATTCAAGTCAATGATGGGCGTGGTTGTGGCCTAATCTTCTCAATTTTCATTCTTTGTACAAAATGAGAGCCAAGCAACACTCCAAGTTCCAGTTCTTAGCTCAATTTTAAAGACCTGAATTGAGCTAGAAAGACGGACGTAGAACGTAGTGATACCATAAGAGGTCCTTATTCCATTTTTGGACGGACCGCTAAAAAGAAGAGAAGAACAACTATTTTCTATAGTATTTCGTTTGGGCTTAGAAAACTGCTGTATAGTTCAGTTCTGTGTTAAGTCTTGAGGTTACTCTTCCTGAGATATCATACCAGCCGAGCTTCATCGGGCCCAGTCTTTTTTATAATTTATTCGTGCACAAGGGATTGGCTGCTCCTTTAATATAAACCATCTCACAAGTGAAAATGATAAGGAGAAAAGGCTAGTGAGAAGAGGTACTGGTTACTCTTGTTTTAAACAGTTGCAGGTTGTATTGAACAGGGTAGATTGATCGTGGCACGATATTCCGCATTCGCGTGGCAATGTTCATAAAAGAACCGCTAAACTTTCTGTATATGTCCGAAAGTGGGCTTAAGGGTGAACTGATGCTTTCAATCTTTGGCCAGTATTTTTGAGTATTTTGACGGGCGGAAAGCAATTATTGCCTATTTTATTGGTTCTCTGTCTGTAGAAAAAACGATAAAAGAAGACGATGAAGGATCCTGCGGTGGTTTATTGCCTTTTGGCAAAAGAACAAGTATTTGTTTCTTCCATTGTTTTGGGAAACCCCCACCCTTGAGGCAAGCTTTGCAGACATCTGCAAAAAGGTGTGGGTGCCTTATTATTGCTGGTTTAAATGCAATGTTGGGGATTCCATTGACATCTCCTTGATGTTGTCCTTGAAAATCCCCGTCGGATTGCTTCTCTTCGGCTGCTTCTCTATTCCTTCTTGCTGTGTTGTTTTCGAGAAACACTGCAAACGTGGGCGGGGGTCGTCTACCACCCTTTAACTTCGTCATAACTCATAACCATTTGGCAGGCTTTTCCCCACGGGGTTTGGTCAGCTTTGTTGGACGTCTTTGATGGACGTTTTTATGTTCCTCATGGCGATTCTCTATTTGTCATGGAGTTTTTCGTGGTTGTTGTGTTTCCTGAAGCGCTGGTACAATCGAAGCGTCAAATGGCACTCTGCGCGCATTTTGGCTCATAATCTCAAGTTTTCCACGTGAGCTGCTTTGTTGCTTTTCTCTTGCATGGAAGCGTCACAGGATCTTGTTACTCCTTAGACCTGCTTTGCCTTATCGGGAGCAGATACAGAAAGGCATCCTCCATTATCAGCTGGAGTAGCTCGACGTCCAGGGTGTGTGGTTTCCACTTCTTATTCCGAAACTGTTTTGTCTGCTCTCTCTATCATATATTTCTGTCCCACACGAAGCCTGCATGGTGCATCAACATCTTTTTTTCGAAAGCTTGCCCACATGCCCATATAGCGGCTTTGCTTGAAGTGTCCGACGACCATACCCTCCGGTTTAACTGCTTTCAGGCCTCATTGCGTATAGATATGTAAGTAGGCCCAGAGCTGCTTCGCAATAGCTAAGGTTTAGTTAGCCATTGCGAACTTCATGTTCGCTGCTCAAAAGTGTTCATCGTAAACTGGAATGCCTTAGTTAGCTTCGAAGCCACTTAGAATTCGAAATCTTGAAGTCGCCCGTAATTACGATTACATTATTAGGGTCCAGGCAAGGTAGAGTGACATTTTGATCGGAGATGCATAAGCCATGAAAAAAGGGCACCAAAACTCTCGTCTACACAACCTTTGAAGTCAAGCCGGGGATATAACAAGAGAAAAAAGACCTCGCAAGGAAGCATTCAACCAACGCAAATGGCTCAAACGATCATCAACATCTTGCAACTCAAGGCTGTAGAGGATCTGTTCCATGGAAATTAGTAACAGTGGACAGTTAGTCACTCGGGAATAAGAGGCGGCCATTATTGGTATAAAGTTGATGTGACTAAAGCTTAAGTGTATCGCTTGAAACTTCTCACGAGATGTAGAAATAAAGAAAATAAGGAATGTCACTCATTGTTGTATAAGCCGTACTAAATTGCACATCAGCGTGGCATTGTCCGAATCCCAACAACCGATGAGGTGATATAGCATTCAAGGATTTTAAAGAAGGCCATCTCTGAACTACCTTAAAACACATTTGTACTTTAAACAATGTTCGTTTTTTTTATTATTTTATTTAATTGTGTATTATTTTACTCGTACATTCTAAACAAGATACATTTATTAACTTATACATATATACATTCAAAACTAAAAAAAAACATATAACAAAAAAGAAGAAAACTATACCTAAAACTTATATATCGACGTCGAAAACTAATACAAAGGGCAATAAAACACAAGAAAAAGGAAAAAATCTAGTTATAGAAAAAAAAAAACAAAAAAGAAATATTTAACCTTATTGTAGAGGTAATACACAATTTTAATAAATTAATACCTTCACGGTAAAGGTTTCAAAAAGTAGTATACTCTTTCTGTGTGTTCTGTTTGTGTGTGTGTGTAAAAAAAACGTAAAAACTGATAAATTCTTTGATCTGGTTTGGCACCGATTTTGGTTCAAAAGTTCAAAAAACAAAACTTTCTTTTGGTGTTTTCTTAATTTCACGTTTAGTTGAGTGACGTTCGGGTGGTGTTGGGTAACAACAGGCACATAAGACCACCGCCGATGAGTAGAGCGGCGACAATAAATGTTGGGGCTGGACAGTATGTATCGAGCAGGGTTGCAATGACAACGTTACCCACAATGCCGCCCAAACGGGCTGCCACCATTGATATGGCTACACCGGTGGCTCTGCAATGAAAAAAAGAAATACAATTTAGAAAAAGATACTAAAGGAGAAGCGCTTGCTGTGACTTACCTTAGGTTTGTTGGGAAGACCTCAGTGATAAGACAATCCAAAGCCGCATTGGCCGCCGAAATGGCACCGCTGAACACAGCCGTCACGATCAAGTTTTGCGTTTTACTGAAGACAAAGTACATTGCTGCGGAACAGACACCAGCCGTCATCGTGCCGAAAATTAAGAAGAATTTCCTTCCTAATCGGTCCATTCCGAGGATAGCTATCAAATTGGCAGGCAGAGCTGAGGCCAATGAAATCAGCGACTCCATGAAGACAGCGCTTGGTATGTGCGATGAGCAGACACCCTCCGGAGCATGAGTGCCTTTGTTCACAACGTACTCAGTGACGGCGCACACTCCGGCTGTTTCGCCTGGATGCGCCTGTCCGTATTCATCGAATCGGTTGAACAATTCTGGGAACCACATCATGAGACCGTAGTAGCCAATGTGGAATGTGAAGTTAATCACGATGGAAACGATGGTGAACTTTAAGATCGGTGACTGGAACAGCTGTTTGCTGTGGTCCACCATTCCGGTCAACATTTTACTGTATTTTCCCTTGAGCGAGGCTTTGTTGGCTGCGATCTCTTGCTGTAGCTTTTCGTCGATGATAAGTTCCTTGACCGGGTACATCTCTTGCGGCTTCTTGGTGTTTGTCACAAATATTCCGCGGAAAATGGCCAAAGCTCGATCATGCTTGCCTTTGGAAAGCAAGAACTTGGGTGATTCCGGTAAGTAGAATAGCAGAAATGCCACTATGAACGATGGTATCGAACAAACAACCAAAAAGATACGCCACGAGTTGTACTTAAAGTAGGGCGTTACAAAGCCCACACCAGTTGGAATGATTAACCAGGCCAGCCCAGCTACGAAGAGGTTACCGAAAGTCCAGAAGGCCGCCATGAAACTCAACATAGAACCGCGCTTGGATTTCGGTTGGAATTCAGCAAAGTATGACCAGATGACGGGTCCGCTGCCACCAAGGCTGTAATGAGAGGGGATAGGTTAAAATGTGTTCGAGAAGTTTTCAATTAAAAAAAATTAGTAGCTGAAGTTGTTGATAGTAAACCTTAATTTGCAAAAACCTACGAAAAGGTATTGACGATGGTAAAAACTCAACCGAACGTATCGTTGCCTGCATTGAGGTAACTGATTATTGCTAACAAATGGCTGGAGTCATAGTTTTTCGGGACGATACTCATTGTTACTCCGCAGCCTCCTTTTATTACAGTGCAAAATTTTTCGAAACTGTGCTATTAATTGCGAATAAAAGGCGGATAGGTCGATCTGCCATTTTTTTAAAAGCCTCAAATTCACTTGGTCTCGATTTATTTTAATCTTCAAAATTTTGAATGCCTTCAGTCGAAAAACTTGGCAGCACTCTTGAGCACCATAACTTTCTGATTGCCATAAAAATTACATAAATGACAAAAAAAATATTTGTTAGCATCTGCTCTGCTTGATTAACTCGTTTTCGGTCATGACTAGCTAACAAGCCTGCTTCTATAAAATGACTAACCAAACGAGCCTGTCTAGCGGATCCAGTGAGTAAACAAAACTCATTCCGAGAACGCTGAGAGATGCTGAATTCTTAACTGATATTACAGGTCAAGCTTAGACGTCTGTCTTTGATTGTTTTCGCGACTTATCGAGCTCGTAACGTGTTGTTTATTTATTACTTTGTCAATCAGCACCACAGTAAACAATCCGCACCAGAATTGACGGATTAATCACCAAATTAACACCACCATCGTGTGTGTATATAACTTTCTGAAAATCTTATGATGTTAATAGGCAATTAACGCCTTCAGAGGTCACTATGAAGCACTTGTGAAATTTATTTTTAATAACGAATATAAGAAAAATCCCCCTCGAGAAATCAAACTAAAAAAAAAATACTTACGCAGCACCATTGAGAAATCGAAACAGCATGAACCATTCATAGTTCTGCGAGAAGGACGATGCCACTATACAGAATCCATTCATGAATGAGATCACAATCAGCACCTTTTTGCGGCCCATCGAATCGGCTATACTGCCCCAAAAGTACGCGCCAACCATCATGCCAATAAAGATGATCGAATTGAGCCAACCCTTCGTTTGAGTGTTCAGATCGAGATCGCATTGGGCAGATGGCAGGATGAAGGACATCGAAATGACGTCCATTTCCTCGCTCGTACTCACAAGACCACATATCGCCAATAGGAGATAGTGGAACTTGCCGTAGCCGGTTAACTCAATGGCTTGTTCGAAATCGGCACGAATGCCGATTTCAGATCCTCCGCCGGCTCTTCCACCGCCGGCTCCACCACCACCACCACCAGATGCATTACTGATGGCGGTCACACCGTTGCCACGCTCTAAATCATGCTTGTATAGTGGCGCTGGTGTGATGTCGTAACCATCTTTGCTTGTGATTTGGTATTCCTTATCCTTAATGCCCGAGGTAATTGAGTATGGTGCTAGTATTGAGTGATTGTTATTACTGATGGCTGCAATGCCCTGTGGTTGTAGGTCGTCCTTTACATTACAGTCTGAAAAAAAAGAAAAGCAAAATTGATTAGAGTCTTACAAATTAAAGCTAAATGTTGAATAAAAACTTGAAAGACTAAAATTAAAGGAGTGAGAGTAAAAACTGACTTCTCTTTTCGGAGCTTAATCAATACCTTAGTGCATCAAAGCGATAAGTACTGAAACATCCTTCTTGACAAAGAATAGAGGCGCAAAATGAAATATAACTATTCATTGAAGCCCCAAACCTAAAGCGTATAATGTGAACTGCAGCATCGTGCACAAAGGGTTTTCTCCATCGATCGACCGAGTTGTTTGTCGTGCTTACAATGGGTTCGATTCTGCCTGATTTGTCGGCTTGAAAATTTGCAAATGTGAGTCCCTTGTTGCACTGTGCACGATGTGCCAGGTTCGAATCCCGACCGCAGCATTAAAAGTTTTTATTCACCGTCGCACCTTCGCGACGGTCTAACAAACCTTGCGTTACACGAGAGTATCATTATGCATGAGGGACCCCTCATGCCGGCAAAAAGTTGTAGGTCCCCTTAATGTGTGTGAGAACGCCTTAATATGCTCAGCTTAATTTGTTTCAATTTTACAAACAGTTTTGATTATAAGAGAAAAGCGCAAATAATGGATCACGCAAATTTTATAACATAGAAAACCTGAAAAAGGTAAAGGGACCATTTCAAATCTTCGTGGTAGCAAACAAGTCAAACTTTGCTCGATGCTTGGATAATGTAAAAGGTCTTCCATAAACATCTTGTGAAATAGATAGATCCACAATGCCACCGATAGAAGGACTGTATTGAAATATTTATAGAGAAAGAGGCCAAAAGGTTGGTCAGAAAGCTTCTCTAGATACATCTTTTGTCTTATGGCTGAGATTGAATAAATCGCAAACAAAGACTGAGCCTTGAACAGACAGGGACTAATGATTAAAGCAGGAGCTGCACAGACGAGGAAATCAAGTGAACCGCCCTACAAGAACAACAGTGCCTTCGTACTGCGCGGTGATGTAAATATTACCCTGGCTCAGTACAGTAGCCAGTAGAGATACGATGCTAGTATTGGTGTCAGACGGAATAATGTGCGCATTCTTTGGGTACCAGGCCATAGTGACTCCATCGGAAATGAAAAGGCTCATGAGCTAGTGAACGATGGCTCACATCTACGCATTACTACAGGTGACAAAAGGGTCCAACCTGCGCCCTCTTTTAAAACAGGCAAAATGTCTACAACTACTCAAAATAAAACCCAAACTATGTAGATGTACGTAAAATTTGCAGAGTTTATAGAGGAATGCGTTGTGGCCATCTATAGACAGCAGCAAGTCAAAAAAAACTTATAGCACTGAAAAGGCCATCATCGGCCATAGAAAAAAGAGTGATAACACCCCACAGCTTGTTGGGAATACACTCAGCAAAATTAAGAATCATTAACACCAACTACATTTGCAGGGGCTGTCATGATCACGAAGCGGAAAAAGATGTTAAACACTTCCTCTGAAAATGTCCAAGTGGCAGCAGACAATGTTTTTAACTTCAGGGCCAATTCTTCCCCACACAACCCGCATGAACTCGACGGAGAGTCAATAGAGGAACACCATGA
The DNA here is from genome assembly GCA_947623515.1 of Neoascia interrupta. NCBI lineage: Eukaryota > Metazoa > Arthropoda > Insecta > Diptera > Syrphidae > Neoascia > Neoascia interrupta. Next base: position 117,483,546 of record OX392463.1, on the reverse strand, counting down.
CGCGGTGTCCTGCCGCCGCGCCGTTCGTATGGATCCTGGTAGCTGGTGAAATTTTAAAGGCCCTAAAAAACTTCTCTTTCGGAGCTCATGCTCAAAAAAGAGATCAATTTGCATAGTATAACGCAAACAACATTCGGATAAGTAAAAAACTCAGGAATCTTAAATTCTCAAAATTTTTCTTTGATCTTGAGTCCTTACAAGGCAGTAGTCAAAAACAATTAAGACAGATAATAAAAAATAATGATTTATTAAAGCCCTTAATCATGTAATGCTGACCGCAGTTTCGTACACCAAGGGTTTCCTTCAGCGAGCACCTCAGCTGATGACCTTGTAGTGAACTGGTTAGTGTGTCGAAATACTGTGCACGAGGGCCCGGGTTTAAATCTCGATCGAAGCAATAAAAGTTTTTTCACGATTCCACCTCCACGGGAGTCTGACAAACGAGAGCTTTATTTGTTATGAGAGGCCTCTCATTTTGCTCGCAAAAACATATGAATTCGCAAGGTAAGAGTCTGCTATGAACACCTTTTGAAGCAGATGATCGATTAACTGTATGGAATTATTGATAGAGAAAGAGGTCAGCGTCTCAGACAATTGACAGATCGTCTCATGCAGTCGAAACGTGACTTTATTAGATGAGATATGACAAATCGCAAATTAAGGCTGGGTCTTATGCACCGACATAATCTACTGATTTAATTCTTGTCATAATTAATCACCTCATTTTTGCACAATGAACCTTTAATGTGTCCGAGTACTTAGTTTCTTGAGTTTCATGAGTTTCTTCTCCATCACACGCCCTTTAAAGTGAAGTGGTTTTCCATTTAGGTTTTACAATCTTTGACACAGTTAGTTGCGGCCAAAGTCTTGTCAAACTGTCATACTTGTCAAACGAGAGTAAAAATCAGATGTTATCAACAAACAAAAAAGACATCAATCCGTTTTTACTGCTTATGACAATATTACGAAGTAGCAAATTCGTAGCAGAAAACAATAAAGCCTTAGCATCTTATTGGTGGTAAGTCGTAGAATTACTCTTAGGAAACTTTGTGATATATTTGTTTGGCATAACAAATGGGTTCAAAACTTGCAGAAAACTGTGAAAGCTCTGCAAAGCCCTTACTTATCTAGCTCTGTTTTATAGCGAAATTTTACTAGGCTCTTTCGAAAAGAAAATTCGGCGAATTGATGGTCCTGTATATAACAAGAGAAGAGTTTATGAGGAGAAGATACAATAGCGAGATCCACCAAATTGCAATGCATATAGTGAAAGTGAATGTTTTTCGGATTTTGAGTTGACAGCAGCATCTGTACATAGTTTTTTGGGGACGAAACAGCGTACGTTATCGGTCGTTGATAACCAATTCCTTTTAGTCCGAATGGAAACATATGGCCACTGTCGTTTAAGAAGGACGGTGATAGAGCCCCACACCCCTTGCCACAATGGTTATTTTTCGCATATCTATAACCACAATGGTTATATATCGCATTTCGTAAATCGATCACCGAGATCATGCGATTTGAACATGTCAGGTATGAAGGTATATAGATATGCGGTGGTATATATCTCTGGTGGGTTAGTGTAGTAGTGGGAGAGTGGGCCGTCGTAGAGAGATATTCAGTGTTGTCAGCTATTAGAAAGAGTTGTATGGGTTGTGTCGTTATTTATCCTGAGTGGTTTAAACACAAGAATGCTTTTCCAAATGAGTCGAAGATATGGAATATATTGTAATGCCTTGAAGTGAGTTTTTGGCTACGGAAGCACTCATTCAACTCATTATATGGACGCTTCGTCCCTGGTCTACGGCAGGTGACTTGCCGTTGCAGGGGAGAATGAAGTGTAATTTAGTGTAAGGAAATAGCGATCTATAGTTGACGCTATAAGAACTGTTGCAGAAATAGCAGACCGCGATAGTGCAGGAAAAAGATGGCTTAAAGGCGTAAAAGACGACTGCGCACTAAACACAGCAATAATGCTGGACGTAGAAACGCCTCTAACTCGACTATAACTGGTCCTTCATCAAACGATCTCTCTCATCAGAATAAACAATGGTACCTTCGTCGCCTTAGAGTGAATTACCTAAGCAAACAAAAGTCACCGCGGGAATCCCCCAGGATATGATGGAGTCCTAAGACTACCCGACGGATAAACGAAAATAATCGGCTTCGCTGATGACATTGCGATGTGGTAGTAATGTAAACTCTATCGCGCATAATGCATAACATCGGTTGACCTTCTTAGATGCTCTAGGGGTTTTTTTATCCAGTCTTATTATTTTGAACCTTACCATTGGACCGACAAGCCCCATAAACGAAAAGGAGGTTGTCGTAAAACATAAACATATATGGGTAGACTTTGTGCGTTTTTGGTGTGGCCGCCTTCGTCATAGTCGGAATGGTTCTTATATTGATATACTTGCTGAGGGAATGCTCTCAGAATATACAACAGAAGAGTTTGGAGCATAAGCGAAACAACTAGATTTATGACAAAGAGCTGAGGAACCCAAGAAGTAATACTTAAGGGTGGTGCTGCCGGGAAGTGATTGATAACTGCAGGGGGTTAATTGGTTCGTAGGCATATTCCATTATCGATCACCTCAGGTTGCACCTTTATCTTTAAATCCAAGAAAAACACAGCGTGGGCCGAAGCTTCTAATAGCTGTTTCTTTCTGTTACATTTCAGACGTTAATGGAAGACGCAATGGATCCAAGCCTTTCGCCTCAGTGAGTCAAGAGTAAGGCCACAAGGCGAGCCGCCTGTAGTATGGGTTTACACCGAAGACGGTTACCCTACATCAGCTTCTTGCCTGAGTATTGCCCCCTGCAAGGGTTCACACCGAATCGGTCTTATACCGAAATCGGTTGCCCCTGCCGGGCTTTCTCTCACTTAGGAACTATTCCTCACTGACCCCCTCACCTCCTCCTCGACCTCAAGCAACTCTCCCCCCCAATCCGTATCAACAAGGCAAATTCTCATCTGGAGTCCAACAGTGGGCGTTTTTCTTTTTTAGTTCAGAGTGGAGCACTGCACAGAGCTCGAACACTCTGAGCGTGCTCTGAACCGAGTGCGCTCAGAGTACTCTGTTCCGATTTTGTAACGCACTTGGGCACATTTTTTGGTTATCTGTCAGAATGCAATATGAAAGAAAAGAAAACTTGAAAAAATTGGCAAAATATTGGTACGAGCCGAAAATAAATAGTATTTCACCGAACCAAAGCTCATCAAACGCTTTTACTCGGTCTTAAAACAACTGTCTTAAAAATTCAGCTGTAATTTCGCTGTGCTCAGCCATTAGCTCAAAATACTCGGTGAAAGTATTCCGAGCACATTGAGCGCGCTCTATTTATGCTCTGAGCGAAAAAAGAAATACAAATCTCGAGCTCTGATTATTCTGAGCACAAAAAAAAACACCAATTTTTGTTTGACAGTTCGGACTCTGCTCTGAACGAAAGGAAAAACACCCAGTTACGAGACCACTCTTTCTTCAGAAAGTCTCTCACTGGCCCTCCTCAACTCTGTTGACAGCGGTTCACACCGAAACGGTTACCCCCAGCCTTCACTACCCTCGGGTATGTCTCAACCAATCAAACAATCAAACTTCGATTGGTGACCTTCGGTACAGGTTTATACCGTCACTGGTTGCCTAGACCCTTCCCACCCAAACGGGTAGTCATCATTTAGGTCCTCGGGCTGGTAACTCCGGTCCTACAAGTGGTATCACAATGGACCTCCTTTGGTCTAAGTGTGTCCCTGCCCAGCGGGGACAACCACCCAGACTAACCTAACCCAACCCAAGGCCACAAGACCCTTTTTTAAGATGAAAAAAAAAATCGCCGCCGTTTTTTTTTTAATATATATATTGTGGAATATCTATGTAAATTATAAAACAAAATGGGTGATGACGGCAATGGGTTAATTGATCAAATCATTAATTAAACTACTTTAAAGATTTTTAGTATAATATGCAATATTAATTAATCATTCACGTGATAAAACAGGTAAGCAAGGAACACGTGATAAAACAATGCAAAGGGGCCCATTAAAAATTAATCTGCATGCAAAACTTTAGTTGAGTTAAGTCGCATATATGTTAATTAGAACCGCAACCAAAGACCACGAAAACAGGCTCCGAGGAATTTTTTTTAAATCTATGATCAGAATCGGAGTTTACCTTTACACCTTTTCTGTGGCGACTTGAGTATTCTTTCATTTGATCAAACAAAGCATAAAATATCAATTGGAACAAAAATACTTACTTTCAGTTGTTTTTCTACCAGAATCACCTTCTACCATTCTATGAGTACGAGTTATTGTTTCTTTTCCCGCTTGGTCCAGTCGAGATATGATATTCGAAAAGATAGTAAATTTATCTATTTCTGAATGAGAAATACGAACTTCTCTTTTGTTGACTGTTTAAACTGAATTTAGAATGTCCTAATTCCTTTCAGTTGATGTCTCTTGCAAATCAGAGATTTGGGTAACTTTTACCGATCTGCAAAGAAAAATTGTATCAAATATTATTATTTAGTATTAAGGTATCATATACGATCAAAATAAATTTTACAATAAAAGCATGTGCGAAATTTTAATCTGCTGAATTGCTGATAAGCTCTAGTATAAAAGTTCTTTTTTGTTTTGTATCTTTTTTTCACAATCTGATCTTCCGCATGTTCTTCTCCATGGGAATGACACTGTAAACATTTTGATGTTGCAATAAAAATAAAGAAAGAAATTGTATCTAAAGCCGCGTGCCTATGTTGGTACTTTACAAGCCGCATGAATGCCAAAAGCGAATGGGAGCATTTCTGCTGTTGCGGGCAGATAATTTAAATGGCCCATGAGTCACGTTTCGTTTGTTGTACAATTTCGTTATTTACACAAATTATACAAAGTTTTATTTGCCCCTGTCTCTTTATTGATGGTCATTTCTATCTAGTTTTGGTAAGTTTTTTTTTTCTCTTGGGACAGTTGGCCGAGAGCTTTCGGTAGTTAATTGAGTTAGAATTAATTTTGTTTTGTACTATTTACATATGGATTCGCTATAAGTACAGATTGAATGAGTTTTCAATTAGTCGCTACTTTTGAAAATGCGCTTGTGGGCAAGGAAAAACTAGAACCTATGGCGAATATGATGAGATTTTGCCACTCTCAGAGACCCTGTATAAAATGGGTTTGAAATGCTTTGACTAAGGGTGGCTTGACTGTCTATTTCGAGATTTTGATGTGTGGAAAACAAAAAGAGCTGACAATTTTTGTCTCGTTTAAAACCCAAGTCTTACTTTTTAAAATTTTATATTCTAAGAGGAAAGTGGGCGGAAAACGTTTTGACTAGCAGACGATTGACTATTCTGCGGCACTTTATATATTGGAATCCATAACATGATAGCTCTAGCTTATAATTTTTCCTTATTTCTAGGCTACCGACTACAAGGAACAAGACCAGATATATCGTCGTTAGAGGCAAAAGCACATAATGGCGGTATTGCAGGTGCCTTCGTTTAAAAGTAGCCTGCCAAACACGATTACTATACAGGATCTTGAACTACTTGTTAAGAAGACTTAGTCGTAGTCTTACAAAAATTGGGAGGTTTTTTAGAAAGTAAAAATCTCACACTACTATGAGCATGCGCGTTCGATCCTCATAGTGCCTATGAAGGTTTTTACCTACCCACGAAAAAAAATATATATATTTCTAGGCTCGTATTGTAAGGAGTTCGTGGTGTGGTGCAGAGATTAGTGTGCATGATGAATCCTGATGGGTTCAAATAAGGCTTCATCTCCGAAACTGACATGTGAACTCCCTGAGGGTGGCTTTTATAACAAGGAATTTCTCTATACTTTGTTGAACAACACCTTTACCCGACATTGTGGAAAGAGTACCACATTAAGAACATACAAGAAATTGTATGAGATGTTGAGAAATTGGTTTTGAGTTCTTGCGTCACGAGTCTGCTTAGTAATCCAGGGTTTATATACCTCCCTGCCTTGTAGCACTAACCTTTTAGTTGAGCCAAAATTCTGTACCTACTGTGGTTATTTTGTTTCAAATCACATTCAAATTCACCGTCTTTCACCAACCCATTTGACGCCCCCTATTTTTCAACACTTTTACCCAAAATGTAGAGCGGTTTTTTTTCGTTACCTACACAAAACCGAAATTGAACATATCTTGTCTTGCATCCACATCAGAATCTGAACTCACTTCAAACCCTTTGAACCTTGTCTTTGAATCAATGTTTCTCGAAAAAAGACTCAACAAAAATTAATAAGAAATTATAAATACGCGGGTGATTTATTTTTAGAGTCTTTTTTAGACACGCAACCGGACTTGCTCAAAAAGACAGCAAAACTCAAGAGCGCTCTGTAGAGCGGAAGTTTTTCTTTGAGATGTTTTTACAAAGGTGCAGTAGCTAAAAAGTAGCTTTCTTTCCCTTAACACAAAAATATCGCAATAGCCGATCGTCCGCAATCAACTCAATAACCATAGGCGCGATCTCCTGGCAGGTTTAGCAGAGGTTCTCAGGCTGATACCAACACCTGTTTTTAGGTCGAAAATGGGGTCAACACGCTTGCATCTCGGCTAGCATAACCTTTTTAGGAAATCCGTCGGGCGCCTCAGTGGTCCTTCAATATTTTCCGATCGTCCGCCACCAACTCAGTAACAAGTAAAAAGTAGCTGCATAACATTAAGATTCATAGAAATACTGACGTTTCTCACTCTATCCCTACAAGTGACATTAGAAACGCACCTAAGAAATATTATTTCGGCAGCTTGTACCCGCCATATAATTTTGTCGGTCTTCATTTCATGACAATATATGAGCTATGAGGGTTGGAATAAAGATGGATTTAAAAACTGAAATCTTAGCTGTCACTCTATGCTCATTTAACCTGATGACCGGCCAGCACTAGCGGATTTCATGAGCTATTGCTCCAAATTGGCCAATCTTTTGGGATAACTTTGGCCAATCCTTCAGCATAACTCAGTATAACTCCTTTCAGCCTTCGTAAAAAGACGCCGAGGTACTCAAACTTCTCCACCTATTTCTATGGTATTCTTTTTATGTGCAGGGTACACTACACATGAGTTCGGAAAAACACGTTTACCTTCAAACCGAAGTACGTATAGCTAAATCATCTGCGGCACATAGATTTACCTTTCCCTTATCGGAGCCATTTCGCACTTCTGCAGTTCCCACACAAAGACTGAATGGCTGTCTTAAGAAGCCCACTCGGTGTTGTATAGTCATGCGCGAAAATTTTCCAGAGTTCATCCGGACCCGTTTATAAGCCCTTTTTGAATTCTACAAAACACGCGTAGACCGGTTTGGCATATTCCCATGCCTCAAGATCAAGAACAACCGTAAGTGCTGGTCAGTTATGCCTGTTTGAAAGTGTGGAAATGTTTTTAATGATTAAATGATGAACATTGTGATCAAAAGCCAAATTTTGCGTTGTTTCACTTTGAGCAAAAAAACCGACTGGTTATTAAAAACAAATTGGTTAATTACAAAATAGCCTACATGGCATACAAGACCTTTTCTGTTGCACTGTGTGAACGCCTGAAGCCGTTTGTTAACAATCTGATAAGCACATATCGGTGTGGCTTTAGAACAGAAAAGTCCACCATCGATCAGATATTCATACTATACTGCGGCAGAAACGCAGGAATTCTAAATCGATACACACCACCTTTTCATCGATTTCAAGCCCGCGTATGACAGCATCCCTGCTAAGCTCGTCAGTCTGTACAGGATGACTATGGAAAATTCACGGTCTTCCGTCAAAGTCGGCGAAGACCTCACCGACCCCTTTGATGTCGAAAAAGGATTTAGGCAAGGCGACGTGCTGTCATGTGACTTCTTTAACATCATACTTGAGAGAATTGTGCAGAAATCCCGCGCCAACACCAGAGGTACAATCTTTCAAAACTCCGTTCAACTACTCGCATGCGCAGATGACATTGGCATAACCGGAAGAACAAAGCGTGATATCAGTGAAGCCTTTGTGGATATTGAGACGAGAGACAACAAACATGTATATGCTGTGATCAAGAAAAGACACCGAACACCGACGTCTTGGACAAAACATCACCATCGACAGCTATAACTTTGAGGTATTTAGGGACTTTGTCTACCAGGGTTCAGCTATCGCAATTCAGGCAATGACATCAACGCTGACATCAAACGAAGCATTACTCTTGCCAATCGCTGTTTCTTTGGGCTAAGAAGGCAATGGAGTAGCAAACGCCTCTATCGAGCAACTAAAGTGTCCATGTATAAGACCCTCATCATCTCAGTCCTGCTTTCCGGTGCAGAAGCATAGACCCTGTCAAAGGCGGAAGACTTCGAGACAAAAATTCTTCGGACGATTTACGGTCCCGTCTGTATAGACGAAGAGTGGAGGAGGAGATATAAAATCGAGCTGTATACGGGCTACAGCATACCGGCACAGCCAGAAGAGTCAAAATACAACGTCTACGATGGCTGGGTTATCTAGAGCGGATGGACACCACCTTGATAAGTTTTGAGTATTTTTCAGTATCAGGTATGCACTCTCATAGTTATTGAAATATTGGTTTTGACGTTCTGAAAGCCGTTTTGGTAATGACACATTTGACAGCTGGTGTCCAAGTAACCGAAACGTCAACTAATTCCGGACTTTTTTTTTACGGTGCAATAGCCTCGGTATGATTATTTTATCTAATTGTTGAGAATTTTGATTAAGTCTCGGTGTCAAGAGGGTACTAAAGGGAGATAATTGAAAGGAGGCATGAACTTTTCATTCAATACAAGTTGAATAAATATTTTACAACAAAAATATCTACAACTCGTTCTCAACTCAACTCACTATTTAAATTTTTCCCATTGATAAATAGCGCGTGCCAGGGAAAAGCAATTGAATGATTTTTTTTACAAGCATGAGTTCTTTTCAACTCGATATTAAGAATACTTTTAACAAATCAATTAAGTGAGTTATTTCACAGCATTTGCATAACTTTATTCTATATCGACAAAAGTAGCAATGAGTATCTATGTAATTAGTTGTGCTTGTCTCGATATCAATACTTGTGTCATTAACACCGATAATGTCGCTCATTTATTTTTTATTATTATTAAAATATGCCAAATATTTATTATAATGATTCTTTGTCAATGACAGCAAAACAGAATCTGCTAAAGGTGTGCCAAAACCTGGTGTATGATTAAACTCACACCATTTTAATTCTGTTTGCGTTATTTGGTGCAGACTTAGAAAATCTTTAAACGATCGATTGTGGCACTTAACTCAACAGCTTTATTGCATTGGTAGTTAAGTCAAAACGATATAATTATGGGTTTAATAGCGTAATTACAGGTTCATGCAAAACTCGGGATTATAATGAAAGGGTTTATGGTTTAGTGTTTACGTGCGAATAAATGGTTAATTTTTAAGTAATGTAGATCCCTTATAACGAGTTTGCATAGGTAGATCTGAGGTTTGGTCTACAATACTACAAATATGTTCTTTAGACTGTGTTTTCATGTAATACTCCAATGGCAACACGAAAAATTAGCTTTAGAGCCTGACTTTTCACAAGCTGATTGGGTTACATTCTTCACGAACGTGGGTTGTTCTAAAATCTAAACCTTATTTTTTTTTCTGTTTAATTATGTTACAATACGAATTTCATGTATATATATTTTTCCAAAAACATATAAGCAACATCTCAACTGTGGTAGATCCTGGCGCTAAAGTCGATATTATCAGCGAGTAAAGCAGGTAACGAAATAAAGCGGGTAACGAAGGATGGGTAGTTTCATTTGATTCGAATTGTGTTTTTCATAACGATATGAATCGACAGCTTTTTAATCCTGTTTTGCAGAAATGCAGAAAAAGGGTTTTAAGATATTATCGACGTCGTTCTCTTCTATAAAAATCCTCATTTCTCAAGCCCCTTAGGGCTGGCTTTTCACCAATCTGGAGTCAGCCCAGCGAGCAGTTTTTCAGTGCAGAGTTAACTCCGTCAATAAAGTTGTCAAAATCTTCGAGTCTCGAAATTATTGCCATAAAAAAGACACAGAAAAAGACGTTAGAGCTAGTCTCAGAAGTCATTTTCACAGAAATACGCAAATCAACTGCCAATCCACACAGAAAAAATATTCAAAAAAGTTCATAATGTTCTCCAGAGTTGATTCGAGATTAATTCACCAATTTAGGTGAGTAACTCGGGAACTCGTATGATCTCGCACTGAGAAACCAGCCCTTAATTGTAAATCTTCCTGAGATTCTGTTCTAGATCTCTGTAATTTTTTTAAAACAATTTTTTCAATCTTATACATCTAACCTAAGACGTATGTCTCAACCAAACACTTAGCCGCGATTAACATAAAATTTCAACTAATCTCATTCAATTCTCGAGATTCCTATATTTCCACCGAAAAAAAAAATCCGCGATTAAGACAAATTTTTCTTAAATCCCCTCTAAAACATGAGATTTACCATACAAATTTTAGTGCCTTCACGAAGAAACATTTTAGTGACAGCTGAATATCATCAACTCAGCTGTGTTTGTTTCCAGCGGGGAACGGTTGATGTTACTGCTGTTGTGGATGTGGTTAGACCTGTCAAAAAAATTTAATGCACTGAGGTGTGCACACTGCCACAGAATGGTAGGTGCTGATTTTGATGCTGATTAGTGCTGGTTGATGTTGATCAAGTTGGTCTGCTATCGACTTTGTGGACGGAAATCCATCGACATATTTGACTTTTCGTTTTCATATAGTTTGGCAATAAATTAAATTATTTCTAAATTCGACAGATTATCCATATTGCCCGGGAACAGAGGACATGGCAACCAGACATTTCCCATTTCACACCACAAGATGTCATTGAAATATGCTAAAAATTAAGGCATACGTCAAGTTAGTCTCTTCTTTTCCGGTGAAAACACTTTGGAATTAACTTCTAATCTTTCTGCGTTAATCTCAGTTTTATGTAAGGTAGAAACACTCTAGGTAAGTAGGTACGTAAGTGGATTTTAGGTGCACGGAGACCAAGTAGGCCCATTGGACTGCCACGTGGGTATGCAACCAAGGGAAGGGGTTGACGTGCATTTTATGACAGCCAGCCAGTCTTGCCAGTGAGTTCTAGTATCTTTTTGACCGGTGTCTCACTGAGGTCACTAAGATAGTTATTATGGATTTCCTGGACGATGCGAGTGCCGGGCAGGTACAGAGAAGGTGTTGCAGACTTTTCCACTCTTCCTCATCTAGGCAGCTTCTACAGAAGTCGTTTGAGAAAAAACCTAGTCTTTTTGCGTGAAGACCAAATAAGCAGTGTCAGGTAATAATTCCCTCTGCAGTGCTAATTTTGGATTTCTTTAAGGAGATTAAGCTATCTGATCTTTTTGGATCGAGACAGATTTCCTTGGAGGCTTGACATGTGGTTATTGTCTTCCATCTGGAGTTTTTTGTTTACTACGATATTTGTGCTGAAATTTAAAGGAAGCTAGGGGAGTACCTATATTACAAGAGATTTCATCGTCTGGCATTCTAGTAGCGTTTTTAGAGAGTTTGTCAGCCTCCCATAATGTCTCTATGGCCATGCACCCAGCACAGGCGGATGTGACACTGTTCGGTTATCTCGTCAAAAGATGTGCGACAGTTAATTAGTAACTAATGGTTTATCGAGAACGATGCCAGGGATTCGAATGCGGCATGGCTATCCATGAAGATACAGATATCACGGGCGAATATTACGTTCCACTTTTACCAGGACAGGGCTTCGTTAATCACCTTCTATTTTTGCTTGGAAGACACTGCATTGATTAGTTAGTCGAAGAGATTTATTTAAATTAAGACACTCAGGGAATTCACCTCTTCCTACACCATCTTCCTCTTCCTACACCATCTTCCGTCTGTGTAAAAGTGTTTGACGTTACCAAAGGGTGTATTGCCACCCTACCGCAGGTCTGTTTTCGGAATCAGGGCTTCGAAGTTTTTCTCTGGAAAGTATGAAGCTGAAGTATAATCCAGGTTCGTGGAGGTAAGATGCTGGTCGTTTAGAATATTGGCATGTCCAAAGGTGTAAACTCCAAGGTTACATGCCCTATAAGTAATTAATAATTTAATCGTCCGATAAATCTAATCCAAGCTTTCCACAAATTTCTTTTCAGTCAATTTTAGCCCCTAAACTAAAACTGTCCACGTATGACAGATCTGTCACAAATTCTTTTTATATTCGGATCATCATTCTGGCCAAAATGACAACAAAAGGGAATCCGTGTCCAATTAGTCTTGTTTATTCGCTCGAGACACTTCAGGATTTATTCTTAATCGCGTTCCGCTAATTGCAGTTTTATAGCCGGTGGAGACAGAGTATTAGGAAGGTAAAAGCGAGGAAGGAGACTTAAGGGTGGTGGGAGAATAATAAATTATTTTTCTCCTGCCTTGAGCTCATAAGACAGGGCAGCCTAAAGCCTTCAGTCCAATGAATCCATTGCGTCGGTCAAACAGTCATTTTAGTTAAATACACACGTTCTTATGGGAGGGCAGCAGCTCATAGAAGTTCATTCTGTGACGTACATCGCTTCCCATAAAACAGTGTGTAATAAACTTAGTTGTCAGTTGTGTACTTCAACGTGACGGATTCATTGGACTGAAGGCTTAAGTGTTCGACTAATGTATTCAAGACACAAACTCTTGGGACAGTGAGATACGTAAAGGAATGAGAATGCACGTCTTCCAAAAGCATTCAAAGGTCACAACTGTCGACCCGTAAACCAAATTTTAGAAGAAGCTCATTTGTGTAGCAAAATATTTCCCATTCAAACAATGCACAGATTTTTAATCCTTTTCGATCTAAATTTAATTATCTACATTAAAAATATTCATAAAGTCAACTCAATTAAATTGTGTGACACGTTATCATTCTCGCAGCTTTGTTAAATTTCTCTAACGCAGGTGAATACACTTTTAAGGTAATTTTTAGAGCTTTATTTATGAAAGCACGTTTATATGGCAAAAAAGCAAATAAAAATAAACTTTCGCGCATTTTCGTTTTACAATGTCATTATCAAAAATAAATGAATGTAGACTAATAAAACTACACATCTACTACATTATCATTTTCATTTAAGTACCATTCTTTAACACTGGATACCGCTAGCCAGATTTAGGCGGTTTAAGAAACAATAAAGTAGCCAATTATGAATCTAACTTGTTTCTACTAATTTTTTAGCCAAATTACGATCTATATCGCACGCACATGCCGACAAGAAAAAGAGGTGAACACCGAAAAAATGGCTGGCCTTCTTGTTAATGAAATTGAATAAGTGTCAGCTTGACATAACCATGACGTGAGTCAGTTTTTAAAAGACACATTAATTCCTTGTTATTTGCATTTTTCATTTAGCAATTCGAATCTGATTTGCGCACAGCTAGTCACAAGTCTTGAGGATATCCCCGAAAATTCTGGTTTTTGTTTATCAAAGTCTAAGACATCGTCCGAAAAGGTTGTGGTATAGTATAACTACCGGTTTTTCAAACTATACTGTAACTTGCAATAAACATAAAAAATATATATACAATTTTTTTATTTTATGCATGAATAACAAATTCAATTACAGAAAAACAAAATCGCTGTTTATAGGAACCAGTTTATATTCAATGAAATGGGTGTTTAAAAAAAGCAAAATTCTCCAGAAACTGAAGCAACGTCATCGGTATCGTTGTGTTGTTTACGTGTCTCTTGATTATTGTCCTCTTTGCATAAATTCTTGATATGATTTATCTAGTTAGTTTGTTTACCTTCACTTTTTTGTTTTGGTTGGGTTTTTTTATATTTCTATTTGCTCAATTTTCTCCTAATTAAAAGACCATCAAACATGGGACTCACAACAGAAACAAGTATCTAGCCGTAGCCGGCTGAAGCGCACCCATTCGGCTTGAATGCGTTCGGAAACCTGTGCGATTGGGTTTCCTTTATAGGACATCATGGCTGCGGTCGTACTTCCGTTATGCCTCGCTCATGATTTTTCTCTGTCCAATGTCAAGGGAAACAGGAACCCATCAAACGAACGCATTGCTGACCGACACGGACACCCATATTTGTTTATGTGCAATAAATTGCAGTTATAGGTACGGGTATGTTCAATGGTAATGAGGTGTGGGAAGGCGTATTTAAATTCTTTTGCGATTTTATCGATCGCGCGTACGTTGCAGCCATGATATCAGCAGGAAAGAAATAGACACTTTGATAAATAACGTTGCATGTTATCTCTTAGTCAGCTGGCTGAATGATGCGATACGATTTGACAGATACAAAGTCAACAAATGACACGTTTTAGTGATATATGAAGAATGTGGTATAATTATATTGTGTGGCGTGTCCAATACGATTAGTAAGCAGATTGATACATGCCTTGAACTTGCACATTAATCTTATTTATGAATTCAAGAAATCTATGAACTGTTTTCGAATTGATTTGTTCTGTGTCGGTCGGAACATGGATGCCGCACACATGTCATTCACACGCAGCTTGACAAGCATTATTCATTTTACAAAAACATTTCATCAGACACTAACATTGTGTCCGGTTTGCATTGTTAAAGAAACTAGATAACACGCTCGCAGGAGGTCTTATATCGTGTGTTAGTTTGACAAAGTTATCAATGGAATAAGAAGACGATTCTGTTGTCAAATCGTCCGGAAGCATTCTGGACTCTGCAGAAACAGTTTGCTTGGTACTCGTTTGACAGATTCTCTTCTGAAAAGAAACGTTAATTAACGACCAGAACCAAACGCAGAAGCACGCACCCTGTCTGTATGACATGAGTCAAGTTGGAGAAATGTCATTTGCCCCTTTGTTGCACACTTCTTTTAAACAGTTTGCTTGGTACTCACTTGGCCGTTCCTCTTCCAAAAAAAAGAAAAATTTGAACCAATGTCTGTATGTGCACGCACACTGTCTGTATGACAAGTTTCAAGTTGGAGAAATGTTATTTGTCCCTTTGATTCACAAAACAACGCCAGATTAACTTTGAAACCAAGAAGAACCTCTTTGGCTTTTCGGTTGTTATCCCGAATCAGAGCGTTCTTGGTCGTTCTTTCGGCTTGCTGACCGAAAAAGCCAGATGTTTCCACCGGGCACTTATCCACCTTTTTGTATAAGCGTCGGAATTAATCAAACACATTTAAAACTCCTCGAAAAAAACTCTCCAAAAAAAATATCATTAATTTTTTTCACACAACTCTTCAAAGCCTTTTCATACACACTTTTTGCTCAGAAAAATTAAATGGAGGCAACCCTCGTATGACGGATCTGTCAATAAAATGTGTTTTATTGGAATTTTGATAACCGATTTTTTCCACTTTTACCAAAACGACAAGAAGAGAGCATCTTTTGGCAGTTTCCCGGTGACAACGCTTAATGTATCTTAAGCGTAACGTTCAGGGTTAGTACAGTTTGCTCTCATAATTTATTTTCGCGGCATATCCATAAACCTTTGAAATTAGGTCTTACTACCGCCAAGTTTTAGAAGTTATAACAAGAGTGAGTAAAGTAAATCTCTAGTTTTTGCAGTGGAAACACTTCGAGATTTGCAGTAACATGCCTTGCCGAACCGATGTCGGTGAGGGTGACCTAAAAACTGTTTCTTTTTTGGTTAAATTTTTTATTAGCTTTATGACCAGTGCAATAAGCTAACCATACGTGACACCTGCATTGGGAACGCAGACCTTATGGAAAAATATTATTTAAACTAGTCCAGCCGTTGCTACCCGAAGTTTTTTTTTGCCTGTTAAAATTCGGATTTCCAATTGAAGACAACCAGAAGTAATTAATATAAAAATTTGCAGTGAACGCAGAAAGAAGTTGAAGTATTATGCGGGAACAACATCACCAAAATTCAACAAGGGAGATCTGGTATGGTTCTAAAACCCACACCGAAGAAACGGTAAATTGACAAAGCTGCAGCAGGACTGGGAAGATTCTGCTGCAGATCCCTACCAAGTAGTTAAGCGATTTAATGATGTCGTCTTCCGAATTCAACAAGGACCAAGAGCGAAAATAAAAGTCGTCAACTTGCATCGCCTACAACTAAGAGGGGGACAATGTGATGTAGGGACAAGATGTGAAAAGAAAGACATACAGGAGGCACTGATGTAAAAAGATGTTAGAAGACATGCAAGAGGCACTGAGTTCATCCATTGATTTACTTAACGAACACACCTTACTGTCATTTCTGTCAACTGACATTCGAGTATTGAAATTTTTCCTCCATTGGAAAAATACCAATGGAAATTCGGCGATAGCAAAATTTCTCAAACTCGGTGAATTTGTTTAAATTCGCGCATGACAAGCTCGGACGACAGTTGTATTAAAACCTTTGAATTATGAATATCGAGAGGTCATTGTTTTCTTTAAGTTGAGTCTGGCTCGATCGTTATGATCTTTGAAGAGCTTTCTCTAAAAGTTTTGCTTCCTTCCCAAGACCGACAGGCTGGAACAGGTATATAGAAGATTAACCAAGGTTCCGTTCTATATCTTGTCTTTACAACCACTGCAGAAAGCACTTTAAAACTCCTTGAAAAACTACTAACTAACTGGCACTTACAGCTCAAAAGAGCCATTGCCTGACCTCTCTTGCAATCATGCGTGCTGTGTATATTATAGGTTTTTTTTACACACATAAAAAGGACTGGCAATTTTTTGCCGATTCCGAGCGGCGCAGTCGAGAGGTTCTCATGACAAATGATACTCTCGGAGACTTTGTCAGACCGTCGCGGAGGTGGGACACTTAAACACCTTGAAGAGTGAACTTAGTTTTTTGGCATATATCCCTACCAGTCAGTGTCACGCGAGTGACACTGACTCATCTATCGTGCCATGATTAAACCTGCCAAAGACTACGAGTCTCCTTATTTTCCTACAATCGAGCTCTGGGTAGTTTTATTTTAACTTGTTGTTAAAAACTAGCTAAAAAATAAGTTGCATTTGGACCTTCTCGATCTTGATCTCCGATCTAAAACCCAGCAGCGATCTCACTAAGATATTCCGAGAGTATTACTTTACCAAGATTCCAAGGAGTGTGACAGCCAAGCTTGGATTTTTGGTAAAGTAATGCTCCTTGGCTATTTGACAGCCAAGCTTGGATTCCAAGTTGTCAAATAAAAAAATTATAGCCACGGTTTCACTAACAGCTAACGGACTCCTGCTTGGAAAGGACTGCGGTTTCCGGGTAGTTAGTTGGTCAAAGATTCACATGTCAAGTAAACTTGAAACGACTCTTGCCCCCGTTACAAGCGCTGTTTTTCATCCGAAGCGACCCCCATGCACTTGCTTTGAATTTCGGTCTTGCATTTGACATTAAAGTCTAGCTAGGGTAGGGGATAATGCAGCCGAATAACTAGGGATAACTAGGGATAGACTATCCCTGTTTAGGATGCTTAAATGGCCCAAAGTGCCCCGCGCCCCAGTTTTCCGAAGATGTCAATGGGAAGGTTTCTAGACTTAGGTGTGGGGGTTGGGGTGTCTAAGGGCACCCGTGATGTAATTTCCACCACAGAATTTACTCCCAACAGAGAATGGCCTCCATTAACAAACCAACAGATGAACTATGAATGCATTCAATTCTTTGGTCCTTTTTTTTAAGGTGTGTCTTACTTAGAAAATCACTTTGTAATCCTTTTGAGTTTTATTTGCGTACGGCGTCGTCTGGAGCTTCTGTGAACTTCCGTTAAGTTAAAATATCTTTGGATTTGTTATGGTCTTGGTTCATTAAAGTTTAAGTGTAATAAAAACCTTGATTAATGATTAATAAAATTAGGCGTGTTTTGTAATTGACTCATTTGTTTTCCTTACATTTTATGTGAACATAAAAAAAATTCATTCAAATCAAGTCTAACTTTAAATAAAAAAATTACACGTGAAATGCATTTTTCCGGTTCTTATTTTAAGCACCTTTCTACGTATTGACAGCTTAAGCTTGTTACACTTTAATTGTGGGGTCATTCTGGGAGAGCTTTATGCCCTGGTTCACCCTGAGATGTACTTTATTTAAGGCTTCGAAAAAAACAACGATACTTCAATTATCGCTTCTTCCAAAGATTTATGCTGGAAAGTTTAAGTTCTGAAATTTAAACCATATTTTTGCTTCTGAAGCCTTCACCATGTCTATTTCATGATCTATCTTATCACATGCCAACCAACCTGTTTCCTAGGTCCCTATACTCTTCATATAGTCAAATAATTCAAAAAAAGGTAAAATGCGTTTTTTAATGAGATTGGTTTTTAAATGCGGATAAAAAAATCATATTTTCATTTTTTCGCGACGTTTCGTCGATTGCTTGGCGGCTTTCGCAGGGTAATCGTTTTATAATTCAACTAAAACGCATAAATTTTTTAATATTTTTTATACGCCTTAAAAATTTTAAGTCTAAGAAATTATTTTTAATTAAGGAGGGAGCAAGGAGCAGCATTAGTGAAGTATTAATTACTGACAGGTTAAAAAGTTATACGTTAGTGGGAGCCGAGTACAGTGTTATCGACCCGCGTGACTGTATAAGAGGTTGCAGGTCCGAAACCCAGCCAAAAATAGTATCATTAGACCGATCCCAAAAGACCGATCCCAATGGCATACATATTGCTGTGAGAATCCATGTCTTATCTGAGCTGTAAGCGCTAGTTAGTTTTTCCCTTTCCTGAAAGGTTACCAAAATTATTTACGGAAGTTTATATAACCAATAAACTGAGAACACAGAGAGTGGGGCAATCGATAATTTTTAGAGAGGTGGCTAAGAATATCGCTGCAGCGCCCCTGAAAGATAGCTCTTGTTGTAAAAGACGACTAAGTGGTCTGGCCACTGTAACACCTAAGTGAGCCTAGCGACACACTCAACATATTAAACTTTCCCACAAGATTAGGGGACCACCGATGTCAAAAAAGGACGTTCAAACAACAATAAGGACTATGCACGTGTCGAGCAAAACAAGTCGTTTAGACAAGAGCATTGTGGAAAGGTACTGCTTGTGGTGGTGATAAAGGGTGATAAAGGGCTGGGAGATATCATCTTGAAGAGATGATGGTAAGAAGGTGAGTGGGCATTTTGCGTGTCCAAGAGACGAAATGGCGGAACACCGGAAAACGAGTTCGCTTCTCAAACAGACACAAAAGCTTACTAGGCGTACTACGGATCCGAACAAAGTAGAAACGGAATCGGTTTCATTCTTGGGGCAGAGCTATACTTGATGGCATCTTGAATATATTAAAACCAAGTGACCGGTTGACATCTCTCAAGCTGGTGATGCAAGGTGAGGTGTGGAATGTCGTAAGTGCATATGCTCCCCAAATTGGGTGCGAGCAGCGGGAAAAAGATGCATTCTGGATCTTTCATAACTTACTTACTTACTTACTTAAGGTGGCGCTACAGTCCGGGGTGGACCTGGGCCTCAGCCAACAAGCTTCGCCAGCCAGCTCTGTCTCTAGCTAGCTGTCTCCAGTTTCGCACGCGAAGTTGGCTGAGGTCCCCTTCGACTTGCGTGCGCCACCTGAGTCTCGGTGCTCCTCTACCGCGCCGTCCCTGCGGTGTGGATTCGAAGATTCTCATTCGAAGGATCTTTCATAACCTCGCATCAAAACTTTCATAATCTCATCAAGGCGATCCCAAAGGAAGAGCTTTTGTTTGTAGGCGGAGACTTGAACGGAAATGTCGGAAAATCCAGCGAGGACTATGGAGACTACCATGGTTGAATGGGTATAGCTCTAGGATCTCTTCTGGTACAGATATTCTAAACGTTTACAAGTCATACGGCTTTATCGTGCTTAATAACATGTTCATCAAGGAAAGCAGGCACCTGTTCACTTACAGCAGCGGTGGGGTGCACAGTTCCCTTAAACCGCGAGTCAAAGATTGCAAGGTGATTTTGGGTGAGGCGATCGCAACACAACACCGTCTGCCTATGACCGTCATTTTTATGGAACCTTTAAAGAAGAAAAATAGGCAAGCAAAGGCTTCTGGGAGAATCAACTGGTACAATTTGAATAAGGAAAAGGGCGAAGCATTTTTAAACACGATGCAAAACTACCTGTATCACATCATTGACGAAAACGAAGATGAAGAGTTCAGAGTACAAGATATGTGGGATGACCAACAGCGAACGTGCATCGAGAAGGCCAAATCACTCCTAGGAACTTCAAAGGGCCACTACAAACAGGTCAAAGAAGTGGTGGTCAGATGAGGTGAAATTTGTGATTAGGGAAAATAAAACGGCCTTCAAGGCATGAAAGAAGTGCTCCTCGAACAATAGAGATGAAAAGCTTCGCCTGGAATCGGAATATAGACACTCCCGCAGTCTCGCTAAGAGGAAGTGCGCCCAGGTTCAAGCAAAGAGAATGGAGAGTCTGTATCAGAAGTTGAAGAAAGTTTTTTCACCGGGCCATACAGGACCTTCGACAAAGCACCTTCACTCTTTGAGAAGGAGAAATGCCAAGGAGATTCGTTCGCCAAAGTTCATCCATAATGCTCAGGGCCAGCTGCTTGTGGATGACGATAAAATTATTCTCACGTGGCGGCAGTATTGTGAGGGACTTTTGAATAAACAGTTTCCCAGGCAATACTTTCCAGAAGAAACTAAACTGGGAAGAAGTACCAGACAAGGCCATCAAGTACTCCAAAAAGAAAAAAGTGGTTGGGCCGGATCAGATGTACTCTCAGAGTTCTGGAAAAAAAATGGGACACAGCGGGTCGAGTTGGCTCATGACCTTCATCTCCAAACGAATGAGAGGCGATCCAATGTCTTATCAATGGAGGGAAAGTTATCTTCTTCCTTTGTTTCAAAGAAAAGGTGATACACAAAGTTGTGACAATTACCGTTCTATCAAACTGATGTCTCACACAATCAAGATCGTCGAGCGGGTACTAGATAGTCGACTGTGGAAAATAATAAGGCTATCTGAGGACCAGTGTGGGTTTATCGCGGGCAAATAAACCACTGATGCAAACCAAAGTCCAAGGATCATAATAAAAAATCATCGCGATGTCCTTAAAGATCTGCATATAGTGCTGGTTAATTTTGAAAAAGCTTTTGATAGACTATCACGAGATTTGATTTGGGTAGCGCTAAGAAAACGAGGACATGTATGATGGAGCAAAGACAGGAGTAATATGTCCTTCTGGGGTGACTGATGAGTTCCTAATTGAAGTTGGTGTACACTAGGGAAGCGTCCTATCCTCTTTTGCTTTCATTGTTGTCCTTGATTGTCTGCTTGAAAGAAAACTGACAGCGCCAAAAGTACATTAGTTATTCAGTTTTTGACCGGCTCAGTCGGTATATCCATGTTCAGAGGAGAGATCCCACGAACCCTCTCAAAAAGGCAATGTCAATCCACATTCCAGCTCAATTGCGAAAGAAAGGAAGGCCTCAACATTCATGGATCACGCAAATGCAACGACGACAGCATTTATTTGTCCTCAGTGATGAAGAGATTCAAAACCGGGCGGCTTGCGGGAAATACTCTGAGGTAAAATCGGCGTACCCCACAAGCAGACCATTAGGAAGGCAGTGGAGTGGGAGGGTTACGATTTCTCAGATCGAAGTTGATCTAATATGCAAACTGACTTAATATAATATCTCTATTATGTAAGGTTATAAGATGGCATTTCTATAGCTTTAAGTGTCAATGGGTGTTTTGTTTTTTATAGAACTTATAAAATGAAACGACTTAAATGAATCCTTAGCAGCCATATTACTTTAAACTTACACGTCTTTAAGGGTAAAGTTTGTCTCAGCAGTTTTCGGGTTTTTAGTATCACATCTATATCTACCATGTTCCTCCAACTTCTGTAATAGTTTCAGTTATAATTTAATGCTGACGAATTTGATGTGCTATTTTCCCTTAGAGTAACGAATGTGTTTACAAAGTACATAGAGTCTTTCCCTATTGTCTTCTTTCATGATGGGTTCAATTCAAGACGTGAAAATATCTGTTGTAGATCTCATGTTAAGATCAATTGATGTTGAACGTTGATGTTCATTTCAACTCAAAGGGCCGCCTTGTTTCATTGGTCAAGGTGAAGCAAATAGCTTATAGTCACGCTCAATTACTTGCAAATGAATTTTCGTCACAACCGAAAGTACCGAGTAAGTTTCGTACGCATCATTCATGGGTCATCATAGTATTTATTGTTTTTGTCTATGAAAATGTTTGTGAAAGAAATTTAGATTGGGGTGGACGCAAAATAAACAAAATTGACCTAAAAACACTCTAGAATGGACGATTGCTAAAGAGACATAAAGTCTATGCTTATGGACCCTAGTTTGACAAGTCACAGTATGTGTTTAGCTTGAAAAACATAACTTCATAGCTGTCAACGGCGACTTTAAGACAATTAAATTTACTATTAAAATGCCAGCACAAAAAATTTGCTGTCTGACACTTACTGGGGATAAATTTTAAATCATAAGCTCGACCACAGCAGAATGCCAATTGACGATCATAGTCATATGTCAAATGTGTGCTAGCACTTTGACAGTTAGGCACATTGCTGCAAAAACAAAAATTTTCTTTGGCTCAAGAAACCAATGAGTCCATTTAAAGGTTTACAAAGGTTTAATTTCATTCGTTATCAAAGAATGTCAGACCACAACAGTGACGTGTATTAAGTGTCAGTTTCAAAAGCAAAGTTTAACCAAAATCTGTTATTCCGGAACTGTTCTTCAAAGTTTGATCCAGAGAGATTAACCCCGGATCGAAATTGACTCAAGAACTTATTTCTTAGTATATCTCAGTTTAACTCCAAGACTTTGACATTTTCGCTCTGAAAACTTCCCCCAAAGGCTTGATCAGAATGCGTAAATGTAACTGCAGACTGCAGCGCATAGCGTATATATAACGGGTTATTTTTTAGCTGGTTTGGTTTTGACAGCTGACGTGTGTTTAGTACCTTGTGCCACTGTCAAACAGCTTCAGTTTGGTTTGCAATTTAACCATGGATCGTCTTACAAATGAACAACGCTTGCAAATTATTGAATTTTACTATCAAAACTCGTGCTCGGTTCGAAATGTTCATCGCGCGCTGCTTCCATTTTATGGTCGGCATTCTCGACCTTCTCAGCAGTCTATTCGGAAGATTGTGGCCAAATTTCGCACCAAATTTACTTTGTTGGACATTAAACCACCAAAACGCTTACGTACTGTGCGTAGTGAAGAAAATATTGCGGCCGTATCAGCTAGTGTGACAGAAGACCGCGAAATGTCGATTCGGCGCCGTTCCCAGCAGTTAGGCCTTTGTTACAGCACTACGTGGAAAATTTTGCGGAAGGATTTGGGCGTAAAGCCTTTTAAGATACAGCTGGTGCAAGAACTAAAGCCAGCCGACCTGCCACAACGCCGAATTTTTGGTGAATGGGCTCTTGGAAAGCTGGCCGAGGATCCGTTTTTTTATCGAAAAATTATGTTCAGCGATGAGGATATTTTGGTTGAATGGGTACGTAAATAAGATTGCCGCATTTGTAGTGAAGATCAGCCAGAAGCATTGCAACAGCTACCAATGCATCCCGAAAAAGCCACTGTTTGGTGCGGTTTATGGGCCGGCGGCATTATTGAGCCATATTTCTTCAAAGATGATGCAAATCGCAGCGTTACTGTCAATGGTGAACGCTACCGAGCGATGATAACAAAATTTTTTTTTGCCCGAAATGGAAGTTCTTGACTTGCATGATATGTGGTTTCAACAAGACGGTGCCACATGCCACACAGCACGCGAAACAATGGCGCAATTGCGAGGCGAGTTTGGTGAACAGTTAATTTCACGTTTCGGGCCGGTCAATTAGCCGCCTAGATCGTGCGATTTGACACCATTAGATTATTTTTTGTGGGGGTATGTCAAGGCTAATGTCTATAGGGACAAGCCCGCTTCGATTGACGCACTGGAAACCAACATCCCTGCATTCATTCGTGAGATACCGGCCGATATGTGTGAAAGAGTATGCCAAAATTGGACTCAGCGGATGGGCTACCTGAGACGCAGCCGCGGTCAACATTTGCATGAAATTATCTTTAAACATTAAATTGCAAGGTTCAAACTATCGATTCAAATAAATATTTCATTAATTTTTTCGAACTTTTTGTGTTTTTTTTTTTAAAAAGTTCTCAACCTCTTAAAAAATCACCTGTTATATACATACCTATAAAGCAGAATGGGATGAGTACAATTGTTCATGTTTGTCATTAGGTTTTCATCATACTTTGCCAGCTATGGACAGAGGGTCGAAAAACCGACTAATAAAACAAAGTCGTGAAATAAAAACACGTGTTCTTTTTTGAAGTTTCTTTTTCTGCACCTGACAAATATCACGCTCAAAGTCGAACAATTTTGGCAACACCTGCCAGCTTCAGTTCTATTCGTCTCTCTACTTGTATCATTGAATCACGCAGTATGATCAGGGCGGGCATTAGGGTGTAAAAATTTCTTTATAAAAGAAATTGTTCCCTTTTTCACAGACCTTGAAAATTTTCTTAGGAAGAAAACTCCATGATTAATATCGCGCAATATTAAAATTGGGATAGTTTAATATTGCTCGATATTAATCTTGATCTTCACAGGTTCTTAAAAAAATTATTATGATCGGCGAGTATTATCACGGCCCATTAAGTTGATACTTTTTTTTGCGAAATTCCATTATTTGGAAAAAGTTTAATTTTTTTTTTAAGTTAAAATCTTATCTTCAAAAATATTAAGTATAATTAGGAACAGAGTCATTCTCAACGGCAAGGTTGAGAAATTTAAGCTCCTTACTCTGTATGTTGGCGGAACAATTTAATGCAATCATGTCGCTTCCGAAACTGCGTAGGAATGAGTCGAAAGCCATGACATTTACAATTGAGGGAAAGAGATTTTAACCAAAGTTTATCCAACAGATCCCGCATTTGCAGAAATACAATCGTTTCAAGGCTCCAGTCTCTTTACTTACATCCAAACTTTTTAACAAGGTGAAAACTTATACCTTGCCAATATAACAAAATGATCCTTCTGACATTAATGTCCCTCTGACAACCTTTCAATTTTTTTGGGAAATTTTTACTCTTTCTTTAAAGTCTATTATTTTTAAATAAAATGAAAATAAACAAATAGAGTGGCGCAACGGCTCGAGACGAACCAGGGCCAACTTCTTAACCATTCTTCAGATACAAGACGACCTTGAATTTTCTGCAGAATCTGAACGCAATTTTGAGAAGTTTTTCGAGACAAGTTTTACTCTCGGGGGCTTGTTAGAGCCTAGCAGAGTTGGGGACCGTGTAAAGGACGAGTCTTTTTTCAGGTGGAAGAGGTAGGATTTGAACCCTGACCTTCCGCGTGGTAAGCAGCTACTGAGCACTACGCCGCGGCACCCCATATATTCCTGTACACAGCTAAATATTATGTTAAGCTATTATGTTTCCCTTCTGGGGTTGCTGGTCCCCAATTGGGACCGAGATTTATGAAATACTCTGCTAGTTATATTATTGCTTTTCTCCGTAAAGGCATAACACTTGCGGGGGTAAGCTTCAGTGTTAGCTTTCACACTTTGCTTTCTGCCCTCTTAAAGAAAGACGAAAAGGATCTTCAATGATGAATGCGCTAAATTTTTGGCACTCACCACGACCCGAAAACCCGCCGCATGATGCAAGCGCAACGGTAGGGAAAACTTTGGGCTTAAAACCCGCCATGGTCCACTGGTTCTATACTGTGGTGGTAACACCCTTTCTTACTTACGGTGCCTTAGTTTGGTGGAAAGCAACAAACAGAAAAACAGTTAATGGAAAATTATCAGAGGCTTAAAGAACGGCTTGCATAGCTATCCAGGTGCGCTTCGTACTACATCTACGGAAGCTCTGAACACTCTGCTGAACCTAACACCGCTTGATCTACAGATAAAAAAGCTTACTGGCAATAGTGCACTACGGCTCACTTACTTAAACTATTTCCAAAGCAGTAGCGACGGACACGGCTAGATCCTGTCGGAGCTACTGCCAGGCAATCCAACTTTAACGGACGAAATTTCCTCCCTTGACGACTTTGACACAACGTACGAAGTCATTTATCCAGTAAGGGGGGAATGGGAAAATAATGCAATTGGCAAACCTAATGAAATTACAATATTCACAGACGGTTCGAAAACAGGGGAAGGAACGGGTTCCGGTATCTTCTCAAAAGACCCGGAACCAAAAGTATCCTTAAAGCTACCGGATACATGCAGTGTCTTCCAATCAGAGGTTCTGGCTGTACTTAGAGCGGTCGAGCTTTTGCAGATGAGATCCATATCCGGCAGAGATATCGCCATTTACATCAATAGCCAGGCGACGCTCAAGGCAATGGAATCGATCAACATCAAATCTGACATAGTCAGGGGCTGTCGCACAATGCTTAAGGCATTGTACAGTCAGAACTGGGTGAGACTGTGCTGGGTGCCAGGACACTGCGGTATAGAGGGATACGAACAAGCTGATGAGCTTGCAAGAAGAGGGGGGCACCTTGGAGACAGTGTGGTTTCTAACACCAAACCACCCTATTGATGAGAAAATTAAAATGACGGCCAACCAAAGGTGGTCTCGTCTGGTTGGACACAGGGTATCTAGGTCCCTCTGGCCACAGGCACTATTAAAACTAAGCAGGGACAAGCTTGAGCTTTAGTGGGAATTCTGACAGGACATTGTCTCCTGAGGAAACACGAGAGGAGGCTCAGGCTTTCTGACACGGATATTTGTCGATTCTGCAGTGATCTGCAGGCGGTTGAGGATAAGACACACATACTGTGCGATTGCGAGGCAATTTCGCGAGTGCGCAGAAAAATTTTGGGGGAATATTTTTTTGGAAGTTTGGAAGAGATACACGGCACAAACTTCAAAGACCTTCTTGGCTTTTACAGGGAAATTGGCTGTTTCACGATGAATGTTTAAGTTGTTTTCGCCTTTTGAATGTTATGTTCAACTGGTTTAAATAAATAAATAAATAAATAGAGTGGCGCAACAGCTCGAGGTGAACCAGGGCCAACTTCTCAACCATGTATGTTCAACTGGTTTACCCCTGTTAAACCTAACCTAATGCAAGCAATGGCAGGGCAACGACAGATGAAGACTTCTGCTGCAGTCTTATATAAGCCTACATATTAAAGTGTTTATTAAAGCTTAGTAGCTCGAAAGGACGCCTACATGCAGTCTTGGTCGATTCTCTTGATAGATTGAAGGAAAAACTCTGACCTTTTGCAGACGTCAGGGCACAGTCGCTTGGTCTGTCTTCAAGTCTGCACTAATCCTTTGATAAAAAGCTTATTGAAAAAATCTTAGACCTCAATTTTTTCAGTCCTGGTTGGTCCACAGGTAGCTGTAGCACGGAGTCTGTCTATTGTTGGTGAAAGCTTTCTAGAAAATATGAAGCCAGGATATTCTTCGACAAATAAACTCACAATTTTGCCATTTTCATAGTTGCAAACGAAAAAAAACTTTGCTGTGCGGCTTGAAATAGCCGCAGTTTGAAAAATGGTGGCAAATGACATCTTGCGGCAAAGTATTGTAGCCGTTTTTGTCTCCTATTGTTATAATTGTCAGTTATTCTAGTCGGGCGACAATTTGTCGCACAATTTTGTATAGTCGTGCGTCTCCGGCTTAAGGATTTTTTTTATATCGAATCCTAGGACGGACGAAGGCAGGATTCATTCCTCAGAAGGAACGAAGGCTTTAGGAATTCTAAGGAAAAATAAAGTCATTGTTAGATATTTGGCCATTTGTATTGATAGGTGATTTTGGAGATGATTTAACAGCAAATTGTACGAGCATTACAATAACAGGTAAAGCTCCGGAGTCAACTCGGCTGGGTCAAGCTTCTTTGGGAAGTTTAACTGAAGGCAGCAAGCTAAAGATATGGCACTAATTTGGAGCTAATAAAGTCCTCATTTGGGCACTTAAACGACATCTAGACCTCGCAAGAGGCATGCATTTTCGCAAAATTTAAAGAAGAGTATGGTGTGCGCCATACTAGACCTCCAGACAGAGATTCATTTCCCGTGGCGACTAGGATTTTATATAAATGAAATGCTTTAGTTCTTAGAACAAAAATATAAACTCAAACTGTAGTGTAAGAGCTCCACTCCACAAACGGTTAATTTGACAGAAAAATGCATCAGGCATTATTTGTAGATATTTTAACGACGGACAATTTTTATAATGACAACAATAGGTCGCGAGATATTCGCAAAGAACTAATTTTGGTAACATTTGGACCTTTATAACTTTCTTAGCCGTCACGATATCAATCCCGATTTTCCACTTCTTCATAACACCGCCCCGTAATAAAGGTGTAAAGAAAAAGTCAGCTCACTAGGAAATTTTTTCGCAAGATAAAACCTAAAAATGCTTCAAATATTAAAAAAACTGAATCTGAATAATATATCTTGGCGAACATAGCAATCGCACCTCATTTTAGTCATTCAGATTTAACGTTTACTTTCAGTTTTAATTTGTAAACATTTGAAGCGTGCACAGTAAACTACTAAAAAATTTTTAAGTACGAGTTTGTACATACAAAATCAGATAAAATAACGCTACGAATCTCTCGACTGAATGTGACAATCATCAAATTAGTTGATCGAAGAATCGAAAAAATTCAAACGAAGCGCAGAAAAGCCTCTATTACCGCTCTCACACTTTTTTAAAAATATTTTTGGAAGAAAGAAGAAGTGAATAGTTAACTCTTTATATTAAAGCCAGGGTCAATCCATGAAATTCTTTAAGTTAGTTCGAGATTAATACAAATCAAAATCGACTAGAAAAATATCACTTGCTCGGGTTAATTTGAGTTTTACGTAGAAACGCTGAAAATCTGACCCTAAGAACTGACAATTTACATATGTGACACATTTAACAACAACACAACATTACCACAAATTTTCACGGTAGTCCTTAGACTGACGTTTGTAAGATATCACCGATGTCAATATAAAGGATCTTCAAAAAATTTCATTATCATTTTTTAGGATCGCACAAAAAAAGTCATAATATAATGTGTGATACACAGTATGTGAATACACAACAGAACAAGGTGTTTATGATCCTTTATAGTTTTACATTTATGTTATGTTTTCCCTGGCCTTAATGTTTTCACTGGCCTTTATGTTTTCACTGGCCTTAAAACAGCAATTAGCAGGAGGCTATTAAAAAATAAATCTCAAAGTGTCTCCACTGGACAAAGTAGGATTAATTTGACACGAGCACTCTTTTTTGCTGTTTTGGCTCTTAAAAGATCGTGACGATAACATTTCCCAGTAGATAGAAAACAATTTCGATGTAAAAATCCCTTATAGAAAACGTACTCCTGACAAATCTGTTATACCAGGATAGTTTTATACTACATTCACACCGACCCCTTAATTCTGAATTTAGTGAAAAAATTTCGAAATCCAACTTTGCCGTTTATACTGGAGTTTCAGAGTTTCAAATGACAATCGAGGTCAAAATCTGAATCATCAAGTAGTCCAACAAGCGGAAATTATCGTTATTACATGCTTATTTTTTTGTTTTGAAATACGTCCCAGAGCATTTTTATCGATTTAAGTCAAATTTCAAATGTTTTGTTTGAGTATTAACTGTCAACTGCCTTGAATTCTCTCAAAAATAAGAGATTCGGAAGTTTAAGAGGTTTGTCCAATTCGACAAACTTTCAAACGCCCAGGCGAAATTCAGCATTCAACTGAAATTCAACATTTATAAATCCTGAAAAATATATGGCGAAACGCTGAACATTTAGGGTGAAATGTTGAATTTAGCTTAAATGCTGAAATTAGGCTCGGTGAAAATGTACTATTAGTTTCCTTTTAAGACTGTTATAAAGATGTACAAAAAGAATTTAAAATGGCAAAAAAGACGTTTGTGAAAAGGGTGAATGAGATTTATGAGGAGATTTATAATTAATTATTACTTGACGTGAAGATTTCGGGAGATTAGTTGAGGTTTAAAGTTATTCGGGGATTAGTGTATTGTTGAGACATAGTATTAGTTTAGATTTTGGAGGTTTCGACAAATGGCTGTCTGACAAAGTTAAAAATGATTCTCCTTTGACTACTCATTCAATATTCTCTCCATCTGATTTTTTGTGTTTTTCACAAGGAGATTTGTTCAAAAAGAGTAAAAACTCTACGAAAACGTAAATTTGGTATGTTCGGCATTTTTGGGGCTGGAAGTCATGACATTAAAATGTTAAAAAATCAAATGATTCAAAAATTCCTTAAAATCCAAAATTGAGGATGAGGCTCTGCAGAAGACGAAGCATTATTTTTTTTAAGAAAAAAGTGTCATCGTTATTCCTTGCATTTTGGCAACCCACAACAGTTATTATTCATAAGTTGCATATTTTCCGCCACGTGGACACACTACCGGGCTTTGTTTTTGAATAAAACCGCGCGTAGGTATCTATTTCACAACCTTTTCAATTTCTTAGTATCAAACTTATAATTAGGTAATATGAACGTTACTTAAACGAAGTGGGTAATGTTATTTGATTGAATCAGAGTTTAACCAGTTTATAAACAGCAACTAAATTTTTTTTAAATCCATTTTATATTTCGACGGTAATCTGTGTACCTCTTTATAGTATATCAGATCTTCGTGACGTCAATTTATTTTGATTCGCTTCACAAAATTTCTAAATTGAAGCAAATTGAAAAAGAGAAAATTCACCTTGACAAACCAATCGCTGAGATTTCTTAAATTCTAGAGCCTGAGGTCTTTGATTAGAACCCAACAAATTAGATAAAAAAACACAATTAATTAGTTGCGTATACTTAATAAAAACAATAAAGAAAAAAAAAACATACTGGACTCTGCGTGAAATTGCTTTGAGTGTTAAATCACTTGCTTGAACAAACACTATAGAAAATTTATGTTCCACACTAGCTGGTGCTATATAACGGCAATTTCGTCCTTTTTAGTCCCGCGTTTGAACTTTGAGAATCTTAAATAATGCTTTGTCAATCTTATCGCCAACATAAAACCGTCACCAAACGTACTTTAAACAATTCCAGTCAATCCGGCTGTCGTTTTGTATATTGAAAAAAATATCAACTTAAAAAAAAAATATCCCCGAAATATTTTGCACGTTTATTTATTTACGATCAAAGTGTTAAACCACGAACTCGAATTTGTTTTCGTTCCTTTTAGCTAAGAGAGCACAACGCTTGCAGAATCAGATACACAGTAGACAGTCTCGTATCGAGCGCCAGAATTTCAATGCTCGGTCTAATCGCGCGAAAAGCTTCAAATAAACTGAGCTTTGCTGGATCGGCACAGAATTTATCGTTCAAAAATCGATTCGTGCCTTTCTGTCGTTCACTGTTTCGCGAAAATCAGGTAAGCATCAGAGTGGCGCGCGCTCGCACAGATACACTGAGCAGATAATGACCAACACTGCTGGACGATATGGTTAACTTTGAAGGGATGTGTAGTTAGTATAGGTACATAGATACTTTTTGTTTGTTGCAAGAATTATGTATACTTTTTGGTCGAAAATTAGTAAGCGATCGTTACATAAATTCAATTAAATGGTTCAACCAGTAGCGACGACGATCGCAAGCGACTGGCCAGGCCACTGATGTGATGTGATACTGACAACTTTTGCCCTGACAATTTTTTGTTTTTGTTTTCTTTTTTTTCTGTCTGTGTATGCTTTTGTTTTGCTATCAAGAGCGCAAATATTTGCGTATCTAGGTATTCTGAAATACTTTGACTTGCATTCAGAAAAAAAATGCAAAAAAAGAATCACCACAGCCAGTCGCAGAACTAAATAGCTCAATGAACTTTTATTGTGAGGACTGGACGCTTTTTGAAGGCTGTCAATTGTATACGCATTCGCCCACCACCTACTTTCATAACGATCAAGTCTACTGACTGATCAGTTTGCCTCCGGCTTTTTTTCTCAACCCGAGAGGTGATAATTGATTTGGTGTGAAACACAATTTTTTTGCAATATTGACGAGGTAGGTACAAAAAAAAGGTTGCTGGAGTATCTATATTAAAGAAGATACATTTTAATTAGCACAATCGCTGAGTCATTTCGGGCAAAAATTCGGACGGTTTTGGGTATTTTTGGAATGCCACTAGCAAACGTGGGGACATGTGTTTTATCTGGTTCATAATATTTGAACTAACACTTATCCTTTGACTGGGAGAGTTTGAAAAATTGGGATTTTTTACGTGTTTGCACTTGTGTATAGCTTGGATGATGAGGAGGCTGCGAAGAGTTTTATTTCCTGCACTCATGTGCTCTTCAATAAAAATGTCAGAGATGCATAACGGGGATCTTTGATTAGCGGCTGGGTAGTAATTTTCACTGTAATTTTATTTACTCGAACTAATCTGAAAAGAAGGCCTTTTGGACCTATGAGTAAGGGTCTGAAAGTTGAAATCACTGGTAATTGGGAAGATTCACATCTTAGTCTAGTCATTCAATAGAGAAATTTTAGAGACGAAACAAAATGCGTAGAGGTTATTTGTTATGGGCATGCGTTGCCAGTGGAAAGGATCAGAGAAAAGACCAAGAAGAAGCACGGGCCTTCTTGGTCTTTTGGAAAGGATCAAAAGAAAAGAAGCAAGCGCGCACTTCCGTCTTAATACGTTAAAGCCGTGGAAAGTCCGTCTGTGAAATAATATTAACCGATAGTACCTTCGCCAAATCTGTGGAATAGTTTTGATCTTAGCCTGAAAGAGTTGCACAATTTCTGAATGTACAAAATAAATAAATAACAAGAATAATAATGTACTCTTAATTCTCTTTTGAAATGACTGACTGATCGCGCCTTAAAGTTAATATCGAAAAGCCTCCGAAAAACGACATAAGGAATTTGAAACCAGGATATAAATGGCATTTCCAACAGTCAGGACGGTACGACAGTTAAATTGTAAGATCCACCAATGCCTTATTTCGAGCCATCAAGGAGATTTCTAGTTCTGCTCAGGGTACTGGAATAGGGATGTTGGCATATGGGTCTGTAAAAGGTTCAATAGCAGCTCTAAACTAATGGCTCGGTAGCTCTATATTACCATATGGACAGTGGACACGGAGCCCTTCGTGCTGTCACTCAAAAGGTGGGTATAACGTGGGATTACTCGCAGGCCCGAAGTTTCCCAAGGCCCGTATTATTTAAGGGTCACGATATTTTGAACGTATCTTAAAATTAGTTTTAAACTATTTTTTTTTGGTCTTCACTCCAGTACACATTGCTGTGCAGAGTATAAAAATATGCGGAAAACCTGATTGCAATTTGATATCTGTATTTGCGGTTCGATCTTCAACGGACTCGTTGTGTGTCAAAAGTCGTCGGCGTCGTAAAGAAAACAATGAAGAGCAAAGGGGTTTGCCTCGCTCGTAAAGCTATGGATCTATTAAAAACTATAAAAAAGCAGGATCCCCTTCACGACTAGAACGCCCAACTAACATACTCTTGAGAGTTACCCTCTAACAACGTCAAAATAGCTCTTGATACTCTTCGAACATAGAATCTTGTTATAAGATCCAAAAATGATCTCGTAGCAGACTTATTCATGGAGTCTCACTCCTATAGCGCTTAACTCTTATAAGAAGAGTATATTTAGCTCTTATGAGACTCTTGTTATAAGACTTTAACTCTCGTAAAGTTGAATAAGTTTGTAATACATACTTACAACTAGTAAGTTTGAGTTTGAAATAAGAGTCTTATAAGAGCTTAAATCTTGTAATAAATGTGCGATTCTTGTAAGGAGAGATAAGCTCTGATAATAAAATCCTTAATCTTAGAAGACATCTCCATTTTTCGTCCATTTCCTGTAAATCTAACGTTTTCTTCCTTAAAACAAACCGAACAGAAGTATGAAAATTGCTAATTGATAGATACACGTTAATCACTGTCATGTCAACTCTTTAACATCATACTTGAGAGAATTGTGCAGAACTCCTATGCCAGAGCCAATAGCTTTCAAAAATCCCTGCAACCACTCGCATACGCAGACGGCATTGATATAATTGGAAGCACACAGAGTAATGTCAGTGAAGCCTTCGTGAGTATGGGGGCGGGTGAAAACACTTAAGGCTGCTTCGAGAGGAAAATACAAAGGCTATGATGGCTTGGTCATTTAGAGCTGATGGACACCAACGCCCCGGCCCGGAAAATCTTCCAATTCGCCCCGCAGGGACGGCGCAGTGGAGGAACAGCGAGGCTCAGGTGGCGCACACAAATGGAAGGGGACCTTAGCCATCTTCGCGCGCGAAACTGGTGATGGCTATAGCTGCCTCGCGAAGCTTATTGGCTGAGGCTGAGGTCCAATCTGAACTATAGCACCACCTTAAGTAAGTAAGTTAAGAAACTAGGCCATTATTGTGTATTAAATAGTAATTAAATCGGAAAGTAACCCAGGATCGATTATTTGGGAGTAATCCTTGATAGAAAACTTCATTGGCCCAAGCATGTTGAATTTAAAACCGAAAAGCACTGTCTACTTTCTGGCAGTATAGAGGGGCTTTTGGCAAGACATGGGGCTTATCTCCGAAAAGAGTCCTCTGGATCTATACGGCCATGGTAAGACCACTCCTCTCATACGCATCGGTTGTTTGGTGAAACAGGCTTTCGCGGAAACGTGTTACTGCCTTTTTTGCCAAACTCCAAATAACGGCTTATCTTGGCTGCACAGGGGCCTTCCCTAGCACGCTGGGCTCTTCTCTAGATGCTTTGATGAAACGGTGATTCCAAGCGGAGATTTTCGCTATCCTAATGGCTTTGCACTATATTGTGACTAACAGGTGGAGGGCAAGAAGCATATGCGTTTGCAGTGACAGCCAAGCCGCTCTAAATGCGTTGCTCAACCCTCTTACCTCGTCCAAGATAGTGCTCGACCTCAAGTATTCGTTGAACTAAGTCGGAAGGCTAAATGCAGTGAATCTTGTTTGGGTTCCAGGCCACACTGGTATCCAGGGAAATGAGATCTCTGATGAGCTTGCCAGAGATCTCTGATGAGCTGGCCAGGACCCGAACCTGCTTAAGGCCAGCCTGTATCTGTTGTCACGTCTGCCATTGATACTTGGGTTTCTCGTGAGCACAGGGCTCGTTGGCGTGACTGCGATGGGTGCAGACAGACTAAACGACTACGTCCGGACAACTGCGAGGGGTCAGCGTCTTTTCTTCTATCTCTTAGGAGAATCGATTGTAGACGTCTTGTAGACGTCCTTACCGGCCACCAAGCTTTTGCTAGACACTTGAATGTATTTGGCTTAAGCGAAACCACCACCTCTCCTGCCTGTGGAGAGGACGACGATACAGCGGAACACTTCCTCTGTAGTTGCCCTGCCTTTGTTCGCATTAGGTGGCGGATCTTTGGGGCTGACGTGGTGAGTGCCGAACACCTAAGCTCTTCATCACTGAAGCTCTTTTTCA
Source organism: Neoascia interrupta (assembly GCA_947623515.1). Taxonomy (NCBI): domain Eukaryota; kingdom Metazoa; phylum Arthropoda; class Insecta; order Diptera; family Syrphidae; genus Neoascia; species Neoascia interrupta. The sequence continues at coordinate 117,448,132 of OX392463.1, read as the reverse complement.
TCTTTCTTCGAAAGACGGGTAAACTAAATACATTAATGTAAGGTGTGTGCATGGTAGTACAATGGACCAGTGGTTGTGTCTGAGTGCTCCATCAGCAACCTCCAACAAAACCGTAACGTAACGTTAACCTAGGAGCGAAGCTCTAGGTTTACGTTACGTTACGTTTTTGAAAGGTGGATGAAATCGGTGTTAACTTGAATTAGGCTCATAAAATAAAATATGAAATGATATCGCTATGATATGTGAAAAAGTTTTTCAGTCGCTATGGGGTGAGGTCGGGTAAAATGGCGCAGCAATGTATTCCTTAGTAAGTTAGTTCTTGTCAACGTTCAAACCCTAATTCAAAATTTGTGTTCCTTTAATAAATGAGTATCAATATAATACTTTATTGTATATATAAATTAATTAATTAATATTAAAAAAATTAAAAAAAAAATATATATATTAAAAAAAAAAATACATAAAAATTTATGTAAACGTTTGAAAAATAAAGAAAAATACTGTTTCTGTATCGCTTTGAAATGTTATTTTAGTTTCGGAAATGTTCAAAAAACAAAAAGGTTCGTCATATGACCCGCCTTTACTTTTAATTATTCTCAAGTCTTAAACAGGCTGAAATTGTAGACCTTTTCACGAAAAATACTAAAAAATGACACAATATTTCCACAGTTCTACTCGATGAGCCAGTGGAATAATACTTTTAATTGGAAAATTTGTATGCCGGGCTTGAAACCAACATTGTGCATTTAAGCCGGAGAGTTTAATCAAAATAAATTCTAAAATACTGAATATTTCCAAGGACTACTGATGCCCAAAAAATATTTTCTTTCTATCAAAAGTGACTTTCACTTCTAATTTTGAATTTTTAAAAGTTAACTTTTTGGGAATAAACTTCAGTCTTAAGAACATATCGTGTCACATGTTTTTTGACCGAATAACTACGCATTCATTTCAACCACATCTCACTGCATTGCGCATTTAGGTTCTTTGAGTCACAAATTTTACGTCTATTTGTTTTCAAAGGTACAGCAATTTGCTTGTTGACAGCAAGTGGACAAATCACTGCTTTCACATGACTGTCTCCGGTTATCCTGAGTACTTTATTTATTTCTTATGTCATCCATGTATGTAAATCCTTTAACAGAGGTGATAAACAAAATACTTCAAAGAGTCTGACGTTCTTGCTAATATTTTCGGTAACATAAAAAAATTATTCTTGTGTTGTTTTCGGTTTAGAGGGAGAATTATTTCGAGTTTAAATCCGTAACCGATACACATACGTACGTAAGGGCAGCAAAACTAGAGGTACTGGTGCACTTTGGTTTCGAACAACGATCAAAACATATTCAAGATTTGTATATACTATTTTGCTAAAGGAAAATCTCCAATACGATGCGATCATAATGAAGGATTTATTAAGGACAACAAAATGATCTTTGAAATGAATTTTTTAAATGATCTTTGAAAAATGATTTAAGCGGCTTAGATGCATGTTTCAAATTGTGTAAATCAAACTGAGTAAACATGCAACGGACTATACAATAGGTACCATTTTTTTTAAATAACGATGCGCCAGTTGGCTTTAATAAATACCTCAGGCCCTAATAAATACCTCAGGCCCTGGATAATAATATAAATTTTATCACTCGTGACTCATTTTTCTTTTCAAGTGTCGTTGCACCTTTGCAATGCATTCAAAACCTCATTCACAATTTTACAACATCTGTGTTATTTTTCAAGGAAAATATTGTTTTAATTGCTTATTTACTGTAGTCAGGGAATACCTTTCCTACCTACTTGCTTCTTGTTTACGTTTGCCGAATCAAAAGGCTCACAAACTTATCTCACACTCACGTGCTGTGAGGAAGTTTTTTTGTTTTATTCTTCGGACTTCAGAGTTATAACAAAGTTTTTTTTTGGACAAATAAACTTTGTGGTTTCTTGGAGACAAAGTGGAACGTGAGTCTTGTTATTGACTTATTGTTATTGTTGTTATTAAGTCTTGCATCAAGCTGTACAAAAGAGTGTTGAACATAATATTGTGTTAACACTCATGTGACTGCCTAAGGCTCATGTGTCATATATTTAAGATCTGCGAGTAAATGGTAACGGTATGGTGACTGAAACTGATTCAACAATAGAATGTTATTTTCAAATTTTCAAAGTGCAACAAATTTCAGTAAACGTAACAAACCTGGCCATGATCGGGCTTAATCAGGGTTCAGCATAAGCACCAGTCCCAAGCTCGGTCAAAGGAGGACACAGTAAGGTGTACATGGCGAGACCTAGGTGCCTGATCATTCGGGAGCGGGAGCTAAAGTCACCTATGCAAAGTCTAAATATCCGGAGACTTCGAGTTTCTATTGATAATCATTGGACGAAACTAGCGAAGGAACGATTGACATCAACATCAACATTCAGAAATGATTTCTGAATGATGATTCACAGAAACTAGGGAAGAAGCAGAAGCTCAAGCACATTGATTAAAGGACACATCCTTACACTCTGAATCTAGACTACATGCAAGGGGTCAACCGTCTTTGTCGGAAGCATTCCGAAAAGAAGGTGAGACTATTGAAGTTTGATGAACTCATCCAAGTCTGTGTCGCACTACCAAACTGCCCGGGCTTGGTTCCAATACTATAATTAACTTCTTAACGAAAGCCAACAAAGTAGCACACGAGCCTGTGTCAAAACTCTCAAATAGAGACAGACACTGCATTACTAAATAGAATTTGTCTAACCACGGAAAAGAGAGAGGCTGCACGTGACCCGGTGAATTAGACTCCAGACGTCGCAAAAATCTCGAAGAATTTTAACCTTCGGAGTCTAAATCTGAAGTTGGGGGCTTACCCAAGCAAAAGTGCTACCTCTGGTTCTGATATCGAAAAGAAGATTTTCGGATCTGACGCTAGACGCTAGTGTCTGTTGTGAAGCTGCAAGCTTTTTTTTCACTTTTGAGCCGAGGAGCTGCATTCACTCTGTCATTACGAGCACCGCACTTCAGAGGGAATATATGAGACATCTTTTATTCCTATATCCTATTCCTATCCTATTCCTATATTCCCTTAATGAAAGAGAAAGCCAATATGTATGTAAAAAGCAACAGAAGTCCCATAGAGCGGAGGAAGCTTAAAGAAATCAAAAATGAAATACGCCTTCCCGTCCACATAAGGCGATAATAGACAATCTGAACCCAGAATCCAAGAATCTTTAAGGCGACTCCAATGATGGACGATGCTGGCAATGAGGCACCGAGGGTGAAGGCTTTCAGGAGCTAGCAAAAATTAAGCCGAGCTGAAGACGCAATTCAAACTGTCCTGCAACTGAGCGACAATTTTGGAAAGGAAAACTACAGCGACGAAGGGCGATGGACAGTTCGAATGTCAGACAACTGTACGAAGCTTCAAAGAAGGTCGTTAGATTTTTAGCCGATGAAATCAAATATTTACTTGAGCACCTACACAAGTTCTTTCTTGAAGGCTTTATTATCGAATTCTGTAAATTAAGTCATAGTTCCAAAACCTAAGTCCAGAACTGCGCAGCGAAGAGTGCTGTTGGGGTAGAAGAGCTCTCAGAAGATGGTATAACTGCGCGACAGCGAAAGTGCAGTTTACTTCAAGTCAGTGCAGTGCTGCTACCACAAAGAAACATGTACAAAGTGGCATCAAGAGTGCAAGTTAAACTTTTATTTACCCAGATCCACAGGGTTCAGATTTAAGGCCGATTCAAAGTCGTATTGCGACACACAAATCGACACGTACTAGTGTGGCTTCAAGATCGGCAGATCGAGCACAAATCAGATTTTCACCCGAAAAAAATCCAAATCCTGGGCTAAGTCCAATAAAGTCGAGACGCATCATTTTTTTTATCGATTTTAAAGCCACCTATGAGAGCATTAACCATCAGGAGCTCTACTTGGTGATCGCTGAATTCGAGATCGCCGCAAAACTGATCGAACTGTGCTCTGAAATAGTAGAAAACACGTGGACATCTGATAATGTGCAGTTTGATTGCAGCTCACAGAAACTTTCAAACTGCACAGAATTTCTTCAAAAAGATGCATTGGCATGTGCATTATTCAATCTAGAACGGAGCTCTGCAATTATTGCGATACCCTGAAGATATTGACATAATCGCCCGCTGTCCGTGCCACGATAGAGGTTCTTAAGGCCATCGAAGAACAGGCGAAGGTGGTTGGTCTTGAAGAAAGTAAGGATAAGACTACTACGGACATGTTATCAGCAAACAAAGAAACATCCATTCACGGCTAAGGAAAAAGCGTGACTGTTGGTAGCAGCAACTTCAAAGCAGGTAAGGAGTTCATCTACCACTGATTTAACTTCAACCCCACAAATGACACTTAATTAGACTTTTTTTTCGTTTTGTTTGTCAAAACTGCTATCACGAAGGACATAGTATAAACTACAAAGTCATTATTCTGTAAGTTTGGTTTTATGTCTTTATTCCGCCGAGTATTGGACGATACGCAGAGAAGGCGATATTATACTCGGCTCTTTGGATAGGAAAATTCGACGGCAAATTTACCGTCCTGCCCGAGTGCGAGTTCGAATGGTCAACGATGCTCTAGCTAAGATGGTCTTCAAGCGCCTCAACCTTCGAGAGCCTCAACCTTCGGCCAGGAAGATCAAACCTCCGTTTTAAGAATCAAGCCATCGCGGCCCCAGAGTGCTGCTTGGTTTGACAGCTGGAAGCAACGTGCTCAGGATCACAGAGGATGGAAGGCTACCTTAAGCCAGGCAGAAACTCTCCATGATAAGGAATTAAGTAATTCCTAATCAGCTACAAACATAGTAGCAAGAAATATTCAGCATATCCTGCAGAGGATGTGGCGGTACGGATTGCTGCGAGGACACACATAACTTTCTGTGTCACTGTCCCAGTCTAAGTCAGTTGAGGAAAATAACTTACTTCTTTCACGACGTTTCAGAACTTTCAAACGCACCAATGACGTCTCTTCCCAGGTATGATTAAACAAGGTGGCTTAAGAGAATTTTCCCCCAATGAGCATCACAATAGGTCTCCACAGACCTGTAAGTGCGATGAGGCGCGGGTTATCTCGCCTCATCAAATAGAGTAAACCGGTCACCAATAGGCTTATTTATCTACCTCTTTTTCACCAAGTAAACCTGTAGATGAACAAATTTCTGCTATTGAATGTATCCCCGGTGAAGTCAGCAGTATCGTGCTTTGCGGGTAAGAGAAATGCGCTTTTTTCTGTGAGTGTTCAAAGCTACTGGAGGTACCCAAGAACTTAAATTCATTATTCTTGCCTTTTCATGCAAGTCTGAACAATTTAAGTGTGCTAAAGTATGCTAAAGGACATTATTTATATGGAGATGCGCGCTGTAATGACGTGAGATCTGTAATTACATCTTTCCTGAAACCTAATGTCCACAAGTCATTGCGCCTAGTTTAACCAAACAAGAACAAAAAAAAAAATTGGCGGGAGCATACCAAAGAAAAAGAAATCTTATAGATCACAATGATGAGTCACAATGAGCAGAGCAGTCATGTGATCATGTGATCATATTCCGATATGAATTTATTCACAAATAGTTGTTTTTATAGCAAACTCTAAACACACAGCACATTCTTATAATCCGGCTTCCATAATTTAATTTCAAAATTATAATCACAAATGTCTTCTTAAAAACTCATAAGGTATAGGCAAATGTTTCAATTAAATTTGCATAATTTCACTGCGTAGGTAACGTACCTTCCTCTGTCTTTCTAAAAATAAGAATTGTTTTACCACAATATTTAAGCGACGAGCTCAACGTAGCGTTGGGTTCAAAAATTTGAATTTTCGAAAGATTGTTGCTTTAAGACGTTTTTTTTTTGCGTCAACTTGACCGACATTTATTTAAATATGTGATCTCACTAGGTATACCTACCTACTTTTTTGACTTTTTAAGATGCTCTGATTTAAAATTTAAGAATAAAATTATAAATACTTAATGGACAGTATCATACATATTCTTTTTCTATGAAGCAATATTATTTGGACGATACATTGGTTGAATGTTGCGTCCGACTATCAAGGGTTCATTCGATTAAAGATCATTATGACGCCATGTGGCACCACACTGAGCACTTTTTCCCCAGTTCGGAGTTCGATAATCCGTAGTTAACAAACCAGTGGACCCTCTATTCGATGACGGCACTGTGGCACTGTGATGATGCCCCGAGGATTTGTCGGGCTGGAAAGTTCAGTGATGTGAAAATGTGACGTTTACAATGCAGTGGGATTTGACAGTTTCCAGTAAGTGTGATCTTTTTGCGTTTGAATAAAACTTCAATATTGAGGGTTAAATCGAGTTTTTGGCAATGAGCTGCGATCGCAAACAAAAATGCAAGTGCATTTTCAGATCACACTGGGACTAATTTTATTGAATGAACCTAATTATTAAATATGAGTCCACGCAAAGGATTGTTTCGGGATCAGGTATGTATTAAAATTACAAAGAAGAACCAACATTTCGATAATCTAAGGGCCGATGCACGCTTGCGATTTTTTTTGGCACGCTGTGACGTAGCGACATCGTTTCTGTTATGACGCAAATGACGCAAGTATGCATCGAGCCTCGCAACAGAATATCTCAACGTTCACAATGAAGGATTTTTGGCTAATAAATCCGGCAAATACGGCCAATGTCAGAAAATCCAAGACAATAAGTATTTTATTCTGTCTTTTACGAAATTTGCAACTGTCAAAAAAGACCAGTGTTTGTGAACTGTCCAATCATTTTAGTTTTAAAATTTTGTAAAGTACGTTGAACTGCAATCATTATGACATGTGTCCAAAGATATATAATTAAATATAAGTCTTTCACCGGTAGTCATTACCGATAAAAGCGGTAAAATTTTTATGTATTTGATAATTTTTGACATTGGCGACCCTTTATCTAAAAGAGTATTAAATTGTTGATATAATTCTCTTGGGTAATATTTTCGAGCCATAAAACTTTATCGCTTTCATTTTTCTTTAAATCAGGAACGTAGCATCAACACGAGTATTGGTTTCATAACATAAAATAGATTTGTTTGACAATAACAAAGGCTTTTGTAATACATTTACTAGTGTTAAAAGCACAAATGGTTTTTTGTAAATAAGTTTTGAAATTTTATTATTTACAACAAAATTAGTAAGATTAAAAGATTTAAACACGCGACGAAGCTTGTAACAAGTGCGATGCTGTGCTTAAAAAGTAAGGAAGAGGGGTTATGACCAAGAGATACGATTTTCACTCGTGCAGGGTGTAAGAGACTTTTGAGGGCCTTTAAGGCGTTAAATCACCAACTTAAAGGAGATATTTAGGTCTTAGAATTTTTTTTTATATTGTTTAAAAACTATTTAACTCTTTAAAGGCTAATCCAATGAATAAAGGACCCTTCAATTCGCAGCAACTTTGTTTTGACCAAGAAGATTCAGCGGAGGGTTTCTTTCATTTTATGGAGAGATTAGCCATAAAACCACCAGTGGAACTTTTGCTACGCAAGCAGCATTCGGAGAAGCTTCTAAAACTCTAGATATTTTACAAGCTGACGCAGTAGTTTTTACCAGCATGGAAGAACAGCTCCTTAGAAGTATATGGAAAATTTTGAAGGACATCTGGACTGAGCGCGAAAGCGATTTTTGCTGCCTTTGGGGCACTGAAGGATTTCTTTCCTCAATTTCGGGTTGTGCGAGAATTAAGGACGACGGATAAGAGTTTTGTACTCATTTCGGGCTGGGCAGCAGTTTTTCCGGTTTCCTTGGACTAGCTTTACCATACTGAAACTCTCCGCCTTTGAATTAATGGTCTCGTCACTGCTCCAGACACACCACCAGGCACCATCAGGTTGAATAGCCTTAATTCTGTTGGATGTAAAATATTACATGCCAACAGCTCTCCTTCAATGGCGATTATATCAGTGGCGACATTAACGTCGCGGTCGAGGAAAGGAATTGACCAGTTAACGATCTTTATGAGGAAACTGTTTTTGTCCTTAGAGGTGTTACTGAAACACGAGTAAGAAGCTATGTAGTGGAACGTAGGTATGTGACACAGAGTCTAACAAGCCTAAGGCGATATGACGCTGATTCACTGATTGAATTAGTAACGAAGGTAGTTGAGGATTGAGTCTAGAGTTTTTGCCTAAACCTAATCTAACCAAAGCCTAGCGTTCCATTACATTGAGTCTTAACAGAGGGAGGCCTTCCACAAGTGGCAACTGTAGTCGTCTGTCGCTCCCATCAGTCAAAATATTTTTCGAGATGATCTTAACTGTCGGCGGCAAGTGTTCCGTCGTTTCATGGAAATTGACTCTAGGGCGTATATATTTTAAATAAATCTTCTGAAGTCTTCCAAAGTCTGTGCACGGCAGGAAATATACATCTCATCAAGAAAAAATATTTTTCATTACTTAAGAAGGTTCACATAAAAATTTTAGGCATATGCGATGTTTAAATGACAATCGAAAATATTTTCAATGCCACTAAAATTGGGGAAAACCAGTGTAAAAAGAACTCCTTGTGCGCAATTTATGCCAAATTCACATAATATTCATGCCTAATTTTTTTTAAAGGTCTAAGACAATCTCTAAGCATGACTTACCGGGAATTCGTTGAATACTTTAAGCCTAATCATTGTAAAATTCAGCTCTGTAGCTCAAAAGCTTATTGCTCAAACGTTGGTTACTCTTGACTTCTCTTTCTTCTATTCAGGCGTTTGCGAATTAAAACAATCGAAGCGTTCGAGGTGAAAAAACTTTCGAACTTTTGAAACCACTAATCGAAGGAGCTACCTGAAAGGATGTTAAAGGCCCGACTAACTAGAGACTTGTCCGAAAGACAGCATGCCTTTTGAAGAGGCCACTCAACAGTAGTTCGAGGAAGTTATCAAGACGGTAGAAGCTGTACAACAAGGCAATCACTATACTCAAGGGAAATTGTTCTGCTTGCTGCCATAGACGTAAAAACGCATTCAATTTGGTTCGATATCACTGGAAGATATAAGTTTGGAGTCCAATATTATTTACTTAGGCTACTAAGGGACTACCTTTCGGATCGGAAATTGATCTACGTTGCTGCAGAAGGACGCCTCAACAAGGACATAAGCACAGGTGCAGCATAAGTCTCAATATTAGGCCCGGACCTATGGAATGTCTCCTATGATGAAATTCTTCGGGACGACATGCCTGACGATACTTTCCTCATAGGGTTATCAGATGCGGTCGACGCAAAAAACTGAAGATGCCCAGAGAAAGCTTAACAAAGCTCAGAACGCACGCAAAAATAACGGCTTAACTCAGTAGGGCCATGGCCAACAGTATGGAGGCCTATCTATGAGCAAGCGAAAACTGCTTAATTAATTAAGCATTAATTAATGACTCTATCCTCCTCTATATGGTTATGAGATAAGGGCTGATGCTCTAAACATAGAGAAGTACAGGAAAAATTCGCGGCAATGCAACGACGTGGAGCCCTAGGCATCTAAAGCTCCTACCCTCGAACCTGCTGTTCTCGTAGTAGTTTGTGTTCGACAACAAAATCGAACTAGGGGTTGAGGTGGCAACAGCAGAGGCACAGGGACTGACTAGAAGGAATTGCCAACGCAACCCCTGCCACTATAGGGACTCCGAGGAAGATGACGCCCAGCACACCTTCTTCGACTGTACCAGTGCAAAGAACGAGACTTGAGTTGTAGAGAGGCAGCATCGCCCCAGAAAATGTGATCCAAAGATGATCTACAGCGACATAAATTGGAATATAATTTGTTTCTTTATCGAAGAAGTCGTGCGAGCCACAAAAAAGAAGGAAGACGCACAAAAGGTTTCTCCAAATACAGACAGAAGCTAAGCCTAACCAGTAAGAACATAAGCCCACACACAAAGGAAAGTGAAAAAGTCAGGTCCTCGGGGAAAGAAAACGACACCACCCTGGCGTCATGCGAAAGTGGTTCCAGAATCGTTGATCAAGAAGGAAAAAGTTGTGTTTTTTAATGGATGAGAGTCCCAGAGGACCTGTAAAGATCGGCTTTCTAGGTTCGCATTAAGCGTTCCACAACCGACGCAAAAAATAAGGCGAGCAGAATTAGCAGAAACAAGAAGCACTCCGTAAAATGCTAATCAACCCCACGAAGTAATACTTGGCAATACTGTAGGGAAGTGGTTGAAGAGTGGATTAGTACGTAGGCGCATCCTGGCATCATTTACTTCGGGCTTGAGCTGGAGCTAACAAGCTGCACATGCAGTTTACTAAGGACCATATTAATCTTAAAAGGTTGACAGAACTGTTTTCGAGCGCTAACAAAATTGCTCATGACTTTAACCCAGCCAGGGCTTTGGCACAGTAGTTATTTTAAAATCAAATTTGAGTTTTTTTAAATTGCTACAGAGTTTTCTGTTGACTTCAGTTGTTCAGTTCTTCTTCTACTTAAAATTCCGATTTAAATTACATAAATATGGTAATTCTCTTGGACGACACTTATACCTGATCCCATTCCAATGTATTTTCTTAAATATTCACACTGTATAAAAATAATATAGTTTTAGTTCCTTATTTCATATTGCACAATACAATCTTATTAATAAAAATTTTAACATGGCTCATGTAATTCAAGGGTCATTGAATCAACATTCGTTTTATGTTTTCCAATAAGCAGGATACAAATCGCCCATGTTTTTTTTTTCTTTTTTAATATTAAGATCCCGATTCTAAAATAAAATTGTAAACACACGACTTTTATTTTTTAATACAGTCTTAGCATCCTGTATCATGCGTCAATCGAAAGTAAAATTAAAACTGATTTTTGTTTATGTTGTATAAAAAGGAAAGCAAAAAATATTTTTAAGGACAATGCACTCTATTGTTTCACTTTAAAATAACACTAACCTGTCTTATGAATACACACAGACACACAGGAACTAATCCAAAATATCGAAGAATCGAACTATTGCGAAAGAGTTTTGAGAGCTGACAGCTCAAAAAACCACTTGGGAATGGACTCTATTCGCATTGGGACTGTCATTTATATCCAGCTTGGTTTCGGTCTAGGACTGTAATATTTTATCTTTGGATTAAAAAATCCAAAGAATGCAAAACGAAATCCTCGTGTTTGTACGGCTAATCTGAAATTCTTTTATCCCCTTCTGTGTGGATGGGATTTTGTATGTGTTCGCATCTCAGGTATATGCGACTTTAATAAGCTCTATTATTTATAATCAGCGACTTCTAAGACATCTTCGCGTTGTCTTGTGTTATCTTGTCTTGTAAATCGCCGTGAAAATGCTACAAGATAATTCCACACTCTTGTTGTTATTCAGCGAATGTTTCCACAGATTTCGATTAATCTGTGCATACAATGAAACGAAATGTAGTGATTAGCACTGTTGGTGAGGATCATCATAGTTAAACATCGAAAAGGAAAAAAACTCACCCTCACAACTTTATCTCGATTTACGTAAACGATTTAATTGTAAAAGATAGAATAGATAACTATTTGCGTTGATGTTATGCGTATGACAAACAGAGCAGACTTTGACATGACTCCGTTTTCTATTTGCAAAATAAACAAAAGATGGATTTTAATAAACATTGTCATCTACAGCTACTGTACTTAACAGCAGTACTCTAAAGAGATTGTCACAATGGGTCGCATAGTCGCATGTAACTCCAATTGGACCGAAATTATACTATAAATAAATTACTGAGCACAAATTATAAATTTTTGGTGTTGCGTTTTTCTATTTATTCACTAATTGGGGCTTGATGTGGTAATTTTGATCTATTTATGTCAAAGTGTCACTCAGTGATAATTTGACAAATCATTGACTTGAAACTTGGGCACTAAAAAATTGGGCTATTTTTCCTTCTTATCTTGCGGGAAGGTGCTACGCGTCTGTAATAGATGATTGTGTACCCTATTCTAATTTCTGTTATGTGCTATGTAATATTGACATGCCTTACACTATAGGCATATTCTGCCGTCCTAAGGAAAAAGGCACAAACGCCAAAAATTCGAATTTCAGTTAGGGGCATTTTCGGAATCGAGAAACAGTGCGTTTTTATACCCGACCGAGAGTATATTAATTTTAATGCATAGTTTGTAACACAGAAATAAGACAATGAAATAATCACCGTAGACCCCTAAGACGCTTAAGACATTTGATCGAGACCGACAGGTGAGGCGATTAAGCCATGTCCGTTCGTCCGTCTGTCCGTATGTATGCAGTTTTGAGGTCTTTCAAATTGAGCTAGGAAAGTGAAACTTGCAGCGTTGCTTGGTTCTCATTTTGTACAGACAAGTTAACAGTTGATTTGATGTCAACACGACAGTTGAATTAAACCACGCCCACAATTGATTTAATTGTCAAACAACCTCAAATTTACATTTTATTTCAAAATGCCTTTTGGTCAATATAGACGAAACATATGAACTCAAATTTTGGTGGAGAGTAATATCGGCCAGAAGCCTCTAATTAGACAAAAATTGGACCCCCCACTCTATTGATCATGCCCACTTTTAACATCTTAAATCTTTGAAAACCTGATTTCTAGGGAAATTCATTCAAAATCGAAAAAAAAATTGTATGACAAATATTAAAGATATAACCAGGATATAACTAGGTTTGATGCATACAAAGCATTGAGCTCCGCCCACTTTTAGGGGGCGATTTTGGGGAAAATTGTTTTTTCAAGTATTAATATTCGCTTTTAACGCATTTTCTCATGATTCCAACGAAATTAGAGTTACATGTTGTTGGGTTATGTGCATTATATATGCAGAGAGATTATGTAGGCTATTTGGACACCCGAGATGGAAGTGGGCTGTGGTGCAGATGGTAGCACCTATGACCGACAATTGGGACGTCCTGGGTTCAAATCCAGGTCCAACCAATCATCTTTTTATTTTTTTATTTATTAAGTATTAAATATTTTTTTATTTGTTAAGTAAATTATAACAATTATGATGACAACTGAGCTGTAAAGGCCCCACTATTTTTACGTTTAGTCGTAGAGTGGAGTTCAAATGTTAGCGGCTCAAATGTATTTTCTTTCGACATTTCCGTCCGCTAACATTTCAACTCCACTCTACGACTAAACGTGAAACTAGAGTTAATTGATTTTAATTTTCAGCCTACGCCCTTTTCTGGGGGCGTGGCCGATACAAATAATTGACATTCAGCATATGAAACAGTTTAAATTTGGTGTTAACGGGCAAAGAGGGTCGGGTATTTAGAAGTTCGTTGCAGACGAACTCTTGCACTTACTCACTTGTTTTGTATGTGAAAGAAAAAAATTACATTTGCAACAGCAAATGCCTTAAAACCACGGGAACATGGGATCTTCATTTTTGCCTTTATTTCTAAGTAAAATTAGTGGAAGGGCTACATTCCCCCTACGCGAATCGTTGGATACCCCATCCCATGGTTGCTAAGTTTCAGTTTCTATTAACTTTAATTGTGTTGAGAATTCGCCAGTTAAGAATCACTTTTCTTAAAAAAGGGGCGTGGCATCAACCCCTTTTCAATAACAAAATTTTTTTATCATATTTTTTTAACAGATGTGGTATACACGTGTTGATCGCAGTTTTATAACAAAAATTTGATTTTTTACTTAAAAACGCTCCCAGAGGTGGGCGTGGCAAAAATTTATTCATTTGAGATGAAAGCTTACGCACATATCTGAACATTTTGTAGTGCAAGTTTTTTTTGGATTTAAAGCAAATATATCATATAAAAGCCGTTTATTGGAATGCATATTAAATATGACCACGCCTACAAGGGGCGGTTTTAGCTTTTTTTAAATGCCAATCACAATAAACTTAGCGAGGATATTGCATACCAAATTTCAGCTTTCTAGGACAACTTTGATTTTTCATGCTAATAAGTAAAGTGGGCGTGTCAGTGGGCGGATTTCAAAAATTTTTACACTTGTACTGCTTCGGGACCTAGAAAGAACAGATATCAAGTCTCAAGTTCCTAGCTCAAAATTTAAGGCCTAAAAACTACCGACAGACGGATGGACGGACGGACGGACAGACATGGCTCATTCGACTAACAATTCGGTCTCGATCATATGCCCTTAAGGTCTTGGGGGTCTACGGTGATTTTTTCTCTATGTTACAAACTGTGAATAAAACTTAATTTACCTCCATCCTATGGGATGTAGTATAAACAGCCCATATGACATGCGTTACTAAGCGAAAAAGGCGCAATTGTGCACTTTTTTTGTGTAATATGCCTTTATTGCGTATAGTATCATACAATTCTTTCGTTCTTCTTCTTTTTATTTAGGCGCGAGGTTATGATCTGAATTGGGGGATTATAACCCCCCTCCAACTCCTACTGCATTCCTAATGGTTCGCTTGTGGGGTACGCCGATTGGACCTCAGAATATATTTGCAGGCCACCCGGTTTCGCATCTCTTCGTCACTGAGGCCAAATTAATGCTGTTGTCGACAAAGCAACAAACCCACACTGGTTCTCAGATAGCCTTATTATTTTTCGCAGTGGACTACCTAGTACCCGCTCGATGATCTTTATTGTGTGGGACATCAGCTTGATAGAACGGTAATTTCCAAAGCTTCGTTTATCACCTTTTCCTTTGAACAAAGGAAGAAGATAACTTTCCCTCCACTGATTAGGCATTGGATCTCCTCTTTGGAGATGAAGGTCGTGAGCCATCTGGACCCGCTGTCTCCTATCTTCCAGAACTGACGATGATGTCTTGTACTTATCCCCGCTTAGGAGTAGTTTCTTCTGGCAAGTGTTGCCTGGGAAACCGTTCATTGAAAAGTCCCTCACAATACTGCCGACACCTGTAAAGAATTTTGTCGTCATCCACAAGAATCTGTCCTTTAGCATTATTGATGAACTTTGGGGAACGAATCTCATGAGCATTTCTCTTACTCTGAGCGACAATTTTGATGATTTTAGCACCCTTATTCAAAGTGCTTTGTCGAAGATCCTGTGTGGCCTGTTGTGTATAAGCGTGGAAAAAAAACTTCCTCTTATTCCTGATACAGGCCCTCCATTCTCTTTGCTTGAACCTGGGCGCACTTCTTCTTAGCGAAACTGCTGAAGTGCTGAGGTGTCTTTATTCCAATTTCAGACAAAGCATTTCTTCTCTATTGTTCGAAGAGCATTTCTTCCATGCCTTGAATGCCGCTTTTTAGCACTCCGTCCAAAAATATGTCCGTCCATCCGTCCGTCCAATCGCTTTATTGGTAAGTCGTAGAAAGATTGGTATAAGAGATAAGAGTAAGTCGTAGAAATTTGGTGTGCGTATAAACTGCGGAAATAGTCAGAGAATCCAAAGAGCGCAATTTTTTTAAAGCACAAATAACGGTTTAATTACAGTCTGAAATATCATGTGAAAATTGACTTAATGTATTTCAGTGTTTTCAGTGTCAAAAAAATATTGAGTTTGAGTACTGCAGTTTTGATGCATTTTCGAAAAAAAAATGCATGAAAAAACGTGTGTTTCTCCCCCTTATGTACGGTACTGCTTGGTGGAATTCTTTGAAAAAAATCACACGTATCAGAAATTATTGAAAATTGTAAGGAAAATTATAGCGGATTTTGAAATTTCAAAACCTTTTGAGATTTAGCTTAAA
Source organism: Neoascia interrupta (assembly GCA_947623515.1). NCBI lineage: Eukaryota > Metazoa > Arthropoda > Insecta > Diptera > Syrphidae > Neoascia > Neoascia interrupta. Next base: position 117,432,506 of record OX392463.1, on the reverse strand, counting down.
AACATAAAAGCATTTTCAAAAACAATTATTTTAAGTCTTCTAGGAGCTTAACGTTAAAAGCGATCTTTTTCAGATTCGGTTAAAGTACAAAGCGTACAAAAAGAAGGAAGGCTATGTTAAAATTTTTATTAAATTGCCGTTTTCAACCTAAGTTTTTAGAAGCCTATTTAAAAAAGGAAATACAAAAGGAGCTTGTTTAACCGTTTACGCATAAACCGGTGGCCATAGAATTCAAGTAAAACATCCAAGGCTAGCGTTGGTGGTTGTGCTATTGGAAAAAATCTAACAAGATCTGGAAAAAAACTCAAAATATTTGTTTTACGGATTTAAAATTTAAAACCTTATAAAAAAGGTTAAAAGAATACATGTCTCTCCCTCTCTCTCCCAAACGGTATAAAGTATAATTTTTAAATAAATGCCGGACATAGTCCATCGTCATTCAAAAACTTCGAAGATTTAACTGAAAAACGTGAAAACATTTTCAAAAACGATTTTTTAAAGATTTCTTATTCCTTTACGACTGTGACGACCTTGTTTAAATTTGGCTGAAGTATGTATGTTTAAAAGGCAAACAAACTGCATTAAAAACGTTTCAAAATTGCCGTTGTCGACCCCAAGTTTTTAAGTAAAAATATGAACAGCATATTTTTACCGTTTTCTCAAAAATCCATGTCCGCAGAATTTGAGAACAGTGGCAAATGCTAGCACAGGTGGGTGTAAAATTGAACAAAAAGTCTAACAGTAATTAAAACTAATCTAAATTGCTGTTTTATGGGTTTTAAATTATAAAAATCCTAAAAAGACCAAGAAAACGTTTACCCTTCCCTCTATTTTCGAAACGAATTAGAGTAACGAAACCAAATATAAAATCACCCAATATACTTTATAGAATATTATCTAGTGTGATGATTTTATAGAATTAGAATAGAAAAAAGTATAATACAGACTGTAAAATATATCCAGAAATAGTTTTAATAAATAAATAGAATGTTACACAAACTGCGCAATATAGATAACTATAACCTTCAACAAAAGCCGGTGGACCGCTCCGCGTATGCCTTCATACTTGACGGCCTTTTTTAACTCATCACTAGTTTTACCTCATCTGACCACCACCATGTTTCTTTGACCTGTTTGCAGTGCCCTTTGGAGGCCTATGGAGCAGGCGCGAATCCAGGAATTCTTTCAGGGGGAGGGGGGGGGGGCAATCTTGATAATGTGTTGCTAAAAAGTCTCAAATATATTATTTTCCCGTCCATCTCCATTTAATTTTACCCCATTTCGCCAAATTCTATTTCGCAAAGGCCTTCTTCGCCAAATAGAATAAAAAACGATGTGTTTTAAGCCAAAGTGAAATGAGGTTGCAGTCTTTTTGGACTTTTTCATACGACCCAGGGTACCTATATTAATTTGAATGCATAGTTTTTAACACAGTGAAATAATCAGTGTAGACCCCCGAAACCCTTTAGGGATATGTTCAAGACAGACAGGTGATATGATGTTGGTATGTCCGTCCGCCTGTATGTCTGAAGGTTTATGATCTTCAAAATTAAGCTGGAGAGCTTAAAATTAAGCTTATGTTGCACAGACAAAGTGCAAAAATTAGTTAAATCCGCCGACGACCACTCCCACTATTGGCTTCAATGTAAGTCAACCTCTTACAAAGACCTTTCGAAAGACCTTTAAGGCAAAGTTAAATAAAGCATAGGAACTCAAATTTTGGTATATAGAAAATGCGTCTAAAAGCTAAAGGCAAACGCTAAAACACAACGAAAACTGTGTTTTAGCGTTTGCGAAAGCGTTTTTAGAAAGCTGTTATTTTTTGGCTAAATCTTCGTTTTTCACGCATATATTTTTTATTAACTTCAACAAAGTGAGATTCTAAAGAAATAGAAGTTCTCAAAGGTTCTAACGAAATAAGTCGAAAAGACTTTCTTCTAAATCCAAGCCCATTTTAAAGAGCGTCGTCCATACACATGTTTGAATTTCAATGAATAAATTCGGGCCAAAAAACTTCAGGATTTGGTGTTGCTGGGTAAATAGGGTCGAGTATTTAGAAGTTCGTTACGGACGAGCTCTTGCACTTAATTACTTGTTTCCCATAACTTAGAAGCCAATTGAGTCCAACAATTTTGCACCTGGGAAATTGCACCCATTGCCCCCCTGGATCCGCGCCTGCTTTGGAGTGATTTGGCCTTCGCTGTAGGTTGTGTTAAAAAATGCTTCGCCTTTTTCCTTATCCAAATTGTACCAGTTGATTCTCTCATAAACCTTTTCTTGCTTAATTTTCTTGTTGGAAGGTAAGCAGCAGGCGGTGTTGTGCTGTGCCTCACCTAAAATCACTTAACAATCTTTGACCCGCAGTTTAAGGTTACTGTGAACCATATAATAGTCAATCTGGGTCTCATTCCCGCCGCCTGCTGTAATTGATGCCTTCCTTCCTTGACGAACATGGTATAAAGCACGATAAGACAGTATGACTTCTGAGTTCCTAGTTCCATACCCCAGTCCACCATGACAGTCTTCATAATCATCGTTAGATTTCCCGACATGTCCGTTCAAGTCTCCCGACATGTCCGTTCAAGCCTACAAACAAAAGCTCTTCCTTTGGGATCGTCTTGATGAGATTATATGAAAATCTATCCAGAATGTTTATTTTTCGCTCTGCTCACACCCAGCTTGAGGAGCATATGCACTAACGATGTTCCACACCTCAACTTGCATCACCAGCATGAGAGATATCAACCGGTCACTGCTTTGAAATATTCAAGATGCCATCAAGTAGCTCTGCCGCAAGAATGATCCCGAAGTAGTACGATTTCCGGTATTCTGCCATTTCGTCTCTTGGGCACACAAAATGTCAACTCGCCTTCTTACCATCATCTCTACAAGTTTGTTGCTATGACCAAAAATGCTTCCAATATTCCAAATCGCGACCCTGAGCTTGCGCTTGGGCAGTTGCATTATTTTGCTATGCCCCGGAAACCGACTAGCTCTGGGCCGAGCATAACTTCTCGTCCCATTATCACTGCCATGTAAGGTATAAGCAGTGCCATTCGTATAGCATTTCCATAATGCTCTTGTGTATTATGAAAAGGATAAAGCTCTTCCTAAACAACTTGTTTTGCTCGACACGTGCATAGTCCTTATTGTTGTTTGAACGTCCTTTTCCGACATCGGTGATCTTCCAGTCATGTCAACCCACGGACTTACTTAATGCACAATTGTGGGAAAGTTTAAGATGTTGATTGTGTCGCAAAGCTCACTTAAGTGTTACAGTGGCCTGGCCCCTTAGTCGCCTTTTACGACAAACGCTATCTTTTCGTTTGGGCGGGCGTTGCAGCAAAATTCTCACGCGTAGCTGCACGGAAAAAAGCTGTAGAATCACACCTTGAACCCAAAAAAGTAAGATTTGCGTCTAAGCCGCAATGATAAAATTCGACCCAATTAGGTTATACATACGATCCAGATCGTCTTCCACCAGTCTATATCCCGGCGGGAAATAACAAGATGCAGTGTTGTAATCAAAGCAGTCTATTTTAACAGAATCTGAACTTACCTTCATAGAGTCTAGCTCAACTCCTGTGTTTTTGAAGCGCTTTATGCAGTTTTTGATGTAGATAAGGATCCATCTCTCAAATTTTACGAAGCATTATGTGCGTGATAGTCATTGTAACCTTTTATTTTGGGTCCAGACCCCTTTTTAAGGCGACTTTCCGTAATCAGGCAAGTATCAATAATATTTTTCCGTAGAAATACTTCTAGTTAGTCGATTTTATTCAGAAGGCCGTTTGCATTCCATGTAATTATTTTAAATGACTGTTTCATATTCATGTTCTCGTGTAGTTTTTTCGAGGTACAAACTCCAGCTTGCTCAGTTTGTCAAATATAAGTTTGCTAATTTTAGCCTGATCCTCAAGTATTTTCCGAGTCTATGTCTATCTGGCGAAAAAATCTTTTAAATATATCATTCAGATGAGGTGTTCTTAACCAGACAGTTTAGAAAAAGACAGTAAGCGATCATTGGAGCCCAATACAAACACATTTACCCAGGTCATGTAAATTTCCATTTAAGGCCTTAGATTTTTGCACGGAATTTTGGTTTTGCTTTTCCTGGGCAAACAGGGTATTGAAGTCATTTCGTCACGTAGGTATAAGCAATTATGCACACACCTGATGAAAAGTAGCTCCCAGTACGTAACTATTTAGCTTTTCAATTTTGTGAATAGATTTCTATTGATTTAGTCTTAGGTAATTAGTGTAAATTTTCATAAACAAATACCCTCATTAGCATACCTGGCTTTGAGTGGTAAATCCCATCCAACCACCTACGTCAAAAGCTTGTCACACACAACTTCATTTTGTTCAAGTATACAAATGAAAAAAAAAATTAAACTGTCAAAAATTAAACAAGCGAAAACAAGGTAAAGTGTTGGGTCTCATGACATCCCAATAAACATAATCAGATAACGTCTGTTCGGATACGCCTTAACCGTGCTTCTTAAGCTTATTTAAATTGGCTGTACTTTGACTTTGAGTGACTCACTATCAACGACCATGAAATATTTTACACTTGTATCCATGTGTGATTGATTTGAAGCATTTGGAAGGATTTAAAAGGGATTCATTTTTGAAATCCAGACGTTCTGAAAGACAGAATTTTTTAACGAGAAGGTTTGATGTCAGTTGACACTGAATCTTCAACAATTTAATCAAGCCTGCAGACAGGTGAAAAGTGCTTCCCTGCTTTTAATAATACATTAAATATTAATTTGGCTGCCTATAACGCTTTGAGATTTCTCCAAATAAACTTAAAGCCTCCTAAAGGACCCTCACTTGCAACCTCGATTGTTCTTGCTTCGAGGATATTTCGATATTTCGCTAACTAAAATGTGTGACTATACCAGCAGCAGCTTATGTGACGAAATTTAATATACATAACGTGTTGAAAAATTAAGATAACATTAAGAACCATGCTGATGCGTTACAACACCCTCAATTACTTGATAAACGCATCAAGTTGGCAATCACAATCATTTCGTCTGCAATAAAATGTAATAAAAATCTTTCTTATCAGCCTGATTCAGACCACGAAGGTCTATGATCGCCAAAATACAAATATCAGTCGTGTGCTTTCCTTAGTAACAGTACATAATGTATAATATACATTTGCTTTGCCCAAGGCTTCTTTAAGGCTCATGACTTAAGGTTGTGCCAAAATTAGCTAGCACGCGCATGGGACTGCCATATTATAACCTTAACATTGACAACAAACCGTGCAGCACATGTTTTCATAACAGCTCAGTCGGCTAAGATATTGACCTCGGCACTCGACGCTCGACATCTTATCAAGTATCAAAGTTTGCGACTTGAGATTTTTTTGAAATAATCCTTTTGTTCGGTGAGTCGCCCCTCCCAAGTTTTGAAACCTAAAAAAAAAAATAGCTAAAGAGCTTAAACTTCTCGTTGGAAATTGTTAAGATCCGTCTTAACACACACAAAAATTCGAGTTTCTACGTTTAATCTCAGTTAGCCAAAATATAACCAAGATGGACTTTTGAGCTTTGACAGTTAAAAGCGGCCATATTGTTGAAGCAAAATCTGTCAAATTAGATGTTTCTTATTCTGTGAGATTGCCAAATCTTGGCGTCATCAAAACATGTTCGAAATATAAAATTGTTTTACCAAAACGGGTCGATGACCTACATTGTTGTCGCTGATGTTAGACGAAAGGCTGAGTTCCATAAGACGATCTCCTCTTCCGTTGCATTTGCTGCTGCCCCAAATAATTTTCTATCATAACTTTGGATTCCCAGTATGTAACTAGCTCAACAACTGCTTTTCGTGCAGGAAGAGTTAGAGAGTGCTGCAGGATTTTACTCAGGGTAGGGGTTGTAGACTCAACTATGCTTACAACCAGACATAAAATACTATCTTGCTCAGCCCGTTGAAGCAGACAACCCGGGCTTTTGTGTCGAAGCAAGAACTCTGCGCTAGGCTTTAGGCCAGCGTCGTTTTCTCCAGTTTCCCAGCAGCGATCCAGCAGACGGCACGGCTCAATTTTGAGGTCTTCGGTGGTTTGAAGACCCTCAAAATTTGTGGTTTCAAGGTGAGGGATTTTCGGCCACTGATAAGACTATAAAGAGATAGCCAACTCGGCACAAAAATTTTCTTTTTATTACTTTTAACCCCAGTTTTTTGATCGATGTGTTTATCGTTGAACGAACTTGGCATTCTGAATACTCTATAGTAGGTGTTGCCAAGAACGCTTCTTATCTTTCACCTTAAACGTTTTGCGTTCAATGCGTGGTGTTCCAGTGGCAAACTGACCATCAGGGCCGCATGCCTCAACAAGGCTGTATCCACTAGGGCTACAGCCTGTATTGGTCTCATCACCAATGCACGGGCAGCACCAACAGGCGGTGTGCTTCCTGGAATCATGCCGTGGTTTTCGTCCGTGAGTACTACAAGCAACTATTGTACAACTACTATGCCAACTAGGAGTTGCACCGACTTCATACGCAGGCAAATACATCGGGCCGAGTGGGGGTAATTGACATAATGAGCTTGTTCGGTTTTATGGAAACCACCAAAGAGTCCACGCCTTCAGCCCGTGACGCTTCTTTGGATGACTGCTTGATCTGTTGTTTTTTTTCCTCTTCCGCCGCCCCATTTTAGTTAAGCACACCTAAGAGCTCGACTCTTCCGAACCTGTTCATGTTCAACCACCAGGGGTATTCCAAGTTGCGGCTTCAGCAGCGGTACAGTGAGTAGCATCCTCACCCATGCGCAGATTGCCGAGTGAGTTGGATACTGGATATCGAGCTACAAGATGCGCTAAGTGGATCCATACTGAATGTGAAGAGACTGTAGGTAGATTTTGACAATGGCCAATTCCACCTTAAGTAGAAACATCCTTATAGGGTTGTTTCATCCATGGTCTTTTCAGTTTTTACTATAATTCTCCTGCAGGTTAGAATACACTCATTGTTGGAGTTGGATGGAAAGGGAAGGATTAAAGGGATTTGAGTTAGATCTTTTGTCGGAGTTAGCTCTCGAAAACAAAATAAAATCCGCAGAGTCATCGCACCCGTCACCAAAGCGATATCCAGAATGCTACATTATTGTGCGGCTCATTGGTCGGCGTTTGTCCCTAATGGGGTGACAGATTTATATTCTGTATTTAAAACGGAAAAAGCAAAAATTTATCTATCAAAAACCTAAAGGTGAAAAAATCCTTTACTTCCTCGTAGACTTTAGAACGAAAAATATAACTGCTTTAGGTGGCAGCCCAGCTACGCTAGGAATGTTTAACGCCGTGGACAAAGCAATACCATCGACAGCTATAACTTTTAGGTTGTTAGGGACTTTGTCTACCTGGGTTCCGTAATAAATTCAGACAATGCCACCAGCGCAGAAATGAAACGAAGAATAACTGTTACCAATCGCTATTTTCGTCGGCTAAAAAGGCAATTGAGTAGCAAAGCATTCTCTCGGGCAACTAAAAACTCTTTTTATAAAACTCTCGTCATCCGACTCCACCTTTACGGTGCAGAAACATTCACCCTATCAAAGGCGGATGAAAACGCTTTATGCTACTTCGAGAGAAAAATTTTTCGGACGATTTATGGTTCCGTCTTCATAGACGGAGAATGTAGGAAGAGATTAAAACATCGAACTATACGGGCTGTACAGCGACACCCACACCGACCTAGCCAGAAGAGTCGAAAAACAACGGTTACGATGGCAGGGTTGGCTATGATGGACACCAACGACCCGGCCCGGAAAATCTTCGATTCTACCCCGCCGCAGGTACGGCGCAGTAGAGAAGCACGTAAGTGCAAGGCGACTCCAGCCAACTTTGCGTGCAAAACTGGAGACGGCTAGCTGGAAACAGTGCTGGCTGGCTAAGCTTGTTGGCTGAGGCCCAGGTCAACCCCGGACTTTGCGCCACCTTTAGTAAGTAAGTAAGACTTAAGTTAAGTACGCTTTAATTCGCAGTTTCCGTTCCGATTTCACTGACGGTTTTGAACATTAATCATAAGCTTCTTAAAAGTGGTCAAAAAAATTTTGTTTTAAAGATTTTGAAAAATTAAAATTAGGTACGATTTTAAGTTTTTCTATTCAATATTGCTTCATCGATGTGGTTTTTTATTAGGTTGGGTAAGGCTGGGTGACTGCCCCCGCTATGCAGGGGCACACCTAGTTCAAAGGAGGTCCATTGTGATACCACTTATAGGACCAGAGCTACCAGCCCGAGGACCTTAATGACAACTACCCGTTTGGGTAGGAGGGGTCTGGGCAACCAGTGACGGTGTAAACGGTGCAAATCAATTGTTGATTGGCTGAAGACTTACCCGCGGGTAATGGAGGCTGGGGGTAACCGTTTCGGTGTGAACCACTGTCAGCAGGGTCGAGGGGGGCCAGTGCGAAACACTTCCTGAAGAAAGGGTGGTCTTGTAACTGGTCTCAAGACGGGAATTTGCCTTGTCAGTAAAGAACGATTTCTATGTAAGAAAAGCCGGCAGGGGCAGCCGATTTCGGTATAAGTCCGTGCCAATTACTTGTCTTCTAAGAATTATCCTCGAGGATGAGAGGGTATTACCGAATTCGGTGTAAGTCCTTGCAGGGGGGAATACTAAGGCAAGAAGCTGGTGTAGGGTAACTGTCTTCGGTGTAAGCCCGTACTACAGGTGGCTCACATTAGCACTTGGGGAAGAGGACGTGGAATGGGAAGGTAGGGGTAACCAAAACGGTATGAACCTGTACCAGTGGGAATTATGTGCTGGTGAACCCGTGGGGTTGAAGAAGTAAGGACAACCGAAGCGGTATAAGCCCACACCGGTCCAGCCCTGTAAGGGAAGATCCTGGGATAGGTGAGGAGGGTAAAGATGGTGAGAATGGTACTGTAGAAATTCTACTAATTACTTTCCTGGGTGCTTTGAGGGACATATAAGGAATCTTTCCCCTTTACGTCTAGTCTAACTAGACTTTTGGATCTTTGGTTTACTATTGCCTCTTAAGTGAGAGTTAGCATCAAGGATTGGGGAGTGCAGGTGGGGTAACTGATTACGGTAAGACCGTCGCCGGAGGAGAATTCTTCGTTAAGACGCCGATGTAGGATAACCATTTCCCGTACCTCAGGTAAGTCAAGTCGGAACTAACTTTTTTGGGGGAAGGGGGAATCGGAGAGGTAGGTGTAACCGAAGCGGTATGACCCAGTACCAGGAGGAATATGAACCGGTGTTCCCCTAAGAGCGGAGAGGTTAACCTTAACTGTATGAGCCCTTACCAGGCCGGTCCTGTTGGGAGTACATGAGGGGGAAGGAGGGTGATGGGGGAATATTTCACTCTCCACAGTAAGGTGCTTTCTCGAATTCGGGGGTTTGCCGAATTCGAATGGCACTTTGAAAAGATTTTCAAGACAAATGTTGCTTCTGAAGGGTTTGTCAGACCCTCGGTAGGGCTCGTTAAAAGAACGAGTCTCTTTTTTCAGGTGGCAGAGGTAGAATTTGAACCTTGATTCCGCATAATAGGCACATATTTTGACATACTGACACTCCGCCACGGCACCTCACGGTTTTCCATAAGATGCATGACACTAAATTTACAGAAAGACACTGGTTGTGAATGGGTCTGTGAATGTTTTTTTTTATTTTTTTTAAACGGATGCGTAACCTTTCGTCGGCACCCCAAAGGGTGTCTTAGGACTTACAGTGTTAACCGACATCGCAATTCTTGAATGTTCTTATCATAATTTTTCCATGGTGTGAAATGTATTCCTTCGAAATACCAACACCTTCAATGATGAAACGCACTATTCATGTTTTGAAAATTTGGGCATTCTCCCGTGATGATGACCCAACAAATTAAGCCCAACTCAATATTAACATCGACGAAACAGATAGCAGCTGGTGGTCCCTGGTTTTTGAGTCTATTTCGGGTTTCATGGCGGACTCAATCGTGCAGCGCATACAATTGGCTTCAATGTCAATTAATATGAAACATGAAAGCGCTTTGCGCCGCATTTAACTGTTTTCCTCTGTGTGTAGGTATGTATCTGTATCCGAACTTTGTAATTACGATTAATTGCTGCATCTCGCTTGTCAAAACCTATACGGCCGGCGCTCAAAACGAAAGTGCTGCTCTGTAATGTTTCCGCCCCCATAGCATGATGATGATCGGCCTTAGATTGTGTCATAGTCGGCCGCACAAGAGAGGATGCCAGAGCCAAAGTCATCCTGTGTTAAATTGCTTGGCGTGCAAAAATGCCTCCAGGCAAGGTTAAGCAAAACAGCATCTGAAATGCATGAGCCGCCGGCCGCCACCGCCCGCCGTGTAAGACCTCTGATTCATGGCCAGTTTCGCGTAACAGTCTTTTATTTGTCACACCGTGAAAACCTGCGACAAATAAACATTTTATATCACCTCGTAAATTGTCACATAACACTCGTTTGTTTACAGCTTCTAGCGAAGTGATCCGCTGCTCCCTTGCGCCTTCAGAAGTCCAGCTCTGCGCAAATATATGCCCAGCGTGCAAAAAGGATTTATGACCCCGGCCACGAAATAACAAAATTTGAATCTTGTCGACGCTGAGACGTAAATCTGCACTGCGCTGTTATTGTTTTTTTAATGCTGGTTGTTATTAATCTGGCGTGTTTAGGGAAGTTAAACAAGATTTAGGTTTAAATTAATTGTTTATCGGACTTATGCAAATATTTATTCATACTTATGTAGTTTTTATTTATTTAATTTAATATTCAATTGGGTAATGCAATGCAAATATCATTACATGATTGATTGGTGGGGTTATAATCATTGTTGTTGCTTAAAGTAGCTCGTAGAGTATAGGGGAGGAGCATATGTATGCAGAAAAAATTACGCACGTTCCAAACCGACTTGCACCAGATTTATCCAAGTCACATTGCATCGCAGTTTACAGCACAGGCAAAGATTTTTGAAATAGGTGCAATTACTACGTCAGAATCCATGCGACTATGCTGACACACGTCGACGATGACTGAGTGGGTGCTGCTTATACTAATAGGCGGTTTGTGGTCTCGGTGCACGGGCCAGTGTGCATATTTAATGGGGTATAGCTTCGGCGAATGCCAAGCGTAATTAGCAATTTTATCTGTAATCTGGGCTAATGAACTTGCTCTAATTAAGTTATTCTTTAATATGAAATTTTTTCTCGTAGGTAATATGTCGGAAAATCCGCATTCATTCACTAGCGTCGAAGGTTTTACTAGGATTTTTTTTAATGCCATCGCTGCTTGTGACTTGCTTTATCCCTGTGTTATCTTAAAGCACTGAAGTGACATTAAAATTAAATTGATAACATCATGTCAATAGGTTTTAAATGCCGCAACACAGTTGATTGCGTCGTGAGAGTAAATGCAGCCCCTGACAGTAGCATTGATTCACTTAATATTGACAATTGCGCAATCGCTTAAAATGCAGCCTCAGAAAGACAGGCACCAACAATCCAGCAGGTTAAAAACGTCTTTAACGTTAAATGGCTCACAGAAATGATCAGACGAGATCCCTATGCACATTATTACGCTGATGAAGTAAAACGCATACATTTTTTTTAAATCAACTAAAAACAGAAAGAATCCATAATGTGGTCTCTATTAGTCTTTAATGAATAGTGAGCATTAGTAAGCATTAACCACAGAGGTTAATTTGCACTAAAAAAGGTTAAACGTTTTTTTGAAAAGAAACATCATAAACGTAGAAAAATGCAGCAAAACTGATGATCTGAACTGTTTTGCATTTTGATGCTAATCCATTTTTGTGGAACCTCACGTTGTTAAGGTTTATTCATGGATGACGTTGTTGCTACTAAGGACTATGGTACGGTTGGACGTTGTTGAAAAACACCGCTCGTTTTGCATTGGCTGTGAAAATGAAAACTTTGTTTCCACTCACACTTGGTCTCTACCTGGTAGAGGGCTGACTCCGTGCAATCGATGTTAAAGTTAGGTTAGGTTAAAGACTAAAAGCCAAAACGAATTTTTGGGTGCGACTGATAACAGAAAATAATGGGTATTTTTTGTAATCTCATTTAAAAACAAGTGAGTAAGTGCAAGAGTTCGTCTGTGACAAACTTCTATATACCCGACCCTATATACCGTGCAACACCAAATCTTAAATTTTTTTGCCCCGAATTCATATTATATTTGTATAGGCCACGCCCCCAAAAGTAAGTCTGGGCTAAAAACTAAAATCAATTAATTGTAATTTCGTTAGAATCATGACAAAATGCGCTGAACCCGAAAATTATTGCGGAAAAACCCGTTTTTTTCTAAACACGCTCCTTAAAAGTGGGCGGAGCCTAAAACTTTGTATGTAGCAAACCTAGCAAATAGTAATATCTTGAATATTTTTTATAGATTTTTTTTTCTCAATTTGGAGTAAACTTTACGAGAAATCGGGGTTTTAAAGATCTAACATGGTAAAAGTGGGCATGGTCGATATTGTGGGCGGTCCAATTTTTGCCCTCTTAGAGGTTTTGGGCCATTATTGCTCTTTACCAAAATTTGAGCTCCTACGCCTTGCCTAACTTGACCAAAATGCATTTTAAAAGAAAATTTCAAATAGCCAAACATTGAAGCTGTTAGTGGGCGTGGCCGTCAGCGGATTTAACTAATTTTTACACTTTGTGTGTACAAAGGTCAACCCGACGGAGGACAACCGAAATAAATATAAACAAGTCGGAAACGATTGCAATGCGATTCGTCGCGTTAACTTCAAATTTGAACAGAATTTGATCCGAAAAATTCTACAGCGTCCTAAAGGTGGCAAAAATGTTTCGACATTTGTGAAAAACATAAAAAACTCTGCCTCAAATTTCATCATCATCATTTTCGAATGCCACTCCTCCTTTAAAAGGGTCGCGGAGCGAGGGTGGCTAAATAGTCCTTCCAGGCGGGACTCAGAGAGGTTCTTTACCTGATCCCACCACCTGTTTCTTGGCCTACCAGGGGGGCGACGCGCTCGCATCTCGGCTAGCATGACCTGCCTAGGAAATCTGTCAGGGGGCATGAAGAACGTGTCCAAACCATCGAAGAATCGATCGCTCCACTCGGAGAAGTAGCTGCTCAACATTAAGATTCCCAAGAATACTGACGTTTCTCACTCTGTCCCTTAGAGCAACACCAGCAACGCACCTCAGGAATCTCATTTCGGCAGCTTATACCCGCGATCTCATCTTTCGGTCATTACCCAAATTTCATGACCATTGATGAGGGTCGGAACGAACACTTAATTAAAAACTGGGATCTTTGCTTTCACTCCAAGCTCAGCTTTCCTGATGACCGGCCAGCGCAGTTCCTTTACTACTGCTTCAGCTCAACCAATTCTACAGGACAACTCAGTATCACTCCTCCCATCTTTCGTGAAAAAGACCCCGAGATACTTAAACTTCTCCACCTGTTTTAATGGAACTCCATTTATGTGCAGGGTACACTGCACAGGAGTTCGGGAAACAACCATCACTTCGCATTAGTTCACGTTTACTTTCATCCCAGCACAACCACAGACGGCTGCAAACCTATTCAGTGCTCGTTGAAGTTCCTCTTTGGATGATGCAAGGATGGCCAAATCATCTGCGAACAGCAGATGGCTCATCCTGATGCCAGCCAATTCGAAACATTGCTCGCCAAGACTGCGCTTCACCATCCAGTCCATATATGCTATGAAAAGGAGCGACACAGCCCCGGCGAAGTCCAACGCGCACATCAAAAGGACGGTATTTGATGCCATTTAGTCGCACACAGCTCCTGCAGTTTCCATACAAAGACTGGATGGCTGTCAGAAGAGGCCCGCTCAGCGCATAGTCCTGCAAAACTCTCCACAGTGTATCCCGAGGGACTCGGCTATACGCCTTTTCCAGATCTACAAAACAGGCATAGACCGGTTTGGCATATTCCCAGGCCTTCTCAAGAATAACCTTCAGAGTAAAAAGCTGGTCGGTTGGGCCTCGGCCAGGCCGAAAGCCGCACTCTTCTTCCCGTAACAAAGGCTCGATTACAGCTTTGGAACGCGTTTCCAAGACCTTCGCGAATACTCTTCCCGGAAGACTCAAGAGAGATATGCCCCTATGGTTGGCGCAATCTCTCCTGTTCCCTTTTTTGAAAATGGGAACTATAACTCCCGTTTGAAAATCGCTAGGTGCCTTCCCGCTATCCCTGGCCACCTTAATGACACGTGTTAGCCATTTAACTTCCTCTTTACCCATCGCCTTGAGCATTTCTGGCCGGATTTACAACTCCAGCAGACTTGCCAACTTTAAGCGATTTAATCGCTTTAGTGACTTCGTCTACTGCGGGACTTTTTCTCCGCCCTTATTTCGTCAGTAGTGGGAATGCCATCTTCAGTGCCCTTTTGGGGGTTGAGCAACTCCGAAAAGTGATCTCTCCATCTGCACAAGACATCGCTCTCTTTTGAAAGAAGTGTACCGTCCTTGGATTTAACCCCTTGAATGATATTCAACTTCCTTCCTCTGAGCCGGCGAATGGTCTGCCAAAATATCTTGTTTGCAGATCTGTAATCGTGCTCCAACTTCTCGCTGAACTTTTTCCATTACTGTTCTTTGGCTGTTCTGACTGCCAGATTGGAAGTCCTTCGCGCCTCATTGTACCGGGCTCGAGAAGTTGAGTTTCTACATCGGATCCACGCAATGTAGACTCTCTTCTTCTCTCTGATGGCTTCTTGAACTCCAGGCGTTTTAAACCAAGCAGTTCTTTTCTCTCCACCAGCCGCTACCCCAAGCCGCTTCACTCCGCAAACATTTCCTGCAGAGGCAATGACTGCCGATAAAAACAGCTGCCATTCCTCCTCTACATTCAAAAGGTCAGTTGGAATTTGCTCAAACTTCTTCGAAACATGCTGTGCAAAGCGCTCTCTGAAATCAGAGTCAGCATCCTGCAACCTTTCCCACCGTATGCGGGTCACCAGTCTTGGTTTTCGCCTGGGTGGCAAAGGAATACTGTCACTGAAAAACAATTTACACAGCACTAAGTGGTGATCAGTTGACAACTCAGCTCCCCTGAAAACTCGAACATCCCAAATCATTCTTTGAACACACGATGGTACAACAAAGAAATCAGTGAGTGACCTCTCATTTAAACTGTGCTTGTGCCATGTGTATTTGTGAATGTCCTTGTGTGGAAAAAGGTGTTCATGATGGACAAGCAATATGCACAGCAAAAGTCCAACAACTTCCATCCGTTCCTGTTTTGATCCGGGTCACCGTGCCT
Source organism: Neoascia interrupta (assembly GCA_947623515.1). Classification (NCBI taxonomy): domain Eukaryota; kingdom Metazoa; phylum Arthropoda; class Insecta; order Diptera; family Syrphidae; genus Neoascia; species Neoascia interrupta. The sequence continues at coordinate 117,417,240 of OX392463.1, read as the reverse complement.
CCCGATCACAGTCCTCCATAAGTACTGTCGTCCGTACCCACATGTGCATTGAAGTCACCCATCAGGAGAAAGAAGTCCATTTCTGCCACTCTGTCCAGGGCAGCATCAACTTCGTTCAAAAAGGACTCATACTCTGAATCTCGATTTTGTGCATAAACCTGAACCAGACCCAGAGTCGATCGTTCAAGCTTAAGCTTTAAGATCAGAATCCTTCCCCCTAACGGAATGACATCGAATACAATACAACCGGGGACTTGTGAGTATCCTCACTCCCGCCTGTGCAGTCATGTGATTGGGGACGCCAGACCAGAAGAGCTTCCACCCATCATCGAAGTCTTTGGTTCCAGAACCCTTCCCACTTAGTTGAGGAGATGCCAGTTGCATCGAGCTGATACTTTTTGGCCTCCTCAATCAGTTCAAGTTCTATTCTCGTTAGCGACGAGACATTCCATGTGCCAATTTTGAGTTGGTGCCGTTGTCGATTTGTAGAGTTTCCACCTAAGCCCTCATTTTGACTTGGCGCTGACCCCCTCCGCCCCCCGTAATGGATAGCGGTACCATTGACGGGCTGCTTGTAACTTCTTCGGGTTAAACCCGGTCGGATGTCGAGCGGGACCTTCCGACCACCAAGCGCTCGCATGCTGACACCCCTCAGGCCTAGCTCCAAAGGATGCCCTGGATTACCAGGATCAGCAAATATCCGAGGCTGTTTTCGTTTTCTTTAATTTAGTTTTCTTGTGAACATTAATTGACAATGACACGCCAACTGTCCGCTCCATTGACAAAGCCGATCAGGTTGCAGCCCACTTCGCTGCCAATTCTACGCTTCCTGAGTGTGATATGCCACCACCTGAACTCGAGCGCGTGGAATACTCAATGCGCCAAATACACTTTCGCACACGTTCAGTGGCTGCAGTTTTAAAAAATCTCAACGTCCACAAAGCCGCCGGATGGTATTCCCGCAACAGTTCTGAAGTGGTGTGGCGCAATGCTGGCTAAAGTCCAAAACGCAATGTAGCGTTGCTGCGTGCGTTCGATGAAAAGCAGAGTAGAAACAATGGGCGCATATGGGGTAAAACGAAATGTTACTTGAAAACTTCACCCCACTCTTGACCGTTAATATCGTAGACGCATCTACAACGCAAAAGTAGATCTACTTTCTACTTTTGCGTCCGTTGAACAACCTCATGCTCATTCATTATGTGATGAGTGAGTTTAGTTCTCTTGTCGTCAGTAGGCTGTGGGGACGAAAAAGGGTTGTTTTTGTTTTTTGTCAGAATAAAAAATAACAGGTTTGCGTAGCGTAGAGATGTTTGAGTAAAGAATGGGATGTTTTTCGGTATTATTTCAGTTTGTTGCGATAACTCGCAAGTTGTTGGTTTTTAGCATGCACAAAGACACGAGTGCACCACCTTGGATATATTTGTGATGGAATAAAAAGAAATAATTTTATTTTCATTGCTGGGCAACTTGGTTCGTTTTTAAAAAGCATCTTTTCTGCTCGTTCTTTTGCAAATATCTTTCAACAGAAATTGAATGTGAAATTGAATTTCCTACCCCAAAACGCAAATCGGCATTTCGTTTTACAAATTTGCTGCGTGCGTAGTTTGACGTAAAGTATCGTAAAGTTTTGGCAACGCATGGCAAAGGCTATTAACGTACGCACGCAGCAACGCAACATTGCGATTCCAGCATAAGCCTCTACGCAAACTTTTTTATCTGTCCCTCTCTTCTGGTATCTTTGCTAGCATTTGGAAAACAGCTTTTGTACAGCCCGTTCTAAAAAAAGGTGACTCTTCTTCTCCCTCCAATAACTGTCCAATTGCGCTAATATCATTGCTTTCTAAGTTCATGGAAACATTAATAAGCCGTGAGCTGACGAAATACCTGGAATCGTGGAAGCTTCTTATTGACCGTCAATATGGCTTTGGCAGCAAGCGATCTACTGGTGATTTAATGGCTTACCTGACCGAAAAGTGGAATCGCTCTTTGCATTTGCTGGGTGAAAGCAAGGCAGTCGCACTAAATATTTCAAAGGCATTTGATAGAGTTTGACAACAGGCCCTTCTATCAAAACTCAGTGCATACGGAATCCATAGGACACTTATTGTTTGGATTAGGGATTACCTTTCTGAGCGCTCCATCAGAGTGGTCTCGGACGACTTCATATCTGATATCCATTCAATTAATGATGGTATGCCCCAGGGGTCTGTTCTGTCTCCAACACTTTTCTTAATATTCATCAATGGCCTTTTATACGCTGCATCTAATCCGATCCACTCATTTGCAGATGACAGTACTCTTAGTCATTCAAACTCGTTCCAAAATAAACGTCCGAGCCCCACGGATATTGAAACGGCAAGGTTGCGTATGTTTGACTCTTTAAATTCCGAAAATGACACTATATCAAGATGGGGTTTTGTTAACAGGATGGAATTTAACGCCTCGAAAACAGAATGCTGCCTTCTGTCTTTGAAAAATAAAATAGGCTTCATCGGCCAATATCCATAGACGGCACTTGCATCGCCGAAACCAACAAGCTTTCTGTACTCGGTATGTGTGTAAACGACAACCTACGTTGGAGTGACTACATATATGATGTTGCCAAGAGTGCTGCGAAATGCTTTGGATTCTTGAAGCGGTGCAAGAAATATTTCGCGCCATTAGATCTAGCAATAATATACAAAGCGTTTATCCGCCCCAAATTGGAATACAACTCCCACGTTTAGGCAGGTGCATCAAAGACACCTCTGCACCTTCTTGACAGGATTCAGAAGAGAGCTACAAAACTTATAGGGGACCCTAACATAGCGAGGTTACTTGACTCCTTGGATCATCGTAGTAATGTTTCGTGTCTCACTTTGTTTTATATATATGTTCTCACTAGAACTAATGCTCATGAATTCTCCCTTGAGCCAAGCTTTGGTCGTACTGGAATTCCTACTTTAGCAGAACAACACGGATGTGGAATAGTCTTCCAGAATAGTCTTTAGAGCATTTTGTAGGAGCTCTTTTCAGGTGTTTAGGTGCTTCCCCGAAACGGCAATGGCAACGTCATCCGCATAAGCGATCACTCTGCAGCCCTCTCCTTCCAGGATAACCAACAGTTCATTCACCGCTAGGTTCCAAAGGATCATCTGGCAGTGATCACCCCTAGCTTTGAGTTTATTAGCCAACTCGTTTAAAGTTGATTAAAGAACTCACTGAGTGAGCCACCCACTTTCAGAGCCGACAGTGCAGCCAAGATCGTAAAGATGTGTTGACATTATTAAAGGCGCCTTCTATATCGAGGAGTGCTACACCATTATGTACCTCTTTGTGGTGAAGGGAATAATCAATGGATCGTAGTAGCGTATGCAAAGCTGTTTCCACAGATCTGCCCTAGCAGTATGCGTGCTGACCTGTGGACAGCAGTCTCTTGTCAATGCTAGAACGAAGGTGGAAAACGATCATTCTTTCTAGAGTTTTTAGGAGAAAACGGATCTGACGGATTTGACGGATCTGAGATCTTTCGGAGTAGCGTGGGAGTATCTGCAAGCTTTGGGTATGAAAATCACTTTTACTTCTCTCCACAACAGCGGAATATGGACCAGCTCTACGCAAGTTTTTAAAATTATCTCCAGTGCAGGGAGGATAATAACCGATATCTTTTGTAGTTCTGCAGGTATTATACCACCTGGTCCTGCTGACTTGTGAGATTCAAAGCTGTTTAGTGCCCAAAGTAGTCTATCCCTAGTAATCAGATCGTATTTATTGGCTATATCTATGTGTCATTGACCGGCTTAGGTTTGTACTATTAATAACTTCGGAGCTCCTTGGAAAGTGGGTGTCCAGTAGCACATTCAGCGATTCTTCGCTTGAGGTCATCCAGGGGCCATCAGCTATTATGAGGCAGCTGAGCACCGTTGGATTGGTTGAGAGTATTTTCCTTAGCCTAGAAGCTTCGGAGGTTTCTTCAATTTGCTAACCTTAACTCTTTTTTGTAGGATTTTAGGGATCTTTTATAGGCATCCCAGTTTGTATCTGTATTTGTGGCCTTGGCTCTTTTTTTTGTATTCATTTCTAAAAAGGCTCAGTTCTAAAGTCCACCAATGCGATTTCCTCTTGCCCCTTGGAAGTAAATGAGGGCAGGAAGAAGATAGTGCTTTGTTAAGGGCCTTGTGATCAAGTTCATTGGCGTCACAAGGAGGACTTAGAAGAGCAGGTTTTATCGAACGGTTCAGCGAATCTCTGTTATAAAGCCTATTGGCCTCCTGTAGTTTAGCAGGGAGGTTAATCGTTCAAACTGAATTCAATGTATCTACGGTTTGAGAAAAAACTGTTCAGACGAGACTTTCCAATTAACAATCAGTTCAGCGATGGAATCAGAGGCAAGAGTGATATCTAAGACCTCTTGTCGACTTTTTGCTATGAAGGTAGGTTCACTACCCGTATTACAGGCAATGAGGTTGGTTTTTAGAATAAAGTCAAAAATTAACTCACCTACGTTTAATGAGGACATAAAACGTAGCAAAAAGATCCTTCAAACATTAAAATTTATAATATGGGAATGCACCTTAAATCCAACCCAAAACCTTGGCTAAAATTATTAGGTCAACGAACGAGGTGCTCGGACTAATATTTGTGTATGTTTGGAGTGGAAACATCCCGTCAGTGAAACTTGAGAGCTCAACAAATTACTTGATTCGTTTGAGTGCGGGAGACAACAACAGATTTCGACAGTGCATCAATAAATAACAAACTCAAACTCAAGTCTCAAGGCCATGTGTCGCAGATTTGCGATGGAACAAAAGGCTGAGCATAAGTTGTAAGTTATCTCAACTACAGTCAAAAGTTGAATTATTTTCACCAGGAACCTACAACAGTAAAGTACTTGCAGCCTTTTTACGACAGTTCATTCACATCTCGTGAAGTTCCCGCTGCACTTTAAGTACCCACCTCTACACCCACTTGTAATACGTGTTTTGGCGCCTTAAGTTTAACTTTTGTTTTATTGTTTTTTTTTTTTCTACTTGTTTGTGGATTTCCCTTGAATTGAATTGGAAAAAAAGCAATAGTGTGTTTGCGTGTACATTCATTAACAAAACCTTACCTTTTAAATAATCCAATTTAACAATATCAGTTGTATCCCGACAACAATGATGACAGTTGTATATCCAGTAGATATTTTCCATTCAAATTGTAATTCCAAATCTTCCAAAATGGACGAGACGACACGACACACGATCAACGAACTTTTTTTTATATTTATTTTTTTAAATCAACAATATCACACAGCAGTCACACTCTTAATCGAAATCAAAATGATTAATTGAAGAAACAGCACAGCTAGACACGAAGAAAAGATAATACTACGCATACACAGAACACAAGTCGCGCACTATCGCACTAAAGCTTGATGTACCTATCTGCTAAGACAGGTCGATAGGGAAAATCTGAATTGGAAATTTTTAGGAAAAAAAAAAATTAATTATGTGGGAACCAGCACTAGAACCGATAGAAACTGAAGAATACAACATATGCTAAGTGCAGTAAACTGCGATTCGTTTGATTTTTTTCGAAAATAGTAAGATCGGGTTTGCTGTCTATTAAGGATTAGCAATTCTCTCGACGGTCTTGGCGAAACTGAGCGTAGTCCACAGCTTCGGCTAGCCTGGGAGATACACGAAATTAATTTGACGGCTCTGCAACAAATCACAACACTAGTATATGCCCTCTATTCGGATTAATACAAAGAAGAGATGGAAAAAAAAAATCGGCTTAGTCGATTGTGCTTCAATTGATTCGACCGAAACAGTAGAACCTAAGAATCAAAGGCCAGGAAAAAAAATTATCAAAGGGGAGCGATTATTTTCTGCATAAGTGTGAAGGGGAAATTTGGTTCTAAAACAAGTTCCTGAGACTTGGAGCATGAAGCGAGTAACAGTGTCCTAGTCCTATTTTTTTTTATTCAGTAAAGATCTCCTCGTCTTGGCTTGAAATTGAAACTAGCATGTTATTACTGTATACTGAGTACCCTCCTCCGACCCCCTCTTATTAACCCAAGGGTTACATTTTTTATCAATTATTATTAAATGTTTCAATTCAGAGTCAGAAAACCCGTTTTAATGCATAAATTGAAGTCAAAAAGTGTAAATTTAAAATAATTTGCCTTGTAGGGAAAATTTTCACCCCTTTAATTAAACCCGAATGTTGGAATTTTTGCAAAATTTTACTTAATGTTCAAACTTAAGGTAAAATCATATTTTTTTCCTTCAATCAACACCTAAAGCGCGAATATAGAAAAACACCCCTATTTAGGGGTATTTTTGGGTGATTTAAGGGTAAAGACCCCAATTTTTGTAGAAAAAAAACGAAATTCGTGATCAGCGACCCAAAATACTTAAAGTAGAGCAATAATTGTTTACCTACAAATCTTAGGAGATGCCTCAGATTCGATTAATTAAATCTTCAAAGTCAATGAAGAACTAACTGACAAGCGTACTACGCCTAATGCTGTTTAAGGCTGGGGATTTGCATAGCAGAGACGAACAAATTCAATTTTCTCAACGTCCCTCAAGCTTCTGTATAGTAGTCGTACGCCTAGCTTCTCTGCGTGTAGCCCCGTAAGGTATCCGTAAGTACTCGGATATTCCTGCGGGATAGTCCGATCAATAATATTGATCTCTGTTTGTTTGCCGCCATAGCTCCATTGTGTGTCTACACGTATCGAGTTCTATCTACCTACCGTAGGTGAGTTCTAATCAAGGATTTAATTTCTATCTTACGTTCTATCGAGCTCAGCGGAAGTCTTATAGATTTGAGGGCTAGAGATGCATTCATCCCTGGCCAAGATCTCGCAAGCTCGTCCACTTTTTCGTTTACCGGAATATCGGTGTGCCCAGGCACCCAACACAGAGTTACAGTATTGCCAAGTGATATCTAGAATTTTCCTACATTAGTTTCATAGCCCTTGACTTCACCAAATGAGCTCAATGGCCACTTGGCTGTCAAAATAGGTGTTAAGGGTTTTGTTTTCCAGCCTGTGCTTCGATTAATTAATTTTTCGTATTCTTGGTGCCATGAAATTTGCATTGCCCTTTGCTTGGGTTAACAATAATCCGTGGGAATTAGTCCTCGACCATCAACCCAGTTACCACCAATACGATTTGCGTAGCTGAGTCGATCGCTGAGGAACTATAAGAATAAGAATTTTCCTGGGCTCAGGTTTGCCAAATCATCTGCGTATGCGCTCACAATCAAGCCTTTCTTGAACAATATGTCCATTTTTAGGATCCGTATGAGCGGAGAGAGGACACCTCTTTGCGGTATTCCTCTGCTGACGGGTCATCTGGTGCGTACTTTACTTAGGTTACCATTGATCCATTGTGTGCTTAGCGTTAGCCCGAGCCAGTGGTATAGACTGCTGTAAAGTAAGCGATTCAGGTAAGCGTTTCTCAAGGTGCGCAATATCGCGTCTACCTCAATGTTATTGAACGCTCCCTCTATCCCTCTATGTCAAAAAACGCGCCCAAAGTTACTTCTTGTGTTCCAAAAATTTTTTCACCACCTCTACTACCTTATGCAGATCTCATCCTCATTTATGCATGCACCAAAATCACCTCTCTCACGTATAAGAGTACGTCGTTAGGACAATCGATCGCTTTGAGCATGAAGACAGTCTATGGGTCTATAGTCTTTTACAGTGGTAGTGTGACTAGCCTTCCCTGCTTTGGGGATGAATGTCACTCGAAATTCTCTTCAAGATCTGGGAACATAGTATAGCCTTAAGCAGAACGTTACTTAACCATGGAATGATATTTAATGTCAAATATTTACCCGTTCCTGATACTGAGGGGAGAGAAGGAGTTGATCGGTCAGGCCAGCCTCTTTTCATCGGTTATAGTCCTGATCTTTTCCTCCCCCAAGAGCCCTCTTCTACTGTATCGTAGTCCCGAAGTGGGCTTTCGTAAGCACATCCAGCATATTGTTCCCTCGTGTGTTGTGATCTATTCGCCATTATGTCTTACTGTGTGAAGACATCGGTGGCGAATCTGATCTCTTTTTTCAGGATCCTTAGGTTCTCCTAATAAATAGTCCATTCGGTGAGACCCTCTTTAGCAGAGTGCCGAGATCTTGGAGTTCCACCGGGGTGGCGTTTCTTTCCTACAGTGCTGCTGTTTGGGCAGGGTTTTTCGAAGGCGCTAGAGAGCACCCGGTAATGTATTCGACTGTATCGTCGATCTCTGTCTGTGCATGACAGTTGTCCGCTATTCCTTATTGAACCTCTTCCGGTTAGCTTCTCTTGGGTTTTTAAAAACTTCCTAGCCTAAGAGAATAGAGGGACTCCATCATCCCTACAGCTTACTGCAGTCAGCAACCATACCCAGCTGGCACGTTATTTTCTAACCCTAGATAGTCTTTGACTGATATCAGTGTAGTATCCGCTAGCCTTATGGGGTTTAATTTTGATACACCTTTTCTTATGAATGGTACTATGGTTTTCATGGCCGGGTTCAGATTAAGCCCATCTGTGATGCACCATTCTCGGACTGCATTTAGTGCGCTTTAAATAATTTTCCAAAACGTTCCTTCAAACCTTCCCCTCGCAATGAATAATACGTAATCGGCATCAGCCCCGGATCTACGATTTTTCCGAACAGGGACAAAGATTTGATTTTGGCGCCCCTCTTTCACAGCACTTAAGTAAAATAATATAAAAAACAATTGTTGGATGTTAGTTTGTTACTTGGTTTTGCAACTGGGAGTTCAAAATCAAATTAACCCATCCATCACCTACCTCTTTAGCAACTTTTATTTCGGTACGTGTTAAATAAAAATATCATTTTTTTCATCATCATTTTCGAATGCCGCCTATCCTTTAAAAGGGTCGCGGAGCGAGGGTGGCTAAATGGTACTTCCATCTTTCTCGATCCTCCGCCACCAACTCAAGAGACTCCGGCGCAATCCCCAGGCGGGACTCAGAGGTTCCTTACCTGATCCCACCACCTGTTTCTTGGCCTACCAGGGGGGCGACGCGCTCGCATCTCGGCTAGCATGACCTGTCTAGGAAGTCTGTCAGGGGGCATGCGAACAACGTGTCCAAACCATCGAAGAATCGATCGCTCCACTCGGAGAAGTAGCTGCTCAACATTGAGATTCCTACGAATACTGACGTTTCTCACTCTGTCCCTTAGAGTAACACCAGCAACGCACCTCAGGAATCTCATTTCGGCAGCTTGTACCCGCGATCTAATTCTTTCGGTCATTACCCAAATTTCATGACCATAGATGAGGGTCGGAACGAACACTGAATTAAAAACTGAGATCTTTGCTTTCACTCCAAGCTCAGCTTTCCTGATGACCGGCCGGCGCAGTTCCTTTACTATTGCTCCAGCTTGGCCAATTCTTCAGGACAACTCAGTATCACTCCTCCCATCTTTCATGAAAAAGAACCCGAGATACTTAAACTTCTCCACCTGTTTTATTGGAACTCCATTTATGTGCAGGGTACACTGCACAGGAGCTCGGGAAACAACCATCACTTCCGATTTGTTCACGTTTACTTTCATCCCAGCATCACCACAGATGGCTGCAAACCTATCCAGTGCTCGTTGAAGTTCCTCTTTGGATGATGCAAGGATGGCCAAATCATCTGCGAAAAGCAGATGGCTCATCCTGATGCCAGCCAATTCGAAACATTGCTCGCCAAGACTGCGCCTCACCATCCAGTCCATATATGCTATGAAAAGGAGCGGCGACAGAACACAGCCCTGGCGAAGTCCAACGCGCACATCGAAAGAACGGGATTGGACGCCATTTATCCGTACACAGCTTCTGCAGTTTCCATACAAAGACTGAATGGCTCTCAGAAGAGGCCCACTCAGCGCATAGTCCTGCAAAACTCTCCACAGTGTATCCCGAGGGACTCGTTCATACGCCTTTTCCAGATCTACAAAACACGCATAGACCGGTTTGGCATATTCCCAGGCCTTCCCAAGAGGCCTTGGGAAGGCCTCTTTTTCTTCAGAGTAAAAAGCTGGTCGGTTGTGCCTCTGCCAGGCTGAAAGCCGCACTGTTCTTCCCAACAAAGGCTCGATTACAGCTCTGGAACGCGTTTCCAACACCTTCGCGAATACTTTTCCAGGAAGACTCAAGAGAGATATGCCCCTATAGTTGGCGCAATCTCTCCTGTTCCCTTTTTTGAAAATGGGCACTATAACTTTCGTTTGCCAATCGCTAGGTGCCTTCCCGCTATCCCAGGCCACCTTAATGACACGTGTTAGCCATTTAACGCCCTCTTCACCCATTGCCTTGAGCATTTCTGGCCGGATTTCATCAACTCCAGCAGACTTGCCAACTTTTAGCGATTTAATCGCTTCAGTGACTTCGTCTACTGTGGGACTATTCTCCGCCCTTATCTCGTCAGCAGTGGGAATGCCATCTTCAGTGCCCTGTTGGGGGTTGAGCAACTCCGAAAAGTGCTCTCTCCATCTGCGCAAGACATCGCTCTCACTTGAAAGAAGTGTACCGTCCTTGGATTTAACCCCTTGGATGATATCTAACTTCCTTCCTCTGAGCCGGCGAATGGTCTGCCAAAATATCTTGTTTGCAGATCTGTAATCGTGCTCCAACTTCTCGCCGAACTTTTTCCATGACTGTTCCTTGGCCGTTCTGACTGCCAGATTGGAAGTCCTTCGCGCCTCATTGTACCGGGCTCGAGAAGTTGAGTTTCTACATTGGATCCACGCAATGTAGGCTCTCTTCTTCTCTCTGATGGCTTCTTGAACTCCAGGCGTTTCAAACCAAGCAGTTCTTTTCTCACCACCAGCCGCTACCCCAAGCCGCTTCACTCCACAAACATTTCCTGCAGAGGCAATGACTGCCGATAAAAACAGCTGCCATTCCTCCTCTACATTCAAAAGGTCAGTTGGAATTTGTTCAAACTTCTCCGAAACATGCTGTGCAAAACGCTCTCTGAAATCAGAGTCAGCATCCTGCAACCTTTCCCACCGTATGCGGGTCACCAGTCTTGGTTTTCGCCTGGGTGGCAAAGGAATATTGTCACTGAAAAACAATATACACAACACTAAGTGGTGATCAGTTGACAACTCAGCTCCCCTGAAAACTCGAACATCACAAATCATTCTTTGAACACACGATGGTACAACAAAGAAATCAATCAGTGACTTCTGATTTAAACTGTGCTTGTACCATGTGTATTTGTGAATGTCTCTGTGTGGGAAAAAGGTGTTCATGATGGACAAGCCATATGCACAGCAAAAGTCCAACAGCTTCCCTCCGTTCCTGTTTTGATCCGGGTCACCGTGCCTCCCAATCACACTCCTCCAAGTACTGTCGTCCGTACCCACATGTGCATTGAAGTCACCCATCAGGAGAAAGAAGTTCATTTCTGCCACTCTGTCCAGGGCAGCATCAACTTTGTTCAAAAAGGACTCATACTCTGACTCTCGATTTGGTGCATAAACCTGAACCAGAGCCAGAGTCGATCCTTCAAGCTTAAGCTTCAAGATCAAAATCCTTCCCCCTAACGGAACGACATCGAATACATTTTCTGACAACCGGGGGCTTGTGAGTATCCCCACAACCGCCTGTGCAGTCACGTGATTTGGGACGCCAGACCAAAAGAGCTTCCACCCATCATCGAAGTCTTTGATTCCAGAACCCTTCCACTTAGTTGAGGAGATGCCAGTTGCATCGACCTGAAACTTTTTGGCCTCCTCAACCAGTTCGAGTTCCTTCCTCGTTAGTGACGAGACATTCCACGTGCCAATTTTGAGTTGGTGCCGTTTTATACCTAGCTGCCAGGTTTAAATTCGGCCGATCCTAACCCGGACAACAGACGCCGACCAGGAAGCCGCTCGTTCCGAAACAGACGCTCCTGGATTTCTGTTATTTGAAGTTCAGCCGTCCCTCTGGGATCAGACGCTGACCAACAAGCCGCACAATATGTAACAGACACTTCCTGGATTTTATTTAAACCTTCGGGTTCATCTTTTTCAGGTATAACTTTACTGCCAAGGGTGGCCCCACAAGGAGTTTATACTTCTGCATTTCTCCTGGACAGCATCACTTATGCCTGAAGATTACTTCCTCCAGTGGATTTCAGTCGGCTCTATACTAATAATACGGCTAAATAAAAATATGTAGAATAAATATAAGAATACACAACCTGTATAGAGAAAACGCTCAGCCAAGACACAATACTCAGTCCTTTAATCGTCCAAGTCAATCTTGGCATTTACTTTTAATCTTGAAAGTAAACGAGGATAACACTAACTTCATGTTATGAGGACATAAAAAAACATCCGTCCGCCGCTTAGGACAAAACTTCACTGTTGGTAGCAGCAACTTTGAGGTAGTTAAGGAGAACAACTAGCTTGGAGTTAACAAGATAGACTCTGGAAATCTATGCTAATTCGGTATGACAAAATAAATGGGTTCAAAGCTCCTCTCACGAAAGACAAAGTGTAAGCTCTATTAAACCCTTATTCTGCCGGTTCTGCTTTATACCGCCGAGTGCTGGACGAAAAGGAGAGAATGAGAAATTATGCTCGGCCAATTTACAGTCCTGTGTAAGAGGGGGGCGAATAGAGGAGAGGCGAGAAGGCACAACCGTGAAATCTATGCACTGTACCAAGATGTGGATGGAGCTCAAAAAGCTAAAACACAAAGACTTCATTGGCTTGATGGTCACATCGAGCGGATGAACAACAACGCTCTTGCCAAGAAGGTATTCGAATCTAAGCTCCCAGGTTCAAGACGACCAGGAAGACCAAACCTCCGGCTTTTAAGGACTATTTTAGCATATTTTGAGATAATCAATTTGATCAATGCCATGTCTCCACCGGGCTCTTATCCACTATTAATATAAATCTGTATTAAATCCTCTACAGCGATTTACCATACAAAATTAAATCCTCTCGGCAAGCGATTAAAAATAAATCCTCTCATAAATGCAACTCACCCTATTCACAAACATATTTTCTGCATCTATGTAACAGTTTCAGAATCAAAAAAGGGAACTGAAACTGTCCGTGTACGACGGGTCTGTCACAATAAGGTACGTTTTCTATTGTGATTTTTACAGCGAATATCGAGCCAAAATGACAAAAAAGTTTTCGTTCAAATTACTTACTTACTTAAGGTGGCGCTAAAGTCCGGGGTGGACCTGGGCCTCAGCCAACAAGCTTCGCCAGCCAGCTCTGTCTCGAGCTAGCCGTCTCCAGTTTCGCACGCGAAGTTGGCTGAGGTCCCCTTCCACTTGCGTGCGCCACCTGAGTCTCGGTGTTCCTCTACCTCGTCGTCCCTGCGGTGTGGATTCAAAGATTTTCCGGGCCGGGGCGTTGGTGTCCATCCGCTCTAGATGACCCAGTCATCGTAGACGTTGTGTTTTGACTCTTTTGGCTAGGTCGGTATCGCTGTACAGCCCGTACAGTTCGATGTTATATCTCCTCCTCCACTCTCCGTCTATGCAGACGGGACCGTAAATCGTCCGAAGAATTTTCCTCTCGAAGCAGCCTAAAGTGTTTTCATCCGCCTTTGACAGGGTCCATGCTTCTGCACCGTAAAGCAGGACTGGGATGATGAGGGTCTTATACATGGACACTTTAGTTGCTCGAGAGAGGGCTTTGCTACTCAATTGCCTTCTTAGCCCAAAGAAACAGCGATTGGCAAGAGTTATCCTTCATTTGATTTCAGCGCTGGTGTCATTGTCTGAATTGATAGCGGAACCCAGGTAGACAAAGTCCCTAACTACCTCAAAGTTATAGCTGTCGATGGTGATGTTTTGTGTAAGACGTCGGTGTTGGGTGTCTTTTCTTGATGACAGCATATACTTGGTTTTGTATATAATTTTTCGTTTCAAATTAATCCGATATTTGTCCGGTGGAGCCACTTTGGGATTTATTTTTAATCGTCTCCCGCTAATACTTTATTATTATATTTGCATACAGAAATTCTTACTTAGTTTATACAATGAAGTCAATAAACCTGAAAGTTTAAAAACTGTAAGCCAGCTGATTTTGACAGTGATTCAAGTGAAGCTCAAGGCGAGCTGTTATAACAAATTGTTATGATCACGGTTTACGCCGACGCATTTCTATGATTTGTGACATCTCTTATCATAAATCGCCATAGCCGAATCCACCCGTGAGGACCTGATCCTGACCTCGTGAAATTCATATCGAAGAATTCGCTCGACTATATGATCGGTGTTTGAACATACAAACGCAGGACACAGTCGCCAATGACTCCCCGCATAATATGGCTTCAGATCTTTTTTTTAGACTAGACTATGTTATCGACAGTACGTTCTTATACACATTAACTACTTTTTAAGTGCACTAATTATTAGAAATATGGTCAAGGAGTACGTAGGTACAAAGAACCTTCGATACAAAATCCATCTGATTTTATGTTACTGTTTTAGTAATATCTAGGTAGCTTAACATACTCTTATAGAATAAGAGCTATAAGAAAAACTAACAAAAAAGTGCAACAGTGTATTTGGACAAGGTTTAATTCGACTTAAGAAAATTTGCCGCGCTGCTGCACCACATACACACTTGTCACACTCCAGAACTTGTCATGCAAGACTTTTCTTAATTTCATATTATTTTTTTTTATCTTCTTTTCACGTATTTTGTTTGAGGCACATGCATTTGGCACGGGCGCCGGTTCGCCCCCCCTAGATCCGGGGCTGATCGGCATGCGCATGACAGTTGCTCCACATCCGGATTGACAACTGTCCCCCTTGTGGACATCCTCTTGTTGTGCAGACCTTGAAGATTTCCTGCGATGTGTGCATTTCCAATGATCTTGTGCTGACTTGGTCATGCGCATCGGGAAGCTGTGCTATTTACTCCTTCCTAGGTCTCGCCTGATCGCTTGCGCTTCGTATGACTTGTTGTCAAATATCTCTTTGATATCTATAAAGCCACAAATTGCTGCCTCTTTTATGTCAAGAACATTTTGGATAATTTCCGTCCAATAACAATTTTTCTCTTACATAGTTGTCCACAGCTCTTTCAACTATTGTAAGTAGAAAATATATTAAGCTGATCGGTCTATAGAACCTCTGTTATACCTTAGGGCTTTTAACCCCAACATTGGATTTAGTATACATCTTTTGCCCGTCTCTGGTTTGGTGTATCCCAGACCAAGATTACTTTAAGCTATTCTTACCAAGTGCAGGAGTATGATTTCTTGCCTGTCTACCCTTCTAGGTAAAGGTGTATTATTGCTGCTGCAGACATAAGTGTCTGGTAAGCTTCCAGGGAAGTAGCAGTGCTCTCTGTTCCGTATTCTTGGTATGGTATAGCTTCCATCGAATTTCTTGAAAAATTTTGGAACTGTTCCTGATTTGCAAGGGGCGTTGTGAAGCCTTGCGCACGGGGACTAGTTATTATCTCTGTGAAATCGTTTTGTGGGCAGCTGTCAGTCCATTCTCCGTTCTTCTTTATCGCTCAGAAATTCGTACTGAGAAGACAGCTAGTTTTATGCGGGTTTGACCGCAAGGGCACTTCGATGAGGTGACGGAAGTGACGACTCCCCGCGGGCCTTAGTTTGTTTTCGGCCTTCAACCCCAAAACCCCGAAGTCAACCCCTTCATCATAAACGAATGGAGAACCTAAATTTTTCTGCTCCAGATGGTATTGGCAACTGCCAAATCCACCCGCCCGCCGCCGGCTCTTCGACTACGGTCGGGGAATGGCTTCTGGAGGCCTCTTCTTTAATTTATGGAAAAAGTAGGCAAGCTACTCTGCGGGATCCTTGTTCGACTCTGAAAGCAAACTGAGCATGACCGATTGACGGCGCGCATGGAAGCTTTACTGGCTGAAGGCGCAGCTCTCTGGTCGACTCTGCGTCGTTGGTGTCTATGAAATTTTACAAATCGGTGAAAGTCTTACCAACAGAAACAAATCAGTCCCTTTCATCGGGCACCGCCTCCTATAAAAAGCGAGTTTCTGGGGCTGACGTATAACGTATAACGTATACGTTTCTGGGGCTGACATCTAAGCTCTTTACCATTAAAGCTCTAAGCATATCCTAGTGAGGTGTCTGCATGGTAGCATGGTAGGACTAGTACTTGCGTCTGAGAACTCCATCGAGTAGTAGCAACATCCGACAAAAAAAATGGCTATCGTGTTGCTCTCTACTGCGTTTTCTCAGCCCCTTAGCCCAGACGATGGCGAGCTGGAGCTGGTTTTAGGCCGATGTGTTACAGATTGCATTCTATGTCTCTTTGAAAGATGCCTAGCTTTCTTTGGTCTTTTTAGTGTATCTTCCTGGACTTCATACCTCTGCTCACTACACATCTGTGATCTGATAAGAACTGTGCGGTTTCTTCCATACTCTCCTTTTTACCAAACTTATAATGCTCAGGTTACCGAGCGTGCTCTCCAGTACTTCTTGTCGTACTCTGGTCACAAAAGTGGGAATATTTCACGTGTTTTATATTAAAGGAAGAACTATGTATAAATTCTGGGTAGCCCTTGCTTGTTGTCACACCCAACTAGGAGTGGTATGTGGAGCTTATAGACAGTCCACTAGCTCCAGGACTGATATTTTTATCACGTTTTGTTTTTCTAACTAAAACAAATGAAATTAAGCTGAGATTGTACAAACGTAAATAATATAAATTGCCATTTTATGATTTGAAAATATAATCATTTGATTCTTCGACGGTTTGGACGCGTTGTTCGCATGCCCCCTGACAGACTTCCTAGACAGGTCATGCTAGCCGAGATGCGAGCGCGTCGCCCCCCTGGTAGGCCAAGAAACAGGTGGTGAGATCAGGTAAAGAGCCTCTTGAGTTGGTGGCGGAGGATAGAGAACGATGGAAAGTCCATTTAGCCACCCTCGCTCCGCGACCCTTGTGGAGGATAAGCGGCCTATTAGAAAATGATGATGATGATTATTTTGATTTTAAAATTACGCTACCTCGTGTTTGAAATATTTTTTTTTTATAATTTACTCCCGTTAAACGGATTATGAATACCCTTATAATGAGTTAACGTAACGCGAGGGGAAGGGATCAGAAGAGAGACAGGAGAGGTACTGCACTTTAGTTTTAAACAACTGAGGACTGTAGTGTCGGGGAAAAACCACCTGAGGAAGTCTGTTCCATATCCGTGATGTTCTGCTAATGAAAGAACTCCAATATTGCGCGGTTGGTCCGAAATTTGGCTCAAGGGTGTATTGATGAGCATTCCTTCTTGCGTGGGTATTGCAGCTGAGTTCTTTCAGGGGTGGAATGCAGCTGGTTAACTCACTGGAGCACTCTTTACAGAAGTAACGATTAGACAATTAAAGACCAGAAACATTGCGACGCTGTTCCAAGGAGTCGAAGGACTCCGCAATTCTTATGTCACCCATTAGTTTTAACGTACGTTTTTGGATTCTATCGAGGAGGTGCAAGGTGGTCTTGGGTGCACCTGCCCAGACATGTGAGTTATACTCCAGTTTTGGTCGAACATATGCTTTGTAAATATTACCCAGATCAGATGGTGTAAAATATTTTTTGCAT
Organism: Neoascia interrupta; assembly: GCA_947623515.1. Lineage (NCBI taxonomy): Eukaryota > Metazoa > Arthropoda > Insecta > Diptera > Syrphidae > Neoascia > Neoascia interrupta. The sequence goes on along the minus strand of OX392463.1, from coordinate 117,399,710 downwards.
CGTTTGAGGAAACCTAGGCATTTCCCGGCATTCTTTGCGACTTTGAATGTGTGGTCATTCCAACGAAGATCATCATTCACGCACTTACTGAGGATGAGAAGCTTTTCGGTTTCAAAATGCAAGTGCCATTCATAGACAATGGCTGAAGGTTAGTATTACGCTTGCGAGACAGTAGACAGCATTGAGTTTTTGAAGCATAAACTCTACTCTGTTTAAAGTCCCCTAGGATGATTTGCTATTCAAGTCAGCATTTAATGAATTTAACATACGCAATCGTTCCCTTTAAATGTCTGAAGGACGGGGATGTTCTTCTGGAAACGAATATGAAAAACTGAGGATACTGTCGTCAGCAAAAGAATACATTGGATTAGATGTGGCAGACAAGAGGTCGTTGATAAATATCAAGAAAAGCGTTGGAGATAGAACTGAGCCTTGGGGCACACCAGCATTTATGAGGTGAATGTGATACTCGAAGCCGTATAGAACCACTTGGATTGAACGGTTTAAAAGGAAATTTGTAATCCAATGAACAAAAGATTCGTCGACTCCAAATGTACTCATTTTCGACAAGAGAGCCTGCGGTGCCAGACTCAGTCAAATACTTTAAAAATATCAAGCGCAACAGCCTTGCTTTCACCATGGAGATGCAAGGAGTGGTCCGTCAGATCACCTGTGGTCCTTTCGCTACGAAAGCCGTGCTGCCGGTCATGAAGGAGCTTTTGCGATTCGATTTGTTTTTTTATTGCAGAATTTTTTTGTCAGTATCCTGAAATTCAACCCCAAAAGAAAATACTATGACTTACGAAAGCATCAAATCAGTCAAAAATACAACCAGCTTCCATATGGGAGGTAAGTTTTAAAATGAAGTAATTTTTTTGTAATATATTTATGCACTTTTTGCATTTTTACTAGAGTTTATTTAGTTTAGTTTGAGAATGTGACGTGACTTGGTCACCGATATCATGCGATTTCAACCCGTTGGATTCCTTTTCCTTTTCTGAGTCGCAAGTCTGTGACAAAACCAATGAGGCGCCAGTCCTCTAACTATAAGTGTTGCTAACTAATGGCGTGTTCTTTTCAACGCCGAATCGTAAAACTGGTGGGGAATACAGAAAAAAATTGTTCTTTTCTCGTACACCTGAACGATATCGTGCTCATGTAAATGTTCTTTTGAACTCCGAATTAGTTCGGTTTCTACACCGAGCTCGAATTTTCGCTACCGTCGTATTTGACGGTGGAGGCTGGGTGTAGCTTTCATTGTGTATGTGAAGTGACGTTTCGACTCAATTTTCACTCGTTAGTTTTTACAACGCGACTGAAATTGTATGAAATCGAAAAAAAATGCTTAATGTCAGAAACACAAAGCTAACAGAAATCATTTTAAGTAAAAAGTACAAAAAACCGACGCCAACAAAATATACGCTACGAAAGTAAACAAAATAAAGTCAAAGCAATTTGACACTTAATGTGATGACTCCACCGGTGTAGGATTTGTCGTTCTGTACACAATGAAACCGAGTGTACACCACGCTGGAATTGTCGCGAATTTGGAGTATTATTTGTCAGCTCGGTGTGGCAGTTCGGTGTTCAAAAGAATACGCCATAAATGGAATGCGGGCGTAAGTTTTTGCTCCCTACTGTACACACTGCGCTTGTTCATTTGATTTTTTTTTTTTTTGAATTTTAATCTAATATCATAACTCGATTGTTAGAAGAGGCATTCAATTCTATTATTCGCTAAACATCCGCGTTTGTGCGGCACCATCACATTAATTTTTATCCAAGCACAATGCTGCTACACTGACTACAGTTAAACTAATTTACACAATCGCAGCGCGAATGGATGTGGTGATGGAACCACAACAAAATAAAATAAAAATAAAAAAAAAAACCAAAAATACAAATGAAGTCCAATGCTGAGCTCAAATGTTGTCGCTCTTCTGACGCGGTTAGTAGGTGCTACTACGCTCTCGGTCGGCTTCTGAGAAGCGGAATTTAAATACAATAGATATATGGGAAGAAGTTTCATGAATTACTTTCGAACATGTAAGCTATTTATCAACCCGAGATATAGGTTTTTAGGTGAACTTATATTGGACCGTCGAGGTCTTACATGCGTCTTAATAAAAGGAGAGTGAGTGCAGCTATTGTTATTTAGAAAAAAGTTGATGAGGTCAAGTATTACTTTGAGATGAAGAAGTGCAATTTAAGAAGGTCCTGAAAAGTAGGTCTGAGAAGAGCGCGTTGGTGCATGAGTGTAATTCTCCACTACGTTTTTGTTGGAGGTTGCTACTATCCGATGCAGCACTCAAACACAACTACTGGTCCATTGTACAACCATGCAGACACCTTACATTATTCTATTTAGTTTACCCGTCTTTCGAAGCTTGGGTGTTTGGCAGCACCACGTTAGCCCAAAAGTTCTGCCCCCTGATGCAAGCAAAGGCAGGACAACTAAGCTACAGAGGAAGTGTTCCGCGATATCGGCGCGGCGTCCTCTCCACAGGCAGGACAGGTGGTGGCTTCGCTCAGGCCTAACACATTCAAGTGTCTAGCAAAAGCTTGATGGCCGGTAAGGACGCCTACAAGAACTCTGCAATCGATTCTCCTCAGAGATACAAGGAAAGACGCTGACCCCTCGCAGATGTCCGGGCGTAGTCCTTTAGTCTGTCTGCACCCATCGCAGTCACGCCAATGGGCCCTGTGCTCATTATAAACCCAAGTATCAATGGCATACTACAGATACAGGCAGGCCTAACGCAGGTTCGGGTCCTGAGATAACCTCTTCTGAGCCTAGCCTGCCAAGCTCATCAGATATCTCATTTCCCTGGATACCAGTGTGACCTATGGGACCCAAAAAAGGTTCACTGCATTTACCCTTTCGACTAAGTTCAACGAATGCTTGAGTTCGAGCACTATCTTGGACGAGGTAAGAGGGTTGAGCAATGCACTGCAAACGCAATGGCTTCCTGCCCTCCACTTGTTAGTCACAATATAGCGCATTGCCATTAGGATAGCGAAAATATCTGCTTGGAAGACAGACGCATATTTACCTAAGGGGTAGTAGGGTCTAATGCTCTCGCTTTCCACAAAGACTCCAGGTTTTGGAGCAATCCGTGAAAATACGATGGCATTCTTTCCCTGGCTCAGTGTCTTGCCGAGGCCATTTTATTACCTGAGGAAAGTTGACTTGGTAGTTTTGTCGGAAAAGGATATCTGGGGTCACTGAGTCAGAGGGCATGTCCATAAGACAGGGGTCGAAGGACGATTCTGGCACGAGTTCTTCAAAATTCCAATGCGTGCCAGAAAGTGGACAATGCTTTTTTGTTTTGGATTCAACATGCTTGGACTATAGAAGTTTTCTATGAAGGATTACTCCCAAATATTTGACTTCATCGGATATCGGGTTAGTGACACCTTTAAGCTCTAGTTGCGTCAGACCAGTGACCTTTATCCTTCTCGTAAGAAGAACAACCGTAGTTTTAAGAGCAATCTTCGATTCTAAGTTCGAAGGTTCTTCCTTCTTTTTCAGCAGGAAGGAAGACAGACTTATGGGTCTAAAACTTTTGGCTAGGCTAGTCTGACTTACCAGGTTTTGGCATCAAAACGACTTTAACCATACGCCAAAGTGTGGGTATGTAGCAAGGCTCACAGTGAAAATTCTTTTCAACGTGGGGAACAAATGACCTAAAACTTGCTTTAGCATAACTGGGTACAGATTAGGATACAGTGTAGGTACCATCAGGTTTGAGTATTAAAGTGAGTTGGCTTATTCTGTTCTTCTGAAAAACTTTCACAAGCCTACTAGTTTCACTTAGAGATTCGATCTCCTCACAAAATTTTTTATAAGATTCATTTTTTGACTTGCAAACAAGTCTCTTAAAATCTTTTTGTTTCGATCGACATAAATTCCAGTATCCTACTTTATTGGTTTTTAAGGACCGATTCAGGAGCTCCCTGGTCTCTTTTCGAATACGCTGCAATTCGGCATTCCACCAAGCTACCGATTTTATACGGGGGTTTTTCGTAACCGGGCACGCGAGTTCAAAACAACGGGTAAGCCTCTTGTCATTGCCTCTGTTTGAGTGGAACTTGAACAGAGTGGCCTAGTTCCTCTCTTTACTGTGCCCAATTTGTTTTTCTCAGATTTCTCCTTTCTTGCCAAGGTAGAACTTCGCAATTGATTTGAAATTCGATGTATCTATGATCTGACAGGGTGCTATATGGCGATACCCTCCATTGAGTGGCTTGTAGACCTAAAAATTTGAGGTCCCAAGCTGAGAATTTTTCGGCACCATACTGCATAGCCATTCAGAGGCTTGCTGCGATGAGGTCTTCACCCAAAAGGTTTCGTCCTCCCAACCACAGCTTTCCACCTGAATGCGAGCAATAGCTGCCTCCGCAAGTTCCAACAATTGAGTTTTGCAGCGTATGCACTGCGCAGCACTCAAACTGTTGTCATTACCTGCTTTCCCAATTCGAACTGCTAAAGAGGAGACAGCAGTATTCTGATGAGAACGCCTCTAATCTCACACCTTAGCTGTCGTGCGCTCAACGTGTGGTGTTCCAGTGGCACACTGACCGTCAGGTCCGCCCGCGTCGACGCAATTCTTTCCACTAGTGCTGCATCCTGTTAAGGTCACATCACCAGCATTCATCACCAGTGCTAGTGCAGGGCAGCACTAAGTTTGTCCGCTTCCTGGACTCATGCCTGTGGGAATGCTAGCGACGTCCTGTTTCTGTCCGCCAGTACTGCACCCATCAATAGCACCGGCTTGACTCGAAGGCCGTGCGCAAGCAGAGACATGGGCCTGTGAGGTTGTGTTTCTCGAAATGGGTTGAGGTTTTTTCTTGCATTTCGGTTCAGAAGAAGAGGAGGCGATGTCCAATGGAGAGGACTGGTTTGATTCAGTTGGTGAGACTTCCACCGACCTGTCCCGCTTATGGAAATCGCCGAACAGCCGACCGGGCTAGCAGCGCCTTCTGCCCGTAAATCCTCTTTGCGCGACTTATTGATCTTCTTTTTTCTTTACCTCTTCCGATTGCCCTCATTTAGGCACACCTCAGAGCCCGCCTCTTCCGGAGCCCGTTTAACCACAAGGGTATTCCGAGTCGTCGCGTCAGTAGCAGTGCACTTGGTAGCAGCCTCACTCATGCTCAGATATCCGAGCGAGTCGGATACCAAGCTCCAAGAGTCGCTGGGTATATCAAAGCTGAATGTTGGGGCCTCCAAAATGCCCCGACCGTAGTCGACCACCTGGTAAAGAAAAATCCCTTAGGTTGTCCATTTATCAATTCATCGTGATTTGGAGTTTTTACCACTTTTCCTGTAGGTTAGACTATACACTAACGGTTGGAGGGAAAGGAAAGGAAGAAAAGGATGCGTGGAAAGATTTGAAAGGTTGATTTGGGGGCTTGGATTTGCCCCGAAAAACAAACTAGGGTTCGCGTGGTCGTCAAACCCATCACCTTACCTAAGCGAAGGGCCCTTGCGGGACTGTCCACTATAGGTAATCAGCTCAAAACTCTGTCTAGAGACTCCTAACCATGCAAACAGCAAGAGTACATAGTACCAGGTTGTCACTCAAAGTGGTAAATATTTTTAGTACCCATATATTTTCACTGCACCAGAGAGCGACTTTTTAGCAATGATTAAGCTAGCTACATCTCTTTTTTTTTCTCCCTCTCCCTCGAACGAATGGACGAACGGTCATGTTCTCACAACTTGGTCTCGATTACATGTCCTTTAGGTTTTAGAGGACCCCCTATAATACTTGATCATGTTACAAAGTAATTGACAAACTTAATAAATTCCAAAAAAAAAATATAATTCCCAAAAAGAATAAAGGTATCCCTGATGAGCGGGTCAGCCAGCTAATACAACTTAACATAGGCGGGAGCAAGTATGCCTACTTAATTGATTCAGGTTCATATGCCTGTGTTTTGAATCTAGATAAACTCCCTACAGATGTGATCTTGTTAGGTTAGGTTAGGTTATCTGTTAAATTAGGTCATTCCCTCCGTATAGTTTTGAATCTGCAGGAAGCAAGTGCATGGGGCACTTCATAGTTTCTTTTGCTTTTTGTGGAGTTTGTAGCTTTCAGTGCTACTGTAACCTCGTTTGAAGAGGTGGTATTACAATTTGCGCTGGCGTTGGCTACTCTTCTTAAATTCTGCAAACATGGATTTCTGAAAATTTGGGTTGGAAACTGTAATTTTGAAACGTTTTTAATGGAGTTAGCTTGTCTTGTAAACGCTACATACTTTCACCTAATTTAAACAGCATCGTCATAGCCGTTAAGATAATAGAAACTTTTAAAAATCGTTTTCGAAAATGCTTTTAGGTTTTTGAGTCAAATCTTTGAAGTTTTTGAATAGAACTTTTTTAAATAGAAGATATATTTAAAGATTTTGTATAGAACTTCAGAAGATAGGCTTTGGCTCTTATTTATTTCAAAATTATACTTTATATCGTTTGCGTGATAGAAAAGTGGGGGGGCATATACGGTTTTTTTTAGCATTTTTAAATTTGAAATTCATAAAACAACTATTTTGATTTGTTTTTCCAATTGCCGTAAGACCTTTTTCCAATAGCACACTCACTAGCATTGGCTGGCATTGGCTGTTTTTTCTTGAATTCTTTACTAATTTAATACTCTTCTCGATTATTTCGTAAATAGTAAAACAAGCTCTTTATTTTACCATGTTTTTTAAACAGGCTAAAAATAACTTAAGTTTAAAACTGCAATTTAAATTTTTTTTAACGCAGCTGGCTTAATTTTTGTACGCTTTGCCCTTGTTCCTCCCCGTAAATCCAAACAAATAACAACATTAAGATTAGAAGATTTTAAAAAATTATTTAAGTTATTGAAACTTCAAAGTTCGCTATAATTTTACTTAAAATTTTGCATAATTTCTGATACTTGTGATTTTTTCATATGATTTTTCCAAATAGCATTTGCTGTTTTTATTTTTCGAAAATGCCCCTTATTTTTCGAAAATGCGTCAAAACAGCAGTCTTCAAACTTTTTAGGAAAAATATGACTTACGCGCTTGATTAATTTTGAGTTGCTTCGTATGCGTGATCAATATCGGCCTTGTGCACTGAGCGGTTCAATAGTTAGGCCTCAAACACTTTGAAAAACGTCATCCATTTTCAACTCTTCCATTGTGACAGGGTCAATTATGACCACTTATAAGACCGGATTTACCAGCCCGAAGACCTAAATGACAAATACCCATTCGGGTGAGAGGGGTCTAGGCAACCAGTGACAGTGTAAACCTGTACCGAAGGTCATCAATCAATTATTGATTGGTTCAAGATTTACCCGTGGGTAATGGGCTGAACCACTGTCAGCAGGATTGAGGGGGACCAGTGAGAGACTTCCTGAAGAAAGGGTGGTCTCGGAACTGTTGAACTCCAAATGGGAATTTGCCTTGAGGATGTAAGAGGCGGACTTGATGCTGTCAATGAGGAATGGTTTTTATGTGAGAAAATTCCGGCAGGGCAGCCGATTTCGGTATAAGTCCGTGTCAATTGCTTCTCTGGCCAAGAATTATCCTCGATGATGGGAGGGTGCAGGGGCAACCGAATTCAGTGTAAACCCTTGCAGGGAGAGTACTAACGCAAGGAGATGGTGTAGGGTACGGTAACCGTCTTCGGTGTAAACCCGTACTTCAGGCGACTCTCGTTAGAATTGGGGGAAGGGGACGTAGAACAGGGAAGGTAAGGGTAACCGAAACAGTATATGAACCCGTACCAGTGGGAAAGTAAACCGTTATGTGTGCATGAAAAAAATTCCCCTGGTATGCGTTTTCTGACTATCGACAAAAAATATAAGCACGCTAAATTTCGTCTTTCTACGACTTACCATTCAGAAGTTATAAAGCGATTGAAACGACGGACGGACAACGTAGCGATACCATAGGAGGCTCTTTTTCAATTTTTGGACGGACCGCTTAAAACGATTCAAAACACTACTGTGCTTTTACCTGCGCTAAAGGAAACATCATTTTCACTTCAATTTTTAAGGTTAATATCTAAGAAACCGAACTTCTTATACCATGTCTCCACCCAGCACTAATCCTCGATTAATATATATCTTCATTAAATCCTTTACGAATCACGCGATTTACCATGCAAATTTAAATCCTTTCGGCAAGCGATTAAAAAAAATCCCCTCATAAATCCCATTCACCCTATTCACAAACCTATTTTCTGCACCTTTGTAACAGTTTGAGAATCAAAAAAGGAAACTGAAACTGTCCCTGTGCGACAGATCTGTCAAAAGTACGTTTTCTATTGTGACTTTTACTGAGGAAATGGTTTTTTGCTCCTGGGAAAAGACATCGCCACTCTCTTTTGAGAGCCAAAATGACAGAAGAAGCCAAAATGACAGTCCAATGAAGCCACTTTAGGATTTATTTTTAATCGTCTCCCGCTAATCTTCTTTTAATTGTGGGTGGAGACATAGTATTAGGTAAATTGTGCTTTTAGATTTGAAATGAATTCAGCGTATATTTCTTGGTATGTAAACTTCTTTCGCGAGCCTTTTAATAGAGTTTGAAAAATAACTTTAGAGTTTTTAAATGACAATTCGCATTGACTGAAGCATGCTTTTTTTACACCTGCAGTACTGTTCAAACTGTTGGAGTTGAAGACGGGGAACTATTCGACTAAAAGATGCTATTGTGGTGTTAAAAAAAGCAATCTTATACTATAACTCCACTGGCAATTAAAATAGAATTAGCGGGAGACGATTACAAATAAATCCCAAAGTGGCTCCAGCGGGCAAATATAGGATTAATTTGACACGAACAATCTGTTTCTATCATTTTGGCTCTCAAAAGAGAGACACTGTAAGGACACTGTAATGCATTTAAAAACTCGTATACACAGATCTTAGACTTATATCTATCACTTAAGTATTATATAAGCAATCCAAATAAGTTATCAGAAGTCCATAAAGTCCGAAATTGGCATTACAAAAAAAAAAAACAAAGTCGCAAATATTACTAAACAACATCTTAGGCATACGCAAATTGAGCAACAATTGTACGCTAAGCGTTCAAAAACACACGAAGGACTGCTCCGTGCCAGACTTCATATTTGACGGTCTTTCGGAACCGGTTCAGCGGTTCGTCTAAAAATGGAAAAAGGACATCTTATGGTTTCGCTACGTTGTTAAACAGTAGGTCGTAGAAAGACAAAATTGATGTGCTTTCAAACTGCGGAAATAGTCAGTGAATGCAAAGAGGGAAATTTTTTTAAGCAGAAATAACCGTTCAATTTAAGTTTGAAATTTCATGGGAAAATGGATTAAATGTATTTACTGATGTAATAGTAAATACTTATAGTACATATTAGTAATTACTATTACTACATATCTACATTAGTAAACAATGTACTAGTATTTAGTAATGTAAATGCAGTACTTTTTTTTAGGAAGTTTAGCAGGCAAGAACTAGAAAAACGAAACTGAAGGACTGTACACATGAGCGCGAGGGAACGAATTGAGTAATTGCGAACAAACCGATTTCAAGGCATTTACACACAGAAGAATGGACATTTTTATAAAGAAATATTTAGGTACCTAACCAAATAACCTAGCAATTTGCATACTTGTTTTCACACAGATTGTGGAAAATGGGCAGTCGTTGCGATTTCGGAATAAACCGTTCGCGGCGTCAGCCTTTTTGTTCGCGTCAAACCTGCCACTGGCATACAAAAATGTTAAATTTTCTGTTGTTAGTTCTATAAAATTGGTTTGTTCGCAATTCGTTCGTTCGCGCTCATGTGTCCTTGGCTTAGTTCAATTTTTTAATAATTAATTTTTTTGAAAATATTGTAAAGTTTTTGAAAAATGAAGAGTTGAAAATATGTGACGCTTTTCAAAGTGAGGCCAACTTTTGAATCGCTTAGTGCACAAAGCCCATTTTGAACACACGTATAAAGCAACGCAAACTAAACGAAGTTTTAAAGTCAAATTGTTTGAAAAGATTTAATACTGCGGTCTTAACGCATTTTCGGAAAAAATAATTGCAAACGCGCTATAATTTTATGTTTTGATAGATTCCAAAAGATTCAATTTTGCTAGGTTCCAAATAGAGCGGGAGGGCTAAGCGGGCTGGAGTAATATTTTTTTTTTTAATATTCGAACATTCGTTCTCACATTTTATAACAAGTTTTAACCAAATAAAACGAGTTCATTGCAACCAACTTAGTAGATCAAATTAATTTAAAAGAGTTCAACAAATCGAAACTCGAAATGATTTGTATGACTTGTGACAACTGGAAACTGAAAGACAACGAGATGCCATTCTATTCGTATTGCATAATAACCCAATTCGAAGCGGATCGCACATAAATAGGTGGATTGGGTGCGATGCGCTTCGCAGATCGTAATAGGCCCCCTGATGTCAAGATGTGGCTTTCCAGCCACCCTCGCATGACCTCTCTTCGATTGATTCTTAACGTACTGCTTGTTTCTGTCGTCAGGTTCAGGTTATTTAGAATCTGCGCCACTACTTATACCAGAAAAGACATTGAGTTCGGAGTCCACTGATTCGTCTTAGAAGCACGATGTTTCTTTTGTATGTCTGATAACTCAAAGCTGCAAATACTCACAAAACCCACACAAAACTCTTCCTCAACCCGCATCATAATAATTCTATGGTTCATAACAAGAGAAAAGTCAAGTATTTAAAAAAAAAGTCCAATTACTGTACAAGTTTTATTGAACCCTTAGCAAAAAAAGCTCCTTATCAATTAAAACGCACAAGAAACCGACATTTGCTTATTCAGTCCTCATCATCTTCTCCTTAGTCCTTTGCAACTTCTTCTTGGAGAGTTTCTTCTTGGCTGGCTCGTCTTCGGGTGCCTTGGCGACGACCTCTTCCTTCTCGGTGAGGATAACCTCAACGTGGCAGGGCGACGACATGTAGGGGTTGATACGACCGTGCGCACGGTATGTGCGGCGACGCAGGCATTGAGCCCGATTCACTTGAATGTGGTCAACGACCAGACGATCAACATCGAGTCCCTTGTAGTCGGCGTTGGCTTCGGCGTTACGCAGCAACTGAAGAAGGAATTCAGCGGATTTCTTGGGCCAACGACCTTGGGTCGTCTTCCACTGTTTGGTTTGGGCGTTACGACCAACTCCACCATTGAAACGACGGAATGGAACACATTCTTTCTTCTCAATGACAGCCTTCAGGTAGCGTTGAGCACGACGCAAAGGCATGCGTTTGATGGCTTGCGCAGTCTCATGGGTGTTCTGAAATAAGAGAACAGATATTTTAATAAATGCTTTTGAAAGGGTGTAACAAATAATTTTAATATTTGGGCAAGAGCGAGTTGGGGGAGGGTAAGTGGGGATTGTAGCTAAAGTTCTAGAAAGAAAACAAAAGATTTACTTTGTTTACTTGCTGATGCTTCGCTTGTTTTCATTGAAAACTTTGTTTTCTCTGGCACTATTGCAAAAATGTCCTGAACTAGTTGAATTTTATATTCGGAACACTGATTTTTAGTGCGAAACGACTGACTTGTATTAGTGATAAGATGAGATTGTAGCAAAGTTCTAGATGCAAGTCGACAAATGGCCAATGACTTTCAGCTGATGCTTCGCTCATTTGTTTTAGTTAATCTGGCACTATTGCAAAAATGTTTTGAACTGGCTTTTTTTTATTCAAAACACTGATTTTTAGTGCAGCAGTTTTGGATTTTATTAAAAACTTATTTAAATTCCTGAAGGTTGTCCTGACATTCTGTAATCTCTAATGAGCATTGGACCTAAGCTTTTATGTAAGATCATAGTCTTCAAAAAAGATTCACTTTACAGCTTTAAATAAGCTCAATGAGTTAAGTCCTTTATTGTGGTTGGGTAAAATTTTTGAATTTATAACTTTAGAGGTGACAGACACCGAGATATATTGCCCGTCTTCCATAAACTAAACTGAGGAAGTTTAAGAAGTCGCAGTGTGCGGCAGCCCATAACGGACAAAAAAACAATAATGGACATGTCGGAAAATCCAACGAGGACTATGAAGACTGCCATGCTGGACTGGGGTATGAAACTAGGAAGTCGTCTGGTGAAGATATCCTAAACGTTTGCAAGTCATACAGTCTTATCGTGCTTAATGCCATGTTCGTCAAGGAAAGCATGAACCTGATCACTTATAGCAGCGGTGGGAATGAGATCCAGATTGAATATCATTTGGTTCCCTAAAACCGCGGGTCAAAGGTTGCAGTGATGTTGGTGAGGTGATCCGTCATAGAAGGTCAACCGTCATAGAAGAAAAATAGGCAAGCAAAGGTTTCTGGGAGAATCATCTAGTACAATTTGGACAAGGAAAAAGGCGAAGCATTTTTAAACACGATGCAAAACTACCTCTATCACATCATTGACGAAAATGAAGATGTTGAGTGCAGAGCATAAGATATGTGGAATTTCCTACAGCGAATGTGCATAGAGAAGGCCAAATCACTCCTAGCGACTCCAAAAGGCCTCTGCAAATAGGTCAAATAAACATGGTGGTGCTCAGATGAGGTGAAACTAGTGATAATTGAAACGTAAGCGGCATTCAGAAGTGCTACTCGAAAAACAGAGATGAAATGCTTCGCCTGGAGTAAAGACCAGTCTTTTTTTCACCAGTCTTTAATCTTCAGCAATCTCGGCAAGAAGAAGTGCGCCCATGTTCAAGCAAAGAGAATGGAGGGCCTGTATCAGGAGTTGGCAGAAGTTTCTTCTCCGGCTGCTGATACACACCAGGCCATACAGGACCTTCGACAAAGCACCTTGATTATGGAGGAGGAGAAATGCCAAGGAGATTCGTTCGCCAAAGTTCATTAACAAAATTCAGGCCGCTTCTTGTGGATGACGGAAAAATTCTTCACAGGTGGCTGCAGTGTTGTGTTGGACTTTTAAATAAACAGTTTCCCAGGCAACACTCTCCAAGAAACTACTCCTAACCGGGAAAAGTACCAGACATGACAGTCGACGAGGTTGGGAAGGCGGTTAAGTACTCCAATTAGCGAAAAGCGATTGGGCCGGATCAGACACCCTCAGAATTCTGAAAAAAAAATTAAAGACAGAGGGTCCACGAAGCTGAGACAATTGCCGTTCTATCTGGCTGATGTCCCACGCAATGAAGATCGTGAGTGGGTACTAGATAGTCGTCTGTGGAAAATGATAAGGCTATCTGAGGACCAGTTTGTCGCGGGTAAATCAACCACTGATGCAATCCAAAGTACAAGGATCATAATGGAAAAAAAACATCGTGATGCCCTTAAAAATCTACTGGTTGATTTTAAAAAAGCTTTTGAAAGACCACCATGAGATTTGACATGGATGGCTCTAAGAAAACGAGGAGTTCCAGAAACCTACCTGCGGATGATCGTGGACATGTATGAGGGAGCAAAGACAAGAGTAAGATGTCCTTCCGGAGTCATTGCTGAGTTCCCAATTAAAGTCGGTGTACACCAGGGAAGCTTCCAAGTCCTTTGCTTTTCATTGCTTAAAGAAAAACTGACGGACCCGAAAGCACATCAGTTATTCTTCGCTTACGATGGGGCCATCATAAGTAAAGATCATACATCCCTGCAGCGAGCAGCTGATATATGGATGGATGTTAAAAATGTCTATTAAAAAGTATAAGAAGAGAGCAAATAAACGGCGGCTGAGATAAAGATTTGTTACTCCTGCTTCGCATGTCAGCAGGAGAAGAAGTACGAAGATACGAGGAAGCCTCCACGTAAAAGAACCTATCTGCAGGAAAATGGAGCACGACTGGCTCAGTTGGTACTGCCAGGTTCAAAGGAGAGAACCTACGAACCCTGTAAAAAAGGCGGCATCAGGCAACATTCCAGCACAACCGCGAAAAAGAAGAACTAATCATTCATGAATCGCACAAATGCAACGAAAATAACATTTAATTGGACAATGATGAAGTGATCCTAAACCGGGTGGCATGCCGGTTCATATATTCTTAGGTCCAACCGGCGGCGTACACAACAAGCGGATCATTCGAATTCAGATCATAACCTCACGCCTAAATGAAAAGAAAATGAAGAACAAATTCGAGGGTGACTTAAGTAAACTCTCAATTTAGCTTTGGGAACCGGTTCAGAGCACGGAAAGCTCTTTTTGCGTTAAACATGCTCATCCAACGTAGCCTGGAGATGAACACAATGGTCTTTGTCGACTATGAACATGATGAAAAAGGAGCACAAAAATTAGAGAACTTTTTTCTGTAAATTGAAACAAAGTATTTATAAGCTGAGAAATTAATTTAAAGTTAAAAACAAGATTGACCAAATGCTACACCTAGTTAGTTTTTCCATATGGTACAAAAACATTGACGCTTAAAAGTGCAACTTGGCCAGTCATTTCTAGATATAACAGTTGTGTTAAAAACCACGACTCTCCGTCTTCCACCATTTTCAATCTAGTACTACACTATGCGAAAAAGCATACAGCAGGTACAGGAAATATTTTCACCAAGTCACCGATCATAATAGCCTACGCGGATGACATTGCAATCTTAAGAAGATCGAGGAAACACCTTTGTGGAGCTTAAACAGCGTGTGGATATAGTGAAGCTGGCTGCCAACGAAGGGACAACAAAGTAGGTACACGAAGATAGGATGAAATGACAACAGCCAGCCAGCCGGCAACACATTGAAATATTCATGACTAAACCTATGTACAAATAAAGGCACTTTAAGAGCGTCTAGTTTTGTCAGCTAAGAGCAGCGCCTGATTGACGAAGAAAGGTAAAAGCCTGCGATATACAAGAAATGAAAGAAGCTTTGGTTCCCTGTCCAAATAACCAATACAAGTCTTTTATTTACTTGTCCTCTTTGAAGAAGAGTATTTAAAGATTGTAGCAAAGTTCTAGATGCAAGTCGACAAATGGTTGATGACTTTCAGCTGATGCTTCGCCCATTTTTTAAAGTTATTCTGGCACTATTGCAAAAATGTTTTAAACTGGTTGAATTTTTTATTTAAAACACTGATTCTTAGTGCGTGAGTGGTCGATCTTATTTCAATTATTAAAAATTAAATCCCTATTTACAAGGATACCAATTGCTTATAGTAGGGACTATTATTGTAACAATTTGGCTGAATTTTAACTATCATGTTAAAATTCAGGACTCCCACAACTTGATTCAGAAAAATTCGCTGCCTTCATGTATCAAAAGTTTTTTTTTTTATTAATATTCATAGCCTAGCCAAGATCTTTCGTACGTGTCTGGTACCCACTTTAAATGTTTTGTTTTCAGCCCAGTTAACGATGTCTGTGATTCGCACAACAATTAAAGAACGAGCGCTCAAAAACTCGTTTTTTGAAGTGTGAATTTGTAGAAACAACGAGAGTCCATGAGCACTTTTTTGTTGCTTCGCCAACAATCTCAAAAAAGAAAAAATACAACAACCGCGAACAAAGCTGAGCACTATGTAAATTTAGAAGACATCAAGCAAACTATCGGAAACCAACCTGCTTAAAGTCTAATTTGGGAAAATAATTCAGCACCTGGACGCACCACATGAACCTTGGCAATAGCCAGACAGATTTCAAGATGGAAAGCGTCATTCACTTCTGCTTCTTGTTTTCGCTTGGGAAAAACACTTTGAAGATGAACACAAGTCATCGTGAACTAACTCTGGCCTTTCGAATGAAAAATAATACCTGCTTGTCTTGTAAACAACTAACCCATGCAATATGGCAGGCCGTGGATCTCCGACTTTTCAGGACGAAAACAAGGAAAAAAATGACAAAAAATGCTGCTGTTTGGGACGCTTATCGCTTATTACGCAACGGCTTCAACGAATACAAAGCGAAAAAACATCATGGACCAACTACTGTACCAACATGGAGACCTCAATTGAAGCGGCAAGATTGCGCAAAATCCTTGCCAAAAATCCAAGCATACACGGGAACTTATGCAAAGAGGACAACTCCTGGCCGGTAAACAGCCATGAAACCTTGGGACTTCTGCTCAATACACACAAGCCCAAGATATAACAGACTGCCACCCTTCATTATTCAACGAAGAGCAGGCAATAATCGCTGAGTGTATTCGTAAAGATAAGTTATCCTGGGCAATAAAACCTTCCAACCCCTCATGGTTAAAAAAACCAACGATGTACTTATACCTTGGCTCAAGGACATCTTCATAGGGTGCATACCTCTGAGATATATCCTAAAGAACTGGCAAGATGTGCGTGTTGTCTCTGCAAATCAAATGATTACAGACCTTAGGTCTCTCATCTTTTCTACTTAAAATCCAGATAAGCAATCACCTCGCAATCAATAAGTAACTCAGCAATGCTCAACACGCCTATACTAAGGGGAAATCCGTGGAAACGGTGCTGCCTGAGGTGGCGAGTACAATCGAGAGGTCCTTGAATAACAAAGAATTTACATTGGCAACCTTTCTAGACCTAGAAGGAGCATTCAATACTCTGAAAACAGAAGCCATTATCTCATCTCTTGTGGAATATTGCATGGACACCCACTTAACGAATTGGGTAAAGACAATATGTACTAAAAATCAGAGTCATCAACTCTAGTCTAAGGGGCTATTTTATTAAGAAATACCAGTTGCAAGGGGAACCCCACAAGGAGGGGTGCTTTCACCCTTCTTTGGAACATCTCACTCAACAAAATTCTACAATCTCTGGAATACAAGTAGTCGCTTACGCAGATGAGACTTTATACTGATTACAGGTAAATGTCTTTCAACAATCAGTGAAGTAATGGAATCTGTGTTAACAAAATTATCAAGTTGGGCAGAGAAAAGTTGACTTAAAGTCAACCCGTATAAGACAGAGATAGTCCTGTTTACAAGGAAGCGCAATTACAGGGGTGGATAACTCCTAAATTGAATGGATCCAATATTAAACTCTCCCAAAAAGCCAAATATCTTTGCACTTTGTTTGACTCCAAATTAAATTGGAAACGGAACACCGAGGAGAGAACGAGAAAAGGTCACATTGCTCTTTACACATGTAAGCAAGCCATTGGGAAAAAGTGGGGATTTCAACCCAAAACAGCATACTGGCTGTATACAGCCGTTGTTAGACCCATTCTTACCTATGGATTATTGGTATGGTAGGAGGCGTGTCAAATTAGTTCTTATCAATCTTAAGAAGGTACAAAGATTAGCTTGCCTAGGTATCACAGGCGCATTGAGATCCGCACCTCAAACAGGTCTGGAAACAATGCTGTACCTCCAACCTCTGGAGCTTTTCACACGAAATGTGGCGGCACAAGCAGCGATCAGACTAAGCGAGAACAACCCTCTGGAAGCCATAATGTCTAGGACACTCGAGCATACTGAACATCTTAAATCAAAATGGGTCTGCAACCCGTACAGATTATAAGAGACTTTGATGTGACTTCGATAAAAGATTCAAAGCCATTCTGCCAAGTAGACAAGATTTGGTAGAACACAAAAATATTGTGATATGGCGATAAAAATGTTTTCGATTCAATTTATTATAGGACACCCGCTATAATTAAAATATCCCGAAATTTCCCCACCAGTGGAGAATTTAGTGAATATGTACAACAAATTCCAGTTGTCAAACTCCGCCCTCCATCTAGCGTGATGTAGAAGTTTCACGAACAGTCATAATTATTGTATAAATAGCCCATACCCTTTGCCTAGTTTTTACTTTTGAATCGGAATACTTGAAAAGCGAACGTCGAGTGTGAAAGTAATAAAAACGGTTACGGTGAACTAGATTGAAATAAGTGTTTGATAAATAAATTTATTCGACGAACCCCAGGAAAAATATTACAATATATACCGATTGATCGAAAACAGAATATGGAACAGATTCAGGATTTTTCCTGGAAACACTGCACATCAACCAGTCATATCGACTAAATAAAATAAAAAAAAAAATAGGCAGCTAACGTCAGAAACCGCCTCAGAACTAGGAACAATTTTCTCAAATCCATAGCTGGCAGCTCCTGGGGGATGGAGAAAGAGACCCTACTTGCAACCTACAAGGCCATTGGACGTGCTAAACTATGCCGCTTCAATTTGGACGGCACAACTTAGCGACACAAACTGGCGGTATCTTCAGACCTGCCAAAATTCAGCAATGAACTGGATGTCACCAGATGTCCCATCAAGATCACCACCACACCGAGACAAAGCTGCTGCCAGTAATAGACCACAACTCCATGCTCTCCAGTTTCTTCTAGCGTGCCACCTCCAAGACCACCCCAACCACGCAACCACAATGGCACCACAATCACCTCGTGCCATACGTAAAGGACTACTAACGTACAAAAATGATGTCGGCTCGTACACGAAGCACGCAGCCTTCAACATGCAAACCTACAAGGTCTCAAGGTCTCCTTATCGAGCATATACCGTTCCACTGTGTCCAACACCACAGATAGCTTTCGCCCCAACATAGTGCTCGGAGGTCGGGCGCAAGACAAGGACTACCCTGGCCCAGTTACGCTCCGGTTACATGAACCGCCTCGACCTGTCCATCGCAGACATTTGCCCTGACTGCGGTGATGGTCCACATGACACCAGGCACCTGTTCAACTGTGCAGCAAATCCAACCAACCTGCAGACGAGTGCACTCTGTCTGCAACCCACAGACGTGGCCACATTCCTTAGCCTAGAAACAGCATCATATGAGTAGCTGCTACAACAACAACAATTGAATAAGTACTGCAGTGTTTTTCAAGCTGAGATTTATGCAGTGAAGAGATAGTTCATCTCACCATAGTAGATAGTTCATACACCATCCACAGATAGTTCATCTCCCGGCAACGGAAATCACCATTTGTGTTGACAGGAAAGCAGCACTTAAAGCCCTGGACACCAACCTTGTGTTGTCCAAATGCTTAAGGAACTCTAAGAGAAAAAATCCTTCACACAGTTCTACTCTGCTGGCTTCATGGCGTGGCCGGAAATTAAATGGCAAAAGAACTGGCCAGGCAAGATTCTGATATGGACATAACGTTGGCTTACAGGCGGGTATTTCTTGCTTACAACAGTTTCATAGATCAACACACGGTCGAACTAGCCGGTGACCGATGGCAACAATCTAATGATTGTATCATAACTCACTGCTTATGGCCAGTGCTCGACCTAAAAATAAAAACAACGTCCCTTCCACCTCTCAGTAGAAACTTCATAAGAACACTCTATGGTGTTCTTATTTTACCACTGCACCATAGTCATGGCTACACGAACGACTTCTGTAAAAGCTGTAGAGTTGAAGGAGAAATAAAGTATATAGAACACTTTCTCTGCCACCCTCCAGCTCTCCAAGAACGGCGAGTTACCATTTTAGGTGTCAGGTCTTTTGATAGCCTGGACCATGTAAACAAAAAATATGCTGACACACAGGCGTTCCGACAGCGTCCTAAACTGCCGCCTTTTCAATCAAGTGTTCTTGACGAATAATTTCTGCAGGAAAGCACTAACCAAGATGATGAGAGAACGAACTGTAGCAAAGTTCTAGATGCAAGTCTGCAACTGGGCCATGACTTTCAGCTGATGCTTCGCTCATTTTTAAAGTTATTCTGGCACTATTGCAAAAATGTTTTAAACTGGTTGAATTTTTTTATTTAAAACACTGATTTTTAGTGCGCGAGTGGTTGAACTTATTTCAATTTAAAATTTTACACAGATTTTCCAAAACGAAACCGAAGAAAAAGGATAAAAATCGTTCAAAAAGTTTTATGCATGTCAAACTGCACCGTACGTTATTGGTGCTCAAGTGCATACTTATGACCTTCTCAGGGCTGATCCTGGATTGGGGCTGTACATCCAAACTGCCTAACACGTTTTTCTTGATTTTGAAGTTTGTCTAGTGTTGCATTTGTGAGGCGAAAGCTATTCTATAGGGCACAAATGACAGACTACTAAGATGGAAAGCGTCAAGCACTTTTGCTTGGAACAAACACGCTTATTAAGGCTCTAGGAAGATTATTAGAAATCAGCGGAATGGTTTTACGAAACAACAAGCGTATTCGATCCTCCTTACAAGTCCGTTCCGAAAAGAAAAACTGTTCTCGATTCAGTTTAAACGCGACTTCCTTGTTGATCTAGTGTTGCTTTTTAGATCCCAGAGCTTTCCACGAGGGGGGCACGCTATGAAGTTGCATGTTGCTTAACACAGAGGTAAAAGCGTCTTGTAAACAAAAATTATACTGGTACTGCTCACGCAGTCACATGGCCATACTGAATCCAACACAAAAACAACAGAAATCACATGCGTGGCGGTGGCGGCATCATCCTTATAGCCAACCACCGCCTTCTCAATCCAAGTTTTTGGAAGAATACGGAAACACTAACCAAAGCGATTGAAGAATGAACTGTAGCAAAGTTCTAGATGCAAGTCGGCAACTGGGCCATGACTTTCAGCTGATGCTTCGCTTTTTTTTTATCTAGCACTATTGCAAAAATGCCTGGAACTAGTTAATTTGCTCCATTCACTGATTTTTAGTGCAAAGCACAAACACGACACTATGAACTGTCAACACTACATGGGGTCTCCTCCTCGCTACAACAGGCGCTCTTTCCACAATTTCGGTTCAAATAAAATTGAGATCTTACCTTGAAGTGAACACGTAGATTTGGTCCACGAGACTTGCAGGACTTGGTAGCATTATCTGCCTCACGAGAGTACCGTCCCATTTTGTGTTTAATTTCTAGAACAAAAAAAAAATACAAAACACAGCTCATTAGAATTTGCATTGACGATTTTTCACACTAATTTCACATAGTAAACACGGTAAAATATGGAATCCAAATAATAGCCGAAACATTTCCACACTCATTTCTTTTATTATTTTTACAAAATTCCATTATTTTCACAGCGATGTGAAGAAATTTTATTTTACAAGCGAAATTTCACTACCTTCTTCAAATGGAATTAAACCGGAAAAGAACTTTTTGACAGCTAGCGCCGTCGATAAGGCTGTGCGGCAGGGTGGTCGCGAAAATGGTCGCCACCGTCATGCTTGCAGTATGTCAAATTTTAACCAACTCCCGCGACATCTACACTCTGATGGCTAAAAAAGGAAAAGTCAACCTTTCCCACAGTCGAAACAGACAGCTGCTGTCAAGCGAAAACAAGGGATGAAAATTGATCCGAGTTTCTTGTCGTCCCACAAAAAGCACATCTTGAGCTAGTAAAAGAGTTTTCCTTCGTGTCTCAGCGCACAAAGCCCAGTGTACCCCCGTTCTTGGTACAATGGTGAAAAGTGCGTGCAATTAAACCAGTGTCGTGCGTGTGTGAATGTCTTGTTTTTATACAAATCGGGGCCGAACGAGCGGATTTTCACTTGCAACAGGTAAACAAATAATATGCTAAAATAAATAAACAACAAACGTGAAAATCTGTGCGAAAATTCATCAAGTTCTGTCGTGATTTTCCCCAAATGTAATTTTGTGTGTGCGCCTCATTTTGTCTCTGTCTCGCTGAAGCAGGAGACGAAGACGATTGCGTTTTATTTTCCATTTCCATCGTCGGCCGCCTTCACCACCCCCGCGGGAGAGCGAGTAACAACCCTACATTACACAGCCCTATTTTGAGTCGCACACTAATCCTAGGGCTTGTCTCTGGCTCGATATCGATTAGTTTTGGAGTCGCTGCTTGGTGCGCTGTGCCAAAACCAGAAGACACCACCAATGTCGGATGATAAAGCGAGTTTGAGCGGAGGCAGCAGCGGGCAGGCGGTTCGGCGCTGTTGAGAGACACATCATACTCGGTCATTAAACGACGGAGGAACATTTTTGTGTAACAAAAAAATACTTTTCTATAAATAGTCGGAGATTAATGTCGGATAGGGTGCTCTGCTCTGCCTATGAGCTGTGCTGCTTCACTAGGCTGCAGCTTGGTGTGGGCTAATGATGTATTTGAATAGAATTCACCTTTGGATGCGGCACTGGTGTTGCCAGTTTTCTTTCGAGTCTTCGAGATGGGATTGCTATGCTTACTCACCCTAAAAGGCTAGTTTCGAATGGCATATGGAAAAAGGAGTGGTTTTGCTTGGGGATTAACCGTGACACGGGGTGGTTTTGAGCCGAATGTTGTTTTTGCCGTTGACGAATGGAAGTACGTTTAAGAGCAAACAATGAGCCTGTTCTTAGGGAAAGGGTATCATTAACGCAAGTATTCTGGCGAGTGCAATATTGTAAGGAGGAATCATTCACCTGGAGTATGATTAAAGAAAACCAGAAAAAGAAGGGAATACATTCCAATTCTGTGAAAACTCTGCAGAGCTAAAAAGTATTGTCATCAAGAACCGTCATTGCATTTAGAGTTTGAAATGTAAATTGTTAAATGCAGTGGCACAGTATCCGTCATGGTGCTTGAGTGGATGCGAATGTGAGTGCGCTTGTTTTGTCTTTTTATTAGAAATTAACTCTTGTATCCACTTGTGATTCGTGCAGTTTCTAACGATGTGTCTTAGGACAGATCTTTGCCATGTTCTCCTTCAGACCCAGCAGTGAAAGTGGCAGTTTTCCGTAGAATCTGACCATGACTTGCCGTTGATGAGAGATGAGATCCGTTCGTATATGATGACGTTCTCAAATATTGTGTTTTTTCATATCAAGTCAGTTTTTTTTGTCTTTTCAAAAGGCAGATCCACAACCACGAACACAAGTCACAATAGAAGTTCTCAAACTGAAGGCACTGAACTTTCCTCGCCTATTCATATTATGGGGTAATCCTTAATTTCGAAAATAGATATTACTGTGTCATACTTAATGCAAACCCACCTTTTAGGAGCCATTTAGGTCCTAAACTTACTCCATTTAGGTTTCAATTTTTGTTCTTACCATTAACGACACTGATCATCATTTTCGAAAGCCGCTTATGGAGCGAGGGTGGCCAAATGATCTTTCTATCGTTCTCGATCCTCCGCCACCAACTCAAGAGACTCCGGCGCAATCCCCAGACGGGACTCAGAGAGGTTCTTTACCTGATCCCACCACATGTTTCTTGGCCTACCAGGAGGTGACGCGCTCGCATCTCGGCTAACATAACCTGTCTAGGAAGTCTGTCAGAGGGCATGCGAACAACGTGTCCAAACCATCGAAGAATCGATCGCTCCACTCGGAGAAGTAGCTGCTCAACATTAAGATTCCCAAGACTACTGACATTTCTCACTCTATCCCTTAGAGTAACACCAGCAACGCACCTCAGAAATCTCATTTCGGCAGCTTGTACCCGCGATATAGTTCGGTCATTACCCAAATTTCATGACCATAGATGGGAACCCACTGAATTAAAAACTGAGATCTTTGCGTTCACTCCAAGCTCAGCTTTCCTGATGACCGGCCAGCGCAGTTCCTTTACTACTGCTTCAGCTCGGCCAATTTTACAGGACAACTCAGTATCACTCCTCCCATCTTTCGTGAAAAAGACCCCGAGATACTTAAACTTCTCCACCTGTTTTAATGAAACTCCATTTATGTGCAGGGTACACTGCACAGGAGTTCGGGAAACAACCATCACTTCGGATTAGTTCACGTTTACTTTCATCCCAGCACAACCACAGACGGTTGCAAACCTATCCAGTGCTTGTTGAAGTTCCTCTTTGGATGATGCAAGGATGGCCAAATCATCTGCGAACAGCAGATGGCTCATCCTGATGCCAGCCAATTCGAAGCATTGCTCGCCAAGACTGCGCTTCATCATCCAGTCCATTTATGCTATGAAAAGGAGCGGTGACAGAACACAGCCCTGGCGAAGTCCAACGCGCAACGTACACAGCTGCAGTTTCCATACAAAGACTGGATGGCTCTCAGAAGAGCCCCACTCAGCGCATAGTCCTGCAAAACTCTCCACAGTGTATGTCGAGGAACTCGGTCATGCGCCTTTTCCAGATCTACATAACACGCATAGACCGGTTTGGCATATTCCCAGGCCTTCTCAAGAAAAACCTTCAGAGTAAAAAGCTGGTCGGTTGTGCCTCTGCCAGGCCGAAAGCCGCACTGTTCTTCCCGTAACAAAGGCTCGATTACAGCTCTGGAACGCGTTTCCAACACTTTCGCGAATACTTTTCCCGGAAGACTCAAGAGAGATATGCCCCTATAGTTGGCGCAATCTCTCCTGTTCCCTTTTTTGAAAATGTGCACTATAACTCCCATTTGCCAATCGCTAGGTGCCCCTCCGCTATCCCAGGCCACCTAGCGATTGGCAAATGGGAGGTGGCCTGGCTCCTCCTTTAATGGCTATAACACGTGTTAGCCATTAAACACCCTCTTCACCCATTGCCTTGAGCATTTCTGGCCGGATTTAATCAACTCCAGCAGACTTGCCAACTTTTAGCGATTTAATCGCTTAAGTGACTTCGTCTACTGTGGGACTATTCTCCGCCCTTATCTCGTCAGCAGTTGGAATGCCATCTTCAGTGCCCTGTTGGGGGTTTAGCAACTCCGAAAAGTGCTCTCTCCATCTGCACAAGACATCGCTCTCATTTGAAGGAAGTGTACCGTCCTTGGATTTAAAGCCTTGAATGATATTCAACTTCTTCCTCTGAGCCGGCGAATGGTCTGCCAAAATATCTTGTTTGCAGATCTGTAATCGTGCTCCGACTTATCGCCGAACTTTTTCCATGACTGTTTTTTGGCTGTTCTGACTGCCAGATTGGAAGTCCTTCGCGCCTCATTGTACCGGGCTCGAGAAGTTGAGTTTCTACATTGGATCCACGCAATATAGGATCTCTTCTACTCTCTGATGGCTTCTTGAACTCCAGGCGTTTTAAACCAAGCAGTTCTTTTCTCACCGCCAGCCGCTACCCCAAGCCGCTTCACTCCACAAACATTTTCTGCAGAGGCAATGACTGCCGATAAAATCAGCTGCCATTCCTCCTCTACATTCAAAAGGTCAGTTGGATTTTGTTCAAACTTTTCCGAAACATGCTGTGCAAAGCGCCCTCTGAAATCAGAGTCAGCATCCTGCAACCTTTCCCACCGTATGCGGGTCACCAGTCTTGGTTTTCGCCTGGGTGGCAAAGGAATACTTTCACTGAAAAACAATTTACACAACAAGTGGTGATCAGTTGACAACTCAGCTTCCCTGAAAACTCGAACATCACAAAGCATTCTTTGCCACACGATGGTACCACAAAGAAAGCAATCAGTGACCTTTGATTTAAACTGTGCTTGTACCATGTGTATTTGTGAATGTCTTTGTGTGGGAAAAAGGTGTTCATGATGGACAAGCCATATGCACAGCAAAAGTCCAACAACTTCCCTCCGTTCCTGTTTTGATCCGGGTCTCCGTGCCTCCCGATCACACTCCTCCAAATACTGTCGTCCGTACCCACATGTGCATTGAAGTCACCCATCAGGAGAAAGAAGTCCATTTCTGCCACTCTGTCCAGGGCAGCATCAACTTCGTTCAAAAAGGACTCATACTCTGACTCGATTTGGTGCATAAACCTGAAACAGAGCCAGAGTCGATCGTTCAAGCTTAAGCTTTTAGATCAGAATCCTTAACCCTAACGGAATGACATCGAATACATTTTCTGACAACCGGGGGCTTGTGAGTATCCCCCCCCCGTGAGTCCCCCCCCCCCCGCCTGTGCAGTCATGTGATTTGGGACGCCAGATCAGAAGAGCTTTCACCCATCATCGAAGTCTTTGGTTCCAGAACCCTTCCACTTAGTTGAGGAGATTCCAGTTGCATCGAGCTGATACTTTTTGGCCTCCTCAACCAGTTCAAGTTCCTTTCTCGTTAGCGACGAGACATTCCACGTGCCAATTTTGAGTTGGTGGTGCCGTTGTCCATTTGTAGAGTTTCCACCTGAGCCGTCATTTTGACTTGGCGCTTTTCCCCTCCGCTCCCCGTAATGGATAGCGGCACCATTGACGGTACTGACACTGAAACTTATTTGGAAATTCCGATGACAGATGGATCTATAGACTTATCTCGTGGCCTGGGATCACTCCCCTCCGGTTAACCTTAACAATTTTTAGCGGTCCGTCTAAAACAGAAAAAGCAACAACTCTTATGGTATCACTCCGTTGTCCGTCCGTCCGCACTTGTAACTTTTGAAGTTGTAAAAAGGGCAATTTTTCTCGGACACACAACAGTTGGATAACAGTTTGAATTTTAATGGTAAAAAAAGACAAAAAATATTTTGACAGTTATCTTAAATATCGAAAAGTGAAAAAATTACAGCAATTTACAATTCTACAAACATTATAACAATGGCTAGTCCTATGATCATTTCAAACGCTGCCAGGCGAACGTCGTCAGGAACCTTTATATTATAATAATGCTAACATTAAGTGACAACTCTTCCTACTTTGCCATAAGAGAACAAGTATTTGAAAAACAAATAAAAGCAACAAACAGAATCAAAACACACAAGTGTGGCTACCAATACTGCGAGTTACCGACTGCAAACTTAAGAAACAAATAATGACAAAAGCATTTTATGAAAAATCATAATAGGTACTGCTGCAGTTATCTTGAATATTTTTAGGGCCAGGAAAAAGAAAATTGAAACATAAGTTTGGTTAGGTTAAACAGGGGTGTGGTGAAAAGGACCACACAGACACTAGGCACCAAAACGGGCCCATCGCGATCCCTGGGGAACCAGTTGAAAATAACATTCAAAAAGCAAAAACAACCTAAACATTCACCGTGAAATAGCCAATTTACTGGTAAAAGCCAAGAAGGCCTTTGTAGTTTGTGCCGTGTACCTCTTCCAAACTTCCAAAGAAATATTCCCCCAAATATTAACTGCACACTTGCGAAATTGTCTCGCATTCGCACAGTATGTGCCTGTTTTCATTTGGTTGATCCTAACCTGATGTGTCAGAATTACAATGGTGAGGCGAAGCGCCAGTGTGGTGGCCACCGTTCAACCTCCGTTTTATTTTGAGAAATAAAATTTGGGTTAGATTAGGATCAACCAAATGAAAACAGGCACTATGTGTGCTATATCCTCAACCGCCTGCAGATTACTGCAGAACCGACAAATATCCGTATCGCAAAGCCTGAGCCTCCTTACGTGTTTCCTCAGGAGACAATGTCTTGTCAGAATTCCCACTAAAGCCCTAAGATTGTCCCTGCTCAGTTTTAATAGTGCCTTCGATCCTTTTTCGTCTAGTCGTGGCCAGAGGGACCTAGATAACCTGTGTCCAGCCAGACGAGACCACCTTTGGTTGGCCGTCATGTCAATTTTCCCCTCAATAGTGCCTCTAACTACGCAGAGGGGTGGTTTGATGTTAGAAACCACACTGTCTCCAAGGAGCCCTCCTTTTCTTGCAAACTCATCAGCTTGTTCGTTACCCTCTATACCGCAGTGTCCTGGCACCCAGCACAGTCTCATCCGGTTCTGACTGCACCATGCCTTAAGCATTGTGCGACAGCCCCCGACTATATCAGATTTGATGTGATCGATTCCATTGCCTTGTGCGTAACGTGGCTACCGATGTAAATGGCGATATCCCTGCCGGATATCGATCTCATCTGCAAAAGCTCGGCCGCCTTAAGTACAGCCAGAACCTCTGCTTGGAAGACACTGCATGTATCCAGTAGTTTAAAGGATACTTTTAGTTCCGGCTCTTTTGAGAAGACACCAGAACCTGTTCCTTCCCCTGCTTTCTGTGAAAATTGCAATTCCATAAGGTCTGAGAATTGCATTATTTTCCGAGTCTTCCCTCACTGGATAAATGACTTCATACGGTGTGTCAAAGTCGACAAGGGAGGGAATTTCATTCGTTAAAGTTGGATTGCCTGGCAGTAGCTCCGATAGGATCTAGCCGTGTCCGTGGCTACTGCTCTTGAAATAGTTTTAGTTAGTGAGCCGTAGCGCACTATTGCCAGCAAGTTTTATCTGTAGATTAAGCGGTGTTAGGTTCAGCGGAGTGTTTAGAGCTTTCGTAGGTGTAGTACGGAGCGCACCTGTGATAGCTATGCAGGCAATTCTTTGAACCGCTGATAATTTTCCGTAAACTGTTTTTCTGTGTGCTGTTTTCCACCAAACCAAGGCGCCGTAAGTAAGATTGGGTCGTACCACCACAGTATACAACCAGTGGACCATGGCGGGTTTAAAGACCCAAGTTTTCGCTACCATTCTCTTGCAGATAAAAAGAGCATTATATGCCTTTTTGATTCTTTCCTCTACATTAAGATTCCAATTCAGTTTTTTGTCCAGGATTACACCCAGATACTTCGCACAACCCGATGGGGATAATTCCACTCCATTTAACTTGGGGAGTTCGAATTGCGGTATCTTGTACCCTGGTAAAAAGAACCAGTTCCGTTTTCAAAGGGTTGACACTGAGATCCAAGCTTTGGATCCAGATGCTGATCGCCCCCAACGGACCCTCCATGATTTCGCTTAAGATATTTAAGTACTTTCCATGCACCATTACCACCACGTCATCTGCGTAAGCCATGGCGCTGATACCCATAGCACTTAACTTCTTCAGAATATTGTTGATGACTAGAATCCACAGGAGTGGAGATAATACCCCACTCTGAGGTGTTCCCCTGATTACAGACAATCTAATCGAGCTTTGCCCAATCGAAGAGTTAATAATTCTATTTGCAAGCATGTTGCAAACCCATTTATAATGCCCTGTTCAATGCTAGAGTCTACTAGAGCACTTTCAATGGCACTTCTCTCCACGTTATTGAAGGCCCCTTCAATATCAAGGAAGGCAGCCATCGCAAGCTCATTACAATGTAGACTCCTCTCTATTTTCCCTACCACCTCATGCAAGGCGGTTTCTGTATAAATGCATATATGCATGCTGCTATGCCATTAAAAAGCCATTGCTGCATCTAGCCCCAATGTGAAGTTCAAGTAGTCGTTCCAGGGTCTTAGGCATAAAGGATGAGACTTATCTGTCTACAGTCCTTTGCTGCCGTATGTCCCTGTTTTCCTGCCCTAGGTATAACAATCACTCTTACTTCCCTCCAGGCTGAAGGAATATTCCCTATTCTTAGACTGTGTCTGAGAATTCGCATTGTGTTTTGGACTGCATCCGTTGATGTGGACCCGGGAAAATGAGTTTCCATTAAAGTTTCCAGACCCTCTTGGATACTCACAGCCCAGGTACCATCATTCTTCCTAAGGTAGCTCGGAGCGCAAGATTCTTTCGAGAGCATTTTGCGTAGCCTCGAGGCCTCGTAACTTTGCCATGAAGCCCTTTTTGACTTCTTATCTAAGTACTTAAACTGCTTTTTGCACTCGTTGTACTCATTCCATGCGCTATCAGTTTTAAAAAGCTTCGCCCTATCGTAGAGTTTTCTAACGTCCTTCCGTCTTAAACCTATATCCCTATTCCACCACTTTGGTTGGGCCCTTTTATGAGTATAATCGATCGGACACGCTTTCTCAAAAGCCAAGGTAAGTACTCTACTGAGATTTTCTGCCGCCCTATCTAAGTCATCAGAGCCATCAAAGATGACCGCTTGGGTATCCAGGTGCCTGTTTGCGACATCCATGTATTTGAACCAATCGGCTTTTCCGGGATTCCTTTGAAAACCACATACCCTGAACTGAAGATTCACCTTGAAGGAAGCGTATCCATCGATGATCCGACGTCGAAGCTTCATCAAGTACTCTCCAATCCCTTTTTTCTTACCCTTCTGTATTTGAGACAAGGGTAATATCGATCACCTCTTGTCTATTTCTTACCACGAAAGTGGGTGAATTCCATCTATTGCAAATGTTGAGGTCGGTAAGTATAATAAAATCGTATAACCACTCACCTCTTGCATTAATGTCACTGCTTCCCCATTGTGAATGATGGGCATTAGCGTTGCAGCCCAACAACACCAGCATCCAATCAGTATGTGTTGCCAGTACTTTAAGCTTTTCCGGGATGACAAGGCTTAAATGGTTAAAATGGTTTAAAGAAACAAATTAAAAAACTCACTTTTTTACTTGTTTAAAAAAAAAAAAAAAAAACAAATTAAAAAACTCACCTATAACTAAAATACCTGTGCTCCGAATATTAGAAAAAAGTATCCGTTGCTAGCGCAAAGTATTGTTACACGTTACATATACCGTTTTAAAAAAAATATCAGACATAGACAATTTTTTGAGGTCCGACAGAAAAATATAGAGGGGCTGAAATATTGCGTGGCTTTTGAGATATGCTTAAAACCATTAAAGTTGATTTACTAAAATGGTAGTGCTTAAAAATGCCGAAAACTTCTAAGTTGTTTCGATCTTTTCAACTGAATTTTTTACCATGTCTCCACCGGGCACTAATACGCGATTAATATAAATCTTTATTAAATCCTCTACAAATCACGAGATTTACCATACAAATTAAAATCCTCTCGGCAAGCTATTAAAATTAAATCCTGTCATAAATCCCATTCACTCTATTCACAAACCTATTTTCTGCACCTTTGTAACAGTTTGAGAACCAAACTAGGAAACTGAAACTGAAACGGTCTCTGTACGACAGATCTGTCACAATTAGGTTTTCTATTGCAGCGGAAATCGTTCTTCGCTTCTGGAAAATGACATCCCCACTTTTGTTTGTCGAAATAATCCTATTTTTGTCCGGTGGAGCCACTTTGAGATTTATTTTTAATCGTCTACCACTAATCCCCTTTTTAATCGCCGGTGGAAACATATTATTACACTAGCACAAACCACAGATGTAGAAAGAAAAAAGACATTTTACAAGGCAAAAATTGGACCGCCCACAATATCGACCATGCCCGCTTTTACCATGTTAAATCTTTAAAAACCCGATTTCTCGGAAAGTTTACTCCAAATTGAAAAAAAATTATATAACAAGATATTACTATTTGCTAGGTTTGCTCCACACAAAGTTTTGAGCTCCGCCCACTTTTAAGGGGCGTGTTTAGGAAAAAACGGGTTTTTTTCAATAATTTTCGGGTTTAGCGCATTTTGACATGATTCTAACGAAATTACAATTAATTGATTTTAATTTTTAGCACAGACCCACTTTTGGGAGCGTGGCCTTTACAAATAATATATGAATTCGGGACAAAACAAAATTAAGATTTGGTGTTACACCGTATATAGGGTCGGGTATATAGAAGTTTATCACAGACGAACTCTTGTTTAGTCTTAAGAATGAGGCTGCACTCATCTTATCTTCTACAAATTACGAGATTTCAATCACAATCACTTTCTCTTGCCGCCTAACCTTTAAAAGGGTTGCGGTCCTTCCATCGTTCCAGATTCTCCGCCAACTGCTCAAGAGACACAGAAACATGTTCTTAACCGGATCCCACCACCTATGTCTTGGTCTACCAGGGGGTAACTAACATGACTTGTCTAGGAAGTCTGTCGGTGGGCATGCGAACAACGTGTCCAAACCATCGAAGAATTGATCGCTCCACTCGGAGAAGTAGCTGCTCAACATTAAGATTCCCACGAATACTGACGTTTCTCACTCTCTTAGAGTAACACCAGCAACGCACCTCAGGAATCTCATTTTGGCAGCTTGTACCCGCGATCTAATTCTTTCGGTCATTACCTAAATTTCATGACCATAGATGAGGGTCGGAACGAACACTGAATTAAAAACTGAGATCTTTGCTTTCACTCCAAGCTCAGCTTTCCTGATGACCTGCCGGCGCAGTTCCTTTACTATTGCTCCAGCTTGGCCAATTCTACAGGACAACTCAGTATCACTCCTTCCATCTTTGGTGAAAAACACCCCGAAGTACTTAAAATTCTCTACCTGTTTCAATGAGACTCTATTTATGTGCAGGGTACACTGCACAGGAGTTCGGAAAACATCCATCACTTTGGATTTGCTCACGTTTAGCTGCCTTGATCCCAGCCTTACCACAGATGACCGCAAACGCATCCAGTGCTCTCTGAAGTCCCTCCTCGGACAATGCCAGGATAGATAAATCATCTGTGAAAAGCACTGATGGCTTATCCTGAAGCCAGCCATTTCGATAGATTCCTCAACAAGACTGCGCTTCATCATCCACTCCATATATGCTCTGAAAAGGATAAGCCCTGCCGAAGTCGAACGCACACATCAAAAGAATGGGATTTGACGTCAATTACTCGAACACAGCCTCTGCAGTTCCAATACAAAGCCTGAATGGTTCTCAGGAGAGGCCCAATCAGTTTCATAGTCCTGCAAAACTCTCCAGAGTTTATCCCGAGGAACCCAGGCCTTCTCAAGAATAACCTTCAGATTAAAAAGCTGGTCGGTTGTGCCTCTGCCAGGCCGAAGGCCGCTTTGCTCTTCCTGCGACAAAGGCTCGATTACAGCTCTGAAACCAATATATTCGAGAATACTTTTCCCGGGAGACTTTAGGGAGAATCTGATATACCCCTGTAGTTAGAGCAATCTGTCTTGTACCCCTTTTTTGAAAATGGGCACTAAAACTTCTGTTTGCCAATTGCTAGGTGCTTCCCGCTATTCCAGGCCACCTTAATGACACGTGTAAGCCAATTAAAAATCAATTCCAGTAGACTTGCCTACTTTTAGCTTTTTTAATCGCACACGTGACTTCATCTACTATAGGACTTTTCTTCGCCCTAATCCCGGTGCCCTAATTCGATGCCCTGCTGAGGGTTGAGCAACACCGAAAAGTGCTCCCTCCATCTGCACAAGACATCGCTCTCATTTGAAAGAAGTGTACCGTCTTTGGATTTAACCTCTTGAAAGATATTCAACTTCCTCTGAGCCCGCAAATAGTCTGACGAAATTTCTTATTGCAGATCTGTAATCGTGCTCCAACCTCTCGCCGTACTTTTTCGATGCTTGTTCCTTGGCTGTTCTGACTGCCAGATTGGACTTCTTCGCGCCACATTGTATCGGGTTCGAGAAGTTGAGTTTCCACATTGGATGTAGTTGTGGAAACTCAACCCAACTACATTGAGTTTCCACCCAATGTAGGCTCTCTTCTTCTCTCTGATGGCTTCTTGAACTCCAGGCGTTTTAAGCCACGCAGTTCTTTTCTCACCACCAGCCGCTACCCCAAGCCGCTTTACTACACAAACATTTCCTGCAGAGACAATGACTGCCAATAGGAACAGCTGCCATTTCTCCTCTACATTCAAAATATCAGTTGGAATTTGTTCAAACTTCACCGAAACATGTTGTGATCGCTCTCTAAAGTCAGAGTCCAGCATCCTGCAACCCTTCCTACCGTATGGGGTCACCAATTTTGGTTGGGAAAGGAATATTGTCGCTGAAAATTTAAACAGCACTTAGTTTTGAAAAATAATGGAGGAAACTCAGGTTATCAGAGTATTTAAAAAAAAAAAAACAAATATTAATCAAATCTATAATAATTAATGATTAGTTAGAAACACAGCTATTTTTTTTAGCCAAGCGGGAAACATATGTAACTCTAAAAGTTTTGGTTACGTTTTTTTTTAATTATTCGAAAAATCTACAGATGAAAAAATTGAATATTTTCTACAGCCACTTGATGAAAAAGCAAAGAATATACTCTTGAGAATCGGCAGCAGATCGAGTCATGCAAAGAGCCTCACACAAAGTTCCTCATAGTTATGAATAAGTCAAACAGAGTTTATACAATTCAGGATCTTAGCCCATCTCTAGACTACACGTCCCTGTCTGTGAGTAGTGCGTCTTCAATCTTCATTGAAAACTGAAAATATCAGCAGGCAACTTTACATTGAGAAAAATGCATAATAAAACTGAACACACTTTGAGGAAACCTCAGTCACGAATTTTCCCTTCTCTCTCGCTGTCAGAAACTTTCATTGCGTACTCCGATGAGCACACAAAGTGCAAAGGGTAAGCGGAGTGCACGCGCAAACAACGTACAATACGCTGTACTCGCTTGATGCTGTGTGTTTTGAAAAAAAGCACAGCGCCCGTTCCGAACACGGCACCGCGATGAAAACACGAAAAGCAATCCACCAGCTCGAATCTATTTTCTAAGTTTATTTTTACCCGAATTTATGAATGTTTAGATTTGAATCCGATTGCGGTGCTTGTAGATGGATCTTGAGATTAAGCGGATCCGCGGGTGTGTGCACGGCATTCGATTTGAGGATGTTTTCCACAGCCACCCATTCCGTTGCCACTACGCAGCAGGAGAAAGAGAAACGAGGAGTTCGTTTCTGTGTTTACGACGGCAATGTGATTTAAATTTAGTTTTCGATGCGAGATGAGGAAATGCCAAGCAGAACACGAGCAGCCGAGAGCCAGCCAACCATCCGCGCTTGTTGGCTGGTTCCACTCGCATCAGTTGCTCGGCGCTGTATCTGTGAATTGATCTGGTTTTTCGCTCGGTCCCCGTTCTTACCTTGGCAGTATCTTCAGGTTGGCTACACATCAGTTGGTTACATAGGATACTTTATTCGCAGTCATAGCGTAAGTGAATATATAATTTAATTCAAGGATTAAGAAGGGATTTAAGGGATCCTTTAATAGTAGTCTTTTGTGTCTCTAATCCCCTAAAATCATCGGTTTTTCTTTGATTCATCGAAATTGTTGTCTAATGCTCATTTCGTTATTGAGTGGGGAATTGTGTTTATTTTTAGAAAAAGAATACATTCTTTTCGATTCGATTACTCACCAACGTCGGCTGCAACGGCAACTTAAGCATTGGAAAATGTTTTTCATTTTCTATTTCGTGGTATTCGAAAGTAATACACATTATACCTTTGAGTTTGGGTCTTGAATTGTAAATGTTCGTTAATTCAGGAGGGGCATGTTGTGTTGGATCGGAAACGTGCACATACATTAGTGCAAGTAAGTCCGAAAAAACAAATTTCAAAATCTAAATGTTTGGAAAAATCCCAGTGACTTGCAAAAACTCGTCTTAGTCATTTAAATTAGTTCAAAGGAACATTATAGACACACCATGGGGGGTGGTTATTAAAGTACTTCATCTTCTAAAACTATTTCATTAACTCATTTGAAAAACAAATTTGTGGCTTATTTTGTGCAGTGTTCGATTAATGAATTAGCTAAATTGCCTGATCTTGAAGGTTCTTGTTTTAATCAGAGTAAAGTAGCGGGCATCCAAAGAGCGAAATAAAGATTTCCAACCGTAATTCGTGAACGCGGAAATACTGAAATCTCAAACTTTCTGTTTCAGCTTACCTGAACTGCAAGGTAAAAATGGTAAGCCCCGTTTAGTCCTGCTAAAGCCATTCTGACAAATCTTCACACCTTTTGATTTAGTTAAAGAAAAATCTGGAACGCGCCGTTCTCTTTTGTCATCCATTCTTTAAACGTTTGTTTTTTGGACTTCACTTCTCTGCTAAACTAAGTCGTCGGCTGAATTGCATTCTTAATAAAATTTGTGATTTACATCTTCTCTTTTTATCGACCGAGAAAAATTTCGTTCGAACTCAACGCAAATTTACTTTAATCGTTCAACTAAAAGGTCTTAAACTTTTTATAGCGCATATTTTCGTATAGTACAATTACTAGGCCGTATTAAAAACCTTTTAACGAGTTCACTTACTTAGGGTGGTGCTACAGTCCGGGTTGGACCTGGGGCTCAGCCAACATGCTTCGTCAGCAAGCTCTGTCTGACGCGAAGTTGTCTGAGGTCCCCTTCCAATTGCGTGCGCCACCAGAGTTTCGGTGCTCCTCTACTGCGCCGCCCCTGCGGGGTGAATTTGAAGATTTTCCGGGCCGGGGCATTGGTGTCCATCCGCTCTAGATGGCCCAGCCATCGTAGACGTTGTATTTTGCATCTTCTGGCTAGGTCAGTGTCGCTGAACAGCCCGTACAGTTCGCACCTCTAAGTTAAGTAAATCAGGATACTTTTTGGTACTTTTTATTCAATTGATTGTTGGGTGGACCTGGGCATCAACTAAGAAGATTGGCCAGCCAACTCTGTCTCTATTTGCACGCGCTAAGGTCACCTTCCACTTGCGTGAGCCGCACCTTATGATGTTGAAAAAGTCACATGACAAGGTTAGGCTACGCGCCTTGTTTAAATAGTTTTTTTTTTTTGTCATTGAAGGGATCGGTGACGACTTTACCGATCTTGACGGAACAGTGTGAATTTTCTCGGTGCTTCTCTTATGCGCCGCCTACGAGGTGAGTTCGAAGATTTTCCGAGCCGAACTTTTGTGTCCAACCGCTATGAATGAATTAACCATTGCAGTCTTTGTATTCTGACTCTTTTGGCTACCTCCTTGGCGACCTCCTCTTCCACTCTCTGTCTATGCAGTAAGGACCAAAAATACTGGAAGGATTTTCCACTGGAAGCGTTAAGCGTTTTCGTCCGCTTTGAACAGGGTCCATGCTTCTGCATCTTAAAGTAGGGCTGGGATGATGAGGGTCTTATAAATATACATTTTAGTTGCTCGGGAGAGGGCTGTGCAACTCAATCGCCTTCCAAAGCCTATTAGAAGCAGCTATTGCCAAGAGTTAAACTTCGTTTGATTTCAGCGTTGGTGTCGTTGTCTGAATATAAAGCGGGACTGAGGAAACCAGGCTGGGTCAGGTCAGGAGTCCGATAAGTAAGTTAGTTTTTCCACAACATCGGTTTTAGATGTATCTTCCTGATGACAGTATGGTTTTGCCCTCATAGACTGCTAAGCACGTATTCGCCGCTTTCGTCCCAATGCTCACAAGGGCTTCACTGACATGTGAGTAATTCTACGAACTTTGGAAAAATTCTGCCACTGGTGTTGGTACTGGAGTTCTGCACAATTCTCTCAAATGTGTTGTTAAAGAGGTCACATTACAGCGAGTCGCCTTTGAGGCAACTTTGAGGCTTATACCGATTTTGAATATTCAACCGTCATACTCGCCAAAGATCAAATGCACATGAGTTTACCCTGGAGTCAACTTTCGGACGTACCAGTAAAGTTTAGAAGTTCTTTCAAAGGCCTTACAACGCGAATGTTAAATGTTCTCCCACGATCAGTCTTTCCTACGCAACACGACAGCTGGTCAAAATAAGAGTGCACCGGTGCCTCTCCTCATTTTGCTCTTGTGCTGATCCTTTCCGCTTGTGAGATGTGAAGCGTTATAAGGGTATTTAATGCTTTATTCGCGAGTGTAATTTAAAAAAGCCTATCTTGACAGAACATTGCTAGTTTTCTTACAAGATCGGTAAACTGACGAGTTTGGCAGGGATGTGAAAACTAGACACTGGCCCATATAGCTCGTAACACAACGAGAGTGGCAAGGATAAGAGAAGAGTGACGGGAGGTACTGGTGCACTTTGGTTTTAAGGTAGACCTCACTTAACACGTACTTCTTACAGCACTCTCTAACACGTCTCACATTTTGCGGCATTTTTTTGTTTAACACAGAAAAAGCTTCGTCTGCGAGACACAAATTTTTTAGCATGCTGTCTGGTTTGCACACATTCCGCATGTACCTATACATATTTTTCTGGACAGTAGACGCGTACGCCAGCTTTTTTTATAGCGTGTTTTTGTGAACATACGTCTTAAAAGGGACTTCCCCCTTTTTTCATGTAGAAAGCGAATAGTGGTGTGAAAACCGGTTTCAGTCCAATTTACTCAGTTTCTTTTTTGTGTTTGCGAAGCTCTAAGATAAGACTGAAAGTGTTTTTGTTTAGTTTTCTCTTTGTTTTTTTTTGTTTAGTTATGAAGGAAGAAAGTTATATTTTGTTCTGCTTTGTTTATTTTATTCATCCTTAATAATAAAACAACCCCGAATAATTTTTTTTTAAAAAATTAAAACAAAAATTTTGAAGGTTTTCTGAAATCATGGAACGTAACCACTCTTTTTGCACTTGTTTCTTGTATCGTTTAACACGACATTTTTCAGGAACCTTACCCCCGTGTTAAGTGAGGTCTACCTGTACGTATGATCGTTGTGAGGAGAAAAGACGTGGCGAAGATGTCCATTCCGCATCCCCGTTGTTCTGCTAAAGAACAAATTCCAGATGTAGTTCCACGAAGGTTTCACGATGTTCCACAAGGCCAAGTTTGGGCTCAAGAGTGAATTAATGACCACTCGTCCTTGCACGCGTATTGCGATTGAATCCTTACGAAGGTGGCAAACAGTTGCGTATTTCACTACAACAATATCTAAAAAAAAAACTATAAAAGAGTGGGGAGTATGAGACATTGCATCGGTGGTCCAAGAAAACAAGTGACTGTGCTATGTTGGGGCCCCCAGTTAGTTTTATCTTGATCCTTTCGAGTAAGTGCAGTGTGGTCTTAGGTGCACCTGCCCAGACGTAGGAGTCATATTCCATTTGGGAGTGTATGTACGCTTTGTATATGAAAGCCAGATTTGATGGTGTAAAATATTGCTTGCAAAGCTTCAAGAATCCAAGGCATGTCGCAGAACTTATGCCGGCATAAAAAAATTCACATTCCAACATATGTAAGTTTTCATTAACACGAATTTTATATACCCTTGACAGGTCTTTTTGACCCTTTGGTAGAACGCGCTTCCGTGCTTTCTCTATCCTTTATGAGAAATCGACACTCTTCTCTCCTCCTCTGCTCTTGAGCGCTTGACGAGCGCTGGTTCTTGGCGGCATTCATCGTCAAACCAGGGCGGCATTTTGGATGGGATTTGGCAATGTTGCCACGGATTTGCTGGCTGTAGGCAACTTCTTATAGAAGCGTTTGAGAGACTCGAATGCAGAAACAATCAGCGATGTCTTGAAAAATTGTAACCTTCCGACCTCAAACTTCCTCACATTATTTCATTTTCTTGGCGTTGGCCGAGGATATCCTCACTCCTCAGCCGCACCTTAGTTACCAAAAGGCAGTGATACGAGTCAATGATGGATGAGTGTCTTGGGTCGATCGCGAAAATTGTCAATCTGGTTGGTGTTGGGTGATCAAGAGATCTCCGACTGCATTTCTTATATTCTAGTGATATCTGCGTTAGTTTTCTGTTCATCTACATATTTGGTTAGAAAATGGTTTGAGGCCGAAAATTTTCCGAAACATATCCGGAAACAGGACGCTCAAATACATTTGAGTTGAAGTGATTAAAACTCATCGCTTATGCTGACGACCTTGTGCTCATAGTACTAGGCAAATTCTTCTCTACACTTGTTGATTTGATGCAAGAAGCACTAAACGGATTAAGCCAATAGACCGGATCATGTGGCCTTAGTGTAAACCCTTCAAAAACGGAGCTTGTCCTCTTCACAAAGAGGACGTCAATCCCGGATGTAGAGCTAACAACGCTCGAAGGCTAAAGAAAAGCTTTAAATATATAAAAGCACTTAATATCTCCGAGCTAAGAATCCGACAGTAAGCTCAGCTGGAATCTAAACATAGAAGATTCCAGAATATACGTGCAACCGAATTTGAGTGAAAACTACACAGCTTTAGTAAGAACCTGACTCACGTAAAAGAATGCTGCGTCTGGTGGTTAGCTCTAACAAAACAGAAAAATCTCAAAGCCTTAACCAAGTTCCAAAAAATTGTTTGTCTCGTCATTACAGTTTCTCTGAGATCCACTCCTATCATGGGGCTGGAGGCAATCTTGAACGCCGCGCCTATAGATCTCTTCATTAAAGAAAGTGCTACAAAAAGCGCAAATAAGCGACAGGCAATGCAGTACAGCATCTTCAAGACTCAGTTCAATCGTACACACACTAGGTGGTTAAGAATAACAGACCACATAACATCTTGTCTTGACTACCTTGAGACTGCTGAGCTCCTGCAGTATCTTCCAAGCCCAAATTTCTACAACACATATATTGGAACTATCACCGAAGGATATTTCCATTTACGAAGACAGCGAAGCAGCCATTCAGGCCCTGGCAAAACCAACAGTAAAATCTCTTGAGGTTGGACTCTGTCGCTCATAACTTGGGGCTCTATTTGCATACAGCATGATGTCCGCATTGCTTGGGTACCAGGCCATAGTGAATTCCTTAAAAATAAAAAAGCTGACGAGCTATCGAAACATGGCTCACATCTATGTATCACTACAGCGCGCGGGCAAAAGGGCAAAATAAAACCCAAAATAGATGGGAACATTTTCAAAAACGGCATACAAAGGCGTTATGGTCATCCATAGACAGCGCAGCAAGTCAAAAAGCTTAAAGCACTAAAAAGGCCATCACTGGCCGTGGGCACAAGAGTGATAAAGGGCCACGACCTGTTGAGAAAACATTCAGCAAAATTAAGAATCATTAACACCAACTAAATTTGCAGATGCTGTCATGATCCCAAAGCGCAAAATGTGAGACACTTCCCTTGCCAATGTCCAAGTTTTCTTCTAGGCCGATTCTTCTTTGAGAAGTTGGACGAGCTTGCAAGAATACCGCTAGCGAATATCGTAAAGGGGCTCCGGCTGGGTCAAGTTTCTCTTCGAAGGTCAGGATACTTTAAGTGACTAAGTAGGTATCATAGTTACAATTAAATATGTTCTCCTTACAGGCTGTCTTCATAGGGTGACGCTAAGGGCCCTCATAGGTCTATGCGAGCTGGTTGTTTTTGCTGCCAGCAACCTTGTCTAACCTAACATATATCGCTCCTCCAGCACCAGATAATAGTTAAAGCTTAAGCTGTAATCACTAACTTGGCTGGAATCAAATTCCATTTCGGGCTGTGGTTTGTTAAATTTTGATAAGGCAAAGTGCTCTGATAACAATATCCAAAATACCCGTCTTGAAATTCGGTTAATTTCAGACGTCAGAGTGTCAATCAACCCCCCAAACACCCCACTATTACACCTGAGTTCTATACTTTTAAAATAGCTGAACACAAACAAAACCTAGTTTCACCAGAAACCCATGAAACAATGCACCACATAATCATAGCTTTATCGTGATTATTTGAGGCTCCCCATAGATTCATCAGCCTCATCCATTAGTTTAAAAGCTTACCTTCGGCTGCTGTTGTGATAATAGACCTTATCAGTCAGTAAATATGTTTTCATTTGCCGAGGATGTATGTGCGAGTGTTTATTCATCCAATACACTCGCACAAAGTGTTCTCAAACTCGACTTAAGCTTTCAACTTAAACAACGCCACAGCACCGTCGTCAGTCCACGGCCGTGTGTGACGGTGTGCATGGCAATTTTTGTAATCTTTAATTTGAGATTAGATATTCGATCACACAGGTAAGTTAGAACGCAGGGCAGAGCAAACGCGCGCTTATGTGTACGCGCTTATCTTGTACTTACGCCCGATTCAATACAGTGGTGTTCTTTTTTGTTATCGTTCTAGAGGACAACTTTACTCAGAAACATTCTGAGTTGTTGTGCATTAAGAAGACAGTGACTTAGATAGTAGACTTGACCAGAGGGGGTTTTTCTTTTCTCTCTTCTTTGTAGCCTCAAGACGTCACATAGGAAGCGAATAAAAATGGAGAAGACTCCGCGTTACACACAAAAGGAAAGGAACATGGTTCTCGGATTTGCTGCACAATACAAGGACGTCATCGAGAACAAGCGAACAGACGCGGAGTCTAATCGAAAGAAGGATGAAGTGTGGCGGGTAATAGCCAAAGAGTTCAACTGCCGGGTCTATCATCAGAGATCGGCCAAGCAACTCCGCCAGTTGTACAAAAACATGAAGCTTCTGCTGAAGAAAGATCTGTGTGGCGATGGCAAGAACTCAAAGTCTTTTATGGACATTCTGGAAGCATTGTCGCAACAGGAGTCTATAAACCAGTACCTCTCGTCGAATGGTTCCCCCAGTGGCACGCCATTCAACGGGCGACAGCCGTCGAAAATCGAGTTCGATGGTGATACCAAGGTGAACATCTTCAGACTTTTGCTTTATCTTCATGTCCTCATCATTTTATCTTTATTTACAGATGGCCAGCACGTTCGACAACGATGTAATTGTCATTAAGTCTGAAGATATCAGTGACAATGATCAATCGTCGTCGGTGCACAATGGTGACATGGACGACGACGACGATTGCCTTAGCAACAAAGACATCCCCGAAGTGTGTCTAGAAGAGGAGGACGAAGAGATCTTTGGCCGAACGCCTGCCCAGCCAACACCTGACATAATGATGCGCAGCTTGCTGAACAACAGTCGAAAGTCGAACCACAACAATCAGTCTCACGGGATGCACGGGAGTTGCAATACGTCGGGTCCGTCAAATCACATCCATCAAATACCCCCCGACTGCACGACGAACAAAAACGATTTCCTTCTCAATCTGGCCATCGAAGAGCGGAAACGCAAAATCGATCTCTTGAATGCACAAATCGAGTACTGGAAAACACTCACCCGAAAACTTGAGGTCACAGGCGGTGCCTGTGGCCAGCATAGCAGCTGCACACCATCGTGCCATTGCCATTTACCCAAGATGAATGGCCACAACCAAAGCTAGTCACAGCATTCAGCAGCTAATTTAATTTATTTTGTACAACAAAACCGGCACACACAAAAAACGCGTAACTTTGTAAGATGATTTCTGTTTATGTTTCAAAACTCCCAGTGTCAGTAATAGGTCGTCTATTCGGTGTAGAGAGATGTACAAATGTGGTTCCTAATCTAGTCTAGTATTTTGCGTATAAGCCCCCCAAAGAAACACAAGAACAACCAAAGTATGTTTATTTTTTTTATCTTAAGTTTGCCATGAAACATTTTTATTTATATAAAAAAAAAACAAAAAGAAGAAAACAATAATTTACATTTAAGTTTAAGAGCTCACGTTAATGACGCGATGCAATTATTTTGTGCTTCTCTGCGGAGTTAGTTAACTTGTAGCCCCATGTGTAGTGTTTTTACAAAAAAAAAACTAAATATATTATATTGAATGTCCTTGTCTTTATGTATCTATTCGTTTATTTATAATCTTGTACTGTTTAGAATTAATTCTTTTTCTCAGTTTTATTCTTAAACAAGGCGGAACTTAATAGAGTATGTTTGTAAAGTGAAAGAAACACATGAAGTTGAATTTATCAATATCAGTAATCAAACTAAAGAAAAACCAATATATATGTATGAATTCCTAGTCAGTAAATTATTTTTTAGTGTAATAAAGGTGAAACTAATATGGATTTGGTATATTATTCCTCAAAATCATTGTTCACTTCTTGAGGCTAGGCGCATACACACAATTTTCACATCGACTAAATTGTTTATTGTTTGTCACCTGAAATAAAAGACTCGTTCTTTTTCACGGTCCGCGCCTACGCGAGGTTCTGACAAGCCCTCCGAGAGTGTTATTTGTCTTAAAATACTCAAATCTCAAAGTTCCGTTCGGATCCGGCAAAAAATTGTAGGTCCCTTGTGTGTGCATAAATTAACACACACAGCATACACTGTTGATAAGTTGGCTCTGCTTCACCTCGAGCTGTTGCGCCACTTAATTTATTTATTTATTTATTTTTAATATTGTTTATTCGTTTATTTATTTATTCTAGCAGTTCACAAAATTAATTTATAAACTCTTAAATAAAATAAATAAATAAACTCTTAATGAACGAAAGGCATTAGGGTGACAAGACCATAGGGTGTCAATGCCATTGGCAATATTGTTTATTCGAGTCGACCTGCCTCACAATTTTTACTTTAGTTTCTGGATTACGGAAACTCACCTTATAAAGGGGTCTGGACCCAAGCTAAAAGGTTACAATGGCTGTCACGCATGTAAAAATTGACTCTTTAGATTGCAACATTGCATCTTGTTATTTCCCGCCGGGATATAGAATGGTGGAAGACGATTTTGATTGTATGTATGACTCTATTGGGTCCAATTTCATCATTGGAGGCGACTTTAACACAAACCATAATTTTTGGGGTTCAAGATGCGATTCTACAAGAGGGCCTTTTCTCCACGGGAAGCCAACGTATTGGCCAACCGACAGGAATAAAAAGCCTGACCTTGTCGATTTCTTCATCGCTAAAGGGTACTCCGAATACTCTACGCGTGTCGAAGAATGTTATGACCTTTGCTCAGATCACTCGGGAGTAATCTTGAAAATGGGTCGAAGACCGAAGAAAAAAGAAGGAGCTCCTAGATTAGATGGGACGCCTTCAGAAAGGACAGTAAGGAAGATGTTGGCTTGAATGGGCAAAAGAAGAACATTCAAGGTACTGGCTGACGTTCAAAGCAACAACGCGTAATCGGATAGCTTTAGAATGAAAAAAGACCGTCAAGTATGAGCACATACACCACCGAGCGAACTGTGGGCTCTTGTTGAAAGTTGAGCTCTTCTTTACTTTTCTGTTTTGTGTAAAATTCTATAATTCTATAAGAATTATTGCCTAATATACAGGGTGTTTCCTAATTCGATGCCAATACAAGAAAAAATCTTTCCACAGTATGGGCCTATCTCTAATTTTGATATCATTTATTGGGAATTTAAGAAAACACCTACTTTGAGGTACCTTGACCCATATTAACACAAATATCTCCGCTTTTACTTACAACAGGAACTTAATTTAGAACTTAAATTTTAGAAATAATAATATTTCTTTAAACTGTGTTAAAATAAAATTGATGGCTTTTTTAACTTTAGAATTATTTACTCTTTAGTCGGATCCTTTTTCCCTGCCCAAGGCATTTTTTTGACTTTGGAGTCACATTTTTGCAAAAAATGTGTTATAAACATATCGATAAATTTTTTTTCTGGTGAACCCAATAATACTTAACAAAAATTGCTGCAACAAGGTACCTGAAAAACGCACAAATTTTACGATACTTGGGAAAAGCCGTAGCAGGTAAAATTATGAAAAATTATTTTCACGAAGCCGCGGTAGGTATAAGTTGGAAATATGATTTATTAAATACTTTTATAACCGCAGTTGACAATAAGAAACATTTTTTGACAACGTATTTATAATTTGCGTAGGTTTTTAGAGAATGCATTTTTATTAAAC
Source organism: Neoascia interrupta (assembly GCA_947623515.1). NCBI lineage: Eukaryota > Metazoa > Arthropoda > Insecta > Diptera > Syrphidae > Neoascia > Neoascia interrupta. The sequence continues at coordinate 117,354,989 of OX392463.1, read as the reverse complement.
TACATGATAAAACCGTAATTCCCTTACCGTTTTTCTGTTAAATCTCAAAAAGGATTAAGTTTGGGATGGGCGCCTGCTTTGAAAATTTACCTAACGAAAATTGTATAAAAGGTAAGAAAACCAGATTAAATTCATCAGTTTAATTTTTGAAGCCGAGGTTACACAACAGTTGTTTAGAAACCCTACTTGAAATGGCATCTTTTACATGAGCTCTATATTAACGGGCTCATGGGGATTAAGAATACCTAATCCCCGTGTATTTATTAGAATACCTAATCCCCGTGTATTTAATTCGTTTCGAAGGCTTCGGGAAACGGGATCTGTTTCAACAAGACTAACTAACGCAGGAGCTTCACCAAGAAGAGTTGCGGTTGATGAAAAAATACTGGAAGCTGTTTCAAGTGATCCATCAATCAGCATCAGGCGCTTATTTTGGTTAGACGAAAAGTACGGTGGTCGTTGGATAGGAAGAATCAGTTTACTTGCCTGCAAGATATCCGGACCTTACTATTATGGATTTCTTTGCATGGGGGAGAATGAAAGAAGCTGTTTACTCTACCGAAGTATCAACTTTGAACGATTAAGTGAGGCAGCAGTTAGCTTCAATAATCGCAATTCAAAGACGGGCTCTGGCATGCATACAAAATGGAGTGGACACTTTGAGCACCTGATTTGATTGCTTGGTCACCTTAATAAAAAAAAATTAATTATAAACCAAACGCAGCCTTTTTATCCTTAATAATGGGAATTGAAAACTATGAATCGGCTTTTGCTTAATTTTCAATGCTACGGCTTTTCCCAAGTATCGTAAAATCTGTGCGTTTTTCAGGTACCGTGTTGAAACAGTTTTTGTTCAGTATTGTTGGGTTCACCAGAAAAGAAAATTTACCGATATGCTTATATCGTATTTTTTTTTTGCAAAAAAGTGACTTGAAAGTCAAAAAAATGTCATGAGCAGGGACAAAGGATCCGACTTAAGAGCAAATATCTCGAAAGTTAAAAAAGCCGTCAATTTTATTTTAACACAGTTAAAAGAAGTACTATTTCTTCTAAAATTAAAATCCTAAGGTAAGTTCCTGTTGTAAGTCTTGGCGGAGATATTTGTGTTATTATGGGTCAAGGTACCTCAAAGTAGGTGTTTTCTTAAATTGCCAATAAATGATATCAAAATAAGAGATATAGGCCCACGCTGTGGAACGATTTTTTTCTTCAATTATACCCAGAAATCTTATCCCAAAGTATTGGCATCGAATTAGGTCAAATTTGTTGGTTGATGTTGCATCATTTTAGTCAGTCAACTATAGTGTTTTCAAGCACATCTCGGAAACCATTTACTATTTTAAAACTGATTAAGCTTTAATTTTCGATCTTAGAAGATGGACTACTCCCGTTATTTACGTGAATTTTTTACCTTTTATCGTTTCAGAGATAGAGGAGGACAGGAACGTTTTCTTGGCATTTTTTTATCATTTTCAAAATTTCAATAAAACAGCGATTTCAAAATTTTTTTGAACTACCATTCGACTTTTTTTCAATTTTTCCAACCAACTGCCCTCTTGGGAAAACGGTAAAACCTAATGTTTTTTATTTCATTTGTTTTATAGTGCTAAAAAAATTTGGGTTGCAAACGGAAATTTTGGAAATTTATAATGGAGTTAGCTTGCTTTGTAAACGTTGCATACTTTAACCATATTTAAACAATAACGTTATAACGGTTAAGAAAATAAAAATAAATAAAAAATTGAAAATGTTTTTAGGTTTTTGAGTTAAAACTTTAAAGTTTTTGAACAATCAAAGTTTTCTATAGTTTTGTGTAAAATTCTAATCTAATATTCTAAAGTCTATCTTCTAAAATTCTAATTCAGAAGATTTACTTTGGCTGTTACTTATTTCAAAATTATGCTTTGTACCGTTTCCGAGATAGAGGGGGGATAAACGTTCTTCTGACCTTTTTTCAGACACGTTTTTTCGTCAGTTTTTGCGACTTTTTTTTCGAAAATGTGTTAAAACGGTAGTATTAGAACTCTTTTGGAAAAATATGACTTCAGCACTTGATTAATTTTGAGTTGCTTTACTCGCATGTTTAATATCGGCTTTGTGCACTGAGCGATTTAAAAGTAATGGCCTCGAACTCTTCATTTATCAAAAACTTTTCAATATTTTCAAAAACCGTTCTTTTTTTTTCATAAAAAAGCTCAATACATATTTACTTGACTTAAGTTTCTATTTTAAAGTTCTTGCCTGCTAAACCTCGCCAAATAAGTACGTAAAAACTTTTAGTCCATTTTGGTATGAAATTTCAAACTGTAATTAAACCGTTATGAATGTGTGCATGAAAAAAATTCCCCAAGTATGCGTTCTCTGACTATTCCCGAAATTTATAAGCACACCAAATTTCGTCTTTCTTCGACTTTCCGTTCAGAAGTTATAAGGCGCTTGGAGCACTAGAAATTAAAAACTTAACAGAATCGGAAACATGGTTTTTCGGAATAACTATAAAATCTCGAATAGCGAAAAAAACCCTTAGATTTTGAAAAAAACGCTACATAACAAAATCGATTTCCTTTGACCTCAACTATGAGCCATTAACGGGAATACGACCTATTGCAAGTCACCCTGTATAGTAAAATTAAGCTTTTAAACATTGCAAGTAAAGTGCAACCACACCCACATGGGTTTTTTTTGCATTTTTTAAATGCCAACTGCAATAAGCAGGATACTTACTAGGACATTTTTTATTTTCTATGCTTTTTAAGTAAAATGGGCGGATTTAAGTTTTTTTTACACTCGTACTGTTTCGGGACGCACAAAGCACAGATATGAAGTTTAAAGGTCCTAGCTCAAAATTTAAGGCCTTTTAACTACCAGCAGACGGACGTTCGGACATGATTCATTTCATTCGACTTGAAGGCTGCCTGGTGTTAACGGCAGAGTTTGGCTTGCCCACCTTTATTTACATTGTACCACGCAATCGCTGCTTCTCGTTGCGTGGAAGAACCGTGGAAACAGGGACAACTTTCGTTTAGTCTAGTGTAGCTTAGAGGTTAAGATAGCATAAGGATTAGAGTAGGTTGTGTCGGGGGTTCTTTAGGTTAGTTAGCTTTAGTTTCGCGCGTCCTAGTTTCCATCCTTCCTCCAGGGTGACTAGTTGGAGACGGGACATCACTTTCTTTTGCTCTTTCTTTGTTATTACCCCCCTTTTTTAGGTTCCTCGTTGGGATTTAGCTTCTTCTCTTTTCTGTAAGGTTGGCAAAGCACGATCTCATGTTTGTTGAGTGGGTGGTGCAGTTTGAAGGGAAAAATTCCCCCTTCCTGCCGGTGAGTTTAGCTGAGTCTATCGGAACGTGCCGCCGTCCTTCATACTGCCACCAAGCCGGCCATAAGGCCCCAACCCAACTCGCAACAATGTCATAAGAACTAAGCCAAAAATTAAAGAAGCTGAGTTTCGAAGCTAAAAATTTTTAATAAATCCCAGGAACCGAGTTTCGTTTTCTGTTCTTGCTAGGATCCATGGCACCTGAAAAGCTAACAACAGAGATGTGACAGAAGGCTACAAAAAAATTGATACAATATCTTTACGGTTTACAGCCAAAACGCATGTCTTACCAAATTTGCCAAAGAGTGAACCGGAGGTGCATCAACCGAAAACGATAACAATTGAAGGAAAAAATTGGAAACAACACACAGAAAAACATGATGAAGATAAGGTGAGTTTATATTTATGATACCTGAATAATACTAGAGCCAGTCGAACGTTAACTTTCAATACAAATTTATTCAAGATCAATATAAGTTACAGTTAGACCTTTATTATTTCTTTATGTAATTTTCGGCGTTTTGTCCCTAAAAATCGTTCCTTCGTCTTCTGACACATACTGGCTTTCCATATGGTCTTCAATGCAAGTCTTTAAAATCGTTGACGTAACCACACAGTCTCTGTTCAGAGCCAGGCTTTTGTGGCAATGCACTATGGCCTCCTCCAGGTTGCCCATCAGAGCGTATATGAACCCGATTGCCGTGTAGGTTTGCGATGACTGCGGCTTCAAAAGCAGCGCAAACTGATGATGCTTCAAGGCTTCTTCGTATTTCTTATTCTTTCGGCAGCAATGTCCCAGATTATTGAACAGCGATTCCCATTTGGGTGAAATGTCCTCCATGTTTTGGTTGGAACGTGTTGTCACGATCTCCACCGTGGCACGGAAGATGTCCTCGGCGCTCTCATAGCACTGATATTCGTATTTGATGATTCCCAGCTCGTGAAGGATGAATACGTCCAATGGAGCCACGAACAGCGCTTTGTAAAAGAACTGTTCGGCAAGTTCGAGATTCTTTGTCATTCCACATTCGACGCCGATGTAAAGAAGTGGCAGGTGGCAGCCGCGCATTAGTTGTGTGGCCTTAAAGTAAGCAGCCATTGCCTGATCGTGCTCGTTTTCCTTAGCGAAGGAGTGGCCATATGCCAACCAGGCTGGGCCATAGAGCCGGTCAAGCGAGGTGGCTTTCAGCAGATATCGCCTCGCCGGATCGCTCTTTCCGATCAAGTCGTAGTAGCATCCAACGGCGTACCAGGAGATTGCCTTGTCTGGATAGTTGTCCACCAGTTTGTGGGCCAAATAGAAGAGCTTACTGCAGTCCTTGAGTTCAACCAGGCACCCAATTTGGACCGTCAGTCCATCCCTGTGGTGGGGATCGATTTTCAGAAGCTCGTTCAAAACGTGTAGACATTGCTTGTACTCGCAGTTGTAAAATAGTTTCAAAGCCCTCCCAGCCAGCAGATCGGTGCTCCTTTCTATGCGGGCCAAGCAAGCCGTCAATGGAATCAAGTTAGCTTCGTCCATGTCCTTTGCTGCACTAAAGTTACTGAAGTTCATTCGGTTCGAGTCCGCTTCGGCGGGAAACACTTTCGAGAGGCTATTGTTTAGGAACGAAGACTGGACGTTTTTCAGATCCTCAAGGAGTTTATTTGCCGGTGAAAGGATATTCGCCGGCGCCACTAAATTCGAGATCTTAGTTTTGTTTAGCTGCACTTCGTGCGGCAAAGTTTTCATTATTTTCCCCGTCAGATCCTTGATTGACTTGAACTTATTGAAACGACTATTCGCAAGATTTTCTGCATTCATGTCGGTTCCATCGGTCTCGTAGTACTTCTTCAACTTGCTCGAGTACAGAGTTGAGACCAATTTGGTTTCTGCCTCAGTGCACTGTTGGTAGAAGGGCAAATGCTGGAGCAATTCATTCTCCTCGCTGGCCATCAACATGTCGTGTTGAGTCAGCGCATCCAAGGCCTCGAAACAGAACACAGATTTATGCAGTGCTTGAACATAGTAGTCCACAGCAAGTCCACGATTATCCATCGCCTCGTAGATTTTCCCCTTGAAATAAATAATCGAGGCCAGAACATTGTTTTTGTTTACCTCATCCGACCAAATGCTGCTATTGTCTCCATGGCCGGGCTTGCCGACAAACGATGTTGACAGAAACTCAAAATCAATGGTGTTCATAAGTGTGATGGCCTCATTGTATTCCTTGGATTCGTAGAGGCATTCGAGGATCAGATAGAAGCACATGATGTTCGACTTTTCTAGACCATGAATTTTTATTGTGTACACCGCACGTTGGTACTCTTTTAGCAAAAACATGCAATTCGCCTGCATGTAGATATCCCGAGGGTCGTTTTCACTCATCAAGGACACTTTTTCGGCCCAAAACAACGCCGTGTTGTAGCGTCGCATATCGACGAAAAACTTTACAAGCTTACGGAAGTCTTCGATATTGATGAAGCCTGAAGTGGATTTGTTAAAAGCTGTGGACATCTTGACTGGATTATGTCAAAGAAACGAATCTCTCGATCTGGAATTTGGAACTTTGTTTGAATTCGGAAATGTCTCACAAGTCGGCGTCTATCCGTCAAAATTAACAGCTGTTTCGTGAAAATTTGTGTGTTTACATCAATGTGGGAGCGAGACGAAACTATACACACAGTTCAGGAAAATAAAAAAATTATAACAATATTTTTCAGCAATTTTTGTAATCGAGGGACTCGATCAATAATTTATTCAAGCCAAGTTAAACACTGAAATCTGTTTTGATCACGGTTTATTGTCCGGTTAAAATATGGCGTAATACAGTATCCACCTTTAATAACAGAGACTTGTAAAAGAAGTTCAAAAATAAATCGCAGTAACAACCCAACACTCAATGAGATCAACTATGACATCTCTTTTTCTTTTGTTGGAGGTTGCTACTATCCGATGGAGCACTCAGACACAACTACTGGTCCATTGTACTACCATGCAGACACCTTACATTAATGTATTTAGTTTACCCGTCTTTCGAAGAAAGATGAGAAGGAGCTTCAGTGATGAAGAGCTTAGGTGTTCGGCACTCACCACGTCAGCCCCAAAGATCCGCCACCTGATGCGAGCAAAGGCAGGACAATTACAGAGAAAGTATGTTCCGCTGTATCGTCGTCCTCTCCACAGGCTAGACAGGTGGTGGTTTCGCTTAAGCCTAACACATTCAAGTGTCTAGCAAAAGCTTGGTGGCCGGTAAGGACGCCTACACGAAGTCTGCAATCGATTCTCCTAAGAGATAGAAGAAAAGACGCTGACCCCTCGCAGATGTCCGGGCGTAGTCGTTTAGTCTGTCTGCACCCATCGCAGTCACGCCAACGAGCCCTGTGCTCACGAGAAACCCAAGTATCAATGGAAGACGTGACAACAGATACAGGCAGGCCTAAAGCAGGTTCGGGTCCTGAGAAAACCTCTTCTGAGCCAAGTCTGGCAAGCTCATCAGAGATCTCATTTCCCTGGATACCAGTGTGACCTGGAACCCAAACAAGATTCACTGCATTTAGCCTTCCTGAACGAGGTAAGAGGGTTGAGCAACGCATTTAGAGCGGCTTGGCTGTCACTGCAAACGCATATGCTTCTTGCCCTCCACCTGTTAGTCACAATATAGCGCATAGCCATTAGGATAGCGAAAATCTCCGCTTGGAAGACAGACGCATATTTACCTAAGGGGTAGTGGAGTCTAATGTTCTCGCTTTCCACAAAGACTCCAGCACCAGACCCCTGTCCGGTTTTGGAGCCATCCGTGAAAATACGATGGCATTCTTTCCCTGGCTCAGAGTCTGGCCGAAGCCATTCCAATACCTGAGGAAAGTTGACTTGGTAATTTTGTCGCAAAAGGATTTCTGGGGTCATTGCGTCAGAGGGCATGTCCATAAGACAGGGGTCAAAGGACAATTCTCTAACAAGTTCTTCAAAATTCCAATGCGTGTGGTACCAAAAACCACCTCTCTTTAAGCGAAAGATGGTTTTCAGCGTACACCCCATGATTAATATATCAAGGGGGGGGGGGGGGGGGTTAGTTCATCAAAGCATAAGAGCAAAGCCCGGCGTGCTAGGGAAGGCCCCTGTGCAGCCAAGACAAGCCGTTCTTTGGAGTTTGGCAAAAGAGGCAGTAACCGATGCGTATGAGAGGAGTGGTCTAACCATGGCAGTATAGATCCAGAGGACCCTTTTCGGAGATAAGCCCCATGTCTTGCCAAAAGCGCCTCTGCACTGCCAGAAGGTGGACAATGGTTTTTCGGTTTTGCATTCAACATGCTTGGACCATAGAAGTTTTCTATCAAGGATTACTCCCAGATATTTGACTTCATCGGATATCGGGATAGTGACACCTTTAAGCACTAGTTGAGTCAGACCAGTGACCTTCCTCCTTCTCGTAAAGAGAACAACCGTAGTTTTAAGAGAACTGAAAGCCCATTCCTAGTGCACCAATCATCGATCAAGTCCAGGGATCTCTGCGCCTGAGAGCACACAGTCCCTAGGTTTGAGCCGACAGAAAGAACGGCGACATCATCCGCGTAGGCTTGTGTGTAGGTTCCAGGAAGGTTGAGAGCCGATAGTAGAGAGTCTACAACCATGCACCATAAAAGGGGAGACAAAACACCACCTTGCGGGCAGCTCTTGTTTACCCCAGTTATGACGCACTTGCCACAATCTGCTTCGGTTATCAGCGTCCTGTTCATTAGCATTGCCCTAATCCATTGAATTAATGTTTCATCTACACGATGTTGTCTGGCTGAGTTACTCATGCTATCAAACGTCGCGTTATCAAAAGCACCCTCAATATCGACGAAAACGCCCAGCACGTACTTCTTCTTGTCAAGAGCACATTCAATCCTACCAACAAGGTTTTGAAGCGCAGTTTCGCAGGATTTTCCGCGCTGATAAGCGTGTTGCATCTCAGAAAGAGGGTGCAAACGAAGAGCAACTTTGCGCACGCGCAGCTCAACCAGTCTCTCTAAGCTTTTCAGCAGGAAGGAAGACAGACTTATGGGTCTGAAGCTTTTGGCTAGGCTATAGTCTGACTTACCAGGTTTTGGTATAAAAACGACTTTAGCCATACGCCAAAGGGTGGGTATATAAGCCAAGGCAAGGCTCGCAGTGAAAATTCTTTTCAACGTGGGCAACAGCTGACCTAAACCTTGCTTCAGCACAACCGGGTAGATTCCATCTGGACCAGGTGACTTAAAGCTCTCAAAAGATGCAATAGCATATTTGATAGCGTCATCAGTCACCACTCTAGATGCAATGTACCAGTTAAGCCGCGTTATGTTCGCTGGTTCTGCAGTGGCCACCGTTGCCGGTACCACTGAAGAGCACGTGGTGACCTGATTTCCGGGAAGTGAGTCTCAAGGAGAAGACTGTAATTCTCCGCCTTGGTCTCAGTGTAGATACCATCAGGTTTGAGTATTGAAGCGAGTCTGCTTGGTCTGTTCCTCTGAAGAACTTTCACAAGCCTACTAGTTTCACTTAGAGATTCGATCTCGTCACAAAATTTTTTATAAGAGTCATTTTTCGACTTGCGAATAAGTCTCTTAAAATCCTTTTGCTTTGATCGATATAGATTCCAGTCTTCTACTAAATTGGTTTTTAAGGACCGATTCAGGAGCTTCCTGGTCTCTTTGCGAATACGCTACAGTTCGGCATTCCACCAAGGTACCGATTTTCTACGGAGGTTTTTCGTAACTTGGCACGCGAGTTCAAAACAACGGGTAAGGATGCTGTTCAGATTTTGAGCAGACATCTCTACCCCTTGTCGTGAACTCAGTTTGAGTGGAACTTGAACAGAGTGGCCAAGCTCCTCTCTAAACTGTGACCAATTCGTTGTTCTCGGATTTCTCCTCTCTTGCAAAGGTAGAACTTCGCAATTGATTTGAAATTCGATGTATCTGTGATCTGACAGGGTGCTATCTGGCGATACCCACCATTTTGCGATAGTCCTTGAAAACTTGTTGGACAGGGTAAGGTCAATTACCTGCTGTCTCCTGGCGGTAACAAAAGTGGGTCTGTGACCCAAATTATTGATGGTAATGTCAGACGATAAGATGAATTCCAAAAGACGATCTCCTCTTGCGTTACATTTGCTGCTGCCCCAGACAGTATTCTGAGCATTAGCATCGCAGCACAAGACGAGACACAATCTTTTGGATTCACAATAATCTACAAGCTCAACAACTGCCTTTGGTGGAGGAGGAGTCAAAGAGTCATAGGGGAAGTAGGCCGAGGCAACGACAAAGGTTCAATGACCTCGGCAGAAGCCATGTCCATGCCCACGACCACAAATTACTTAATGAATTAGATATTCAACTAGACTGGAAAGCCGAGGGGCCTACAAGCTGTTGCCATGGATATACCTGGAAAACTACGCATACTCGCACATTTTTTCAATGTATTCCACACTTGAAGAGATTTACCACGAAGTTCAAGTGATTCACCACAAAACATGGCGGAATCAGCTTTTTGATCCGTCTACCGGACAAAAATTGTAACAAATTCCAATATCTGGAAGTCGCCACATAATGGGTCGTGCTACATTAATGTTTTTTTGCTAGAGACCTTAAAATCATTTTTATCTTAATTGTATTCCAGTTATACATTATGTATTTCAAATGCCTTCTAAATATTTTCATATATAGTTAAAAACAAAATACAAAATGCGCAAATGAAACTAATTCTTTACTGCCTAAATGCCTGTGCCTCTGATAAGTTTGTGTTTTATGTTACCGGATTAAAATACCGGAGCAAAATTTACGGTTAAGTACCAATAAAATGTTTTCTACATGTTTTGACGAAATCAATCGTTAGTATACTCAAAAGTAAAAGTCATTAGAAAGGTGCAAAGGCACTTTTATTATTTTTATTATAGCTATAATTTGAATTCATTATTCGAACAAATCAATATTATGATATAATTGTCATCCTTGTCCTTCCAAGTCGATATTGCATGCCAAAAGTCAAATTGGCAACTGAGAACAGAAGAATAATGCCACTTTTGAGTGAACCCATTTCGTAAGAAAATCATTAGCACATTGAAACTGATTTCTGTCAGTGAAATAGCAAAGTAGTCGAAAGAAAAATGTTTATGTATATTTTTGTAGGTAACAATAGAGATTGACACCAAAAGAAGCATTCATTAAACAAACAAATTTAATCACAAGTAAAAAAAAGTTTCAGTGATGCAATCCAATGAAAGCTATATTTTATGCTTCTACACTTCTTCATTTTTCTCAAATTTGGGAACGCTTAATATTTTACGCAAGTAAAAATCAAAAGCCTTTTCCTAAAATGGAAGTTTTCTCGATTGTTTCCTAACTGTTGCTCTTGTTTTGCTGAATAACTAATATTTTCTGCATTCCTACATAATTAAAAACTAAACATCAATAACACATGAACGATTCTGGAGAAAAGAAAAGCCAACTGCGTAATAATAATAATAAGCGTCTCACACGCATTCACCGTCACAAAACCGAAAAGCATAAACAACAAATAAACAAATAGGTTTTGGGGAAAAGGGATCGCACAAGTTGAATATTTAGTTATTAAGTAATTTGTGACCCGAACTATATTGAAAAAAAGACCAAATTCGTAAAAATATCCAATTACGTCATAAACATTCCAGTATTTCCAGGCACATTCAAATGAACTAAATTTTACGATTTTGTAGTCTCAATGTAGGCTCACCCCAGTTGTGGGCAAAATTAAAACAGAATTGTCATTTTGACTTTAATGACTTGTGTGTTATCTTTTATGACTTTTTTAAGATATGTATTTAAATTTTTCAAATTTCAGTGTAAAATTCACCTCGCTATTTTGGCGGGCTCTCAAATTTTTGTTTACTTTTCTCACACGTATTCACCGACACGGAACTCAAAACAACAACAACAAATAAACAAATGGGTTTTGGGGGAAAAGGGACGCTTTAGTTGAATATCTAGTTATTAAGTAATTTGTGCCCACGACCAAACAACTACCATCTTCATTAAGACGATTTTTTCTTGGTCTATGCGAACGGACAATCCAGGCTTTTGTGTCGAGGCCAGGATTCTGGGCTCGCAAACGCTTCAGCACATCCGCCGTTTTCCCCAGTTTCCCAGGGATCCAGCAGACGGCTCGCGTTAGCTTGGGTGGCTTGTAGACCTCAAAAGTTGAGGTCCCAAGGGGAGAGATTTTCGACACCATACTGCATAGCCATTCAAAGGTTTGCTGCGATGTGGTCTTCACCCAAAAGGTTCCGTCCTTCAAACCACAGCTCTGCCTCAGCAAGTTCTAACAGTCGAGTTTTGCAGTGTTCGCACTCCGCAGCACTCAAACTGTTGTCATTACCTGCTTTCCCAATTCGAACTGCTAAGGAGGAGACAGCAGCATTCCGATAAGAACGCCTCTGATCTCCCACCTAAGCTGTCGTGCGTTCAAAAGGTTTTCCAGGTTCAGTGGCACACTGACCTTCAGGACCGCCCGCGTCGACACCGTTCTGTCCACTAGTGCTGCAGCCTGTTAAGGTCACATCACCAGCATCCATCACCAGTGCACGGGCAGCACTGACGGTTTGTGCGTTTCCTGGACTCATGCCCGTGGGAGTGCTCGCGACGTCCGGTTTCGATCCGCCAGCACTGCACCCTTCAATGGGAGAGGCACCGGCTTTACTCGGAGACCGGGCGCAAGCAGACACAAGGGCCTGAGGGGTTGCGTTACTCGTAATGAGCTTGGGTTTTTTCTTGCTTTTCGGTTCAGCAGAAGAGGAGGCGATGTCCGATGTAGAGGACTGATTCCCTTCAGTTGGTGAGACTTCCAGCGACCTGTCCCGCTTTATGGAAATCGCCGAAGAGCCGACGGGACTAGCAGCGCCTTCAGCCCGTAAAGCTTCTTTGCGCGACTTATCGATCTGCCGCTTCCTTTTCCTCTTCCGCCGACCCTTAGTTTGGCGCACCTCAGAGCCCGCCTCTTCCGGAGCCCGTTCAACCATAAGGGTATTCCGAGTCGTCGCGTCAGTAGCAGTGCACTGGGTAGCAGCCTCACTCATGCTCAGATTTCCGAGCGAGTCGGATACCGAGCTACAAGAGTCGAAGGGTATATCAAAAATGAATGTTGGGGCCTATGACATCACTTTCTCAGGAATAAACAAAAGATCTATTTTAAAAACTACAATAAACTGTAAAAAAATATGTATGCAAATTCAACGTGCAAGAATACTTTATAACAAGGTTAAATTTAAATCTCCTGCTGAAAAGATAACAAATCGTGTAATAAGTCTCGAGATTTAGGAGGGATTTAAAGAAGATTTGCCTTAATCCCGGATAAGTGTCAGGTGGTGGAAAAACCTTAGAAGTGTAATTTATGGCATAATGAAACTGTCACCATTAGTAAAGAGAATAATGTCTCAACCGGACATAAGATTAATTTCTATACAATTTCATTTCGTCGCCATTTTCTCTTTTCACTCTCAAAAGAAAGTGACTATAACTTCTCTCAGAATAGAGAAAATAATTTCGTTGTAAATATCCCAAAAGAAATTGTAAGTGTCACAGATCTGACATACGTGGACAGTTCCAGTTTCCTTCATCGAGTTTCAAACTATATATTACAAATGTGTGCGAAAAGGGTTAAAAATTGAGATTTATTTTCAATTACTTGACTAGAGGATAGAGGAATTAAATTTCCATCATAATTTATAAATAACGTGATTTTTAGGGGGAACTTTGCCAGAAATTTTTAGGCTAAGATTAGACTGCACGCCATTTTGGCATATTTGACGTACGAATGCTGCAAATATTTTTCTTCTTACGTCAAATATGCCAAAATGGCATGCAGTCTATTACCATGTCTCCACCGAGCACTAATCCGCGATTAATATAAATCTTTATTAAATCCTCTACAAATCACGAGATTTACCATACAAATTTAAATCCTCTCGGCAAGCGATTAAAAATAAATCCTCTCATAAATCCCATTCACCCTATTCATAAACCTATTTTCTGCACCTTTGTAACAGTTTGAGAAAAAAAAAGGAAACTGAAACTGTCCCTGTGCGACATATCTGTCACAAGTACGTTTTCTATTGTGATTTTTACAGAGGAAATCGTTTTTCGCTCCTGGGAAATGACATCGCCCCTCGCTTTTGAGAGCCAAAATGTCAGAAACAGAGTTTTCGTGTCAAATTAATCCTATGTTTGTCCGATGGAGCCACTTTAGGATTTATTTTAAATCGTCTCCCGCTTATCTTCTTTTAATTGTCGGTGGAGACATAGTATAATCTAAGCTTTAGAAATTTAAAAAGAATTCAAAGAATTTAAAGAATTAAAGAATTAGAAATTTAAAAGAATTTAAAAAGAAGAATAAAAATAATTTTTATAGGTAGACGGCAAGGCCATTGCCTTTTACTTTTTATATAGAATATAGAACATACAGAATTATGCCATAGGGAGAAAAACATGTAAAGGGGCCGCCATCTAACGACTTCTTTTTTCAACTAGTGCTTATTTCGTGAATGGTAACACTTAGCTCAGGTCTGATTTGACAGATAATTAGTTTTATCCTTCCTCTGAACGAAAATGGTTGTGTAGTCGCTTGAACAACGCTGGGAAATATACGTTTTCGCTTCGATAAGTGGGCCTGCGATCGACTTAGAGCGGATGCTGATTTTGCCATAAAAAAGTCGTCTTTTCAGATTAAGCTCATTTTTATCTTGGCGGGTATGTAAACAAGCGAAATTGTCGCATTTGGAACACAGAAAGCCCGCACGCATACATTGAAAAGCCGATTCACTCAAAACGAGTCACTGCTTGGTGCGAATTTTGGTCCAGAGGCATAATTGGGCCCTTTTTCTTTAAAAATGAGCCACGAATGGCCGTTACAGTCAATGGCGATCGCTGGCCATGTTGAACGAACTTTTGTTCACAAAAATTGAAGAGGAGGATATTGGCAACATTTGGTTTCAATAGGATAGCACTACGTGCCATACAGCCGAAGCTACACTCAATGTTTTGCGCCCTGCTTTTGAAGATCGTATTATCAGCCGCAGAGCTGATATCGTTTGGCCACCTCGGAGCTGCGATTGGACACCATTGGACAATTATTTGTGAGGTGCCGTAAAAGATAAGTGTTACGCCGACAAACCAGAGATAATTGACGCTTTAAAGAACAATATTCGTAAAGCCATTGGTGAAATACAGCTGCACACAATCGATATCGAAATTGGCTACTACATGGCCAGCCGAGGTAGCCGTTTGAATTAAATTATTTTCCATTATCAACCGGAAGGATTGTACTTTCAAATAAAAAAGAAATTTAAGAAAATATTCAAAATTTTTTTGTATAGCATTTAAAAAAAAATATTTGGCGGACCCCTTACATCTACAACGCAGCGCCACAAATTACTTAATGAATTAGATATTCAACTAGACTGGAAAGCCGAGGGGCCTACAAGCTGTTGCCATGGATATACCTGGAAAACTACGCATACTCTCACATTTTGTCAATGTATTCCACACTTGAAGAGATTCACCACGAAGTTCAAGTGATTCACCACGAAAACATGGCGGAATCAGCTTTTTGCTCCGTCTACCGGACAAAAATTGTAACGAATTCCAATATCTGGAAGTCGCCACATAATGGGTCGTGCTACATTAATGTTTGTTTTGCTAGAGACCTTAAAATCATTTTTATCTTAATTGTATTCCAGTTATACATTATGTATTTCAAATGCCTTCTTAATATTTTCATATATAGTTAAAAACAAAACACAAAAAGCGCAAATGAATCTAATTCTTTACTGCCTAAATGCCTGTGCCTCTGATAAGTTTGTGTTTTATGTTACCGGATTAAAGCTTTAAAAAGCAAAATTTACGGTTAAGTACCAATAAAATGTTTTCTACATGTTTTGACGAAATCAATCGTTAGTATACTCAAAAGTAAAAGTCATTAGAAAGGTGCAAAGGCACTTTTATTATTTTTATTATAGCTATAATTTGAATTCATTATTCGAACAAATCAATATTATGATATAATTGTCATCCTTATCCTTTCAAGTCGATATTATTGCATGCATTTGAGATTAGAGTTGAACATTAAAAGTCAAATTGGCAACTGAGAACAGAAGAATAATGCACTTTTGAGTGAACCCATTTCGTAATTTTTATTTATTTTTTAACAATAGAGATTGACACCAAAAGAAGCATTCATTAAACAAACAAATTTAATCACAAGTAAAAAAAGTTTCAGTGATGCAATCCAATGAAAGCTATATTTAATGCTTCTAAACTTCTTAACTTTTCTTAAATTTGGGAACGCTTAATATTTGACGCAAGTAAAAATCATAAGGCTTTTCCTAAAATGGAAGTTTTCTCGATTGTTTCCTAATTGTTGCTCTTGTTTTGCTGAATAACTAATATTTTCTGCATTCCTACATAATTAAAAACTGAACATCAATAACACATGAACGATTCTGGAGAAAAGAAAAGCCAACTGCGTAATAATAATAATAAGCGTCTCACACGCATTCACCGTCACAAAACCGAAAAGCATAAACAACAAATAAGCAAATAGGTTTTGGGGGAAAGGGGACGCACAAGTTGAATATTTAGTTATTAAGTAATTTGTGACCCGAACTATATTTAAAAAAAGACCAAATTCGTAAAAATATCCAATTACGTCATAAACATTCCAGTATTTCCAGGCACATTCAAATGAACTAAATTTTACGATTTTGTAGTCTCAATGCAGGCTCACCCCAAGTGTGGGCAAAATTAAAACAGAATTGTCATTTTGACTTTAATGACTTGTGTGTTATCTTTTATGACTTTTTTTAAGATATGTATTTAAATTTTTCAAATGTCAGTGTGAAATTCACCTCGCTATTTTGGCGGGCTCTCAAATTTTTGTTTACTTTTCTCACACGTATTCACCGACACGGAACTCAAAACAACAACAACAAATAAACAGATGGGTTTTGGGGGGAAGGGGACGCTTTAGTTGAATATCTAGTTATTAAGTAATTTGTGGCAGCGCTTTATGGCAACGGAGTCAAAATCTGTAATCGCCCAGTAGAGATTGTTGCGTAAATATGCAATTACTTAAGCTTTACTTTAATAGCTTTTGTAAAAGAACAACTAATTAATTAACTACTAGTATGCCGATATGGAATGAAGTTGTTGTGCGTATTTTCTTCTTTGAACCAATCTAAAAATAATTATTGAAATAAAATAACTAGAAAGTGTCCGAAAAGTGTTCCAAAGCTGTGAAGTCCCATTTGAGGCCAAAAGCACTGTTTTCATATCACAATTTCTAATCCGTTTTTTGTAATCAACCCCATATTTTACCCATCTTAGAATGGATGATTGATGATTGGAAAAGTCAGAATGAGATGCCTGGTGGTCAAATATGGAATATGTGAAGATCTAGTCTTCAACACAGATGTCAAAGTTGACAAGTTGACCTACCTTCAATGAACGAATTTATAATTTTCTGTGGGAGCTATTACCTGGTTTGTGAATAAAATGGTTTTTATTCTTTCACAAAAGCAAATTAAACGGAAAATATCATTCCTAAAAAAATATTTTTCGTACTTGCTTGACAAATGGGATGACAACAATAGCTAGCCGTTGACGTGTATAGTATAGGTCTACAGATATTCCAAAATTAGCCGCCAGGGGTATGCCTTCAATCGTCAATTGAGTTTACAGCTTTCTACTTCATCGAAACCATCTAAATTACTGAATAACTGATATTCAACTTGGGGTGCCTCTTGCCCTCCGACACCCATTTGTTTACGTCTTTTATGCCCCAGAACTTAGACTTGGGGTTAATCACGGCTTAACTCGCTAAGTTTGGTGAGTTTATCTCGGATCAACTCTGGAGAAAAGTATGGACTTTTTTAAATGTTTTTTCTGTGTGAAATGGCTGTTGGTTTGAGTATTTCTGTGAAAAATCGCATCTGAGAACAACTCGAACTTCTTTTCCTGTGTTTTTCTATGTGAAGTAAGCTTGAGAGGGTCCATATAATTTCGAGGGTCGAAGATTTTGACAACTTTGTTGACGGAGTTAGCTCTGCACTGAAAAACTGCTTACTGTGTTAACTCCAGATTCATTTCGTTACGGCATTAACAGATCTTGCTTTAAGCCGGGCCTAACTTAGCCAGCACTGAAAAACCGGCCCTTAGTCAATCCTGCAACCGAACTGACCTGACTGCTTATGTTAGTTTTTAAGTCAGAGTATTCGAAATGACTTCAGTCATTTTTCAAATTTTTAAGTTAAAATACTTAGTCTAAGCCTTTAATCAATTGACTCGGACTTATCTGGCTGCGTGCAGTCGACCCAACTTTATGAAATACATGCATTTAGATTTCCATTCGACCTGATGTCGGCATTGTAGTTTTATTTCTCCTTTCAAATATGGTACACTCCGAACAAAGATTTTCGGGGCAAAATACGAAAACGTCGTATGGTTGTTCCTTGTGCGAACAAGAAAGAGATCGCTTATTCTGTTCCTATTTGCACTGAGCAGACTGTGACAAATAGCTGATTATAGCGGTATCTGCTCCAGCGGCTAGTCAGAGCAAGTGAAAAAGAACTAAAAGAACATAATATTCTTTTCTGCTCTTTCCTGTGGCGAGTGCACAGGAATATCATATACGCACAGTTTTTCTTTCCCTTCGTCTTCTTAGCCTGTGTTGGTGTATTATAGTGATTTTTGTTTTTCACATCGTCGGCCAAATTTTTCATTCGGGAAATTCGTTTCCACTATTTTTGCACAAAAATGAAATCGGTTTCTCATCGCAAATAGGAACAAAAGCTGGTTAAATGAAAGACCTTCAATAACCGCAGACTGAATGCAAGAAAAACAGATTTTCTTGATGTTTTCCCGTCTGGGTTTTCTTCGCCCAGAGAAAGATTATGGTGTGGTGTGCTTGTCCCATTAATAAAAATCGAACGGAAAAGAAAATCGAAAAACAAAAATCGGTGAATTTCTAATAAAACAGTGTTGTTTCCTGTGCTTCTTCCTTAAAAGGTTATCAGCGCGAGTGCAGTTAGAGATATTGGTTTTTAAAGTTTTGAGTCATCACACGTCGCACAAGGAATTTTGTTCGTGTCGCTGTCGCCCTTTTCGTCTTTTTGTCGGTTCCATTTGGGTGCTGGCTCTACTAGAGTGCTTCCGGTGCTCTGAACTTCATCGCGGTGTTTGTTTTTTTGTTTTTGTTCGTTTCGTTGTCGTCGAAATTCAATTAGAAGCGGAGATTTAACTTTGAGCAAAGTCATAATTGTTGCATCGTGTTGAACGGAGCTGGCGGGACGAGGGTTCGTCGCCATGGCAGATCTCCTACGTCTGGGCAATATTGATGTAATCCAAAAGGATAAACTTGGATCTCCATCGACCGGATCAGAGGACGGTGGCATGGGTGGCTTGGGAGGTCTGGGCGGACTGGGCGGCGTTGTGGGTGTTGGTGGCATCGCAGTCGCCGGTGGTGGTATTGATCTAGCCGACTTGGCCCACGAGTTGGATCAGGATGAATTCGACGGACCTAATATGTCAAATGGTAAGTTTTTGAGTTTATCTATCTACTATTCTAGTGTGTGCTTACTACCTATAGCCGTGGTTCCAAAGCAAAGTGTGCTCTGCGGAGCATTTGGTAAATTTTATTGCTAGCGTTTCTCGTATATAGTTGTAAATGTAAATGTTTTAATCTTGTCGCCTCAGGAAATATCTAAAACCTGCTCCAAACCTGTACCGTCTTGCGTCGAAAAAGTTGGCTTCCCTAATAGCGTAGAAGCATAAAAATTTTAAAGATTTTATATGAGAACATTAAGGCAACACAGCTAAGAAATTGTTTCGGATCCCTGGGCCGAATCCAAAGCTTTGTTGGATAAAACGAAACAACGAAACAAACGAAACCTTTCCATGCAGAGTCGAACCCAGCTTTAATCGCATGGAAACGTAGTTTGAGTCGACTCGACTATGCTTTGCGAGCCGATTCGAAATTATGCATGGAAACGCGAGTTTGTTCAATGAGCCGAGCAGTCAGATTGAGGCTTTTCTGGGCACATTTGGATGCCATGCTTAACACTCATTCGTAAATCTCGTAAAAGTTTACCAGTTCCGAAAAACGACAACTTTGATTTTTGCCAGGTATACATCTTTCCGAAAATTGACTATATCAGAAAAGATAAAATTCGATAGCAAATGTTACTTCGCCCTTTTTACTACGGAACTTGCCCCTTTATATTACTTGATGGTAATACTTTGTTTCCACCTGACACAAATCCGTAATTTACACAAATATTCAACTAATCTCCAACAAATCTGGGGATTTTCCATACAAATTTTAACCCTCGGCGAGTTATTAAAAATAATTCTCCTCCAAAATCTCCTCTTTTAACCCTTGCCACTTTTAACTTTTTTCGCACATATTTAGAACCAGTTTAAGACTAGAGAAAGAAAACACAAACTAACCACGTATGATAGATCTGTTACAAACATGATTTGATTGGAAAGTTTACAACGAAATAAATTTTTCGCTCCTGGGAAATGTCATTGTCAGTGTCATTGAAGAGCCAAAACGACAACAAAAGAGTGCTCGTATTAAGTAAATCTTATGTTTATCCAGTGGAGACACTACACTCTTTCTAGGTACGTCTCCCGCAAATAAAATTTAAAAAAAGTGGTTGTGCATCAGGCTCTGTGATCTGCTTTCGACCAAAATTAAAATATGCATAGATTTCGTTCATCAATATGCGATGCAGGAAAAGAAGCACACATTTTCGGTAGCAGATGTCTAAATCTAAAATTTAACACCAGCAAACCGCATTGTACCGAATAAAACAGTTGCATCGCGAATTAAATAGAATGGCGCAACAGCTCGGGGTGAACCAGGGCCAAAGTTGCATACCTTCTGAAATAAGTTGCCTCACTTATTACAATGCGTTGTTATAATTTTTTGTCATGTTGCTTTTTTTTTATAAGAAACAATTGAAATTTTTGTATCTTATAAAAAAAAATGTTGGTGCTCTGTCGTCGAGATCTCCTTTTATACGTGCTCCACAACCGAAAAATATGATGGGAACCGATATGACCGATTCAGTTCATTAGATAATGCCTACTCATACCTATTAAGTTGTTAATAAAATTTGGTAAATAAAAACACATAAGGGGTGTTCACACGGTACAACATGTTGTACAACATTGCTTGATGAAAAATTTACAGTTAAAGAAGCCTTGCGTTCACATTCATCAAGCATGTTGTACCTACAACTTCAGTTTTTTTTTTAGGAATTTTTTCCCTAAAAAAAAAATTTCTTTTACCTGCCTAAACCCGCTACAATTATGAAATCGTTAAGTATGTAAATACCGTAAGTAAAAGACTACGCAGGTTCTTTTCTGGTAAGATTAAACCCTGCAGGTAGCTCGATGCTCCCTTCTCTAATTAGGGATCGATAATGCTATTTTTTTTTTTCAACATTGACACTACACTTGCACAAGTTTAAAATCTGGTAGGTACATATTGGCCTAAGCACACCGGCATATGAATATGGGTACATCCCCTGAAGCTTAAGGCTGAAAGCTGGGATTATCTGATCAGTGTGAGAGTCCTCTACCACTCTAAGTCTCCCTGTCCCCTGTGTGCCGTGAATGAAATGAAATGAAAAAATGAAAATTATTCAAGAGACGCAGCAAAAATAAGGGAAATATTTCGTGTAGAATCGAATTTTTGGACAGTTGTCGAGAAAGGTGTCCTGAACAACATACAGAAAGTACTGATGAGTGGGGGCCGGGCAGAGCAATCGGGTGGGCGGATCTATAAAGGTCCCTTAGAAACCAAAGACGATCAGATCTAATCTAAGAATATTCGTGTAAATTTTTTATTTTTTTCAATAAAATTCAATCTGTCTGTTTCCTTCTTGCATAGGCTTTCGTTTAGGTTTTTTTTGCTATGAGTCTTATGGCGTATTCTTTTGGACACCGAACTGCCACACCGAGCTGTCAAATAATAGTCGGCACTCGACAACAATTCCAGCGTGTGTACACTCGGTTTCATTGTGTACAGAACGACAAATACTGCACTGGTGCAATCATCACGTTAGGTGACGAATTGCTTTGACTTCATTTTGTTTTTTTTTCATTTCGTAGGATGATTTTGTTGGCGTCAGTTTTTGTGCTTAAAATTAATTTTGAAAGCTCTAAATTTGAGTTTTTAATGATTTCATACAATTTCAGTCGTGTTGTAAATAATCACGAATGAAAATAGAGTCGATAGGTCACTTCACCTACACAATCAAAGCTACACCCAGCCTCCACCGTCAAATACGACGGTGGCGTAGTTTCGAGTTCGGTGTCGACACCAAACTAATTCGGAGTTCAAAAGAACATTTACATGAGCGCGATTCCGTTCAGGTGTACGAGAAAAGAACAATTTTTTTCTGTATTCCACACCAGTTTCACGATTCGGTGTTGAAAAGAATACGCCATTCGTATATCCTCCTAACACCAACCCAATTGGGTTAAACTAGTACCTGAAACAATCCTTAACAGCATATTTTGCCAATGAAAACGATTAATTTGTGGTTGCCGAAAAGCTGGCATTATCCTGCCAATAAAACTTAAGTTTATAAACATCGTCCGTTTCGTTTTTGAGTACCTCCGCATCAATATTGCTTCCAGAGAAAGAGTAAATATATGTATGTACACTGTGTACCTACAATATAGCATTTTTTAAAGAGACTGTAGATAGGGATTCGCTTTAGATATATTTCCAAAAAATTTAAAAAGGGATCTTTATAACCCCGCTCACCCATTAGCACCGCCCCCACTCATCACTACTTTCGGTTGTTCAGGACACCTTTCTCTACAACTGCGCCAAAAATAACTGCTACATGAATTATTTCCCTCTTTCGGCCTTATTTAGCGGTTCGTCCAAAAATGGAGAAAGGACCTCTTATGGTATCACTCGGTTGTCCGTCCGCGCCGGTAACTTCTGAACGGTGAGTCGTAGAAAGATGAATTTTAGTACACTTATAAGGTCCGTGAACAAAATACGAGGGTAATTTTTTATGTACACGCAACGGTTTAACGACAGTGAATTCTTAAAATACTTGAGCTCATCTGC
Source organism: Neoascia interrupta (assembly GCA_947623515.1). Classification (NCBI taxonomy): domain Eukaryota; kingdom Metazoa; phylum Arthropoda; class Insecta; order Diptera; family Syrphidae; genus Neoascia; species Neoascia interrupta. The sequence continues at coordinate 117,332,544 of OX392463.1, read as the reverse complement.
TTACATCGTGGGGATCAACTGACTTTGAATAAAAATCTCAACGAGGTTTTAGCACTCGATGCCGACGCTTCTACGGTTGATGGCTCGCTGCCGATGTGTAACATGATTTGTCCTAGTGGGTCACTGCCGAAAGGTGTCATGTGATTTATCCTGACACATTAGCCGATAGCTGTGATATGATCGTAATTCGATCCTTCGCGACGGTATCAACTCTATCACAAAGATTGTTCGCGTAGACTGTATGTGTTAACTCAGTGCAATAAATAAAGGGGTTGACTATGACATCTTTGACTATTTGCATGATTTTCGGGTTTAAAATTCTGAAAAATATTCTTTCATTAATTTTAGGTTAGGTACCTACTGTTATATTTTTTTTTTGTAAGTCTTACATCCTTATTCCAAGTGCCTGGAATCGGTTTCTATAAACTCTAAAGTAGCCTTAGACTGGCGTTCGTCTCAAAAGGAGATGTCGGAGCAGTTCAACATTCTCCTGTTTCCTGGGTGCCAGGGCATAGTAACATTCCAGGCAACTGTAAGGCTGAAGAACTCGGCAAACTTAGAACTACTCTCTCAATTTCGCCTGATAAAGGTTCCTTAGGCATTCCAATTTCGAAATGCAAACCCATGATAAAACTGAATGCAATAGAAACAATGCGTTTTTCGTTTTTAAATTTTTTACATATCTTGGCTGCTCAAGTGGTTTGTGCTTGCGTAAAATTTAATTGATAAGATAGAAACAACTCAGAAGCTTAAGGGTCCGCCATCTAACGTTTTTTTCAACATGTCTGATTTGACAGATATGTAATTAGTTTTATCCTTCCGCTGAACGAATATGGTTGTGTATACGCTTGAACAACGCTGGGAAATATTGCGACATTACTTTGAAAATCATGGTAATGTTGCAGAATGTGCGGAAATTGCGCACGGATTTTTTGATTTATTTTTGATTTTTTGTCGCATTTGAGGGAAAAAAACCCGCACGCATATATTGAAAGGTGATACACCCAAAACGAGCCACTGTTTGGTGCGGATTTTGGTCCAGGGGCATATTTGGGCCATTTTTCTTCCAAAATGAGCAAGGAGATGGCCGTACAGTCAATGGCGATCGTTATCGGGCCATGTTGAAAGAATTTTTGTTCACAAAAGTTGAAGAGGAATATATTGGCAACATTTGGTTTCAACAGGACGGCGCTACGTGCCACACAGCCGAAGCTACACTCGATGTTTTGCGCCCTGTTTTTGAAGATCGCATTATCAGCCGCAGAGCTGATGTCGTTTGGCTACCTTGGAGCTGCCATTCGACACCGTTAGACTATTATTTCTGGGGTGCCGTACAAGATGTTACGCCGACAAGCCAAAGACAATTGACGCTTTAAAGGACAATATTCGTGATGCCATTGGTAAAATATAGCTGCACACAATCGATAATGTGCTTAAAAATTGGACCGACCGTGTAGGCTAATGCATGGCCAGCCGAGGCAGTCATTTGAATGAAATAATTTTCCATTATTGCCCGGAAGGATTGTACTTTCAAATAAAAAAAGAAATTTGAGAAAATATTCAGTAGATTTTTTTATAGCATTTTCAAAAAAAAAAAGTTTTTTGGTGGACCTTTTATAAGTATTTGTCAGCACTACCATTTTAGCGATTTTAAGCGTTTCTAAAAGTGCATACAAAATTTCAGCCCGGCTACAGCGCGGCTACGGCGTGGTTTTTTAGCTTTTTTCTGCACTTTTATAGGTAATGCACCAAATTCCGCCCGGCTTTCAGAGAGCCAAAAGGCAGTGCTCAGAAACTACTTTTAAAAATTGAAAAAAATGCATTAAAAAAAAAAAATGTAAATTAGTAGCTCGGGACATTAACTTTAAGTTACTTACTTACTTAAGGTTGCGCTACAGTCCGGGGTGGATTTTGGCCTCAGCCAACAAGCTTCACCAGCCTGCTCAGTCTCTAACTAGCCGTCTCCAGTTTCGCATGCGAAGTTGGCTGAGGTCCTCTTCCACTTGCGTGCGCCACCTAAGTCTCGGTGCTCATCTACTGCGCCGTCCCTGCGGGTGGATTCGAAGATTTTCCGACCTTCTGGCTAGGTCAGTGTCGCTGTAAAGCCCGTACAGTTTGATGTTATATCTCCTCCTCCACTCTCCGTCGTGGAGGAGGAGATATATATGAAGTGTTTTCATCCGCCTTTGATTAACTTTTTGTTAGTAAAGGATTTATAAATTTCCGTTTGGATCTTTTACATGTAATAAAGTAGTTAAACATTCATCGTCCAAAAAATCAAAAAGCTCCTAATTCCACCCGCTTTTTCTAGTTTTTCCTGATTCCGCCCGCCCGTTTTTCCATATAAAAATTTAATTTAAAAAGTATTTTTAGGTATATCCAGGCGACCTGTCATTTTAAGTATGCACTTAAGTAAGCTTCTAGCTCTTAAATTAATTTAGACGTTATTTTTTAAAGGTTTTGGGATATACCGCGTTAAAAATAAAGTATGAGTGCAAACCGTACTCACGCCGAACTTTTCGCTTAAGTTACATTAAGCGTGGTCACCGGGAAACTCGCGGTATATCCCAAAACCTTTAAAAATATGTCTAACAACCGCCAAAGCCTTAAAAGTTATATAATTTAGACGTTGTTTTTTTTTTTAAAAACAGTCAATTAATCTTAGTCAATTTCGACCAAATACTCCGGATATTAAGATAAAAACTCCAGGATTCTTACATCGGGCGGAATTAGGACAACCACGTTTTTTAGCATTCTCCTAATTCCGGCCGATATTCTTTTGCCGAATATCGCCAATAAACTTTAAAAATTCGCTATAATTTTCCTTAAAATTTTGGATAATTTCTTGTGCGTGTGATTTTTTTCATCTGATGTCTCTTAATAACAACGGTGATAATGGGACACACACACACACACACAGTTTTTCAAAAACTTTCAAAAACGTCATCCATATTTCCAACTCTTCATTTCACAAAAAACTTTTCATTATTTCAAAATAATTAAATATTGTCGACAAAGTTTAGTTTTTACTTAACTTGAGTTTCGTTTTTCTAGTTCCTGCTTGCTAAACTTCTCAGAAAAAGTATCGAAAAACATTTAATCCATTTTCCCATAAAACTTCAAACTGTAATTTAACCGTTACCACAACCGTTAAACCAAATTTTGTCTTTCTACGACGTACCGTTCAAAAGATATAACGCCATCGGACGGACGGACTACACTAATTATGTAGTGATACCATAAGAGACCCTTTTTCCATTTTTAGACGGACCGCTCAAAAGGCAGAAAAAGCTAAAAAACCGCGCGTCCTCACCCACTCTGTAACAGTAATATATATCGTTTCGAAAAGACAATTTTTTGAATTTAAAAAAAATATATATATAATAACGCGGATGAAATTTTTCACGGTTTTCGAGATTAGCGTAAAATCGTTTCAGTAGATTTACTAAAATGGTAGTGGTAAAAAATGCCTATAACTTCTGAGTTGTGTCCATGCTATCAACTAAATTTTACGCAAGCATATAAACCACTTAAGTAGCAAGCCAAAACATCTTAAAATTTTCAAAACAAAAAACCCGAGTAACTAAAAAGCTAACCAAACGTATCGTTGCTTATATTGGGGAGTGGCTCTATGGCAAGCCATACAAAATTTTAAATTTAATTTAATTAAAAAACCCGTTTGTCGTTTTTTTTCAGTTAAAAAAATCAAAAAATTTTATTTGTCATCCTGCGGTTCGATAAAAGTTTAAAAATTTAAATTTTTAAAAATTTAAAAATTTAATTTAAATTTCGATATAATTTCGATAAAATTTCGAATATTTTTAAGAATTTTAAACCATCGGGCAAATAGTCAGAGATGTTAAAAACTCGTTTACACAGATGCCATAAAGTAAAATTGTCATTAAAAAAAAAAAAAAAAAACATAAAGTTGCAAATACACTAAACAACATTTTATATGCAAATTAAGCAATAATTGTGCGCAAAGCCTTGAAAAAAGCCGAAGGACCGCTCCGTGTATGACTTCATAATTGCCGATCTCTTTTATCATAGATCTACGAATGTAAAGAATAAGTCCCTTACTATATACCTAAGAACCAAATGAAGCTGTCTAAGGTGATGTACCTAGATCCAAACAACCTAGCCAGTTAAAAAGAACTCTGTGTAAGACTTCATCAGGTACCTATGAAGTCTTACACAGAGTCGGCTTTAGTTGATGGTTAAGCTCTTCTTTAGTATGCAGCTTGTGTAGAATACTGTTTTTTATTTGTGATCTGCTGTTCTTACGTAGTCTGGCTATAAATACTGTCACACACTTTAATTTATTAAAATCAAAAACAACGAGCCTGTAGCCCGTAACCAAGCCCTTTATCTTTTCCGGCACTTTTCACAGTATATTCTAGAGATTTCTTAAGGGCTTAAAATTATAATGTGATTTCTTGCAAAACTTCTCTTCCAAAACGGTCCACTATTTGTAGCCCAAGAAGTTGAGATCGGGGCTTCCAGGTGGCTAATCGGATGCTCTTATAAATTATGGAACGTCTTCTTTAAGCCGAGCATTTGTTTTTGGCTTAAAAGCCGGCGTCAAGTCCTGCTGGAAAATCCAATTACATTTTTTAAGCATAGTATTGGTCAAGGGATATATTTCCTTTTGCACCTGCTTTTGCCCTTCTAATCTTACGTAATTAGCATCTATTAAAGATGCATTCGAATTAGAATTAAAATAAGCTGGATGAATATCCGTCGATCTTTTAACATTTGATTCCTCTAATGAATTAGCCACTAAGTGGACCAATGGGAAGGTAAGAAAAGTAAAAAAGATATGAGCCCTCAGTTCAGCTATGACGTCACTTACATGAAATGAAAACAAAGTAGTTAGGTATAACGAACTAAATTAACATCAATCTCTGACCCAAATAAAAGACCAAACGTTGCATCAAACGGCTGTACTTTAGCTGATATCGTAGGGTAAATCACTTCCGATCAAAGTGACACGCATCCAAACGATATTTTATTTTCCATTAGTTCTTAGTTTCCATGGGATGAGTCATCTCTGTGTGTGAATCTCTCCATCGAAATCTCAGGAGCGTTCACTTGTTTTGCCCTCTCTCACACTATGTGTGCCTGGCCTGTGCCTCTGCGCTACGTATCTCTGTCCTCTGTCATCTTCATTAAAATCCATTGAGTGTGTAAAAAGTATTTAAAGTTTCTTTGTTAATTGTTACACACATCATTACAAAATATATCATTAAATCGAATCGAGGAAGACAAAACGACAGCCGTTCGAACAAGAAGCCCACAAAAAACATAAAAGAAACAAAATATTATAATAATAAGCCCCAACCAGTGTGCGCTGGGGCTAGTGGCCGCTGTCATTACTGCTACGATAATCGCTGATTGTCATAAAGAAAACAACAACAACAACCAGCTAACAGTGAGGTAGCCATAGCCAGCCAGTTAGCTTAACAAACAAGCACCAGCAACAGCCTTGTGTGGAATTCGAGTGCTTTTTCGCTTATTTTCTTGTTGGCCTGTGCCTTGCCCCCTTATGAATCGATTGCCTGATTTCCATCGAAACCGAATGCCAATAATAATCACATCAGCAGTACAAGCGGCAGCCCCAGCACCAGCACAGCAGAGCTCTTCAAAAATCTGTGGAAATTCGATACGACAACGGTCATAGTAGTGTTGTTTATTTCGGGGGCATAAAAGACATTCAGAATTCATCTGCGGGAAGACGGCAGGTCTAACAAATCTGCAAATGTCTCTCAAAAGCACCGGGAGTACTGGAACGTGCGATTCGAGTAGTGGCAACAATTGTAAGTGATTGTCAATGTCGGCTTAATAGCGCTGCATCATCACCTGATTCCAATGCAAAAAAAAGAACAGTGATGTAACACCTTTTGTGAATACGATTTCTTAGGAAAAAGAATGTAGTCACATTCATTGCTTCTGAATGTCTTTCGAAATTTGATAACCGATGGGAATTTTTTTCTTATTCATTTCGTTGCAGGTGAACGACCGGCTATTATTGCACCACCGGAAAGTGAGTGGTATCATGGACGTTTGGACCGATACTCGGCTGAGTCCCGGCTAAGGGGCACTGGCAAATTGGGAAGCTACTTGGGTGAGTTATTTGAGTTTGTTCTTGAGTTCCGATGATAAAGGAGAGAATTTCTTTTACAGTTCGCGAGAGCGACAGGAAACCTGGGTCATATGTTCTCAGCTACTTGGGTCGAACTGGAATCAATCATTTTCGGTAAGTGCTTGTGGAACGAAAACCAACTGCTTACACTATGCAGCTTAAGAGAGGCATTGTTTCAATTGCGCTTCTCATCCTGTGCTTGTCATGTCGAAACCATTCTCTGATAGATCAATAAGTTCGATAATTAGTTACAGAACTAACGAAAAGTTGCTTCGCCTAAAAACGCCTGCTGTAATATGCATGCCAAAATTCCTTCTTGCAAAAGGAGTGGGAAAACCTTCCGCAAAGGGTTCTTCTATTTACAAAAAACATCAGATTTTAAAGCTTCAATATTTCTTCAACGCGGCTTAAGCGTGCTCATATCTTATAAATCAACTAAAATCAGCTAAACGAACTGACTTCACTTTTATGCTGTTATCACGATCTAGGTCTTCGACGCCTTGTGCACCATCGTGTGTAGTTTCTGTAATCAGTTTAGCTGTATGCATGTCACCCTCCATGCCCAATTTTTAACACATTTCCAAGCATTGTATTATTAGCTATAGAGTTAAAAAAAATTGCAACGTGTATGGCAAATTCACAGCCACGGCTAGAATCTAGCCAAGGCCAGAATATCAGCCAAATGGTTTGGCTGATCCTAAAGACCTAAAGACCTTCCTGGGTTGATGGAAATTTAGTTGAATGAGTACAAATCTCCTGCGCATGGTACGCGAATGAGTCAGTTACACTATCGATACTATCGACCTCTGGAAATCTATAAATAGAAAACAATCTTAATGCAGCGTGCTTGATAATGACCAATTAAGTGTTGACATGTTTTATTTAAGAAGAGACAACACAAACGCGTGCTCGAAACTAAAATAATCTTCAAGGTGCTCAAGGCGATCAAGGATAGTTTTTGTTGCTAGTCTAGCCACAGCAGGAATCACACAAATGTCTGTTTGGTTTTCACATTCGGCTAGATTTCCATTTTTAGGAAATTTTAGGCGGATGAATCGCATTATCCACTAGATTCCAAGACGTAGCATCCGCTGATGTTTGTTTGTCCTCTCTAAATCCTGTCGTGTATTTTTAATATGAAATGCATCTTATATGCTCCTAGTTTGTTATAAATGCATACGTCGCCGACTTAGGCATATGACAGAAGAGTACAGGTTCCTTCAAAGAGGTTTTTGAACCTCTTCTGCTTAGTGCGTAAGCTTTTTAAACTCAACCAACACCTTTATGACCACCAACCCAACAGAGTTTCGTTTTGTTTTTAGAGCAAAGTGTCAGTAGGGTATTTAAGCAATGCATGACTGATTTGGGTCCGAGCTAGGGAATTTATAGCTGCTTGACTATCGGCGTATATGGATGTTTGCACCTTTGACAACACGGTTATATATGGTTGGAGTATTCTTAAATGGTCGTCGCCCTTTTAAAACTCAGGTTGCAGTTGTTTATGTCCAGATTATGTCCAGTTGGCGCGTTATGTCCAGAAAGGCGAATGAAATCTAATTGTTCTGGAAAGCAATTTTGTTTTATGTTGTAAGGTAGGTAGGTAGAGGTGTTCATGCATGAAGCCCAGTAGCACTATGATTTACCTTTTTTTTACCATGACTCGTTTGACCTGCCTGCAAGGTCGTGTTCGGTCTCCCCTTTTATGGTGCATGGTTGTACACCCTTTGCTATCAGCTTTCAACCTTCCTATCGAACCTACACACAAGGCCACGCGGATGATGTCGCCGTTCTTTCTGTTGACTCAAACCTAGGGACTGTGTGCTCTCAGGCGCAGAAATCCCTGGACTTGTTCGATGATTGGTGCACTAGCAATGGGCTTTCAGTGAATCCTCTTAAAACTACAGTTGTTCTCTTTACGAGAAGGAGGAAGGTCACTGGTCTAACTCAACTAGTGCTTACAAGTGTCACTATACCGATATCCAATGAAGTCAAATATTTGGGAGTAATCCTTGATAGAAAACTTCTCTAGTCCAATCATTTTGAATCCAAAATCGAAAAAGCATTGTCCACTTTTTGCCAGTACAGAGGCGCGTTTGGTAAGACATGGGTCTTATCTCCGAAAAGGTTCCTTTAGATCTATACGGCCATGGTTGGACCACTCCTCTCATACACATCGGTTGTTTGGTGGAACAGGCTCTCGCGGAACGAGCGGAAAGAACGGCCTGTCTTGACTGCACAGGGACTCTGCTCTAGATGCTTTGATGAACCTTCCCCTTGACATATTTATCATGGGGTGCACGCTGAAAACTATCTTTCGCTTAAAGAGAGGGGTGGTTTTTGGTACCACACGCATTAGAATTTTAAAGAACTTGTGCGAGAATTGTCATTCAACCACTGTCTTATGGACATGCCCTCTGACGCAATGACCTCAGACATCCTTTTGCGACAAAACTACCTAGGCGACTTCCCACAGGTAATGAAATGGTTTCGGCTACACTCTAAACCAGGGAAAGAATGCCATCGTATTTTCACGGATGGCTCCGAAACCGGACAGGGGTCCAGGGGTCGGACTGGTATCCAGGGAAATGAGATCTCTAATGAGCTTGCCAGACTAGGCTCAGAAGAGGTTCTCTCAGGACCCGAACCTGCGTTAGGCCTGCCTGTATCTGTGTGCTTGGGTTTTTCGTGAGCACAGGGCTCGTTGGCGTGAGTGCGATGGGTGCAGACAGATTAAACGACTACGCCCGGATATCGCCCGGGGTCGGCGTCTTTCCTTCTATCTCAGGAAAATCGATTGCAGACTTCTTGTAGGCTTCGAATCCACCACCTGCCTGCTTTTTGAGTGGACGACGATACAGAGTAACACTTCCTCTTTAGTTGTCCTGCCTTTGCTCGCATCAGGGGGCGAATCTTCGGGGCTGACTTGGTGAGCGCCGAACACCTAAGCTCGAAACCTAGTTTACTCGAAAGACGGGTAAACTAAATACATCAATGTAAGTAGTCTGCATGGTAGTACAACGGAGTAGTTGTGTTTGAGTGCTCTATTGGATAGTAGCAACCTCAAACAAAAACATTCAACGACCCGTTTGACCATGTTTGGGATGGTTGTTGAAGATATTATGAAGTCGTATCTATAACCAGCCTGTTGTTTGGGGAAACGGATAAGGTCTGGTCCCCTATTTTCTCCAATGTAGCCCATATCTTCCTTAAATTGCACAATTTGGTCAACCCAGTTCGCAGAGATGATTCTTGCCCTATAAGCTCATCTGCATGCGTGCTTCTTTTTATGTCACTATGCCCAGCAACCCAAAGAAGTATGACCCTGAAACGTTCGCCCAGACGAGCAAGCAGGCACTCCTGCACTAGTTTGAAGGATAATAGTAGCCGCATCAATAGCTTTCATGTTGGCTTGGTTAACTGTAAAGATTGCATAATAGATTTACTTTTTGTCTTGTGACAAACCCACGTTGCATGCAGGTCTCTCGGATAGCTAGTGGTTTCGCCTTAAAAACGATCTCAAAATCCGGCAAGCAGTTTGGTATTAACATATTTTGAGTAATTGCGAGTACAATGCGGCTCCATGCCGCTATTCATCTTAGATACGTAGGTTTTTATGACCATGTCGAAGTTCTTTGCTCTTTCCACTTTGCAGTGGAAGGAAGGGAAAGGAAAAGGAAGCGGCTGATCGGTTGGCTTTATTGACTGAAGGAACTGCCTATTGACTGTGCAACTGAACCAAAACCATAATGATTAGGCTATTTTTTAAACAGTGTATCAATATTACAGATTGCAAAATTTGTATACCATGCTGATTTTTCATGTATCTAATCTTATATTCTTCATTTTCTATTTACAAATGTTTCTCTATGAAAAAATGAAAGTGTAACCAAGTTTTCTTTTTTCGAATATTTCCCATACTTTGCGCCCAATCACATGCGCCGGCTAAAGATAGGACTTACGTTAATTTTTTAAAGCCAATCATTATTTGTTTAGACCTAAGGCAACATAATATCACTATCTAGGTATCCCGATGCGTACCGCAGCAGCAGTGCATTAAGTAGCATCCTTACTAATACTCAGTTTGCCTAGCGAGCCACAACTAAGAGAATCTTGCAAAAAAAAATGCATAAATAAATAAATGTTGGCGGTCGGGGCCCCCAGCATCCATGCTCCGGCCGTAGCGGGTGGATTTTGGTAATTTTCAATAACCTGAATAACAAAAATAACCTAACAATTTCATATGGAGTAGAAACATTTAGGTTCACTATTTATTTATGATTTCCAATGGGATTGGAAATATGTGGAAGGGGTTGATTTCTGGATTTGGGGTTGCAAATCCAAAAACAAATTAGGGTCCGTGGGATCGTCACTCCCGTAAGTGAAGCACGCTTGCGGGCAACCCTTACCTTTCTCGCTATCTGTCGCATGAAATCGTTTAGCAAGATAAAGTTAAGAGTGCAGTCCTCTGTCTCCAAAAAGTTTTAGTTTTGGCTTAGTTTACTTTATTATATCAGATTTTTTTCTCAGGATTACGGCAGTATGTGGTGACTTCTACATCGGCGGCAGGCAGTTCATCTCGCTGAGTGATCTAGTTGGCTACTATACGTCATGCAGCGATCTGCTGAAACGCGAGCGACTTGTCATACCAGTGGCACCGCCAGAACCAGTTAACGATAAGAAGCGAGTGGTGGCCATCCTGCCATATACCAAAATGCCCGACACAGACGAGTTGAGTTTCCAGAAGGGCGATATCTTCTTTTTGCACAACGACATGGGCGATGGCTGGTTGTGGGTGACTGCACATCGCACCGGCGAGCAGGGTATGATCTTTCGAGAGTTGGTCGATGATTTGGACGCCTCTATCGACCCGAACACTGTGTTTCCGTGGTTCCATCCAAACTGTACTAAAAACGAGGCGGTTGATATGTTAGTTAAGGGTAAGGATTACCTTAGCGACGTGCTCCAGTAAAAAACCTTAAACTATATTTGCTTTAATTTTTCAGCTGGTCCTGGGAGCTTCCTAGTACGCCCGAGTGACAACTCCCCGGGTGATTACTCCCTCTTCTTCCACATCAACAATCAAATCCAGAGATTTCGAATTGAGAAAAAGGGAGTGCGCTACTTAATGGGTGGCCGAACTTTCGAATGTCTGGATGCGGTGATAAATCGCTACCGCAAAGAGCAAATCGTCGAGGGGCATACACTCAACCATCCAGTGGTCAATGGTAGTCAACCAGAGTTCAACCAACAATTCGTCGTCGAGAAAGCTGCGGAGAAGATTTATGCCACTTTGCGCGAGTGCCGTGATCAGATTGGCCTCAAAAAGATCAAGGGCATCAAACAGCACGGTCACTTGAACAAGAAATCCGACAAGACTGCCAAATGGAAGCAGTTGTACTTTGCTCTGATCATTGAAGGCTCCGAGACACACCTGTGCTTCTATGACAATCCGAAGAAAACGAAACCAAAGGGATTGATTGATTTATCCTGTGCGTATTTGTATCAGTGCCATGACTCGCTTTGGGAGCGACCGTATTGCTTCCAAATTGTGGAGCGAGCGTTGCCATGTCTGGCCACCGTAACATACCTGTGCGCCCCTAGTCAAGAGAGCTACGTCGAGTGGATAAATGCATTGAAGGCGCAATGTGGCTCGCAACTGAGTCGCGCCCAAAAAAAAGTACCACGACTGAGGGAATTGCGCTGCTTGAATTTACATGTGCTCGAGGCACATCGACTGCCATTCAAACTTGTGCCACATCCCTACTGTACTATTTCGCTCAACCAAGTGAAAGTGGGCAAGACGCGTGTCAAGATCGCTCCCGATCCAGTTTGGGAAGAAGAGTTTGTTCTTGACGACGTCCCACCAGATGTAGTCACACTTACAATTACTTTGCTGAGCCGGGGCAAACGAGGAAAAGACTCCGAGGTTGCGGAACTCACCATCGACTTGGCCAGTTTAAAAAACGGCCAAGAAACCGAAGAATGGTACCAACTCACCGGAATGACTCCTATGGGCGAATGGGGATCACTTCGCCTCCGCATGAGGTATCTCGACGATTTGATAATGCCATGCGAGGAATACAGTCCACTGCAGCAGTTACTTCTCGAACCCGAGCTGTATGCAGTCAAAGCTCTCGCAGAACGCTGCCACAATGATCGTGTGCCATTGGCGACTTCTCTGCTGCGAGTTTTCCGCCACGAAAAACGCGAAACCGAATTAATACGAGTTCTGTGCCAAGCGGAAATAGCCAGGGAAAATGAGACCACCACCCTGTTTCGTGGGGCATCGCTGGCAACCACTTTGATGGATCTCTACATGCGAACCGAGTGCCATGGCTTTTTGCAGTCGGCTGTTTCGGAAACAGTGCAGAGAATTCTGGAGAGCAAACAATCGGCCGAACTGAATCCGACTAAAATGGACGTGAATGATGATGCGTGCTCCAATGCAGAGTTCCTGCTTCAGATTTTAGATCTCGTGACTCAATCCATTTTCACTTCGCCCGATGCTTGTCCGCGTACGGTTCGATACATCTGCAACTGTTTGCAGAAGGCGGTGGTGACTAAATGGCCAACAGAGCGCTTAGTGCGCACCAGAGTCGTCTCAGGATTCATATTCCTGCGGCTGTTGTGTCCCTCGCTGTTGAATCCGCGTCAGTTTGGTCTGGTAAACGAAACGCCACCAACTGCGGCAACCAGATCGCTGATTATGGTCGCCAAGTGTTTGCAGAATTTAGCCAATCTCATCGAGTTTGGAGGAAAGGTAATTTGAAATAAATAAATGTGAAGACTTCTTACTTTATAGAATTTATTTGCAGGAGCCCTATATGGAGGTTGTGAATCCCTTCATCCTTAAAAACAAGGAACGTATGATTGTCTTCTTAGACCAGCTGTCATCTGTAACTGACCCCAATCCGCCACCCGGAATGTTCATTGAGCAAAACAGCAATAATCTTTGCTCGGACACAGGTCTGCTTTGAGTTTATACAAAAGATGTCCTGAATTTAAGTTTTGTTTATTTTTTTTTAGGTCGTGAACTGGCAACGCTTCATCATATTTGCGTTTCTTACCTTCCACAGTTGCAGGAACTTTCTAATATTATGTCGATAAAAAAACTGGTCACTGTGACTGATATGCTGACAAAGCATAAACTCAAATACCGCGAAATGATTAGTTAAGCATCAGAGTGTGAGTAGTGTTTCTCGAATTCGTCGCATTATGCTGTAGTAAAGGAGTGTTTTTTTTTGTTAGTTTTTATATTGGCAACAACATAAATGAGTAAATAACAATGTTAAATTCTTCCCTGTCCTGGCCACTCGAATTTTCTCCGTTTTCCTCTTAGACCCCTTATGACATAAAAAAATTGTGTCAATTTTCTGCTCTCTTTCTATTTAAAACGGCGGAACCTAGTCAAAAAAAAATAATTAAATTATTAATGAGTAAACAGTGTTTATAGATACAACCTTATACGCACAATAAGTGAAGTTATAGTCTTTGTTTTTATTATATTTAAAGCTCAGTTTTAATCTCATTTTATGTTTGTTCTAGAATATTTGCAAAGGATAATGACATGAATGTATGGCAGTGTGGATGTTAGTTTAAAGTCTTCCCTTGGTTTGATAGGGACTGTTGTAAGTCGGCTTTTAAACCATCGCTTTTATGTTTTTCCTATCATCCTTGACAAACAGCTTTGTCGAAGGCGGGCACATTTCTTTGGTAAGCTTCAGGATATTTTTCAGCAGTCAGTCATATTAAAACACGTTAGCATGCCATTTATGTATTGTTACTGATCGATCTGTATCATGTTTTTTGGTTGATCTCGATGAACTTGTATTCTTAAAATAAACCTTACTTCACAAATGTCTTCACCTAGATCCTATCTAACTTTTGGATCCTTTGACATTACTATTTTTGGTAAATATTAAAAGGTCATTTAAATAAACTGCTAAAATTTTAAATGTTGAGTCTTTGTGTCAGAATAACAAGCGCGGGAATCTAATTTTGATCTCTTGAGACCATTCTTAAGTTGAGTCAAGCCTTTGATTCCAAAGACGACTTCTTTAAATGGCATACTTTGCTAATGTTATTTGTGAAGTCTGCCGGTTGCAGCATTTAGATTCCCCTGCAGAAACGCACTAACTGAATCCATTTGATCTATGTCTAGATCTTATAAGCGGCTAAAGAAAACAAAAGGCGAATGATGCTATATCCCTCTCTACTGGGGGAAAAGTTTCTTCGTTATCTTCGTTAACAACTCATCGGGCTTGTAACGTAATATCTTACCTTCGCTATGACATTTTGCCTTGAAAAGACAGTTGATAGCTCTCCTGATGACAGGCAAATCCATAATAGATTCCAGGTACAGTTTTCTTTAAGCGCGTCAAATTCGTCTGCCATTGTCTGTCGCCATAATTCAGAACCTACTCTTTTAAGAGCTTCTCTCACTGTTAGCAGACCATACAATAGAATTCACCCGCTCAGGGAGCATGTAAAAGAATCTTCCCTAATCAATGGCTTCAGAGGTCGCTGACTTTTCCTGGGAACTTGTGTCGTAGTATCACTTGTATCTTTGCCAGGAAAAAAACTCGAGGAATCGGTTGTACTGTTGCCATTGACTGTTCTTGGTTCTGGATAGCACTTCACGATTCATTCGTATTACTGTTATCTACCCTTTCGACATTCTTGTTGACATTTACATCTTCCCCCACTAAATCTTCGTCGCCTAAGAGTATTTCGGGAAAGTTATACAAGTCATAGTTTTCGATTTCCTTCTTCAAAGACATGGTCTCGTCTTCAAAAAATACGACATCTCTACTTATGATGATTCTTCTTTTGTCGACTGAGTCTTGGGACTGTTTTGGAATATGAACCTTGCATCGAAATGTACTTAAATGATACAGTCTCAGCGTCAATAACACTTTTATTGTCGCATAGAATAGTCTCTTCTTTCCAGAAACCAAAAACACTTGTCCTTTTAGACCTCCTTGACACATTTTTTAACTCAGCGGGAATCTGCGATATATTTTTAAGGTGCCAACAAGGGAAAATTTTTTATTAGTCAGTTCACTCATCAGGGGTGTATCTGTGAACCAATAACGGATGGTTAGGGTAGGCCCGGTGTTGACCATTGGAGCAACCATTCTGCGAACAACGTCATACATTGACTGTTTGTTTACCAGCATAGATTTCCATGTGTAGTGTAGTTTAATGTAGTTTAATTGTGTTATAAGTTAATAATAATAACTTATAACACAACTTCCAATAATTTATCTCATAAGAGCAAGTCGACCGATTTACTGTCTATTACTACGGGTCTTAATGTCAAAAAATCGAAGACATCTCATCGAAAATCGGAACCGTTTCACAACTGATAATATCCCACGCAACTATGAAAGCATCCAATGTTTCCATGCCGTGTCTTCTTGGAATTTATCACCGGTTTTCACTCCAGATGTCGATGGTTAAGGTTGGTTAACATAGCTGCTTGCGTTCTCCAATAGCCTGAGATGGAATCGGCTGAGGTGATCTTTGATGTTAAAATTTTGTGACAATCAATGTTCTTACAATGATCTTGCATCTGCGTAAGGTGATCACAAAAATATTGTTCCGAATCTTTACATACAGAAAGTCTGCCTAAGTGTAGGCAAAAAACTAGCTTACCAAGAAGTTTGAAAACTGACGATCAACCAATTTTGACGGCTATTGATTAAAAGAATGCTGTGATGATCACAGTCTACGGAGACGAATTTTTGTATTTTGTGACATCAGTTATCACCTTAGCCGATTCCATATCGTTCATCAGTCGCGGGGATATTATAGACACGAAATTTGGAAGCGTCCCCCAGCCCATTATCTATAGGGACAATTCATTTTTTTGGGAGTCTTCGGGATAGGGAACTATTTGGTTGCTACCTAAGCCCTAATCATTCGAAGTCAGCCGTTTCTGACTATATACACTGCGGCCAAATGTTTGAGTAGCATTGTGATGGACGGAAGCCCAAAATCTGACACCCTAAATCTAAACTTTTTAAATGTTTCTTTTTATCAAACCAAAATAAGAAGGAAAATATTCAAAAAACAAAGAAATTGCTCAAACTGATTTGAAACAAACGATCGTGCACATTTTATAACTTTACTGAATTCTCGGCATTCAAACTCGTATAAGTAAATTTGAATCGCTTCATGTGGAATATTGTTTTAGCAATCTTGTAAGGTATTCCACAATGCAGATTTCTATGATGGACATCGATCCCGTTCTCTTCTATTCAACTCCTCCCTCAACAGCTCTATTGGGTTTATATCTGCTGACTGCAACTTGTAAAACTTCTTAAGTGAGTTCAGCGTCGTTTTCCTGTTCAAAAGAAAATTCTTCGACAATCAATCTTAGTCCAGAGATCAAGGCATTGTCCCCCAATAACGTTTTATACACCTCCTTAATCATTTTCCCAATCACTCGAGCCAGATCTCCCACTCAACTTAAAGAGAAATATTCATTGACCATAACAGAACCGTCCCATGCTTGACAAAAGGAATTGCACATGTAAAGGCAGCATCTTTTGTGTATGCCTGCGTCACACTAAAATAATCCTTTTTGTGCCAAAAACTTCGAACTTAGATTCATTGCTCCATAAAACTCTGTTCAAACCTTCTTCTCTACAGTCTTTATGCTTTTTGGTTCATTGTAACCTTTTAAGCTTATTTAGTAGACGCAAAAGGAGTATTCGAACAGCAAATCGTCCAACTGTACCAGCAAGATGGGTGCTCTTTTCCACCTATTTCGGTGTCGATCTAGATGTGCGGCTTAAGCGTGCCGCTCAACAGCACGGTGAACGCAGCTCTTTCTTACCTGCAAAGCAACTATGCGCTGCGATTCGCCTACTCGCATAAGAGCGATGGTAACAGAACGTTTGTCAATAGCAGTTTTGAATCCAATTTTGAATCAATAATTTACTCTAGAAGTGAAGAATCCCAAATTAATAATTACGACTCTAGAATTTACTCATAATACAGCAGGCACTGTTTACGCTGTACTATGTCAAAGTTATCCCTATACCACCCGGAATAGTTTTCGTTGCTGAGTCTTTATCCAAACTGCATGTTTTATCGACAAATCTAGTAACATTTTATTATAATTAATAAACAGCTTACCCATACATTAAGATAATATCTTGTAAGAAGATTCTAATCGTCTTCTTATCCTTTGCAATATTGGGCTCATCATTCAAGCGTACAAAATTTTAATCTCGGCTAGATTTTGATACAAATTCGAAACTAACTAAAACAAAAGGGAATAAGTAAATAAATTATAAAAAAAAACTAAAATCGCAATCAGGTATTTTATAGGCATTAGTGTAAAACAAGGTGGCGTCTCGTCCAGATGCGCACAGATAAAAAGAGCAAAATAAAAAAAATTCTACTCATAATTTAAATGTAATTATATCCTCGTTGTTTTTTGTTTTTGTTTAAGTATTAAACATTATAAATAGATTAAACAGACATAAAAATAGTTGTATTAAAAAGTTGTCAATTAGGCTCTATCGTAATCGATACTGAAAATCCAATCTTTTTGAAAATCCTTTTGACAAAGCTATGTAATCGCATTTCTTCTTTTCTTGTTGTTTTGTGTATTTAGTCGCAGGAAGGAAACTAATTTAAGACATGTTTTAAAGCTTAAACAACGCATCAAACACAATTTTTCTCTTAAAAAAAAACATTATAATAAACATAAGTATCCATACATAGTAAAAGATGAAACTTCGCTTTTTCATAATTTGTTTGTTTGTTTTAAACATGAGTCATTAAAGCATAATTAACATATAATAACTATTTATCAGTATACAAACAATAAAAAAGTGTACGTAAATTTAAAGAAATCCATTTTTACACTAAATCGAATATGAAAAAATAAAATTCAAATCTACAACCATAAATGCAAGTCGTAATTGTAATTTTTATATAAACGCTAGTTACTAATTTATATATATTGTAAACAGTTGTAGCAGAAAAAAGCGACAACAAATAAACAATGTATTGAATATAATTATAATAATAATATAATATACTATTTACAATATTTAGCATACAAATATTTTGTGAGTTTTATTTTTGGTTTTTGGATTTTTCCACGCAGCTGAGCACTATCGTCATCATGGCCGAAGAGTTCATTTTTATGGCCGAAATTTACAGCAAGTTCTTCCTGTACTCCGGCAAAAGTCGTAGGTAAAAATATAAATAGTGAATTTAGCGTTGCATTATAAGGTTTTATTCCCCATCCTTTCCCCTTTAATTTGACACCCCATTCTTACGAATCCATCAACAAATTACAAACTTATAAGCAAAAGTGTTAGTAATGATCGATGCCTGCTGCTGATTTGCTCGGTTTTCCGTGAAATTTGGCTTGAATTTGCTTCAAGTAATTAAACTGCATACTACTAATAACGTGTTTCCAGTGCACATAAAACAGAGATTAACGTAGAAAGATTAAAAATTAATCCCAAAGTGTTTCCATCGGAAAAGAGGAGATTTGATTGAAGTATGACTTCATTTTTGACATTCCACAATGATATCCTGCGGTGTTAAATAGAGCTTTTAACAGTTTAACGTCTACTGGTATTTTCAGTGAGGGATGCCTAACAAGGTTCCTTTTTATATGGGAACCGAACAAAAGTTACACATAAACATAAACAACTATTAAAAAATTGCAACCCTGTAGTTCGATTAACGAGAAAGTCGTAGACTATATTGGCCTTCCTTCGCGAGGCTAAAAATATTTAAGTTTAAGAACACGGAAGGGATTAGAAAAGTGTTGTTTGTGTTGTAAAGGGTGGGCTAAATTTTAAGGGCGAAGTTGATTTTGAATAAAACACCAATTATTTAGGAAATTATTGTCATTTCTTTTTATTATGATAATATTGGTTTGGTTTTCTTATACTAAAACAATACTAAAAAATTACGTATGGAACAAAATATCGGCCAAATGGCCGCCGCGACCTCGAAATTTTCTGAATTGAGGTTCTATCAATTGAGGTTCTATTGAATTGAGGTTCTACGCCGTTAATGTGCCGAATTATCTCATCCTTTAGCTCTTGAATTGTTGCTGGCGTACACGTACACCTTTTTTTTCAAATAACCCCAAAGAAATAAATCCAACGGTGTCAAGTCACATGATCTTGGCGGCCAATTGACATCGCCACCACGTGAGATAACACGCCCATGGAATTCGTCGCGCAAAAGAGCCATTTCTTGCCACCATTCTGACCATTGACGATGCTTGAAATGGTCAAGAGGCTTTAGTTCTTGAGTCATTTGCAATTGAAAATTCAGTCAATTTGGAATTGAGAAATGTCAAATGAAATGCTGAAAAAACCTTGACGTTTAGGTGTGGTTCACATTCAATATCGGCCCTTAAAATTTTACCACCCTTTAGAAACAGTGCGGTGGTTGGGTGGTGTAGAAACAGGGTAGGCACTGATCGGCGTTAACCTGATGACGCCCAGCGTTGTAACTCTTACTACACATCAAGTGCTTATGGTACCTCCACGTGGTAACCACCGGGTACTGGCCTTGTTCTCCCTATGACTTGGCTTGCTGAACTGATAAGTGCGAGTGTTGAGCAAGAAGAGAATAGCAACACTTTAATTTGTCCGAAATGACTGGCTGATCGAGTCTCAGAAGTCAATTTTGATGGCCTCAGAAGAAGGATGTGCAGCGGAGGAATTCCCAAATAGGAATCAACTGTGCAATCAAAAGCTAGGGCAACAACTACCTTATTTGAGCTACCCCGACTTTTTTGGGGCTAAGGTCAATAAGGATTTCCAGTACTAGTCAGGGTATTGGAACAGATATGGTGGCGGATGAGCCCCTGAGTGGGTCAAGGGCAGCTCTCACATCCCCGAAGTGGGCTACTGACTCTGGTGTACCAGACACCATGCTTCCGAAGTTGAAACATGGACCTGGCCCTCCAAGTTTCGGGGGTTGTGCCGCAGGGGTTACTTCCCGGCCACGTAAAAAAAAGTATAGTTATGAGAGGGGAACAAGTAGCCTCGGATAGCATAAACATTAATTATTCTCAATTAACAACAAGACCCGGAACGTTAAAGGGCCACGATTTGGAAGTTTGCACCTGGAACGGTGCATCAGGTGCAACTCATAAGCTTGAGTCTGTGCTCCTGGAATATAAAGCGGATATAACTGCAATCCAGGAGATACGATGGATAGGATCAGGTATGATAAAACGAAAAGACCTAGACATTTACTATAGCTGCACATGTTATGATGCGGATTCGTCGTGGGGAATCGGCTGAGGTAAAAAGTCATTGACTTCAAACCGGTAAGTGATCGCCTGTTGTAATCCGCATCAAAGGCACTTTCCAAAACATCAACCACACGCCCCTACCGAAGACGCTAAAGACCCTGACAAGGAGGAATTTTATGACCTCCTGGATAGAGCCTACGGTGCCTGTTAGGAGTACGATGTCAAAGTTGTACTCGGGGATTTTAATTCGAAGGTCGGAAAGGAGAACATCTTCGGCAGATTAGTTAGTAAGCACAGCCTCGCACGAAACAACATCAGATAACGGCTACCGACTAATAGATTTTGCAGCAGCTCGTAATACTGTTATAAGTAGCACTAGGTTTCCAAGGCTCAGAATTTATAAGGCAATCTGGCGACTCCAGACGGTCGAACCGAAAACCAAATAGACCATGTGGTCATCGATGCAAGGCACACATCTAACATCTTAAATGTGCACACATTCTGAGGGGCAAACGTCGGCTCTGACCATTTTCTTGTCGTGGCTAGATTCAGAGCTCGACTTTCCAACGCGAAGAAGCTACGAGCCGCCAAGAAAAAGAAACTCAATATTGGTCGCGTCAGCACACCTGGAGTAGCCGGAGCCTACAGAGAGCGCTTGTGTGAGAGACTCCCCGCTTTTCATTCACTCTACCCAGACGTCGAAAACCAGTGGAGCCAGTACCGCGACACCATTAGAAGCGTGGCTGAATCAACTTTAGGTTTTCAGCCACCCCGACCATAGACCAGATCTTCACACTGAGCTAAATCCTGGTAAAGACCAATGAATTTCAAGTCGAGACACACCATCTATTCATCGACTTTAAGGCCGCATATGACAGCATTCATCGTCAGGAGCTCTACCTGGCGATGGCCGAATTCAAGATCCCGCAAAAACTGATACAAACTGTGCCGTGTAACATTAGAAAACACAGTTTGGAAACAGCTCCTCGGAACTGTTCCAAACATGTACTGGGTTTCGGCAAGGAGATACATTGTCTTGTCTATTCAATACATACATTGTCTATTCAATCTTGTTCTCGAGATGATAGTGCGCAGGGCAAAGGTCAATACGGAAGGCACTGTCTTCAACAGATCCTTGCAATTACTGGGATATCGACATCCGCTCCAGTCGTGCCGTGATAGAGGCTTTTACGGCGATTGAAAAACAGGCGCATTTGGTTGGCCTGGAAGTAGAAGATAAGACCAAGTGTATGTTATCAACAAACAAAGAAACATTCGTCCGCCGCCAAGGACAAAACGTCACTGTTGGCAGCAGCAACTTGAAGGTAGTTAAGGAGTTCATCTACCTCGGAGTTAACATCAACACCACAAACGACACCCTAATGGAGATTCATCGAAGAATAACCCTTGCAAACCGCTGTTATTTGGGTTTGGCGAAACAAATGGGTTCAGAGCTCCTCTCGCGAAAGACAAAGTGTAAGCTCTACAAAACCCTTATTCTGCCAGTTCTGCTTTTAGCGCCGAGTGCTGGACGATAAGCAGAGAAGGTGAAATTATCCTTGGCTCTTTCGAGAGAAAAATTCTGCGGTGCATTAACAGTCCTGTCCTGTGTGCGAGGAGGGCGAATGGAGAAGAGGATATAACCGCGAACTCTATGTGCTGTACCAAGATGTGAATGTAGTTCAAAAAGCCAAAACATGAAGACTACATTGGCTCGGTCAAATCGAGCGAATGGACAACAACGCCCCAGGCAAGAGGGTTCTCGAATCCAAGCCCCCAGGCTCGAGACGACCAGGAAGACTGAACCTCCGTTTTTAGGACCAAGCCATCGCGAATGTCAGAGCGCTTGGTCTGGAAGCAGCGTGCCCAGGATCGCAGAGGATGGAAGGCTACTGTGAACCAGGTAGAGACCCTCCATGGGTCGGGAAATCTAAAAGTAAGTAAGTAAGTAAGAAACAGTGCATACTACCACAAAAGGGTACACGTATTAAGGATCCACTTATTTAAGTGAAATCATTTGTGGATCAACACAAAGAATAGAATAAGCAGAATAACTTCTCTCCTTATAAGAACACTCTAGGTTTGACAAACAAAAAAAAAATAGAGTGGCGCAACAGCTCGAGGTGAACCAGGGCCAACTTCTCAACAATGTATGCTGGTGTGTTAATTTATTTACATACAAGGGGACCTACAATTTTTTGCCGAATCCGAACGGCACTTTGAGAAGTTTTTCAAGAAAAGTGATACTCTCGGAGGGCTTGTCAGATCCTCGCGGAGGTGGGGACCGTGAAAAAGAACTAGTCTTTTTTTCAGGTGACGATGGCAGGATTCGAACCCAGACCTCCGGCGTAGTAAGCACACACACTAACCACTACGCCACGATACCCCACTCTAGGTTTAACAGTTTATAAATAATTCGCACTTCTACAGAAACTATTGAATTTTTGTACCCGACCCACAGTAAAAAGGCCTGTAAAAAGTTGTATCTCGTTTTCCCATAAGAAAAAGGATAAAAAGCATAAACTGTGAATGTGGAGTTGTATAATAAGAGAGGTTCCAAAACTAACAACTACATATTATTTCTCACCCTTTCCCCTCTAATTTGATACCCCATTCTAAGGAAACCATTAAGAAATAACGAAGTTATAAGCGAAATTGTGTGTTGTTGATGCCTGCTGCTTATTCCTGGTGGCCTGGTGTATTGCTCAAATGTTCGTGCCATTTGGCTTGAATTTGTTTCGAACAATGAAACTGCGAATCGCTAAACTTAAAAAACTCATATCTTCGGTCTTAGTGTGCAATAGTTTTCCAATTTTTTGCTTCTACAGGGTGGTCTTTTAAAAGTTGTAAATCATTTCCTAAAAGAAAACGTGTAAGCTGTGAATGTAGAGTTGCATTATAAATTTGTTTTCCAAAACTAACAACTATACAGGGTGTTTCCTAATTCGATGCCAATACTTTGAGACTTTCCCTGCTACGGCTTTTCCCAGATATCATAAGATCTGTGCGTTTTCCAGGTACCTTGTTGCAGCAATTTTTGTTAAGTATTCTTAAATTCCCCAGAAAAAAAATTTACGGATATGTTTGTAACACATTTTTTACAAAAATGTGGCAACAGAATCAAAAAAAGGTCATGGGCAGGGAAAAAGGATCCGATTTAAGAGCAAATATCTCGAAAGTTAAAAAAGCCATCAACTTTAAAAAAGCCACCAAACTTTAACACACTTAAAAGAAGTGCTGTTTCTTCTAAAATTTAAATCCTAAAATAAGTTCCTGTTGTAAGTATTAGCGGAGATAGTTATTTGTGTTAGTGTGGGTCAAGGTACCTCAAAGTAGATGTTTTCTTAAATTTCCAATAAATGATATCAAAATTAGAGATAGGCCCTTACTGTAGAACATTTTATTTTCTTCAATTATACCCAAAAATCATATCCCAAGGTATTGGCATCAAATCAGGAAAAACCCTGTATAAAGGGTCCGCCATCTAACGTTTTTTTTCCAAATAGTCCTTATTTCGTGAATGGTAGCACTTAGCTTATGTCTGATTTGTCAGATAATTAGTTTTATCCTAACGCTGAA
Source organism: Neoascia interrupta (assembly GCA_947623515.1). NCBI lineage: Eukaryota > Metazoa > Arthropoda > Insecta > Diptera > Syrphidae > Neoascia > Neoascia interrupta. Next base: position 117,308,572 of record OX392463.1, on the reverse strand, counting down.
CGAACTGGTTGTGTATACGCTTGAAAAACGCTAGGGAATATGCGTTTTCGCTTCGCTAAGTGGGCCTGCGATCGACTTAGAGAAGATGCCGATTTTGCCAAAAAAAATCATCTTTTCAGATGAAGCTCATTTTGATCTTGGCGGGTATGTAAACAAGCAAAATTTTCATATTTGGGGCACAGAAAACCCGCACGCACACATTGAAAAGCCGATACCCCCAAAACGAGTCACTGTTCGGTGCGGATTTTGATCCAGAGGCATAATTGGGCCAATTTTCTTCGAAAATGAGCAAGGAGTGGCCGTTACAGTTAATGGCGATCGTTATTGGGCCATGTTGAACGAATTTTTGTTCACAAAAATTGAAGAGGAGGATATTGGCAACATATAGTTTCAAGAGGACAGCGCTACGTGCCACACAGCCGAAGCTACGCTCGATGTTTTGCGCCCTGTTTTTAAAGATCATCATCAAAATCAGCCGCAGTGCTGATTTCGTTGGCCACTTCGGAGCTGCGATTTGACACCGTTGGACTATTATTTGTGGGGGCCGTAAAAGATAAGTGTTACGCAGACAAGCCAGAGACAATTGACGCTTTAAAGGACAATATTCGTGAAGCCATTGGTGAAATACAGGTGCACACAATCAATAATGTGCTCAAAAATTGGACTAATCGTGTAGGCTACTGCATGGCCAGCCGAGGCAGCTATTTGAATTAAATTAATTTCCATTATTAACCGGTAGGATTGTACTTTCAAATGAAAAAAGAAATTTGAGGAAATATTCAATAGTTTTTCTTATAGCATTTTCAAAAAAAGAAAAGTTATTTGGCGGACCCTTTATTATTCTTCATCCTTTTCCCTCCAATTCGACACCTCCATTCGGATTCTTAAGAATCCATCAAGAAATAACGAAGTTATAAGCAAACCAGTTAGTCATCGATGCCTGCTGCTGATTCCTGGTCGCCTGGTGTTTTGCTCGGATTTTCGTGAAATTTGGATTTAATTTGCTTTGAACAAGAAAACTACGAATTGCTAAAACTGCAAAAAATCATATCTTCGGATCTAGGAGCCTAACCAGGACGTTTTATGTGTCGTTTTGAAGGGCATAGTGTGCAGATAGTTTTCCAATACTAAAACAATACTAAAAAATCCTTTTTTTGCTTCCACGCGGTGGTCTATAAAATGTTCTAGATCTTTTTCCCAAAAGAAAAGGTATAAACTAGGGATGTGTTAGATTCAGTTTCGTACGTGACGTGACTATAGCCTGACTAAGGGTTAGGAGCAACAATCCTTGCTTTATTTTTTTTAATTCACGAGCTTACCAAAGTTTTACCATTTTCAATCCGCCTGACGAAATACTGATGACTTTTGACTTTGTTTTGTTGAGCTCGTTCCGTCGTCTTGTGCTCAGTTATCAAGCTTACCATATATTCCTTAGGCCTCCAACCGACGACCGTTGTTTCGAGTGTTAAGAAAGAGTGAAGTAAGAAAAAGAAGAGTTGGTATGCCTTAAATTCCTTACTCGCCTGACTCGCATTTGTGTGATAAGTGTGACAGATGAACTAGATCTCAAAACATGCCATAGCATGCAGCTCTTAAATCAACTTCACACCATTGCGCTTTCTATCAAATATTTAATTACTCAAAATAAAAACTTAAAATTGAAAAATAAAACAAAAATTATACATTATAAAGAAAATAAATGAAAACTAAATTTTATTACTTAATATCACAATATAAAAACAGAGCAACACTTGTTTAAGTTCTCACTTAAGCTTTTCTTGCCAATTTTTTTCCTCAAGACTATCCCCTTCACAAAATTGCACGACTAATAACTAAAATTCCCTACACTCGACATTGCACCATGTCCCAGCGAAACTATTTTCCCATTTATTTTCATTAAAGAAAACAATAAAAATAGGTTTAATAAATTAAACAAATAATAATAATAATAATAAAAATTTTCTAACAACTTTGCATCGCCAAAAAACATAAAAAATTCGATTGTTCAAAAACTTTGAAATGCACATCCGTTTTTTTTTTTCTTCCAATTACATATATGTTGTATATGTAAATAATGTATTTAACTTATTTGCTTAACTCTACTAGGATGATCTACAATCTGTTTTTTATTAATTTTAAAGTTTACCCAACTGTGTATTTGTTTTATTCAAATTGGAGCAAATGGTATTTTTAACAAGAGATTTTTTAAGCTTTCACTTTGTTTGTCTTATGAACATGAAAGTTTGTTTTTATGCTATTAAATAATTGAATATATCTAAGTCAATATGTATTGCATTCGGATTTTACTTATTTTCTTTTTTAAGCGAAAGGTTTTTGAATATTTTGTGTACATAGTTGTTTTTGTTTTTCTCGTAATACGCTTTTAAATTTTTGTTATGCACTAAGCTGGTCGCTTCTGGATGCTTCTTGCTGTGTTTAAGATTAGATTTTGTAGCTTTTAGCTATTTCAGTCAGTATCATCTCGATCTGCACCACCTTCCGCCTCATAAGCGGGGGATGACGATGAGCTTCTGTCATGGATTAACATTGATAGGGTCTCTAGGCTTCGCCGGACCTGAAAATAAATAAAAAAAAATTTGAAATACAAATTTGATTTGAGCGCGGACAAGTTAATTTAAAAAGAACAAAATTAACAATCGATGACTTAAAATTGATTTGGATCAACGGGTTTGTTTTTGAATTCTAACGGCACTTCCAGAAGTTTTTCAAGACAAATGATACTCTCGGCTTGTCAGACCCTCGCGGAGGTATGATGATAACGATGGTGGGATTCTAACCCAGACCTCCGGCGTAGTAAGCACACACACTAACCACTACGCCACGGCACCCCGCCAGGGCACCTCGCCAGGCGCGGTCAAGTGTCAATATTCTCTAATACCTAAAATCACCCGCCATTAAGGACTTCAGTCCAAGAAGAGTAGTCACTCAAATAAAAATTATGTTATATGGAAACAGGGTGGCCAGTGGTCGGCGCGGCGTCAACCTAGAGACGCCCAGTGTTGCAACTCTTAGCACACATCAAGTGCTTTTGATACCTCAGATATAGGCAACCGCCTCTGACGCTGCCTTTCCTGCGCCTTGGCTTGCTGAACTCATAAGTGCAAGGGTTTAGCAAATATAAAACAGCATCACTATAATAATTGTCCCAAATGGCTTGCTTATCGAGCCTGCCCCGACTTATTTGTGGCTAAGGAAATCAAGGATTTTCAGTGCTAGTCAGGATATTGGAACAGAGATGGTGATGGATCAGCGCTTTAGGCCGGTTTTTCAGTGCTGTGTTAAGCCTAGGTTGAACCAAGATCTGTTAATCCCGTAAAAAAAACGAATCTGAAGTTAACCCAGCGAGTAGTTTTTCTGTGCAGAGTTAACTCCGTCAACAAAATTGTCAAAATCTCTGACTCTCGAAATTATTGACTCTGTCACCTCTCACTTCACATAGTAAAACACAGAAAAAGAAGTTTGAGTTGTTCTCAGATGAAATTTTTACAGAAATACGCAAATAAACTGACACAGAAAAAAACATTAAAAGAAGTTCATCCTGTTTTCCAGAGTTAACCCGAGATTAACTCACCAAATTTGGCAAGTTAAGCCGAGATCAATCCCAGATCTAAGCTCACTGAAAAACTCATTTCAAACTGGAGTTGATCTCAGTTTAATTCGGAAACTTGGATGATCTCACAATGAAGAACTGGATGGGTCAAAGGCAGCTCTCAGTGGGTTACTGACTCCGGTGGAACAGACCTGCTGTACTAATATTGAAACATGGACCTGGCACTCCATGTTCGGTGTGTGACTTCCCGGCTATGCAAAAAAAGACTTGTTATGAGAGGGACAAACGTAGCCCGGTAAATATGAGAGGCTAGAGAGAGTTTACACCTGGTACCTGGGACGTTAGAACACTCTACAAACCGTTTGCAGCTAAAAAGCTTATTTGAGTTTGTCCTCCTGCGGCTTAAAACGCATATTACTGTAATCCAGGAGATACGATGGATAGGATCAGGTATGACAAAACGAATTGAAGTAGGCATTAAATAATGCTGCCATTAAGTACTGTCGGTTAATCGGCTAAGGTCATGGATCTCAGTCAGGAAGTCAGTTAGTGATCGCCTTGTGATTCGCATCAAAGGCCCTTTCCAAAGCATCAGCCTAATACGTACACACGCCCTTTCGGAAGACTCTGAAGGCAGTGAAAAGGAGGAATTTCATGCACTCCTGGATAGAGCCTATGGAGCCTGTCTGGGACATGATGCCACAATGTTGTATTCGGAGACTTCAATGCTAAGATGGGAAAGGAGAATATCTTTGGTTGATTAGTCGGTAAGCACAATTTCCACTAATGAACAAGAAAAAACGGCTCCAGACTAATAGATTTTGCAGCAACTGTAACAGGCACCACTTGAACTCCGAGGCTCAGAATCCACAACGCTGTCGGCATAGCCACCCTAACCAAATAGATCATTTGCTCATCAAAGCAAGATAAACATCTCTCTATTTACTAGTATTTTCACACTTTTCGAGAGGCAAACGTCGACTTTGACCATTTGCTGGTCGTGGCGAGTATCCAACAAAAAGGGGCCGTGAGGCGGCCAGGTAAAGAATCTCAGCGTTAGAACGTTGGATGCTTCAAAGGACCTGGAGTTGCCCGCTTGGGTCACTTTACTTAGGTGGGGTGACGGGGAGCGACGACCACGCGGAACCTAGTTTGTTTTCGGGGTGTAATCCCAAGCCCTAAATATCCAAAGCAATCCCTTGCATCCTTACCCATTCGACTCAAAATCTTAAATGAAAAAAGAACCCACATTTTCCTACTGCAGGTACTGTCTGCAGCCTCTCTGACTACGGCCGGGACATGGCTTCTGGAAGCATCAACATTCATTTATAAAGATGTAGAAACAAGCTTTTCTTGTGGATCTTTGTTCGACTCTGTCGGAAAACTGAGCATGAGGCTGTGACGCAATGACGGCATAACTCGGGGTCGGAATATCTCTATGTTTGAACGGGCCCCGAAAGAAGCGGGTACCTACTTCGTTACACCTGACAAAAGGACCGCGGGAGATTGGTCGCGCAAAGAAGCTTTAGGTACTCGTTGGCCGAAGGCGCAAGTTCTCCGGTCAACTTTTCGGCGGTGTCTATGAAAGCCGACATGTTGGTGGAAGCCTCACCAACTGAAATAAACCAGTCCCTTACATCGGGCACCGCCTCCTATTCTACTCAACAAAAACGCAAGAAAAGGCATGAGTGTGGAGCTGACTTGGTGAGTGCAGAACATCTTAGCTAATTAAAGTAAGGTGTTCGCGACAGACTCTTCGCTTTGCATTCACTCTTCACCGACGTTATGAGTAAATGGAGCCACCACCAAAACCCGATCAAAAACTGGCTGAATTAACGGTTTCAGTCACCCAAAAACGCGAGTCCTTAGTATGATGAGGATTGTGTCTAGGTACAAATAAAGTTAGAAAAGTTGCATAGAGTAAACATGTTGCAGCATAAAACAAGAACAGCTAATAAAAAGTATCTAGCCATGACGAAGATATTTAGCATAACAAAAAGAAAGTCTTCCTGTTCAAGAAGATTGAAGTCTAGTGATCGAATCAAGACCAGAAAATTTTAAGAAGTCACCAAGCAAAGTCAAAGTATTCAAAGTGTTCAAGCAGCAATTCCAGCAGCTGGGTATAAAAAGTTCCACCACCCAGCATTGACGACTTTAACTTAGTTATAAAAAAAAGGCATCAACAAAACCACCGACTCTATTTAAGGCTTACCGCGGAAGCTGTATGTGTAAAAGAAAGCATTTCTGATAACTGAACCATCAGCTTGCTCGCCACTATTCAAGATAATCCCTGTTGATAATCCCCGCTGGGTTCCGCTCTCAATTCAGATAATGACACCAGCGCTGAAATCAAACGAAGGATAACTCTTGCCAATCACTGTTTCTTTGGGCTTAGAAGCCATTTTTTTCCCCCCGTGGGTAGGTAAAAACCTTCATAGGCGTGCTCATAGCAGTGTGAGATTCTTACTCACTAAAAAAACTGCCCAATCTCTGTAAGACTACGACTAAGTTTCCTTAACAAGTAGTTCATGCTTCTGCATAGTAATCGCGTTTCGCAGGCTACCTTCCAACGAAAGCACAATACCGTCATTATGTGCGGTTTTCTCTTACGACGCTAGATCCAACGGTCTTGTTCGTTGAAGTCGGCGTGCAAGATTTGTCTTGCACCCGTGTCCGTTGCCCTCGTCGGTCACGGTTGCGATGCCTAGATTTTCGAAATGACTAATTCTTATATACCATGGAGCATTTACGATTGCTCTTAGTGTCTTATTCTGCAAGTTTCTAAAATAGATATGTTGCTTGGTTTGGTACAACCCAGACTAATAGATTTTGCAGCAACTGTAACAGGCACCACTTGAACTCCGAGGCTCAGAATCCACAATGCTGTCGGCATAGCCACCCTAACCAAATAGATCATTTGCTCATCAAAGCAAGATAAACATCTCTCTATTTACTAGTATTTTCACACTTTTCGAGAGGCAAACGTAGTTCATGCTTCTGCATAGTAATCGCGTTTCGCAGGCTACCTTCCAACGAAAGCACCTACAATACCGTCATTATGTGCGGTTTTCGCTTACGACACTAGATCCAACGGTCTTGTTCGTTGAAGTCGGCGTGCAAGATTTGTCTTGCACCCGTGTCCGTTGCCCTCGTCGGTCACGGTTGCGATGCCTAGATTTTCGAAATGACTAATTCTTATATACCATGGAGCATTTACGATTGCTCTTAGTGTCTTATTCTGCAAGTTTCTAAAATAGATATGTTGCTTGGTTTGGTACAACCCCAAAGTTGTATACCGTACGTCCAAGATGGTTTTAGCACTTGCTTATACAATAGCAGTTTGTTATATACGCTTAGTTTCGAATAACGTCCGATAAGCCAATTCAGTCCTCGTAGCTTGGTTTCAAGTTCGTCGCGTTTCTTTTTAACGTGTGGCTTCCACTTAAGCTTTGCGTCTAGGGTCATGCCTAAATATTTCGCCTCGTTTGCGTACAGAATTTGTACCGAGTTGATAAATAGAGGTTAGTTGATTAGTAAAATTTACAAGCGTTGATTTTGTCTCATTTAGGACGATTTGCCAGGCCTTTGTCCCTTCACATATTTTGTTCAAAGCGCGTTGGAGTTTTCCCGTTGATTAAGGCAATTGAGTAGCAAGGCCCTCTGTCGAGCAACTAAAGCGTCCATTTATAAGATCTTCATCATCCCAGTCTGTGTCTCGCAGTTCAGCATACGGGAACACGTATATAGCAATATAATGCGTATCTCTCTGTGTCTCTGAAAGACACAGACACTCGTTCATTGTGTCCGCGTTTTTAAAGCTGATTCGAGAGAAAATATCTTCGGACGATTTATGGTCCCGCCTGCATTGACGGAGAGTGGAGGAGACAAAACATCGAACTGTACGGCAGGGCTACCGTTGCAAATTTTCGATGAGGAGCATTCCAATGTTTTGTCGGAAGTATTTCATGCTTGAAAGGAGTACAACAATAAAACTTTTTGTTTTGCACCCATGTGTACTTTGTTTAGCTGTGAGTTTAATCTGAATTCCAATCGTACCCTCAGAACAATAAGAACAAGCGGACCTTTAGGAATGCAGTACGAGTGGGAGGCTTATGGTCCCTAAATTCAGATCATACCCTCGCGCCTAAATGAAAAGAAGAGAATAAGATAACTATACACCATAAAGCTTCCAAGCTACATTTCCAGTTAATTGATTCATAATTGATCAAAGCCCTTAATTCTTCATTCACATCCTTCAATTTAAGACCCCATTATGAAAACATAAAACTGGACATATCAAAATTTAAATAAAATAAAAATACTAAGAAAATAAAAATATTTTAAAATATTTTTCAGGGGAGTGAAATTGATCAGAGCGGAGTATGGGAGTACGGACCAGTGAGTAAGTGCTACAGTGTGTACGCAGAAGTTACAGTCCGTAAAACGGACCGTTGAATACCCCATCCTATCCCACATTGTAAAATGCTGATGGCATAGTTATTTTTTGACATTTTATAAGTAATGCAAACTTCGAAAAGGGGCGTGGTCCAACCGCCCCTAATTACAAACTATTAATTATAAGATACTTCCACAGATATTTCCAAGTTACACTTGAATGTACGTAAAAATGCAATTTTTTGGTTCAAATTCAATATTTTTGAAAAATCAACCCCTAAAAGGCGGCGTGGCTAAAAACTTTATACTAACGAAATCTGGACTGAAGTCTCCTTTACCTAACCTGCTACTTTTTTGTTTCATGCTTTCCTAATTTAAGCTCAAGGGCAGTCGAAATTAAGTTTTTCTGGAAAATTTTAGGTTTTTCTTCTGCCTCCAAATGTGGGCGGGGCCCAAAGTCTTGCATAAACAAAATGTGGAACTAAGCGTTTTCTACATAAAATATTGGGCAAATTTTTTTCAATTTCGAGCAAAAATACTGAGTAAACTGCATTTGAAAATTTACCCTTAAAATAGATGCCACGCCCACTAATGGAGGTTTACCAATTAAATTTGTCTTTTTGTGTCTTATATTCACTAAGAGATGCTAAATGTCAAATTTCAGCCTTTTAGAACGTCTTACAGTTTTGAAAAATCTGGAGGTAGTTGCAGTTGATTGTGGGCGTGTCTTTGGGCGGATTTCAAAAATTTTTACACTTGTACTGCTTCGCATGACGTGCACCTGACGTACGAAGTTTCAGCACCCTAGCTCAAAATTTAAGGCCTAAAAACATGTGACATACAGACGGACGGACGGACATGGCTCATTCGATTCAGAATTCGGTCTCGATCATATGCCCTTGAGGTCTTGGGGGTCTACCATTATTATTTCACCGTGTTACAAACTATGTGACAAACTTAATATACCTCCTTTCCTATGGGATGGGGTATAAAAATGAAGGGGAGTACAAATACTCCCTTAGTAGCACTTTCGGCAGCCCTGCCGTACGGGCTGTACAGCGACACTGAGTCAAGAGGGAGAAGAGAAAATACAACGGCTACGATGGCTGGGTTCTCTAGAGCTAGAGGGCGATGGCCCTAGGTCAACCCCGGACTGTAGCACCACCTTAAGTAAGTTAGTAAGTTTAATTTAAATTAATTTATTTATTAGTTGAAAAAAATTCTTATTTTTTTGCTTATTTTAGTCATACTGTGCCTCTGTGTTAAATTCAGTTAACTACTAAAAAAATTTCCTTTTTCCTTTATGTGGCATTTGACATTGACAGATCTAATTGAAATTAATGTAACCGTGATGATGTCAGCAAATCCCGACGAAACGTTGGGTCTATATTGCTTACTTTACTTGTTATCGACCAGAAAGCCCGTGGCAGTGGTCCTTACACACACAGTTATTGAATTCGCTTTTTTCAACCCAAGGAAAAGTAGAAGATCTTCTGTCTATTTGATGTCGAATTCTTCGTATACTCTTTGTAAATTGGTACCAGTTATAAACCTTGTAGGGAAAGTTAATTAAAAATTGTGTCTGTCTATAAGGCACTTTAAGTGGCCAGTGCTGTGTGACGCCAAGCATTTTATGATCAAGTAGCAATGACGTCTTACATTTTGGAGAAGCACGCGATCGATTAAACTTTATGACAGTTCACATAAAATCATTTCACGCCAATCCAATGACGTCAGCCAAACAATTTTTAGTACAAGATGTGCCCACATTTCTGTCGGAGATTCCCATGCCATTCATCATTTAGCGTTATCTACCCACTGAATACAAAGAAACTTAGATTCTGTGGCAAAGACAACATCAGAACAGGACAAGCACATGCATTTGACACGAATAGCCTGCGCCTCCATGTGATAAATCGATTATGACTAGTTCGTTAAACTGTTTGCAGGCTTTCTGTAGGGATTCCCTATTTTTGTAAGAAGCGTTAGTCATTTGCGAACGTGCCTACGTCATTTGCGAACGTGCCTCCAGGGTGTGACTCAAAAACGATGTCTGTAGGTCTTCAGTCTTCAGTTTTAATGCTTCATATTACAATGAGTCGTCAGCGAAAAATGTGCTCGTTTCGCGCATTTATTACCGTTTCTTTATTAGCATAGCGACGACGCGACGCACCAGACGATAAACAATCATAATATGCTTTGAAAATGCCATTTTCGAGTATTTGCCGGCCAACAGACCCCATCTTAAGTGTTGATAAAACAATGAATGTTGATCCCGTAGCAGTTATCATGATAGTTATCAAAAAAACATGGATAAGATAAGCTAATACCGAGCACAGGTGGCAGTATGACAAACATACGTTCACGAGGTGCCGTTTTTTTTTGTTATAAGCTAAAGCCAGTTACAAATATATTAACTAGGCTGATTGGGGAGCTTGATAAATACGGGCTGGAAATAAAGACACCAATAATTTGGTTCTATAAAAAATAATAGTGATTGGCACATTTGAAGCGTTTTTTACTGAGTTCAATTTAATTGGTTTATTGTTGCCGATTTTTAGCAGAAGTTAATTTTGAAAGAACAGCATGATGCATGCACTAAGAAAAAGCTTCCTTCTAGGGTTTAGGGAACCAAAAACCCTACTTCTCAGTTATCGGATAGGGGAGTAAGTCAATGAGGGGAACACTTACCAGATATGGTGGGTCCTGCTATACAAATCATTTAGAGCGAACCAGAACCAACAAAGAAAAAAAAAATCGGTAGCGTTGGTCTCACAATAAGCACAGTTTTTTTTAGGTTATGGTTGACCAATATAGAAACCTGGCTGCTAGGCATAAAATAATCTTTAAACTTCGGTTTACCTACAAGCAAATGAAAGCTCTGCACAGAAACACCAAAGCTTACCGCCGCAAGTGTTATGCCTTTACGGAGAAAAGCTATAGTATGACCAGCAGAATATTCCATAAAAACATCTGGCATGCATCTAATTGTTGTCCATTCCAGCTATTTGCATATTGGAAGAGAAAAATGAGTTTTTTATTCGACCGACCCTAACCTGGGTAACAGACGCCGACGCCAACCTAAGTTTTTAGCGTGAGTTCAATGGACAAATAACCACCAATAAAATAAGAATTAGGAGTGTACAGGATCTACACCTGGCGGACAGTGTAACGGATATGTTAGTAGCTATTATGAAAAAAACTATATCTACGTAATAGCTTTAAGACACGAACGTAGCAAATGCTGGTTTTTCCTTTTTGAACATCAACTTGGCGAAGATAGGTGACATAAGCCTATGAAAGATGCTCCTGATTTTACAAAAAAAAAATACTTCTAAGGGTCAGTTTTAGTCAGTCTTATGGCGTTTTCTATTGAACACCGAACTGCCACACTGAGCTGCCAAATAATGCTCCGAGTTCGCGACAATTCCAGCGTGGTGTACACTCGGTTTCATTGTGTACAGAACGACAAATCCTTCACCGGTGCAGTCATCATATTAAGTGTCAAATTGCTTTGACTTTATTTTGTTTGCTTTTTTTCTATTACGTAGCGTGATTTTGTTGGCGTCGGTTTTTTGTACTTTTTACTTAAAATGAATTCGGTTAGCTTTGTGTTTCTAATATTTAGTATATTTTTTATCGACGCAAGTCGAATATTGATATAATCGATTTCAGTCGAAACGTCACTTCACATATGTACATCATACACAATCAAAGCTGGACCCAGCCTCCACCGTCAAATACGACGGTGGCGAAAATTCGAGTTCGGTGTCGACACCGAACTAGTTCGGAGTTCAAAAGAACATTTTCATAAGCACGATTCCGTTCTGGTGTACGAGAAAAAATAACATTTTTTTTCTGTATTCCACACCAGTTTTACCATTCGGCGTTTAAAAGAACACGCCATTAGATAATCTGAATTTCGGATTAAATTGAGCTACCCAATTTTTTTTTGTCAATTTCGATCTGGGGTAATCTTAAAATAACTCATTAAATGCGATGGATTAACCCCGGAATAACTCTGGAATATAAGTCAATCAGCTTCCAAATATATCAACGAATATTCTGCGCACACATGGCTAAACCAATTAGGTTGCTTCTCGCATTTTTGTGGAAAATTAGATTCGAGAAGAATTTCGAGAAAACCCCGAACTTGTTTCAATGCTTTGATTTCGATTGAGAGTGTCGACAAGTCAATGATTTCGAAAGCATCATCATCAGAGTTAACCCCGCTTTGAGAAACTGATCCCCCGAGCTAACTCATAACATGCACCTGGTAAATGTTCCATTTGCCTGCACAACCCACTTTTCGCGCTTCTACACTGTTACAGCTCCTTCAACGTTTAACAATTTACCTTTTTCCGTTAGGTCAACCTTACGATTTAATTCATTCCTAAATCGCGTAAAGGACTGGTTATTTAGACTGGTTATTTAGACTATGACTTCCTTGAATCATTACTTGGATAATCTGCTACCTTAAACAAGAGCACAAGTCATTCCTGTATTTTTGGTGTTAGCTTCTAATGATTAAATTTATAAACCAATGAATTTATATTTGCAATTATTTTAAATGAATTTTTTATTTTATTTTGTTTATATTGTTAGATAAATTCCTTAAATTTTGAATTTCAATTAATCGATGCTCCCCCACATCAATTATTGTATCTTTATATTGTAATTAATTTGGTTTCTTTCCACACTAACTGTAAGTTACGGATTGATTACTATTATTTTCCGCCTTATTTTAACTAAAGCTTGAACGTTATAATAATCTTAAGTTTTAAATGAAAATAATAAACTTAAAATAACTAACTAAAAAAAAAAAAACTAACTCTAGACTCTCAGATTCAATAGATCCTGGTTTAACCTAGGGTTAACTTTGTACTGAAAAAAATGGCAAATTTTGCCTTTTTCGAAAGGGGCTTTACGAACAATAAGAATGGACGTGGTTTATCAGAGGTTTACCATATTTTATAGCAATTCTTAAAGGCGATATAAGCCCTGGATTCATGTTTGGCTTTTTTCCAGATTAAGAATTGAGCTTGGGATTAAACTAAAACAACAATGTTGTGGTATTTGCTGTACTCACCTTGGCAATTTGTTGTAAATTTGTATGCAATATATTCTGAGCCTCCTCCGTGCTTTTTGTCTGCAGCTCCTTCTGCCAACGCAGGGCTTCTGCAAAGATATCTGCATCGTTTCCAGAGCCCTAAAAACAAGAGTCATCTTATCTGTTAAAACTGTCATGTTTCTAGGGGTTATCAACAAACTTACCCAATTAAATTCTACTGGTGATCGGTATAAACTAGTTTTGGCCTCGATATCTAATATTCTATACAATAGGAATCCCGAGAATATAGCTAAGATGATTGACAGCACAACACCCAAATAGACGATGTGGAATTCTGTGGGAAATTTCAATCGTACAATTGCGCTCTGGGAAAAAGCCTTGAAAGCATTTGATGAGGACGACACCACTGTATTGGGTGACGACGACGATGAGGATGACGTTTGACCCGACACCGCTGACGATGTCGATGAGGTCGAGGAAGTGGATGTAAATGACGATGGCACGCCAACGACCACATTACCAACAACGATTGCGGCTGCTGGTAGTGTTGTTAGATTGGCTGAAGCACAAGTGTTAGAAGTAGTAGTAGAAGAAGAAGAAGATTGTTGTTGTTGTTTACTTGCTGTGGGAGACGTTGATTTGTTTGCATTTGATGGTATAGGTGGCGCTGAAGCACGTACTCCTCCGGTGATGAGTAGCATCTTTTTGGCATTTGCAGGTTCTGTAAAGCAAAAACATTGTCAAAAACCCTTTAAATGAAGGAACTTCGTGGGCTCACCTGAGTGACGTTTATCAATGAGATCGCCCTTCCCGCTGTCGCCTTCGCCGGTCTTATTCGACCGACGCAACAACGTCTGACTAGCATCCGATGTAGTCGTTGTGGTGGTCGCACCCGATTCAACCGGCTGCGGTGGACTCTCGTTTCCGCTGATCGAACAACTGCTGTCATCCTCGATCGAGCATTCCTCGGATATTTCGACGTCGGGAAGGGCTTTTGATATCAACTGGATTGGCGAGGGCGAAGGACATACGCTGCACATTAACCGGAAGGCAGATTCGCGACTTATAAAGCTTCCAAAGACATGACGTTCGTCAGCGGTGGCCACCCCAACAGCATTTGGTATTATTTTTGCTGTCTTTTCTTTGGATATTTTCGTGACCGATGAGGTTGGAATGACGACCTTTTCAATGGTTAAACAAATGATTACCAAAAGTCTTAGGGCTTGAGCAAAAAAATTCTTACTTTTGTAACATAACCGAAAACATTTGAATAGAATGCAAAGTGGTTATCTGTTATGTACAGATGTCCCTGCAACAGTATGTCGCTGACTAGTGCACATGAAAAGTCTACAAAAAAAAAGTAATCTTTTGACTCGTCCTTGTTTAGAGCTGGGCTAAAGCTTGACTTACAATTGATAACTCTTTCGTCTTTTGAGACCTGTTGAAAATGCCGATGGAATTTCTTCAGCCTCGAGCTGGAGAGCTCTTTTCTCTTCTTTTCCTTTTCTGGAATTTCATTTTTCGCCACGATTGTGGTTTTTGAGTTCGGACTTAGACTTCGAAGATTAGCTGAGGATGACCCCGATGGTAGAGGTGTCGAGTTGCTTTGTCTAAGCGATCTAAAAATACAAAAAGAGGAAAAAAGGTTAGTTAATTTGCCTGTCAGTATTAGCATGGTTTTAATTAAGCCTCCAGTAAAAGTTAATTAAAATTTGTAGGTATTCGTGCAGTATTAAGGGCCTTCTGCGTAACTAACGAGTCATTAATGACTCGAATCATTACTGAGTCATAGAAAGCCCTTTACTTTGTTTTATGGTGGCACGTGGGTGTGTTGATTTGTGTTGATAGCATTATTATGTGCAACAGGTGGGACCTTACGTCAGAAACACAGATAACGAGTTGCCAAATATAACAGGAGGATTTAGTCATTGTCTTAGGGGCTGTTGTAAGTTTTTCCTTATTTTAGGATACATGTTGTTTATGTATGGAGTCTGACATATTCATCCTAAGTCTTGGACCACGTGAACTAAATAAACATTAATGAAGAAGCCCATATTCACAATTTCATTATCGCAATGACAGCAATCCCGGGGCAGTCTTTATTGGAAGAGGCTTTTATTATTGATCGAGTATCGAAAAATGTAGAGTGATGATGATGAATCACGACCTTAAAATGAATCATTCTCACTGAAAACTTAAATCGCATCGATTTGATGACTCACTTAGCTTGTGAGACACAATCAATAAATGAGTATAAAAATGGATCAAAATGAACGATAACAAGAGGTCACAGAATCGTGACGAAGTTTTTGACGATCCTGTTATTTAGATCCGGAATATTTAAACTTTTAATGCGCATAAAGCTCATAGCTTCAACGGCTATCAATAAAAGAAATATGTGGTTCGATTGGTTAAAATCTTATAATAATTTGTTAAATTTTAAACAACAGCGTCAAAAACGTGGTGATCTTCATGGATCGTTTTTTTTCGATTTTAATTCGATCGCGAACACATCGATCGAAGAGAAACTGTAGACGTTGACAAAGACTTGAAGAAATGAAAAAATTTGTTATTAATTTATTGACAAAATGAAGTAAATTAAAGCACCAACTTTTAAGTATAGCTAATATGGATGCAGCACCTGCATCCATATTAGCTATACTTACACAGCACCTATGGATGCAATCACTACAAAGTGTCACACTTTTTGCTGTTGCGGCTGAAGTTACGATGAATTTTCGAACGATTATTTTCAGTTAATTTTGAAACTTAGGGCATTTGGTGACCTTATGTCCTTCACGATTACTTTCAGTCTTTTCTCGTTTACAGATCAACCACACCTACCCGCAAAGGTGACGAAAAGTTCCAAGAAAGTCGTCCTATAAATGGAATAAGATTTGAGGGAATTCGTGAATACTGAGTGGCGAAAAGAAATAAGGCAACCACACTATGTCTCCACCGGACACAAATCCGCGATGAACATAGATCTTTAACTAATCTATTCCTATAAAAAATAATGATTCCTATAAAAAATTGAATTTACCATACAAATTTAAATAATATTGGCAAGTAATAAAAAATAAATCTCCTCGCAAATCTGAATGAGATTTCCCTTGCAAAAACCTCTTGTATGTCACTTTAAATCCTTTTCGTTTAATACTTGTTTAATAGAGCTTTTAACAGTTTGACGTCTACTGGTATTTTCAGTGAGGTATGCCAAACAAAGTTCCTTTTTATAATGAAAACGAATAAAAATTACACATAAACATAAATAAGTATTTAAAACATGCAACCGTGTGTTTCGATGAACGAGAAAGTTGTAGACTAGATCAGCCTTCCTAGGCGAGGCTAATAATAATCGGGCATAACCAATATCGGCTACTTCGGTATTATATACCTGCTATAGTGGGCGTATTGGTATCTTTGAAAGATTTTGGAGTTTTAGCCTCCGTCCACCCTAGTATTCAAAAAAAATAAGGCGAGGCTAAAAATATTTTAGTTTAAGAACATTAAGAACATGGAAAGGATTAGAAAAGTGTTGTTTGTATCGTAGAAACAGTGCGTACGATCACGATACACGGATTCAAGGAGGTCACATCTTCGGAACAATTTTTTGATATTTTCCACTTGTGTTATTAAAATAATTTTAAGCCCAATTCAAAGAAGAGGATAAGCACAATAACTTCTTTCCTTATCGGAAGACTCTAGGTTGAGTCCCACTTCTACAGCAACTATTGAATTTTTTCATACTAAAACGCGATTTGCTTGGCATTCCTGGGTCGAAAAAAGTGAAAAATGTCAGGTTTTGACAGCCGTGTTAAAAGTTCTATAGTTCGGGACTTCAAAAGGGAAACTGAAACTGTTCACAAAAATACGCTTTCTACTGGGATTTTGACACAATTTTTTTTCTCGTTCCTGCTAAATGTCATCATCACTCTTTTTTGAGAACCAATATGACAACAAAAGGGCGCTCGTGTCAAATAAATATGATGTCATCTTGTGTCCGGTTGAAACACTTCGGGATTTATTGTAAATCATCTCCCGCTAATCGCAGTTTTATGGCCGGAGGAGACATAGTATCAGAAAAATAATTATAGGGTGCCTGCTGAAAGTGATCGATATAAAAACAACTTTCTGACAGCATTAAAAGTTTGTGGCAAATTTAAAAGTGATATACATAAAAAATTTTATTACGAAAAAAAGATTGTGATTGTGAAACTTCTACTTGGAATTTGATAGAAACTAAATCTGATGAGAACATAACAACTATGACCATATTTTATCTTTGGTAAATTCTAAGGAAAAATGTCCAAAACGTGTCAATAGATGACTCACATTGTATCAAAAATAAAATATATGACCTGTCTGTGATCATAAAAATTTCAGGTGAGCATATTTATGCATGTTTGTTTATATTCAATAAGATAAGTGATAAGGAATTGCCTTTTTTGCGATAACTTGGTTCGCATTTATTTTTGCTATGAAGTTGGCGCTTATGCTTTCAAGTTTCTTTTTTTTTAATTCGAGTTAAAAAATCCATTCCTCGAACATTTTCATATTCCCATGGGGCATTATGTTACACCAATCATATCGGTTGCAAAATATGAACATCCATGCGGCAAATCTATAAGGCCCTCATCATCCCAATCCTGCTTCACGGCGCGCGCATAAGCATGGAGGCAGGATCAAAAGCCCTGTCAAAGGCTCATAAAAAACACTTCTGCTCAAAAGTAATTTTTTACTGAAAAACTCAAAGCACCTGTCATTTTTCAATTCAATTCATTTTTAATCAAAAAGAAATTAATTAAAAAAATTTATTTGTGGGGTTAAATTAGAGATTAGAAGTTTTCCAGCATATGAGAACAACTCCTCAAAGCTATATACTTATGCGCACTTCTATAGGTAAAAAGATTTTAAGGAATGTTGCATCTGCACGACATGGCACATGAAATGATAAAGAACAAGCCTCATTATACATGATCTTTTTGCAGTTATATTAAGAACTATCCGACTTATGGCCCGATACCCATTTTAATCAAATCAATCAATTTCACGATCTCCAATAGGGTGTTTTCATTGGCCACTAATCTGCGATTAAGACAAATCTTCTTTAAATCGCCTCAAATCAAGCGATTTACCAAACGAATTTTAATCTTTTCACGAAGAGATTAAAAATTAATCGCGTAATTAATCTTTTCCACGCATAAATTGAATTCTGTTGGGTGGTGTTCTGTGCGTTATCTGACGAAACAAATCAAACAAACCTTTATTTGACAGCTTGGTATTATCAACTCAGCTATGTTTGCTGTGTAAAGGGATACACAGAATATTTGATATTGCTGTTGATGTGAATAGGGTTGGACCTGTCAAACCGGTTAAATGCACAAAGGATTGCCCACTGCAACAGAATGACGGATGTTAATGTTGGTCTTGCTGGTTGATGTTGATCAAGTTGGGCTAGTACTTATTTGTGAACCAAAATCACATCAACATATTTGACGTTTTGTTTTTCTTTTTATTTTTGGTTATTATTAGATTAAAAAAGTAAGTGGCAAATGATCGGTGGAATTTAATTACTTTAATTCTATTCTATTTAATTTAATTTTAATTTTAAATCTGAGTAGCCCCGGGAGCCAATAAAAAACTCACGTTTCCAATGTGCAGACGACGCGACGCTACGACCAGATGTTGCCATTTCACGCAAAAGGATGGCATTGAGAAATGTCAAAAATTAAAGCATACGTCAACGCTTTGGAATTAATTTTTAATCTTCCTACGTTAATCTTTGTCTTATGTGCGATGGAAACGGGACGGCCTGACAACGGGTGCTCTTGGATCCCATCACATCTAGATCCTTAACTTAACAGATGGATGTGGTCTGTAAAAACGGTATGACTCTAAGAAAAAGGGCGAGACATTACAGGTAAGGACGTAGGCAGCCAATCATTATGACACTAGCGGAAAAAAATTGTAAGATGTCGATTATAAGTTCTATGTCACTTAGGGCCAGTTTTTCAGTGCGAGATCATCCGAGTTTTCGAGTTAAACATTGGATTAACCCCAGAAATAAATTTGAATATATTTATATATCAGTGAATATATATCCGGGATTAATCTAGACTTAACCCGCTCAATTTGGTGAGTTAATCCCGGATCAATGTGAAATGGCAGCGGCTTTCCGCGTTTCTGTGGAAAATAACATCTGCAAATGTCTCGAACTTCTATTCCTGTGTTTTTCTGTGTGAAGTGAGAGCTGAGAGAGTCAACTTTACTGACGGAAATAACTCTGCACTGAAAAACTGGTCGCTATGTTAGCTCTAGATTGCTTTTGTTCCGGGATTAACAGATTATGGTTAAAGCTTGGCTCAAATCATCATTTTAACCGGGCAGAATAAGGGCCGCCTTCCACTAGCGACGATACAGTTGGGTGCTTTGAGGCTTATCAGGGGCCTCGACTGACAGCTGGCGTCGTCTGGCGCTGCCAAAAGACACAAATGTGTTTCAGGTTCATCTCAACTGCTCTTTTGCTCGTGGATATCGCTTCTAGAGTCCCCGTTATTCGGCTGACAGTTCATAGTGACTTCATCGGTAACAAAATGTAGAATGTTAAATGTTAAATTCTTTAATATTAACATAATTTGCTATAATACAATTGTTTGCTCTTTAAGGAACCTCTGTCTCGCAGATCTATGCGACATCAACCCCACAAATAAAAGTTTTATTCAAGTTAATTAATTAACTTTAGTAAACCGAAACTTCAGCGACAAAAACGCGACAAGATGCACGTAGCACATCCTCACCCTTTTGTAATGGCTAAAATTGGGGACAAAAAAATTATTAGCATAGGCAAGCTAATTTTTAAGCACTGGCGCCAAGAAAAACTTTTCTTGAGGACCCAAGCAAGTACAGCGGTTGTTTTCACAGTGTTTAAAATTCTTATTTCGGATATTTAATAAGTGCTAATTATTTTATTTTAAATTAGATACATTATTTTTTTAAAAATTTGATAAGTGTAAAAAAAGGAGAAAAAAAGCTTGAATATATCATTCCCTGAAATTCTTTGTTTGCCAGGGTGAATAACTGAATATTGGGTTTTTTTGTTTGGAATACTGTCTTGGTTCCTAGATTTCAACAATAGAACTTGCAAATGCAATTAAATTAAGCTATTTTTCTGTAGATACCCGAAATAGATTTTTATCAATTCTGGTGCTACTCGATGTCGGCCGTTGTGAAGCCAATTCAGCGGCAACCAACATTATCGATAAGCAAAGATGTTGAAAACAGAAGTCATTTTGTGATGAACAAAGGGCACGTTATTGTACTTATTCAATTATCCCTTACACATATGTTTTTAACAGGTTTTATTGCCCGGAAACCACAATAAGTGCGAATTCATGTAAGATGGTGTTACTATAGTTTGAAGTTTTTTTTTTATTGTTTGCCAGTTACTAGGCATAAAATCATAATTATCGATAAATGAACTCCGACAAATGATGTAATTTCCCGTCACCATTAGAAAACACGTAAAGTTTCAACTTACTCCATCGAGCCGAGTTGTGAAAAATCCGAATCAGTTTCATTGTCCGTAATGTAATTTTCGTAAACATATTTCTCAAAGCGAATTATATTCTGTTGCGTCGGATGGAAGACACTTTTCGCACCTTCGACCAAATTCAGTAACGAGTCGTACACCATTGAAGGGCTAAATTTGTCAGAATGACCACGTTTCGACACACTTGCTACAAGGGTATCCAAATTTTGTATGGAAACCATCCGAACCGACACGATGCAATGACAACAGTCAACTGTTCCAATCGTTGTATGCCCGGGCTGCTAATAGTATCTATCGGCTAAGAATCGCTGATAAGGCTATCGCACATTAGGCTACACCACATAGGCTTTTCGAGGTGGAAACAGAAAAGAGATGCGTGGGGTGGTAGCTCGGGATATCAGAAGCAAACCAATTTGATATGATTTGCTGGAAGCATAAAAAAAAACAAAAAAAAACTTTATATTGGAAAAAAGAAAGAATGAGAGAAACGTCCATAGAGCGTAAAAAATAAACCAAGAGTTTGTTTGCTGAAAAAGAAGGAAATTCCAAGAGAAGCCAAATAATAATTTATTATCAAACCAACAGGTGTGGGCATTCGCGGTTAATAAAAAAAAAAAACGAAAACGATATTAGCCTGATAAAATCAATGATGAATACGCAGAATATTGCCCAATTTACTTGACGTAATGAGGAGTATAAACGAATGGATGGGAGTCGATTGCTTAGGGTTGTCATGTAATGCATTTTAAAGCGATTAAAAGAGCTTTACAATGTGCTTCTTATCACAAAGCAGCACTTAGTTGACATTAACCCAAAGGAACTTTGAGGTGGATTAATGTGTCTGTCGTTTTAAAAGATTATATGGTAAAACGATCCCTCCAGACATATGAATTTCCTCGAGCATTTACGATCCCTTCTCTATATGAAATCTGTTCTGTTGTAGGGTCCGGGCACAACAAGTTTTATGATAACCTTTTAGAGAGGCTTCCACGAGCGACATAACGTTGCCTGCTGCAGTTCATATAGCAATAAGCAAAACATTGGCTTATGGAAGCTACAGACGCAGGCAATTGTTGCTCGTGTAAGGGCACCGATAAGACTCAATGTATACCGGACAAGAGTGACCGCTGTGCGAACTAAGTCGTAAATAGACATCATTTTTAACCCTACAAGAGACACGAATTAAAAATTAGCGACATAAGACACTTTTATGAATTTTTTAACACTTTTTTTTTAACAATTTTTTTTTAACACTTTTCAAATTTACTACAAAAGCCAACTAGGTCTATCAGGTGGGAGAGGCTAGTGGAAGTTTCACCAGCTGAAACAAACCAATCCCTTACATCGGCACGCACCGCCTCCACTGCTTCCTGCTGTCAAAAAAGCAGACAAAGTGGAAATGAGGTGGTCAATGCCGAACATCTAAAAGCTCAAGCCAATGAATACGAAATCGAGATCGGGGTTAAAATGGCCTTGGGCCGGCTTAAATACACCAGCAAGAGTAGTTTTTATGTCGGTATAAACGAGCTTTTAAAGTATTCACAACACATGCATCTGTTATGTTCACCTTAAACATAAAGCTCAAAAACGAAAGACGAATCTTATGCCTTAAAGATAATCGAAAAGCGTTAGAAACACATACTGTGTGATTAACACTCCTGCCTCATATCCCGGAAGGGCAGCTAAGCTGCAAATGGTCTAAATATACGTGCATCTTTTTCAAAATGAGCAGCTTCCTGGTAGGCGTCTGTTCTCCAGATATCTTACCATATATCGAGGTATCAACATCATGACTTGATAGAGTGTGATTTGGAAGTACGGCGACCCGCATTAAAACAGGAGCAGACAGAAGATTTTTTACTTTTGTTTCGCTTATGGTTTGTCTATCATGAAAACCTTCTTTTACTGAGATCACTGACTCGTGATGGTATCGTCATATGCGGCCAAAGAATGAACTTTGAGTTTCGGCTTTCAAGAGGGCCAGAGCTGACAGCATAGCTCCGTTCAGTGTTATGCTTCATTGAAAACATTCTTTTGCCATTGAGGCGCAAACCAAGAGTGATGATCTGCATAAAGTAAGAAAAATGAAAAACATGCTATTCTGACTTCTGCTACTGCTACTGCTTACCACGCGGTATCAAACACTTTCACCAATTCAATCAGACAGGACTTTTATATATATCAGACATGCAGCAAGTATTGTATCATGTTCTGGTTTAAAACCGAATTGTTCATCCGAAACTTTTTCTATTGTCCTCAGTTTATACTTTTAACTTATAGTCAATGATATATTGATCACTTTTTAACGTTTCTGATATTCGGAAGAAAACTTATTTACCAGAAATTTGCCGAATTCGAGTCGTACATTTCCCTTTTGGTGATCAGGTGTGTGACAGGTATTTTTCAATGCTAAGGAGGTTTATAAGGAACTCAGACAAAATCAAACTATAATTCCTTTTAAAAGCAATCAGTAGGTTGCAATACCTTCGGCAGAAAATATTGCCAGAGTAAAGCGGACTTGTGTGTCGGATGCGAAGTATTAAAATGGTTTACAAGACTTTGAAATCAAGAAGAGTAATACGCCTTTATTGTGTGGATTCAACGCACGTGGGGAGTTGGGTCTTCAAATTCGATATTCGCTGAAATACAAAGAGCTTATAAACGGGCAGTTAGAGCAGCCACGAAAAAGTCATGGAAAAAGTTGGCCAAGATGTTGAAGCGCGATGTCGAATCGATAAATTAAATGTTTTGGCCGAGCTAAGTAGGGATGGTTGGTTGGTAGGATGCTAGCATGGATCTCTTACAAGGTCATCTTTATCTTTGATTGTTCGAAGTAAATTGGAAGTGTTTGAAAAAGCTCTATATCGGCTAATGTCAGATTTCTCGCATCAGATTTCCGTATCATATACAACTTAGCTTAAAATTATCACCTAAAAATGTAAGAGGAGCAAAACTATCTGACTTTAGCCATTGCAACTATGGTAAAAAGTAAGGTTTCTGTGAAGTTAAGGTGAGGACCTAGAGAATAGTCTTAGCTCAAACCTTGTTAATCAGAAGAAACTACTTCCACTGGTTTCAATGATAACTTTTTGGCACATATAAGTAAGCTGTTCGATAAGCCAAAGACGTCGGAATAATGTGCTTGCTTTTTGCTAAAAACTTAATTTATTCTTCAAAAATGTCTTATTTTAGTGCGATACACCATTTCCAACGATACTGCAACGTTTTGAACCCTTCTAAAAAAAGTAATTTTGAAGCTCTGCAAAAGCTTTTGTTTGATGGATAATTTCTTCAATTGATAAGATAGTTGATCAGTGAGGTGTTTCCAAATAAAGGAAATAAGAAATAATGAATCAGAGTCAAATCTTAAAAATAGTATGAATACAAACAGAACCAACGAGCCGGTCCATTTTGTCGTGAAACAGCACCAATTGTTCTTCAAATGGGGTCCTTTTCTTCAATAATTTCTCATTAAATCTATCTTATAAACTGTCATAATACACTCCAGGGCTCGTTTTTCGAAGAAAACAAGTGAGTAAGTGTAAACGTTCGTCTGCGACAAACTTCTATATATACCGACCGTATATACCGTTTCTTGCCCCAAATTCACATTATTTGTATGAGCCACGCCCCCAAAAATGGCATGAGCTAAAAATTAAAATCAATTAATTGTAATTTCGTTAGAATCATGACAAACCATGGTAAAAACGAAAATTATTTCAGAAAAAAGTTTTTTTTTCCAAAAAAACGCCCCTTAAAAGTGGACGGAGCTCAAAACTTTGTATGGATCAAACTTAGCAAATAGTAATATCTTTAATATTTGCCTATGAATATTTTTTTTTTCGATTTGGAGTCAACTTTCCGAGAAATCGAGTTTTTAAAGTTCTAACATGTTAAAAGTGAGCATGGTCGATATTTTCGCCTTGTTAAAGGTCTTGAGCTATTATTGCTCAGTACCAAAATTTAAGTTCCTACGCCTTGTCTAACTTGACCGAAAAGCATTTTAAAAGAAAAGTGAAATAGAAGTTGTCTAGCATTGAAGCTAGTAGTGGGCGTGGCCGTTGACGGATTAAGCCAATTTTCACATTTCGCCTGTGCAACAGAAGAGCCAAGCCGTATATACCAAGTTTCAGCTCTCTAGCTTGATTTTGAAGACCTAAAACCTTCATACATACAGACGGACTGAGGGATAGACAGACATTGCTTAACTTATTCACCGGTCGGTCTCGTCTCGATCATATCTCGAAAAGGTCTCTTAGGGTTCTACGATGTTTATTTAACTGTGTTACAAGCTATGCACTAAAATTAATATTCCCTGGGTCGGGTATAATTATTCAGGGGGTGACGAAACCGCCTAGCCTAGCTTGTTTTGGACCACATTCGGTTGTGTAAGTCCCCTTTGCTCGTTTTTTCGCTTTGATTTTGCAGTCGGGGATCCGAAACTCATCGGTTCAAAAAACTCACTGCTCAAAAAATTCGCTTGAATCGCTTTAAAGAGCTTCAAATTGGGTTTTAAATCTTCATTCGAATCATTTTTGGTCAACCATCAAAAAACACGGCAGCCACCAGGTATTTGTGGCAGCCACCGATAATTGTTTTATGCCTAAATATTCATACAAGGACTCAAATAATGGTGTAGTTCGATATTTTAACAATCTTAGCTTTCCCATCAACTGATCGGGGATCGTCAAACACAATCTCGTAGAATTTGGTGGCGATTTCTCAATTGGGACGTCTAAGGAGCTCAGCATTTTTTGTGCTTGTAGGATAGCAATGATCCCTTTGTGTACTGCTACATGCGAGAGAACAGAGCTCCCTGTTATATTTTTAGCCTATCTTGACCTAAGTTATGACTTAACAGCGCAAAGATTAGTTCTTTCTTAAAATAGGAACTTAAAACTGGATCAAATCTCACCAAAGTTATTTTTATGACAGTCAAAGTCAAGTGTTTGCGATCTGTGTCCATTAAAACTTAACAAGCTAACGAAATTTGTTCGTCGGTAGCCCGCCTAAGAGGATGGATTGGACTTATCAAACCTCACTATTTTCGAGGAGCCCTACGATTCTTGTAAGCCCATGTGCTTATTAATTTGTTACTATACCGTAGTGCCTTGGCATTTAAGCACAGTCTCACCCGGTTCTGCATGATTCTTAAGCATTGGGCGATCCTGACTACCTGTATCAAATTAGTTGTTGGTAAGAACCTCAAATTTCTTTTGAAGTCACAAACGTTGTTTAAATCCAAAAAAAACTAGCAAAAGCATACTTTCCCATAGCAACAGTCATGTCCTTTTTTCGGTTTGAGTAGGTTTGTGATAGTATGCTCTTGAACCTTATCAGAAAATGACTAACAATGTTAACATAATGTGGAGTGAGTCACCAATGCCCTACGGGTGATTCATGTTAGTCGTTTGTTTAACAAAATGAAAGATAATGTTTTTTGGAGGTGGTGGCCATTGGAAATTTATAGAAAACGCTACTTTCGATATATACAGTGATCAACTTGCGCCGCGGCGCGCCTTTCAATAAATGCACCATGTGATATCATAAAAACAAAACTTGTGATCAAGATTGAGAATCGCTTGCACAGTTTTTTTTATTGATTTGATAAGTCTAGTGAGTCTCAATCACGTGTGCAGATTTGAGGCCGAGAGATGGGGAGGAGGACATACTTGAGGGTCATAAGAGCGTTGGTGGCATAGAATGTGTGAAGTGGGTGAAAAGTGTGAGTAACACTTAAATTACGAGATAAGCTATAAACTTAGGTAGTTACTTGGCATAAATGAAAATACAGAAATGTTATTTAAGGATCTCACTTTCATGCAAGCAATTTAGTGTTTAGTGATAGATGATAACCCGGCTGAAGGCACAACTGCTTTCCGGATTCCTTCGTTGTTATAACTGATTTGTCAAAACAAGAAAGCTTAAAAAAGTCCCTTGATTAGAGGTATTGTGTATCCTTGTGTATCTATCAAATTTTTCCTTAAAAAGGGAATTAGAAAGAGATCAGACGCGGCCTTCCAATTTTTATGCTCTCCTTTGAAAGAACTGAGAGAATAAACGATATTTATAAAATGAAAATGATACTTAACATCAGGGTTAAGATCGAACCCATGCGAAAGCGCAATAGACTGATACCACAGTGTAAGCGATGCCCAGAATTCAGGCACACAAGTGCCTACTGCCAAAAAGAAACAACGTTGCGTGAAATGTGCCGGAAAACACCTCTCAACAGAGTGCAAAAAAAATTACAAGAGAACATGAATATGCAACAGTTATTTAAAATACTAACATGGAATGCAAACGGCCTTCTGAATAAAATAGACGAACTAGAAGTATTTCTACGGAAAAATAATATCGATATTTGTATGATTACGGAAACTCACCTTAAAAACGGGTCTAGACCCAAACTTAAAGGTTACACTGACAGTGCCATTGAAAACTCCTTTCGAGTTAGAAATTGCAGTTGACAAATTCATGGAAGCAATTCAGAGCGCTGCTTGGAACAACACTTCGTCCTAAAACAACAAATCCGCTCGAAATCGAAGAATTGATTCGTGAAAAGAGACGAGCGCGTAGAAGATGGCAAGGCACGAGGGCTCCCCCAGACGAAACCCTCTTGAACCACCTCTCTAACAAACTGAAAGGAATGTTGCAAGATTTTAAAAATCGAGGACCACTGAATACCTTGAAGGCTTGTCGGAAGATAGGAAAGCAGTTAAGTCTATCAAGAAACCTATAATCCACTCGGCACCAACAAAAAAAGGTAACGGCGAAACATTCAACCTTTCGACGGTCCGCCGTTGGCTGACGTTCAAAACAACAACGAGGAACCTGAAAGCTTTAGAATGAAAAAAGCTTCGTTAGTTGAACTCCGACAGACAATAAGCAACCTTAAAAATAATAAGGCCCCGGGTTACGACCTGATCACTGGCGAAATATTGAAAGAACTACCGAAAAAGGCATTAGTCAAGCTACTTTATATGATAAACGCTTCTCTTAGACTTCTATACGTTCCAAGGCAATGGAAAGTTGCTGAAGTCATTATGGTTCCAAAACCGGGGAAATGTGCAAATGATAAAAAATCTTATAGGCCCATATCGCTTCTGCCGATAATATCGAAAGTATTCGAGAAACTTCTGCTGAAGCGATTACAACCAATAACTGCAGAAAGACGCTTGATCCCGGATCATCAATTCGGTTTCAGACCTAACCATTCCACAATAGATCAAGTCTACAGAATAACGCATCAAATTGAAAAGCCTTAGAAGGGAAAAGCCTTACGTGGGGTGCCGTGGCGTAGTGGTTAATGTGTGTGCTTACTACGCCGGAGGTCTGGGTTTTAATCCTGCCACCGTCACCTGAAAAAAAAAGACTTGTTCTTTTTCACGGTCCCCACCTCCGCGAGGGTCTGACAAGTCCTCCGAGAGTATCATTTGTCTTGAAAAACTTCTCAAAGTGCCATTCGGATTCGGCAAAAAATTGTAGGTCCCCTTGTATGTAAAAGATATTAACACACCAGCATACATTGTTGAGAAGTTGGCCCTGGTTCACCTCGAGCTGTTGCGCCACTCTATTTATTTATTTATTGGAAGGGAAAAAATATGTTCAAGTGCTTTCCTCGACCTATCGCAAGCCTTCGACAAGGTATGGCACGAAGGCTTGAAATGTAAGCTACGGCAAAACTTGCCGGAAGACATATTTAGAATATTGAAAAACTATCTTGAAAGCAGACTCTTTCGTTTTAGGTGTAGAACTGAATACTCGAGTTTCAAGCAAATTCGAACTGGAGTACCCAAGGGAAGTCTCCTCGGCCCGACCCTGTTCCTGCTCTACACAAGAGACATAGCTCTAGATGACGAGACAGTCGTGGCCACGTTTGCGGATGATACGGCCATCCTGGCAACAGGTGAATCAGTCGAGTCATCAACGAGAAACCTCCAACGAGCATTGGACAGAATTTGTGTCTGGACGAAGACTTGGCGAATCGCTCTTAACGAGAACAAGTCGACGCATGTGAATTTTACTTACAGAAGGGTTAACAATTTACCTCTGCTCATAAATTCTGTACAGATACCTTATTCAAATGAAGCGAAGCATCTAGGGATGACACTAGACGCTAGACTAAGGTGGAAACCACACGTAAAGAAGAAGTGTGACGAGCTCTAGATTAGGCTCAGGGAAATGTATTGGCTTATCGGAAGATTTTCGAGATCAAGCATATACAACAAACTGCTCTTATACAGGCAGGTGTTAAGGCCGTCCTGGACATACGGAATACAACTTTGGGGTTGCACCAAGCCGAGCAACATGTCCATGTTGCAGACTTTCCAAAACAAGACACTAAGAGCAATTGGGAATGATCCATGGTATATTAGGAATAGTGATATTCACAGAGATTTAGGAATAGCTACTGTGAGCGAAGAAGTAACAAACTTTGCTCGTAAGTTAAGTGCTCGTCTTCATGTTCATTGCAATAATGAAATAATCCGTACTCTTAACGATGTAAACAACGAGCGACGATTACAAAGAACAAAACCCTTCGATCTAGCGACGTAGGGTGAAGCCGTACGAAAACGGCTTTTGTAGGTGCATTCACTTGTTAGCAACCTACCCAATGCGATAAACACTACGGAAGCGTAAGCTACTTGTTAAGTTAACTTAGCTGTAGTCAAGAAGTATTATGAGAGATCGAAAATTTACTACTATTAAGTGCATTCTGGCGGTTTCATAGTGTCTCTCATAAATGGGTGGTTTTTTAGCACGTGCAAATCGGGCATAACCAATATCGGCTACTTCGGTTTTATATACCTGCTATAGTGGGCGTATTGGTAACTTTGAAAGATTTTAGAGTTTAAGCCTCCGTCCACCCTAGTATTCACAAAAAAAAAAACGAGAAGCCTTTAAAAAAAGGTAAAATTACTTTAAACTTTCAATTTTTCAATTAATGGTTTAAAATCTGGCGTATAATAAGTTTCTCTGATTTTGCTTATTTTGAAACGGATGCTTCTTAATTTTCTGCTTGTCTGTTTTCATATCTTAAAAATTCAAAAATGTCTGTCAATATTCTTTCTTTGTCAAAACTTTGTCAATACACAACTGAAGCACCTGTGTTTAACGACGACAGGTGACTGGGCCCGACAATAATTACCTATCGTCTTAAATGATGCCACGTAAAATAAACATTTAAGGGATTTACTTGAATTGAAAAGAAAATGTAGTTCAACAATATTATTATTGTCGTAAATAAAACACCCATATAGATAACTACTTTTAAGATATCTTATCTAGGACAAAATCCATACAGCTGGTGTTTATAATTTGCCTCCGCTCCACCTCTTATTTTTATTTATACACATGACCATTTTTTCTTTAAAATCTATTTGTATTTGCAGGTGTTTGCTTAAGACGAAAAGTTCTCTTCTTTGTTCTAAATTTAAATGTGAGTATAATCCAATTATTGTGGATAGAAGAATAGAAGTCATGCCCAGCAGAGTTCTTTAAGCTGTATCTTATCTTAAACAAACACGGATCTACAATTTGAAACAAGTATACATTCGTTGTCTACAAATATAATTACTTCAACAATGGTCGCTAAATGCTTATCAGATCTGTAAACATTAGTATTAAATAAGCGTGGGAATGGGTGACATCTGGATGTACCCTTGAACTACGTATAAAATTTCACATTCTTACATGCTTTGAATACACAAACGGCCGCCCGAAGACAGAGCGAAAAGCTCTGCAAAATATTGTCATTTTGCGTCAGGAAGTCCTCAGTTATAGGAAGAGGAATTAAATATATATGAGCTCGGAAATAATTACGTATTTTTAAACATGTGGTCGACGATTGAAGGTAAACAGCGAAAATCCAGTTTAAAGCAATATCTAGCAGGGTTTGTAAACACGCGGCTGGAGACCACTGGAAAAAGAAAACTGACACCAATTTAACAATCTTTGAGACATCTCAAGAATGTAGTTTCTTTTTTAGTAGGGTATGAAAATTTGCGCCATCTTGGTTCCAAATTGGCCACAAGTTAAGGCTTAGCTTACCAGAAAAACTCTATAGAATCTTAGAGTCTTACCTTGAAGACAGAATCTTTCGCGTAAGGTACGAAAATGAGTGCTCGCAAGGAAGAGTTCTCGGCCCAATATTATTTTAACTTTATACTAGAGACATACCCCACGATGAGGGAACAATTTTAGCTACGTTCGCTGACGACACGGCTATTCTCGCTATTGATACGACAGTTTAATTATCAACAGGAAAACTTCAGCGCGCTTTAGACAAAATATGCGACTGGACGAAGAACTGTCGAGTCGTCTTTAACGAGATTAAGTCAACGCATGTTAACTTTTCTTATAAAATAAGATAAACAACAAACCTTTATTCATTAACTCCGTACAAATCCCGTACTAAAATGAAGCGAAATATCTAGGAATGACTCTAGCCGCAAAACTTAAATGGAAGCCGCACGTTAATAAGAAACGCGACGAGCTCGAAATCAGGTTAAG
Organism: Neoascia interrupta; assembly: GCA_947623515.1. Lineage (NCBI taxonomy): Eukaryota > Metazoa > Arthropoda > Insecta > Diptera > Syrphidae > Neoascia > Neoascia interrupta. Next base: position 117,277,468 of record OX392463.1, on the reverse strand, counting down.
AGAAATGAATTCGCTTATTGGAAGATTTTCGAAACTAAGCGTGTATAACAAACTGCTTCTGTATAAGCAAGTGCTTAAACCATCTTGGACGTACCGGTACACAACTCTAGGGTTGTACTAATATGTACAATATAAGATAACTACTTTTGTTGTACAATATATTTATTTATTGTTTTGTATATGTAAACAAACAATATATTTATTTAATGTCTTATTTGGAAAAGTTTAGAAACTTTTCCAAATAAGACATTCAGAGCAATCGTTAATGCTCCATGGTACATAAGAAATAGCGATCTACACCGAGATCTTGGACTCGCAACCGTGACTGATGAGGTAACAAACTTTGCTCGCAAACTTAGTACTCGACTTCACGGACATTGCAACAATGAAATTATCCGATCTTTGGATCAGACAAATCTTACGCGCCGACTACAACGAACGATCTTGGTTCCAAGAAAAGAAATCTTGCACTTTTAATCCTGAATGAACGATCTTTGCCGTGTACTAAATAAGAAATTGAAATGCTGTCGACTTTCCTGGACTAAATCGATGATGCAATTGAGAAAGGATGAATGTTCAATGTGCAGTGCCTTTGATTATGTGGACCTGACTAGAGTCTCCGATCTTTATAGGAACCGAGAGAATTTTTTTTTTTTCAATTTCAGAAGTTTAGTTTAGTGATTTCTGACAAATTTTTAAAAGGCAAAACAGCTACAGAATGCTGTGCTGCAGTACTCGGTGTCCCGCAAGGAAGCGTTCTCGGCCCGATATTATTTTTGATTTATACTAGAGACATACCCCACGATGAGGGAACAATTTTAGCTACGTTCGCTGGCGACACTGCTATTCTCGCTATTGAAACGACAGTTGGATTATCAACAGGAAAACTTGTTTGAAATAAAATGATACCAGCCCATTGGCAATGAAAATATTTTTGTGGAGTAAAGCGACCTGCTGTTGCCGCTAATATGTTAAAAATACAAGACGGCAAAAATGTGATGTGAACAATTTTGCCGACAAGAACTCTAAAAATGAAACTTCGGTCAAGTTAATGTCGAATTTTTATAAAAAAAAATTTGTTCTTCAAAAGTGCTGAAACGTTTTCGGGAAATGCAGAATTAAAAATAGAAGCCGTTTCCCACAGTGAGGCCAAACTTTTTTTGCGCATTTTTGACGAGACTCCGTTCTAGATTTTACTCTTCCAACACTTTTAGCACATCTAAGGGGTCGATTCAGAAAAATATTTAATTTGAACCAAAAAATTACATTTTTGCGTATACATTTTAGCTAAACTTGGCGGTTGGACCACGCCCCTTTTCAAAGTTTGCAATAATTATGAATCGTCAACTAGCGGCTACGAGGCTAGCGGACGACGATCTTACTCCCCTCTTTGACTTACTTGGGTCGAATTTTATCATCGGCGGGGGCTTTAATGCGAAAAACACCTTTTGGGGATCACGGTGCAATTCAACAAGAGGTAGAGTACTCTTCAAAGCTAGCATGAAACGTGGCGTGGTTTTCCTTTCGACGGGAAAGCCAACGTATTGGCCAACCGACAGAAACAAAGTACCTGACCTTGTCGACTTCTTTATCGCAAAAGGGGTTCCCCGCCACCTCACAAATGTAGAAGAAGGCTATGATCTCTGTTCGGATCACTCGGCAGTCGTTTTGAAAATCGGCGGAAGTCTAGCAAAAAATGAGAGAGCGCCTAGGCTAACGAATAACAACACCGACTGGGATGGCTTTAGGAAATACTGTAAAGAAAATGTATCTCTACATGTACCACTTACAACCCCTTTAGAAATAGAAGACGAAGTCGATAAACTCGTTAGAACTATTCAAGACGCTGCTTGGAACAATACTTCTTTCCGGAAGACTGGAGTAAGGAAAAGCGGATCAATTTACCCGCGCGAAATTGAAGAGCTCATACGCGAAAAGAGAAAGGCTCGAAAGAGGTGGCATTCGTCTCGAGCTCCTCCTGATAAAACCATTCTGAATGGGCTATCTAACAAATTAAAGCACTTACTTCAAGATTTTAAAAGTCGCGAGACTACCAACTACCTCGAAAACTTGACTGCCGATAGAGGGTCAAACTATTCACTTTGGAAAGCCGTGAAGTCCATTAAAAAGCTCATTGTACACTCGGCGCCAATAAGAAAAGATAACGGTGAATGGGTAAAAGGCGACAAAGAGAAAGCAGATGTATTTGCAGAACATCTAGAAGAAACATTCAAACCGTTTGACGGGGAGCCGTTGGTTGACGATCTGTATCGCAATGCGGAATTAGACAATTATCGAATGAAAACCGTGTCACTGTCTGAACTTCGTCAAACAATCCGAAATTTGAAGAATAACAAAGCTCCAGGCTATGACCTAATTACTGGGGAAATTTTGAAGGAGCTACCGAAAAGAGCGTTAGTCAAGCTTCTCTACATCATAAACGCATCAATGAGAATTTCATACGTTCCACGGCAATGGAAAGTCGCAGAGGTAATAATGGTTCCGAAACCAGGGAAATGCCCGAACGACAAAAAATCATATAGACCGATTTCGCTTCTGCCGATTATATCTAAAGTCTTCGAGAAACTTGTGCTCAAACGACTGCAACCAATAATTGAAGAAAGACGATTGATTCCGGATCACCAATTCGGCTTTAGGGTCAAACATTCAACACTTGACCAGGTCTATCGAATAACTAATGAAATTGAGAAAGCCTTAGAAGCGAAAATGATATGTTCTACCGCTTTTCTTGACGTATCCCAAGCCTTTGATAAAGTTTGGCACTAAGGCCTAAAATATAAGCTACGGAAAGTTTTGCCGGAAAAAATGTATGAACTTTTAGAGTCTTATCTTGACAACAGACTATTTCGAGTGAGATACGGGAGCGAATACTCAGAATTCAAAGAAATACAAGCCGGCGTTCCACAAGGTAGCGTCCTCGGTCCAACACTGTTTTTACTTTTTACAAGAGATGTACCTCAAGTAGAGACAACGACTATAGCCACGTTCGCTGACGACACGGCTATCCTCGCTACGGATAAGACAGTCGAACAATCAACGGGAAAACTCCAACGCGCTTTGAATAAAATATGCGAATGGACAAAGGCCTGGCGAATCCTCCTAAATGAGACAAAATCAACGCATGTAAATTTTACTTACAAGAGGGTAATCAACTTACCTCTATTTATAAACTCGGTACAAATTCCGTACGCAAACGACGCGAAATATTTAGGCATGACCCTAGACGCAAAACTTAAGTGGAAGCCACACGTTAAAAAGAAACGCGATGAACTTGAAATCAAGCTACGAGAACTGAATTGGCTTATCGGACGTTATTCGAAACTAAGCGTATATAACAAACTGCTATTGTATAAGCAAGTGCTAAAAACATCTTGGACGTACGGTATACAACTTTGGGGTTGTACCAAACCAAGCAACATATCTATTTTAGAAACTTTTCAGAATAAGACACTAAGAGCAATCGTAAATGCTCCATGGTATATAAGAAATAGCGATTTACATCGAGATCTAGGCATCGCAACCGTGACCGACGAAGTAAGAAACTTTGCTCGCAAACTTCACACTCGCCTTCACGGCCATTGCAACCACGAAATAATCCGAACTCTGGATCAGACAAACTTGCACGCCGACTACAACGAACAAGACCGTTGGATCTAGCGTCTTAAGAGGAAACCGCACATAATGACGGTATTGCAGGTGCTTTCGTTGGAAGGTAGCCTGCCAAACGCGATTACTATACAGAAGCATGAACTACTTGTTAAGGAAACTTAGTCGTAGTCTTACAAAGATTGGGAAGTTTTTTACTGAGTAAGAATCTCACACTACTATGAGCACGCGCGTTCGATTCTCATAGTGCCTATGAAGGTTTTTACCTACCCACGGAAAAAAAAAAAAAAAAAAAACGAATCGTCAACAAATAACATTAATAGCAGTAATTTACAATGTCCGATTGGACGGGCTATTCAACTGTCCGTATAAGGGACTGGAACTTCTACGTATACACTTCAGCCCTTACTCACTGGATGAGTTACAACATTGCACCATTCTGAGCCAGACTAGCTACGGGCTTGATACAAACGGTTTTTATCAAGTAAGGGTACGGAAGCTGTGCATGCTCTGAGAAACTTACTATGTTAGTAGGCGGACGAGAGCTGAATTTTTGCAGTATCTCCCAAGCCGAAATTCGGGCAATACATAAATGGCCGCTGAAAAGGTCAGAACATTGAAACTATCACATAAGGATGCCCTGGCGTCCTTCCCCCAAAATATCAAACTGGCTTTACAGAGCTATAGTAAGAACTATACTCACCTATGGATACTGCGTCTGGTGGCCAGTTATAACCAAGCAGAAAAATATAAAAGCTTTAACTAAGGTACAAAGATTGGCTTGTCTCGTCACTACAGGTAATCTTCGCCTACCATGGGTTTAGAGACAATTCTTAATATTTCGCCTATAAATCTCTTCATAAAAGAAGGCGCCGCAAAAAGTGCTATAAGAATTCAAGCCACAGGTAATTGGAGTATGCGATCCACAGGGCACAGCTCAATGCTACACATACTAGAATGCTGTGTAGGAATAACAGACCATATAACACCTTGTCTTGACTTCAATCAGGACTACTCCATTCACATTCCCAGCAGAGAAGACTGGAGGCTCAATAATGTTCTTAAAACCAACTCCGAGGTACCAATCTGTACAGATGGCTCTGACAAACTCGGTATCCTAAAAAGCAGGAGACTGCTGAACTTATGCAGTATCTTCCAAGTCGAAATTCTAGCAATACTTATAGCAGCCGAAAAGGCCAGAGTATTGGAGCTATCGCAGGAGAGTATTTCCATTTATGTAGACAGCCAAGCAGCCATAAAGGCCCTGGCAACACCAACAGTAAAATCTCGTGTAGTAGGGTTCTGTCGCTAACTAACTTAGGGTTCTAGGCAGACAGAATAATGTCCGCATTGTTTGGGTACCAGGCCATAGTGACTTTATCGGGAATGATAAGGCTAACGAGCTAGAGAAATTTGACTCAAATCTATGTATCACTACAGCGGACAAAAGGACCCATCCTCCGCTCTCTTTTGTGACAGGCGAAATGTCTGCGACTATTCACATTGTAGCCCAAAACAGATGGAAAAAGATGCGGTCACACAAAGGCGCTATGGCCATCTATAGATGGCAATCAAAAAGGCTTATAGCCTTAAGAGCGATAACGGGCCATAACCTGTTGGGAAAACACTCAGCAAAATCGGTAATCCCTAACACCAACAAGCCTAGTTTACGCTTCCGTAGTGTTTATAGAAGTTTGTTATATATGCTTAGTTTCTAAAATCTTCCGACAAGCCAATACATTTCCCTGAGCCTAATCTCGAGCTCGTCACGCTTCTTCTTTACGTGTGGTTTCCACCTTAGTTAAGCGTCTAGTGTCAACCTTACATATTTCGCTTCATTTGCATAGGGTTTCTGTGCAGAATTAATTAATAAGGTAAATTATTAACCCTTGTAAGTAAAATTCACATACGTTGACTGGTTCTCGTTAAGAGCGATTCGCCAAGTCTTTGGCCAGACACAAATTCTGTCCAATGCTCGTTGGAGGTTTCTCGTTGATGACTCGACTGATTCACCTGTTGCCAGGATGGCCGTATCGTCCGCAAACGTGGCCACGACTGTCTCGTCATCTAGAGCTATGTCTCTTGTGTAGAGCAGGAACAGGGTCGGACCGAGGACACTTTCCTGGGGTACTCCAGCTCGAATTTGCTTGAAACTCGAGTATTCAGTACTACATCTAACACGAAAGAGTTTACTTTCAAGATAGTTTTTAAATATTCTAAACATGTCTTCCGGTAAGTTTTGCCGTAGCTTATATTTCAAACCTTCGTGCCATACCTTGTTGAAGGCTTGCGATACGTCGAGGAAAGCACTTGAACATATTTTTTCCCTTCTAAGGCTTTTTCAATTTCATGCGTTATTGTGTAGACTTGATCTATTGTGGAATGGTTATAACCATCAGACCTATAGGTCTGAAACCGAATTGATGATCCGGGATCAAGCGTCTTTCTGCAATTATTGGTTGTAATCGCTTCAGCAGAAGTTTCTCGAATACTTTCGATATTATCGGAAGTCAATATTTCGCTAGTGATCAGGTCGTAACCCGGGGCCTTATTATTTTTAAGTTTGCTTATTGTCCCTCGGAGTTCAACTAATGAAACTTTTGTCATTCTAAAGCTATCAGGTTCCGCGTTGTTTTTTTGAACGTCAGCCAACGGCGGACCGTCAAAAGGCTTAAATGTTTCTTCTAAATGTTCAGCAAACAAATCCGCTTTCTCTTTGTCTTCTTTTGCCCATTCGCCGTTAGCTTTGTTTACTGGTGCCGAGTGGATTATAGGTTTCTTGATAGACTGAGCTGCTTTTCACAGCGAGTAGTTTGAGCTCCTATCCGCCGACAAGCTGTCGTGGTCTCACGATTTTTCAAATCTTGCAATATATCTTTCAGTTTGTTAGAGAGGTGGTTCAAGAGGGTTTTGTCTGGGGGAGCCCTCGTGCTCTTCTCTTTTCACGAATCCATTCTTCGATTTCGAGCAGATATGTTGTGCGTACAAGCCCGTCTGAGAAACCTACCGAGAGAGAGTGCTGCATTCGCGGTGAGAGAATTTTGAGTTCGCCGTTCCAAATTGACTAAAAAAAGTCCATCGAGACCTAAAATTTTTGCTGAATCTGAACTTCGTTTTGAGAAGTTTCTCGAGACAGATTTTCAGACCCTCGTAGAGGTGGGAACCCTGAAAAAGAACGAGAATTCAGACCTTCCACGTATGAAGCATGAGGATGATTATGAGGATGAGGATGCTTCGAGAAAAAAATCCTTCGGGAGATTTTTGATCCCCCTTACACAAACGGAAAGTGGACGACGATAGTATCAAACTGTACAGTGGCACTGACCAAACCAGAAAACTAAGGATATAACTGCTGCGATGGCTTGAAATCCACCTGCAGGGACGACGCAGTTGAGGAACAACGGGATTGAGGAGGTACAGGGAAATGGAAGGGGGTCCTAGGCAACTTCAGGGGAAAAACTGATATCGGCTGCTTGTCGATTGAGTCTCAAGTCCTCCCGCGGCTGTAGCGCCCCATCTTTAGTAACTAAGAAAGATAAGGAAACTACTTAACGGCTAGGTTCTTGCTTGGTCCAGCGTTAGAAAACGGATTACGTATCCATTGCTTATAATACCTCCAAAGCGTATCACCTAAAAAAATCTTAATTGACGCCAGCACCACCATTGGATGAAGAATGATTAAACGATGACGACTCTTAGATTGCACCCGAACAAAGACTACTTTCTTTAATGTGTGTTGAACATCATGACTTCACCTGATCATTACAGACTTCTAGAAGCCTTGTGACAGCATCAGCAGAATCAATAGCTTAGTCACTCCTGCGACTGTTTCTGCGGGAGTGTCAGCACTGATAAGACTATAAAGAGATAGCCAACTCTGCAACCCCCTGCCCGCTAAAACCCGCTAAAACATCTACAGGGAACGAAACGGAACGTAGTGGAATCTGCCATGGGATTTGCCTTTTATTTCCTGGCTGTGTGAAACACTCGCCAGCTGAGAGAGTAGTAGTGTACCAGGCAAAGCACAGAACACATATGCAGTCCCCAGTCAGTGGAAGCTTGGGGGCCAAAAGAGAATTCTTGTGCCGAGTTGGCTATCTCTTTATAATCTGATCAGTGGTGTCAGTCTGTAGTGCTGTATGGTTTCAGCACGTGGAAATTGAACTCACTATCAAGAGCAAACTTCAGGAATTCGCAAACATCCCACGCCGGAAATGGCAGTGCGAATTAGCCGCAAAGGTGACAATTTAATGGTCAGATATGGAATGGAATGGAATCCAAGACGAGCATGAAAGTGACATTTGAACTGTTGTTTATACATTTCCAAAGGAGGGGGGTTATTAGGACCTTAAAAATCCCTTTGCTTTGTCGTCTATTAGAAATATATATGTTTTGGGACGAAGCGTTTTTTTGGGACGAAGTGTTGTTCCAAGCAGAGCTCTGAAATGCTTCAATGAATTGATCAACTGCGGTTTCTAGCTCGAAAGGAGTTTTCAATGGCATATTTAAGCCAACACCCTCCTTACAGTCCTTTCTGAAGGCGTCCCAGTTTAAGTTTTTGCTAGCTAATCTAGGAGCCCTTTCTATTTTCGCCAGTCTTCCACCCATCTTCAAGATTACTTCTGAGTGGTCTGAGCAAAGATCATAGGACTCTTCGACTCGCGTAAGGTATTTGGTGTACCCTTCGACACTATCAGGCTTTTTATTCCTGTCGGTTGGCCAATATGTTGGCTTACCCGTGGAGAAAAAGTTCACCCCATGTTTCATACTATTTTTGTACAGTAATCTACCTCTTGTTGAATTGCATCGTGAACCCCAAAAAGTATGCTTCGCGTTAAAGTCACCCCCAATGATAAAATTGGACCCAATGAAGTCATACATACGATCAAGATCGTCTTCCACCAGTCTATATCCCGGCGGGAAATAACAAGATGCAATGTTGTAATCTAAGCCGTCAATTTTTACAGAAACTGAACTTATCTGCATAGAGTCTAGCTCAACTTCTGTGTTCTTGAAGTGCTTTATGCAGTTCTTAATGTAGAGGGAGGATCCTCCTCTCGAATTTTGCGAAGGGTGATGTGCGTGATAGTCATTGTAAACTTTAAGTTTGGGTCCAGACCCGTTTTCAAGGTGAGTTTCCGTAATCGTGCAAATACCAATATTATTTTTCCGTATAAAAAAATATAAAGTATTTTTTTTAAATTTAAGTGTAATAATTTTGAGCAGATTTATGTAAAAGGATTCGCAGGTACGGTCTGTAATGCTGTTTACACACGAATCTTTTAGTGGAAGGGCAAAAATGACCGAGATGCAAGCGCGTCGCCCGCCTGGTAGGCCAAGAAATAGGTGGTGGGATCAGGTAAGGAACATCTCCGAGACCCTTCTGATGGGGATCGCGCCTGTGTCTCTTGAGTTGGTGGCGGAAGGTCAGAAAGGATTGAGGGACCATTTAGCCACCCTCGCTCCGCGACCCTTCTAAAGATAGCTAACTGATGATGATGATGATGATGCTGACAAAAATGACTCAAATATGTGGTCAAGTGTATATATTTCATGATATTTGGCACAAATTTTCCACTGACAGAGCCGACAATCGTTCGTACACAGCTCAGCTAAATGATTTTAAGATTCGATGGCCACTTTGTAAAGACAAGAGTTTAAATGGCAGGTGCCGAAACACATTGATGTACACGGCAAACGCCCTTTTCGATTCACTTGTGATAAGGTAAATGGGAAAACAATGTCTATGCGTACCTTATGATTCTTATCAATTCTCCCAAAAAAAATCAATCATTAAAGGGTTCTGGTTATTAGGGGGTTTCTTTACAATTTATCTATTTTGGTCAAACATACTAATTCTGTTAATTTATTGAATACTAGGAAACTTTTGAAGTGATAGAAACAGAAACCTTTGCACCGTGAAGACATTTTGGGAATTTGGATTGCAATCTTCCGTGATTATGAGCTCTGACGTTGTTATAAACTATCACATCATTTCATCTGTCGAAAGCATGTAACGTATAGTTTAAGCTGATTTTATGGCATTTTTTTTCGAAATATTTATCATTGGAATTATGTGACTAAAGAAAGCCGAGGCTAAAGCCTTTCAAGTGCTTCTAAATCAATATTTTTGCTTAGCTGTACACACGTCTGCACAACTTAATGCTTTCAGGTTTCTTTTCGAGCGGATTGGGGACATGGGTGAATATCTGTCAGCATAATATATGCGACCTATGCCAATGTTGGTCATAGCTATCTTTGTTTGCACACGTGTGTAAACAAGTTGAATTCAGCGTTAATAGTTTAAGGACATGTCCTACTTTAATATTGACAAGAACCAAGGAAAATCTGAGTAAAACAGAGTGAATAAAGGCATATGTCATTTGAGCATTCTCAGGCTTCGGAGCAAGGTTTTTATCAGGAATGTTTGCAAATTAGAAAGTATAGAGTCTGTGAAAAATTGAGGATGTTTAATTTAGGTCGACTCAACTACTGCCTTTTTAATGACACTTTTGTAGCACAACTTAATAGGTTTGGTGACTATTGTTGTTGGAGTTTTCTTATAAGGACGTTTCGTTATAAGACGCTTCAAACCGAATACAGAGAACTACGCCTGTGCTATTGAATTATGTTTGAAATTGAGTGCTTTGTGGAATTGAAGCACTGAAGAATGAATTTTAAAGTTTCAAATCAGATCAGCTTACTTAAACTAAGCAATCACTTGAACCAAACCTCGGTCATTATGATGACTAAAGGGGTGTTCCACTAAGGGCAGGTTTTTCGGTTCTAAGCCCACTTTTAACCAAGTTCTGGTAATTCCGAAACAAAAAAATCTAGAGTTAACCCAGGGAACAGTTTTTTAGTGGAGAGATAACTCTGACTAACTCAATAAAGCTGTCAAAGTCTTCGACTCTCGAAATTATTGGCTCTTTCAATTTTCCCTTCACATTAAAAAACACAAAAAAAGGAGTTCGAGTCATTTTCAGGTGTAATTCTTTACAGAAACACGCAACCCACTGCCATTTCATACATAAAAATTATTCAAGGAAGTTCATTCTGTTCAACACAGTTGATACGGGATTAATTCACAAAATTTGGCGGGTTTAGCCGAGATAAGTCTCATTTCAGAAATTCATACTTGGGGTAATCTCATTTTAACTCGGAACCTCGGATGATCTCGCACCAAAAAACTGGCCCTAAGACACTTCTCCCTGCATGGACACGGCATCAGAGGTATTCGCCATATGGAGTCAACAGTCCCCAGAACCAGGCACGTCGAGCTTGCTGAGACTAGTTTAATGCGGGGCGACACATTTCCGTTGTAACTTGTAAGTATGCAAAATTGAATCTGTTCGTCATCTGCTCTGCGAATGCCCAGCCCTAAACAGCATCAGGCGTAGTATCCTCGGCAGCTACTTCTTCCACGAGCTCGAAGATCTAAATAATGTAGATCTAAAGGACCTCCTAAGATTTGTATACAAATCCGGATGGGTCCAAGAGGGCGGAACTCTGAGCTTCTAACAGCGGTCTATTTCTGTTTTCGTTCCAGGTATTAAGAAATTTCCCAATGGACACAATGGACCCAACTGCTGGTCTAAGTGAAGCCGTGACTATTGTCAAAACGGCATCCATCAACCTAACCTAACCGAAGTATGCAAATTTCACAAATGGACGTGAATATCTCACGATCAAACAACCGTCAACCTCATCAAATATCATGGACATTCAAACCTTCCGGAGCCAACATTGACTCGGATTACAACCTCGTTGTAGCTAAAGTACAGTTGGGGGTATACCGATGAACACCAAGAAATTATAAATGCTGTGAGGAAGTTTGACATCGGCATCTGGCTACAATCGCAAGAGATCTCCAGATGTGGAATCGGCTATGGTGATCTGTGATTTTCACATTTTGTGACAGTCAATGTGATCAAACAAAATAATCCGTCTGCGTAAGGTGATCGTAAAAATATTGTTCCAAAACGTTACTTTATTTAGGCTTGTGATGAAGGAACACTTTTTTTATTCATGCATGAAGAAAGACAGCATGAATAAAAAAGGTGATAATTAGCCGATTCCACCCCAGGTTTTTCTCCAACCGAAATCGAGTCTTACAAAACATTTGATAAAGTCCTATGCACACGGCCACTACAACAAAACCGCTGGTTCGACGATGATAGTGCCGTCAAGAACAGGCAGCTTAACAGGTAGAACAATGCCACTCAAAAGGATCAGAGCTGTTGACGAATTCTACCCAGCAAAGGAGGAAGATCTACCAAAAGGGTTAAAAGGAGCTGTCTAGGGTATAAAGTTCAAACGGAAGCCTGTAATGAGTATCCAGGGAACATTTTAAGAGCCGTAGTTGGTGATGAAAATTTGAAAATAAAAAAACATTTTTGTAGACCGTACAATGGCAAAGACGAATCGAATTTTGCTGTCAGGCAGAATGCACCATTCAATCTGGGCAATGAAGACACTGGCGAAGAATGCGAACGATACATCGCCCACCCGACATCGATGAATTCAAAATAGCTTAAGTAGCCTAGATGAGTTTAACCTTCTATGGTTATGGTCTTCTATTTAACCATACGGTCGGAGGAGAGTATGTGCCATAACTGGACCTAAACGTCATTATTGTTTGCCTGATCTTCAGGAAAGACGACCCTGTGAATTACACCAACTACAGAGGCATCAGTTTCCTTAACATCGCGATCAAGCACTTTTCTGCTGCCCTTTGTGTGCACCTAAAGTCGTTCACAACAATTCGAGGTTCATATCAGTGTAGATTAACGTAGCCAGGTATCCCAAATCAATACCCCACCTAGTCATAGGTTTCAAGGCCGCGTATGAAAGCATCTATAGAGATGTGCTATGGTCATTTAATCAAGATCGATAAAGACTTTACTGACTCCTTTCATGTCAAAAAAGAATTAAGACCAGGCGACGCCCTGTCATGTGAATACTTCGACATCATACTTCGCATTAATCGCTGCTTATTTGGGCCGAAAGGCAATTGAGTAGCTAAGCCTTATCTCGAGTAACTATAATGCCCATTTATCAGGCCCTCATCCTGCTTTACAATGCAGAAGCGTGGATCCCGTCTAAAGTGGATAAAAACGCTTCAAGCTGATTTAGGAAGCAAATTCCTGCGAGTTATTTTTGGTCCCGTCTCCATGAATGGAGAACGGAGGAGGAGAAAACCTTGAACTGTACGGGCTGTACAGTAACACTGAGCTAGGAGAGTCCAGAATACAACGACTGCGACGGGTGGGTCTTCTAGGACAAATGTACAAGAACGCTCCAGTGGCAAAATCTTTGAATCCGCCCGCAGGGACGGCGCAGTAGAGATGCACCGAGACTGAGGAAGCGCACGCAAGTAGAAGTCGACCTGAGCCAATTTAGCGCGAAAAACTGGAGAAGGCTAACTAGAAACGAGCTGGCTGGCGAAGCTTGGTGGGTAAGACCCTAGCGCTACGACCGAGCGAGATCTGTCACGAAACCTGCAATTGGCGACTGGTGGAACGAAAGTATATAAAGTGGCTGACAGAAGCTACCAGACGACAGATCAGCGATCGAAATGAGTTCAAAGCTTGTAGCTCCTCCGAGAGCAGGAAGAAATGAGACTGAACCTCTGTATTGTGTTAGGTTCAAGAAAGCCCAGAATAGTATGGGAAATGACATGCGAAATCACAACCTGTTTCCCGCAAAAGTAAAAAAAAAGCAGCTGGGAAAGTGTGAACAAACATACAGAACCACCCAAGTTCAAAGCTTGTAGCTCCTCCGAGAGCAGGAAGAAATGAGACTGAACCTCTGTATTGTGTTAGGTTCAAGAAAGCCCAGAATAGTATGGGAAATGACATGCGAAATCACAACCTGTTTCCCACAAAAGTAAAAAAAAAGCAGCTGGGAAAGTGTGAACAAACATACAGAACCACCCAAGGACTAAAATGTGACCGTAGCTCTTTTTTAATTGTTGTTGACACAGATGTTTTTGCCCCTGGAACAAAAGCAGCGCCCTCGTGCTCGTATAGCAGTGTGAGATTCTTAGTTCCTTAAAAAACTTCGACGTTTTTAATAACAATCAAGTCAATATAAGTTATCCCATGTGAATACGCCCCACAGCGCAGTAGCAAGGAAGGAATAAAGGAAGAGTCCAAATTGTCGAGGAACATGAGATTGCATAACTCGACTGAATTCCCTGAGAGTAACTCTAAACAGAATCCTTTACTTGGCGTTGGCGTCTTCATTCGTCAGATTGATTCTGAGCCAAATTCCACGATTGGAAGACTATTGGAAAACGACTGCAAATAGTATTGAAAATTGGTGTTTCCCACTAGACGTTTTCCAGTCCAGATTTAACCTTTTGAAATAACAGTATGGAATGTATATTAGATGCAGAGCCATCAGGTTCTCGTAGTGGATCTTGCTATGTTGATCATATCAACTAAGCCCCACACACGGATGATTATTTTTGAACATACTTCACTTCGTCTTCATAGACTCGACGGGAAGTAGCAATGTTACGTCAACTTCCACAAATACTACCAAGGGAGTTGACATATGGCTGCATCGTCTGATGTTAAAGAAAGGGTTGGCCAACTTGGAACTCCACGCAAGGAATACCAAGGCTAGCCTAGTCATCGCGGTGGATGCCAATGCCCATCGCACTCACTGGGGCAGCAAAGATATAAACAAGAGGGGTGAGTTTGTTTTAGAATTCATTTTGACATCCAATCTAAAAATTTGTAACAGGGGTAGTCATCCTACAACAAATAAATTAGGGAGGAGATCATTGATCTAACTCTAGCTCAATGTACTGAGAATTTTGAAGTTAATGATTGGAAGGCATCCACGAAATGCTCCTTCTCGGACCATTACAGGATAACCTTCAATATTAATTGTAGAATAGATAAAGAATTACCTTTTAGAAAGCCTGCTAAGACCGACTGGAGCGAATTCTCCAAACTCGTCACAAGACGATTAGCGCCTAATCAAACAGGCAATATCTCGAGTGTGACACGGTTAGAGGAATCCGTCAACCTTACCACTGAGACACTCTTAGCCTCGTTCAAAAATTCTGTCCTACAAGTCGGCCCCCAAAAGAACCCATGCAACATGGTTGACCGCGGAACTTCGACTTCTAAGGCCAAAAACAAAGAAACTTTTCAACGAGGCTAAGCTGACCAAGAATGATGCTGATTGGGATACTTATCGCAACAGCTTCAACGAATACAAAGGGAAAACTAGACCAGCGAAAAGAGCATCATGGACCAACTACTGTACCAATGTGGAGACCTCAATGGAGGCGGCAAGATTGCGCAAAATCCTTGCCAAAAATCCGAGCATACCCGGGAACTTATGCAAAGAGGACAACTCATGGACGGTAAACAACCGCATGAAACCTTGGAACTTTTGCTCAATACACATTTGCACTCCCCGGGTGCGAAGACATAACAAGCGAACAAACATTCGATACAACAGACTGCCACCCTTCGTTATCCAACGAAGAACAGGCAGTTATCGCTGAGTGCATTCGCAAGGATAAACTAACCTGAATGAAATCCTTCCAACCCATCAAATCAGCGGGACCGGATGGTATAATACCTGCCATGGTTCAGAAAACGAGTGATGCACTCATTCCTTGGCTCAAGGACATCTTCATAGGGTGTATAGAACTGGCAAGATGTGCGTGTGGTCTTTGTTCCTAAAGCTGGAAAACGCGACCACTGCTAAGCAAATGATTACAGACCTATAAGTCTTTCATCTTTTTTACTTGAGATACTGAAAAGGCTGATAAATCTGCGGCTAAGGAATTACCTCGAAATCAATAAGCACCTCAGCATTGCACAACACGCCTATACTAAGGGGAAGTCCGTGGAAACGGCGCTGCATGAGGTGACGAGTACAATCGAGAGGTCCTTATATAACAAAGAATTCACATTGGCAACCTTTCTAGACCTAGAAGGAGCGTTCAATAATCTGAAAACAGAAACCATTATCTCATCCCTGGAGGAATATGGCATCGATTCCCACTTGACGAATTGAGTAAAGACATTGCTTAAAACCAGAGAAATCAATTCTAATCTGGGAGACTATTCTATTAAGAAAACGGTTGAAAGGGAACCCCACAAGGAGGGGTGCTTTCACCCCTTCTATGGAGCATCTCACTCAACAAAATTCTTAATTCTCTCGTTAAAAGAGGAATAAAAGTAGTCGCTTACGCAGATGACATAGCTATACTGATTACAGGAAAATTCCTTCCAACAATCAGTGAGCTAATGGAGTCTGTATTAACAGATTTATCAAGATGGGCAGAGAAAAGTGGACTTAAAGTCAACCCGTACAAGACAGATATGGTCCTGTTTACAAGGAGGCGCAAATTACAGGGGTGGATAGATCGTAAATTAAATGGGACCAATCTTAAACTCTCCCTGGAAGCCAAATATCTTGACGTTTTGTTTGACTCCAAACTTAATTGGAAACGGAACACGGAGGAGAAAGAAAGGTCTCATTGCTCTGTACACATGTAAGCAAGTCATTGGGAAAAGTGGGGTCTTCAACCCAAAATAACATACTGGCCGCCTTGTACAGCGGTTGTTAGACCTATTCTTACCTGTGGATCATTGGTATGGTGGGAGGCGTGTAAAACGAAATCTTACCTCAATAATCTGAAGACGGTACAAAAATTAGCTTGCTTAGGTATCACAGGTGCATTAAGATCCACACCTCAAACAGGTCCTCCAACCTCTGGAGCTTTTCACAAGAAATGTGGCGGCAAAGGCAGCTCTCAGACTAAGAGAGAACAACCTCTGGAAATCACTATGTCTAGGACACTCGAACATATTGAACATCTTAAATCAAAATGGGTCTGTAACCCGTACGATTATAAGATTATAAGAAACCTCAATTTGACTTCGATAAAAGATTCAAAGTGATTATACCAAGTAGGCAAGACTGGGTAGAGACTAATGTTGACATCAAAGGTAGAGCTATCTATACCGATGGTTCGAAAACAGAACATGGAACAGGTTCTGGAGTCTTCTCGGAAACACTGCAAATCAACCAGTCATATCGACTAAATGACTACTGCAGTGTTTTTCAAGCTGAGATTTATGCGGTGAAGAGAGCTCCACAGACAATTCAATCTATGGACCTTACAGCAACGGAAATCACCATATGTGTTGATAGTCAAGCAGCACTTAAAGACCTGGACTCCAACCTCGTATACTCTAAGTGTGTCAAGGACTGCCTCATGGAATTAAAGGAAATAAGCCTCCACACAATTCAACTCTGCTGGGTTCCTGGGCACGTTGGCGTGGCCGGAAATGAAATGGCGGACGAACTGGTCAGGAAAGGTTCTGTAATGAACATAACGATGGCTGGCCGACGGGTTTATCTCCCTTTTAACACAGCCAAAAGTTTTATTGATCAATACACGATCAAACTAGCCGGTGAACGTTGGCAACAGTCTAAAGATTGTCTCATAACTCACTGCTTATGGCCAGTACTCGACCTAAAAAGAACAACGACCCTTCTATCTAAATTTCATAAGAACACTCGTTGGTGTAGTCACGGGACACTGCACCATTGGTGTCATGGCTACACGAATGGGAATCTTTGTCAACGACTTCTGCAGAAGCTGTAGGGATGAAGAAGAAATAGAGTCTATGGAACACTTTCTCTGCCACTGCCCAGCTCTCCAAGAACGACGACTAACCTTTTTAGGAGTCAGGTTCTTTGATAGCCTGGACGACCTGGCAGGAATAGAACTAGACCTAAAAAGATTTATTAAAAGATCAGGCTGGTTCAGTTAGCAAGACATATGTCCAACCATGTTTGTCTACCTTACAAGGGTAATCACAATGGGCCAATCTGGCCAACGAGTGAACTTTCGCTAATTGCAAACAACCCTTTCCAACCTAACCTAACCTAAGGGTTGGCCAAGCTGCTGCCAACGCGTATGGCATGTCGGGGCTTCTTGGCAATGCATTTTGAGCAACGAGTCTATAGATCGTTATAGACATTGCAATTCATTCTAAAAGAATGAATATAGGCGTGCGTGAGGTATTCGGTAATGTCGTTATCAGTCGTTGTGGTGATCACCATAATTAT
The DNA here is from genome assembly GCA_947623515.1 of Neoascia interrupta. NCBI lineage: Eukaryota > Metazoa > Arthropoda > Insecta > Diptera > Syrphidae > Neoascia > Neoascia interrupta. The sequence continues at coordinate 117,259,729 of OX392463.1, read as the reverse complement.
TATTGTAGTGTCAAAGGATGAAGATCAATGGTGTGTCACTTTTGGTCAAGTTGTTCTTAAAATTTTGAAAACCTCTAAAATAAAGGTAGGTACATAATAGCTCTCGGCTACTCACTTGTTATCTCCTTTGGATCCAATTGTGGCCGGTATTGTGCTATTCGTTATCGATTGTGTTAAATATGGACTAGAGTTTTTACCAAGAGTGTTTAAGCAATTTACACTTTGCGTCTCTGAGTGCCCCTGCAGTGGTGCCATGGGAGAACCAGGTGCTGAATGTGAAAGAGTGCTGACGCTACTTGTCGATCTGTAAGTAAACAAAATGAAAAATACCGATTCAAACCATTTTCGTCAATTAAAAATTTGTGTAAATTGTTAAAATAAAATCCTACTGAATGCCACAAAGACCGCACGGAAACATCAAGCTTCTTCCTCAATCTGCTCTCAAAGATTGATTGTGATGTGCGGCGCGTTGAAAAGTTCGACAAGTAAAAGATCCACTTAATTCAACGATTAACGCGATGAGGAATAAATATAAACAAGAGAGTCTCACGATTATCTTAATTTTGTAACATTTTCCATTGACCCCGGAGCGGAGCAGAAGTGTAGTATCGCATCGCTCATTTAATGGTGATGGGATGGGTAAAGAGTACAAAATAATAAGCGATAAATAGAAATAACAAGCGCGAATTATAATTTAACTTTTTCGGTTTATTTTTAGCGTTTTTTGTATATTAACCCTGCCAACCTTTTGTCACAAGTTTGCTGACATAGACACAGAAAAGAAATTAAATACCATCCCAGAGGCAGTTGAAAAAGTGCGTAATTGGCAAGAGTCCCAGTTTTGTCTGGAAACGTAAACAGAAATTTTGATTTTTTTTTGTTTCGATAACACTTGACCATAGGAGGCATACACACACCAATGTGCTGCAAGAACGTCATCGGCAGGTGTATCGTCAATATGATGTGGGAAATAAGACATTTCCTACTTTCCGGCTTTATTTCTGTCAGAAAAATAAATAAATAAGGAAGTACACATTTCGCTTGCGTGACAGCATCCACAGAACGAAATGACAGTATTTTTTTTTAGTTAAACTGTGTCACTAGATAGGTATGAGTTTGCCTTGTGGTGTGACCTTTATTCCTTACCAGAGCATTATTTATTGGGGCCAATCACATTCAAGTTCCCCGCCTATTTGTTTTAAGTTTGTGCTAAGAAAAATAAACACGTTTAGAAAAAAAGGCTTCGAATTGCGCAAAAACAATAAAAGTAGCTTCAAAAAGGCTGGATCTTATTCCATATATACAAGGGGCAGTCAAGGGCCCAAATCCTTATTACCGAAGCTAAATATTTACAGATCTGGCATGTTCTGGATAAACTTCACATAAAGGAACTTCGGTTATGAAGGACGGTGGCACGCTCCGATAAGCTCGGTTGGTATCATCGGCGAAAATAGGGTTTTTACCCGCCAAACTGCTCCACCCACTCAAGAAACAAAAGAGTCGTGACTTCCTTCCGGTTGCCGGCTTACAAGTCACGACTCATGCCTTTATTGATAGACGGACTACGAAAGAGGCGGGCCCTGCGTTGCGACTTTCTAAAGACCTTTCCAACAAATCCGGAGGCAAGCCAATGTCAACATGCGATCTACCGTATGTAGGATGAGCAGAGTCTTTGGAATCAAATCGCTTAAGCTACAGCGATATAGGGTGCCCTCTGATGGTTTCTACCAAGCCCCTCCTGCGTAGAATGGGGCTTAAAATGCAGTGACCTGTTTCCGTATCTTGACTGTCTTTCCCTCTCCACTTTTTCTGAAATTAAAAAGTGGAGAGGGACAGTCCGGCTCCACCGGACACTAATCCGCAAATAATCTTCCTTAAATCTCGACATTAAGCAGGGAAATTTAAATCCTCTCGGCAAGTACTAATTAAAAATAATACCATGTTTCCACCGTTATGTTGCGTAAGCGTGTCGGGAGCGAAAAGAATTAAAGTAAAGAGAGAGAAGACGAGTAACCAGTGCAACACAAACGCGGCTTAACCAGTACGGAACACCAAAATCCTGCACAGAGCCACCAAAGATTGCTCCCGCAAGTGTTATGCCTTTACGGAGAGGAGCAATTACTATTTTTGGCTTCCACTTGAACGTTGCCCAATTTATATACATATTGGGAGGGGGGAAGGGGCAAGCAGTGCGGTTCTTAATTATCAAACCGACTCTTACCTGGAAAAGACACGTAACCAAGCAATCTATGAGAAGAAGCCCAATCGGGGACCAGCAGCTTTCCAGTCATCTTAGAAGCAAAACTGTTTCTAAGTACAGGTTTTTTAGTGCTTAGAAAGAGATCTAAAACTAAGATCTGTCGTAACGCTTCAATCAAAGTGCTTTCTTCAATGGAGGGCTTTGATGAGGATATTGCAAACGAACTTTATAACAGAGCAAACAAGCACCATCTCGGCTTAGCTCGCCAAATTTGGTAAGTTAGTCTCAGATAAACTCTGGAGAACAGTATAAAACTTCTTTGAATGTTTTTTCTGTGCGGAATGGCAATTACTTTGCGTGTTTCAGTAAAATTTACATCTGAGAATTACTCGAACGTCTTTTCCTGTGTTTTCTCAGAGTGAGAGTTAGGAGAGTCAATAATTCGAGAGTTTAAGATTTTGACAACTTTGTAGACGGAGTTAGCTCTTCACTGAAGAACTGCTCGCTGGCTTAACTCAAGATTCGTTTTGTTACGGGATTGACAGATCTTGGTTTAAGCTGGGCCAAACTCAGCACTGAAAAACCGACCCTAGGAAGACTGCAAGATCGTTGTGATGAACAAACTATCAGTTGGTGGTCAGGATATTATGGCGTCAATAATAATCAACCAAACACTAGTTTAAATTCCGCGGATAAACCATAGGTTCAAAGTTGAGTTGAAACTTGGTAAACATAAGACCTTGAGACAAAATAGCAAGGTTACACCTAGGTTACAAAAGACTCAACCGAAATTTTCAGTCCGAAAATTGCAAGATCGTTTAGATTGAGGAGTTATGGTTCACTGGCCCTTAGCTTGAGTTTTGAAGACTTTATAGAGCGTGCAAGCATATGGGAGTTATTAAATAGGAGGCTAGCTGACACTAGCAATTTTCTGTTACTTCCGCTGGGAATAAAGCACTGTGTTGATAAACAATTGTTCCGTCGAGATATTCTTTTATGGGTGTTTATAATCTATGATTCCATTGTGTCTGACACTACCTCTTCCTGCCATTAAATTAATTGCTAATACCGGATGCCCATTATTAGTTTATCGGCTGGCGAAATCAAACAAAAGCACGTGAGATTTTTATCAGTGAAAGAGATCTATGAACTTTTATCTCAAACTTTGAAAACTTTGAAGTGTGTCAGGAGGTATAAGAGACTCTCCACCGCAGCAGGTCACGCGCAAACTCATACGGTCTCTGATAAACCGAAAGTATTTTTAATTACAGACCAAAGACTCTGATTGCTATTGATTACAACAGGAGTGTAGTAAGGTATAAGTTAGATACACTAGAAATAGACACGCATCACCTGCAGCAAGTTTCACCCCCAATCTTATCTGCATTGATAGCACCGCCAGACTTTTGGCCTCGTATTTGCAAAAAGCTATTTTATGCCAAAGACACAAATCAATTTTCTACAGAAATCCAATAGATGGCGTTGAAAGTTTCCGATATAAGCTTCAATTCATAAGTTTGAGGAAACAAAAATAACGAAAATTATTAGAACTTTTCCCCGCACAGGGTGAGACTATTACGAAACCTCTGAGAACTATTTTTACCCACAAAATCCATTTAACTTATCTAACCGACACAGCCAATCAATAGGAATTATAAATTAGCTGTTGTTTGTGTCTTCCTGAATACTGGTTACATGGATGGGTGGTCCGACAATAATAACATAGATTATCGATCCAACACCTACGGCGCAGGAATCACTTAATTAAGCAGTCTAATTTCTCACTTAATGTCACAACTCACAGGTCTGATTGTTGAGATTGACCACCGAACGGCCAGGTTGACTTGTGCGCTGTTGTAGATTCGTGTCTTGCTCGTCATCATACATATGGAAAGGAATGAATATCAGTTCAACAAACCTGAGAAACTAGTTTAGCAGAGCACACTTCGCCCGCCGTGAAAGGTACAAAGCAAAGCCGCACCGTAATGAGAAGGTAAATGAAAATTGATCTGCTGGTGGTGGTATCTTTGAGATATAATGACATAATTTATGAATTAACATGCAATGGTTTCAAAAGGGACACATATAGGCACGTTACTTTAATGAAATCGAGACGAGATTACACCTTCGTGTTTGGATAACACGAAGATGAATCAACGTGACAGTTAAGAAGGTCAAGACTAGCAATTAATTTCCGCAAACAGTATTTATCTTTAGTCGGCGGATACTTTTGACTGGTTAAACTAAAAAACTGCTCTGTCACGACTTGAATTCACTTCATTTTAAATTATAAGTTAGTTGGCAGGAAATGGATTGGATATCATTATTTTTGATCAAAATTTGCCCCAAAGATCAACTTGTCGGAAAAGGTTACTCTTCAATTGAAAAAATCAGACGAACACAAAGTCCATAGAATCAAAAATCAAGTCCGCGAAAAACTAGTTTGATCAGCTGAGATTTGAGACTGATTTAAAACTACTCAGGAATAAATGGCTTTTATGTTCGAACACCCCTCAGCCTCAATCCTTTTTGAAATTTGTCACATTGCAAACAATTTTAAAGTTCGGGTAGGTCTCCGGCCCCTATTTTAAGTCTTTTTATTTTATTTTTAAGTTACCATAAGACCCATGAAGAATTGAACCCTAATTGAACCCCTTTTAAGTTACTTGTTGCTTCCAAGGACTCTTTAAGGTGACCCTCAGACTGGACTCTTAACTACGCGTTCCCAATAACCTGCCTCAAACTTAAACGACCAGTAGCTACTCACTTTTTACCAGTACCCACTCGGCTTGCAGTGTTTTTTCCTCTTCCTGTCTGTACAATTTTGGGCAACTGTACATCAATTCAACCGTTTGCCAGGGTCTCTTATTAGTAAATCCGTCCGTATCCGAGAATTGTTGCTTCGCCCCGTTATTTATTTTCTATACTAGATCGAGTGCCTAGTAACATAAAGGTCAGTTCAATGACTAAAACCTTCACGTGATCACCCCCTCCCCCTTTGGTTCCGAATCTTTTCGTGATTCCAAGGGATGTGAGGCCGGCATTGGACATCAGCACCGCAAGACCCTCATTATCCCAATCCTTCATCAGGATGCAGAAGCATAAAATCTGTCAGCTTAGGGCGGATTTGAGAGAACAATCCTTTGGGTGGTTTTTAGTACCTACCGTCTGGATAAAGGGTGAAGAGGAGTTGTAACAACGAACTCTACGGTAATACCGACGCGTCTGGACGATCAGGAGCACTTTCCGACTTGGGGTAAGTGCAAGGTTGGCTGCATATATTTTTTTACGAATAGATACCTAAAATTCGCGTTGGTGGTTTTCTTTAAATTTTTGTGTAAAAGTAAGCCGGGTATTGATACCCGCTAGAACCTTAGCTTTTCATCCCAGCTTTACGGATCAGAAAATTAAGTCTGTCAATGAAGCAGAAATAAAGTTGATTATTTCAAGGGAAAACCCTTCGAATTTTAGCCCCGTATACTTAAACGGCATTGAAGGTGGAGGTATAACAACGAACTGCTAACCTTGCCAAAAGAATTAATCTTTTATCTATAATAACATGCAAGGACTGCGGGAGGCTGCAACATCTAGCACAAATAGATAGCCTAGAAAATCCTCGAATCTTCTTTGGAGGTACAGCGCAGAAGAGGAAACCCCAGATGACTGTAACTTATGAAGTGAAGTTTGTACTCACAGTTCTACTTGTTAACTTCTTTGTATCTAGCTGCCTTAAGCAACGTGCCGAAGATTCGACACTCACTCTAGCCTCTTTGCTCAAGTCCGAGTTTGTTGAAGGCAGATCTGAGATAGCTCCAAGAAAGAAGGAGGAAGGCCGAACCTCCGTTTAAGGGATCAAACCATCGCGGATGTTAGAGCTCTTAGTAAGCAGTGTGCCCCATCAGGAGGTCGCAGAGGGTGGTAGGTTACTGTCTACTAGGTAGAGACCTTCCTTGGGTCGGGAGCCCGATAAGATGAGACGTCGAATAGGCTGCATGAAAAAAAGAGGTGACAAAATGCACTCTAAAGAACAGCTCCTAAGCAGTTAAACGCCCCACACAATAGCGTTCACAATTCACAATGCATAAACGGTGAGTGGAGGAGGAGATAGAACTTCGAACTGTACGGGCTGTACAGCGACACCGACCAAGCCAGAAGAGTCAAAATACAAAGGCTACGATTGCTGGGTCATCTAGAGCGGATGGACACCAACGCCCCGGCCCGGAAAATCTTCGAATCCACCCGTACGGACAGCGCAGTAGAGGAGCACCGAGACTCAGGTGGCACGCTGGCAGGAGACGGAAGTGGCTGGCGAAGCTTGTTGGCTGAGGCTCAGGTTCACCCCGGACTGCCCCACCTTAAGTAAGTTAGTAAGCTGGAAGGTCGAACCTTCGCTACTCGACCTTCCAGCACTAGAATTATGGGTGCAGCACTAGAAAGTGAACCCCTGCCATCACGAAAAAGCTACAAAATCTATTGGCTTATGTGAATAGGTGCCACCAAAACGTCTCACCGAGACCGAGACTCAGGTGGTGTACGCGAGTTGACGGGGACCTCACCCAACTTCGCGTGCGTAACTGGGGACGGTTTAGTTAGTTTTAGTTTTAGTTTATAATGACTTTTATTTAAATTCAGTAAAAAAAGAATACAAAGTATCAATTTACAGAAGTGTAATTGGGTTGGCCCAAGGCCGTTTACCAGGGAGTCGGCCCAAATTTAGATGGCTAGCTGGAGACAGAGCTAGCTGGCGAAGCATGTTGGCTGAGGCCCAGGTCCAACCCAGACTGTAGCGCCACCTTAAGTAAGTAAGTAAACTCGCTATCAAAGTGTTTTTATCAGGATTTTTGAAAATATGGTGGGTATTGAAATTTCTGAGTGTTTTCTATTATCTGCCTCAAGTCTAACTTTTTGATCGATGATATACATTAATATTGAAAGAAAATATGATAGACACTATTTGATCCTGGCCTAAAGCCAAATTGTTTCGTCCTATAAGGCTGTTGATAAACGCTTTAGACTTCACACAGTACTACAGAAAAGATTTTATATGCATAAGGGAGAATGCCTCTGTAGTTGGTTCAATTCAGAAGGCCCCCTTTCTTGAGGATCGGATATAATCCTGAGCTTCTATTCATCGGGTATGATTTCCTCCGAACAAATCTTGCCGATGACTTGGCGCACGCTTCAGACCAAATCATCCCCAACCGCCTATAAGAGGTCGACAATTATGCTGTTAGCTGTGGCAGCCACAAAGTGCTGCTCTGGTTCGCCCCGGATATTTTTCACGGCGGTAGGTACCCACCATTATGGTGAACGGGTGCCTATACGACCAGCAACAAGGAACGCCTTGGGCCATTCGCGGCTAATTCACTCTTGCAGATTTACCAACATTGATTTTGACATTTACAGCCGCAGTGAATTAGTAAATTGAAATCCAACTGTTTCGACCACGCGGTAATCACTCAGTTGTGATTCGAAACCGGTTGTGGGTTCGAATAAAAACTGGGGCAATAAAAGTTTTTTCCACGACCCACTTCCCCGAGAACCTTGAAAGCCTTTCGAGACTGCTCATTTGCATTAGCGACTTCTCAGTTCGCTGTTCGGCATCGGTAAAAATTGTATGTCATTCCACGTGTGTTATGTAAGAACACTTTTAGCATACAAAGTTCTGACTGATTAGACCACGACTTTTTTAATTGTAGGCTCCGGTTTTTTTTAAGACTATAAGTTACACCAATCCGCTTCACTCCACAAAGATCTTTTGTACTAGCAATTAGAGTCGTTAAAAATTGCTTTTTTTGAAAGGAGAAATTTTTTGATCACTTATAAATTAAATTTATAACGGGAAGTGATGCTAAATATATAAAACTTTAAACTCACTTAAGGCGACTCTTAGTTTTTGCGAGCACTTGCCAGGGTTGTCACAATTTTGTTATATAATGCTTGTTTGTTACGCAGTAAAGTAATCACCTAAACTTTTACAGGCAATAACAGAGAATTGATAAAACCATGTCAGTATGTTAGCACGATAGGTACTGGTCGTGATTTTTTAATATGCGAGCTTAAACTTTTAAAATATTTTGTCGGTTCGGAAATATAGCTTGAAATTGCTAGTGTACACTCCCACTACAGACTACTCTTAAAATCGCATCAGCCCAGCACACTGAATTTTTATATGATTGAGCACGTCCGCTTTTCATTTCGTTACAACTAAAGTTCCATTTTTCCAATAACAAAAATGGCACAAAAATGGAGACGCATTGTCAATAAAAAAATGTATTTGAGTATTTTGTTCGGGTCATTGACCAAGTCGTATCAAGTGTCAAGGTCATCTGTCAAAAGATAGCCCCTCTTGAACCACAATGCTTTAAAACAAATTGATTTAAAAAATCAAATCAATTTATGTGCCTTCTTATACCTACCTATTTTTATCTCACTACGAATTGATAAGTCTACAGAGGCTATGATACCCTGGATAGAGCCTAGACAAGTGCACGATGGAAATTTAAATTGGCTCTGATTTCATTCAATTGTGTGCCTGACATTTCGATTTGACCCCTTTCTGGTTAGATGCGGTAGACGAGGAAGATTTGTTGTAAAAATGTGTGAGCGTTCATAGCATGAAGTTACATATCCATTGGTTAAGGGACTTTTGTTTTCAATAGATTGTGTCACATTCATTAACCAATAGAAGAGTAATTGCTATCGATAAACTTGTGATTATGCTGAAACACAACATAGAAGCGCGTGCTGTCAAAATCGATTGAACGTTTTGTGACATTTACGGAATAAGCTGATTGTCATGATGAGTATAGATATGTTTGTATTATTGTGCGATTTCTCTACACGAGCCAAGGAGTCGAGAACGAAAAAATAATCATTGTAAGCTTTAATCGTTCCTATTAATAAAATGGTCGCTAGTTCCTCAGTTTGTGACGTTTTTTTTTTATTTATTGTTTGCCGACGACAACGCTTTTCATAGAACATTGCACCATGCCCAAAACGGATACCTATTTAAAGGCAGCACATAAAAAAAACGATGAAAGATACAAAAGAAGACGAAGAAATAAAATTGAGTGTCGTTGCTTTCTAGTTTTTAGCTGATTCATAGTAACTGACAATACAAAGCGTTACCGGTATTGTATGTGTATTGTGTATCTACCGTGTTTGCTTGCCTACCTTTTGTATAATTTTTCGCCTAGTAGGGCAATCCCCCAAAAAAAAAGACCAACGACTTTTTGTGTGTGTATCCACAAGTTGTGCAGAATTTGAGTCTCTTTTCTCTTTTTCCTGTTATAACCAACGGTTTTTTTTATTGAAGATGGACACTTGAAGTGAAATCCCTTCTAATGAAATTATTTCCTTTAGTGGTTCGTAAAAAGAAACAATGGCTTATCGATTGAGGTCAATTTTCTGCACTAATGGTATAAAGGCTTTTCAAGACGGTATACGGCAAAATACCTACTTAAGTCGGTTAAACACCAGAGAGTAAATATAGGAAGTTCATGTGAGCTAGTCATTGACTTCCCAATCCCAAATGTTTCGGCAACCAACAACAACTGTTCTCGATGGAGATCATTGTAAAAAGTAAGGTTGCCCGATTTTACATCCCCAACGTAACTTATTCTATAACAGAGTCATAGAAAACGAACAATGAATTCTTGATTAAAAATCTAACCGAACGTGTCGTTGTTTAATTGGGGAGTGGCCCTTTGGCTAAGCTATACAAAATTTAATTTTTAACAGCTTCAGCGAGTACATTTGAGCGACTGCAATACAAAACAGTGTTCACTGAAGAACACAATCGAAGTCTGACAGAGAACTAGAAACATTTTATCAGCCCCACAAGAGCAACAAGAAGATTTTATGTGAGGTTTTTAGCTAGTAAATTAATAATGTTCGCTTTATTATTTACCCGAGCTCATAATAAATTCAAATTAGAAAAAATGATTCTATTCAGACTCGTTAAATATTCTGAGAGCTAAAAAGTCTTTAGTCGAACTAGAAACTTGATAAAATTCTCTCAGAACGAGTACTTTTTGGAACTCATTTTTTGCGCACAAAGGGAATTTTTTAATTTTCACTGTTCCTGAACGCAGTATAGAAGTCGTCGGGGCAAAAGTTGGCTCAACCGGCAGCCCTAAAGTAAACTTGACTTTACTGAAATCAGCACACTATGGAACTCACTTTTTGAACAATTTCGGCTTTGATGACTTGCAAAATGTTCCCGCTTGCTTCAAAATTGCAACTTTCCAAATCAAAGTGCTAGAGGCAGTTTGGTACGAGGGCGACCTTGCTCAATGGCTGGTTTCACAATTAGCGTGAGAGAGCAAGCGAGACTCTCGGGTGGATGAGTTGTCATGTGAAATGAATTTCAAACAATGTATGAGACTATTGACAATGACAATGCTCATGATATCGCCATCTCGCACGCACGATCGTCCATTTGGAAAAATTTAAAAGCTCTCGCCCAGGTCGACGATTATTTTGACATTTGTTGAAAAGAATCTTGACATTCGTTGATGTAAGTTGTGATACAAACCATACATGCACAACAAGGCTGAACAATTTTACAAAAATGTTCCAAACCTATGTTATGTTCCATCACTTTGCAGTCAAAACACTCGTCGAAAACATGTTTCTAGTTCTACGTTGACGCTGCCAATCCGGTTTGACGTTGACGCGCTGATTGTTAAACGAGCATAATGTCTGAACTGATGTGTTTATCTGTATGAAACTAATTTTTCGCTAAATATCTACAAACTTGCTATTTTTAAAAATAGTTACTTAGCGTAGATATTCCAGTTAAGTAATAAGAAAGTGCGGAAAGTGCTAACTTTAAGTCCGACATATACCGACTATTACGATATGTTTTTAGAGGTCTCTAAATTCATCCTGTGGAGTTTAAAGTAGAGCTCGTATAATTTTCGGTAGTTTATCCATAATGTATGTGATCCGGCTGTATGAAACACGGACGTGAAAACGTCTTGGATCTTAAAAAATGTGTTTCTTGCTGTGCAGAGAATCACTGGTTTCTAATAAGTAAGGCTTCTTCGTGCCGACAATCGGTCAGCTGCTTCCTTTTCCTTTTCTGTTGTCCTTTAGTCAGGCGCAACGCAGGGCCCGTCTCTTTCGGAGACCGTTCAACCATACAAGTATCCCAAGTCTTACAATCAGCAGCAGTGCATTGAGTAGCAGCCTTACTCACGCTCAATTTTCCGACAGAGTCGAACAAAGGTCCGCAAAAGAAGCTTGTTTCTTTTTTTGCCATGCCCTACAGTCATAGAGACTACGGGTGGATTTTGGCATTTGCCAATACCACCTGGATTTGAAGTTTTAGGCTCTCTATTCATTTATGATTTTGGACGGGAATGGGTGGAAGGGGGATGATTTCAGGGTTTGGGGTTGAACCCCGAAAACAAACTAGACTCCGCAGGGTCATTCTTGTCACCACACCTAAGTGAGCGCCCTTGCGGACGGAAGTCTGCCCTAGTCACTTCCAGAAACCCTTTCTTGGGGTCTCCGATTTGGCGTCTCCTACACCATATATCGTTTGTGGTGGGTTGGGTACCGACATAAATAATTCTGACGGGCCAAAACCAGGAACAGAAAAGAAAAATTCATGGGATTCTGTCTCAAAACGAGCAGCTCGATTGTTAAGCGTGGCAGCTGGATAAAATGCAGCTTCCCTCTTTCACTTACTTTCCTTTCAACAATTAGACGGACTGCAACTTAATATTCTTTTTGTATTTTAAAATTTATTTTGTCCGTGAAGGCAAATACTTGCGGGAGGAAACTTTGGTGTTCTATTTCAAGGTTTTTATGTACTGACTTTGCCACAAAAGCAGTGCTTTGATAACTCGGGTACCTTCAATCATTTCTCCTTTTTCGCGTTTAGCTGGTGATATGCTTTCGATCGCTATAAAACAAGTGAGTAAGTGCAAGATTTCGTCAGCAGGGACATATTAGCCCAGGGTCCATTGGGACCCGGGCCTAGAGCGGCAGATTTTGGGGGGCGGCAAATTAAGAATCTCTGTCTTAAAAAGCAAAAAAAATAATTGCTAATTTAAAAATACCATTTTACATAGCTAACGCCAAATATTTTCAATTATTTTTTAACTTCTTATAATAGACGAAAGTTTTCGCACGGTCTTGAGCATAATCGTCGCCTCTGTCATGTTAGACAGAAGTTTTTTTTTAATTCTCGAAAAGCCTTATAACATCTCATAGGTCCAATAAGAAGTTTGTAAAACTAAAGCGTTAATGGTAGAACCCAGTAGCAGAAACGGAATTCGTGAGTCAAAAAAGCCATATTCGTCCGTCCGCCCTTTTTTGTGCCTCATATTTTGAAATTGAAGATAGTCTGAAACTACTTATCTGGATTTTTCATGTTCCGACTCCCGAAGTAGTACAAGCTTAAAGTTTTAGAAATCCACCCACGGACATGCTTCCTTGATTCATAAGGGTGGAATTAAGTCGCCAGAAAAATTGTTTAAAATAGTCGCAAAAAGTTAAAACTGTGTCAATAGCATGCAAAGCCAAAAATATTACATCGAAAAACAAAAAATAAAACCAAAACGCGCCCCCAGTAGACGTGGCCTTAGAAAATGAAAAAATTAACTCATGTGTTCTCCCACAAAATTTAAATCAAGTTTTTATGTGTTTTTTTTTGTTACATGTTCCAAAGGGGCGGCACCAGGTGGGGCCCAGGGCGGCACTTCACCTTAATCCACCCCTGTTCGTTCAGTGGAAAATCTTTGAAACTTAATACGTTAGGACCGTAAGGAAATGTGTTAAAAATGAAAACTAAAGCAAAAAATAAACAGTTTTTTCCTAAAAACGCCCTCTAAAAATGGGCGATTAGGAAAAGGATTAAAAATCTTGTACGAAACAAACTTAGAGAATGATAATATCTTTAATATTTTCGTCATTTTTTTTTGCTTTAGAGTGATTTTTTAGAGAAACCAAGTAACCAAACAATGTAAGAAAGTGGGCATGGTCGATAGAGTTTTTAGCAGCAATTTCTTTTGAAATAAAATGTGAATTAGGGGGTGTATTACATTGAAGCCAATAGTGGGCGTGGCCGTCGGCAGATTTAACAAATTTAAAGACTTTGTCTGTGCAACATAAGAACCAAGCCTTGCCCTAAGTTTCAGCTCTGATTTTAAAGACGCAAAACCGTCACACCTACAGACGAACGGATGGACATGGCTTCGCCTGTGGCTTTAAAATGTCTCAAGGGTCTTAAGTGATTATTTTACTGTGTTAATAACTATTCATTTATATTAATATACTCTGAGTAAGGTTTTAGTATGTAGATACTGAAAATAAATAAAGCAAACACTCCTTTGACACATTGAAAATTGCCTTTTCAAGGTCCTGCCAAAGTTACACTTCAGTTTGTCTTTTCTCAGAGGGTGTGTTTTACGGAGAATGGATTCATTCTACTAAAAGAAAATATGTGCGATATATGAAGATAGTTGGGCCTGTGGAAGCAAACAAATCTCTGGTGATCGGGGAAAAGATCGACTACTCTAAAATGCACTCTATTGCAATTTGTAAAAGCGAACATACGAGTGTTTTTTAAGCAAGAAAGGCGCCGTAATCAACTAATTTAATGCCCTCTATACTTTAAACCCTAAAAATTACCAAAAGAAATTGAAAAAAAAAAACATTTCCGAGTTTAAGTCAGCAAAGAACTTAAAACTGATGAAGCCGCATGTCTTGCAACACCGTACGAATACCATTACTAGAGCGTGACCATCGGTAACCTCGGTAACTAGACCATCAGACTAGAGCGAACAGTAGCAAGGCGTGACCATGATCTTGATGAAATGAGGAGATAAAGGAACTAAAACCAAAATTTTTTCAAGGTTTAAGCCCGCCGAACAGACTTTCAGCAACGAGAATAGACAATTTAAGATTGGCCAGGCGTAGGAATCCCAAAAAAAGAAATTAATCGAGAACAGCAACTAAATTTTAGACTTTATTTAAAATCACCGAAAAAAACATAATTAAACATTTTTGAGAGGCTTCAGTAACTAGAGGATATTTTTTAAAAGTTGATAAGCCCATCGAAATACTTTCCACCGAAGAGTTGGTGATCAATCAGGCATGCAAACAACTCCCGCGACTATTAATCAAAAATGTTCGATCGTGAGAAAAAATGATTTTTTTTGTCGATTTAATGTTTGCTAGACGCTCTTATTTATTACTTAAAACAGAAGTGAAATTCTTACTTACGACACATGTATGCATCCACAAATATCAGTAAGAAACATTGAATTAAAATATTCTCAAAGTGTGACACAGTTCCTAAGTAAGTAAGTAAGTAAGTAAGTGACACAGTTCCCATCTGAAAACCGTGCTTTTGTTTGAGGTCTTTCATCAAATACGCTCATCTTTCCCACGCAAAAGCTGCAATTTCAGTATCATGTTGCATTTTAAATTAAACTTGCAGTTACCCTAAATTAAATTGAAAGCATAATAAAGAAACTTTAGTCTGTCTGTAGCCTTTCCCTTTTAGCTCACTCAGTAGGTATAACTTCATATGAGTGCACCTACCTAAACTAGGATCTCCATATTAAGACATTAAGTTACGTCGGTCATCTTTGCAAACATTTGACGACCCTAATGGGGGCAGGTCATATTATAATAAGATGGCGCGGCTGCATGACAGGCTTTCAAACAATATACAAAGACCAAAAAATGTCATTAAAATAAATAGCAACAAGGGTTGTGTCCTCATTAAAAACAGTAGAATAAAATAGGCTCCAGAATGCCTTTTTTCATCGTTTAAAAGAAAACAAACATGTCCAAGTTTATTTGATTTTAAGAGAAGGGCAGGTTACATTTACAAGCAAAAATAGATATCAGTTGATAAAAAGGATTTTATTTTAAGAACAAATGAAGAATTCCCGACAATAATTTCAAAATGTTGCCTGTTACATTAATTATGCGATCGAGGGAGCGGGTCGTTTTTTGCTGTCAGCTATTTACATACCAAAATTTTACTTTCTCGAAAATAGTTATGCTTATCAAGTTTTCAGCTTTTTTCAAAATTGAGGACTTTGCATCGAAAGGGCGGCAAGTCAAATTTTTAAGCAAAACGTCTTACGTTTGGGACTTTTGTTGGAAGTCGGAGGCAGATCTAAAATTTAAGAAATTGCAGTATATAAAAAATATTAATCAACATATAAGCCTTTAACCTTAAAAAATTATGTAAATGATGATTGTTTTGTAGTTTTTTTCAAAACTTATGTGCAACAACTAACGAAATTTTAAAAAGCCTTTTTTACCTTACCACAGATCTACAACTTCGACTAGCCCCCCTTTGCTGCAAGGTCCTCAATTCCTTGAGGTCCTGAGATCCTCTGAAAAAACCGTTTCTCTAAAAGTGCAACAAAGAAGGGGTCCTGTAAATCCTAAAAAGACGACTATTGTCCCTTTTACAAAACGGAGGAAACAAAATTCTTTCCGACGACGACCCAAACTGTATGGTGAAACTCTATAGATTTCTCAAGGGAAGCAAAGTACCTTGGAATAGTTGCCTCAGGCATTCAGTTAGCCTTGGCTAAAAAAAAGCTTTTCCATTTTCCATTTCTAAGTCCTTGCTATCAACTACTGTCTTCGTATAAATCTATAAGTTCCACCGGGAGAGGAAGAACTAGAACAGTATACATCCTCGACAGCCAAGCAGTCAAGGCGCTAGACTCACACGTTATCAAATCAAAACTTGTTTTAGAAACTGTCGTGGACATCCAAAAAATTGCTAAAAACAACTTAAATATTCATTGTTTTCCAGCCTACAGTGGCTTTGAGGGCAAAGACTTAGCAGAAGCCGGGGCAACTTTACCACTCATTGGGCCTGAACCATTATGTGAAGTCAGTAAAAGACTGTTCAAGAACTCTGTAAAGTACCTAGCTAAAACTGAATCCAACGAAGTCTGGCTTAACACACCGGTACAGCATTGTTCCAAAAAACTCTTTTCCCGATTCTCTCCCAGGAGGTCTTATATAGGGTATAAGACAAACCTTAGCAGGGCTTATTCAAAAATCCTCACTGGAATTTTCAGCGGCATTGCAAAGTGGAAAAACATCTCCATCGCTTCGGCCTTTCACCGAATGCCACACGCAGACTTTGTCTAGAGAGCGATGAGTCCTCTCTACACATAATCATGGAATGCCCGGTCCTTTTGCCTCTGAGGAGAATGTCCTCGGCGAAGAGGACCGCAGTGCTAGAGCCTTAGGAAGGATATCCCGACAAATAAACTAATCTTAAGTGAAGCAAGGTAAAAAGAGAAACAAACAGGAATTTTGGAGAACTTTGAGGTATCAAATTCAATATCAAATTCAATTGTACAATAATTAAGGCTTAAAAAGAGGCTGTTAAAATTTTTTAAACTTAAAAATAACGAAAATTGAATCCACCTGCAACCTGATATTTAAACCATAAATAAAATCAGAAAAAAACCAACACACTTTGTGGTCGTTGATGGCCAGTAGCAAGTGTGTGAAAGACGACGATGATCGTTTATGACTCTTTACTATGGATTTATCTGCTAAGGAATATATGTTTCGACTGCATTGCACTACGGTTTTGGTCTGAAAACGTTCAACGTTGATGGGTAAGATCAGCTTTATTCATCCAACAAACTGCTGGGAGGCTAATCCGCTTAGGCGAATCCTTGGATACCCCCTCCCAATTGACCACTGTCAAGCTCCGCATTGCGTCATAAATCTTGATTGTTTAATTTCAGTTTCTATTAGTGTATAAAAAATTTGTCAGTTAAGAATCTCTTTCCTTAAAAGAGGGGCGTGGCATCAACCCCTTTTCAATAATATCGTTTTCCTTGTTCATATTTTTTATCACATCTGATATTCACGTGTTGATTGCATTTTTATACAAAAAATTTGGTTTATACTTAAAACCACCCCCGAAGGTGGGCGTGGCAAAAATTTATTCATTTGAGTTGATAGCTTAAGCACATATCTGAGCATTTTCTAGTGCAAGTTTTTTGGAGTAAAAGGAAATATATCGAATACGAACCGTTTACTAGAATGCAAATTAAATATGACCACGCCCAAATGGGGGCGGTTTTCGCTTTTTTCTAAAATGAACATCGCGAGGACATCGCCCACCAAATTTCAGCTTCCTACGAGAACTTTGATTTTTCATGCTATTAAGTAAAGTGAGCGTGTCAGTGGACGAATTTCAAAAATTTTTACATTTGTACTGCTACAGGACCTGGAAAGAACATATATCAAGGTTCAAGTTCCTATCTCAAAATTAAAGGCCTAAAAACTACCGAGAGACCGAAGATAGGCCTCCGCTGGATTTGTTCCAGGGGGAGGGGACAAACCATGGACTCAGACAACCAAGATACAATTCAACAGTCGTATTTGCTGAAATTTCTTTATAAAAAATATGCTTCGTAAAAATTTCAGAGCCAGGGGGGGCCCCTGCCCCCCTCGCCGGGCACCTGTGGCTCATTCGACTTACAATTCTTTCTCTATCATTATGACCTTAAGGTCTTTAGGGGGCTACGGTGATTATTTCTCTATGTTACAAACTATGAATCAAGCTTAATATACCTCCTATCCTTTGGGATAGGGTATAAAAAGCTGACAGTATTGTTGAAAAGCTATACAAAAGAGTTTCGAAATGTGTGAGCAAAGAGGAGATCTGAATTTTTGGGCATGTGCTTCTCAGATCTTCTTTTTTGGGCATCAGTGATCAGTGTCGTGCCCAATAGTCTTATATGTTTCATTTGGATTTTTATTTTCCTGACGAATTGTACGGTAGAGTTATTGGCCGGGTCTAGACTGAATTGTCTTAAGTTCTCTTCGAATAATTTCACAGAGCGTTCCTTCAAACTTCCCCTTGTAATCAATACTATGTCATCTGCAAAGGCTTGATAGTTCCTAGGTCCTAGTTTGGTTAATGTTTTGAGTAGTTCATCCACAACTAGTCACCACATTATGGGTGACAATACTCCCCCTTGTGGACATTCTCTTGTAGTGCGGAGCATGATAATTCCCTGCGATATGTGTATGTGCGTCTCCACTGATCTTGTACTCAGCAGCAGCTCATGCATTCACTTGCGAACTGTGCTACTCACTCCTTTTTTGTCAAGAGCTAATGGATTAGTGTGACGTGTTGTCAATTGGCCCTTCGATATCTAGAAAGGCACAAATTACACTCTCTTTGGTGTCAAGAGCAATTTTGATCATTTTCGTCAGCTAACGGTCTCGATAGATCAGCCCACTCTGTAAGATTTTGGTACTTCTTCTCTTAGGTATTTGTCCAGTCCACAGCTTTTTTCAGAAGAAAGGATGTTGAAGCTGATCGGTCTCTAAAACGGTTGCATTGAATTTGGGATAAAAAAAAACCTTTGACCCTCTATTCTTTTTTTTTTACCAAGAAGGGCATGAGTAGCATTTCTTGCCCGGTCTTTAATAGGGTTGGTGAATTACTGAGGCTGTCTACACCAAGGTGACTTACAATTTTGAAAGGACCTTACTTCCCTTCCAAATCGGGATTTTGGGGGGGAAGTCAGGTCCTCTGGTTCCCTCCGAGGAATCGCGCAAGACCTCGGAGGGAACCAGTCTTCCCTCCGAGGTCTTGCGCGTCTTGAATTTTAGTTTAAACAGGCTGTTGCTCAACCATGGCACTTCTTTGCCTCTCATATTAATACTAAGAGGATTGCTATTTAGTTATGATCCATCACTTCATATCAGAAACTCGCGCCTTAAAGAAAAAGAGCAAGAACAAGAAGAAGAAGAGGATTGCTAGTTCCATACGCGTGCGTAATGGCTTTCGTAAGAGT
The DNA here is from genome assembly GCA_947623515.1 of Neoascia interrupta. Classification (NCBI taxonomy): domain Eukaryota; kingdom Metazoa; phylum Arthropoda; class Insecta; order Diptera; family Syrphidae; genus Neoascia; species Neoascia interrupta. The sequence continues at coordinate 117,240,703 of OX392463.1, read as the reverse complement.
AGTAAGAGGTCGTCAACACTCATCCTTACTTCATGTAAGAATTCACATTATAGATAACTTAAGCTTGTAATACAATTTTAAACTTATAAAATAATAAAAGTTATAACAATTAACTTTTAGTGGAAAGTTGAAACTGAAACAAGTGAGTAAGGGCAAGAGTTTGTCTGTGACAAACTTCTATATACCCGACCCTATATATTACACCACGAACAGCACGTCTTAAAGTTTCTTGGCCCGAATTCATGAATTATTTGTAGAGGCCACGCAAAAACAAACAGTTTTTTTCCTAAAAACGCCCCTTAAAAGTGGGCGGAGCTCAAAACTTTGTATCGAGCAAATTTAGCAAATAGTAATAATGTTTAATATTTGTCATATCATATTTTTTCGATTTGGTGTCAACTTTCCGAGAAATCGGGCTTTCAAAGATTTAACATGTTAAAAGTGGGCATGGCCGATGTGGGCGGTCCAATTTTTGCCTTGTAAAAGGTCTTAGGCCAATATTGCTCAGTACCAAGACTTTAGTTCCTTCGACTTGTCTAACTTGACCAAAAGGCATTTTGAAAAAAAAGTGTGAAATAGAGGTTGTAGCCGTTGACGGATTCAGAACAACAAACGAACCAAGCCGTGTAACAAGTTTCAGCTCTCTAGCTTGATTTTGAAGACCTAAAACCTTCACACATACAGACGGAAGGACGGACATGGCTTAATCGATTCACCTGTCGGTCTCGATCATATCTCTTAAAGGTCTTAAGGGTCTAAGGTGATTATTTCACTGAGTTACTAACTAGGTATAAATAGTGGGAGGTAAGTTGAAGTATTGGTCAAAGTATCTACCAACAATGCTCAAACGTTGTAATGTAAATTAGTTTGAGAACTCTTATGTTTGGGATCTTTTAGGTAAAAGAAAACTAAGTTTAATACATATACTATTGAAAAAAAAAATAAAAAAATCAAATAAAAACTAAGCATAAGAATCCAAGCAAACTACACGAACCTAAATTGAGACCTTAACGTTGATGAGGTATTTCCGAATGACATGGTTTTGACTAAAGTTCGCAACTCATCCGAATCCATTCGACTTTGAATGCGATTTGGATCATCTGACCTGGACTTGGATGTCTATAGTTATTGTTTCGCTTTGCTAAGCTTAAAAGCCGCTCAGGGGTTTTTGGAGCAAGATTGACACATGTCAAAACGATTCACTTTTTAGCGTCAATAACAACTTGCATCGATTAGCATACTCGAAGCTAAGAAACTAAAAAATAAGGAAAGAAATAAATAAATAAGGAAATAGAAAAATACTTTCAATTAAAAATAAAATTTCTTTAATTTTTGGTTCTGAATGGACTTTTAACTTTCGTAAAAATTTTTGTGCTAAAACATTTGAAGAAAAATTAGGTACAGTCTTCTTTTAAGCCATGACAACTGCAATAGTTGATGTTGAAAATTGTATCTTTTCTTCTTTACAATATTATATTTGATATCTATTAGCAGCTCGCAAAACGTAGAAGACCAAAATCTATTCTTATTCTCACAAAATATGAAATTCAACACACATTTACCTTGCTTTCACTAAATGTCTTTTGCGAGGTGATTTAACTTTGTCAATGCTGAGTTTTCTTCCATCGGGATTCATTCCGGTGATTCCTTGAACAAAACACAACATATTGTTGCTATGCATTTAATCCACAGGAGCAAGGGGAAATATTTTCGATTTATCTATTTCCTTTATCCGGATCCGAAACAGAAACCGGACACGGACACACCTCGCTTTTGAGTAATATCGTTAACGAATAAGACTTCACTTTTCCCGAACGGAAAATTGCAGTTCTTTCATATTTATGCCGAGTATGGATTTATTTATTTATTTATAACAAAAAAGAACACACCGACACCACGATAAAAACTTGGATATGGCAAACAGCTGTTGCTACGTGCATGAAGGCTGTTGCACGACTGACGGGACGGGTGGGTTTAACACCGTAAAATGGAAAACCCGTACCGGAAAGTTGGATTTTCTGAGCAAGCACCATTTTTTTTTCTTCTTCTTTAAAATTGAATGAAAATAAAGTCGGATTTGATGTGGTGCTGGTGTGTTAACTCGGAGGCACACACATAACATGCGGTGTGCACCGTCTTGTACATAAGGGAGAATACGCAAAAGCAGAAGACGAAGAAGTCACCGCGGCCAGCAAAAACGAGGAGGTGAAGCGGCGCGGTGCCCAAAGAAGAACAAGTGGCGTTGTGGACTCGGGTGGAGTTTTTGCTGGTTGCAATGGTCTGATGGGTTCTGCTTTGGGTGGATGATGCAATGCGCAGAAGTGACAGTTGTCATTAAAATATCACTTACACTTTTGAATTCAATGACTTTGAAGATGTCTAAACAAAAGTTGAATAAAGTCGCATTTGAGGCTATAAAAATCGATATTTTTCATTCTAGCCAGGGGTCAATTTGAATCATTTATAGCTTACCTACAGCGGAAAAAGGAGAGGTTTTGGCCGGATTAGATTTATAGTGTGACTGAAAACCAACGTGGATATACACATTACAGCAGCAAATAAATCGAGACCCCGCCACATTAGAACTCTGCTTCGGTTTTCTTTAAAAGTATTAAACACACTGGTAAAAAAGTTTTAATCTACAGAAAGTGTGTTTCACGTTGTTTAAAATTAATTCAAGTGTCAACTGTCAGATTATAGTTATAGAATAGTCGATCCGACCTTTGTTATCGTTCTATTGCTTTTTGTCCACTTTTAAGCTTCAAGTTTCCTGCTGAGTTCGCTGGCTGTGAACCTACCATTAACTCATATTTTAATAGTAGAAACACAATAAGGCGTTCGGGCGGTCGTGCGTTCATAGACTGAGTAGAAACAATGGGATCTTATGGGGTAACACAAAATATGACCTTGGGGTTTTGGTTGGAGTTTGATCGTAAGCTCGACATCAACGTCGGAGTAGAGCTTAAGCTCCTCTCTAATATTGTAATAATTTTCTTAATGTGGAAGTTGTAATGTGTTGTACTGCAAGCAAAAAATCTTATATCTGACGAAACATTTTTTTTCTGTCATTTTCCTTACCACCCAACGCGGGTGTTAAAAATGTTGAGGTCGCGCGTTCAGACATATATTATCGTAAGTCCAGCAAAAGCTGGTCAAACGCGCGACCGACCGAACGCGTGTTTATACCCTATTCCACAGGATTGGAGTATATTAAGTTTGATACAGGCGAAAATGTAACATAGAGAAATTATGACGATAGTACCCCAAGACCTTAAGGGCATATGATTGAGTCCGACTTCTGAGTCGAATGAGCCATGTCCGTCCGTCCGGCCGCCGACCGTCCGTATGTGACCAATTTTTAGGCCTTAAATTTTGAGCTAGGAAGAAATTTTATACGTAAGCTCTCTGTCATCCGATGCAATACAAGTGTTAAAATTTTTCAAATCCGCCCACAATCGGTCTTAATGTGCAACAACCTCCAGTGCTTTCAAGACTGTTAGACGTCGTGAAAAGCTTAAATTTATTATTTAGCATCTTCTAGTAACTACAATTTAATTATTGATTATTCAATTTTATATTTATATATTATGCAGAAAGATCTTTTTTTAAATTTCTTACATACAAAGTTTTGGGCTGGCAGAATTTAAGAAAAACCTCTAATTTCCAGAAAACATGGATTTAGACTACTTTTTAGTATAATCTAAGTAAGTATAAGAAATAAAATTTAGCGCATTAGCTTTAACGTGTTCTATACTAGATTCCGTTCCTACAAAATTTTTGGCCACGCCCATGTTTAGAGGTAGATATTACGAAATTGTTAAATTCTAACCAGAAAATTGCATTTTTGGCATCGAATTAAAAAGTAATTGTTCAAATGCAACTTATTAAATATTTTTGTTCCAGATCGAAAAAATGTTACCTAATATGTTATGTAGAAAATACTTTACATTTTATTCATGCAAAGTTTTGGGCGACGCCCACATTTAGAGGCAGAATTCCATAAAAACCTATAAATTTCCAGAAAAACATGGATTTCGACTGCTTTTAGCTTTAATAAGGATAGAATAAGAAATAAAATTTAGCACATAAATCAGGTGTACCTGATACTCTTTCAGATTTCGTTCATACAAAGTTTTTGGCCACGCCCATCCAAAGAGGACGATTTCACAAAATTATTGAATTTGAAAAATACAGTTTTGCATACATTTTAGCCGCAAACTTGGATATTTTTATGCTAATACAGATCTTCAGTTAAAGGGGTTGAACATGCCACGCCTCTTTTAAAAAAAAAAGTAAATAAAAAGTTATAAGGAATAATTTTTTTCTATTTAAAATGATGCAAATGGTAACGGGACGGGGATGAAAACCAAGAAAATAAACGAATGGAAAGGAGAAAAGGAATGGGAAGAAGAATAGGAATGGAAAGGAGAATAGGAATGAAAAGGAGAATAGGAATGGAAAGGATAATAGGAATGGAAAGGATAATAGGAATGGAAAGGATAATAGCAATGGAAAGGATAATAGGAATGGAAAGGAGAATAGGAATAGGGTATGCCGCCGAAGCTATTACATACACACTGTTGCCACTGGTTGTGACTTGCCCTTAATCCATTCTGAGTCCTGAGTTCAATAACCCTTCACTTTTCCACAATTGCCTACTAATTTTTTTCGGTAAATAATGGACACGACACTTCAGGAAGCAGATCAAGCTATGCGCCTACTACCGACAAGCAGATGTTGCGCAACGTGAAGTCGCTCGAAAACTTGAAGTCCGCAAATCTCGGGTGCAACGAGTTTCCAGATGAAACCAAGAGACTGGAGCATTTCATCGACATCCAAGTACGGTACGACTCTGGAAAATCGCCACCTTAATGCATTTCAAGTCCAACAAAGTCAGCGTTACCAACACAAAATGTTCATAATTTAAGATACCGTTGGAAGCAGACTTTCTAAATTAGAAACAGAACCTGACTCCAAAGAGAGCTGCAATAGATCCAGCATTAACGATAGCCCACAGCCGGGCTCAAGCTTAACCCGGCTAAGACAACCATAGTAGCATTAACAAGGAAAATAAATACTCAAATCAAACCTCCAAGACTATCGGGCACGACACTGGCACCAGTCAAAAAGGTTAAGTATTTAGGGTTAATCCTAGACAGTCAACTCGTCTGGAAGACACACACAGAAGAGATCTCCAGAAAGGCTACTCGTGCTTTTATGATATACAGAAGCCTTGCGGGTAAGTCTGCGGGATGTACCCCGAACGTTATTAGATGGATAGTGGATGGATATCTCACTGCCATAGTTAGACCAATGATCACTAACGGAGCAGTAGCATGGGCAAAACGAGCAAGTCTACGCACAACGAGAGAAACACTTAACAGAATGGAAAGACTGGCATTCCTCTGCATAACTGGGGCTATGCGAACGTGTCCGACCGGAGCCATTGAAGTGCTTTTGGAACAAACACTACTACACATCGTGGTTGAGGAAAAGCCTAGGAAAATGATCCTATTTGGTCGAAGGAATTTGACGAACTTCTTGTTAAACTCCCTTTTCTGTTATTTTTCTTTTCGTGAAGCACTAAAAGGAGCTGGAGTAATGCACCCACAACATATAGACTGAGCAATAACACCATCAAATGGCATAAAGATTGGTCAAAAACTGATGATGGAACTAGTGCACGAGTATTTGGGCCAAGAACAAAATACTCTGAGTCCATGGGCAAATAAACCAGCATCTTCCAGGCGGAAATATACGCTACAGATAGGTGTGATCAATTCAGTCTTGACAGAAATAACATTGCGACAGCAATAATGTCAGGCAGCCTTATATAATAATGTCATGCATAGTCAGGTCCAAACTATGTATGGGACTGCCTACACAAGCTTAACGATCTGGGCAAGGTCAATAAAGTGACCCTATATTGGGTACCTGGGCCATGCTGGAATAGAGGGGAATAAAGCAGCGCTCTCCTTGGCAAGACGAAGAGCAGCAGAACCCTTCATTGGACCTGTACCTTTCTGCATAATAGGAGAACACACCCTCGAGGAAGAATTCAGGAAAACAGAGGAGGTAAACCGAGATAAAATGTAGGAAAGCCATCAAGGACTGAGGCAAGCAACGAAACTTCTAGGGAACTACAACCAGAGAAGATTCAAAACATGCATCGGTCTTAGTAAAAAATAACTTGCACATCCTTACAAGTTTCCTAACGCAGTATTGTAAACTGAAGGAACAACTTAAGGAAAATTGGTGTAACGGAGGAACCCTTATGCAGATTTTGCGATGAGGATATTGAAACTGCGGAACACATTTTGCAATCCAGTGGGTCTTTGAACCACAAGACGATGAAATTCAGACAGAGAGATACCCTTCCTTCTATGTCATATTGCCCTGGAACCCAGAGAAGTGGTACCCTGAATCGTTCGCTCAAACAAGCAAGCTCGGTTTGGCACTGTACAATACTGCACACCAAAGTTGACCGTGGATCCTTCGGTGTATATGACTGTCCCTCTTCTACTGAACTCTGGTACAAAGCTCTGCGTGGAAGCCTTTCTTGGCGTTTATTTTTAGCGTAGTGCCTTCAGTTGGGAACGGTACCAAGCCATTTGGTAACGAGGCCACGATGTTGTTGTGGCCCTAAGACCTTACAGTCCAGCACCTAAGCTCCCTGAGTCAGCACTAGATGGTGCTGTATTTTTTTTTGTGTGTAGGTCAAGACAGAGGCAGTTGAAGGAGCACAGTAAGAGCATCCGTAGAGGCAGAACTTAATGAACCCGCGGTGCCTATATAGGCTGTTCGTAGCAGTCTTTGATTTTCGAGAGGTTATAGCTCCTGCTCGATTTGGGCCATTATAAATTCCATAGCTGAGAATCAGACGCACTACAGCATCCATGAGGTTACCTTTGGTTGAAGTCCAAAGAAGTTTAAAGAGTTTGCTTCAGGCGTAGAAGGCAGCACATGCCTTCCTAATGCCTAATGTTCGACGTTAGGTCTCCAGTTAAGTTTTGGATCGAGCCAGATACTTAGCGCTGGAGAATAGCTCGATTGATTGCTAAATTTGACGGGAGAGGGTAAAATGGCGTATTTCAGTTTTAGAAGAGATCGGCATCAGTTGATTTTTGCTTAGGTTAACGCCGATGCCACATCTTGACCTTGTCTAGAGCAGCATCCATAATTTCATTAATTACGGCAGGAAACTTCCCTGAGACAAGAATCAGCACATCATATGGGTACGCAGATTTGTGGTGTTTTATAGAGTTCCATAAGGGCAAATTTGGTTAAGTGACTGTTGCCTAGTATTGCCTGGATAGTTCTTGTTCCCAGGATTGAGTCTCTTCATTGACTAATAGATACTTCTATACCCAGATCGAGCAGAGATGCAAGATTCAATGTCTAAGAAGGGTGTATAGGGCGTTAATTGTCAGTTTCCGTGAATCTAGAGCTAGGCATGGTCTGATTTGTGATAGCGATGCTTCTTTTAGAAAGCTTTGTAAGTGGATCGGATGTCTAAGAAACGGTACTCTAGGGTTTCAAGTAGGTTAGCTAATCGGTCTTAAGTGCTTGACGGACTATTCTGTCCATCTTTCGTTCAACTTTATTAGAAAGAAGCGGTTGTAGTATTTCTTGGGCAGAATTGATCTCACCGTTGTTCGACTCCATATGGGTCCCATTCCCCGTTTTTAATTTTAATCTGCCGAAAAATGTATATTCTCTTTGTCACAAGGTTTAGTTTTGTCGCTTAGCTAAAGGCAGTTGCTAGTTGTCAGGCCTTCGGCTATTGTGGATATCTTTCAAAATTTTCACTTTTAATAAAACTCTACAAATGGTACATTTAAAGTATTTTCAGTGTCTCAAGACTTTTAGACGTCACTGTAACTTGCAATATTATGCGTCGTATGTCAAAATAAAACCAACATCATTACGTTGAATGACTTTTTGCTTTACCTAAGGCAACTTGCATGGTCACTTTTACCGTCTGGCTGGCGCATCAGCAGCAACATACGCGGTGCTCTATAAATCCAACAGCTTTAAAGGCAATAGAAATAGCTAGATATAGTCGCACAAACATCAACTTAAAACGATGTGGCAAGGCTTACAGGTTCGCCCTTTTAATGTTACTGCACCAGCTACAAAATGACCCCTTTGGTATAGTTATGAGGCCAATGGCAGTTACACAAACACACACATTATAGTATAACATACTTTCAGACGCCCCCTTAAACATCCCCTGGTTGGATTGTTTTTTTTTTTATCATCACCCAGTCGCAGTTAGAATATTGTGACACACGCCAACAGAACAAAAAAAAACAATTCGAACAGAAATCAAGCCAATGACATATAGTTAATTAAATTAAAATGTCACGAAAGCACCTCGGTTTTGAATGACCAAAACAAACAAACAATTTCAAGAGGTTAATTCTGGATTAAGGACTGAACGATGGACATCAACGGTGACATCGAATCACCTGTAAATCGAAGGAAGGTGAGAGAGCAACGTTTATTTGACAGCAGCTAAGTGAAAGGCTAATTGAATGACTTGAAGAAAATAAAAATTATGTGTGTATAGGCATGAAGAAATTCCAGAAAAATTTGCTGAACGTAACAAAAAATGAGACCCTAAGAGTCTTTGTAAATAAATGAGATAAAACAAAAACCCGGTAATCGAAAATTAAATTGAATTTGATTCATATCTCTAACCCGCATTAAGTACGGAAATGACAAAAAGATACACAAGGGTGCATTATATTTATTCATGGAGAATTAATTCTTTTGACGACATAAACGCAATCTATGCCTTAAGGTTTTCGCATTATTCAAACACGCTTATGATTACATGCAGTCCCAAAGTAAAAATTGACAATACCGGAGTTGTCGTGAGAAGCTGCAAGCTCCGTGTGGCAAGTAGTGCCGTCTGTTTGAAGCCATATGCTATTTACCTTCCATGGGCTGGTTGTCCTCAATTGGGGTGGCAGATAGGGCATGCCTTTTGACATAATTTTGGTTTTTAATATGAAAACGAGTTTCTAGCCAGGTTCGGTAATCCAGGTTAGAGTCGCCCGATCGTTGAAATTGGCAGCCAATTCGCAATTGGCAACAGTTTCAGTGGTGAAGTGGTTGAGAACATAGTAAATAAAGATCGACCTCAACCCGATGATACCTGGCGAGTGACTATTTTAGGGGTTTCGGGGTGAGGTCAATAAGGATTTGCAGTATTGTTCAAGGTGTGGAAACAGAAATTATGTCAGATGAGTTTCTGAGTGGATCAACGGAAGGGCTCACATCCCCAAAGAGGGTTGCTGGCGTTAGTACTAACACGCCTCCTAAGAGGGGATCACTAATAGATGCTAAGGACACTGCAACAGAAGAATCCTACAGCGCCTGCCCCAAGTCCATGCACAGTCTCCACGAAACAACAGCAGAATTTAAAAATCACAAAAAGAGTCCCTAGTGACCAGAAGAACCACTATGAACGTCACGAGCATTGCGATGTCGTTGAGAAATATATATTTAATTTTTAAAGGATGTCACTTTTGCCCCAACTTTGGATAAAACAAGTAGGAAAATGCAACAGTGCGTATGTAAGACCGTCTGTGACGGATTGCAAGATACCCTACCCTACCGAAAAAGGAAACTGTCACGCCTCCAAAAAGTGGGCGGGATATAAAAATATAACTGTTGAATGGTTTATACCAGGTAGTTGCATTCATTTTGACTTAAGACTCCACATTTTTATCTCAAAATATCTTTTTTTTAACGCCACGCCCACAAAAGTAGGTGGCAGCATCTACTATATGCACAAAAAAGTTAGAAAATGTTAATTTATAACTTATGTCATATAATTTTTAGTCAAGTTTTATATATATTTATTGGAAGACAGTTATTTTAAGCTAAAATGCTTGGAAAAAGTGGGCGTGGTCAATGAAAACGCCAAACTTTTTCTGCTACCTCAAAAACAATTAAGGCAATGTTACATACCAAAAATTAGTGCGCTAGCACCATCGCAACATAGCTCAAATTTCAAAAAAGTATGTTTGGAAAGTGGGCGTTTCTGTGAGCGGATTCAACTAATTTTCAAACTTGATCTGCAGGACTGGACTTCCAGTCAACTCACCAACTTTCAGCTCTCTAGCTTAAAATCTAAGGCCTAAGAGCTGTTTACATGGACTCACGGACAGACGGACGGACGGCCATGGCTTAATTGATTCTCTTGTCAGTCCCATTCATATCTCCAAAAGGTCTTAGGGGTCTACAGTGATTATTTCACAGCGTTATAGATTATACAACAAACTTAATATACCCTGGGTAGGGTATAAAAAAATGGCCGAGTTCTGGACGATAAGCAAAGAAGAAGAAAATATGCTCTGCTCTTGCGAGAAAAAAATTCTGCGGCAAATTTATGGTGCTCTGTCCAAAAATGGCGAATTAAAGAAAAGGGTCACCAGCGAACTCTAAAGAGCCAAAACACAAAGACTACATTGCGGATCGGCCATATCGAGCAGATGACAACAAAGCTCCAGGCGAAAATTTCTTCGGATCCAAGCAACTAGATTCGAGACGGAGAGCAGGACCGATCCTCCCCTTAAGGATCAAGCCATTGGTTTCGACCGAAAATATCCAGGATCGCAGAGAATAGAAGGCGGCTGTAAACCAGGCAGAGACCCTCCTTGGGTCAGGTGCTCGATAAGAAGAGATAGGGCATAGGTGGATCGGGGTTTATTTAGTAGCGCCGTCAAGTGGAAGCCGCATGTTGTGTAGGTCCATATGATTGAATTTGGCCCATGAGGAATTGAGCATCATCGCTATGTAGCGCTCACCAAACCACCTCACCAACCAATGATGCTATAGTGACACGGTGTCCTAAAACCGATACCAAACGAGACAACTTCGTCCCACACACGGCAATTTTTTTTGTCAAAAGTCACTAAAGATGTTTTGGGACCAAAAATTGAGTTCTCTTTCAACATTATTTCGAGAGTTAAGTTCCATAATTCAGGTGTGATTTTCAATCGTGTAACTTGCCATTGTTATTTCGCATCAGTAAAGAAATAATAAACAGCATTTGATTTGACAGATCTTAGCAAAACGAGATTTGCGCCAAAATCTATCCGTGCCAATTGGAAAAAGGGGTTCCTTGTTCGAGTACATATTCTGCTGCCGGTCATGTTGCTCTCTCTCTTTGCTATTGTCTTCTTTCGTAAAGGCATAACACTTGCGGGATCGATTTGGTGTTTCTAAACTGGATTTTAATGTTATTCCGACGGTGCTAAGCAGCGTTTATGTTGCATCTGATGCTTTGTTTCTTCTCGAATTCTTCTTCTCTCGCCTAATTCTTTTCGCTAGCGATATATTTAGGCATTTTCATTTTTGTTTACCTCCATTCATTTAAGTTTTTACCAATTTAACAAAGAAAAGCTGAAACACTGAAGCAATGAAGCTTCGTCCCTGGTTATATCATCTTACCCAGCTCGCTATCCTTTTCGGTGGGCGTCCCCCCTTAAGATAGCGTCACCACTTCGTAGACGACAGCTCACTTTCTTGTCCAGACCAGGAGAATACATGGAGCAAGCTGTATCATTAAAGCTGCTTCATGGGGTGGAAGATGAAGCTAGCGCATACAGAGTGCTTTATGGGGAAGCGTTCACAGAAAGGTAAGGTCGAATTTTATACCCGAAATCATTGAAATTCGAACGTCTGTGCAGAACAAGGCTTATTTAAACCCCTCCAAAGAGGAGACACTGCAATGAAGACTAAGTCATAGAGTCATACAGTGCAGCGCCTACCGAACAACATCATGTGATGCCGCATGCATAGTAACTGGAATGATGCCAATAGACCTCTTTGTTAAAGAAGCTGAATGAAAACATCGTGCCGGCAGGACAAGGCTATCAATAGCAACGATCCTAAGAAATAATGAAGTTCCACTGAGAACAGCCCTAGAAGAATGGCACTCCTTCGACAAAGGTAGATGGACGCAGATAGTGATCGCTAATATAGACTTTTAGATCAAAAGGAAGCATGGGGAGCTGAACTTCCAACAAACGCAGATGCTCACTGACCATGGAGAGAACATCATCAGACATATGTTGAACACGCAGGAAGCTTAGGAAGCAGTAAGTTCGACAGTGTCATCATCATGAAAGAGCAATGTCGACAGGGACAGGAACGAAATGCAGCGCAGGTTGCAGCCAACGAATGAGCCGAATATTCAAGGCTGAAGAGGTCCACCCTCGCGAGGGGAAGTGGGTTTTGTGGGTGGAAATTCCACACTGTTCTCGAGTACGGGCTCAGTTTCGTCTTTAAAAGATTTTCACCTACCGCGCAAAAAAAAAGAAAAAAGAAAAAAAAAACCTCTTTAAAAACAGTCTAGCAGAGAATATAATTTAAGTTTGAAGGAATCAACCAGTTGGAAGGATATTTCCGGTACAACTGTTTTCTACGTCTTCTATTGGTCTGAAAGGGCTTTGGCTTATATGGGTTTTTGTACCTTACCCGCAAAAATCAAATAAGTAAATTGTCAAATAATCAAATAAGTAAACTTAACTTTAATATCTACGACTCCTTTCTATGGGAAAAACCTCACATTTTAATCGACGTCGGCCTACGTGAGCTGTATGCTTTTTTAAGACCTTAACATCAAATGCGCGATCCATTATTTGTCCCCAATAGGTCCTCCCAACAATCAAAGGGACGTCACACCCGCGCTTATTAGGCAAAACACGATCTTCTTATGTAATCCGCTCCGAGGTGGATCATCTATTCGGTGAAATTCCGAAAGTTACTAGGTACTAAATCACTACCCCAACAAATCTCGAAGAGTAATTTTACATTTAAAAAAGCAAACCTTCTCCTCCTTTTAATCTATCTGGCATTGAACAGCTTTCCCATACCAAATAGAATGTATCTCTCATAAAGTGCGGGAAAAAAACGTTTTCAATCGAACTCCCACAGAATATTTCTCGGAAAATTACCTTCTATTGAAATGTGTGCTTTGCATACCTAATTTTGTGAATCTTTAGATTTGTTATGTAAGGTGAGGATAAGATAGCGCCTTTTACCTTACACAGCTTTTAATATATAACTTATGGTATTTTTCTCGCTAAGGTGCCCTATAAATCTTGTTTGTTTAGATTTAAAAAAAAAAAAAAGCTCAAAGAGCAACAATAAATTTATTAAAAATGTAATTAAGACACTTAATAGGTACAACTCATGTGTTGAGTTATTGTTTTAATGTTTTGTTTGACCTTTAGCTTAGGCTTTCGCTTTTATTTCTATGACTGCTCGGGTCAAGGTTTAGCTGCAGTGAAATCGGAAATTAACATTCATTCACTCTGCTGGAAACGCAGAGTAGAACATGTGGTACACATCTTTGGAGTTTTAAATTTTATTACTTTTTGGTATACGCCATGCACCCTCTTACGGCGAAACAGTAAAACATACGGGATACGGCTTCCGGCGATTTCCGCTTTGGTGGAGATTTTTTCCATGTCCATATTTTCCATTTATAAGTGATAATTTGAGATTGTGAGTCACATCCCTAACGAAGCAACATGCAACTTCCATATAAGATTCGGGAGTTCTTAGCCTCCCATTAATCACCGATGTCACTCGATGTTCTTAGAAATAAGAACAGAACATCGAGAAAAGTAGATTTAGCTTATAACAAGAAAATTTTTCAAAGACAGCGTTGTCACATAGAGGGTAATATGGGACAGCTTAGAAGTTATGTACCGGATAAATACCTAATAAAGATAGGTTTAGAAGAACCAAGTTTTTACCGGGTTGCTGAAAATTTCCTATTTATCATTTATGTTCCGTCAACATGAAAACATAACGCCTGAATTTTTGTGTTAACGAACTATGTATGTAAGCACAAACCTGGACAAACCAAGGACCTAAATTGCAAACCTTGTTTGTGCTTTTTGTACTTTTCTGCATTCGGCATCTTTTGGGTAACTTTATTTGCTAAAGATCACTTAAAGTTTATTAAATACTATACCTCCACCGGCCATTAAACTACGATTAGCGGGAGATGATTAAAAATAAATATCGAAGCGGCTCCACCGGACAAAAAAGGATTCATTTGACACGATGACTTTTATTTTGTCATTTTGGCTTTCAAAAGAGAGTGCAGATGAGATTTCCCAATAGCGAAAAAAGATTTTCAATGTTAAAATCTCAATGGAAAACGTGTTTGTGACAGATCTATCATACGTGAAAAGTTGCACTTTTTTCTCGATTGTCAAACTGTAATAAAGCTGCGCAAAAAGGCTTAAATGTGGCATAAAAAGGTTTGTGAATAAAGTGAATGATATTTATGACGGGACTCGTTTTTAATCGCTTGCCGAGAAGATTTAATTTGTATCGTATATCTCGAGATTTAAGGGAGATTATTTAAGTTTTTATGTTAATCGCGGATTAGTGTCCGGTGGAGACATGGTATAACAGCCATATTTTTTGGACGACTGATGGCTTGTGGAAAAAAATCAAAAGCAGGAGATATACGATATGAAATCAAATGTTTGAGTTTCTGGTCCACGCAATGAATAGAAGAGCATATTCAAAATTATTCATTTGGTTTTAAGTTTGCATATGCGCAATGTTCGAAAATTATTTACCTATTTAAATATAAGCTGCCATAAAAAAGGTGCTGTTAACTGAGTTTCCGACCCACACCGAATTCTGATGTGCTACGCTCCCGATCTGAAAAAAATATTTAATGGGAACACTTATTGTCGATGATCGTTTACCCATACAGTTAGGACCAATTTCTGGGCCAGTTGATACGAGTGTATTCATGACGCATAATTTGCCAAATTGTGGTCTGCGCACGGCCGAGTTTGTGGTATCGGTAAAGAATTGACTGCCTCAAGTTTTCCTGCACACTCTGGCGGACAGCGGCGATATTTTCGGCTGTCCATGAATTGTTACTAAGTCGGTAGGCTCGAACTTTTCTACCACTTTGCGAATATTGGCCTCGTGCATACAATGTTGCTTCATCAATAGACCAATTTCAAGAAGCAATTTAAGGCTATTTCACAAAGATGCGTTGCGCCAACGTTGATTGGACAACTTAAAATCAAACACTTTAACGTAAAATTTTTTTTCCCCGTAAGAAAGTTTTAAAATGGCTGCTCAGCAACTCAACACGACGAATCCTTGCAAGCGTTTTAAAGTTTCTGTGAAAGTGGAATTGTTGGCTACTGCTGTGGATTCTGTTCTTGTTAATTTGTTGGCATTCTCTATGGTTTTCAACCGATTTTCGAGTGTTACCATTTCAACCCAGTTGTAAAGCAAAGGTAACGTAACGAGATAAAGAAAACGACAATGCAAGATTGTGACATAGCATAAAACGAGCTACAGCCATCCACTTACAGCGTGTGTGGTTGGCTATACTGACTGAGCGTGCTATTGATTTGGCTAGACTGACTTAATAAACAAAAGTCAATTTGACAGAAATAGCTTTTATAAAATGGCCGCAATCACCTGTTAAAGTTCGTAAGTCACTTTTGGAAAACCCTTGATTTGGATTTCCGTTGTACCTCATTGAGATAGAGTAAGAAACGGTAGTGACCGACTTTCGGTCGAAATTCATCATGATAGCTGGTTCACAACAAGTGCGTCAGCGTCAAACCAGAGCGGCAGCGTCAACGCGAGACTATAAAAATCGTTTGTTAATGCACAATGAACAAACGACGACTTTTTTGACTGCAAAGTTATAAGACAGAACATATTTTACAGAACATAATTTATTATATAGTCTCGAAAAAGTCTATTCACTGCGTCACACAATTGTAACAACAAATGACAAAATAATCGATGACTCTCAGCGAGAGTTTTCGAAAAGGCCGGCTTGCGAGACAGCGATAACGCCGGGATTGTGAAATTTATATGCCAACTCGCTCGAGACTATCGCGCTTGTTGGTAAACAGCCATGAGTGACGAGAAAATTGTCCATTTTAATCGAAAAAAAAATACACAAAATTTGCCATTCCCATTTATGGGGCGGGATTCACTCCAAATCAGTACCAAATTCCCCTGTACATCGGAAACGTCATCGGATTTATTTGTCGAGGGCCACACGATGACTGCAATGAATGAGCGATACAACAGAATAGAACAAAAAAATGAGACTAGATGACATGCGTGGCTTCAAGAGGACGGACACACAGCTTGCGTGACAATGAACATAATGAAGGGTGTGCGTGTGCGTCTGGGACACCTAATGTGTCCTTTTGTCGACTTGCACTGCCCGGCAAGATAGCCTGATTAGTCATTCAAGATTTATAGATTTTTTTTTCTCAAATCTAAAAAAGGCTTTACGAAAGTTTAAGTTTAAGGTTAAGACATATATAGATTTTTTTTTCTCAAGTCTAAAAAAGTCTAAAAACTTTACGAAAGTTTAAGGCCCGGAACACATTACCTGCAATGCGGCAAATTGTCGCTAGAACACTTGGCGTTTGTATAGCAAAGTTTGACTACGGCAATTTGTCGCGCGATTTCATTTCATTTTTCATTTCAGACACGGGCACGATAAAAACTCTTTTGCTTTTACCACTATCATATTGTTTGTTAAAATTACATTATTTAAGTGTTTACGGTTTAAAGTGTTTCATGGTTTAGTCTTAAAACTAAACCGTGAAAATGTTTTAGGGATAAAGAATTAAAAGTAAATAAAGAAGGGTTGAAAGTAGATAAATTTAGTTGCTTAATGGTTCTCTTACAGTATAAATGAAGCCTTTACGACAAATACGCTCACGCGATAATGACTCCAATTGGATAAGGACCCATAAACAAGCAATTAAGAAAAAAAATAAAGTTTTACTCAACACTTTTCGACATGCTCAAAGCTTTTTTTTTGAGAATATATGCATTAAGCTAAGGACAAAGAGCATTCAATATATTTTCCAGCCACTGAATCTTTCTGTGGCTACGGAGTTTCCCCCTGTCCGCGATTTCTATTAAAGTGCTTACGAGGGGAAATATTGCGTGAAGTTAATGACCAGATTTCCCATGCTCGGAACCTAGAGAATTCAGCACCATTATAAGTTCATTAGAGATTAGTAGATACACTTGTTCCAAGGGCATTATAAACCGAAGATTCAAAGTTTAAGTGTTTACATTATTTTTAGTGTTTTGGTACACTAAAAATAATGTTTGTTAAATTGTAAATTGTTCTTCTTTTTTCCAACGACGGTTAATCCAGTTTCCGTCAACATTGACAGGAGTCGCAAGCGAAATTATTGTTCATGCTCTGAGTCTGCGGCAGAAAATCGTACGATTGTTTGCCGCAGATTTCTTTTGTCGTCGTGTGTTCCACGCCTTAAGCTTTCAAACAAGCTTATATTTCTATATTTCTTTTTATTAAATTTACTATATAAATTATTTCATCGCTTTAAAGGTCACATACCCGAAGGAAATAAACACGACTATTCTAAAAAACAACCTCTTCCTCCCTTCATTTTTGTTTACTTTCTATTTAATTACCTGCAGTCCGTTAGGCTGTTTGCTTTCACAAATAGCATCACAGTTCATCTGCCAGCCTCAACTGTTTTTCGTTGGATTTAAATGCTCCGACAAATATTTTGACATGGTATAAAAATAAATTCGTATAAGCGAAAGTATTAAGCATTTTAAAAACTATTTCGTAGATTAAAAATAGGTACATACAAATGTAAAACCATATTTCAAGTTGACTGCACTCTATTGCACGAAGGACGATTTCGGGCGAAAAGCATGCGACATAAGACCAAATGTCTGACGATGCAATACGTAGGTTAGGTACACTAAAAATAAACCCACACACCCCAAGCTGTTTTCGAAACCAAACATTTTTAAATGTCTTAAAATGTTTTCGAAGAAAAAATATCATGAATTGTTGCATTGTATGCGAGTAGATACTAAAAAAATTGAAGGAAATCGACATTTCAGGGTATCACCCTAGAAAATTTTTCTTACATATTTACGAAGTTGGAGGAATTTTTTTTAAATGTTATCTATACATTGTTGCATCAGACGCTTTCGCTGAAAATTCTTGGAGATCAAACCTTGGGATGTAATAAAAAAAAATTAAAAACTGCAAACATCTTTCTTATAAAAAGGAAACGAAGCTTTCAACAAAGTTCGATTTAAATAAATAAAAATAAAGATTGCATGCACTGGCTACACTGTTGACGAGTGTTTTCTTTACCTCCTTGGGACTGTTAACAATTGCATGCAATTACGATGGTTCTAGAGTCAATGTACTCGCATTGTGTATCTACCTATTGCAATGTAAATGTGTACATTCGTTCGTCCCTACCTAAACGAATTTCAGAATTAAATGGCAATTTTTGTTCCACGTTAATTACAAAGATAAGACTGGCCGATACAACTCACGACAGTGTGTCAAAGTGCACTTTGCGGCTAGGTACTTTTGTGCCAGGTTCAGAAATCCGCATAGACCCAGAGCCAAGGTGAATAACCTCAAAGGCGAGACAAGCCGACGCCGCACGCCGCCAATCTGAATGAGCGGAAATGCGGAAGCGAAAGACGCGCCCAACCAAAGACGTTTTCCCCCGGTTATATCCGTAAATTTATTCGCTTAAAAGCTAATTACACAGCCCGCTGTGAATACAAAACTATTTCCAGACACGCTATCAAAAATACCATATTTCAGGAAAAATATTCGATAAACTATCTTAGATAAGAGTGTTGAATAAAAAAATTATAAATACTAAACGATTTCAAATTGGATAAAAAAAAGTTTAAATTCTTGGTTCATGGCACCCTAATTTAGACTAATTGAACTGCACTTTGTATGCACAGGCAACTGACAAGCTTCCCAGGCCCTCGGGAGGCATATAATTTTACGACCAAACCATGGTCTCCGAGCTGAGTGCGTTGATAAATCTTGGGATTTATCTATAATGCATAGAGTAAACTTGAACTTGATTTGAAATGTGGTTGGTTTCGATACAATATTTATTAAAAAAAAATTACTTGGTGGGAATTCATTGATTGAATTGTTTTCTTTTTTTTTAATTTGGTTTTCAGCAGGTGGTTTCAGGAGTTAATTTTTCGAAATCAATTCATTTTGTAACCTATCCAACAAAGTTTGCTTTGGACAAAACAGTTGTTCTGGTCGTGAAAATTGCTTTTGACCATGTTAAAACAGGAACTTCCAGTTTGGAAGTGACATTTTTGTAAATTTGGGAAAAAAAAACTTTAGAAACTGAGCTCTTTAAATAATAGAGCTTCGTTGTTAGCTTTACACTCTTAAAAACTAAACCGTGAAGATGTTTCGGGGACAAAGAATTTAATTTGAATAAAGTAGGGTTGACAAATACGTTCAGGTGATAATGACTCCAATTGGATATGGACCCATAAGCAAGCAAGTAAGAAACAAAAAAAAAACAAATTTTTACACAACACTTTTCGACATGCTCAGAGACTTTTTAGAGAATATATGCATTAAGCAAAGGACAAAAATCATTCAATCTATTTGCTAGCCACTGAATCCTTCTGTGTGGCTACGGAGTTTTCCCCTGTCAGCGATTTCTATTAAATTGCTTACGAGGGAAAATACTGCGTGAAGTTTTTTTTTTTTTTTTGCAAAAAGATCAAATTTCCCATGCTCGAAACCTAGAAAATTGAGCACCATTATAAGTTCATTAGAGACTATAGTATGCCTGCTCCAAGGACATTATAAACAGAAGATTCAAAGTTTCGACAACATCTGAAAACATTACCCCTGGGCGGTGTACTGTAGTTTTAAGTCCTTATGAGTTTGGTGAGCACTGTGAATTCAGCTCATACAAAAAGTTTATATTACAGCAACATGTTCCTCAGAGTGCAGAAAGTAGAAGTCCCATAATTTTCGTTCCACATAAAAATTAAAATACCATATGCATGGAATAGTTCTTGGTGATTCGTGAAAAAACGTCCTTATCAATGTACAAGTTGGATATTCAATGTGCTTAATAGTTCACAAAATGTTCATCCTACTTTAAAAAAGCAGACATTTATAAATTTTAGGATAATTTAAATATATTATTTATTTAGATTATCTATAAGCAAAAAACGCAGGAGCAATGGACTCAGAATGCAACCTTGCGGGACACCAAAGGCGTGGAGCGTGCTTGGGAGAATCTTTCTTCGTCCCATACGAGACTGAGGCATAATTATGAGGCAGAAGTTTTTCTGATAAATTTTGAAGATGATTTAAAGATTTCTGGGCCTACCCTTGTCAATTTAAGAAAACTGTTTTTAAATCAACGAAAAGACAGGATAGCTTCTTTTCGTTTTCTTTTTTCATTATAGTGCTACGCGGTAGGTTTTGTAGACTGTGTAACGGCGAAGACGGACCGAGCCTCGCTACCAGGCAGAATAAAACTATTCTGCCCGGGCGAATAAGTTACCGACAAGGAATACGAACGATACTGTCAACCCGACCGACTTCACCCATGGATGAAGTGAAAGTAGCTGTGTCTAAGCTTAAGTAAAAGTCGGAGCAGATGTCCTTGCTGGCGAACCTTTTTTATTCGCTGGGGATGAGCTCGTTCTTTAAAAAAGGAGAAATTCTGAATTGTGTCAACTAAAGAGGCATTAACTTTCTTAACATCAAGAATTTTAGTCTATTCACACTGCGGCAGATCTTGGAGAAAACTAAGGAATTCCAAACCGATACCCACTACCATTTCATCGACCTTAAGACCGCGTATGATAGCATCTTTAGAGACGAGCTACGTTTAGTTTTCGCATTCCTGCCAAACTCGTCAGGCCTCGTCAAACCTTTGATGTCAAAAAAGAATTTAGGATTATATCTACGACTTCTTCAACCAACACCAGACGCACAGTCTTTCAAAAGCCCGTACAATTACTCGCATACGCAGACGACGTTTACATAATCTGTAGAGCATAGGGTGATGTTAATGAAGCATTCGTGGATATCGGGTTGAGGGCAAAGTCAACTGTATGCTGTTATCAAGGAAAGACACCCAACACTTAAACATCACTATAGACAGCTAAAACTTTAAACTAGTTAATGACTTCGTCTAGGTTCCGCTATAAATTCAGACAGAGACACCAGAACTGAGATCAAAAGACGGTAACTCTTGCCAAACGCTGCTCCTTTGGGCTCGCTAAGAAGACAATTGAGTTGCACTCAATTTTTCTACCGAGAAACTTGAGTGTCAAATTATAAAACCCTCATCATGCCAGTCCTGCGGTACGGTGCAGAAGCATGGACCTTGTCAAAGGCAGATAAAAACGCTTAAGGATACTTCGAGAGGAAAATCCTTCGGGCGATTTATGAAGAGACGAAGAATGCATGGAGGTAGAGATGAGACACCGAACTGTTAGGGCTGTTCAGTCACCAACCTAACCAAAAGAGACAAAATACAGCGGCTGCGCTTGCTGAGTAATCTAGAGCGGATGGACACCAACGCCCCGCTTGCGGAAATCTTGGAATCTACCCCCCAGGGACGGCACAGAAGAGAAGCACTGAGACTCAGTTGGATGGCGTACGCAAGTAGAAGGGAACCTCAACTTTAGCCAACTTCGCGCGCAAAACTGGGGACGGTTTGATGGAGACAGAGCTGGCTGGAGGCTGGCAATCTTGTTTGCTAAGGCCCAAGTCAAGTAATTGAGTATGATTTGCGCGAAAGTTGGTGAAAATTTGATCAGCTGTTGACAGACCTAGATGATACAAATTGGGACGCTGGGAAGCCAGCAGGCTTTGAAGCTCTTCCTTTTTTAATATTCGAGGAACAAATATTTGCTCGAACAAAGGGTTTTCATTAGCATTTTTTTTTCTTACATGGAAAACTCTTTCTTTGGTAAACCCACATATTTCTTCGATCTTTCATGTGAATTATATTTTCTGTTTTGACAGAAAATTATTGCAAATCAAAAACGCGCATCCCCCTACTACGGCCTCATTCAGTTGAATTTCGGTTGGGTTTCAAATTTCAACTTTTGTTATTCTACCGTACCCCACATGCGGATCATAAGGAATGGAGTAGAGTGGGAGGGTTATGATCCATCATTTCAGATCATAGCGTCGCGCCTAAAAGAAAAAGAAGGAGAAGAAGGTATTCCCAAGTTAATTTATAATTCTGGCATCGTGATCGTGACGCCTGTGTAACGACTCATATTGCGATTGGGTCACGATTTCGGAGAGGAATCGTGATGATTATGATTGCAACTTCAACCAGCAACTGGCAAGGCGTCGTAAGGGTTAAATCTTTTTTCGTAGGGGCACATAACTTTTCGATTCAAAATATAATTAACAGAACTTTTTGACATGTAAATAGATAAGTCAAGTTTGAGTCATGTGAAAAGGAAATAAAAATATTGATCTAGAGCGTTTCCACCGTGCATATAAACAGAGATTAACGTAGAAAGAATAAAAGTTAATCCCAAAGTGTTTCCACCAAAAAAAGAAGATAAACTTGGCGTATGCTTTCATTTTTGCCAAAACAATGTATTATAATATTCAGCAAATCAACACACAGCCCTGCGCAGAATGTCTGCCGTTAATCTCTTATTAAAGAGTTTTAATTTGTACGGTACCTAAATCTCGAGATTAAGAGGCGATTTCAACATTTGTCTTTGTCGCGAATAAGTGTCCGGTGGACGACACACGCTATAAGAACATATTTCGAACGTCTTCTTAATATTCTTAAGAACGAGTCTGACATGTGTCAAATACTTTTACTAAGCCACTTTCCAGAATTGCAACAAAACTTAATTTTTCAGCTGTCAACATAAAAATCATAACCAAACAAAATCATCGCTACTCTTTTAGTTAATTGTTTACGGCAGATCCGAACAAGGGTTTGGATATGGAAAGGATCAACGGGGATAGAGGAGAGGTACTGATGCACTTTGTTTTTAAACTGTTGAGGGCTAAAGTGAGGAGGGATGATATTATGTGGGAGCCTGTACCACATACACGTCGTTCTGCTAAAAAAGGAATTCCAATAGAACGCGGTATGCCCAAAACTATAGGCTCCAGGGTGAACTGGTGAGCACTTGTTCTTGTGCGGGTGTTTTGGCTGAATTCTTTGAGCGGCGGTATACACCTGGCAATTTCGCTGGAACACCCTTCCTAAAAATAGCGATAAAACAGTGAGAGACAGGAAACATTGCGTCGATGATCTAACTAGTCAAACGACTTTAATATGTTCATGTCGCCCATAAGTTTAAACGCTCGTTGTTGTATTATATCAAGAATATGTAAAGTTGTCTTAGGGTGGGTCTTAGGGCCTTAGGTGATCTCCTGAGTATCTTAGCCTGCTACAGGTTTGTTTAAAAGATTGCCTTTTTACTGCGCAGTCTGATGATATAAGCCGTCAATTCAGTTAACTAATGTGTCTACGAAATGAAAGATATTTTCAATCACAAAATAATCAGTATACGCAAATCACTGCCAGTGATGTAAGAAATTTGGCACAGATTCTCTATATACTCATCCAGTTTGTGATTTATTAGCAAAATGTGTTTCAAATTGCATTGCGTCAGAGTTTATGCGGATCTTGATTTATAAACCTAAATGCACAGGTATCCAGGTTCCAGGTTTAAAATCTTATTGCAATACAGATAACGAAACGAAGATAGGAAGACAGGAACGTTAGCAGACTACAGCTGATGTCGTTAATTATGATCAGCATCCCACAAAAACTGCTAAATATATTTTTCCACTAAAAAAGACTGAAATTTAAGAATCTATGAAATAAAGCAGACATAAGCTTATGACATCACACATTTAATTGCTGGTTTTGCAAAGCTATACACCAGACCGGACATTAATATAAATCAATTGATGGATGATCTCACGCGTTTTGATCCGAAATTTGAGTTGAGAAGTGCTTCATACAAGAAATCCACTCTAAAAGATGTAAGCGAAAAGGTGTTTATCTATATCACAACACAAAAAAAAAACTTTATAAAAACTAAGCCTATACCCGCTAATTTCTTCGGTCATAGCCACTCGTAAATCACTTTTCAAGCTTAGGAAAATTAATTTAATCACTTTTCAATTAACAAAAACAACAACGGAGTTTTTAAATCTATTCGCAGTACCGAACCGAGGCAACCATCCGTTTCGCCATTTAAATCGAGCGAAACTAAAACAAACATTTGGAGAAAACTCTCAATCGAACAATTTTCTAATTACATAGAACTGTGCGGTGCTATGCGGTAGGTATTGTACATAGATACAGATTAAGTCTCTACACAAATTAGCTAAACGCGCCTTGTAAGCATAACAAATCAAAGATCAATTGTTGCCATTACGGAGCGCGCACCTTTAGGGTAATTACATGAAATTTTTGTTCGTGGTTTTTATTTGTGCTCATCGATTCGAAACTTCCCAGGCGCTTTGAGATACAATTTTTAAGATGATTTACACAGCGCACCCGATTGAATCAATTCGCCTGGGGTGAATTATTAAAAATTTTATTCGCAATTATTTGCTAGTTTGCGTTTCGGTACTAGTCGGACCTCGAACTACTGAGAAGCGTGTACGGGTACTGAGCACCGAGAGAAAAGTAGGTTGGAAGAATGATGTGGGCTGGATGATGATGATGATAAACATCAAACATCAGCATTTCCATCGGATTCACCGTCGTCATAATATTCATCACTATACTGACGGTTTTGGATGAAAATAAATTCTAACAACTGTGTAACCAAGTAGGTGAATCGAAATGTTCCACCCTCCATCTGCACAGTATGTGATAAGAAAATAAAATGGGCGGATCTTTTTCTTCAGAGCACTTTACACGTGAGGTAAAACAGTTTTTTATAGCTCCAACCTATCAATAATATTATTTAAGTGAATAAAAATTAACAAAAAATTTGTTTTATTTGATTTAATTTCCTGAGTCGTACTCGCTGCAAACAAGTAATTAAATGACGCGCAGCGTACTATCGTTCGACTAGCAGCACACCCGTTAGTTTTTAACATCCTAGTTGGGAGGGTAACTTTAATGCGGATGGCAACACCTTTTTAACCAATTAAGTTATCGGTGCCCGGTTTATTCTCTGTTGAAAATATTGAGGCGGTCGAATTTGGACGAAGAATAAACCGGTCGTCGATAGCTTAATTGGTTAAAACAGTGCCCACGATACGTGAAGTAAGTAGGACTCTGCCCTGTCGGTTATCTAAAAAAAAAATTTCTCTCGATATTGATTTCACTAACCCAAGTTTTTGTATCAAAAAGCGGGTGCCACAGCCACAGTATACTCATACTGGGTTAAGTAACTCGGGCTTGCTGTGCAGGGTTAAGTGGTTTCAAATCCCAACCCGGACAACCTCAGTTTCCCTTTTTACACCTCTTATGATGTGTGGGATGGACCCGAAACACGCTTTGGGCCCCTCAATTTTATGCTGAACAGCACTTTTAGACGTTTTTCACTCCTTTTTTTTATTATAAACTCGCGATCAGAGGGTTATGACTACCCATAAGATGCTTAGTACATGGCGAGCGGAAAAATTTTCAAGATAGAAAAGATAGAAAGATAGATGCAAAAAGATATTCTCTATCTAACCCGCAAATGCTGATGAGCCAGTACGGAACATGAAAACTCTGCACAGAAACACCAAAGATTATCCCCGCAAGTGTTATGCCTTTACGAAGATAAGCATTAATATAACTAGCAGAGTATTTCAGAAATGCATCTAGCATGCATCTTATTGTTGTCCATTCTATTTTCAAATTGGAAGTGGAAGAGAAAGAGGTGTTAAATATTTGGCCGACTCTTACCTGGATAACAGACGCAGTCCAGGAAGCCGCTCATTTTGAGACATACGCTCCTGGATTTTTTGTTTGTTGCTGGTTTTGGTCCGCCCCGGATATTTTCCATACCAGTACGCACCATGTCTGGTGGGCATGGGCACCATGTGGGCACCATGTCTGGTAGCCCTATCCGCTACTTGGGGAAGCGCCCAATCCAGCAACCCCAGAAGGGAAGGGCCTTGGACGTTAAAAACGCCTTCAAATTAGCAAATTGTTTTTTTTTACAAAAGGGTCACTAATTATAATAAACGGACCACATTACACGCGGAGAGTTTTATCAAGCTATCTCCCTAACAGCATGCCATGTTTCACAAAAAAATACAACTGTTTCAGCGGGGAGCCACAAGGATTAGTGCTTGGGCCCTATTGTGTTGGTCCCAAAGCTTATCGATCGTTCAATCGATCGATTGTATACTCACGGTGGAGGTTTAGGTCGCAATGCCTCAATCGGCTACGGTCGGCTGAGGAGTAATGAAATAAGCTCAGCGAAGTCTGATTTTAGTGGTGGTGTGAGCATACAGCAAACCATGCCGAAAGATGCCAGGTTGAGGGTTAAATTAGCCTCGAATGAGTTCCTTTGAGTGCCCCTGGCAAGGCTTGGCGTATTAGTGCCTTATCCTAGCAATACCGGTGCTGTAGTGGATGAACCATATTTTTACCGGGTTACTGGTGGGACCAAAAAATAACATTCAAAATAAAAATTCGGACAAAAACACTATTGGCGCTTGATTTCACACAGCCTAAGCGGGGGAAACGATGACGATAACGACTATGTCACAACTCACAGGATGTGAAACTAGGAAGGTAGAGAAACAGCTCTATAGGTAGGCATCCATAACGATGCCTCCATCTCACCTTCGGAAACGAACTTGGA
This sequence comes from Neoascia interrupta, assembly GCA_947623515.1. Taxonomy (NCBI): domain Eukaryota; kingdom Metazoa; phylum Arthropoda; class Insecta; order Diptera; family Syrphidae; genus Neoascia; species Neoascia interrupta. The sequence goes on along the minus strand of OX392463.1, from coordinate 117,214,042 downwards.
TTCCAGGGCGTTGTTTGCTTTAGAACTTTAGTGGTCCACTTAACCTACCACTAAAAAATACGTTCCAGCGGGAAGTCCTGAGCTCAAGCACAGATCCGTGAATTTTTCGCTAACCATACTCTGAAGTGTCTTGGAGTGAGAGTGACTGAGAGCACTTATAGTTGCCAACCAGCTGCGGAGGCTATTCCTATGGGAGCTCGGCAAATAATGCTTTAGAAGAAAATTCTAGAGGTAAGCAACCTGTTAACGGAAGGCATCCCCTTGCTGTTAAAAGAAAAGACAACTCGATTCGGGAGGGCTTTTAAACAGCACGAGGCAGAAGAGTCAACGCGTTTCGGGATGGCCCTCAACCAAGCCAAGCCTGTCGAACCCGACATTCAAGAGATTCAGGTTATTAAACGGATTCTCGAAAATCTCGAGGAAGGCCAAGACAGCCTCACCGATGTCTAGGCCTTTTGGCAGCTGCAAAATACATATACCATCTTATCTCTACATACCCTCGGTATCATGGACCAGGTCGACGAAAAAGGTCGGATAAGGATATGTACGAATAGCGGAAGGCTTAAGAAACAAGAAAGTACGAAAAAGCACGAGGCGGAAGAGTTAACTCGTTTCAGAAAGTCACTCATCCAAGCCTGACGTCCAAGAGATGCAGGTAACCGGAATCTCAAAAACCCCGAAGAAGGCCAAGGCAAGCTCATCGATGTCTTTTAGCGAGGTAGAAAAATACATACCACCACTCGGTATCATGGACCGCAGGTTGATGAGGAAGATCGGATAAGTTCGGATAGCTGGAGGCTCTTTATGGTCTAGTAATCTATAGAAATTCTGCAGCACTGCATGGCCAACCCCGAGCTAGCACCGCCGATCTTCATGGACGGGGGCTGGCATCAGATGGGAGTCGCAAGCGTTTGATCTACCGCGACGAGACCTCAGCTGACTACATCAAGTCGCCAGTCTCAGAGGTCGGCTCTGTAATGCCCGGTGTGAAGCTAAAAGCCGAACATTAAGTCGAAATTCCAGTTAGTCTAAGAGCCGGAATCTTTATACCTCCGGGTGCCAGCGACCCGAAAGAAATTTTTAAGCTCACAGAAGTACAGATTTAGACTTTCCAACAAAATATTCAAAGGTTTTTAAAGCTGAGGTGCGATTAGTTTCACTGCTATTAAGCCCGGAGTCTATTGTGCCCCCATGCTGCTGATAGTGGTTTACACCGAAAGGGTTACCTCCGCCCTTAATAACAATTTCGGGTAAGTCAAATAAATAAGTAATCCACCTTCGGAACAGGCCTATAATGAGACTGGTTGCCTAGACTTTTTCGACCAAATTCGGAAGTCATAATTTAGGCCGGATTCGGGCTTTTTGAGATTGCTGATTTTCGTAAGTACAAAATTAAAAAATTAAAATTATTTCTTCTTTTACATGACCTCCAAAAGGGGTTTATCGATCAACTGATTGACGCTCCTAAAAGCATTAGGAACTCCAGAAGCTGTTTATATAGATAAATGTCATCAAGTTCGGTCCGATTGATATGTGCCTTAGATTCTGTCAGGGCTGTGTTACGTCACCTATCCTTTTAAACTGTGTTAATATAAACTGTTGTTGGCTTGGTGAAGAATGTTTGAAAATGGATATGTGATATTCTCACATCGTCCGAAGAGTAACAACAGCGATCACTGGATGGGTTGGTGGTGATGATGCGAGGAACCAGGATGAAGGCGAACGTAAGCAAACCGAAAAGGATGGTTGTTCCTGGAATTTCTGTGCAGTGTACCCTGCTTATGAATGACGGACAGGTAAAGGAGTTAACAGGGGGACTTTTTTACGATGAAAGGAGTGATACTACGCTATCTGTAGCTTAGCCATGCTACAGCAATATTGAAGGAAGAGCACTGGTTGTCACCAAGAAAACTGTGCTTGGAGTGAAAGCAAGATCTCAGTGCTTGCTTACCTAGATCTATGGTCATCAATATTGGGTATAGGTTGCTGAAATGAGGTATTTTGCTGGTGAGAATTGAGTGGGTGTGTATTTGTTGTATTCTTTATGTTGAGCAGCTACTTCTAAGAGCTGCTTCTAAGCGCTGAAGAATCAATACTTCGATGTTTGCATACTCGACATTCGACAGCCTTTCTATGGATCATGCTTGCAGAGATACCAGCGAGGACCGCTTCCCTGGAGGGTTTAGAAACTCTTGGTTGGACCCGGTCGAGGACATCTTTCAGGATCCGCCTGGAGATCATGCCTGTAATTCTCGAGTTGGTAGCAGAGAATCGGGAGAGATAAGAGGAACATTTAGCCGCCCTCGTTCTGCAATCCTTTTTTAAGTTTTGCAAAATGTATATATAAAATTTACAGATCGTAGAGATCTTACGCTTTGTTTTCATAGGCCATATAGCGGAGACTAGTGAAAGTAGATTAAGCATAAGTTTTGAAGTGTTTTCACAAGAGAAACATAAGATTCACACGATGCAAGATCGGAAGCAGTATTCGTTGTCAATTTAGATCTCCAAAAACAGTTGAAATTTCTTAGGTAAAAAAAAAGATTTCCGTTTTAAAAATCACAAAAGAACACATTTTTGTGTAAAATCCGTAATACGGAGGATTTTTCCACTGCAAAAAGCCTGTAACTGTCGTAAAGGCGTGTAAAAAGGGTTCTGAAACGTGCGTCAAGAGGATGAATGGGAACGACGAGGTTCATTTTTAATATCTTGCTGAGAGGATAAAAATTTGTACGGTTATGCTTTATTTCCGTTGATCATTCAACCGAGGTTAGTGAACCAAAGATTAAAAACAAATGTTGTAGTGTTTCCACTGAACAAATATAGGGTTAAGTTAATTATATGACATTTCCCAGGAGCATGTAAAATAATCCTGGGAAATGTCTAGGAAATAATAATAATAGTGGGGTGCCGTGGCGTAGTGGTTAGTGTGTGTGCTTGCTACGCCAGAGGTCTGGGTTCGAATCCTGCCATTGTCACCTGAAAAAAAAAGACTTGTTCCTTTTCACTGTCCCCACCTCCGCGAGAGTCTGACAAGCCCTCCGAGAGTATCATTTGTCTTGAAAAACTTCTCAAAGTTTGTAGGTCCCTTTGTAAAGAAATTAACACACCAGCATACATTGTTGAGAAGTTGGCCCTGGTTCACCTCGAGCTGTTGCGCCACTCTATTTTTATATTATAAGTAAAATAATCCATGATCAAAGTCCCAACAGAACTCAAATTTGTGACTGATACGTCACACACGGTCAAATATGTTAGGTATTATACAGGCGTACAGAACTCAGTTTTATAATGAAAACGCAGAAGTATTCGAAAACATTTTATAGTGTAGATACATAACTCATCGCCAAAACCTCAAAATTTACACACGTTAAAATAGTTTAAAAGAGGTTTCTGAAAAGGCTCGATCAGATTTGTTTTTAATCTGTTGCCAGGAACACTTGCTTTGTCTCCACAGGACACAAAACTGGGATTAGCGGGAGAAGATTTTTAATAAATCCGGTATCGTCAGCTCCACTGGACAAACATAAGATAAATTTAACACAAACACTCTTTTGTTATCATTTTGGCCCACAAAATAGAGTGACGGCAACATTTTTCCAAGAGCAAGAAAACAATTTCGTTGTAAAAAAAAAAAACAACAGAAAAAAACGTCTTTGTGAAAGATCTGTCATACGTGGACAGTTTTGCTTTCCTTTTTCGAGTCTCAAATTGTTAACAGGCTTAATAGTGAAATAAAAGAGGTTTGTGAAGAGGATGAGATTTTTTTCATTACTTTAGACTTTAGAGGATTTAAATTTGTGTTGTAAATTTCGAGATTTTTATGAGATTGGTTGAAGATATGTCTATATAAATCGCAATTTGTTCTCGGTGGAGACATTGTATTGGTAGGGGTATGTGAATGAGAATTATTTTAAATCTCTTGCCGGGAAGGTTAAAATTTGTATGAGAAACCCTCGAGGTTTAATTAATCAAAGATTTATAATAATTCTGGATTTATGTCCTGTGGAAACAAGGCATTTGTTGTAAAAGAAATATATGCCTAAATGTCAAAATTGAATAAAACCAACTTGTAGCCCCTACTGTAACCCAATATCTAGCGAAAGCAATTGCAGTTACAGCTGGTAAATTCTAATTTTCTGCTTCCGATTATAGCATGTGTGTTGTACATCTAATCTCTCTGCCGATCTCTGAAGACAGATATAGTTTCTGTGTGGGAGTTTTGTACCTACGTATCTGTTCACCGAACACATTTGTATCTCAATTTTAAAACCAGTGTTGATTGGTTACACGAAAGGAATATAGTTTATCGACTATTTGGAATATTATTAAACAAAAAGGAGGAAATTTTTGGCCAAATAAACAAAAAGTACTAAACAGTCGCTTTACAGTCACACCATTTACAAATGTATGACGAAGGTAAATAAATTTTTTGTTTGCTCATCTGGTTTATGTTGTTTTATTGTTCATAAACTCATGCATACAAGTAGCTATAGATATGTTTTTTTGTTGTGTTCTCTTTTACTATTGTATGTATAATATATTATCTGCTTCTGGAGCCACCGGCTACGACATGGGAGCACATGGAGCAGACCGGTCTCAATCGCTATCAGATTTTAGATTTTGTTCGCCTCTTTTGACATTTATTACTGGGGGTGTGTGGTGCGGTCTTGTGTATTCGTTTTGTTCATTCGCGCTAAGCATTTTAGCTGCGGGATGAGTTTCCATGACTTTGTATAGTGGATTATGTGTTTGTATTATTCACACAGTTGAAGACACATTCTCGACGGGAGCAGAATACGAGAACAAAACCCGTAAATCACTATAGAAATTGCTTCATACCTTCATCATGTTTTATTGATTTATTTTGAGGCATGGGTAAGAGAGTCTAAGGACATGGGGTCGTCACAGAGCACAGAGCATTTCGTAACAATTGTCCGCCGCAGCTCTGTGACACATCTGGGCCCACATAGTTGGTCAATGATTTGGAAAGAATAGCTTCATTGACATTGAAAATTGTTTTATGGGCAAAGAAGGTTTTGTATGTTGGATCATTGTAAGTAAAGTTCGATTTGCTTGAAGTAACCTCAAGGGGATAACCTTGGTGTGTTCGAGATAGTGTATAGTAAGGTTCGATAATGGAAATGAAAAAAGTAGATACTTGTGTTGATTTATTGTACCCATTGGTACATTGATATTACTTCTGTCCACACGCGGGCAGTTGAATCAAATTTATAATAATCCAAATTTATGTCATGGTTGGCAGAAATTTCATTTCTTAGGACGCGAAACAAACTATGTATAGGTATTATACCTATACGGTATACATTATAATGTTTGTGCAAAATAGTTATCACTGTAACAGTTTTCATTGTAAGGAAGTTTTTATGGGTGCATATGGTACCCATGAGTATTGGGCCGGGTGAGAAGAGGATGAAAAACTGTGACTTTAACTCCCCTGACTCTTACCGACATCAAAAGCAACGCATATTTGGATGTGGTTTCGTAGTTGAAAGCAGATTAGGCAAAAAGTCTTGATCTTGACTTTTCTGCGGGGCGACACCTTGTAGTAGCAGGGACCTAGTTTACAGTTCCCGCATTCCAACATCTACAAAGGAACATGGAGAGCTCTCGATCAGTCAATCGTCAAGCAGATTTGGCATATTGCGATCGACGCAACGCACTCTTATAGTCGGCGCTTAAAGTGGGTTTGAAAAATCTATTTCTGCAGACTATGTAACAGCGAAAAATTTCCGGCGTGAAGCGTAAGGGTTTTTCCGTTCTAGACTACCAAGCAATCGCAGCCATTGTATTCTGACTCCTCTGGCTTAGTCAGTGGCACTGTACGTACAGCCCGTATAATTCGATGTTGCATCGCCTTCTCCACTCTCCGTAGATGCAGACGGAACAAAAAATCACCCAAATTATTATAATTCTTGCGAAAAATAAAACGTAGATATTTGGCGATTTATGACTTCTTTACTGGTAACACCACATCCTTGCTGAGAGGGCATAACACTTGCGGTGCGAAGTTTAAGGGTACATTCACAGCCGGCGAACTGACGCCTAAATGACTTTCCTGTAAAATACTGTTTCCTGTAAAATACTGCGTTACGACTCACTAATTCAAATCATTTTAAGAGCAGTAGCTACGGGCACGGCACGATCCTGGCGGAGCTTCTGCCAGGCAATCCACTAACGGATGAAATCCCCTCCCTGATGGACTTCGACATACCGTATGATGTTATCTATCCAGTGAGGGAAGACAGGGAAAATAATGTAATTATCAGGCCTAACGAAATTGCAATATTCACAGATGGCTCGAAAATAGGGGAAGGAACAGGCTCCGGCATCTTCTCAGAAGACCCGGAACTTAAGGTATTCTAGGGCACTTAGGGCGGCCGAGCTTTTGCAGATGAGATTGATATCCGGAAGTGATATCGCCGTTTACATCGATAGCCAGGCTACGCTCAAGGCAATGGAATCGGTCAACGTCAAATCTGGTTTAGTCAGGGGCTGTCAAACAATGCTCAATGTATTGTGCAGTCAGAACCTGCAGTCAGTGACACTGTGCTGGGTGCCAGGACACTGCGGTATAGAGGGAAATGCACAAGCTGACGAGCTTGCAAGAAGAAGAGGGCTCCTTGAAAATAGTGTGGTTTTTAATATCAAACCACCCCTCTGCGTAGTAAGAGGCACTATTGAGGAAAAATTATTATGACTGATAACCAAAGGTGGTCCAGTCTGAATGCACATAGGGTATCTAAGGCTCTCTGGCCACGTTTTAAGCGGAAAGGATCAAAGGGACTATTAAAAATGAGCAGGGTCAAGCTTAGGGCTTTAGTGGGAATTCTGACTGGTCACTGTCTACTGCGAAAACACGCGAAGAGACTCAGGCTTTCTGATACGGATATTTGTCGCTTCTGCTGCGATATGCAAGCGGTTGAGGATATGACACACATACTGTGTGAGTGCGAGGCAATTTCACGTACACGTAGAAAATTTCTGGGGGAATATTTCTTTGAAAGTTTAGAGGAAATAGACGGCACAAACCTTAGGGGCCTTCTGGGCTATTACAGGGAAATTGGATGTTTCAGCAGGCAGAATGTTTAGGTTGCTTTGCCCTTTGAATTGTTCAATTCAACTGGTTCCCCAGGGATCGCGATGGGCCCTTTTTGGTGCCTAGTGTTTGTGTTGCCTTTTTTTACCACACCCCTGTTTAACCTAACCTAACCTAATTAAAATTGCAGCACGGAAATCTTTAAAGGATCAGTTAATCTATAACTTGACACTTCTACATAATTAATTTACACAAGTTCTGTCAAGATATTCGCAATTCGCTGATTTTAAATCACAGCGAATGTTGCGAATTGTAAATATCTTTACAAAACAATTGAAAATGATGAGTTTGCAATTGTCAAATTATAGAATTGAGGATTCTTGTTGGTTTTCTCTTTTACAAATTTCAGTTTAAAGCAGTTTCTTATCCTTAGCGTTATGTCCCCAGTTAATAGGTCGCAAGTTCGCCCGCTGTGAAAGTACCTTAAGTGTTTCTCAGAAAGGTATTTTCTTCATAGGGTATTGTGTGTCTCTGTTTCAACTATTCCTAACCGCTTACTTATCTTAGGATAGGAGTGGGCATAACACCCCTTAATGGCAACCTAATCATAAAAATTGAGTCTGGCCAATAAGTAACCGGGTTTCGTTTACCCTATCGCAGCCCACCTAACATACTCTTGAGAGTTATACTCTTATCAGACTTTAGCTCTTGGTACTTTTAGAACTAAGACCATAGCTGTTGTTGTACGATCTTAAAATATCTTGTAGTACTCCGCTTAAAGGAGTATTTTCTAACTCTAAAAACATTTAGCTCTTATAACCAGAGTATACCTACTCTTGTTTCAACACTTTGACTCTACAAGAATTGTAGGCTCATTACAACATCCTAATAAGAGCTTAGATCTTGTAATAGCAATGCAAGATAATACGATCTTAAGTCTTATAAGACAAGTTCATTAATTTTATAAGCAATACTTTTCTTTGTTTTTCGGTCTAAATGTAATTAATTCCGAACCATCAAATATTAGATATGTACCAATAGAAAAAATTTCAATAAAAATCATATCGCAAATTCGCAGCAGATTGACCACTTTTGGGAGCGTGGTTGAATAAAAACTTAATTTTTTGAAATAAGAACGCACTTAACACATGCAAACCACAGTTTTGTATAATATATTTGAACAAACACTACAATGTTATTTAAAAGGGTTCGGTGCCACGCCCCCTTTTTTACAAAAGGAGATTTTGAACTGATAAATGCGATTCGGAGCTTGACAGGAGTCAATTGGGAGGGGGTATCGGTATCATTTCGCCCATGCGGATTGTATCCCGCCCACTAGTTATTAGACATTTTGGTTCCAGCCATCTTTTCTTCTTAAGTAGGTACTTTCTGGAAGTTTTCCATTCGCAAATTGGAAAAGAAACTTGCAGAAAACTCTCACGTCAGCTACTTTCACTTACTTGACATGCACATCGGTTGGCTTCCAGACATTCCAGAGGTGAAGCCGTGAAAAGGCTTTTTTTCTGTCTGTCTGAAATACTGCTAAGCAATTTTTAGACTTGCTTACACAGATTGGTGGGACAAGTTTCTCCCAAAGGTTGGCTCCCTATTACCAAATACTATTCACTTTTTTGCGTTGAACTTTCAACTAATGCTTACACGGACCGCTTTCTAAGAACGGTATCTGACCTTTCGTTGTGGTTAGTTTTTTTCGCTGAATAAAACTCTGAATCTCTTTTTGGGAAGTTCAAAGTTCTGGAACCCTGCTACAAGTGGATGGTCAAGTGGAAGTCAGTGCATGTCGTCCTTTGATCCTTCGAGGAAAGTAAAAATGTTAAATGGTTTTGCATAAGTTTTGGTGAAGTAAAAACTTAAACCTCTGGGTACGTAATGTTTCGACATAGATGGTTTCAATAGCCTTACATGAATCAAGCTCTATAGGAATCCGAATCTGCATTACGACCTACTTCGTTTGCAGCATGCAGCATGCTGTTGTTTCGTATGGAAGCTTGTGTTTTCTATGTTAATATTAAATTTTCCAAACAAGGATTTTTTCGTGTTTCGAATGGAACTTATGATGCAAATCATAGCGGGGAAATCACCTACTAGCGTGGGCCTACTGACGGATAGAAAAGGCACACTAAAACTAGAAGAAGGTCAATTTCAGTTCATATCGCCTATCGGTCTAAGGTTAAAAAAACTTTTGATCTAGGTACTGCTTAGCATTTAGGTACTGCTTAGAGAGCTGAAACTTGGTACACGGCTTGGATCTTCTGTTGCACAGACAAAGTGTGAAAATTGTCAACGCTTAATTGTTAAGCTTTATCAGTCAACGACCACGCCCACTACTGGCTTCAATGTGAGACAACCTATATTTCACATTTGCTTTCAAAATACCTTTTGGTCAAGTTAGACAAGTCATAGGAACTTAAATTTTGGCACTGATAAATAATGGCCTTTAACAAGGCAAAAATTGGACCGCCCAAAATATCGACCATGCCCACTTTTAACATTTTAGATCTTTAAAACCCCGATTTCTCGGAAAGTTCACTCCATATAGACAAAAAATTTATGACAAAAAATATAGATATGACTATATGATAAGTTTGCTCTGTACAAAGTTTTTAGCTTCGCCCACTTTCAAGGGGTGTTTTTAGGAAAAAACGGTTTTTTTCTGAAATAATTTTCGCCCTTACCGTATTTTCTCATGGTTCTAACGCAACAACAATTCTTGATTTTAACTTTTAGCCCATGCCTCTTTTGGGGGCGTGTCCTATACAAATAAAATATGGATTTGGGCCAAGAAGATTTGGTCTCTTGCACTTACTCACTAACTTGTCTTTTTTTCAAGTTTGAACATTAATTTTTTAAGAACTTTTGCCTAAAAAGCTTTATTTAAAATTTAAATAAAAATAGAAATTTGCGACTTTACAAAAAAGTAGGTATATCACAGCATTGTGAGTGTTACCGTTGTTTTTATACCCGACACAGGGTATATTAAAATTGCTGTATAGTTCGTAACGCAGTGAAATAATCACCGCAGACACCTACGACCTTTTGGAGATATGAATTGGACCGACAGCAGAATCGATTAAGCCATGTCCGTCCGTATGTAAGCACCTTTTAGGCCTTAAATTTTAAGGTAGAGAGCTGAAATTTGATGGGTTGGCTGGAAAACCAGTCCTCCAGATCAAGTTTGAGAATTAGCTGAATTCGGCCACAGACACGCCCACTACAGGCCTGTATGTGCGACACATACAAAACACATTTAAAAAAACATTTTTTCCAAATTTTAGCTATTTACAATGGCGCTAGCGTTGTTCATTTTTGGTATGTAACATTGCCTTGTAATTGTCTTTGAAGTAGCCAAAAATGTTTAGCCTTTTCATTAACCACGCCCACTTTTTAAGGGATTTTAGCTTATAATTACTTTTTTTCAATAAATATATATGAAATATGGCAAAAAATTTAATAACAAAAGTTTAAGATATTAGCATTTCCTAACTTTCTAAGCTTTGAATTTTCTATTCGAAATGGAATGAAAACTACCTCAAATACGTAATTTTTTATTATTACAAATGATATCCTTTATCAAAAAGTTTTCTTATACTTTGTGGAAGGTTCTTATTAAAAGAAAAATAAAGAAAATTGACCAAAAATGAGGGTTATTTAAAAAAAAGCTTAACCTTTGGAACTTAAAAACTATTTAAAATAAATAAATTTGAGAACTGTTTTAATTTTTGTAGCATAATAATTTTGTATAATTTTTTTTTTAAATTTATTGTTATAGTAGTAAATTTATTATGGCAAGGTTTACTGTAGGTCGGAGTGGAATATGTTGGATTTTTTGTGCTAATATATGGATTTGGGTTTCCTGATTCCGAATATGCCAATACAAATTGTTGGTCTCGATAAGCTTAGAATTTATAGAAAAAAAAGATAAAAAAGAGTGAAACTTTCACATATTCGTATATGGCAACAGGCGCTTGGCAGACAGCTGACCCGGCAGACATTATCCTGTTGAAGCTCTGAATTTTCAATTCGAACTGGAATGAAAATTACTTTAAATAAGTAGTTTTAATGAGAACCTTCCAACCCTCTTTATCGGCTAAGCCCCGCTCTAAAGTGGGATGAAATCCTTTAAATCCACGAAGCGGTCCCCCCCCAAACACTTTGGCGTCCAAAGGCAAATTTTTATACCCGACCCAGGGTATATTAAGTTTGATGTATAGTTTGTAACGCAGTGAAATAATCACAGAAGACCCCTAAGACCTTTTAGAGATGTGAATGGGACCGACAGGAGAATCGATTAAGCTATGTCCGTCCGTCCGTATGTAAACAACTTTTAGGCCTTAAATTTTAAGGCAGAGAGCTAAAATTTTGTTGGTTGGTTGGAAGTCCAGTCCTTCAGATCAAGTTTGAAAATAAGCGGAAGCCAATATGAATCAATCAAGCCCAAAATTGTCAAAAACCAACAATCCGTAAAGCGTTTACCTTTCATTTGATGCTTAACCCTTTGCAATTTTTTTATTTTTTTAAAGTAACTAACAGCGGGTATGCAAACAGCAGCTCACCAAAATTTCATTGCAATCTGATGAGTGGTATAGACAATTGTGTAAGACAAACAAACATAAAAGAATTCATTTTTATATACATAATAATATATAGATAAAAAATTCAAAAGCCCAAAAAACAAATTGATAGATTTTTTTTATGTATCATTAGCTTATCATACCCGTTTGGCTTATCCATTCACTCTAACAAAAGTCCGTAATACGTCTTGCCGATTTCCACTGTTGAAAAGTGACTGAATAACGACTGGAAAACAACTAGTGGAGACAACATTTAATAAGACTATTTTCAGTCATTTTCCAGTAATCTTCCAATCCTGGAAATCGCTAAGTCTTGAAGCTGGCCTGTGGATACGTGCCCTAACTCTTATGGACAGTCGACAGTTCTTTACCATTTTCATGGCCAAGAATAATTTAGCAATAACTTCATTTAAGCCCAGTGTTTTCCTTTTCTCACCAACAGATGGAAAAGCCCGCATCGGCTGAGGATATTCAATGCACGCCCAAGGATGCTACGATATAGTTGGCTAGTTTGGTTTATAGTTCAGATAAATATAGTTTCCGAAAACTATGAAAAAAAATTCCCCAACCTTCTTTTTTTACAACAAATTTATCACCTCCGGTCTCCGGTCTTTCTATTGCTACAATAGGTATTTCGTATTTGTTCACCACCTGCGAGTTATCTAAGTAATTTCTAACACACAACGCGAAATCAGCTGTTGCGTCAATGTGCTGTTATCGCCAGTAACCTTGGCACAATTCAACTTAGCTGACATTGAATTGAATCGAATTGATACAACAGTGTTTATTAAAAATCCGTCTTGTCTAGCAATAAGTTCTAAATTTAAAAATCCGTCCTTATAAATACTGTATTGGCTTAGGTTATCTATGGACTTCTATTAAAACGGACCATAAACAAAGTTGATCTACCTCATCAAGGGCGACCTATTTCGTCGCTTGTGCAAACACAAGCTGGGAACAAAATACATTGTGCTTTACAAAGCCCATCCTTTAGATTTGTTTAAAACCTTAGATGTTAATGGCTTCCTGTTCTTGTTGAAATAAATCACTTGCTTCTCTCCAACTCCAGCCGTTTCCGTTTTCTTTTCCCTTTTCTAACTTCCATTTTTCACGCTATAAAAAGAAACTATGTTTAATGGAAGATAATTATCCCATATCAGGATAACATTTGAAAAATTGCCTCGCATTTAGTTTTACAGTGTCTGTATGTCCAAACAACGCACACCACACGTCGTCATGCCATTGGAGAATTTCTGGGGAGTGGACATTGAGTAGAAAGCTCTGCTAATCAATACCAAGCCGCTTCGGTCGGACACGGACTCGAGAAGGCGAAGGAAATGCATGCATGTTTGCATTCGAAGAACTCCTTTGGCCAGGAGTAAGATTGCTTTTGTAACGGAAATTATATGAAAATTATTCGTTATTTGTTTGCATGCAAGGAAAACGGACTGGAGGTCCTTTATGTTGGGAGCAGAATACGTAGCAAATAAGAAATAAATTGCTTTACATTATAAAATTCGACTTCAGGAAATATATGCCTTTAGGCATGTCAAGGTTCATGTTAAAACTTTTGTTCTTCCAAATAAAGATGGCGCCTCGATATATTCTTTTGGACAATACCCCGCAATGAGTTTGAGTGATTCAACAGCCAGATGGAATATCTGCTTGCAGAAGCAGCTCCTAAAAGTTCACATCGAATTCCAATCTGATTCTACATTTTGCATCATTAGAAAGGATCATAAAAAAACATCCTCTCCCAACCTTGCTTTTTCCAACCAAGCTAAATGTCCGGATTCCACTCTTAACAAGAACACAGAAACCCAATGTTCATGATGATGCATTCGTAATTTTATATTTTGTAGCTTGTAAAAAAAGAATGGTATACTGGTACCACCATCTATAATGGTCGGCGCAGCTCAGTTGGGGCTAACTAGCCAGTTCAACCTTTTTGAACCATTCTATTTCTCGCACTGATCCCCAAGTCCTGGCTAATGATTTAAAAATACCTGTCACAAAAATCTGGGCATTAAACGAACTTAGAAACCAAAACGAACTTTTCTTGTCTAGGTAGTTGGGCTTCTTAAAAAGCGTTTCACTACCAAATACATGCCCTTGGAGCTGGAGACTCTTATAGCCTTGGCCAGTAGACCTACACTCCCCATGGGGACCTACACTCCCCATTTCATTGGAAAGTGGCCACCAATGCTGAAACCTCTTTCAGCAATTATAAGAGTTGCAATCGAGGTAAAATAAATGGCGTGTGTAAGATGAATCTGAATCAAGACTTCGCAATTTGAAAAAGTCTTTCATACAGATGTGTTTAGAGTGAATAGTTTGGAGTCATTACTTTATTATTCTATAGGTGAGGCTGCAGTCCGGAGTGGACCTGGGCCTCAACCAATAAGCTTCGCGAGTCAGCTCTGCCTGCAGCTAGTCGTGTCCAGTTTTGCACACAAAGTTGGCTGAGGTTCCTACCCTCTTGCGTAAGCCATTTAGTCTCGTTACTCCTCTATTCCGCCGTCTGTAGGGGTGATTGGGCCTTGGTGTCCATCCGCTCTAGGTCAGACAACCATCGAAGCCGTTGTATTTTGTCTATCGCCCGTTTAGTTCAATGTTATCTAAATATTTTCCTCCACGCTCTGCCTACGCAGACGCAAATCACAGGAAAAATTTCACTCTCGAGGCAGTCCAATTGCCATTTCCATTCTTCTTTAACAGAGTCCATACTTTTGCACCGTAAATAAGGACGGCGATGCTGATGACGGTCTTATGAATGGACACTTTAGTTGCTTAAGATAGGACTTTTGCTACTCAATCCTCTTAAAAGCCAGAGAGATGTTTGCAAGAGTTAACCTTCGTTTGATTTTAGCGCTGGAGTCAATGTCTGAATTTATAGCAGAACCCGGATAGACACTGGCCCTAACTACCTCAAACTAAGAGCTATGGAGATGTTTTGTCCAAGACGCCGTTGTTGCTTGTCTTTTCTTGCTGGCAGGTGGCAGCATATACCATTTTGCTCTCGTTAACTGCTGAGCCCCTTCCGTCCCGATACTCACGAAGGCTTCACTGACATCACGTAGTGTGCTTCCGGTTATGTCAATGTATTCTGCGTATGCGAGTAATTCCACGGACTTTTGTAAAATTGTGCCTCTGGTGCGACAACACAACTATGAACAATGCTCTCATGGCGCTAAGAAGTCAGATGACAGTGAGTCGCTTTGACAAACATATCATTTTTTTCGTCATCAAAGACGTCGGTGAAGTCTTTATCAACCTTGACCGAACAGCATGAGTTTTCCATCGTCATCCTGCACAAGCTAACAAGTTTGGCAGGGATGCCAAAACTAGATATTGCGGTTAATAGCACGTATTATAAATGCTGGCATACGCGGCTTTGAAATCGGTGAAAATGTGGATGGGTATCGATATGGCTTATCGATAAGCTTATAAGATGGCTTATAAAGAAGATCGCTTTAGATCTGGACGGCAATTGTAAGTCTGAGCTTATGCATGACGAAAAAAGTTGGAAAAGGCTTAAGAAGTATGAAGACGCTTTCAGTACCAGCAGAAGTTATAAAGCTGTACGGATCAAAAAGTTCGATTCAGGCAAGCTTTCACAAGATTGAGAAAAGATCCAGATAAGTGAAGCGCGATCGCCGCGATTTATATTGTCATGAATGCTCAATTGGAGAGAATCCCGTCAAAAGGACGAAAGTGAGCAATGCTTAAACACTTCTTAATTAAATCTTACAGTATTGAATGGTCTAAGTCTGAAATTATAGAAAAATCAGGTTGAAACCGGCTCTGAACTGCAACGTTCTGTAGTCGAATCGGCGACTTCCATAAGGAATCAGCAAAATTGGGGCATTGAAAGTTCTGGACAGGACCGTTAATCCATTAATGTTCGGCATAGATATGTATGAGAAGTGGTCGAATTTGGCAAGAAAATTTTATGTCCAGTGATAGCTCAATTGGCTTAATTCGTTCCCACGATAGGTGAAGCTATAGTAGGATCATGTCATTCAGTCGAAACAATTTCGCAATCTCCCGCTTGAGTCTTAACAACCCTATATGTGCCTAAGCCTGGCCTCACAAAATTGACAAAAGCGAATGAGTCAGAATCCACGAGCAAAAATTTTCTGTGCCTGTCGCTCTCATAATATTCAATGTTTTTAGATCCTACCTGAGCTGCCGACACCAGCAGAGAAGAAACATTTTAAGAAACGCTCCAAGGAGTTTCAAACTGTAAGGACTAGGGCCCTTATTCATAGATTTATACTTTACTTTACTTTGTAGCCCCACTCACCCCAGGAAGTATAAAATTTCATAGCTCCTTAGTGGAGGCACTTGGGGTGTAATCGGCTATGGTGATCTGCCATTTTCAAATTTTGTGACAGTCAATTTGATCAAATAAAATAATCCGCCTGCGTAAGGTGATCATAAAAATATTGCTCCAAATCGATGCTCTATTTAGGCAACAGAGCTGTATTCATGCATGCAAAATGTGAGCCTTAGTGTAGGCAAAAACCCCAACTAAGCAGAAAGTTTAAAAACTAGGGGCCAGCTGATTTTGACGGTGATTGATCGAGAGCTATGACAAGAAAATTGTGATTTGTGACAACACTTATCATAGATTATCTTAGCCGATTTCGCCCCTGTTTCAAAACACGATAATCCCGGGCGAATCTGATCATTTTTACCCAATTTTTATAGAAGAAGAAAATTAAACTGAAGATTTAGTTTTTTATCAAATCAGTGTTGCAAATATGACTTCAGTTAAGCTCGGTCACAATGACAGCTTCAAAATTTTCGAAGATACGCAAATATGTCAAAGCTATTGAGTAAGTCACTTACCTCGCTAGTTCCGCCATCGTTCTAACACTGGTCGACCTTGATATCCGAGACTCATCCTCCTCCTTAAGATCACCCAAATTGCTACGCGTCCTCGCACCATTACCACCACCATTCGATTCTTCCCCCTCGAAATCACTTTCGAAATGTGCCCTTTCACTGCCACCACTAGACGATGAGCTCATAACACTACCACCATTAAGTGATGCTGGCTTTTTGGTAAAACTCCTTCGAATGCTCTGAAAGCTTTGCCTCAAGAACGACTCCCGCTTAACACTTGCCGGTACCGGTAAAGACTTGGGCCGTCGCATTGTCGCAAAGGCAACACTCTTTTTCCGCAGTATGGTTTCATCACAATCGGATTCCGTTCCCGACTTTGATTTTACTTTCGATGACTTTTTCTTGCTGCTGTCATACAACAACAACTCACGAATCTCGTCGAGATTTGTCACTTCACTGTGCTTCGCAGTATGAATTTTATTACAACTACTCGACTTTGACGTTTTATCAATAAAACTATACGACTTGATGAGGTACAAGTTGCTCTTATTCTTCACCAGGTCCAACTCGCTCTTGGACTTGGTCAGACTCTCGGCGCTGGGAATCGTTGGCATTTTGATCGGTTTACTTTTCGCCACCACTGATCGCGCACTATTTTCGTTTCCCTTGCGCGCCATTTTCACACCTAATGCGATATTGCACTTATTTTTTACGAAATTGAAAAAGAAAAATACTTTACACTGGTTTCGATTGCAATTTGTTGCAACCGCAGATACAATTCCAGATGCTGCCCGGACGAATACCAACAGTGTTGACGCTCGCGTGTCGTCCGCCGACCGATTCGAGCGGTAAACTAATCGTCGCTATACGCGTTCACATTTCATTTTGTTCGCCGCTAACCGCAACGCTGATCGTTATGTAATTTGTCAGGCGAAAAATAATATTTTTATCTTTTTCTGTTCACATGTATCTTCTGTACGATAATTACCAACCTACAGCACTGGCTCTCGGCTCTCTGTTGAATGGTGTAAAAAAAAAAAGATTTTTTCGTTTAGTCAAAAAATAAAACACGCTCGGGCTCTCATATCTAATCTCGCGCTAAAAACTCTTAACGGTTTTCGAAAATGAACTTTGAAAAATGCAATTCGAAGAGGGACTTTGGGTGGGAAACACCTGCGGTACGCACTGGTGTTATCACTGCCGAAAACCGAATGAGTAATTAATTCGCAATTAATCATATGTTAAGGGGATATTACTAGCCCGTTGGGAACACCTGTGGCGGGTTCATTGAAGAACAGAAAACAATCCGATTTTTAGAAGCTTTTTCGCATATCTAACCGGCATGGTGTGGGAGCCTGGTCTAGTATTTTTAGTTTTTAGTAACATCGCATGTGACATAAAGTTATCTCGTGGGTAGATAGCATCGTAAGTGTTTTTTGGCTGCCAGGTGTGAATGTTGACTTATTGTCACGCATTTTTTAAGGAGTTTCTTTGGCGATTCTAAACGTTGAGTCATGTACATGATAAAGTGATTTGGATCTTTTTTTAGATACAATATCTAAGAAGATTTCTTACTTAGACTATCTGTAGAGTGAATCATGACGGAAGGGATTTCATCGAGCTCACAAGCTCGATAAGAGCGACAAATAAGACATGGAATTTACATCGCTTAAAAAACGGGATTGAAGTCAGCATCGTTTTCTATTTGCAATAAGTAGGTGCAATTCATAATGAAATAAAAAGCAAACTGGATTTATCAACAAGGCAAAAATCTGGCACAGCAACTCAATGACAGATAGGATTTAGCTTCTTACAACGATGGAACAACTGTGGGCGCTCTTCGGGCTCATCAAGTGGGGACACTTATGGTTGACAGCGTCTTTCGAGCACTTGAACGCGATAAGAACGAAAAATGAAACACGGAATTTGCATGGGTCAACTTACCCCCTATGGACGGAGTTGTGCAATGCAAAACGAAAAAGAGAACTGAATAAATAAACAACTCAACAAATAAATATCTCGGCTCTACTTTCTTTTACCATGTTGCAGTTTACTCCGCCTATGTAAGGAAAATAATATTTTGACATTTCTACTGTCAGAATACGTACGTTAGATGAATGCTTCGCAAAAATTCAGTGAGAAAAAAGTTGAAGCATTGACTTATTTGGGAGTTTAACTTATGGTCTAGGGCACATAGGGCACGCACTCTAAAAGCTAGCCCCCAGCTGGGTTTAATGTAGGAAAACTATCCTAAAATGTATCGACAAATGTCATGCCGTGCGACCCTACCCCCACCATTCAAAATGCGTCAACTGAGTGAAGACTGGCGGCTGACACACGTAGCAAAGCAAGACTAACATAAGAAA
Source organism: Neoascia interrupta (assembly GCA_947623515.1). Classification (NCBI taxonomy): domain Eukaryota; kingdom Metazoa; phylum Arthropoda; class Insecta; order Diptera; family Syrphidae; genus Neoascia; species Neoascia interrupta. The sequence continues at coordinate 117,195,173 of OX392463.1, read as the reverse complement.
GGGTTTCAAAGACGAGTGAGTGCTGTTTGAGAGCTCGACGAGCAAAAGATAGGTGCGGAAAGAACATCAAGCTCGATCCAAAGCAAAGATAACGACTCCAAAATCAAAGGGTTCGCAAAGTTTCTATAAACAAAAGCCATCCGCTACGGGATTACTATATACGAGTTCACCTCACAAGCTACAAGATTTTAAGGCCGCGAAAACAGCTCACCCAGTAAAGCAAGATGACCAAAAGGCAAGACCTAACCCTAAATGAGCACTGATCGAGAGCTCTACGGTCAAAATTGGATGAACATCGGGAATGCCAGGTGCCGTTGCCGATTTTAAGACTGACCATCTAAGCTTTAATTTTGGCCAAGCGCTGCTCCCCTCCGCCTCCCGACAGCGTCACCATTGTCGGGCTGCTTGTAACGTCTTCGGGTTGTCGATAGGTCGGATGTCGATAGGGACATTCCCACCATCAAGCGCTCGCATGCTGTTAACCAGGATCAGCACATATCCGAGGCTTCTTCTTTCTTCTTTTCATGATGGGGGGGTCACATTTTATACCTAGCTGCCAGGTTTCTATGCGGACGATCCTAACATGGACAACAGACGCTGACCAAGAAGCCGCTCATCCCGAGACAAACGCTCTTGGATATTAACTGTTTAGAGTTCAGCCGCCCCTCTGGGATCAAACGCTGACCAGTTTGCCGTACACTATCTATCAGACGGTACTGGGTTTTATTTAGATCTTCAGGTTCATCTCTCAGTTATAACTTTACCACCAAGGGTGGCCCCACCTGAAGGCACCACTTATAACATTGCTGAAGACTACTTCTTCCAATGGATTTTAGTCGGCTCTTACAAGGCCATTCTAGCCCCGATGTTGCAGCGGTCTAATTCCTAGACAAATCATGTTAGCCGCTATGGTAGCGCGTCGCTCCCTTGGTAGGACAAGAAACATGTGGTGGGATCATGTAAAGAACACCTCCGAGAGCCGTTTGGGGATCGCACCTGTGCGTCTTTTTAATTGGTGACGGAAGATCGGGAACGATGGAAGGACCATTTAGACGCTCTCGCTCCGCAACTCTTCTAAGGCTGAGCGGTCACAGAAAATGACACGACATCGGTAAAGCTTCTGTCGGAAAGATTTAGATAGTCAGTCTTTCTTTGAGGCGAAAATATCTGTCAGTCTACAGCAAATGTAGCAATGAGGAATGCTGTAAAGAAACGCCTCATCTGTGTCACTGTCCTAGACAATCTGTTGACAAGCTGAACTTTCTCAGTTTACTTTAACTAACTATAAAGTATGAAAACTCTTACGAGATTCTGCAAGAACTTTCTTCTACGATGCAGGCACCTTGTCGAGAGCTTCATCTTCAATGAACCCGTTGTGGGGAGGTTTAAGTCACGAAGATTCAACTGGCTTCGGTCTGCTGATTAGCGACAAGCTTAGTTTTGCCAAACCTGACTCTAGTGTAAATGTGAGCATATTGCAGACCTGGTCCATGGCTAGAGGTTAAATTAGCTTCTAACGAGGAATCGCATGTGGCTAGGCAAAGACCAACGGAAATATCAAATCATTCAACCCTTACGCCGGGATGGGGGCTCTGCCGGGGCGGACCATCCTTTCCAATCGCACTCGTGGGAATGAAATTTCTTCATCAAACAAGGACTTACCCTTCGGGGGTTGCTGGTCCCCAATTGGGCGCCTCCTCAGGCGGGGGATAGGAGAATACTCACCAGATATGGTGGGTACCGGTATGGAAAATATCCGGGGCGGCCTAAAACCATTAATAAACGAAAAATCCAATAGCGTCTGGTTCACAATGCGCGGCTTCCTGGTCGGCGCGTTTGTTATTCAGATTAGCGTTGGGTACAGAGAGGAACAGCTACCCACTGAATACTTCCGTCGAAAAATCTGGCGACAAAAAAATGTACCAAGGCTGGCGGTAAACGAAGAAGGACGACAACTCCTGGCTTAGAGAGAAAAGGGTTGTTCAAGAGAGCCAAGCATTTATGTGGCGCACAGTTTGGCGATTCTAAACGTTGAGTCATGTACATGATAAAGTGATTTGGATCTTTTTTTAGATACAATATCTAAGAAGATTTCTTACTTAGACTATCTGTAGAGTGAATCATGACGGAAGGGATTTCATCGAGCTCACAAGCTCGATAAGAGCGACAAATAAGACATGGAATTTACATCGCTTAAAAAACGGGATTGAAGTCAGCATCGTTTTCTATTTGCAATAAGTAGGTGCAATTCATAATGAAATAAAAAGCAAACTGGATTTATCAACAAGGCAAAAATCTGGCACAGCAACTCAATGACAGATAGGATTTAGCTTCTTACAACGATGGAACAACTGTGGGCGCTCTTCGGGCTCATCAAGTGGGGACACTTATGGTTGACAGCGTCTTTCGAGCACTTGAACGCGATAAGAACTAAAATGAAACACGGAATTTGCATGGGTCAACTTACCCCCTATGGACGGAGTTGTGCAATGCAAAACGAAAAAGAGAACTGAATAAATAAACAACTCAACAAATAAATATCTCGGCTCTACTTTCTTTTACCATGTTGCAGTTTACTCCGCCTATGTAAGGAAAATAATATTTTGACATTTCTACTGTCAGAATACGTACGTTAGATGAATGCTTCGCAAAAATTCAGTGAGAAAAAAGTTGAAGCATTGACTTATTTGGGAGTTTAACTTATGGTCTAGGGCACATAGGGCACGCACTCTAAAAGCTAGCCCCCAGCTGGGTTTAATGTAGGAAAACTATCCTAAAATGTATCGACAAATGTCATGCCGTGCGACCCTACCCCCACCATTCAAAATGCGTCAACTGAGTGAAGACTGGCGGCTGACACACGTAGCAAAGCAAGACTAACATAAGAAAGGGTTTCAAAGACGAGTGAGTGCTGTTTGAGAGCTCGACGAGCAAAAGATAGGTGCGGAAAGAACATCAAGCTCGATCCAAAGCAAAGATAACGACTCCAAAATCAAAGGGTTCGCAAAGTTTCTATAAACAAAAGCCATCCGCTACGGGATTACTATATACGAGTTCACCTCACAAGCTACAAGATTTTAAGGCCGCGAAAACAGCTCACCCAGTAAAGCAAGATGACCAAAAGGCAAGACCTAACCCTAAATGAGCACTGATCGAGAGCTCTACGGTCAAAATTGGATGAACATCGGGAATGCCAGGTGCCGTTGCCGATTTGAAGACTGACCATCTAAGCTTTAATTTTGGCCAAGCGCTGCTCCCCTCCGCCTCCCGACAGCGTCACCATTGTCGGGCTGCTTGTAACGTCTTCGGGTTGTCGATAGGTCGGATGTCGATAGGGACATTCCCACCATCAAGCGCTCGCATGCTGTTAACCAGGATCAGCACATATCCGAGGCTTCTTCTTTCTTCTTTTCATGATGGGGGGGTCACATTTTATACCTAGCTGCCAGGTTTCTATTCGGACGATCCTAACATGGACAACAGACGCTGACCAAGAAGCCGCTCATCCCGAGACAAACGCTCTTGGATATTAACTGTTTAGAGTTCAGCCGCCCCTCTGGGATCAAACGCTGACCAGTTTGCCGTACACTATCTATCAGACGGTACTGGGTTTTATTTAGATCTTCAGGTTCATCTCTCAGTTATAACTTTACCACCAAGGGTGGCCCCACCTGAAGGCACCACTTATAACATTGCTGAAGACTACTTCTTCCAATGGATTTTAGTCGGCTCTTACAAGGCCATTCTAGCCCCGATGTTGCAGCGGTCTAATTCCTAGACAAATCATGTTAGCCGCTATGGTAGCGCGTCGCTCCCTTGGTAGGACAAGAAACATGTGGTGGGATCATGTAAAGAACACCTCCGAGAGCCGTTTGGGGATCGCACCTGTGCGTCTTTTTAATTGGTGACGGAAGATCGGGAACGATGGAAGGACCATTTAGACGCTCTCGCTCCGCAACTCTTCTAAGGCTGAGCGGTCACAGAAAATGACACGACATCGGTAAAGCTTCTGTCGGAAAGATTTAGATAGTCAGTCTTTCTTTGAGGCGAAAATATCTGTCAGTCTACAGCAAATGTAGCAATGAGGAATGCTGTAAAGAAACGCCTCATCTGTGTCACTGTCCTAGACAATCTGTTGACAAGCTGAACTTTCTCAGTTTACTTTAACTAACTATAAAGTATGAAAACTCTTACGAGATTCTGCAAGAACTTTCTTCTACGATGCAGGCACCTTGTCGAGAGCTTCATCTTCAATGAACCCGTTGTGGGGAGGTTTAAGTCACGAAGATTCAACTGGCTTCGGTCTGCTGATTAGCGACAAGCTTAGTTTTGCCAAACCTGACTCTAGTGTAAATGTGAGCATATTGCAGACCTGGTCCATGGCTAGAGGTTAAATTAGCTTCTAACGAGGAATCGCATGTGGCTAGGCAAAGACCAACGGAAATATCAAATCATTCAACCCTTACGCCGGGATGGGGGCTCTGCCGGGGCGGACCATCCTTTCCAATCGCACTCGTGGGAATGAAATTTCTTCATCAAACAAGGACTTACCCTTCGGGGGTTGCTGGTCCCCAATTGGGCGCCTCCTCAGGCGGGGGATAGGAGAATACTCACCAGATATGGTGGGTACCGGTATGGAAAATATCCGGGGCGGCCTAAAACCAGCAATAAACGAAAAATCCAATAGCGTCTGGTTCACAATGCGCGGCTTCCTGGTCGGCGCGTTTGTTATTCAGATTAGCGTTGGGTACAGAGAGGAACAGCTACCCACTGAATACTTCCGTCGAAAAATCTGGCGACAAAAAAATGTACCAAGGCTGGCGGTAAACGAAGAAGGACGACAACTCCTGGCTTAGAGAGAAA